>JAQPPZ010006183.1:12500-4812500 GCA_028583015.1 Wollemia nobilis | reverse complement strand
ATTGGTACTGCTATAATGATGCTCATGTTTTTGCAAGCACCACACAAATTATCTTAGCTAAAAAGTATATGTATTATTCTTTATTCGAAGAAATCCAATACCAAAACAAGGAAAATAATTTATATCTTCAAATGTAACAAATTATACAAAATCAATTGCTAATGGTGGAGATGTTTCTTTTAAACAAAGACCATCTATATTATCCAACTCATCTTTTAGAGTGTTGCCTTACAGATGAAATATAGATAATGGTTTGGTAAAGTTGCATCCAAAACCACAATTGAAGATTGCAAATCTGAATAATGATGGTTCTTATATTGTAAGTAGCAGAACCATATAAAATGGTAATGATACATCTAATCCTGATGTTGCTTTAAGTGATGGAGACTATGAAAGTTCCATAAGAAATATATCTAAGAAGAGTAACCTGGATGCTTCCTTTTGTAATAGCTCTAGTATATCCATGAAATATGAATTATTGAAGCACAGGGAATCTTCTGATATCCATTATCAATATAGTAATGGAAAAATATTGACTTTGTCTTCTCATTCATCTTTACTTTACAAGGATTCAAAGTATTGTTTTGAAACAAATGAGCAAAATTGCAGTAACATTAGTATAAATAGAAATATATTAACAAGTATACCATGACAATATTCTTATGTAGCCCAATAAGTATTCTTCTAATGCTTAATTCTATGTATACTAGGTTTATATATAAAAAGTAATAATAATAGGGTTATTTAAAACCGCCCTCTTAGGTCTTTATATTTTTAATAGGGTGGTTTAAAACCACCCTCTTAGGGTCTAACCCTAAGAGGGCAGTTTAAAATATCCCTCTTATGGTCTATATCCTAAGAGGGTGGATTTAAACCGACCTCAGAGTGATAAACTAAGGAGGTTTTTGAGGAAGATTTTAACCACCCTAATAGACCCTAAGAGGGCAGTTTTTTGAGGTGGTTTTTAACCGCCCTCGTATGATGTAAACTTTTTACAATGTCCTCATAGACATTAGCTATATAACTACCCTTAAATTCATTTAAGGGTGGTTAAAAACACCCTTAAAGAACATTTTTGGTGTTGTGCACTCGACTTCTCACATTGTCTATGATGTAATAACTCCTAACATACCCTTTTTTATTATATTATAGTAATAGTTCTATTTTTACTTATGAAAAATGAATAATATCTAAGATGATGTTGGAATTTGAGAGAGAAATTCCCCCTTTAATGTAGATATTTTACTTTAATACTTAGGAGTGTTGGGTTCTACCAATCATGCACTCCAAATACATTTATTACAAAATACTTTATTCAATTCTTATAGACTTTAATTTACTTCAACATATTCAAGTGAAGCATGTGTTACCATGCATCCAAAATCGCTTATTGAATTGATTGATAACCAAATTTTGACTTGCATATGATAGAAAAAAATATGTGTATGGCTTCTTTTGTTTCTTTCTCTTTCTTAGATTTTCATTGTGATAAATTCTTGTATTATTTGCAAGTTCTCCTTTCTTCATAAGTTTTATGATATGATAAATAGGATGTATACTTTGAATAGAATCTCTAGCAATTCTACATACTTGTTTTAGTCCTTTGAATTATCTCATAGTTGCCACAAATTTTCCTTGAACTAGAATGTAGCAACCCATCAATTACTCTATGATATTTAGAGTTGATCCATTGGGACCCAATAGTTGTTATCAATATCTAACAACTTTATATTTATCATAAATTATGTTGTCAATGTTGATGATATCATAATACATTTTATCATTTAGTACCTTGATTTCTTGGAATGCTTGTATAGCTATTTATAATAATATTATGAGAGCTTGAGCTTTGATAATGATGTGTGGATCTCTTGTTCAAGTTATAAAAATATACAATATTCTTTTCAAAAATATCTAGTTTGCAAGCTATCCCTGCTTCTTCAATACTTTCTTGACAATAGGCCATTCATCCTGCAAATATTTTTCTCTATACTTAGAAAAATGAGTGGAAAAAGAATTAATTTTGAATGTACCATATTTTTTCTAGAATATAATGAACTTATTGGCCTTAGAGGTATCCCATGGCTTGTTCTTGTAATCGTTCCCTTTGATCTAGGTAGTATTACCTCCTGTTGTTTTTTTGGCTTAAAGTGATCAACTGATGGTTTTTTCTTGTATGATGATTTAGATGATTTAAATGCATCCAAGTTTCTAAATCCATCATATATTTGAAGTCATACCAAATATTATTGTGTTGTCTCAAGTATACTTGTGCAACAAACACATGTTCTTCTTTTTTGTGATCTTTTTCTTCTTTTTCTTTAACTTGTTTCTCTTTGGCTACTTTGTTTTAATATACCTTTCTCCAACTTTGATTTTACTACTATAAAGATGTCATTTCTTGATGATGGTTCATATCTCATGAAGGAGATTCATTTTTCAATGGATTATGCCAACATTATCTCATGGTGTGACCATTTTTGCCATAATGTTTACAAGTTTTTTACATTTTGAAAGTACTTTCATAATCATTTTTATCATGATATCTTGAAGAAACATTCTTTGTTAGAAGCATTGTGAAGACCTCATGCCTCTTCTAAATGGTTGGTTCCATCTTTGACTTGTAAGGAGTAATTTTCTTCTTCATTTATTGTATGTGAGGCCTCTAAATTTTGAAGTAGTTCTACCAGCTTCTCAAAGCTTGGTATTTTCTTAGTAATATTTAATGTAGTCTAAAAAACATTATACTTTGATAGGAGAGATCTCAAGATAATAAGAACTAATATTTCAATAGATACCTAAGTTCCTAATGCTTGTCATGATGCTTGTAATTCTACAATTCTCCTCATGAATAATTATAGCTTTTCTCTACTCTTCATATTCAAACAATGGAGCTAGCTCTGGAGGAATATAATCTAACTTTGATTCTTGGATTCAAATAATATTTTTAGCTTCTTCCATGCATCCTTGGTTGTGGTTGAATCTCAAATGTATGCTTGGACCTCATCTACTACTCCAAATATGATGATTAGTCTTAACTTTTGTCTACCTTGTCATTTTTTTCTTCTCCTTCTACAATAGGTGATTAATGCTTCCATCTATTACTTGGCATTATTCCTAATACTCAATTCGTGTTATGAGTTTGGTTTTCTAGGAAGCATAATTGGTTTCCCTCAACAGTTGGAAATTTGAAAATAAAAACTTTGGTCCTCCACTAGACATAGTAAACTTTTCATTGAGTATATATATGCCTATAATTAAATTTTAATTGATGCTTTAAAATTTGTAAAAAAAAATTATCTTGTCTAGAAAATAATAAAGTTAGAGGGAATATTTCTTCCTCTATAGAGTATTCTTTGGAATATTCCTTTATTTTTAAAATAATATATTCACTTTTATTTTTGACCTAAAAACATATGTAATAAGATAAAATATATATTTATTCTAATAAGTTTCCCACTCTTCAATGTGGAATTACTAAACTTTGTTTGAAAATTTTCAATATTTCCTTTTCCTTTTTTTCTCCATGTGCTATTTTCTCCTTTGTCCAAATGTTCTGCTACCTTTGCTGCATCAAATTGATACTTTAACTTAGATATAGTTCTTGGTGGTCTCTCATGAATGGGGAGAGATTCGTGTCTTCTTCAAAGTTATTTCTAGTTTCCATTAATAGACAAACGCATGTTGAGTCGATTTTTGAAATCTTTAGGTGATTGACATATATCAAAATATTATGGTCTGGTGTTGGTGTGCTTTGATCATTGTGTACTTATCTTTCTTGAATTATAATGTTCATCATGCTTTTGACATTGTCTAAGACTGGTTGAGTTGTTTATTAATGCCTCCAATTGATGTTTTGAATAAAGCACTTTTGAGCACTTGTTTGAGTAGGTTGGGCGCTTATTACTCCAACCTTTCTTTTATCTCATTGAGGAAGATTTTCTTTAAAATATGAAAATTCATAGATAACATCTAATGTTAAGTACCTTCTTAAAAATGCTTTAGCTGCTATTTTCTTCTACTGTCTTGTTGGCTTTGTGAATCTTCTCTTTCTTGAGGCTCCTTGTTCTCTTATTACTAGAGCTACTTTTTCCTTTTATACTTTTCAAAATCGTATTAGCAGGTGGTTAAATATTGGATTACTTATAATGTTGAATATATTATTTTTGTTTATGCATGGATCATGTGTTCAATGCTTCATATATGTTGCTTCTTTTAACTAAAATTTTGTCCTTGCACAGGTTGTTTTGAAATGAGACTTCACGTGTTGTTAAACTAGAGAATAGCTCTTAGAGGTTCTTGTTCTTCATCGATTTCATGGAATTCTCATCCATCTTGGATGTTGATGCTATTGTGATTTGACATTGGGCTTGCAACATCAAATAGCTATGATAGATGCCATTCTTATGCATGTTGATATGTTTTTAGTTGTCTAGTATGCTTGTGCAGTATATTTTTGGTCATGTTGATTGACCAGGAAAAAACAACAGTTTATTTGAAATGTGCAAGCCTTGCTTTAATATTTTTACAAACGTTTTAGATTCTTTTTATTTTAAGTGGAGATTAATTTCCTCTCTCTTCAAAATAATTTCTTTTGAAATTTGCTTCTCTTTATGTGCTTGTCCTACACTTTTACCATGTTCTTTTGGAATGTCTTATGAGTTTATGACACACTTTTTTAACAATTTTCTTCAACAATTAGATTTTTCCAATGTTGCTCTCTTCTTAGTTTCTTGCAACCATTAAGAAGCTTTAATGCGTTGTTTATTTATGATTTTCAAAGGGGCTTCTATGGCTTCCCTTTATTACCTTTTGAGATGGCAATTCTTTCTTTATTACTAAGCTTGGCCTAGTTATTTCTTGTAGGCTTTATGATATTTGGTCTTGAAACCCTTTTTGATGCTTAAAGGCTTTTGCCTTTGGTAGGGGTTTTTCACCCTAACACGTTTTTTGAAGGTGTCATGGAATTTTCCTTCATGGAGATCATTTTATATAGGGTAATTTTAACCTTGAAACTTCTTTTTCTCAAAATTAAATTTTCTTTTCTCAAATAAAGTACTATTTGACTCTCTCTATGTCAAAGGTAGAAGAGGATTAGAAGGAGAATTCTTTCTTTCTTCTACTTGCTCTGATACTACATGTTAGAACACAATGCTTCAATGATTGTATTATGAAAATGAAGGGTATTTAAGTACATAAGATTCCTATTTCAATCATAACAAACCTTCAAACAAAATTGCAACTATCTTGTCCTATACTACATGCATATACCTTATGAAAAGTGGTTATATCACTTGACTTCTCTCATAGCCTATGATGTAATAACTCATAACACCAATTAATTATATATCTTTAAATAAACTATTCGACTACATATCTTTAAATAAACCATTCTATCAGAATTCATTCTTAAATAAACTGACTTATACATAAATAAAATTAAAATATATTTTTAAATGAATCAATAAATTATGTGTACTTCTATTCTATAAAATTAATCCTTTAGTATAATTGAGCAAAACACCACACTTAAAATAACCCAACCGTAGCGCAATCGAGAAAAGCTGGCAGAATTTAGTAAATTTTCCCATTGTTCTTTTCCTCCCTTCCCTTAATCACTTATCTCACTTATCTCTTTTGATTTCTCCTTACCTACTCATTCCGTCTTAAACAAATGTTCCTCTCCCATACCAACCCAATCTTTGATTATAATTTATGATCAAATAATATTTTAAAAATATAATATAAAATATAATTAAACGTATAATGGAGACCATTTAAATAAAAATTTAAAAAACATACAACATAACCTCACCAAAAACCTACCAAGTCTTTTATGTTTCAGATAGCTATACAAAATTGTATATTGTAGTGTTACACATGGGCTTTGAATTATTTTTTTTCTCCACGTGCTCTTTTCTCATTTGTCCAAATGTTCTACTACCTTTGCTGCATCAAATTGATGCTTTAACTTAGATCCAGTTCTTGGTGATCTCTCATGAATGGGGAGAGATTCTTGTCTTCTTCAAAGTTATTTCTAGTTTCCACTAATAGACAAAAACATGTTGAGTCGATTTTTGAACTCTTCAGGTGATTGACACATTTAAAAATATTATGGTCTAGTGTTGGTGTGCTTTGATCATTGTGTTCTTATATTTCTTAAATTAGAATGTTCATTATGCTTTTGAAATTGTCTAAGACTGGTTGAGTTGTGTATTAATGCCTCCAATTGATGTTTTAAATGAGGCACTTTTGAGCACTTGTTTGAGTAGGTTGGGCGCTTATTACTCCAACATTTCTTTTCTCCCATTGAGGAAGATTTTCTTTGGAATATGAACATTCATAGATAACATATAATGTTAAGTGCCTTCCTAAAAATGCCTTAGCTGCTATTTTCTTCTACCATCTTGTTGGTTTTGTGAATCTTCTATTTTTTGAGGCTCCTTGTTCTCTTATTACTAGAGCTACTTTTTCCTTTTATAATTTTTTCAAAATCATATTAGCAAGTGGTTAAATAATCGATTACTTATAGTGTTGAATATGTTATTTTTTCTTATGCATGGATCATGTGTCCAAATGCTTCATATCTGTTGCTTCTTTTAACTAAAATTTTATCCTTGCATAGGTTTTTTTGAAATAAGACTTCACATGTTGTTGAACTAGATAATAACTCTTAGAGGTTCTTGTTCTTCATTCCACCTTGGATGTTGATGCTATTGTGATCTGACATTAGGTTTGCAACATCAAATAACTATGATAGATGATATTCTTATACCTGTTGATATGTTTTTAGTTTTCTAGTATGCTTGTTGAGTATATTTTTGGTCATATTGATTGACCAGGGAAAAATATGTTTGTATTTTATTTGAAATGTGCAAGCCTTGCTCTAACATTTTTCTAAACGTTTTGGATTATTTTTTATTTTAAGTAGAGATTAATTTCCTTTCTCTTCAAAATAATTTCTTTTGAAGCTTGCTTCTTTTTATGTGCTTGTCCTGCACTTTTACAATGTTCTTTTGGAATGTCTTATGAGTTTATGACACTCTTTTTTAACAATCTTCTTCAACAATTAAATTTTTCCAATGTTGCTCTCTTCGTAGTTTCTCGTAGCTATTAAGAAGATTTAATGCCTTGTTTATTTGTGATTTTCAAAGGGGCTTCTATGGCTTCCTTTTCTTACCTTTTCAGATGACAATTCTTTCTTTCTTGCTAAGCTTGGCCTAGTTATTTCTTGTAGGCTTTATGACCTTTGGTATTTAAACCCTTTTTGATTCTTGAAGGCTTTTACCTTTGGTAGGGTTTTTTCACCCTAAAACAATTTTTGAATGTGTCATGGAATTTTCCTTCATGGAGATCATTTTATATAGGGTAATTTTAACCTTGAAACTTCTTTTTCTCAAACTTAAATTTTCTTTTCTCAAATAAAGTACTCTTTGGCTCTCTCTATGTCAAAGGTAAAGGAGGATTAGAAGGAGAATTCTTTCTTCCTTCTACTTGCTCTGATACTACATGTTAGAACTCAATGCTTCAATGATTGTATTATGGAAATGAAAGGTATTTAAGTACATAGGATTCCTATTTCAAGCATAACAAACCTTCAAATAAACTTGCAACTATCTTGTCCTATACTACATGCATATACTTTATGAGGGGTGGTTATACCACTTAACTTCTCACATAATCTATGATATAATAACTCATAACACCAATTAATTGTATATCTTTAAATAAACCATCCCATTATATGTCTTAAATAAACCGTTCTATACATAAATATATCACAATTTATCTTTAAATAAACTGGCTTATAAATAAAATTAAAATATATTCTTAAATAAATCAATAAATTATTTGTATTTCTATTCTATAAAATAATCCTTGAGCAAAACACCACACTTAAAATAACCCAACCGCAGCGCAATCGAAAAGAGCTCGCAGAATTTAGTAAATTTTCCCAATTGTTCTTTTCCTCCCTCCCCTTGATCACTTATCTCTTTTGATATCTCCTTACCTGCTCCTTTCGTCTTAAACAAATGTTCCTCTCCAATACCAACCCATGATCTAATAATTTTTTTCATAACCTCACCAAACACCTACCAAGTCTTTTATGTTTCAAATAGCTATACAAAATTGTATATTGTAGTTACACATGGGCTTTGAATTCTTTTATGTGAGATGTGATTTAATGTGCCGCCTCCCCACGCGCATAGAGGATGTGTGAACAGATTGAAATCATAATCATTGAGAAAGTCAACACCGATTCCAATCAGAATCACCGCTCGTCATTGTTGTTTTAGTTTTATAGTCTGAATGCAATGGAATCCTGAAATAAATTGAACTATAATATTAAATTCATACCGTATTCATGAATATGCTCGTTCTTCTACAGGCTGGCAGATTCCTTTCCATCCATCCAGTCTAATATTTGGTGAACAGTTACTTTCACAGGTACAAACTAAATTAAAGTGGAACGAAATTTCATTATCACAGTAGATTATTCAAAGAAAAGCCGTCCTTTGAATCAAACGATGACATCCACGTTTGTAAACACCTACTGAATCTAAAAGAGTTATCAATTACTCGAGGTAATTCAAAAGATACGTAGACGTGATTTCTATTGAAATTGGGTAGCAGAGAGAAACAAGGCTGACATGATGCAGGCAACATATGAGATGTGTTTCTGCGTTAGAATGGCTGTCATTTGGCTGTTGCTAACGTTCAGTACTGTGAATCCATGCACTGATGAGGAGAGAAGGGCTCTGCTGACATTTAAAGAGAAGCTGCAACACAGAACACAGGCCTCAATGCTCTCTTCCTGGGAAGGTCAGAAGAATTGTGAGTGTTGCCTGTGGAAAGGAATCACTTGCACCAGCAATGGTGTTATTGCTTCTCTCACCCTCGATTTCACCACCTCTTCAAATTCAAGTCAGGAAGTAGGATCTAATCCAAGCACAAGCCTTGTTCCTCTTGCTTATCTAACCACTCTCTCTCACCTACATATAATTGGCGGTTCATTCAGCGGTCCAATTCCAATGCAATTGTCAAGGTTGAGAAGGCTGTCAGTATTAAGCTTGACTTCAAATGGATTCAGTGGCACCATCCCTCAAATGCTCTCGAATGTTCAGACACTGGAAGTCCTCGATTTAAGCGGGAACAATTTATCAGGAAGCCTTCCTCATGAACTGGCAAAGCTTAGAAATCTCAAGAGCCTCTTTCTTCGGCAGAACAGATTATCAGGTACGGTTCCCTCGTCCTATTATAGTTTAACAATGTTGGAAGAAATAGATCTTGCCAGAAACATGATGAATGGCTCCATTAGTCCGGAGATAGGACAATTCATTGGATTGGTGAGGCTGGATCTGTCGTTTAACCAATTCAGCGGTTTCCTTCCAAGCGAGGTCGGTAATCTTTCTCGCTTAGAAGTTTTGAATCTGGTAAACAATTCCTTGTCTGGGCTCATTCCATCTTCGCTTCAGCATCTGGGTAATCTGCAAAAACTGGACCTATCATCAAACTCTTTCAGCGGTTCCATACCTGCATCGCTTGGAAATCTTTCCCGTTTGCAGTACCTTGGTCTGAGCCAGAACACCCTTATGGGGCCTATACCCGATGCCTTGGGAAAGCTCTCAGAACTCAAGACGTTGAATCTCTCTGCAAACAGCCTGAATGGCTCCATACCAGATTCTTTCGGCGAGCTGAACAAGCTTGAACTGATGAATCTACGTGGCAACCAATTAGGAGGAGGCATACCCAGTTCTATGGAGAACGCTTCCTCCCTCAATCTCTTGTTTCTTAAGCAAAACCAGTTTGAAAATGCAGGACCGACGGGATTCAATCCAAGGTTTCAGCTTAAGCGTTTTTCAATGTCAGAATGCAAGCTCATGGGTCCTCTGCCCTTGTGGTTATCGTACCAGAAAAATCTCAGCGTTCTGAATCTCACAGGGAATGGACTCACAGGAAACATTCCTCCATGGCTCTCAGATCTACCAGTTTTAAAATTTCTTAGTCTAGGGCAGAACAGCTTTACGGGGAAGATTCCTCCACAACTCTTCAACATACAGTCTCTGCTATCTTTGGATTTGTCTCAGAATTCTCTCCATGGAACAATTCCTCTACAAGTTGGCAACGCCACGCGTCTTCAGCTTCTTAACCTGTCCACAAATGGCTTCAGCGGAGAATTGCCTCTCAGTGTTAGCAAACTCTCCAAGCTACAAGTGCTGGATGTCTCAAGTAACTATTTCACCGGAAACCTGCCTCTGCATCTTGAGAATTGCACTTCCCTATATATACTAAATGTTGGTGATAATCAGCTAACAGGAAACATTCCTCCACAACTTGGATCCATTGCACAATTAAGATACCTGGCTCTTCGCAGAAACTATTTTGGAGGAGATGTTTCTGTGGCTCTGAGAAACATGTCTGGTATAATAGTGCTTGATCTAGGCTCTAACTCCATGACAGGAATTTTTCCATCTTCGGTTCTTCAATTTCAGTACTTGGAAGTGCTTATCCTTGGACGAAATGAGCTGGGGGGCTTCATTCCATCGGGGATTGGCAACTTAAGTAAACTGGAGATTCTGGACCTATCCGCAAACCGATTTAGGGGAAGCATACCGACAGATCTCGGTGAGTTGCAGAGCATGCGGGACGAGTATGCAGGGATCCAGGGTTCAAAGATCATCATAGGGAGACTTAACCACCTTGGTCAGGCATATTCTCTATACTTCACCATAGATATATATCTTAACTTTAAGGGAAAAATCAGACAGTTGAAATATCTCGATGGATATAAGATAATAGACCTCTCAGCAAATAATTTATCAGGCGAAATCCCATCGTCCATAGGCAATCTTCAGGGCTTGTTTTCTTGGAATATATCGTGGAACAATGTGAAGGGATCTATTCCAGAGAGTTTTGGAAACTTGACTTCTCTGGAGATGATGGACGTTTCACACAACAAGTTGACAGGAGAAATCCCACAGTCGTTGACATCAATAAGCACATTGGCGGTGTTCGATGTGTCCAACAATGAGTTGAGTGGGGAGATTCCGTCGGGAGCGCAGTTTGCGACGTTTGATGCAGCAAGTTTTGCAAACAACAGTGGGCTCTGCGGATGGCCGTTGCATCGCTCGTGTACTTCACCTTCTGTAGATCACAAAACCGATGAAGACAAGGAGACTGAAGATGAAGAAGAAGAAGGATGGGCCGTTTCATTCCTTGCAACGGGTGTGGGGTATGCAATCGGAGTTGCCCTTGTTTTGGTATTGATATTTAGCAGGGAGAGATTCAGAGAGTTTATGCTCGGGAGGGAGTTATAGGCCTCCAACGAGTCGTACCATTGACAGGCTTGTAAGTAAAGAAACTCTTTGCCAATGGTAGAATTGTACATCTGCCATAGGATTCTTCATTGTGGCGGTTTGAGTGTTGGTTGGCTCTTTTTTTTTATCGATTCTCTGTAATACTTAGCTATGAACAAGGTCACATACTCGTAGTTAATTTTAAAAGATAGGAAAATGGTTGTCTTCGCATAATATCTCGAATATTTATGGGCAGACGTGGATTCATGGAGTTGTTTGCTCTATTCCTTTCAATGCATATGGTCTAGTTATACGTATAAAATTATGTGAGTGCATCTATTGTTATATTGGCACATAGAAACTACATGTTTTTATTTTTCTTTATTATATAAATCTACAGAAAAAAAGTGAAAGTATAGTTATTATGTATTTTATTATTTCAACAATGTAAAAGAGATATATTTAAGTTTCATGATATTAATTATATTTATTGGTAAGATTTTAATACCAATATATTATATTTTATAATAATTTTAAAAAATTAACGGAATCAAGATTTTGCATAGTATTATTAAAAATAAATAGATACAAATTAAAAATTAGTATATTGGGGTGTTTATGCAGATTGAATTATTTCATTATTAAAGAATAGAATGAAATGATTGGTATGAGGGGATAGTTATACTTAAATAAAATTTATCGTTAGGTAAAGGTTGTGAGATTAGCCTAAAGGAATGGAATAATAAAATATTACAAAGATATATTTTTTAAGGTCTACGAGGACCTAAAGGTTTAATACCAACAACAAAAATCAATCATGTTCTTAAGAGAAGCTTATCCACTAGATATTTCAACATCCCCCTTAAGGATGAAGAGAGATGTAACGGCTCTAATATAGTCATGTCCGTTATCTTTTTTTGATCCTAGGCCATAGGTTTAGATAGTTGATCTTTGAGCATTAGGTTTAGTGTTAATGATTGATTTAGTCTATGGATAAGAAGAGTTAGGTGGTAGTACGTTTAGATAGTTGATCTTTGAGCATTAAGGTTAGTGTTAATGATTTATTTAGTCTATGAATAAGAAGAGTTAGGTGGTAGTTGAAATCATCTTTCATATTTGATTTTTAGTCATATATGTTTCTTCAAGTGGCTATGAGACATCATCCTCTCCAAGTGGCTATGAGACTTGTCCTTTCGAAGTGACTAAATATTTATATTGATTTTAATCTAGGATTTGATTACTGCATATTGGATTTTTTTGTAATTAGATCTTAATTTTTTATTATCATTAGGTATTGATAATTGTGTATAGGATGCCTACTATTATTTATATATTTATTGAAGTTGTTTCATAACAAGTGGTAACAGAGCTTTGATATTAGCTCCCTATGGGGTGTAAATTTACAATTGGAGGGTGCATGAAACATTATAGAATGTCTACCAAACTTTATTGCTACCTATTTATTGGTCCATCATTTGGTGCAATTATCTTCTAGAATATTGTTAGTTTGATGTTGTTACTTTCCTTTCCCAAAACCCATTAAAAAAAGAGTACCAGGTGTCATTGGACCTATGTGAGAGACCTATACCATTATAACCGTCTCTATGAAATAGTCAAAACAAGGGATATTTCCAATAAAAAATTTAGAAGTAAAGTGTTTTAGGACCCTTATGAAATACCCATCTCTTTGCAATCATATCTTTAAGCTGGTTTAAGTAAGAGGTACTTTTCACAACTTTTTTCAATAGCATTACAAGTAATTTTTAGGTTTTGTGATTACCCCTAATGAATGAATGGACCTATTATCACTATTGGTTGATTATAATTCAATGGTCGATTAACATGTATTATTCATTTAGAGGATGTATGTATGAGTAGGAAGAAGCATCAACCTAGAAATCCTAGTAAGCATCACAACACTCCCCTAAATATCAATAGTTTTGAGCAAAGTTTTCTCTCTTCTTTAAGTGTCATGGCTTCACTTCCTCCCAACACCTTTGGTTCTTCCTCTCCTCCTCACAATAACCCTCCTTTAGTCACTCCTTTTGCTACCCCTCCAATTGTTAATATTCTTCCTAGTACTTTTAACTTTGATTTGCATACTTATTTTTTGAATCAAGAATAAATAATTACTTCCACTGACAAGTCCTTGGATAAAATTCAAAGAGTCCTATAAATATCCACTAATGCTCATTCCCATGTTCATGAATCACAATAATCCCTAGGGTAATAGCCTTCAATCATTCATCATGCACCAAATGTAATTCTTGCACAATTACCACCTAGTCATAGTCATCCAAATTTCTTTAAAAGTCACTCAAATTCTTTTGCTACCCAAAATTATCCTATAGATTTGGGTGGTTTTGATCTAGGATTTGCTTCTAATCTAGATTTTATGACAAAAGGTGTTTCTAATTTCCTTAACTACCTCATAAAATTTTTATTCCTTGCTTCAACATGCCCACCTTTAAAGGTGTTGATCTATAGGGGTGGTTGGCCAAGATGGATACCCTTATCTACCTATGCCATGTTCCTAAAGTAGGTTGTGTCACATTAGCATCTTCTAATTTGGGAACCTAAGATCATAAATGGTTGTTATGGCAACTTTGCCAACATGGTGATCCTCTTTTGTGGTCTAACTTCAAAGAATATATATTTTTTAATTTGACAAAGGATCTTCCACATTGTATATGGTCCATCTAATGTAAATAATGTAAACATTGAATAGTGGTGGAGTATTACATTGAGTTCATAAATCTTTTCACATACACCTATTAATTGAATTTAGTGATGGTAGTTTCATCCTTTCATCATGGTCTTAACTAAAATATTTTATGGGAGGTTATATGGTCAATCCCTATACTCTCGATGATGCTCAACATATAAGTTTCATAACAAAACAAAATATCCAAGATTCTAGTCCCCAACATAGATGTGACTTCAAATATTATCGTCATTACCATAATGTTAAGTCTTCCTAGGTATTATTCTAATTTAAATATCATTCTCACCATCCCCAACACAACAACATATGAAGATGAAGATTCATTGTAGCATGAGAAAATAATATAAGTAGATGAGTTAAAATATAAGGATGATACCATTGCTCTCTCAACTTACACTCTTATGAGGCTCTAAATTCATCATACTATCAAGGTATAAGGATTCATTAAATGATAGTACATCAATATGTTGATTAATTTAGGTAGCACACAACTTTATAGATAGTAAGATAGTAAAGTCTTTGGGATTGTATATTAATTCTTCAAATCAAGATAAATTTTAAGTCTTAATTGTAAATGGGGAACTGCTCATTGTGTGGGTTGAACAACTAAAGTTAACATATAAAATTGAAACTATCCTTGGTTAGAAAATCTCTTTGCCATAAACCTAGGTAGTGCAGATGTAATCTTGGAAGCACAATGGCTATCTCAGTTGGGTGATATTACTATTAATTTGCAAAGATTATATGTCAAGTGGATGGATAATACAAGAGTAATTTATATCTAAGGAATCCAACCTCCTCTTTGTAGGGTGGTTAGTTCACATAACATGGAAAATATATTGAAGAAAGGTGGTTGTGCCTAGGCTGATTGCATGGATATTCGATCTTCAAAATCGCCTCTTTCAACACTTCATTTGGATATATAAAATATTAAGGGTTACTATAATAAGGTATTTGTAATCCTATGACTATTCATCCTAAGCATACTCATGATCATGACATACACCTTATTCTAGGAAGTCAACCTCCTAATATGCATCCTTACAACTATCCCCAACCCCAAAAGTTTGAAATAAATAAGTTGGTTAGAAAATATTGGAGCAAGTAATCATCCATTCAAGCATCAATCCATGCTTCTTTTCAATGGTGATGGTACAATGCAAGGATAATTCATGGTGCAAGTGTCCTTATTTTCATCCTCTCAACAAGATCATTATCAAAGGTAAGTTTTCTATTCCTACTATAGATGACCTGTTGGATTAATTGCATGGTGATAAATGTTTTACAAAACTAGACTTGCATTCTTGGTTTTATCAAATTAGTGTTAGAGAAGAGAATATCTATAAGACTATTTTTTGTACACATGAGGAACATTATGAGTTCTTAGTCATACCTTTTGGTCTCACTAATGCTTCTTCCACTTTCTAAAGTCTCATGAACTATGTCCTTCATTATTTTATTTGTAATTTTATTCTATTTTATTTGATGATATATTAATTTATAACAAGTCTTAGAAATATTATTTAGTTCATGTGGACTAAGTTCTTTATCTATTGCAAATTTTTTTTTAGCAAAAGGTCCAAATGTTTCTTTGGGTAGGGACATATTGTAACTCAAGAATGATTCAATATAGATCCTAACTAGATCAAAACTATACAAGATTGGCCCTTACCCAAATTCCTTAAATAGGTCCATGGAGTTTTTGAACTCATAAGCTACTTTAGGAACTTTATCCACAACTATGGCAAGATTGTTGCTCTTATCACTACTCTCTCTAAGAAGGATAATCTTGTTTGGTCTAAATCTATTTCAAGTCTTCAAAGCCCTCAAAGAAGTTGTGTACCACTCCTAACTTTAATAAACCTTTTCTCACTGAGAATGATATTTTTGACATAGGTATTGGAGTTCTTTTGATGCAAGATTGACACCTATTAGCCTTTAAAACTAAGCAAATTTTAGGAAGGAATCTGGGATATTCCACTTATAAGAAGAAAAAGTTAGTTGTTCTACATGCCATAGATAAATGGAGGTCTTACTTGTTGGGGCATTGCTTCACTATCAATACCAACCATATAAACCTTAAATATTTCTTAAAATAATGTCTCTCTTGCCTTGGATAGAATAAATGGATGACCAAGCTCTTGAGGTATGATTTTGTCATTGAATACAAGAAAGAAAAAGAGAATTTGGTGGATAATGATTTATCTCATAAGTATGAGGATGTTGTTGTTATCAATTTCATCTCTAGTCCTCTTCCACAATGGATTTCTCAACTTCATGAGGAATGTCTTTTTGACCTAGAGACAACTTAGATCATTCATGAAACATATAATTCAAGAAATATATCATATCAATAAACAACATAGAGACAACTTAGATCATTCATGAGGAATATATTTTTGTTTCTCATATACTGATGGAATGTTTAAAAAAGGATCACATTTATCTTCCTTAGTATTTGGCTATTAAGACACATGTCCTCCAAGAATTACATTCATATCCTTTGGTAGAATATTCTAGATTCTTGAAACATATAAAAGGGTGAACCCGTATTTTTCTTGGAAAGGATTAAAAGTAGATGTCAGGACTTTTGTGGTCTAGTGTGAGGTGTATCAATATAGCAATGTGAAAAGACTTAAATATATTGGATTATTGCAACCATTGCCTATCCCTAACCATCAATGAGAGCATATATTCATAGATTTCATCGAGCACATTCCCAAATCTAAGGGAAAATAATAATCTTTGTGGTAGTAGATTGTCTTTTCAAGTATACCCATTTCTATATAATGTAGAATCCCTATTTAGTAAGTAAGGTGGTCAAGGTATTTCTTGATTCTATTTTTGAATTGTATTTTATGCACAAGATAATTGTGATTGACTATGATTCTATATTCACCATAAAGTGTTGAAAAAAATTATTTTGTCTTAGTGGTACTAATTTGAGTATGTTCTCTTCTTATCACCCTCAGTCAAATGACCAAGCAAAGATTGTTAATAAATATTTGAGTACTTATATCCTTTGTTTTGCTCAAGATAAGCAATATCATTGGGTTTATTGGATCTCACTAGCTAAATAGTGGTTTAATAATTATTACTATTCATCCCTCAATATGATCCCATTTAGAGCATTGTATGAAAAAACCTCCATCATGATGGCAGACTCGTTCTAAGATCCTCTAAGGTTACCTAGGTAGATGACTTGTTATAACTATACTTTAACTTCTTAAAGATAATTGTACCTAGGCCTATAATCACATGAAGCAACAAGGATACACACCATTATGAATCATTATTTACCATGAGTGATACAGTATTTTTACTACAACTTTATAATAAATTGTCCTTGAAGACCAAGTCTAGCTAGAAGTTGGCTCCTTAATTTTATGGATCCTATTAGATGGTTCATTGCAATGGTGAAATAACATATTAGTTAGAGCTTTCACCATCTTATCGCATCCATCCTACATTTCATATATCATGTCTCAAATAGTTTATTGGCTAGTAGGTGTAGTCCTATACAAAGCATCCAACACTCCATGAAGAAGGTATAAGTCTAGATTTTGCCACCTTCAATATCATGGTTTCATGGGAGCCTACGAGAATTTTAAAGTATTTTATTTAAGGGAAGATCTTTCTAATATGGGGAACCATGTAACAACTCCAATATAACCACAACGACTATATTTATTTTGATTAGTTTGGTCTCTAGGTCTAGATAGTCAACCCTTGAGTATTAGGGTTAATGAATAATTTATTTTATAAATAGGAAGAGTTAGGTGGTAATTAAAATCGTATTTCATTTTCAAATATTAGTCGCATCTACTATGCATATGAGACTTCACCCCCTTTAAGTGGCTAAGGATTTGCATTCATTTAGATATAGGATTTGATTACTACGTATTAAATTTTCTAGTAATTGGATCCAATTTATTGTTATCATTACATATTGATATTTGTGCATCATTGGATTGCTACTACCATTGTTGTATTTATTGAAGTTGTTTTAAAACAAGAGATCCTTAACTACTATCCTCTTAAGGGATGCTCTCCTACCACAAGTAGCTCTTGCATGCACATAGAAGTGTCCTCAAGCATGATCTAGATCAAGATGTATGTTGTATTCTCCAAAGAAGACATACATACTAAATGAAGAATCCTATTTGCATGAATCCATCTCATAAAGTGCATTAAAATATCTAAATTATTTATCCATTGATGAAACACAAGATTACAGATAATTTGGATGGTACTCTAGTTATCACACCAATGAGTAATTGGAAAACTATGAGGAATGTCAATCTCTTCTAGAATCATCAACATACATCAAATATGCTTAACTATATCATTGGCAGCACAATATTTGGCTTCCACAAAATATTGATATATAATAGATTGGCATATAGAACACCAAGAGACAGGGTTTGAGCCCAAATAGAACACCACCTATGAAGGATAATCTCTCATCCAAATCACCAACCTAATCAATATCTAAAAATCTAATCAAAATCCAAATAAAGCTAATATAGTAGTGAATACTCATCTAATAATTCCCTTGGATGTATCTGAGAATCCTCTTAGTCATTGTCCATTAGCTCTTTTAGGGTACCTACATATACTAAAATAATAACTAACAAAAATATTTTATTGGGTCTAATGTGGGTAAGATATAGAAGTATCCTCGTAAGATACCAACACAACATAGCATCCACCAAAGAAGAGGTACAATCAACCCTAAGCTTTAGATCTGAAATGAAAGAAGTATGGGCATATTTGTAATCCTCCATATTATAATGTTGAAGAATATAAAAAACATACTTGGGTTGTGAAATGGTGATGCCAAAATATATGTAATAAATTTGAATCCCCAAATATGTCATCTCAAAAGTGGAACAAAGTCATAACTTCATAACTTAGATTAAAGTGGAAGAGTTGTCAGTGATGAGAAGATCATCAACATACAAAACAATCACCAAAGTATCCTTATATTGATGTTTAATAGAAACATCATATTTGACCTCATATCATCAAAATCCATAATTAAGAAAGAATGAATGAATCTTCTTATACCATGCACAAGAGGGTTGTTTAAGTCCATACAAGGATCTAGTTAGACAACAAACCAAAGAAGTAAGTCCCTCAAGCTCAAATAAAAGAGGCTACTGCATGTAGATTTCCCCCTAAAGCTCACCATAATGGAAGTAACTCTTCACATTCATCTAATGAACCTTCCATCTATATGAGGTACCAATTAATAGGATCATCTTGACAAGTTCATCCTAGTAATAGGTGCAAATATCTCCTAATAGTCCACTCCCTTATGTCAAGAGAATACTTTATGAACAAGGCAAATCTCATGTTACTCCACTTACCCATCCAAAATATACTTAGTCCTATAGACCCATTTGCATCCAACTTCACTCTTCCCTTCTATAGGAGGAACCAACTCCCAAGTCATCTTGTTCATCAAAACCTCATATTCCACCAACATTTTGATAGGCCCTTTGCCTCAAGGTCCTAAGAATGAGAAGTCTTTGAGAGCAAATCTTGAGAAGGAACTTTCTTGATGTCACTCTTGAGACAAAATTAGTTGAGCATATTTCATAAATGTCTTAACCCATATGAGTATTGGACAAATTGAAGAGTCATGTGTACTCTATGACAAAGCAACATAACATATTAAACCTAAAAAATCTAATTAAAAATCATCACTCACATCAACATACAAAGTTGAAGCATTTTGATCTGTTGTGTCTTGCTTGACATGTCTAAAATCTCAAAAAGAAGGTGTTATAGATGGTGTTGTCACTGACAAGGTTAAATCAATAGGTAGTGGACTCCATTCAAATATGAAGATGAAGAAGATATTCTAATGGGAATAGAACCAATAAAAATCTCTAAAGAAATAGCTAAATTTAAAATTGTCAAAGGATCAAAATAGTTATTTATAAAAATCTCAAGCAATGAACTATGAGCACCTAAACAAACTTCATAAAAAATGGCATTTCTCTAAGTCAAAATCTCATAGCTTTGAGGGTCATAAAGGGGACACACCTTTGAGGTATCTAGATACCCCATAAAGATATACACATGTCTCTTTAGTGCCTCCTTTTGAATATCCTTGGGTTTTTAGGTCCATGTTGAAGATCCAAAGACACATATATAATTGAGACACATTGATCTTATATTCCATAAATTAATGTTTTGAATGAAGCACTTCAAAGTGTTTCTTTAAGTAGGTTGGGTGCTTATTACGCCAAGGTTTATTTTCTCTCATTGAGGAAGGCTTTCTATAGGATTCAAACATTCATAGATAATATCCAATGTTAAGTGCCTTCTTAAAAATGTGTCAATTACTATTTTCTTCTACCGTCTTGTATGCTTTGTGAATCTTCTCTTTCTTAAGGCTCCTTGGTCTCTTATTACTAGAACTACTTTTACCTTTTATATTTTATTCAAAATCATATTAGCAGGTGGTTAAAGAATAGATCACTTACAATATTGAATATTCTATTTTTTTGTTTATACATGGATCATATGTCCAAGTACTTCAAATATGTTGCTTCTTTTAATTGAAATTTTGTCCTTGCACGGGTTGTTTTGAAATACAACTTCACATGTTTTTGAACTGGAGAATAGCTCTTATAGGTTCTTGTTCTTCATTGATTTCATGGAATTCTCATCCAGCTTGGATGTTGATGTTGTTGTTATTTGATATTGGGATAGCAGTGTATGATAGTTGTGTTAGATGAAATTCTTATGCCTATTGATATGCTTTTGGTTTTCTAGTATTCTTGTGTAATATACTTTTGGTCATGTTGATTGACTAGGGAAAAATGTGCTTCTAATTTATTTGAAATATGCAGTCCTTGCTTCAACATTTTTACAAATGTTTTGAATTCTTTTTTATTTTGTGTAAGCAGGGATTAATTTCATCTCTCTTCAAAATAATTTCTTTTAAAATTTGCTTCTCTTGATGTGCTTTTCTTATATTTTTACCATGTTCCTTTGGAATGTCTTGTGACACTCTTTTTTAACAATTTTCTTCACCAATTAAATTTTTCCAATGTTGCTCTCTTCTTAGTTTTTTGCAGCTATCAAGGAACTTCAATGACTTATTTATTTGTGATTTTCAAAGTAGCTTCTATGGATTCCCTTTCTTCCCTTTTGAAATGGTAATTATTTTTTTCTTATTAAGTTTATCCTAATTATTTCTTGTAGGATTTATGACCTTTGATCTTAAAAGAGGATTGAAACCCTTTTTCATGCTTGAAGGCTTTTGCCTTTGGCAAAGGATTTTCACCCTTAAACATTTTTAAATATGGCATAAAATTTTTCTTTTTGTAATTTTAACCTTAAAACTTCTTTTTCTCAAACTTAATTTTTTTTTCTCAAATATAATACTCTTTGAATCTCTTCATGTCAAAACTAGAAAAAGGATCAGAAGGAGAATTCTTCTTCCTTCTATTTGCTCACAACAACTCAATGTGTAGATAATTATATTATGAAAATGAAAAATATTTAAATATTTAAGATCGCACAACAAACCTGGAAACAAACGCTTAGAGGGTGTGTGAACAGAGGAGACGAGAAAGTCAACACCGATTACAAAATCACCCCTCCTCATTGTTGATTTAGTTTTATAGTCTGAAATAAATTGAACTGTAAAATTAAATTCATATCGTATTCATGAATTTGCTCTTCCTTCTACTGGCTGACAGATTCCTTTCCATCCAACCAGACTTATACTTGGTGAAAAGTTCCTTTCACAAATTAAATTCAAGTGGAAAGAAATTTCATTATAACAAAAGCCGTCCTTTGAATTTTCAAAACCCTCACCCTCCTACAAGAAGTAAACGATGACATCCACGTTTGTAAACACCTATCGGATCTAAAAGAGTTATCGATTACTCGAGGGAATTCCAAAGATATGTAGACGTGATTTCTATTGAAAATTGGGTCGCTGACATCAATAAGCACATTGGGAGTGGGATATGCAATCGGTGCTGCCATTGTAGATCACAAAACCGATGAAGACAAGAAGACTGAAGATGAAGAAGAAGAAGGATGGGACGTTTCATTCCTTGCAATGGGTGTGGGATATGCAATCGGAGTTGCCATTGTTGTGGTACTGATATTTAGCAGGGAGAGATTCAAAGAGTTTATGCTCGGGAGGGAGTTCTAGGCCTCCAATGCGGCGTACAATTGACAGGCTTGTAAGTAAAGAAACTCTTTGCCAATCGTAGCATTGTACATCTGCCATAGGATTCTTCATTGTGGCGGTTTGAGTGTGGGTTGGCTTTTTTTTATCGATTCTATGTAATACTAAGCTATGAACAAGGTCACATATTGTTTAACTCATGTTTATAGTTAATTTTAAAAGAGACTTATGTTGGACTATGTTTGTTTTAAGATGATGTTAAAATTGTTGTCTTCTTTTGCTAGTTCATGTGCATAATATCTCGAATATTTATGGGCAGACGTGGTTTAATGGAGTTGTTTGCTCTATATATTTCAATGCATATGGTCGTTATTTCTTTCAATGCATATGGTCTAGTTATACGTATAAAATTATGTGAGTGCATCTATTGTTATATTGGCACATATAAGCTACATGCTTTTATTTTTCTATATTATATAGATTTAAAGAAAAAAAAGTGAAAGTATAATTATTATGTATTTTATTATTTCAAAAATGTAAAAGACATATATTTAAGTTTAAAAAACATTTATGATATTAATTAATTATATGTATTGGTAAGCTTTTAATATATTAGATTTCATAATAATTTTAAAAACATAATGGAATCAAGATTTTACATAGTATTACTAAAAATAAATAGACACAAAACAAAAGTTAGTATATTGAGGGTGTTTATGGATATTAAATTATTTTATTATTAAATAATAGAATTATTATGATGATGAAATGATTGATATGAAGGGGTATTTGCACCCAAATAAAATGTATCGTTAGGTCAAGGTTGTGAGATTAGCCTAAAGGAATAAAATAATAAAATACTACAAGAATACTTTTTTAAGGTCTACGAGGACTTAAAGGTTTAATACGAACAACAAAAATCAATCATGGTTTTAAGAGAAGCTTATCCAATAGATATTCCAACATCCCCCTTAATTTGAGCAAGGGACGAAGAGAGATCTAACGGCTCTAATATAGCGATGTCGATTATCTTTTTTTTATCTTAGGTCATATGTTTAGATAGTTGGTCTTTGAGCAGTAGGATTAGTCTTAATGATTGATTTAGTCTATGAATAAGAAGAGTTAGGTGGTAGTTGGAATCATCTTTCATGATTCTTAGTCATATATGTTGCGTATATGAGACTTCACCCTCGTCAAGTGGCTATGAGACATCACCCTCTCCAAGTGGCTATGAGACTTATCATTTTTAAGTGACTAAATATTTATATTGATTTCAATCTTGGATTTGATTACTACATATTGAATTTTTTGGTAATTAGATCTAATTTTTTATTATCATTAGGTATTGATATTTGTGTATAGGATGACTATTATTATTGCTATATTTATTGAAGTTGTTTCATAACAAGTGGCAATAGAGCTTCGATCTTAGCTCCTTGTGGGGTGTAAATTTGTAATTGAAGGGTGCATGAAACATTATAGAGTGTCTACCAAATTTTATTGCTACCTATTTATTGGTCCATCATTTGGTGCAATTATCTTCTAGAATATTTTTAGTTTTATGTTGTTACTTTCCTTTCCCAAACCCCATTAAAAAAAAGAGTACCAGGTGTCATTGGACCTATGTGAGAGACCTATACCATTATAGCCGTATCTATGAAATAGTCAAAATAAGGAATATTATCAATAAAAAAAATTAGAAGAAAAGTGTTTTGGGACCCTTATGGAAGACCTATCTCTTTGCAATCATCTCTTCAAGCTGTTCAAAGTAAGAGGTTCTTTTCACAACTTTTTTCAATAGCATTCCAAGTAATTTTTAGGTTTTGTGATTGTCCCTAATGAATGAATGGACCTATTACCACTATTGGTTGGTTATAATTCAATGGTTGATTAACATGCATTATTCATTTAGAGGATATATGTATGAGTAGGAAGAAGCACCAACATAGAAATCCTAGTGAGCATCACAACACTCCCCTAAATATCAATAGCTTTGAGAAAAATTTTCTCTTTTCTTTAAGTGTCATGGCTTTACCTCCTCCCAACACCTTTGGTTCTTCCTCTCCTCCTCACAATAACCCTCCCTTAGTCACTCCTTTTGTTACCCCTCCAATTTGTAATCCTCTTTCGAGTATTATTAACTTTGATTTGCATACATAATTTTTTGAATCAAGAATAAATAATTACTTTCACTAACAAGTCCTTGGATAACATTCAAAGAGCCCTATAAATACCCACTAATACTCCTTCCATTATTAATGGATCACAAAAAAACCTAGGATAATAGCCTTCAATCATTCATCATGCACCAAATGTAATTCTTGCACAATTATAAACTAGTCATAGTCCTCCAAATTCCTTTAAAAGTTACTCAAATCCTTTTGCTACCCAAAATTATCCTATAGATATTGGTGGTTATGATCTAGGATTTTCTTCTAATCTAGATTCCATGACAAAAGGTGTTTCTAATTTCCTTGACTATCTCATAAAAATTTTGTTCCTTGCATCGACATGCCTACCTTTAAAGGTGTTGATCTATAGGGGTGGTTGGCCAAGATGGATACCCTTATCTATCTATGCCATGTTCCTAAATTAGGTTGTGTCACATTAGCATCTTTTAATTTGGGAACCTAATCTCATCAATGGTTGTTATGGTAACTTTGGCAACATGGCGGTCCTCTTTTGTGGCCTAACTTCAAAGAATATCTTTTTAAATTTGAAAAGGGTCTTTCACATTGTATATGGTCCATCTAATGAAAATAAAGTAAACATTGAATAGTGGTGGAGTATTACCTTGAGTTCATAAATATTTTCACATACACCTAATAATTAAATTTAATGGTGGTAGTCTCATCCTTTCACCATGGTATTAAGGAAAATATTTGATGGGAGGTTGATATACTCAATCCCTATACTCTTGATGATGCTTAAAATATAAGTTTGGTAACAAAACAAAAGCTTCAATATTCTAGTCCCCAACATAGACGTGACTTCAAATCTTGTTGTCCTTACCATAATGTTAAGCATTTTCTAGGTATTCTTCTAATTTAAATATCATTCTCACCATCCCCAACACAACAACATGAGAAGATGAAGATTCATTGTAGCACGAGAAACTAATATAAGTAAATGAGGTAAAATATAAGGATGATACCATTACTCTCTCAACTCACTCTTATGAGACTCTAAACGCACCATACTATCAAGGTATAAGGATTCATTAAATGATAGTGCATCAATATGTTGATTAATTTAGGTAGCAAACAACTTTATAGATAGTAAGATAGTAAAGTCTTTGGGATTGTATATTAATTCTTCAAATCAAGATAAATTTAAAGTCTTAATTTTAAATGTGGAACTGCTCATTGTGTGGGTTGAACAACTAAAGTTAACATCCAAATGGGGGACTATCCTTGGTTATAAAATCTCTTTACCATGAACCTAGGTAGTGCAAACGTAATCTTGGAAGCACAATCTTGATCTCATTTGGGTGATGTTACTATTAATTTGCAAAGATTAAATGTCAAGTGGATGGATAATAGAAGAATAATTTGTCTCCAAGGAATCCAACCCACTATTTTTAGGGTGGTTAGTTCAAATAACATGGAAAATATATTGAAGAAAGGTGGATGTGCCTAGGCCGATTGCATGGATATTCTATCTTTAGAGTCACATATTTCAACTCTTCATTTGGATATACAAAATATTATGGGTTACTATAAGGAGGTC
Source organism: Wollemia nobilis (assembly GCA_028583015.1). Lineage (NCBI taxonomy): Eukaryota > Viridiplantae > Streptophyta > Pinopsida > Araucariales > Araucariaceae > Wollemia > Wollemia nobilis. The sequence goes on along the minus strand of JAQPPZ010006183.1, from coordinate 4,786,588 downwards.
TTTGTAAACCTATGAATATTCCTCCTAAGCATACTCATTATCATGACATCCACCTTATTATAAGAATTCAACCTCCTAATATGCATCCTTACAGCTATCCCCAATCCCAAAATATTGAAACAAATAAGTTGGTTAGGAAATTTTGGAGCAAGAAATCATTCATTCAAACATCAATCCATACTTATTTCCAATGGTGATGGTACAAATCAAGGATAATTCATGGTGCAAGTGTCCTTATTTTCATCCTCTCAACAAGACCATTATCAAAGGTAAGTTTTCTATTCCTACTATAGATGACTTGTTGGATGAATTGCATGGTGCTAAATATTTTACAAAACTAGACTTGCATTCTTGGCTTTATCAAATTAGTGCTTGAGAAGAGGATATCTATAAGACTACTTTTTGTACACATGAGGAACATTATGAGTTCCTAGTCATACCTTTTGGTCTCACTAATGCTTCTTCCACTTTCCAAAGTCTCATGAACTATGTCCTTCATTATTTTCTTTGTAAGTTTATTCTATTTTATTTTATGATATCTTAATTTATAAGAAGTCTTAGAAATATCATTTAGTTCATGTGGATAAAGTTTTCATCTATTACAAAATAAAAAAAATGTCAAAATGTCCAAATGTTCCTTTGGGTTGGGACATATAATAACTCAAGAAGAATTCAAGGTAGATCCTAACTAGATCAAAACTATGTTGAGCAAGGTGCAGCAAAAGCATTTGAGAAAGTATTGTCATTGTTGTCAACACAGACAGATTGATGCAGTTGATGCAGTTCAGAGGTCGATCGGATCAAGTGCGTAAAGTTTCAAGCAAAACAGAGGTGACCCAGATTCAGAAATTGGCAGAAAGAGACAAGGAAGAAAACTGTCACGATATCGCGACATGTTTTCTGTCGCGATTTCGTGACAAAAAGCAGGAGAGAGAAAATGCAAGCCAAAATGTCTCGATATCGCGACATGTCGAGTTTTCACTGAGGAGAGAGAAAATGTGTCACGATTTCGCGACAAAAAGTAGGAGAGAGAAAATGCACGCCAAAATGTCGCGATGTCGCGACATGTCGAGTTTTCACTGAGGAGAGAGAAAATGTGTCACGATTTCGTGACATAAATGGAGGAAAGGAGCTTGCAATGAAGAGAGTAGCGATTTCCATGCATGTTAAAGTTTCGCATTTCAAAGCACAGCTGGAAATGTATGGAAACAAAGGTGTAGCGATTTCGCTACAAATCGGAAGTTAAGAAAACTGAGATGCAGCGATTTCGACACAAGTAAAAATTCACAAGAAGAAGGTGTAGCGATTTCGCTACATGTTGAAACAAAGAGAAACTAAGGTGTAGCGATGGCGCTACATGCTGAAAAAAAAAAGGGAAACTAAGGAGTAGCGATTTCGCTACTAGTCAAAAGTGTAGAACTGAAAGATGCAACAATGATATTACAAGTCAAAATTTCATGAAAAGAGGCAAGGTGAAAACACAAGGCACAAAGATGTAAAAATTTTGCCATTGCATGAAGCATAGTGTCACGATTTCGCGACATGTTCCATTTTCGCTGGAGTTGGCAAGGAGAGTTGTACGGAAGAGCAAAGTGTCGCGATTTCGTGACATGTTCCTTTTTCGCTGCTGCTGGCAAAGAAGAGTGTACGGAAGCCGAAAGTGTCACGATTTCGTGACAAGCAGGATGATGACGTCAGCAAGAGTCAGAAACGTCACGATTTCACGACAAGAAGGATGATGACGTCAGCAAAGTTGAAAAGTGTCGTGATTTCACGACAGGATGAAAGAAAAGCCACTGGAAGCCGAAAACATCACGATTTTGTGACAACCTTCAGGGTGACGTCAGCATAAGTTGAAAGTGTCGCGATATCGCGATAATATGCAGGGAAAGCTTTCAAGAGCCAAAATGGTCGTGATTTCGTGATAGCAAGGGCATGAATGGTATGGCTACAGAAAGTGTCGCGATATCGTGACAGGTAATAGTTTGGCGGGTAAAAGCCAAAAAAGCATGCATGGTGACACGTGTCAGAAAAAGCAGACAGGAAAATCATGCAGCCAGTTACGTAAAAAGTAACTGATGTTAGATCGGCAGTTACAAATTGACAGGTGTCGAACATGCATCGAAACAGCTTGAATTTGCATGATTGAAAAGCATTCGAAGAATGGTATAGGCAGGATTAAAAAGCATTCGAACTGCTGTATTTGAAGTATTCGAACAGAAAAATATGCAGGATTGAAGAAGCATTAGAAAAGACATATTTGCAGAATTCAAAGAGTCGGATATGTAGAATAGAAATAGTATTCGAATGGCCGTATTTGAAGTATTCTAACAGTCGAATATGCAGGTTTGAAAATGCATTAAAACTTTCGTATTGCAAGGAATCGAACCGCCATATTGCAGGGGTTCGAATAGTCGTAGTGCATGTAATCAAATAGTCGTATTGCATGGATTCGAACAGTCAGAGTATGTGATTCGACTGCATGCAGGATTGAAAGGTTATAAAAGAATAGTCTTACAGAGAAGATGTTGCTGCTGTTAGAGAAAAGTTGTTGCAGAAAGAGAAATATTGCTGTGAAAAGAGGGTTTGAATAAGAAAATTAGCAGAGCCGTGAGAGTGTGCAGAGTTGGATTAATTACAGACCAGTCAGGGTTGTGCATGAAGTGAAGACACTTTTATGTCATTCTAATTGATCAGAATTGTAGTCCAAGTTGGTGCTTGGTATTAGGGGTTGGTGCTCCATCTGTTGCAGCAAAAAATTACAGGGGTTGGTGCTCCTTCTAGTGGATGCTGGTAAAGAAGTTGTAAAATTGAAATTTTGCAAAGACTGGATTTGGATTGAAGTCCAAGCAGTTAATTTTTGAGGAGTAGCCAAATTGGTGAAGCTCGTTATATTGTGTGTTGTGGTGTGCTCTCATTTTGTTCTTCTGGTTTTATAAGTTTTATGTGCTTCAGTCTTTGAATGCTACTATTTTGAAATTAAATAACTACACTGATTCACCCCCCCTCTCAGTGTCATTGTGTGAACATCAATTGGTATCAGAGTGAGGTTCCTTGTACAAGCTTAATCAGCTAAGGAGATCTTGGAAGAAACAATGGTAGGCGGTGAAGGATTTTCATCCAACAAAGCTCCCTTATTTGATGGAACAAATTACACCTTACGGAAACTCAGAATGCAAACATATCTGAGTGCATTGGGATATGATATTTGGGATTCCGTAGATAGTGGATACACAACACCCACTACTCCTCCAACGAGATATTGCTCGAGAAAAAGAAATTTGAGAACAACTCCAAAGCTAAGAATGCCATAATGTGTGGGCTTGTTGACGATAGAACTCGATAAGAGTCATGAGTTGTAAATAAGCAAAAGACATGTGGGATAAACTGAAGAGCATCCATGAAGGAGACAGTAAGATTAAGGAAGCAAAACTGCAAACTCATCGAGCATAGTTCGAAGCACTGCAAATGAATGAAGATGAAAACATAGAGACTTATATGGTGAGAGTCAACGGAATTATTAATGCAATCAGAGGACTCGGTGAAGAAATTGATGATGCAGCTGTTGTGAAAAAGGTTCTCAAAACACTGCACAAAAGATTTAACTCCAAAGTCTCTCGCAATAGAAGAGGTAAAATATCTAAACAACTTCAGAGATGGATGAGTTGCATGGTTCCCCGACAAAGATATGAAATGAGAATAGGACAAACCAAGTCTACAGACAGAGAAGCGACTTTTAAAGCACACAAGAATGTAAAAGCTGAACATGAATCCGAGGATGAAGGAACACTGGATGAAACAGAAGCCAATTTTGTTCGAAAAATCACAAAAGGAAAAGGAAAATATAGAGGGAAGCTACCTTTTAAATGCTTCAATTGTGGAGGAGTCGGTCATTTTGCAGCCAAATGTCCAATGCAGGAGAGAACCAAAAATGGTGAAGGTTCACACCAAGAAAAAGGTGACTGGAAGAAGAAACAAAATTTTAGAAAGAACAACTTCAAGAAGAAAAGCTTCATAACCAAGAATGTCAGCAGTTCTGAAAAAAACACAGATGAGGAGTCTGAAGAAGAAGGAGGTGAAGCTCTTTTCATGGCACTTGAAGAAGAAAGAACAGAGAAAAATCAGGAAGGTGATGAAAATTCCAAGGATGAAGCTGAAGTGTATTTGGAAGGAGAATTGGTTGCTGCACTTGAAGAGTTGAGTGCATAAAGGAAGAAGAATAAGAAATTTTCAAAGAAATTAGAGAATGCCACAGACATAATAAACAATCTAAAAATACAGACAGAGGAATTCAAGAAAATGTCCGAAGTTCTTGATGAACAATTAACTGTAAAGACAGCTTGAATGCAAGCAAGCTAGAGGAAGACATTGTTAAGTTAAGGATGCAATTAGAGGAGATGAATAGAAAATTGAACTATTTTCATAAGTTTGAAGAAAGTCATTGTAAAGTCGGATAAAATGTTAAATAACCAAAGGCCTTCTGGCATAAAATTTGGTTTAGGCTTTGATGAAGGAGAATATTCAAAGGATTCAAAGAACTTGAATATAGAACTCATAAAGAAAGAAGAAAAGATCAAGGTTGAACCAGAAAAACCAAATCTTGCAAAAGAAAACAATAATGCCAGATTCAAGAAGAATACTGACAAATATGGATTCACAAAAGTCACACATCCAAGGAGGAGAAGAGTCATGGTTCCTACTTCAAACTGGCAAATACCGGCACCCAGGTTTAATCATGCATTTTTTGGTTATTGTTTTAAATGCAATGCTTATGGCCATAAGATTTCAGATTGCGAGCATAATGTATCTCAAAGGAATTTTACCAGCATAAATGTTTTTTCTCCTTTAATGAATTATGCAGTTGAATGTTATAATTGTCATAATTTTGGACATATTGCTACAAACAGCAGAAGCACTTTTGCATCAAATAATTATCAGGGTAGAAAATCTCAGCCAAGTGGGTTGAAACAAAACCAAAAATTTCTTGAAAAACAGGCACATGCTAATGAAAGGACAAAGGCAAAACAAGTAGCAAAATCTGCTATCAAACTAGAATGGAAAGAAAAGGAATCTTTGATTGTCCAGACTACTTTTAAAGCTCAGAACAAATCAACACCTTGGATACTTGACAGTGGTTGTTCCAGTCACATGACAGGTGACAAGCAAAAGTTTGAGAATTTACAGAATTATGAAGGTGGTTCTGTGAAATTTGGAAATAATGATGGAGCAAAGATTGTTGGAAAGGGATCAGTCAAGATCAGTGATGGCAATATAAAATCAAAAGAAGTCTTATTTGTAATTGGCCTGAAGCATAACTTGCTAAGTGTAAGTCAAATATGTGATAGAGGCCATGATGTAATCTTCAAGAAGGAGGGCTATGAAGTAAGAAAGACAAAAAATGGAAAGTTAATAGCCACTGGACTGAGAACTTATGGAAATCTGTATACACTTTCAGAAACTGCAGAAGGAACATGCTTGATTGGACAAGAAGATGAAAACTGGCTATGGCACAAGAGGCTTGGGCATATTAAGTTTGACAATCTGGAAAAAATCAGTTCAAAAAGAGCAGTTAGAGATATACCAAACATTGGCAAACCTGTAAATAGCATTTGTGAGTCATGCCAAAATGGAAAACAAACCAGAGCCACTTTCAAAGCAAAAGAATACTTCACTAGCAAGCCATTAGAACTAATTCACACTGATCTATGTGGACCCATGAGAACTGAAAGCATAAATGGACACAAATATTTTATGCTATGTATAGATGACTACTCAAGAATGACATGGGTACTATTTCCGAAACTCAAGTCGAAGCCTTTGAGATGTTTAAAACCTTCAAAAATCTTGTTGAGAATCAATCAGGAAAAAGAATTAAATGCCTAAGATTAGACAGGGGAGGAGAGTTTATCTCCGAAGAATTTGCAGAATACTGTCAAAAACATGGGATAAGAAGATAGTTTTCAGTAGTTAGGACACCTCAGCAAAATGGTGTTGTAGAAAGGAAGAATAGAAAAGTGCAAGAAATGGCAAGGACAATGCTGGCAGAAAACAAAATAGCTGACAGATTTTGGAAAGAGGCAGTTCATACTGCAGTTTACATTCAAAACAGTGCATGCCGAGACCACATGAAAGCAAAACAACTTATGAGTTGTGGTTTGGCAGAAAGGCAACAACAAGACATTTCAAAGTATTTGGCAACAAGTGCTACATAAAACGGACTGAAGATAACCTCGGTAAATTTGAAGATAGAGCTAATGAAGGTATCTTTCTCGGTTACTCAACAAAAAGCAAGGCATACACATGTTACAACAAGAGGTTGAAGAAAATTGTTGAAAGTGTTGATGTGAAAGTTGATGAAGGTAGAGAACAAGAAACTACTTATCAAGAAAACTACCCTATGTATGAAGAAGTCATTGAAGGTGATGATGAAAAAGAAACAGAGAAGAATCAGAAAATTGATCCAGATGGTGTAAAAACTGAATCTGAAGAAGAAGAAAATAGAAAATTTAAAACAGAGCAACCGCAGTAAAAATCATCCAAGTGAACAGATTATTGGGGATCCCATAGATGGTATTCAAACAAGAAGAACAACGAGTGAGGAACTATTATCTGTTATCTAGTATTGAACCTAAAAATGTTGTCGAAGCAAGCACTGATGAAAGTTGGATGAAGGCAATCAATGAAGAACTAGATCAAATAGAGAAAAACAATACCCGGGAATTAGTACCTAGACCAACAAATAAAAACATAATTGGCACTAAATGGGTTTTTAGAAATAAATTGAATGAAGATGGGCAGGTTGTCAGAAATAAGGCAAGATTGGTATGTAAAGGCTATGCTCAGGTTGAAGGCATTGATTTTGAAGAAAATTTTGCACCGGTAGCCAGACTAGAGGCAATCAGAATGTTTCTGGCATTAGCAGTTCATAAAAACTTCAAAGCACATAAAATGGATGTAAAATCAGCATTTTTGAATGGAAAACTGGAAGAAGAGGTTTACATTGAACAACCAGATGGCTTCCAACTTGGTGACAATCCAGATTTTGTTTGGAGGTTAAAGAAAGCTTTATATGGATTAAAAACAGGCACCCAGAGCATGGTATGCAAGGCCGGATAATTATCTAATTAAACAAGGGTTTAAGAAAGGTTTGGTGGATAGCAACTTATATGTCAAAACAGAGAAGGGTCATCTTATTGTTCTTGTTGTTTATGTAGATGACATAATATTTGGCGATAGCATGGATGAATGCTGCAAAGACATATCAATTAAAATGAAAAAAGAATTTGAGATGTCAATGATTGGTGAACTTTCTTATTTCTTAGGACTGTAGGTCAATCAAAATGAAAAAGGCATTTTTATTTCTCAAGTTAAATATGTAAAAGAAATGCTGCAAAAGTTCACAATGGAAGACAGTAAACCGGTCAGCACTACCATGACAACAGGCTGCAAGTTGAGCAAGGATGATAAATCTCCAGATGTGGATCAAACAATGTACAGGTATATGATTGGAAGCCTGCTGTATTTACCAGCTACTAGACCAGATATACTACAAGCAGTATGCATGGTTGCTAGATTTCAGGCAAGTCCCAAAGAAACTCATGTCACAAATTGTAAAAGGATCTTCAGGTACCTCAAAGGTACCATGGATTATGGGTTGTGGTACCCAAAAGGCAAAGACTTCACTTTGATTGCATATTCTAATGCAGATTGGGCAGGGTGCATTGATGACCGGAAGAGTACAAGTGGGGGAGCATTTTATCTTGGAGACAGGCTGGTAGCATGGCACAGCAAGAAACAAGAATCAGTTTCTCTATCCACTGCAGAGGCAAAATACATTGCAGCCACAACTTGCTGTACACAGATATTATGGATGAGACAAACTTTGAAAGATCTTGGTATCCACTTCAAAGAGCCAATATCAATAAAATGTGATAACACTAGTGCTATCAACATATCCAAGAATCCAGCTTATGCATTCAAGAACCAAACACATTGCAATCCGATATCATTTTTTGAAGGATAAAGTTGCAGAAGGAGAAGTCAAGTTGGATTTTGTTCCAACTACAGAGCAAGTAGCTGATATATTCACAAAACCATTGCCCAAGGATGTTTTTGAGTACCTTAGGAATAATTTGGGAGTGGTCACAATTCCCAAGAACTGACTATCATTAGGGATCACATTCTCAATGGGTGCATGCATGCCTATACTTATAGTTTTTCTTATGTTTATGATTTTTGCTAACTATAACAATATTTTCCTGAGAATGGTGTACGAGAGACTCGGGGAGTCTGCAGCAGCCCTTTGGTATTATTGGCAAAGGGGGAGAAGAAGTTGAGCAAGGTTGCTGTGTGTTGCCAACATTTCCAAAGGGGGAGATTGTTGAGCAAGGTGCAACAAAAGCATTTGAGAAAGTATTGTCATTGTTGTCAACATAGATAGATTCATGCAGTTGATGCAGTTCAGAGGTCAGTCAGATCAAGTGTAAAAAGTTTCAAGAAAAACAGAGGTGACCCAGATTCAAAAATTGGTAGAAAGAGACAAGGAAGAAAACTGTCACGATATCATGACATGTTTTCTGTCGCGATTTCGCGACAAAAAGCAGGAGAGAGAAAATGCAAGCCAAAATGTCGCGATATCGCGACATGTCGAGTTTTCGCTGAGGAGAGAGAAAATGTGTCGCGATTTCACGACAAAAAGTAGGAGAGAGAAAATGCACGCCAAAATGTCGCGATGTCGCGACATGTCGAGTTTTCACTGAGGAGAGAGAAAATGTGTCACGATTTCATGGCATAAATGGAGGAAAGGAGCTTGCAATGAAGAGAGTAGCGATTTCCATGCATGTTAAAGTTTCGCATTTCAAAGCACAGCTGGAAATGTATGGAAACAAAGGTGTAGCAATTTCGCTACAAATCGGAAGTTAAGAAAACTGAGATGCAGCGATTTCGACACAAGAAAAAATTCACAAGAAGAAGGTGTAGCGATTTCGTTACATGTTGAAACAAAGAGAAACTAAGGTGTAGCGATGGCACTACATGTTGAAAAAAAAAAAGGGAAACGAAGGAGTAGCGATTTCGCTACTAGTCAAAAGTGTAGAACTGAAAGATGCAGCAATGATATTACAAGTCAAAATTTCATGAAAAGAGGCAAGGTGAAAACACAAGGCACAAAGATGTAAAAATTTTGCCATTACATGAAGCATAGTGTCGTGATTTCGCGACATGTTCCATTTTCGTTGGAGTTGGCAAGGAGAGTTGTACAGAAGAGCAAAGTGTCGCGATTTCGCGACATGTTCCTTTTTCACTGCTAGCAAAGAAGAGTGTACGGAAGCTGAAAGTGTCACGATTTCGTGACAAGAAGGATGATGACGTCAGCAAGAGTCAGAAACGTCACGATTTCACGACAAGAAGGATGATGACGTCAGCAAAGTTGAAAAGAGTCATGATTTCGTGATAGGATGAAAGAAAAGCCATTGGAAGCCAGAAACATCGCGATTTTGCGACAACCTTCAGGGTGACGTCAGCATAAGTTGAAAGTGTCGCGATATCGCGACAAGATGCAGGGAAAGCTTTCAAGAGCCAAAATGGTCTCGATTTCACGACAGCAAGGGCATGAATGGTACGACTACATAAAGTGTCACGATATCGCGACAGGTAACAGTTTGGCGGGTAAAAGCTGAAAAAGCATGCATGGTGACACGTGTCAGAAAAAGCAGACAGGAAAATCATGCAGCCAGTTACGTAAAAAGTAACTGATGTCATATCAGCGATTACAAATTGACAGTGTCGAACATGCACCTAAACAGATTGAATTTGCATGATTGAAAAGCATTCGAAGAATGGTATAGGGAGGATTAAAAAGCATTCGAACTCACTGTATTTGAAGTATTCGAACAGACAAATATGCAGGATTGAAGAAGCATTAGAAAAGACATATTTGCAAAATTCAAAGAGTCGGATATGAAGAATAGAAACAGTATTCGAATGGTCGTATTTGAAGTATTCGAACAGTCGAATATGCAGGTTCGAAAATGCATTAAAACAACCATATTGCAAGGAATCGAACCGCCGTATTGCAGGGGTTCGAATAGTCGTAGTGCATGTAATCAAACAACCGTATTGCATGGATTCGAACAGTCAGAGTATGTGATTCGACTGCATGCAGGATTGAAAGGTTATAAATGAATAGTCGTATAGAGAAGATGTTGCTGCTGTTAGAGAAAAGTTGTTGCAGAAAGAGAAATATTGCTGTGAAAAGAGGGTTTGAATAAGAAAATTAGCAAAGCCGTGAGAGTGTGCAGAGTTGGATTAATTACAGACCAGTCAGGGTTGTGCATGAAGTGAAGACACTTTTATGTCATTCTAATTGATCAAAATTGTAGTCCAAGTTGGTGCTTGGTACTAGGGGTTGGTGCTCCATCCTGATGCGCGAGAAAATTACAGGGGTTGGTGCTCCTTCCAGTGGATGCTGGTAAAGAAGTTGTAAAATTGAAATTTTGCAAAGACTGGATTTGGATTGAAGTCCAAGCAGTTAATTTTTAAGGAGTAGCCAAATTGGTGAACCTCGTTATATTGTGTGTTGTGGTGTGCTCTTATTTTGTTCTTCTGGTTTTATAAGTTTTATGTGCTTCTGTCTTTGAATGCTACTGTTTCGAAATTAAATAACTACACTTATTCACCCCCCCTCTCAGTGTCATTGTGTGAACATCAAACTATACAAGATTGACCCTTACCCAAATTGCTTAAATAGGTCCATGGATGTTTTGGACTCACAAGCTACTTTAGGAACTTTATCCACAACTATGGCAAGATTATTGCTCTTGTCACTACTCTCACTAAGAAGGATAGTCTTTTTTGGTCTAAATTTATTTCAAGTCTTCAAATCCCTCAAATAAGTTGTGTACCACTCCTAACTTTAATAAACCTTTTCTCACCGAGAATGATATTTTTGACATAGGTATTGGAGTTATTTTGATGAAATATGGACACCTATTAGCCTTTAAAACTAACCAATGTTAGGAAGGAATATAGGACATTCCACTTATGAGAAGAAAATTTTAGTTGTTCTACATGCCATAGAGAAATGGAGGACTTATTTGTTGGGGCATTGCTTCACTATCAATACCAACCATATCAACCTTAAATATTTCTTAAAACAATGCCTCTCTTGCCTTGGATAGAATAAATGGATGACCAAGCTCTTGAGGTATGATTTTGTCATTGAATACAAGAAAGAAAAGGATAATTTGGTGGATGATTATTTATCTCATAAGTATGAGGATGTTTGTGTTATCAATTCCTTCTCTAGTCCTCTTCCACAATGGATTTCTCAACTTTGTGAGGAATGGATTTTTGACCTAGAGACAACTTGGATCATTCAAGAAATGGAGGGTAGTTCTTCATTGCATTCTTGTTTCTCATATAGTGATGGAATATTTGAAAAATAGATCACATTTATCTTCCTTAGTCTTTGTCTATTAATACACATGTCCTCCAAGATTTACATGCATATCCTTTGTTAGGACATTCTATATTCTTGAAACATATCAAAGGGTGAAGCAGTATTTTTCTTGGAAAGGATTAGAAGTATATGTTAAGGCTTTTGTAATCTAGTGTGAGGCGTGTCAATGAAGCAAGTGGAAAATACTTAAATATCTTGGATTGTTGCAACCGTTACCTATACCTAACCATCAATGAGAGCATATATTCATGGATTTCATTGAGCACATTTCCAATCTAAGGGAAAAATAATAATCTTTGTGGTAGTAGATTGTCTTTTCAAGTATGCTCATTTCTATATACTGTAGAATCCCTATTTAGTAAGTAATGTGGTGAAGGTATTTCTTGATTCTAGTTTTAAATTGTATTGTATGCACAAGATCATTGTGATTGACTATGATTCTATATTCACCATAAAATATTGAAAAGAATTATTTTGTCTTAGTAGTACTAATTTGAGTATGTCCTCTTCTTATCACCCTTAGTCAAATGACCAAGCAAAGATTGCTAATAAATGTTTGAGTACTTATATCTTTTTTTTGCTCAAGATAAGCAATATCATTGGGTTTATTGTCTCTCACTAGCTAAATAGTGGTATAATAATTATTACTATTCATACCTCAAGATGATCCCATTTGGAGCATTGTATGAAAAACGTCCATCATGATGGCAGACGTGTTTTAAGATCCTCTAAGGTTACCTAGCTAGATGACTTGTTATAAATGTACTTTAAGTTCTTAAAGATAATTTTACCTAGGCCTAGAATCACATGAAGCAAAAAGGATACACACAATTATGAATCATGATTTACCATGAGTGATATGGTTTTTTTACTATAACTTTATAATAAATTGTCCTTGAAGACCAAGTCTAGCAAGAATTTGGCTCCTTAATTTTATGGGCCCTACATTGGTGAAGTAGAATATCAATTAGAGCTTTCACCATATTCTTGCATACATCCTACCTTTCATATATCATGTCTCAAATAGTTTATTGGCTATAAGGTGTAGTCTTATACAAAGCACCCAACACTCCATGAATAAGGTATAATTCTAGATTTTTTCACCTTCAGTCTCACTGTTTCATGGGAGCCTAACAACATTTTTAAGTATTTTCTTTAAGGGAAGATTTTTTTAATATGGGGATGCATGTAACAACTCCAATATAGCTACATCGACTATATTTATTTTTATTATCTTGGTCCCTAGGTCAATATAGTCAACCCTCGAGCATTAGGGTTAGGGTTAATGAATAATTTAGTCTATAAATAGGAAACATTAGGTGGTAAACTAAAATCATATTTAATTTTCAAATATTAGCCACATATACTATGCAAATGAGAATTCACCCCCTCTAAGTGGCTAAGGATTTACATTCATTTAGATCTAGGATATGATTGCTACATATTGAATTTTCTAGCAATTGGATCCAATTTATTGTTACCATTACATATTGATATTTGTGCATCATTGGATTGCTACTACTATTGTTGTATTTATTGAAGTTGTTTTTAAATAATAGATCCTTATTTTCTATCCTCTTAAGGGATGCTCTCCTACCACAAGTAGCTCTTGCATGCACATAAAAGTGCCCTCAAGCATGATCTAGGTCAAGATGTATGTTGTCTTCTCTAAAGAAGACATACATACTAAATAAAGAATCCTATTTGCAAGAATCCATATCATAAAGTGCATACAAATATCTAAATACTTTATCCATTTATGAAACACAAGATTACAAACAAGTTGGATGGTACTCTAGTTATCACACCAAAGAGTAATTGAAAAACTATGAGGAATGTCAATATCTTCTAGAATCATAAACATACATCAAAGATGCTTAACTATATCATTGATAGCAAAATATTTGGCTTCCATAAAATATTGACCTATAGTGGATTGACATCTAGAACACCAAGAGATAGGGTTTGAGCCCAAATAGAACACCATATATGAAGGATAATCTCTCATCCAAATCACCAACCTAATCAATATCTAAAAATCTAATCAAAATCTAAAGAAAGATAATAGAGTAGTGAATACTCATCTGATAACTCCCTTGGATGTATCTGAGAATCCTCTTAGTCATTGTCCATTAACTCTCTTAGGGTACCTACATATACCAAAATAATAACTAACAGAAAAATTGTATTGGGTCTAATGTGGGTAAGATATAGAAGTCTCCTCATAAGAGACCAACACAACATAGCATCCACCAAAGAAGAGGTACAATCAACCGTAAGATTTAGATCTGAAATGAACGAAGTATGGGTATATTTGTAATCCTCCATCTTGAAATGTTGAAGAATATCAAAAGAATTCTTGGGTTGTGAAATTGTGATGCCAAAATATATCTAATAAATTTGAATCCCTAAATATGTCATCTCAAAAGTGGAACAAAGTCACAACTTCATAACTTAGATTAAAGTGGAAGAGTTGTTAGTGATGAGAAGATCATAAACATACAAAACAATCACTAAAGTGTCCTTATCTTGATGTTTAATAAAAACATTATATTTGACCTCATATCATCAAAATTCATAATTAATAAAGAATGAATGAATCTTCTTATACCATGCATAAGAGGGTTGTTTAAGTCTATACAAGGATCTAGTTAGACAATAAACCAAAGGAGTAATTCCTTCAAGCTCAAAAAAAGAGGCTACTACATGTAGATCTCCCCCTAAAGCTCCTCATAATGGAAGTAACTCTTCACATTCATCTAATGAACCTTCCATCCATATGAGGTAACAATAAAGAGGATCATCTTGACAAGTTCATCCTAGTAATAGGTGCAAATATCTCCTAATAGTCCACTCCCTTATGTCAATAGAATCCTTTATGAACAATACATATATCATGTTACTCCACCTACCCATACAAAGTATACTTAGTCCTATAGATCTATTTGCATCCAACTTCACTCTTCCCTTATTCAAGAGGAACCAACTCCCAAGTCATCTTATTCATCAAAGCATCATATTCCACAAATATTTTTATAGGCCCTTTGCCTAAGGATCCTAAGAATGAGAAGTCTTTGAGAGCAAATATTGAGAAGGAATTTTATTGAGGTCATTCTTGAGACAAAATTAGTTGAGCATATTTCATAAATGTCTTAACCCACATGAGTATTGGACGAATTGAAGAGTCATGTGCCATCTGTGAAAAAGCAACATAACAAATTAAACATAAAGAATCCAATTAAAAATCATCATTCACCTCAACATACAAAGTTGAAGCATTTTGATCTGTTGTGTCTTGCTCGACATGCCCTAAATCTTGAAAATAATGTGTTAGATATGGTGTTGCTCTTGACAAGGTTAAATCAATAGGTAGTAAACCTCCATTCAAAAATGAAGATGAAGAAGATATTCTAATGGGAATAGAACCAATCAAAATATGTAAAGAAATAGCTAAATCTAAAATAGTCAAAGGATCAAAATAGTTATTTACAAAAAGCTCAATCAACGAACTAGGAGCACCTAAAAAAACTTCATAAAAAATGGCATTTCTCTAAGTCAAAATCTCATACCTTTAAGGGTCATAAAGGGGACACACCTTGGAGGTATTTAGATACCCCATAAAAATATATACATGTATCTTTAGTGCCTCCTTTTAAATATCCTTGGGTTTGTAGGTCCATGTTGAATATCCAAAGATATATATATATATATATATATATATATATATATATATATATATATCTAATTGAGACACATTGATATTTTATCTTCCATCAATTAATGTTTTGAATGAAGCACTTTAAAGTGTTTGTCTAAGTAGGTTGGGTGCTTATTACTCCAAGGTTTCTTTTCTCTCATTAAGGAAGCCTTTATTTAGGATTCAAACATGATCATATCTAATGTTAAGTGCCTTCTTAAAAATGCTTCAGTTGTTATTTTCTTATACCGTCTTGTATTCTTTGTGAATCTTCTCTTTCTTAAGCCTCCTCGATATCTTCTTACTAGAACTACTTTTGCCTTTTATAATTTATTCAAAATAATATTAGCAGGTGGTTAAAGAATAGATCACTTACAATGTTGAATATTCTATTTTTTGCTTATGCATGGATCATGTGTCCAAGTACTTCAAATCTGTTGCTTCTTTCAATTGAAATTTTATCCTTGCACGAGTTGTTTTGAAATAAGACTTCACATGTTTTTGAACTGGAGAATAGCTCTTGTAGGTTCTTGTTCTTATTTTATTTCATGGAATTCTCATCCACCTTGGATGTTGACGTTGTTGTGATTTGATATTGGGATAACAACGTCTAATAGTTGTGTTAAATGAAATTCTTATGCCTATTGATATGATTTTGGTTTTCTGGTATTCTTGTGCAATATACTTTTGGTCATGCTAATTTACTAGCGAAAAATGTGCTTCTAATATTTTAAATGTGTAATCCTTGCTTCAACGTTTTTACAAACGTTTTGAATTCTTTTTTATTTTGTGTAAGCAGAAATTAATTTCCTCTTTATTTAAAATAATTTATATTTAAGTTTGCTTCTTCTGATGTGCTTTTCCTACACTTTTACCATGTTCCTTTGGAATGTCTTGTGATTTTGTGACACTCATTTTTAACAATCTGTAACAACCCAAATATAATTACTTACCTGGTTTTTCGGTAAAAGTAAATACAAAGACGAGGATTATTTTTTTTGAAAGATTATATCAAAGTCTAAAATGTTTTTCCTAGCTCACAAGGTTTGCATTTAAACTAACTTATTTTTGGATCATACTTTTTTTATAATCAATTCAAAAAATATTGCACAGATATAACATACCACTTTTGAGTTCAGATTGCTGCACACAATCATACAAGTGGATGAGATCAGCCAAATCCCATGGAGATACCATTCAATGGAAACATATATCCTCATTTATAATTCGCATATTCCAGCATGAGGACTGATCCATGACAAGGGTTTTCCTCTAGGGCCCATAACACATAGAGGGTGGATGCCTTTTTCCCTTAACTCTTTATACCAAACCTTATACATTCTAGTTGATTTATTCCTAAATGGTATAAAATAATATGGCATGTTTATATCTCTGTTACTAACTGGTTAATCCCATTTACCCAGACCCATTTAGTGCCATGTCATTTCTCTGACCTTGGATTTCATTACACAAACTCATTACAACTCACAATGGTTTACCCCATTCCAAACCCTGTGGCTATACCAAGATAAGTTCAATGAGTAAGAAATTTATCATTGTACCCTTTGAATACAACCTAGGAAGGATGTCCCATACCACCTTTTCATCTAGTTTGAAATCAGTCATTTATTGACCAATTATATCAGTCAACAGTTGTATTGAAGATTGTTGTGTGCATACCCACACCTAAATATTATGGATGATCTTTAATCACATTCTTAGGAAAACCACCTAAAAATCTTGTTAAAGTTATACTACTTTTAAACTTATCTACTAAACTACCTTAAGTAGAAAACTCTCTCTATTTAAAAAACATTTAGTTTTAAAGCATAGGTATTTACTATAACTAGGATAATCTACTGTTTGAAATGAATTCTTCTACAACCATGATGTCAACATCATATCAAAGTAGGTTTATTTCAAGATATTAATCAATTTGATTCTACATTTGGGTAAACTCTAAAGAGTCCAAATATTCTACCCATGCTATAATTGTCAAACTCCCAACACTACATAATTTTTGGTAATTACTTTTCCCCAAAAGCTATATTATGAAAGGATTTTCCATGGTTCTATACTTTCGTTTATAGTTTCATGTTTCACTTATTACAAGTTCTTTCTTTTTTAAAAATAAATAAAGAAGTTTACTTCTAAATACTGTCCTCTCGACTTCCTATCCAGTCAGCATATTGGTAAAGAAAAACAATGTTCATCCCATATTTCATACACTGCACTAGAAAATCTTATGCACTCAAGTAACTTCCAATATTCATAATTTATTTTAAGTTTACCTCAAACATTAAGAAACTAAATATAACATCCATAAACAAGTCATATTAAGGAAACATTCTAAATCAAAAACCCTTTTATTAATTTCAAATATTTCAAAGCACAAATGTTCAATTTAATGTCACTAAGACCAATCCTGTAATCCCTTTTCCAAATGAAAATACAAGAGGGCTTTGCCCATTTTTACAATAAACAACACAATTTTTGGTAGTAGATTCAACAACCATCTTCTAGATTCAGACCTACTGTTTATTTTAAAAGTTCTTCCACCCGAGTCTACGCTCACAGTAAGCATGAGCATCGTCTACCATCTAGCTAGGTCTTGATGCTACTGGTTAGAACTCACCCACGACCTTGGGTTATTTGCCTCAATTCCAGCTCATTCAGCGGCCATCAATGCACAAAAGAGTTCTTACAGAGCTCATAAGGACCATATACAACTCATAATGGATGAGAATGCATCCTACTATGCACACATGCATTCCAAAAACTTTAATAGAAAATATACCAAAACAAAAACTCAATTATCTCCTACCCCGAGATATACACCCAATTAACTTATCATCATGTTTTCCCTTTTCGTTTTCTACCCCATTTTCCAAGTAGTAGTTTCACAAATAAAAGTCTCACTCAATAAAGTTTAACATTCAATAATGTGTCATTGAGTAAAATTTACTCCTACGTTTATAAGCAATCGACACAAAAGTTTAGCAATCAACACAGAATTTAAGCAATCAACTGTACTAGCAAAGTTGCGCTTCCATTCATATTTTTTAAAACTCAACTAGCACAACAACATTCGACTCGAATTTAACTTGGTTCTTCTAGGTCAGTTTGACAAGGTTTCACACCATTGATTCTTCCTGAAACATACCGTTTCCTAACTTTGATGATTCATAGCTTACACAACAACGTTTATTAATTATTTTATCCACTATATCAATTATTTTACACATAATGCACATAAGCGTTTATGGTATCTTCTCATTGTTTCTATTTTTGTACAAGTAATATATGCTTAAAATAAACCAAACTATCACCCTACCATTTTCATAAAACATAGACATATAGAAGATGCATCAGAAACATATTTATTCTAGTCAATTCGACATGGTTTATCACTATTGTTTCTACCTAAAACATGCCACTTTTATTTTTGAGTTTGCACAGCATGTTCAGTTTCCATTTTCATTTAGACATAGTATGCATAGTTCTCATTGTCATTTGGACACAACATGCATAGATTTCACATTCATTTAAATGTAGCAAATATAGTAACCAAAAAGAGAACCCAACCTGTGTCTTCTACTTTCCGAAACTCTTATGTTTTTTGGTCTCTCTATTTCCCAATTTCCCACTGTCTCTTCTTTCTTTCTTTTTTTCATTTTGATCATCTTTTCTTCTTCATCCCCATGGTCCGAAAAACTTGGTAAATTGTTTTACTTTCTTACCCATGCATAGTACCAAGTTAGCAAGTCCTCTCCACAATATCGTACCACCACATTTTCATCATGGCGTTCTTAAATAATCTCAACAAGAATGATTTCATTCTGTCGACTTTTCCATCTTTGGTACAACAATAGAACATAGCTAGTTTTCACATATTAATTAAAATAAAAAAGGTAAATTCAGAAGCATACGTAGAGTCTGAAACAAATCAATACTCTTGCCACCCAAACACATAACACTTGCCTAGTGGCCACACAATTTCACCCTATTTTAATATAAACATGGAGCAAATACAAAGTAAATTATTACTCGTTTTATATAAAATTCCTTTCCTTCTCGGAATAAATAAAATAACCATTTACCTTTATTTATTTTCTATTTTATTTATAAAATTATCTTTCTATAGAATCATGAAATAATAATCTCAAATCTTCATTCAACAATTAAAGGGTGGCTCCCTTGATTGAGACATCTTCATCGCCTCCCTCTAAACACATAATCTCATCTTATATAAATAAAACAAGGAACATTTAAAGTATTAAACATATACAAACATATCCAAACAAATACTAACATGCTTTTCTAAGCTAGTGGCTCCCATCATCATTGCCACCACAAAAAAATTCTCATTCCACGCAATCAAGAAATACTCCAAAAAATTAAACTCACACAAATATGCAATCTATATTGTCCCTAAATGATATGCAAGCGCGAGTTTCCATGTGTTCATGAGCCGAATCATCACTTCTCGTACCCTTTTCTATTGACTTGTTACCTTTCATTATCATCCTGCAACTGTCCTGCACTCACAGATACTGTCAATAGTACCATGTTTCTCAAAAATAGGTAAGTATATACATATTTTGCTTTCTTTCAATACTCGAGTGAGGAGGATCATTACACAATATTCTTCATCAATTAAATTTTTCCAATGTTGCTCTCTTCTTAGTTTCTTGTAGCCATCAAGGAGCTTCAATGGCTTTTTTATTTGTGATTTTCAAAGAAGCTTCTATGGCTTCCCTTTCTTACCTTTTGAAATGGTAATTATTTCTTTCTTGTTAAGTTTGTCTTAGTTGTTTCTCACACGAATTATGACCCTTGGTCTTAAAAGAGGATTGAAACCCTTTTTGATGCTTGAAGGCTTTTGCCTTTGGTAAGGGATTTTCACCCTAAAATATTTTTTAAATTAGTCGTGAAATCTTCCTTTATAAAAATAATTTTATATAAGACAATTTTAACCTTGAAAATTCTTTTTCTCAAACTTAAATTTTCTTTTTTCAAAGATACTACTCTTTGGATCTCTTTATGTTAAAACTAAAAAAATATTAAAAGAAGAATTCTTCTTTCTTTTATTTGCTCATAACATACTAAAACTTAATATGCAGATAATTATATTATGAAAAAATAATATTTAAATACATAGCATTTTTATTTCAAGCACAACAAACCTTCAAACAAACGCTCATAGGGTGTGTGAATAGAGGAGACGAGAAAGAACACCGACTACAAACACACATAGAGGGTGTGTGAACAGAGGAGACGAGAAAGTCAACACCGATTAAAATCAGAACCGTCAACCGTCATTGTTGATTTTGTTTTATAGTCTACATGCAATGGAATCCTGAAATAAATTGAATTGTAATATTAAATTCATACCATATTCATGAATATGCTCGTTCTGCTACAGGTTGGAATATTCCTTTCCATCCAACCAACCTTATACTTGGTGAACAGTTACTTTCACAAATTAAAAGAATAGAGGAGTGGATCTCATAAGAGACCAAAACAACATAGCATCCACCAAAGAAGAGGTACAATCAACCCTAAGCTTTAGATCTGAAATGAAAGAAGTATGGGCATATTTGTAATCCTCCATATTATAATATTGAAGAATATCAAAAGCATACTTGGGTTGTGAAATGGTGATGCCAAAATATATCTAATGAATTTGAATCCCCAAATATGTCATCTCAAAAGTGGAACAAAGTCATAACTTCATAACTTAGATTAAAGTGGAAGAGTTATCAGTGATGAGAAGATCATCGACATACAAAACAATCACCAAAGTGTCCTTATCTTGATGTTAAATAGAAACATCATATTTGATCTCATATCATCAAAAATTTATAATTAAAAAATAATGAATGAATCTTCTTATATCATGCACAAGAGGGTTTTTTAAGTCCATACAAGGATATAGTTAGACAATAAACCAAAGGAGTAAGTCCCTTAATTTCAAAGAAAAAAGGCTACTACATGTATATCTCCCCCTAAAGCTCCCCATAATGGAAGCAACTCTTCACATTCATCTAATAAACCTTCCATCCATATGAGGTGATAATAAAGGGTATCATATTGACAAGTTCATCCTAGTAATAGGTGCAAATATCTCCTAATAATACAATCCTTTATGTCAAGAGAATATTTTATGAACAAGGCATATATCATGTTACTCCACCTATCCATCCAAAGTATACTTAGTCCTATAGACCCATTTGCATCCAACTTCACTCTTCCCTTCTACAAGAGGAACCAACTCCCAAGTCATCTTGTTTATGAAAGCCTCATATTCCACTAACATTTTGATAGGCCATTTACCTAAGGATATTAAGACTGAGATGTATTTGAGAGCAAATATTGAGAAAAAAATTTCTTGATGTCAGTTGTGAGGCAAAATTAGTTGAGCATATTTCATAAATATCTTAACCCATATGAGTATTTGACAAATTGAAGAGTCATGTGCACTCTATGACAAAGCAACATAACAAATTAAACATAAAGAATACAATTAAACATCACCACTCACCTCAACATACAAAGTTGAAGCATTTTGATCTGTTGTGTCTTGCTCGACATGCAACATAATAAATATGATAAAGAAGGTGTTATAGATGGTGTTGCCCTTGACAAGGTTAAATCAATAGGTAGTGGACCTCCATTCAAAGATGAAGATGAAGAAGATATTCTAATGGGAATAGAACCAATCAAAATCTCTAAATAAATAGCTAAATCTCAAATAGTCAAAGGATCAAAATAGTTATTTACAAAAAGCTCAAGCAACGATCTAGGAGCACCTAAAAAAACTTCATAAAAAATAACATTTTTCTAAGTCAAAATCTCATACCTTTGAGGGTCGTAAAGGGGACACACCTTTGAGGTATCTAGATACCCCATAAAGATATATACATGTCTCTTTAATGCCTCCTTTTGAAGATCCTTGGGTTTGTAGGTCCATGTTGAAGATCCAAAGATACATATATAATTGAGACATATTGATCTTATCTTCCATCAATTAATGTTTTGAATGAAGCACTTCAAAGTGTTTGTTTAAGTAGGTTGGGCGCTTATTACTCGAAGCTTTCTTTCTCTCATTGAGGAAGTCTTTCTTTAGGATTCAAACATTCATAGATAATATCTTATATTAAGTGCCTTCTTAAAAATGCTTCAATTGCTATTTTCTTCTACCGTCTTGTATGCTTTGTGAATCTTCTCTTTCTTAAGGCTCCTCGGTCTCTTCTTACTATAACTACTTTTGCCTTTTATACTTTCTTCAAAATTATATTAGCATGTGGTTAAAGAATATATCACTTACAATGTTGAATATTCTATTTTTTGCTTATGCATGGATCATGTGTCCAAGTACTTCAAATCTGTTGCTTCTTTCAATTGAAATTTTTTCCTTGCATGGGTTATTTTGAAATAAGACTTCACATGTTTTTGAATTGGAGAATAGCTCTTATAGGTTCTTGTTCTTCATTGATTTCATGGAATTCTCATCCACCTTGGATGTTGATGTTGTTGTGATTTGATATTGGGATAACATCGTTTAACATCGTTTAATAATTCTCATCTAGCACATAGTTGTGCTAGATGAAATTCTTATGTCTATTGATATGCTTTTGGTTTTCTGGTATTCTTGTGTAATATACTTTTGGTCGTGCTGATTGACTAGGGAAAAATGTGCTTCTAATTTATTTGAAATGTGTAGTCCTTGCTTCAACGTTTTTACAAACGTTTTGAATTCTTTTTTATTTTGTATAAGCAGAGATTAATTTCCTCTCTTCAAAATAATTTATTTTAAAGTTTGCTTCTCTTGATGTGCTTTTCCTACACTTTTACCGTGTTCCTTTGGAATATCTTGTGATTTTGTGATACTTTTTTTTTAACAATCTTCTTCACCAATTAAAGTTTTCCAATGTTGCTCTCTACTTAGTTTCTTGCAGCTATCAAAGAGCTTCAATGGCTTCTTTATTTGTGATTTTCAAAGGAGCTTCTATGACTTCACTTTCTTACCTTTTGAAATGGTAATTATTTCTTTCTTATTAAGTTTGTCCTAGTCGTTTCTTGCAGATTTATGACCTTTGGTCTTAAAAGGGAATTGAAACCCTTTTTGATGCTTGAAGGCTTTTGCCTTTAGTAAGATATTTTTATCCTAAAACATTTTTTAAATGTATTGTGAAATTTTCCTTTATAAAAATAATTTTATATAGGATAATTTTAACCTTAAAACTTCTTTTTCTCAAATTTAAATTTTCTTTTTCAAACATAATACTCTTTGTATCTTTTTATGCCAAAACTAGAAAAGATGAAAAGGAGAATTCTTCTTCCTTCCATTGCTCACAACATATTAAACCTGAAATTATAGATAATTATATTATAAAAATGAAAGAAAACTATTTAAATACATAACCTTCAAACAAACGGTTAGAGGGTGTGTGAACAGAGGAGACGAGAAAGTCAACACCGACTACAATCAGAATCACAAACGCACATAGAGGGTGTGTGAACAGAGGAGACGAGTAAGTCAACACCGATTAAAACCAGAATCACCGCTCGTCATGGTTGATTTAGTTTTATAGTCTGCAGGCAATGAAATCCTGAAATAAATTGAACTATAATATTAAATTCATACCGTATTCATGAATATGCTCGATCTTCTTCTACAGGCGGGCAGATTCCTTCCCATCCAACCAGCCTTATACTTGGTGAACAGTTACTTTCACAAATTAAATTAAAGTGGAAAAAAAATTCATTATAACAAAAGCCGTCCTTTGAATATTCAAAACCCTCACCCTCCTACAAGGAGTAAACGATGACATCCACGTTTGTGGACACCTTTTGGATCTAAAAGAGTTATCAATTACCCGAGGTAATTCCAAAGATATGTAGACGTGATTTCTATTGAAAATTGGGTAGCACAGAGAAAAGGCTGAGATGATGCAGGCAACATACGACATGCGTTTCTGCGTTTATTATTTTAACAATGTAAAAGAGATATATTTTAAATTAAGTTTATAAAAACATATAATAAGTTGTAGAAGAAAAAGTATTAAAGTGCAATGAAATTCTAACATAGGAATATATTGATAATAGTTATATGCACGGGTAAGATTTTAATATATTAGATTTTATAATAATTAAAAAATAAATAAACACAAAGTAAAAGTTAGTATATTGGGGTGTTTATGGATATTAAATTATTTTATTATAAAAGAATAAAATTACTTTTAAAATGACGATGAAATGATTGGTATGAGGAGGTATTTGTATCCAAATAAAAGTTATCTTTAGGTCAAGGTTGTGAGATTAGCCTAAAGTAATGAAATAATAAAATATTATAAAAAATACATTTTTTAAGGTCTACTAGGACCTAAAGGTTTGATATCCCCTCTTAAGTTGAACAAGGGACATGAAGAGAGATGTGACGACTCTAATATAGCCATGTCAGCTATCTTTTTTTTATTAGCTCAGGCCATAGGTTTAGATAGTTTATCTTTGAGCATTAGGGTTAGTGTTAATGATTGATTTAGTCTATAAATAAGGAGAGTTAGGTGGTAGTTGGAATCATATTTCATATTTGATTCTTAGTCATATATGTTGCGTATATGATATTTTACCCTCTTCAAGTAGCTATGAGACTTGTTCTTTCTAAGTGACTAAGGATTTGTATTGATTTCAATCAAGGATTTGATTACTGTATAAGATGACTACTATTATTGCTATATTTATTATTATTATTATTATTATTATTATTATTATTATTAGGTATTGATATTTGTGTATAAGATGACTACTATTATTGCTATATTTATTGAAGTTGTTTCATAACAAGTGGTAACAGAGCTTTGATTTTAGCTCCTTGTGGGTGTAAATTTGCAATTGGAGGGTGCATGAAACATTATAGAACCTCTACCAAAATTTATTGCTAGCTATTTATTGGTCCATCATTTGGTGCAATCATTTGGTGTAAATTTACAATTGGAGGATGCATGAAACATTATAGAATATTATTAGTTTGATTTTGTTACTTTCCTTTCCCAAACCCCATTAAAAAAAGAGTACCAGGTGTCATTGGACCTATGTGAGAGACCTATACCATTATAATCGTCTCTATAAAATAGTCAAAATAAGGGGTATTTCCAATAAAAAAATTTAGAAGGAAAGTGTTTTAGGACTCTTTATGGAAGATCTATCTCTTTGCAATCATCTCTTCAATATGGTCAAAGTAAGACATACTTTTCACAACTTTTTTCAATAGCATTCCAAGTATTTTTTAGGTTTTGTTGTAACAACCCAAGTTGTTGTACCACAAAAAAAAGTTCAGTGATTTCTCAAAAAAAAAAATCGAAATTTAATGTTTTCAACTCTAAAAGTGCTTTTATGTTCAAGCAAATACTTTTAGGTTTATAGAATCTTGTGTCACCCAATAAATTTTAAACATATAGTTTTAAATCAGTACAGGCATATCAAACCCTACAGATAATTACCCAAGTGGACAAGATTGGTCAAATCCTATAAAAGATGCCATTATGTGGAATCAACTTTCCTCATGTACGCCCTTTGGTTCTGACATGAGGGTTTAACCACGATAGGGGTTATCTTCTAGGGCCCATAACACATAGAGGGTGGACGCTTACTTCCCCATCCCTTATCATACCAAACCTTTGACTAACAGATCAACTTGTTCTAATAACGGTATGAAAGGAATTAGCATACATATGGCTAGTGTCTAGTTGATTATCCCCTACATAGAGTCAACTAAAGCCATATCAATACCCTAACCTTGGACTTGATCACTCATGTCCATTATCGCTCATGAACGTTTGTCCCATACCAAACATCATGGCTAACTAGCTAAGTCAAATGGACATTGGACTTATCATAGTACTACCCAAGAAGCAACCTAGAGGTGGCATACCATACTACCCCTCATTACCAGTTCTGACCAAGTCACTTGTCTCGACCAATTCTATCAGACTACGGTTTCTCCCAAGACTCGTTGTGTGCATACCCGCACCTCAACAACATTGGGTGTTTTCAATTAGTCATCCCTTCTCAATAACCTCTTCAAGTTCTTTGTTTTCAATCTTGAATCAGGTTTAAGGTTTATGATCCTATCAAAAGTGATTCAAACTTGAATATAATTAATTTATCTATTCACTTGAGTACTATTCATACTCAAATAAACTTACTCACGATGCTAAGGATACATACATCAATTATGCATAAATTTTCATAATATTACATTAATTTCAAATTTGTAAAATAATATTATTTTTGCCCTACCTATAGAGCATTGACTCTCTTTTCCTAGATGCATTCTTACACTTAAGACTAAGTATTTTAAATATCGGAGCTAATATGCTTTTATTCTTTGTCTTATTAGTTCTTCTATCAATTGATTAAGTCCTCCCTAAAATCTCGGATAACATTTTCACAACACTTAGGTACACTAAAAGTAATTAAAAAAAATGTTCTCTTTTTCTTTATTCTTTGAAAACTTAGCATTAGTTATATTTAATAGTATGTTATAACATTTGCACCTTTCTAATACTTATCTATTTAGGACATGATTAACCACACATGGTTCAACTATTCATCACATTCATGAGTAACCAAACAGATACTCAGATTAAATTAAGTCCCTACCTTTGACTAGAATTCAATAGTAAGCACAAACCTTTACAATTTTAGCAAAGATGCATATACCCAATTCGAAGTTCCTTAATATTAGCTTTTTTTTAATAACCACCTAATCTAAAAATTCTCTTGTGTCAAATACTAAATTGATTATCACATGGGGATGTCAGGCATCATAATTTAGATGGAATTTAAACAAAAGGCTCTTCAGATTACACAAGCTTTAATAATCCATTCTTTAATTGATAAGCTGAAATTCTTCTTTCAGTTAAGTTAATGCTCTAAGCCCTCCATTAATCACTGCAATCCAGTTTTTGCATGGTTTCATTAGGAACTCACCAAACATCCACCTGTCACTTTTCTAGAGCTCACATTCAAATTTACCCAACATTTTCCAATAATTTAATAATTTCTATGTCGATAATAAAAGCTCTAGAGTTGAGTATTTTTCATAGATAACAAATGACTTCACTATAGTTCATTTGGGGATTACTCTATAATCTAGTTAATTTTTTGTTTATAATACAATTCCAAACGCATCCACATATACGTTTTACCTAAACCCATAACAAAATGTGATTGGATTTGATATACGAACTAGAAACAACACCATATAATGATAAGTTTTTATTTTTATACTTCTCTAACTACATCATATAGTAATATTTATATAATAATCCAGATACTTCTATAACATAAAATACAAATATTGTAGTGCAAGCAACCTCACATTGGCCAAAATATCATCAACCAAAGAGAATAGCCTTGAGGAAATTCAAGAATTAAGATACTCTTTTCGATAAATAGATGTCTCAACAATGATATACCTTGAATACATCATGACACATTCAATTTCCATTATCGCAACTACATGCATGACAGGTTCTACACCAATGAGCAATTTCACTAATGTTATAAAGGAACCTTCTCTACTATATGTTCAAGAATAAATTGAACTCTCCATATACATATTTAATAAGGAATTTATTTCTATATCTAAATGAAACACAAAATCATCATTTGCTATAGCAAAAACCATAACCACAAGGTCATTTTTAACATCATTTTTTTAATTGCAGTCCTATAAAACATTCGACACTCTGGTTTAGGTACAACCTTTCATGTGAGACAACAATCTAGATGGCCAATCCAGTGGTATGCAATCCTCACAACACAAATAGAGATGATATTGACCAAACTTTTAATCCCATGTTTTACAAGTCTCTGACAAGAGATCATATTTTAGGTCATATGACAATATGTATGCAATCTACTATAACATGCAATCTCTTATCCATTCAAAATGCTTTCTTTTCCACTCAACCAAGAAAACACAACATACCAATGAAATATTTCATAGATTGCAATATTTTATAATCTTAGCACAAAATACCAAAGTTTCTATTTCGCATACTCAAACATAGAATGCAATAACACAAATTCACTCGACATCTTTTTAAAGACAACCATATACTTCTCATTGCCAATTTTATTTTCAACACAAACAACAAACAGAGGTAATTTCAGCATGAAATCATTTCAATTTTTCTTTTAAGGCCAATACCAAGCATCATGAAACTAGTGAATAGTATTCCATTCCTAATACCATTAAAAAAGAGAACACAACATGCCTATAAAATGATGTTTGCAATAGTAATTTCTCCACTCAAGCTCCTAATCGTTTATCCAAGCTTCATATCTCAACCAAAAATAAATATTAAAACCCAAAACAACATCTACCTTCTTTAACCATATTTTCTTTTTTCCTAATCATGCCTCTGAGTGCAACAACAACATGTGGTCATCCCATCCCCTTAACCATTTCCATTTTTTTGTTTTTCATGAGTATGGAAGGAGTTAAACATAATTATTACAACTACTTGCCATAGCCAAAATACTCCATGCATCATTTTCCTTATCCACTAATCAAAGTAATCATAAAGCATACTCTATCTATATATTTTTTAAATACTACTATTGCCTTTTTCCAAATCAAATTAAGTTATATGTATATTTATGATTTATCCCTTTTTCTTTATATTTATTGCTAAACTTGCAATCAAACTTATAAAATATAGAACAATAAAAGGCTCCCATGCTTTTGGCACTTTTATTGCCCACCAAAATATATGCATACATTATTTTTCATCAATCAATAAGCAGATATTTAAAACAAACCAGTATAAACCATACACAATGCTCCTACATGCTATGCATTTATGTGAGCTTCCATGTGCTCACAAGTCGAATCATCACTTCCCTCTTACCTTTTTTTTCGATCATTCCTATCTATTTAAGGCGTATACCTGGTCTTGTATACACAATGGACATAAGCACTACTACGCTCTATATGAAAAGATAAATGTAATTTATTAATCAATATATAATACATATTTGTGCGAGGAGGGTCGTTACATCCTCCCCCATTAGAAATGAACATAGTCCCTATATTTTCATGGCATGAGCAACCAAATCAGATATTTTTGAATTTAAATTTTTGCATATGCCATCACATTAATTTATCATTCATCATTGAATCATGAATTCATTCAAATTTGAACACACAATTAAACCACTTAATATGTCATATTACATTCAACCAATGTCCATGCATAACCAAAACATACATCATCACATAAGCAAAGCTACTCTACTCAGTAACTCAAAACATACACAAGCTACTCTACTTAGTATCCAATCTCATATCCATATGCATATATACATATATCATCAAACCATATAAAATATTTTAAAATGTCTATGTCTACTCAAATAGATAAGGAAACTACTACTGCATATCTGCCACGTTCTCCCACATGGCATTTCTATCCGAGTAGTGGTCCCATTGGACTCGACATTGCTCTATGCTCCTCTTCCTCAGGTTCTTGGTCCTAAAACCAAGTATACGAATAGGCCGAACTTCAATTTTTAGTGGATCGATCATCTACAATTTGGAAACATCCAAAACATGAGTAGGATCAGAAATGTATTTCCTAAAGAGGGACACATGGAAGACATTATGGATTTTGGATAAGCTTGGTGGTAGAGCAAGTTTGTATGCAACAAGGCTTATCTTACCCACAATTTCAAATGGACCCACATATCTTGAGTCAAGTTTGGAAGATTTTATGGAACTTTTAGTTGGCTTCACCCTTAAGAACACTCTATCTCCCACATAATATTCCCTCGGTGTCCTTTTGAGGTCCGCATAGCTCTTTTGGTGATCTGCGACCTCCTTCAACTTTTGTTGAATTCTTTTCAATTGATCTTCCATTTATTTTATAATTTTTGGTTCGATCACTACCTGATATTTTGGATTATCCCATGATAAGGGAGTCCTGCATCTTCTTCCATATAGAGCTTCAAAAGGTGCCATACCTAGTGATGCATGATAATTATTATTGTATGCAAACTCAACTAGGTATAAATAGTCTTCCCACTTTGTATGTTGATCCATGCAATACATTCTTAACATATCCTCTAATACCTGATTCACCCTCTCAGTCTTCCCATCTATCTCAGGGTGATAGGCGGTACTAATATTCAATTTGGTTCCCAATGCTTCATGCAAAGCCTACCAAAATTTAGAGGTAAAGCAAGAATCCCTATCAGAGATTATGACTTTTGGAAATCCATGTAGTCTTACCACTTCCCTGGCAAACTTGCTCGCTATTGTAGGTGCATCATCTTGCACATTGCCTAGTATAAAATGTGCAACCTTGGTTAACTTATCCACAACTACCAAGATTGCATCATGCCTAAACCTTGTTTTAGGCAAACCCACTATAAAGTCCATTGATACCACCTGCCATTTTTGCGTAGGTATCTCATGTGGGTACAACCTACCTATTGGATGCAAATGTTCTACTTTCACTCTCTGGCACTCTAAACACCTAGCCACATAATCAGTGATATCCTTTTTCATACCTGGCCAATAGTAGGCCTTTCTCAAGATTTTGCATATCTTTGCCCCTCTAGGATGCATCGAATAAGGAGTGTTATGTGCCTCCTTAAGGATTGTTTCTCTCAATCCACTTGTATTTGGAACTACCAACCTATTCTTATAATACAATAAGTCATATTTATATACAAAGCCTGTATCCTTTCCAAGTTCTTGCCCCATTTGAGCATTGCAAGATTGGAAAAATTCATCTTTTTGTTGTTGATTTTTAATTTGATCTAGCAAATCATATTGATATTTTGTCAATGCAGCAATACACCCTCTCCTACTTAGAGCATCAACAACCTTATTCTCCTTACCCTTAATATACTCGATGCCAAAATCATACTTAGCTAGAAACTCCATCCAACATCGTTGCCTAGCATTCAATAAGGGTTGAGTAAATATGTATCTTAAACTCTGGTGATCTATCTTCAATTCAAATGGTTTCCCCAACAAATAGTACCTCCAAATCTTAAGGGCATGTACAATAACTGCCAACTCCAAGTCATGAGTGGCATAATTCACCTCATGCCTCTTAAGTTTCCTTGATTCAAAGGTAATAACCACATCATCTTGGGTCAAAACCCCTCCTAATCCTTCAATTGATGCATTAGTACATACTGTAAACTACTTATTAGGATTAGGTAATTGCAGAATCGGTGTGGTTGTCAACCTTTCTTTCAAAATTTGAAAAGCCTCTTCACACTACTCTATCCATTTGAAGGCTTTACCTTTCCTTTGAAGGTTTGTAATGGGTTGGGAAATTCTTGAGAACCCTCTGATAAATCACCTATAATATCCTATAATCCCCATAAAAATTTGCACCTCAATCACATTAGTAGGTGTTGGCCAATCAATAATTGCTTCTATTTTCTTGGGATCGACTGCAATCCCCTCAGTAGAGATAATATGTCCCAAATATTGTACTTGTGGAGTGTAGAATTCACACTTTGATAGTTTTCCATATAATTAATTCTTTCTAAGAATCTCAAGTACAGTTCTCATATGTTGATCATGTTCCTCCTTATTCTTGGAATAGATCAATATATCATCCAAAAATATAAGCACAAATCTATCCAATTGCTCTCTAAAAATGTTATTCATGAGATTCATGAATGCGGTTGGGGCATTAGTTAGCCCAAAAGGTAGGACTGTAAACTCAAAATGTCCATACCTTATTCTAAAAGTTGTTTTAGAAGTGTCTTCTTCTCGAATCCTTAACTGATGATAACCAGACCTTAGGTCAATCTTTGAGAAGATGGTTGCTCCTTTTAGTTGATCAAAGAGATCATCAATTCTAGGTAATGAATACCTATTTTTGATAGTAACCTTATTCAACATCTTATAATCTATGCACATCCTCAAGGTACCATATTTATTTTTAACAAACAAGATAGGAGCTCCCCATGGTGACACACTGGGCTTGATTAGCCCTTTTTCCAACAAATCTTGAAGTTGCATTTTGAGCTCTTGTAGCTCAATAGGAGTCATCCTAGACGGTGCCCTTGCAATGGGTGTAGCTCTAGGTAACAACTCAATAGAAAAATCAAACTCTCTCTAAGGAGGTAACCTTGGAAGGTCCTTCGAAAACACATCCTTGAATTCTCCCAATATAGGATGCTTTTGGAAGAGGTTAGATTCCACTTTAATCTCTTCTTTCTTATTCATTTTAACTACAAAAATCATTCCCCTCTTCCTAATGACTTTCTTTATCTGCATTGCAGATAATAAATGTGGCTTAATTGCACCATGATCACAATGAATTCTAATCCTTTGATTAGACTCATCCATAAACTCCACCCATATTTCCTCAAAATTTAGAAGAGCCTTATGGGATTTTAACTAGTCAACACCAAGAATGATGTCAAAAGCATGCAAAGGTGCCACATACAAATGCCAATTAGTTTTTCCTTGTGGTAGAATGATGTGAGGGTCAAATAGACATTGGTTGACTTGGTAGGTTTTCCCTGACCCATACTCTACCTTCCAACCATTAGCCAAAAACCTAGGTCTTTTAGGTATGTCCCTCACTAATCTAGTGGAAATAAAGCTATTAGTTGATCCACTATCTATCAAAATACACACATATTTATCAAAAATTTTTCCATTTAATAAGAAAGGAGTAACTTGACCATCAAGTATGGGACTACCTATCATCGCAAAGATCTTGTGAGTGGCTTCTTCTAGAGCTTTTTGATGAAGATCAGCTTTGTGGGGGCACTTGTTGGCATAATGAGCTCCTTGGCATATATAACATCCACTTGGAGGAGCTCTATTTCCTCTATTATTATTATTTTTCCTGATTCATGGCATAGTTTCCTTTGCCTTCTCCTGATTTGATGGTCTCTAATCATGTCTTTTGGAAAACTCTTTGCCATCCCTCCTAAAATTATTGCTCTAAAAATTAGCTCTATTTATACCTCCTTGTCTATTCTGATTTTCTCCTTTAGGTTTCTTATTTTTTTCATTTTCCCAATTCATAAACCCAAAACTCTTTTGCTTTCTAAGTTCATATTTTTTCTTTTCACTTAGCTTTTTATAATTAAAATATGCTTTTCTGGTCTCTTAATTTGCTTCTTCTTTATGTGCTAAATCAAAATTAGTAGGAAGATCTACAAGGTTGTGCATATTCACCACCATCATAATCTTAGGATGCAATCCCAAAATAAATTTTGAACCTTCATATCTTCATTACTTTCATATTGAGATGCATATTTTAGCATTTGAATATACTTTTGGTGATAATCTCACACTGACATGGTTTCTTGTCACAGATTAGAAAACTTCCCAAAATTTTCCACATAATATTGCTTGGTTAGGAATCTATTCCTGAATTTCTTAATGAAATCCTCCCACTTAAGGTCTATAACTTTAATGTCATGCCCTTTCTTATAGGACTTCCACCAATCTAGGGCTACTTCAGTCATGTTCATAACTACCAACATAATTTTAGATTTAGATGACAAAACTACTAGGGAAAAGTATGACTCTAGTTCACTTAGCCAATTCTCTACTACATCACCATCACCTTTCCCATTAAACTTGGATATTACAACCTTCTTTAGGTTCCTATCCAACTCTACACTCACTTTGGCCCTACCAATACTAGATCCCATAATTTCACTATATGCTTCCACTGCCCTACCTTCTCTGATTTCTCTTCCCCTAGCCAAGTCTTCTATGACTTTCTATTGTTGAACTATCAACTCTTATTGTTGGGCCATGTGAGTTTTCTATTGGGCCATTTCTTCTCTTTGCTACTCCATATGAGTTTGCAATAGTTGCACAACTTTTGCAAGGTTTCCATCCTCCCTACCAGGCTCATTTAGTGGAGGTTCATTCAATTGTTTCATCCTTCTTTCATGTTGAGGAATTTCTTTCCTTATTCTTGTCCTTGGTCCCCTTACAGGTTTAAATTGATCTAAACAAAATTATCTAATAAAATTTCTACAAATTAATATATATTTTGCTCTGATACCATATGTAATGTTAGGATCTCATCCTAACCCTTAATGTAATAACTTCCTTGATGTAATAATTCCTAGTGAACGTGGGTAGTACCCATGATTAATATTTTGTAATGTTCTAAGTTTTAGCTTAGGTAGTGCCTATGACAAATGGCACCCTTTTTTATGTAACACATGGTAGATAGGTGGCATTGTGCATGTAATTCGTGTGGCATTGTGCATGTAATTCGAGTGGCATTGTGCATGTAATTCGGGTGGCATTGTGCATGTAATTCAAAGTGGCACTATGCATGTAATTCGGGTGGCATTATGCATGTAATCCAGGTGGCATTTTGCATGTAAGCCAACCTTGGAAGGAAACTCCTTAAATACCCGAAAGGGCACCAATGTAACCATCTTTTGCAAAATTAATGAAGTATTGAAGGAGGTTGCCCCTCGAAGAGGCCTGCGATTCAGTTCTATTGTGAGATTGTTCTTTATGCAAATTTCTGTTATATTAATGTGATGTTTATGTGAGTTATTTCTAAGAAATTGTGTGAGAGTGTGTTATTTGAGTTTATTTTATAGCAGGATCTTAACAAGTGGTATCAAAGCGCTTTCCAGGGCCAAGTTCTGCTGCAACTGCAATGATTCTTGCCATCCAATCCACCTGTTAGGTATAAATTCCGTGTGTTTTTTCCATTCTGTTTTTCCTTATTAAAAAAAAAAAAAAAATCCAAAAAAATACAGTGTTTTTTTTTCCAGACCAAAAACAAAAAAATATATTATTAGTTGAGTAGGTAGAAACCCTGTACCGGGGGTTTTAAAATATCGCGAAGGATCTGTCGTTATTGGCTAAGCTAGATAGCCCATAAAGCGTCTAGTGAAGTGAGGGGCGATCAAGCTCCAATACCCAGGCCTCAGACAGAACTCGCGCACGGACTTGAGCTCCCACGTATCTTCGGGTATATCGGGAGACCATCTAGGATTAAACAAACTTTTAGCCATTAGGAAGCTCTTAGGCCTTGTATTACTCATAGTCTATGGGACACAACATCCTGGGCGATTACCCTCCCGTATTGTCAGAGAGGCAGGTAGTGTGCTCAAGGGTATGTGTGGAATCCTCCTTGAGTAGTGGCCTGAAATATTGGTCCGAGCACTATTGTTCGTCACTGTCGGTATATTAGAGGGCCTATGGGTGGTACATACTCCTATACTTAGCATTCCCTAGTTCTGTTAAAACTGTAACCTGTAAAAAATGCAAAAATCAAAATAAGAATCCAAACACCCCCGTTCGTAAACCTGCATTTCAAAAGTGAGCATATGAGAAAGGAGTCCTCTACCAAAAAAATAACAGAAGGGACATGCATTCAGGATAAGCCATGAGGGTGACACTTAAGTTGAAATTCTAGAGAGTAATAGTCAAATTTACTGATGGCGATCCACGATCAGGTCGATCGAGTCGGAGAGGTCAGCACGATCGAGGCGAGAATTCACGGTCTTGAGTCGAAACAGACTCGTCATATCGAGTCACCTCGCAAAATACGAGAGAATCTTGAGTGTGAAACACGACCAGTTTTAGATAGTGCTCCAGTACCCAACTTTTGCTCAGTAGCTCAGAATCAGAATCTGTAAACACCGTTAGACTCAGCAAAACAGGAGATAAAAAAAAAAAAAAATTCTAAGAGATATAGCTCATTGTGACCACCTCCTCCTGTTGATCATTTTGATATATAGCACCCAAGCACTTTTTTGGGCACTTACTAAAAATAGTAAGTCAAAAAAATTTAATTCTATTTTTAGTAACTGGTCACAAAAGGTCAAAAAATGGCCCAGGGTACCCGTGGACACCAGAAAGAACTAGAACACTTGGATTCCCTAACAAAAGCCATTGAGAACTTGAACTCGGCTTTTCACTCCATAAGGGAAGAAGTCCAAGGTCTTCGCTTAGAGCATGAGGCCACTAGCAATCGCTTAGAAGAAGCATTGACTGAAGTGGACAGCAAACTGAGAAGAGAACCACCCAAATCAGAATACCAAGCTGAGAGTTCTACAAGGAATCGTGACCATGATACACCCTTCAGAATGCCCAAGTTGGACTTTCCCAAATTCAGTGGGAAGGATGTTGATGGGTGGCTATGTCGAGTTGACCAATTCTTTCGACTTCATAATGTACCAGTATTTCATCGAGTCCAGATGGCTTCCTTTAACTTGGAATCTGAGGCTCTACACTGGTTTCAATGGTTGCGTCTTACCTACCCAAATCTCTCTTGGGAGGATTTTGAATCCCAAATACTCACTCAATTTGGTCCTAGTGAGTTTGAGGACTTCACAGGAGCCTTATCCAAACTACAACAAACAGGGTCAGTTCGAGAGTACCAAGCTCAATTTGAAAAATTGGCCAATCAAACAAGAGGATTGAGTGAAGGGTTCTTCCAGAGTTGTTATATCAGTGGGTTGAAGATGGAACTCCAAGCAGAAGTCAAAATGTTGAAACCACGAACTATGATGGAAGCTATCAGTTTGGCCCGTCTAGCCGAATCTAAACTCTCTGCCCAAAGACGCCCATCAAAGTTTTCTCAAGATAGACCTTCATTTCCCCCGAGAGCCCAAAACCCAGATGATAATAAACCTGCTGCACCCAAGCGCCTCACCATCGAAGAGATGGATGCATGTCGTGCCCAAGGATTATGCTACAATTATGATGAAAAGTTTTTCAAGGGGCATAAGTGTGCACACAAAAAATTGTTCTTGATAGATGTTGGAGAACCTGATATCGTTGACGAGAGTGATGAGGATGAGGACCCTCCAGAAACACCTCCTCCACAAGAAGAAGGGAAACAGGAACTCGAGACATCAATTACAATCCATGCCCTTGCAGGCATTACTACTCAAACCATGAAGGTTACAGGATGTTTCAAGGGCCAACGTCTTTCCATCCTTTTGGATTCGGGAAGCACGCACAACTTCATTGACCCTAGAGTTTCTCAACAGGAAAATTGTTATATCCACAATTGTAATTCCTTTGAGGTCATGGTAGCCAATGGGCGAACCTTATCTTGTAAAGGAAAGTGTCACAATGTTAAAATCAAGATAGGGGATTATGAACTCAAGCAGGACATGTTTGCCCTCCATTTGGGTGGATGTGATATTGTTTTGGGATGCCAATGGTTGAGTATGTTGGGCACTATCGGTTGGAACTTTGCTAAACTTTGGATGCGGTTCTTCCGGAACGGACAAACACACATCATCAAGGGCTCCCCGACAGGAACACCTCAAATTATCAGTTCAAACGGCATGGAGAAATTGCTAAAGAAATCATCACGTGGGGTCATTGCACAACTATTCTCCATCCGACCATCCACATCTCCAATGGGTGAAATCCCACAAGACATGCAACAGATTCTCCACAAACATGAGGCCATCTTTTCAGAACCCATCACATGACCACTGCATCGCTCTCACGACCATGCCATTCCATTACTGCCGGATAGTACACCTCCCAATATCAGACCACCTTATGAGCGACTCAAGCGCACCTTATTTTGGAAAGGTAGGAAACAGGAAATTCGCTCTTTTGTGGCAGACTGCGACACAGGTCAAAGGATGAAAAGAGAAACAGTGCACTCTTCGGGCACTCTTCCACCCTTGTCGATACCGGATCAGGTGTGGATCGACATCTCTATGGATTTCATAGAAGGGCTACCTAAATTTGGAGACAAGTCTGTTATTTTTTTGGTAGTGGACCGCCTTTCAAAGTATGCTCACTTTTGTGCCCTAACCCATCCTTACACAACATTCACTATTGCCCAAATTTTCCTTGACTCCATATTTCGCCTTCATGGCATGCCAACCTCCATTGTATCTGATCGTGATCCCAGCCTTACTAGCAATTTTTGGCAAGAGTTGTTTAAGTTGCGGGGGACTCGACTCACAATGAGTTTAGCCTACCATCCGCAAACGGATGGTCAAACAGAGGTTGTTAATAACTGCTTGGAAACCTACCTTCGCTGCTTGCCTCCAATCATCCTACTCATTGGGCAAAATGGCTTTCTTTGGCCGAATGGTGGTACAACACTTCCTATCATACCGCCACCAGAGGCAGAGTACGGGCACCCTCCACTCACGCCTCCCTCCTACATTTCGGGCAGCTCCAAGGTATAGGTTCCATCAACACTTCCCGAATTGGATGAAGAAGGCTCCATCTTACTTGCACCAAAGCAGCTGTTGTATCGTCGAACTCGCAATCGTACCATCACAGTGGTCCTGGTTCAGTGGCGTGGACTTCAACCTGAGGATGCTACATGGGAGTCCCTCCATCAACTCCAGCAACAGTTTCCTCATTTTTAGCTTTGAGGACAAAGCTTCTTCAAGGATAAGGGCATGTTAGGATCTCATCCTAACCCTTAATGTAATAACTTCCTTGATGTAATAATTCCTAGTGAACGTGGGTAGTACCCATGATTAATATTTTTTAATGTTCTAAGTTTTAGCTTAGGTAGTGCCTATGACAAATGGCACCCTTTTCTATGTAACACATGGTAGATAGGTGGCATTGTGCATGTAATTCGTGTGGCATTGTGCATGTAATTCGAGTGGCATTGTGCATGTAATTCGGGTGGCATTGTGCATGTAATTCAAAGTGGCACTATGCATGTAATTCGGGTGGCATTATGCATGTAATCCAGGTGGCATTTTGCATGTAAGCCAACCTTGGAAGGAAACTCCTTAAATACCCGAAAGGGCACCAATGTAACCATCTTTTGCAAAATTAATGAAGTATTGAAGGAGGTTGCCCCCTCGAAGAGGCTTGCGATTCAATTCTATTGTGAGATTGTTCTTTATGCAAATTTTTGTTATATTAATGTGATGTTTATGTGAGTTATTTCCAAGCAATTGTGTGAGAGTGTGTTATTTGAGTTTATTTTATAGCAGGATCTTAACATGTAACAACCCAAGTCTACTCTCCTGGTTGTACCACAAAAAAAAATTAATTTATTTTAGAGGATTTTTTTCTAAATTTAATGTTTTCAACTCTAAAAGTGCTTTCATGTTCAAGCAGATACTTTTATGTTTATAGCATTTTGTTTCACCCAATGAATTTTTAACATATATTTTAAATCAGTACAGGCATATCAAACCACTTTTAGGTTCAGGATTGTTGCAGATAGCCTCCCAAGTGGACGAGATTGGTCAAATCTGTAAAATATGCCATTATGTGGAATCAACTTGTCTCATTTACGTTTGTTGGCTTTGGCATGAGGGTCAAGCCATGACAGGGGTTATCCTCTAGGGACCATAACACCTAGTTAGTGTATGCTTACTTCCCAATCCCTTATCATACTGAACCTTCGACTAACCAATTGACTTGTTTTAATTATTATATGAAAGAAATTAGCATACATATACCTATTATCTAGCTAATTATCCCCTATCCAAAGTTAGCTAGAGCCATGTCAATACCTTGACCTTGGACTTGATCACTCATACCCATTATGACTCATGAACATTTATCCCATACCAAACATCATGGCTAACTAGCTAAGTCAAATGGACATGGGACTTATCATAATACTACCTGAGAAGCAACCTAGAGGTGGCATCCCATACCACCCCTTGTTACTAGTTCTGACCAAGTGATTTGTCTCGACCAATTTTGTCAGACTGCAATTACTCTCGAGACTTATTGTGTACATACCTGCACCTCAACAACATTGGGTGTTTTCAATTAGTCATCCCTTCTTGATGACCTCTTCAAGTTTTCCATTTTTAATCTTGAATCAGGTTTAATATTTAAGGTCCTATCAAAAGTGATTCAAACTTGAATCTAATTAATTGCCCTATTCACTTAAGTACTATCCATACCCAAATAAACTTACTCATGATGCTAAGGATACATACATCAATTACGAGTAACTTTTCATAATATTACATTAATTTCAAATTTATAAAATAATATTATTTTTGCCCTACCTATAGAGTATTGACTCTATTTTTCTAGATTCATTCTTACACTTAAGACTAAGTATTTTAAATATAGTATCTAATATGATTTTATTCTTTGTCTTATTAGTTATTATATCAATTTATTAAATCCTCCCTAAAATTTTGGATAATATTTTCACAACACTTAGGTACACTTCAAGTAATTTTTTTTAAAAAATATTGTCTTTTCCTTCGTTTTATGAAATCTCAGCATCAATCATATTTAATAGTATGTTATAACATTTGCACCTTTCTAATACTTATCTATTTAGGACATACACATGGTTCAACTATTTATCACATTCATGAGTAACCAATATACACTTAGATTAAATTAACTCCCTACCTTTGAATATAATTCAATGAAGAACACAAGATTATACTGAGAGGGGGGTGAACAATATAAGATAAAAATTTTCTTTCCAAATGATAACAACAATAATATGAAAGCAATAATAAATCAATGCACAATTTCCATACACATAAGAGACAATGCTTTTACGTGGAAACACCCTTTCGGGAGAAAACCATGACAAAATATTGCTTATATTTTTCTTCAATAAATTTTGTGGGCACCAACCCACAGGAGACACCAATCCCCTATACAAGTTCATGGACACCAATCCACAGGAGACACCAATCCCCTATACAAGTTCATGGACACCAATCCATAGGAGACACCAATCCCCTATACAAGTTTGTGGACACCAATCCATAGGAGACACCAATCCCCCATATAGGTTTAGGGACACTAATCCACTGGAGACACCAATACATACAGTCTTTCTTCATGGACACCAATCCACAGGAGACACCAATACCCTATACAAGTTCATGGACACCAATCCACAAGATACACCAATCCCCTATACAAGTTTGTGGACACCAATCCCCTATACAATTTCATGGACACCAATCCACAGGAGACACCAATCCCCTATACAAGTTCATGGACACCAATCCATAGGAGACACCAATACCCTATACAAGTTCATGGACACCAATCCACAGGAGACACCAATCCCCTTATACAAGTTCATGGACACCAATCCCCTTCTGCAAGTTTGTGGGCACCAACCTCACTCAATTTTGCTCCAAAACTAATCACAACCACTGCTCAAATCTACTCCCAAATATTCTCACAAACATTGCTCAATTCTGCTCCTAAATATGATCAATAATGGCATCAAATTCTTCATCTTTTCTTGAGTTTGCTTTCTTCAACTAAAAGCAATTCATACATATTCTACCCAAAATTCGTTTAACCTCCTAAACATATAGAGAATGATATACTGGTGTTGGAAGCATCAAATGGCCAAGATATCCTTCACACTTATTAATTCTATTGCTTCCACATGTCTCACATTTATTACATTTTAAAGGTAGCCCAAGTCTAGCACTTGATAACTGACCTTGTAAATGCTGATTTGTAATTATCTTGTGCACCTTTCCTTCTTCTTGTAGATAGCTGAAATGTCCTTCCTTTTCAATTGAATGCTTGGGTGAAGATGTGCCTTAATCCTTTTACTCTTTCCTTGCACTATGTGACATCTTGACTTGTTTTAAAACAATCCTTCTACTTGTGTGAGACTATACTCTTTTACTTATTCCCACGTGTACTTCAAAACAACAAACTCTTTTCTAACTCAATTCAATATTATGTATCTTAATAATTCCTTATACCTCCCTCTTTATAAAAACAACAAAAATATTTTCCTCAAATAATTAAAACCACCTTGAGAAAGGAATTAATTCACTATACCTCCAAATATGCCTCAACAAAAATGATGATCTTCCTTTTGTATGGTCCTCCAAATCTGCCTCAAAAAAATTCCTTGCGTGTGCGGTCAACTCACAGCAGGTCAATAGTGAACTCACAATAGGTCACCGATGAACTGCGTAGGATAACTTCCAATCAATGGTCACAACAACAAGTCACTCATATTCTACCATGTGGCATCCAAGACATCAGCGCCCTCCAACTAGGCTTACCTGCATATGGCACAAAGCGCTTGCCCTCCAACTGGGCATCATGGGCACCATGAGGTGCTCACCATAAACCACTTGTGCTAAGGTGTTTTTATTATGTCCCACACCTTTTGTAGGGTAGATGTGGGATTAAATTCCCAAGTGAAAAGCAATACAAACTTGAATCCATCCGCCAAAAATTATTTCATTTTTGAAAACTTAAACCTTAGCAAAAATAATTATATTTCTTACCTATTGTATCTCCTTGCATTTGTAGGTGGTCTGTTGTATTTCCTTGCACTCGTTGGTATTCTATTTTGTCTCCTTGCACTCATCGATAGACTTTGTCTCCTTGCGTGTTCTTGAATTATTCAGAAAAGAAAAACAAACGTCTCTTTGGCTCCTCAATGCCTTCAGATAATGGTAGTACAACTGCCTTAAATTTTCCCTCGATGACTACCTTGTTCTGACCACAATCAAACCATCATCAAGTCGTGTTTCCTCCTAACATCTCTTTTGACGTTGCTAGCTCTCCACGTGCATGCCTCTCTCTCCAATAGTTTCCTCCTTCAATGTTTGTGCAATGGAGATGGTCTTCTATTGTTTGTGAACTCTCATTGAAAGCTTTAATATTCTGTCTAGAAACTCACCTCAAACTTGCTACGTTCGCTTCTCAATGCTTGGCTTCACAGCATGCTTTCTCCTTTCAAGTTTGTTGCTGCTACATCAACAATGTGCTGTGAGTAATATTTATTTCCACTGGTGACTCCTCCACTTTTTATTGGCTGAATGCTACCACCAATGAACCTTTGCTGCCATTGTCTCTACACCGCAGCCTCTGGTGCTCTTCTCTACGTCATCTCCAAATTCACCGTGCTCTCCAACTCGCAAAGGCTCTTCAACAATTAGGTTCGATGAACGACATCACATATTTTTTGAATATTTTCCATCGAAGCACATTTCCCATCTTGAAATAAACTTGGGCCTAGTTTATATACCAATTCTTTCACTTCTTTTTAATATTTGGCGCGTCGGCTCAAATTATTTGAATTCAAAACTTTAACTTTATAATATTTAAATATTATAAGGTTTAACTTTATAATATATTTTTTATATAACTTTAATATTTAAATATTTAATTTAAATGTTAAAGCATATACTTGTAATTCAAATCATCCTTGAAGATATTTCTACCTTGAATAATTTACCCAAAACATGATATTGCCCAAACTCATGAGCATACTTATAATTAAATCATCCTTCCAATTCTGCCTTTGACATCAATGACAACTCAACATTTCTAACAATCTCCCCCTTTGTCATTGATGGCAACCCTACAAAGAAATTATCCTTTACTGCAACAGGATCACAAGTTGCTCCCCCTGACAAGCTGCTCCCCCTTACTGAAACTCTCCCCCTTTGACATCAATGGCAAAGGCTCCTTGGGGCTGAAATATAAGACACTTGACAATGCCCCCTTTCTACCTGCTTTTCTTGAGACTTCAATTATGAGATGGGAGTGAAACTCCCAAATTACTATGCTCCTCTTCTTGTTCTATTTTCTTTCTCCAAACTTTGGAGGGCATACCCTTTTGAATATTTTGACCATCCTCTTTTTTGCTTGACTTCGGAAGTTCAGGGAACATTGTTCTACACCATCTAGTTGTATGCCCAAAATTATTACATTTGTAGCATATGATGTTGTAGTCCATGAGAGGTGCAAATGAATTGAAATTCCTCTTGGTGAAACCAAAATCATTTTTAGCATGGACCCTGCAATGTGCAGCTTTATGACCAAATTTGTGACATGAAAAGCAATAACCATGAAAGAAATATTGAAACCTGTATGATTGCCTTGGAGGATATGACCGCATGGTTCTCTCATTGTTGTTTCTGTGATGGACCTTGGTCCATGATGATGCTTTGTTTTCTTCCTTCTTGATGCTTCCACTTCTCAACACATTAGCATAGGTCTTAGGCTCTTCTTTAATTATTTTC
Source organism: Wollemia nobilis (assembly GCA_028583015.1). Classification (NCBI taxonomy): domain Eukaryota; kingdom Viridiplantae; phylum Streptophyta; class Pinopsida; order Araucariales; family Araucariaceae; genus Wollemia; species Wollemia nobilis. The sequence continues at coordinate 4,742,435 of JAQPPZ010006183.1, read as the reverse complement.
TTTGATGCCTCTGTTCCTTTTGAGCTTGACTCCCCCTTTTGTTTTCTTTGACCTTCTTCAAAACCAAGTCCAGTATTTATAGTTGAAGATCTCTGTGCTTTGATAATGTTATCCATGATTTATGTGCTTTTCTCAAACCTATGTAGCTTATCATTTGATTTTTCCACTTCCTTCCTTAGAGAGACAACCTCATGTTCTAGTTTTTCACATTCCAACTCTTTTGCCTTTAACTGCTCAGCCATACCTTCTTCAATTCGCTTTGCCTCTTCAATTTTCACTTTTAAGTTGGTGAGATCTTGTGAAAGCTTTACCTTTGTCTTCTCATCCTCTTGTACTTGAGTCTTCAATATTGAGTTCTTCTTTCTAACCCTCTTCAATTCTTCAAGAGCAACAACAAGTTCCTCTTCTATGTCAACTATGGCTTCCTCTTCATCTTCTGGATCTTTCTCTTCTTCTTGGTTTTTGATAATAGGAGCATCTTCTTCCTCTTCTATGGCCAAAAATAGGATTTCTTCTCTTTCACTATTGGAGAGACTTTCATCACTACTGCTAGAAGAACTACTTGCTTCTTCAACATAAAAACTCTTCTTGTGTCTTTGAAATATCTTCTTCTCATGCTTGCTTTGACCATACCTATTTTTCTTTTCATGATAAAATTTTCTTTCTTTCTTTTTCTTGTATTCTTTTTCTTCTTCACTACTACTACTTCCAACTTGTGGGCAATTAGATGCATAGTGACCAATGTTACCACAATTAAAACATTTCATAGAATGCATACCTTTGTGTTTTCTTGGACCCTTCTTATTTCTTCGCACAAAGTTAGCTTCTTCTCCATTGCTTGATTCTTGACTTGACTCTGGTTCTTTATTCTTTGTCTTCTTTGAAGCTTTAAACGTGGCCTCCCATTTGGATGTTTGATCTTTTTCAGTCCTCATCTCATAGGCTATAAGAATTCTGTGTAGCTCATCCATGCTTAAGGTTTTAAGATCCTTCATTTCTTCAATTGTTGAGACCTTTGCATCAAACCTCATGGGAAGTGACCTTAAGATTTTCTGAACAATCTTAGAGTCTTCAATACTTTCTCCAAGTCCATGAATGGTGTTGACAACTTCATCAACGTGGAGTAGATATTTGGCAATATCTTCCTCATCTTTCATCTTCAAGTCTTCAAACTTCCTCCTATGGGTTTGAAGTTTTGCCATTTTAACCTTGTCATCTCCTTCATATGTTCTTTGTAACTTGTCCCATAATTATTTTTTTGTGGTGCATTGCATAACTTTCACAAACTCTGATTCACATAACCCACTTAATATTGCATTCATTGCCCTGGCATTATTTTCATATGGTTTCTTGCCACTTTGATCCATGGGAGGAGTTGTAGGTGGTGTGAACCCATCCTTAATGGATTGCCATATATCATAGCCATGTGCCATCAAATAAGTCTGCATCCTCACACTCCAGAAAGCATAGTTAGTTCCATCAAACAATGGAGCCCTATTTGATGAAAAACCTTCTTGGTGAGCCATGTGTGTTCCTGTAAGATCTTCCTTCAAGCTGTTAGGCTTTCATGAAGGAACCTGCTCTGATACCAATTGAAGAACACAAGCTTATACTGAGAGGGGGGGTGAACAGTATAAGATAAAACTTTTCTTTCCAAATGATAACAACAATAATATGAATGCAATAATAAATCAATGCACAATTTCCATACACATAAGAGACAATGCTTTTACGTGGAAACACCCTCTTGAGAGAAAACCATGATAAAATATTGCTTATATTTTTCTTCAATAAATTTTATGGGCACCAACCCATAGGAGACACCAATCCCCTATACAATTTTATGGACACCAATCCATAGGAGACACCAATCCCCTATACAAGTTCATGGACACCAATCCACAAGAGACACCAATCCCCTATACAAGTTCATGGACACCAATCCACAAGAGACACCAATCCCCTATACAAGTTTGTGGACACCAATCCACATGAGACACCAATCCCCTATACAAGTTCATGGACACCAATCCCCTATATAAGTTCATGGACACCAATCCACAAGAGACACCAATCCCCTATACAAGTTTATGGACACCAATCCACAGGAGACACCAATCCCCTATACAAGTTCGTGGACACCAATCCACAGGAGACACCAATCTCCTATGCAAGTTCATGGACACCAATCCATAGGAGACACCAATCTCCTTCTATAATTTTGAGGCACCAACCTCACTCAATTCTGCTCCAAAATTGATCACAACCACTGCTCAAATATACTTCCAAATCTTCTCACAAACACTGCTCAATTCTGCTCCTAAATTTGATCAATAATGGCATCAAATTCTTCACCTTTTCTTGAGTTTGCTTTCTTCAACTAAAAGCAATTCATACATATTCTACCCAGAATTCGTTTAACCTCCTGAACATATAGAGAATGATATACTAGTGTTGGAAGCATCAAATGGCCAAGATATCCTTCACACTTATTAAGTCTATTGCTTCCACATGTCTCACATTTATTACATTTTAAAGGTAGCCCAAGTCTAGCACTTGATAACTGACCTTGTAAATGTTGATTTGTAATTATCTTGTGCACCTTTCCTTCTTGTAGATAGCTGAAATGTCCTTCCTTTTCAATTGAATGCTTGGGTGAAGATGTGCCTTAATCCTTTTACTCTTTCCTTGCACTATGTGACATCTTGACTTGTTTTAAAATAATCCTTCTACTTGTGTGAGACTATACTCTTTTACTTATTCCCACGTGTACTTCAAAACAACAAACTCTTTTCTAACTCAATTCAATATTATGTATCTTAATAATTCCTTATACCTCCCTCTTTATAAAAACAACAAAAATATTTTCCTCAAATAATTAAAACCACCTTGAGAAAGGAATTAATTCACTATACCTCCAAATCTACCTCAACAAAAATGATGATCTTCCTTTTGTATGGTCCTCCAAATCTACCTCAATGTCCTCCAAATTTACCTCAACAAAATTCCCTGCATGTGCGGTCAACTCACAATAGGTCAATAATGAACTCACAATAGGTCATCAATGAACTACATAGGATAACTTCCAATCAATGGTCACAACAACAAGTCACTCAGATTCTGCCATGTGGCATCCAAGATGTTAGCGCCCTCCAATTGGGCTTACCTATGTATGGCATGCAAAGCACCAACACCCTCCAATTGGGTATCATGGGCACCGTGAGGTGCTCACCATAAACCACTTGTGCTAAGGTATTTTTATTATGTCCCACGCCTTTTGTAGGGTAGATGTGGGATTAAATTCCCAAGTGAAAAGCAATACAAACTTGAATCCATCCACCAAAAATTATTTTGTTGCTGAAAACTTAAACCTTAGCAAAAATAATTATATTTCTTGCCTGTTGTATCTCCTTGCATTTGTAGGTGGTCTGTTGTATTTCCTTGCACTCGCTGGTATTCTATTTTGTCTCCTTGTGCTCACCGATAGACTTTGTCTCCTTGCATGTTCTTGAATTCTTCAAAAAAGAAAAACAAACATCTCTTTGGCTCCTCAATACCTTCAGATAATGGTAGTACAACTGCCTTAAATTTTCCCTCGATGACTGCCTTGTTCTGACCACAATCAAACCGTCATCAAGTCGTGTTTCCTCCTAACGTCTCTTTTGATGCTGCTAGCTCTCCACGTGTGTGCCTCTCTCTCCAATGGTTTCCTCCTTCAATGTTTGCGCAACAAAGATGGTCTTCTGTTGTTTGTGAACTCTCACTGAAAGCTTTAATATTCTATCCAGAAACTCACCTCAAACTTGCTACGTTCACTTCTCAATGCTTGGCTTCACAGCGTGCTTTCTCCTTTCGAGTTTGTTGCTGCTACATCAATAGTGCATTGTGAGTAATGTCTGTTTCCACTGGTGACTCCTCCACTTTTCATTGGCTGAATGCTGCCACCAATGAACCTTTGCTACCATTGTCTCTACACCATAGCCTCTGGTGCTCTTCTCTGCATCATCTCCAAACTCATCGTGCTCTCCAACTCGCAAAGGCTCTTCAACAATTAGGTTCGATGAACGACATCACATATTTTTCGAATATTTTCCATCGAAGCACATTTTCCATCTTGAAATAAACTTGGGCCTAGTTTATATACCAATTCTTTCACTTCTTTTTAATATTTGGCACGTCGGCTCAAATTATTTGAATTCAAAACTTTAACTTTATAATATTTAAATTTAATATTTAAATATTATAAGGTTTAACTTTATAATATATTTTTTATATAACTTTAATATTTAAATCTTTAATTTAAATGTTAAAGCATATACTTGTAATTCAAATCATCCTTGAAGATATTTCTGCCTTGAATAATTTACCCAAAACATGATATTGCCCAAACTCATGAGCATACTTATAATTAAATCATCCTTCCAATTCTACCTTTGACATCAATGACAACTCAACATTTCTAATATTCAATAGTAAGCACAAACTTTAGAATTCTAGTAGAGACACATATATCCAAATTGGAGTTCCTTATTATTAGATTATTTATTTTTAAATAACCACATAATCTACAAACTCTCATAGGTCAAATACCAGAGTGGTTATCACATGGTGACATCAGGCATCACAATTTATATGGTATATAAACAAAAGTCTCTTCAAATTACACAAGATTTAATAATCCATTCTTTAATTGACAAGCTAAAACTCTTCTTTCAGTTCAGTTAATTCTCTAAACACTCCACTAATCACTACAAATCGATAGTTGCATGGTTTCATTGGAAACTTAGAAACCATATCCCTGTCACTCATCTAGAGCTCACGTTCATATTTACCCAATTTTTTCCAATAATTTAATAATTTCTATGTTGATAATAAAAGCATCAGATTTGAGTATTGTTCACAGATAACAAATGACTTCACTATAGTTCATTTGGGGAATACTCTATAATATAATTAATTTTATGTTTATAATACAATTCCAAATGCATCCACATATAAGTTTTACCTAAACCCATAATAAAATGTGATTGGGTTTAATATACAAACTGGAAAAAACACCATGTAATGATAGGTTTTTATTTTTACACGTCTCTATCTACATCATATAGTAATATTTAGATAATACTCCAGATATTACCATAACATCAAATAAAAATATTGCAATGTAGGCAACCCTACATTTGTCAAAATATCATCAACCAAAGAGCATAGCTTTGAGAAAATTCAATAATTAAGATACTCTTTTCGATAAACAAATGTCTCAGCAATGATACCTTGAATACATCATGATACATTCAATTTCCATTATCTCCACTACATGCATGATAGGTTCTACACCAATGAGCAATTCGACTAATATTATAAAGTAACCTTCTTTGCTATATGTTCAAGAATAAATTGAACTCTCCATATACATATTTAATAAGGACTTTATTGCTATATATAAATGAAACACAACATTATCATTTGCTATAGCAAAAACCATAACTACAAAGTCATTTTTAACATCATTTTTTTTAAATTGCAGTCCTATAAAACATTCGACACTTCGGTTTAAGTACAATAATTCTTGCTGTTCATTATAACTTAAAGTAAGATTTAAGTCTCCCTTCCGTGTGATCTGAAAATCCATATGGCTAATCCAGTGGTATGCAGTCTTTGCATCCTGAACAAAGATGAGATTGACCAAACTTTCAACCCCATGTTTTACAAGTCTCTAACGAGGGATCACATTTTGTCTCGTATGACAATGTGTATGTAATCTACTATAACATGCAATCTCTTATACATTCAAAATGCTTTATTTTCCACTCAACTAGGAAAATACAACATACCAAAGAAATATTTCACAGATTGCAATATTTTATAATCTTAAATCAAAATATCGAAGTTTCTATTTTGGATACTCAAAAACAGAATGCAATAACACAACTTCACTTAGCATATTTGTAAATACAACCATATACTTCCCATTGCCAATTTCATTTTCAACATAAACAATAAAAATAGGTAATTTTAGCATGAAATCATTTTAGTTTTTCTTTTAAGTCGAATACCAAGCATCACAAAACCAACGAATAGTATTCCATTCCTAATACCATTCAGAAAAGAGAACACAACATGCCTGTAAATGACATTTGCAACAGTAATTTCACCACTTAAGCTCCTAATCATTTATCCAATATTTAGATCTCATCCAAAAACAAATATCAAAACCCAAAAAAATATCTACCTTCTTTAACCATATTTTATTTTTTCCTAATCATGCCTCCAAGTGCAACAACGACATGTGATCATCCCCTCCCCTTAACAATTTCCTTCTTTTTCATTTTTTATGAGTATGGAAGGAGTTAAACATAATTATTACAACTACTTGCCATAGCCAAAGCACTCCATGCATCATTTTCCTTATCCACTAATCAAAGGAATCATAAAGCATACTCTATCTATATTTTTTAAACACTACTATTGCCTTTTTCTGTTAGCTTTTTATGTAATGAGAACTAGAAGATATCAATCACAAGATGTAGAATAATATGAAAGAAATTAAATCTACTATATTACTAAGGCATGCAATAAATAGAAATTATATAAATGAATACAATGTAGCTATGGAGGAAATGAACACTCCATTAATAAATCTATTGAACTACATTGCACCCATCACCACTGGATGGTGATCCACACAAAAATGCACTACTACCTATAAAGATGCTCTAAGCTACTATATCCCCGACTCTCTATTTATATATAACAATGAGGCCTTCCTTATATAGGCAAAAATAGGTTACTTGGCCAAAACTCTACCTAGTTGTGTAAGGGACAACTTGCACATTGACACTTGTGCATTTATTACATTGCATGAAGTAACTAGATAACTTCCCCCTAAAGTAATCTAATGTCCTGAGTATGTACCTTGGAAGATACATTTACATGACCCAAATTATGGAATATAATCTATTTCTTACACCCCCCATATATTACATTATTTGGGTATTGAAGACTTTAGTCTTCAATATGAATCTTCTTCTTTTTCATCCTAAACTTTGTATTCTTTGTGTCCAGGTTCAACAAGTAATCTATGTATTCATATGATGCATAGTAATCTAGAGTTGAAGCTTCTTCTTTTATTTGACTTTCAATTGTATTACTTCTTTATCGCCTTCATCTTCTTCTTCATCTCTAGCTTTGGATTTGATTTTGATTTATGTGCTCTCATAGGTGGTTGTGCTACTGCTTGGTTCTTTCAAGGAATTGTATCTACAATAGCTGGTACTATGGCCTTTATTTTTGCATATCTTACAATACCATACTTTTCATCCTCTTGTTGATGAAGTAATATTTCCTTGTGGATTATCTTTTGATGCCAATGCAATGCTAGTCATATCATCTTTCAAAGTGTTTTCTACTTCATATTCTTGAAGTATATTTACTAGGTCATCAAAAGAAGTATCTTTACTTAAGACATGTAAAGATGTTACCAAATGCTTATAGCTATCTAGAAGTGCTCTCATGGTTACTTGAGTAAGAAGTTCATCCTTGACTATTTCTCCTAAGTTCAATAATTTTCCTTTAATACCTACTACCTTCCTTAGGAACAGTTCTATGCTTTCTTCACTATTCATTTTCAATGAGTGAAGTTGAGTTTGGATATGAAGAATAGTTACCTTATTCTTTCCTTCAAATATTTACTCTAGGATTGTCCATGCATCTGAAGATGTTTTAGATGAACTGATATAAGGTTGAATCTCATCAATGATAGCAAAGGTTATTATCATTAAAGATTTTGAATCATTTTCTTCAAACTTTAGGATTTTAGTTTCACCCATGGCAGGTCTCTATGTTTTCCCTTTGACAACATCTAAAATTTTTTCATACACTAAGATTGCTTTCACTTTAATTTTCTAAGAGAAATAATTAGGACCCTTGAGTAGTTGAGATTCTTCTAGGAAGAATTTGTTTGATACCATTTAGATCTTCCTAATAGACTTGGATGTCATGATAACTCTATTTAGTTAAAAGTAAGTTTTAAGATTAATTGAAGTAAGGTTAGTGACATTTGATGCCCACCATTCTTTAATCAAACCTTCTAGATCCTAATGGCTAAACCACATAGCCTCAAATCTAAAAGGAAGTCCTTTTGATTTCCTTTCCTCCGTAAATTTTAGCAAAAGAGGGTTATGATCTGATGCTACTCTTGGCAAAATATTCAAACTACAACCATGATAATAATTCACCATTCAACCTACCTTGTGAATCCTCTTTCTTGTTAGCTTGATTGTATCCAACTTTCAAGAAGCAACAACATTTTATACCATTGAATAGTTATTCCTCATAATTCACTACATCATGTGATATGGTTTAACATGCTTTCCAACATATTTTTCTATCCCTTTGGCTAATTACCTTATTCTTTATTATTTATACAAATTTTATTTATTTGCTAGCTTATTTATACAAAATTGTGGTATATTTCCACATGCCAGTAGTCACTTGATCTTTAGCTCTTGTATCAAAATTTTTAGTGACTCGACCATATAGTGCCAAAAATTTTCTTTTGTATTTGACATATGTCTTGGGATGCACAACTTGTCTTATCAAAATTTATCCATAATATTGACTTTGGGCATATATCAGTTTCCAAGCTTACTTTAAAAATGGCATAGGAAATCAATGGTGAGGATTCTTGCTAATAATATGAGTTGTTTATCGCCTATTATATGTATATTGATCTATGTGCTAGATCACTAATTGGTCATTGAATATTTAAAATGTAATAAAGCTTTTTTGGCTTGCGATGCAGTGTTGAATTCTCGTCTATCAAGAGTCAATCTCCCAATTTTGTTCCTAAAATTTTTGGTCTTGCTTGTTGAAGCATACCATTGGCCATATATTGTAAGGTATATTAACTAGTTTGTAGATTATGCTCATTTTCAAGCTTGACAAGAGTGTTGGATCAATACTCTTAAATAAAATGTCACTACCAATTGGCCCTTACTCACCCTCTATCCAATCAACTACCTCCATGTTACCTAGCTTGTGGACTTCTTCAACCAAATTTACCTTGTATTCTTCTCTTTGAATGTGAAATGGTTTGATTTTTTAGCATGAACATGAACCAATTTTTTATTACATGGCACAATTGTATGCACATGATCTTATGTCGTGTAAGCTTGTATTTGTATTAAGAAGGATTTCGACAAGCCCATTCTAAATGTTGGAGGTACATCTACTACTATGATGTCCTAAATTGCTGCTATGCATAGCATTCTACATAGTAGTACTGGCACTTTTCAAACTATCCCTATTTTACTAACTATTATTTTAATGAATTGCATTATCCTAGGATCAACTTTAGTTTAGTTCATGTTCATGGTGTCACACATTTTATTGGATATAATAGTGACTTCAACTTCATGATCTATTAATCAATTGTGTAACAACCAATCTTCCAAACACACTAATAAGTAACATAAGGGAGATTTATGGTTTTTCTTACCAAGATATGCCTTCTTGCATACCGATTTAAAATCTAGATGAGAAACTATGCCACTCATTGAGCTTTCTAGAGTTGACCTAACTAAATTAATTTGTCTAGAAACCAACAAATATTCCTTTAGACCTCCTTATATTAGAGTGTTGCTTGTTGGATTATACATTGATCTTGTCACCCTCTACATTATCCTTTGATAGAATTTCACCATATGTTCTCATTGTTTCCTTAATATAGCCAAGGTCTCCCTAATGTTTTTGGAATATGATATAGTGCTTTTGTAAAATATAGTTTAATTTATGGTTGATTTTGTATAGCTTTGTAAAGATCAAAAATCAATATTTCTAACACCTTATTTCTCCTAATTGAACTAAGCACTTTTCCAAATTTTAAAGAGGTTTTAATGTTGAATTCATTTTATCCCTTTTTGAGAAATTTTGAGACAAGAAAATTATAAATTTCCAACCTTAACAAAAAAATCTTAAATAACCTCTCTTATAACCCTTAGGTTTTAATTTCTAATTTCTAAAGACCTAGTTTGGTTTTGTAACCCTTATCAATCCCAAATTTGGAAATTTAGAAAATTAATAATATTTGCAAAATATTAAAGAATTTAATCCAAGTAGAATTCCTTATTTCTCCTAGGTTGAGTTGCAAATATTATTTTAATTTGGTAAGTTATCCCTTATAGCTTTTGCTTTCAAAATCTAAATTTCAACCTTAGTTTATAACCTTTATATCTCCAAACTTGAAAGCAATAATAAAGTGGGATTTAAACCTTAAATTTTGATGCTAATCTCCTCACTATTCGGCACTTCCTTCGGCTATATATAACAATAATATTAAAGTTTTCTTAAGCACTGGAATCAATAGAGATGCTCGTCTTCAATGCTGAAACGTAGACACTGCAAAAACACAAAGGTTTGACCTTCAAGACCATGAGGATTTAATGCTCCTTCTTCCTTCCTTCCACATTGTGCTTGACTGGCTTTGTCTGTGTTTTTATTGTGTTGTGAACTTTGGACTTCGGGTGCCTTTTATAGAGAAATAATCTTGAGCTTTGTGACATGTGTCACACCTGTTATGTATGAGTGCTCCTTCTCATTTTATTAATGTACCACTTTCTTGTTCAATACCTCTTGGTCACTCATGTGGGGCTTGTGGAGGATAACAAGTGTCACCACATCCTTGATATTCCCTATAACATATGCATGAGGTTTCTTGAGCATTGAGAGATGAAATCCTTGTAATGTATGCACTTTAGAAGGTTGATACCAAGTGGCATGCAAGCTCTCTGCATGAATTTATTTCCTGTAATACCTTCCAAGGAGAGTATTATAACTTCTTAAGTCCTTTCGTATGGCATTCCTTTGCTTTGCTATGTTTCTTGAGCATCAAGCAAAATTTTCTCTTGCAAGTGGATTGATGAGGTTCTATGGAGCTTTGAATGGTGATTTTGGTGCTTCCTTTGGTGGACGATCTTCACCAAGTTTAAGACCTTGAATGTATCTCCTTTGCTCTTTATATTCTATACCTCCAACATGTTGATTCTTGTGCTTATTTATAGTGTGGATAGTCACTTGTTATGTTGTTTGTTTCACATTGGTAGAAGTAGATGCCTTCTCTTTGTAGTGTAGATGTAGTCTGTCCCACATTGGTAAATGTGCACTCTTTTTATCTATGTAAATGTAGCTTGATGATAGCCTCTTGTGGGCTTTGTTTTTACAGATTCGTTCATCCAATATGTGCCCTTTTAAGTGGTTCATTTTTCTTGGGAATAAAAGTTCTAGCATTTGGCCTTTCTTGGATGATTTTCCCTATAGTTATTGTGCCTTTTGGGGCACATTCAAATCTGATATTTTTCTGTAAAAACCATATTAGAGTAGTGCAATAAAATGTACCATAAATTGTACATAAGCCTCCTTTGATGCACCTTCTTTTGCACTCCTTTTTTTTATCTGAAATTCTGGTTTTATGGCAGATTTTTCTCTTGCAATACAAGGGTTTTGAGGTTGTCTTTTATGAGTAGACACCTTCCCCTTTTTTCTTGAACACTTTGATAACAAATCCAATCTTGTATAACAGTAGATAGAAGCTATTTAATTTATGCAATTTTTCTCACTTTCATTTTTTGCATCCAATCTTGTAATTCTTTGGATTTGAGACTCACCAATTCTCAATCTTTAAAAGCTTATATTTTTGTTTTTGGTTAGTTGTGTTCTTCTCCAAGTTTTGGAGTATTCTAACCTATTTTTGGTGGCTTCACTTGGCCACAATGTGTTGCAGATTTCTATGCTTCAATAGTGTCTTTAGAAACTTGATAAAGATCATATTTTGTACCCTTTAAAAACACAAAACCAATTTATTTTGAGAGTAGTATAATAGTGCAAATAAATCTAATAGACTTTGCACTTAATCAATTTACTTCAACTAATCAACTCCTAATTAATGTATGGATTAGTATTCTTTTCTTTTCCAAAGTAGATGATAGGTAGTTGATAGATATACTTATAAAATATAATCAACTCCTAATTAATGTGCAAATGAACCTTAAAAAGAACATTTTTCCTATTTTCACTTTTGAAGACTGTAATCTACTTTTTCTTTTTGTAACTTTAATCCAACTAAGGTGCTCCAATGAATCTAATAAGTAATCTAATTAATGATTTAGTTAGCACCAGTAGTTTCATACCTTTTTTAAAAGCTTATGTAGCTCCTTTTCTCGCTTCTATAGAGGATGTGGATCTTGGTGTCTAAGATCAATAAGTTGCTGCTTCAAGTAGGATCTTGTAGTTTTTTGTAGACTATCTTGAATAGCTCCTTCACAAAATAATGATCTTGAACTTTATTTCATGAGCCTAAGATTTGATGGCTTGTTATCCTCTTGTGGTCTCCTCCTTCTGCTATAGATTTAGAGAATTTTATTTCTTTGAAGTGGTGTCTTCTTGTTGTGAGAGGTAATCTTCAAATCTCCTAGACTTGATGAGCTTCTTCTATCTTCAGCTCTTCTTGTTGAATTATTACTTCAAGAAGAATCTTCTTCTCAATAATTTGAATATCTAGAGGTCTCCACTGGATTCTTATTCTTATATTTGGTATTCCTTGCCAAATTATCCTTCTCAAATTTGGCACTCCTTGCCAAATTCTCCTCTTGGGCTTGTTACCAGATGACAACAATTATCCCAATTCCTTCACTATTAGGAGCTTCTCCTTGGTAGTGGATTTATCTAGTGATTTATCCTTTGATGATTTCTTTAGTAAGGCTCTCCTAGCCTTTTATGGATGTTCAATGAGACCTTCCCAATGTTGGTATTTCCATGAGATCTCTTCAACCTTCTGCTCCTGGAAGTTTTGGTGGTGAGATCTGCTTTTGGATATCTAATTTTGCTACTTATAGATTTGAGTAGGACTCTCTTAGTCCTTCTTCCAATTTTGGAAGTCCTTCAATGAGATATTCTCCTGATATCTTTTGCTTCAGGTGTTGCATTGATTTTGAAGAAGATACTCTTTCTATATTTCTTGTAGGAAGTCTCCCAACTCACTGAATTTTCTTTTCCTAAAAAAAAAATATTAGTACTGATATCTTAATATGCTTTTTAATTAGATACTCTTTTCGAATTATTCTTCAGGATCAAGGCTTCTATGGCCTTTCTCAGTATCTAGGCTTCTATGGCCTTTTTAATATTAAGGCTCCTGTAGCCTTTTTAGTATCAAGGCTTCTATGGCCTTTTCAATATCAAGGCTTCTATGATCTTTTCAATATCAAGACTTATGTGGCTTCTTCTTCAAGACTTCTATGGCCTTTTCTTCAAGGTTTCTATGGTATTTTTGTATCAAGGCTTATATGGCCTATTCTTCAACTATGAAGCTCTTCAATATAGCAATGGATATATTCAGTCTCCTAACTTCACCATGGCTCTTCTATAGAAGTCTTCTTTCGCAATGTTATTCTCTTACACAAGGAACTAATATCTGCATCATGAGGGAACATTGATATTTGGGCAAAGATGTTGGAGTCTCCTAGCTTTCTATCATAGATGGAGCACCAATCCTCTAAGAATTAATTATCTGCAACAAAAGAAACTTTGGGTAATAGTTAGCAAGTTCCATATTTCTTGGATGATCTTCACTAGATGATATATTAATCTAGTGGATTGAATGTTGAGTCTTGGTCTTCATGAGTTTTTCCTACAACTCTGTGGAAAGACTCTAGTCAAGTTCAATCTCAATATTTCTCGAACTAAGATTTCTTTCAATCCTCACTTGTGACTCTCCCTTATTCTACCACCTAGATTCTCTTGAGAGTTTTGATAATGGCTGATCCAGATGTGTGTCAGGTTGATAACTTGGCTCAATAATGATGGTGGTTTTCCTATAGACCTACACATACAATATCTATCGTGGCTTTGATACAACTGTTAGCTTTTGATGTAATGAGCACTGAGAGATATCAATCACAAGATGCAGAATAATATGAAAGAAAGTAAATATGCTTGATAACTGAGACATGCAATAAATAGAACTGATATAAATGAATACAATGTATCTATGGAGGAAATGAACACTCAATTCATAAAGCTACTGAACTACATTGCACCCATCACCACTGGATGGTGATCCATAGAACTGCACTACTACCTATGAAGATGCTCGTCCAACACTCTACCTAGCTATGCAAGGGATAATTTACACATATACAACTTGCACATTGATACTTGTGCATTTATTACATTGCATGAAGTAACTAGATAACTTCCCCCTAAAGTAATCTAATGTCCTAAGTATGTACCTTGGAAGATACATTTACATGACCCAAATGATGGAATATAATCTATTTCTAACATTTTCCAAATTTCTTTATAATTATTATTTTTAACATTTTACTGCCAAACTTGTAATAAAATTTATAAAATATAGAACAAGAAAAGGCTCCCATGCCTTTGGCACTTTCATTGCCCATCGGAATATATGTATACATTATTTTTCATCAATCAATAAGTAGATATTTAAAATAAAACAATATAAACCACACACAATGCTCCTACATGATATGCAATTATGTGAGCTTCCATGTGCTCACGAGCTGAATCATCACTTCCCTCTTACTTTTTTCGTAAACCATTCCTATTTGTCAAAAGCGTATACCTAGTCTTGTATACATAATGGACATCAGTAGTACCATGCTCTATACGAAAATTCAAATGCAGTTTATTAATCAATCTATAATTCATATGTGTGCAAGGAGGGTCGTTACATTTGATATTGCCCTAATGAATGAATGGACCTATTACCACTATTGGTTGGTTATAATTGAATGGTCTATTAACATGCATTATTCATTTAGAGGATGTATGTATGAGTAGGAAGAATCACCAACCTAGAAATCATAGTAAGCATCACAACACTCCCCCAAATATCAATAGCTTTGAGCAAAGTTTTCTCTTTTCTTTAAGTGTTATGGATTTACCTCCTCCCAACACCTTTGGTTCTTCCTCTCCTCCTCCTAATAACCCTCCCTTAGTCACTCATTTTAATACCCATCCAATTGGTAATCCTCTTCCTAGTACTCTTAACTCTGATTTGCATACATATTTTTTGAATCAAGAACAAAGATTTACTTCTATTGACAAGTTTTTGGATAACATTCAAAGAGTCCTATAAATATCCACTAATACTCCTTCCCTTGTTCATGGATGACAAAAAACCCTAGGGTAATAACCTTCGATCATTCATCATGCACCAAATGTAATTCTTGCATAATTACCACCTAGTCACAGTCCTCCAATTTCATTTAAAAGTTACTCAAATCATTTTTCTACCCAAAATTCTCCTATATATGGATGGTTATGATCTAGTATTTGCTTCTAATTTCTTTGACTAGCTCATAAAATTCTTGTTCCTTGCATCAACATGCCCACATTTAAAGGTGTTGATCTATAGGGGTGGTTGGCCAAGATGGATACCCTTATCTACCTACGCCATGTTCCTAAAGTAGGTTGTGTCACATTAGCATCTTCTAATTTGGGAACCTAAGCTCATCAATGGGTGTTATGGCAACTTTGCCAACATGGAAGTCCTCTTTTGTGCCCTAACTTCAAATAATTTTTTTTTTAATATTTGACAAAGGATCTTCCACATTGTATATGGTCCATATAATGTAAAAAAAGTAAACATTGAATAGTGAAGGAGTATTACATTGAGTTCATAAGTCTTTTTATATACACCTAATAATTGAATTTAGTGGTGGTGGTATCATCCTTTTACCATGGTCTTCAAGAAAATTTTGATTGGAAGTTGATATGCTCAACCCCTATACTCTCGACGATGCTCAACATATAAGTTTGGAAATAAAACAAAAGCTCCAGGATTCTAGTCCCCAACATAGATGTGACTTGAAATATTTTCATCCTTACCATAATGATAAGCATTCCTAGGGATTCTTATAATTTAAATGTCATTCTCACCATCCCCAACACAACATATAAATATGAAGATTCATTGTAGCACGAGAAAGTAATATAAGTACATGAGGTAAAATATAAGGATGATACCATTGCTCTCTCAACTCACACTCATATGAGGCTCTAAAATTGCCATACTATCTAGGTATAAGGATTCATGAAATGATAGTGCATCAATATGTTGATTGATTTAGGTAGACATAACTTTATAAATAGTAAGAAAGTAAAGTCTTTAGGATTGTTTTTAATTCTTCAAATCAAGATAAATTTTAAGTCTTAATTGTAAATAGGTAACTGCTCATTGTGTGGGTTGAGCAACTAAATTTTACATCCAAATGGAGGACTATCCTTGGTTAGAAAATCTCTTTGTCATGAACCTAGGTAGTGCAAATGTAATCTTGGAAGCATAATGGCTATTTTAGTTGGGTTATGTTACTATTAATTTGCAAAGATTATATGTCAAGTCGGTGGATAATAGAAGAGTCACTTATCTCCAAGGAATCCAAAACCCTCTTTGTAGGATGGTTAGTTCACATAACATGGAAAATATATTAAATAAAGGGTTATGTGCCTAGGTCAATTGCATGGATATTCAATCTTCAGAGTCACCTCCTTCAACTCTTCCTTTGTATATACAAAATATTATGGGTTACTATAAGGAGGTCTTTATGAGCCTATTACTATTCCTCCTAAGCATGCTCATGATCATGACATCCACCTTATTCTAGGCATTCAACCTTCAAATATGCATCCTTACCGCTATCTCCAACCCCAAAAGTTTAAAACAAATAAGTTGGTTAGGAAATGTTGGAGCAAGGAATCATCCATTCAAGCATCAATCCATACTTCTTTCCAATGGTGATGGTATAATGCAAGGATAATTCATGGTGTAAGTGTTTGTATTTTCATACTCTCAACAAGATCATTATCAAAGGTAAGTTTTCTATTCCTACTATAGATGACTTGTTGGACGAATTGCATGGTGTTAAATATCTTACAAAACTAGACTTGCATTCTTGGTTTGATCAAATTAGTGTTAGAGAAGAGGGTATCCATAAGAGTACTTTCTGTACACATGAGGGAAAATATGAGTTCCTATTCATACTTTTTGGTCTCACTAATAATTCTTCAACTTTCCAAAGTCTCATGAACTATGTCCTTAATTATTTTATTTATAATTTTATCCTATTTTATTTGATGATACATTATTTTATAACAATTCTTAGAAAGATCATCTAATTCATGTGAATAAAGTTCATCTATTACAAAAGTTTTTTTTGCTGAAATGGTCCAAATGTTCCTTTGGGTTGGGACATATAGTAACTCAAGAAGTATTCAAGGTAGATCCTAACTAGATCAAAACTATACAAGTTTTATCCTTACCCAAATTCCTTAAATAGGTCCATGGATTTTTATAACTCACTGGCTACTTTAGAAAATTTATCCACAACTATGGCAAGATTGTTGCTCCTATCACTGCTCTCACTAAGAAGGATACTCTTTTTTGGTATAAATCCATTTTTTAAGTTTTCAAATCCCTAAAAGAAGTTGTGTACCACTCCTAACTTTAACAAAACATTTCTCACTAAGAGTGATATTTTTGACATAGGTATTGGATTTCTTTTGATGCAAGATAAACACCTATTAGGCTTTAAAACTAAGTAATTTTTAGGCAGCAATTTGGGACATTCCACTTATGAGAAGAAAATGTTAGTTATTCTACATGCCATAGAGAAATGGAGGCCTTATTTTTTGGGGCATTGCTTCACTATCAAGACCAACCATATCAACCTTAAATATTTCTTTAAATAGTGCCTCTCTTGCCTTGGATAGAATAAATGGATAACCAAGCTCTTGAGGTATGATTTTGTCTTTGAATACAAGAAAGAAAAGGATAATTTGATGGATGATGATTTATCTCATAAGTATGAGAATTTTATTATTATAAATTCCATCTCTAGTCCTCTTCCATAGATTTCTCAACTTTGTGAGGAATGGCTTTTTGACCTAGAGACAACTTGGATTATTCAAGAAATTGAGGCTAGTTCTTCATTGCATTCTTGTTTCTCATATAGTGATGGAATTTTTCAAAAAAGGATAATATTTATCTTCATTGATATTTAGCTATTAAGACACATGTTCTCCAAGAATTACATGCATATCATTTGGTAGGACATTCTAGATTCTTGAAACATATCAAAGTGTGAAGCAGTATTTTCTTGAAAAGGATTAAAAGTAGATGTCAAGAATTTTGTGGTCTAGTGTGAGGTGTGTCAATGTTGCAAGGGAAAACACTTAAATCTCTTGGATTGTTATAACCATTGCCTATCCATAACCATAAATGAGAGCATATGTTCATGGATTTCATTGAGAACATTCCCAAATCTAAGGGAAAAATAATAATCTTTGTGGTAGTAGATTGTCTTTTCAAGTATGCTCATTTCTATATATTGTAGAATCCCTATTTAGTAACTAAGGTGGCCAAGGTATTTATTGATTCTATTTTTAAATTGTATTGTATTCACATGATCATTGTGATTGAATTTGATCCTATCTTCACCATAAAGTGTTAAAAATAATTGTTTTGTCTTAGTGGTACTAATTTGAGTATGTCCTCTTCTTACCACCCTTAGTCAAATGACCAAGCAAAGATTGTTAATAAATGTTTGGGTACTTATATCCTTTGTTTTGCTAAAGACAAGCAATATCATTGGGTTTATTGATTCTCACTAGCTAAATAGTGGTATAATAATTATTACTATTCATCCCTCAAGATGATCCCATTTGAAGAATTGTATGAAAAAAACTGCATCATGATGCTAGATTCATTCTAAGATCCTCCAAGGTTACCTAGGTAGATGACTTGTTATAACTGTAATTTAATTTATTAAAACTAATTTGACCTAGGCCTAGAATAAAATGAAGCAAAAAGGATACACACCATTTTGAATCATCATTTACCATGAGTGATATGGTTTTTTTTCTACAACTTTATAAGCAATTATCCTTGAAGATCAAGTCTAGCTAGAAGTTGGCTCCTCAATTTTATGGGCCATATAAGGTGGTTCATTGCATTTATGAAGTAGCATATCAGTTGGATATTTGACCATATTCTTGCATTCATCCTACCTTTCATATATCATGTCTCAAATAGTTTATTGGCTAGAAGGTGTAGTCCTATATAAAAAATTCAATACTCGATTAAGAAGGTAGAATCACTTTAAGAAGAAGTAGTATTGCAATCCAGAGTTTGCCACCTTTAGTCTCATGGTTACATGGGAGCCTTAAATATGTTTAAAGTATTTTCATTAAGGTAAAATATTTCTAATATAGGGATCCATGTAATAGATCCAATATAGCCACATCAACTATATGTATTTTGATTAACTCAATCTCTAGGTCTAGATAGTCAACCCTTGAGCATTAGGGTTAGGATTTAGTCTATAAATAGGAAGAGTTAGGTGGTAATTAAAATTGTATTTCACTTTTAAATCGTAGTCACATATAGTATGCATAGAGACTTCACCCCCTCTATGTGGCTAAGTATTTGCATTAATTTACATCTAGGATTTGATTGCTACATATTGAATTTTCTAGCAATTGGATCTAATACATTGTTATCATTACATATTGATATTTGTGCATCATTGGATTTCTACTACTATTGTTGTATTTATTAGTTTTTTTAAAACAGAAGAGCCTTATTTGCTATCCTCTTAAGGGACACTCTCTTGTTTCAAGTAGCTCTTACATGCACACAAAAGTGACCTCAAGCATGATCTAGGTCAAGATATTAGTTGTCTTCTCTAAATAATACATACATACTAGTTCAACATCATGTTTGCATGAATCCATATCATAAAGTACATCCAAATTTCTACATGCTTTATCCATTGATGAAAGATAAGATTACAAACTAGTTGGATGGTACTCTAGTTATCACACCAAAGAGTGATTGGAAAACTATGAGGAATTTCAATATCCTCTAGAATCATCAACATACATCAAAGATGCTTAACTATATCATTGGTAGCATAATATTTTACTTCTAGAAAAGATTTATATATAGTGTATTAACATATAGAACACTGAGAGATAGGGTTTGAGCCCAAATAGAACATCACCTATAATGGATAATCTCTCATCCAAATCACCAACCTAATAAATATCTAAAAATATAATAAAAATTCAAAGGAAGCTAACAGAGTAGTGAATACCCATCTTATAATTCCCTTGGATATATCTGAGAATCCTCTTAGTCATTGTCCATTAAATCTCTCAAGGTGCCTATATACTAAAATAATAACTGATAAAAAATTATATTGGGTCTAATGTGGGTAAGATATAGAAGTCTCCTCATAAGAGACCAATACAACATACCATCCACCAAATAAGAGGTACAATCAACCTAAGCTTTAGGTATAAAATGAAAGAAGTATGGGTATACTTGTAATCCTCCATATTGAAATGTTGAAGAATATCCAAAGCATACTTGGGTTGTGAAATGGTGATGCCAAGATATATCTAATAAATTTGAATTCCCAAATATGTCATCTCAAAAGTGGAAAAGTCATGACTTCATAACTTAGATTAAAGTGTAAGAGTTGTCAGTGATGATAATATCATCAACATACAAAACAATCACCAAAATGTCCTCATCTTGATGTTTAATAGAAGCTTCATATTTGACCTCATATCATCAAAATCCATAATTGAGGAAGAATGAATAAATCTTCATATACCATGCACAAGAGGGTTGTTTAAGTCCATACAAGGATCTAGTTAGACAATAAACCAAAGGAGTAAGTCCCTCAAGCTCAAATAAAATAGGCTACTAGATGTAGATATCCTCCTAAATATCCCCATCATGGAAGGAACTTTTCACATTCATCTAATTAACCTTCCATTCATATGAGATAATAATAAAGAGGATCATCTTGACAAGTTCATCCTAGCAATAGGTGCAAATATCTCCTAATAGTCCACTCCCTTATGTCAAGAGAATACTTTATGAACAAGGCATGTCTTATGTTACTCCACCTATCTATGCAAAGTATACTTAGTCCTATAGACCCATTTGCATCCAACTTCACTCTTCCCTTCTACAAGAGGAACTAACTCCCAAGTCATGTTGTTCATAAAAGCCTCATACTCTACCAATATTTTGATAGGACCTTTGCCTAAGTATCTTAAGAATGAGAAGTCTTTGAGAGCAAATCCTGAGAAGGATCTTTCTTGATGTCACTCTTGAGACAAAATTAGGTGAGCATATTTCATAAACATCTTAACCCACTTGAGTATTGGAAAAATTGAAGAGTCATGTGCATTCTATGACAAAGAAATATAACAAATTAAAGCTAAAGAATCCAATTAAAAGTCACCACTCACCTCAACATACAAAGTTGAAGCACTTTGATTTATTGTGTCTTACTTAACATGTCCAAAATCTAGAAAAGAATGTGCTATAGACAGTGTTGCCCTTGACAAGGTTAAATCAATAGGTAATGGACCTCCACTCAAAGATGAAGATGAAGAAGATACTTTAATGGGAATAGAGCCAATAAAAATATCTAAAGAAATATCTAAATCTAAAATAGGCAAAGATGAAATTGTTCCTTAATTACAAAAAAAAAAAAAAATAGGCAAAGTATCAAAAGAGTCATTTACAAAAAGCTTAGGCAACAAACTAGGAGCACCTAAAAAAACTTCATAAAAAATGGCATTTATTTAATTCAAAACCTCATACCTTTGAGGGTCATAAAGGAGATACACCTTTGAGGCATCTGAATACCCTATAAAGTTATACACATGTCTCTTTAGTGCCTCCTTTTGAAGATCCTTGGGTATGTAGGTCCATGTTGAAGACCCAACAATACATAATTGAGACACATTGAGCTTATCTCCCATCAATTGATATTTTTAATGAAGCACTTTAGAGTATTTGTCTAAGTAGGTTGGACGCTTATTATTCCAAGGTTTCTTTTCTCTCACTAAGGAAGCCTTTCTTTAGGATTTGAACATTCATAGATAACGTCTAATGTTAAGTGCCTTCTAAAAAATGCTTCAACTACTATTTTCTTCTACCGTATTTATGTTTTGTGAATCTTCTCTTTCTTAAGGCTCCTTGGTCTCTTCTTATTAGAGCTACTTTTACCTTTTATACTTTCTTCAAAATCGTATTAGTAGGTGGTTAAATAATGGATCACTTACAATATGGAATATGGTATTTTTGATTATGCATGGATCATGTGTCCAACTACTTCAAATTTTTTTCTTCTTTCAATTGAAATTTTGTCCTTGCACAGGTTGTTTTGAAATAAGACTTCACGTGTTTTTGAACTGGAGAATAGCTCTTATAGGTTCTTGTTCTTCATTGACTTCATGGAATTCTCATACACCTTGGATGTTGATGTTGTTGTGATTTGACACTGGATTGCAACATCTAATAGTTGTGTTAGATGAAATTCTTATGCCTATTGATATGCTTTCAGTTTTTTGGTATGCTTGCATAATATGCTTTTGGTCGTGCTGATTGACTAGGGAAAATGTGCTTCTAATTTATTTTATATGTGCAGTCCTTGCTTCAATATTTTTACAAACGTTTTGATTTCTATTTTATTTTGTGTAAGAAGAGATTAATTTCCTCTCTCTTCAAAATAATTTCTTTTAAAGTTTGCTTCTCTTGATGTGCTTTTCTTTCACTTTTACCACGTTCCTTTGGAATGTCTTGTGATTTTATGATACTCTTTTTTAACAATCTTCTTCACCAACTAAAATTTTCCAATGTTGCTCTCTTCTTCGTTTCTTGCAACTGTTAAGGAGCTTCAATGGCTTCTTTATTTGTGGTTTTCAAAGGAGCTTCTATGGCTTCCCTTTCTTTCCTTTTGAGATGGTAATTATTTCTTTCTTGTTAAGCTTGTCCTAGTTGTTTCTTGCAAGATTTATGACCTTTGGTCTTAAAAAGGGATTGAAACTTTTTTTGATGCTTGAAGGCTTTTGCCTTTGGCAAGGGATTTCACCATAAAATGTTTTTTGAATGTGTCATGGAATTTTCCTTTATGGAGATAATTTTATATAGGGTAATTTTAACCTTGAAACTTCTTTTTCTCAAACTTAAATTTTCTTTTCTCAAACAGAGTACTCTTTTGATCTCTCTATGTCAAAGCTAAAAAAGTATCAGAAGGAGAATTCTTTCTTCCTTCTACTTGCTCTAACACCACATGTTAGAACTCAATGCATCGATGATTGTATTATGGAAATGAATGATATTTAAATACATAAAATTTCTATTTCAAGCACAACAAACCTTCAAATAAACTTGTAACTATCTTGTCCTACGCTACATACATATGCCTTATGAGGGATGATTATACCACTTAACTTCTCATATGGTCTATGATGTAATAACTCCTAACACCAATTAATTATATGTCTTTAAATAGATAAACCAATTACATGTCTTAGTATTGATAGGGACACCACAATAGCAAAAGGTATTGGTCTTTCCAAACAAAGACCTAAGTTCAATTCATGGGATGTGAGCCAAAATTAGTCTGAACTGATTTATTCATGATAATTCATTACAATATATAGCTTGGGAATGTAACTAAAGAATCTCCCAAGTTATTAAAATACATATCAAATCTTCCAAGTGGGTAAAGAAAACAAATATATGAGAATCAAATGTTCTCAACATCACACCAAACCACCGAAATATTACCTATTACAACTGGAGATATTCACAGGGAATATTGCCCCATGAAAATAGAAAAACACACTAATAATATAAATCAATTAAACTCCAACATACTCCCCATTGAAGTTGAGGGACTGATAAGGAAGTTCCTCAGCTTCAAAAATTGAGCTTTGAAAACTCCCTTGGTGAACAAATTTGCAATGTTGTCTTCAGTGCTGCAATGATGCAATTCAATCACCTTCTTCTCGACCATGTCTCGAATGAAGTGATACTTCATATCAAAATGCTTTGACCTGCTGTGATGAACTGGATTATATGCTAGCTGAATAGCATTCATGTTATCACAATACAATGTAGTAGTACCATATTTTTGTTCTCCAATTTCTTCAAGGACTTTCCTCAACCACAATGCTTGAGCACTAGCACTTGTGATTGCAATGTATTCTGCTTCAGTGGAAGAGAGAGCAGTTGTAGTTTGTTTCTTTGAGCTCCAAGTGATTAAAATAGACCCAAGGCTGAAAACATTACCTGATGTAGACTTCCTATCATTTATATTACTCCCCCAATCTGAATCACTAAAACCAAACAATTTTACATCTTCATTTTTACAATAATGGATGCCAAAATCCATTGTACCTTTTACATATCTTAGTATTCTTTTTGCAGCTTTCATGTGTAATTCAGAAGGGTCACTCATATACCTTGATACAAGTGATACATCACATGCAATATGTGGTCTAGTGTTGGTGAGAAACATCAAACTTCCAACCATACTTCTATATGTGGTCACATCAACTTTTTTAGTTCCATCATCCTTACTCAAAAACTCACCATGAGCTATTGGTGTTGCAATAGGTTTACAATTTTCCATCCCAATTTTTTTTAACATATCATTGGCATATTTGTTTTGACAAATGAAAATTTCACTATCACTTTGATACACCTCCATACCAAGAAAATAGTGCATCAAGCCCAGATCTTTCATCTCAAATTCATGCATCATGGCATTCTTGAAGTTGTCATTCAACTTAGGATTACTACCTAAGTAAATCAAGTCATCCACATATAAACAAACAAGGAGAATTTCATTACCTTGTTTCTTATAGTATAAGGTTGGCTCACTCTTGCTTCTCACAAAACCATATTGACGGAAGTACCCATCAATTCTTGAATACCAAGCTCTTGGAGCTTGTTTAAGACCATACAATGCCTTCTTCAACCTGTACACAATATTATCCTTACCTTGAACTAAAAATCCTTGAGGTTGTTGCACATAAACCTCCTTATCCAAGAATCCATTCAAAAAAATACTTTTTACATCCAGGTGATGTACATTCCAGCTTTTATGAGAAGCAATAGAAAGAACCATCCTCACTGTTTCTTGTCTTGCAACTGGAGCAAAAGTCTCCTCATAATCAATGCCATACCTTTATGTGAATTCCTTGGCCACAAGTCTTGCTTTGTGTCTCTCCACACTTCCATCAAAATTATATTTTATTTTGTAGACCCATTTAGAGCCCACAACTTTCTTGCCTTTTGGAAGCTCAACTAGCTCCCAAGTATCATTCTTCTTGATGGAGTTCATTTCTTCTTTCATTACCTTCATCCATACACCAATAGTACATGCTTGTTCATAACAAGATGGTTCTAAATCAACAAGATACATTAAGGCATAATTCACAACATCACCTTTGGGCTTACCATCATTTTCATCACCATACATCTGCAAGTTTTTAAGTCTTTTCACCACTTGATCTACCTCTTGTGCTTGACTTCTTGTAACTCTTCTTTGAAATTTTGTATCTAACATTTGAGAGGATGGATGTTTTTGTTGGATATTTTTACTTTTCAACACATTCCTTGGAGAATCTTCACTCAATAGTGTGAAATATTCATTTGTTTGAATAGTACTCCTTCAATAAATGTCACTGAAGCTTCTTACCTTCCTTGGTGGACTTGAACTTGCACTTGAAACTAAAGAACTAGATGAGGAGCTGCTTGGTGGAGAACTAGATGAAGGGCTTCTTGTTGTAGAGTTAGATGAGGGGCTTCTTGGTGGATTAGTAGAACTTGGAACTAAAACATCAGTGGGTTGCTCATCATCATCAATAATACCACCAGTCAAAACAGATTTTGACTTCTCAATATGACCTTTTTGATGACCATAAACTCCCCCTTCATCAAAAATCACATCTTGAGACATGACAACCTTGTGTGTCTTTGGATTAAAGAGCCTATATGCTTTGGTATTTTCACAATACCCAAGGAATATGCCTGCTTCACTTTTGGGATCTAACTTCTTCCTTTTTTCATCAGGAACATGTGCATAAGCCAAGCAACCAAAAACTCTGAAATGACTTATAGTTGGTTTCCTTCCATACCATGCCTCATATGGAGTGATGCCATCCAAGCTAGAAGTAGGACTCCTATTCAAAATATAAATGGAAGTCCGTACCACATCATCCCGATACATATTAGTTAACCTCTTTGTTTGTAGCATGCTTCTTGCCATATTTACCACTTTTCTATTTTTACGCTCAGCCACACCATTTTGTTGTGGTGTGTAAGCAGCTGTGAGTTGCCTTCTAACACCGCAATCTTTACAAAATTGAAGAAATTCATTTGAACAAAATTCTCCTCCCCTATCAGTCCTTAAAAATTTTACATAGTGCCCACTTTGATTTTCAACATGATTTTTAAAATATTTAAAACAATCAAATGCCTCATCCTTTGTCTTCAAAAGATAAACCCAACACATTCTTGAAAAATCATCTATGAAGGTGAGAAAGTATCAATTCTTACCAATACTTTGAGTCTACATTGGCCCACAAATATCAGAATGCACCAATTGAAGGGGATAAGTGGATCTCCATGCTTTGCCTTTTGTAAAATTCATCCTTGAGTGCTTGCCCAAAGCACATCCTTCACACACACCTTTTTGATCATCAATTTTAGGTAGCCCATATACCATCTCTTGAGAAACCATTTTCCTCAAACTAGGAAAATTTACATGGCCAAATATTAAGTGCCATAGCCAACTTTTGCTATCAATGGCTGCACATGCAAAATCATTCTTTTCTTATCCAAATTTTAGAGGAAACAATCTATTCTTGGTCATGGGAATAATAGTGACGTGCTTATGCCCATGATTCTTATCAAAAATCTCAGACTTATTGTTTTCAAACACAAGCTTAAAATTATTTTCCATGATTTGCCCAACACTCAACAAATTATGTTTTAAATTTGGAGTGTAGTAAATATCAGTCACTTTCTTCTTACCTTCATTAGTGTGTACTTCCATGGTTCCTTTGCCTTCAACTTGCAATGCTTTGTCATCTCCAAGCTTGATCTTGGACTTGTAGGAATTGTCAATTGTAGATAGCAACTCCTCCTCCTTGCCGGTCATGTGATTGGAACATCCGGTATCAAGAATCCATGTCTCATTCATATTTTGATCAGATTTGCCATATGACAAAAACAAAATTGATGAGCCCTCATCCTCGCCATAGTGTGCATTATTGCTTCTTCCTCCATGTGATGCTTTCAATCTACAATATTTTTCAAAGTGCCCATACTTGTTACAATAGTAACATTGCTTGTTACTTCTTCCTTGATAGATATTTATTCCTCTTTTGTGAGAGCCACCTCTTCCTCTTTATTAGAAGCCACCTCTTCCTCTTTCTTGGAAGCCACCTCTTCCTCCTCCTGGAGAAAAACTACCTCTACCTCTTGAAGAAGATCTACCTCTTCCTCTCCATTGGCCTCTTCCTTGGCCTCTTCCTCTTGAACTAGATTCACCTTCTTTGGATGAAAATGCTTTTTCTTCCATTCCCCCAAAATTTGGAGTTGAAGAGAATCTCTCCTCA
This sequence comes from Wollemia nobilis, assembly GCA_028583015.1. Taxonomy (NCBI): domain Eukaryota; kingdom Viridiplantae; phylum Streptophyta; class Pinopsida; order Araucariales; family Araucariaceae; genus Wollemia; species Wollemia nobilis. The sequence continues at coordinate 4,714,919 of JAQPPZ010006183.1, read as the reverse complement.
TGGGACATTAAGGAACCCATGAGTTGATCATATGTGAGAGTAGTCAAGTCCTTACTCTCCTCAATTACAATGGATACTTGGCTCCATTTGGGTAAAAGTGTCCTCAACACTTTCTTTACAATGACTTCATTATTCACTTCTTCACCAAGAGTCTTCATTTTGTCAACACATGCTTTGGCTCTCATGCAATAGTCTCCAACCTTTTCATTTTCCTTCATCCTGAGATTTTCCTACTCCATTTTTAGAGTTTGCAATCTCACTTGCTTGACTTGAGTGTTGCCTTCATAGCTCTCTTTTAGAGCTTGCCATGCATCTTTGGCTGATGCACAACTTGCAATCCTTGGGAAAATGCTCTCATCCAAGGTTGTTTGCAAGTAGAATATTGTAAGACTATTCTTCTTTTGTGCCTCTCTTGTTGCTTGTCTATCGACAGCTAGAACAGTACTCCAATCGGTTGGCTCTGTGTAGCCATCCTCCATAATCTCCCAAGCACCTTTGCTAATGAGCAAGTGCTTCATTCGAATGGACCAGTAGTCATAATTATCTCCTTTGAATTATGGGACTGGGACATTAATGTTGCCATTTGCCATTTTTACAAATCAATGGTGCAGCTCCTTCCTTACTCGCTAGTGGACTTTCAATCCCAATGATTGTTCTTCAAATGCAGCAGACAGCGTTGAATTCTAATAATCACAAAAACATGTGCTGGAGAGGCCGGGTCGGACTCCACACTGCTACTTCCAAAGCCTTGAACCTCGGACGCGACTGGAGCAAATATTACGTCTCCTGACCTGCTCCCTTGTGATGGTGAACGTTGCCGCAAAAATAACCGTGGCAATCTCTCTGATTACCTTTGACGTCTCTAAAATTTTCCCTCTTAGTTTCTTCACTCAATTTCCCTTTCCCTTAAAAACACCACCTGCCCTTCTAAAGATTTGTACAGGGATGACTACAAATACCCTCGCTCACGGCGTCCTGAAACAACACCAAAAAAAAATCGTAAAAAAAATTAGTAAGTTTTCTCTCAAACCTGAATCTGATACCACATGTGAGCCAAAATAAGTCTGAACTGATTTATTCATGATAATTCATTACAATATATAGCTTGGGAATGTAACTGAAGAATCTTCCAAGTTAGTAAAAGACAAAACGAATCTTCCAAGTGGGTAAAGAAAACAAATATATGAGAATCAAATGTTCTCAACATCACACCAAACCACCTAAATATTACCTATTACATCTGGAGATATTCACAGAGAATATTACCCCATGAAAATAAAAAAACACACTAATAATAGAAATCAATTAAACTCCAACACGGGAAAGATGGTTTCGATATACCCCTAACTTTTCAACCTATTAAAAAAAACAATTACATGTCTTTAAATAAACCACTCTATATGTAAATATATCATAATTTATCCTTAAATAAACTAACTTGTACATAAATGAAATCAAAATATATTCTTAAATAAATCAATAAACTATACATCTTTCCATAAAATAATCCTTTAAAATGATTAAACAAAACACCGCACTTAAAATAATCCAACAATAACACAAGCTAAAAAAAAACGTAGATAATTTAATACCCTTTCTATTGTTCTTTTCCTCTCTTCATTTAGTCACTCATCTCTTTTCATCTCCTTTTTCATCCCTCCTTACCTGCTCCTTTCACCTTATACAAATGTTTCTCTCCCATATCAACCCAATCCTTAATTATATTTTATGATCTAATGATATTTTAAAATATATATATAATACCAAATATAATTAAACTTATAATGGATACCATTGGTTTTTCTTAAATAAAAGTCAAAAAAACATACTCACGCCGTGTTACCATCAACCAGACGAGACCATCATGTTGATCCAACTGATCCAAACTGATAACGACGGTACGAAACCTATGCGTCCGGCTGTCCCATCTCGCGTCGGGTTACCATCATGAATGCAGTCTGTAATCATCATAGATGCAGTCTGTAATCATCATAGATGCAGTCGCTGATAATTGAAACCCTCCCTTAACAGTCACTACAAATTATGATTGTACCCAATTCATCTATATAAAAAAAACATATAAAAAAACTACTAACACCTGCCAACGTCAACGTCACTGTCTTTTATGTTTCAAATAGCTATACCACATTGTATATTGCAGTTACACATGGGCTTTGCGCATAGAGGGTGTGTGAACAGAGTAGACGAGAAAGTCAACACCGATTAAAATAGAATCACCGCTCGTCATTGTTGATTTAGTTTTATAGTCTGCAGGCAATAGAATCCTGAAATAAATTGAACTATAAAATTAAATTTTCAAAACCCCCACCATCCTACAAGGAGTAAACGACGACATCCACGTTTGTAAATACCTATTGGATATAAAAGAGTTATCAATTACTCGAGGGAATTCAAAAGATATGTAGACGTGATTTCTATTGAAAATTGGGTAGCAGAGATAAACAAGGCTGAGATGATGCAGGCAACATATGAGATGCGTTATTATTATAAAATTAAAGAAAAGAAATATATTTAAAGCAAAAGAACTTAGCTTGTAGAATGTTTTATGGAGAATAAATTAGTTTATTATGAAAGAATATAATTAATTTAAGTCCATGATGATAGGGTTGGTACAAAGGGTATTTGTATCCAAATATAAGTTTTTTTATGTTAAAGTTGTTAGACTGACCTTTAGGAATGAAACAATATAATATTATAAAAATATAATTTTCAAATTTACAAGGGTCCAAAGGTTTATTATGAACAATACAAGTTTGTCATTGCCTCGAGAGAAGCTTATCCACTAGATATTCCAATATCCCCTTAAGCTATACGAGGGACATGGAGAGAGATGTAACAATTCTAATATAGTCATATCGACTATCTTTTTTTTATTAGCTTAGGTCTTAGGCTTAGATGGTCAGTACTTAAGTATTAAGGTTAGTGTTAATGGATTTAGTCTATATATAAGAAGAGTTAGGTGGTAGTTGGAATCATCTTTCATATTTGAATCTTAGTTGCATTTGTTGTGCATATGAGACTTCACCCTCTCCAAGTGGTTATAAGACTCACCCTTTCTAAGTGGTTAAGGATTTGTATTGATTTAAATCTAGGATTTGATTATTGCATATTTGTGTATTATTAAATTATTAATACTATTTCTATATTTATTGAAGTTGTTTCATAACAAGTGGTATTAGAGCTTCGATTTTCACTCTCTATGGGGTACAAATTTGCAACAGAAGGATGCATGAACCATTCTGGAGTCTTTGCCAAACTTTATTGCTACTTTTTTCTTGGTAAATTTTTTGATCCATTTTTTGGTGCAGTTATCCTCTAGAATATTGTGAGTTCATTGTTGTTACTTTCTTGTCTTGAATCCGATTAAAGGAGTATCGGATGTCACTAGACTTGTGTGAGAGATCTCTACCATTACAATCATCTCTTCAAGACATTTAAAACAAGGGGTATTTTCAACAATATTGTTTTGGAAGGCAAGTGTGTTAGGACCCTTGTGAGAGACCTATATCTTTGGGATCATCTCTTTATGCTAATTAAAGTAAGAGGTACATTTCACAATACATTTTTAGTAGCATTCCAAGTATCTTTTAGGTTTTGTGATTGCCCTAATGTATGAGTGAACATACTAGTACTATTGGTTGGTTGCAATTCAATGATCAATTATAGTGCATTGTTTATTCAAAGGATGTGTGTATGAGTAGGAAGAAGCACCAACCCAAAAATCCTTGTAAGCATCACATTACTATCCTAATATTTCTTTTTTAAATACCATGGCTTTGCCTCCTCGCAAAACCTATGCTTCTTCCTCTCCTTCTCCCAATAACCCTCCCTTGGTCACTCCTACTACTTATGCAATCAATAATCCTCTTCCTAGTATTGTTGACCCTAATTTGCCTACATATTTTTTGAATCAAGAATAAATTATTACTTCCATTACTTTACCAAGTCCTTGGATAGCATCCAAAGATCCCTATAAATATTTAACAATACACCTACCCTTGTCCAAAGGTCATAAAAAACCTTGGAGTAATAGCCTTTTATCATTCATTAGGCACCAAATATAATTCTTCCACATTTGTTACCTAATCATAGTCCTCCAAATTACTTTAGAATTCACTCAACTCCTTATGCTACCCAAGGTTCTCTAGGTATGGGTGGTTACAACCTAGGATTTTCTTTTGATCTATATTTTATGATAGGAGTTGCTTCTAATTTACTTGATTGACCTCATGAAGTTATTTTTTCTTACATCGACATGCACACCTTTGAAGGTGTTGATCCATGGGGTTGGCTAACCAAGATGGATAGCCTTATCCACCTACACCATGTTTCTTAAGTAGATCATGTTTCATTTACTACTTCTACGTTGGGAATCTAAGATCATCAATTGTTATTATGAGGGGTTTGCCAATATGGGGCCCTTTTTATGGCTTGAATTCAAAGAATAATTTCTTTGAAGGTTTGACAAAGGATACTCCACATCATATATGGTCCATCTGATGTAAACAAAGCAAACATGAATAATGGAGGATTACATTGAGTTTATAAGTCTTCTCACCTACACCCACTAATTGAATCTAGCAATGGTGATCTTAACCTTTTTCCATGGTGTTAAGGATAAAATTCAATAAGAAGTTGATATGCTCAACCCCTACACTCTAGATGATGCTTATGTATAATTTTTGTAGTAGAATAAAAACTTCAATATTCTAGTACTCAACACATATGTGACTTCAAATCTTGTTGTTCTTAACATAATAATGAGCATACCCAAGGTTTATTCTATTTTAAATATAATTCTCACCATCCTTGAGATCAGGCTTATGAAGAATGTTGTAGCTTTCAAGTGGAAGATGAAGACACATCAACATATGAATATGAAGATTCATTACACCAAGGAAAATTGATAGAAGTAGATGAAGCAAAACATGAGTATGATACCATGACTCTCTAATCTCATGCTTTTGTAAGGATCCAAGCTCACCATACTATCAAGGTACAAGGATTCATTAAACGATAGTGTATCAATGTGTTGATTGATTCAGGTAGCACACATAACTTTATAAATAGTAAGATACCAAACTCTTTGGGGTTGTATATAAATTATTAAATCAAGATAAGTTTTAAGTATTAGTTTTAAATGGGAGAACCACTCAATATGTGGGTCAAATGGATGAATGCAACATCCAAATGGAGGATTATAATTGGTTAGAAAATCTCTTTACCATGAACCTAGGTAGTGTAGATGTCATCTTGGGAGCCTAATGGCTATCTTAGCAAGGTGATATTACTATTAATTTGAAAATATTATATGTCAAATGGATGGAGAATGGAAGATGCATTTGTTTTAAAGGAATCTAACCCCCCCTTCAAGAAATTTAATTCACATAACATAGAAAATATATTGGAGAAAGGTGGTTGTGGATTCTTTGCCCAAGTCAATTGTATGGAGATCTAGTCTTCAAAGTCACCTCTTTTAGCTCTTCCTATGGATTTACAAATATCAAATATTCCTCCTAAGAACACTCATGATCATGTCATCCATCTCATTCCAAGAATTCAACCTCTTAATGTGCATCATTAGCACTATCCCTAGTCCCAAAAGTCCAAAATTAAGAAGGTAGCTTAAAAAATGTTGGAGCAAGGAATAATCCATCCAAGCATCATTCCATACTCCTCTTAGATGGTTATGGTACAATGTAAGGATAATTCATGGTGCATGTTTCCTAATTTTCATACTCTCAACAAGATCACTATCAAATATAAGTTTTATATTCCTCTAATAGATGATTTATTGGATGAATTACATGGTGCTAGATACTTTACAAAACTAGACTTGCATTTTAGGTTTTATCAAATTAGGGTTAGAGAAGAGAATATTCCTAAGACTGATTTTTGTACGCATGAGGGTCATTGTGAGTTCTTATTCAAGTTCATATTCATACCTTTTGGTCTCACTAATACTTGTTTCACTTTTCAAAGTCTCAAATACTCTATTTATTGTTCTTTTCTTTGTAAGTTTATATTGGTTTTATTTGATGATAACTAAATTTATAGCAATTCTTTGGAGGACCATCTAGTTCACGTGGACAAATTTTTTCACCTATTACAAAATAAAAAACATTTTGTCAAATGATCCAATTGTTTCTTTGGGGTCTAGAAAGTAGAATACTTGGGATATATAGCAACTTAGGAAGGATTTAAGGTAGATCCCAACAAGATGAAAGCTATAAAATATTGGTTCTTACCCAAATTCATTGAATAGATCCATGGAGTTTTAGGACTCATAGGCTACTAGAGGAAATTTATCTGCAATTATGGTAAGATTATGAATCCTTTCATTGCTCTCAATACGAAAGATAACTTTATTTGGTTTAAAGCCACTTTCCAAGCCTTCCAAAACCTCAAAGAAACTATGTACCATTTCTATTTTGGTCACTCCTAAATTTAACAAACCTTTTATCATTGAGTGGGATGCTCTTGGCACAGGTATTGGAGTTATTTTGAAAGTAAGCAGCTTTTAGACAAGAATCTAGGATATTCCACTTATGAGAAGGAAATGTTAGTTGTTTTGCATACCATATAGAAATGAAGGCCTTATTTGTTAGGGCATTGCTTCATCATTAAGACCAACCATAACATACTTAATTATTTATTAGAGCAGTGTCTTTCATACCTTGAATATAATAAATGAATTACCAACATTTTGAGGTATAATTTTGTTAATGAATACAATAAAGGAAAGGAGAATGTGGTGGATCATGCGATTTCCTGCAAATATGAGGATGTTGTTGCTATCAATTCCATCTCTGGTCCCCTTCCACAAATACTTTCTCAACTTTGTGAGGAATGATTTTTTGACTTCAATACTACTTAGATCATTCAAAAAAATGAGGTTAAATCATCATTGCATTGTTATTTTTCATTTACTAATGGAGTGCTTCACAAAAAGGATCACATTTGTCTACCTCATTCTTTATCTATTAATAAATATGTCCTCTAAGAATTACATATACCACCTTTGGCAAGAAATTCTGGATTCTTGAAAATATATCACAGGTTGAAGATAAGTTGGATGGTACTTTAATTATCATACTATAGAGTAATTGGAAAACTATGATGAATACCAATCTCTTCTAAAATTATGAGCATACATCAAAGATGCTAAACTACCTCATTGGTAGAATAAATCTTAAATTCCATAGAAGATTGAGATATAGTGGATTTGCATCTAGAACACCAAGAGATAATTTTTGATCCCAAATAGAACACCACCTATGGTGGAACGTCATTCATCCAAATTTCTAGCCAATAAACATCTAAAATATTATCAAAATTAAAAGGGAGCTAATAAAGTAGTGAATACCCATCTAAGAATTCCCATGGATGTATTAGAGAATCCTCTTCATATTTTTCCACTGACTCTCTCAAGGTGGATGTACGTACTTGAAAAAATAGCTGAAATTAAATCTATATTGATTCTAATGTGAGTAATATATAAAATACCCCTCATAAGAGACCAATACAATATAAAATCCACCAAATAAGTAGTACAATCAACCCTAAGTTTTAGATCTAAAGCAAAATAAGTTCAAGCAGACTTGTAATCCTTCATCCTAAAATGTTGAAAAATATTCAAAATATACTTGGATTGTGAAATGGTGATGCCAAAATATATTTAATAAATTCAAATTTCCAAATAGTAATGCAGTAGTCCCAAATATATCATCTCAAAAGTGGAAAAAAATTATACCTTCATATAGTAGATCAAAGTAAGAGAGTTGTTAGTGAGGAGAATATCATCAACATACAAAATAATCACCAAAGTATCCTCATCCAAATGTTTAATTTAAACATAATGTTCAACCTCACATAATCAAAAATCATAACCGAGGAAGAATAAATTAATCTTCTCATACCATGCATGGGAGGGTTGTTTAAATCCATATGAGAATCTAGTGAAATATCAATCCAAAGGACTAGGACCCTCAAGCTCAAAGTCGAGGGACTACTACATGTATATCTCCTCCTAAAGGACTCCATGTAGGAAGGAACTCTTCACATCCATATGATGAACCTTCCATCCATATGAGATAACAATAGAGAGAATTATATTGATGAAGTCCATCTTAGCAATAGCTGCAAATATCTCCTAATAGTTCAATACAATCCTTTAGCAACAAGGAATACCTTATGTTTCTCCACCTAACCATCTAAAGTGTACTTGGTCCTTATACCCATTTGCATCCAACTTCACACTTTCCTTATAGAAGAGGAACTGACTCCCAAGTCATGTTGTTCATCAAAGACCAATATTTTTCCAATATGACATCTTCCCATTTTAATCGGCCCTCTATTTGAGAATATATAAGGATCTTAATAATGAGCATCCTTCAAAAGAAAATCTTGAGAATACAGTTTTTGATGTCACTCTTGAGACATAATTGGTTGAGCATATTTCATGAACATCTTAACCCACTTGAGTGTTGGAAAAATTGAAGAGTCATGTACACACTATGACAAAGTAACATAACAAACTAAATCTGAAGAATCCAACTCAAAATCACCACTCACCTCATATTCAACATACTTTGAATCTAGAAAATAAGGTGGTATTATTGATGCTTCCCTTGACAATGTCAAATGAAGAAGCAATGGACCTCCATTCAAAGATGAAGATAAAGAAGATATTTTGATGGGAATAAAGCCAACCAAAATATCTAAAGAAAGAGCTAGATCTAAAATAGTCAAAGGATTATAAGAGTCATCTACAAAAATTTAGTGGTAGACTAGAAGGAGCACCTAGAAGACATTCATAAAAAATGACATTCTTCTAAATAAAAACCTCACACCTTTGAGGGTCACAAGGTGATATGCCTTTGAGATATTTGAATTCCTCATAAATTTACATATGTGACTTCTAAATACCTCCTCTCAAATATCCTTGGATATGTGGGCCCATGTTGAATACCCAAAGATATGAAATTGAGACACATCAGTCTTATCTCCTATCAACCTCTTAAGAGGTGGCATACCCTCAATAACCCTAGTGTGAACCATATTGATGATTTATTCTACACAAGTAACAATCTTGCTCTAGAATTTATGCTTCATCCCTTTAGCATGAATTATATATCATATCTCTATGATCACCCTATTCTTCCTTTTAGACATACCATTTTGCTCAAGAGTATAATGAGAAGTTCTTTGATATGTAATATCGACAAAAATTATGAAAGGCATGACTGTTGTACTCACTTCCTCCATCTGTATTGAGACATTCAATTTTTGTGTCCAACTAATTCTCAATAAGAGCATTAAAGGTCTTAAATTTCTTAAATGCCTCATCCTTAGTATAAATTGTATACAACCACACATATCTAGAAAAATCATCAATAAAAAGAATAAAGCACATATTTTCTTAAAGAGTATGCCCATAGGTCTAAAAATATCACTATGTATGATCTCCAAAGGGTAAGAGGATTATATTTCAATCCCTTTTGAAAAATTCTCCCTATTATGCTTCCCTAGATTATATCCCTAACATGTACCACTTTGAGGGGTTATATGTGAAAGTCCAATGACCATATAATGATGACTCATGTCTCCCAATGATCCATAGCGAAGATGCCTAAGCCTATAATACCACTTTTTATTTTTATTATCTACATTTACAACCATATCAACAACATTTCTCCTCCTATAAGAGCTCTCAACATTTATATTTGGCTATATCTAAAATCAACAATTTTAAATCCATTGTCTATATCCTTAATTACCCATCAATCAGACCATGTTTCTATATTTTTATTTAAATAATTAGTTTGATAAATAGACAAGAGGTTAGGACCAACATCAGGAACATGAAGTACCTCATCAAAATAAGAATATCCATTGTTGATTTCTCCACATATTGCAACCTACAATGAAGAGTCACCCCCAATAACAACACCCTCTCCTAAATGTAATTTATTGTATTTATGTAAGATATGTTGAAAACAAGACCTGCAAAATAAAGCAATCCAAAATAGAACACCAAATGAATAGCAAACATTTACAGAAATAAATATCCAAACACAATAATATTAACAAAACAGAGGAAGGATCATTTTCAATATGATGATGATGGTATTACTCAAGAATATAGATATATTTAATAAGAGTACAAAATAGTTAGATGTAGTTTCTATAATGAAAACATAATTGGTTGCCTGCTACCTAAGCTCCTAACTATTGCTTATTTTATCTTATCAAATCCTTAAGCATTACAAATAAAATAATTAATTAATATTCTCCAACAATCTTCCCCTTAATGCTTAAGGTTCCAATGTTTTCGTAATTTCTCAAACAAAACTTTCTCCATGATTTCAAACTACAAAATCCACCCTATTTTTTTGGTCATGATGTGTCCTCCAACATTTTAAGTGCATCACATAAGGAAATGGTATCTCTAACTAACACCCCAAAAATGAATTTTAACAAATTCATTTTCAACATATTCATTCTACAACAAGTAAGGGAATGGTGTCTTTGCTGGTTGACATTCCAAAATGAATTTCAAAAAATTCATTCTCTAAATTAGAAACAACATTAACATACAATTTCTAACAAATTCACTCACTTAACAAAGATGTAGAATGAATATGCCAAACTTGAGACTTTGAACATAGTCTCACTACAAAAAGAGGACATTAAAAAATCCACAACCAGTTTTAACCACACAAACATGGAAGCATTCTTTCAAAAAAAAATTCATCACTCCCTCTTTTTCCTTTGGGTATACTATTGTTTCTACTCTTTCTCTTCCATATTTTACCTCTTTTTTTTTTATTGCTTCAACTCTCATACCCTATTAAAGGTATGAAAAAACTAGGAGCTTCTGATTCCTCATTGAATCAACCTATGATCTTATGATCCAAATGTCAGAGTCTTTCTCATTGTTCCAAAATTCTTCTAAGCTACTTTGCAAGTTCTTGGGACTCTTGGCATCAATACAAACTCTGAGCTTTCACACTAGAACACCAAATGAACAACAACCATTTACATAAACAAATACCCAAAAACAATACTACTAACAAAACGGAGGAAGAGGGGAGAAGGCACGTTTCTGGACAATACTACTTTGTCGTTTCCCTTTGGATGGTAATGGATCCTTAGTGTGGCAGGCTCTTAAGCTGGGATCTCAAGTTATTAAAGACCAATTGTTTTGGAAAGTGGGAAGAGGGGAGAAGGCACGTTTCTGGACTGATTCATGGGACCAGTTCCCACCCATCATTGTTGAGTACCCCCAATTGCAACCAATTAAATCAGCCATAGAATCCAAGGGCTAGGTCAATATTGAGAATTACTTCAACACTAGCCAATTGGGTGAGTATAAATTCAAGAAGTTTAAGCGGTTGGAGGAGTGGCCAATCACTATCCCTCCGGAGTTGGCACCCATTTTGACCAACATCTTGACAGCAAGGTTTCTCACGGGGAGAGACGAGGAGGATGAGTTAGCTTGTGGCTATGGGAACCTTGGGGTATATACAGTGAAGGCTGGATACGATCAGATTCTCCCAGAGACTCCCCCGCATTTATTTCCAGTTCAAGATTGGAGGAAGATTTGGCATTCCAAGGGCTGGCCGAAAGTGAACTTCTTCGCCTGGTAGTTTATGCACAATGGCATTCTCACCTTTGACAATCTCAGAAACAGAGGAATCATCGGTCCATCTCAGTGTGTTTTATGCCATAATAATGAGGAGACTGCCGATCATCTGATGTTTGAGTGCCCTTTCACGTGTCAGATTTGGAAGCATTGGTTCTCTCATTATAAACTCCAGACTAATGGTGCTCTGACTCGGAACAATATTTGGGAAATATGGAAGAGAGGCAGATTTAAATCTAAAGCTCTTCAACTTGGTTGGGAACTTGGCTTATTCTTCATCTGATGGTAGGTGTGGCTGGAGAGAAATGCTCGTATTTTTAGAGAAACCTTCTCCTCGCTAGATGGAATTTGGCAGGTTATCTGGAGCAAAGTCGCAAAACCGATTGCCATATATGCTAAAGAGGAAAATTCGGTTGATCCTGGACCACAGGAAGAGGGAGTTGTTGAGCAAGTGAGAAAGGACACAGCCAGCTGGAAACCTCCCCCAGAAGGTTGGGTTAAAATCAATACAGATGGAGTTGCAAAAGGCAATCTAGGATGTGCTGGAATTGGTGTTGTGTGCCGATATCATGCTGGGTCTGTGCTTTACTGGGAATTGCAAGGTCTGGGAAGAGCCACAAACAATGAAGCAGAAGCCTATGCTATCAAAATTGCTTCCATCTGGGCTGTTAATCAGGGACACAGGAAGATAATCCTTGAGTCAGACTCTCAAATTCTGGTTGGTGCTCTAGACTGCATGAGGAACTTTGCTTCGAAATCTTGGAGGTTACAGATTTTAGTCTCTCAAATCAAGGACCTATGGAGGGAATTAGAAGATGTGATCCCCGTCTATGTGAGTAGAGATTTAAATTCGGTGGCTGATTTCCTTGTAAATATGGGTGCGAAGAAAGAGGTAGGGGTACAGTTGCACAGTGACATGCCTGTGGAGGATGCAGTGATTAGGCAGGGACTTGCACAATTCTTGAGTCAATGAGCAAAATTTTTGCTAAGGGTGGTTTTTGTCGCGATATCATGACCTGTTGCACCGTTGCGGCCCTTGGTGGGAACCTATCGCGATATCACGACAGGTTGCGCCGTCGCGGCCTTTGGAGGTAACCTGTCACGATATCGTGACATGTCATGCTGTCGCGGCCCTTGGCGAGATGCTGTCACGATTTCGTGACCCGTTGCACTGTCGCGGCTGTTGGTTGGAAGTTGTCATGATTTCGCGACCCGTTGCGCCATTGCGGCCTTTGGCAGGAAGCTGCAGCGATTTCGTGACGCTTTTGGAGCAGGGGCACAAAGGAGGAAAATCGTCGCGATATCGCAATAGTTTTGGTGAATCGGAGAAAAGGGGAAAAATCGTCACGATTTCGCGACATTTTTGAAGACTGGGAGCCAGAAGGAAAAACTGTCATGATTTTGCGACACTTTTGGCGAACTGGCGACTTTGGGAAAAGACGTCGTGATTTCGTGACCCTTTTGGAGCTTGTGCGTCAAGAGGAAAATTCGTCGCGATTTCGTGACACTTTTGGCGTTTCGGTGCCAAGGCGAAATGTGGTCGCGATTTCGTGACAGTTTTGGAGAATTGGCACAAAAAGGAAAAACCGTCATAATTTTGCGACACTTTTGAAGAATGGATACCAAAGGGACAACTCGTCGCGATTTTGCAACACTTTTGAGGACTGGGCCCCGAGGAGAAAACACGTCGCGATATCGCGACACTTTTGGCAAACTGGCGCTATTTGGAAAACTCGTCACGATTTCGTGACACTTTTGATGAATGGTCGCCAAGTGGATAACTCGTCACGATATCGCGACACTTGTGAGGTTTTACTGCCGAAGGGAAAACTTGTCACGATTTCGTGACACTTTTGGCGTAGAGGTGGCATGGGGAAAACTCGTCGCGATATCGCAACAATTTTGAGGATTGGATGCCAAGTGGAGAACTCGTCGTGATTTTGTGATACTTTTGGTGTTCAGGTGCTGCTGGCTTTGGCTTTCACGATTTCACAACATGTCTCGATTTCGCGACATGTCCCGATTTTGTGATTGGTTGCTTGGGCGCGGCCTCGGCTAGTTTGACTGTCGCGATATTGCGACATGTCACGTTTTCGTGCCTTGTTGTCTTTTAGTGCTCTGCGGTGGAAAGTGCTATCTTTTTGCACTTTTTGCCTGTAAACTTGCTTCTTGGTTCTTGGTAGGGATGTTTTTTCTCCCTTTTGTATCTGCTCTTTGTATTAATACAAGTTTTTCAATTTTTTCAAAAAAAAAAACAAAACGAAGGAGGAAGGATCATTTTCATTATGATGGTGATGATATTATTCAAGAATATACATACATTTAATAAGAGTACAAAATAGTTAGATGTGGTTTCTATAATGAAAAACTAATTGGTTTCCTGCTACCTAAGCACCTAACTACTACTTATTTTATCTTATCAAATCCTTAAGAATTACAAATAAAACAATTAATTAATATTCTCCAACAAGAGATGTTTGCACTTCATCATGTGTCTAGTTTCCCTTGAATATTTAATCCACTCATCCAAAGAGGTGGATGTCCTAAAATCTTGAATGACCACTACATGTGCTTGTGAGGTTACTCCATAGATTTTTCCCTCACATAGTGCATAGAAGAAAGCAACATCAACACCCCCTTTCTTATTTCTTCCTCAAGGTTCTTTATGCAACTTTAGCAAAATTATACTTTAAGACTTTCCTTATTTAAAAACTCACATGTAGTATTTTTTTAAGGGCTTCCTAGGCTTCTTAACATTATGTTTTGGTTTCTTTTAATTTTGAATTTTGGTAATAACTTACTTTGGACGGGATTGAATGAAAAACAATATTGTGCCTTTGTCTTCTAGCCTGATGATGTAGAAAGTACTTGAATACCTCATTAATTGGTGATGTAGGAGAATTTGGGAAGTACATGCGAAGTATTTAAAAAATAATAGCAACTATCTCATATGTCTCGAGAACATTACTGAAGATAATATTTAGTAGTTCAATATTGTTTTCCTTATCCAAATATTTGTATCCTTCTCCTTGATCCTTAGGTAGTCCTCTTGTTGCCTAATATATTCTTGTAACTTCTTGAAGGGACTAATATACTCATCAATAATGTTAAATGATTCCATGGATAAAGTTGTAAGCTTATCCTCCAACCTAATAATTTGGGTAAAATCAATCTAATCGTGCAATCCTTGAAATTTGTCAAGCAACACTTTAGGGTTCATGGTGCTACTAACATGTGCATCATAGAAAATATCAATATGAAGTGCTACATAGTCTCATCCTTTTTATCCTTTAGATTTTATTTATCTCTTTAATATCAATAGCATGAGGTTTCTCATTCATATATTTGAGTAACCCCTTGCTTTAAAGCAAAGCTTCAATCTTGATTTTCCAAGTAGCATAGTTTGGACCACTCAACAAAGGCACATGGTGATCCATAACTATACTACCAAAATATAAAATATTGCATGTAGTTATAACTAGAACAACACTACCAATTTAAAGATCTAAAAAAATCATGAGATTTACTAGAAAAACTGGCTCAAAATGCTTTCATATGTAAAAATTATAGCCATTAGAAGTTTGACCATAAAATTGTACAAAATGCTTGGAAAACCTTTCAAATAATTAAAACTTATTCAGTTCCTACAATAAATGAGATATTTCCATGTGTCACTATGTGAGTGGTTTAGTGGGCTCCAAGTGTGTGTTGACTAGACAAAATGCTCGCGAATCACATGATGATACATGTAATGATCAAGGTGTTGCCACCTTTGCACTAACTATATAGGTCATTGCATAGGGTACCAGTGAACCTAAATATGCCACTTGTCATGCTTTGATTGGTTGCTTGATTTATAAACTAGATTTTACCAATTATCAAGTCCTAATTCACTCTAAAAAATATTCTTCACCAAATCTGTTGTTGATTCTACAAATGACTTATCAAGCTTGATGAGTTGGTATAATCTGACTGTTTGATATAGTATTTATGTGTGCCAAGTGCTATATGATATGCTATGTCAGCCATCATATAACCTACCACAAGAACTCTTTGTGCATCTATCATATCAACATCTTTGTTAATTGTCATGTGTCATGCCACCTCATTTGACATGTTATCTGTATGGACTGTCATGTCAATTGTATGAATAACTATCTCACCTACAATATGTTGCATTGCCTGATCCACCATACCAGTTGTATGGACTATAATATTAGCTATATGAACCGCTACATATTAAGTTGTATCATTTTCCACATTAGCTATGTAGAATTTACAAAACTTCATGTTAGCATATGCTATATCAACATGTGTAGTTTGGAAAGAGGTGAAATCATTAGCTGCCACATGATCATATCTTATCATGTCATCAAATTGAATCATGCTTATATTACCATTCTACATCATACTTGCATCATGAAATCTCTAATAGAAATGATATTTGGGAAGTTCAAACCAAGCACCTCCCTCATGCAAAGTCTTAAGATAGACTTCGCTAGCAATCATACCCAAGGCTACCCTTGGGAGATAAATCACAAACAATATAATAAAATTAATCCTTGTAAATAAATAAATATTCCCACTTGTGCACATGATGTTAGTGCATGACATGTTAACATAGGCACCTATGCATGTTTTTTCCTATCATATCCTCTATTAGGACCCTATCCTAACACAACTATTTATGTATACACATCTAGTATTAGTGATATGTTTGCACCATGGGTGCCTAGTATGCATGGGTTTATTATGATGTAACCTTTAATTTTATTGTAAGTAAGAGTTATTGGATTGGGTTCCCTATTGCATGTGGTTTGACCCATGAGCATTAGAGTTAGGGTAAATAAGAGTATATACAAGGACATGGTTTTGGAGTAGAACACATACACTATTTTTTCATTTTGTATCATATATTTTCTTTTAAGGAGGTTTCCCCCTCAAAGAGACCTATGATATCTATTTTTTTTTATTAATATAAGTTTGTTGTTATTTCCATTCATTTAGTTTTTGTGAGCAATTATGTTACTTTCATTTTTGTGATCATTTAGTTATTTTCAATTTGTGAGCATTTCTATTAATTCCTACATTGCTACTTTGGTTATGTTTTTGTTTATATGAAGGCACCTAACAAGTGGTATAAAATATTTTTCTAATGCTTCTATAGTAGCAACAACAATTATTTTTCTTCTATTCTTTTTTTATTCTATAATTTCTCATTATGTTCAAATTTCCATTAAAGTTTATTTTTGAAAAACATAATTTTTTTCTCGATTTTTAAGTGTAGGATAGAAACTATATACTGAGGATTCTAAAATCACATAGATCTATTATTTTTGGCTAAGCATATTTATCCATAAAGTAGTATGTGAAGGTGTGGTAAAAGTGCACTACACCCAATCCTTAGACATAATGCACATATGTACTGTGAGGTTTATCAAAAGATAATCTTGGGTTAAATTAAAATAAAAGAGCCCTAAAAAGACTTTGACCATTAAAAATTATGGTGCACTGCTAAGTTGTTAACCCTTGGAAGTTACTCTTATAGTACCCTTAGAAATGGATAGTGTGACTATGGGTATGGTGGAGATCTCTATAGTTAGAGCTCTAAAATATTGGCTAGCCACTAATCATGAATGCAATTACATTTGAGAGAGCCCTATTTTTATAGGGCTTCTATAGTAGCAACAACAATTTTTTTCCTTCTATTCTTTTTTATTCTATAATTTCTCATTATGTTCAAATTTCCATTAGAGTTTATTTTTGAAAATATAAGATATATATTAAGGATTCTAAAACCACATAGATCTATTATTTTTGGCTCAGCACATTTGTTCATAAAGTAGTGTGTGAAGGAGTGGTAAAAGTGCACTATATCCAATCCTTAGACATAATGCACCATAGATTCAAATTTCTATGTACTATGAGGTTTATCAAAAGATAATTTTAGGTTAAACTAAAACAAAATAGCCCTAGAAAGACTTTGACCATCTAAAATTATAGTGCACTGCTAAGTTGTTAATTCTTGGAAGTTACTCTTGTAGTACCCTTGGAAATGGGATAGTGTGACTATGGGTATGGTGGAGCCCTCTATACTTAGAGCTCTAAAATATTGGGCTAACCACTAATCATGAATGCAAATTGTATTTTAGAGAGCCCATAAAATCAAATACACCTTGACTTAGGTTGTCCCTATTAAAATATTATTTTAGTCTTTTCTTGTTCAAAAATAAAACTAGATTTGAGCATATTGTAGAAGAGGCTACTATAGTCAATCAATATTTCCTTTAATAGCACATTGAAATGTACCATTCAACTCAAATAGAGGTAGTTTAAACACTCTAAAGATACACAATAATTATATAGTCTGATAATGTAGAGGACATCTACTTTGAAAGTGCAAAGAATGTCTAGTGTGATGGTTCAAAGAATATATAGTGTGACATTGCAAAGAATATCCAATCAAATAGTGCAAATAATATCTAGTATGATAGTGCAGATAAAATCCACTATGATAGTGCAAATAATATCTATTTTGATAGTCATATTAATCAATTGTCAATGGTCTACTAGTGAGCAAAAAAAAACAAAACAAAAATAAAATCCAAAACAAAAGAAAAAAAATGCCAATTTTTTTATTTTATTTTGAGAGATAGCCTATTGAAATTTTATTTTTAAGTTGATTATTTTGATATTTAACTTTCATAAACCTTTTTGGAGACCCTAAAGTGACAAAAATGGCTATTAGTACTAGTACTCAAGACTTAGAGTGGTTGGATGAATAAGTGAAAAAATTAGAACTTCTCAATCAATAATCCTCTAGGCATTATCCAAATTAGAAAAAATGGATAAAATTGATGATATTAGAAGTCATTTAACAAGACTAAATATAAAATACAATGCTTTGACAAGACAATCATCAAGGACTCAAGGTGCTAGCTCCACTAGAGAAACATGAAATATCCCACCTCTAAATACAAAATATGAATTCCCAAGCTAACCTTTCTAAAAGTTGATGTTGATGATCCAACTAGTTGGTTGTATCAAGCCAAACAATATTTTTCTCTTCATGCAAATTCCTACAATTAGAAGATTTCAATTGCATCTTTCAACCTAGAATATGAAGTAGTCTAGTGGTTCCAATGGTTAGAGAATATGAATCTCAAGATCACTTGGCATGAGTTTGAACATGAATTACTCACCCATTTTCACCCAATAAGTATGAAGATTTTATCTAGGAAGTCCTATTCTGCTTCCCTGCTTCCCCCTTTTCCCTGGTCCCTGGTCCTGTTCCAATTCCATGGCACTTCCTTGGCCCTTCCTTTTTGGCTGGTTGGCTTGGTAGATGATCTCCTTGGGGTGGGAGGTCACTTATCCATTTTTCTACCCCCTTCCATGCCTATTTGAAGGGTTCTTTTGTGTGCCTCTGATCTGGGACGTCCTTGGGACCTTCCTTGGGACTTCTGGGTTGTTTCAATGATCCTTTTCCCTGGTGCTCTCAGTGTGTCCCAAGATTTTTGCAAGTTTCTACTTGATGTTGGCTTTCAAGGGTTATCCAGGTGTGGTCTTCTATGGCTATGGGAGAGTTGCTTCATGAGTAGTTTTGCACAACATTTTTTTTGTCAAGGAAGGGACCACATGATTTTTCCTTTGATCCTACTCTTTGGGTTCGTGGATGTGGGTTCAACGTGCTCTCAATATTTTTCATGGCTTTGGGAGGGGTCTCTGTGTTGCTTGCTATTGTGATCCTGTTGGACTTTCTCATTTGGTTTCGTAAAGTTATTTTTGCATGGTGCTAAATGTTGTTTGGGGTTTCTTGTTGCATTGTTTTGGTCTAGGAAGACCTGTGCTTAATGCCTGCAGCTAGTTCACCTCGTGGATCCTTCCTTTTGGGTTCCCTAAGAACTTCCCTACCTCTTTCTTATGGCTTGTTTTTATGTGTCTGCTACTTCCTCTGCTTCTACTAGCATCTTCATAGTTTCCTCATTGCAAGGGTATTTTGTGGCCTATGGAGATCCCTAGCTTGTTGTTCCAAATTTTTAGGCTTGTGTTGTCCCAGCTCCTTGGCACTTCCTTGGCCCTTCCTTCTTGGTTGGATGGTGTTGTAGATGATCTCCTAGGTGTGGGAGGTCACTGATACATATGTCTACCCATTTCCATACCTTCTAGTGGGGCTCTTTGGAGTGCCTTTATTCTGGGACATCCCTGGTATCTGCTCCATCATGCCGTTCAGAGTGGTTTTTTGTAATGCAGTTCTGGTTTTTCGATATTTCCTTGCCAGATTCTGTTTTTGTCCCTGCGCAGGACTATGCTTTTTTTTATTTTACCTTTTTTGGAGGGTCTCTTCTTTTTCCCGCTATTGGGTTGTTCAATTTTTTGTCTAGATGGGAGTATTCAAATTTTAAAATTTCCCACATCTTCCTTTTCTCGCTTAGCGGGCTGTTCAAATTTGTGGCTAGGCGGGACACTTTTTTTCTACTTCGGGCACATTTTTTTGTGGATTTCCTAACGTTTTTCCTGATGGTTTTCCTTAAGCCTTTCCTTAGGCTTTTCCTCGAGTGTTTCCTCTAGCCTATCCGATGGCATTTCCTATGGCATTTCCTGCGGCCTTGCTTGTGGTCTACTGACCTATTCTATTACAATTTTGGGGCCCTTTCAAAACCCCTTTTAATGAAATTTTAACTTACCAAAAAAAGTATGAATATTTTATAGAATTCCTCACCAAGTTAAGACAAACAAAATTTGCCTATGATTACTAGATAGTTTGAAAATCTATCGAATCACACTAGGGGATTGAGTGTCAAGTTTTCTCAAATTTGTTTTATTAATGGATTAAAGGAAGATATCTATTTAGATGTGAAAATTTTCAATCTAGATATCATGATGGAAGTTATAGGATTGGCTAGACTCACTAAGGATAAATTCATAGCACAAAGGCATAGTTTTAAATCACAATAGGCTTGAACCCTCTTTCCATCAAAAACATCACCAAACTCAAGAATTAAATCATCCTAAGTCAATTGTCTCACCCAAAAATAAATGGAGGTATATTAGATATAGTTTCTATATTAAAACTACGATGAAAAATATTCTTTGGGCCACAAATATGTATAGCAAAAAGCTTCACTAGGAAACCACATAATAAAGGGGAGGACCAAATAGAGGTAGATCAACCTAAAGATCCTAAATCAATAGAGGACCCATAACCCAAAATTATAGTACATGTATAAGCTAGGAATTTTACTCCCTAGACCATGAATATGGTGACATATTTCAAAGGACAACAACTTATCATTCTAATTAATTCTACTAGTACCTACAATTTTGTTGATCCTTGGGTAGCTAAACAAGTAATTTGTTACATCTATTCTTATAATTCATTTGAGGTGATGGTTTCCAATGGGGGTACTCTATTGTACAATGTAAAATGCATAAAAATAAAAGAGACAATGGTTGACTACAATATTAGGGTAGACATGTGTGTCCTTCCTTTGGAGGGGGTTGCAATATTGTGTTGGAAACTCAATGGCTTTGCATCCTAGTCCCTATAGTATAGGACTATTTTGAGATATGGAGGTAATTTATAGAAAATAGGAGGTAGTACATTCTCTGAGGAATGACTACATGTCCTACCTAACTTATTAGCTCACCTCATATGGAAAAATATTCAAAAAAATTGTCTCAAGTGGTGGTGAAACAAGTTTTTGTCCTATAGGTCCAAATATTGATGATATTATTTAGTAAGTTGAATTACAAGAAATTATGGATAAGTATACCCTATATTAATAGAACCACAAGAGTTACCACCATGATACTCCAATGATCATGCCATGAAGCTTGTTATGGAAAGCTTATTGCCAAATATTCATCCCTCCAATACTATTATATGTAAAAGACCAAAATTAACAATATTGTACAAGTTATTAGTGGCAGGATTCATTTAATTGAGTATTAGTCCATTTTTTTCTCAAACATCTTTGTTCATAAGAAATATGTGTCATGGAATTTACGTGTATATTTTCTCTTTAAGTATGTTCATTTTTTGTTCTCTAGCCCAACAAACTTTAATGACTTATACAAATGGAAAAATTAGTCATCATTGGGAGGCCTATTATCAAACTAATGTGATCATTACCATTAAGAATAATACATAAAATATATAATTGATAACTACTATCCTTGGGACTAATAATTGTTTAAAAACCCAAAGTAATCAATTTGAAATAAAAAATAATTAGTAAATCATAAGAAATTCTACATATCAAATGACATAGCTCAACCAGTTAAATTTCTCAACTTTTAAGGAGAGATCCAAGTCAAAATCTTGCAATTCAATACATGAATAATTACCAATATATTGTAATAGCACTATGTGATTAGGTTGTAATATAGGTTGGTCTCATTCTAATCCCATATGGTTAGTTAAAAAAAAATCTATATCAAAAATCTCCTAAGAAGGTTACTTGCATTTGAACATGTCATCCAAAATCTCAAGCAAATTGCTTCTTCTTAGCTTTCACTTACACTTATTTAGGGGTAGTGTATTTTTTCTTTTGAGAGGTGGTAAGTTCTAGCCAAGGAAACTTGTGATCATAGAGGGAACTCATTGTTGAAAATCTACAAAGAAAGCCCAAGTATAGTCTTGAGTAAAATTATTTTGTTTGACTTCAACGGGAACATCCTTTTAAATAGGCTTAACTACAATATTTTCTATGTTAGTGAAGGTAGATAGGTGGATTTTGTTTACCAATTATAAAACCCAAAGGTTTTTTTGGATAACCTATATAGTTGTATAGAAAGAATTCTTTAAAGTGCGTGATTGTCATATAAATACTGATACTCTAGGAGCAGGTGTCCACCTAGATTTGAATGGAATATCACAAAAGAAAACATTTTAAATTTCCATTCCAATAAAATGTTAGGTCAAACTCCTTTGCAGAAAAAATATTTAAATTTCTATTCTTTCAAGTTTCAAATGATAAATCTTCTATATAAATATGCTATATATTTAAGATGATATGGAAAATAGAATAAAAATCCCTAAATAAAAAATGATGTAAGGGTTTAAATAAGGGCCTAATATATATCCAAACATCTTGGTCTCTAGAGAAATACCAAAAAATATGCTTGAGTGAGCAACTTAGGGCATTGACACCAAAAACAAAAAAGGTTGTTTTCCCATAGGTGTGATACTTTATCCACTAATAGACCTTAGTGTAAGAGACTTCACAAATTATGTTTATTGGTATTTAAGGAATATATACAAATACATTCAAATAATTTAAAGGAAATATACTAGAAAAAATAGGAGCATCATTTTTTGTTTAATTTGTTTACTAGCTTCATATGTATGGAAAGGAGAGTATACCAAACCCATGAATTAGTTGAGAAAGGAAATTATCACATGCCACTACTTGAATATTGACCACTCCATAGGATATTTGATATCAAGCTTATGCAAATAGTTGTTAGATATAAGCGCTATATTTTCTGATTGGCTAGATCTATCATGTGTATCAAATGTGGACCACCTTTTAAGCTTAGCCAAAGGAGTCCATGAGAAATATTATTAAAGGTCCTTAATAGCGTGAATTCCAATATTAAACATACAAAGGTATTTAAAACACACTATAATAGAAAGTAAAAAATTATTCCAAAGAATTAATGGGTACCACTTAAGAGTTGTACAAGATCAAACTCTAATATACTTGACATATAGCTTAAATTTTTAAAATCCTTTTAAATAATTTCTACCATAAAATATCCCTTAATAAAAAATAAATTAATACTAATATAGTTAAATTCTATTCCTTTCCATATTATCTTAAAGTATGAGGGTATTGCTTGAATTCAATGCTTAAAAAACATTAGAAAAAGTAATTTTAGAGTATCAATAACTTGTCAACTTACACCACCCATATGACATAGAAGGTAAGACATTTACTATGAATGCTATAAATTTGTAAGTAGTCAAAAGTGAATGGGAGAAACGTCATATAGTTCCAATAAGCCTAATGAAATATCTTTCTCTAAAATACTTTATCACATAAAATATCTCAAAGAATAATTGTTAGCTTATCATAGGCATTTTTAGGATTTTGATAGGACTATTATACAAGAAAAATAATGTTGGACATTTTGAGTCCTCTAAGTCAGAGTTGTCATTGATGTCACCTGATAGAGTTATAACTCATCTCAAGGAATTCGACAATAAGTAAAGTCGCCCAAGTCATCCAAGAAAAAGCTTCATCAGTGCAAAAGTGAAAGGAAAAAGGCTCCATAATTTTTGAATATTATTGGGAGCACAGGTTAAATGATTGGTTTATAAAAACCCAAGATGGGTTACTGCAAAAGTTAAAAAGGAGGTTTAATAATTATTTATAAATCATTTAAATTCACAAGGAATTTAAATTTTATAAATAATACCAAGGTTGGGCATTAAGACAAGGTTCTAATGTTTTATTAAACCTAAGGTTGGCTCTTTAAGACAAAGTTCTGAGGTTGATTTTAATTTATAATATTTAAATTTAAAATTAAATTTAAATTTATTATAAATTAAATCACGTCGACGTCGAATTCATTCAAAGCGTCGATGTGATGCTAAGGAAGGAAAAAGGTATTATATAAATGCCAAACAAATTTATTTACCAAGTATCCCTTGCTATTGTTTTCGAAGTGCATGCGAAGGATATTTCTGTTTCAAAAGCCTTACAATTTTTGTGAAGGTTAAAGCTATGAATATTTGGAATCCCTAAGCGTAAAGGCCAACGTGGTCTAGTGGTATGTTGGATCGATGCTAAGGAGGAGGTTTTGAGTTCGATTCATGTGAGGTCTATTTTTTGGATTGCAATGAAGAAGCGCTCTACGTGCTTGTTGTTTTTCGGAGGTTCGTTGTTCGAAGATATTGCATGGTGGACGTGCCCTTTTAGACACATCACAACGCATGGCCCAATGACATCTTGGCTATGGATAAGGAGTTGGGAAGAAAACAGTCGGGGGATTGAATCCCACCGAGGGCAAGGCAAGTGAATTTAATTTTTGTTTAATATTTTATTTTTTGCCAAGGTTGCCTAAGGAGAAATAAGGTTATGGTATGTCCTAGGAAAGATATATTTTTATGTTGATTTTATTTGTGGAAGTATATCATATTATATATCATTGGAAAGCTATTTTCAAGAGCTACTTTTTTAGATTGCTTTGAGGGAGAAATAAGGTGTGTGTAAGAAGATATTTTATGTTTTGTCAAGGATTTCCAAAAGTAAGTTTGATTCATTCTTTTGAGGGATTATTTCTTGCATAAGAGGGTTTGGTGCATTTTTATTGAGTAGTAGTATTAAGGTGTTATGGAGATATTATTTTTATTATTGTGTTATTACTCATTACCTATAATACTTGTTGAGATTAGAAAAATAAAGTGTGTTGAGTGTGGTAGATTTAGTGGACAACTCATAAGGCATAAAAAACGTATGGGTAATATTTGTCATTGACTTATGTGGGTGATTGATTTCTGAAAATATATTTGGAGAGAAAAGGATTGATTGTGGTTAACCTTTTTGAGAGTTTTTGGTTTAATGCTTCAAGGTTTTCTGAATTGAGAGTTGTGATTAAACCTTGTTTATAAGCATTGTTGTTGAAGCCCATTGGTTGTGCAAAGAACTTGAACATGAGTATCATTGTTATGTGAGATTTGTTGTTGAGCATTATTGGAAAAATTTTGAGTTGGTTGATACATGCTTGGACTAGGGTTTGTGAGAAAGGATTGATCCTTGAGGTGATTGGTTGAGTAGAGTTGATTGAGCCTAGTCAAGTGATTGTGTGAAGTGGTTGTTCAAGTTCCATGAAACAAACTATTCTATATTATGATTTGAGTTGAGATTGAGATTTTAGAATAGAACATATTGAGTCTCTAAAAATTCTCTTTATGCTTCTATGAGATTGATTTGAGTTGATATTGGGATTTGAGTATAGAACATATTGAGTCTCTAAAAATTCTCTTTATGCTTCTATGAGATTGATTTGAGTTGAGATTGAGATTTGAGAATAGAACATATTGAGTCTCTAAAAATTCTCTTTATGCTTCTATGAGATTGATTTGAGTTGATATTGGTATTTGATTATAGAACATATTGAGTCTCTAACAATTCTCTTTATGCTTCTATGAGATTGAGTTGAGATATTAATTGAGCATTGAGTATAGAACATATTGAGTCTCTAACAATTCTCTTTATGATTCTATGTGATTGAGACAAGTCTTTGAGAAGGCTTGTGGACTAATTTTGTGTAAGATTTTGTGGAAGCTTGCAATGCATATTTGAGCAAGTCCTAGAGAGGACTTATTGAGCATATTTGGACAAGTTATGTGTGAGCTTGTTGAGAAGATTTGAGCAGGTTCTGTGTGGACCTATTGAGAAAATTTGAGTAGGTTCTGAGTGGACCTATTGAGAAAATTTGAGTAGGTTCTGAGTGGACCAATTGAGTAGATTTGAGCAGGTTTTGAGTGGACCTATTAAGAATATTTGAGCAGGTTCTGAGTGAACCTATTGAGAAGATTTGAGCAGGTTCTGAGTGGACCTATTGAGCATATTTGAGTAGGTTCTGAGTGAACTTATTGAGTATATTTGAGAAGGTTTTGAGTGAACCTATTGATAGAGCTTTGGAGATGACAGAGTATAGAGGATAGAGTCTCAGTGGATAGAGATCCAACAACCATGACAATTGAAGACAGATCTTCTAAGTGAGGAGTCTTCAAGTGGAGAGAGATCCACCAGTTAGTGCAGTAGAGATACAAATTCTTCTAGAAGATCACTAGCTAGAGCATAAGGGAAAAGAGTTCTCTTGTGGAAGAGATCCACGAACTTGATATTAGGGGATCAAGTTCTCCTTTGGACAGATCCATAAATATTATAATTGGGAAGGATTCCCAAAGATATTATTTGAGAAATATTTAAAAGAAATATTTTCTCTCTGGAGGTAGACCACATTGTGTGAACCACATTAAAAATGATGTCTCTCATATGTGTGATGCTTTGTGTGATGTTTACTGTTTTATTAATGCTGATGCTACTATTTGGGAAAAAGTTTTATGTTATACTATTCATCACCCCTCTCAGTATAAGCACATGTTATTCAAATATGTTATTGATGCCTCAAACAGAAGAGGGCATATAGCTACCTTGACCCATTTTCACATAGACTCAATGGACCAAGTTAGGGAAATGCAAGTATAGGATCAGTTTTACAATGAAACGCGATCCAAAATGGAAAAGAACTTTGATGAGAGTAAGGATTTTTGCGTAAAATATGGACTTTTATGTTTTAAGGATAAGGTGGTGATCCCTAAAACTTGTAATTTAAATATTTTGATCATGCAAGATGCACATATATCCCCTTACTTTGCTCATGTCATAGGGATAAATATGAGGGAGAACATGAAGAAGACCTTCTCTTGGTTAGAAATGAAGAAATATATCATCAATTTCATAGCTTGATGTTTGGAATGCTAGAAAATGAAAGCCGAGCATAGACACCTAAAATGACATTTGTACCCACATGACATACCAGTATGAAAATGGTAGGTGATATCCATGGTTTCATAGTGGGATTACCTAAGACTAAGTATCAACATGATGCAATCCTTGTAGTGGTTGATATATTGAACAAGGTTGCTTATTTTATTCTAGAAAACACTAAGTATGATGCCCTAATAGTGGTCAACAAATTTGCCAAAGATATTTTTAGGTTGCATTGTTTTCTTGAGATGATCATTTTAGATAGGGACTCTAAATTTACATCTGAATTTTGGTAAGCCTTTCATCATGCAATTGGAATGAAGCTGAATATTAGCTCTACATATAATCCAAATATGGATGGCCAATTGGAAAGGGTAAACTAAATCTTGGAAGACATGCTCTGCATGTATTGCATGGACCAAAAGTCTTGATGGGAAGACTATTTGCATCTAGTTGAGTTTGCATATAATAATGGGTACCTTATTTCATTGAATATTTTCCCGTTTGAAGCCTTGTATGGTAGGAGATATAGATTTCCTCTATCTTGGTATAATCCAAAGGATCGAGTTGTCATTGGACTAGATGTGGTTAGAGATATGGATTAGCTTAGGAAAATTATGCAAAGGCTAAAGGAAGCCACTGATTGTCAAAAGATATATGCTAATCTGAAGCGTTCACCTAGAAAATTCTCTATAGAGGATAAAGTTTTCCTAAGATTCAAACTAATGAAG
This sequence comes from Wollemia nobilis, assembly GCA_028583015.1. Classification (NCBI taxonomy): domain Eukaryota; kingdom Viridiplantae; phylum Streptophyta; class Pinopsida; order Araucariales; family Araucariaceae; genus Wollemia; species Wollemia nobilis. The sequence goes on along the minus strand of JAQPPZ010006183.1, from coordinate 4,687,011 downwards.
AGTGCCATCAAGTATACTAAGTTGGATCCTCATTTTGTCGGCACTTTTGAGATCACTAAAAACATCAGTCTTGTGGCTTATAGACTTGCCTTACCACCCAACCTATCAAATATCCATGACTCTTTCCACATATCCCTACTTAGGAAATATGTTGTTGATCCTAATAATGTGTGGGATGTTTCAAAATTGTAGGTGATAGTTTCATAGACTATTGAAGTAAATCCAATAAGAATTCTAGATTTTCATTCCAAAATAATGAGGAAACAAACTCTAGAATAGTGTAGGGTCCAATGGGACCAATATTCTGAGAAAATACCACATGGAAAAAAGTAAATGAAATGAATTTTTTTTTCCTTATCTGTTTGAATAATGATAAAATGTAATACTATTCAAGAACACAACAGACTGTGTTTAGTCCAAGGGGAGGAGTATGTCACAACCCTCCTTGGAAGTACTAATCCTTCAAGTTGGACTATGTATTATGAATGATATTTAATGCTTAGTTTTATGGTTTTAATGGTTACATGCTTTTGATATTGTGTCTATTTGTGCATAAGAATATGGTACTGTTGATGCACTGCTTGGTTGTAAGATTAGGTACTCTCATGGGTGGACAAGAGTTTTGGCCATAGGGAAATGAGAGACCATATTGAAGGGGAAATGATGACCAAATGACTCAGGGTAACATGAATGAATACCCTCTTTCATGTAGGTGCATTATTGATTTGCTTATTCTCCTGTTCATACCTTTGGGCTAGGAAAGTTTCTTGAGCCTCCTTAATATGAGTAGGTGATAGCTTGGGTCTATCTTAAATAAGGAGCCACTCATTTAGGGATAAAACAAAGGTACAAAATAGTGAGAGAGTGCTTATATTCTTGGCATGATGTTTTAGTCCTCCTTCACTTGTGATTGTGTTCATATGGTATCTTGGTTTGGACTAGATATATTTAATCAATAGAAAGATTAATGCTATCCTAATATTAGATTTAATATTAATCTATTGAAACAATTAATGTTAGTTAAATCTAATTAATCAATGGGATTATTGATGTTGATCTAATATCTGAATTTAATCTAAGGAATTGATTAATGTTAAGCTAATGTTAGTTATTTTAATCCAAATGATTGATTTATTTGCTTAGACTATGGTTTTGCTTCTCCTTTTTATCTCTGTTTCTTCGAGCGTTGAGGCACGTTGGTATTCCTTTAATCTTGTTGAGGTAGTGTTGCATTGAATGCTTGATGGGAAAATATGGTTACACCTTTTAGTAATTTGAAAATTTTTCTCCCACTCAGGCTGTGTTAAATAATTCTTGAGAATGACGTTGTGGAGTAGAGGAATCACCTTCAGTCACCACCCAACTCTAGAAGCACATTGTCTTTTCTCTCTAGTGGACCTATAACAGGTAACATGGGTTGTTGTAGGAGGATGTTAGGATCAAGGAGCAAGGAGGGAGAGCATATGTGTAGTGAGAATTCATAGCTTAGGGCATGAAGGGCTTTATACAATTGTTTTACCTTTTTCCTATGTTGGTGCTAGGTAATGCTCGTAACCTATGAGAATTGTTTGCTTGGTTTTCTTTACGTTTACTTCTACATTAATTCCTCTTATTTCTAGCTAATCAACATTGTTTTCCATACTTTCTCATCTATGTGTTAGGATTTCAATATTTAGAAGGTTTCACAAGTTTTTCAATGCATTTAATCTTTAGATTATTATTAATCTAAATGGTAGATTAGTTTGGGAATGAATCCAACATTTTAATGCATTTAATCTTTAGAATTAATCTAATTGGTAGATTAGCTTGAGAATGAATCCAACCTTTTAATGCATTTAATATTTAGATTATTAATTAATCTAATGGTAGAATAGTTTGGAAATAAACCCAACTATTTAATGCTTTATAATCCTTAGATTATTAATTAATCTAATGATAGTTTAGTTTGGAAATGAATCCAACATCTAAATGTATGATAATTTTTAGATGATAAACTAAACACATGTTAGATTAGATTGGATATTGATCTAATGAAAGAGTTAACTCATTCCAATCTTTGGTTTACTTAATCAATTGATAGATTAATCCTAAGTCCTTTCAAAAGAATGTTAAGGCTTGCAATTGGCAAAATGAATGTTTTCCTGCCTGACCAAAGGATGAGTCAATTTTAGTGATAAGCTAACATATAGATCATTGTAGCTTTGGAAATGATATTTGTGGAAAATATCTTGGAAGAGAAGTATGGGCTTCTTTTGTGTGTGCTTTGAATCATATAGAATGCATTCATACCTTCATACGATATATCCTGATCCCCATATTCCTATCAACTACTATGAATACCAAAGAAGAAACATGTCCAGATCATGCTAAGTTTTGTTCTTGTTGTATTGATAAAGTCACTCTTGGAGGAAGAGGACTTATTGTAATAGAAACAAAGACTATTATTTTATAATCTAGACCTTTGGATGATTGAATATATGGTGCCATGTTGATAATTGGTTTATAGTTCTTAGCTATACTATTGCATATTCCAAATGGTTATAATAGATTTATGTTGCAAGCTTTTGGTGATTAGTTTTGATTTCATATTTGAATATGCTTTGTATTTTATGCTTGTAGTTAGAGAGAGAGAGAGAGAGAGAGAGAGAGAGAGAGAGAGAGAGAGAGAGAGAGAGAGAGAGAGAGAGAGAGAGAGAGAGAGAGAGAGAGAGAGAGAGAGAGAGAGAGAGAGAGAGAGAGAGAGAGAGAGAGAGAGAGAGAGAGAGAGAGAGAGAGAGAGAGAGAGAGAGAGAGAGAGAGAGAGAGAGAGAGAGAGAGAGAGAGAGAGAGAGAGAGAGAGAGAGAGAGAGAGAGAGAGAGAGAGAGAGAGAGAGAGAGAGAGAGAGAGAGAGAGAGAGAGAGAGAGAGAGAGAGAGAGAGAGAGAGAGAGAGAGAGAGAGAGAGAGAGAGAGAGAGAGAGAGAGAGAGAGAGAGAGAGAGAGAGAGAGAGAGGAGAGAAAGAGAGAGAGAGAGAGAGAGAGAGAGAGAGAGAGAGAGAGAGAGAGAGAGAGAGAGAGAGAGAGAGAGAGTTAACTCGATTTAAGAACTCTCCCATTTTTTAACCTGGGTTGTTGTGGGTTAGTAATACCTAGTTTAATGTGTCCATGAGAATTCAATCACATGGAGTGATTGGTGCTTAAGGGCCCATCACAGAGATGGGAAGGCAAGCATAAATTTTAAGATATCACCATAGAGGTGTAGTTAAACTAGACTAAGATACTATGCCTAATGGATCCAACCTAGATTGAGTTATGATTGGAAGTTGGAATTGGCATCCCATCCTTACTCTAAATATTGAGAAGAGATAATCCTAATGCTAGGGTGAAAAGGTTTTCATTCATGGATAATGTTAGAAAGGTGGGGTGACCTTGTAAAAGTGTCTTGTATACCACAGAGGCATACGAGGTAAAACCTTGTTATCTACAAGAGCTTGGCCTCTATTGTCCACTTGAGTGATGTTTACAATATATTAGACTCAAAATATGGTTGTGTCTAGTCAATATATGTATTCCATGGATATTCTTGTGAACCTTGTTAGTTTCTCAAAAAAAATCTCTCTCGGGTTGGTTAGGCTTGGGATTGTTACAGTAATAACTCTACATTTAAAAAATGAAGAATTATTATTTACTGTTGAAGGATGATTAGTAAATTAATCCAAGGGAATACATGTGTCTTGTGTAGAAAAAGAACTATAATAAAGTGAGAGAAGTATGGGCTTCTCTAATTAATGAATAATAAGCATTACGCCATAATAATCCTACATAGATGCATCACCTTAAGAGATATGGGTCTTAAGGTGATAGGCGTCACTTTAAGAGATATGTAGGGTTAGGGGATTGGCATCACCTTTAAGTGATATGGGCCTTAAATGGTAACCCCACATTATGGTCAAGTTGTTCCATATAGGGTAGTGTAAGGAAATGAGGGGGCCACTTATGATGTCTTTTCTACTGATGACGTTAGAAGAGTGAACCCCTACATCGAAAGAATGCTTTGAATTCTATTATGAAACTAAGATATTGAATTGTTTGTGGATGATTTTATTTGCATGTTGCATGTTAGGCTTGCATATTCATTCAAAGAGTTGTTCTAATACCTATACTTATGATCAAAGTATGATGAAGAAGAGACCTATCAAATAGAAGATATAAAAAAATATGAGACTTGGTTACTATTATGTATTAATGTATCGAAATGTAATATTTGCATTTGGAGATGAGAAAACTTAGAAGGTGTCATGCTATGTAATGATTTGATGATGAAACTAATAACCTTGTAAACATTTTTGATGTATTGTCATGAATTTTATTAATATTGTTCAAAAAGTGAAAGATGAATTATTGCTTTCCTTCTATGTTAAGTTTCTTTGGAAATAATTTGTAGATAGTGAGACAAATTATTTGTATTTAATGAAAATGATGATGGATTAATAGAAGAAAGTAATCAATGAGATTTTTTTATGGTTTCTAGATGTTTTAATTCCTTTCATGTAAATAAAATAAATACCTAATTTCTAGTATTATGAAGGAATGAAATACCTAATTTCTCTAGTCTTTATCAATATGTTATGTTGATGTTAGTATTGAATTTTGGTATGATTTATTATAGAAATTTATTTTTGTGAGATAGGAAAATATGTTGAATAGGACCCTTGGGTTAAGAGGGGGTTTATTATGGGTATGAATTGTTAAGTTCCATATTAGTTAACCCTAGAGTTGAGTTGTACCCAATATTAGTTGAGTTTGTGGGTGGACAAATCAACTAGGTAATTTTGGTAAATGTGTTTGAAAAATCCTAGTAGTGAGTCTTGGGTGATTCTTATAGTGAGGTTTGGGAATCCTAGAAATGGATTGGTATGAGACAACCACTAGATCATTAACACTAACCAAGGTATAATATTAGTGGTACCCAGGTTATGCATAAGAGGTAGGTCTAAAAATATATATAATAATGGGGTGAATCAGTTTTGAAACCAAGGCGGATATGGTTCAAAGTCATGTAGAAGACATCGTGAATTGCCCTTTTTTTATGAGAAAATATAAAAAGTTGGTGAATCCACTAAAAATTTTAAAGGAACTATAAAATACTACCAATGGCAAACAATGGATGATAAAAAAAATATGACTAAGGAGATCCTATTGACACTAGGTATGAGACGACTGAGGAGAGCCTATCGACACTAGGTACAAGATGATCAAGTAGAGCCTATCAACACCAGACACGAGATGACCAAGCATGAAATTATTTAGAAAATCCTATCGATATCAGGTACAATATGACTCAAGAGGCCTATCAACACTAGACATGAGATGACTCAGGAGAGCCTATCAACACTAGGCATGCGATAACCAAGGAGAGTCTATCAACACCAGATATGAGATGACTCAAGAAAGCCTATCAACACCAGGTATAAGATGACTCAAGAGAACCTATTGACACTAGGTACAATACGATTAAGGAGAGCCTATCAACACTAAACACAAGATGACTTAGGAGAGTCTGCTAGCACCAAAAACAAGATGACATATATCAAACCACAAGAGACTACTAATACCATGCAATAAACTGTAAGAAAATATTAGAATGATACCAAACATGATATTACTAAGGAGATACTACTAATACAAGCCTCAATACACCTCATGAGGGACTACAAGCACCATGCGACAAGTTGTAATATGAGAGCCCAATGATACCATGCTTCGATATGCTTGGCTACATGGTGCACTACATCCAAAATGGTACATGTCAGCCAAAAAGTTAATGATACCATGTGTCAACATCTCATTTAACACTATGCATGCAAACACCTATATAAAGGCATGAACACTCATTTTTCTTTTTTTGCATAGCAAAAAAACCTCAAAAACCTTCAAAAACCCTTCAAAACCATTCCAAGCCTTCTAAAACCCTTCAAAACCCTTCCAAGACTTGCAACAATGGCCGCAACATCATCCATTCATCAAAAAATTACTTTCAAAAACCTCGTTTGCCCACTCATCTCCAAAATTCTCAATGCTCTCGATTATGATTCAACATGGATGAAAAAATTTGGGCTTCTGGGGCTAGCACTAATGCCCCAATTCGACATGAATATTTATTTGTTGAATACAATTGTTCAGTCCTATGACAATGATGGGTTGGTCATCACAATGACGATCGACAACAAAACCCTATCCTTCTCTGTTAAACCATCTAATATCCATAGATTGACAACCCTTCCCTATAAAAATTGTGAACCCGTCTCATCAAAATTCACTCTGATTGAAGAGAAAAAATATATCTAGAGACTCACTACAATCTCTCATCGATTGTGTTACAAGGTAAGTCTTTGAAATTGCAAGTTTCCTCTTCCTTGTATAATCTCCAAATATAATTATTAATTGTGTTATAATATTTTTGTAGTGCAATCAAATCCATCCAAAAGGGGCCTCAATTTTTCATCTGTTACCCATAACTTCCTTCATGCGATCATCGAGTTCTTCCAAGCATGTATTGTTTTGCAGGGGAGAACAACAGACATTCCTTTCTAGGCTTTGGCGTATATTGTGCGTTGTCTTGGAAAGAATAGATACGATTGGTCCTCATATATTTTTGGTAGAATCACAAATGATCTTCACCACACATGCACAAATACTACTGCCTGTGCTACCATTGTTGCTACTACCAATTATTTGATTGCTTTTTTTATGAAGCATATTATAATGTAAACAATGCCCCCATCCCCACCTCACTCCATCCAAAATTGAAGTCAGTTGGCTTAACCGCTAAAGAGGTGCAGGTAATTTTTTTACATTCAAATTTGCAATAAATTTATTTTTGTTATATTATAGTGTTTATGTTTTTAATTTTTAAATTCACTTGAATGCAGAAAAGAGCGACATCATCTTCCAACAGAAGAGAGGCTACAATTAGAGGAATGCTCCTAGAGGCTAGTGGAGATTCTGAGATAGTGTCACCACAACCTCCACTAACAAGGTCTGTGAAATGCATTAGGTCTTCTGCATCTCCTCTTTTTTGTGTAACTACCTCTTCTATTGCACGTCAAGAGCTCATCGATGTTGAGGAAGTTAGCCAACCCATTACAGGTAATGTTTCTCTTTTGGAATTTGGATTCTGTAATTTATTTCTCTTTAATTAATTTTAGTTGCCATTATCTAATATTTTTTAAATGTATTCAGGGCAACATCCCAAACATACTTCACAACCAACCCAATCTGAAGAGGACACAACGACATCTGGTATGGGAAATTATAGTTAATTATTCATTTGATAATAAATATTATTATAATAAAGTTTTTATAAAAAATGTTATTATAATTTTTTGTAGGGTCAACTCAATCTCATCGTAGATAGCGAATGATGCCACCTCTACCGCCACCACCTCTACATCAGCCACAATGCACAAAACCTTCTGAACAACCGACCAAATCAAGCCAAGAGACCGGATCAACATACAATATGCGTAATTAAAGTTATCTTTCCCAATATTTTTATTACAATATTTTCTTAAAATATTTATTCTATTTTTTTAATGGGGCCTTAGGTCTATCACAATGACCGGTGCAGCAAACGATGCCACCACCGCCTCCACAATGACAATAGTTGATGAGGGGTCAACAAATATGCATGGAAAACAATTATTTGCTGCAAGGAGTTCAGGAGGCCATACTCAAACCATTTCAAACTTTCTCCTTTTTCAGTGGGAAATATTTCCAATATTATGCATGAGTTTCCTGAGTTGGATAATCCTCCCCTGGATCAGGATTATCTTTTACAAGGTTTATTTCTTGAGAGTTTTAAAGCTTTTGATGTGCTTCAAACTGAAGCATTGCAAACTAGAGGAAGAGCAACCACTGCTCACAGCTCCTCTCCCCCCTATCAAACTGGTCAACATGCTCCTCTTACTGAGGATGAAAAATTAAAATTTTTAGAATCAATTTTATTAGCAGATAATTTGGAAGCCACAATAAAGGATAGTGTGCTTTCGGATATTTTAGAACTCAAAGAGTGGGAGTATCGGGTAAAAATTCTAATCAAAGAAATTAATGCTCGATACAATTTTTTTCAAAAAGATAGAATATGTTTTCTTTGGTTCAGCAACACCCTGAAAAGCTTGATGCTTTATTACATCAAGCAACTTCAGGAAATGTAAAGGCCACTAATGTTTATGATGATGAAATTTTAGATCTCCTTTTGAATAGGCTAGAGAATTTGAATGTTGAAGCTCAAGCGTATTTCAATAAATGGACAATTGATAGGAAAAAAGTTAAAGTGGCAAAGGCTGCCCAAGTAGTTGTAGAGGTAAGTCATCAATATTTTTTAAATTAATTTATTTTTTAACACATTTAGACCTTTATTGACTAACATATTTTAAATTTTTTCTTTGCAGTCCAATTTTGAGAATGTGAAGAATCAGGTGGAAAGCATGAAGGTGTTTTTGGCCACTACAAAGCAAAGTCTACTAAATGCTATCAAATTCAAAGAATTATTTTATAACACCATCAAAGAGAATAATGCCCTCAGAAGAATAATCATTAAACATAATATGGATCCAGACATTTTTCTCAAGGAACATGAGAAAGAAATACCTAAAAGAAGATCCAGCTAAAGAGGAGAGGGCATTGATAGATAGTTTGAAGATTGGTGAGGCGAACTTGAGGAGAGTTGGCACCCTACAAGGAGAAACTTCTAGAATAGGGGGCCATGAAGAAAGTCTACCTCAAGCTACATTAGAGGTAGCATCTGGGCAAGGTCATGAGGAAAAGCAGTCGGATCCTTCAATTGGGCGAACACCTGAATCGGGCCTTGGAACCGAATAGTATCAAAGTGGACGAACAGTTCACTAGTTTTGTAATGAAAATTTATTCGAAATAAATAAAAAACTTTTTCTAAATGTGTGATATTTTTGTATCATTGTTTTGTTTTATTAAATCTTTGTAGAGATTTACAATTTCTTGCTATTGCAACTATGGAAATAGGTGTTGAGAGTTAAATTGTTCATTTGCTTGTTATTTTCTAAAAAGGTGTTGATTGAATAAGATCCAATTTCTTATATGTTTAATGTAGTGCTAAAGGATTCTTTCAATTCAGCACAAATGAATGTGTCATTAAGAAGTTTAAGTTTCACTTTATTATCAATAAGCCATCCAATGTTTAAAATACTCAATAAAGCAAAGCAAGGCTATAATATAAAACATATAATTTTGTGAACAAAGGGTATGATATAAAATTAAAAATTTCATTACAAGTATGGCATATTATTTGAAAAACACATCAATCCAAGGAAAAATTCATAATTCTGAACAAAGGGTATGACATTATTTGAAAAACTCATCAATCCAATGAAAAATTCATAATCCTAAACAATGTACATGTATGACATTATTTGCAAAACTCATCAATCCAAACAAAAATTCATAATCCTGATTCGCAACATCAGGATTATATAAATATCATGCAATATGTGTAAAATTCATCTATCCAATAGAAACCATTATCCTAAAGATATTTGTTGCAAAAATAATGCAAATATTACATTGGAGGAAGTTGAAACAAACAATTCCCATCTTGTCCTAAATCACTTATATGCATAGTTGATCTTTGTGTCTCAACAATCTGATCACTACAGTTATCATTTTCCTCATCATCATCAATATTCGTGATACCTCTTCTATCTGCTATAGATTTCCAATATGCTAGAGCTCTCTCATAAGGAAACTTGTCCACCTCATAAGATGAGACATATATTCTCAAGCAATTTTCTAAATTTTTATCTAGTCTATTACAAACTTTAGATTTCACAAAAGATAATGCACTAAAAACCCTTTCATCTTCCACTGATCCCAAAACCATTGTTTGACACAATTCATATAAGCAAAAATATTCGCTCATCGTATGTTGTAAAACACTACTAGGGTACAACTTTTTCCACAAACGTATAATAGAACCTGGTTCACTAGGATTAGTCAAATATGAAATTTGATCAACCATTGTCATTCCAAAATATGAGGATTGATTGGTCAAAAGTTCTTTATTCAAAATACCATTGATCTCAGTATCGTTGACTTCCACACGTTTAGCAAAATGTTGGATAAGTGTACCCATATATTTTATAAACAAGTCATTTTTACTATTATAGTCTATTCTTGAATCCCAAAACATGGGGTTAACCACACCCATCGCTTCAAGCAACTCATCTCTTTGAAAATGGTTTTTGATTTCTTTTGTCAATATTTTTACTATTTTTCTCAATTTAATCCTTGTATTCAGTAAAACTTCATCAAATTTGTTGTATGTGATTGACATCTGTTCAACATCTTCAGTAACTATATCCAATCACTTATCAAAATAATATAAAGGTATCTCTTTTTCATGAACATTAATACAAAGATGATCGTTGATGTTGAACTTCAACAAACTATTTTGTTCATTGACATTTGTTAAAGTTCTCCAATCATCAAACAAAGGATCCATAAAATTTTCACTTGACAAGTATAACATATCAATACACATACAAATTTATTTTCTAATCCTGATGAAATCCACAATATAAATGGATCTTTGTTGTGCAAGTTTTATCAATGTATTCATTTCATGCAACATTGGAAGAATACCACATAAAGTGAGTAGCATTTCTAGGTCTCTCATACGATATAGCAAATCTTTTGCTTTATCAACTACCCTCTGATTATCATACATAAAGCCTACTAAGGATTTATATTCTTTGAAAACTCTTGTTGCAAGTTGAAACAATGAAATCCACCTAGTATCTACATCTTTCAACAATTTTTTACCTTCTGTAAGTCCTAGTGCAAACAATTGAAACTCTGCAAACCTTTTTGGACTGCACAAAAAATAAGCATGTACTTCATGGATGAGTTCTTCGACTCTTGCAACATTTTCAAATGTGCTCACAATTTTGTATGCAAGATTCATTCTATGAGCCATGCAATGAATTGGGATCAAATATGGGGCAACTGATGTTTGAAGTCGAACACAAAGACCATTTATGTTACCTTGCATTATAGCAGCACCATCAACTCCAACACATATTAATTTACTAGCTATTATTGCATCATCCATTCCAGCAATATCCTTTAAGCTAGTAACAACAACATTGTAAATATTTTCAGCATTACAATTTTCCACCATCTTATGTATTGCTAGCAAATGAGGTTGCCTTACATGATTTTGAAAGGTGTAAACATGCATGCAAATCCAAGATGTGTTGTCAACAATAGTTACCTCATCAATAGAAAGTGAAATGAAATTAGAATTTTTAACTTTCTCTTTCAGATCCTCCTTCTCAACCAAAGATAGACATTTTACCATTTCCCAACCACTTCGATCTGACCAATGGGCACTGGGAAGGTTCTGTACATCAGCTAGTTGAAAGAGATGCTTAAAATCAATAAATTCTGACATAGGTCTACCTTTTTTAAGAATAGTAAATACGACAACAAACTGCAAGCTTTTTGAAACTAAAGTGATTTTATGAATTTTTTGAAACTATGTTGGAATCGTTCCACCATTCTGAGCTAGTGTTTATTTTTGTTTCATCTCTTTGTCATAGTCTTCTACATATCTGACATGTATGCATTCTAATGCATCCTTCCACCTAATTATTTTCTTAGTTGTTCCATCAATTTCTTTTATTATCATATAAAATTTCCCACAATGTTTTTCTATTGTATCCAACTTAAGTTGCATCTTATGATCTTTCCCTAGTTTCCAACTACAAATAATGCATCTACATTATGTTGGTGTATCATTACTATTTTTTGGCTGCATTGGTTCAATAAATAGATATTTTGATGACCATTCAATCTGAAATGACCTTCCAATAGTCCACCTTGTTAACTTTCTACGTTTAGGTTTCTTAGTCGAAGATTCCCAAGAAGTGTGCATTTGGTTAGAATGATCATTTTCATTTTGGATTTGTGTGCTAGTTTCAAGATTTTGTTCAAGTTGTTGCATGTCATTGTTGATCAAATTTTCATGATGTATCTCATCCTCGGGAATATCTTCTAGTGGAGGCATATTAGGATCAATTGGGTATTCTGCATTCAAAGATGTTCTATATCATTTTTTTGAAATTACTTATTAAAATTACTATTAAGTAGGTAAAATGGGTATGTACCTTGTATCTGTGTAGGTTTCGATGCCTCATTGGATTTCAATGCCTCATTGGATTTTGAGATATGGCTAAAATATTTTAGGATACTCTTTTTTCCAGAATATTTTTCTCCCTTGTTTCCATTGGGAGTTGGAGCCATTGTACCTGTAAAGGAAAATGTTAGAAAAATAAAACGAGATTGAAAAAATGATTTCAATCACATGACATTAATTGTGTGGCCAGTTCATTTTTTTGCAGCATAAATGATGCTTTGAATTATTGCAATGATCTTTGATTTTTTTCATCCATTTGTAAGTTGATTGGTATTAAGATGTAAATTTTTTGAAACTAACATGGTTTTATGAATATTTTGAAACTGTGTGGGAATCATTCCACCATTCTAAGCTAGTGTTAATTTTTGTTTCATATATTTTTTATAGTCTTCTACATATCTAACATGTATGCATTCTGATGTATCCTTCTACCTTATTATTTTCTTAGTTGTCCCATCAGTTACTGTCATATAAATTTATCCACAATGTTTTTCTATTGTATCCAACTTAAGTTGCATCTTATGATATTTTTCTAGTTTCCAACTACAAATAATACATCTACAATCTGTTGGTGTATCATTATTGTTTTCTGGTTGCACTGGTTCAATAAACGAATATTTTTATGACCATTCAATCTGAAATGACCTTTCAATGTTCCAACTTGTTAATTTTTTACATTTAGGTTTCTTAGTCGAAGATTCCCCAAAAGTGTGCATTTGGTTAGAATTATCATTTTCATTTTGGATTTGTGTGCTAGTTTCATGATTCTATTCAAGTTCTTGCATGTCATTACTGATCAAATTTTTATGATGTATCTCATCCTCGAGAATATCTTCTAGTGGAGGCATATTAGGATCAATTGGGTATTCTACATTCAAAGATGTTCTATATAATTGTTTTTAAATTACTTATAAAAATTACTATTAAGTAGGTAAAACGGGTATGTACCTAGTATCTATGCAGGTTTCGGTGCCTAATTGAATTTTAATGCCTCATTGGATTTTGAGATATGGATAAAATATTTTATGATACTCTAAATCCAGAATATTTTTCTCCCTTATTTCTATTGGGAGTTGGAGCCATTGTACTTGTAAAGGAAAATTTCTGAAAAAAGAAAGCAAGATTGAAAATTTTGATTTCAATCACATGGCATTAATTGTGTGGTTGTAAGTTCATTTTTTTGAAGCATAAATGACACTTTGAATTATTGCAATGATATTTGAATTTTTTTCATCCATTTGTAAGTTGACTGGTATTAAGATGTGGATATCACTTGCTAACATTTTAACAACATGCCCTAGGTCTACCCAATAACATTATAGCTACAAGCACTTAAAAGGATAGGCAAAGCAAATATGATTTTGTAACTTCTGTAACTTACATTGAAAGGAGATAAACTTTTCAAAGGAAAGGTAAAGCAAATATGCTTTTGTTCTATGGTACAAATCTTGATGAAGAAACACTAACATGCATTGCTACCACCACTCAATTATAGACACAAACAAAAGGAATCAAATAAGGCTTGATTGGTGATTTTTCTAAATTTAATTTTCTTTGAAGTACCCATTTGATCTTTAAACAACTATTAATAACTACCTAATAGCTTGCAATATTTTTTTGAACCAAAAAATTCCAACATAGTGGAGCATAGAAAGAAATCATGGTCTATCTATCGTTGGTTGTGTTCATTATACCACCATTCTTCTTCGCTATTCCATCGGTCATATTTGCTATTCTACCGAGCATCTTCACTATGTCATTGATTGTATTTGTTATACCACTGATCATCTTCACTATGTGGTCATCTTTGTTATGCCATCGATCGTCTTCCCTATACCACCAGTCATCTTCTTTATGCCATCGATCATCTTCGTTATTCCATCTGTCATATTTGTTACATCATCGATCATATTCGTTATGCCACATATCATATTTGTGGTGTCACTGGTCATCTTCATTATGCCATTGGTCATCTTTTATATACCTCCGATCATCTTCATTATTCCACCTATTGTATTAAAAATATCATCAATATTTTTTGTTGTGCCAACGGTCATCTTCGTTATGCCATTGGGAGTCATTCACTTGTAGTCTTTTCTATGCGGTTGGACATATTTTTTTGTAGTATATTCTCTATGATTGGGTGTTGTTCATTTGTAGTCATTTCTCTGCTTCTTTGCTTTTGCTCATTTTTTGCTTCTCTACTTCCACTCATTTTTTAGCTTCTTTGTTGTTGGTCAAGGAGAACCAATGTTTAACATGTATGTTTAGGTATATATAGTGGGGGTATAATAGGTGAATTTGTCTAGGTTAATAAAATTATATATAATTTTAAGGCAAAAAGGTCCAAAATCTAGGTGGGAAGGCTAGCAATTTAAAATTTAAACCATAAAAGTATTATAATTTCAGGGCAAACCGCCCCTAAAAAAAAATTATCCTAAAAAATTTTGGGCAATTGGGTAGACGTCCAACGTTCCTATATTCACCAATTTTAAATTTCAAAAATTCTAAAATTTGCTAATTTACGATAATTCACTGCTATGCATAACCCTGGTGGTACCTTACAGGTGGGCAAGTGTGACCATGATTATTATGAGGTGAATGGTAATGGTCTTAGTTAGTTTCATGGGTATATGTAACTAACTAATCACTAAGGCATTACACCATAATAATCCTACATAGATGTTAGTATGTAGGGTTAGGGGATAGGCATCACCTTTAAGTGATATAGGTCTTAAAGGGTAACCCCGCGTTGTGGTCAAGTTGTTCCATACAGGGTAGTGTAGGGAAATGGGGGATCACTTATGGTGGCATTTCTAATGGTGAGGTTAGAAAAGGGAACCCTAGAAATTGTAGGAATTTGGCCACTCTTGTCCACTTGAGTGTCAACCACAATGACAATGAAATCAAGATGGTTATGCCTTAACACTGTTGAATTTATTGGGTCTTATTAATGAGTTAATTAATCCTTGTAGAAATAGAAAAAAATAGCTCTCTCCCTAAGGTCAAGAAAGAGGGTCATCACTGGAAAAGAGGAAACCAACAACTAGGGGGAGGAGAGGGATCCTTGTGATCACTCTACTAATCAAAGTTAAGACATATACTTTCCCACATTCATCAAAAGAGGGATTGCTAAGGTGAAAGCCTCTTTGACTCAACAAAGGAACTAATTGAATTAGTAGCAAATTGGAACACATGGAAATGCCCTAGGCATAGGACCCTTGTTAGCAAGAAAAAGCTTGTATAAACAAAAGGGAGAAGAAATCATGAAGTATAGTAAAGATAAAAGCATAAAGGTGTCAGCAAGGAAAGGATAATCAAGAGTTTTTTATGAGACTCATAGCAAAAAATAAGAAATTCCAACGATAAATTCTAATGTAGTGGATTGTCAAACTTTTAAAAGTTTTGAGGATGAGGGGCAAGCAAAAGCCCTAATAATGCACACAAGAAAACCCTAATGACATGGATAAAAGGCTTAGCAAATTTTTTTGGTACAACAGGTAGTTTTGGAATTAGATAAACACACCAATTCCAAGGATAGGGTAGGTGAATGAATGGATTGCCAAGAAGAATAAATGAAGAAAGATAATAAGTCATTATTAAGAAGAGGTGGGTCATCTACCAAAAACACCTTGGTTCTACAAATCAAGAAAGGGTAGGTGATCTATTAGATGAATAAATGAGGACTTGTAACCATGATCATTATAGACTGACAAAAGCAATGATCAAAGGCAACCTCATTCAATATTCAAAATCCTCAAGACAAGGCTTAGCCAAAAAGTCAAATCATCCTGCAAATTTTGGAGGGAAGATATCCCTAATGTAAATCTATAAATAGCAATAATATAGGTTGTAAAAAATATTAGCAAGTTTACAATTGCATCCTTTTGTAATATTTCCCTTTATTTCTTTTGTAAAAACAATCAGCTCCTAAGAAACCTGTGGGTAATCTCAAACTCCCACTTTTGGCACAATATTTGTAAGATATTGCTTGCATATATATACATGAGAGGCTGCCAATTTTTTTAATAGCCATCTATGAACTCATGTTGACCCATTTCTATGTGTATGTATTTGTTTGTAATATTTTACCTATTATTTGAGTTTTATTAATTATATGTGTGTGTGAGGGGCCTACATCTATTTTTGGACCGGCCACTTGTTTAGCTCTCCTATGAAAGCCACCTGCTCATGCTCACATACAACTGATAGATCTCATTTGTGCTTCACTATTTCAAGGAGAGGAAGTGTTCACTATTGGCACATAGCATTCAGGTTTATTTTTTAGGAAGAACTTAGTGGATATCTCGATGCATAACCACCCCCTTTTATTTTTTTGAGTTATTTAATTATTATTTATCGCATCTTGTTTTCCTTTGTTTAGCATAAATGTGCCTTGAAGATCATATTATAACAAGTATTTATTCTTTTAAAAACTCTTAGAGTCCCTTGATTGATTTGAACCTTGTGCTCGTTGTATCACTCCATGTGAGACATGATTTCCCTACCAAGGACAATCAAATATGACAACAATTTAATGGCACACTTGATGGGACCCCAATGACACATCATTGGTCCCAAAATCACAACAAGAAGTAGGGCTTAGATTTAGTAAGGCTCTTTGCCTATTCCTACATATTGAAGTTCCTCTTCACTCACCTGGTGACTCTGCTCTAAAACAAACATCATATAATCCATTGTTGTAATTATCAGAATAAGGTTTGATTGAAGATCTCAATCTATTTGTTTATGAGAAGCAAGAAGTTGTATTCACCTAGCGACTCCACCTAAATCAAAAACCCAAAAGTATCCAAACAAATAACTAGTTATTAAGATGTACATCTACCAAACATCATAAAAGTTATTATCACCAACAACAACCATTCCACGAGAAAGGAAATCTACAATCCATAATATGGCTGCTCTACCTCCATTACAACTCCTCGAACAACTAGGGTTTGTTAGCCCCACTAGCACCAAATGAGGTATGGTAGGAGATACCTTAATCTATTTTGAAGTCATCCACTTATTGTATCAAGGAATATCTCACCACCCCCATCGAGCATCTCAACCATATGGTAAGCCTATGTACAATCCATAATATATTAGAGAAAAACTTGGATCTAAGGTTGCTAGCAACATCCTTTAGATAAAAATCCTGAGAATGGTACATAATGCTTTAGTCTATATTAATAATCTATTGGGATCATTTCAACAATGTTTTTGTGGCGATATTCAAAGAAAAGTAAAATGGGGTATTGCTCATGCAACAACTAGCAATA
The DNA here is from genome assembly GCA_028583015.1 of Wollemia nobilis. Lineage (NCBI taxonomy): Eukaryota > Viridiplantae > Streptophyta > Pinopsida > Araucariales > Araucariaceae > Wollemia > Wollemia nobilis. The sequence continues at coordinate 4,669,519 of JAQPPZ010006183.1, read as the reverse complement.
ATCAAAAGAGCTCCCATGGAGGCAACAAAGGACTTCAACCTCAACTTCCATAAATCTTGGCATACAATACCTAGGATATGTGTCCCCCACCAGATATGGCACTTATATACTATTTTAAAGCTTTAGATTCTAAGATTTCAATGATCATTAAGGCTAGAGGAGGAAACTCACTATTGAAAGCATATGAATTGGCCATTCAAGTTGAATATGATTTAATTCAAATCAAAATACTAGCCCCTATGCCTCTTATGCCTATATACCCCAATATGCCTTCCCCAACCCTAATTATTCATCCAAAAACCTTTTGGTCATCCTATCATTCATCCTTAGTTGTATCTACACAAACTCTAGCCCTATCAACTACTAGAAGCCCAAAAAATGATGCATCCCACAAATTGCTTACCTTTATAGCTAACAAAATGGTAACTATTATAAGGGATAGAAATACCATAAGATATCCCTATCAAAACAACTATAGATCTCCCTAGCCACAAGAAATATAGGGATATAGAAACCCACCCACTAGGTATCCTAGGTCTCATACCCAAAATAATCAAGAGAATAGCCAATATCAAACCCATAATTAGCAAATAGTCCCAGTGGTGACCCCTCTATAAATTGAAGAACCTAATCATACTAGGTAACTAGCCCCTATACAAAATAACTACATAGAGGACCTAACCACATGGTACTATCTACCTCCTAAAAACTCCCTCAACCAAGCCAACATGGGAGAAACATCACAACTCTTGGTTGCTTCAACACATGAGGTGATACCATTTGATTCATATTTGAAAGCTAAGGGACAAGTACTAGAACATATCTATTTTTCCTCCACCATAGAACCTAGATATGTTTCTTAATATTAAATCTTAGTAGCATGGGATGAAGAAGAAGTCTATGCAATATCCAACCAAATGGGTAATCTAATGACTAAAATACCTCAGGCTTGATTAGATTATTTAATAATATCTAAAAAGTAGATATGGAAAAAAGAGTAAGAGAAATCCACCAACCCCTGGTAGTCAGCACAAGTTAACCCAAGCAAAACAACAGCTAGCAGCCATAATATAGCAATGGTCAAGGACACCTATGCCCCTACCATCCCACAACCAAATGGTCTAAGGGTCCCAAATAGCTAAATTAGAGTAGCTAGAGATAGTTTAGGGCTAGAAACAACTATACCATCAAAAAATTTGACATTTACCAAACAAAATACCCCAACAATACCAAGGCAACAGTTAGCACCACTAGAATCAACTAGGGAAATTTGGCCAATCCAAGAGAGACCATGCTTTATTCCTTAAAGGGCAATATCTCTAGGATCTTTCAACATAGTGGATCACTTGAAAAAATCCACTGTACCAAATCCAGTTTGTAAAATGTTAGTCATTCTAGTGGAAAAAGAGCATTTGCAAAAAGCCCTAGAAGAAAAAAAAATGGAAGCAAGCAACTGCAAACTGTGAATATGCTACAAATCTCATACATAGAATCTAACAGGATCAAGCATCCCATTCTATCTAACCCTTTTCTTATCAAGACAAATTTATCCATAATTGTATTAAAGAATCATAAATTTACACATATTTTTTACCAAAAGCAATAACGGATACATTAGGATTGAGATACCCATCAACAAACAAAAGAGTCATATAATTGGATGGTAGCTTAGTACAAATAGTGAGAGTTGTAAAAAAAGTATGCTTTCCCTATAAGCTTGTCCAAATAAAATAGTTACACAAGATGTGTTGATAATTGATCTTCCTTCAACTTTTGGCATCTACCTATCCAGAGATTTCACTACCAAACTAGGAGGATATATATATTTGGACTGGTCTTTGATGGTATTAAGGACAATACGTGGGACCAAAATTAAAATTTTGAGTGAAGCATTGCATCCTCATCATATATAAATATTTTCCCCATATAAATGGAGTAATGATCAAGTCTTGTCAGTCGAATAAGAATGGCTAAATTGTTATCAGATAAATTAGAAAATTTGGCCAACTATAGTAGAAGATCTAATGAGACAAGAGGTAACAAAAATTTGGGATCCTAATCTTGATCGTGATCCTGATCTTGATGAGACAAATAGGCATGGGATAGAGAAATTTTGAAAAAGAACCCAACCCTTTGGTCATGTATATTAAAAAATAGTTAATATTTTTACTTCATTTTCTCTCATTTTGCTAGATATCTTTCAAAATAAAAATAACCACAAAATCCACCAATGGGGCCATTATTGAGATTAACATTGAATTAAAATGGTCAAAATAAAAGGGGTGGTAGGCTTGCATTAGTATAAATAATTACATATAAGATGAATATAAGCCAAATATTTCACCATGTCATTATGGGCATAGAAAGGAAACCTTATCCCAATAAAATGATAGGAGGAACAAGGAAAAGTATTGGCTCAATCAAGGTGAAATAGGAGAGAACAATTAACCCAAGCCCAAAAAGAGGCTATATAAGAGGACCAGCATCCTCCAGAAGGCTACACCTCAATAAATCCATGCCTAATGGATAAATGCTTTTAGCTTTTGAGTTTTTTTCCTTCTACAAGAAAAAGGCCCCCTAAGAGTTTCCAAAATAGTAGTGATAAATCACTACAATTCATATAGATTGCACCTTATAAGATTATGAAGGGATTGAGCCTAAAACCATAGGGCTACAATCTATGCCATTCGAAAGGGATTTCATGTCAGACTTCACCAATTAGATATCTCCAAGGGGTAAGGATGGATGTAGAAACCCTCACCCTATGTGGGCAAGTTGATCACCTAATAAGAAAAAGGTCCACAATGAGCAATCCAAAACCTTTTCAATGATATCTAAGCCAAGACTCACTCCTAAGAAAATATGATGAGCCTTTTTTATGATAACTAAAAAAACTCCATTATAAAAGGAGTATCAACTCAAACATTATCAATGGTAGAATCAACAAAGTTTACTATCATCTACATTGGTTTGGATAAGTAGCCTTTGACACCTCATGCATCATCTCACCACTAGACATTGAAGAATATCTTGAATGGTGAGGGATAGCAAAGAGAGATAAGGAGATGGATCCTTGTGATAACTCTATGCTAATAGAAGTGAAAAGACATACTTCTCCATATTCATCAAAAGAGGGACACCTAAGATGAAAGCCTCTATGACTCAACAAAAGAGCTAATTGAATTAGTAGCAGATTGGCACACATGGAAATACCCTAGGCATAGGACCCTTGTTAGCAAAGCAAAATCTGGTATAAACAAAAGGGGAAATAAATCATGAAGCATGGTAAAGGTAGAAGCATAAATTCATAAGCAAGGAAAGGACAATCAAGAGTTTTTTATGAGACTCATAGTGGAAGAGAAGAAAGGCTGATGAGAAAGTTTTATAGAGTGGCTTATCAAAACTCAAAAAAGTTATAAGGATGATAGGTAAGCAAAATTCTTTATCACACACAAGAAAATATATATGACATGGATAAAAGGCTTAGGTAAAAGTTCTAGAATATCAAATATTTTTGGAAGTAGACAAGTGTACCAATTCCAAGGAGAGGTTAGGTGAGCGCATGGATTCCTAGGAAGAATAAATGAAGAAAGATAATGCACCATTATTAAGAAGAGGTGGGCCATCTACCAGGAACACCTTGGATCTACAAATCAAGAAAATGTAGTTGAGTTAGTAAATGAAAGAATGAGGACTTGCAACCATGATAGTTGCAAACTAATAGAAGCAATGACCAAAGACAACTTCATTCAATATTTAGAATCTCCAGAAAAAGGGGCAGTTAAAAAGTCAAATCATCCTACAAATTTTGGAGGGAAGATTTCCTTAATGTAAATTTGTAAATATTAGCAGTATAGGTTGTAAAAAATATCAACAAGTTTACAATCGCATCCATTTGTAAGCTTTCCCTTCATTTTTTTTATAAAAATAGTCAACTCCTAAGTGACTTGTGGGTAATCTCAAACCCTCACTTCTGGCACAATATTTGTAATACATTGTTTGCATATATATATATATATATATATATATATATATATATATATATATACATGGGAGCCAGTGTTAATTTTTTGGTATAGTCATATATGGCCTCCTACTAATTCGATTTTTTGTGTATGTATTTTTTTGTAATGTTTTACCTATTATTTGATTTTATTAAGTATATGTGTGTGTGAGGGGCCTACATATATTTTTGACCAATAACTTGTTTGGATCTCCTATAGGATCCACCTACTTATTCTCACATACAACTAATAGATCTCATATATGCTTCATTGTGTTGAGGAGATGAAGTGTTCACTATTGGCACATAGCGTCCAAGGCTATTTTTGCGGGAAGGTCTTAGTAGATATCTTGGAACATTGCCATCCCCTTTTATTTTATTGAGTTGTTTTATTTTTTTCTCTATCATTCCCTTTCCCTTTTTTGAGCACAAGTGTGACTGGAATATCACATCATAACAAGGAGTTAGTCTTGTAAAAACTCTTGAATGTCCTCGATTGATCCAAACCCCATGCTCTTAGTTGTGGCCCCATTGTGTTGCTCCCTATGAGGCATGATTGCCCTTCCAAGGATAATCGAATATGAAAACTAAAAGATAAATATAAAATGAAGACTTAGTATCCACACTTGTCTACATGACTTCTAGAAGAAATTTTTAATAAAAGGGGTGGAATATAATACTTATGTTTTCCTCACTTTACTAGTGTTTTATTTTATCTAACATTACTTTTATCAAACTTTGGTTGTATTTTGTTTATGATGCTAGACAAAGTTGTTATTCAAGAGATAATATTGTAAGTTGATAATTAGATTGGAGATGATGTTGATGTTAATTGGTAAATAAATAAAGGATCCTTAATTGATGATATATGACTATTGTTTGATGTTTCTTATAAATTCCATGATATAGATATCTAAAGCTTGTTCATAGATATAGGAATACAATGTGTTACTGGAATATTTTTTATGAATTGGATAAATGAGAAATCATATAATAGTATATTAATATTCTGGTTTACAATAATCCTAACCCAAAAGGGATAAAATTTTGTTTATAGTGTAATTATAGGTGAAGAAAACCACTTTGGCAACATTCTATGTCTTAGGTTCACCTATAATAAGGCCTGTGTATGTGGACCATTCATCAATTTGAAATTTAATAAGTTAGGTGTCTTGAAATTATATTTACTTGCAATATGTTATGTTGGTCATGTGTCACGTGATTAGGAGCAAAAATATATGGCTTCATCTTGTGTTTTAATAGATTTAGAATAATCCTTAAACAATAATAAAATAAATACCAAATACGTAATGAGGTTCTTAATGAACTAACATCAATAAGCTACCAAAATATTTTAATTCTAACAAAATAATTAAGATAGAGGATTGGAAATATACCGATTCTTGGGTGTTTTTGGTGGAATGGATACCCCTGCCTCCTTGGGTCTTACCCGAAAGTGGCATCCCTTTTGGGATATTTTCCACAAATAAACAAAAAGGACTAGAAATATAGTAGTTGAGATATGGAAGTGGGAAAATGGGGAAGAAGTGTTGTGGTGGGATCATGAAGGAAGAAGGAATGGTTTCAAGAGGAAATAGAATGAAGAAAGAAAGAAAGAAAGAAAAGGGGGAAGATTTTGTAGGTGGTGACAAGAATTGGTTTGTGGTGTGCAAGAGGAGAATTTTATAAAGAGATCAATTATAAAAATTTGAGGTAGCTCTAAAATCTATTAAGGAATAATTAAAAATTATTTCTTTAAAAATCACATATGAATATAACTTGGCATATAATAGTTATAAAGGATGTTTGTGTATGTAACTATGATAGGAATTTTCTTGGGTTTGCTTCTTTGTTTGCTTGAAATTATGAATGTGTGTATTTTATTAAGGATTTTCTTATTAGAATATGTGCAATAGTTACCCTAAATACAAAAGGTTGGGCTCACATGTAAATGGTCTTTGATAACCATATAATAGTTTTATGTAATTTTTTATGTGCATGTGTTATGAACCCATAGTTTGGGAAGGGATTCTAGGGCAATGGGATGTTGGGTACCCCATTAGACTTGATCTAATCAAGCATTGGAGTGGCTCCCTAGGATTGCACAACCAACCCTATCATGGAACACTTTTGGCTATGCTTTCCATTGGGTGAATTATACCTTAGAATCAACCATTTCTTGCTATGTATAACAAATATTTTTTATTAGAAGAGATAGAATGTGAATAATTCTTCCAAAGTTATGGTGGTAGCTTCAATATTGGGATCTAGTAGAAGATACCCTGATGATCCTTATATCTCAATATGGTTTTGGGCTTCAATAAATAGTTAAGCTTCTATGAAACATACATTATTCATTGATAAATGGATCTAAATACATCTATTTAACTTGTGGCTTTTATGGTGGTATACATTTCTTGAGCTTATCTATAGGAAAACCAGTCATACCATCATGATGTAAGCAAGGCTTAATGGAATTATGGTACAAGCTCCTTCCCCAAAGTAGTGGTCTCTGATAGAGCATGCCTACTAAAAAACTAAGATCAATGTAAGTATTGATGAGATATCCAAAAAGCATGGCATAGAGTGTACTTATGGAAAGTCTTTGTTTTAGGTCATCAATGTGTTGTTTCTTTTGTAGTCAAGTTTTTAAAATAGTATTTAACTAGGGATATTCGAAATATCTACTACTATGAACAATCAAATATTTTTATCTATAATGGTAATTCTTATATAATTCTCATTGATTAAATATATTTTAAATGCAAAATTATGTTGCTCTATATAGATCTACTAATAGCATGATTTACATAGGTGGTGAAAATCATAACCAATAGTCCTCACATGGTTACTATGTGAGTGGTTCTAACCACTCAACTAAATTGAATCTTATGTAATAAGTTATAATATTTTCTACCTTATTACATCATGATCCAAACATGGGTAGGGATACTCACAATAATACAAATAACCATATGATGAACTAGGACACACTCAATAGTTCATCAAGTACACTTAAAGTATGAATAGGGACACACTCAAAAATTCATAAAAATAAATAATGAATAGGGGACATATTATACTGTTCATAACATTTATTATTAGGGCACACAAACAATCATTTGGACTAGAACTTACTGATTTACATCCTTGTGAATGGGGACATACTCAACAATTCATCTTGAGTGTGGCATGGCCTTCACTTATTACATTAAAAAATTATGATTAGGGAAACACACAACCAATCATATTTAGATAAGTGTGGCATGAGCCCCCACTAAATACATTAGATATAATTTCAATGGGAATTATGGCCACACTAAACATCCCCTTATGAACAGGGACACACACAATTATTCACAAGGATTAATATTTAATAAATTCAATAAACATATTCCTTTCATTGACTTCATGGGGAGGGTCTTCAACATGTCCTACCATGCATCATATGTTAGAAATATTAATGGCCTATCTCCATTTCTTGTTTTGAACATCACTTGTTATGGTGAGGTCAATAACCTCTTTCTTTCTCTTGTGCATCTTGGCCTTTGTCATCTAAATAAGCCATCGCTTATGATTAGTTATGTATTCACACTTTCATTGTCTAGTGGTGTGGTGTGTCATTAATAATTCAAATAAAATCAGTTGGATGTTTAGTGCCTTATCCAGGGACCCCTAGTCCTTGCTTGCCTTGATTTCTATCCCATTTAGACTAGAATATTTGGATGAAGAGGAATCATATTTATAATGGACCTCTTCAACTTTGAGTTGCTTCATATTAGTATCCCAAACTTCCTTCTTTAGAATCACCATTGTCTTGTCCATGAGTACTTAAGGAAGAAATAAAATTTTCCTCCATTAATTAAAACAATTTATAAATGCATTGAGTGTCATTGAGAATGTACCTTTAAATAAATTTTGACACTAATGGAATGAATTGACTAAATTAAGACTATAAAGTAAATATATCAACACATATTAACTATTTATTTTTAATAATGACCTATAAAAATAACCTAATACTAAAAACAATACCTTGGACTCTTTAACCTAATATTATAATTGACTACATTATAAATATATTTTTTATGAGTTAAATTCATTAAAAGTGGGTTTTGAAAGGGACCCAAAACCTTATTACAACAAACCATACAAAGGCCAGAGGATGGACCAAAGGATAGGTCAAAGGAAAGGCCGAAGTAAAATTACAATAAAAACCCACCCGAGGTAGGGACATAGATAAACCCGCCCAGGCAAGAATAAACTAGAAATAATTTAAAAAACTTGCCCAAAGCGGGAAAATTGAAAAGCAACCCTAAGCAAGGAATTTAAAATTTCCCATCCAAGCAAGAATAATACAATTTGAAAAGTCCCGCTTAGGGAAAAACTAGAAACTAGTATCCCGCAAAGGAAAAATTGGAGATCAAAATCGCCAAACAAAAATCCTCCTCGATATGGTTGGAGGAGCATAGAAAACACCAAGAAGGATCATCCTGCCCAGGGATGAACACAGGGATGCAAAAAAATAGGACTAGAACAACATCCCACACAAGACCTAGAAGATGGAGCAGCAAAACTGAGGATTTTTACAGGCCATGAAATCTCCTTGCACATGAGGTAGATCTGCGAGAAAACCAGAATAACTAGAGGATGCATTAGAGGCAGAACCATAGGCCACGATAAGGATGGTGGGAGGGCCCCAGGGAACCTGAATAGAAGGAGCCACAAGGTTAATAGGTTGTAAGAATTAAGCACATGTCCTTCCCAAGATAAAAAGGTGTAGCAGAAAACCCTGGATAACCTTCAACTCTGCCATCGAACAACTTTTGGGAACCAAAAAAGGAAAACCAATGGGATATTAGTAGCAATAAAAATAGAGGCCCCCACCAAACCAAGAAAGATATGCTAAGAGACCTCTAGGTAGACCAAATCTAGGAGCTCAAAGAGTAGATCCACAGAAGAGAAGAACGAGATCCCCCAAGACCAAAAAGATGTTGTGAAACTCTGCTCAAGAAGCACAAAGATGAAGTCAAACCCTTCTTCCAAATTTGCAATTCTCCACATTCAAAGAAAATCTAAAGACCAGATCCAAGTAGAGAACCTGCAATAAAAATGAGACAGATCTGAGAGCACCATGGAAAAGAGATCCTTGAAGCAACCCAAAAAACTCAGGGATGTCCTAGAATCGAGGCACAAAAAAGAAACCATTAATCAAACTAGAAAAAGGGTAGACAAATGGAAAATAAACCTCCCACCCCATGGAGATCATCTGCAACAATAGCCAACCAAGAAAGAAAGGCCAGGGAAGTGCCAATAAACTGGGACAGAACTAGGGGAATGGGAATTAGGGAAGCGAATTGGGACATCCTATGGGATGTCCCCTACACTTTATAAATATTTTAACTCATGAAGAATCACTTAAAATCATGAATTTATAAAAAAACTTTGAGAAAATAATTTCTAAACATTTTATCAAGAAGTTAAAGTTAAAAGGATCTTTTGATATGGGGTTATATTTAGCAAATTTGGAGGTATAATAGTTATATTCAGAGTGTCAAACAAGCCTTTTAGATATTGTGCATGTTGTCGAGTGAAGTTTGGTAATTTTTACTACAAAAACCATATTACTTTAAATTTGATCACTCTTTGGGAAGCCCTTAGATTATCAAGAGATTTTGATAAGGGTTACATCCATGTTGCCACAAGTGCTATGTCTATGGAACCATTTTTCTTCACCTGGTATGTGAATTTGTACAATTTGACAATAACACTCTATGCAAGGAGCAAATTTTGGGCTATGAGATAAGGCTTTGTTGAATAATTTCTTGTTGGGTAGTTCTTAAATGGAGGTGAAAAATGACCTATAGTATGGATTCATTTGTGAAGGCTTTAAAAATATCCTCCATGCACATGTATCCAAATTTTGGGGGACCAATGCCTTGAAAAACCTAGAAGTTTTCATGGCAATGGTGAATTGTTCAAAGTGATGATAGCGCCTGGACAATTTTAATCCAATAATTACATTGTATCCATAATTAAACCTTCCAGATTATATTTAATTACTTTTAACATAAAATAATGACATGATTTGCTACCCTTAAAATGCACTCAATTGAAGGAATGCATATGAGTTTACTGCGACAATCCTATTTTTAGTATTTTTGCAATGCACATCTCAAAAAGAGTGATAATATACACACATATCTCATATGATTTCATCACCATTTATATATTTCATCATTCTAAGCTAGCACCATGCCAGCTTCTCCCTCAAAATAGATAATGATTACATGACAAAATTGAAGTTAGTTTGCTCCACAGTTCTACTTCTAGTAAGAATTATGCAGGCTCAGGTAAATATATTTTGGTTTTTATTTAATTAGATAGTTAAGGAGAGGAATATAAGGGCTTAATAAAGTAAGGAATTGAAGTGATCATTTAATTCAACTCAAAGGAGAGACCTCTAAAATTCATTGGTTGATGACAGATAAGCTTTGAAGAATGAAGTCTAAATTGCTCCAACATGATCTCAGCATCTCATAATGAACCTCCTCCTATTGCTATAATTAGATTCAATACAACCTCCTCAATATCAAAGTTATCTATAGCTACAAGATTTCATAGCGTATTGAAAACATCCACATCCTTAAGCTTTTCAAAGCAAAACTTTTGACATATTGAAAACATTGATTTGGTTTTGTTTTGTTCTATCGCCATGGCCAATGGATATATAGAGGAAACCTTACCTTTCTTAGATTAATGAATCTTTCTTAAAGGTAACTTTGGCTTTGTCTAAATGAACTGCCCCTAGATTAATTATATGTGTAATGAGTTGGTTCTTTGAATATGCAAGGGAATTACATCATATAAGAGAAACATAGAGGGTTTTCCTTCATAGTTGACTCCATAATATAATATTTATATAATGTGGAACTTGAGGTAGTTGTTATATTTGAATATTTCCATGCTTAGAATACAAAATGTCTAATAATGATGGTGTGACATTGCCACATGACTTGTTGATTTATTATGATTCATGAGTCTAAACTCATCTTAAAGTTATCTAAGAGTACTCATGTTAGTCAAGATGATTAATTGAATTTTCTTTTAAAAACTAATAAATAAAATTATGTAACCACATTTCAACTATAATAGACAAATTTTACACAAGTGATACTTATAAATCCTTAATGATATGATTTCCCTGCGAGTCTTTCTAAACTATTAAATAAATCTTAGTTTGTAAGAAAATTTTAAGTTGATATTTTGTAGCTTGAGGGGCACTTCAAAATAAATGGAGGAATTTGGTTCCTTTATTAATTTAAATGACCTTTAAGATATTATTCATTCAATAATTTAGAATACATAGAATAATAGATGTGTTGGGAAAACTAATATAAAAAAATATTGGATGTATTTTTATTATCTAATGCATGGCTATAAAAAATACATATAATCTATTCAAATATTTTATTGTGAGTAGGATCAAATCATAAGCCTATTCATTTAAGATGTGATCTAATCTATGTGGCTCCATGACCCTAATTCATTCTAAATGGTTATGTTGTGAAGTACAAAGCAATGTTTGTTTAGGTTTATTCAAAACATTAAACATTTAAAAGGGTAAATTAATATTTGGAATATTAATATTTTGATATCTTATATAAAATATAATATAAAATTGAATCAAAGCTCAACAATTACAAGAGATGGTAAAAGTTAATTGAATGGTCCAATATACTTATGTGAAAGAAAATTAATTACTTTTTCATTATTATAATGTATCATAAAAAGAATAGTCATATTGGGCCCAAAACATGAAAGAGAGATGTCTTAAGGAAGGGGATAGAAATACCAATTATTTTTATACTACTAAAATATATCTATTTTTTTATTGAATAAAAAATATTTCAGCTCCAAGTGGAATAAGTATTGAGGAAACAAGATATTAAAAAGAAAATAATAAATTATTTCAAAAACATTTTGTGAGAAGGTGGAAAATATAAGAAGGCTTAGGGTAATATTTTGTAAAATATTCAATCATTTATCACACAAAACAATATAATGAAATATTAATGAGAAATTATAGTGAATATTCACTAGAGTTGGAAAATCCTACCTCCAAAAGATTATTTTAATTAAGAGTGCCTACCTAAAGCCAAGATGAAGAGGGTTAGAACCTCTACTACCTAAGGGGAAGTCAAAGCCAAAATATCATCCAGATCCAAGAAGAAACAACCATCATTGAGTAATCTTAAGCCTAAAACTCCCTTCACCACATACCCTATCTAAACCACAAAACTAATTCATATATGATCATTAAGCCTTTTTGGTGATAGCTAAGGAGACTTAGAAAAAGAAGTGTCCTGGGAGCCCTTTCGATGATATCTAATGGGACACTACTTTCAATAAGGCTTTACCCCATCCAAGATCCGTGGACCACTCTATAATTTAGCCAAAGATAATGTATGACCTATCTTTCCTCCAAATTCTTGGGTGATTGGATTGGGAAAAAGACTAGGGTCATTTGAAATGACTTGGCAGAAAGAAGGCCATAGATGCTCTCCTTTCAACAAGGAGAGCCTAAGGCATGAAGGACTATCTAAAGCCTATAACCTTAGAAAATTTCAAGTTGTGAGGCCTTGATTATACTTCATGGTTGCTTGACCCCTACAAATTCTGATCCAAAGGATGTGGAAAGGGAGCAATAGAAGGCACAAGAGGATAAGGGTGCCCAAATTTGGTAACCATAACCCCAAAATAATAAGGCAACACCCACAACCTCCACATAATATGTTGAGAGGACATCTACACCAAAGAAACCTACCAAGAGCATGGTTGAATCATTTAAAGGGCTAAAGAGCCTGACTCATGAACTCCACTTTATCAATTGAGGATATAGTATAGTGAAAATGAGTAGAGGTTCGAAACCACCAAACCAACTAAAAGCAATCAAAAATGAGGGAATAAATGATGATCCAATCCTATCTTGACATCCCACAATCAACAATAGTTCCCCAAATGATAGCTAAAGCATTAAAGCAATTATAGGAAGGATGACACAAGCGGCATGTAATGACCCTCCTTAGCAAGACTTATTCTTGATACTTGATTTTTGTTTTGATGTATGGATATTTAATGCATTAATATCATTTTATGTTATTAAAATGTGTTGATAGATGAATTTTATGCTTTGATTACACTTTTTTTGGAATATGGTACTACTAATGAATTTGTGGTTGCAATACCAGGTACTCTCATGGGTGGATTGGTATAGGATAACCGCTAGAGCTGAGATAAAAAGGAAAATGATGGATCACATTCTCATTGACAGCTCAAGGGTAAAAATAAACCCATCATGTAGATGCATTGCATATGTGTACGTTTGAATTAATGAACCATTGGGAAAGGAGGTTGCTATTTAAGCAAAAGAGCCATCCTTGGTAGTAAAGTGATAGTGTCACAGTTATTAGAAAACCTTGTACTTCAGGAAAAATTGTGTTGTGCATATTGTTGATTGCATCTTAGTTGGGCAAGGATGACTTAGCAAGAGCATTTTTGTTATTGTTGTGGCATTGTTTGTTATCAATGTTAATGGTCAATATTAATATTTGATAGTACTTAAATTAATTAGGTGAGTAATTAATTTAATTATTAATGTTAGTAAAATTTGAAAGACATGGTGTAATTAGAGGAATAATGGATTTATTTACTAAAGCTAGTTCAAAGAACACTTGTGGTTCCATATGTTTGATTTAGTCGTCGCTTGCTTTTGTTATGCTAAGGGATGAGGTTTTGTTGGGTTGCTTCTATATAGGTCACCTCTGGTCATTTCAACCCTATAGTGTTGTTGTTGCTTAAATCTGAGTGCCTTCAGGGTGGTGGTTGTTGTTGGAAATAAACATAGGTTGGTATACATCTAGTCTATTTGGAGCTTTTAACATGTGTGGTTTTAGTAGTGTTTAGGGTTCTGGGAGAATCATGGTATCCTATGGAGCACCTTGGTTTGTGCACCCACACAACCCAATAAAACATTTGAATGTTGCTCAATTTTATTTTAGTGTTTGTTTAGTAGCACACTGAGAGGTATTTCTTGTTGTATCATCGTGAGTTATATCTAAGATGATTTATGATTTGAGGAGATCTATATGTGTAATATTTTGTTATATTAAAATCTTAAGGTATGGAAATCTCCTTTATTTGTTTTAAGAATCTGAAGAACTTTTGTCTTGTATAAAGTTGATCTTATAATTAGCTTTTGGCTAGATTAAAGGAATTCAAAAGTTCTAAATGGTGGTTATTAGCTTTGGAAATTTAAAAGAAGTATGGGCTCTTCTAATTATGACTTGATGTGTAGATCTATCGATAGCTTATGAAGATATCCTTTATAAATATTTTTTAGCCTAAGATGTTTTTATTAGAGCTATTATTTATATTTTGTATTGCACTACATTGCTTAAAGTTATTAATATTTTAATTTTTTCATAATAAAAAACCTTTGTTTAAATTATTGGTTGGATTTGGTTAAGGGTTTTCTTATTGTATTGTTGGAGGTTTATATGAGTGGTTATTTTTGAGGAAAACGATATTCTAGAAGGGTGAAGAAAATATTATTTATGTGTTTAGAATAGAAGTAAGGTGGTAGTTGCTTTATTTATTTAAGTGCTTAACGTAAGTTAACCAAAAGAAGAATGTATTTATGAAAGCTATATTTGGTTGTTTAAATAATATTTTTCCTAAGGCTTGCGTAGATAAGGAATTCATTATTGATAGAAGTATGGGATTCTCTCTTTGGTTGTGTTGAATGGTTTTGCATGGATGTGTCGAGTTGTATCTCATATACTTAATTTTTCAATCCAAATAGATTTAAGGAAAAATAAACCCCATATATTATTTCATAATCATTAATCATTTGATTTGTATTCTATTTCCTTAGTCTCGTTTGCAGGAAATGAAAATTATAAAAAGTGAAATTAAATGAAATAATGATTAATTAAAAAGGTGCAATTATAGCTGCAAGATTACTGTAGTGGTAAAGGCTTTGGCCTCTATTTGAGAGGTCCAAGGTTCAAACCCCACTTAGTATGAGGGGACCATGACCCCTCATAAAAACATGTGTAAACTCATTGAGAAAAAGGTGCAGTTATGATAGACTAATTCTATGTGTATATGTGTATGTGTGGATCCATGTGCAATCTAACAATGCATTGACTATCTAAATAATCTATAATCTTGTACTATGAAATTTAATTTATATTCTAAGACCAATTCTATTTTCTAACTAAACCTAATCTATTTTAGGAGAAAGATAGTAAGGGACTGGTCGTTTGGAGTGGGCCCTGCCTCCTAGAGATCAATGTAATTCTCTTCTCCTTTCTACTTTATTTTACTTTAGCAACTAATATTTCATTATATTAATTTAACACTATTTAATTCATGTGCAAGAAAGTAAAGAGAAAGCTTACAAAAATAAATAAATCATGCGAAAACATAGGATACAATTACCATATTTATCAAAAAATATTGTAGCTAATGCATCACTTTTATTCCAATCTTCATATCTTGTACAATGTATAACGAACTATGCAGATAGACTTCTTCAAACATTGAGCAACAAATATCCTAATAGTAGCTAATAGTAGATCTTTTCAAAGGTCTTTACATGTAATTTATAATGTCACATTGGACATTTACAATAGAAGTCTTCCACGTGTTTTGTTACATCTTTGCACATTTGAGGATTGAATGCAAATATTACATAACAAAAATATTCTAAAATTAATACAATCCCTAATAAAAATTATGGACTCATTACAATTAAAATTTCCCAAGTGGCATAATACCAACAAACTTAACGAATAACCTAAACTTAAACAATTTGCTGACAAGATAGAACAACTATTTGTCCTCTTCCTAAGGTAAGAGACAAATTAAGAAGCAACTTAACAAATTCATGGATTGCAGATTTAATGAAAGATCACATAACATATTATACAACAAATGTTGGATTATGTATGGAATTCCATAGCATCAAACAATCATGCTAACTATGTAATCCACATGGTGCTGCTATGTTGTGATCATTCGTGGAACTCCAGTGCATCAGACGGGTTTTACATGGTCAAAATTTCCCATATACCCTTTTCATAGGTGTTTTTTGTAATACCTTTTTGTAGGATTTTTCCATAACATCTGTCTATAATCCATTTTTCAACTCATTTTTTGCAAGCTAGTTTATCTATACTTAGCTTGTGTTTGGATGTAATGCTGCCTATCAAGATACCTGCAACGTCCATCTATTGAAAACATAGAAATATTTGCACAGTTTTACATGAAATCACCATTATTTGTCACATAATGTCTTATGGAGAAGATATATCAAAAATGATGTAAATATTATAAACTATGCATAACATTCACCAAAATCACATCCATAATCATCAATTGTACATCTAAAAACCAGATAAAAACTTGCATAATATAAGCATAATTTATCACTCATCATTTCCCCCCAAACTGGAGGGAATGCATGTCCCCATGCATACAATATTAATACAATAATCATAACAAATAAAATAATACAATTATAATAGATAAACTACTACAAATATAACAGATAAAATACTACAAATATATATAAAAAAAATAAATACACAAGTTTGTGATAAAATCTGATAAAGTTTCTTTCAAATATTAGACTTGCTTAGATCTAAGTCGAGCTAAAACTTGAGTTAGAAAAAACTAGAGTAAGAATATTCTTTTCACGCTTCACTTTCTGGACTTATGCCTTGGCCTTCTAGAGATCTTGTGGTAGTTCAACAGCCATGGTTTTTATGTATGCAACCTCCTCAGGTTCTTTTCCTACATCTCCTGAGTCACGTGGCAATTCTGGGTTATCTGATGGTGGCAACGGTCCTGCAGATTCGGTGATTTTGTTAATCACCTTGTCAACTTCAATGGGAATCTCGATCTCAACTAATGGGTCTAATTTTTGGGTGAAACATGGGTGTCATATTTGATGTTGTTGGGATAGGAACTCAGATAGCGGGAGTGAGCTATCTTCATCAAGTATTTTAGTCAACTCAAAGTGCTTATTGAATTTTACCATATTCTTCACCTTTTTTACACCCGTAGAGATTTTTTTGGATGAGCCACTAGAAGATGATGGTTGAAAAATTGGCTCATCCAATTTCACCACCCTTTCCACAAATATTTTCTTTAGGAGGTCAAACTAAAGAGTGAGAGCCCTTTTCACCAAGGTCGCATGTTCCAAAAATTCAATCCTGAGTCCATCCAATTTGATGTGCAATAGAGTCTGTTGCATTTGAATATGGGCAAGGGTTTCAACAAAAATATTTGAGGTAGGCGGGCTTTTCTATGGTTTGGATGTCTCCCCTTTTTCTGTATTTTTAGGATTGTATTCTTCATTCCTTGTTTTTCTTGCAGGTGAGGAGGATTTAGCGGTTTTGGTGGATTTGGTATGGGAAGACCTTTTACGTATGGGGGACTCTTCTTCCTCTTCTTGCTAGCTATAATACTTAGGATACTCCTCAGATGTAGTATCCTCCTTAATTTCAGGCTCACTTGCCTCAGATTGGATTGATAGGTTTGCTTCTTCAACAATTTCCTCCCATGCAATTTTTGATTCAGATGCCTTATGTAAAACAAGAAGTTTTATAAGTCCATGATGAGCAATCAAATGTAACTTAGGCTCATCACTAGACTGTTTGGGTTGGACTCTGGTAATCATGGCTTTTAAGGATCTATACAAAAATTAGGGTAGGTTTATAACATAGTCCTCCCTCTTGGGGTATTTTAGATTCAACATCATCTTTAGGTGGTATCCACCACATATGGACAACCTCCCTTCCACAGTGAAAAACTTCATCAGTATGGTGGCAACCTCCTGCCACTTCAAGGGGAGCAAAGAGGTGGCTACACCCTTGATCCAACCTTCCCTATCTTGCACAATGATGCACTTTTTCCCTAACCTATCAACCATTTGGCTTACTCCTTTGTAGGTAGACTTATAATACCTTTGGCCAATTTTAAGGAGATTCAAAACTTCAAAAATTAAACTAGGAGTGATTTCAATTTCTACCCCACCCACATGGGTGACCATGGTCATGGGTTTACATTTCAAGACAAATTATTTCACCATGCCTTGGTCATGCCCTTGAAATAATGTGAGGGCATCCCACCATCTTACCTCCTGGAATAATTTCTTAATGAAATCACCTAGATTTTAGGTGTTGATAGAGTTTTGTTTGTTGTATTTTTGGAAAAGTGGCTCTTAACATGGTGATGGGGTTTAAAGGATGAAGAGACGAGGAGTTTTTAGAGGACAAGGGTCAGTTTTAATTTTGGGTTTCCCAATTTCTTGCTGTGAACTGAGACTTGCAGAAAAAATTATAACATAGACATGCATTGATTAACATTCAAAGACAACGATGTGTATATATGAGAAATTATAAAAAGAATTCTACAATATTTAAATATTGCATGTATATCTATTATTAAAAATGTAATTTCCATGAATGTTTCAAAAATTTGTCATATAAACCTGCAAAAATTTATTTTCTATTTCTTTTTTCTTTTAAAAAAAAACTGACATCTATAGTCGAATTTCATTTCTTTCCATTCACAGGATTTTATCTCCAATTTCTAAAAAATTTAATTAAAGCACTTACAATTTCTGCCCTCAAATTTTGTTGTGTCCTCTTTCAAACTATCATGTTTCGATGTAGTATCTTCGTCTATAATTTTTTTTTTTTATTTCCATCATAACCCTTTATCGAAGTTGTCACCTCTTAATCCTAGCTTTCACATAGTGTCCTTGATTACAATTACAGTTTGATCAAGTTGCAGTAGTGGTTACAGAGTCGAATTACCTCAAGAATGCTATGAAAAGAATGAATTTTGAAATTAGGGTTTTTGTTTATGTTTTTCCATGCATTAAGGTTGGTTAAATCATAGCCTTTGATTTATGTTTTAATTGACAATTTTCATGCTTGATCTGCGTCACTTTTTCCTATTGTACCTTATGATCAAGTGTCATTGATCAGCATCTTCACATACAAGGTGGTCACCCTAATCACCTCTTACATGTGGTTATCACTCTACCTTTTCCCGACTCGTGGTGATAAGTTGCCTAAATTTTAAATGTCATCATTCACTGGAGGTCCAATTAGAAAAAAATCGGTTCAATTTTCCTTTTTAAACTTGTCTTCATTACGATTTTACATTGATGGGCAATTAAAATTAGATTATTTTTTTTATAAATAAATAAAAACCTTTGCTCCTTTTGTAATTTGTGGTCATGGTATAACTTTAGTTTTCATTTTGATTTACCTTTGGTATACTTCATCCATGAATATGTCACCCATGTGTACCTTCCTCATCCAATGTTGGCTTCTTCATATGCACAATTTGAGTGTGTTTCATTCAATGCTTCCTCTCTTCGACTATGAAACCATTACATGTGTGTATAGTGGATCTCACGTGTATTACTTGCACCTCTTAATACCTACATATTATTTTCCTTCTGAGTCCAAACACCCGTAGTGCTCAATTGGTCATACATGTGGTATTTTCAAAGGAATTCATATGCTCATATTTTGATTGTAAATATCCATGTCACTCCCCATTCATAAAATAATTTCTTCTCTAAATAAATATATGTCATTACCCCATTCTTCCAATGTGCTTTTGATGGTCGCCATGTCAACTTCATCTGTGGATGTCTTCTCATGAGCTCGTCAATCCATGCTTACCTGGCATCTAAGTCACTGTGCATGATTTCCAAGGTCAAACCCATGGTTTGACTTTTCAACCCATAGCTCACGAGGTGAAATTTTAAATATCCACACCATGGCTTTCATGGTAAAAATTTAAATATCCATGTGAATTTCCTTCTTCATGCCAAGGCCCTTGTAAATAAGAAATAATGATAATTACCTTGCATATATTTATCCTACCTTGACACGTGTCCTCAACCATGCATGAGTCTGCCTGCTAAACACTTAGAAAAATTTTGTGAAATCGTGTCTATGAAAATATGCTACTGAAACATCTACAAAAAGTATCTACAAAAACTATCTATGAAAACTATCTACAGAAAACAACTACAAAAAATGATTAAAAAACAACTACGGAAAATATATAGAAAATAACTATGAAAAAAATAACTACGAAAAATTAATTATAGGATCATAGGAATACTTTACCTGATTTCTTCCCATTCTCTTTTTTTCTTTTCTCCCCCAAACTGTATCATGAAATTTATTGCATAAATCCTTTACTTCTCCCCCAAACTGTATTTTTGGCTATATAGCCAAAACAGGATAAGGAGAGAAATTTATTTATAAAATTTATATTATGTAAAATATTAGTATATATATAATAAAAAAAATTTTTTTATTTATTTATTTAAGAATATGGGGGTATTTACTTATATACTAATTATTTATTCATGTCAAGCCATCAAATAAGTTTGTAGGATAATAAATCTTCTTAGAATGGAATTGCTTGTTCCCAATAGCAAAGATGTTATGCAAAAATATTAATGTCTTCCTTGACCTTTTAATAAAATATTCCATGGTCTAATAACAAATCTTTCTAATACCCTAGAGAGATCAATTTCTTGTTCTACTTCCTTTAGCTTCATTGAGGAGTTCTATGTGAGAGAAATAATAATGAATTTAAACCAATATCAATCATCAATACTTTGGTTTGCAAAATAGGTCTTCATCAATGGTTGGACACACTCAAAACCTATTTTGGAAGAGGAGAAATAAGATAGTCATTCTGGTATCATCTTTGTTTTATCATTTCATAGCCCATGCATTTATTTGTTTAACTTGTAGGGGTGCAAAGCTTTGGGGAATCGGATTCCCAACCACTCTATCAAAGTCCTGATGGGAATTGTCACCCTATCCTTACTACTTTGTCCCTTTAAGTAAAAATTAAGGCTTTGGGGATTCGAATCACATAATCAAAGTCTTTATGGAAATGTAATTCTATCCTTACTACCTTTTATTTTATTTAAGAAGAAATTAGAACTTTGGGGATTCGGATCACATATCCATCTAGATGGAAGTGTAATTCTATCCTTACTATTCTCTTCTTATTATTATTTGTGGGCTATAAGAAACAAGGTCTTTTATTACCTTGTTTTATTAATTGATGATACCATCATGACTAGTTATCCTCCCTTCTATAAGGTAAGAGCATGCCTTCACACACTGAATCTGACTTCTTTCTTAAAACTTGATATTGTGATTGAAAAGTGATGAATAATAAGATGAAAATATTGTATATTAGAACTCCATTATGAAACAAAGGAAGCATATTTAAAGAACATAGAGTGATCTTCTAGTTTATTTTCAAGAAATATTATTATTCCATGATAATCTCCTTTCATTGGCCAAGTAGTGTAAATATTTTTGCCATCCATCTTATTTACTGGTACCTACTCATCCAAACAAGAGGACTGATTAGACTACACTCTTTTTAATGATTGTACTTATTTACTAAATATATTAGATTATAGAGCAACAATTTTATTTAGTAGATAATATTTTTGTTGCTTAGGATAGAAAAGAGAAGTTTTTATTTAATAGTAGTTGATTGCAGTTCAAAAATGCACTGCAAATCAACCTGTTGCTTAAGATGGTTTATAAATTCTTCTTTAGATAATGGCTTCCTATAGAGCTTAAGCCTATGTCCATTAACTAGTAATCTTCTTGTTGAATCATCAATAGGCTTAAGTTTAATTGTACCATTCCCAAATATTTCTTCAATCTCATAGGGTCCTAGCCATCTTGTCCTTAGCTTACCTTGGAAATCTTGGTAGTGGGAGTCAAATAGCAAGGCCCAATATCCTGGTTGAAATGTTCATGGTACAATATGTTTATCATGCCATTTCTTTCTTTGTTGTTGAGTTAATTCAGTCCTGTGTAATACCTCTAATCTTCTTTCATCTAGAATGTTTAATTTTTCCAATCTAGCTTTTTGTGCTTGATCCAAATTCATATCAAGTTGTACCATTGTGTGAAGAGTCTCTATTTCAAATTCAATAGGTATAATAGCTTGCTTGCCATAAACCATTTCATAAGGTGATAATCTTGTGGTAGTTTTCCAAGTTGTATTATATGCCCATACAACTTCTTTTAATATTTCTACCCAATCAACCCTATTAATAGCTACAATTTTTGTTATTATCTTTTCAAGTTCCCTATTTGTAACTTCTACTTGTCCATTAGCTTGAGGGTGATATGGTGAAGTTTTTCTATGTTTTATTTGATAGATTTTAACAAAATGTTCAATTAATTTGGAGAGAAATTGAGACCCATGGTCTGAAACTAGTTCTCTAGGTGCTCCAAAGCATTGCATGATATGTGAATAAAGAAAATCAGCAATTGGTTCAACTTGTGCTCGTGGCAAGGCTTTTACTTCAGCCCACTTGGTGACATAATCCATGCACACAAGTATGTGTTTATTGCCTACACTTGGAGGATCTATTGGCCCAACAAAATCAATCCCCCATTTCTCGAATGGTTCAAACATTATTTGTGGGACCAAAGGCATCTCCATTGTAGGTGTAGGTTTACTAGCCCTTTGACAAGCATCACATCTATCAATAAATTTATGGGTATCCTTATTCATAGTAGGCCAATAATAACCTGTTTGAAATATTTTACTAGTTGTTCTTTGGGCTGCATAATGACCTCCACAAGGTTCTTCATGTGCTACCCTAATGATGTCATATACATCCTCTTCTTGCACACATCTCCTAATTACATGGTCAGGGCAAGACTTAAACAAGATTCCATTAATCCACATATAAGGGGCACTCTGATGTATTAATTTTCTACGCTCATGCGATGTAAAATTTTGAGGTATTTTTCCTGTTACCAAATAGTTTACAATATCAGCATACCAAGGAGTAAAAATAGAAAGAGCAAACAAATGTTCATCCAGGAAATTATCAAGAATTAACTCATCATCATCAAATATTTGCATACGAGATAAATGATCTACAATGACATTATCTTTACCTACTTTATCTATAATTGTGACATTAAATTCTTGCAATAAGAGAAGCCATCTAACCACTCTTCCTCCTACTATAGCTTTGTTCATCAAGTATTTAATGGTAGAGTGATCAGTGTGAACAAATACTTCATACCCTGTTATGTAATGTTTGAATTTATTAATGGCATGAACTACAACTAAGAATTCCTTTTCAGTAACTATGTAATTAAGTTCAGCCCCATGCAAATTTTTACTCACATAATAGATAGCATAAGGTATTTTGTTCTCTATTTGTTGTAGTACTACTCCTATTGCATATCCTGAAGCATCACAATGTATATGAAAGGGCAATTCCCAATTTGGTCCCCTTAAAATTGGAGCAATAGTCAATTTATTCTTTATAACTTCAAAGGCTTCTTGACATGCTTCAGTCCAATTAAATTCACTTTCTTTTGTTAAGAGCTTAAGCATAGGAGAGGCAAATTTACTGAAATATTTAATGAATCTATGATAATACCCTACATGTCCTAAAAATCTCCTTACCTCTGTTTGTGTTTTTGGAGGTTGGAGGGATTGAATAACTTGGATTTTTGCAGGATCTACTTTAACACCTTCCTCAGATATGTAATATCCTAAAACAATACCTCCTCTCATCATCATGAAGCACTTTTCATGACTCAAAGAGAGATTTTGTTCTTGGCATCTAACCAGAACTTTTTGTAAACTTGATAGAGTTTCTTCAAAAGTGTTACCATAGACTGTGAAGTCATCCATATAGACTTCTACACATTCATTAATCAAATCAGCAAAAATAGCTAAAACAACCCTTTGAAAAGTAGCAGGTGCATTGCATAATCCAAAAGGTAAAACTTTATAAGCATAGGTACCTATAGGACATGTGAAAGTAGTCTTTTCTTGATCTTCTTCTACTATTGAGACTTGATTGTACCCACTAAAACCATCCAAAAAGCAAAAATATTTCTTTCCAGCCAAGGTATCAAGAACTTGATCAATGAATGGTAAAGGAAAATAATATTTCTTTGTTACTTTATTCAATTCCCTATAATCTACACAAATCCTCCATTTACCATTCTTCTTAGGAACTATTACTAATGGTGATACCCATTGGCTATCAAAAATTGGATATATAAATCCTGCATTTAAAAGCTTAATGATCTCTTCTTGAACTATGTCTTTCATAGCTAGATTTAGTCTTCTTTGAGGTTGTCTCACTGGGTGGCAACCTTCTTGAATGAAGATTCAATGGGTATAAATATTTGGATGAATCCCTTTCATGTCCTCATAGTTCCATGCAAATGTTGTTTGATGTTTTCTAAGTACTTCTATCAATTGTGATTCCTGAATTCTTGTAAGCTCATTATTAATATTTAAAGTCTTTCTAGGTGTGATGTCTATCTATTTGCAATTTTTAATATTTGCATCTATTCCCATTATTTCATGTTCAAGAACATTTAACTGATAGTTATAGGGCACTAATTGATGAGATTGACTTGTACTTGCTTCATCATTAGATATAGTAAATTCATTTGAACAATTAGTACTTTGTTCTTCATCAAAAAGTGGTCCTAATGGTCCTTCAATTTCTTGTTGTAAATATTCACTTAACACATTAATTGATAAAGTTTGAATAGCATCCAAATCATTAGGAAAATCATACCAAAGTTGTTTTGAGAAACCTTTATCTAATGTTGACTTAAGAAATAGACTCAAATATTTAGTGTGCTTCCCATTGGAAATAGTCATATTTCCATATCTACAACTAATGTAAGCATCAATTGTTGCAAGCCATGGGTATCCTAGAATTAAGGGATGTCCCCCTAGCTTCTTCTTAGGTTGTAAGACCACAAAGTCTATAGGATACTCCCATGAACTTATAGAAACTATGATGTCTTCTAATTTTCCTTCTGGTTTGATGGTAGATCTATCTGCAAGTTGAAGCACTATAGAGGTTGGTTGTAATTTGTATACCCCTAAAGAATCTATTGTTTCTTTGGTCATAACATTGATGGCAGCCCCTAAATATATTAAGATATTATGCAAGGTTGTATCACCAATATGGACTATGAGTATAGGTATTCCAGGATCTGTATATTTTGGTAGTAACCTACCTTCAGTCATTATCTCTGATAATTGTCCAATAACTTGGATGGTTTGAGATTCATTCTTCTTATTTCTTCCTGAATTTGATGTGCACATACTCTTTATCAATTTAGAATAAATAGGAATATCCTTGATAGCTTGTAATAGAGGAATTTTAATGGTAACATTCTCTAATTCTTGGAGGAAATTGAAAGTTGGTTTGGAGGGTTCTTTAGGTATTGCCAGTATTTTAGGAAATGGAATTTCCATTTCTTTCCTTTGAGGGATTTGGATCTCTTTTTGTTTTGATGGAATATTTTCTGGTAAAGTTTCTGTTTCTTTTTCATTTTTGTCTACTTTTTCAAACAAGTCTTGGATAGGTTCTTCAACTTCTGTGAGAGTCACATTATTTTCCAACACTTTTCCAGACCTTAAATGGATCTGTTGGCAAGGTACCATAGATATTGAACATGTCTCATTTGTTTCATAGACTTGTTGAACAGTCTTGTTATTATTAGGATTAGGAACTGGTTGAGCTGGTAAAGGTGGTTGCTTAGGAGGGTTGTTCATATTATTTGGAGGTGGAAGAAGTCTATTTTGAGGTTGATTTTGAGGGGCTTGTCCCCTAAACTGGTTTTGGAAATTCTGTTGTTGGGGTGGACTTTGAGACCAGCTAGGTCCTCCTTGATTATATTGGCCATTCATATTCCAATTAGGCATATTTTGACCCGACATTCCTTGAGTCCATGGAGGTGGACTCCCATATGCATTGGCCATAAATTGGGCCCATGGAGGTATATTCCATTCTTGGTTATTTGGGTATGGGTTCCAATTTGTCCAATTTGATGCATTTGACCACTGGTTAGGTCTTTGCTGGTTGGAATAACTAGAATTTGACCAATTAGATGGACCATTGAATGGGCCATTTCTTCTTTGAGCTACAAAATAAACATCCTCTGCCTCCTCAACTTCAGGTTCTTTTATAGCAGATTTCATAGCTGAAATATACTTGCAGTTTTTAGTGCTATGATTTTTGTCACAAATTTTACAAGCAAAAATATTGGAAATATTTGTAATGTTGAGAGGGCATTCCCTCAAGTTGTGTCTTTTCCTACATCTATGATAGTATATCTCCTCAATATCTTGTTCTTTTGGTTTCTTATCCATGAGGTCAAGAGATGTAGTTAATGTGCTTAACAAATCAGTCTTTAGGCTTTCCAACATATTACCAATTTTTGCTCTTGTTACTCCTCCTCTTGTGGATGAGTATTTGTTGTTCCTAAGAGGTTTATTCCTTGAATAATTTCTACAAATATTCACAATCTCTTCAAATACCATTAGATGAATATCCCCCTTAGCCATAAGGTTTAGAACATCAAGGACATCTTCTTTTAATCCTTTTAGAAAAAGTTCTTTTAAGATTTCTTCATCTAAATCAATATTCACTCTAGATCCTACAAACTAAAATATTTCAAGATAATCCTCAAGGGATTCTTCTTCTCATTGGTTCATACGAAAGAGCTCAACTTTCTTATCCCTAACTCTATAGTAATCTTGATATCTTTCAAGGAATATATCTTTTAATCCATGATCTCCATCCCATCGGTTACAAACACTTTCTCCTAGACCCATAAACCATCTTAAAGTTGCATCCTTAAGGGTAGAAGGAAACAGTCTTAATTTTTGTTCATCCATGGTATAAAAATAGGCTTGACACACTACTTCAAACTCAAAAATAAATGTGTCAGGGTCTTCATGTGGTTTCCCATGGAAGGTAGGCAAAATAGCAATAGAGATCGGTTTTGGTTCTCTTGTTAGCCTATCTATTGGAGAAGAAATTGGAAAGGCAAAAGTTTTTCTTTGCCTACCTCTTCTTTGATTTTCTTCTACTTCTCCATGATCATTATTCCTTTGCCTATTTCCCCTTTGATTTCCATCTACTTCCCCATGTTCACTAGCTTATGGTCATCCATGACTGATTGGATGAATTCTAAGATTGGACTTGGTATAGGTTCAAAAAATATAGTTGATGGATCGATATGATTATCAAATTCAGGTTCTGGCAATAGAAATGATTCAGGATTTTGATCTAGTAGAGTCAATGGTAGCTCAACTTGCTCTTCTAGTGAATCTCTAGTTACTAAAATCTCAGTCTCTTTTGATCTAGAATTATCAAACTTTTCACTAGAGTTTTCTTTACAGACTTTGATGAATCTTCCTCTTGAATCTCTAGGTCTACTCATAAATTTGCAAAGATCTTAATTTTTTACAACAAAAATCATTCATTCCTCCTTAAATAGTTTATGAATATCATTAATTGGGTCTAGTTGTTCAGGAGTCATGTAATGTTCCTCCTCAAAATCAAAATATTGTTTCACAAGATAAATTAGTTGAACAATAAAAGCTTATTTTTTATTTGAGATAGGACTTTCAAACTATAATTCGTAATACAAATCATGACATAATTCTCTGAAGTACATGATTCTAGGAGCTTTGTTATATCTTTTGTTGTATTCTAGATTCACTTCTCTATTTTCTATGTCTTCTAAGAAATTGTGGATAGCAAGGGAGTCCTCAAAGTATTGCCCCCAAGGATATGTAGTTGAATTTACACTCGCTCTCCTATCTCCTAGCCAATATTCACAACTCCTCACAAGATCAAGATAAGGTGAATGATAATCTGGCCCTAGAGCTTTAGTTATATCAATCCTCTTAATGTTGCTCAACTCTTTTGTTCTTTCCCTAATGAGATCAAGGTGTTCCCACATATAGTCCCACTATTTTCTAGATGACCTATGTCTTTGTTCAAAAAGTAGGTTGATTTCTTGTTCTAGGAATAGTTTTCTGAGGTCTATTAATGTAGACTAAAAGTAAATTTCCACCATTAGCAACTTTTACTTCTCTTTTTTTTTTTAATTTTGTTTGTTTTTGTTTTTGTTTTTTTTCAAAATGTAGTTTTCAGAAAATTAAATTTTTAAATAGAATAGTCTTACTATTATTAAGACCAAGTCTAAAATTCATAGCTAATCTTAACATAGCAAGGGAAAGTAAAATTACTATTCTAAAATAGTTCTTACTACCACTAAAACCAGGTCTAAAATCCACAGCCAATTTTAGCATAATAAGGGAAAGTAAAGTGTTGTTGTTACTACTTGGTATTTAGGAACACTTTAGTATGATCTTGTTGCACCTACTACTTGTTTTCACAAGTTAAAGAACCTAGACCTAAGTATATAACAACCACATTGTGCTGAAAAGTAAATTTGTTAAAAATAAAAATGTTGAAATAAAAGGTTAAATTGTTGTTACTACTTGATTTTTTTTCTTAGTTAAAATCTAGACCTAAGTATGTGATAACCATAAATTAAAATAAATTTGTTGAAATCAAATGCTAACTAGGAAAGCAATAAAAATTGATCCTAAGAAAATGGAACCTAGAAGTATTGAGATGAAGACACTTGTTGGAACTTCCTTGTCCCAACTTTGAACTGCATGAACTTGGAACTTCTTTCTAGTCATGCAGGTAAGTCTCCTTCTCACCCCAATAATATTTGATAAAAAATTATGGCATTGTTCTCCTTAGCAATGATGCCAAAATGTTGAGTTGTATCTCATACATTTAATTTGTCAATCTAGGTTAAATGATTTAAAGAATAGTAAATCCCATATAGATTATTCCATAATCATTAATCATTTGAATTTATTCTATTTTCTTAGTTTTGTTGTAGGAAATGAAAGTTATAAAAAATGAAATTAAATGAAATAATGTAATTAAAAGTGCAATTATGACTTAGACTAATTCTATGTGTTGTGGATCCATGTGCAATCTAATAATGCATTAACTATTTAAAATAATTTATAATTTTATATTATGTAATTTAATTTATATTCTAAGACTAATTCTATTTTCTAACTAATCCTAATCTATTTTAGGAGAAAGAGAGTAAGGGACTGGTTATTTGGAGTGGGCCCTACCTCCTAGAGATCAGTGTAATTCTCTTCTCCTTTCTACTTTATTTTACTTTAGTAACTAATATTTCATTATATTAATTTAATACTATTTAATTCATGTGTAGGAAAGTAAAGAGAAAGCTTACAAAAATAAATAAATCATGCAAAAATACAAGATACAATTACCATATTCATGGAGAAAATATTGTTGCTATTGATGACTTTTATTCAATCTTCATATGTACAATGTATAATGGACTATGTGGATATACTTCTTCAAACATCAAGCAATAAATATCCTAATAGCAAATAAGACCTTTTCAAAGGTCTTTACATGTAATTTATAATGTCACATTGGACATTTATAATAGAAGTCTTCCATGTTTTGTTACATCTTTGAATGTTTGAAGATTTGAATTCTAATATTTCATAACAAAAATATTCTAAAATTAAGACAACCTAATAACTACCTTGGACTTATTACAATTAAAATTGTCCAAGTGGCATAATTGCCAAGTATACATAATGAATATCCTAAATTTGAATAATTTGCTGACAAGATAGAACAATTGTTTGTCCTCTTCCTAAGGGAAGAGACAAATTAAGGTCACATTTAAATCTTGACAACTTAACAAATTAATGGATTACAGATTTAATGACAGATCACATAACAATTTATAGAACAAATAGTGGATTGCGTATATGCAACAAAGTTAGAGGGTGAAATATCTTTCTTCCGTAGTTATGTTGATTCAAGAGCAGATGGAACAACAACAAAAAATGTTGGAAACCTTGATTAATAAGAAAATAGGTAATAGGGATTTAGAGGGTAGACGGGAAGAAAATCATGTTAGAGGAAACCATGAAGGTGAATATCTTATCAAGGCTAAGCTTTCCAAGGACCTCAATAATGTTAAGGTAGCTATATTTAATGGAAAAAAAAAGGGGGTGATGCAGTAGAGTCATGGTTGAATGAGTTGAAAACTTTATTTTCCATGAAGAATTAATCACCCAAAACCTAAATTGTTTGCGCTACCCTTCATCTTCAGGATGAAACCTTAGAATGGTGGAACACATTTAGGGCAGGTAGATGAATCCAAGTCATGGAACTTAAATGAGATAATTGTGTAAGGGCATTTAAGAAGATATTCCTATAAAATTAGTTTTATGTAGAGAAGTTCAATGAACAACTAAAAATGCATAAGTTAATCTTGGAGGTGGATCCTAAGATTTGGATAGTAATTAATTTGTTCAAGCACAAAACCCTTAAAAAAACATATGATTTGGCACAACATGAGGAGAAAAATATTCAAATCAAGAAGACCTTCTTCAACTATGTAGGGTTGATAGAGGTAAAGAAACAGGAACTCAAGCAGAGGAAGAATGTAGGGTTTACAAAATGGAATAAAGGAGTAAAACAAAAAAAGTAAATGGAACCTAAAGTTTGAAATTAAGGAGTAGAATGAGTCAGCTCATAAGGAGGAAATAGGGGAGAAAAGGTAGGAAATATCTCAAGCACCTAGGACAAGTTTTTTCATTTGTAGGGGTCCTCATTATGCAAATAAGTATCCCTAATGGCCAAAGTCAAGTAACAGGGTCAAGGAGAAGCTGCACCAAATCTATGCAGCCATAGGAAGTCAACTTGGATGGACAAGAAATTCCTCAGTTACTAAATGGTAAGTTGTTGAATAAAAATGTTAAATTTTTAAATGATAGTGGAGCTCGAGATAGTTTTATTTCCACTAGTATTATAGGGGATATGTCGAAAAGACCTAAATTTTTGGAAAAAAGGGTGGAAATTTGAGTATGGGTATATATAGACTTAATTATTGGATCAATGTTTTCCTATGATTGAGATCACCTTACCCAATGGATCCACTATTTGGCATTTATATGTAGCATTGCTACATGCTTTTGATATTATCTTAGGATCTCTAACCAACTTCCAAGAAATATGGATGGACTATACTAATAAGAATAAGAAGATATTAAGGGTTCAAATTAGGTAAGGGTATTTTTGATAGTATTTTTTGTCAACCATGCAGCTAAATAAGGCAATCAAAAGAGGTGGTATGTTGTATGTAGTAAAGATAAATGGCAAGACCAACGATAATAGGGATGATAAAATATTTAAGAGATCCAATTCTACATGAATTTAGGGATGCGCTTTTAGAAGACCTCCAAGGCCTACCACCTCAATGTGAATTTGACTTCACCTTTGAATTAATGCTAGGAGCTAAACCTATTGCAAGGAAATCTTATAGAATGACTCCTATTGAGTTGCAAGATCTTAAGGTGCAACTTTAAAATTTAATGGAGAAGAGTTTGAATAAACCTAGTGTGTCACCTTGGGGATATTTGATGTTATTTATGAAAAATAAGGATGGTTTATTAAGGTTGTGCATTGATTATAGAATGTTGAATAAGGTGACCATCAAGAATAGGTATCCTTTGCTATGGATCAATGATCTTTTTGATCAATTAAAGTGTCATGAATCGTCCTTTGGAAGACTTTTATTTTGGTTGAACATATGTTTGGATAGTTGTATTATGGATGAGATACTTGACTATGTGATTATTGCTATGAAGACATATGTATGTTGTGAAAAGTGAAAATATATCTTTAATGAAATGATAGACTATTTCATGTTTAAGTTTGCAACTATATGGATTTTATGAAAGGATAAGATGCTGCTAATGATTTTCACTTTTAAAGGAATAGGTTTCCTAAGGTGGCAGAAAGAAATAACCACTGAGAAAGGAATGCCTAAGGGAAATGATGTGATGGGTAAATTGTCAAAATATTTGAGGAGGCAACATGGATAAATACCCCTTTCATGAAGATGCATAACATGATTTGCATAAGAAATATTTATTAGATTGTTTTGATTTAATAGTTGAAAAATAATTGTTTGTGAAGGAATTGCATTACAGAGAAAAAAATGAATGATTGTCTTCTTGTATTGCTGTGAAAATAAAGGAGGAACTAATAAGTTTGCAAAAATAAGATATTGGAAGTGAAATTTGTGTATTATTATGGTATTTTGTTGCTTAGCTCATAGGCAAGTATTTAGTAGGAAACTATTAGCTTTATTTTGGGAATCATGCTTGTAGTGGACCATTAATTAGACCTTTTGAGACATTGGCTGGAGTTTTACCCTTCGTGTGTGAAACGAGTGGTGAGATGGTGAGTATGGGAGGAGTAAATTTTTACCAAAGGACTAGCTAGAAAATAAGGGATGGAAATGATGGTCGTCATGAAGGTCAAGAAGGAAAAATGTAAGGGGGAGTTGGAAGAAGTAAGGAGGGAGAAAAAGTAAGATGAAGTGGTATTCGAAGAGATCTTAGTGAAGAATAACGGATGATTTCTAGGTAACTCTATACTGGTTTAATTTGGATAAAATTTAATTGTTATTTTGTTATTGATTTTGAGGAAAGCTACTCTATGGTTTCTTTATATTGCTCGAACTATTTTATTTGTGTATCTCGACTCCTGTGTGTGGTGAGCAATGATGATTTACTAGATTTGAATGGGTAGGTAATTTATATGACTCATCTCTATAGTGGTTGACTCTGAATAGAACTCACATCGACTCTGTTATTCTTGGTTTTGCCTTGAGTTGAGGATGTATGGACGTAGAGTTCTTACCTGTAACATGTAGAAGTGTTGCTAAGAAAAGGGAATGGGAAAGAATTTGAAGTGTACCTTTGTATGTGGAAATAATTTAGTTAAACTCATTAAAGGTTGGGTTGTTCCACGAAGAAACCAGAGTAAACTAGGTTCTCTGTATGTGTATACAAAATGATTCATGACAATCTTCACTGGCTAGGAGGACAGTTAAATGGATTCTATTTTTAGTTGTTATCTCAAGTGTTTATGAGTTATAGGATGACACTATTGGAAAAGATATTATGTGTCATTCTATTCTATTATGAAAAACTTACTATCATCGATGGTTAGTGTAGCCGGATTGAGTTAAAATTTGGTTTAAACTCTTGTTTGAGTATTCAATGAATGCATGTCTTGAGTATTTTGTTATGTATAGTAAAGCAAGCCATATATTTGTTAAGTATATATGTATTTATATATATCGACGATTCTTGTTGGAGTTTTTTCTATGTTCTTCTAAAATGATTAAGGGCCTTTTATAGAACAAATATATATTATTGTTCCTACAAATTTTTATTGAAGGAAATTGTAATGGTTGATGTGAAATCTATTTCAGCATTTTATAGAACAATTATGTTATTGTTCTTCCATTTTATATTGATGGAAATTGCATTGATTGATGTGAAATTAGATTTCAGTATGTTGTAGAAGGATGTTTAAAACCATGGATTATGTATAGAATAAGAAACCAAAGTGCTATTATTTTTGTTTCTAGGGAAGTAGATTTATATAGAGTAAATTTGGAAGTTTCCTTGGAAATAAAGTATGATGTTTGTTAGGATCCCATCCTAACCCTTAATGTAATAACTTCCATGATGTAATAATTCCTAAATAACGTTGGTAGTTCCCATGATTAATATTTTGTAATGTTCTAAGTTTTACCTTATATAGTGCCTATGACAAATGGCACCCTTTTTATGTAACACATGGTAGATAGGTTATGTAAGGTGGCCTTGTGCATGTAATTCGAGTGGCATTGTGCATGTAATTCGAGTGGCACTATGCATGTAATTCGGGTGGCATTATGCATTTAATCCAGGTGGCATTTTGCATGTAAGCCAACCATGGAAGGGAACTCTTTAAATACCCGAGAAGGCACCAATGTATTCATCTTTTTACAAATTAATGAAGTGTTGAAGGAGGTTGCCCCCTCGAAGAGGCTTGCGATTCTATCTTATTGTGAGATTTTTCCTTTATACAAATTTATGTTATAATGTGTATTTTGTTCCGAATATTAATATGATGTTTATGTGAGTTTATTTCCAAGCAATTGTGTGAGAGTGTGTTTATTTGAGTTTATTTTATAGTGGGATCCTAACAAGTGGTATCAGAGCGCTTTCCAGGGCTAAGTTCTACTACAACAGTAATAATTCTTATTGGTTAGGTAAAATCCTCTGTTATTTTCGTGTAATTTTTTTTTATTACTATCAAAAAAAAAAAAGACAAATACCAATCAAAAAAAAAAATAGTCTTTTTTAGTTGAGTAGGTAGAAACCCTGTGTCGAAGGTTTTAAAATATCATGAAGGATCTGTCTTTATTGGCTAAGCTAGATAGCCCATACAATGTCTAGTGAAGTGAGGGGCAATCAGGCTCCAATACCCAGGCCTCAGACAGAACTCGCGCACGAACTTGAGCTCCCATGCATCTTTGGGTATATCGAGAGACCATTCTAGGGTTAACAAAATTTTATCCAATGGGAAGCTTATCGGCCTTGTATCATCCATAGTCCATGGGACACAACATCTCGAACGATTACCCTCTCGTACTATCAAAGAGGCAGATAGTGTGCTCAAGGGTATGTCTAGAATCCTCCTTGGATAGTGGCCTGAAATATTGGTCCGAGCACTATTGTTCATCACTGTGGTATAACAAAGGGCCTATGGGTGTTACATACTCCTCTACTTAGCATACCCTGGTTCTGTTAAAACTTCAACCTGTAATAAAATCACAAACCAAAACTCCTTGTTTGTAAACCTGCATTCCAAATTCCCAAAAGTGAGCATATGAGAAAGGAATCCTCTACCAAAAAAATAACATACATTGCATGGATTCGGGATAGAATATGAGGGTGATAGTTAAGTTGACAGTCTAGAGAATAATAGTCAAATTTACAGTGGCAGTAATAATGAGGTCAGTTAGGTCAGTACAGTCAGGTCAGAGACTGTAGTTTTCAGTATCAGAACAGAACTGTCATAATAGTAAACTACATAATACAAAGAATCTTCATATTAGTGAGGTAAGCAATGTCAGAGAGACTGTCCAGGCTGAGAAAAATAGTGAGCGAGTGACCAGAGACCAATTATAGATAGTGCTCCAATACCCAACTTTTGCACTGTAGCTCAAAATCAAAAATTGTAAACATCGTTAGACTCGACAAAACAAGAGATAAAAAAAAATCCCTTTTTGGACCAAAAGTAGTGTTGTGGGATATAGCTCATTGTGACCACCTCTCCGATCTTACTATTTTTTGGACACTTACTAAAAATAGTAAGTCCTGAAACCCAATTCTAATTTTAGTAACTGGTCACAAAAGGTTCCAAAATGGCCCAGGGTACCCGTGGACATCAAAAAGAGCTAGAACAGATGGACTCCTTAACCAAAGCCATTGAGAATTTGAACTTGGCAATTTTCTCCATAAGGGAAGAGGTCCAAGGTCTTTGTCTAGATCATGAGGCCACTAGCTCTCGCTTAGAAGAAACACTGATAAATGTGGGTAACAAGTTACATACGAGACCACTCAAAACAGAACAGCAAGCTAAAAACTCTACAAGGAATGACCATGACCCATCCTTTAAAATTCCAAAATTGGACTTCCCTCGATTTAATGGGAAGGATGTTGATGGGTGGTTATGTAGGGTTGATCAATTCTTTAGACTTCATAATGTTCCCATATATCATCGAGTTCAGATGGCTTCCTTCAATTTGGAATCTGAGGCTCTACACTGGTTCTAGTGGTTACGTAATTCCAACCCAAATCTCTCTTGGGAGAAATTTGAGTCCCAACTACTGACCCAATTTTGGCCTAGTGAGTATGAGGACTTCACAAGGGTCTTGACCAAACTACAACAAACATCTTTAGTCCGTGATTACCAAACTCAATTTGAAAAACTGGCCAATAATATA
The DNA here is from genome assembly GCA_028583015.1 of Wollemia nobilis. Lineage (NCBI taxonomy): Eukaryota > Viridiplantae > Streptophyta > Pinopsida > Araucariales > Araucariaceae > Wollemia > Wollemia nobilis. The sequence goes on along the minus strand of JAQPPZ010006183.1, from coordinate 4,633,636 downwards.
AGAGGATTGATGGAAGGGTTCTTCACGAGTTGTTTTATCAGTGGGTTAAAAGGGGATCTCCAAGTTGAAGTAAAGATGTTGAAACCACATTCCATGATGGAAGCTATCAGTTTGGCCCATCTAGCCAAATCTAAACTCTTAAACCAAAGGCACCCCCCACGGTTTCCTCCAAAATGACCTTCATTTCCTTTTCAAACCCAAAATTCATTGGATAAACCTACTACACCCAAGCGACTGACTACAGAGGAGATGGATGCCCATCGTGCCCAAGGCTTATGTTATAATTGTGATGAAAAGTTTTTTAAAGGACATAAGTGTGCAAAAAAAATATTGTTCTTGATAGATGTTGAGGAACCTACTAAAACTGACCAGAGTGATGAGGATGAGGACCCCCCTGAAACACCTGCTCCATAGGAAGAAGATACATAGGGGTCTAAGGTAGAGATTTCAGTCCATGCTCTTGGAGGCATTACCACTCCACAAACCATGAAATTTGTGGGATTTTTCAAGGGCCAACGTCTTACCATCCTTATTGATTCAAGCATCACACACAACTTCATTGATCCTAGAGTTGCTAAGCGGGCAAATTGCTATATCCACACTTGTAATTCATTCGAGGTCATGGTAGCCAATGGGGGAACATTACCTTGTAAAGGAAAATTCCACAATGTCAGGGTCAGGATAGGGGACTATGAACTCAAGCAGGACATGTTTTCCCTCCAATTGGGAGGATGTGATATGGTTTTGGGATCTCAATGGTTGAGTACGTTGGGCACTATCATTTGGAACTTTTTAGAACTTTGGATGCAATTCTCCCAAAATGGACAAACACACTTACTCAAGGGCTCCCCTGCAGGAACACCTCACCTCATTAGTTCAAATCGTATGGAGAAAGTGCTAAAGAAATCAAAACATTGGGTCATCGCACAACTCTTCTCCATCCAACAAACCACTTCACTAATGGCTGAAATTCCATCAGACCTGCAACTAGTTCTACACAAACATGATGTTATCTTTGTAGAACCAACTACACTACCACCGCATCGCTCTCATGACCATGCTATCCCATTGCTCTTGGGTAGTGCACCACCAAATATCAGGCCATACAGGTACCCTCATGCCATGAAATCAAAACTAGAAAAATTGGTACAAGAATTACTCAAGGTTGGTGTCATCCGACCTAGTACTAGCCCCTACTCCTCGCCTGTCCTACTTGTTCCAAAGAAATATGGCTCATGGCGCCTATGTATTGACTACCGATAACTCAACAAGACTACAGTCAAGGATAAATTTCTTATTCCAGTGGTTGATGAATTACTCGATGAACTACACGGGACAATGTATTTCACCAAGCTTGTTCTCTACTCTAGCTACCATCAAATCCGGCTCAAGGATGAGGACATCCCCAAAACTACCTTTCACACTTATGAAGGTCATTATGAATTCTTGGTAATGCCATTTGGTCTCACAAATTCTCCTTCTACATTCCAAAGTCTTATGAACAACATCTTCCGGCCCTTTCTGCGAAAGTTCATCCTTGTGTTCTTCGATGATATCATTATTTACAGCCACACATGGGAAGAGCACCTCAATCATGTGGATCAAAATTTACAGTTGTTGGTCACCCATAACATTTTTGCCAAAATTTCCAAGTGTTCCTTTGGCCTTATTGAAGTAAAGTATCTGGGACACATTGTCTCACAAGATGGTATCAAGGTTGACCCTAAGATCCAAGCAGTTCAAGAGTGGCTGAAACCTCGCACCCTCAAGGGACTTCGAGGCTTTTTAGGGCTTACAGGCTATTATCACAAATTTGTCTGCAATTATGGGAAGATAGCTGCCCCCCTCACCTCCATGTTGAAAAAGATTTTTTCACTTGGACAGGGCCTATTGACCAAGCCTTCATTGAACTCAAGCATGCTATGACCACCACTCCCGTCTTAGCCATGCCAGATTTCTCTAAACCATTTGTCATTGAAAGTGATGCTTCTGGTCGTGGTATTGGGGTAGTATTGATGTAATAAGGATGACCTGTGGCTTTTACTAGCAAGGCACTCTCTGATCGTAATCTGGGGAAATCAACATATGCTAAGGAAATACTAGCCATATTGCATGTAGTCACACATTGGCGACCTTACCTCATTGGGCATCACTTCTCCATCAAAATCAACCATCAAAGTCTCAAATATTTTTTGGAACAAAGAGTTGCCATGCTTGACCAACAAAAGTGGGTGTCTAAACTCATGGGATATGATTATGATATCACCTACAAAAATGGAAAGGAGAATATTGTGGTTGATGCTCTTTCTCACCAAATGGAGATCGTAAGTATGTTGTGTGCCATCTCAGCACCACTTCCCCAATGGATTGATTCCTTGTGTCAAGAAGCATGTCAGGATGCAGATTTGTAAGCTTTGATAGCCTCACTAATGGATGATCCAGATTCTGCACCAGGATATAATTGGAATGGCCACGATCTGCACTACCATCAATGCCTAGTTCTACCTCATAAGTCCCCACTTCGAGAGCTCCTCATGAAGGAATTGCATGCCACTCCCTTTGTAGGCCATTCAGGGTTCCTTAAAACATATGAGCGACTCAAGTGCACCTTCTTTTGGAAATATATGAAATGGGACATCCGCTCTTTTGTTGTTGCCTGTGACACATGTCAAAGGATGAAAGGTGAAACAGTGCGCTCTCCGGGCACTCTTCAGCCATTGCCTATCCCGGATCAGGTTTGGATCGACCTTTCCATGGACTTTATAGAAGGGCTCCCTAAATCTGGAGGTAATTCAGTTATTTTCATGGTAGTGTACCGCCTTTCAAAATATGCTCACTTTTGTGCCCTTGCCCATCCTTATACAACATCCATTGTTGCACAAATTTTTCTTGACTCCATCTTTCGCCTTCATGGCATGCCCACCTCCATTGTATCTGATCGTGATCCCACCTTCACTAGTCATTTCTAGCAAGAGTTGTTTAATTTTCAGGGGACTCAGCTCAAAATGAGTTCAGCCTACCATCCGTAAATGGATGGTCAAACGAAAGTTGTTAATAAATTCTTGGAAACCTACCTTCCCTGCTTTGTCTTAGATCATCCCACTCAATGGGCCAAATGGCTATCCTTGGCCGAATGGTGGTACAACACTTCCTATCATACCGTAACCAAAATCACACCATTTGAATCAGTCTATGGGTGCCTTCCACCTATGCCTTCCTCTTACATTCCTAGCAGCTCCAAGGTCCAGGTCATCGACAACACTCTGAGTCAACACATCGAGGTCCTTCGCCAACTCAAGCAAAATTTGAACATGGCCTAGAATCGAATGCGCCAATAGGTTGATCAGCATTGTTTTGAGCGTAGTTTTTATGTAGGTGATATGGTCTTCCTTTGCTTGCAGTCGTACAAACAATCATCCCTACAACTTCAAAGTTTCCAGAAGCTTGTTGCAAAATTCTATGGCCCTTACCAGGTTCTACAAAGGATTGGCCCCATAGCTTACAAATTGGCGCTCCCACCTACTTCCAAGCTTAATCCATTTTTTCATGTTTTCGCTCTTAATAAAGTTGTGGGCACACAGGTACAGGTTCAATCCACACTTCTTGAATTGGATGAAGAAGGCTTCATATTACTTGAACCTAAGCAGTTGTTGGATCATCGGACTCGCACTCTTTGCAACTGTATAATTACAGAGATCCTGGTTCAGTGGCGTGGGCTTCAACCTAAAGATGCTACATGGGAATCTCTCCACCAACTCCAACAACAGTTTCCTCATTTCAGCTTTGAGGACAAAGCTTCTTCAAGGGGAAGGAAATGTTAGGATCCCATCCTAACCCTTAATGTAATAACTTCCATGATGTAATAATTCATAAATAACGTGAGTAGTACCCATGATTAATATTTTGTAATGTTCTAAGTTTTACCTTATATAGTGCCTATGACAAATGACACCCTTTTTATGTAACACATGGTAGATAGGTTATGTAAAGTGGCCTTATGCATGTAATTTGAGTGGCATTGTGCATGTAATTCGAGTGGCACTATGCATGTAATTCGGGTGGCATTATGCATGTAATCTAGGTGGCATTTTGCATGTAAGCCAACCATGGAAGGGAACTCTTTAAATACCCGAGAAGGCACCAATGTATTCATATTTTTACAAATTAATGAAGTGTTGAAGGAGGTTGCCCCCTCGAAGAGGTCTACGATTCTATCTTATTGTGAGATTGTTCCTTTATGCAAATTTACGTTATAATGTGTATTTTGTTCTGAATATTAATATGATGTTTATGTGAGTTTATTTCCAAGCAATTGTGTGAGAGTGTGTTTATTTGAGTTTATTTTATAGTGGGATCCTAACAATGTTATTCTATTGGTTTTTGTATTATTCTATGGAAATAAAAATAGAATTTAGATATGATTTATGAACTAGGAATTGATTTGAACCGTACCACAAAAGAATATGGTTTTGAGAATAAATTTACACGTAATATGGTTTTGCAATACTTCTCATTTTGGAGTTGTCTCTAATGCCAACACGTAGACATTCATTTCTAGTGGTTATGATAGTAGTTGAGGAGAGTAGTGCCTGGAATTAGTTGGAATGAGAGGTGAACGAAAGTGGTAGCTTTGATCATGGTTCGACATTTCCAAGAAGAAGCTTTGACACGTATCTTTAATTCAGAAAAGTTGTAGAGATTGAAATCTTTGGTATTGCTTAGGCTACCGAGTTGGGTAGTTGGATTCAAAAGTGAGATGTGTGATGAGCCATGCTGTAATTAGCATAAATATCCAATGTGGTGTTATATGAGCTATTATTAAATAATTAATGTTGTAGACTTATACGTAACTAGAAGTGTTGCAATTTTTAGATGTCTCACTGCGATGATATAGTCAAGGATATTGTTGTTATGTATTGGAAGTTATATCAATGGTAAAATTGTATAGATTTTGTTTGATTAATCAATTAGAAGAGTATTTTTTTATTTATAGTTAAGTGCTATATCAGTTTTTAAGAAAGGAAAATCAATTATGGCATATTGTAAAAAATCCTTTAGCTCGTTCGTGTTGGCACAGTATTGGATTATCTAAGTTGGATTCTCCTTAATTAAGAGGAAGCATGTTTTTTAGTTGCTTATACCTTCATCTTATATGGTGGGGGAAAGTCTAGTTGTGGTTATGCAAAGATTCACTTAACTTAGTGTTGTGTTGGTGGGCAAGGAATTAGCACCCCATCTCTTATACTTTGCTACACGATTGGACTAATGAATAATTAGTTAAAGAAGATAAGTAAACCATTCATGAATGTTTAAATGGTTTATAAATATATTATAAGAAAGGACATATAAGGTTAATAATATCTTACCATGAATGGTTGACCTTCCACTAAAAGAGAAGGATAATAATCGATGTATTAACATTGCATAAGATAGACCTATATGTGGTGTGGTGCTAACCCAATCTTAACAATTGATTGGTTGAGAAATGAGTTAGCCTATAGCTTAAAAAGGATGTGATAGCTTTATTTGGATATTACTTAGTACTCATACATTAACAGAGCTATGTATGTAGTAGAGATGGGTAAATCCTTAAGCCTAGTGTACTTACATTGAAAGACTAATGTAAGTATAAGGATGGGTGAATATTAATACTTACTTGATAGACTAATGTAAGTATAGTGATGGGTGAATTCTTTCACATCATGAACTTGCATTACTAGATAAATGTAAGTAGAGAATAAGAGAATTATAGTCCTTTTAAAATAAGAAAAAACTTAGCGCTCATTTTTATGGTTTGAATTTGAGAGATATAACATAAAGGATGCCACTATATTTTCAAAGATTGACTTAATATCAATATATCATCAATTGAGAATTCAGGAGGAGGATACAAAATAAATTTTACTAGATATGGGTACTATGAGTTTATAGTGTTGTCATTTAGGTTGACAAATGTGCCAACAACTTTTATGAATCTAATGAACAATGTGTTTAAAAAATATATGGATCATTTTGTTTTGATATTTTTGGATGATATCTTGATATAGTCCCACACCAGAGAAGAACATGACTAACATTTGAGGTTAGTGTTAAATATGTTGAGGAAAAACCAACTTCATGGAAAGTTGTCTAAATTTGAGTTCTATGCCTCACAAGTTCATTATTTGGGGCATATTATTGTAGATCCTAAGAAAATTGAAGCTATTCTGAGTTGGCCTACATCCATTAATGTGTTTCAAAAGATAGAAGTTTCATGGGGTTCACTGGTTATTATAGGCATTTTGTGGACTATTTAAAAATTGCCTACTCTATCACCAACCTTCAAATGAAAGGAAAAGAGTTCAAATGGATGAATAAGTGTGAGATCTCCTTTGAAACTCTAAAGAATAAGATGACTATAGCACCAATTCTTAAGATACTAGATCCTCTTAGAATTTTTTTTAGTAGGTGCATATGCTTGTTTAGAAAGTTTGGGAGGGGTGTTGTCCCATAATGAAGCTACAATAGCATATGAGTCCAGGAAAATCTAGAAGCATGAGTTGAATTATGCTACATATGACCTAGAGTTAGTAGCAGTTATGCATGCACTAAGGTATGGAGACACTTTTTTTTAGGAAAACCATTTGAGCTAAGGATAAACCACCAAAGTCTAAGGTATATCTTTACACAACCTATGCTAAATGTAAGACAAAGAAAGTGGATAGAGTTCCTAGCTAAATACGACTTTGGTATAGAGTATATCAAAGGAAAATATAATAAGGTTCCAAATTCCTTAAGTAGGAGAAGGCACATAGCAACATTGACCCAGAAGCATATTGACTTGATGGACAAAGTCAGGGAAATGTAATTACAGAATCAAATATTGAATTGAAATCTAGGCTAAGACTGAGAAAAATCCTACAAGAAGTAAGGATATTAACATAAAATATGGACTTTTATGTTTCAAGAGAGGGTGAACCAAGTCTTAAAATATATGCTACACATGTATTACATGGATTAAAAGTCTAAATGGGAGTACTTTTGCATCTGGTTGAATTTGTATATAACAATGGATACCATGTATCCTTGGGAATGTCTCGTTTGAAGCCTTGTATGGTAGAAGATGCAGAATGCCTCTATCATGGGATAATCTATAAGATTAGGTGGTGATCAAACCAAACACTATCAAAGATATGGAGGAGTAGATTAGAATAATTCAATAAAAGCTTAAGGAAGCAATAGATCACCAAAAGAGTTATGTTGATCTAAAAATATCACCAAGAGAATTTTATGTGGGAGATAGAGTCTTCTTGAGGATAATACCCATGAAAACTGTCATCAAGTCAACTAAGTTGGATCCTCACTTTATTGGTCCTTTTTATATCATTAATAAGATTAGTCTAGTAGCCTATAGGCTCACTTACCACCAAATCTATCAAATATCCATGACAATTTCCACATATCCATGCTTAGGAAGTATGTTGTTGATCCTTCTTATGTTTGGAATATTTCTAAATTGTAGATGGTATATCCCTCGACCATTTATGTGTGATTGATAAGAATTCTAGGGTTTCATTCTAAGATGTTGATAAAATGAACCATAGATCAATGTAAGGTCCAATGGGACCAATATTATAAAAATTGTTCAACTTGGAAAGATGTCGAGCAAATGAGAAAGCAATTCCCATATTTACTTGAGTGAAATATATGTTTTATTTTTAGGAAACATAAATAAATTTGTTTAGTCCAAGTGGGGAGTGTGTAATGGCCCTCCTTAGCAAGACGTATTCTTAATACTTGATTTATGTATTGATGTGTGTATATCTAATGAATAATATCATTTTGTGTTATTAAGATGTGTTGATAGATTCCCTTTATGCTTTGATTAAACTATTTTTTAAATATGGTACTACTAATGAATTTGTGGTTGCAAGACCAGGTACTCTCATGGGTGGATTGGTATGGGACAACCACCAAAGTTGAGAGAAAAGGGAAATGATGGATGATATTTTCATCAACAACTCAAGGGTAAAAATAAATCCTTCATGTAGGTGCATTGCATATGTGTATGTTTTATTTAATGCACCATTGGGCAAGGAGGTTGCTATTTAAGTAAAAGTGCCATCCTTGGTAGTAAGGTGATAGTGTCACAATTATCGTAAAACTTTGTACTTAAAAAAATAACTTTGTTGTGCATATTGTTGATTGCATCTTAGTTGGGCAAGGACGGTTTAGCAAGAGCCTTTATGTTATTGTTATGGAATTGTTTGATATCGATGTTAATGGTCAATATTAATATTCGATAGTAATTAAATTAATTAGACGAGTAATTAACTTAACTATTAATGTTGATAACATTTGAAGGAAATGGTGCAATTAGAGGAATAATGGATTTATTTACTAAATTTAGTTCAAGGAACACTTGTAGTTTTAAAATTCATATCTTGATATATATATATATATATATATATATATATATATATATATATCGTATTAAGCCATATTGTATTAATGAAAGAATATGGAATGTTGGTAATGTTGGAAGTTTTGTAATGTACCTTTGTATAATGGTATGGCATGCAAAGAAAATAATTGTTTTAAACATAAATCTAGTGGGTAATAAAATGTTGAGGAGATTGCAAAAATAGGGACTAGCGAAGGAGGGAGACAAAATCAGAGGCTTGAAGGAAAGAGAAGTTGTCAAAGAGATATTTATAGAGGTATTTGATCTCTCAGTTTAATGAATAATGGTTTTATCAAAGTTTACTAAAATAGTCTAGTCATGCTAGGTGCTTGATTTCTTTACATTTACCAATATCTCTACTTGCTTTGTTTTTTTTTGGTTTTGATTTTTAGGGGCTAATGGGCATATCACTCCCTTACGAGTCAGGGTGCTTTTTGTTGTTTGCTTGCTCTGTGTGCCCAACAAGTCATCTTGTTTTGAGTTAAATGTTAGTTCCTTGGATTTTAGTCCATTTATCAAAGTTCGGAGGAATATTTTGTGAGGAGAGTCCTCTATTTATGTTAGCCTTGTGGTCTATGGTGCTAGAACCATCGATGTTGCTTGGGATAATTGTTAGTTTCCACTTGGATTTGTTGTGCTAAGGGATGAGGTTTTGTTGGGTTGCTTCCATATGGTTTATCCCTGGACATTTCAACCATCTAGTGTTGTTGTTACTTAAATTTGAGTGCCTTCAGAGTGGCGGTTGCTATTGGAAATCAACGTATATTGGTCTACATATAGTTTGTTTGGAGCTTTCAGTGTGTGTGGTTTTAGCAGTGTTTAGGGTTCTAGGAGAATCATGTTATCTTGTAGAGTGCCTTGGTTCGCGCATTGATACAACCTAATAAAATATTTAAATGTTGCTTAGTTTTATTCTAGTGTTTGTTTGGTAGTGCACTGATAGGTATTTCTTGTTGTGACATCATGAGTTTTTTCTGAGATGCTTTATGATTTGATGAGATCTATAGGTGTAAGATTTCGTTAGATTAAAATCTTAAGGTATGGAAATCTTCTTTATTCATTTTAAGAATCTGAAGAATTTTTTCTTATATAAAGTTGACCTTATAATTAGCTTTTAGATAGATTAAAGTAATCCAAAAGTTCTAAATGGTGGCTATTAGCTTCAAAATTTTAGAAGAAGTATGGACTCTTCTAATTATGACTTGATGTGTAGATCTATCGATAGCTTATGAAGATATCCTTTATAAATATTTGTTAGCCTAAGATGTTTTCATTAGAGCTATTATTTATATTTTGTATTGCTCTATGTTTCTAAAATTTATTAATGTTTTAGTTTTTTTTTAACCCTTTGTTTAAATTAGTGGTTAAATTTGGTTAAGGGTTCTCTTGTTGTATTGTTAGAGGTTTATATGAGTGATTATTTTTGAGGAAAAAGATCTTCTAGAAGGGTTAAGAAAAAAATATTTCTATGTTTAGAATAGAAGTAAGGTGGTAGTTGATTTATTTATTTAAGAGCTTTATGTAAGTTAAAGGAAAGAAAAATATATTTATGAAAGCTATATTTGGTTGTTTAAATAATGTTTTTCTTGAGGCTTGAGCAGATAAGGAATTCATTATTGAGATAAGTATGGGATTCTCTCTTTGGTTGTGTTGAATTTTCTTACATGGATGTATGTATTTTTGCATGGTGCATGTTAAGTTGCATATGCATTTTCATGAGTTGTCTTGATCCCTAGAATTCTTAAACAAGTTTATGGGGAAAGATCTTTGAACAGGATAACCTCAAAAAGAAATATGTCTTCAGACCATTTTATATATTTGAATGTAATAATGTATTGAGGGAGAGATAATGCTTGGAAAGTATTTGTATTGAGATTTAAAAAATATATTATTTTATAAGACTTGATCAAAGATGAAAGAATGTATGTTGCTATTCGTTATGTAAGTTTTTTGGAGTATTTGAAGATGTGTAAAAGAAAAGAATGGTGAAATATAATTTTTGAAATTATTGTTATAATACTTTAGATATTGTCTTATTCTTTCCATTATTACAGGAATTGTTAAATGCTAGTATTATGAATTGAAAAGTATTTGAATTTACTATTTTCAACCATGTGCTAATAGTATTTTACTTTACTTAGAGAGATGATAATGGTTTGCTATATTTATATAATTCTTTGGTTTGTGGGGCTTGGGCAAGAATTTTAGATCCATATTTAAACCTAGATTCAAGAAGATAAACAAATCGTAGGAGATGCGGTGATGCAATAACTAGGTAAATGCAAATGATACACCTTGAAGGGTGAGGCTTGAGTGTTCCAAAGTGGTGAGGTGTTTGTAATCATTCATGGTGGAACCTTGAAAGGTTAGGCTCTGGTGACCATGCTCATTACTAGGTGAATGGTATTTGCCTAAGTTAGACCACATAAGTGTGCTAACTAAGCACTAAGGCATTAAACCATAATAATCCTACATAGATGGACTTATGTAGGGTTAAGGAAAAGGTTTCTCCTTTAAGTAATATGGGCCTTAAATAATAATCCTTACATCATGGTCAAGTTGTCCTATATCAATGAGGGTATAGGAAAGGTGGAGGGACCATTATTGGCATCCTTTCTAAACAATGAGGTTTAGAAAGGTGAACCCCAAAAAATACAAGATGTTGGCCACTCCTATCCACTTGAGTGTCATTTGTAGTGATATTGAACTCAAAATGTGGTTATGCCTTATAATGCTAGAAAATATTGGGACTTCTTTGTGAGTTATTCCTTGTGAAAAACAATTTATCTCTCTTGGTTTAGTTTTTGATGGGTCGTTACAGGGCAACACATGACCCAAGGTATTAATGACGAGTGATCATGGAGGTATAATCAAGGGGATATTTTGCACCCACATTCAACTATGGATCACCAAAACTTTCAAAGCATTCATCATCTATGCCAACTAGCCCGTGCAAATTTTTAATTGAAATTTTGAAATCCTACATGGATTTTGGAGGGATTTTGTTCCCACTTCTTATTAATGTCTCTATTCTTCTCAATGTAAGATATTGAGAGCTCTCTTTTCTTTTAAGGGGAGTTTTACTTTATTATCCCCTGTGTCTCAGCCTAGCTCAAGCCTTGCATAGCTAATTAGGGATTTTTTGAACCTCTTTTCTCTCCATTTATGTAACTTGAAGTTCACACTAATAAGAATTTGTGACTACTTATGAAATCCTTGTCCTGGTTTTGGTGTGAGTGTTCTATTTTGCTACATATTCTCAAGGAGACCTATATTTTTCATGCACTATCAATCATTGTGCATATGTTCACTTCAACCTGTCAAGGCACGAGGGGGTATTATTAGATCTTTGGTACATTGCCACCTATAGAATAATCTAGATAGACTTTGTTTTCTTATCTTTCCTAGCTTTCATTTCCTTTCTATAATTTATGCTTTCTATCATATTTTGCTTTCCCTTTATCGATTTCCTATTACTATTTATTTCTTCTCTTCCATTTTCCCTTAAATTTGAAGACTCAATAGAGTAGGACTAGAGTAGAAAGGAAGATAGGAAAGTGTCAAATATCACATCCAAAGCAAGGAGTTAGCCTTGGGTAAAAAAACCTAAAGGACATATGATGGAGCCTTACCCCATGCTTCCCTTAGGGTTATGCATAGTGGTGAATATTCATAAATTGGGCGAATATTAGGATTTTCAAAATTAGAAATTGGCGAATATGAGGACCCTTGACGTCGGCCCATTTGCCTAAAATTTTTGGGACCAATTTTTTCTTAGGGTTAATTCACCATAATATATATCCAAACATAGGCATATTTGTACTCGTTGGAAAGCTCTTTTCGAGCCTGATCTAATGGTGGTATTTTTATGAAGTTATAAGGTGATTTAATAGGTCAAAATTTATCCCAAATATGACCTTAATTTTTAGGGCTTCAAATGCCCCAAATTTTGGTGTGAAGATGATTGATTTGATTTGCTTAGGATTTGCCTTGATTCACCTTGATTTTGATTAGGATTCACCATTTTTTTACAAGTACATTTTGAGTCCAATCCCTTATGCATAAGTCTGACTTCCTTGGACTTCCCAAGATTGGCACCCCCACATGAGGCACAAGATATCGAACACACCCATTTAGTAGATACAAAAAGCTAAAACCATAGCCATAGGAGGGTTGTGGTTCCTATGAACACAAGGGGTCACTTTCAACCCCCAATAGTTTACAATGGTATGCCCAATGAGACACGAACTACAAAATCTATCCCTTGATTAAAAATTTAAGTCATAATTTTAATGAAGGTCGTGGTCATCAGGTTGCTAACATACTTTATAGATTCACCTAGGGACTCCACTACTAAATAAGAACCAAAATAATCCACCATTTCTAGGCCAAGGTTGTAGTGGGAACCTTTGTCTTGTTAAGTAGTATCTCGCACCTAACAACTCCACTTCAAAAAAAAACCCAAATAATTAATCAAGAAGAATCCAAGATTAAGGTTATGGTGAAGGCCTCAACCTATCTACTTCCAAAAGCATTAATTAAAATCACCTAGAGACACTATTTGGCCTCAAAATTTTGAGATTGGTGATAAATCCTAAAAGTTGAGGCTCCAACTAAAGCCCATGTTCATCGACCCAATAGATAAAAATAAAATAATAAAGAAAGATATGGCTAGAAGAATCCCCACATGGAGGAATCATAGCCCTTTGGTTTTTTTGGTCCCACCCCATGCATGGGATTTGATTCCAATCTAGGCTTTGAATTCTCTATTAGATTTCACCATAGAATATGCCACCATCACATTGGAGCATTTGTACTTCATGGAAATACACTACATCATGCATAGTGTGACAATTCAAGATATAGCCCTTAGGCTATTGGTACCATATTTAAAGGGGAAAGCATGTGAGTGGTATGCCTCCCTACCCAAAAATTAGTAAGATATTGGTAATAGTTGGCCACCTCGTTGATGGACTATTTCAAGGAGGGAGCCTTGATACTAGATCACCTAATCAATATTAAGAAATTTTTTGATGAGGCAATGGAGTACTTCAATGCCTAGCTCCTCAAAACATAGAAAAGGATCCTACACAATATCAAACCTTCCCCATATATGGCACTCATCTTTTATCTCAAGGCTTTACATATAGATATTACCATAACAATCAAAGCCCAAGGGGAATTATTTTCTTGTTTCCTATCATATCATACCTAAAGTAGAAAATGATCTCATATTGATAGACATATTTCCTTCAAAGCCCCCAAAACCCGTATCTCCTCTAACTCTAATCTAGTTCTCTTCCCCTCCTCACTCAAAGCCAAGTTCCCCCCACTTTCTACCAATGGAAGTTCTTCCCCAAGAGGACCTAGTGGCAGACCACTATTTGGCTCCAAAAATCACTTTGGATGTCACTCCCATAAAAATCCTTAACCTCTAGAGGAAGATCAAAAGGAAGAGTTATCAAACCAAAATAAATCAAAATCCTAAGAAGGAATAGGAACTGAACCCAACAAAGGTTCTACGGGAATTAGATCAATCAAAGAAGAAAATGAGTTAGATACCATAGAAGCACCAAAAAGGAAACTATTAGAGCTATTGATGAAACTAGCACCAGTAACCAAACTTCCCTAGACATCTTTGGGCCACAACCCACAACTAGGGAAGATAAATAGCAATAAAGGGTGAAGACTAAAGAACCTATGTAAGTAGGAACATGAATCTTCTGCATAACCTTAAGGTATGGAGAAAAGTTAATCTAGAGATGTCAAGTGGACACAGTTGCTATCTCCTCCTTTCCTAGAGTAATGGCTTAGGTATTAGGGTCTTCCTAACAGCTAGCCATGGAAGAAGTAGAACAAGTTATAAAGAGCCCAACCTGGAAATTGACTTATCACAACAATACCATTATAACTTCCATTATGAGAAGCATCCAAGACCAAAAAAACCATAAATATGAGCAATATTTGAAGGACCAATGGGTTGAATTCAAGGTAAAATCTCCTCCCTAGAGAAAAACATGCTAAAAAAATGAGGTGGAGCCCACCAAGGTCCCAATAGAACAAAAAGGGTCCTAGCCCTAGTGAAGAATGCACCTAAACCGAAAGAAGAAGCAATGCAACATGGAAGTCTAGGAAGCTAATTTGGTAAGGGCTTTTGATCAAAATGGCATGGGATAAAAACCCGATGCAAAGGTAAACTTATCCTATGGGACTTTGTATATAAATAAATAAATAATTTTTTTCATAGGCCTAGCAAATTAATGCAAGATATGAGAAAATTCAAATCCATAACAAGAGAATTAAAGCCACATGAGCTAGAAGGACCATATTGTTGGGATTAGGGTATGTCTAATAGCCCCTCAATATCAACAAAATCCCTTTTGGTCAATTGAAGGATAGTGGTCACACCCAAGTGAAAGGAATCTTGGAAGATGACGACATACCAAAATTATAAGCATGAGGGGATGAGTCTTTGCACAATTATCCATCACCAAATTATCAAAAATATGGGATTTAACCTCAATATCCATGCTAATGATGCAATCTATAAATAATGTGCACTACCTTATCGTCTCCACAAGGTCTTGATCAAATTTATCTCCAACATATTCCCTCTTTGAGCACATGTCACTGCTATAGAAGCCTTGGGATTTTTCCCAATCATAATTTGTGCCCAATGAACAAGGGACCTTACTCTAGGTTTCTTAACTCCTACTAGCAATATTTCCCCTATTAGTCACCAAAACTATAGTGAATATTCACTACAATGGGCAAATCCTATCTCCAAAAGGTAATTTTGATCAAGAGCACCTACCTATAGCTAAGATAAATAAGGCCAACACCTCTACTACCTACAAAGAAACCAAATCCAAAAGGCTATCTAGAGTGTAGCCAAGGAGAAACAATTATCATTGATTGATCCTAAGCCTAAATTTCCCTTCACCACACACCCCAGCTAAACCACCAAACCAATTCATAACTAGTCATAAGGACTTTTCACTAATAGTTGAGAGCCTTGGCAAAAGAAGTGTCTTAAGAGCCCTTCCAATAACAACTAACAAGAATCTACTTTTAAAAAGTCTCTACCCCATCCAATATCCATGGAACACTCTACCATCTAGCCAAAGGGAATCTACAACCAATATTTCTTCCAAATTCTTGGGTGACCAGATGGGGGGAAAGACTAGGGTCATTCAAAATAACATAGTAGGAAGAAGGCCATAGATGCTCTCCTTTCCCCAAGGATATTTCAAATCCTAAAGGAATACCCAAAGTCTATTACCTTTGAAAATTCTGAGTTGTGAGGCCTTGATTATGCTTCATGGTTTCTTAGCCTTTGCAAGGTTTGACCCAAAATATATGGCAAGGGAGTAGCAGAAGGAACAAGAGGAGGTGACCACCCAAATTTGAGCACTATCTCTCCATGAGTATAATATGACATCCACAACCTTTGAAAAATATGTTAAGAGGACATATTCACCAGAGGAACCTACCAAGAGCATGGTTGAACCAGGCTTCAAATATTGAAACTATCATACTAGTCTAAAGTGACTAGACATGAGGGAAGGAATGATGATCTAGTCCTTGTCCTAGCACCCAACAATCAGATGTAGTTCCCCAAGAAAAAACTAAACCATTAAATTTATGATAATGAGGATGACCCAAGGGGTAACACATAACCCAAGACATTAATGGTGATTGATCTCAAAGGTATAATTAAGGAGATTTTTGCACCTGTGTCCAATTACAAATATCTAGAGCTACTAGGGCATTCATCATTGATGTCAACTAGCCTAAGCATATTTTCAATTCAAATTATCATGCATGTATTTTGTAGGGATTTTATCCCTAGGTATTATAAATATCTCTCTTCTTCTCATTATAATATATCGAGAGATATCCATCCTTCTAAGGGGAGCTTTCCTTCATTCTTCCCTATCCTGGCCTAACTCGAGCCTTGCGTAGCTGATCGAGGTGTTTTTTAACCTCTTCTCTCTACATGTATGTAACTTGGTGTTCACACTAATAATAATTTATGACTACTTATGAAATCTCTATCCTAGTTCTAGTGTGGTTGTTCTATTTTGCTACATATTCTCGAGGGGACCATGTTCCTCGTGCACTATCGACCGCTATGCATTTATTCACTTCAACTCGTCAGGACACGAGGGATCTTATTAGATCCTTGGTGCATCACCATTTGTAGAATAGGTTATATAGGATTTTTTTTCTTGTATTTCCTTTATTTCATTTTATTTCTATAATTTATGCTTCTTGTGATTTCCTTCTTTCTCTTTACCACTTTCTATTTACTATTTTTTCTTCTCTTCCATTTTCCTTTGAATTCAAAGACTTGATAAAGTAGGAATAGAGTAGGAAGGAATAAATATGAGCATCGAAGACACATCCAAATTAAGGATTTAACCTTGGATAAAAACCCCCAAAGGTCATCTAGTGGAGCCACATCCATGCTCCCCTAGACTTCCCAAGATGGATGCCACCACACGAGGCACAAGGCACCATACACACCTGCTTGATAGAGGTAGAAAACCAAAACCATAGTTTTGGGGGGATCATAGCGCCTAGGGAGACCCAAAGGTCAATTTTGATCCCTAATAGAAATATCTCTATGGAGAAGCTACAAGATATATCCATGGACACCATATAGGTCTCTCTAGGTTGATGGTACTTTTGTAGAGAAAGCAATGGTTCAAGTGGGAGGTTTAGAGTTTGTAGTCTTTGTGGTGTTGATTGGGGAAGTGAAAATCCTCCTAGCTAATGGCACTTGTCACAACAAAAAAAATACTCGCTTATTAGAGAGTTGGGATTTTTCCTTGGTGAAGATGAATATCCTCCAAAGTTATAGAATGGGTATGATGCCAAAGTGCTTAAGTACACTTGGGATTAGGTCATTGTAGTAATTATGGATTTCTTTACAATGGATGCTAACAAGGAGGTTCAACATAGTTTTCATTCTGTGTTCTTGAATCATCTAAGGTAGAAGAGATTTGTGAGAATTCCTTATTTCCTCTTTTATTCCTTGGCAAAGATGTTGATCAATGTTAGAAGAGGGAAAGGGACGAATCCAATTTATCAAGGCTTAATACTACTTATTTTTTAGTATGTTGCTATGAAGAAAAGAGTGGTGGTGGAATAAGCACTAGCCCAAATTGAGAATCATAAAATACCACCTACGTTTGATCCTCCCCCGGTATCCTTCAACTCATTTGCTAGTGATTCTTTAGAGACTGAGCTTGAAGATTTTAAAAGCCCGATGATTTCAAATTGTGGAAAGAGAAAAAACTCAGGAGGAGTTTCTATTTCTTCCAAAGGTATTCAAGATGGTCACACGAGATTCTCAAATCATATCTCTTTGAGAATTGCCCCAACTAGCTCTTCTGCTAGTGACTCTTTAGAATCTGAGCCTGAGAATTTCAAAATTTTGGTGGTTTTGAGTTGAGAAAATATATTATTATTGAGAGGAGTTTTTATTTCATCTAGAGGTATCCAAGGTGGTCAAACTAGATGCTTGAAACATCTCTCATCAAGAACCGGCCCGACTAAGCCTTCTTCTATTATGTTAGTTATATCTGATGATAATCACCAGTCCCCAATTGGTAAGAAGAGTAGATCCTCGAAGTATATGGTAAAATTTAAAGACCAATATCCAATGTAGAATTCTGAGTCTTCCAATTATCTCATATTTCTTAGTAAACTGGAAGATAAACACAGAGCCCTAGCTGGCTCCCTTCAGGTAGCCAACACCTTCATCGAGGAAATTTAGGTGATGACTTAGCAGCAAAAAGGGAATTCAACCACCCTCAGTAGGGAATCGGGGAGGGATGGGAAACCAAATTATATGGTGTAATTTTCCATTATTTTCTATTTGTTTTCAAGATTGTGTTCTAGTTTTTTCTCGGGTGGGGTTGGGTGATCTTGATTTTTGTTGGACGGTCGACCAATTGATTTGTTGTTTTGTTGGTTTAGTTAGTTGGTAGTCTTATGTGGGTCTCTTGGCTTACCTTGAGACCTCATTGTGGTTTTATTTTGTAAAGGTTTAGGGACCCTTTTAAATCCCCTTCTTTCAATTAATAAAAAAAATATGTATTTTTCTCTTTCCACCCTGATAAGGCACCTAGCCTACAATTTTCTTTCAAAAACATTGGAATTGAAGAGTCTAGGGAAAAGGTCATAGTAAGTGAGATCATTTCCACCTTTATAGTATTGATTTCCAAGAAAGGTGATATAAAATATTTTCATAATTTTAATCCAATAAGCCTTTGTAACATTAATTATAAGTTAATTTAGAAAATAATGGTAAATAAATGGAAAAAGATTATAGATTGTGTTACCTCGAAGGAACAAGATGGTTTTATTCATGGTAAACAAATTATTTATGGCATAATAATTTCATTAAAGGCCATAAATTCTCTCAATTCCATGAAAAACTTGGCATGCTTGTAAATCAAATATGAACAAATCATATAATAGGATTTGCTAAAATTTTCTACGTTATTTCATAAAAAAATTGGTTTCAATCAAGCATGATTAGAATGGATTAAATGTTGTTGTAGCACTCTAAAATACTCTATTTTAGTTAATCTATCTCCTACTAGATACTTTGAATCATCCCATGGACTTTGCTAGGATGAGTCATTGTCTTCTTCATTATTCATTATTCTCATTAAGGAATAGAGGAGAGTTTTCTCAAAGATACAATTATAAGAAAAAATTGAAGGTATTCAAGTTGCAACAAATTGCCACTTTAAATATCATATCCAATTTATTAATGATGATTTTCTTCTAGATCATCCCTCAATAAGGCTATGTAGTTTAACTTAATTACATTATGCTATGATCAAGATTTTATATACTTGATTAATACTAACTTTATAATGGATTATTATGGATATTTTAGGTTGTAAAGTTGGAAATTATCAACAACATTTCTCCATATACCTTTACTTAATAAGAGAAAGAAGAATAATCTTTAGGGATCTATTTTCTATATAATAAAATGTTTTCTAGTAGGTCATAAAGGTAAGTTATTAACAATAGTTGGAATGATATGACTAATAAATACTACATTACAATCTATATCTACATATATCATGTAACTTTCAAGATTACCAACAAATATAGCATATAATTTTGATAAGTTCAAAAAAAATATCTTTGGTAATAATGTGAGGAAAATTTTAGATTTCCTCTTTATAGGAGAGATGACATTTGTAAAGGAAAGAGTATTAGAGGGACATGCATGCACAATTGTAAAGTTACGAGTTTGAAACTAGGGGAAAACTTGGTTGTATATTATTCATGTTGGAATATGTGGTGGTTAATCTTCTCTTGATACCATAGCCAACTTTTGCATTGTTTTATTCATATTAGACCTTTGGGCCCATGTAAACCTTGAAAAAGTTGATTTTGTAATATTTTATTAATTTGTATTCCTAAATGTCAATCTCATAACCTTGTTGTAAAGGTATCTTGAATTTAGGTATAAATACCCTATCATACAAACCATTTTGTCTATCAATTGGAGTGTAATTCTATTCATTTATAGTGATATTATTTATTATCCATAAACACCCCCATATATTAAATATTCTTTGCTTTGCATGTATTTATTTTCAAACAATATTGGGTATGTACTGATTCCATTCATTTATGAAAACTACTATGAAGTCTAACATGGTATCAAAGCAGGTATAAATCTCCATTATTTGAATGATTTTATCAGCAATGTGACGTATACAAATTCTATTAAGGAAAATTGTAATTGGAGTAGCTAATAAGAGTTTTTTGCAATAGGATTGGAAGAAAGGTTTCTAGATAAAACCCTAGGTGGGCTTGGATCATGAGGATCTCACTATATTAGTAGTTTTGGTCTAGGAGAAATATTTTCCAATAGGTTCCTTTATTCCTCTCATTGACACTCAATAATATTTTTTTTTTTAATGTCTAACTAGATGTATGTCCTAGTTTTAGGATTAAATTTTTTTAGGGTTTTTGAAAACCTCATTTGTCTTTTACAAATGTTTAAAAAAAATCATTTCCTTTTCTCTCTTGGCTTCTTGTATCCAATGGTAGCATAGATGAGAGGACAAACTACTTGGCCATCATGAAATAATAAAATAAGAGGTTGAGTATGTTCAAACAAACCCTTGGTTCCAAATAAGCCATGAGAAGGCTTTTGTGCTTAGTAAAGACCTTTGATCCACTAGACAAAGTTACAAAAATAGTCTGACAATTTTTTTGCTATATAGGCATGAGAGGATATCTTGATTGGTTACATTCAACAAATAGCTAATATAGGAAAAACCATAGTAGGTACAAATAAATTATCAACATTTTGTATTCTTATTAAATTTTGAGGGGTCCCACTTCAACACTTTTGCTTATTCTATATCCAAGTACCTCAATTTTGAGTTTGAAATATTTTTCTTTTCTTTCCAAAACTAAAATTTTTTAATTTTGAAAGTGGAATACGCTAGATATTATTCCATATATTAGGGATAAAAGGAGGGAATGTAGGTGTGCACTTGCATCATGGTGACGTAATCTTGTGTCAAGAAAGCAAAGTTAAGGCACATCTTTTATTTAGTTGTTTAAATCTTTGGATTTGGCTTTATCTTCTAAGGGTATCACTTGGAAGGATGGTTAGCCAAGCCTATGATAAGACTCGGTACAAGGGAGGTCCTTGGTATAAACCCCCAATTTTAATATCTTTTATGCATGATGGCGTAAGCATGGTGAAAAACAATAACATGGCAAAATGTGATGACACAACATCTTATGACAACACCCATTTTTTTGATGTGGCACCTAATGACATAGTATTTTATATAGTATATATAGCTAACATGGAAGATGACATGGTGTGACACATGGTGGTCTGTACATATAATGTGGTAGTTTGTATGAATGAAATGGTAGATTACACATATAAAGTGGTTATTTGTACAATTGATATGGTAGTCCATATAATTTATGTGGCAAATGAGGTGGCACAACATGTGGTGGCTAACAAGGATCTTGACATGGTGAAAGGAATTATAGCTAATATGGAAAGTCATATGACATTGGACATGGCATACCATATACCACTTGATGCATATAAATACAATATTGACCAATTAGATTCTATCATCTCATTGAACTTGATAAGTAGCTTACATAGTCAACAACAAACTTGAAAAATCATATATTTTAAAGTGAATAAAGACATGATAAGTGATAAAATATGGTTCATAGATCAAGTATAAAATAAAAGCATGACAAGGAATGAATTTTGGTTTGTTGGTACCCTATCTAGTGGCATGCACATTCAACACATAGGAAGCAACTCTTTGATCATAAAAAGTGGTGTGGTGATTCGTTAGTACACTATATATTTAGTACATGCTTGGCACCACCTTATCCACTCAAGAAGTGACATGTGTTGACCCCATATTTGTTGTAAATTTTTGAAAGGTTTTGGAGGTATTTTTTATGATTTGAGTGTTAAACTTTTGAGGTCTATAAATTTTGCATGCAAAAGTATTTTGAGCCCATTTTTTAGATCACGTGATTTTTCAAGATCTCTATATTGGTGGTATAATTTTTTTTACAACTACATGAAGAAGTTTGTATTTTGGTAGAATAGTCATGGATCATGTGTGCTTATTGACTTGTCAAAATTATGCTACTTGGAAAATCAATATTACAGTTATACTTGGAAGTAAGTGATTACTCAAGCATGTGAATGAGCATCCTAGTGATACTAATACTGAAGAATTGAAGCATCTCTATAACATAATATAAATGAGGCTCATGGTGTCATTGCCCTTCATGTTGAAAATATTTATGACACGTGTTAATAGTAACATAACCTGTGGGACCTCATGTCTATCCAAGGTGTTTACGGGAGATTGAGACCATCAATCACCTCCTATTTTAATGCCCAAAAGCAATAGCTATCTGGTTGAAAATTACTAATAGATTTAGTTTGGTATTTTTAGGGAGATTAAACATTGAAATTTGTTTAAACCATTGGAGTGAAAAGTACAAAGGAGGCCTCAACAGAAAGTCTCTAGTGAAATTTATATGGAAATCAATCCCACACACTATAATTTGGCACATCAGGCTAGACAGAAACCAATGGATCTTTGAAGGAAAATAAAAAAAAATAGGTGTAGTAATAGGGAGGATCATTTGGGATATCACAACTAATGTCAAAGAAAAATTTACTTAGAATGAAAATCAAGAATACTTGACTCCAAAAGAGTGTCATATGATTAAAATTCATGATATCCATGCATTATTGGCAATAAGGTGTCATCCTATTGACTTGGAAGCTCATGTCATCCACTACCCTTCATTTTTATTTGATGGAGTATCAAGTCCAATCCAGGACAAGAGATAACAAGAGGATTGATTCTTGCAGGCCCAAGGAAGGTGCTAATTAAATTCAAAATCAATTTGGGAATCACATCCAACAATGTGGTTGAAATCCTTGGATGTGATATGGGGATGAGGCTCGCTATGATAGAGGGAATTAGACACTTGTCGGTGTATGGAGATTCAAAACTAGTCATGACAACACTCTCCAAAAATAAAGATATTCAATATTTACAATTGAGGATTGTCCAAGATAGGATTAGGCGATGAGAAAAAATTATGACTAGCATCAAATATTCCCACATTAGATGTAAATTTAATAGGGATGAAGATGCCCTGGCTAATGAGGTAATTAACACCTCTCATCTCCAATGTAGAGTCATGAAGATAAAAAAAAATGAGAGTTGCCTGTCATGAAGCAAAGAACTGCTCTAATGTCTAATGCTCCCTATCAGCATGCTTTGTTTTCTTTTTCTTCCTATTTTTTGTTTGTTTCTTATGCTTAGTGTTGTTGCTCTTAGTATGTTACATATTCATTTTGTTATGGTTCTTGTCAGGAATCCTTGCCTGTTGCTATATGTGTTCTATACTCAACTCTAGTTTTAGCTTCCTTGCCTACTAGGAAACTTTGTTTCTATTTTTCATGATTATTAATACAACTATTTTTTTTTTATAGTACCATAAACCCTAAAGTGTCGCTTGAAAAATATCAAGGGTTGTATGATTGTATTGATTCCACATAAATAAATAAGTTGAAGGTTGAGTTTGCAACTTTCTCCATGGAATCATTTGACATTGTTAATGAGTATATTAGTCATTTTAAAAAACTACAAGAAGATATTTCGATTACCTAATGAGAGAGAAATACAAGAAGATTTAGAGAAGGAAAAGAACATTGAGCTATTGAATATTGTATTCAACAATGTGTGAAAAATGTATGATATAGTTGTTCTTGTCTTTGAAATGCTTTATGTGTACTTTCTAAATTTTCTTGCACCAACACTTAATGAGATATTCAAGTACTTTTGGCATCATGATTCTAGAGGACAGACATAAGGAAAATTCTATCTTTAATCAGGCTCACTCAAAGGAAGCTATTGCCAAAGGTCAAAGTGACAAGAAGCCTACATATGTGTTTTAAAAAAGCGGGAATGTCATAAAATAAAATTTTGCTAGATTTACATCAAGAAACTTGAGAAAGCAATAAGAAAGGGGGTGTTAATATTGCTCTATTCTATGCATAAGGTTAGAAAAAATTTGATGGAGAAACCTCACAAGCACATGTAGCTATTCATTTTACATATTTTACATCCACCTCTTTGGATGAGTGGATTGTAAATTCGAGGGCACCTAGACATATTGTGAAGCACAAACTTAGGGCTAAAAAAAATCACATTCAAGGGAATATGTTATTATTGGAGACGATTCTTCATTGCATGTTGTAGGATGTGGATAAATCATCATTGGATCTAATTATTTTTACGGCATACATGATGTTCTTAATGTTGAACTTGTAGAAAAAATTTATTAACTACATCCACAAGGTGATCTGATCCAAACCATGTAGTTATTTTTCCAAGGTAATAGTGTAGCAAAGGGTATGCAACAGATCGAAATGCAACCTTAATAGCTTCAGATGAAGATCCTATGGAAGATTAAAATATGAAATAAAATACAAAGCAAGCTAAAATGTTGTAGAGAAGTGCAAAGAGTAGAAAAGTATGGCCAAATACAAAGTAGGCCAAGGTAAATAGCAAAGTAACAAACATAAAACTGTCAGATAACATTTTTGCTAAAGCATTGGATCTGGTAATACAAAGTGAGAAGCATGAAATTTGGCTAAGTAAGAAAGTTGATCAAATATTTGAGAAGTTGATGTCCGTTAGCATCCAATAGAAGGAGCAAAAGCAAAGCATATGAAGGCTCTAATATCTGACACCTAACAATGAGACAAAGAGCAAAAGAATAAAATGTAGTCGAACAGATAAAAATGAAAATGTAATCAAAGGCATAGGAGATATTTGACATCTAATATCCTTCAATAGGAAAATCTAACAAAGCATGAGATCCAACATTCGTCATACGACATCCAACATTCAAGAAAAATTGAAGCTCAAGTAGCTGGACAAATAACGATGTTGAAGTCATCAAGGTGACATTAAAAATCTAGCACAATATAAAGTAATGCCTAAGCAAGAAATATTATAAGGTATTGGATCCAACATTCAACATCATGATCTGCAAGGCTTTTTAAGGCATCAAACTTTAGGAGGTGCTGATATCATCATCAAGAGCTTAAACACATGGCAAAAAAATGAATTCTAGATGTAAAATAAGTCCAAAGCAAAGATACTTGGTGTCTGAAACTATAAGATATGACTATCAAAATTTTCAAGGAATGAGGTCATCAAAGGAGAAAAAACATTCAACACCTTGCATGAAGAAATGACAAGGAAGAAATACTCATCCAAGACAAACCACTCAGTAATAAGCAACACACTTTCACATCACCAATATCTACATAAATCGGTAAGAGTGTGCATGCCAATTAGCCACCAAGTATCATTACTATCAAAAGATCTCAATAACTGAAGCCTTCTCCATCACACATCCACCTATGATTAGTTGGCTAAGCATAATAGAAAGGAGTGGACCATCATCATATGGTTAAAATCCAATTATGAAGCACACAAGCCAGCCTCACAATGAAATTTGCACCACATACATCAATGGAGTATGCTTGAAGCAATTAAGCATAGCTTACTTGAGTGTAACAACCACACCTAGCACCTATTCTAACAAGCCTACAATATGCTTTGCAGGTAATCATGACTATATAATTGAAAGTATTGTAAAATCTATATATACATGAATGTGAGCCATTATAAGTGTCGATCCTTTAGCGTTTATAATTGCATAGTTGTATGATAGATGTTATACATCTTTTGAATGAATATTGGATTATTGTCTAGCCTCTTGCTTAATTATTTGTAAAACATGTATGTATGTCTTACTGAGTCATTAAGAATTTTTTTAAAAGTTATGAATGAATACTTCTATTACAGTTATTATGCTTTTTAGATTTCTCCCTGGATTTATTGTTCTAGTTCTTAAATAACTTAATAATACTCAGAGTTTATGATTATTAATTGTTTTATCATAAGGAAAGTAAGTTGGTCTACTAGACAATTTAATTTAAATTCATATTGTGAGACTCCCACTATGTCTCTTGATGTTGCTAAATATGCACCACTTTCAACTTAGCTTCTAACCCTTTACATTTCTTATTTTAGTATGCAACCCCATACTAGTTAGATTAGCTAGGACCAATAGATTTAGCCTTCTTCAAAGGTTTAATTAGAGACCCTTATTTTTTAGGCATCTAATATTGGTTGAGGTCTTAAGGGTGCAACTCATCCACTTAGGTAAATTTTGGACCAAGAGTTTTTTGGTATGCCCGATGGGACACGAGTGTCCCACTTAAAAAAAGCTTCTACCCATCATACTACCAAGAGTTTTTTGGAACGCTCGATGGGGCATAAATCCCATAATCACCTGAATAGGTATCATTCCTTTGACATATAATGATAAAATTTAGAAACTCAATAGCTATCTAGCATGCCAAGAGTTTTTTGGTATGTCCAATGGGACACGAGTGTCCCAATTAAAGAAATGCATCTACCCATCATATTACCAAGATTTTTTTAGTATGCTCGATGAGACAAGATTTCATAGATCCTATTTCAATCACCTGGAGGACTTAATATTTTGGTGAATATTCTTGAACTTATTTGTGGAGACTGTATGTTCACCTCGAAACTTCATTGATTTAAGAATTTGAAGGAAGTTGGTGACTCCGTTGGAAAGGAAACTCTAAATCATATAATCATAATATCAAAAAGCCTAGATAGTTCACTAAGCATCTACCAAATGAACCTGCCACTACATTAGTAGAATTTTTAGAGCTATGGTTGGACAAGTTAATCTGGTGTCGGACTACTCAACCTCCTAGATTTTCATGAAATTCTAGTCAATGCATTGAAATTTTTTCCTATTTATGATGGTAGTGTGAAGATTGCATATGAGCATTGCCAAGATGTGGTAGCTTTGGCTATCATCTATAATAGAACCTTTTAATATATAATGGTCAGACTTATAGCTCAATATCTCTGAGGCAAAGAACTACAATGGTATAGATCCTTGGAGGATAACAACATGAAGGCTTGGGTGGACCTGGCTAAACCTCTCATATTAGTATTTGAAGATCCAAGCGATGTATTTGGATTGCTCACACAGTTTTCATACATCAAAAGATATCATCTAGAGAGGTTTCTAGATTTCAAAATCAGATTCAAAAAATTATGGGATAATATTTTTAGGGAGGTAAGACCATCTCAAGCATAGACCTATATGTACTATATTCAATCCCTAACCCATATTTGAGCCTACAAATATGGTAGTACAATGAGATAAAGTTCTCCCAAATTTTTTAGGTAGCCATTAAAGCTGAGAATGTGATAATAGCAGTAGAAAAGCTTTCTCTTAGAACTAATAATATGGATTCCCTAATACCATTCTAGGTGGAACCATAAACCCCTCTGATGAGCCCATGGTTGCCACAATATTTAATTCCTGAAGGTACAATGCCTTTATGTTATTATTTAGAGAATAAAATGCATACAAAGATTTTATCAACAACCTAGACAACTCAAGAGATAATGAAGGTATATAACAACTTACAAAAGAGCTAGAAAAAATTGAGCATCAAACTTATCAAGTCAAATACAATAGGGATGCTCAAAAGAAAATATCCTCTAAAAATCAAGTTAAGTGTATGGATGAAGTTTGTGTGGGAAATTTACAATGCACTAACAAGGAACAACAAAAGGAAGATGTCAGTCTAGATAAGCTCAAGGGTTCAGTATCTAAAGATCACAACAATGACAAATGTCAGTTGAATTTTGGTATAGGGATAAATCAACTTTCAGAGGAAGTAATAGCTCTTGTAATGCATCCAGATCATTCACTTGCAATAGAAAATTTCTCTACAGTAAATACGAAAGGCTTAGACATAATAAAGGATTGTCATGATAGGCAACCTTATGCTCAAAACATATAGAATATGAAGCATGAAATGGAGCACAAGAAAGAAAGCTTAGATAAAAAAGGGGAAAGGCCAAAAATATGTCCAAAGCAATGCAGTACAAAACCATTATGTCTACATTGCCTAAGTAAACAGACTTACTATAAATTATACTATTCGGCCATAATAAGAGTTTAAAGGAAGGATATGGTAAAAATCTATGAATAAATAACCCAAAATATGGTCAAGCCAAAAAGTATATCCCAAGGTAGTGTTATTACAAAATCCAAAGGGCTAAGGGAAACTTTTCTAGTGTCTAATCATGTAGATCTAGTTGAAACAACTTTTCATGGCCTAAATATCGACTTAAGTCCCAAACTATTATACAAGTAGCAACCTCTTGGCTTGCGCATAGTTAATTTTATGCCCTTTTACCTCTTAGTATTCTTAGAATGATGGGTGTTGCACAGTTATGCAATAAACCTAGGAGATGATGTTTCCATTATGCCACAAGCAATCTATGATTTTATGGGCATAAAATACAATAGAACTATATTTGATGTGTTGTAGATCAAAGGAGTAGCAGTCCAAAAGATAGGAGTAATCAAAGAAGTCCTAATTTTGTTGCATAGGTTGTCAGACTTAGCAACAATTCAAAACATGATAGTCATTGATTTGTCATTGATATTTAGGATGAACTTATCCATGGATTTATTAGAAAAATAGGACATCTGGCACAATGTTAAATAATTATTCCTTGTATTTAAAAATTATATTGAGTTCAAGTTGAAAATATTTGACCTTATCACATTAGGAATTATCAAGAAGAAAGCAACACACATCTGGTTAAAATAGAGATACTTTATTGGTCAGAGGATGAGAAAGAACCAATCAATAATAGGTTTATCCCATGTGGACCTAATGCATCATGTTTGTTACACATAAGAAATTGATGTAATTCATAGAACAACTATGATTCGCCATATTATTTGGCCAACCACATGTTCCAACAACCAAATTTGAATATTACAGAACAACCATAAGAGAGATGGCACTCTTTTTAAGGGTGTTCTAGATTACATCCTAGAATGGTAATTAGTCTTCGATTTGAAGATATTCAGCCAATACGGGATATGATACATAGACTAGTGTACATTGAAAAGGTAATTGGCTATTTAGTAGACAAAGAAAAGGCATCGATGCTAATTTTCAATGTTGCTTTTTGAGCAGTCTAGGAAATTGACACAAGCCTAGAGTCAAGGTGGTAGTAGAGCCCTATCAGAATGAGATACAACTTTCGAAGTAAATTTTAAAGGGAAAAGCACAAATTTTGCACCATTTGGTTGGGTCACTATATATTCAAATGTAAGAGCTAAAGAATCAGATACAAGTGGTGTATAGAGATACACCATAATTTTGTGTAAATAGGTCGATGAGTAAATAAAAATTGTATTTCAACTAAAGGAATAAGTATTTAGTCAAGAGGGATAACAAAGAAATTTTAGAAATATGCAAGGCATATCACATGCTTCGAATAAATTTTATAAGGAACGTTGCTTCTTAAAAATTGAACATAATCAGAATTGGTAAGTATGAGCTGGAATAAGAACACCTTCAAAGAAAAAAGGCTTATAAAAAATATTTCCCTCTCTAGCATCTACTTGCTCTTAGAAAGAATTGTATACTGAGGATATATGTTGGATAGACATTAGTAAAAGAATAGAATGAATAAGGTTTCTTGGAAAAAATTGCAGTCAAGTCTAAAAGTCCATGTGTCCAAGAAGAGGTAAAACAATGTTAGAGAAAAATGATAAATATTAGCCTTCTTGGTGTCAGCTAAACCTGGCATGTTAACTGGTGGTAGCCCTAAAACCATCTCAATGTTAGCTAAAACCTTCTCAGTGTTAGCTAATATCATCTTGGTACTTTTTGGGACTGCTCCTCCATTGATAATATCTGCTCTTTTCTTGGCCTACAAAGGGTTTCAATAATAGTAGCTAAAACCCTTTAGTTTTTAGTTTTTGCCCTTTCTCAAGAAAACCTCAATGGTCTTGAAAGAGTGAGGTCAATAGGTAGAGGATGAAAATAATAAAGACTTGGATTTAAATAATTTGATGGGTCAGTGGGCTAACAAACCCTTATTTATCAATAGGTCTGATTAGTTGTGACAATCATTCCAAGCCACTCTTCAGCTCATGGAGGTTTGCTAAGACAAAGCTTGGGATAAGAGAAACAACAATTGGAAGAACTACCTAAGGAAAAATGGATATGCTTCACCTCTTTTGTGATCTTGGTATTCAAATCCAACATAGCAAATACCAAGATAGTTCAAAGGTGAAGCAAGCACCCAAGCAACAATCCAAGAGCAGCAAGGAGGGTTTATTTTTTCCTCTTCCTTGTTTCCTGCCATCTTCATCTTTTGCTCATCCATATCCTTCTCATTACAATTCCTCTAGTTATTCCATTTTTCCCCTTTTCTCCCTACCATCCTTTTGACTCTGTATCACAATGGAAAAACTAGCCCAACTTATCATCCACAAACAACTGCAATCATTTCATATATCTTTGGCAATGTGAGCAATGTGAGATGTAAAAAATTCATCACAATGATGTCATAGAGCACATTGGCATATGTAAGTTGAATGCATATAACACTTGGCAACAAATTCTAAAAAGGTAAACATCATGTCAAATTAAGATCCATAGGCTACAATACCAAAGTGATGAAAGCAAGCACATATCACATTAATGAGAATGCCATGGTATAAAATTTTTATTGGCTAAACAAAAGGGAAAATAAAACAATTAGTAGGATCACATGGATGATGAGATCCGATAAATTAATGCCAACACTGAAAAAAGCCTAATTCAATTAAGGATATAGCTATCACCAACTTCAACAAGCGGTTATAGAAGGATGAATAAGGTCATCTAATGCATATAGTTCCACGATTATCCTGACTAAGCATCCATGCACTCCATTAAAGCAATGAGGAGTCAAATGGATTATGTCAGCATAGAGGATGCCTACCTATGCAATTTTGCAAAGAAGAAAGCAAAGAAAGAGAGAAATCTTTCAAGCACTTAGAATATTTGCCTAATGCAGCCTTCATGAGTGAACATTCACCTAAGGCTATTGGTTTGAATTTGAAACAACATTCAACTATAGCAGAATATTCTCACAAGGTTTTTAGTTTTTCTGGAGGTGCTTACACACATGTATCTCTATTTTCTCTTCTTTCTTTTGTCTTGCCTATATTCACCTTGTCTTTGTGAGTCCTCACCCTATCTGTCTATATATCTCACCATCAACATCAACCATTCCAATCGCTAGCATCTTTCCACTCCCTACACTCAGTAATTCACTTCCCATTTTCTTGCATCCTTTACCTCCCTAGTCATACCCTTTATTCGTAGATTCCCATAAACCTCAGCCTTGTCTTTCTCTGGTACTTTTCTTCCTTTGTATGTTTCAATGCACCATGTATTTTGTAGGTGAATGGGATCGAATCTTGATCAAGATTTATTTTAAGGTGTGTTTCAAAAGCCTTGTTGTAGCTAAAAAATCCATCAACCTCCCTTACATCTCCATCATGGCTCCATCAATCCTTTTATCTTAATAATTTTGTTTTTATAACTCCAAGTCTTGTCTCCATCCATTTTTCCTATATGTGATCATCTTATCTTCTAGCTCTATTTTATTTCAAAGCTTTGTTATCTCATAGATAAGACATGTTAGGTTCTTAATTTTACAAGCAAAAATCCTAGAAACTCATCAATAATGTAGGTAAATTTTATTACCTACATCCACAAGGTTATTTGGTCTAAGCCATGCAGTCATTTTACCAAGGTAATAGTGTAGTGAAGGGCATGCAACAACTTATAATGCAACCTTGACAAATTTGGATGAAGCTCCTATGGTAGATTCAAATATGAAAGATAGTACAAAGCAAGATGAAATTTTGTAGAGAAGTGCGAAGAGCAAAAATGTATGGTCAGATGCAAATTAGGTCAAGATAGATATCAAAGCAACAAGCAAAATACTGTCAAATAGCATTTTCTCAAGCATCAGATCTAGAAATACAAAGTGAGAAGCATGAAATTTTGCTAACTGATAAAGTTGGTCAAATATTTGATAAGCTGATATCAATAGGAGGATAATAAAAAATTGATGTCTAATAGAAGGAGCAAAAGCAAAACATGTGGAGGCTCTAATATCTGGCACATGATAATGAGGCAAAGAGAAAAAAAATAAAAGGTAGCCAAATGGATAAAATGAAAATGTAAGCAAAGGCATAGGAGATATCTAGCACTTGATGTCCTTTAAAAGTGAAAGCTAACAAAGCATGAGATCCAACATCTATCATCCAACGTTCGACATTCAAACAAAATTGAAGCTCAAGCAGTTGGACAAATAACAATGCTAAAGTCATCAAGGTGACATTAAAAGTTTGATGTAGTATAAATCAATGCCTAAGCAAGAAATATTATAAGGTATTGGATTCGACATTCGACATCATGATCTACAAGGATTTCAAAGATGTAGGACTTCAAGAGGTGATGACATCATCATCAAGAGATTAAATGAACAACAAACAAAATGAATGCAATATGTAAAATAAGTCCAAAGCAAAGAAACTCGATGTTTGACACTATAAGATATGGCTATCAAAAGTTTCAAGGAATATTGTCATCAAAGGAGAAAATAACATCCGATACTCAACATGAAGAAATGACAAAGAAAGAAATACTCAACCAAGACAAACCACCCGATAATAAGCAACATGCTTTCATGCCACCAACCTCTATATGAATCAACAGGAGCATGCATGCTAATCAACAACCAAGTATAATTGTTGTTAGAATATCTCAATGGTTGAAGCCTTCTCCATCACACATCTACCTTTGCTCAGTTGGCTAAGCCTAACAAAAAGGAGTGGACCATCATCAAATGGTTAAAATCTAATGATGAAGCACTCAAGCTAGCCTCATAATGAAATTTACACCACACACATCAGTAGATCATGCTTGAAACAATTAAGCATATCTCACTTGCATGCGACAACCACACCCCACACCTATTATAATAGGCCTACAATATGCTCTATAGGTAATCGTGACTAGATAATTGAATGTATTATAAAATCTATATATACTTGAATGTGAGTCATTCTAAGCATCAACTCTTTAGCGTTTACAATTGCATAGGTGTATTATTGAGATTATATGCCTTTGAATGAATATCGGATTGGTGTCTGGTCTCTTGCTCAATTATTTAAAAAACATGTATATATATCTTACTTAGTCATTAAGAATTTTTGTTCAAGCTATGAATGAATAATTATGTTACGATTATTCTGCTTTTTGGATTTCACCTTGTATTTACTATTCTAGTTTTGAAATGACTTAATTATGCCCAAAGTTTATGATGATTAATTATTTTGTCATAAGGAACCTAAGTTGGTTTGTTACACAGTTTAATTTAAATTCAGATTGTGATATTCATTGCACTATGTCTCTTGATGTTGCTAAATTTGTACCACTTTTAGCTTAGCTTCTAACCCTTTGCATTCCTTACTTTAGTTTGCAACCCCATATTAGTTAGATTAGCTAGGACCAAAGGAGTTGACCTTCTTCGGAGGTTGACTTAGAGACCCCTATTTTTGAGGCATCCAATCTTGGTCAAGGTCTTGAGGGTGCAACTCATCCACTTAGGTGGATTTTGGACCAAGAGGACCTAAATTTTTTTTTTCTATTTATCACATTACTCATATAAATAAGAATATACAATTCTATCTTGTTTGATGGGTAATTAAGGATATAAATAATGAGATTAAAATTACTACTTTTGGCTATTATGATGAGTCAAATGTATAAGCTGGAAGAAAGGTCGGTCTCTTCTCTTTCCTTTTGGAAGAAATATTTTGTTGTTATGGTTGCACATGCAAATAATTAAAGTCAAAAGTGGCATCATAGGCTCGATCATCTCAACTATGGATCCTTTAGTGACATGAGTCATCATTAGATGGCCATTGGATTTTCACATATATCCCCTCCAAGTGGTGCATGGGAGGGATGTACTTTATGAAAGCATCATAGGGAGACATTTATAAAAGAAATTATAATATGAGTCTCTCATCCACTAGAGATCATACATAGTAATGTTTTTATACCTATGAGTACACCATCCCTTTTAGAAGTACTTCCTCCTTTTTATTGATGATTTTTCTATGTATGTGTGGTTGTATACTATTTGCACTAAGGATGAGGTCTTTGAGAGATTCAAGATCTTTAAGGCTCTTGTTGAGAATTAGCTAAATAAAAATTTAAAATATCTAAGGACATATGGAGAAGGTGAGTATGTTAGGCATTCCTTTCATGATTTTTTGGCTTCTTGTGGGATTACATATTAAAGGACTCTTCACTACACTCTAAAATAGAATAGACCAAAAGGAAAAATAATGATCATGGATATAACATGATGTATGATTCATGTACAAGGTATGGATCATAAATTTTAGAGTGAGGTTGCCACCTATGAAACACACATCATCAACAAGGTTTCCACCATTGTAGTTTAGGGTATGACACCTCTTGAGAGATTGGCAAGAGATAATCCTAATGTATACCAATTCCATATCCTTGGGTCTTCCACATGTGCTCACATACCCAAGGATATTTAGAATAATGAGACATCAAAAAGTCACAAGTGTATCTTTGTGGGGTAGTTAGATATCTCAAAGGCATATCACCTTTATGACCCTAAGAGACACAAGGTTTTGATCCATAGAGATGCTATTTTTGATAAGGTACTTCTAGGTGCTCCTTCCAACTCACCACCTAATATTTTGGTAGAAGAATTGTTTGATCCTTTGACCATTTTAGATTTAGTTTTTATTTAGATATTTGGTTGGATCTATTCCCATTAAAGCATATTCTTCATATTTATATTTGAGTGGAGTTCCATTGCCTATTGATTTGGACCCTTCATGTGGAGCATCATAGGTAGCATCATCTTCTTTAGACTCTAGGCATGTTGAGCAAGACACATTAGTTTAGAGTATTTCATCTTTAAATAATGAGATGAGTGGTGATTTTTAGTTGGATTATTCATATTTTTTTTCTAATGTTGCTTTACCACATGGTATATATGAATCTTCCTTAGTACGTCCAACACCCAAGTGGGTTAAGACACTTTTGAAGGATGCTCAGCTAATTATATTTCTAGAGTGACATTGGAAGGATCCTTCTCAACCTTTGCTCTCAAAGGTTTCTTATTTTCAATATCCTTTTATACATTCTTAGGCTAAGGGTTGATCAAAGTGGGATTATACTTTGTTGGTAGAATATTAGGCTCTGGTGAAGAACAAGAGTTGGAAGTTGATCCCTCTTCTAGAAGGAAAAAATATAGTTGGCTTCAAATGGGTCTCTAGGATCAATTATACTTTGGATGATCAAGTGGATAAGCAAAAAGTACACCTTATTGCTAAGGGATTATCTTAATAGAAGGGAATGGACTATTCTAATACATTTGCACCAATGGCTATGATGGACGCAATCAAGATGATTACCTCTATCACTACCTCCTATGAATAGAATGTACATAGGTGGATGTAAAGAGTACCTTTCTACATGGAGGGATTCAGGAGGAGATCTACATGCAACAACCACCTATATTTGAGCTTAAGGGCCCTGCTCCTTTGGTTTTCCATATCACTAGTTCCTTGTATGGACTTAAGCAGGCCCCTCACACAAGTATGAAAATATTCATTTTTTTTCTCGGTCATGGTTTTTGGCATTGCAAGGTCAAACATGATGTTTACATTAAACATTAGGACACAAAAACTTTGGTGATTGTTCTATATTATGGTGATCTTCTCTTCACTGGTTGATCTTCTATATTGATCTAGGATATGAAGTCACACTTTTATTTCACTTCTGAGATGATAGATTTGGTACTTCTACATTACATTTTGAGGATTTAGAATGATTAGATAGAATTTGGTATCACAATTTATTAGCCCAAGTATGCTTTGGATCTCCTTTAGCAATTCAATATGGAGTATTCTAAGTCCACTTGGTCTCTTTTTGCTTCAGACTTGAATCTTAGGGATAATTGTATTACTCCTTTGGTGTATGATATATTGTATTGGTCTCTAGTATGTGGACTTCTCCCCAATAAAGAATTTATTATCAGTTATTATTCCATATATATGTAGGCATCCTAGGTGAGTCATTGGACAATGGATAAGAGGATTCTCATATATGTTTGAGGGACTTATTATATGGGTATTTACTACTTAGTTGGCTTTCCTTCAATTTTAATATTTTTAGATGCAATTTTGATAAGATTTATATTCTATTTGGGATATGACCTTATTTATTGGTATTCGATATGCCAATCCACTATGTCTCAATCTTATACAAAAGTTGGATATTTTACTTCTAATGAGGTAGCGAAGCATCTTAGGTGGATGCACATGATTTTGGAGGATATTAGCATCCCTCTAAGTTTTTCAATTACTCTTTAATGCAATAAATAGAGCACCATCCAACTTGTTCATAATCTAATGTTTAATCAATGGATAAAGCATCAGAGGTTTGAATGCACTTTATGATATGGCTTCATTCATAAGGAATGCTTGATCTAATTTGTATACCTTCATTAGAGCAAGCAATAGACATTCTAACAAATATCATGCCCAAGGTCATTTTTGTTCACATGAAAGAGCTATTTGGGATAGAATAATGTCCCTTATGGATAATGACAAGTCTTCATGTCCCCCATTCAACTTAAGGGAGGATGTTGGAATATGTGGTGGTTAAGATTCTACTAAGGCCATGATCAACTAATGCATTATAATATTATGTTAGCCCTTTGGGCCTATGTAAACCTTGAAAAAGGTATTTTTGTCATATTTTATTGTTTTTTATTCTAAACATTGATCTCACAAGCTTGACCTAAAGTTAACTATATTGGGTATAAATACCCCACCATACCAACCATTTTGGTCATTGGTTGGAGTGTAATTCTATTTATCTATAGTGAGATTATTCTGTATCCATGGACACCCCTAGGTATCCTATGTTCTTTGATTTTCTTCTATTTATTTTTAAGCAATACTAGGTAATGTGTTGATTCATTTTTGGAAAATACTATAAAATCTAACAATTCAAATATAAAGGGAAGAGTTGGAAAAAAATGTTATTTCAAAAATAGATAGGTTTTGTTTATGCAATAAATGTGTCTAGGAAATAAACCCTCGACAAAATGAAACTTCGTATCAGAATTTTATAATTAGTCAAATATAATAGGTTATTAATCAATTAGGATATTTCTATAATTTTTTGGTCCAATACTTGATTTAACCTTTATACTCTTATTTTTATCCAAAACAGAAATTGTTGGTTCAAGCATGTTTAGCTTGTAAAGGTTCAAAGGTTAAAAATTATACTTGAAATCATGGATTTCTATTAGCAACTTGGTTGAGGGAGAGGATCTCAAACAAATAGTGAATGGGTTTCCAATTATGCTTCAAGAGTTATATTTACCTATCTTTACATGGAAGGATCATTTGGTTTGGAATCAATCAAAAGATAGTGGATACTTAGTTAAGTTGGTATATAAGGCTTTAGCCCAACTAGAATTTACTACTTCTAAAAATCTCCTTTAGAAGAATGTCTCGTCACTTGAGGCCCTCTCTAAGGCCTCAACATTTTCTGGTTAGCAATCCAAAGCATACTTCTTATAGCTAAGAGTGTAGAAATAATAGGATGTCATGAACCTTTTAGGTATGAATTCTATAAGAAATATATAAGAACACTAAATCATTTACTTCTTCATTGTTATTTTGCTTACACTAATTATGATCACTTTTTCAAAAAACATGAGAATATATTGGGTAGTTTCATCAACATTGAAAAAGTTCATGAAATTTTGAAGTGTTTCAAAGCTAAAACATTATGCATTCGATGGAAAATTTTGTCTTACCATTATTTTATAGAGTCTATGGTTTGAAAGGATTACTAATTTAAAAAAAAAATAATCTCAAAATAATGAGCAAGTTTGGAATTATATTATTGCATCTCTTATAGAGTTTTTACAAGCATCATGCTAATTATGGGAAGTCTTAAGTATGAAAAATAGGTGCTCACCTTTTTAGTTATAAGATTTCAATATACATACAAGGGTCATTTGTGACAATTGAGTTAACACAAATATTGTTCTTTGATCTGTGATAAAATGAAAATACCCATAAGTTTAACAAAAATTAAAATTGGTTTTGATGGTGCTTCCAAAGAAAATCCAAGGAAAGTTGGTGAAGGTGGTATTTTTTGGAATAATGAAAGCAAATTTATCCTAACTTGATCATAATCATATGGAATTTCAACTAACTATGCAAAAGCTAGGTCACTTCTTACAAGAATCAAGATTGTCATTGAAAAAGGATGGAGATATACTTTAATTGAGAGGGATTTACAAAAATGTTATTAATATTGTCAAGAAAAATTGATGTGGGGATTTAATCAACAATAATATATTTTTTTATGTTTGTTGACTATTGTTTGAGGTAGTATCTTGGAAATGTGATCATATCTATATAGATATGAAAATAGGGTAGAAAATAATTTAGTCAATTGTGTTATTGATTTTTATCTTAAAAAAATAGAAAGTAACTGGCCAAGGGAGAAATTTTCTCTTTATGAAAACAATGTCAAGGATTTGATAGAGGAAATATAATAATTTTATGAAGATGAAGAATACCTTCACTAGAAAGAGAGTTTGGATATAGTCTAATTGACCTAATAGCAAATGTAATGTTTTGATATTTTGATGGAAGTGACCCCCATAAAAAACACATATAACTTATTTTAAAATATAATATGATAAAATAAACAAAATATTTTAAGTATTAAAATACCTATTCAATTTAAATTATGACAACATATGATCATATTTAACATTTAAAAAATCATAATCTAATTGATAAGAATCAACTTTGCACAGTCAAGTATTTCAAGGACTCTTAATAATAAGTATTAGGGCATGCTTTAAAATTTCCAATTAAATAATGTGATGGTTATGAAGTTTATAACATCACTCATCATGTAAATAAAAATAAACTAATTTTAAATTCATTAGCTTTATTATAAACTCCGATCTCAAGTAGACCACATAGGCACTATAGGAAAACTGTTATCAAAAAATATCATTCACTAAAATAAGTCACTTAAGATTCATATGAGGATGGGATAAACCAAATTCAAGTATAGAACTAACACTTTTAGGTTTTAAATAATAAACTACAATATTCTTCATACATGATCTAAAGAATGAGAACTCAAAAATACTTTAGTATTTATTATTTATGCATTAATACAATGCTTTTGCATGTTTATCATGAGGATCCTTAGCTTAAAATTTATATTTATTAAGATCAAGTAATTTTATTATAAAATATAAATATTTACTTATAATTGAAATTTATTTTATTAGATAAATCCTTCTAGTATATTTACATTTTTGTTTAGTTACAAAAATATTTCTCACCAACTCCCCTCTATTGGCTTACATTTTAGACATATTATTTTATTGTTTATAAGATTGTAGTGCTTCTATTGTTGACACCTCCACCCTCATATCCATGCCCACACATTGATATGACCTTATCAAATCCAAGTCTATCACTAGGACAACCTCCACCCTATGCAAAATCACATACAATGCTTTCTTGTATGTCTTGTAGTACACCAAAATTGGATTAAGAATGTGCACATTCATGAATTGTGTATCTCTACACACTACAATACCACTTGTAGGCTAGAATAGTATGTGGTCATCCATGCTAATTCCAATCATATCCTATCCCCCTTCCCCTTCTCCTAAGCCTTCCTATTTGTTGGAAGGAGTAGGAACTTGCAAGGCATAGTAAAAAGCAACATTGAGCATCTCTGAGATATTCTAAATGTATCCCAACAAAATAAAGGTACCCTCCATAATAGAAATCAAGTATCCAAAAGGATAAATGGTCCAACCCATATGTATTCATTGTAGGTATAAACTTACTACCATGTTGCTCTCTCCATGCTCATTCCCCATTCCCTCTATAGATTTTGAGTAGTTAAATGATTACCCCAACTTAAACTATTAATAAATCCTTACTTCTACTATTTTTTATGCAATTCTACTTCTCTGTAATTTGTTTTCCAATCTACTCAAATATAAAATCAAATCTCCCCTCCCTCTTCACTCCCCCTCTCCTTTTTACATTCTTATTTGTCATTTTTGTTTACTACTCAAGTTCCACTTCTTAACTTTTAACCCATTTTATGAAAAATTATCACTTCCCTCTTCTCTTCCACATGGCACCTCCATTGAAGGTGTTAGTGCCAGGTTATCCATAATCTAGCCAAGAAACATCATCATCTTTGGTTGTACCATCATTGTCATAAGAAACAACAATGTGAGTAGATTGGGACCAAAGACCCCATGATTTGTGTGGGATAATTGTAACAATAGTGGATTTAATGGTGGTGGGGTTGGAAAAACTTTGGTTGATAGAGGAGATGATGGCAAGAAGTTACATATGATTTATGGGATTAGAATGGACAATAGGGTGCTACTTATTGGTATCTAGCTCATATTAGTTGAGCCCTTTCCAAAATCCTATAGACCCTAATTTAAAATATTCCTTCTAAAATAAGTGTTAAAATATAATCCCCATATATACCTCTTTTTCATTCCATCCCTTCTTCTACTTCAGGCGACCAAACCAAAGAACCATTAGGCAAAGCATTTGAGTCCATTCATTCATACTATTTAATGTGCACATGCTTGCTTTTCCAATTTTCTTGACAGCATCGATTAGTTATTATTCCACTCTATAAATTTTCCTTTAACCCTCCTAGGAACCTATAACACATGATAGTCCAAAGTATCATGAAATGCCACCATCTCTCCCTTGACTTTGATGATAAATTTGAAGGAAACCTTCACACACTTCTTCCATGAATTATAAACTCAATATTTCACGATTATAGGTTTCATCATCTTTTATCCATAGAATCTTCACTATTTTATCCTTTGATATTTTTTGTATATTTTTTGTTTGTTCCTACAAATGAGCATAAGTATTACATTCTTACAGGAGGAAGAGTGTGAAAATAAGGTGGACACGGGCAAGTGGTCAACAATGGAGGGTGGTGCTCGTGGATACCACCTCTATCATAACTTTATTGGCACAAAATCTGACAAATGGTGGAGAGTGTTCTCATATGGAATATGTGCACATTGCTTTTTCCAAGAATAGTCACCTCCAAGGTTTTTTGATGCTTGCTTTTGCTTACAAGTAATAGAACATGTTGCAACAACATATCAACATTCTAACTTGGCTTGTTACTTGGTCATGTAGATTGATCATGAGGAGGAGGCAATAATGACATCTCATACTATAGATTTGAGGTGAGGGGATAATTTGTTTTTTCTTTGTGCACAAAGGTCACTCATACATACATACATGCAAATATATATATATATATATATATATATATATATATATATATATATATATATATATATATATATATATATATATATATATATATATATATATATATATATATATATATATATATTTGCATGTATGTATGTATGAGTGACCTTTGTGCACAAAGCAAAAACAAATGATCCCCCCTCACCTCAAATATTTAGTATGTATATATATATATATATATATACACACACACACACGTGTGTAAAGAGAGAGTTTTTTTTTTGTGGAGGACCTTAGCAACTATGCCACCAATGAGATCTACATTATCAATGGCCATGCCCTCATGCACCTTGACCACCTCGAGGGTGTCACCTATGGTTGCTATTGCCTTCTTCAAGTTCTCGGTCTTCTTAATGATGATGAGGATGAAGGCCTTAAGTTTTAAGCA
Source organism: Wollemia nobilis (assembly GCA_028583015.1). NCBI lineage: Eukaryota > Viridiplantae > Streptophyta > Pinopsida > Araucariales > Araucariaceae > Wollemia > Wollemia nobilis. The sequence goes on along the minus strand of JAQPPZ010006183.1, from coordinate 4,591,787 downwards.
TAGACATACACAATTTTTGTTCAAGGTATTTCATTTGGGTTTATTTGGTTTTTTGGACTTTCAATTTTGTTTTGTTAGTTTCATGAATATATATATATATATATATATATATATATATATATATATATATATATATATATATATATATATATATATTTATTTATTTATTTATTTATTTGGTTAGTGTGAGAAAATCCTACGACCAATGCACATGGTTGAGCAGTCTCCTCCCAACCATGACCCCTTGTAAATCCAAGAGCTATGCTTATCAATAGGGAATTTAACATGCAACCACCCCTCGCACACTCACCCACATTGTGGTTTGAACCTTGGACCTCTCGAAGAAGAGCCAAAGCTCGAACCGTTGCGCTATCCCCCCTAGATTGTTGATTTCATGAATATCATTTTATAAGCAGTTGATATGAGTACATTTTTGCTGTACCACAACTATTTGTAGTAGGAAACCAACTCTTTTTCTAGTTGGTTACATGTGATAGAAATGAGGTCCAACTATATTACATCATCACCACATAGGTGTATTATAACAATTTGGTTATTATACATAAGTCGTTGGGCAAGATTCGAACCTAGGTCTCCTTGAAAATCAAGAAATTTTAATAGTTGAGCTAATGTCAGTTGATGTGTTAAGAAACCAACTTGATGAATGAGAGAAGTTGATGACTAAAATTGGTATAGATAAAAAAATAAAACAAACAAACAAACTTATGTAGATTTTATTTTACATTATTTTGTTGGTTATACTTATTAATGAATGAGAGAAGTTGATCATTAGAATTGTTTAATACAAACATTAAAAATGTAAAGGATGAGAGAATATGAAGCCCTCGCTCCCATACAATTATTTAATACAAACATTAAAAATGTAAAGGATGAGAGAATATGGAGCCCTCGCTCCCATACAATTATTATTTTTATTGCATATAAGTTTTTGAATGAATATTCATCATTTACAAAGGCAATAGTTTATGATTTAAAACATATGTATAATGTTCAATAAAATAGACATATTCTAATCTTTGTGATTAAATATAAATAAATTATCATTTAAAATAAATGTTGACACATAGAAGATATGAAGGGTATAGGTGATGTATTACATGCTTCTCAAAGACATGGATCATTTGAAAAACTTGCTTCATGCTTAAAAAAAAATTGTTACATGGTATTGACATTAGGTGAAAGCATTTGTTTTTAGAGATGATACAAAAATAAAAGTTTATGTTCAAACATAAACTTTTATTTTTATTTAGCCCCCACTTCGGGGTTACCTTCTTTAATAAGAAGCTCAATTTTTTTTATGACTCAAAAATGTTAAATCATAACAAAGAAAAAGAACTTGGATGTGATTGCATAATAAAAGATAAAATAAATTTCTTATATATTTTTTTTTATGACAAATGAATTTTTTCATGTTTAAAATAGTTTAATGTGTAATGAGTAGAGAACAAAATTAATATAATTTATTTAGAATTAAAAACAACATTTGTTAAAATAAATCCATCTTTCAATGTTTAAATGATTAAAACAAAAACATTAAACACAAATTTTAAAAAAGATAATGTTTAATTTCTATATAAATTATTTTGAATCTATTATAAAATATATAATAATCCAATGATTATATATATAAATGTTTTAAATATTTTCAAAAAATAACTTGCATATGAAAGTATTTTTTTTGTTTTACAGAAGAAAAAGTATTAAAGTAAACAAAATAATGTTACTAAAATAAATATATAAATAAATAAATGTTACTGAAAATATATAGTTGTATAAAAGAATCCATAATACTTTTGGAAGATGTATTAAGTGAATGAATATATATTGATATGTTTGAAATTGATAATGTTGTTGGATGTAGCTTCTATAAACCCTAAGTCCCTTGAGCTTGGGTAGTTAGCAAACGCTCTGCCACTATCATCTAATCTATCCCTTTTAGTGTATGTTATGATTTGAACCTTGAACTCCAACATTTCAAGGCATCGAACTAGGTAGCCAACTGACAAACACTTTTGAGTATGCTATGGTTTGAACCTTGAACCCTCACCTTCCAAGCCATCGAACTAAGGTAGTCAACCAACAAATACTCGGTTGCTACCATCCAACCTATCCCCTTTTGAGTATGTTTTGGTTTGAACTTTAAACCTCTTTAAAAAAAGGAAAGTCCTAACTACCGCATTGAATGAATATATATATTAGTTGAATAGGGGAATCCATAACATTTTTTTGCTAGATACAAGGTATGACTGCATATTAAATTAGAAGCTGTCATTATAAACTCTAACCCTTAAGTAAAGATAAAGTGAATAGAACCTCAACTGTGTAGAACAATCCAACCAATACAATTCATCAACAAACACTCAACTACCAACCACCCTTACTCCTTTTAGACAAAAATAATTGAAAATATTTTCCAAAGGAAACTTTTCCCTTCTCCCTTTAGCGTTTTGTCACGTCTTTTCACCACGGAAGTGCATGTGGGGTTAACAAAAAAATAGTTTTACGCGCTCACACGATCTTCACGATATCTTGTGCGGGTGAAAGCGGTAGACAGAACTGACACACGGTCAACATTAAATTTGCGTGTTGACGACAGCTTGCCGGACAAATTCGTCAGCACAAAAAATGCATAACCCTCATCCAACGACTGAAATTCCATCGACGTCGAACCATCTTGAACGCGTAGACTTCTTCTGATAATCGAAGTTGCATAAACTCCACTTCACTGTACCTAATCACGCACAGTTTGCACGTAACAGGAGTGAGTTTGACGAGTTCTGTGTCGAGACAATGCTTAGGCTGTGGAATACAGCCAGAACACAGAATTTGATGAAATAAATAGACCCTTCAGGCATTGGGGCCCCCTCCTGATGTCAAATGGCAGAAGCCTTTGTGAGGGGCAGCTGGAGTCGGATTGTGCGGTGGTACATTAAATTTATTGGAGTTTTTCCTAACGATTATTTTAACCGATCTATAGTTGGATTGCCGCGTTCGTGTACTGCTCGTAGGGCATTTAAGGTAGTCTTGCCTTAGAATTAGGGGCAAGGAGCATTAGAGAGCCTAGACCGTGGATGGGTTTTTGGTTTTGCCTTTGAGAAATCGGTTGCATTCATTCAGAATGACGTCCATCAAGGTGTATTTGATGATGATTCCTGTGTTGGTGCTGCTTCCTGTTGTTATGATGGCCTCTGAAGAATATGTTGGAGCAGTAGCTAATGCCAGTGTTTCAAGAGAAATGAACGAGGGATTGGGGCTGCTTGAGAACAGCTCGAACGGTGGTGGTTGGAGTGGAGGTGGAGGTGGAGGTGGAGGTGGAGGAGGAGGAGGAGGAATGGGATTTGGGTCTGGAAGTGGTTTTGGAGGAGGAGGAGGAGGAGGAGGAGGTGGTGGAGGTGGGGGTGGAGGAGGAGGAGGTGGTGGGGGAGAAGGAGGAGGAGGGGGATTTGAATTTAGTAATGCAAGATTGTTTAAGGCCTACTTGGCTCTGCAGGCGTGGAAGAAGGCCATCATAGATGACCCTTTGGGCATCACCAAGACTTGGGTTGGAAAGGATGTTTGTAGCTACACTGGAGTTTTCTGTGCGCCCCCCTTGGACAAATCATGCGACAAAGTTGTTGCCGGCATCGATTTGAACCATGGGTTTCTCAAGGGCTTGCTGGTTGAGGAATTGGGCATGCTCACTGATATTGCTCTCTTCCATATCAATAGCAACCGTTTCGGTGGGGGCATTCCTCTGGGTGTCAAGAAACTGAATCTACTGGCAGAGCTGGATGTCAGCAACAACAAGCTCTCTGGGGATTTTCCTCATGTAGTTCTGGCTCTGCCCAACTTAATCTTTTTGGATATCAGATTCAATCAGTTTAAGGGCGTTATTCCTCCGGAGCTCTTCAACAAGAAGCTGGATGCCATCTTTGTGAACAACAATTTTTTTGTGGATGAAATTCCCTCCAACTTAGGGAACTCTCCGGTATCTGTGATGAGTTTGGCCAACAACAAGCTGAGCGGGACTATTCCTCAGAGCATTGGCAACATGGCCGAAAGCTTAAATGAATTGTTGTTTATTAACAATCAACTGTCCGGATGCCTTCCAGAGGAGACAGGGAAGCTGGATCAGCTGCATGTGTTGGATGTGAGTTTTAACAGCCTAGGGGGTCATGTGCCTCTCTCTCTTGGCTGTCTTGACAGCGTAGAGCAGCTCGTTCTGGCTCACAATGAGTTCTATGGTTCCATCCCTGATGTGGTTTGCTCTATAAGGAGCCTGGACAACTTGACTGTCTCCTACAATTATTTCACAGGCGAAGGTGAAAGCTGCCCTTCACTTCCAAGCAGGGGAGTTGGGTTCGATGACTCGGAGAACTGTATTCCTGGTCGTCCTCGGCAGAGATCAGCTGGGGAGTGTGCTTCCTTTGGTGGAAAGCCTAAGACTTGTCCTGAGATTCTTTTCCCTCATGTACAATGTCCTCTACCGCCAGTTCTGCCACCAATATTCAAGCACCCTTCTCCTCCTCCGCTGAGATACCTCTCTCCGCCACCTCCTGTTTTCAATGTGCCCACAGCCAGGTACGCATCCCCACCCCCACCTTCCCCAAGCAACCCTCCATCTTCTCCTCCTCCACCACCGCCAACTCCATGTGCCCCTCTTCCCCATCATCCTCCGACTTCTCCGCCAATGAATTAACCCAACCAGATATCATTCTCTTTGTATTTCTTATATTAACTCTATTACATGGTGGATTGTTTGTTGGGATCTGATTGGCTTCATGGGTTTGTAAGCAACATGGTGGATTGTTTGTTGGGATCTGATTGGCTTCATGGGTTTGTAAGCAGCTGATATTGTTATTAGATTCTTCACAGTGCTTCCAATGGTGTTTGAACATGACATGTAAATGACAGTTTAGAAAGCTTGATGCAATACATGCCTAGTACTTCTGGCTCCTTGCCATAAAAATCAATCATATTTGATTTGTAATCGACATTGCAATGATTCGTTGGCTGGGAAAGTTCATCAGAAAGAATTCTTATTCTAAGAAGTAAGGATATCTAATTTTTTACAATTCTTATTCTAAGTAAGGATATCTAATTTTTAATCCTTTTCACAATTGCGACTGCCAGATTTTTTTTTCGTAATAATATTATTGATTACTAATGGGTTGTGTGATTGAACTAGCAGTGGTTTCAAAATATTATCTAGAAGGCTTCCTTTTTTTTGCAAATGTTGAATTGTTCATGTGTTTCATCATTTATATCGGCCAACCGCCCCACCAACCCAAATAGAAACGGGACGCTGCAAGTTTGCATTCAAATGGACTTTAATTTTGCATTTACTGTCATAAACCGTCCTCTACGAAACGACTGTGGGAAAGAGTTGCGAGTTATAAAAGCGGAGAGGTGAAACCCAGAAGGCATTAACTAGAATCTTCATAAAGCTCGTGTTTGTCATTAACGTCTCTGTTAAAGATGTCTGCACAGTATACGATCCACAAGGATTCCAAAATTTGAAATGAATTAAGTACGATGGCGAGAAAAGCTGCCAGACTCTTTCAATATCTATAGACTTCATGTCTAATGTGCAGGCATTTGGTTTGGTAAACATCCTTTGGACCTGCAACCAAATGTACCTGCAACCAAATGTACAGTGATGATTGTTTCCAACAAACCCACCATCTTGTTAACATTAACCCGGTGTGAGATGGGGACTGCCGGTTACACATGGTTTGCACTGTCGTTTGGGCAGCATTCAGAGCAGTCAAATCAAACTACTGCATGTTAAGATGGGCACGCCTACAAATTTTGAATCTAAATCTCCTTTAATGAATACCCAAACTAACCAACCCACCATTCAACTAAGTTTCTGAATGCGTTGAAAATTGAGGTTTGGTTTACAAGAATTGACTGGCAACGCATTCATTTGGAATTGACGTGTGAAGTCTGGGGCAAATTTTCATTTGGAAGATGTGCTTTAAGGGACGTATAGATATCCATAGAAATTTGTAGGCCTCTACGGTTGAACTTTGGGGCAAACAAAAATACAAAAGAAAATGCATTCTCTGGATGTTGAACACTTAATTAATTGGACTGTAGGAGATCGTTCTCCGCGGAGTCGGCCGACAGACGTTGAAATATTACATCACCTTTGAAATGACAATGAGGAACAGCAGGTTTTAAATTTATTTTTGTTAAGCTGCTTTACAGCTTCGCATGGGAAATCATTGGAAGTTTTTAGAATATATATGAAGTAAGAAAAGATAAAAGTACAATGGAGTAGACCTTTCCTACCAAGTAAGTAGTCTACTTGATAGCTTCGCATGGGAAATCATTGGAAGTTTTTAGAATTTATATGAAGTAAGAAAAGATAAAAGTACAATGGTGTAGACTTTTCCTACCAAGTAAGTAGTCTACTTGATGCGCATGATAGGAATATATATAGATCATATTTTGGATTGTTTATATCAAAAATGTAAAATTACAGTTTAGTTTGTGCAAAAATTAAATGGAAGGCCCATAGGTTTATAGGTGAACACAATATAACATATATCAATAAAACCGATGTGATGAGTGACAATTAAAGCTACTCTAACTCAGGCTGTTATTAGATCTATAGTGTCCAGCACATACGTGTTCTCGGCTATTATTAATATAAGGTTTTTGTCTTGTTAATTTCTCGGCTATTATTAATATAAGGTTTTTGTCTTGTTAATTAGATTTTTATTTAAAATGTTTATTAAAAATTAAATTTATTAATTTAGGATTTATATGGGAAGAGTTTTAGTGAAAATTTATTAAGTGTTTGTATGGTTGGTTTTATTGTGTTACATAGTTTTCTAGCAAGATAAATTAGCTCCCATATATTTTGTAAGCTTTTTTTTAGGTCATTTTTTTGTCTTCGGGTTAGAATTATGCATAAGGGGTTGGATTCGAAATGTATTTGTAAAAGAATGGCGAATCCTAATCAAAATTAAGGTGACTTAAGCAAATAAAATCAATCATTTTTACACCAAAATTTAAGGTATTTGGAACTCTAAAAATTAAGGTCATATTTGGGGAAAATTTTGAACTTTTAAATCACCTTATAACTTCATAAACACATCACCATTAGATCAAGTTTGAAAAGATATTTCCAACGAGTACACATATGCCTATGTTTGGATATATATTGTGGTGAATTAACCCTAAGAAAACATTGGTCTTGAAAATTTCAGGCGAATGGGCCGACGTCGAGGATCCTCATATTCGCCAATTTTAAATTTTGGAAATCCTAATATTCACCCAATTTGTGAATATTTGCCATTGTGCATAGCCTTGGTTCGGGTGGATTCCTTATTATGGCTTCTACCCCTAACAAGTTAGTAGTTGATGCTGGTATTGTTGGCGTGGATGTATGTGCAAATGATGCCTCTCAAGTGGCCGAGAAAGTTCATACTGAGAGTGTTTACAAGGTAAACCCTCTACTCCTCATGTTATTATCCTCATTCTTGAGTTTGATACTACATGCAAGTGGCTTGAGAATTGTACCTTAGTTGGGTGTTTTGTGGGTAAAATCCCACCAGAAAGTGTTTCAAAGGTTGGGTCAATTTTGTTTGGGTTCCCCATGGGGTTTGGAAGCTATTCAAAACATTACCAAAGGTTTATTCCTATTCCACTTTACTGAACCGAAGCATGCCTAGGTCATTTATCAACATGGTCGATCGTATGTCCATAACTCTCTCCTTGTCTTTTCCCCTTGGACCTAGAATTTTGTTGTTTCTGAGGAAGAACGTGCCAAACAGGTCCAAGTTTGGGTTGAGTTCCTTCGACTTCTATTACCTTTATGACCTTATCTTAAATATACTGTGGCATCCTTTTGTAATGTTATTTGTGTCGAGCCATAAAAATTATTTTTGGCTCACCCTAAAAAAGGAATTATGTTGAGATATATATCTCTAAGAATCACAAGGATACCATTGATATTTAGATTGGTGCCCAATGCATATCTTATAGGGTTTATACCCGAATCTTCTTAATACATGTTTTAGATGCCAATCCTCTAAGCACAAAATCAAAGATTGTCCTCTAGCCACCCAAAGAACTAAATCAACTCCAAAGCCTAATAACACAACCACTCCTTAGTCTACTAAGGGATGAAAAACTGTGAGCAATTAGAGGAATAACTGCAATAATGGTTCCATGGGATCTACACCCTCTAGGGCTCATATCAAAGATCCCAGCAAAGCTCCCAAGCAAGATAGCAAGAGAAAGGAAGTTTTTCCACCACCCCCTTTTGAAAATAAGTTCAAAGAGGCAACCAAGCCTTGTTACATCAGAACTCCCATTATGTTAGTATAATTTTTGCCTAGGCAATCATTCATACAAGTTCTCTATCGTCTCCTCCAACAAGCGTTAGATTAATAAAGAACCAAACTAGAAGCTGGTAATTTTTATTAACTAAAGTGCTTTAATAAGAGCATAAAACAAACACTCAACAAATATAGAGATGAAACTACCAACCAACAAATTTGTGTAACAAGCTTGAAATAATCTAACAAACTAACAACCTGCTTAGCTAACAAGATAATCTAGAAGCTAAAAAACTCTAGCTAACGTGAGTAGTGAAATGCTTCATGTAGTATATTATTAATCCTTAAGCTTAACTAGTAATCCTTAAGGCTAACAAATGATGTCCTCATCATATCTTCCTAAAATAGAAGCATTGGACTCCAATGCTTTTACAATAAAAGAAGTGTGAAATACAAAATATTGAATACAAGGGCAATGATGTCAATCGATGCCAGTGTTGGAATGTAACGTATAGTCACAACTCTATCGTCGATTTGGAAAGGAAGTCGATGAGGACCAATGGCCTATTGTTGAGTTTGTGAAGGCTACTGCAAAAAATGAACCAACCTGGCTAAAGGAGGTTGCAAAGAAGATGGTATTTCAACACCAGGAGGAGACATAGTAGGAGGGACAATAGGAGGAGGTATTGGTGATGAAGGAGGGATCACCTCCTTGTGAGAAGTATGTACAACTAGTGTTGGTGTGTTCTATGACCTGCTAAAGATTAAGGTAATCTTTTGTGGCTGACTAAAGTGCAACAAAAGTGTGGTGTTCTTAAGACTATGAATGAGAAATGTCTTATTCATATGATGCAATGTGTATGTATTGTTATAAGCATTATATTGAGCCCTCTTATCATATTGATAGGGCTTGCCAAGAATTAGACCACAACAATCCATCAAAATCACATCACATGTTACTATCCACAAAATACAGACCAAATGCAAAGGACATCGTGTAATTTTTTGTGATTTAGGTGGAACCATTATCCTTTCATCAACTATGGACAAGGATGTGGTTCCAAAGGTAGCTGTAACCTATCAACTATAGATCTCGTAATCAAATTCTTTTGGGAGCCATTGTCAATGATACATTCCACAAAAAAATCATGAGTTAGGTGGTATTTTATGACAAACTAATTATCACGGCCACCTTCATACAAATTATGAGTCATCAGGATAACATTGTTGAGTTTAGCCTTCAACTCATCATACTCTCTATCTCCTATAATCTCAATGGGACAATCTTGTGGTTTCTCGCTTTGAGATTTTACAATAAGATTCTTCTTCTTTCGAAAGTAATCAGATTCTATATGACTTCTTCTTTTACAATAACTACAAAATTTCTTGTTATTGAAACGAGGAGAAGAATAAGAAGGTGAAGAGAAAGAAGAAGGTGTCTTTGCCTTCTAAATTGGTGCCTTGGAAGTTCCTATAGAAAACAAAGAGAGATCCTTTCAATCAAGCAACAAATTTCTCCTCTACAAGTTGTGCATGGTTGAGAGAGGCATCAAGTGTGGATAAGGGAGTATACTTTAACTCCATATACAAAGGATCCTATAATCCACTCTTGAATTTGGTGATGAGAACTTGATGCAGGAGCATCCGGTAACAGTGTCGGCAATCTTGCATCCTTCTAAATTTTCTTTAAGTTTTTGTATTTTGATGTATTTTGGTTCCTTTTCGGAGGGAAGATGTTGCAAAGCAGAAGGGGAAGTTGGTAGAAGAGCTAAGGCAAAAGTTGGGGAGGTCGCGAAATCGCGACCTTCGAAGCGGTGGCAAAGGCAGGGACCAGTTCTGTCGCGATATCGCGACGTCGTGATATCGCGACATTTGTTTGCAGTTGGAACGTAGGGAGGATTCCGTCGCGATATCGCGACGTCGCGATGTCGCGACGGTTGTTGAGAAGCAAAGGCAAGGGGTGATCTCCGTCGCGATATCGCGACTTTATTTTAGAGGCGGTGGTGAGGAGCTTTAGACGTCGCGATATCGCGACGGTCTACAGAACATGGCGGAGGAGTTGAGTCCTGTCGCGATATCGCGGCAAATCAGAAACTACCACGTGGCGTATTTCCAAGGCAGTACCAAGGGTTAAGACAAACCCAAGATCATGGCAAAGGACCTCAGAAAGGTGAAGACGAAGGTGGAGGGGTCGACCGCGACCAAGTAAAGTTAAGGTCGAATAAAATAGCGGACGGCCAAACAAGGCCGAAAACTGACACGTGGACTGCCACGTGTATCCTCGAAGTTGTAAAGGGCACGTGCCTTGAAGATTGCGCATTAAGGAGAGGGCAAGCCGAATTTAAACACGTGGTTAGCTACGTGAATCTGGTTAAAGATGGAGGCCACGTATCATGGAATGAAATTTTACAGCCGCATGCATTAAAGGGAGAGAACCATCTTTCGGATGCATTTTACGAAAAACAACTGTAACAGGGCATGGCCGGTATGGAGGAGACGGCAGTACAGGGTACGACGGCGGTTGCAGGTCGAGGAAGACCATGAATGCGAGCAGCAGTGCAGATCGGGCGGTGGCCCATTTATGATCGAGAATTTTGAAGCTTCGACAGGAGGGAAATTCGAGCGGGAAGGTTGGTAGGTGGAGGCATTGATTGTCGGGAGGGCCGAGGCCTCGATAAAAACCCAAAATTTCAAACTGTGAAGGTGGACCGGAGAACAGGGGAGTGGTACAGTGGAAGAACAGAGCTGAACTCGGCCATTGTAAAGCCTGCGGGCTGTTTCATTCAAGCCTGTAAAAAAATTTATTTTTTTTATTTTTAATGAAAAGGCAAGTTTTTTGAAGTGTTGGTATCGGGCGGTGGCCCATCTATGATCGAGAATTTTGAAGCTTCGACAGGAGGGAAATTCGAGCGAGAAGGTTGGTAGGTGGAGGCATTGATTGTCGGGAGGGCCGGGGCCTCGATAAAAACTCGAAATTTCAAACTGTGAAGGTGGACCGGAGAACAGGGGAGTGGTACAGTGGAAGAACAGAGCCGAACTCGACCATTGTAAAGCCTGCGGGCTGTTTCATTCAAGCCTGTAAATTTTTTTTTTTTTTTTTTTTAATGAAAAGGCAAGTTTCTTGAAGTTTTGGTTCCCAGTGCCCCGTCAGTGGTATCAAAGCAGGAGTTCCTGAGCGTACAACAGACTGCCGAAGGAGAGAGACAGTTGTACCAGGACGTGTGGGAGGGTTTGAGTTTGGGTGAAGATGCCTCCGAGAAGAAACCCGATGGGTGGAAGAGGCATGGCAGCGGAAGATTTTTGGGCATTGCAGTGGCAAGTCCAGGCCCTGCAAGAAGAGCTACGCAGAGGACGTGAGCCGAGAAGGGATGCAGACAGTGAGGATGAAGTGGAAGAGGAGAATGAGTTTGAAGAAGAGGAAGATGTAGATCCGGCCCAGGCCAGATTGTACAAGGCCATATCCCAGATCGAGAAGAGGTCGAAGTTAGAAGTTCCTACGTATTTCGAAAACTTGAACCCAGAGGAGTTGATAGACTGGGTGAATGATTTAGAAGAATATTTCGAATAAGAAGAAGTTGAAGACCCTAATCGGGTCAGATTTGCTAAGACCCGACTGAAGGGTCATGCTAGCATTTGGTGGAAGGGGGTACAGCTGGAGAGAAATCGAAGAGGAAAGGAGCGGATAACGAGGTGGGACAGAATGGTGGAGAAATTAAAAAGGCGGTTTATCCCCGTAGATTATGAACTAGACTCGTTACGTAAAATGCGAGTTTGAGGCAGATGAACGAACAGTTCAAGAATACACGGAGGAATTTTACAAGATCTCCATCAGAACCGAACATTTGGAAGCAAGCAAGGAAAAAGTGGCCCGTTACATTAATGGGTTGAGACCGAGTGTGCAGGAGTTGAGTTTGGTTCGGGTAAGCACCATTGAAGATGCTTACCAATTTGCTTTGAAGGTTGAAGAAAAGCTAAACCGAAGGTTTGAAAGCAAGCCAAAAGTAAAAGGACCGGGAGGAAAGAACGATGGAAAGAAAGAAGGAAAGGAAGAGAAGAAAGAAGAGGAGAGCAGCAGCCGAGGTCGAGAAGAAGAAGATGAAGACCCAAAACCGCAAGTTCAGAATGATAACTACCCGAGAGGAAGGGGTAGATCTGGACACGGGAATGAAAGGGGAGTATTCCGTGGAACATGTTTCCACTATGGTGAAGAAGGGCATCGTGCATTCGAGTGTCCACAACACCGGGAAAAGATGAACAAGAAACCGGTGGGTCCCGCCAGAGCAGTTGTGGCAGTTGAAGATGTTGATTCAGAACATTCTGAAGAAGCTGAAAAGGGAGAAGCCATGATTGTGAGAAGGACCATGCTGGTGGAGGAAGACAAGTCTGAGCAAAGGAGAAGCCTGTTCCGTACCCGATGCAAGAGTGCAGGCAAAGTTTGCAATGTGATCATCGACAATGGAAGTACAGACAACTTAGTTTCCGAGGAGATGGTTACTAAGTTGCAGTTGGAGAGAAGGAGGCACCCACACCCGTATCGGATTGCGTGGTTGCGGAAGGACCACCGAGCTTGGGTCTGGGAACGAGTGTTTAGTCACGTTCCAGATCGGGAGATACTAGGATGAAGTCCTGTGTGATGTATTCCCCATGGATGCTTGCCATTTGCTGTTGGGCAGGCCGTGGCAATTTGATCGGAGTGCAGTGCATGATGGTCGTGCAAATACTTACACCTTGAAGAAAGATGGAGTGCGGTACAAGTTGAAGCCATTGCAGACCGAAGATGAGAAAATGTGCAGTAATGCCAAAATTTGTCTGGTAGAAGGCAAAAATTTTTGCCAGGAAACGAAACTTGAACAGGTTGTAAAGGTTGATGGGTGTTCAAAAATATTACAAAGGACGCGGACCGAACAACCTAGAAGTGGTCACTTCTCTTGTTACCCCGGGTGTCTGATGCAGGAGCATCCGGTAACAGTGTCGGCAATATTGCATCCTTCTAAATTTTCTTTAAGTTTTTGTATTTTGATGTATTTTGGTTCCTTTTCGGAGGAGGGAAGATGTTGCAAAGCATAAGGGGAAGTTGGTAGAAGAGCTAAGGCAAAAGTTGGGGAGGTCACGAAATCACGACCTCCGAAGTGATGGCAAAGGCAGGGACCAGTTCTGTTGCGATATCGCGACGTCGCGATATCGCGCCATTTGTTTGCAGTTGGAACGTAGGGAGGATTCCGTCGCGATATCACGACGTCACGATGTCGCAACGGTTGTTGAGAAGCAAAGGCAAGGGGTGAGCGACGTCGCGATATCGCGACTTTATTTTAGAGGTGGTGGTGAGGAGCTTTAGACGTCGCGATATCGCGACGTCGCGATATCATGACGGTCTACAGAACATGGCGGAGGAGTTGAGTCCTATTGCGATATCGCGGAAAATCAGAGCGACGTCGTGATATCGCGACGGTCTACAGAACATGGCGAAGGAGTTGAGTCCTATCGTGATATCGTGGCAAATCAGAAACTGCCACGTGGCGTATTTCCAAGGCAGTACCAAGGGTTAAGACAAACCCAAGATCATGGCAAAGGACCTCAGAAAGGTGAAGACGAAGGTGGAGGGGTCGACCGCGACCAAGTAAAGTTAAGGTCGAAGAAAATAGCGGATGGCCAGACAAGGCTGAAAACTGACACGTGGACTGCCACGTGTATCCTCGAAGTTGTAAAGGGCATGTGCCTTGAATATTGCGCATTAAGGAGAGGGCAAGCCGAATTTAAACACGTGGTTAGCTACGTGAATCTAGTTAAATATGGAGGCCATGTATCATGGAATGAAATTTTACAGCCACATGCATTAAAGGGAGAGAACCATCTTTCGGATGCGTTTTACGAAAAACAACTATAACAGGGCATGGCCGGTATGGAGGAGACGGCAGTACAGGGTACGACGGTGGTTGCAGGTCGAGGAAGACCATGAATGCGAGCAGCAGTGCAGATCGGGCGGTGGCCCATTTATGATCGAGAATTTTGAAGCTTCGACAGGAGGGAAATTCGAGCGGGAAGGTTGGTAGGTGGAGGCATTGATTGCCGGGAGGGCCGGGGCCTCGATAAAAACCTGAAATTTCAAACTGTGAAGGTGGACCGGAGAACAGGGGAGTGGTACAGTGGAAGAACAGAGCCGAACTCGGCCATTGTAAAGCCTGCGGGCTGTTTCATTCAAGCCTGTAAAAAAAATTATTTTTTTTATTTTTAATGAAAAGGCAAGTTTCTTGAAGTGTTGGTACCCGGTGCCCCGTCAGAACTTCAACTATATATTTCATGTTAAGCAAAATCCTTAATTTGTTGAACTAGAATATATAATCATGCATACACATGTTGTGACTTTGCCTTAATATGAACCATGTTACATGGAGGTCTTGTTCATAGTTTGAAGGATAGAAAAATTCCTTCAAATCCTTGACTAGGCCATCCCAAAATTTTATTAGATTTTGGTCTTCTTTTTGTTCCATGATCAAAATATTTGCTAACCTAGAGATTTTGAGTTTTGCAAAGCAAATTATATCTTCATTAGCCATATTTGTGTAAGAAAATCATGTCTCCATGTCCAATATCCAACTATTTAGGACATCAGGATTTCTAGATGCATCATAAGGGTTGACTTCACATTTAGTCTTAACCCATAGATCATTATTGTACATCTTTACATCAGGGGCACTTTAGAGTGTGATATCGTAGACTTTATTGGCCAATAGACCAACAAAGTGGCCATTTGGTCCACTAAATCAAATGTCATTTGCAAATGGATATAAGTCAGGTGATTTAAATAATGACACCTACAGACCCAACCGTGTCAATGTGGGATTATTAACACACCCTAGTGTATGAGACTGTTAAGAGATCTAGGGTGTCCAAGACGTGTTCTCAGCTATTATTAATAATTATAATAATAAAAGGTTTTTGAATTGTTAATTGGTTCTTTATTTAAAATGTTTATTAGAAATTAAATTTATCAATTTTGGAATTATACTGGAAAAATTTTGGTTAAAATTTATTAAGTGTTTGTATGGTTGACCTTATTATGTTACATGGTTTTTTAACAAGATAAATTAGTTTCCATATATTTTGCAGGATCTTTTTTAGGTATTTCTTTTGCCTTCGAGTGGTTTCCTTATTATGGTTTCTAGCTTTAACAAGTTAGCAATTGATGCTAGTATTTTTGGCGTGGATGTTGTGCAAAGGGTCTCTCAAGTGATCTAGAAAGTTCATATTGAAAGTGGTTCACAAGGTAAACCCTCTATTCTTATGTCATTATCCTCATTTTTGAGTTTGATACTACATGCAAGTGGCTTGAGAATTATGCCCTAGTTGGATGTTTTGTAAGTAAAATCCCATTGAAAAGTGTTCTCAAAGGTTGGGTCAATTATGCTTGGGTTCCCCATGGGTTTTGGCTAGAAGTTATTCAAAAAATTACCAAAGGTTTCTTCCTATTCCACTTTATCGAACCGAAGCATGCCTAGGCAACTTATCAACATGGCCCATGGTATGTTTGTAACCCTCTCGTCTTTTCCCCTTGGACCTGGAATTTTGTTGTTTTTGAGGAACAACGCACCAAATGGATCCAAGTTTGGGTTGAGTTCTTTGGACTTCTATTACCTTTATGGCCTTATCTCAACCATATTATGGCATCCCTTTGTAATGTTGTTTGTGTCGAGCCATAAAAATTATTTTGGCTCACCCTCAAAAAAGGGATTGTGTTGAGATAGATATCTTTAATAATATCAAGGATACCATTGATATTTAGATTGGTGCCCAATGAATATCTTAGAGGGTTTATACCCGAACCTTCTTGTAGGCACCAAAATCAATAATAATTAAATACCAATTAATAAGTCATAATTAAATAGTATTATTAATGTTAATTAAAACTAATTAATATAAAGCTGCAATTACCTAAGGTATTAATTAAATTGATTAATTAATTTATCTATTAAAGAATTGGTTAATTGTTACCAAATCTACACAATCAATCACCCCTCCTCAACGGGATCACTTACCCTTGCATACCCTATGGCCACATCATTCATAGTTAACTTCAGTTCCACCTCCCATCATTCATCCCAGTTATATGAAGGAAGAGATTTCATTATCCAAAAATAAACATAAGTTAACTCCACCTCTACCTTATCCTTATCTAGATGGGTGAGGATTGTCCTCACCCAAATCCAATCTCTAGTTAACTACAATCACACCTCATGCAAGTTAACTAACACATAAAAGATAAGAAGGTCAACATGGAGAAAATAATTAAAAATTCAAAGATAATATCTTTCACTTCAGTTGCACAAGTTAACTGAACTTAGTGGATAAAGAAAAATTTATTTAAAAATAAATAAATAAACATGCTTTTGTTTATATAAATTTAACTAATGATCAAGCATGCTAAGATTGGTTGTTTACTTGAGTGGAGGAGATCCCAAGGTGTCTTCATCCATGCGTGCATATCATTTGCATGAGGCCACCCTCCTCCATCTCGAAAGCTATAAATGCACCCCTATGCTCTTATTACGAGAGAGGATGGTTCATGCATTGAAGCGTTGCTAAAATCCCGAGCACACTTTGCATCCCAAATCATCCAAAGTCAATCCTGCACAACCATCCCTGTCTCGTGCTAGACTTGGATTTTAATATTTCGTAAGCTCAGACCAGGCTTTCATTAGCGAACGGACACCACAGCTCGCAACCATCCGACCTCGGATGGTCTTGGTTCGTATTTTTATAGACTTGGACAATCGTATTCCAGCCTATGTAAAAATCTCTAGACACAACACAATGCAACCCAACATATCGCGACACAATTTGACACAACATCACGACAGCAACAAAGACATTGACGATAATAAAATGATGGTAAAATCTTGTATGCTTAATTTAGTACTACTCTTTAATATATCTTTATTCTCTTTATTTACCTATCGTTTCTAACCTTATTTGAAAATTGGGCCTCACCTCGAGAGGCCTGATCGATTTTACTGATCATCTAAATTTCACATGTGTGCAAACATGCAGGTTCGAAGTGAGAAGACACAAGAACAACATAAAACCAAGGCACGACAGAAGACCACAACACTCAGTCGTCTGATCTTATATAATCAAAGATCATAATCGTTCGATGCCCAGATGGTCAAAGCACATGATCGTCAGCTTCCCCGATGGTCAACATCCAAGCAAAGTTTTAGACATAGGAACCTATATTCAAAAGCAGTGGCAGTCATGACTAACTTGCTTTCTAGTGATATAGCAACAAAAATATTGAGGCACCATTATTACTTATAAAATGGGATCGATCCCTCATATATATTGTATAACCCCTACAAGGGCAAACATTATAATTGGAAAAAAAAGCAAAATACAATACAATACATCATTTATATCTTTTTATTTACATATTTTCTATGGTGCATATTTTTATTGTTTACATGATGACGATCACGATGGGCCCATTCCCCTAATTTTGTTGTTTGCATAACATTTTTAAGTCATTCGTTGTTTTTTATGATTAATACGGATTTTACCATTGCATGCTGAAATTTTTTGACATTTTTGTATTTTAGGTTTTTCGTAGGTCACAAGCTGCACACAGACCAAATTGTTCGACCGAAGATGGCCTCGGATTGCAACCATATGGCAACGAAACGATCTTAGATAGAAATAGTTCGACCACGAACAGTTATAGAATACAAGCACTGCCAACATTTGGTATTCGACACAACACATGATCACAGGTAGGGGAATGTTATTCCTTTCTATTTTGAGTTTTTAGTTGGTAGTAGGCTTAGATAAACAAACTTAGACTTATTTTTTGTGTTTGTTTTTGTGTAGTAGTCAGTAAAGAGTTGCCTTTGCTTAGGAAATAATAGTTAGCGATTTTTCATTTTGTGCAAGGTTTAAAATTTGCATCACACTACATGTTTTGCATAAATATTGATGAGTTGGATTTCATCACCAACCATCAATTGAGAACAACAATGTTGGAAGTCATATCCTTCCATTGGCTCGCCCCATAGACACTATAGTGGTCCCCATAAGTGGTTTTTTAGATTTCATCACCAAAAAATACCCCACTCTTGAGGATATCTCGGGGTGGGTTAGGTTAGATACCCCTTTGTTCATGAGGTTTAATAATCAGTGGACCCTTAGCTATCGTTATTGTCCAAGCTCGCATAAGGGTGAAGCAAAAATTTGGTTGGGCAAGTAGTAGGACTTAGACAACACGACCTCCTTTGGGAGGGTCATTTTGTCCCCTTAGGTTACCATAAGCCATAACCACCTTAGGAAGCCATTTTAGCCATTGTTGTATCACTTCTTGTCAGAGAAGTGGGCATCATCATACCCATTAGATTGCATTCCATCACCACATTCATAGTTTTAGTTTAGGTACATCAAACACACGAAAAAAAATCAAATAATAAAGATAAAACAAAGTTCCAAAAAAATTAAAAAATACTCAAAAAATAAAAATAGTTCCAAAAACATCTAACAAACACATCAACTCAAGCATCAACATACTAAAACAAAGAAAATTAGAAACTATTTTTTGTTTGATTGCTTGTTTATGTAGATATATAAATACACCATCATCGTCACACCATTAATCCCTTATTTCATCCATTACTCGCTTAGCTTATGGTCTTGAATCGAAGTCAAGTCCAAGCCCAAGCTCGAGCCCAAGTAGTCATCCAAGACACCATAGATAGTCCAATCAGGCTTCCCATCCATCCACCACTCCTCCAACTCAATAGGAAGTAACCTCGCAACCATACCAAGGTAGCTTGTCTAGCTACACCCATCAGACCACCACCAACCCACTTGAGACGCACAACTAGGGAACTACCTACTGCCACATCCCCACAACCATTCGTGAATCCACTAGTCTAGAGACACTTGTGTCCTTGGGCCGCATCAGCTTCATTGACATTGAAGTCACACTAGCCTTCCAAGGTTGCTAATTTCCCCCACTAGATTCACTGCCATTGACCATTCCACCTCGTTAGATATTATCAATGCCCCAAGAGCAGGTGTATACTTATGCAACCCATTCTGCCAACCCACATCCTGAGTATGGCATACCCGTGAATACTTCCCACTTAAGATTTATAACCCCCAATCTAATGTCGACCATTAGTTTACATCCATGGATCCAAACTAATACAAGTGGGCCTATGTTAACATGACATATCAATTGTTTGTGTCTACTTCACTTGCTTCGTCCTATCCGCCATCCCAAGGGCCAAGCCACCCAACTTCCAAAACTACCCAAGAATTGTTCTTTACACAATCTCCATCATGGGCCACCCGACCACCAACCCTATAGACTTAATGTCTTTAAAACAATACCAACCACAATCCACTCAACCACCAGAGCTAAAAGCCTACAAACAGTTGCCATCCTAATAGTACCAGCAGTTACCACCATAACCATACTACCAACAATAGTTTACACCCACACAACAATACCAACAAATACCATTGTAACAGTACTACCAGCATCAACCACCACCCACACAATAGTACCAACAACTACTATCGCAACGGTACTACCAACCACAACCACCACCCACACAACAGTATCAACAGCTTCCACCGCAACAATACTACTAGCAACAACCTCCACCCATGCCACAACATCAACAACAACCTCCCATCCAGTACCAACAACAACAAAAACAACCTCTGTCCATGCCACACCCTCAATAACAACCTCCCATCTAGTACCAACAACAACAACAAAAACCTTCATCCACACCACAACATAAACAACAACCTCCCATATAGTACCAACATCAACAATAACAACCTCCTCCCATGCCACATCATCAACAACAACCTATCCAATATCAATAAGTCATCCTGCATCAACATCAACAACCCATCCAACATCAATAAGTCATCCCACATCAACATCAACAAAAACCCATCCAACATCAAAAATTCATCCCACATAAACACTAACAACCACCCATACAACATCAACAAGCCATACCACATTAATACTAAAAACCACCCCTCACACACCAACAAAATTTCAACTAGAATCCATCGACTCATCCCACCTGCATCCATCACCAATCTGCACAATACAACCAATATTCATCCTCGGTTTTCCAAACTGATGCATATCATACAATCATCCCAACCATCCCATACAAAGTTCAAATATTTGTCAACAAGGTTGACAATTTGGCATTACAAGTTATGGATATTGTATATTAGAATTTGACGCTCAATCAATTACAAAATTACCCAATTCACTCTTCGGTACTGTCATTGCCATATCCTCCCTTGTTTGTAATGCCAAAAATTGAAAATTTTAAGGGAAAGGAGGACCCCTAGGATCACATAAGATCATTTATCAACAAGTACTACCTTATCAATGATATTGACCCTCTCATGCTTTACACATTCCTACTATCCCTTGGGGGGAACCTTGGATTAGTTTAACCATTTGCCTAGACATATCATATATAATTTTGAGCAATTGGCAAACCTATTTTTGGAATGTTTTGCCATTATTTTTAAAAGAAAAATGACACTCACGTATCTGTACAACCTCCATCAATTTGATGATGATTTTGTCTTAGAATATGGTGCACGATGGAGAGTTGTAATAACTAAACTCCCCTTTGCCCTCCCCATCATAGAGCTGACTCGATTATTCATGAGGAGTTGTTCGAAACCAATATCATTACTACTACAACTCCAGCAATATCACATGATCTAGGAAGCTTTAGCACAAGCTAAGACCATTGAAGACATTAAGATCCAAGAGGGTGAGATAAAACTCAAAAAGAAGGAATGGCCAAATAAGAATTCCAAAGGCACTTCTAACAACCAATCAAAACCTAATAAAGTTAATCAAGTGGCAATTAGTAGCCCAAGCGTGCCTAATAAACAACCACATAAAATGCAACAAGTGCAATTGCAGCAAGGATAACATCCATCACAACAACCAACTTACAATGCCATACCACCTCCCGACCAACTACAGAACCCCCAACTAGACAACCGTAATAAGCATCCTACTAGAACCCCATGAAATTTCACCTCACTTCTTGATCCCTACACGATTATCTTTCAACTATTTTATGAGGCACAAGCAACATCATTGCTAGAAGTAAGACCAGAAGACCCCAATAAGCCTAATCCAACATCGTACAAAGAGTATTACCATTGTGCTTACCATAGGCGATAAGGTCATGACATCAATGATTGCATTTTATTTCAACATCTGGTCCAAGACCTTATCAGCAAGGGGGTCATTATTGTAGATAATTTTCTTGTACCATCCAAGTAGAACCTTAGCATTTATTAGGATCCCTTGCCACAACATGGGTGAAACCAACAATTTCAAGTGCCACCAACCGCCGACACCCTCTCAAAACAGGTCAACCACCTCAACACCACACAATATCATAATTTTGTAGGGATGATTCATGTTGTTACTTGAAATAAATGCTATCCTAGTCAAAATATACCATTAAGTACTACTCCCAATATATCTTCATCCTCTGTTGTGCCACCTCCACCAATGCAAGTCGTAATACGCCTCCCATGACCAGTCATATTTCTCACCAACCGCCTCACACAGAGCCTCAATATGGCTTCGACTAAACTCTCAATTTACGAGCTCATACAACAATCACCCCCACATTTTGAGGAATTGATAAAAATATTGAAATCCATCGACCTTCATGCTTAAGATCCAAACATCTTTGTAAATTTTATGGACAACGTCAAAACTTGCATGGAGCCTGCAATCACCTTCTATGATTATGATATCTAGATATTATCAATAGAAGTGTTAGATCCTCCACTGTATATTGTAGATCTTATCGAATATAAACTCTTTAAACGAGTTTTGGTTGACACTGGTTCCTCAATAAACATCATAACATCTATGGTGCTCCAACACCTCCACCTACTGCCCTCACACATAGTCTCATCCACCTTCACTCTACGGGCCTTCAATTATGTATTGTGCTCAACACTTGGGATAGTCATTCTACCTATTCAAGTGGGTGGTAAGACTATTCATACTTTGTGTCACATCCTTGAAGGAGAAATGTAGTACAATATCTTTCTTGGAATGCCATAAATTTGATATATCTGATGTGTCCCCTCAACATTACATCATTATCTTAAATATGTGCATGAGAATCATGTGCATTGCATTCCCACTGATGAGGAGCCTTTCTAGTATTGTAACTTGATTTCCAACTTGTATGAGCCACCACTGCCATCCACACACCTATACCTCACCTCGGCCTTTCCCGAACCAACCCCCAACTAATATCATCACACCTTGACCCATAGTTTTCACCACTAATTACCTATCTATCAACCCAGCCTACATCGTCCAATACATACTTACCCCCCATTCTGGTACATCCATCTCACTACATCACCCTGGCTACTTTGCACAGTCCACAACCTCCACTACAATCTTACCATCCACATGCCTCCACTTCCATCCAACCCCATACCATTGGGAAAAGCCAACCCCATCCCAGCCAACATTTGTCTTCACAAAGAGCCCCCTTTCATCCGCACATCTACCCTATGCCTTCAACAAACACCCAATCATTTTCAAACAATCCACATACACCTAAACTGTCGCATACCCCCCTCACTCATTCATCAATCCCTTTGTCCACCAACCCTGATAAATCACAAATACTTACTCATTTTCTTCATCCAATGAAGCCCAAAACATGACTTCCACCATGCAACCTGAACTACCACCTCAACTCATCGCTTGATAAGTTATCGCAACTCACAGATCCACCTTCGTCGACCCTTAGTTCACCATAGCGCTCCAAGCCACTTTCTTTTCCATACAACCTGATCCACTATCACTACCAAATGCATCAACCACCAGATATCACCCCAAGTCCATCCACAACATCGCCCCATCCAAAAGAGTATGCTGGACCAACTTGTACATCCCCTTACCAAACTACATAGGTTGTAGTCCACATAACCAGTTTGAGAATAAAGGAGTATGTAGTACATAATATCATATTTACACCTCCCACCATCAAATCAATTAGGGATTTTGGACACCCACGTATAGGCATTTTTATTCCCATGGATCTTGCATCTAATGCTACAAATTTTATATATGCCAGAGTGGATACCTCCTTCGATGTCCCTCATGTTGATAGACCCGAATCACCATTTTTTGATGATGTTAGCTTCTTGGCTAATACTTCCTTTATGCTATGATATTTTTGATGCTCCTAGTAGAGATGATTTGGCCTTGGTTGCTATGAGCAGGGAGCTTGCCATATTATTAAACCACATTACCAACACCCTATACAAGAGTTTGGATTAGGGTATGACAACCATTCACAAAATGATCCCTTCGAGGAATATTTCAAATGCTTTGCCCTCAATCATAAACAGAATAGAGACAATGAGTACATTGATCCTAAGTGTATTTATTGTTCGTTAGATGGTTTCTTCCAAGTTGCCACTATTCACACCATCCCATCAAATATCTTGATAGATGAGTTAGACAAACTACTGAAGGCGCTTTCAATTGCATCTAATAGCTCTAAAGAGGACTCTTCCTCCATAGTCCCCATAATGGAGTTATTATACGACGATGATATTTATCAATGAATGTTCCTTATTCCACTCCCTATATTTACCATGCTCCTTTCTCAGGAGTATCCAATCCAACAACAATATTCGCAACCACTGTTGCCATGCTAGTCGAACCCATGTTCACACATCTTAGACCAACTCCTACCCTACGAGCACGTCCTTACGAATCCTTCCCCTAATCTGCAAAGCTCCATCACCCCACAAGTCAACATGGTCTCCATTGACTTGTTTGCCCCCTCTGCAACCCAAGCAATCCATCGAGGCCCATCCACATCGATCCAAGTCTCATCGACTTTGAGAGTATTTCCACCTTGCCATCCCCCACAAATTTCCTACCATCTAACCAATTGATCCATTAATCCAATGCCTACATACCACCTACCTCGTTACCTTCTCTGTTTGTCATTCATCATGTTAACATGAGTGATTTTGAGTCACCCATGTTTAAAAATATAGTCAATGAAATCCACATCATTCCCACCCCTCACCAATTAAAGGAGGTTTTCCACATGCTCATCAAGGACACCATCAACATAGACCTCAATGATGATCCAAAACACTCACAAATCGTTAAACTTGGAGAAATCCTTTCTACTAAATAACATGTATAGTTTGTTGCATTTTCACTGAATAACAGTAAGCATTCGCATGGTCTTACAAAGATATTTTGGGCATCAACCCTAATTTAGTGGTCCACTATCTCATCTTGAGCCCGAATGCAAAATCGAAAAAGCAAAAACTATGAAAGCTTCATCCTACCATAGCCCTGATGGTTAAAGAAGAGTTACAAAATTTTTTAGATGTGGGTTTCATACAACCCATCGACTACCTATAATTGATCTCTAATATGGTATCCATTAGTAAGCCTAATGGGGGATATGCATTTACACTAATTTTTTTGACCTCAACAAAGCATGTGATAAAAATGAATTTCCACTTTTGAACATGGATACACTTGTGGATTCTACTACTAGCCATGAAATGCTCTCCCTAATAGATGGTTTCTCAGGGTATAACCAAATTTGAGTTAATCTCGAGGATCAACATAAAACAACTTTCACAACACCTTGGGGGACATTTTGCTACAAAGTCATACAATTCGTCTTGAAAAACACAGGTGCAAAACATCAACGCACCATGACTTATATATTCTATGACTACATGCATAAGATAGTGTAAGATTATGTAGATGATCTATTAGCCAAATAGAAAACGTGTCATGAGCGCATAAGCATTTTACGTAAGATCTTTGATCGATTACTAGAACACAAGGTGAGACTTAACCCCAAGAAATATATTTTTGGTGTCACATCTAGAAAAATCTTAGGGTTTATAGTCTCCAAACAATGTATCAAAGTTGACCCAAATAAGGTTAAAGCAATCATTGAGATGCCACCCCCAACAAACCTCAAAGAGCTACACAATTTGCAAGGAAAAATCTAAGCAATTTGTCGCTTTATTATATAACTATCCGATAAATGTAAACCTTTCAACCAACTGTTAAAAAAGAGGATCACCTTTACATGGAATCAAGAATGTCAACATGCTTTTGATGCCATCAAGCAATATATTTCTTCCCCACTTGTGTTGATACCACCTTGAAAATGTGTTCTATTTCATCTATATATCCGCCAGATATTTTTCCCTCGATACAATGCTAGCGCAAAAGAACAAAGCAAACAAAGAGCAAGCCATATATTACATTAGTCAAACATTGGTGAGCTATGAAACTAAGTATGCATATGTCAAAAATATATGCCTAGCAGTTGTCTTTGTAACTAAGAAACTTTGACATTACATGATCAACCATAACACGTGTCATAGCTAAAGAGAATTCTCTACGCTATAGATAAGTTGCAGCTATAAGAATAGCAAAACATCTAAATGGATAATGAAATAATTTGATCTTGAAATATTTTGCCAAAAATCCATAAAGTGCCAGGTAATCGCAAATCAACTTGCTAAAGCTCCATTACTAGATGAGCACTTGCTTATTTTTGAGTTGCTTGAAAAAATGTATTCAATATCTATATTCAATATCATAGAGCAAGAAGAAAATGTTAAATCGAAGGAGGAGACCGATGATGTCCTTTTATTTGATGGTTCCAAGTGTGAATAAGGACAAGGTGCTAGAGTTGTATTCCTCATGCATCAAGGAGCTTATGTGCCCTTGTCGTTCAAATTCAGCTCCTCTTGTACCAATAACAACACAAAATACAAAGCCCTAATCCTGGGCCTCCATACTGCTATTACCTTAGGCATTAAACAAATCAATATTTTTGGTCACTCCCAACTCATCGTCTATCGAGTTAAGAAGATTTACCAAAGTAAAGACCTAGTATTTAAGCAATACAAATAGATCGTTGATAAGTTGCTTAAGCACTTCGACTGGTATAAAATCAATAACACACCTATATATAACAATCAATTCATAGATAATATAACATCTTTTGGATTTCTTATACCATAGAATCCCATAAATAGCACATGTATCAAAATCAAGACACTATCTCAATCAACTATTGAACGAGAATCATGTCAAGTAGAAGAAAATGTGAACCTTGTTCAAACCGAGACAGACGACAATAGCTTCTCGTAAATAAAGGACTTTATAAAAATGGGTACTCTACCTACATATTTGTCCTCAACCACTAAATTTACGTTCAAGCAAAAAATGATTTGTTATACACTCTTGGACGATATCCTTTATCACCGTAGCTTTGATGGTATCCTCTTATATTGTCTCAAACTGCAAGAGGTAAATTGGGTCTTTGCTCAAGTACATGATGGAACTTGTGGGGGTCATTTTAGTGGGATGACCGTCGCAAAGCGTATTTTATGTATGGGTTACTATTGGCCCACCATGGAACGTGATTGTTGTACATATGTCAAGAAATATCTAAAATGTCAACATCATGCTAATTTAACCCATGTACCATCACAAGCATTACAACCAATTCAAGCTTTATGACCTTTCTTGCAAGTGGTACCTCGAATCATGAAGTTCATACTTCATCACTTCATTTGTCATTTTGGTATCCCATAAAAGATCATTTTAGATAATGACACTCCATTAAAGAATAAATATGTTCAAGCACTTTACACTACGTATAATATTCAACACATCTTTGCGACTACTTACTATCCATAGAGTAATGGACAAATAGAGGCAACCAACAAGACTATTATTTCCATTCTAAAAAATAGTCAAAGAAAATCACAAGGGTTGGCATCTCCAACTCCCCCTGGTGTTATGGGCTTATTAAACAAGCATACACATATCAACTGAGGTAATGTAGTTCTCACTAGTCTATGGTTCTGAGGTCATCATACCTCTTGAGCTTAAAATCCCATTATTGCCCATATCATTACAAGAATGTATCAATGATGTACTGCATGACAAGCGAGCCTTGATCAATTGACCTTGCTTGATGAAAAATGAATTAATGCGCTTGAGAACCTTCATGTTTATCAATACAAGGTCAAATGTGCTTATAATAACAAAGTGCTTCCTCGTAAATTTCAAGTAGGGGATTTAGTTCTTAAATACAATCAACAAAATTCGAGCCTTCCATCACACTTGTGTGATAAGTTTGTCATCAACTAGCTTGGTCCATTCATCATCACGCAAATATTTTGTACCAAAGCATATAAAATTACCACCCTTGAGGGAATTGAGGACCTAAATCCATAAATATCCTTCATTTGTATGCCTTCTATGCCTAGTTCATAGCTAGCATTGCATATACACAAACAAAAATATAAAAAAAAATCAAAATCATTCAAAACACAAAAACATCAATACAAAAATCACTAACAAAAATACAAAAAAATTTAAAATCATTCAAAATACGAAAACATCACAAAATCATTTAAAATACAAAACATAAGAAAACCAAAACAGAAAACATCAAAAAACATAAAAAAGAAAATATCAAAAATCATCAAAATACAAAAACATCATAAAAAACATCAAAATACAAAAGACAATTGTCTTAATAAAAACAACCAATAAGCAATAAAATTTCACACCGCTACAAAGCGCACTGCATACACACATTTTATTATTCACCATAACCAATTAAAAATTTGGTCATTATTCGATCTATGCTTTACACTATTTGCTAGGATTGATTTTGTCACATTAATCAAGGGTATCTTCCTTATGGTATTTGTCTTAAATCATCCATCATTATATACATTTGTGCTACATCCACAACACACCCCCATCATTCATCCATTCATAATACACATATGACATCTTGACTTTTTCAAGACTCTGGTTTGGATATTCTTTAGGTTCTTTCGATTGTTCAACCATACCTAGTGTCTCATTTAACCTCCATTGAACATTATTAGTTCTTAAAATACTATAGGTCTTTCTAATGACCTTAACTTTTCTCTAAGACCATGCAAAAATCACATATCAACAAAATTTTGGTACCTAGAAAAGACAAACTCATGAGTCACTATTGTCATAAAGCAAACGGTTTCCCTTGCTCATCCTATCATGCATATGAGCTAACCCTAGAAATTGGCAAAAGGACGAGCAAAGCTAAAAGACAATTGTCTTAAAAAAAAAGCTAATTAAAGCTTGAATCCCTAGAATTCTTAGGTCCTTAGATCATGGTGTAGATTAAAGATACAACGCTAAACAGAAATAAAGAAATCACAATAAAGGAATGCAGAACAGTTGTACAAAATGAATGATTTTTATTAATCAATGGAGTTTAGAAACTCCTTTTAAGTACAACAAGGCCTGTAACCCTTTTCGTGATACAAAGTTACAATTTGTGCTAGGGTTCTCCGAAACCCTAGCTGGCACAATGTGGTGGCGTCTCCGAAGAATGTATCTTTAACCTCAACAGAATGAGTGGGCTTCGTTGTATCCTTTGGCTCGGACCACTCCAGCTTAAGCAGCTACTATCAACAAATCAGATCTACCACTAGAATCCTGCACACATTAAAATTATCAAAGAGTTAGAAACTAATAAGAGGGATCCACTGTGTGAGCCCTCAGAAACAGTCTAAAACCCTAGATTTATGAAATAAAAATAAACAGAATGCAGAATTCAACAGCAGATTAATACATAAAGAAAGATTACTTGCTTTAGACGAATCTATACCTTTTCCTGTTAACGCGACGAGACCAGGCGGCGGCAATGGATGCGACGAAAGGGTTTAGATTCGTCTAAAGCAAGTAATCTTTCTTTATGTATTAATCTATTGTTGAATTCTACATTCTGTTTATTTTTATTTCATAAATCTAGGGTTTTAGACTGTTTCTGAGGGCTCACACAATGGAGCCCTCTTATTAGTTTCTAACTCTTTGATAATTTTAATGTGTGTAGGATTCTAGTGGTAGATCTAATTTGTTGATAGCAGCTGCTTAAGTTGGAGTGGTCCGAGCCAAAGGATACAACGAAGCCCACTCATTTTGTTGAGGTTAAAGATACATTCTTCGAAGACGCCACCACATTGTGCCAGCTAGGGTTTCGGAGAACCTTAGCACAAATTGTAACTTTGTATCACGAAAAGGGTTACAGGCCCTGTTGTACTTAAAAGGAGTTTCTAAACTCCATTGATTAATAAAAATCATTCATTTTGTACAACTGTTCTGCATTCCTTTATTGTGATTTCTTTATTTATGTTTGGCATTGTATCTTTAATCTACAAACACACTGGAGCACCACACTGCAACCCAGCCCTTTCGGCCCCGTCTCCGAACCTCATACAACTCCCGGTACACCTGCGCCAATAAAGCGGGCGCCCAGGCATACACTACCCTATTAGTGAGCATCTCGCTCACTACACCCATTAGGTTCCATGGGAACCTACACCCGGTGCTGTTCGGGGCCACAATGTTGGCCAACATGAACATCGTCAGAGCCTCCACCGCTCCCAACTCCTTGGCCATATACATGGCCAAGTATGGGATCCCCCCGCTCTCCGTCCGGATCTCCCTCCAGTCATCCCCAAACACATTGGCCATCTCTGTGGCCCTATCTCGTCCAACCTCCACCCGCGCCCCCTCCACGGGCACCTTGAGGATGTGGTATACATCCTCAAGCGTCACCATCATCTCTCCAGTCGAGAGCTGGAACATCCCCCGATCTGGATGCCACCTCTCGGCCAAAGCCGAGAGGTACCCCTCATCCGCCCGAACTACCTCCAACCGGGCTGCCTCCGCTAGCCCCACTGCATCCAATATCTCCCAGTCTGCCTGGGACAACGACCTCCTCATCCTCGGAATGATAGGGGAGAATCGGTGTCGTGCCTCTAACACCCTAAGCTGCAAAACAACAAAACAAAAATTTGTTACAAATTTTTCCGAAAAAAAAAAAAAAAACACATAATAAGTACTTGCTTAAATGAACAAATACCTCAGCTGGATGCACTGGCGCATCCACTCCCATCTCTGCCATAGCTCCCGCATGCTTCACTTTCCCACACAACCTTTCACTCCACTTCACTCCACTCCCTCAGACGCACTTCTCTTAAGCTCGAACGCACAAATGAGCGAAATTCTCACTGAAACTGTTTAAATAGCTGATTTTGGTGCCCTAAAATGTAGTAGGGCATTTCATGGCGGATTTAGACACAGTCCTGCGTCTGCAGAGCGCCTAAACACCGGCGGGCGTCTCTACCAACCACAAACACAGACCGACGTTTGGTGTCAGTATTGAATAAAGGAACAAAACTTACAAAATTGAAGCTTACCTCCAAATTTCATCAAATTGCATTCATCCATTCTTCTTATCATAATAAAACATTTTGTGAAGGTTACAATAGTTTTGGACACAAATTTTGTCATTTCTCTCAAAAAGCGCATCATTCATCATTGTTTTACAAATTGAGTTAAAAATATTCAAAACCTTCACAAAATTAACCACATTCATCAATTCTTCTGATCTATCGTCAATTTCATTCTTCTTTCATCATGCATATTTTTGCCAAATCAAATTAAAGTAAACCTCGTATCTAGTGGTATATTCTATCACCTTGGCGATTGCGATGATTTGAATCCATGCAATTCGGTAGGAGGATTAAACCACCATAAGGACACTTACCATTTATCATCATCAATTATTTCAATTGTTTGAAAATTGGAAATCAATTTTGGGTATTCTACTTTTCAAGTGACCTCATACCAAGATTAATTTGCTCAACAGTTGTCATTGATGGCCTAGTTCATGGGGCCTTAAACATGGACAATCTTTCATATCGTCATTATTTTAAGTCTTGCTAGAGATTGTGGCTACCTAGGTTGATTGGTTCCGACCCGAGGAATTATCCATATAGTCACTAGGAGCATCTCTGAGTTCCGGACTCTTTCATGCATCTTTCATCTCTGCATATCAATGGCACCAACAAGGCAATTTCATCAACGAGTATGGATTCACACATAGGAGTTGGGGCATCCGTTATCAATTTCTAATTTTCCTATAGTGGAATTCATCTTACATGATCATGGAATTTACAGTTTGGCAAAAATCCCTTTATAACCATTGGGGCAGAAAATGGTCCATCTTTCACATCACTCATATCGTCTTCAATCATATTCTTTTCTGGTTTGTACACCAACCCCTTTTCTGTTGGGACATAAACAGATGGTGCATGCACCAACCCTTTTTTTCATCGTTGGGGCAAAAACGGTTCATTATCTTCCGAATTTCTTCCAATTGGCTTGTGAGAACCATTCTCGCTCGCCAATTGAGGGGGTAAGCTGAAAATTTTTAAATATTCTTTTATTCTTTGGTCTTCAAAGTTGTGCTTTAGTCTTGAGAGAGAGTTGCGTCTGATCCAGCTTTTCGGGTGTCTTAAGTTTTTGTGCTACATTGTGTCTTCACACAAAGCAGCTCAAAAAGGGGCATCTGTAGACACCAAAATCCAGCCACTTATACCTTCCTGCCAGCCACGTGTCAGTCATCCATCCTTCCCGCCATTATTTAGCCCAATTTCACTTTTCCCGCCATTTTTCATCCCCAAATTTATTTAAATTAATATTTATATATATTTTTTAATATTTTAATATATATATAAATAAATTTTAAGTGATTTAATCTGAGTCGTCCATCCTTCATTTAATCTCATCCGTCCATCCATCTTAATCCATTTCACAACCTAGATTTATTCTCTACCCTTGGATCCACTTTAATCTTAGCCACACGTTCAAAGTGTCGTTAAAACCCTAAAGTGTGCCCTAAGAGTAGATTATAAATTGAGTCACCTTGATGGCTCAAACCCTACTATCTCTTCGACTAAACCTACTTATCTTCCCTATCTAAGTCCGGAGTTGGCTATTGTTGTTAATCCCGAGTCTTCTTGAGTCTTCTACGGCCCTAAGTCTGAACTAAACCCTTTCGCCGCAT
Source organism: Wollemia nobilis (assembly GCA_028583015.1). Taxonomy (NCBI): domain Eukaryota; kingdom Viridiplantae; phylum Streptophyta; class Pinopsida; order Araucariales; family Araucariaceae; genus Wollemia; species Wollemia nobilis. The sequence continues at coordinate 4,559,476 of JAQPPZ010006183.1, read as the reverse complement.
CCATCGCCGCCGCCTGGTCTCGCCGCGTTAACAGGAAAAGGTATAGATTCGTCTAAAGCAAGTAATCTTTCTTTATGTATTAATCTGCTATTAAATTTTGCATTCTATTTATTTTTATGGACGGATGAGATTAAATGAAGGATGGATGGCTCAGATTAAATCACTTAAACTTTATTTATATATATATTAAAATATTAAAATATATTAAAATATTAAAATATATATATATAAATATTAATTTAAATAAATTTGGGGATGAAAAATGGCGGGAAAAGTGAAATTGGGCCAAATAATGGCGGGAAGGATGGATGACTGACACGTGGCTGGTAGGAAGGTATAAGTGGCTGGATTTTGGTGTCTACACATGGTATTAACCTCCATTGGGGTTATAGATGTCTGACTAGTAATGGATTACACCTTGCATGGCAACATGTCTGTCACATTAGCAACCTTATGTATAGATCTATGTACACTTGCGGATGAGCTAGCTTATTGTCATAAGTCACAAATGATTAGTCCCTTGCCCAAAATTAAAAATGAACAATCACTGCACACACATCGGTATTTGAGTCACTTGAATAACCTGGTTGGTCTTAGTATCTTCAAGTGCCTATATGATTAGTAGATGAGTTTGATCGATGTCACTAGGGTGTTTGAGCATCATGAAAGCACTTTCAAATTTTCATCCCTAGGACATGCAAAAGTACAAGTCATGTCATCTTGACCTTCATAATAGCACAATTATTACAGCACACCACATAACATTCCATAAAATCTATGTTACACAAGCAAGATAGCAAGGGAAAGGAAGTTTTTCTATCACCATTTTGAAAATAAGATCAAAGAGGTAACCAAGCGTCATTACATCAGATATCCCCAGGCTGTTATTGTAATATCTGTCTAGGTAGTCACTCAAACAAGTTATCTATTGTCTCCTACAACAAGAATTAGGTTAATAAAGAACCAAATTAGAAGCTAATAATTTTTATTAAGTAAAGTGCTTAAATAAGCACATAAAAAAAACACTTAACAAATCTGTTAAATATGGAGATGAAACTGCCAACCAACAAATTTGCATAACAAGCTAGAAGTAATCTAACAAACTAACTTCCTTCTTAGCCAACAAGATAATGTAGAAGCTAACAAACTCTAGCTAACATGAGTTGTTCAATGCTTCATGTAGTTATAGGAATAACAACAAATTATTAATCTATAAGCTTAACTAGTAATCCCTAAGGCTAACAAATTATGTCCTCATCATATCTTCCCATAATAGAAGCATTGGCCTCTAATGCTTTTACAATAAAAGGAGTGTGAAATACAAAATGTTGAATACGAGGGCGATTATGCCAATCAATGCCAATGTTGGAATGCAATGTGTGGTCACAACTCTATCACCAATCTAGGAAGGAATTCAACGAGGACCAATGGCCTGTTGTTGAGTTTGCAAAGGCTATTGTAAAATATGAACCAACCTAGTTGAAGGAGGTTGCAAAGAATATGATATTTCAATACCAAGACCTGACATAATAGGAGGGGCAACAGGAGGAGATACCAATGAGGAAGGAGGGATTGCCTCCTTGCAAGGAGTATATGCAACTAGTGTTGTTGTGTCTTATGGCATGCTAAAAATTAAGGTAATATTTTGTGGAAGACTATATTACAACAAAAGTGTGGTGTGTCCTATGGTATGCTAAAGATTAAGGCTACAAATGAGAAATATCTTATTCATATGATGCAATGTGTATGTATTTTTATAAGAATCATATTGAGCCCTCTTATCTTACTAGTAGGGATTGCCAAGAATTAGACCACAACAATCCATCAAAGTCACATCGTAGGTTACTATCCATAAAATACGAACCAAATACAAAGGACATCATGCAAGTTTTTTTGATGTAGGTGGAACCATTATCCTTTAATCCAAGTATGGATGAGAATGTGGTTCCAAAGGTAGCTACAAATTATCGACTATAGATCTTGCAATAAAATTATTTTGTGAGACATTTCTAATGATACAATCCACAAAAAATTTATGAGTTTGGTGGGATTTTGTGATATAAAAATAATCACGACCACCTTCATAAAAATTATTAGTCATCAAGGTAACATTGTTGAGTTTACCCTTTAACTCATCATAATCTCTATATCCTATAATCTCAATAGGACCATCTTGTGATTTCTTGCTTTGAGATTTTACAATAAGATTCTTCTTCTTTCAAAAGCAAACAAATTGCATATGACATCTTATTCAATTACTACAAAAGTTCTTGCTATTGAAAGGAGGAGGAGAAGAAGAAGAAGGGGAAGAGAAAGAAGGTGTCTTCGCCTTCTAAATTGGTGCCTTGGAAGTTCCTATAGAAAATTAAGAGAGATACTTTTGATGAAGCAACAAATTTCTTCTCTACAAGTTGTGCATGGTTGAGAGAGGCATCAAGTGTGGATAAGGAAGTATATTTTAACTCCCTATACAAAGGCTCATGTAAGCCACTCTTGAATTTGGTTATGATTTCTTCAGCTGCATCTTTCATGCTAATTAAAATCCTTAATTTGTTGAACTAGAATATATAATCTCCCACAGACATGTTGTGACTTTGCCTTAATATGAAATATGTTACATGGAGATCTTGTTCATAATTTGAAGGATAGAAATATTCCTTCAAAGCCTTGACTAGGCCATCCTAATTGTTGATTAGAATTTGATCTTCTTGTTGTTCCATGATCAAAATATTTTCTAACCTAGAGAGTTTAAGTTTTGCAAAGGAAATATTCTCTTCAATAGTCATCTCTATGAAATAAAATCATGTCTCCATGTCCAATATCCAATAATTTATGACATCAAGATTTCTAGCTCCATCATAAGGGCTGACTTCACATTTAAGACCATTATTGCAGATATTTACATAAGGGGCACTTTGAACTATGATATCCTAGATTTTATTCGTCAATAGACCAACTATGTTGGCTAAAGTGGCCATTTGGTCCACTAAATCAAATGTCATTTGCAAATGGGTATAAGCCATGTGGATTTAAAGAATGACACCTAGAGACCCAAAGGTTTACAACAAGGGATTACAAAGCTTGTGTTATTTTCAAGCAAGTTACAAAAAGGTCTTGTATAAGACAAAAGCTTGGAAATTTTTTACCAATTCATAAATATTTTGATTATTTTAATGAAATGGTAAACTAAAATAACAAAATTACAACTTAATTAGAGAAATAATGAAGGCACTTAACTACTTATTAAAAAACGTTTACCCCCCTTCTTGTGTAATTTTACTGCTGCTCATTAGAAAAATTCAATTTTAAAATGACTAGGCACCAAATTCTTTCTCTGGTCAATCCACAACACAAGATTCTACATGTGGAAGGTCACAAAGTTATCTCAAAAAGACAAGTTGTCCCTGTACATGTTCACCAAGCACCACTTATTGAGGATGTCACTGTCTGGATAAAACTCCACATATTTTGTGCCAAGAAAAATAGGAATTATTCCATGGTTTGATGAGGGAGGAAACTATCTACAATAGTGAGGAATTTGATCGTGCATGCTACCAAAATGGACATGTCTTTAAATTCCACATTTCACAACTCTATCATCTATTCAAAAGGTCTCTTGAGCCACACATCAAACTCTGTATTGCTTCTTTACCAAGTCTTCACAGGCTAACCACCTTAGAGCAGTCATTAGCAAGTGTAGAGAAAAAACCACTTAAATGGTTTAAGTGACCTTTATGTCACAAATGTGGGATAATTGATTTGTATGTTGCGCAACTCCACTTACGCACAACAAAAATTTCTCATGCTTTCAAGACTACATAATTTTACCACGTGTCCATGTTTTGATGGTTCTTCTCCTATTTTTACCCCAAACAAGAGATGCCACTTTTCATTGTGGATTCCTTCTATTTGTTGAGCTCCTACTATTCGTTGACCTTGCTACGTTGATGTTATTATATCCATTGGAACTTCATCATCTAATTATAGGTAAACTTCACAACTTATCTAATTGTATTTAGAATATTAGTCATGACAAACACATCATCATTCGACATCACCCTCCTATGTTGCTCTAAAGCATCCATGCTACCTTCCTACACAACTACAAGAAGTCAATTAGCGGTGAAAAAAATATTATGGTCGTATGTGCACAATCAATTTAGACATCAAACAAGATTTGATAAAACACCTTAGAATGAACTCCCTCATAATTTCCAAAAAATCCATTGCGTAGACATGTTACTTAAATTATGAATGCCAACATCAAAGAATGAGATAGAGAATAACAACAATTAGTAATTGTAGATATCATTTAGCAAATTGATGGTAGGTTAACCAGTTGCTTCAAAATTTGATGGTGGGAGATAGACATGATTGAGAGTCATCGATAAAATGGCCAATCGGGACCTGAGCAAAATAAAAAATATGCCATGTCAAGGCCTATGCAGAGTGCAATGGCTTCATGCATAATTTGTGTCACTTGGCATGTCCAAATTCAAACGTATTATTGCATGTCAAACTATCAAATGTGAGCTAGATCGCAATTGTTTTGTTGGTCGTAGCCCAACGTGTTCTTGATGATGGTGATGGTAATTCCAATGGAATATATGGCCAAGTAAAAGGCACGACCAATTGTCCACTAAGATTATCATCCATAAAATAATGCAAATGGGAATCTAACAACGTTCATATACAACTATTTTGCTATCTTTGATCGCAACAAATATTTCTTCGACACTTAATTGATTCTTAGTCTCTCATATTATGCAAACTAAAGTCTTCCAAATCAACTACTTCAAAAAAAATTGTGCATGGATTAAGCAACAACATAGTAGGATAAGGGTCATAATAACCCATATCCTAATTGATTGCTTTGATACCACTGATAAAGAACCAACCTAGAAGTGGGTAATTATTTTCTAACTAAAGTGCTTAAATAAGCACATAAAACAAACACTTGATAACTTGATAAATTTGGAGATGAAATTGCCAACCAAAAAATTTACATAACAAGCTATAAATAATCCAACAAACTAAAGACTTGCTTATCTAGCAAAATAATCTAGAAGCTAATAAACTCTAGCTAACATAAGCTATGAAATGCTTCATGTAGTACATAGGAATAACAAAAACATATTAATCTCTAAGCCTAACTAGTAATCCCTAGGGCTAAAAAATGATGTCCTCATCATATGGACTTGCATAGCCTAAGCCATAAGGAGGCTAACAAGTTTGTATCGAACAAAAGCCCACATTTCATATTAATTGTGCAATTGAAAATTTATAGGCATGACCAAGAGTCTATGTAGACATAGAATAAATATGGATTTTTGGTTGAGCTCAATAGCGATGATATAACGCTCGATCAAAATCTTCCATGAAATTTCTTTCATGGAATATTAGGCATTTGACAAACTCTAAAAGGAAGTATATCATTCAAAAAACTAAGAGGTATCTCAAAATTCTTTGTTTATAGGAATTAAAAATCTTAGGTTTTTTTCTCTCTGTAATGTGTTGTGCCATATGGCCAACCAATGTTTTCTTCCATAGTGATCATAATCTAGGATGTGGCAGAGTTTCCACCCTTGTATCTGCTAGGTGGTGGCCATATTTAATTGACCATGCATGTGATCCCACTTACGAAGCCTTATATTTGTTTTTCAACATTAATAATCATTCATTTAGGATTATTAATATTTATGCCTCTAATGATGTTGTCGAATGATCTCACCTCTGGTATTTGATCATGTATGCATTGCTTACTGCATCTTGGGTATTATGCACATATTTTAATATGATTAAATGTGTGTCATACAAATGCAATAGCCTCCCAATGTGTTGGAAAATTGGTGAAAGGGCTACATTGTACTACATGTATAATAAGTCGGGCCTTCCCAACCTCAATAGTAGTAGTTGTTATTCGAATTCCATTTAGTACATATAGAATATAAAGATATTGGTAAACCTATTTTAATGATATTAATACAAACATGTATTCACAATAAACATGAATATTTATCTAAATACCCCTATCGATAAAAATAGTGGAAATTCAAATCCACACCTCTTATATTATTATGCACTTTTAACAATGTAATAATGCAAGACTGTTTCAGACCTACTTTGACTATGCAAGTGTGGAAGAAGGCCATCGTAGATGACCCTCTGGGTATCACCAAGACTTGGATTGGAAAGGATGTTTGCAACTACATGGGAGTCTTATGTGTGACCCCCTTGGAAAAAATCATACGACAAAGTTATTGTCGGCATCGATTTGAACCATCGTCTTATCAAGGGCTTCCTGGTCGATGAATTGGGTATGCTCATTGATATCGCTCTCTTCCATATCAATAGCCACCATTTTTGTGGGGGCATTCTTGTAAATTTCAAGAACCTACATCTGTAGGTAAAGTTCGATGTCAGCAACAACAAGCTCTTTGGGGATTTTTCTCATGTAGTTTTGACTTTACCCAACTTAATATTTTGGAAATCATATTCAATAAGTTTAAGGGAATTATTCCTCTTAAGCTCTTCAACAAGAATATGGATGCCATCTTTGTGAACAATAATGTTTTTAGGATGATATTCCCTCCAACTTAAGGAACTCTCCGATATCTGTGGAGATTTTTGCCAATAACAACATGAGCGAGAGTATTCCTTAGAGCATTGGCAACATGGTTGAAAGATTAAACGAAGTGTTGTTTATTAAAAATCATCCATAAAGATGAATTCTAGAGGAGAAGAGGAAGTTGGATCAGCTGAACGTGTTGTCAGGTGTCTCTCTCTCTTGGTTGTCTTGACAATGTAGAGCAACTCGTTCTAGCTCACAATGAGTTCTATGGTTCCATCCCTGATGTGGTTTGCTCTATAAGGATCCTGGACAACTTGACTATGTCCTAAAATTATTTCATAGGTGAAGGTGCAATTTTCCATTCACTTCCAAGTAGGGGAGTTGCGTTCGATGACTCAGAGAATTGTATCAAAGGAGGATGAGGAGGAGTGGCACTCAAATTTGGTAGTGGTGGAGGAGAAGAATATGGAGGGTTACTTAGGTAAGCGGTGGTGGTGATGCATACCTTACTATGGGCACACTAAAAATGAGAGATGGCGAAGAGGGGTATCTTAGCAGAGGAGGAGAAGGTTGCTTGAATATTGTTGGTAGAACTGGCGGTAGAGGATATTGTACATGAGGGAAAATAATTCCAGGGCAAGTCTTGGGATTTCCACAAAACGTAGCACTCCTACCCATCCTCCTTCGACTTCTATGAATTCTTTGCTAGGATTAAGTATGATTAGCAGCTAGGATTTGTCTATATATAATATTTATAAATTTATATATATATAAATAAATAAATGGCTAGGATTTTGTGTCTACAAGTTAGTTTAGCAACAAGGGAGAAAACCTCACCAAAATCGATTTTTTGTACTTGGGAATATCCATTTGCTACTAGGCAAGATTTGTACTTCTTGAATTTACCTTCTACATTAAACTTCTTGAATACCCATTTTCTACCAATTGGTTTTTCTTCTAGTAGGAAACTTCATCAAATCCCATGTCTTATTTTTGGCTATAAACAATTGTCATAGTTTTTGGGTTCTAAGGTTTGTAGCCTTTTACACCATCTTTATAACAAATAAATATCACTTCTCTACTTTATTATTTTTCCATTGTAACATGCACATAAGCATAAGAACCAAAAACTCTAAGATGCTTAAGAGAGGGTTTCTCACCAGTCCATGCATTATATAGAGTTTTATCAACCCATATTGATGTAGGTGATCTATTTACAAGGTAAAATGCAGTTTCTATAGCCTATACCCATAATTCTTGTGCTAATACTACACCACTGAGCATACTATTGGTCTCTTCCATGAACAGTATCTTCATTATTTGTACAAATCCATTCTATTGAGAAGTGTATGGAGTCATCTTTTACCTTGTTATTCCGCATTGATTACAAAACTTCTCAAATTTATTACTATGAAACTCTCCTCCATTATCTATCTGTAACACATTTATCTTATTAATTTTATTTTCTACAAGATCCTTAAACTCTTTGAATGTTTGAAAGACCTTATATTTCTTTTGAAGGAAATATATTTATCCATATCTTGAAAAATCGTCTATAAATGAAACATAGTACAATGTTTTTCCAAGCGATGGAACATGCATAGGTCCAAACAAATCATTGTGTATCAAGTCCAAAGTCCCATTTGCTCTTGCAACATTAGATGAAAACTTTACCTGATTTTGTTTACTATATACACAATGTTCACAAAAATCAAAATATGAATAAAGGTAAAGAATACCTTCAACCATACCTGTAGTGTGCAAAGCTTGAAGGACCTTTTCTTCGATATGTCCTATTATTTGATTCCAAAGCAATATCTTATCTATAGGAAGAGTAGACATTTTGTCTGTTACATTTTTAGAAATAATATAACTATTACACCCATCAGTCACAGTGATGCCCAATAGCTTCTATATTATTATAATCTAAACTCCTCTTGCCAACACCATTTCTCCTTAAACTATCTTACAAGTATTCTTTTTAAATATTGTTTTCACACCTACATCACTCATTGTACTCGTAAATATCATGTTTTTACCAACCTTAGAATATGCAAAACACTAAGGAGGGTTTCAACCCTTACATATTTCAACAACAATTTGACTCTTCCATGTCCTATGATTTTGGTTGTCAATCCATCTCATAGGAAGACATCACCTCCATTATACTTTTCATATTGACAAAACTATTCTCTATAAGGATTCATATGAAAAGAAGCTCCTAAGTCAATCAAACATTCATCATGATCTAAATGTGTTTTTGAATATTCCAATTATACATCCAATCCTTGTATGTAGGTCTTTGCTTCTATGGAAGAAACATCATTAGATCCATTACTTTTACCAATATTTTTGAATTTTATTGAGAGTCATCAAGAAAATAGCCAGCTGGGACCTGAGCAAAATTAAATATGCCACGTTAAGGCCTATGCAAAGTTCAATGATTTCGTGCATAATTCATGTCACCTAGCATGTCCAAATTTAAACGTGTTATTGCGTGTTGAACTATTAAATGTGAGCTAGATCACAAATGTTCTATTGGTCATAGGCCAATGCATTCCATCCCTGATGTAATTTTCTCTATAAGGATCCTGGACAACTTGACTATCTCCTACAATTATTTCATAAGAGAAGGTGCAAGCTGCTCTTCACTTCCAAGTAGGGGAGTTGCATTCGATGACTTAGAGAACTGTATTCTTGGTCGTCCTCAACAAAGATCGGCTAGGGAGTGTGTTGCGTTTAGTGGGAAGCCTTAGAATTTCCTTGATATTCTTTTCCCTCATGTACAATTTCCTCTACTGCCAGTTCTACCACCAATATTCAAGCACCCTTCTCCTCCTCTCCTGAGATACCCCGCTTCGCCACCTCCTATTTTCAATGTTCCCATAGAGAGGTATGCATCCCCACCCCCACCTTCCCTAAGCATCCCTTCATCTTCTCCTCCTCCACCACCACCAACTCAATGTGTCACTCTTCCCCATCCTCCTTTGACTTCTCTGCCAATGCATTAACCCCACCAAATAAACTTTATTGAGAGTCATCGAGAAAATAGCCATCCAAGACCCGAGCAAAATTAAAAATATACCAGGAGATAGACTTCATTGAGATTCATCAAGAAAATGACCAGCCAGAACCCAAGAAAAATAAAAAATATTCCACGTCAAGGCCTATGCAGAGTTCAATGGTTTCGTGCATAATTCATTCCACTTGGCATGTCTAAATTCGAACGGGTTACAATGTGTCGAACTATCAAATGTGAGTTAGATCGCAAATATTCTATTGGTTATAGCCCAATGTGTTTTTGATGATGGTGATGGTATAGCCAATGGAAGATATGACCAAGGAAAATGCACGACCAAACGACCACTAAGAATGTCATCCATCGAAGAATGCAAATGAGAATCTATAATGTTTTTGCTATATTTGATCACAATAATACTTTATTCAACACTTAATTGATTCTTAGTCTCTCAGATCATGCAAACAAAAGTCTTCCAAATCAATTATTACTTCAACAAACACTATGCATGGACTAAGCAACAACATAGTAGGATAAGGGCGAGAATAACTCAGATCCTAATTGATTGCTCTAATACCACTAATAAAGAACCAAACCAAATGTTTGTTATTTTTATTAAATAAAGTGCTTAAATAAGCACATAAAACAAACACTTGAAAAACTTGCTAAATATAGATATGAAACTTCCAACCAAAAAAATTTCGTAACAAGCTAGAAACAATCTAACAAACTAAAAACCTACTTAGCTAGCAAAATAATCTAGAAGCTAACAAACTCTAGCTAACATAAGTTGTGAAATGCTTCATGTAGTACATAGGAATAACAAAAACTTATTAATCCCTAAGTCTAACTAGTAATCCCTAGGACTAATAAATGATCTCCTCATCATAGGCACTTGCATAGCCTAAGCCACAAGGAGGCTAACAAGTTTGTATCAAACAAATACCCACATTTCATATTATTGTGCAATTGGGAAGTTATAGACCTGATGAAGAATCTATGTAGACATAGAAAAACTATGGATTTTTTTAGTTGAGCTCAATAGTGATGATATGATGTGTTGGATCAACTGAACATGTTGGATGTGAGTTTTAACAGCCTTGAAGGGACATATAGATATCCATAGAAATTTGTAGGCCTCTACAGTTGAACTTTGGGACAAATAAAATACAAAATAAAATGCATGATGTGATTATGTTCTCTTCTCTGGATGTTAAACACTTAATTAATTGGACTTTAGGAGATCGTTCTCCGCTTGGTCGACCGACAGACGTTGAAATAAATATTACATCACATTTGAAATGACAATGAGGAACAGTAGGTTTTAAATTTATTTTTGTTAAGCTGCTCTACAACTTCGCATGGGAAATAATTTGAGGGTTTTAGAATATATATGAAGTAACAAAAAAAATTAAGAATTATACCCTAGTTAGGTGTTTTATAGGTAGACTCCCACTGAAAAGTGTTCTTAAGGGTTGGGTCAATTCCACCTGGGCTCCCCATTGTTTTGGATGGAAGCCATTCAAAACATTACCAAAGGTTTCTTCCTATTCCACTTTACTGAACCAAAAACATGCCTAAGCAATTGATCAACATGGCCCATGGTATACCCGTAACTCTCTCCTTGTCTTTTCCCCTTGGACTTGGGATTTTGTTGTTTCTGAGGAAGAATGCACCAAACGGGTCCAAGTTTGAGTCGATTGCCTTGGACTTCTGTTACCTTTAAGGCCTTATCTCAACCATATTGTGGCATCTCTTTGTAATGTTGTTTGTGTCGAGCCATAAAAATTCTTTTGGCTCACCCTCAAAAAAAGAGATTGTATTAAGATAGATATCTTTACGAATCTCAAGGATACCATTGATATTTAGATTAGTGCCCAATGCATATATTAGAGGGTTTATACCTGAATCTTCTTGTAGACACCAAAATCAAGCATCATCAAATACTAATTAACTAGTCATAATTAATTAGTATATTTAATATTAATTAAAACTAATTAATATTAAATAAATGTTCAATTACCTAAGGTATTAATTAATTTATCTATTAAACAATTGATTAATTATTACCTAAGCTACACAATAAATCACCCCCCCTCAATGGGACCACTCACCCTTGCATACCCCATGGCCACATCATCCATAGTTAACTTCGGTTCCACCTCCCATCATTCATCTCAATTACGTGAAGGAAGAGATCATATTTTCTAGAAATAAACACAAGTTAACTCCACCTTTGCCTTATCCTTATCTAGATGGGTGAGGATTGTCCTCATCCAAATCCAATCTCTAGTTAACTACAATCACACCTCATGCAATTTAACTGACACAAAAGATAATGTTAGTATGGAGAAAATAATTAAAAATTCAAAGATAATATCTTTCACTTCAGTTGCACAAGTTAACTGAACTCAATGGATAAAGAAAGATTTATTTAAAAATAAATAAATAAGCATGCTTCTATTTAGATAAATTTAACTAATGATCAAACATGCTAAGATTGGTTGTTTACTTGAGTGGAGGAGATCTCGAGGTGTCTTCATCCATGCATGCATATCATTTGCATGAGGCCACCCTCCTCCATCCCAAAAGCTATAAATGCACCCCTATGCTCTCATTATAGAGAGGATGGTTCATGCATCGAAGTGTTGTTGAAATCCTAAGCACACTTCACACCCCAAATCACCCAAAGTAAATTCCACATAGCCATCCTCATCTCGTGCCAGAATTTGATTTTAATATTTCGTTGGCTCGAACCAAGCTTTCTTTAGTGAACGGATGCCACATCTAGTAATTGTCCAACCTTGGACAACCTTGTTTCATGATTATATAGACTCAGATGGTCATATCCCAACATATTCATAAATCTCTAAATGCGGTACAATGCAACCCAACATATCACAACGTAACATCACAACAACAATAGAGACATCGACGACAATGAAACGAGGGTAAGATCTATGTATGATTCATTTAGTACCACTATTTAATAGATATTTATTCTCTTTATTTACCTCTGGTTTCTAACCCGATTTGAAAATCAACCCTCACTTTGGGAGGTTCGACTGGTGTTACTGATCATCTGCATTTCGTGGGTAGGGGGATATTATTCCTTTCTATTCTAAGTTTTTAGTTAGTAGTAGGCTTAGATAAACAAATTTAGAGTTATTTTTTGTGTGTTTTCTTTTGTGTGGTAGGCAATAAAGAGTTGTTTTTTCTTAGGAAAGAATAGTTAGTGATTTTTCCTTTCATGCAAGGTTTAAAATTTACATCACACACTGCACGTTTTGCATAAACATCGGTGAGTTGGATTTCATCACCAACCGTCGATCGAGACCAACGATGTTGGAATTCATCTCCTTCCATTGGCTCACCCCATAGACACCATAGTAGCCCCCATGAGCGGTTTTTTAGACTTCATCATCGAGAAATCCCCCACTCTTGAGGATATCTCAGGGTGGGTTAGGTTAGATACCCCTTTGTTCATGGGGTTTAATAATTAGTGGACCCATAGTTATCATTATTGTCCAAGCCCACTTGAGGGTGAAGCAAAAGCTCGATTGGGCAAGTAGTAGGACTTAGATAACATGACCTCCTTCAGGAGGGTTATTTTATCCCCTTAGGTTACCATAAGCCACATCCACCTTAGGAAGCCATTTCAACCATTGTTGTATCACTTCTCATCAGAGAAGTGGGCATCAACACACCCATTAGATTGCATTCCACCATCACATTCATAGTTATAGGTTAGGTGCATCAAACACACAAAAACAAAAAATCCAAATAAAAAAATAAAATTCAAAAAAATAAAAAATACTCAAAAAATAAAAAATAAACTCCAAAAACATCTAACAAACACATCAACTCAAACATTATCATACTAAAACAAAGAAAATTAAAACTATTGTTTGTTTGATTGCTTGTTTGTGTAGATAGAGAAATCCACCATCATCGTCACACCACCAAGCCCACATTCCATCCATCTTACCCGCTCAACTTATGGTCTTGACTCAAAGTCAAGTCCAAGCCCAAGCTATCAGCCCAAGCCACAATGGACCAATCTGATCAGGCTTCCCATCCATCCATCACTCCTCCAACTCAGCAGGAGGTAACCTCACAACCACCCCAAGGTAGCTTGTCTAACTACACCCATCAAACCACCACCAATCCACTTGAGACACACAACTCGGGCACTACCTACCACCACATCCCCACCAACATCCCCAAGTCCACTAGTCCAAGGACACCTATGTCCCTAGGCCATGTCACCCGCATTGACCTTGAAGCTCACTAGCCCTCCAAGGTGGCCCATTTCCCCATCAGATTCACCATGACCATCCTTGTCATCATTGACCATTCCACCTCATTCGGTATCCTCATGCCCCAAGAGTAGGTGTATACTCATGCAACCCACCCTATCGAGCCACATCTTGAGTATGGCATGCCCATCGAATACTTCCCACTTAGGGGTTCTAACCCCTAATCCAATGTAGGCCATATATCCACATCCATGGATCTAAACCAATACCAGTGGGTCTATGTTAACATGACATCTCACTTGCTTGTGTCTACTCTACCTACCTCATCCCATCCACCACAACTACCACCCCAAGGGCCAAGCCACCCAACTTCCATAATCACCTAAGAATTGTTCTTTGCATAATCTCCATCATGGGCCACTCGACCACCAACCATATAGGCTTTAACACCTTTACAACAATACCAACAATAATCCACTCAACCACTAGAGCTAAAGGCCTATGGCCAACCACCACCCCAATAGTACCAACAACTATTATTATAATAGTACTACTAATAATAACCTCCACCCACACAATAGTACTAGAAGCTACTTCTACAATAGTACTACCAACCACAACCTCCACCCATACAATAGTACCAATAACTACCATCACAATAGTACTACCAACCATAACCTCCACCCACATAATAGTACCAATAACTTTCATCATAATAGTACTACCAACAACAACCTCCACCCATGCCATAATATCAACAATAACCACCCATCTAGTACCAACAACAACAACCTCTACCCATGCCACAATATCAACAATAACCCCCTATCTAGTACCAACAATAGCAACAATAACCTATGCACCCATGCCACAACATCAACAATAACCACCCATCCAATATCAACAACAACAACAACCTCCACCCATGCCACATCATCAACAACAACCCATCCAACATCAACAAGTCATCCCACATCAACATCAACAACAACCCATCCAACATCAACAAGTCATCCAACATCAATACCAACAACCATCCAACATCAACAACAATACCAACAACCACCACTCACACATCAATAATATTTCAACCAACACCCATCGACTCACCCCACCTATGTCCATCACCAATCTACACAATACAACCAATATCCATCCTCGGGTTTCCAAGCTGGCACATATCATACAATCATCCTAGCCACCCTAGACAAAGTTCAAATGTTGGTTGACAAGGTTGATAGTTTGGCATTACAAGTTGTGGGTATTGGATATCAGAAATTGATGCTTAATCAATTGTAGAACTACCCAATTCACCCTTCGGTACCATCATCACCATATCCTCCCCTATTTGTAATGCTAAAATTTGAAAAATTTAAGGGGAAGGAGGACCCCCAGGATCACATAAGCTCATTTATCAATGTGTGCTACCTTATCAATGATATTGACCCCCTCATGCTTCGCACATTCCCGCTATCCCTTGGGGGGGAGCCTTAGATTGGTTCAACCATTTGCCTAGACATAACCTATATACTTTTGAGCAATTGACCAACCTATTTTTGGAATGTTTTGCCATTATTGTTAAAAGGAAAATGACACTCATGGATCTGTACAACCTTCATCAATTTGATGATGAGTCTATCTTAGACTATGGTGCATGATGGAGAGTTGTAATAATCAAACTCCCCTTCACCCTCCCCATCATAGAGTTGACTCGATTATTCATGAGGAGTTGTTCGAAACCAATATCATTACTACTACAACTCCAACAATATCACACACTCGAGGAAGCTTTGGCACAAGCTAAGACCATTGAGGATATTAAGATCCAAGAGGGTGAAATAAAACTCAAAAATAAGGAATGGCCAAATAAGAATTCCAAGGGCACTTCTAACAACCAATCAAAACCCAATCAAGTTAATCAGGTAGTATTGAGCAGCCCAAGCATACCTAATCAACAACCACATCAATCATAATAAGTGCAACTATAACAAGGACAACATCCATCATAATGACCAACCTACAATACCATGCCACCTCCCACCCAACTACAAAACCCCCAACCAGACAACCACACCAAGCATCCTTCTAGGCCCCCATGAAATTTCACCCCACTTCTTGAGCCCTACTCGATCATATTTCAATAACTTTATGAGGCATAAGCAATATCATTGCTAGAAGTAAGACTAGAAGACCCCAATAGGCCTAAGCCCACATCATACAAAGAATATCACCATTGTGCTTACCATAGGTGATAGGGTCATGATATCAATGATTGCATTTCCTTCAAACATCTGGTCCAAGACCTTATCGACAAGGGGGTCATTACCATAGATAATCTGCTCATGCCACCCAACTAGAACCTTAACATTTATCAGGACCCCTTGCCACAACATGGGTAGAACCAATAATTTTAAGTACCACCAACCACCAACACCCCTCCAAACTAGGTCAATCACCTCAACACCATGCAACATCATAATTTTGTAGGGATGATCCACATCATTACTCAGAATCAATGCTATCTTGATCGATAGATCCCATCGAGTACTACTCCCAACATATCTTCATCCTCTACTATGCCACCCCCACTAGTGTAGGTTATACCATACCCCCATGACCAATCATATCTCTCACAAACTACCTCACATAGAGCCTTAGGATGGCATCAACCAAACTCTCAATTTATGAGCTCATACAATAGTCACCCCCACATCATGAGGCATTGATGGAAATCTTGAAATCCATTGACCTTCACACTCAAGATCCAAACACCTTCATAAATTTTATGGGTAATATCAGAACTTGCATGGAGCCTATAATCACCTTCTATGATTATGAGATCAAAACATTACCAATAGAAGTGCCAGATCCTCCACTGCATATTGTAGCTCTTATCGACCATAAGCCCTTTAAATAAGTTTTGGTTGACACTGGTTCCTCGATAAACATCATAACATCCATGGTACTCCAACACCTCCACCTGCCACCCTCACACATAGCCTCATCCACCTTCACTCTATGGGCCTTCAATGATGCATTGTGCTCAACACTTGGGATAGTCATTCTACCTATTCAAGTAGGTGGGAAGACTATTCATACTTTGTGTCACATCCTTGAAGGAGAAATGTAATACAATGTCTTGCTTGGAAGACCATGGATTTAGGATATGTGATGCATCCCCTCAACATTACATCATTATCTCAAATATGTTCATGAGGGTCACGTACACTGCATCCCCATTGATGAGGAACCTTTCAAGTATTGTAACTTGATTTCCAATCTATATGAGCCACCACTACCATCCACACACCTATACCTCACCTCGACCTTACCCAAACTAACCCCCCAACTAATATCATCACACCTTGACCCATATTTTCCACCACTAATTACCTATCCACCTACCCAACCTACACCATCCAATTCCCATTTACCCCCCATTCCACCACACCCAACTCACTACATCACCCTACTTTGTATAGTCCATAACCTCCACCATCATCTTACCATCCACCTCCACTTCCATCCAACCCCATACCATTGGGCAAATCCAACCCCATCCTAGCTAACCTTTGTCTTCACAAAGTGCCCCCTTTCATCCACACATCCATCCCACACCTTCCACAAACACCCAACCACTTTCAAACAACCCACCTACACCTACACCACCACATCCCCCACCTCGCTCATCCATTGATCCCTTTGTCCACCAACCTTGACCAATCATAAACACTTACCCATCACCTTCATCCATTGAAGCCCAAAATATACCTTCCACCATGCAACCTGAGCTGCCACCTCAACCCATCGTTGGACAAGTTATCACAACTCACACCTCCACCTCTCTAATCCCTCATTCCATCATAATACCCCAAGCCACTTCCTTTTCCATGTAGCCTGATCCACCACCACCACCAAATGCATCTACCATAGATCCATCCATTCTAGATATCACCCTAGGTTCATCCATAACATCACCCCATCTGAAAGAGGATGTTGGACTAGCTCCTGCATCCCCTTCCCAAACTACGTAGGTCATAGTCCACATAACCAATCTAGGAATAGGTGAGTATCTAGTATACAATATCATATTTATACCTCCCACCATCAAATCGATTAGGGATTTTGGGTGCCCATGCATAGGTACCATTATTCCCATGGATCCTACATCTAATGCTACAAATTTTGTATATACTAGAGTGGATACCTCCTCCGATGTCCCTCATGATGATAGACCCAAATCACCATTTTTTGGTGATATCAACTTCCTAATATCCCTCCTTTGCACTATGATATTTTTGATGCTCCCATTGGAGAGGATTTGGCCTTGGTCACTATGAGCAAGGAGCTCACCACATCATCGAACCACATTACCAACTCCTTGAATAAAAATTTAGATTAGGGTATGATAACCATTCACTAGATGATCCCTTCGAGGAACATTTCCAATGCATTACCCTCGATCTTGAAGAGAATAGAGATGATGAGTACATTGATCTTGAGTGTATTTATTGTCCACTAGATGGCTTCTTCCAAGTTGCCACCATTCACACCATCCCATCGGATACCTCAAAAGATGAATTAGATGAACTACTAGAGGCACTTTCAATTGCTTCTGATAGCTTTAAAGAAGACTCTTCCCCCATAGTCCCCCTAATGGAGTTCTTGGATGATGATGATATTTATCAATGAATGTTCCCCATTCCACTCCCCATTTTTCCTATGCTCCTTCCTCGGGAGCATCCAAATGCATCAACACATCCATCATGACCATTACCACCAATCCAATCGTATCCACACATCTTGGACCAACTCCTACCCTATGAGCATACCCTTGGGAATCCTCCCTCTAATCCACCAAACCCCATCACCCCACAAGTCAACATGGTATCCATTGACCTATTCGCACCCCTCCATAATCCAAGCAATCCATCGAGGCCCATCCACATCGATCCAAGTCTCATCGACTTTGAGAATATTTTTACCTTATCATCCCCCACAAATTTCCTACCATCCAACCAATTGATCCATCAAGCCAATACCTACATCCCGCCTACCTCATTGCCTTCTCCTCTATATCATTCATCATGTTGACATGAGTGATTCTGAGTCACCCATTTTTGAAAATGTAGTGGATGACATCCACCTCATTCCCACTCCTCACCAATTAGAGGAAGGTTCCCACATGCTCATCGAGGACACCATCGACATAGACCTCAACGATGATCCAGAACACCTACAAATCATTAAACTTGGAGAAAGCCTTTTTCTAAAGAATGAGCATAGTTTATCACCTTTCTCACTGAATACAAACAAGTGTTCACATGGTCTTACAAAGATATGTCGGGCCTCGACCCTAATTTAGTGGTCCACAATCTCATTTTGAGCCTTGATGCAAAATTGATAAAGCAAAAACTATGAAAGCTTCATCCTACCATAGCCCTAATGGTTAAATAAGAGTTACAAAAATTGTTAGATGTGGGTTTCATTCAACCCATTGACTACCCAGAATGGGTTTCTAATATGGTACCTATTAGCAAGCCTAATGGGGGGATACGCATTTGCATAGATTTTTGTGACCTCAACAAAGCGTACCCTAAGGATAACTTCCCACTTTCAAATATGGATACACTCATGGATTCTACCACTGGCCATGAAATGCTCTCCCTAATGGATGGTTTCTTGGGGTATAACCAAATTTGAGTTAATCTCAAGGATCAACATAAAACAACTTTCACAACACCTTGGGGGACATTTTGCTACAAAGTCATGCCATTCGACCTAAAAAATGTAGGTACAACATATCAATGTACCATGACTTATATCTTCCATGACTACATGCATAAGATAGTGGAAGATTATGTAGATGATCTATTGGCCAAATAAAAAATGCATCATGAGCACATAAGCATTTTGTATAAGATCTTCGATCGATTACTTGAACACAAGGTGAGACTTAACCCCAAGAAATGTATTTTTGGTGTCACATCCAAAAAACTCTTAGGGTTTATAGTCTCCAAACAAGGCATCAAAGTCGACCCAAATAAATTCAAAGCAATTGTTGAGATGCCACCCCCAACAAACCTCAAAGAGCTACATAGTTTACAAGGAAAAATCCAAGCGATCCATCACTTTATCATGTAGCTATCCGATAAATGTAAACCTTTCAACCAACTATTGAAAAAGAGGGTCACCTTTACATGGAATCAAGAGTGTCAAGATGCTTTTGATGCCATCAAGCAATATCTTGCTTCCCCACCTATGTTGACACCACCTCGACCAGGTGTTCCATTTCATCTGTATATATCCACCATTAACTTTGCCCTTGGCACAATGCTAGCACAAAAGAATAAAGCAAATAGAGAGCAAGCCATATATTACATTAGTCAAATTTTGGTGAGTTATGAAACCAAGTATGCATATGTCAAAAAGCTATGCCTAGCAGTTGTCTTTACAACTAAGAAACTTTGACATTACATGATCGACCATACCATGTATGTCATAGCTAAAGAGAACCCTCTATGCTATATGATGAGCCACACCTATACAAATAGTAGAACTTCCAAATGGATAATGCTTTTGATGGAATTTGATCTTGAATTCATTAGCCAAAAATCCATTAAGGGTTAGGTAATCATAGATCAACTCGTTGAAGCTCCATTACTAGATGAGCACCCACTTATTATCGAGTTGCCTGATGAAAATATATTCAATATCATAGAGCAAGAGGAAAATGTCGAACCTAAGGAGGAGGTTGATGTTGTCCTTTTCTTTGATGGTTCCAAGTGTGAATGAGGGGGAGGTGTTGGAGTTGTCTTCTTCACACCTCAAGGAGCTCCTATGCCCTTGTCATTCAAACTCAACTTCCCTTGCACCAATAACAATGCAAAATATGAAGCCCTAATCCTAGACCTCTAGACTGCTATTGCCTTAGGCATCAAATGGATCAACATTTTTGGTGACTCCCAACTCATTGTCTATCAAGTTAAGGAGATCTACCAATGCAAATACCTAGTCTTGAAGCAATACAAATAGATCATTGATAAGTTGCTTAAGCACTTCGACTGGTATGAAATCGATAACACACCTAGGTCAAACAATCAATTCATAGATACTATGGCCTCTCTTGGATCACTCATACCATAGAATCCCATCGATAGCACTACATGCATCGAAATAAAAACACTATCTCAATCAACTATTGAATGAGAATCATCTCAGATAGAAGAGAATGTGAACTTCATTCAAATCGAGCCATACAATGATAGCTTCTCATAAATAAAGGACTTTATAAAAATGGGTACTCTACCTACAGATTTATCCTCAATCGCTAAACGTACATTCAAGCAAAAAGTGGTTCATTACACACTCTTGGATGATATCCTTTATCATCGTAGCTTTGATGGTATCCTCTTACATTATCTTGAACCACAAGAGGTAAATTGGGTCATTTCTCAAGCACATGATGGAACGTGTGGTGGTCATTTTAGTGGGATGGCCATCACAAAGTGTATTTTATGCATGGGTTACTATTGGCCCACCATGGAATATGATTGTTGTACATATATCAAGAAATATTCAAAATATCAACATCATGCCAATTTAACCCATGTACCATCATAGGCATTGCAACCAATTCAAGCTCTTTGGCCTTTCTCGCAATGGGGTCTCGATCTTGTAGGAAAGATATCTCCTCCTTCCTCGGGATACCATACGTTCATCATCACAGCTACTGAGTACTTTACCAAATGGGTTGAGGTAATTCCTCTTACCAGTATGATCGAACCTCGAATCACGGAGTTCATACTCCATCACATCATTTATCATTTTGGTATACCATCCAAGATCATTTTTGATAATGACACTCCATTCAAGAATAAGGATGTTCGAGCACTTTGCACTAAGTATAACATTCAACACAACTTCTCGACTCCTTACTATCCATAGAGTAATGGACAAGTGGAGGCAACCAACAAGACTATCATTGCCATTCTAAAGAAAATAATCAAAGAAAATCACAAGGATTGGCATCTCCAACTCCCCCTAGCGTTATGGGCTTATCGAACAAGCATACGCACACCAACTAGGGCAACACCATTCTCACTAGTCTATGGTGCCAAGGCCATCATACCTCTTGAGCTCAAAATCCCATCATTGTGCATATCATTACAAGAATTCATCGATGATGATACTACATGACAAGCGCACCTTGATCAATTGACCTTGCTTGATGAACGATGAATTAATGCACTTGAGCACCTTCATGTTTATCAAGACCCCAACACTCAATCGACCGACCCTAGATGATCAAATATCATAATCGTTCGATGCCCAGATGATCGGAGCACATGGCTGTCAACTTCCCCGATGATCAAAATCCAGCCATAGTTCCAAACGCAGAAACCTAGATTCAAAAGCAGCGATGATCACAATAAACCTACCTTCCAATGTTGTAGCGATAAAAAATATCGAGGCACAATTGTTACTTATAAAAGGGGATCGATCCCTCATATCTTTTTATAACCCCTTCTAGGGTAAACATTGTAATCAGATAGAAAGCACAATACAATACAATACACATAATTTATTGCTTTTTATTTACATGTTTTCTATAGTGCATCTTTTTATCATCTACACTTCTCAATACATGTTTAAGAAGTCAATCTTCTAAGCACAAGATCAAAGATTGTCCTCTGGCCACCCAAAGAACTAAATCGACTCCAAAGCCTAATAACACAACCATTCCTCAATCTGTTGAGGGATGAAAAACTATGAGCAATTAGAGAAATAACTACAATAATGGTTCCATGGGATCTACACCCTCTAGGATTAAAATCAAAGATCCCAATAAAGCTCCCAAGTCAGATAGCAAGGGAAAGGAAGTTCTCCACCACCCCCTTTTGAAAATTAGCTCAAAGAGGTAGTCAAGCCTTATTACATTAGAACTTCTCAAGTTCTTAGTGTAATCTCTGCCTAGGCACTCACTCAGACAAGTTCTTTGTTGTCTCCTCCAAGTGCTAGGCTAATAAAGAACTAAACTAGAAGCTGGTAATTTTTATTAACTAAAGTGCTTAAATAAGCACATAGAACAAACACTTAACAAACCTGCTAAATATGGATATGAAACCACCAACCAACAAATTTGTATAAGCTAGAAACAATCTAACAAACCAACAAACTACTTAGCTAAAAAGATAATCTAGAAGCTAACAAACTCTAGCAAACATGATTTGTGATTGCTTCACGTAGTATATATGAATAACAAAAAAATATTAGTCCCTAATCTTAAATAGAAATCCCTAAGGCTAAAAAATGATGTCCTCATCATATTTTCCCACAATAGAAGCATTGGACTCCAATACTTTTACAATAAAAGAAGTGTGAAATATAAAATGTTGAATACAAGGGCAATGATGCCAACCGATGCCAGTGTTGGAATGCAACGTGTGGTCACAAATCTATCGTAAACCTAGGATAAAATTTGACGAGGACCAATGGCTTGTTGAGTTTGCAAAGGTTGCTGCAAAGAAGATGGCCTTTCAATACCAGGAGGAGGCATAGTAGGAGGGGAAACAGGTGGAGGTATTGATGATGGAGGGATCGCCTCCTTGCGAGGAGTATGTGTAGCTAGTATTGGTGTGGCCTATGGCCTACTAAATATTAAGGTAATATTTTGTAGATGACTAGAGTGTAACAAAAGTGTGGTGTTTCTAAGGCTACAAATGAGAAATATATTATTCATATGATACAATGTGTATGTATTGTGATAAGCATCATATTAAGCCCTCTTATCATACTGATAAGACTTGCCAATAATTAGACCACAATAATCCATCAAAGTCACATCACAAGTTACTATCCACAAAATACGGACCAAATGCAAAGGATATCGTGCAAGTTTTTGTGATGTAGGTGGAACCATTATCTTTTCATTCAATTATGGATGAGGATGTGGTTCCAAAGACAATTGTGACCTATTGACTATAGATCTCACAATAAAATTATTTTGTGAGCCATTGTCAATGATACAATCCACAAACAAATTATGAGTTAGGTGGGATTTTATGACAAACAAATTATCACGACCACCTTCATACAAATTATGAGTCATGGAGGTAACATTGTTGAGTTTGCCCTTCAACTCATCATACTTTTTATCTCCTATAATCTCAATAGGACCATCTTGTGGTTTCTCACTTTGAGATTTTACAATAAGATTTTTCTTATTTCGAAAGCAGATAGATTCCACATGACCTCTTCTTTTACAATGACTACAAAATCTCTTGCAACTGAAATGAGGAGAAGAAGAAGAAGAAGGGGAAGAGAAAGACGAAGGTGTCTTCGCCTTCTAAATTGATGTCTTGGAAGTTCCTATAGAAAATGAAGATAGATCCTTTAGATGAAGCAACAAGTTTCTCCTCTACAAGTTGTGCATGGTTGAGAGAGGCATCAATTGTGGATAAGGGAGTATATTTTAAATCCCTATACAAAGGATCTTTTAAGGCACTCTTTAATTTGATGATGAGTACTTCAGCTGCATCTTTCACGCTAAGCAAAATTCTTAATTTGTTGAACTGGAATATATAATCCTACACAAACATGTTGTGACTTTGACTTAATATGAACCATGTTACATGGAGGTCTTGTTCATAGTTTGAAGGATATAAATATTCCTTCAAAGCCTTGACTAGGCCATCCCAGTTTTTTATTAGAGTTTGACCTTCTTGTTGTTCCATGATCAAAATCTTTGCTAACCTAAAGAGTTTGAGTTTTGAAAAGGGAATTGTCTCTTCAGTAGTCATCTTTGTGCAGGAAAAATATATCTCCATGTCCAATATCCAACTATTTAGGAAATCAAGATTTCTAAATCCATCATAAGGATTGAATTCACATTTAATCTTAGCTCATAGATAATTTGTGTAGATCTTTACATCAGGGGCACTTTGGACTGTGATATCCTAGACTTTATTGGCCAATAGAGCAACTATGTTGGCTGAAGTGGCCATTTGGTCCATTAAATCAAATGATATTTGCAAATGGGTATAAGCCAAGTGGATTTAAATAATGACACCTAAAGATCCAAAGGTTTACAATGAGGGATTACAAAGCTTGTGCTATTTCTAAGCAAGTTACAAAAATGTCTTGTATAAGACAAAAGCTTGGAATTCTACCAATTCATAAATATTTTGAAAGTTATAATGAAATGGTAAACTAAAACAAAAGAACAAGAAATAATGAAGGCACTTAATTACTTATTAAAAAACGTTTACCCCCCTTCTTGTGTAATTTTCAAATGACTAGGCACCAAAGTCTTTCTTTGGTCAATCCACAACATGAATTCTACATGTGGAAGATCATAGAGTTGTCTCAAAAAGACAAGTTGTATATGTTCACCAAGCACCACTTACTAAGGATGCCATTGTATGGATGGAACTGCACATGGTTCATGCCAATAAAAATGGGAATTACTCCATGGTTTGACGAGGGAGGAAATCGTTTGCGATAGTGACGAAGTTGATCATGCACACTACCAAAATGGTAATGTCTTAAGCTCCCATGTGTCACAACTCTATCATCTATTCAAAAGGTCTCTTGAGCCACACATCAAACTCCATAGTGCTTCTTCACCAAGTCTTCATGGGCTAACCACCTCAGAGCAGTCATTAGCAAGTATAGAGTAAACACAACTTAAATGGTTTAAATGACCTTTATGCCATGAATGTGGGATAATTTATTTGTACGTTACGCAACTACACTTGCGCGCAATAAAAAAAATTTGTGCTTGTAAGGCTACACAATTTTACCAGTGTTTGATGGTTCTTCTCCTATTTTTGCCCCCAACCATAAGATACCACTTGTTATCGCGAATTTATTCCATTTGTTGAGTTCCTACTGTCCATTGGAATTGCTACACTAGTGTTGCACTGTCCGATGGAAATTTTTAACTAATTGCAGGAAAACTTCACAACTTATCTAATCGTATTTGGGAGATTAATCATGCCAAACATGTCGTAGTTCCACATCAACCTCCTACGTGGCTCTAAAGCATCTATGCCACCCTCCTACACAGCTACGAGAAGTCAATTAGCGGTGACAAATATTATGGCCATATGTGCAAAATCAATTTAGACGTCGAACAAGATTTGATAAAACACCTTAGAATGAACTCCATTGCAATTTCCAGAAACTCCTTTGTTGCATAAACATGACACTTAACTTTTGAATGCCAACATCGAAGACCGAGACAAAGAATGACAACAATTAACAATTGGAGATGTCGTTTAGCAAATTGATGGCAGGATAACCAACTGCTTCAAAATTTGATGGCAAGAGATAGAATTCGTTGATAGTCATCGAGAAAATGGCTAGCCAACACCCAAGAAAAACAAAAAATATGCCACATCAAGGCCTATGCAGAGTTCAATGGCTTCGTGCATAATTCGTGCCACTTGGCATGTCCAAATTCGAACGTGTTACTGCGTGTCAAACTATCAAATGTGAGCTAGATCACACATGTTCTATTGGCTGTAGCCCAACGTGTTCTTGATGATGGTGATGGTATAACCAATAGAAAATATGGCCAACGAAAAGGCATGACCAATCGACCACTACGACTGTTGTCCATCGAAGAATGCAAATGAGAATCTAACAACATTCATCTATGGTTATTTTGCTATCTTTGATTGCAACAAAACTTTCTTCGACACTCAATTGATTCTTAGTCTCTCAGATCATGCAAACCAAAGTCTTCCAAATCAACTATTGCTTCAACAAACACTATGCATGGACTAAACAACAACATAGTAGGATAAGGGCTAGACTAACGGAGAGCCTAATTGATTGCTCTTATATCACTGATGAAGAACCAAACCAAAAGTTGATTTTTTTATTAACTTATATGCTTAAATAAGCACATAAAACAAACACTTAACAAACTTGCTAAATTTGAGGATGAAACTACCAACCAACAAATTTGCTTAACAAGCTAGAAATAATCTAACAAACTAAAAACCTGCTTAACTAGCAAAATAGTTGTGAAATGCTTGTAGTACATAGGAATAACAAAAAAATTATTAATCCCTCAGCCTAACTTTAATTTTATATTTACTGTCTATTGTCATAAACCGTACTCTACGAAACGACTGTGGGAAAGAGTTGCGAGTTATAAAAGCGGAGAGAGGTGAAACCCAGAAGGCATTAACTAGAATCTTCATAAAGCTCGTGTTTGTCATTAACGTCTCTGTTAAAAATGTCTGCAAAGTCTACGATCCACAAGGATTCCAAAATTTGAAATGAATGAAGTACGATGGCGAGAAAAGCTGGCAGACTCTGTGCAGGACCTGCAATCAAAGCGACAGTGTGAACTCCTCACTTACCATTCTGAATGCGTTGAATATTGAGGTTTGATTTATAATTGACGTGTGAAGTCTGGGGCCACTGAAGGGGAGGACTTGCTTTGAAGGGACGTATAGATATCCATAGAAATTTGTAGGGCTCTACGGTTGAACTTTGAAGGGACCTATAGATATCCATAGAAATACAAAAGAAAATGCATGATCTGATTCTCCGTGGATGTTGAACACTTAATTGGACTGTCGGAGATCGTTCTCCGCGTGGTTGGCCGACAGACGTTGAAATATTACATCACCTTTGAGATGACAATGAGGAACAGTTGGTTTTAAATTTATTTTTGTCAAGCTGCTTTACAGCTTCGCATGGGAAATCATTTGAAGTTTTTAGAATATGTGTGAAGTACGAAAAGATATAAGTACAATGGTGTTTTTTATCTTATAAGACTTTTCCTACCAAGTAAGTAGTCTACCTATCTGCGGGATGTAGTCTAGGGCAAGGACACGGTGATATAACTTCAGTTCACATGCGAATGTGTAAAAAAAGTATTACTAAAAAGAGTAAGTAGTCTACTTGATTCGCATAATTAAGAATTTATATAGAAAATATTTTGAATTGTTTATATTAAAAGGCAAAATTACAGCTTAGTTTGTCTGTGCAAAAATTAAATGGAAGGCCCATAGGTTTATAGCTGAACACAATATAATATGTATCAATAAAACTGATGTGATGAGTGACAATTAATACAGTAAGCGTGGTTATCATGTAGTTGACTGGCAAACATTTTAAGGCTGTTGTAACTCAGTTGCGAAAAATGTGTTTTCAGTTATTATTAATAATTATATTAATAAAAGGTTTTTGAGTTGTCAATTGTATTTTTATTTAAAATATTTATTAGAAATTAAATTTTTTAATTTTGGATTTATATTGGAAGAGTTTTGGTGAAAATTTATTAAGTGTTTATATGGTTGGTCTTATGGTGTCACATAGTCTTTTAGCCAGATAAATTAGTTCACATATATTTTGCAAGCCCCCTTCTAGGTATTTTCCTC
This sequence comes from Wollemia nobilis, assembly GCA_028583015.1. Classification (NCBI taxonomy): domain Eukaryota; kingdom Viridiplantae; phylum Streptophyta; class Pinopsida; order Araucariales; family Araucariaceae; genus Wollemia; species Wollemia nobilis. Next base: position 4,531,225 of record JAQPPZ010006183.1, on the reverse strand, counting down.
CCTTTCGGATGGTTTCCTTATTATGGCTTCTAGTTCTAATGAGCTAGCAGTTGATGTTGGTATTGTTGGCATGGATACGTGTGCAAATGATGCCTTGTAAGTGATCGAGAAAGTTTATATCCAAATTGGTTCACAAGGTAAACTTTCTACTCCTGATGTTAGTATCCTCATTCTTGAGTTTGATATTTATATGCAAGTGGCTTGAGAATTATACCCTAGTGGGTGTTTTGTGGGTAGAATCCTACCAGAAAGTGTTCTCAAAGGTTGGGTCAATTCCGTCCGGGTTTCCTATGGGTTTGGTTGGAAGTCGTTCAAAAGATTACCAAAGGTTTCTTCCTGTTCCACTTTACTGTACCGAAGCATGCCTAGGCAATTTATCAACATGGTCCATGGTATGTATGTAACTCTCTCCTTGTATTTTCCCCTTGGACCTAGGATTTTGTTGTTTTTGAGGAAGAACGTACCAAAAAGGTCCAAGTTTGGGTCGAATTCCTTGGACTTTTATTACCTTTATAGCCTTATCTCAACCATATTGTGGCATCCCTTTGTAATTTTGTTCATGTCGAGCCATAAAAATTCTTTTTGGCTCACCCTCAAAAAAGGGATTGTATTGAGATATATATCTTTAAGAATCTCAAGGATACCATTGATATTTAGATTGGTGCATGTTGACCATTTTGTCACATTGCTTGGAGGGGTAATGGAAACCAAAAATTTGTAAAGTATTTTTTAAGTTTTCATGAATTTGTTCCCTTGCTTTTGAACATTTTTAAGTATTGCAGCAATTTTGACTTTCATTAATATCCCCTTGTACATAAAACTGTATGTGTAAGAGCTTCGCCACACAACAAACCAGGTTTAGGAGCTTTGCAGGAAAAATAAGAATAGCTTCGCCAAGAAAAGAAAACAAGAGAGTTCAGATTGTAGCCCAAGATTTGCTAAGGCATGGAAAAAGCTTCGCTAGCAAAGCGACCTAAACAGTCGCTTCGGGTGAAAATCTTGCGAAGCGAAAAATGCAAAAATTTCTAAGTGTTGAGAGAGTGCTTCGCTAATATTTAAGCGAAGCATACGCTTCGGACCCCCCTCCTGGAAAACCATTTTTTCAAGCATAATCTACTTCGCCTTAGGCCACTGTGAAGCATCCACTTCGCCCAACTTTTGTGCGAAGCTCCCTCATCCGAAGCATTAGTTGCCCTTGAAAAGTCAAAGCAATATTCTAAGGCAAGAATGCGCTTTGGCCAAAAATCTCCCGAACAACTGTCTTGAAGGAGGTTCGCAGAGAAGCATTTTGTGGCCCATTGGCAATTATCTGCCGCTTCGGACAAAACCCCCTACGTAGCAACATCCAACTTGTTTTTCTGGCGAAGTAATAAACAGTTGGAAGCCACGTTTTGAAAGGTGATCATTCCTGCTTTGGCCCACGTCCATTGCGAAGCAAAGCTTCGAATGTGAGTTTGGCGAAGCTCATTCGAGGGTGCTTTTCTCAAAGGCACACACTCCTAGGTCGAGCATTTTTCTGAGGCAATCGAGTATTTCATAAATATGCCTTTACTAGCCCGAAATACCCGATACCCATTTATAGCAACTGGAAAAGAAATATCAGTCACGAAGGAGAGCCAGAGGGACTCGAAGACCCACTCGAGCCCCACACCTGAGAAAATCCAAGACATGTCAAATGGCCCATAAATGCAGGTTTCCCCGGCTATTGTAGTCGTAATGGGTAAATGTGGAAAATGATGTGAAAACTCAGTTGCAGGAGGAGCAGAAGCAAATTTTCTAGGTTCTCGAGAGTGTACCTCCAAATTAAGTGCATTAATAGCTCAGAGGGTCAGGTCGTCTATAAAAACCCACGAATTGTAATGAATAGGGAGGAGAACTTTTGCTAGAAAGCTATTGTAATCTGATTTTTTGCAATAGATATTAAAGACTTTGGAGCTCCATTTCTCTTTTGTATGTTGCCTTCTGTGATAATTTCTGTCATCCTATTTCTTCATTTGCATACAGTAATTCTATATCCTGAGTTTAGGTGTGCGATTGGGGATTGGGTCTTGGAATTCTCCTGAAGGATACATAGGGGAGAAAATACCGCGCGATATTCTTTTTATGCTGCCTGTGGTTAATGGTTTCTATATTGTTCATCTATTTTCTTAAGTGCTGTAATTCTGCAATCTGGATTTAGGCATAGGAAGATAATTGGGTCCTGGAACTTTTCCAGAGGATACATAAGGAAGTTGGCGCGACGTTCATTTAAGTTTTGTTCTTTATATTTATTGTTGTTGTTTCAGGGTATTAGGTAGTAATCGTGCTAATTGGTTCTTTCCCACTGAATCACTTACATTTCTTCCCTTACCCCCTTTTATTTCTTTCCTGCACTCTTAGCTTAAAACCCTAGTAGTTTAGTAAAGGAGTCGGCCTTCTCCGAAGATTATCATGGAGGGCATCTCTTCCCCCCTGCCTTTCAATATTGGCCCAGGTCTAGGGCGCGTATACATTGCAAAATCCTTTCCTGTGGTGGATTTGTGGCCAACAGTGCCCAATGCATATCCTAGAGGGTTTATACTTGAATATTATTAATAAATGTTTTAGATGTCAATCCTCTAAGCACAAGATCAAATATTATCCTATGACCACCCAAAGAACTAAATCAACTCCAAAGCCTAATAACACAACCACTCAGTTTGCTAAGGAGGGATGAAAAAATGTGAGCAATTAGGGAAATAAGTGCAATAATGGTTCCATGGAATCTATACCCTTTGGATCTCAAATCAAATATCCTAAGCAAGATAGCAAGGGAAAGGAAGTTTCTCCACCACCCCCTTTTGAAAATAAGCTCAAAGAGGCAACCAAGCCTCATTACATCAAAACTCCCTAGGCTGTTACTGTAATCTCTGCCTAGGCAGTTGCTCAAACAAGTTCTCTGTTGTCTCCTCCAATAAGCATTAGGCTAATAAAGAACCAAACCAAAAGCTGGTAATTTTTATTAACTAAAGTGCTTAAATAATGATAGATTTAGAGTCTATTCCATCATTTGGGTTATGTAAATGTATCTTCCAAGGTACATACTTAGGACATTAGATTACTTTAGGGGAGAAGTTATCTAGTTACTTCATGCAATGTAATAAATGCACAAGTGTCAATGTGCAAGTTGTATATGTGCAAGTTGTCCCTTGCACAACTAGGTAGAGTGTTGGCCAAGGAACCTATGTTCCTATATAAGAAAGGCCTCATTGTCAGATAGATATGAGAAGGGGGACATAGATAGATAGAGTTGCTTACAACATAGTCATAGGTAGTAGTGCAAGTTGTGTATATCACCATATATTGGTGATGGGTACAATGTAGTTTAGTAGCTTCATTAATGGAGTGTTCATTTCCTCCATAGCTACGTTGTATTCATTTATGTTATTTCTATTCAACATACTTCAATCATCTTGCAGATTTACTTTCTTTTATATTATTCTGCATCTTGTGATTGTTATCTCCCATTGCTCATTACATCAAAAGCTAACAATGGTATCAGAGCTACGGTAGATCTAGTCTATGTAGGTCAATAGAGAAACCACCATTATCTTTGAGCCTGAGTGTTTTGTCAAACTGACGCATCATTGGACCAACCACTATCAAAAGTTCTCAGAAGAATCTAGGTGGTAGAATAATAGAGAGTCACGAGTGAGGACTGAAAGAAATCTCAGTTCAAAAAATATTGAGATTGCATTTGACTAGAGTCTTTCCACAGAGTTACAGGAAAAACTCATGAAGACCAGGACTCAACATTCAATCCACTAGATTGACAAATCATCTAGTGAGGATCATCCAGGATATCTAGAATTTGCTAACTATTGCCTAAAGTTTCTTTTGTTGTAGAAAATTAATTCTCAGAGGATTGGGACTCCTCCTATGATAGAAATCTAGGAGACTCCAACTTCGTTGCCCAAAGGTCGATGTGCCTTCATAGTGTAGAGATTGGTTCCTTATGCAAGAGAAGAACACTAAGATCTGTGGTGAATTTAGGATAACCCAAAGAACTTTACAAGTTGAAGAACATGCCATAGAAGCCTTGACACAAAAAGGCCATAGAAGCCTTGAAGAAAAGGCCATAGGAGCCTTGAAGGAGAAGCCACAGAAGTCTTGATACTAGAAAGGCCACAGAAGCCTTGATACTAGAAAGGCCACAGAAGCCTTGATACTGGAAAAGGCCATAGAAGCCTTGGTACTAAAAAAGGCCACAGAAGCCTTGATACTAAAAAAGGCCACAGAAGCCTTGATACTGAAAAAGGCCACAGAAGCCTTGATCCTGAAGAAGAATTCGAAGAGAATATCTGATTCAGAAGCAGACTAAATATTTTAGTACTAATACTTTGTTGCAGGGAAAGAAGATTCAATGAGTTGGGAAACTTCCTACAAGAAAGTTAGGAAGGGTATCTTCTTCAGAATCAATTCAGCACCTGAAGCAAAAGAGATCAGGAGAAGATCTCATTGAAGGACTTCCAGACTTGGAAGAAGAAGAAGGACTAGGAGAGTCTTACTCGAATCCAGAAGTAGATCTCACCACCAACACTTCCAGGAGCAGAAGGTTGAAGAGGTCTCAAGTAAAGACTAGTAGAAGTTGCAAGATCAAAGACCTTGGGAAGGTCTCATCGAGCATCCAAAAAAAGGCTAGGAGAGCTTGATTGAAGAAATTCTCAAAGGAGAACTCACTGGAGAAATCCACTACCAAGGAGAAGCCCCTGATAGTGAAGGACTTGGGACAATTATCACCATCCAACAACAAGCCCAAGAGAAGGAGAATTCGAGCAGAAGAAGAATACAGTGAAGACCTCAAGATATTCAGAATCTTGAGAAGAAGATCCTGCTTGAAGTTAGAATTCGACAAGAAGACTTGAAGACAGAAGAAGCTCACCAAATCTTGGAGATTTGAAGATTACCTCCCACAGCAAGAAGGCACCGCTTCAGAGATAAAAGACTTCTCCAAATCTATAGTAGAAGGAGGAGAACACAAGAGGAGAACAAGCCACCAAATCCTAGGCTCATGAAAGAAAGTTTGAGACCATCATTTGGTGAAGGAGTTGTTCAAAATAGTCTACAAAGAGCTGCAAGATCCTACTCGAAGCAACAACTTGGTGATCCTAGACACCAAGATCTACATCCTCTACAGAAGTGGAAAAAGAGCTACAGAAGCTTTCAAAAAAAGGTAAGCAACTTCTTGGTGCAAGTAGATTCATTAATTGGATTACTTATCAGATTTGTTAAAGCACCCGAATTTGGATTAAAGTTGCAATTAGATTACAGTCTTCAAAAGTGCAAAAATAAAGGTTCTTTTTAAGGTTCATTTGCACATTGATTAGGAGTTGATTAGATTTTTGAATTACTTCTATCAACTACCTATCATCTACTTTGGAAAAATAAAAAGAAGACTAAGTCCTACAATATTGATTGTAGTGAAATTACAGAATAATTATTGAAGGTTCATTTCAGATTATTCTTGATTAGTTGTAGTAAATTTGATTAAGTGCATGTTCTTGAGAGTTGATTGGAGTGATAAGGTGAAATTTTTAGTGCATTAAAAGTGAAATATTATTAGATTCATTTGCACTATTATATTACTCTCAAAAAATTAGTTGTGTACTTGAGAAGGGCATAAAATTAGAAAGTGGCAAGTGTCTAAAGACACTATTAGTGCACAAAATTTGCAACTCATAGTGGCCAAGTGAAGCCACAAAATCAGGTTAGAATCCTCCAAAACTTGGATAAGAATACAACTAACCAAAAATAGAAATAGAAGCTTCAAATATTGAGACTTGGTGAGTCTCAAATCCAAAGCACTACAGGGTTAAGTGCAGCATAAAAAAGCTTCTATCTACAACATTTGTAAAGCTTGGATCTATCATTAAATATCCAAGCAAAGAGGGCAAGGAGTCTATCCAAAGGGATGTCCTCAAAACCCTCATTTGTGCATTCAAAATCTGCTACAAAATCAGACTACAAGACCTACAAGAAGGAGTGCAAAAAGGGTGCAATAAGAACATATTATTCTCATAGAAGATTACAAGGTATTGCACTACATTGTTCATAGGAAAAGGGCAGATTGAAGGTGCCACTAAAGGCACAAAAACTACAGGGAAATCCAGCCAAGAAAGGTCAAACGTCAAGCAAGAAAGGCCAAACGTCAAGCACTCCTCATCCACGACACAAGGAGCCATTCGAAGGGGCTCACACTTCACATCTTGGATGGATGAACCTGCAAAAGGCAATGCACATATCAGTCGATCATCAACCTGCATTTACGTAGACAGAAAGGGAGCTCTCTTTTACAAGAAAAAAGGTGGCAGATTCTACCTCAATCAACATGGATGAACAACGTAAAAGGAGCACATTGAAGGGAACAAGGAACGAGGAGAACATGTGATATATTCAGAGGTTTCTAGCTTGGTGAAGATTATCCACCAAAATAATCACCTACAATGCCATTCGAAGCTCCAAAATTACCTCAATGATCGACCAACAAGAGAAGAGGTTGCTTGCACTCCAAGAAACATAGCAAGCAAAGAAGAGGCATACAAAAAGGAGTTATACTCTCCTTGGAAGCGTTACAATGAAAGAACTCCATGCAGAAAGGTTGAAATCCACTTGGCACGAATTCTCTAAGGTGCCATCCCATTTCTTAACATCCAAGAAAACTCACGAAGGAGTTACAAGCGCTCACACAAGTGTTCATGCATTACAAGGTGACCAAGAAGCTAGTAGAGCGTTACTAAAGGATTGTTACGTTAAAAAGGAGTGAGTGCTCATACGTAATAGTTGTGACACTTGTCACAAATTTCAAGACTTATCTTCCATAAAAAGGGTGGTCAAGGAGGTGAAAGGATAGTCAAAGCAAGGCAACAATGATAGCAAGTGAGTCTGAAGTGACTCAACAGTATTTTGATCGTATCACGGTAGTAGCTCGGTAGCTACATGGTAGCAGATCGACAACAACTTGGAGAACATTTTGAGAGCAAATGGTGAAGCACATTACTCCTAGTCAAACGGGTCAAGGAAGCATTGAAGTGAGTGTTGAAGCAAATTGCATGTGGAAGAATCTTCCATTACTCACAACACCCAAGAAGGACAATCTACCATCGAGTTTTATAAAGGTACAATTTCCATCTATTTTGCTTTCCATAAAAAGGGAGTTATAAGGTTATATTATAAGGTTGAATTATTGAAAGAAATCAATCTTCATTTGAAAGCAAAACTTAGGGAAATTAAATATTAAAATTGTCTAATATTTGCAAAGCATAACCTAGGAGAAATAAGGAATACTACTTGGAATTATTTCATTTAAAATTTGCAAATATTAATGTATTCTAATTTTCCAAATTTGGGAGTCATAAGGGCTACAACTCCAAACTAGGTTATTGGAAATTAGAAACAATCCAAGGGATATAAAAAGAGGTTATTAAAGCTTTTTAAGGTTGGAAAAATATAATATTCTTGTCTCAAAAACTTCTCTAAAGGGACAAAAGAAATCCAACATTAAAACCTCTTCAAAATTGAAAAGTGCTTAGTTCAATAGGAGTAATAAGGTGTTAAGAAGTTGATTTTTGATCTTTACAAAATTTGTACAAAATCAACCAAAATTGAACTATATCTTTACAAAAGCACTATATTATATCTCTAGGGAGTCATAAGGCATTCTACAAAACTTGATAATAATATCCTTCAAATATTATCAAGTTGGGAAGATATAAGCTTTCTACAAAAACCTAAAAATTAGGTATTCATACTCTCATCACTAGGGAGACATAAGGAAGTCTACAAACCTAAGGTTTTATCAAATCAAGCTTATATACTTCAATAAGGGATCATATATTCTAATATTGGGAGCTATAAGGTAGACTACTCTATCCTTAAGAATTCAGGTTATACAAATGACTACTAGCATACTAAGCAACACTCTTAGAAGTGGAATAAGGAAAATACCAATGTGGATTAAAAACTTGATGGATTACAATGATGAAAAGGGAAAAGAAAAGGAAGAACCAATGCAATACGAAATAAGTTCTAAAATCAACAGCTATGTGAAGGAAGATTCATCTAGTGAATCTAATGACCAAAAATAGGAAAATATTGATCAACAAAACCTTATGCAAAAAGGAATAGCTTCAATTGTGCACATATGGTTTGAAGGTCTTATCAAGGAGATAGACAAACATGATATTCCTAAAATAGATTACAAAACTATCAAATCATCTCTATTGTGCACTCATTGCAACCAATATGGTCATGAAAAGACCAATTGTTGGAGTTTCCATCCATGCAAATATTGTGATGGAACAAATCACTCATATTTCTCTTGTCACTTCAAACATAGGTACTACAAAGACTATGAAAGAAGATTACTTCAAATATTAAACTGTTATCTTCAGAAACTTGTTTCAGATGGATCTACTAACATTGAGCTCAAGGTTGATACTTATGAAGGATAGAGAAACAGGTCTAACATATGGACAAAAGAAGGAAGAAGAGCCTATTCAGATCCACTCATGACTTGCAATATCATGAGAGCAATGGTACATCAAAGACACCTGACATCAAGGAACAAAGAATGGAAAAGGATGAGAAGCCATGACATGAGGACTAAAGTAGCAACAAAAGAACCAGAACAAGAATACTCTGAACAAGCCAAAGATCAAGATGAAGAGGAAGATCCATATTGAAGACTAAAGTCTTCAATACCCAAATAATGTAATACAAGGGGGTGTTAGAAATAGAGTCTATTCCATAATTTGGGTTATGTAAATGTATCTTCCAAGGTACATACTTAGGACATTATATTACTTTAGGGGGAAGTTATCTAGTTACTTCATGCAATGTAATAAATGCACAAGTGTCAATGTGCAAGTTGTATATGTGCAAGTTATCCCTTGCATAACTAGGTAGAGTGTTGGCCAAGGAACCTGTGTTCCTATATAAGAAAGGCCTCATTGTCAGATAGATATGAGAAGGGGGACATAGATAGATAGAGTTGCTTACAACATAGTCGTAGGTAGTAGTGCAATGTTGTGTATATCACCATATATTGGTGATGGGTACAATGTAGTTCAATAGCTTCATTAATGGAGTGTTCATTTCCTCCATAGCTACGTTGTATTCATTTATGTTATTTCTATTCACAACATACTTTAGTCATCTTGTAGATTTACTTTCTTTTATATTATTCTGCATCTTGTGATTGTTATCTCCCATTGCTCATTACATCAAAATCTAACAAATAAGCACACAAAAAAAACACTTAAAAAACCTACTAAATATGGAGATGAAACTACCAACCAGCAAATTTGCGTAAAAAGATAGAAATAATCTAACAAACTAACAACTTGCTTAGTTAACAAGATAATCTAGAAGCTAATAAACTCTAGCTAGCATGAGTTGTGAAATGCTTCACATAGTATATAGGAATAATTTTTTTTTATTAATCTATAAGCTTAAGTAGTAACCGCTAAGGTTAAAAAATGATGTCCTCATCATATCTTTCCACAATATAAGCATTTGACTCCAATGCTTTTACAATAAAAGGAGTGTTAAATACAAAATGTTGAATACAAGGGCTATGCTACAAATAAATGCCAGTGTTGGAATGTAATGTATTGTCACAACTCTATCACCAATCTAGGAAGGAATTCAACAAGGACCAATGGTCTGTTGTTGAGTTTACAAATACTGCTGCAAAACATGAACTAGCCTGGCTGAAGCAGGCTGTAAAGAATATGGTATTTCAATACCAAGAGGAGGCATAGTAGGAGGGGCAACAAGAGGAGGTACCGATAAGGAAGAAGGGATCGCCTCCTTGTGAGGATTATATTTAGTTGGTGTTGGTGTGTCCTATGGCATGCTAAATATTAAGGTAATCTTTTGTGGAAGACTAGAGTGCAACAAAAATATGTTCTTAAGGCTATGAATGAGAAATGTCTTATTCATATAATGCAATGCGTATGTATTGTTATAAGCATCATATTGAGCCCTCTTATCATATTAGTAGGGCTTGCCAATAATTAGACCACAACAATCCATAAAAGTCACATTTGCAGGTTACTATCCATAAAATACAAACCAAATACAAAGGACATTGTGCAATTTTTTTGATGTAGGTGGAACCATTATCCTTTCATCCAAGTATGGATGAGAATGTGGTTCCAAAGACAGTTGCAACCTATCGACTATAGATCTCGTAATCAAATTATTTTATGAGCCATTGTCAATGATACAATCCATAAAAGAATTATGAGTTAGGTGGAATTTTGTGACAAACAAATGATCACAACCACCTTTATACAAATTATGAGTCATCAGGGTAACATTGTTGAGTTTACCCTTCAACTCATCATACTCTCTATCTCCTATAATCTCAATGGGACCATCTTATGGTTTTTCACTTTGAGGTTTTACATTAATATTTTTCTTCTTTTGAAAGAAGTTAGATTCCATATGACCTCTTCTTTTACAATGACTACAAAATTTTATGCTATTGAAAGGAGGAGGAGAAGAAGAATAATAAGGGAAGGTGAAATAAGGTATCTTCGTCTTCTAAGTTGGTGCTTTGGAAGTTCCTATAGAAAATGAAGAGAGATCCTTTCGATGAAGCAACAAGTTTCTCCTCTACAAGTTGTGCATGGTTGACAGAGGCATCAAGTGTGGATAAGAAAATATATTTTAACTCCATATACAAAGGCTCATGTAAGCCACTCTTGAATTGGGTGATGATTACTTCAGTTGCATCTTTCACACTAAGCAAAATTCTTAATTTGTTGAACTAGAATATATAATCTTACACAGACCTATTGTGACTTTGCCTTAATATGAACCATGTTACATGGAGATCTTGTTCATAGTTTGAAGGATAAAAGGATTCCTTCAAAGCCTTGACTAGGTCATCCTAATTTGTATTGGATTTTGGTCTTCTTGTTGTTCCATGATCAAAATATTTGCTAACCTAGAGAGTTTGAGTTTTGCAAAGGGAATCATCTCTTCAATAGTCATCTCTATACAAGAAAACCATGTCTCCATATCCAATATCCAACTATTTAGGGCATTAGGATTTCTAGCTCCATCATAAGGGTTGCCTTCACATTTAGTCTCAGCCTATAGATCATTATTGTAGATCTTTATATCATAGGCAATTTGGACTATGATATCGTTGACTTTATTGTCCAATAGACCAACTATGTTGGCTGAAGTGGTCATTTGGTCCACTAAATCAAATGTCATTTGCAAATGGGTATAAGCCAGGTGGATTTAAATAATGACACCTAAATACCCAAAGGTTTACAATGAGGTATTACAAAGCTTGTGCTATTTCCAAGCAAGTTACAAAAATATTTTGTATAAGATAAAAGCTTGAATTTTTTTTACCAATTCATAAATATTTGATTATTTTAATGAAATGGTAAACTAAAGAACAAAAGGACAACTTAATTAAAGAAATAATGAGACATTTAACTACTTATTTAAAAAAATATTACCCCCCTTGTGTAATTTACTATTGCTCATTAGAAGAAATTCAATTTTCAAATGACTAGGTACCAAAGTATTTCTGGTCAATCCACAACACAAGATTCTACATGTGGAAGGTCACAAAGTTGTCTAAAAAATATAAGTTGTACATGTTCACCAAGCACCACTTGCTGAGGTGTCATTGTCTAGATGAAACCCCACATATTTCATGCCATGAAAATGAGAATTACTTCATGGTTTGATGAGAGAGGAAATTGTCTGCAACGGTGAGGAATTTGATCATAAACGCTACCAAAATGATAATGTATTTAACTACCACATGTCACAACTCTATCATCTAGTCAAAATATCTCTTGAGCCACACTCAAACTCCATAGTGCTTCTTCACCAAGTCTTCACGAGCTAACCACATTAGAGTAGTCATTAGCAAGTGTAGAACGAAAACCACTTAAATGGTTTAAATGACCTTTATGCCATGAATGTGGGATAATTGATTTGTATGTTGTGCACCTCCACTTGAGCACAATAAAAATTTCTTGTGCTTGCAAGACTACACAATTTTACCACGTGTTCATGTTTTGATGGTTCTCCTATTTTTACCTCCAACCAATAGATGTCACTTGTCGTTGTGAATTCCTTCTATCTATAGAGCTCCTATTGTCTGTCAGGCTTGCTACATTGGTGTTGCGCTACCCATTGGAACTTCATAAGCTAATTGCAGGAAAACTTCACAACTTATCGAATCACATTTGGGAGATTAATCATGCCAAACATGTCGTCATTCCACATCACCCTCCTATGTTTCTCCGAAGCATCCATGCCACCCTCCTACACAACTACAAGAAGCCAATTAGCAATGATAAAAGCAATAAAGGAGTAAGCCATTTTAAAGGAGTTCCTACCAACCTTTAAGACATCACCCGAAAAAAAAACTCCAATATTTTTTTATAGGGGAGAGTGTCTATACACGAATATCTAAGGTCGTATGTGCACAATCAATTTATACATAGAACAAGATTTGATAAAACACCTTAGAATGAACCCCCTCACAATTCGCCAAAACTCCTTCATTACATAGACATGACACTTAAATTTTGAATGCCAACGTCGAAGAACAAGATAAAGAATGACAACAATTAGCAATTTCATATATCCTTTAGCAAGTCGATGGTAGGCTAACCAGTTAATTCAAACTTTGATGGCGGAAGATAGACTTCGTTAAGAGTCATCAAGAAAATGGCCAGCCAAGACCCGAGCAAAATAAAAAATATGCCATGTCATGGCCTATGCAGAGTTCAATGGCTTCATGCATAATTCATGCCACTTGGCATGTCCAAATTTGAACAAGTTATTACGTGTCAAAATGTCAAATGTGAGCTAGATCGCAAGCATTTTGTTGTCCATAGCCCAACCCCTTTTGATGATGCTGATGGTATAGCCAATAGAAGACAAGCCATGACCAATTAACCACTAAGATTGTCGTCCATTGAAGAATGCTAATGAGAATCTAACGATGCTCATCTACAGTTGTTTTGCTATCTATTATCACAACAAAACTTTCTTCGATACTTAATCGATTCTTAGTCTTTCATATCATACAAACCAAAGTCTTCCAAATCAACTACTGCTTCAACAAACATTGTGCATGGACTAAGCAAAAACTTACTAGAATAAAGGCTAGAATAACCCAGAGCCTAATTGATTGCTCTGATACCACTGATAAAGAAGCAAACCAGTAGCTAATAATTATTTTCTAACTAAAGTGCTTAAATAAGCACATAAAACAAACACTTGACAAACTTGCTAAGTTTGGAGATGAAATTGCCAACAAAAAAAAAAGTGTAACAAGCTAGAAACAATCTAACAAACTAAAAACCTGCTTAGATAGCAAAATAATCTAGAAGCTAATGAACTCTAGCTAACATAAGTTGTGGAAATATTCATGTAGTACATAGGAATAGCAAAACATTATTAATATTTAAGCCTAACTAGTAATCCCTAGGGCTAACAAATGATGTCCTCATCATAGACACTTGCATAGCCTAAGCCACAAGGAGGCTAACAGGTTTTTATCGAACAAATGCCCACATCAACTTTTTTTCTTCCATAATGATCATGATCTAGGATGTGACAGAGTGCCACCCTTCTCTGCGAAGTAGTGGCCATATTTAATTGACCACGAATGTGACCCTACTTACTAAGCCTTATAGCTGCTTTTTAACATTTATAATCATTCATTTAAAATTATTAATGTTTATGCCTTTAATGATGTTGCGGAATGATCTTACCTCTAACATTGGATTATAAATACATTGCTTACTGCATCTTAAGTAGTATAATACACATATTTTAATATTATTGAATGAGTGTCATACAAATGTAATAACCTCCCAATGCATTGGACAGTTGGTGAAAGGACCACATTGTAGTTCAATAAGTTGGGCCTTTCCAACCTCAATATTGGTACATGTGAATATAAAGAGATTAATAAACCTAGTTTACTATATTGGACAGTTGGTGAAAGTACTACATTGTAATACATGTATAATAAGTTGGGCCTTTCCAACCTCATTAGTATTCTAATTCCATTTGCTACATGTAGAATATAAAAGATTGATAAACCTATTTTAGTGCTATAAAGAGATGCATCTTTAATGCGGGACCCTGCAACTTTGCATTCAAATGGACTTTAATTTTGCATTTAAATTTTACTGTCTATTGTCATAAACCGTACTCTACGAAACTACTGGGGGAAAGAGTTGCGAGTTATAAAAGCAGAGAGAGAGAGAGAGAGAGAGAGGTGAAACCCAGAAGGGGTTAAGTAGAATCCTCACAAAGCTCGTGTTTGTCATTAACGTCTCTGTTTTAGATATCCACAATAGACTGGCAACGCATTCATTTGGAATAAACGTGTGAAGTGTGGGGCCACTGAAAGGGAAGATGTGGTTTGAAGGGACGTATAGATATCCATAGAAATTTGTAGGCCTCTACGGTTGAACTTTGAAGCAAATCAAAATACAAAAGAAAATGCATGGTGTGATTCTCTTCTCTTCTCTGGATGTCGAACACTTAATTAATCGTTCTCCGCGTGGTCGGCCGACAGAAGTTGAAATATTACATCACCTTTGAAATGACAATGAGGAACAGTAGGTGTTAAATTTATTTTTGTTAAGCTTGCTTTACAGCTTCGCATGGGAAATCTTTTGAGGGTTTTAGAATATATGTATGAAGTAACAAAATATAAAGGGACAATGGTGTTTTTATTTTATAAGATATTTCCTACCAGGTAAGCGGTCTTCTTGATGCGCAAGATAGGAATATATATATAATATTTTGGGTTGTTTATATCAATATGTATAATTACAGTTTAGTTTGTCTAGAATGAGTTAAGAGAATTAAATGGAAGGCCCAAAGGTTTATAGCTGAACACTATAATATATTTCAATAAAATAATATTGATGTGATGGGCAAATATTTAAAAGCTGTTGAGACTGTTATGAGATCTAAGGTGTCCAAGTGTCCAAGACATATGTGCCCTATGTGTTCTCAGCTGTTATTAATAATTATAGTATTAGTTTTTTTGAGTTGTTAATTGGTTTTTTATTTAAAAAGTTTATTAGAAATTAAATTTATTAATTTTGGATTTATATTGGAAGAGTTTTGGTCAAAACTTATTAAGTACTTGCATCATCGGTCTCATTTTGTCACACAATCTTTTAGCAAAGACAAATTAGCCCGTCTTTTCTGCGGTCCCCTTTCTTAGTTTTTCCCTTGATTTCAAGTGGTTTCTTTATTATGGTTTCTAGTCCTAATGATTGTTGGTGTATATGTATGTGCAAATGGTGCTTTCCAAGCAGTCGAGAAAGTTCATATCGAAAGTGGTGTACAAATTAAACCCTCTACGCTTGATGTTATTATCCTTATTCTTAAGTTTGATATTACATGCAAGTGACTTGAGAATTATATTTTAGTTGAATATTTTGTAGGTAGAATCCCATCAAAAAGTGTTTTCAAAGGTTGAATCAATTTTGCCTGGGTCCCTCATGGGATTTGGCTAGAAGTCGTTTAAAACATTAACAAAGGTTTCTTCATGTTTCGCTTTGTTGAACTGAAGCATGCCCAGACCATTTATCAACATGGCCCATGGTATGTCCGTAACTCTCTCCTTGTCTTTTCCCCTTAGACTTGGGATTTTGTCGTTTCTAAGGAATGTGCCAAACCGGTCCTAGTTTGGATCGAGTTCCTTAGAATTTAGTTATCTTTATGGCCTTATCTCGGCCACATTGCAACATCCGTTGGTAATGTTGTTTGTGTCAAGCTAGAAAAATTCATTGTGGCTAGCTCTCAAAAAAGGGTTTGTGTTGAGATAAATATCTAAGAATATAAAGGATACCATTGATATCTAGAATAGTGTCCAATGCATATCTTAGAGGGTTTATACTTGAATCTTCTTAGTACGTGCTTCAAATTTCAATCCTCTAAGCACAAGATCAAGGATTTTCCTCTAGCCACCCAGAGAGCTAAATTGACTCCAAAGCCTATTAACACAACCAATCCTTAGTCTGCTAAGGAGGGATGGAAAAATGTGATCAATAAGAGGAATAATTGCAATAATGGTTCCATGGGATCCCAACAAAGCTTCCAAGCAAGATAGAAAGGGAAAGGAAGTTTCTCCACCATCTCCTTTTGAAAATGAGCTCAAAGAGGTAGCCAAGCCTCGTTACATCATAACTCCCCAGGCTACTAGTGTAATCTTTGCCTAGGCAACCACTCATACAAGTTTCCTGTTGTCTCCTCATACAAATGTTAGGTTGAAAGAACCAAACTGAAAGCTAATAATTTGTATTAACTAAAGTTCTTAAATAAGCACATCAAACAAACACTTAACAAACTTGCTAAATAGAGATGAAACTGCCAACCAACAAATCTGTGTAACAAGCTAGAAATAATCTAATAAACTAACAACCTACTTAGCTAACAAGATAATCTAGAAGCTAACAAAATATAGCTAATGTGAGTTGTGAAATGCTTCACGTAGTTTATAGGAATAAAAAAAGACTATTAATCCCTAAAACTAACTAGTAATCCCTAAGGCTAACAAATGATGTCCTCATAATACCTCCCCACAGTAGAAATATTGGACCCTAATGCTTTTACAATAAAAGTAGTGTGAAATACTAAATGTTGAATACAAGGGCGATGATGCCAATCAATGTCGGTGCTGGAATTCAATGTGTGATCACAACTCTATCGCCAATCTGGGAAGGAAGCAAATAAGGAACAATCACTTGTTGCCGAGTTTGTGAAGGTTGCTGCAAAACATGAAGCCACCTGGCTAAAGGAGGCTGCAAAGAAGATGATCATTCAATTTAGGAGGCATAGTAGGTGGGGTAATATGAGGAGGTATTGATGATGGAGGGATCGTCTCCTTGCGAGGAGCATGTGAAACTGGTGCTGGTGTGTCCTGTGGCTTGCTAAAGATTAAGGTAATATTTTGTGGCTAATTGGAGTGTAGCAAAAGTGTGGTATTCTTAAGGCTATGAAACAAAAATATCTTATTCACATGATGCAAAGTGTATGTATTATTATAAGCATCATATTGAGCCCTCTTGTCATACTGATAGGGCTTGCCAAGAATTAGACCATAATAATCCATTAGAGTCACATCACAATTGACTATCCACAAAATGCCGGCCAAATGCAAAGGATACCTTGCAAGTTTTTACGATGTAGGAGGTGGAACCATTATCCTTCCATCAAAGTATGGATGAGAATGTGGTTCCAAAGGCAAATGAAACTTATTAATTACAAATCTCATAATCAAATTCTTTAGAGAGTCATTATCAATGATACAATCCATAAAAAATTATGAGTTAGGTGGGATTTTGTGACAAACAAATTGTCACAGCCACCTTCATACAAATTATGAGTCATCAATGTAACATTGTTGACTTTACCCTTCAACTCTTCATACTCTCTATCTTCTATAATCTCAATGAGACCATATTATGGTTCCTCACTTTGAGATTTTATAATCAAATTCTTCTTCTTTTGAAAGCAGTTATACTCCACACGATCTCTTCTTTTATAATGACTAGAAAATTTATTGCTATTGAAATAAGGTGAAGAATAAGGGGAAGATAAATAAGGTTTCTTTGCCTTCTTATTTTGTGCCTTGGAAGTTCCTATAGAAATGAAGAGCGAGATCCTTTCGATGAAGCAACCAGTTTCTCTTCTATAAGTTGTGCATGGTTGAAAGCGACATCAAGTATGGATAAGGGAGTATATTTTAACTCCCTATACAAAGACTCTTGTAAGCTTCTCTTGAATTTGGTGATGAATACTTCAGTTGCATCTTTCAATCTAAGAAAAATCCTCTTTTTTTGATGCCAAAGAAATATCTTCTCTATAGGAATAATAGGGGTTTTATCTATTACATTTTTAGGAACAACAAAACTATTACACCCATCAGTCACCGTGATGCCTAATAGCTTCTATATTGTTCCAATCTAGACTCCTCTTGCCAAAACCATTGCTCCTTAAACCTTCCTACAGGTATCCTTTTCAAATATTGTTTGCACACCTACATTACTCATTTTACTCATAAATATCATGTTTTTGCCAACATCAGAATATGCAAAATACTAAGGAGGATTTCAACCCTTCCATATTTAAACAACAATTTGAGTCTTCCATGTCCTATGATTTTTGTTGTCAAGTCATCTCATAGGAAGACATCACCTCCGTTATACTTTTCATATTTACAAAATCGTTCTCTATAAGGATTCATATGAAAAAAAACTCCTAAGTCAATCAATCATTCATCATGATCTGAATGTGTACTCGATGATTCCAAGTATGCATCCCCTCCTTCTATGAAGGTCTTTTCTTCTATGGAAGAAACATCATTAGATCCATTACTTTTATCAATATTTTTGGATTTCGTGGAGAGTCATTAAGAAAATAGCTAGTTGGGACTCGAGTAAAATAAAAAATATGCCATGTCAAGGCTTATGTAGAGCTCAATGGCTTTATGCATAATTCGTGCCACTTGGCATGTCCAAATTTGAACATGTTATTATATGTCGAACTGTTAAATGTGAGCTAGATTGCAAACATTCTATTAGTCATAACCCAACATGTTCAATCCCTGATATGATTTGCTCTATAAGGAGCCTAGATAACTTGACTATCTCCTACAATTATTTCACAGTGGAAGGTCCAAGCTGCTCTTCACTTCTAAGCAATAGAGTTGTGTTCGATGAATTGGAGAACTGTATTCTTGGTTGTCCTTGATAGATATCAGCTAGAGAGTGTGTTACGTGTGGTGGAAAGCCTAAGACTTACCTATTATTTTCCATCATTTACAATGTCCTTTACTGTAAGTTATGCCACCAATATTCAAGCACCCTTCTCTTCCTCTACTGAGATACCCCTCTTTGCCACCTCCTATTTTCAATGTGCCCATAGCGAGGTACGCATCCCCACCCCCATCATCCCCAATCATCCCTCCATATTCTCCTCCTTCACCACCACCAACTCAATGTGCCACTCTTCCCCATCCTCCTTCAACTTCTTCACAAATGCATTAATCCCACCAGATAGACTTCATTGAGAGTCATCAAGAAAATGGCCAGCCATATTCCAAGCAAAATAAAAAACATGCCACATCAAGACCTATGCAGAGTTTAATGGCTTTATGCATAATTTGTGCCACTTGGCATGTCAAAATTTGAACGTGTTACTGTGTGTCAAATTGTCTATGAGCTAGATCACAAATGTTCTATTGGTCATAGCCCAACGCGTTCTTGATGATGGTGATGGTATAGCCAATGGAAGGTATGGCCAAGGAAAAGACATGACCAATCGACCACTAAGAATGTCATCCATAGAAGAATGCAAATGGGAATCTAACAATGTTCATTTGTAGTTGTTTTCCTATATTTGATCGCAACAAAACTTTCTTCGATACTCCATTGATTTTTAGTCTCTCAGATCATGCAAACCAAAGTCTTCCAAATCAACTATTACTTTAACAAACACTATGAATGGACTAAGCAACAATATATTAGGATAAGGGTAGAATAACCCAGAGCCTAATTGATTGCTCTGATACCACTAATAAAGAACCAAATCAAAAGGTGGTAATTTTTATCAACTAAAGTGCTTAAATAAGCACATAAAAAAAACACTTGACAAACTTTCTAAATATGGAGATGAAATTGCCAACCAACAAATTTTCATAACAAGCTAGAAATAATCTAGCAAACTAAAAATCTACTTAGCTAGCAAAATAATCTAGAAGCTAACAAACGCCAACTAATATAAGCTATGAAATGCTTCATGTAGTACATAGGAATAACAAAAAATCATTAATCCCTAAGCTTAACTAGTAATCCCTAGGGATAATAAATGATGTCCTCATCATAGGCACTTGCATAGCCTAAGTGACAAGGAGACTAACAATTGTGTATCGAATAAATGCCTACATTTTCATATTAATTGTGCAATTGGGAAGTTATACACCTAACCAAAAGTCTATGTAGACATAGAACAACTATGAAATTTTGGTTGAGCTTGATAGTGAGGATATGTTGCTTGATCAACATATTCCATGAATTTTATTTAATGGAATATTAAGGGTTTGACAAACTCTAAAAGGAAGTACAAGAAAATTGATAGAGGTATCTCAATATTATTTGTTTAGAAGAATTAAAAATCTTAGGTTTCTTGCTCTTTGTAACGTGTTGTGCCATATGGTCAACCAAAATTTTCTTCCATAGTGATCATGATATACGATGTGGCATAGTTGCTACCCTTGTCTCTGCTAGGTGGTGGCCATGTTTAATTGACCACTGATGTGACCCCACTTACTAAGCCTTATGGCTACTTTTCAACATTAATAATTATTCATTTAGGATCATTAATATTTTTCTGTAATGATGTTGTCGAATGATCTCACCTCTGGCATTGGATCATAGATGCATTGTTTGCTGGATCTTGGGTATTGTGCAAATATTTTAATATGATTGAATGTGTGTCAGACAAATACAACAACCTCCCAATGGGTTGGAAAGTTGGCAAAAGGGCTACATTGTACTACATGCACAATAAGTTGGGCCTTTCCAACCTCAATAGTAGTCACTATTATTCTAATTCCATTTGGTACATGTGGAATATAAAGAGATTGATAAACCTATTCTAGTGATATTAATGCAAACATACATTCACAATGAACATGAATATTTATCCTCGATACCCTTAACCAAAAAACTAGTAGAAACTCAAAGCCACACCTCTCTTTTTATATTACTATATACTTTTAAAAAAATAGGACACCTTTGACAACAAAGACACTGGAAACTCAAAGCCACATCTATTTTTATATATTATTATGCACTTTTAACAAAGTAGTAATGCAAGACTATTTCAGACCTACTTGAAACTACAGGCATGGAAGAAGGTCATCATAGATGACCCTCTGAGCTCACCAAGACTTGTATTTGCAAGGATGTTTGCAGCTACATGGAAGTCTTCTATGCACCCCACTTGGACAAATTATGCAATAAAGTTGTTTTCGGCATTGATTTGAACCATGGGCTTCTTGGTTGAGGAATTGGGCATGCTCATTGATATCTCCCTCTTCCATATCAATAGCAACTGTTTCAATGGGGGCATTCCTTTGGGTTTCAAGAAACTACATATCCTGGCAGAGCTGGATGTCAGCAACAACTATCTAGGGATTTTCCTCATGTAGTTCTGAATCTGCCCAACTTAATCTTTTTGGATATAAGATTCAATCAGTTTAAGGGTATTATTCCTCTAGAGCTCTTCAACAAGAAGTTGGATGTCATCTTTGTGAACAATAATTTTTTTGAGAATGAAATTCCCTTCAACTTAGGAAACTCGTCGGTATCTGTGGTGAGTTTGACCAAAAATAAGCTGAGCGAGACTATTCCTCATAGCATTGGCAACATGGCTGAAAGCTTAAACAAAGTGTTGTTTATTAACAATCATTTGTTAGGGTGCCTTACAAAGGATACATGAAATATGGATTAGTTTAACTTGTTGGATGTGAGTTTTAATAGCCTTGGGGTCATGTGCCTCTCTCTCTTGGTTGTCTTGATAGCATAGAGCAGCTCGTTATAGCCCACAATGAGTTCTATAGTTCCATCCTTGATGTGGTTTGCTCTATAAGGAGCCTAGAAAACTTGACTATCTCCTACAGTTATTTCACAAGGGAAGTTTCAAGCTGCTCTTCACTTATAATAGGGGAATTATGTTCGATGACTCATAGAATTGTATTCCTGATCATCCTCAAGAGAGATCAACTAGGGAGTGTGTTACGTTTGGTGGAAAGCCTAAGACTTACCCTGAGATTATTTTCCCCTCATGCACAATATCCTCTACTGCCAGTTCTACCACCAATATTCAAGCACCCTTATCCTCCTCTATTGAGATACCCTCTTCACCATCTCCTTTTTTCAATGTGCCCACAATGAGGTATGCATCCCTACCCCCATATTCCCCAAGAATCCCTCCATATTCTCCTCCACCATAACCAACTCAATTTGTCACTCTTCCCCATCCTTCGACTGCTTCACAAATGAATAATACTAATAGTGCTTCCAATGGTGTTTGAACATGACATGTAAATGATATTTTAGAAAGCTTGATGTAATACATACCTTGTACTTCTGACTCTTTACCATAAAAGTCAATCATAGTTGATTTATAATAGACATAACCTTGCAATGACTCAGTTGGCTAGAAAAGTTCATCAGAAATAATTCTTATTCTTATTCTAGCATTTGGGTGGTTTCCTTTGTAGGTAGCAAATCCACCTCCCAAAAGAAGAAGAAGAAATGATTTTTGGATTTGCACAGTTTTGTTTAGTTTTGCCCAATTTTGATTAAAATGTACAAGTGTCAAAACGTACAAGTATGAGTAAAATATATAAGGTTGTAAATGTACGATGTGAAATGTTAATGAAATTAGGTGAAATGTATATTAGAGGTGAATTTGATAAAAATTAAATTAGACTTAGTAAAACCTTGTAAATAATTGTTTTTGAGTTAATTCGGGATGGCAGTTGTAAGTAATGTGATGTCTTAAAAACCATTTTAGAATGGTATGGGTATGTATTATATAGCCCCCCCATTCAATAATTAGGTAGTTCATTCATAGTTGAAGTTGTTCATTGATAGCTCATTCATTCATGGAGTATTGGTTGTTCATGATACAATTGCATACTATTCAGTGTTGACGATTGTTATGGTTGATTTTATGGTCATGAGCAATGACAATGGCTATACTGTACAGTAATACTCATAATATGAATATGACAAAAATTCTCTTTATTTCCTTGCCCTTGTGAATTCCATTGTACGTTCTAGTTGTTGCAGGTTGTGTAATTAATGTTTGGATGCATAACTTGTCATGTTAATTGGATGGAATTGCATTGTGAATGATTCTGATCATCCTACAGACTTGGTGTGAGGATAGGAATTGATTGCATGATGAATTACAGTCGTACCATAACGTTTCCAGGTAGTTGTACGATTTTTGGAATTGCTCTAAATTATTATAATTCATTGCCATTGAATTAGGGTTTGCATGTTAGGAAGAAAGTGAGGAATTGTCATAAGGAAACATTCCAAAACTTGTCTTAGAAATAATTGTTGTGTAGGCTGATATATCTGAGTAAAATTTACAGCAAGGGTTCGTACAAACCGTACAAGTGATGTACCAAATCATACAAACTGATCATTTATCCAATTTGGCAATAAAGTTGCAAGATAAAACCTAACAAATAAGGAGTAAATGCCAGTTTGGAGAAATTGATTACAATATTGCTCGATTTTTATTACAAATCTTGTTCCAGTGGATTGGATGAGTACCAAATCATACAAGGTGCAGTATTGTATGATTCGGATCGTAAAATTGTATGATTTGGTGATCGTACAAGTTGTTTTATAAACTGATAGTGTGCAAAGCAAACCATACAAGCTGTACGATTTGGGCAAGTTGGATTTGAGAATTTGAAAAGCATTTCTAGACCATCTAAATCACCTCCCATTTTGGAAATAGTACATCCTAGCTCTACATCCTTATTATGGCTTCTAGCCCTAATGAGCCAGTAGTTGATGTTGGTATTGTTTGTGTGGATGTGTGTGCAAACGTTACCTCTAAGTTGTCGAGAAAGTTGATATTAAAAGTGGTTTACAAGGTAAACCCTCTATCTTGATGTTATTATCCTTAATCTTGAGTTTGATACTACATGCAAGTTTCTTGAGAGTTATACCCTAGTTGGGTGTTTTGTGGGTAAAATCCCATGAGAAAGTGTACTCAAAATTTGGATCAATTTCGTCTGGGTTACCCATGAGGTTTGGCTAGAAGTCATTCAAAACATTAGTAAGGATTTCTTATTGTTCCACTTTACCGAATTGAAGCATGCCTGGGAAATTTATCAACATGGCCCATGGTATGTTTGTAACTCTCTTCTTGTATTTTCCTCTTGGACCTAGGATTTTCTTATTTCTGATGAATAACACACCAAACGGGTCTAATTTTGGATTGATTTACGTGGAATTTTGTTACCTTTATGGCATTATCTCAACCATATTGTAGCATCCCTTTGTAAAGTTGTTTGTGTTGATCCATACAAATTATTTTTGGCTCACCTTCAAAAAAAGGATTGTGTTGAGATAGATATCTTTAATAATCTCAAGTATGCCATTGATATTTAGATTGGTGCACAATGCATATATTAGAGGGTTTATACCTGAATCTTCTTAATACATGTTTTATATGTCAATCATCTAAGCACAAGATCAAAGGCCACCTAAAGAACTAAATCGACTCCAAAGCCTAATAACACAACCATTCCTCAGTCTGCTAAGGAGGGATGAAAAATCACGAGCAATTAGAGGAATAATTGCAATAATTGTTCCATGGAATCTACACCCTTTGGGTCTTAGATCAAAGATCCTAGCAAAGCTTCGAAGCAAGATAGCAAGGGAAAGAAATTTTCTCCACCACCCCCTTTTGAAAATAATCTCAAAGAGGTAGCCAAGCCTCATTACATAAAAACTCCTTACGCTGTTAGTGTAATCTCTGCCTAAGTAGTCACTCGGACAAGTTCTCTGTTATCCCATCTAATAACCGTTAGGCTAATAAAGAACCAAACTAGAGCTGGTAATTTTTATTAACTAAAGTGCTTAAATAAGCACATAAAACAAACACTTAAAAATCCTTCTAAATATGGAGATGAAATTGCCAACCAACAAATTTGCATAAGCTAGAAATAATCTAACAAACAGTTTCCTTAGCTAACAAGATAATCTAGAAGCTAACAAACTCTAGCTAACGTGAGTTGTGAAATGGTTCACGTGGTATATAGGAATAACATAAAATTATTAATCCTTGAGGTTAATAAATGATGTCCTCATCATATCTTCCCACAATAGAAGCATTAGAATCCAATGCTTTTTACAGTAAAAAGAGTGTGAAATACAAAATCTTGAATACAAGGGCAATGATACCAATAGATGCTAGTTTTGGAACTCAACGTGTGGTCACAACTCTATCACCAATATGGGATAGAAGTCAATGAAGTCCAATGGATTATTGTTGAGTTTGCGAAGGCTGCTACAAAACATGAACTAACCTGATTGAAGGAGGATGCAAAGAAGATGATCTTTCAATACTAGAAGAAGGCATAATAGGAGGGGTAACAGGAGGAGGTATTGGTGATGGAGGGATCACCTCCTTGGTAGGAGTATGTGTAACTAGTGTTGGTGTGTCCTATGGCCTGCTAAAAATTAAGGTAATATTTTGTGGCTGACTAGAGTGCAACAAAAATGTGGTGTTCTTAAGTCTACGAATGATAAATATCTTATTCATATGATGCAATTTGTATGTGTTGTTATAAGCATCATATTAAACCCTCTTATCATATTGATAAGGCTTACCAAGAATTAGACCATAACAATCCATGAAAGTCACATCGCAGGTTACTATATATAAAATACATACCAAATGCAAAGGATATCGTGCAAGTTTTTATAATGTAGGTGGAATTATTATCCTTTTATACAAGTATGGATGAAGATCTGGTTCCAAAGGAATTTTGACCTGTCGACTATAGATGTCACAATCAAATTATTTTGTGAGCCATTTTCAATGATTCAATCCACAAAAAAATATGAATTTGATGGGATTTTTTGACAAAAAAATTATCACGACCACCTTCGTACAAATTATGAGTCATAAAGGTAACATTGTTGAGTTTACCCTTCAACTTGTCATATTCTATATCTCCTATAATATCAATGGGACCATCTTGTGGTTTCTCACTTTGAGATTTTACAATAATATTCTTCTTCTTTCGAAAGCAAACAGATTCCATATGAACTCTTCTTTTACAATGACTACAAAATTTCTTGCTATTGAAAGGAGGAGGAGAAGAAGAAGAAGAAGAAGGGGAAGAGAAAGAAGTTGTATTCCTCTTCTAAATTGGTGCCTTGGAAGTCCTCTAGAAAATGAAGAGAGATCCTTTCGATGAAGCAACAAGTTTCTCCTCTACAAGTTATGCATGGTTGAGAGAGGCATCAAGTATGGATAAGGGATTATATTTTAACTCCCTATACAAAGGCTCTTGTAATTCACTATTGAATTTGGTGAGTACTTCAACTGCATCTTTCATGCTAAGCAAAATTATTAATTTGTTGAAATGGAATATATAATACTGCACAGACATGTTGTGACTTTGCCTTAATATGAACCATGTTACATGGAGGTCTTGTTCATAGTTTGAAGGATAGAAATATTTCTTCAAAGCCTTGACTAGGCCATCCCAATTTTTGATTATATTTTGACCTTCTTATTGTTCCATGATCAAAATATTTGCTAACGTAAAGAGTTTGAGTTTTGCAAAGGGAATCATCTCTTCAGTAATCATCTCCGTGCAAGAAAACCATGTCTCCATGTCCAATATACAACTATTTAGTACATAAAGATTTCTAGATCCATCATCAGTGATGACTTCACATTTAGTCTTAGCCCATAGATCATTATTGTAGATATTTACATCAGGGGCACTTTGGACTATGATATCCTAGACTTTATTGGCCAATAGACAAACTATGTTGGCTGAAGCGACCATTTGGTCCACTAAATAAAATTCCATTTGCAAATGGATATAAGCCAAGTATATTTAAATAATGACACCTAAATACCCAAAGGTTTACAAAGAGGGAATGCAAAGTTTGTGCTATTTCCAAGCAAGTTACAAAAATGTCTTATATAAGACAAAAGCTTGGAAATTTTTTACCAATTCATAAATATTTTGATTATTTTAATGAAATGGTAAACTAAATAACAAAAGTACAAATTAATTAAATAAATAATGAAGGCACTTAATTACTTATTAAAAAAATAGTTTACCTCCCTTCTTGTGTACTTTGTTTTTTTAATATTAAAATTGCTGCTAGATTCCTATTAACCAAAATATTAAGGGAAAAAAATACAATATAAAGGATAACCATGGTCTGGATGCCTAAATATAGGCTTGAACACCCAAAAACCATCGAATCCATGATAGAATTCCCTCTAGAAAGGATAAAACAAACACAAGTGCATTCACAAGGACACACATGACACCCATCACCATAAATAAGCACAATGAAGACCACACTTAGGTCCCCACTACTATATTACAACATGAGGCCATGAAGGACCAACACAAAGGAGAACTAAGAAATATTGTGACACTTAGGGCACCTGACTACAAGCATTGGAAGTGAACATCCACACAAGTGATCCCCTGGTGACACATGTCAAAAATTAAGATAACCCCAACGACTATCATGGGGATGACAAAGTATGCCATCATTAGGACTCTAAAAAGACATGATGACATAAAACTGAATTACTAGAGACTATTAGGTCACTCCCTCTAATAGGTGGCCTACACACTATTTTCTAAGAAGAGACTACTACACTACCAAAATAAAAACTTCAAGGGAGCAACCATACTAGGAAAACATCTGCTAAGGAGAAGAGTCTAAATGACCCTGCTCTACCTCATATTACGATGGGAGCCTAATATGAGGATTGAAATGAGTTTTGTTGGCTTCTAATTCCACTTGACCCAAATTATTCATCAAGTGTGTCCGATTATGCATCATAAAGCTATATTGCTCAGTTAATTCACCTACCATGTTCTTTAATCTGTAAATTCCATCCGAGCTATGAGCCAAGGTCTTACATAAATGCCTTTTTAGAGCTATGATTTCTTCTTGAAGTGCCTTTTCCTTATGAGTTTCACCTACTAACTCAACTTGCAACTAGAATTTTATAATAGCAAATATGTTAGCTACTGAGAGATTAGAGATATCTTCTTGATTAGTTTAAAAAATGGATTTGCACCGTCTTCCATATATGAAATATGATGGCTGCCATGGTAATAGAGAGAATAAATTTTTGATCGGGCATCAAAATTAATCCCTAATAAGGTTTGATACTTTGTCATAGGAAGTGGTAAGGCATATAACAACTATTGAGCTTAACACAAAATATGGTGGGCACAAGCATAGTTACAAAACAGATGTAGCATCTCCTCCAAACCAACTAAAGGGCAATCACCTTGCCCTTGGCCCATCCATTTCAGCCTACTATGCTCTGAGTAGGTAGATCTTGAAGGAATAAATTCCATAGAAGAATCTGGAACTTTCCTTGAATTGGGACAAAGTTTATAAGCTTGAAGGTTCTCTCCCAAGTAGCTCAACTGAGCTCTAAGTTAAATTTTTATTGAGCATGTCTATAAATTTTTGATGATTCATAAGAAGCAGTTTTTGGTACCAAAACTTAAGGGCTAACTGCTCAAAGTCATGATTTTTAAAACATTTCAATGAGTCCAACAAGGACTAGCTTCCAATGATGAAGAAAGAGGTTGAGGCACTTGGGAGGCAATAGAAAAGGTCTGCATAATCATTGCTTTATCAGTAGGGTAGAGGCAAAATTCAGACTGGATTTGGTTCTAATTTTTCCAATAGGACTTAGAAAACTCCCAAATGTCATCCACCAAAATCATTCTCATTTTGAAGAGATGTTTGGTAGGAAACCAGGGACTCATGCCAAGAGGATGTGCATCAAAGGTGAGGAGGGCTGACCACCATAAGTTGTGCTGAAGGAAATATGTGAGGCATTCTATGGAGGTGGCTTCCATGAAAGAAATTGATGCACTTGCTACCATGCTTTCCGAATTCCTTTGAGAATATTACAACCTTCTATAGAGAAATAAGGGGATTGTAAAATAAGGTCAGTGTATGACATATTTGCCCAAATTTTACCATCCACTCGAGGGTTTTTCAAACACTCCCTCACAAAAACCTTGCGTGGATCATTCCCTATGATCACCCTTTGCATCTATTTAGATGAGTGCATAGCCTTGTACTTGAATGTTGGGGATTCCTAGCCCACCACATTAAATTGATCTGCAAAAATTGCTCCAGGAGACCATTGGGAGGCCTTGTTTGGCTAGGTTATTTCCTAAAAAAATCTCAAAGCATAATGTTCATCTTATCATACCCAACCTTGCTAGGATTCAAAAGAGAAGAGAATTAAACATGGAAGGGGGCTAAAAGTTTTCTAGTAATATTGATTTTAGCTACTTGAGATATTTTCAAAGATTTCCAGTAGACTAATTTTTTGGTAATTTTTTCCATACACCAATCCCTTATAGATTTGGGTGAAAGGTCAACACTAAAATGAAGGCTCAAACACTTAAATATTTCTCCTCTTTTCACCCACTTCCATGTTGTGGGTATCCAATCTGGCTTATCATCAAATCCAAAGGGAATAACAAAGTTCTTAGATTCTTGGATTATTTCACTGAAGGCCCTATAGAAGGTGTAAACTATCTCAGGGATGTCTGTAATATTTTGTTGATCTACCAAAGGAAAAATCATAGAATCATCTACGAAGTGAGAGTTGATAAGTTGAGATCCATCCAAAAGGGGGATACCTCTTATCCTCCCCTCTTTAATTACAGATTCCAATAGATAACCAAGGGCATCAATTGCAATTAGAAATAGATAGGGGGCAATGGACTACCTTGCCTAACTGATATTTCCATAAAAATGCTATTATATAATTATGTATTAATAACCACTCTTGCCAAAGAATTTAGAAAGAGGGAAGCTTCCATATCGACAAATCTATTTCCAAAACCAATCCAGTGGAACATGCTTCATATGAAGGGCCACTCTAATTGATCATAAGATTTGTCAAAATCAAGCTTAAGCCAAAGGCCCTTGAAACCCTGTGCTCAAACCCACTCCATACCTTCCCAAGCTATGAGGAGACTATCCAAAAAGGAGTGACATTTTAGTAATCTTATTTGCTCTAGGTAAACCATTTTTGTAAGTAGTGAGTGTCTTCTAGCCAAAGCCTTACCCAAAAATTTATAAGAAGAATTGGGTAAAGTAATGGGATGCCATTCAACAAGTAGATCTAGCTTATGTCTTTTGGGAATGATATTGATAAATCCTTGATTAGTGGCATCCACAAGGCCTCCTACAGTAATAACCTCCTCACACATCCATAAAAAATCAGCTCCTATAGTCTCCAACATGGTCTTAAAAAATTTTGTCAGAAGCCCATAAATGCCTAGGGCTTTTTCATTCGCCAAAGAGAGAAGTGTAGAATGAAGTTCATCCAGTGAAAGAGGTTTGTACAACAATGCTCTATCTTCTTTAGATACTTTGGGAGATATGCAGTATTTACAACATTCTCTAAAATATCAACTTCTGAGTTGGGTCCTTCACTTTTAAAAAGGGTTGCAAAATTCTCCTAGATGAAGTATGGGAGGTCATCCATTGAAATTTGTAGGCCCTATCTAGGATTTTTAATAACCTCTATCCTCTCTGATCTATTCTTCTTCTTAATAGCATTAAAGAAGAATTTAGAATTTTTATCACCCTCACAAATCCATTGAAGACATGCCATGATTTGCATACTATGGGCTTTATAAGCTTGGAGTTGCCTTAAATATACCTATTTTTCACCCAATGTATTTTTAGAGGGTATGCTGCTAATATTCTGGTTGAGGTGGTGGCTGAGTTGGTCAACTTCTTCCTCCAATTCTTTCTCTTTTTTCCTGTGAAGAGAGGCTAGGTGTTTTCCAAAACCTCAAAGATAATCCACTATTCTTTTGATGGCTTCCTCCAACCATATAATCCACCCTCTCCCTCTTGAGGGTCTTGGCAAGAGATTACACACTTTATCAATTCCATTAACACAATATTTGTGCTTGAGCAAGTAAGTGTTTATATTGAAAGGCAAGTTTTTTTTGGGTTTCCTTATGGGGCACATACAATAGTCAAGGTAATAGGGAGATTATATTAAGTTACTACTGAATAGATTGGATGTGATAAATCATTTTGGAGGATATAGATATTTTTTTTTACATAGAAGCAGTCCAATATTACCATTTTGAGAGCATCCCCACATCATGCATTGCTCCAAGTAAACCAAGCACCATGATTTTCAGCACTCCTATTCCAATTGGGATCATAAATATTCTAGGTCCTTCTAAACCTAGACCATGATCTAGTTTCTTCTGGTTGTTTGAGTGGAGTGCCACCCCCAAATTTTTCTCCCTCCCACTCTACCATATTGAAGTCCCCTAAAAATACCCAATCTGCTTCAGGAAAATTGAAGCACATATAGTCCCAAAGGGTTGCCTTTTGAGTGGAAATTTTACCCAATTGCAAAATCACCATAAAATTCAGGATTTTAAAATGAAAACCCTCTATTGCAAAGAAATAGAAATTTCTCCAAGGTTCCTTTCACTTAATATGTTTTTGTATGTTGTGAAAATGTATCAAATAAGTGCTTAGAATACCTTAGTGATTTGCAAATAACTGTTAACAAGGAGCTTGTGTTGGTAATATTTTATTATGCTATGCTATTGATTATTCATGAAACTTAATGAAATGATGAGTGAATTGATTTTTATGTTGCTTTAAACATGAAAGAAAAATGATCCAAATGATTAACCTTGAAATATAATAAACTTTGAAAACCCTTATAAATTAACCCCCCTTTGATGAAATTACAATTTTCATAAAGGAAAATTAATCTATAGCCTTGAATACAATGGCCTTTTGAATGCCAAATAAATTACCCCCTTTAATGAAATTGATTTTCATAAAGGTAAGTTAATTTATTGCTTGAAAATGAAATACAAAGCTTGAAATGCGAAATAAAACTTTATGAAATTATAAAATTCCTTGAAAATATGAACTTTATAAATAATTTTATAATTTCCACCATGCTTCAAACTAAAATTGAAATTGCTTTAATAAACAACTTAAAGCTTATTCTTTGAACCTGTGCATCTCTCTTTTTGAATTTTATTTTTTTACATTTTTTATTTAATTTGGAAAACTTAAAAAAAATGAAAAGATAGGGCTAAAGAAATAAAATAAAACAAAATGAAATAAAATGTTGAAACTTTAAAATTTCCCATAGACCCTGCAACATTTGTATCCTGCAAAACCAACATTAAATGTGATCTGAATTCATGCAATCTAACATTTAATGCAGTGCAATATTCTAAGGATAAATGCAATATATTGAAAAATAACGAATGAGTTAACCATCAGCATGTATAAAACTCATGTATTTCCAAAATATTACAAAATAAGATTTTCAATAAATTTTGAAAAATACATAATACTCTATTTTGAAATGGCATCCCATGTGAAATTCTATGCTCCAGCATGGAAGGAGAGGCTCCAAAAATTCATCTTCTGCTAATGTTCTACTTCCTGTGCAATTTTCCTCCAAGTCTCTGATTCCTATTTTGGTTTTCATTCTTTCTTTTATAGATGAAGAAATCTTGTTTTGGTAGTTTCAAACTTTGTTCATTCTATTTATGCAGTTCCATAACAGGTTTCCAAACTGTCTTTCTCGCCTTTTTCAACTGTTCATATGCCCATTATAATATATTCTTTTCACTCTTTGCTTTTTATGTTTTAAATTTTATTAAGCTCCTTTAGAAACCATTGCTCCATGATAATACTTTCAAATTTTATGCCCTACATAAGGGATATATTAAAGCACGTAGAAATTTGGTACTTTCCACCAATCATATAATAATAAAATCACACCTAAAGTATGCATATAACCTTATCCTTGGTGCCTATACTACCAAAAAATGTCACATCGCTCATCTGACTTAGTCAGGTTTAACCTTTTACTTCACAAACTACATCCACAATGGATCACATCCCCC
The DNA here is from genome assembly GCA_028583015.1 of Wollemia nobilis. Classification (NCBI taxonomy): domain Eukaryota; kingdom Viridiplantae; phylum Streptophyta; class Pinopsida; order Araucariales; family Araucariaceae; genus Wollemia; species Wollemia nobilis. The sequence continues at coordinate 4,498,428 of JAQPPZ010006183.1, read as the reverse complement.
AAGTGAATAGTGTGATAAAATTATACACTGATTCCATGGTCCTTTGGCTATCCATCACGTACCTTTTATTATGTATTATGTCAATTCTACTAGACAATAATAGTCTTAATCCAATTATCAAGAATGTCGAATCATGTCATGCTTTATGAAACCTGGTTCTCGTCTGATGCCTCTGTGCATCATCGTTGTGAATTTTGATTTTCAACCAACGCAATCATTGTTTCCATGCAGGTGTTGTTCACCTCTGTGTTGAATTACTCACACTTCCCAATAATTATGATTAAATGCTCAATATCAAGCATATTCAAACTAAGTGAACCTTTAATTCTATGAGTGATTTTGAAATCACTTCATCCATATAGAAGATGCAAATAAAACAAACTCATTTACATGAGTTATCAATTTTCCTTTTTGTTTTAATGATAAGATAGCATATATCATCATCAACAACATGCTTTGAATGGTTTCATAACAATTTCTCGACCTCCACAACTACATCGAATTGTTTTGTTATTTATTTCCACCATAACTATCGATAGTCTTATGATTGTTCTAGTGGATGACACAAAGATAATGATAATCTATAGGTAACCTAGAGGTAGAGACCCAAATATAGTGACCCAGAGGCAATGACCTAGAGGTAATGACCTAAAGGTAGAGACACATAGGCAATGGACCAGAGGCAAAAACCCAAAGGTGACTAAGATACATTGATCTAGAGGCAGATACAAATAATTTATAAAGGTGGACCTAATGAAAGTTGCATATATTCAATAGTACCAAAGGTAGAACCGATAAATGAAGACCAAAGAAATAAGTACTAGAGAATAAAGATAAAAAACCTTCTTACGAAATAATGTAATATAGGGAGATGTTGGAAGTATTACATTATTTGTTCCACTTATAAATATTAGTTTAATAGAATAATTTATATGTTATAATGTATGTGTCAATATGAGAGAAAATGCAAGGTGTCAAGAGAGAGAATGAAGAGGGACATTGATATGTTGTAAGATGAGAATTATCTTAATGAGAGGCGTATGAAAGAATGTACCTCTTGGATGTTTGAGGAGACCAATAGTCACAATACTAGAAAGTAATGTAAAATTATATATTGGAGAAAAAACTCCATGCAATGTAATCAATTTGAATCATTCTTGTAATTTTTGATATTCAATATAGTTGAGATATATTTGTAAGATATTATTGTTATTTTACTACTGTGATTCATTATTTTTTTTATTAGTGGTCTATATTTGATTTATACTTGATATTGGATAAATATTTTTGTGAGCTAATCTAGATGGAAAGATAATAGGATCCATTGTAAGTATATTTTAGCCTTGAAAGAATTAGATCTATGATTTATGATTCCTATATTTTAATTTCTATCATTTTGGAAATAATAAAATATTATGTAAAACTTTTTACTTTCCAATTATGGCACTACACTTTTGGATTGCAGAATGTGCAATAGTTGTGGTACTACCATTTTGTCCCCTTGTCATTTCTTATTATTATATTTCATACATTTGAGGATACATTATCATTATATGATTTTCTCATGATTAGATTGATTGTACACTCTCCTTGCTACAACAACACTCACGGTTTTTATTCATACAATTTATTTTAATATCTCATACCCTAACCTTCAAATATTTTCATTTTTTTTTTAACCTTCAATACTTAGATTAGATTACATTAGTTTAGAAGGAATAAGAGGAGCCATCCTATTTTCAAATTTCAAAGGGACACAATCTCCTTCTTCCAATTGTTGAAACATAATTGTAGGAATAATTGAAGCTATACCTTTTTGCAATTCATCAATTACCTTTCCAAAATATTCTTAGGATTACTCTTGGGAAACCTAAGATTACCCAAAAGCTATTATGGCTTTTAAACAACTAATATATATATATAATGGAATGTGACTCTCTCACACACACATAGACACATATATAATGGAATGTGACTCTTCATATGGAGTACTCTTGGCTTTCATTCTTCTTGATAATTTTCGATTTCCTACTCTAAGAACACATGTGCACTCTTATATAAAGGACACTTGTGCACATCTACACTCATCATACTTGTACACTTAACTACAAGACACTTGTGCATTTCTTGCACATTATTACAATACATAAAGTAAATACTCAATCTATAATCTAAGACACTCATAATATAAATATTTACCCAATGTAGTACATTAGCATACACCCCCTGTATTACATTATTTGGTTATTGAAGAATTTAGTCTTCAATACTATCTTCATCTTCAATCTTCAGTCTACCTCCTATAGATTAATATTTGGATCTATCTTGTATATATATATATATATATATTTTTAAGCAAAAAACCCCTTACGGGGCCACCTTGGTCTGAGAGACCACGAACAGGGGGTTCTATACAATCAAAGTCACCCGGGAGTCGCACCCAGCCCTGCTCGCACCAACATTATCAATTGGATTTTAGGTACCCAATTCAGCTTTTTGGTAGGGTGGAGATTCGAACCTGGGACCTTCCTTGGAGGATTGCCCTCTCCTCTCCAACTCACCTACAACACCTGGGTGTAAATATCTTCTTCAATATTCATATTTCCTATCTTTATTTGGTTTCTTTTCTTTGTCTTTAAATTCTGCTTTTGTCTAGATTCTTCAATATAGTCTATAGTTAGATAGCTTTGTTGAACAAGGGATCTGATTTCTTCTCTAGTCCACTTGATTTTTTAATTTTTGGATGACCTTATTTCCTGCTCTTCAAACATTTAATTCTTAAATCCATTTTTAGCATATGCTTCTGAAATAATATTTTAAAACAAAAAATCTAATCTGAATATTAATTCCCTTTCAAATCTATTACAATACTCCTCTTTGTAATAGCAGAAAATAAATGAATGAGTTTTTCCTCCATAATATTTACATGGATGGAAATTCCAATAGTTTACTTTCTCATGACCATTCTTATTACAATAAGTACACCTTGAAGATATCTTCACTTCTTTGTTACTTCTTTTTAAAATTTCAAGTTCATTTGTTTTCTTAACAAATTAGCATAACCATTTGTGTATGACTTGATCTAATCTGTCTATGCTCTTTATATATATGTAGTAGATGATAAAGATCTTTAGTATCTTTAGAATATTCAATTTTTGAGATGGTAACAAAATCCAATGATGTGTCTCTTTTATTTTTTTTGAAATCTTTCTAAAACTTTTATTGTATCTCTAAACCATTTTGGTTCCTTACATTATCCATGGAGCAGTTCTTCATATCTTTTCAAACACATGCTTAACTATTTCATCCATAGTCCTTTATCTTTATATATTTAAAACCTTTGAAGTAGAATTCCTTGAATGTTATATAGCTTTGATAAAATACTTAGATTTCTAAGTTTTCCTTTGAGTTATATTCATTTTGTCTTCCTAATTATGAGTGGAAAGACTAAAGATAATTTTGATGCAATTTCAATTTTGATAAAATTCTCTACTTTAAAAAACTTTAAGTTGGATTTCTTATGTCTTGTTAATTTTTAATGAGAGACTAATGTCAATGTAATTTTCCAAATTTCTAAAAAAACTCTATGTTATATTCCTTATATCTCCCAAATTTCAAAAATATGATTTCTAAATTCTAAATTTCACAATCCTATGTTGGTGTTGAATTCCTTATAACTCCTGAATTAGAAATTTAGTAAAAATATACTTGCAAATTTTGTATTCCTAATTTGATGAACTCCTTATTTCTCCAAAATTATCAACTTGTAAATATTTCAAATTGCTTAACAAAATCAAACTAATTAATTACAAAACATGTAATTATCTTCCCAAAACCTTAAACCAATTTTTTAAAACTTCTCAAAACTTTCCAAAATGTAGTAATAAAATATCTAGGGTTTGATTTATCACTTATAAACCTCATACCTCCGATAGCATTAAATAATCAATGTTATAATATAATAATCAAACTCAATATTTCATAAACCAATTATAAATTCCTCCTTATTACTCCAACCTTTAAATAAATCAAATAATAATCTGAAGTTTACCCCAATAATCTGGGCACACATTATCTTAGGAGAAATAATCAAACTTCACTATTGAAGAGTCAACAAAATTTTTGCTGCAAGGCACTCTTCTATTTCTACAACCCAAACTTCCTTCCAAATGAATATATCTTCTGCTAGTTACGGCCCATGCATTAATAAATGTCTCAAACATTTTAATTCACTGCTAGGCTACTGGTGATCTATTTTTGATGTACCAAATGGTAAGAAATAACTTTACCTCTTTAGCTCACATATCTTAGGTCTCCTTTTAGCACTTTAATTCTTAACACCCAACTTCCTCATTTTGTAACACTTGGTAATGATCAACTTGACACATTTTAAAGGTTTTAGGTATCTTAAAAAATTTAGTCAACATATGGCATCTCACCACTTGCAATCCCAATGTCCATTTGTGCGGTGGTTGATCCCTTGGCGCTCCAATTTACCTAACTCAACTTCTATAATGTTTTACCTTCCCAATACTTATCTTTTGACATCCATTGAATCTATTCTCTACTACCTATTTGTATGTCATGCTTTCCCTCCTCAAATGGTGCTAATGGTGGCATTGAGGCTTTGCTCCTCCTCCTCAACTTGGTGGCTCAACCTTGGTGGTTCTTCTCAACTCTTCGGTTGTTATTTTTACTTGCGGTGGTTCATCCTCAATGTGGATGTATTGTCTTCCATGGTGGCTATACCTCAACAATATGGTTGTTCCTTTTCCACACAGTGATTGACCAAGATTATTTGATAAAGAATTTGCTTTTGGATAATATTTCTTCTCCAATATTTGCTATGAAAATATTGATTTATTCAATTTCCAAAAAGCTTATTTTCTTATATCAAACCTAACTTCTTTTTGTTGTCTATAATATGTATATTCTAATATGGTGTCGATGCAATCTTCTTTAGCTTTTAAGACTTAAATTTGACCTTTATTTTACTATTCTAGAAACTCTAATATGGTGCTTAGAATAAACCAATTTCAATACTTGGATAAAAATACTTTTAAAGCACTAATATTTCAAACCTCCTTGTCCTCCTTTGTAGTTAGCTTTCTTGGTGATTTAGCTTTCCTTTTTGTTGTCCAAGCTTGTAGATATTTGTAGCTTCTCTCATTTACAATAATGCTATAAAAAATTTGATCTTTCTCTTATCAAATTTTGCCTATTTTTTTTGAAACTCGCAACATCAAATGCAATTCAATATGTTACCTCTAACTCCTTCAATTTGCTACCTTTTTACTATCTGTAAACTCTGTATTTTGAAGCTCCAAATGCTACTAATATGTTGCATTTTTGCTGTACAAAATCTACCTCTATATCCTTCAATTATCTTCCTTAAATTACTATCAATTCCTCCTTCAATTATCTATCCAAAAACACTTTCAAAACTGCCCAAAACTTCTCCAATTCACAGCTCTTCTATCTCCTTCTAATGCTGCCCAAATTTGCAGTCCAAAACTCTTCAAATTGTGCTCCAAAATCCTGATTTCTCCTCCTCTATCTTGTTGTCCTAAAAATATTCAAATTCTTCCCCAAAAATTTGTATTCTTCTCCTTCAAAAATCAGCCTTCAAAAAATTTAATGGTTATCTCCAAAAATATCAATTTGTAGCTTCTTTCAATTTTCTTTCTCCTCCTTAGATTTTGCTGAATTTTATCTTCAAATTTGACCTCTTTGTTAATCTCTTATTCAAGAATTTGAATGTCTTGAAGTCTTCAAAAAATATTTTCTCAAATTTGGTAAACTTCTTGCCAAAATCCTTCTCCTTGAATCAGTTTCACAAATCCTTTTGGGCTTGTTGTTGGATGAAAATAATTATCACAATTTTTATGTGATTACCTATTTTCAAGAGTTTATTCTTCTTTCAATCTTCTACTTCAAACTTTCTTTAAATATTCTCCAATGCTCACTTCTTCAATTTCTCAATAGGGCTTCTCTATTCTTCTTCTTTCTCCAAAATTTCAAAGGACCTCTTTCTTAGGCCTCCTCAATCTTCTCTCTCAAATCTACAATGGGGACTTCTTGTATAGAGTCTCCTCTTTCTCAATATTCAATAGGAATTAACTAGCCTCTTTCTCTCTTCTTCCTTCAATCTGCTATGGGGACCTCTTTCTTGGGTCTCCTCAATCTTCAATATCTAATATTCTATGGGGACCTCTTTCTTGGATCTCCTCAATCTTCAATCTTCAATATTCTATGGGACCTCTTTCTTGGACCTCCTCAATATCCAATATTCAATCTCCAATAGGGCCTCTTTCTTGGACCTCCTTAATCTTCAATGTCTACTCTTTTGTTGCAACTCCAAAACTAATTCTTGCATAAGGAAAGCACATAGAATTTTAGGCAATCAAAGGTAAAATTCTTCTCTATTTGTTGTAGGAATCTTCTCAACTTATGAGAACTAATTTTCTACAATAAAATCTTAGACAACCAATCAAATACATCCAAATATTCAAAATTTTGAAATCAATAAACCTCACTAGTTGTTCTTCAATCTAGTGGAAAGAATTCTATATCGAGTCATAGTCTTCATGAATTTGTTTTCAACCAGAAAGACTCTAACCAAATAATAACTTTCAAATTATGTAAAATAAATCTCCCTATCTCCTATCAATCTCCCTTGTGGCTCTGATACCACTGTTAGATGTTAGATTTTGATGCTTAATACTTAAATAAAAATAACCACAATATCTAAAATGAAGTTGCTATATAAAATATATGATAATGACAATATTATAATCATTTAGAACTCATAAATATATTTTGCAAAAACTCATAAAATGGACATTACCAAATGCTCACGAAAATAGTATTTTGATATAGAATAAAAATCTCAAATAAACCATACTTCCACACACTCTCACTCTCCATTATGTCTCACACACATACACATAGACACAAATATAATGGAATGTCTCTTCATATGGAGTACTCTTGGCCTTCACTCTTCTTGAGACTCTTCACTTTCCTACTCTAAGGACACTTGTGCACATCTACACTCATCATACTTGCACACTTAACTACAAGACACTTGTACATTTCCTGCACATTATTACATTACATAAAGTAAATACTCACTCTCTAATCTAAGGCACTTCTAATCTAAAGATGTACCCAAGGTGGTATATTAGCATGCACTAAATAATGTAATATACTCCAACAATTTACATGTTTTTTTTATTTCTCATTAATTTAAAATATATTTTAAAATTGTCATATATTGGTTATAGTTTTTTTCTTCAAATTGGTGTCTACTTTCCAATGATGTAAATATTATTTAAATATGATATCAATTACTATTTTTTAAATTTTAATCTTACATGGTTCAAAATTCCATAAAATTCTATATGCCCTATTTTAAAATAAATTTAAAATATTAAATAGGTAAAAAATTGCATAACATTGTTCCAGACCTATTTCCACACCTAGTTAACACATTATTGAGAAAATAAATGGTTTTCATATTTTTTACCACCTTAGGGACTTCTTATACATGATGTTTTATTTTATTTATTCTATATCAACTTATATAGTTCATAATATATAACTAAAAATAAAATAATTATAAAAATATACCCATCATGCTAAGAGGTTTCACTTTCTTGTATGCAAAATGATATCTCAAATTTTCTAATTTTAATTGACTTGCCCCTAGTCATACATGGATATATGTTTTTTTAAGAAAAAATAACATGTCAATGTTTACGATTGATCAAATCAACCTATCTATCCCTAAAACTATAAACAAAAGTTATATATCTAAAGTCCAAAGTCAAAATGTTACAACTCATACTCTTACATTATCTTCAAATTCAAAGTCTAAATGATTCAAATTGTTCCTCATAATTTAGGTAACCTTATTTTAAAGCTTCTAACATCACTTAAAGACCTTTTTTGGACCCTCTGCATCTTACATTAACCCTAATATGTTCCTTTTGTTAGAGTTGATCATTTTAAAAATAAATAAGTATTATGAAAAGTCCTATATATATTTTGATAGAATACTAAGATGAATATAATGATAGAGGACATAAAATATATAAATATACCTCAAGGTTAAAATTATGAAAATTTATAAGAAGATTAAAATAATATTCGAATACAACATGAATAAATCTTTTTGAATAACTATCAAAGAATCAAATGAAAATCCTTTAAGAAACCCAACAATACTTAAGCCCCCATAATATTAAGTGGAGTCTAAATATATATAGAAGATGTTCGATCAAGAAGTATAAAAAATAAATATATAATGGATTTTTAAAAAATTTAAGGGTAACCCATATTCTCAAGATTTGGTGATTTACAAAATGAATCAAATATCAATACCATTTCCTAGTTTACTCATTGAAAGCAACTACTTATTACTCATACACTTAAATGATATGAAATTATGATAATAGGGACACAAAATAATGGTTTTTATATTTGCAAAATCAAGGCAATACCATAATATTACCATGTAAAAATCACTATAAATATTTTCATGATTGAAAATTGTTGGAATATATTACATTATTTAGTGCATACTAATGTACCACCTTTAATACATCTTTAAATTAGCAAAGAGTCTCCTAGTTTAGATTTTGAGTATTTACTTTATGCAATGTAATAAATGCACAAGTATTATTAAAGTGTGCAAAGTATTTTGGTATTGTAAATGTGTATAGTTGTCCATGTGCACGAGTCCATAGAATAGGAAGTTGGAGAGTCTTTAGAAGAGTGAAGGCCAAGAGTGCTCCATATGAAGAGTCACTTTACATCCTATATGTATAGGACATGACATGTTTTGTAATATGAAAGTATGGATACTTGAGATCTTGATTCAATATAGATACAAGTTTTGTGAGCATTTATTAATGGTAATTTTATGAGTTATAGTTGAAGTTATTTTTGAGATTTATATTTTAAGAATATTACCATTATCACATACTTCATATTGCAACTTAATTTTGATCTATTGGTTCATTTTATCTAAAGTATTTAGCTTCAAAAGCTAACAAAATTAAATATATAAATTATATAATATGCTTAACTTATTGCCATAGAACTCAATGAGGCTTAGCCAATATAATCACAATGGTGGTAGATATAAAATCAACTAGTATCACAATATCCAAAGAGATAGGCATACAAGCAAACATATATTACAACCAAAATATCAAATATGATATTCTTGTAAATGATTAACGAATAAAAAATACTTTATTGAGACCAAAGTAAGACAATTCTAATTATTGTAAGGGTATATAAAAATTTAAAACTAGATATTAATGGTACAATTGAAAAATAATATCCATAATATTTTATTGATAAGGTGAATAAATATAACATGCATTCTCAATGAGACTTAATATGATCTTTTGGATCAATGCTAATTCAATTGAATGTGCCTCAATAACAACCACCTTCACTTGGTGTAATCCACAAGGTAGAGTACGTTGTATGCTCTCTAAGCACACCATATATTCTCTTGAAGTCATAGTCAAGATCCTATATGACCCATTTTACTTATCCTTACCAATGTTCATTTTGGTGATCCACAAAGTGAAAAGTGATAAAGACATCCAAATAGTTACTAGTGATTAAACAAACATGCTTAGGTATGCCTTGTTGACATAAACAATTTTCATAATATGTACATGTATAGTAGTATAAGTAGCACATAGTATATCATAGGATGGTTTGTTAAAGAATATTATAGCTTGATAGCTTGCTTAGGATGCTTGCAATGTAGTAGCTCCGCCAAGAAGGTTGCAACAACCATTTAATAATGGTATTATAACAAAATGTTTGTACATAAGGAGTATAGAAAGAATTTTGTGATAGGATAGGTCATAAGTAATAGTAAATAGTAAAAATAAAAGTGTCATTATCATGGTAAATATTATTGTCAAGTGCCTTTGTCACAAGGAGATATATTGTAAATAATAAAATCTCTATAAATCCAAGGTAGTCAAAAGTACTTTTGAAAGTAGAATGTAATTAAAGGAAAATTCTAAAAGGATAATCATAAGTACTTTTGGAAGTATTGTGTAATTATAAGAAAAGTCCAAAAGAAAAATCTTTAAAAACATGTGATTTTTGGACTATCTCATGTAATTATAAAATATTATAAAATAACATAAGAAAATCCCAAAAGAAAAATTTCTAGAAACTTGTGATATTTTGACTATCTCATGTAATTAAAAATAACCTAAGAAAAGTCCAAGAAATATATCTTAAATATCTCGATATTATAAAATGAGTTCAAAAATGAGATCTCTAGAAAGTGTTGCCATATGTCCATATAGAGTTTTTCATGCATGTAATATCTACCTCCCATGAGTCTATAAATAGGAAAGATATACCTTATGGAAGTAATGGAGAGTCTAGGGTGGGGGTGAGAGTTAACAAGCCATGCTAGTTAGAAAAGAGTTTCCTTTGTCAAGATATGGTCTAGATTGTCAAAGTGAGGGTGTGGAACATGGTTGTTAGGCAAGTCCACATGATGTGGGGGATTAAAAGAAGGATTGTGTTTACTCACAAGGCAATTTGGTGAGTATCCATGTAATGTTATAATTTGTATTTATAATATAGTTTCTTCCATTTTTTATGTTTCATCTCTTGTGTTTATATCAATTCTTATTTTCCAACATGTTCTAATGTCTTATTGTGCATGAGAGTTTTATGGTAGCATATCATCACAAGAAAAAACTTTGTGTCTATCATAACAACCATAGTAAGAGGAGGGCTTGGAGAAATATTGTGAATGTGTTGTAGTTTGATAGCCTATTGATATTCAGTACTTCAAAAAATCATTTTAAATCCATCATTTCCAAAGACATGGAGATGGATTTGATGGAACCTTCCTCGTTTAATATTGCTCAATGAGTATATTAAGATGTTAATGGTGCTTGGTCTACTTATGCTTTTGCACATAATGATGAAGATAATGAAGTTATATAGAAGAACATGTGCACTTGAAACTTTGTTCCATTTTTCCCTTTACTTATAGAAGTCAATCCTATAACAAGGAAGAGGTAATGACTTTGTAGACATTTACCATCATACTTACTATAAAAGTTGTTGGTGGAAGTTTAAGAATGCCAATGATGAGAAGATTAAAAATTTAAAACGAGATATAAAAAATAGTAAAAGTGAAAAATCATAGGCATGATGAGAGTATAATTATAATAATAAACATGCCTATGAGAAAAATAAGTAATAAACTATATGTATTTGATGATAAACGAAAGAAAAAAAAAACTTATAAACAAATTTTATAATATTCAAGAAAATAACTTCTTTTTACATCTATAATTATTATTTTTTAAGTTTTTAAATAAATATTATAAAAAATCATAAAAAAATTATATTTATTAAAAAAAATATATATAAATTAATTTAGTTTTTTTTTTAGCGTTTTTTACCAATTATAAACATTTTTCAAAATACCATATAAGCTTTTTTTACATAAATTATAATAATTAATTAAGAAACTTATAAATTTTTTTTTTTTTAATGATAGCCATATTATAATGGTTAAGAAAGACCATATCATTTAAGGTTTTACTTATAAACTTTGATCTTTTCATATTCCCCTTAAAAAATCATAAAATTCATATAATTAAAAGCAATTATATTATTTTTTAAGTAAGAGATGATAACATAATATCTTTGGAATCCATATTTTTTATAAAAAAATTGTTTTTAACTTAAAATTTAGTTTATAATGAAATAGTAGGAAATCAGGATCCTTCATAAAAACTTCATAATGAAAAATGTGTTTTATTCTAAAATTTTAATGTTAAAAAAAAAAAAAAATTGATTAATAACTAAGAAATAATGATAATACTTAATAATAGCAGAGAAACCACATCAGTTCCATTCTTAATAACAGAAAATCGAAGTTTGTTAACTTCATTTTTATTGTAAAATTTCTACAACGTTGAATTGGTTATATTAAACCAATTCATCATTCACCTTAAATGAATCTCACCCTATGTTTTTTCCAATACTAATATTTTAATTTTTTTTTGGTTAAGTTTTGTTTAATAACGTTTATTAGCAACCATGACTCATGCCTGACTAGAAATCCCAGATAATGTTTTAAAAGATGGCTAATTTCGGTGGTTGTTTATATCACATCACTTTCTGTTTCAACCATTTTCAAATGAAAACAGCCACTAACAGTTACACATATCAGATCGACCCTTCAACATAACTAAGAATCAAGATTATAGAAGTCTTGAACAATGCCCAAATTATCTGAAATACATATTATTTTCCAGGAAGATGTAGATCGTATGGCTCATATTAAAGTGGGTGCTTATCAATTTGCTATTTATTTTCCCAGTAAGAGCTCAATAATCTATGCCACCTTTTGCAGATGACAGCAGAGACATCGACCAAGTTGGAGTTGATCATTATAACAAGCTAATCAATGCCCTCATCAAAAGAAGTTTTCACCTTTTCCATATCATCCTAAATATTATAAAGTCACATCATCTTGCACAAGATGTTGATTTTTATTCGATTTATTATGATACTCCTTTTTTTTTTTTGTTTGTGCATGTTTCTTTCAGTTTATGTGAACAGGGATCAAGCCTTATGTGACTCTCTATCATTGGGACCTTCCACAAGCCCTTCAGGATACATGCAAAGGTTGATACAAGGATTGGCTTATCTTATGTAATAGTGGCAAACTTAATAATAAGATAGATCATTAATTTTTAGATAAATAAATCTTATTAACCCTATCTATACCTAATAAACATCTTTAGCTAGTAAACATAGGTTTATACAACCTAAAAAATAACTTAGGTGGTAAGGGAGCTTGATTTGTTGCTGCAGTAGGGACTTACAAAAATTATGCAGAGAAGTTTTTTCAGAATTGAGGACTGAGTGAAGCACTGGCTTACATTAAACGAGCCTCAGGGATTTTCAGTGAATGGGGATAACTTAAGAATTGAAGCCCTGGGAAGATGTTCTTTTTTCATTCCCTTTTTAAATCACGGGGTCTGCAGGGCCGGAAATTCGTCCAGCGAACCTTACATTGCTGAGCCCCATGTCCTGCTCTCACATGCTGCTGCAGTACAAACATAGATGCAGAACAAAATATAAGGTGCAGGCAGGACCTTCTGATCTATTTTAAGCTCGTCAACAGGAGGTTGGCAACGTTTGTTGGGAGTATTCAACGTCGTCTCTGAAAGTTTCGCCTAGTTTCTTCCCTTTAAGAAAATCCAAGAAAGCCATTCTAGTTAATTCCTAAAGAGTCTATGCGCCATACGAAGAAGTAAATGTTAATACTCAGTTAAAATTATAGGGAGAGGCCTTTTATATCAGTATAATTTGAATTATATCTTTTGGTATATTTTATATTATTTTAATAAAAAAATTAATAGTAGATAAAATAGTTTTTAATAATAAAAAATTGTTAAAAATGTTAATGAAAATGTCACAAATTTTCAACGTATTTTTATACATATTATTAATCATTAATATCTTGGACTCAAACTGCTAAAGATATATTGAACCTTTACTATTTCATAGTTATGCAAATTGTATGAAAGTCCTCAAAGCACACATCCTTATCCTCTATCATGAGTTCAAGGCACGTAAGCATGATCTTTATCTCCTCCAAGTTGTAATTTTTTTTACACCTTATTATATATGTCTACTAAATCCTAAGCTTTTGTAACGACATCAATATAGTCACGTTGGTTATCTTTATTTTTATTAGCTTAGGTCATAGGTTTAGAAGTCAGTCCTTGAGCATTAGGGTTACTGTTAATATTGATTTAGTCTATAAATAGGAAGAGTTATATTGTAATTGGAATCATCTTTCATATTTGAATCTTAGTCGCCTTTGTTGTGCATATGAGATTTTGCCCGTGACTATGAGACTTTGCCCTCTCTAAGTGGCTAAGGATTTGTATTTATTTGAATCTAGAATATGATGATTTGAATATTTGATTTTCTAGTATTAGATCTAAATTATTTATTAATAGTGGATGTTGTTTATTGTGCATTATTGGATTGCTACTATGATCACTATAATTCTTGAAGTTGCTTCATTACAAGTTGTATCAAAGCATCAACTGTGGATACATATGGTAGTATGAATTTCTAACAAAAGGGTACATTGACCATTCTAGAACCTCTGTTGAATAATACTACTTCTAGTTTCCTAGTAATTTTTTCATCAAATTTTTAACTCATTTTTCATAAGATTTTTCTTCTAGAATATTAAAAAGTTGTTGTTACTTCCATTTTTCCAAACTTAATAAGAAGTATATTGAATCTTGCCAAACTCTTGAAAGAGACCTATTTCATTATAATTGTCTCTTTGAGTTGATCAAACCGTTAGGAGTTATTACATCACAGACCATGTGAGCAATCAAGTAGCATAACCACCTCTCACAAGGTACATGCATGTGATATAAGACAAGGTAGTTGCAATTTTGGTTGTTTTTTATGTTTCTTATGCCTAAATTTGGCATCCTATGTACCTAAATACCCTTCACTACTATAATGTAAAACATTCAAAGCTTAAGTTCTAACATGTGGTATTAGAGCAAGTAGAAGGAACAAAGAATTCTCCTTATGATCCTCCTTTAGCTTTGACATAGAGAAAGCCAAAGTGCACTCTATTTGAGGAAAGTTTCAAATTTGGGATAAGAATTTTTAAGGGTAAAAGTACCCTATATGAAATTGTAATATGTGAAGAAAAATTCCACGAGAAAATTCTTTAAATTATTGAAAAATTTTAAGGTGGAAAACCCTTGCTAGAGGTAGATTTAAGAAAGAAAAGAAAGTTCTTAAAAGCTCCATAAAATATTGAAATAAGCTATTGAAAAATCTATAAAAATTGCAAAGCAGGAAGCCATTTGAAGCTCCTTTTTAAAAAATATAAAGAAGTTTGAAAAATTTAAGAAGGCTCATATAGCAAATTGAAACTTTTGAAAAATAAGGTTGGATAGAAAAATGAAAATAAAACCCATTAAAGCCATTTGAAAGGCACTCAAAATATTGAAGAAAATATAAAAATCTAATAAAAGGAGAACAATCTAAGCAATTCTATAGAAGTTGTAGCATTTTAGAAGAAAATATATCACAAAGAGATAAAAATATTCTAAGAAGAACATGTTTGGAAGGCAAAAGAAGAATTATTCAATGAAAAAGTCTATAACAGGCATTCAAAGGTATTTCATCATAAAGAAGAAACCAAGTTCTGTTCACAAGAGTTAAAAAGAGCGTTCCAAGACTGGAACACAATACTGGACACTAAATAAAGACATTTCCAAACTAATAAAATAAAAATATTAAAGTGGAAGATGTGTGAAAAAAATGCTAAGGAAAATTTAAAGCTCATATTCCAATAGAAAAGTGTGAAAATATCATGAAAAGCTAGACAAAAATGAAGGCCCCATGTTCCAACTACCTTTAGAAGCCAATTATATTATATAAGTAGGAGAATGTGGCCCAAGGAAAAGTTGTCCAAAGTAGAAGAACATTGAGAGAATAACAAAGAAGAAAGGGCCCACGAAATAGTAGAATATTAAAACCAACTAAGCAACATGATTATGATAAATCCTATATTGAAAGCATAAGAAAGAATAGAAGAATTTAGAAGTGTATCTACAAATAAAGAGAAGAAATAATAGAGTAAATCTCCTAAAGAACATGATAAAAGGAACATTAAAGAAAGTAGAGGAAAATTAAATAGCTGAATTTTTTTCGGGTAAGCACTCAAAAGCATTTTTTGTACAAATGTCAAGCCAAAGGCACCAACTATGACACAATGCATCTCATAATGAAGTTAAGTGAGTGCAAAAATAAACAATGTTTTAGAAATGTAGAATATGGTAGTAGTAAAGCATGATCATAGCATCCATATGTCACCATGTACAACACCCGAACGTTACCTAGGATGACATATGATATGCCACATGAAATAAGACCTGAGAGGTTACCGGAGAGCACATAAATATAGAATGCAACACGAGGAAAAATAATCCTCAAAAAAGTGACCAAATGTCCAAATTCATTGATAAATCCATCCAAGAAAGGAGCAAAAGAATGTCAAAGCAATATCTATTATTTATCCACAAATTTTAAAACATTGGACAATAAAAATCAAGGTGCATCCAACGATCAAAAAAGACACTAAGAATTAGATGACATGGAAGGAGCACTCAAGGTAATAAAGTTTATATTGATGCAATTTTCATCAAATTTGAAGAAATATATTTAATCTCACAAGTATAGTGAGAAGAAAGGAAAAGAGAGAACTAGATACAAAACATTGAAAGTTCTTTTTCATTAAAGGTATAATTAAAAAATGAATATATTATTTTTTTAAGTTTAAAAAATATTTAAAAAGGGAATATTCATAAGAGGAAGAAGTATTCCCTCTATTTGGTGAGATATAATTCTCTCACATTTTTTAAGCATCAATTGAAATCCAAGTATAGGCATATATACACTTGTCGAAAAGAGCTTTTCAAGGTGGACTTATTACAAGAAGAAAATTTAGATTTTGTAAAGGTTCGCTATGGCTAGCAGGGTTATGCATAGGGGTGAATTTTACAATTTAGAACGAATATTCAGATTTTCACAATTTTAATTTTGCAAATTTGGGGACCCTAGAGGTCGGTCTAATCACCCGAAAATTTTGGTATCAATTTTTTTAGGTTAAATTTGCCCCGGTATCATAAGGTTTCCTACCTAATTTTTGCCTTAAAATTATTAAAAAAATATTATCCCACCCAATTCGCCTCGTGTACCCCATTATATATAGCTAACCCTAACAATGACACATACAATTAAAACATTATTTTTCTTCGATAGCGAGCGATACAGAGCATGCGACTGACACAACACAACTGGCAGAAGGTGACTGGTAGAAGGTGACTGGTAGAAGGCAACTCGCATAAGTCAACTGGCATAAGGTGACTGGCACAAGGTGACTAGCAGAAGGCAAGTGGCAGAAGATGATTGACATACAACAACAACCATTTATCGGTAAGTTTTTTTACCATTAATTTTCCTTTTTTAAACATTTTGTTCATGGGCACTCAATAAGGAGGTTTTTCTATTATTTGGGCACCAATGTCAAACCTGCTTGGGTCATATATTCTTTTTTATTGAACAATAGTTCTCTTTTTTACCAGTTATTTTTATTTTTAAAAATTATGTTCATGTTACTCTTCTGTTTATATAGGTAAAATATCACTTGCTGGCAGTGGAAAGAAGGGAGGCCAATATTTCGATAAAAGGAGTATCCTCAAATACTTTTATAATATTTTGAAATCCAGTCAGCTATTAACATCTACACAACTTGAAGGTATGAACGCCTTTACTTACTAACCAGTTAATTTTTGTACATTGTTAACTATATATATAAGGTCTTCATTCATTAAGAAGGGTTCTTTTTGGTTGATGGCTTTGTCTATTGTTTATCTGTATTTTTTAATAGAAGGTATACTTTTAAATGCAATAATATAATGACCTTGGTATTGACCCTAGTATTATCTTTACAAAAAACACTATTGACCTTGGTATGCCTCCACTTCCACATATCCACAATAATGAAAAGTCCACAGAAGAAAATTTTCTTAATGAAATGGAACAACAACATGAAGATATTCCTGAAACTAACATGTCAAATAGAAAAGAAAATAGTAGTTCTTATGCAGTCCCTACTTCTAGAGAATCTTATTCTAAAAAACATAAACGTGCAAGGTTATCTAGGTGGATAATTAACAAATCATTTTAGCCTAATTGGGTATCATAATTTCTATTTATTGAGCCAATGATACAAGAGAATAGTACTGAGAAAATAACAAAATTGAGATGCATAATTTGTAGTTGAAAACACAAAAATGATCATAGATTTCAAGTTAAGAAAGATACAGTAGAAAAACATTGTGGAAAGGTTTATATAAAATAAAAGAAAATGATGGACCAATACAAAAAAATTATAGGTGGAAAGATGCATCAAAGTGTGCACATATGAGATGTGTACAAGAATATGATAAAGAAATGAAACAAAAGTAAACTTTGGTTGAGAAAGGTACAACGATTCAAGCCCAATTTCAAAAAATGAATAAGTTCACTTTAGCTTTAAAAAGTTTGTAGTTTGTTGTTGTACTCACTATTCTTAAAAAGGGTAGACCTATGTCTAATTTCATTGATTATAAATATTTATTTCAACTAGCTGATGTGCAGAACTTATCCAGCATCCATTGGTCAGATCGAAGTGGTTAGAAAATGGTAAAATATCTCTCATTGGTTGATCAAGATGACCTCAAAGAGAAAGTAAACAAAGCCAAATTCATTTCACTTTCAATTGATGAGGTGACTGTTGTTGACATCACATCTTGGATTTGCATTTATGTTTACACATTGGAAAATAATTTAAGGCAACCTCATTTACTTGGAGTACGCAAGATGGTGGAAAATTGCAATGCAAAAAACATTTACAATATTGTTGTAACTAGTTTAAAGGAATAGTAAGAATGAATGAAATGGAAATAGCCACTAAGCTAATATGTGTCTGAGCTGATGGTGCTGCTACAATGCAAGGACATAGGAATAGTCTTTGTGTTAGACTAAAAACATTTGTTACCCCATAATTTATCCCTGTTCATTGCATGGCTCATAGAATAAATCTTGCACACAAAATTGTGGATGCATTAACAAATGTAGCGAGAGTGGAAGAGCTTGTTCGAAAAATTCATGATTATTTTTCATGCAGTCCAAAAAAATTTCAGAGTTTCAATAGTTTGCACTAGGAGTTACTGAAGGTAAAAAACTCTTAAAATATTTAGATATTAGGTGGATTTCGATGTATCAACCGGTATATAGAGTTTTCAAAGAATATCAATCCTTGGCAGGGTTTATGTATGCAAATCGTAGGGTAGTTGATAAGGCTAAATATTTGCTATTTCAAATGAGTGACTTTGAAACACTTCTCACATTGTGTGGTATTCTTCCAATGTTGGAATAAATGAATACATTGATCAAAATTGCACAAGAAAGATCGATTTATATTACGGATTTCATCAGGGAAGAAAATAAATTTGCATACATATTGATATGATGTAAACATCTGGTAAAAGATTTATGAATCTCATGTTTGAGAGTTGGAGAGAATTAACAAATGTGAATGATCCTCAATTTTTTTTGAAGTTCAATATAAACGATCATCTATGTATTAATGTCCACGAAAAGAAAATACCTTTATATATTTTTGGTTAGTGAATGGATATAGCTACAAATGAAGTTGAACAAATTCCCATAACATACAACAAATTTCATGTAGTTGTACACAATACAAAAATTAAACTGAAACAAATAGCAGAATCATTGAAAAAAGAAATAAGAGACCATTTTCAAAGAGATGAATTGCTTGAGGCTATGGTTATGGTTAACCCAATGTTTTTGTAACCTTGTAATGAATACCAAATTGTAAATGGTTTGTTTCTCAAATACATGGGCACTTTTGATAGCAATTTCCCTAAATGTGTGGTAGTCAATGGTACTGAAATCAATGACATTCTAAACAAATATCTTTTGACAAAATAATCAAACTGTTTTGGAATAACGATATCTGCTCAAGTTTCACAACTCACTAACCATCATGAAACAAGTTCTATTTCACGTTTGAGGAAAAGATTACTTCCCATTAGTATCTTACACTATGAGTGAATATTTTCATTTATATGAATTATATCAAATATTAATTTTAGGATCTGTGGAAGATGAAAGGGTATTCATTGCATTATCATATGTAAAATCTAAAGTTCAAAATAGGTTGGAAAAAAATTTGTAAAATTGTTTGAGAGTATATGTGTCAACCTATGAGGTGGAGAATTTTCCTTATGAAAGAGCTTTGGCATATTGGAAATCTCTAGTAGAGAGAAGAGGTGTCATGAATACTCAGGATGATGAGGATAATGGTAACACTGACCAGACTATGATGATAGAAATTTTGGGTATGAGTGCAGAATATTTTGTACAATCTGAAAAGAGTTTGTTCCAGCTTCCAGCATTATGATGCAAGGATACTTTCATTTGATTTGATTTCACATATTATGCTATTAGTTTTCAATAGAATATCGAGATTTGATTATAATTTGAGACATGTATTTTTGATATCACTAATCATATAATATGAGACTAGATGTGTTATTGGATATTTTATCTATCATAGCCCTTTGATTTGATTATGTATATTTGGATGAATTTGGATTATTTGATTATAGATATGTTGATTATGGAACATGATTATTTTTTATATCATAGACGTGTTATTGGATATTTTGTATATCATGTTGTTTAGGCCTTGTTATTGGATTATTGGTCTCTGATATTCAAATTTTTAGTAGATTTGTATTGTATAAACCATTTATGGCAAAGTAAATATTTGTGCTCCATTTCAGTCATTTCAAATTATTTCATAAAACATAAAAGAACATTTTATTGCATCCACATAATTCAAAATTATTTATTGCATCCACACAACTAATCAAAACATCACAATATTTAATACACATTTTTTGAAAATTGTCTCTTTTATTGATTTCAAAAAGATACCATTCTTTTACAATTTACAAAAAAACTATGCAACATGTTTGGTTTATCCTCAAATAAAAAAGCAACAATCTTCTACTTTTCTTTTTGCATGGTGCCTAAAGTTTCAATTGCATCTACCTTAATATCCTTTGCTTCCAATGCATCGACCCTTACCATAATTTTAGTTGTAGTGTTTATGCCTGATAGCAATAAATATTCTTCCTTCACTGGATCTTCTCTAAATGGTGCATTTAGTTATTTCTCATTTTATTTTAATACAACCTGTACATCCAGGCTCTTATCTTTGATAGTCTTCTTTAGCCAATTTTTTTCTCTAACAGTGTATTGCAATATTTTCTTCACTTCAATAGCATTAGTCACACTAATTTTTTTAGTCTTAATCAACATTTTCATGGCACTGATTTTTTGCTTTAAGTGATGATAATTAGAATGCAAAATAGAAAAGAAAAAGGTTAATATTTACAAGCAAAATATATTTAAGAAAAAAATTATTTTCAATTATATGTAAAACTTACATTAGTGGTAAGTCTTGCAGTTCCTGCAACTACTACTTTTTTCTTATCTAGTGCCCATTCATTGAAATATTCCTAGGCCTCGACATTGAGGTTTTCTAATCGATCCAGCATAATGGCCAGAACTTCATCATTGTATGTAGACTTAGCCTGCACGATGTCAATTTTCAACTTTACTTAACAAAGCATCAAGCTTTTGTGGCTCTTTCTCCACCTTTGAAAATAGCTCCTTTCTATTTACAAAATTTTTGTATCGGGAATTTATTGCTTTTATCAAAAACTTGGCCCGATATTCCCAATATTTTAATCTATCAATATCTACAAGTAGAATATTATTAACTGTAGCCTTACATCTATTGGCTAATAAAACAGTTTCTAGAAAATTAACTTTATCATCATCGTTCAGATAATGATGGGTGTCGACTTGATGGGGGGGAAGAGGAAACTCCGGTAGCATCTTCCTCAACATTATATTCTACTTCATAATTGATATAGACCCTGTAGCACATCACTTGCATTTAATAGGAAATTTTCAGGATTCATATCTTGATACATAAAATCATCATCAAGATTCCCAAAGGGCATATGAGATGCTCTCTACATTTGAAAAATTCTCAAGGGTTAAAATTGGTAACATTGAAACATTAGACTGAGACACAGTGTGTGTCTCAGTATGAATTTTTGTTCTTCGAGGAGGTGGTGTGAGGAACTATTTTATATGCATGCAAGATTGGTTCCTCACTAGTGGTACCTGTTGTGGAGTTAGACGAACTTACTATGGAAATTGTTGTTGTTGTGTTTGTGGGTGTGCGACTGGTGGAGGCATCTATTTTTTTAGTATTTTAAATGTAACTAGTGTATCTACAAAATTTCACATGAAAATATAAATTAAAACTAGTTTAAAAAACAATTCCATTAAAAAATATTAATTTTAACCAAACATACCTAACTCAGACTGTGCAACCATTGATGATGCAACCATTTGCCATTGCTCTGAAAACATTTAAAATATTTTCTCAAATTAAATATAATTTTAAATTTATTAAAATACATAATTTAAAATAGTTCTTTTGAATAATAAGGTTACCTTGTGAGCTGGAGGTTACTTCTTCAACGTCAATTGCAACAGATGCACGTCCAAAAGTAACAAGAGTCGTACATGTATGTTGAACACCAAGAGACCTCCTACGTTTAGAGGGAGTTACTGATGATGATTGTGACTGTGTGTCAGAATCAGTAGACGCTTCTTGAATCCTAAAGGCAACATCACTTTTACTAGAATATTGACATGCTTTTTTCTGCTTTCAAAAGAAAATTAAAAAATAACAAGACTGATTGAAAAGAAAAAAAACAAAGATTATTCCAAAAAAATAATTTTACTTGTATTTCATTCTACATCATACCGATAGCCAACAAACTTGGGTGCAATGCATTTGGATGAGGGCTATTTAGAATATTGAACTATGTTTCATGAAAAAAGGGAAAGAACATAGTTGCTAGTTGTTACTACATAGGAAGATTAAATTTTCTAGGCACTTAGAAGATCATGTTTAAGGCAATTGGAAATGTGCATGGACCAATCAAATCTACCGCCATAAATACATTGAATTAATAAGGATAATACCCAAACCAATATTTTTGTAGGTCACCCCTACAAAAAGAGTATTTCTTGGAAAAATTGAATGCAAGCATGAAGAAATTTATCTCCAACGTTGGAAAATTTTAAGCCCCTTTTAAACTTAGAAGAATTAACTGAAAAAAAAGGAGAAAAAATATTAGAAAACAAAAATTACAATAGGGAGAATATTATTACAAAATGAAAATCACAATACATAAAAATTGAATAAAAATAAAAACTAAATTTAAAAATTATACCTTTCAAATTGTTTGAATAGACACCAAATTTGGATGCTATCTTGTGTTTGTCATCTTTGGTCAAAGCGTATTGGTTGTTCCCTAGGTGACCATCTATAAATGACAACCCTGTTAGTCATTGCACATCTGCGGGTTTCACAGAAAACAATATCCTTGTTATCCACTCTGATCTAAATAGTGGACTTATCATGGTTGTAGCAATTAACTATCCTTTGCATCAATGACAATTCGATGTTAAACTGTGGCATCTTCATTACTCCTGCAACTCTAGAGGTGTAAACCCATTCAGAATCTCTACCAAGAGTGTCGAAAATGTTCTTAATTTTTGGGAAAAAAATTGTTCTTGAATGACACTTTCGATGGTAGAGGAGAGGAAGAGGTAGCCATTTCTGCAAATTTGCATTGAAAATGATCTAAAAAATGCTCTAAAAATAGTCTAAAACTGCTCTGGAAACATTTTGGAAAATGCTCTAAAATCGTATGAAAACGCTCTAAAAACACTATGAAAATGCTCTAAAAACACCGTGAAAACGCTCTGAAAAAGTTGGAAAACACTATGAAAAATCTATGGAAAAAGCTCTAGAAAATGCTCTGGAAAATGTGAAAAATGACCCTACATTTCTATTTATAGAAGTCTGCATGCATAAAGTCTACGGATGCAAGACACATGGCATAGGAGAGGGCACGTGGTAGTATATTAATAGCGACCTTTGGTGGTCACCTTATTCCAATCATATTATTCCAGTTGCCATCTACCACTCACCATATACCAGTTACCATCTGCCAGTCACCATATACCAGTTACCTTCTACCACTCGCCATCTATCAGTTGCCATATGCTAGTCACTGTCTACTAGTCACCTTGTGCTAATCACCATTTTCTAGTATCCATCTACTAGTCGCCATCTACTATTCACCTTGTACCAATTGCTATCTACCACTCTCCTTCTACCAGTTTCCTTGTATCAATCACCTTGTGCTAGTCACCTTCTACCAGTTACCTTCTTCCAGTTACCTTGTGCTAGTCACCTTGTGCCAGTCTCCTTGTGCTAGTAACCATCTACCATTCACCTTGTGCCAGTTTCCTTGTGCTAGTCACCTTGTACCACTTGCCTTGTGCCAGTCGCCTTGTGTCAATAACCTTGTATTAGTCACCTTGTGCCACTCACTTTGTTCCAGTCACCTTGTGCTAGTCACCTTCTACTAGTCACCTTCTACCACTCACCTTTTGCCACTCACCTTTTGCCACTCGCCTTCTACCAATCGCCTTCTACCACTCGCCTTGTTCCACTCACCTTCTACCACTCACCTTCTCCCATTAGCCTTGTGCCACTCACCTTATTTCAGTCGCCATTTAAAATTTTTAATAATTTTTGTGCAAAAAATTAAAAAAATTACCATATTTTGATAATTATTTTGCAAAATTTTGAAAAATTTACCTCAAAGTTTATACACCATTCACCTAGATTCACCCCAATTTTATAATTACTTTTTTGGCACTACCCCTTTTCTATTCCTTTAAAGTCATCTCCATTTCCTAAAGATGAATAATGGAGAAAAGTTGGAAGGATTCATAAGAAGAGTAGAAAAATTACGAGCATCATTGCAAGCACTAGGAAATCAGGTATTCAATGAAATGTTAGTTCCTATTATTTTGAGATCACTCCCATCCAAGTATAATGTTTTTGTGAATGCACTAAATGTTACTAAGAAAACACTAAGCTTTGATAAGCTGGTGAACTTACCTCAGAAAGTGGTTTTCTAACATACTGCAAAACAAGAAGAACAATTGCTAATTACAAGTCAAAGAGGGAAGCAACCATTTAGAAAAGGCATGAAACCTCTATAGTGCTTCTAACAAAGATTTAATTTTTAGAGATTTTAAAATCAATGGAATTATTCTCAAAGGAGAAATTTCAACATGCAAAGGATGTGTGAACATTATGGAATAAATGGATACACCATAAAGGATTGTTGGTATATGTAATTCAAGAATGGATCACCTTCATGAGAGATGAACTAGCAGCAAAATAAATCATCTTAAAAAAAAAAACCATTACAAGAATAAGCCATCGGATACTTATAAGGCCAAGAGGTTCAATACATCATGGAAGAAAATATGTACAAATTCAAATTATTTTCTTCTCACTTTCTCAAATACAAAGAAAATCATCTCTTTAAAAAGGCATGGAATAGCCTATAAACTAGATCTTGTTGAAAGAAGTATATCTATCATTGCAACTCAAACAAGAGATCCATACATCATCATCAAAGCCCAAGATCTCATAAGACTATTATCAAGAAGTGTACCAACACTACAAGCAATCAAGATACTAAATGATAAGATACATTATGATATCATCAAGATTGACAACATAGTTTATGATAAAGACACTTTTGTTGGACAACGACAATACTTATTGGGGCTAAATGGCTTAAATTTAAATACCATAGAGCAATTGATAGGTTGCTACCTTCTAGTTCAAGGAAAAACTATGGCAACTATGGATTATTTTCAAAGGACTAAAACAAGAGCGTAAATTTGTTAGGGATTGCATTTAAAATATACATCCTATTTGTCAAATCATAGAACTTATGATAAAATGATAACTTAGAAATAATATATGATTTGATCACAATGAAAATTAGAGTAAGGGAAAGCAACAAAGGAATCCATACACAACTTTCATTCCACCATATGCAAGATAGAAATCGGTAGACAATCGATTTAACAAGTGATATTGAATGCATGGTAACACAATATTCACTTGAAGGCATTCAACAAACACACTTCAAACATTGAGTATTTATTTATTTTTGTATTTTAGAGTGCATTATTGGTAGAATCCAACACTCCTAAATTATCTAAGTAGTAATTCTACATTAAGGAGTGGAATTTATCTCTAAATTCCTACAACACCCTATATATTACTATTTGGTCATAAGAAAAATAGAGCTTTTGACTCTGATTTAATAATGGGGGTATGTTAGGAGTTATTACATAATAGACCATGTGATATGCCAACTATCATAACCACCTCTCACATAGTACATGCATGTGATATAGGACAAGGTAGTTGCAAGTTTATTTGATTTTATTTGGAGGTTTGCTATGCCTAAATTAGGCATCCTATGTACATAAATATCCTTCACTACCATAACGAAAAGCATTTGAATATTAAGTCTTAACAAAAGTAATGGTCATTTCTATCAACACTTTTTCAAAAATTGAGTGTGTCAAAACCCTTGCGAGAGACCTGTCTCTTTATGATCATCTCTTCAATATAATAAAACTAAGAGGTATTTCTCACAACGCTTTTTTAGTAGTGCTCCAAGGATTTTTATTTTATTTTTCATTTAACCCTATTGTATGAACTAACATGTTGTTCCTACTAGTTGTAAATTGAAAATCAATTGTAGCATATTGGTTATGTAGAGGATGTGTGTATGAACAAAAAGAAGTGCCAACCCGAAAGTTCTAGTAAGCATCACAACACCTACTCCAAATATCGATAGTTTTAACCAATGTCTTATTTATTTCATAACCATCATGGATTTGCAACCTCTCAACACTTTTCCTCGTTCCTCTCCTCCTCCCATTAACCCTCCACCTATGACTCCTCCCACAATCCCTCCAATTGGTAATCATATTTTTGATACTATTGATTATAGTCTATATACCTATCTTGAGAATCAAGAAAGGATGGTTGATTCCATTAAGAAGGCCTTAGATAATACAAAACCTCCTAAAAATATCCTCTATTATGCATACCTTTGTCCATGGGTCTTAACAAGTCACTAAGTAGTATCCTTTGAGCATTCACTAGACACTAATATTATTCAATAGTAACCATTCAATCATAGTACTCTACTTTCCTATGGTAGTCACTCAACTCCCTATGTTACCAGAAGCACTCTTCTAGGTATGGATGGTTACATATCAAGATTTGAGTCTAATTTTGATTCCTCTACAAGTGGTGCTTATAATTTTCTTGGTTGGCCTCATGATGTTCCTATCCCATGTGTTGACATCTCCACCTTTAGGGATGTTGATCCACATGAATGGGTGGCCAAGATGGATAGCATTATCTCCCTGTACCATGTTCCTAAAGAATGTTGTATCACATTAGTGGCTAGTTGGGTAACCATGATCATCACTATGGAAGATTTACTAAGTAAGGTCTTATCATTTATGGCCTAATTTCAAAGCATGATTCCTTTGAAGATTTGACAAACGATCTTCCACATTGTGTGTGGTTTCTATAATATAAACAAAGCAAACAAGAATGGTTGAGGCATATTGCACATAGTTCACAAGTCTTCTCACCTACACCTACTAATTAGATTCAAAAGTGGTGGTATCAACTGAAGTAGATGAGACTAAACATGGTCATAAGGATAAAATTTTATTAGAAATCCGATATGCTTGACCCCTTTACTCTCGATTTATTCTCACCATATAACTTAGGCAATAGAACAAAAGCTCCAAGAGCCTAGTCCCTAATCTAGATGTGACTTCAACACTCAGTCCTTAATTTAATAATCAGAATTCCTAAGGATTATTCTATTTTAAATATCATTTTTACCACCCCAAAGATCAATCCTATGAAGAATGTTGTAACTTTAAAGTGGAAGGTTAAGAAGCAATAGTATGAGAAGACAGAGATTCATTACAACAAGATCAATCAAATAAAGTAGATGATGTTAAACATGAGGATCATACCATGGCTCTCTCACCCTTATGGGGCTATAAGCTCACCATACTATCAATATTTAGGTATTTATCAAATGATAATGTGCCAATGTGTTTATTAATTTAAGTAGCACATAATTTTATTGATAGTAAGATAACAAGGTTTTTAAGATTGTATATTAATTTTTCAAATCACAATAGATTTCAAGTATTAATTGTAAATGAGGGTACCACTCAATGTGTAGGCTAGATGACTAAGGATAAAATCTAAATGAGGTATTATACTTGGTTTGGAGATATTTTTGCCATGAATCTAGGTAGTACAGATGTCATCTTAGGAGCACAATGGCTATCTCAACTTGGTGATGTTACTATTAATTTACAAATATTATATGTCAATTGGATGGAGAATAAAATGGTCATTTGTCTCCAAGGAATCCAACCTCATTCCTCCAATGTAGTTACTTTCCATAGCTTGAAAAATATATTGAAGAAATGTGGTCATGGATTTTTCATCCAAGTTAATTGCATGGAGGTTTAGTCTTCAAAGCCATTTCTTCTAGATATTTCTTTGGACTTGTAGAGCATTGTGGATCACTATGAGGTTTTTGATGAGTCTACGGGTCTTCCTACTACACACACACACATGATCATGCCATTCACCTTGCTCTAGAAAGTCAATCTCATTATGCACATCCTTACTATTGCCCCTAATCGTAAAGTTTTAAGATTAAGAAGATGGTTTAGGAAATGTTATTGCAAGGAATCATTTTTTTAAGCATCGATTCTTATTCCTCTTTGGTGGTTATGGTATGATGAAATGACAATTCTTGGTATATATGTTCCAAATTTTTACCTCCCAACAAGATCACCATCAAAGATAAGTTTTCTATCCCTATTAAAGATGATTTTTTGGTTTAATTGCATGGTTGCTAGATATTTTACAAAACTATACTTGCATTCTAAGTTTCATCAAATTAGGGTTAGAGAATAAAATATCCTTAAGACTAGTTTTCACACACATGAGGGTCACTACGAGATCCTAGTCATGGATTTTGAGCTCACTAATAGTCCTTCCACTTTACAAAGTATCATGAATTCTATCTTTCATCACTTTATTTACAAGTTTATCCTATTTTTTATGATATCTTAATTTATAACAAGTCCAAGGAAGATCATATAGTTCATGTGGACAAAGTTCTTCACCTATTATAAAAGGTTAAAACCTTTGTCAAAATGTCCAAATATCATTGGGTCCATGAGGTAGAATATTGGGGATATATTATATCTTAGGAAGGATTCAAGGTAGATCCTAACAAGATCAAATCCATGTAAGACTATACCTTGCCCAATTCCCTTAAATTTTTTTATTAATTTTTAGGGGTCAAAGGCTTCTACAAGAAATTTATCTATAACTTTGGAAAGATTACCACTCTTCTCACTACTCTCACAAAGAATGATATCTTTATTTGATCTGAAGTCACCTTCCAAGCCCTAAATAAGGCTATGTGTACTATTATTGTTTTAGCCTTTCTTAGTTTTAGCAAACCTTTTGTCATTAAATGTGATGATAATGAAATAAGTATTGTAGTTGTTTTGATACATGGTAGACACCCATTGGCCTTTGAAAGCAAGAAGCTCTATGGCAATAATTTGGGATTATCCACTTATGAGAAGGAAATACTAGTTTTTCTATATGCCATAGAAAAATGGAGGCTTTATTTATTAGGGTGTCACTTTATCATCATGACTGACCATAGTAGCCTTAAAAATTTCTTATAACAAATTCTATTGTCTTAAATAAAATAAATGGTTGACCAAGCTCTTGGGGTATGATGTTATCATTGAATACAAGAAAGAAAATAAGAATGTGGTATCTAATGCTTTAAATCATAAACATGAGCACTTCGTTTCTATTAATGGCATCTTTGGTCCTCTTCCACAATGTATTAAATCATTCAAAAAGTGGAGGTTGGTTCATCACTACCTTATTTGTTGATAGGGTTATACATAAAACGTATTACATATATATTTCTCAATGCTTAGCTATTAAATTGAGTGTTCTCAAAGATTATCATGTATCTCCTTTGGCCAGACATTCTAGATTCTTGAAAACATATCAATGAGAGAAGCAATATTTTTCTTAGAAAATGTATATGTTAGGATATTTGTGTCAAAATGCAAGGTGTGTCAACGTAATAAGGAGAAAAAATTAAATATCTTAGATTGTCATAATCCTTGACTATTCCTAATTGCCAATGGGAGCACCTATCCATGCATTTCATTGAGGGCATTCTCAATTTTGAGGGCTAAATGGTAATATTTGTGGTAGTGGATATCCTTTCCAAGTATGCTCATATTTATTTACTAAAGCATACCTATTTAGTAAGTAAGGTGACAAAGATATTTCTTGATTCTATTTTTGAATTGCATGGTATGCCCAAGTCCATTGTAAGTGATTATGACCCTATCTTCACTAATAATTTTTAGAAGGAATTATTTCATCTTAGTGGTACTAAATTGAGTATTTCCTCTTCTTATCACCTTTAGTTGTATGGCTTGAAAAATATTATAAATGAATATTTGGGTAATTACACTCATTATTTTATTAAGATAAGAAGTATCACTAGGTTTATTATCTCTTGTTAGCTAAATTGTAGTATAATACTTCTTAACATTCTTCTCTCAACATATCCCCATGTGGTCAAAAACCTTAATCAATGGTATACTTTGTTTCAAGATTCTTCAAGATGGTCTAGGTAGATGATTTGTTGCAACAATGACAACTTTTGCTTTAACTTATTAAATATAATTTGACCCAATCCTAGAACCACATGAAGTAGAAACATGATTTACACCATTTTGAAAGACAATTTTCCATGGGGGATATGGTATTTTTGTGCTTACAACCCTATAAGCAATTATCGTTGAAGACCAAGTCTACGTAAAAGTCAACTCCTTGATTTTATGGGTCCTATAAGATGGTTTGTACATTGTTGAAGTGACATATTAGTTGGAGCTTCCACTGTATTCATGTATTCATCTTGTCTTTCATGATTCTTGTTTCAAATATGTTATTGACTAAAAGGTGAAATCCTAAATGGAGCTTAAAGTACTTGATGAAGAAGGTCAAATCACTCTCTAGCTAGTAGTGTTGCAATCCAAAGTTCATCTTCTAGTATAATGAGGACATCATCTAATAAGTTAAGGTTTAAGTTTCTAGGTTTAATAAAACCTTAGGTTAGGCTTAGTAATTTGGATTAGGACTTAGAATTTAATTTTAAATTAAATGAATAATTGTAAAATATGGATTTTATGAGCTCGCATTTAACTAGGCATAAATATTATAGAGATGTTCTAGTTGGATTGATAATAGTCAATCCCTAAAATAAGCCTTTGGATAAGATCTTATCTTCCCAATTTGGGAATTGGTTGCTCCTTCCAAGGGGTTGGTTGCTCAATATAAGGGTAATTGGTTGTAATTTGGTGCCTATTTAAGCACCCCTTAGCAATGCAATTCTTAGCTTTATTTGATTCCACATCAGTGGTATCAAAGCTTCAAGGAATTGCATAGGTTTTGGGTTATTTTTGATCTCATGTTGCTTGGATTTGGGTAATTGTTAGCGAAGATGATCTTCTTTTGAAGTTCTATTGCAATTAGTTTAAAGACTACTTTGTGAAATTCAGTTCCCTTAGATTGGATTTTGAACTTACTAGAGGTAGAAGATGAGATCCATAATTTATGTGTTCTATGAATCTAGAACAACATACTAGTGGTCTTGTTGCCCCTACTACCAACCTGCTGGTCATGTATTGATTGATTGAGGAAATTATTGCCCTCTACCAACAATTTGTTGCTACCTTCTACCCTTTGGTGGAAAAAATCCTACTAGATATTGCCCTTGCTTCTATTCGAAGATCCTAATTTTCCTCTGTAACTATGTTGTCTTTGCTTCTAATTTCCTCTATTTTTAATGCTGATAAAAATTTGCTCGTATGCCACCATTTGCTATAAATTTTGATTTATTTTTGTAAAAGAGCTTTAAAGCATTTTGAAATATTTTATTATTTAAAAAATATTTTGAGAAAAAAAGGAAATTAATTTAATTTAAAAAAATTATCACTTGCAATAGGTGATCCATTTTTTGTTTCCTGTAATAGGCAATCAAGTATAGTCATGCAAGTGAATTTAACATCATCAAGACAAAATCTCATCATCTTTCGATGAATCCAATCCATTGCACAGGCCTTGTGCCTGCAATGTTAGACCTATGTTCTTGATAGTGGGACCAACCTGCTCGGCTTGAGCCAATCTATTTAGCCTCTAGTATAATATCCTTTGTCAACTCCAGTTTTTATTGGTGGATCTCGACCAATCACGTGTTTTCCTAGATGAAAAACATGCAACATGTGGTGGTATTCAATGGTGGATTTATTTCATGGTTGGTTTGCATGAGTGAAAGGAAAGTTTTATCCCACATTTAGTGGGTTGAAGGCTCTTTAGGTCTTCATATAGCGTGAGGCTACCTTATTGTGGTAGCTAGTGTTTGCTATCTTCAGCGAGTGTTGGTTATGTTGACCAATGATGATACGACCACTTCTTATATGCCTTTGATTGCTTGATTGGTGCCAACTTAGCCCACGCTCCATTGACCATGTGTATTTTGGCTCCTAGTTGACTATTGACTATGTTGTTGTAGTTGACCAAACCTAAGAAGGGGGTAAGACAATTTTTTTTAAAAAAAGGCGGTTTTGATTTTAAATTTTTGCAATTTAATTTTTTTGCAAAAAGAAACAAAATTTAAAATTTTCAAAAGGATGATTTTATTATTTTTATTTTGCAAAGGGAAAATTTGTGCTTAATATTTAAATTTTGTCCCTCTAAGCATTGTAAAGTTACATGAAACCATTTTGTTTTTGCAATTATTTGGGTAAAAAACACAATTTTTTTAATTCCCCGTAGGAATCAATTAGGTCCCTTTTGTAAAACTTACTGCTGGCTTACACAATGCTACAAATGGTTATCTATTTGGTAGAGCAAATGGTTGTAATAGCTATGAGGTCAAAACCTATAATGGATCCTATGATCTTGAGATCCTAAATAGTTGGATTATTGATATGGAAACATGGTTTGAGTATAGCAAAATTTCAAAGGATGAGTAAGTATCCTTTGCTAAGCTAAAACTTTCTAGCATAGCCAAAGTCTTGATAATAGACCATCAAAGTAATCAGGATCCCATCGACACTTGGGATGATTTAGTGAAAGCAATGAAGGAAACCTTCTATCCTTCAAATTATGTTGAAGATATTGACTTCCAATGGATTCGTTTGAAGCAAGGATACAACATGAGTGTCCAAGAATACATTGGCAAGTTTAACAAATTGAGGATTCTAAATGGAATTCAGGACTCAACTCCAAAACTAATCAAAAATTCAAGAGTGGATTATAGAAACCACATTCTAGGGAGTTGAAATGTACATCATCCACAACTTTGAATAAGGTGTACATTCAAACACAACTTGTGGAGAAGAATTTTGCTCCTCAATTAGGTGGATCTTGATCTTCAAGCACCTCGAAAGAACCCAAAAAAAGACAAAAACAACAATAAATAAAGAATACTTCTTCTTCCTCTCCTTATCCTTCTTCTTCTGCATCTTCTTATTCTTTCAATAGCAAGACATTTTGCGATTATTGTAAAAGAAGAGAATATGTGGAATCTAAGTGTTTTAGAAAGAAGAAGAATATTGTTGTAGAATATCAACCTAAGGAACCACAAGATGGTCCCATTGAGGCTATGGGAGAAGCCCAAAAGTATGATGAGCTCAAGGATAAGCTCAAAAAAATTACCTTGTTAACACATAACTTGTATGAAGGTGGTCATGAAGATCTATTTATCACATAAGACCACCTAATTCACAATTACTTTGTGTATTGTATCATCAGCAATGGCTCTCAAAAGCATTTGATTTCAAGAGTCATAGTCGATAGGTTGTAGCTTCTTGTAAAATCCCATACTCATCCATACTCAATTATATGGAAGGATGTAGGTTTATTCTCCATGATTATAGAAACTTGCATAGTCTCCTTTGCATTTGATCCACACTATGTGGACCGAGTCACCTACAATGTGACTCCGATAGATTGTTGTGGTCTAATACTTGGAAATCCCTACCAATATGACAAAAGGGCTCAATATGATGCTTATAAAAACACATACACATTGCATCATAAGAATAAGATATTTCTCATTCATTCCAAGAAGAATACCACACTCTATTCCATCAAGCCATAAAATATTGCATTGATCTTTAGTAAGCCAAAGGATACATCGGTATCGGTTCCATAAAAGGAGGCCATTCCTCCTTCTTCAATATTTCCTCCCACTTCTCCAACTGATCCCTATACTAATTATTCATCTATTTAGCAACCACAACCTTCTTCAATTTAATAGGTTCCTAATTTGAAGCAAACTTCATAGGCTACGCAGTAGGTAATTGGTCCTCAACAACTACCTTTGGCTTTTTCTCGAGTTGGAAATCAATTTGTGACCAAGCTTTGTCTTCCAGATAAGGCACCTCTTGGCATTCTTGATATCATCAAAACTTCTACCCATTTGGCATCTAATTTTCATCTTTCGCTTCATCTAGCTCGAGCTTTGTCAACTAAGCCCACTATTATTGTAAAAGCATTAGAGTCCAATGCTTCTATTGTGGGTAATTATAATGAGGAAATCATTTAATAAGTTAAGTTTTAAGTTCCTAGGTTTAATAAAACCTTAGATTAGATTTAGTCATTTGGATTATAACTTAGTCTTAATTTTAAATTTGATGAATAATTACAAAATGTGGGTTTTATGAGCTCATGTTGGACTAGGCAAAAATCTTCTAGAGATGTGCTAGTTGGATTGATAATAGTCAATCCCTAAAATAAGCCTCTAGATAAGATCTTATCTTTCCAGTTTGGGAATTGGATGCTTCTTCCAAGGATTTTTTTGCTCAATATAAGGGCAATCGGTTGTAATTTGGTGCCTATTTAAGCACCCCTTAGCAATGCAATTCTTAGCTTCGTTTGATACGACATCATAGTCTCACCAGATTCAAGAGTTTCTCATCAAGTGGATAAACCTTCTAGAAGAAGATGCTATGTGATAGCCTTAGAGTATTTTTTAGTATTTTTTAGCTTTGAGAACGAATCTTTCTAAGGTGGAACCATCTAACAACTCTAATATAACCACATCAATTATCTTTATTTTAATAGCTTGGGTTGTAGGTTTAGATAGTCAATTCTTGAGCATTAGATTTAGATGTAATGTTGATTTAATCTATAAATAGGAATATTTATGTTGTAGTTGGAATCATCTTTCATTTTCAAATCTTATTCACTTTTGTTGTGCATATGAGACTTTACCTTTTCCAACTAACAACAATACTTTACCCTCTATAAGTGGCTAAGTATTTATATTGATTTGAATTTAGAACTATGTTGCAGATGGAATCATATTTCATCTTCAAATCTTAGTCATATTTATTGTGCATATTTGTAATAACCCAATTCTAACCAATACAGGAGAGGAATTTTTTTTTTAAATCACAAGTAAGGTTCACCAAATACGTACCAAATAGATTCAACAAAAGCTTCTACCCATATTTCAAGTTCCAAATATTGCAACATCCCTTGGGTGGACAGGAGTGGCCACACTCTCACATTGACTCTGGGGATTCACTTTGTACACTACCCATAAAAATTAAATGATGCCTTCACATGGTCTCTCCATTTCCTTTTCTTCCTTTGAAAGACATTCTGACCATGGGTTAGGGATTAACCATATCTTGTTTAGTTGATAAGGGATGTCAATTCCATTACTAGTTTCATTCAATCTCCACTAGTACCTAGGCATAAGCTTATTATAATTTTACCCAATACACCATGTGTAAAACTATCATGCTCAATTAAAGCATATCCCTGATAGTTTAATTGAGGTGAATATCACCCATGCAACATCTCTCAGTAGATGCATAATAGTCAATCATTGTTTTCAATGACTATCACACCAAATAACATCCCTTATAGCTATCTCATAGTCCATAGAGTCCCTATGACTATCATTCACATGGCATATCTCACATGGATACCTCATCGTCCATCATGGAATCCATCACACAAATATAGTTACAATGGGATCTAGGCTTATACTACCTTTGGGTCTCACTTCAGTGGTTTATTACCAAAGTGTTCATTGCAACCCTAAGGTAATGTTACACCCAAATTACCTTAGTCCTGGTACTATCCTTTAGGGTCTAACTAGGTTGGTTTCCTATGGATAATCCCCCTAAGGAAAACCCCCACCCCTAAAGTAAACTACGTACTAGCTTTTCTTTCTCTCTCACTCTCTCTCTTTCCTTTGTTAAAACATTTATATAAACCTTACTTTATTGCAAGTGCAAAGAAATACTTAGCATTTATATTACTATATAAAAGCACAAGCAAGTTTTGATTGTAAGCATGACAAAACTAAGTAAGCAAATCCATTTTCTCTTCATATACATTTCATAGCAAATCAAACATGCAGATAGATATTTTCATGCATATAATAATTTTAAAACAAGATCCAAAGATGATACACATATAAAAAATCATATATACTAGGAAACCCTTTTGAGAAAAACCCAACCTTAAAATATTTATTTTCATTGCGTATGTCTGGAAATCATTGATACAACTACATTTAAATGAATCCCTTATTCCTTTTACCAATGCATAAAGACCATTATATAAGAACCCAATAATTATTATGTTCCTAAGACATGCTTAACATTAATTTATCTTACAAAACAATAAGGGAACCCCATAATTCCCTCGAATGAATTCCTCATTTGTTCTTCCAAGCTTCGATACATAAGGACACCCATAAGTCCTAATCTATCTACTAGGCACCAATCCCTATTTCCAATACATATATTTTATATTTCAAAGGTATTTGTATGAATTCCTACAAGAGAATATTCCATCTAAAGATTTTACTTACTTTCCTAAAATATAAATAATAAAATACACAACATTAATTTCCTTCTCTATCATCGTATAAAAATAACTTTCTTTATATTCTAAGGATACATATATCTTGTCATATTTTGATTACCAAAAAAAAACTAAATAATAAATCAATTAATCCATTTATAACTCCAACAATAGTTTTGTTTTCCATAGAGTCTACAGAGCACTTCATCCACATTATTAATGTTTCAAAGGAAACTATAATCATTTAATCATAATTCCTTAATCATTTTTAAAATTTCACAAAATTAAAGGATGTGCATATAATCATTTAGTAATCCATATTATCTTTAGATAAGTCACTCTAATAGCATTTTTCTATATTTCTAGCTATAAGTTTTCTATTGAAGGAAAATACAAATAAAACAAACCCATTTATAGTCTCTTTCTATATTATGATGACACTCACAATTCATCCTTATGAATCACATTCATTAAAATAAATCACAAGAGAAAGGATCATAAACTAAAAATACCTCTCTCACAAATATTATGTTTTACCATATGAACCATAAAACATAATCTAAATCAAACCTTAATGAATACCCTACGTCCATATATCCTAATTTGATGGTCTAATCATAATATGAACAAATTATATAAATCGTTCCATGCTCTACATAGGGGAAAACATTATTTTTAAGGAAGTGGTTCCTCTTTTGAGGGTGTTTAGTCCTCGTAAACATGAAAGAACCAAGGCTTCATTATTTTAATAATCAAAATCCCTTTTAAATTTGGGTTAAATAAATCAATTTACTTCCTTTTAATCGTACAATGAATTACACTGGAAAATAAGTGTTTCACATTCAGGGATACACATTCCTCCTACAAAAATGAGAAAACACATCATAACAAAAATTGGATTGAGTATGGCTTCTATTTGGTGGTCAAAATCCCACATGGCAAAGCAATTGGACAATGACATTTGTCTTCAGCACAAAGTAGGGTTCAACACATAGTTTGACTTATGGTCTCAAGCACTTAACCAGATTCTATGTGGCCCTTCCACATAAGGCAAGACAAGCCATAATAAAACCTTAAAATGTATTTTATTTTTAATTTTGTAAGGTACAAACCATCGGGTAAAACCCTAAATTACGTTGACAGAATGACACTCTCGAACACACATGTTGTCCTTCTAAAAAGCAATACTACTACCGTTGGATGATAAAAATGATGCGTATAGAAAGTATCTCAATACATAGGTCTATATGTATTCTAAACATAGTTTGGGTAATACAATCCAACACAATCCAACGTATTTTTTTCTTTTTAAACCCAAGCAACGTGATTTTCGATAAGCATTTTCTAAAAAATTGAGATATAATATCATATAGACAAAGATGCTTATATAGTAAATTTTTTGTTACAAAATTACTTGTTTAGAGAGGATTCAAATTCTCAAAGTTAGTTCAATCCTCTAATGCTTGAGCTTACATAAACCCCCACAATCTCTCTATATCTACCGTCTTCAATAGAAGCAATCTCTTTTCAAAATAAAAAAACAACCATTTTCCTCCTCCTTTCCCATAAGGGTTTAAAGAAAACCTAGA
Source organism: Wollemia nobilis (assembly GCA_028583015.1). NCBI lineage: Eukaryota > Viridiplantae > Streptophyta > Pinopsida > Araucariales > Araucariaceae > Wollemia > Wollemia nobilis. Next base: position 4,460,100 of record JAQPPZ010006183.1, on the reverse strand, counting down.
GAGAATTCACTCAAGAAAATGAACTCACAACTACCCGCAATAAAATTTTGTTAAGTTAGATTTTAATTCAAAGCTATTGCAAGTTTATTTAATAAATGTCATTATTTTCATTTATTCTAATGTTTAGCACATTAGTTTCCTTTCCTTATTATTAATGTCTTTTTATTAAATACATTAGACATTCCTTTCATAGTCCAACAAAAAGCATGTTAGTAATACTAACATGATACCAAATAAAATGCAAATGCAGAAATAACATATCAAAATGCAAAGACATAAACTAGGTCTAAAATGAATATATCATGTATCAGATCATTTTGACTATTTTAGCCATCAGTTTTTTGCCCACTTGTGAATATGCCTATTCCTGCAAACATATAAATCTATTAGTAGCATTCTATTCATCATCAAATGATCATAAATCCATATAATCTATCATTTAAAACAACATATAAATTCATAAGCCCATCATATGAAAAATGTCGTCAGGGGAGGGTCATGACAATATGAGACTTTGCCCTCTTCAACAGGCTATGAGACTTTGCCCTCTTCAACAAGCTATGAGACTTTACCCTCTATAAGTGGCTAAGGATTTGTATTGAACATATTTGATTTTTTGGCATTGGATCTGAATTATTTTTTAAGAGTGGGTGTTGTTTATTACACATTATTGGATTGCTATTGTATTTATGTATTTTAATGTTATTTCATTACAACTTCCCCCATCATATACCTTCATCATAAGATAATGATACATTTTTATTAGAAGTTTTGGTAAAAATCCAACATCCTCTATGAATTTATCTATAAGGAGAAGCATCTTGGATGGGCTTTATGGGGATATATTAGGTGATTTATTCCTTAAACACAAGAGCTTCATTGTCCTTATTTACCATCTCTATAAAAAATCTACTTCATCACCTTCCAAAGCTATTTTTGTAAGGGAGAGAACTTCCTTCCTTATCCACAAAGTAATCCTTGATGCTAGGCCACTTCTCATAAGAAATTCCCTTGAACCTCTGAAAATACAAGGATTAGACTTGATTATAATTTTTCGTCTAAATACCTTTCTATATCTTAGAAGTAATGAACCTCCTTACCAATTAATGGAAAGAGGTGTGCCCATTTTCATACTATTCCTCCATATCACAATATCTATCTATATACTCCAACACCATGTTTTTTTTGTGTCTTTAATTGATCATTAATTATTTTCCCTGCACTAAAAAAATGTCATACAAGCAAATATCAAAGCTATATTTATCCAAATAGATAATTTACCATCTTTTAAATTAAGTCCATAGCTTTATCTAATAGGAGAAAAAATCTTAGAGTAGTAATCATAGCTATACAAAGTGACCCATTATTGAAAGAATATTAAGACATATATATGCCACCTAAGGAATTCCTTGTAGCATTATCATTAGGCATGATGTCGGTATTAATAGAATTTTGTCATATTTAATATTGTATAAAGACTTGTCTCATATACACTCTCCTAATAATGACCTTGACATAATTACTACTATTGACAATCTAAAAATATAATAACAAAGAATTGATAAGTGTTTCATATTTTCCTTCATTGTACCCAAGGGTATTGATGAGTGATATTAGAGGCATAACCATAACTGCTTGAAGGCATCTCTTTCTAGGCATTTAGATTTCCAAGGGAATACATTAAAGCATCTTAGAAAGGGATGATGGAATATGCTTATCAAAGTCCCCAAAATGATAACTCCTCATTAACTATAAACCAAACTAGGTGGGAAAACATTCCATCCTTGTCTTGTTTCAAGTGTTCATGGTCCTAGGCCATCTCAACTATGAATATAATTACTAATTTTATCTCCATTCAACTTTTCAATGGCTATGAATTATCCTTATTTACAAGAAGATAAGTAAGCAACATACTGATCAATATTTCCCTCTTGCACTTCTCACATTAACCAATCATAACTAGCTTGATAATATTGTTTATATTTATAAGCGCATAAATAGTGTTATATCTTGAAATAGTTTTACTAGTTTATAATTGAATTTATAAATCATGAAAATAATGTATATAATATGTGGCACTTTTAATGTGATTAATTTTTAGTATTGTTTTTCATGAGTGGATTTATATAATAAAACTAATTTTTATCTAGATAGGATCAATGTAGTGAAAGTAATTATTTTGATCTGGTGTTACTATAATAACATATTCCTGCTACCATATTTTATTTCATATTAATAATATATTTATCTAGTTGGCTATGTAACATAATAGTTACATAATATGTGTGTGTTGTATGAATAGTGCTCCCAACATTAAATGCTTAGTGGTCTATAAGCCTCGTCACCTACCAAATTATTTTCCATTGGAATAATTAGTCAAGAGATATAATTCCTCAATCTTGCTTATATGTGATTCCTTACTCCTCTTATCATTTATTTATAGCATAATGATTTAATAGCATGTAATAGCCTTCTTTTCTCCTAGTTGGGTTATTATGTTGCAATTTATTATTATAAGCTAGTGTGTTTTTTTGTGTGTGTAATACCAAAATCTACATCCCAACCTATGTTGAATATGATAACAACAATAATGTTATTAAAACTTTCATGCCACTAACTTCCTACAAATGCATAATTTTCTCCTCCATCATTTCATGCTTGTATAGTTGAAAAATGGACCACATGTTTGTTAAAGTATATATAACTTGACCTAATCAAGTCAAGAGCAACAATGTTAAAGAGTGCCTATGGGTAAGACTTATGTAGCCTAATGGCAAGTTCTTATATAATCCTATGGTCATCCTTAATGTAAATACCATAGGAATATTTATGTAAAGCCTTCGAGCATCATTTATGCAAGCCTTCATGCATCATTTATGTAAGCCTTAAAACATCATCTATGTAAGCCTATATATAGTTTTAATGTATTCACTTTAGTGATATTGGCTAAACCATCTACATGGTTAACCTTGATTAAAAGGCTTAATACATTTATTGTATTGTAAATTAACCTTTAAGTTAGGTTATGTTAGATTGAGGTTAGCATTTAATTGGAGATTTGGTATCACTATAAGGACCCCCCAATTATTGATCCATTGTATTAACTTACGACATGTGTTCATGGGAGTGCCTATAGACACCCAACCCTTATTCCTTCTATCAATCACCTCTATGCATATCATTTATCTCTCTTTCTCTACTTTAATTTATATACTCTTTTATTTAACTCTTCTTTATTTATTTACATATTATTGTGGTGAATACATGTTTTGGAATGCTTTTGGAAAGTATTATGAATTCTAATATGGTATCAAATCCAATACAAATAAACTTTGCTCAATCTAAAAAAAATGTTATACAATCCAAACCATGGTATATATGGACTAACTATTACCTTCATGGGTTCCTTGGAATATTCAAGGGATTCCTAGTTTAGCATTTTTAAGATTTTGTCATTTTGGAACTAGTTTTGTGCTTGAAAGTTTCCTCTCTCTATATTTGAATTTAAATTTAGAATATTTCATAAAATATTATGTTATGTAGAAGGAATGTTTATAGGGTGCATGCAATTTTGGCTCTTTGAAAGGTAATTTTTTAGATACTAATATTTTTTAGTCATAATTGATGATGTGACATTGCAGAATCACATTGTAGGAGTATGAGGGATGTTATTTAATCAGGTTTTTATGGCTTCAATTTTTGTAATTTTTTTATTTTCAAAGGATGTAGGGTGTATGGATGGTATAGGGACTCATTTATGTTCCTCCAACCAATCCTTTATAACCAATAAATTAAGTTGATACTCAAACTCCAATTGCTAGGAATGGTGCAATGGTTGGTACCTTCATCTGTATGATGTAGGTCACAGGTCAAAGCCCTATAATGACCCCATTTTTGGCATAGCTCTTTGGTATGTTCTTCTAACTATTTATTTTGTTTAAATTCAATCATCAAGTTGGTGCAATGGTTGAATATTTCACTTACAAAGGCAACATCTCATGGTCAATTTTCAAGCATATGTTTTTTGAAAAAAGTATAGAATATTATGCAAGGAAGTGCTCATTGGATATAGAGATACAACATATATATTTCATTTTAATTTTGGGCTAACATGTTCTTCCTTCACTTCCTATATCCAACCTAGACCATGTTGTACTACTTGGTACACTCTATTGTGATCAATGGGTCCTTTGTTCAAGCCCTAGGAGCACATTATTATCTCATGTTAGTTAATAATCATCTAAATATATTCATGAGTGGGTAATGTTCCATACAACTCCAAATGTATTAGTGGTGGAATTGTGCCACTATTCATGGCATGGACAATGATGTGGGTTTGAGGTTTTTAGATATCAACCTCATCCTCTTATATTGCTCAAGAAGGTATTTGTCATGGAAGATGCTTTTTTTCTTCTCAAATGCATGGTCGACTGCTTGACTATAAAAGAAAAATCTAATATGCTCCCTAAGATGCTCTAGTCCAAGATCCATTAGTTGCAAACTTCTCAAATAATTTTTTATATAAATATATGAAGGCATCATACTGATCAAATCGATCCAATTCTAATTCTAATTCACCAATTAAAAATGTAAATTGTAGAACTACTAGTGACAAAAAAATCTAATTCTTTTTCACCAAGTGGAAGTCTCAGATTTGGGGAATTTCTTCTGAAGGTTTGACTTTTTTTCAATTTTTTTGATCTCAAGTGCTAATCCATACAACCTTCTAGAGGTCATAACTTTGGCATATAAAAAAATTGGATACCTTTTTATATGATATATTTTATTAATCTATACACAATGGTGACATAAGTTTAAGGACTTGTTATAGTTTCATGGGATTCTTGTGTGAAATGAATCCTTTGGTATATGTCACTCACCTCAATGGGAAAAATTACAACACCTAGTTATATTAAATGGTAGGATTACTCAAAAATAAGAATCTCTAGTTCATTTTTAATGATGGAATAGAAGAAGATCTTGTTGATCATGAACTAGCCAAGAAGGAGAAAGCACTTGGTCTCTTCTTTATGTTAATAGAACTAGATGTTCTTTTTCACATAAGAGAGAAGACATCCTATTAAAGTATGGATAAGTTTGGTGATTTTCTATGTAAAATGAAGTGTTAGTGAAGTCAATTGGATAGGATAGAAATCTCCAATCTCAAGATTTTAGAATGTGGTAATGTTAAAGTTGACATATCTCACTTTAAAGCATTAAAGGGTGGCCTAGCTATGACAAGAGACAATGTAAAGGATGATGAAGAGTATGTAAATATATTACCTCTAATTTTACTCCATATTTTCACATAATTGGCTTGGTTATTTATGTGAATGCTATGATTATCAAGGATTCACAGCCTATAACTCTTGCATAACTCTTCAAACTTCTTGTTCATTATGAAGTTGCTATAAATAATTGTGGATCCCTTCCTCATATATAGGCCTATCTAGAGAAATTTAAATTAGTAGAACCTAAGGCTTAATTTCCCAAGGGCAATTCCAACATTTAAAAGAATTCAAACTCATGTGAATACTATAGAAGGAAAGGACATTCCATAAAACGATTGTATAACAAAATTTAAAATGGTTAAAATTGAGGTCAAGACATAAGATTTATAATGATGAAGATGAAGTTGAAGAGTGCAAAGTAGAGACCCACTAGAACATTTCTTATGGGGGGAATGTTATTATCTCTATTTTATCTTATCATTGGACCCTCAACTCATATTATGAGAGAGTGTTGAAGTATTTGTACTTTGATTTTATCAAGACAAGGTCGATAGTGTTAAAGAGTGCCTATGGGTACTACTAATATAGCCTATAGGAAAGTGTTTATGTAAGCCTATTGTCATCCTTCATGAAAACCGTGTGCATTATTTTTGTAAATCCATTAAGAGTGATTTATTTAAGCCTATGGGAATAATTTATGTAAGCCTTTGGGTATCATCTATATAAGCCTATGGGCAATTTTGATGTATCCACCCTTAGTGATATTGGTTAAACCACCTATGTGGTTAACCTTGATTAAATTATTTAATATATTTATTATATTGTAATTTAACCTTCAAGTTAGGTTAAGTCGACTTGATGTTAGCATTTAGTTGGGGATTTGGTATCACTATAATTACCCCCAATGACTGATCCATTGTATTAGTTTGTGATACATGTGATCATGGTGGGTGTCTATAGCACCCACCCTTTATGCCTTATATTGATTATTTCTATTCATATCTCTAATTCTCTATTTGTGTCTATATGATATTTTATTTCAAAAAATTACCCCTTTTTTGTATATGATTGTGGTGAAGGTATGTTTTGGAATATTTTTGGAAAGTATTGTAAATTATAACAAGGTTTACCTTTATTTACATTCATTATAATATATTTAGATATGTAAATATACTATACAAAAAATGATGTCTTACACACTTCGAATTCATTTTAAGTATCCCACTTAGAACCTTAAAAGGTAGTTGTCTAAGAAGAACTCATTAAAATAACTTTTCCTTAAGAGGTACTTTTTAATAACTCTGATGAGATAGAATTCATAGGTATTATTTCTTTCCTACTATTATTTAAAGGTAGGAAACTTAAAGCCTATCATAACCCCAAAATTTTCTATCCTGAAACTAGAGCACATTTTTTTTATATAAACTAACCGATAGAAGGTTTACTATTAAGATGTGCCCATTCCAACATTCCAAGGTACTACCACACCTATACTCACATTTTTCTATCAAAGTGAGTTCATTAAGTTAAATGGTTCACCCATCCCTATACTTGCATTTGTACATCAATACAAATATACTAGGTGTAGATAAACACCCCTTCTTATACTTACACTCGTCTATTAGTGCCAATACTTTAGGAGTGATGGTTCACCCATCACTATACTTACCCTCATCCTTCAGGGAAGTATACTAGGTGTTGACCCATATATTTTCCAATCTATCAAAAATATCGTGACATTCACTACACTCCACATAGGTCCTTTTATGTGGGTGTTGTCACTTCAACTACCTCTTTAATCCATTAAGAGTACTAGTCATCACTACCAATGACAATATTTAGCATACCTAAACACTATCTATATGTGGTTATGCTTAACTCCAGTCGATCTCTAGCTTGACCAAGTCTATGACTCAACTTAAATTAAACCAGAGCTTCTAAAAGTCTACAACAACATAAATTCAATGTTGGTAACATCAATTTCCAAGCCTATAATTGTCCTCTAGAAAATTCCCCCTCAAGATTAACCAACAACCATTGAGCGAGGGTCATTTCACACACGCACCAACACCCTCTAAAGAACAATACACAAATATGAGAGCAACCGGTTTTCAAGTACGTTTACTCCACAAGAAAACCACACAAATCTGAGATTAAAGAAATTGAACATTCATTAAACAAAATTAGCCATCGAGAACGATAGTGGCGCATCTAAATGCTCTGAAAATAAATCCTTCAACATCTCATACATTGAATACGTTTCCTCATAGTGCAAAACCAAATTCAACACCTATCAAGTGAACTTCAATTGTCTGAAGTTAACATTAGATAATCATCCCATAATAATCATTCATTCGTTCATTTCACCAAATCTATCATAATATTAATATCCAAAACAAGGCATCATCTATAATACAACAACATGCTACAATACTCATCCGAGCTTAAATTATCTCCAACAATAAATTACAACGTTCACTATAGGGTACAATAGTAAGTTTCCCATTTGGAACTCGAGTGCGCCTCAACTCCTCCTGGAACTCCGATTGGAATCATCAGTTGATTCCCCTTGCTAACCCAGCATGAATCATCACTCTTCAACTCTAGAGCTTTCTTTAACTACCGAGAAGAATATTGCCTTACGATGGGATCAGAGACGACTCCTTTTTCAAGAGTTTTGCATATCTCAATGCTTGCAACATGGTTTCAAAACAAGTCTATGTGTAATAAAATATAGTAGAAGCAATCCAACAAGCATGACAAGTTTCCATGAGATAACACAGGAAATAAAGAACATCATTCTTCTTCTTTCACGTTTATGATCTACCCATGACTCTATATCACAAATCCATCTCGATACTAGAATAATCCATTCACTGAATTCAAAGGTAGAAAAATAAATTTGTATATATATCCTTCGAATAGAATTTACATCCTTTTCCTATTAATTCTTTCCATAGGCAATACATATTTCAAAGATAAATCACTACATAAAATACAACGAATACAAAGTTCACCTCTGGTGATCAATTCTAGAATCCAAAGGAATAACACACAATAATTCAACTACTACAACATTCCTTAACCAAAATCCATATTAACTTAACTAGAAGTTACTAGATTCTTTGTTCTATAGATAAATATGCCAACATTCACTCAACATAGATCTCTTATCAATCATGCATCAAAGACAAGGGTCGACTCACAATACGCATGCAAGGTTTGTCAATAACACCCATGCATGAATTTAACCCTCATGTTACCTTTTATCCATGCAACTCTACTAGGAAAACTTTGTTATACCGAAAGAATTAGAAATAGTTTTATTTTTGAAATCAAATATCTAACTATGGTTGTAACATCATGTACAACACAAACAATAAAAAGGTAAACAAAATAGCAATGCCAACCATCGTCGGCTTTCGCATGAGAAACTCTACATTTTTTGGTGTAGCCTGGTCAATTTAATCTCTATCATTTGGACAAATAACATAGACAACTCTTCCACACATAGGAACTCAAAACAAATATTTAATAGTTGTTACCCAAAGCAATCAATCATTTCAACCATTATTTGTTTCACATACATAAACGAATCTACAACCCAATCAACAAAGGTCATCGGATTACCTGGTTCATCAACGTCCCTTCTCAACTCATTTTCCTTTCAATGAATCCTTCCACTTCCTTCTTCCTTCTTCTCCAACGTCACTCCCTCTTTCAAAAAACCAAGAACTCCCCTCCTTACCACCGAAGTCCCTATTTTTGCTAGATCGCTCCTCTCCATGACTCCCATTGCCTCGCTCTTCGACCCATCTTACGACAAAACATTACTCTCCCACTTCCATACACTTCCAACACGAAAGGGAAGAGATTCTATCCAATATTTTGGTAAGGACTCATCAATGCTCCACTACAAACATGGTTCATCAAATAACTCAAAGTTCACTACTTCTAACTGGTCTATAAACAAGGCATCCATATTCAATAATAAAAATAGCATCCATTTCATTATTTTTCTTTTCAAACAAAATTCCTTCATAAGCAATTATTATGCAACTAAAACTCAAAGCAATTTAATATTTCTTTTTATATATATGCAAATCATGTTATGCATCTTCATGAAAGGGGTATTTATCCATGTTGCCTCTTTAAATATTCTGACAAATAACCCATCACATCATTTTCCCAAGGTAATATTTTCTCGGTGGTTAACTCTTTCTGCCACCATGAAGAGACCTATTCCTACAAAAGTGCACTTTCATTAGCAACATCATATTCATATATAAAATACGGGTTTTTTCACAAAGTGAATCATGAAATTATCCTACATTTCATTTTAAAATTTGCATCTCACTTCCAATAAGGAACAAATATTTTACATAATAAAACTAAAATAGTCAATCATTTCATCCATAAGCAATATTACAAAACATAAGTCCATCAAGCTGAAAAGTCTGCTAAGGGTGGGTCATGACATCATCCCCCCCTTAGGCTTAACATAGTCCTCTATGTTCACAACATTATAAACATAAAATAATATTTACACAACATTTTCAAACAAAAATGGAAAGTGTTTTTGCATATCCGCTACTTTTTCCCAAGTAGCGTTCCTTTCAGTGTATCGGTCCCACTAAACTTTGCACTACTCCAAAGTTCCTTTCCTCATCGATTTAGATTAGAACTCAAGGATTCTTACTGGTTGAACCTCTATAGCCTCTGGGTTCACCATCTACAAATTGGAAAGATCCCACACATGTTCAGGATTAGCAATGTACTTTTTAAGCAAAGAAATATGAAAGGTGTTGTGAATCTTGGACAAATTGGGTGGTAAGGCAAGTCGGTATGCCACCGGACCAATCTTCTCTATGATTTCAAAGGGTCCAACAAAGCGAGGATCTAGCTTTGTGGACTTAATTGCACTCTTTCTTGGCTTTACCCTCAAAAACACTCTATCACCTACAACAAACTCTTTTGGTGATCTTTTAAGATCGACATAACTTTTTTGATGGTCTACAACTTCCTTCAACCTCTCTCGGATCACCCTCAACTATTGCTCCATTTATTTGACCATGTCTGGTCCAAGCACAATCTGGTCTTCTGGATTATCCCATGTTAATGGTATCCTACACTTTCTGCCATACAAAGCTTCGAATGGAGCCATGCCTATGGTCGAATGGTGTCCGTTATTGTAGGTAAATTCTACCAAATGCAAGTAATCCTCCCAATGGGTTTTTTGATCCATACAGTACATGTGAAGCATATCTTCTAGCACTTGGTTCACTCTTTCAGTTTGCCCATCAGTCTCTAGATGGTAAGTAGAACTGATATTCAATCTAGTACCAATGGCATGATGCAAGGATTGCCAAAACTCAGATGTGAATTTTGGGTCCCTATCTGATATGATTACCTTTGAAAAACCATGAAGCCAAAATATTTCCTTGGAAAATCTATTAGCCATAACCACGATGTCATCCTTGGTGTTCCCAGGTATAAAGTGCACAACCTTGGTCAGTCTATCGACCACTACTAGGATTGCATCATGCTGAAACCTATTCTTAGGTAGCCCTACTATGAAATCCATCGAAATCACTTGCCATTTTTGCATAGGCACATCATGCGGATACAACAAACCAATAGGATGTCTATGTTTTACTTTTACCTTTTGGCACTCGAGGCATTGAGCAATAAATTCAGTTATGTCTCTCTTCATTCCTGGCCAGAAGAATATATTTTTCATATTCTCCCTCATATTTTCTCCTCCTGGATGAGAAAAATATGGAGATCTGTGTGCTTCATTCATAATCATCCTTCTCAAATTTTTGGTCTCAAGAATTACTACCCTATTCTTAAAACATAAGAAACCATCCTTGATGCCAAAGTCCTTGTTTTCATCAAGTTTCTTTTCCATCCTTTTCCAAATTTGGTTGTAGTATGCATCCTGATTTTGCATTTCCTTGACTTGTTCCATCAAGTCGACATGGATACAAGACAAAACTGCTATATGTCTCCTTCTACTCAGTGCATCCACAACTTTATTCTCTTTTCCCTTTATATACTCAATGTCAAAATCATATTCTACAAGAAATTCCATCCACCTTCTTTGCCTAGCATTGAGTAAAGGTTGAGTGAATATATATTGTAGAATTTTGATGGTCTATCCTTAGCTCAAAGGGTCTCCCAACCAGATAATATCACCAACTCTTGAGAGCAAACACTACAACTTCCAACTCTAAATCATGGGTTGCATAATTAACCTCATGTATTTTTAGTTTTCTAGATCCATAGGCTACCACTGCTTCTTCTTGTGAGAGCACTCCTCCCAAACCTTCTAATGATGCATCTGTGCAAATAGAGAAACTTCCCTGAGGATCAGGTATCTTTAGTATAGGAGGCATGGTAAGATTTTGCTTAAGCAAACCAAAGGCTTCCTCACATTTATCTATCCACTTGAATTATTTTCCTTTTCTCTGAAGGTTAGTTATTGGTGAGGTGATCTTGGCATAGTCCCTCACATATCGCCTATAGTATCCAGTTAAGCCCATGAAACTTCGAACTTCTATCACATTTGTAGGTGGCAACCAATTCAAAATGGCTTCTATTTTCTTAGGATCCACTATGATCCCATCAACCAAAACAATGTGTCCTAAGTATTGTACTTTTGACACATAAAATTCACACTTGGATAAATTCCCATACAACTTATTTTTCCTTAATAGCTCTAGCACAATCTTGAGGTGCTCATCATGCTCTATCTTATTTTTAGAATATATCAAAATATCATCCAAAAATACCAGTACAAATCTATCCAAGTACTTCCTGAAGATACTATTCATCAAATTCATAAATGTTGCTGGAGCATTTGTTAAACCAAAAGGTAAGACAACAAACTCATAATGTCCATAACGAGTTTTAAAGGTTGTCTTATGTGTATCCTCCTCATGGATCCTCAATTGGTGGTATCCTGACTTCAAATCAATATTTGTAAATATTATGGTATCTTTGAGTTGATCAAAGAGATCTTCGATTCTGGGTAGAGGATATTTGTTCTTGACAGTTGCCTTGTTTAACATTCTATAATCTATACATAATCTCAAGGAACCATCCTTTTTCTTTACAAATAGTATTGGTGCACCCCAAGGTGATACACTTGGTTTGATCAACCCTTTCTCTAGTAACCCTTGCAATTGCACCTTCAACTCTTGCATTTCTATGGGATTCATTCTATAAGGAGCTCTATGTATGGGTTCTATTCCAGGTTGAAGCTCAATAGTAAAATCAAATTTCCATTTAAGGGGTAGTCCAGGTAAATCCTCTGGAAAAATATCCCTAAATTCTTGAAGAATTGGGTGTTTCTCAAACACCTCCTCCTTTTCTTTATCCATTTCATTTATCTTAACAACATAGACCATTCCACCTTTCTTTATGGCCTTCTTAAGTTGCATTGTCGACAAGATTTGAGGTTGAAAAGTTCCTTGTAGACTATACATCCTACGCACAACACCCCTATCATCTATGTACTCAATCCATCTATCCTAAAATTTGAGTACTACCTTATGCACTTGCAGCCAATCCATTCCTAGGATTATGTCAAAAGCATGCAAAGGTGCTACATACAAACATCCTACTATTATTCCACTAGGTAAGGTGATTTCTACCATAGGGTAACATTGATTAACGGAGTAGGTTTATCCTGAACCATACTCAACCTTCCACCCATGAGCCAATATTCCTAGCCTTTCTAAAATATATTTAGCTAAACTAGTGGAAATAAAACTATTTGTAGCACCACTATCAATCAAGATTTTAACATTCCTACCAAAAATATTACCATTAATCAGTAGTGGCGTGGCTTGTCCATCAAGATTCTGGTTTCTTGTAGCTACGTAAATCTTGTGCATGGGCTCTCTAGGTGTAGTCTCTTTGTACATTGGTTCCTTTCCTTTGGAACTCATTTTTGTTCTTCATGGATAATTAGAAGCATAATGCGGTCCTCTACAAAGATAACATCCTTCTTTCGGCCTTGGATGTTCTTTTTGCTTCTATCCCTCTTCTATTTTTTTGTAGATGGAGAATTAGCCTATCCCTATAACTATCTGTTGTTACCCTTGCTGCTATTTTGGTTCTTCCCCTGGAACCTTTTCCTAAACTTCCCTTTCTTCCTATCATTTCCTTGGTCCTATTGAGAGAAGTTCTTGCTTGCCTGTTTCTCTTCCCATTTTACAAAACCTACACTATTTCTTTTTCTTAGTGCCTCTTTACCCTCTTCATCTAATATTTCATAATCAAAGTAGGGTTTGAGATATGTTTCAGCTTTCCTGGCTAAATCATAGGCCTTCTATAGAGTTCTAGGTTCCCGCATATCCACTTCCTATCCTATTCTAGGATCTGCTCCCAGAATAAACTTATGGATCTTCATTTTATCGTTATAAGAAGGCACATACTTCATCAATTTGATAAATATTTGATAATATTTTTCCACTATCCTAGTTCCCTACTAGAGTCTAGAATATTCTTCAAATTTCTAGGAATAAAATTGTTTCGTGAGAATCTATCTTTGAAGGCTTTCACAAATTCCTCTTATTTAAGGTCAACTGCTACTGTAATACATATTTCATGATTATATGCTTTCCACCAATCTAAACCATCACCTTGTAGATGTAGTGTGGCATAAGATGTTCGAGTGCCCAAGGAGAAGTTCTTCATGTTACAATATGTTTCTATCTCTTTTAACCAAGCCTCGACCTTGTCCCCATCTTCCTCTCCATTAAATTTGGAAGATTTTAGATGTTTCATTTCCTTGCCCAACTCGACCTCCAAATGGACCCTAGCCTATTGTGCCTCAGTAAGAGGTTCATTTTCTTGACCCCTTCTAGAATTACCCACCTATGTTTCTCGACTCAACATGACATCTAATAACTATTTTTGGGTTTCTACCTATTCCTAAAGTAAAGCCACTATCTTAGTAAGATCCTCATTACTAGGATTCTCCCTTACGTCACTAGGGTTTCTTGAACCCACATTTGGATTCCTATCTTCCACATTAGTCCATCGTGTCTACCTTGTCATTGGGGCAACACTTCCTCTTCTTCTCTTTGGTGGCATTGTCCCTAGCCACACACAAAAGAGGTAGTAAGAATTCATTAGCAATTAGTCCTTCAAATTGCTCCTCTTACTAATAATTATTTACCCAATCATCTCAAGCAAATCAGGAAGACTTCACTTCTAATGGGTATTCTATCAACAAGATTCAATTCCTTTATAAGTATATTTTCTATTACATAACAAAACTAATTTTTGCGTAGTGAACCTATCCCACTATGAACCATGCTCTGATACCAGATGTCATAACCCCAAAATTTTCTATCTTGAAACTAGAGCACATTTTTTTATATATAAACTAACCGATAGAAGGTTTACTATTAAGATGTGCCCATTCCAACATTCCAAGGTACTACCACACCTATACTCACATTTGTCTATCAAAGTGAGTTCATTAAGTTAAATGGTTCACCCATACCTATACTTGCATTTGTCCGTCAATACAAATATACTAGGTGTAGATAATCACCCCTTCTTATACTTACACTCGTCTATTAGTGCCAATACTTTAGGAGTGATGGTTCACCCATCACTATACTTACCCTCATCCTTCAAGGAAGTATACTAGGTGTTGACCCATATCTTTTCCAGTCAATCAAAAATATCATGATATCCATTGCACTCCACATAGGTCCTTTTATATCATACATTGAATATGTTTTCTCACAGTGCAAAACTAAATTCAACACCTATCAAGTGAACTTCAATTGTCTGAAGTTAACATTAGATAATCATCCCATAATAATCATTCATTCGTTCATTTCACCAAATCTATCATAATATTAATATCCAAAACAAGGCATCATCTATAATACAACAACATGCTACAATGCTCATTCAAGCTTAAATTATCTCCAATAATAAATTACAATATTCACTACAGGGTACAATAGTAAGTTCCCCATTTGGAACTCGAGTGCACCTCAACTCCTTCTGGAACTCTGATTGGAATCATTAGTTGATTCCTCTTGCCAGCCCAACATGAATCATCACTCTTCAACTCTAGAGCTTTCTTTAACTATCAAGAAGAATATTGCCTTGTGATGGGATCAGAGATGACTCCTTTTTCAAGAGTTTTGCATATCTCAATGCTTGCAACATGGTTTCAAAACAAGTCTATGTGTAATAAAATATAGTAGAAGCAATCCAATAAGCATGACAAGTTTCCATGAGATAACATAGGAAATAAATAACATCATTCTTCTTCTTTCACGTTTATGATCTACCCATGACTCTATATCACAAATCCATCTTGATACTAGAATAATCCATTCACTAAATTCAAAGGTAGAAAAATAAATTTGTATATATATATATATATATATATATATATCCTTCGAATAGAATTTACATCCTTTGCCTATTAATTCTTTCCATAGGCAATACATATTTCAAAGATAAATCACTACATAAAAGACAATGAATACAAAGTTTACCTCTGGTGATCAATTCTAGAATCCAAAGGAATAACACATAATAATTCAACTACTGCAACATTCCTTAACCAAAATCTAGATTAACTTAACCAAAAGTTACTAGATTCTTTGTTCTATAGATAAATATGCCAACATTCACTCAACACAAATCTCTTATCAAACATGCATCAAAGACAAGGGTCGACTCACAATACGCATGCAAGGTTTGTCAATAACACCCATGCATGAATTAACCCTCATGTTACCTTTTATCCATGCAACTCTACCAGAAAAACTTCATTCTACCGAAAGCATGAGCAATAGTTTTCTTTTTCAAAATCAAATATCTAACTATGGTTGTAACATCATGTACAACACAAATAATAAAAAGGCAAATAAAATAGCAATGCCAACCATCACCGGCTCCCGCATGAGAAACTCCATATTTTTTGGCATAGCCTAATCAATTTTATCTCTATCATTTGGACAATAACATAAACAACTCTTCCACACATAGGAACTCAAAAAAAATCTTTAATAGTTGTTACCCGAAGCAATCAATCATTTCAACCATTATTTGTTTCACATACATAAATGAATCTACAACCCAGTCAACAAAGGTCACCGGATTACCTGGTTTGTCAACGTCCCTTCTCAACTCATTTTCCTTTCAATGAATCCTTCCACTTCCTTCTTCCTTCTTCTCCAACGTCACTCCCTATTTAAAAAAAACCAAGAAATCCCCTTCTTACCACCCAAGTCACTCTTTTTGTCGATCGCTCCTCTCCATGACTCCCATTGCCTTGCTCTTCGGCCCATATTACGGCAAAATATTACTCTCCCACTTCCATACACTTCCAACATAAAAGGGAAGAGATTATATCCAATGTTTCAGTAAGGACTCATCAATGCTCCACTACAAACATGGTTCATCAAATAACTCAAAGTTCACTACTTCTAACTGGTCTATAAACAAGGCATCCATATTCAATAATAAAAATAACATCCAATTCATTATTTTTCTTTTCAAACAAAATTCCTTCATAAGCAATTATTATGCAACTAAAACTCAAAGCAATTTAATATTTATTTTTATATATGCAAATCATGTTATGCATCTTCATGAAAGGGGTATTTATCCATGTTGCCTCTTTAAATATTCCGAAAAATAACCCATCACATCATTTCCCCAAGGTAATCTTTTCTCGGTGGTTAACTCTTTCTACCACCATGAAGAGACCTATTCCTGCAAAAGTGCACTTTCATTAGTAGCATCATATTCATATATAAAATACGGGTTTTTTCACAAAGTGAATCATGAAATTATCCTACATTTCATTTTAAAATTTGCATCTCACTTCCAATAAGGAACAAATATTTTGCATAATAAAACTAAAATAGTCAATCATTTCATCCATAAGCAATATTACAAAACATAAGTCCATCAAGCTGAAAAGTCTGCTAAGGGTGGGTCATGACAAATGCAATAAATTAAAATATGGACTCAAGAGAGTTTTATACTAAAGACAATAATTAAATATCCTCTCCACTCATATTTCATATATTGCATGGCTTAATTTTTGTGTCATGTCAAACTTAACATATAAAATAA
This sequence comes from Wollemia nobilis, assembly GCA_028583015.1. Lineage (NCBI taxonomy): Eukaryota > Viridiplantae > Streptophyta > Pinopsida > Araucariales > Araucariaceae > Wollemia > Wollemia nobilis. Next base: position 4,442,740 of record JAQPPZ010006183.1, on the reverse strand, counting down.
CATTGCATTCCATAAAGAGAATATATACCCTATGAATAATTCATTCCATTACTAGGATATTAATAGGACTTCAAAATAATTGTCCATATTGTTAGACCTAACATTTAGATCACTTTATAAATTACTCAAATTATCTTAACTTAAATTCATCAGAATTTAATTAGTCATAAAAGATAATTTTCATGAAGACCTTAACCTTTTATATTTTATGGAGTTTAACTGTTAAGAAAACTTGTCCTTCATCCATCCTAGAGATCTCTCTCTAACCTAGATTGAATAAGTCATCTTCCATTTTCCACAACCATACTTGGCTCCTAGAGAGTAAACAAAGACATCATGAATTTCAGACATTTATTTTTAGATGTTTTTCTAATAAATGTGTGATCACCTTAATTAGTTTTCTATTATAAGTTTTCAAATATACAAGATCCTAAAATAATATATTGTTTTCCTAGGCATAAGCTTTTTTTACAAGATTGAGGTTTTTATACATTGTTGTTCTTCTTAATTTTTCATGTAATATTAATCATTATAGTAAGGTACTATAGCACTATTTATAATGGGTCCTTTTAGCCTTCCTAATTGTCTCTTGACGTTATAAGTTGTACACTATGAAATGGAAAATAAAGAATGGTTTTCTAGTTTGCAAATTAAGATAATTAATACTTAAGTGAGAAGTTGTATAGCATTGTACAACCCCATAAAACTATCTATGTTATGATTTTTTAGCTCAAGCAAGTAAAAATTTCTTAATTATACTATTTTGGTTTAAATATTCTAAAAAATCTCTTTTTTGTTGACATATAAATAGTTTCATCTTATAATTTAGTTATATGAAAAGGAATTAAAACTATTGATAGTTCTTTATGTCTAAAAGTAAAAAACACTTGCATTTCATAGTCAAATAATGATAGTTCATTTTGTATTTTAAGTAATTAGCACATTATGTTTCATAATCAAAATAACAATAATTCACTATGTATCAGAAGTAAATAGTATATCTCATTTTACAATTAATATATGACATGGATGATCCAATTTCATACAACTCAGAGAAGAACACATGTACACTTAAATTTATTCCAAATATGAAATATAAAATCTAGTAATGTGAGTACAATAAACTGAAATCCTAATTTTCAAGGAGTATACAAATATAAGTAGAATAAATTGTAGTCATAATGTATATAACTGTAATCACAATAAAATGCAATCATAACTATTTATAGGGTATACAACTGTAAGCACAATACACCATTTTCATAACTATCATAGAGCATATAAATTATATCTCTTCCCTAGAGTACATAAATAATTAACAATATTTTCACAATTTCAACCAAGATATAGTACAACTTTATCATTTCATTCCTTCTTCAATTTGGATCTACAACACAAAGGAGAGAATACATCATCTAAGCACTTTACTATCCAACCAAGTGATATAACTAAAATATTCATATCTTAGCTTCATATGATGAAACTATAATCCTTCATGGAGGTGCAAATATGTGGAAACATCCAGGTAGAGATATCATTTGTATAAATACTTTGAGCATAATTCCCTTGAATGTTAATGAGTTTATACTCATACTAGATCTAGATTTATGCAACAATCAACTTGCACTATTGGGATGCAACTATTGCACATATATTAATATTTGTAAATTCTACATGCAATATTATTTATTAATACCATTCATTGTACATATGTTTTTTCTAGATATTTCTCTCTATTCCCCTGAAGTGATTCCTAGAATGCATATAAGCAATTCATTCCATAGTGTTCAATGCATCATACAAGTAGATAATTCTTTCATGAATACTTATGGTTCAATTTCAAATCATATAAAAATAGTTCTATTGTCAATAAAGAACAAACCTTAGATAATAAAAAATAAGCTCAGTCTTAAAAGCATTCACAACCATATAATAATTTCCATTTCCACCATTGCATGTAAACAAGGAGAATATTCTAAAATATAACAATTTTTGTTCTCATTTTTAAATACAGTTTTATAATAACATTCTTCTCAAGATATTTATGATACTCATATCAATATTGAATTTAATCAAGATAATAATATTACTAACACCAGCTGTCTAGCCTTTAAACCATTAAAAATAACTATGATTCCAAATAATTTTTAAGTGAGAATATCAAATTTCTTTTCAACAAGCAAGATTCATGTTACTGTTGTCAAGTTTGTACAAACCTTTTAGTCATTATCTAGTTGTATTCATTAAATAATGCATGGCAACACAGTCATGGTTCCTACTTTAGAGTCCAAAACATACAACTTTTGCTCTCTATCACTTATATAGGTGGAAAATAAATAATATGTTTACTATTTAGAAAACATGTGATGCATTTAGATTAGTCTAGGTTTTAGCCCCATAATAGGGCAAAAAAATGCAAAAGTTTCCCTTTCCATAAAAAAACCATCAATTCACAATGAGTTTCAAATTAGTTTATCAAAATTATTGAGGAAATAATACAATGTACTTTAAATCCTTTGTATCTAGAGTGACTTCTAGAAAATGCTAATAATAATCCCTCATACAAGCAATAGATTCTTTGTTAAGAATATTCTAATTAAAATAAGCACGTCCACATAAATATTGTAATAAAATATTAATTCATGAAGAACAAAATAGTGCAATACGAAATACAAATGTAGAAATCTATATTAATCTCACAAAATCACAATACATAATCACTAGCCTCTTCGAGGGATAACCTCCTTCAATACTTTGATTCAATATGAAAAAATATACATTTGTTTATGCCCCCTTGTATTTTAAAAATATATTTCATGTAACCCTAACCTAAATCTCAAGGGTTGGCTTACATGCAAAGTGCCACCCAAGTTAGAATCTTCTACCAAAAAAATAGTTACATTCTTTATAATAGTTACATGAAATGGCCCCACTTGTCTAGGTACCTCAAATACCACATACCATTACAAAATATCATTAGAATGGATTCCATGCATTGGAGAGGGGTCATTACATAATAATATTATGATAGGGTCCTAAAAGTTTTGGAAAATACATTTTACATATATTAAACCTAGGTACTTTTGTAATAGCAATGAGGGTTTTCAATTAACGATGTAAGAATAATACACAAAATAATCAAAGAATATCTTTAACAGATAGTCAATAAATGATTATCTAGGATGGAATGTCCTACTAGCAATTTGTAGGATTGAAATAAACTATGGTAGTCACTAACTTTTAGTTGCATATATTTTTATTTTTTAAATAGTAATTGGTTTTTGTAGACAAGAGTTTGGACAATCATATTTCAATTCCTATTCATAATCCTAATGAAATTAAAATAAATAAGTACTAAAATGTCTCATAGTGAATTCCCATTTGGTATGATAATATCTGACAAGAGTTTGGACAACAACATTTCAATTCCCTATTCATAATCCTAAGGAAATCAAAATAAATAAGTATCAGAATATCTCATAGTGAATTCCCATTTGCAATAATAATATCTTTACACGATGATCCTAATTGTCATTTTGAACAAGCCTTAATTTGCTTCTAAAATATCTTTTAATAAAGAAAAATAACATCAAACAAAACATATATTTTTCTTTAAAATTAAACCCAATGCCCTTGTTGGTTCATATGAGAGTTTTAATATTAATTCAAGGTAAACAAAAATAATTTGTCTTAGATGTGTTAGCAAGTATTACATTATTTGGTACCTTTGAGTACCATTGAGTATCACTGAGTACTATTGTAAATATTTAGATTAGGAGTGTGTTTAATATTTGTGTCAATGTAGGTGTCAAGTTATGAAGAGTGTTTATGTGTCATGTGAGTTATGAGTTATAGTTGTCAAGTGTGCAAGTGAAGATTCATAAGTGATAGGTGTCAAGTGTGGAAGTGAAGAGTCATAAGTGATAGGTGTGAAGTATTGAAGTGAATAGTCATGTGATATTTTTCAAGATTAGAAGTATGAGGTTATGTAATCATGAAAAGATTTGTCATAATGTAAGAAAGGCATGTGAAAGGTTGCATTTCTTGAGAGTTTGAGGAGAGTAAAAGTCAGGAGTATTGAAGAGTCTTTTATAAGGTTATATACTGGAGACAAAGCTCCATTCTATGTAATCGAATGAGTTTTGTAATGTAAAATTTTTGATTTATGAATGTAATATAAATATTTTACTGTGCAATATTTGTTATTCTGATTGAATGAGATTCTTAGAAATATTGGACCTATGTTTTTGGGCCCATTTGCTAACAAGGTGGAAGCGTATTTTTCATTAAGATTTTCTGACTAAAAGGATTCATATTCTAGCCATACCATGCAATAAAATTGGCCTAGTCAAAGGTGTCCCTTGCTCCTTATTCCTAAGTTATGTGCTCCTATTTTTTATTTTTCCTCTTTCATGTCCCCTCTTCCCTAGTGAATACTCCATTAGAAATAACCTGAAAATAGTTATGCAATAATGGAAAGTATAAAGTAAATGGCTAGGTGGTTCAAGAAACTCGAAGAAGCCAAGATGTTGACATTCCTTTATATTCCCTAAGCTCTAACCAGTCCATTCCTCTTAGTCATTTTTATAGGCAAAAAGCGTACCTTAGTGGGAATATGGTGAATGGAATACAATATTGGTTTTGCCTCTATTATTAATCACATAACTTACCCCTTTTGCTTGTTTTAAAAAAACCAACCAAGGTAAAACTACAAAGTATAATGGATGCCTCCTTCCCAAGGTAGAAGGTTAACCGTGTTTATCATACTAGAAGGTGGTCCACCATTAAAAATTTTAAAACAAATTTTTATACATAAAATAACTCAAACAATTCACCAAGTTATATGTAACAACACCATACAAGTAAAATTTTATATTCATATTGATACCATTTTGTACATGCATTTGAATTGAAGTCAATCACAACTCTTTTTGATGAAATAAAAATTTATGCTTTTCATTATTCTACATACAACAATTAATGCATACTCAATCAATAATATATTTTAATAGAAGTTTATCATTTTAAATGTATATGCAAAAGTGGTTTTGTTGGTCAAATATCTGCCTAATCAACAAACACTGCATTTGTGCACCCTAGATACGACCAACATTGAAAGGCCAGAGGAAAGAAATGTCCCCCATGCCAATCTCTAGAGAGGGTTGGTTCCCAAACTAAATCCTACACTGGTAGAAGACTAGGGATGCAGGAAAGAAATTGGAAAAATGTGGAAAGAAATGGGAAATATGGCCACAGGCCGAAGTGCAGGATTCGGGGCAGACTAACAATAGGAAAATCACCAAAATATGAAATAGCATTTAACAGAGGAAAAAGTAGCAGAATTTACTTATAAACTTGCAGTAACAACCTTCAGAATAACACTCCAACATTCACTCCCTCACTAGAAATATTTAAATCCAAATGCAGAATTTAAATCTAACAACAAACAAGAAACATGAATGTAAAATAGAAGTGCATAGTACAGAAGGAAATTGCACACAAGATCACTTGCAAATTTAGAAGCCTGATGCCTTGTATTAATGCAGAGAATTTGGAGAGTATTCTCGCAAAGTGTCTAACCTCCCTTTACAATAGAAATTCCATTAGTATTTATAGAGGTTTTTGCCTCTTTCATTAAATGCATAAGAGAATGAAATGATCACAGATCAAAAACAAGAATGAGAAAATTCCTCCTCGGAATCATTGAAAATCTCTCCTTTAGAGACAATGATCCATCTTTTAGGGAATAATTCCCAGGAAACCAGCAACTCGGGCGTCGGTGCACAGATAATTTGGAAAACATTGAATACTTTGGAAACGTCTTTACGCCTTGGAAATCATGAAAATTCTCTTGCTCCTCTCGCACAACTTCTCTCCTACTCGGGATCCATGATTTGAGTTACTTATCTCCACCATTATTTAATGTTTATAAATATGGCACCCTTGGAGGCCTTGACCGTGATCCATTTCACCCGAAACTATGTTCACCTCAAAATTTGCTTCACCCAATCTTCCTTTAAGTGCTTCATGATATTTCCTTAAAATGCATTCACCCATGGGAGGGGCGAACAAGATGTTCACCTCTCGACCAGGGTGAACGCGACATTATTTTCTTCTCAGGGTACGTTCACCCAAAAGAGGGGCGAATGGGACGTTCGCCCCTCAACTGGGGCGAACGCGATGTCGCATTGTATTTGGGTGAACACAAATGCGTTTGGATGTTGGAGCGTGTTCACCCAAAGGAGGGGCAAATGGGACGTTCGCCCCTCAACTAGGGCGAATGCGAATGTATTTTGCCAAACTTCTTCTTGCTTCCTCTTGAATGTTTCAAATGTTTTGTTGTTTCGTTCGCCCGATCGTAGGGCGAATGGGGCATTCACCCCTTGCTTGGGGTGAATGCGCTGACATTCCCAAAATACTGTGCTTCTTAATATTCTCCATCAAATCATGCATTGTTTGTTTTTATTTCCATAGGCTCAGAGATGCCTTTTAACAAAGCAAACTTAAATTCTGAATGAAATTCTACAAAAACACTTATAGCACCAATACAAAAAGAATACATAAGGAATAGATGAAATTATTTTGAAATAAAATCCACCATAGACAGCCAAAACTGTATCATCATATTGCATCAAAATACATCAAAATACTCCAGCAAAATCCCCAATGTGGCAAAGTGCAAAATTGCCAATATTTTTGGTGACTCACGGGGTATCCAGCTCGCATGGATGCAAGCGATCCCAGGCCTTCATTCATTGGGCTATAGATTCAGCCTATCCATAAGGTGTGGTTGATGCCTCTATTGATGTAGATGCTTCTTGATGCACCTCTTCCTCAACTCGCTCCCTCTGTTCTGCTTCTATTGCTACTCTGAGCACTTCGACCCACTCTACTTCCTCTACTACTTTCTTAGCTACCTCGTGCTCTGCTGCTGCTTGCTCCTCCTACTCTTGGATAGTTTCAAAAATGACCTCATAGGTACGAACTGCTTCCTCCCAAGCATGAGTAGTGAATAGGCAAGGGACACTGAGGGATTCATAAATGAAATGCAGATTCTGAACATCCATCAAACTGAGGCGCTTTGCTCATTGGGCCAACTCGTACAAGGATAGTTCTAAGCGCGTATACTTCTGCATCAAGGGAAACACCTACGCTTCGATGAGGGGCTCCTCCTAGGCATCAATCTCGAAGGTATCTTCAACGAACTTCCTCCAGAGCGCTTCCAACTATTCCATGGGAAGAGGTTCTCCCCAATTATCCACAAAGGTCGAAAATCCCAACTCATCAATGGTCTCAAAATGAGACATGGAAATAATGTGTTCATGTTCAATAGTGTTGAGGATGGCCCATCCTTCTCGTACCAGGTCCATGCACTAGAAGTAACTATGTAGTGTAATTTTTGCCTTAGACCAGGCGTAATCCATCTCATTGAGGGGGCGAATGTGCAAATTGGTATTAGTCAAAGCCTGTATCTTTACGACCATCTCCATATAGGGTGACAACATCTCCTTAGTGGTATCAATTAGTTGCTACCCTAACTGTATTTGTATCTATACCTCCCATAAATATTGCAACACTTTAACAGCTTGCGTGACCAACTTTTCACAGTTCTGAGCAGAGCGAAGGTGGGTCCCATTGACATTATCTCATGAAAATCCTATGGCTTGTGCTACCTTCTCAGCTAACTGCTTCTTCACATCTTCGAGTTGCTGCTGAAGCTTGTGCATTTCAATCCTAGCGGCATCATGCTCCTTCAAGTGAACTTTGACCTATTGGCACAAATAGTCATTCTCAGTAGTCATCTTCTCCTCTTGGGCTCTACTTTTTGCTAGGGCATTTTTGAGCTCAATTACTTTGTTCTAGTTTTCAAAATATTTCTCCTTAAAATGCTCACCATGCAGGTACACTGAGCTCATATCTACTTGAATGTTGCCCATATTTTCCATAGGATCTATCCATGTAAGGTCTTCTGTTATAGTCTCGAAAATGAGATCGCCCAACAACAACTCTCCTTGGGGCTTCTGGACCAATGGCGTAATTGTAGTAATATGAGCCTCCTTCGTGATGGGATCGAAAGCAACTTTTTTAATCGGTCGAGCTGGAGCCAAGGCCTCTTTGCATCACATACTCTTCAACCACTATGAAGAGCTCATGTGTGCCCGATTGATCTTCTCTACGTCGGGCTGCTTATGGGCCACCTATACATCAGGAACTATCTACAACTCCAAAAATGGGGTGAATGGAACCAAAATGTTTGAGCGACTGGGCCCAATAGAAGTGGATGACACGGCTAAAAGAGGTGGAATAGAAATGGTGGTTTTGGTGGAGGAAGCGGGTTTAGCTGTAGTTACGCTTACTCTAGGAGGAGCTTGTGTACTTACAGCCTCAATGGCGGTGGAGGTAGGAACAGAAAGAGATGGGTGCAAAAAGGGATTCGGCCCTGATGCATATGAACTGAAAGAAATGGAAGATGAAGGAATAGGAATAGAGGAAGGAGCAATAGTGACTTTAAGAGGGAAAGAATATGGAAATGAAATGGATGTGGAGGGCATACCAAAGGGCGGAGAAATAGAGACCAAGGATGATGAAAGTGGAATAGATGGAAGTGAGATAGAAATCACTACTTGCTCCATAGAAGAAGAAGAGGAAAGAAGAGATGTACCTTCGAGCGCAAGCACCATGTGCTACGGTGATGGGGGCGGCTACAAAACTACTTCTTCTTATTCTTACACTTCCACCCTTTCTCCAATGTCCATAATCTCTTCTTCATTCATTACTTCGACATGAGAGCTTTCAGACTGCTGATCTTCTACTGATGCTTGAGCCATTGAAAAGATCTCGATAACTTTGGTTGGGAGCTCTTGCACGGGTGAAGGATTTACAATAGTTGCTGATACATTAGTAACCATAGGAATAGTTACAACTGATTCTATAGAAACTACAATAGCTGAAACTGCAAGGACCTCAATAGCAGAAGTCATAACTGCACTAGACCTTGGCATTTTTGCCATCTTTGGAAATGGTGGTGCCTTCAGTAAATTTTGTCTTTTAGGCATGGGCATATCCTCTACTTGTCACTTTGTTCATTGAGACCTCCTTTTAAAAACATATTGCTGCTCTTCTTCCTCCACGATCTCATCTTCAACTGTTAGGCGCTCCTGTTCAGTTTCACCTTCGCCACTGTCAGAATGCTAAAAAATTTGTGGCAAGATATTAGCAAAGGTGATGGGTTGATACAAATCTACAAATTCATCATAAGTATCTAAAATTTTTTTGACCAATTTCAACCCGTAAGAAGTTGTTGGCTTCCCATGATGAATTCACATAATCCACCAATTCATTATTTTCTCTTCGGTCCAGTCAGGTTCGACTTCCTTAACATAACTGAATAATCCTGGTGGAGGAATTTGAGTCTTATTTTTAGCTAGATTATATTCTACCTCCTACTCATAATAATCATGCCATGGCGGGAGGGTCATCATTTTTTCAATATGCCAGTTCATGTCTGGCCCATCAAAATTGTTTCTCCTCTTCTGGATATCAGGTCGAGGACAACAATGAAATGACTTAGCCTTCATAATAGCTAAGAACTTGCCTAGAGGATCATATCGCCAGTGTTGTGGCAGTTCGATTAAGCCTAAATCCTATAGTACCACCATCAAGAGCCTATTCTGCCCAACTTGGCTCACTTCTATGCTGTCGAATTTGAATGGCATGTTGCATGTAGTCTTCTTTCCATGCCCAGCTCCATATATATCATTCACATGATCAGTCTGGTGCACAACCTCCATGGCGAACATATGCTCCATGGAAAAATATGGTAACAAAAAGGGCTTACCCATGAAACCAAAAATTTGCGCACGACTACGCCCTGGGTAAGCAGAAAAATGTCACCCTTCTCTTGCACAATGACTGCGTCCCTCAAATTTTGTGGCACTCTCTCATAGGTACCACAAAGCAACTCTATCACCGGCCCCAAAAACCAACTATTAAAGTTGTACACCGACTCCCTCCTTGTCAAAATGGGAGTCCACATATAAACTGGCAAGGGCTCATTCTTTTCGCCCAGTTGCATCACTACAATGAAGGAGAAGTGCTGCTACAACTGGAAAAAGAAAAACCATACTAAAAATGATGTATGCAAAAATGACTTGGACTCCCCGATTTGCATTTTTTCCAACTAAAATTTTATCCTTCGGGAGATATAGTCAGCCCAATCAAAGAAAATAGGATTGCCACCTTGCCACATGGCAGAGAGGAGAATAAAACTCAACTTTACAAATACACTGTGAAACAACCACCTGCCATTTATGCACAGTTTCATCCGAAGGTAATCCAATGACCCAAGACAACATGGAGTATATATCTTGACTCTTGAATTCTGAGAGTGGCTTCGATATATTAGGAAGCTGCCCCATCTATGGCTCTTTAACAAGTTGTGTCTCCATAAATTGGTGCATTGTCACTGTGGAGATGTACCTATCCTCTTGCTCATCAATATGTAACTTTTTATTAACTGCGTAAGAGGGGGGCTTCAACCCACAAGCGAAAGCCTCCCAAATTTCATCTGGAGTAATGGTAAATAGAATCTCCCTCCTAGAATTTTTGATAGCCCTAGTGAATGGGTCATAGAACTGGGCAATAAGCTGCACCAGCTCAGGGTATGGATGAACGGGTGAACACAAGTACCAGGACAACTATGAATGATATGGCACTATCAGCCAGCTATTTGATGACACTCCTTGACTCACAGTAACTTCTACCTCTTGCCTCAACCTTTCGATTCCCTTATGCATGATAAGGCAGTCTCCAATTTTTGCCATGGTATCCTCATATGGGTCTAAGTCCACATAATCATTTTTTTGAGCCCTTTTGGCTCTAGAGCCACCCTCCTTCTTTCTTGATTTCTTAGGCTCTGTAGCCTCTGTGACATCCTTAGGCTCCTTGCTACATTTTCCCATTTTCCTTCTCTCTGAAAAATTCTCTGAGGAAACTCTAAAATATTCTACAGCTACAATCATGAATAGCAGTAAATAATTTTTACAAACCAAATATAAACTATGACTTTTACCTCATGGTTTTTATAGAGCCCTCCGACATCTACCGTAGTAAATACAAAATTAATTGCAAGCACTTTTGGGAGGGAAAGGGTATCAAATTGCTAGCCTGGCACAATTCTCGACGTCTCAATGGCTTCTCCTTTGATTCACTATCGGATCCTCTTAAAAAAGTGTGCCCCACTCACTGCACAATTTCATTGTAAATTGTGCCTTGGTGCCTGAAGCTTGCTGGGAAAGTAAAATTGGCCGCTTAACCACCAATCACTTAATTTTTATTGCTCCTTGGAAATCAAAATTTGGCACAACCCACGTTTTTAATTTAATGCTCTTTCACCTATACTCTCACCCTTCGATTGCTGACACGTACCCAAGGGCACTTTTCATTACACAACGTGCTTTCGAAACTGTTGCAATTATTTCCTCCTTCTGATAAAATCACTTCGGGTGCAAAGCAATTTCATCCTTCCCTGGCGACTTCAAAATTGAGGTCAAAATGTCACACTTTACTTAATTTGGGCACCTTCGATCTGTTTAAAATCTCCATGCGAATAGCCCTTCTTAAAGAAAACTTTGTCTGCTTCTACTTTTTCACATGTACCTCAAAAATCAAATTTTTCTAAAAATAACTTAAGGCTGCTTTTTTCCTTTTCTTTCTTTTCTTCCTCTTTTTTTCTTTTTTTTTAAAAGCGCTTTATAGATAAAAATCTTTGAAAAAGCATGCGCTTTTAATTTTAAACTTATGCAAAAAAACTAACTTTTGTCACCCCTCTTGATGCGTTCGCCCATAACAAGGGTGAATGGGCCGTTCGCCCCTCTCTTAGGGTGAACGCGATGTTAATCCAATGCTCTGATCGCCGAACCTGTCATCCGATTAAGTTCACCCCTTAGAAAATGAATGACCAAGTTTTAATTTACTAAGGGCGAGCGTATTTTGCACATAATACATTGTTTATTCTTATGAAGGCATCTTCTTGGGCGAAGGGAAATTTTTTGCTTTTCTGTCATTTCTCTTTTGCTAGCACATATGACCTCCACATATAACGAAGTCACCTCATTCTTAGGGCGAGAAGCCCTTTCACCTGTTCTTGGGGTGAATGCACTTCGTACCTTTTCTTTTTTTCTTTTTTTATATATATAACATATAAATCATCAACAAACTAAAACAAAACTCAAAAATGATATTTACATATGTACAGAATGGTACCTCACTGAAATATCATCATGAAATATAGGCCTTCAAATGAAGGCCATTCATAGGGATGGGGAGATCATAACCCTCTAGATCACGAAGATGATAAGCATTTGTTGAATTCACCATGGAAATCTGAAAAGGGCCCTCCTAGATAGCATCGAACTTATGGTGATTCCCTGGTTTAGCCTTCTTTTCATTCCATTTTAAAACTAGATCTCCCACCTAAAAACTACGGTCGATCATTTTCTTTCCAAACCACTTCTTCATTTCTCTAGTATGCTCGACAAATACCTGATAAGCCTATTCCCTGTTCTCCTCTAACTGCAGCAACTGTGCCAACCTTGCACTCATAGGATCATATTCTTCATCTTCATCCTAGAACAACTGCAATGTTTGGAGTACTGGCAACTCAATATGTGTAGGAAGGACAACTTCTTTCCCATAAACCAAGGCATACGGGGAAGTCTTGATAGATTTCTTTACTGAGATACGATCTGCCCAAAGCGCTTGATTCAACAACAAATGCCAACTTCTCTTGTTACTGCCCATCATTCTTTTTAAGATTCGTAGCAAATTCTTGTTAGTGGATTCGGCCAACCCATTCCCTTGCGGGTAATAGTTGGATGATGTCTTCAAATAAATGTCATATTTGCTAGCAAACTCTATAATTTTGGCCCCAATGAATGGAGTGCCATTGTCAGTTACAATAGAATATGGTATGCCAAAATGAGTAATGAGCCCCTCTAGAAAGGAGATAATAGTAGCTTGATCGACCTTCTTAGTGGGAATAGCCTCCGCCCATCTGGTGAAATAATCGATCACCGTCAGGATATACTTGTGTTCCATGAAAGAATGTGGATCAATGATGCCAATGAAATCAAGACCCCACTACTGGAAAGGTGCTTCCACTTGGATTGGACGTAGAGGCAAAGCTCCTTTCCTAATTCTACCAACATATCGTTGACAACTATCACACTACTGGCTTATTTTATGAGCGTCGATGAACAGAGTGGGCCAATAATAACCCGCTCGAATAATTTTTAAAGCCATGGGCCTGCCTGCATAATGTCCTCTAGATAGCCCAGAATGAAATTCTTCCAATATCTTCTCCTTTTTGGATGCTTTTACACACCTAAGAAGAACTCCGTCTATGTTTTTATGATACAACCCATTGGGCAATAATACATACTTGAGTGCCTGCAGCCTGAACCTCCGATGTTGTGAGGCATCGAGGTGAGTTGGACATCTCCCAAAAGTAAAATAGTCAACCAGCTCTTCTATCCAATCACGGTCACTCACAGTATGATTCGCGCAAATTCTTTCACCTATGTCCTCCATGTGCACCACATCCAATGTCTCAGCGACAGCACTTTTAGCTAACTCCTGGCATAAAGCTCGTCCACGAACTAGCTTTGTCGGTCGGATCTCCACATCGTATTCTTGAATTTTAGAGACCCATCCTGCTCTCTTATCACCTAGTTCTCCTTGTAGTATAAAATTTTGGACATTAGGATGAATCACATAAACAATAGTCTTGCTCTGAGAAACGAAGTGTCAAAACTTTTTCAATGATTTCATCATGGCATAAACCTGCTTCTCAATGAAGTTGTACTTCTCCTGATGTGGTGCAATAACTTGGCTCAAGAAAGCGATTGGCTTTTCTTCTCCATATTCTTGTTTTTGAGTCAACACTATGGCATAGCTTTCATGCTCACCTACTACATAAAGAATGAAGTCCTTCGAATAGTCAGGATTAATTAAAACTGGAGCTTGGGTGATTCTTTCTTTGATTTCTTGAAAAGCTCATCTCCTGACTTTCGTCCACTTAAACTCAACATTTTTTTCAAAAGCTCAGTCATGGGCTTCACAACCTGGGCGAAATCAACAATAAACTTGTGGATGAAGTTTATTTGGCCAAAGAAATATTGAAGGTCTTTCTTATTAGCAGGCAACAACAATTTCATGAGCGCTTCGGCTCTTGCAGGATCTATCGCCAATCCTTCTTGTGAGATTACGTGACCCAACAATTTCCCTTATTTAATGGTGAAGATCGACTTCTTTGGATTGATGGAGATTCTGAACTCACGACACTTCTCAAACACCTGTCTTAGATGAGCAACATGATCTTCTCTACGATGGGAAAATACAGTCATATCATCGAGATATATCACAATAATTCTATTCAGTAACTCACCGAAGGTGACGTCCATGGCTCTCTGGAAGGTAGCGCCGACATTCGAGAGACCAAAGGGCATCCACTGGTAGGTGAATGTGCCCCACTTGGTAGTGAATGTTATTTTGTATTGATCCTCGTCTTTCACCCAGATTTGATTATATCCAGAGAAGCCATCTAATAGTGAGAATCTCTGAGCACCGACAACCACATGAAGAATTTGATCTATCTGGGGTAGAGGGTAATGATCTTTAAGTGATGCCTAGTTTAGGTTGCGAAAATCAACACACAACCATATGTCTCCATTCTTCTTCCTTACTGGGACTAGGTTCACCACCCATGTCGAGTGCTTAATCGGGTATATAATCTTTACCTCCAACATCTTCAACAATTCTACCTTCATGAGCACTTCGATCTTAGGATTGATAGGATGCTACTTTTGTCGAAAAGGTTTTACCCCCTCCTGTAGTTCTATGGTATGTTGGATCATGTTCTTATCATATCCCTTCAAATCCTGGTAACTCCATGCCACAATGTTGGGGTACTCGTAGCATAGGTTTTTAATACCTTCAAGTTCATTCGGCACATAATCAATCCCGATCTTGATAACCTTTTTAGGTTCCAACTACAATTCCTTGTACTCCTTGGCGTCCACTTTAATCTTGTGCTTATCAGCTCTATCATTTTGATCAAATAAACTTTCCAATGAGATCAAACCTCGAGGAATGTGATTATTCTTTAATTGAATCATCCCTTCTTTCTCCTCTTCAACAAGTATTCTGTCATCCGTGCTAGCAACTTCTCTGAGCAAGAAATTGACTATTTGTTCATCATTGTCGAATACTTGCCAATAGAGATTCTTGTCTGGAACTGAAGGTCTATAGATCACCCTGACAGTCTTGGGCTTTCGGACCACTTGCTCCATGGGAGAATAGTTTGCACCAAGGGAAGCTAAAATATCTGCATGTCTGTTCTGCTCTCGAGGAATCACCTAAATGTTCAAAGCTGTGAAAGCTTCAAACAAATCCCAGACCCTATTGCGATAAGATTTCAGGTAATGCTGCTTTGACACACACCTATTAGTGGTCTGATTAACAATAAGCTCAGAGTCACCAAAAATCTGTAGTTGTTTAATGCCCAATTTTTTAGCCTTTTTTAATCCAAGGCACAATGCTTCATATTCAGCTGCATTGTTTGTACAACTCCAAGTCAACCTATAAGAATAAGTCTTTTGTATACCTTTGGGAGAGATCAATACGACACCAGCTCCTACACCATTCTTACATCTAGCACCATCAAAATACAGTTTCCATAATTGATTTGTGTCAGAACTCTGTGAATCGGGAACTTTCTTTTCAGCTTGCTCAAGCTTAGTTATTGTGTAACAACCAATGTCTATCCTGATCATTGCATTAAAATATATGAGCAAAAACTCATCCTCCAAGTGAAGCTCACCCAATGCTTCTCCCACCAAGTCAACTTCTTCTAGTTCTTCAGTCATCATGTTCATTGCACCTGAGGATTGTTCTTCTTCTTCCAGCTTTTCTATATGAAAAGGTGAAGGCTTTTCATTATGGATATGAATCCATTTTCCTTTGAATGGTATCTCCAAATGTGAATAGTCCAAGGAAAGGTATCCTCCCAGCTTAGCCGTGAACTCCCTTGAGAGGCACATGCTAAAGTATGGCTCCAAATCAACTACTACCACTTCTTGGATGACTGTGATTTGTGGTATAGTGTGAAGGACAATAGGGATGTCTTTGATCACTCCCACTATCTTGACCGGAGTCCCATCCAATTGCAACACTCCTGGGCTACTTCTCGTATATTCCATCCCCATCACTTCACATACTGCCTTTGGCATGATAGTAGTTGCAGCTCCAGAGTCGATCATACAGTTGTGTACAATCCACCCTTCCATTCTTAGTGACAAATAAAATGGGGGAGGCCTATTTTTTCCTATCGTAGAAGTGGGTAACGCTTGCGCTAGGACCATTTGAGAAGAAATTTTTTTCTGATATTTAGCAGTCTTCAAGGATTCTTGCAACAAATCAATTTGTCTTGGCAACTGTAGCGCATCATACAAGCTAACTTTAGCTGGAATCTTCTTCATTTCCTCTACAATGTTGTAACTTGGAGATAGTCAAAACCTTCTCTTCTGGAGCTCATTCATATTTATCCCGATACTATTGAGTAGCTTCTACTCTTTGCCTCTTCGTCAATGATGGGTACTTAAGTCGCTCCCTGGCTTGCTCTTTTGTTTCACCATGCATTTGAGCAGCCGCTACAGGTTGCAAAACTGATGCCTTATTTTGTACTTTCTCTTGAGCTTGCTTAGGCAATAAGTCTCTCAACTTGATAGACTCTTGCTCCTTAGTTCTCACACCAGGCACTTTCGTTGGAGGTGGCCACTTTTCATCTTGTACCTTTGGTTCTGCTGGCACCTTCAAAGGTTCGAGCTCGATCGGATCTACAGTTACTGGCTTCTTTTCGGACCTCGTAAGGACCAAAACTTGCTCCAAGGATGGCATCATGAAATTGTGTTCAACTTCTCTAATCATATTAACTTGTCCACCAACCAAAATTTTTGCTAGCATTTGCACATAATTCATATGCACCATGCAGGTTTCTTCTCCATGAGGATCATTACATGTCGAACACCAATACACCTTTTCTATTGCACTAGTCTCCTCATTTTCTAGCATTGTTGTACTCTTCTCAGGTCCTCTACTGGTAGAAGCTTGTTCTCTTGTAATAGGTGGGGTCTAAAATCTCCTAGACCGAAACTCGACCTCCACTTGCTTCTTCCTTACTGTGGTAAGCTCATTAGATATTGTCCTTAAGGCTGTGTTATTGGACTTTACTTCCTGCAACAATGTCGTGAGGGGGTCAGGATTAGATGGTGGAGTGGGCGCTGGAAAAGGTAAGGGTGCTTGCAGTGTAGGTAATGACAAGGGAGTCGAGGGCACTGGAAATGTTGAAAAAGTCACAGGCACTGGAAACTAGGGAACTGATTGAGTCGACAACTGAGAAAATCCTGAGGCCGAATGTTGTGGGATAGGGATCGAAGCAACATGAGGTGGGCTAGAACTCCATGAGGGAACCGGGTACATGGAAGGCATGGGTTGCAAAAATGCACTTGAATATAGATACTATGGAAGGTCAGGGACAATGGGCATAGTCATCTTCGGGGGAAGCCTACCTACAACAATCAAATCAGATTCGACCTTTTGAGCTTGCGTATACAAGTCTAGAAATGTAGTCACATTGGCCTATCGTACAACCATACCAATTTCGGTGCTAAACACCCTAAGATAGTAGAATGCAACTTGCTCATGTGTGGGCCGTAATCCATCAGGGACTCTTTTCCAGCTTTGCATGAACCTGACATTGAAGTCAACTATCTCTTCTTGTGGATGTCTTTGAATCATCATAAACTGGTGCAACAAAGAGTATGGATCAGCTTGTTCATGAAAATTTTTAATCAGCAACTCCATGAGCTGATCCCATGATGTAATGGTACCAGGTTGCAGTGATCGGTACCAATAAAGCAATTTCCCTCTCAGCGACAATACCAACAATTTTATCATTACATCTTCATCTGTTATGTCATGGATGGTCACCAAAGAAGCCACATCTTGAATATGTTCATATGCAATTTTATCGATACCATCATAGGTCGGCAAAGCTTTCAAAGTAGCTTGCGGGACCGGATTCTATGCTTGCATATTCAAATCTCCTGAGCTATTCCATGCTGGGAACTACCTTGGTGGAGGATTTTGAGCCATATGGACTAGTATATGGGGTGTAGGTTGAGGAACACTAGTGGTTGTATGGGGTGGAGGTTGTGGGAAACTTGTGGCAGTACTAACTAGGCTTACAGGAGTAGAACATACACCCGCTAACCGTGAGGATGTAACAGATGGTATGTGGGATATATGGGGTAATGAGGATGTACGCTAAAAAGTAGCTAATTGAGGATGTTCCCCCAACCTTTGAATATCAAGTTCATAGAACTCGATTTGATGATCTAGATTTTTGGCCTTCGATCTTGTATTCATGAGACACAACTTTCGTTGCTCTCACATTCAGAGATTTCTGAGTATAGTCGAGTCACCAGATGTTCTAATGTTATAGCACGAAGGCAAACATCAAACCTTAATACTGTTGGAAGTGGAAACTTTGAGGTCCCATCGGGCATGCCAAAAATTGTTGGTCAAATATCTACCTAATCAACAAACATTGCGTTTGTGCACCCTAGATACGGCCAACATTGAAAGGTCGAAGGAAAGAAATGTCCCTCGTGCCAATCTCCAGAGAGGGTTGGTTCCCAAACTAAATCCTACACTAGTAGAAGACTAGGGATGCAGGAAAGAAATTAGAAAAATATGGAAAGAAATGGGAAATATGGCCATAGGTCGAAGTGCAAGATTCGGGGTAGACTAACAATAGGAAAATCACCAAAATATGAAATAGCATTTAACAGAGGAAAAAGCAGTAGAATTTACTTATAAACTTGTAGTAACAACCTTTAGAATAACACTCCAGCATTCACTCCCTCACTAGCAATATTTAAATCCAAATGCAAAATTTAAATCTAACAACAAACAAGAAACATGAATGTAAAATAGAAGTGCACAGTACAAAAGGAAATTGCACACAAGATCACTTGCAAATTTAGAAGCCTGATGCCTTGTATTAATGCAGAGAATTTGGAGAGTATTCTCGCAAAGTGTCTAACCTCCCTTTACAATGGAAATTTGATTAGTATTTATAGAGGTTTTCGCCTCTTTCATTAAATGCATAAGAGAACAAAATGATCACAGATCAGAAACAAGAATGAGAAAATTCCTCCTCGGAATCATTGAAAATCTCTCCTTTAGAGACAGCGATCCATATTTCAGGGAATAATTCCCAGGAAACCAACAACTCGGGCGTCGGTGCACAGATAATTTGGAAAACATTGAATATTTTGGAAACATCTTTACGCCTTGGAAATCATAAAAATTCTCTTGCTCCTCTCGCACAGCTTCTCTCCTACTTGGGATCCATGATTTGAGTTACTTATCACCACCATTATTTAATGTTTGTAAATATGGTGCCCTTGGAGGCCTTAATCGTGATCCATTTCACCCGAAACTATGTTCACCTCAAAATCTGCTTCGCCCAATTTCCCTTTAAGTGCTTCATGATATTTCCTTAAAATGCATTCGCCCATGGGAGGGGCGAACAGGATGTTCACCTCTCGACCAGGGTGAACGCGACATTATTTTCTTCTCAGGGTACGTTCACCCAAAAGAGGGGCGAACGGGACGTTCGCCCCCCAACTGGGGCGAACACGATGTCACATTGTATTCGGGTGAATGCAAATGCGTTCGGATGTTGGAGCGCGTTCACTCGAAGGAGGGGCGAATGGGACGTTCACCCCTCAACTGGGGTGAACGCGAATGTATTTTGCCAAACTTCTTCTTGCTTCCTCTTGAATGTTTTGAATGTTTTGCTGTTTCGTTCACTCGATCATAGGGTGAATGGGGCGTTCACCCCTTGCTTGGGGTGAACGCGCTGACATTTCCAAAATACTATGCTTCTTAATATTCTCCATCAAATCATGCATTGTTTGTTTTTATTTCCACAGGCTCAGAGATGCCT
The DNA here is from genome assembly GCA_028583015.1 of Wollemia nobilis. NCBI lineage: Eukaryota > Viridiplantae > Streptophyta > Pinopsida > Araucariales > Araucariaceae > Wollemia > Wollemia nobilis. The sequence continues at coordinate 4,422,666 of JAQPPZ010006183.1, read as the reverse complement.
TTTAACAAAGCAAACTTAAATTCTGAATGAAATTCTACAAAAACACTTATAGCACCAATACAAAAAGAATACATAAGGAATAGATGAAATTGTTTTGAAATAAAATCCGCCATAGACAGTCAAAACTGTATCATCATATTGCATCAAAATACATCAAAATACTCCAACAAAATCTCCAATGTGGCAAAGTGCAAAATTGCCAACATGTGTGTACAGACTATATCTATTGATACTTTATTTTGGATTTATCATTGTCTCATAGATGATTCCTTCACACTTCCACCTCTTGGAGGGTTAACCTATCAATATTTACAACAAAATTTACAATTTAGTCAGTATTCATTATCAATAAGTAACAAAAAATGAAAATAATTATATACTTAAATCACTAATGATTATCAATTTATAGAAATTTAATTATATAAATAATCGGCTACTTTTTAGGATGTTATATACTTCCCCACTTAAAAGAGTTATCATCCCAAAGACTAGACAAAAATAGTTGTTAGAATAATCATGTGCATAAAATTCTAGAACATAAATATAATCAAATTCTATATCATATGATTCCATCTAACATAATCATTTTAAAATAAATTTTTTTATCATTTTATTTATGAAAGCAATTGTAGATAGAATTTCTAGATAAATTTAATATTTTCAAGGAGCACTATCCTGAGTATTGATCCCATTGGACCTTCCGTTATGAAACTTATTTGTTTAATAGTTGTAAGCTTTACCTCTTTAGTATATTGATGGGCTCAACTATAAATATATCTTGATCCTAAACCTTTAGAGATTTCCAATCTATGACCTAAAATATTAGCATGATATGGTTTCAATGAAGATACAAAAAAAACATTATGAATATGAGAAAGAGTAGGAGGTACAACAAGATGATCTAGCACTAGGTTTAATACTTCTAATGTCTCAAATAAACCCACAAACCTAGGGGTCAATTTAGCTAATTTTCCAAATTTCACTAAAAAATTTCATAGTTTTGATTGTTAGAAACACTTTACTTCCTACTACAAATTATCTTAGAAACTTTTTCTTATTAGCATAATTCTTTTGTCTATCAATTGTTTTATTGAGCCACTAGTTTATTTGTTTAACATGTTCCATTTCTCTTAGCATATTTGGTCCAACAACTAATCTATCTTCTATCTAACCCCAACTAAAAGGATTTCTACATTGTTTGCTACATAATACCTCAAAATAAGCCTCTCCTATACTAGAGTGGTAGAAGTTGTTATAAAAATATTTCACCAATAGTAGATATTCCTCTCCTCAATACCATAGATCCATATAATACATCCTAATTAAATCCTCTAGAACTTGATTTATTCACTTAGTTTACCTATCTATTTCTAGGTGCAAATAAAATTGATGTTAGTTTGGCATCCAATATTAAGGTTAAATTCTGTTGGAATCATATAGGTTATTTTAATGTTCTTGTTTAATATTTTTAGATATGGTATACCATTCAATATAAAAATATACTACATGACTCTTTTTACCATCATGGAAGCATAATATTTAATATTCTCAAGTATAAAATATGTAATCTTAATTAGTTTATCCACAATGACCAATATAACATCATCTCAATTATTGATTAGAGGTAATCCTTTCACAAAGTAATATTTATCATTTACCACTTCCAATTAGCAATTTCATAAGGGTATAGCATCCCTAAATGATGTATTTTTTTAGTATTAACTTCCTAACACTCAACACATTTGGTTATACATGTTGTATCCTTCTTTAGTTTTAGATTGAAATATGACTTTTTCACATTGACCATCATATTTATTACTCTTAGGTGCCTTGATTATGAAACATAATGTGCTTTCTAAGTACAATATATTTGATTTATACTTCCTTAGCTATAGACATTCATCCTTGAAATCTAAAAAACCCATTAGTCTCAAACTAATGTCCATCAAACTTGTGGTCTAATTTTAAAAACATCATCAATTTATAATATGCATCATATTTAGGCTAGTTTTATACATATTCATTGAATGTGGTTCTCACAGTGGTAATGGTTGCTATATGTTTTCTTTGACTTAAATAATCTACCACCCATTTCTATTTCTCATTAATGTAATTGATATTAAAGTCATATTCATGGAGGCGTTCTATCCATTTATGTTATCCTGCATTCAATTTTGTTGACAAAAATATAATGTATTTCTAGATGATCTATTTCCAACTCAAAAGGCTTACCCATTAAATAGTACCTCTAGATTCAAAGTGCATTCACAATTTCTACTAATTCCAAAGCATATGGTGCATGATTATACTCATAATTATTGAGTTTGTAAGATTCAATTGCTATTGTCCACCCTTCTTGCATAATTACTCCTAACCCCTCACTTGATGCATTTGTGGTGACATGAATTCTCCATTGAGGTTAGGTACCTTTTAAATTAGATCTATTATCAACTTTTCCTTGAGGAGATATAAATAATTTTTGCATTTTTTATCCATTCAAATATTTTTCCTTTCTATTGTGGATAAGTAATAGGGTTTGTAATATTTAAAAATCCTTTGATAAATCATTTATAGTATCATGCTAGCCCCATAAAATTGCATACTTCATGCACAATTTTTAAATTGAACATTCTAATATGGATTTGATCTTAGGTGGATCCATTTATATACCCTCAATAGTTGTTATATGCCCTAGATAATGTACCTTATTTTGCAAAATAATGCATTTAGAAAATTCTCCATATAGTTGATATTCCTTGCATCTATTCATTATTTTTTGGATGTGATAAAATTTTATCTTTTATTCTAAGAGCATATCAATGTTCTATATAGAAATATAATTACAAAATTGTCCAATAAATCCTAAAATAAACTATCCATAAACTCATGAAAGTTGTAGTCACATTTGTAAGACCCAAATATACCATTGTTTGTACCTTGTTTTGAAAAAATTCTTATAAATATCTTCTTTATTTGTATTTAGTTTATGATACTCTTATCTATTAGAGTATATTACATCATTTGGGTCATGTAAATGTACCACCTTTGGTACATAACTAGAGTAGGAGTTTACTTTAGAGTAAAGTTAGTTAGTTACTTCAAGTATTGTAATAAATGCACAAGTGTCAATGTGCAAGTTGTAAATGTACAAGGAGTCCACTTGTACATCAGGTAGATAGGTAGAGTAAGGGCCAAGGAATCTATCTTCCTATATAAAGGCCTCATAGTGAGTGTTTTCTATGTAGTAGTAAATATAGAGAGTGTGTGGTATAGTTTAGTAGTATGGTACAATGTAGTCCTTTCATATCTATTCATGGAGTGTTCATGTCCTCCATTATATAGCATTGTACTATTTTTGTCACTTTCATTAATGGCATATTTTTGAGTTATTTGCAGATGTTCATCTCATTATTTTCTTGCATATTATTGTGCCATTAGTTTATAGTTATCTCAGATTAGTTATCTTTCATCTTGTGGTTGTATTTCCTGTACTACCATCCCATCAAAAGCTAACAATGGTATCAGAGCCACGGTAGATTAGTTAGAAGATAGGGAGAGCCACAAGAGAGATTGAGAGAAATCCAAAAATCTCATTTACAGAATTTTTGAGATTGCATTTGGCTAGAGTCTTTCCACAGGGTTGCAGAAAAACTCATGAAGACTAGGACTCAACAAGGATTCCACTAGATTGACAAATCAACTAGTGAAGATTGATTATCTCTAGATTTAGAATTTCTTCCATTACAGTCCTAATACTTTGTTGTAGGAAAAGGAGATTCAAAGAAATTTGGGAAGCTTCCTACATAGAGCTAGGAAGAATATCTTCTTTAGAATCAATCCAGCACTAGAAGCAACAAGTGGAAGATTGGAGATTTGGAGGCCTGTACAAAAGGTCCCATTACTAGAGATTGCAGACCTGTAGAGTGCAGAAGAAGAAAATGCCATAGTAGCCTTACTGTTGATTCAAGAGACTCTAGATAAGAGTCTAGAAGAAGATAGGATATTGGTGATCTCCATTGAAGCCTGCAGATTGTAGAGTGAAGAAGGACTAGCAAGGTCCTATTCCAGATTCTAGAAGTAGTAGACTACAGAGATCTAAGAGGAAGATCTCATTACCAACACTTCCATAGTAGAAGGTTGAAGGAAAGGTCTCATTTGGAAGACCATAAGAGCTACGAGATTGAAGACCTAGGAGAGGTCTCAAGGAGAAACAAGGAGAAGGCTTGGAGAGCCTTATTACAGAGTTCATAGAAGGCCATTGGAGGAGTTCCTAGGAGAACTCATTGGAGAAATTCACTACCAAGGAGAAGTTCCTGATAGTGAAGAAATTGGGACAATTATCGCCATCCGACAACAAGCCCAAGAGAGAAAGATTTGGCAAGGAATTAGCCAAATTTTATAATACCTCAAGACTTTCAGATTCTTGAGAAGAAGGCCTAGATTGAAGTTAGAGTTCGACAAGGAGGTTGAAGGAGAATGGAGACAAAAGGAGCCTACCAAATCCAAGATATTTGAAGATTGTCTTTGATAGCTAGAAGGCACATTCAAGAGATAGGGGTTTGCTGAATATATAGCAAAATACTAAAGGGTTCTTGAAGGAAAACTCAGCTACGATTTGGGAGAATTCCTACCAAATTTTTGAGTTTCAAGGATAGCATTTCAGTGGAGAATATTGACTACAAAAGAGCAACAATTAGGATAGCATCAAGGTTCAGATTTCTAGGATACATCCTGAAGGAGAATCGAAGTCACCTACTATAGTTAAAGGGCAGCAAGTTAGAGGGTTTTTGGAGCTGCAAAAATGTGAGTTAGAGAGCTATTTCGGACAGCCAAGAAGAGCTGCAAGTTCATCCAGTTAAGGGCAGCAATTTGGTGAATCGAATCACCAAGACATCCACCATATTCAGAGATCTTAAAGGTAAGCAACTTGGGTGCAAAAGGTTCATTAGTTGAACTTTAGCTTTTTGGTTTATTAAGATTCATTAAGCACCATATTAGTTTAAAATTTGCAAGGAGTGGATTCATTTTAAAGTCTTCAAGAGAGTGTAGAAGAGAGTTTCTTTTAAGGTTTATATACCTGCACATTAAATAGGAGTTGGATATATTTCGATAGAAATAAAAATATCATCTTCCTATTGTTTAGTTGAAACAAAGAAGACTACATTAAGTTGCAGATATTACTAGTGCATGATTTAAGGTTCATTAGAAGGAGTGATAAGGTGAGATCAATATTGCACTATACTAATTGTTTTAAGAATTTCTTAAGGTGCACTAAGTATTTTAAGTTGCAATGAAAATTAGTGCATATTTTGAGTTACTTTGAGGGTTCATTTACAAGAGTAATAAGGAGAAACTATTATTGCACTATATTAGTTATTCAAAGTTCACTAAGGATTTTTAGTTAAAGTGAACATTAGTGCAAAGTTAAACCTCTAAAATTAGTTGCATGGTTAAGAGCTTGGATTCATTGGTGCTAAAGTTATCCAAGTAAAGAGTTAGAGGTTAGTGTTGTCTAGAAAAGAAGGCAACAATACATTACATCTTGCTCTCAAGGAATAGAGTAGAGTGCCACCATATTTAAGAAGCAAGTGAAGCTTCAATAGGAGATGTATAACTTCGATGCAAAATATAATATTTTATCCTAATCTGGTTTTGCATTACATTGGCATTGGCTTTGTCCTTTCAGTTACAACAAAATAGGATAAAGAAAGAGTGTCTTAAAGACACTATTACAAGTAGCAAGACATGGTCTCCAAGCGGCCACATCACTGAAGTTTGAGGAGAAAACTTTGAGAAGGGTAGAGAGCCATTCCAAAGGGGCTCAACATCCACCACTAGCAAGGTGAAAGCACACTCAAGGTGTTTGAGAATAGAGCCGGTCCTAGAGAGCTCGATATCCACATCACCAAGGTGTATCAAGACACCAACTCAACGTCTACACAACAAGCAACAACAACAATCCTACGTAAGAAACTAGCACTCATTGCAAGGTGGACAATACAAAGGACAACGCAACACATCCTATGTATAACAAGGAGTGTCTTACCAAAGCTCCAATGTGGAAGAACCACTAGCCAAGAGGGAGCACCATTGCAATGCTTGAGAATCTTCATAGCTGGAGCCAACCTTGTTGGAATACATCATCCATCTTCGTTGGAGAAAAGGAGGAGCCATCTCACAATTTGCTGTCACAGAGGAGGCAAAAGAAAGCTTGCAATAGTTGGTAAGAATACGTTGAGAAGCCTTAAGACATTGGTACATTGAAGGTAAGAGTGCATGCAAAGAAGGCTCAAACACTTGTCTTGACAAGGAGGGAATATTGTGCCACTTGGCACAAAGGTGTAAGAGAATCTTCAAACCCTAACACCCATGCTCAAGGAGGAAGAGTGCTCAACCAAGTAACACTCTCATCTTATCTCCAACGCTCAAGAGAAAGGTGCCCATCTAAGTAACGCCTTCCATCATTGCCCTAACATCCAAGAATTTTCAATGCTCAACAAGAAGGAATTCATCCTACACCATGTGGTCTAATGCTCCTCAAAGACAAGTGCTACTCAAGGAGGAGACAAAAGAATATTGGTAACACCTCATGCCACTTGGCACACCCATCAAGAAGGTGGTAGCACATCTGTAGCCACCATAAAAAGGAGCGCTCTTGGAGAGAGTCAAAGCACATTCTAAGCCTGCATTAAGTGAGAGCGTATTCAAAGCTTGAAGTCAAGGAGTCAAAGGTGCATTTAAGACTATCATAAGAGGACATCCACTAGCCTATCATAAACCAACAAGAGGATACAATGCATTTCAAGGAGTTTTAGTGCTCATCAACCTTACTAAGGTATTATTTTATATAGGTTGATTAATTTGCTTTCATAAGGAGTAATAAGGGATAATATAAGGTTGAAATTATCATTATCTTTTGCATTTAAAGTTATTTGCAAAATCAACCTTAATAGATTTGAGAGCAAATCAAGGAGTTAATATTCTTATCCTTAAATAGTATTATCACTCTAGCTGAAATACAATATTTGCAATTAATATCATAGGAGGTATAAGGTTTTCTACTTGGAAACAAATTATTATTGCAAATATCATTATTTTCTAAAATTCTAAAATTAGGGAGATATAAGGTATACTACATCAAACATAGATTATTGGAATTTAGAAATATTAAACTATTGGATATTAAGGGCTATAAAAGGAAGTTCATTATTTACTTAAAGGAGTTGGAATTATTTACTTACACTTGTCTCATACTCATACTAAAGGGACAAAAGAAATCCAACCATAGAGAACTTCAAATTGATAAGTGCATAGTTCATTAGGAGAGATAAGGTGAAATAGGAGTTGATTATTGTCATTTACAAAATATTACAAAATCAACCCAAAAGGTGAACTATTACTTGCTAAGCACTTTATCAAACTTATAGCACATTCCAATCACTAGGGAGACATAAGGAGTCCTACAAAAACTAGGTTTTGGAAATTTCTTATCAAACTAAATTAGGGAGATATAAGGTAGCCAACAAGGATCATCATGACAACAAATAAATTCATCCTTAAAGAATCTCAACTACTTAAAGGTCCAAATTACTCCTCATGGAAAAACAAAGTGAGGGCAATTTTAATAGTTGAGAAGCTTTGGGAAATTGTCAAAGGAATAACTACTAAACCTAATTTAGGTGATATAGAGATTCAAAAGTTTGAAGAGAGTGATGCAAAAGCATTAATGATAATAAATTTTGCCATCACAGATGAAATACAACCTTACATCAGTTCAGCAGGAACATCTACAGAAGCTTGGAAAACCCTAGAAAAAATATTTGAAGGGAAAAATAAAGCTACTATCCTAAATCTTCAAACTCAATTACATTCCCTGAAAATGAACAGTGGTGAAAGTGTAGAACTATTCCTAAGGAAGGTAGCAGATATTAAAGGAAAATTATTAACCTTAGGAGAAGAGGTTAAAGATAAATTTCTTGTTCAAGTAACCATGAGAGCTCTTCCAGACAACTACAAACATCTAGTTACATCTTTACAAGTTCTAAGTAAAGATATATCATTTGATGAGCTAGTTAACATTCTTCAAGAATATGAGGTGGAAAATACAGTGAAGGATGAAATGACTAACAATGCATTGGTTTCAAAAGATACTCCACAGGGAAATGTTACCTCATCCTCAAAAGGATGAAGACCATGGAATAACAGATATTGTCATGTATGCAGGAGAAAAGGTCATAGCACTAATTACTGCAGATTCAATCCCAGAAACCAGAATTAGGGAAATCAAACAAACTATGGAAGCCAACCAAATAGGGCATTCCAACCAAGGCAATATCAAGCTCAAAATAATCCTCATCAACAACAGTTTCAACGACCATACAATTATCCTCAATTGGAATATCGAGAAGGAAATAAGAAGGGACACTTAGCTCAAAGGATTCAAGAAATTGAAGAACTAGAAGATCCTACAGATGATCATGAAGTCAAAGCTCTCTCAGAAAATATAGCATTTTATGAAGACACTAACTACTTGCTTGAACAAGACACAAATAGCAGAGAAGGAGAACTCAAACTCCAGTACCAGATAGAAGATCCATATTGAAGACTAAAGTCTTCAATACCCAAATAATGTAATACAAGGGGGTGTTAGAGTATATTACATCATTTGGGTCATGTAAATGTACCACCTTTGGTACATAACTAGAGTAGGAGTTTACTTTAGAGTAAAGTTAGTTAGTTACTTCAAGTATTGTAATAAATGCACAAGTGTCAATGTGCAAGTTGTAAATGTACAAGGAGTCCACTTGTACATCAGGTAGATAGGTAGAGTAAGGGCCAAGGAATGTTAGGGTAAAATAGGTAGTATATTGCATTATACTACATAGGTTATTACATTTACTTTTCTACCATAGGAGATATTTACTATTTTATGAATTACCTCCTAGTTAACTAAGGTTAATAACTAAATATCTTATGATATTTAGTTAGGTTGTTAGAATAAATCTATTATTAATCATCGTTAGTGCTTCTAATGCTAAGTGGTTAATAATCCTATTTTGTAACCTACTTAAGCTTCTAAGTTGAATGCAATTCCTAATGTTATATTGATCATCATTTGCTTAATATTTTTGTGCATTATTGCTTCATTGGTATCAGAGCCATTTTTTTGCTCGCTCAGAGGATGAGTTGGTATCATTTAGTAGCCACCGAACCCACCTCGATAGGTGAGATCAATGACAAGAGTGGCTATAGGTCAAATGTTGGCCAGGTCAAATTGACCTACCAAGGCCCAGCCCACTATGGGGTCGATCGACTGACACGATCACTGACGCGATCGCGATCTGATGGATCACCTACACAACCAGGATCTTGAATTTTTTAGCTTGAATCCTATTAGCCCATGATCTCATGGCCATCCTTGGCTAATTGAGACCATGCTGACTCTCGTAGACCATACGTGGGATCGGCCTATGATGTCTCTCCCATCATTTACATGCGGGATCGTCAAGAGGGTAGGAGCGCCCTCCCGATCCCACATGGACGTGGTCCCCGTAGACTAGGAGAGCCGAGAGGGTAGGCAAGCCATCCCCTCCTAGATGGATGCACACACTCTAGAACACATCAAGATTTAAGAGGGTAGGTGTGCCATTCAATCCCTAACAACCTCGACATCCGTGAGGGTAGGAGGCCCTCTGATCTGTGCAGATCTGTACCACGTGGTGAGATCTAGACAACTCTAGACTGCACATACTCTAAGGTACTGACCTAGACATTGAATAGACCGACCACCTAACACAGACCTGACACATGGCAAACAACCATAGGATGACTTGAAATGACATGTGGCGGACAACCACTGGATGACACGACATGACAGACCCTTTGGCACCATGTGGCGACGTCCAAAAGAGTATCGGGTTGGACTACGATTGCTCGTAGGAAATCACATCCCAAGGGGCATGCTACGACTTTTGAAGCCTTCAGCATCCCCTGTGGGATGCATGTGGGATAAATCCCACTGCAGTCCCATGGAAGCCCACAAGCTTCTTGAAATACTATGCATCGAGGTTTTTGCTCCAAGCCCTCCAACAGCTTGGTTGGCCAAGGTGGATGCCTTGGGCCTAGCGGGTGGTGTTTTCGAGCCCGCGTGATGCCCAAAAATTCTTTTTTGAAGGTTTTAAACTCTATTCTCTGAAAAAAAAATTCCTAAAGTTTTTTATGCTTGATTTAAATATTTTTTTAGTATTTTTTTTTATTATGTATTTTTTTGGATTTAATCATCAATTAAAGCAAAATGGTTGATTTTTTTTCCAAAAATAAGCTTTATTATAAAAAATATTCAACTCTAAAAGATGTATTTTTTTAGCATTTTTAAGAACTAGGAGATTTTTTAAAGGAGACAAACAACACCTTCATTTTTTTTTGCAATAAATTCCTCTAAAGTTCTATAGTTTTCTTCACATTTTGTTTGGAGATACAAGACATAGAAACTCAAAATTCTATTGCAAATCAAAGAAATTGAACACATTGGCAAGGACAAAGGTCATTTTTTCTTTGCAACAAAATCCAAAATTTACTTTTCTTTTCTCCTTCACAATGGAGATATAAGACATAAAATTGCACATTTTTTTGTTGTAAAACTTGAGAAATATTTTTTGAACCTATTTGCTCCTTATGCTTGAGTTTTGAAGAAAAAAACCAAAGTCGTGTATCGACTGGTCTGGAAGCCTTTCAAACGCGGGTCGTGTGTCGACTTGTCTTGAAAGGAGTGCTCGAATTTTTTTTCTCAATTTTGTAAAAATTAAGGGGGGATAAAAGTCATATTTTTTTATTCTATTTTTTGCAAAATTTTAAAGAGAAAGGGGGGATATTTCAAAGTAAGAAAGGTGCATTCTTGATTGTACTTGACACATTTTCTTAAAAATTGACTATACTAGGTGCATTTTTGGTTGCATCCGACACCTAGAGTGATAATAATTTGGGTTGCTCTCTTGTTTTGATTATTGCACTAACAATCATATTTTTTGTGTGCAATTAAAAAATCAGATAAAACATTGAAGAAGCATTTCACAAAACCCAAACTTCACTCAAAATCATGCTAAAACCTTGCACAGGTTAAAACAAAGTCAATTCTTTGTTTTTCCCCATCAAAGGTCAAAATCCAAACACCTTGATTAACTCTCTTTGTTTGGCTTAATTTCCTCAAAATTTCCATCCTTCTTGAAGGGTGTTAAGGTAGGTGCCATTAAATATCTTAGAGAGCACAATCAGAAGTCTTTCAAAACCTACCCCTTTAATTTGATCTATTTTTTTTGGCTTAATTTCCTCAAAATTTTCATCCCTTGTTAAGGGTGTTAAGGTAGGTGCCATTAAATATCTTAAAAAGAGAAAATTAAAGATATTACATATACTCTTTTGAGGGTATACTGCAAGATAAAGTCATCTTAGTTCCATCAAATTTGAAACCTTCACCATGGCAATTATAAAAAAATATCTCACTAAAAGTCAACTGCTTAAAGGTTCAAATTATTTTGCTTGGAAAACTAATATGAAAGCCATTTTAACTGTAGAGAAGATGTGGGGAATAGTGGATGGCACTGATTATAGACGCACATCAGCAAGAGTAGATCAGATAGATTATGATAAAAAGGATAAAAGACTTTTCTTATTGATATTGCTAGCTATTAATGATGACATACAACCTCATATAAGTGAAGCTAAAAATGGTAAGGAGGCATGGAATGCCCTAGCAACATTTTTTGAAGGAAAGAATCAATCAATAATTCTTAACATTCAAACACAACTTCATACTCTTCATATGAAATCTAAAGAGACAGTAGAGTTACTCCTCTGCAGAGTCGCATATATAAAAACAAAACTGCAAGCCTTAGGATAAAAAGTGGAAGACAATGTCCTAACCTCAATCATTTTAAGAGCTCTTCCAGACTCCTATAGAATGTTGATCACTTCACTACAAGTCTCTGGGAGGACAGTGACTTTTGTAGAGTTGGTAAATTTGCTTCAAACTAAAGAAGCTAATCAACTTTAAAAATATGAGGTATCCAACAATGCACTTTTCTCAAACAAGCAAATTGGAAAGAAAAAGTGGAATCAATAGAAAGGATCTTCTTCTAACAAAGATAAGGGTAAAATTAAAGAGATTAAGAAGAAGAAGCAGTATTGTAAAATTTGTGATAAAGACACTCATGAAACCAAAAGATTCTGGTTTAAGAACAAACCGCCCAATGAACAAGGTCAAAATAAGGGCAAAGGTAAACCAAAGAACAAGAATAAATAGTAACAAGGACATAGTGTCGCTGAAGATTCTAGTTCAGACTCTAAACAGGCACACAAAGTGCTCATGACACATACATAATCCTCTCACAAGGATACTTTTTGGTACATAGATTCAAGTGGTAGTAAAAATATGACTAGCGATAAGTCATAGTTTAAGACATTTAAGGCTTGAGAAGGTAGATCGTTAACCATTGCTGATGATCAGACCTATCGATTTTAGGGAGAAGGAAGTCTTTCTATCTCCCTTCCATATGGATAATGTAAAATTCAAAAAGTTCTTTATGTACCAGGATTGAAAAATAATCTCTTTTCAGTTCCACAAATCTTGGACAATAACATGAATGTCAATTTCAAAGTGGACAAAGAAAAGAAACATTGCTTTATCACTCAGAAAGGAAAACAGATAGCAATGAGTTCATACAAACATGGTTTGTTTATCTTAGATACAATTACATCTACACATACTGCAATGGCAGTAACCACAAAAGAGGCTACTTCTCTATGACATAATATATTTGGGCATCTAATCTCATGGTATTTACTAGAACTCAATAAATATCAAATTGTGAAAGGATTGCCTACTCTTTCATCTGCTTTGCCAGTGTGCTCAAATTTCTTGTCAGGAAAGAAACATAAAGTACCTTTTTAACCTAGCTCTTTTCGACCTAAAGTACCTTTGGAGTTAGTTCACACAGATTTGTGTGATCCTATGTCTACTAGTTGTGGAGGAAAAAGGGATTTTCAATTGTTTGTAGACGATCACTCACGTAAAATGTAGGTCTTCTTCTTGCAGTTGAAGTATGAAGAATTTGACTATTTTCAGCAGTTCAAGAAGCTTGTTGAGAAAGAATCAAGATGTTTCATAAAGAAGATCGAGGGGGGAATACAAATCAAAAGAATTTTCCTCATTTTTACAAAACAATGGAATAAAAATACAGTTAACAACAACCTATTCTCCTCAGTCAAATGGAGTTGCTAAGAGAAGAAATCATTCCATTATGGAAATGGTTCGACATATGCTTAGGGGAGTCAATATTGAGCACATTTACTGGGCTGAAGCTGTAACAACTACAATATATCTTCTAAATAGGGCACCCATAAGGGCTCTTGAAGGTATGACTCCTCAGGAAGCATGGAGTGGAAGGAAACCCTCCATATCTCATCTACGAGTATTTGGGTGTAAGGTTTTTATGCACATACCTAAGGAGAAAAGAAATAGATGAAAAGACTCTACAGTGTGTTTTTCTTGGATATGATGAATTCTCAAAAGGCTATCGATTGATATATCCATTCACCAAGAAAATATATGTTCGTAGAGATGTAGTGTTTGATGAAGCTTTGACATCTAACACTACATCAATATACCTGGAAGATAAGGAGCAACAACCACAGACTCCTCCACAATAGAAAAAGCCTCCTAAATGGTATACAAGTACTATGAGAGATTCCAAACTCACTTCACCACAAGATCTCACTCTCAATCATCCTAAGACATGAAGCATGTCTAGACAGAGAAAGGTAGAAGCATCTACTTTAGTTGATGATCTTTGTGTAGATTTTCAAGAGCTTTCTATTGATAGAGATTTAGAAAGTGGAGATGATATGGAAATTGATGAGGAGAGGGTTTACATGTCTTCATATGATGAAAATGAACCTTCTATAGTTTATGAAGCCCTTAGACAACCTCAGTGGAAGGCATCTATGGATACTGAACATAACTTCCTCATGAAGAATAAAACATGGAAGCTGATATATTTGCCTAAAGGAAAGAACCCCATAGTATGCAAATGGATTTACAAAGTCAAATATAAGGTAGATGGTACTATAGACAAGCATAAAGCCCATATTGTAGTGAGGGCTATGCTCAAAAGGAAGGCCTTGATTATGAGGAAACATTTACACCCACTCCAAGGATGACCACCATTCGAGTTCTTTGTGCTATGGAAGCACAGTTCAGATGAAAATTACATCAAATGGATGTAAAAAGTGCCTTTATGAATGGTGACTTAAAATAAGAGGTATACATGACTCAATCTCCAGGATTTGCTGATTAAGGCATGAGCAACAGGTTTGCAAGTTGGTCAAATCATTATACAGGCTCAAACAAGCCCCAAGAGCATGGTACATTAAAATGGATAGCCACCTACTGCAGCATGGATTCAAGAGAAGTCCATCTGATGCAAATATCTATATCAAGAACATAGGTTCTAAAATAGTGATTCTTGTATTAGATGTAGATGATCTAATCATCACTGGCAATTCAAAGAAATTGATCAATGTCATGAAAGATGACTTAAAAGAGTCATTTGATATGACAAATCTAGGACTTCACTACTGTCTTGGTCTTGAGAGAACAGAAAAAAAATCATCTTAGGGTGACTCAGAAAAAGTATGCCAAGACTTTAGTAGAAAAATATCGTATGACTGATTACAAGCCCAAGGAAACACCAATGGAATTAGGGCTTCAATTATCACGGTATGATGACTCACCATAGGTAGATGGCACGCTATATAGATAGATTATTGGAAGCCTTATCTATCTGACCAATACTAGACCAGACATTACTTATGCTGTAAACTATATTTCTTGGTTCATGCAGGAACCAAAGGCCTCTCACTAGAAAGCAGCTAAGCGTGTTCTTCACTACATTCAAGGTAGTGTATAATATGGTCTAGAGTATAAGAAGAATAACATTCTTCTTATAGAGTTTTACTGAATCTAACTATGTTGGATCCTAGATGACAGAAAATCAACTTTAGGATATGTATTTCATCTTGGATCTGGTCCTGTCTCATGGCATAGTAAAAAGCAATAGGTGGTTGCTTTATATTCAACAGAGGTAGAGTATCACGCTGCACGTGGAGCTGTGTGTGAAGTGATATGGTTAAGTCGCATCTTGGCTACCATGGGCCTAGCAAAGAAAATTCCTATTCACATGTTTTGCAACAACTCAGGTGTTTTAAAATTGTTCAAGAATCCAGTCCATCATGAATGCACAAAGTATATAGATACGGATTGTCATTTCATTCTTGATGAAGTTCCTAAATACAGGATCAAGCTCCAATACATTCCCATCGACGAACAGGTTGTTGACATCTTCACAAAGGCACTTGGACGTGTCAAATTTGAACTGTTTTGAAGTAGACTTTGTATATCAAAGTAATGTAATAAAGGGGGGATGTTAGGGTAAAATAGGTAGTATATTGCATTATACTACATAGGTTATTACATTTACTTTTCTACCATAGGAGATATTTACTATTCTATGAATTACCTCCTAGTTAACTAAGGTTAATAACTAAATATCTTATGATATTTAGTTAGGTTGTTAGAATAAATCTATTATTAATCATCGTTAGCGCTTCTAATGCTAAGTGGTTAATAATCCTATTTTTTAACCTACTTAAGCTTCTAAGTTGAATGCAATTCCTAATGTTCGATTGATCATCATTTGCTTAATATTTTCATGCATTATTGCATTATACTACATAGGTTATTACATTTACTAGAAATCTATCTTCCTATATAAAGGCCTCATAATGAGTGTTTTCAAGTAGTAGTAAATATAGAGAGTGTGTGGTATAGTTTAGTAGTATGGTATAATGTAGTCTTTTCATAACTATTCATGGAGTGTTCAAATCCTCCATTATAGAGCATTGTACTATTTTGATCACTTTTATTAATGGTATATTTTTGAGTTATTTGTAGATGTTCATCTCATTATTTTCTTGCATATTATTGTGATATTAGTTTATAGTTATCTCAGATTAGTTATCTTTCATCTTGTGGTTGTATTTCATGTACTGACATCCAATCAAAATCTAACATTATCTAAGATCTATTTTATAAAATATAGTTTCTTTCCTCATTTGGTCAAAACAATCATCGATTTGAGGAAGAGGGTATCAATTATTCATTATGGCTTTGTTAAGTATTTGGTAATCAATGGAAAGTCTTAGGGTCCCATCCCTCTTCTTTACAAATATTATTGGAGTACCCCATACTAATACACTAGGTCAAATTAGAACCTATTACAAAAGCTCATTCAATTGAGTTTTCAATTTAAAAAGCTCAATTATATGGTTCCTTAGATTGAGGTTCAACCCTAGCATGATATCTATAGAAAATTCAAACTTCCTTTGAGAAGGTAATAATGGAAGTTCCTCAATAAAAACATCCCAATATTCATTTAGAATTAGGTTTTTTCATAATTTGGATCTTTCTCTTCCTCCATTTCTTCTATATGTACAATGTACAATAGACATTCCTTATTTTGAGTCTTTTTTAGTTGCATTGCTTAACTTGTCTTAAGTTAACAAGCTCACTTTCAACTTGAATGATGTTATTATAACCCTAATAATATAAGAACACTGATATATTTTTAAAATAATTAATATTGGCCCTATGTTGCCAGATCCAATCAATACCTATGATGATGTCATAGGATCCTAAAGGAGACATATAAAGGGTTACCTCAATAATGAAGTAAGGGAGTTTTGACTTAGACATACATAGGCATTGATCTACTTTTTTTTTTTAAATTTTCATATTATACATTCCATGATTTAGACATAAACATAAATTTCATTTAGCTAAAGTATGAGTAGAAACAAAAATCTTAAATAATTTGATATCAATTGAAATGAAAACAAGTGTACCATAAAGCATATCTAAAGTTTAAATAGGCAAATTCTAGTGTTTTGTATATTGGTTATACATGATTGCATGAATTTGGTTTAGATATTATGGGTGTTGGGGTTGGTGATATACACTTGGTACATTAGTACATTGTGGATAGTTACTAGCATAATGTTCTTCACTATATTTTTAACACCCACCTTTAGGCCCTCTTTTATTTTTATTTCTCCCATCTTGGTATTCTTGAGAACTCTTGAACTGACTCTGTTGTTGAGGTGGATTTTTATTTTAGAAGTTTTTATTCTCTACCCTTCCCTTATTCTTATTAAATGGTTCTCATTTTAGAAATTTCTTTTTGAATAATGGCGTAGGCTATTATTATTATGTTGCTTTTTTCTTTTCCTTCAATTCTTTATGATAAGCATGAATAGACTAAATATTTTGTTTTTTTATGGCATTATCGAAGACATGTTCCATAGTTAATGGGCTATGTAAGTCTACATTATACCCTATTAATGAATTTAAGTCCATAATGAACTTCTAAATCCTATGGTATATACTCAAGGATTTTAATGAATGTTTTCTAATACTAGGTTACCATTGAACTCTCTTGGATAAAATGTTGATATTCTATTACCTTTTTTATCAAAGTACAATTTAAATAACCATATTTTTATAAAAATATGGTAAGCTAATCCAAATTTATACTTTTAACCTTCAAGACCTTTTTCTACCTTAAGGTTATCCCACCAAGATGCTACCTTGTCCATTAATTGGTAAGTTTCCCATGATCCCTTAGTCTCTTTAGTGCAATCCTATAGTTTAAAATATTTTATCATCTTCATAAGCTAGGCCTCAGCTCCATATTTGATGGTCGTTCCATCATATTTTAAAGGAGCAATCTTATTGAGATCTCTCGACTATCCAATTTTAAATCGAGTCCTCTTGAGCACTTGGATTTCATTTTGACCCTCCTCTATTTGAGTAGATAGCTACTTTTCCTTTCATCCTATTTATATATTTGGAGGATTCCACGTTCTTGAAACATGAATCTTCTTCTTTCTTTAGTCCATCACCTATAATTTCCAATAAAATTATTCCATCACGCATATCTTACATCAAGTTTAACAATTTATCATACTTGTTGGTCCCCTTCTCAGTTTCCATTGATGAATTAATATATTCCATATTTCCAAGAAATGGTGAACCCCTACTTTTTAACACTAGGCTATTATACCATATGTAACAATAACCTTATTCTAGTATCAAAATTCCTATTCCAGTTTACAATAAAATAATTATTTTTCTATATTCAAGCTATCAATTACTCATATCACCTTGAACTAAATTCATCATTATTCAACTAGTCATAAAAAAATGATTTCCCTTAAGACCTTAGCCTTTATATTTATAGATTTTAAGAAATCATACCCTTCATCCATCCTAGAGATCCACTCTCTATCCTAGAATGGATAAGTCATCCTCTATTTTACACAACTATACTTGGCCCCCAAAGTTTCAATAAAGTCATTATGGATTTCATCAATTTGTAGTTGGATGTTTTCCTACTAAATGTATGATCAACTTAATTAGTTTTCTACTATAAGTTTTCAAATATAAAAGATTATAAAACACTCTATTATTTTTCTAAGTATAATATTTAAGTATGATAGCAAGTTTCTTATAAGCTATTGCTCTTCTTGATCTATTCATGTAATATTAATCATTATAGCATCATACTATAACACTATTTTTGATAAGCTCTTTCACCCTTCCTAATTATGTCTTGTTGTCATGAGTCACACACTATGACATGTAAAATAAAGAATGATTTTACAAATTTACAAGTTAATATAACTAATAATTAAGTGAGAAGATGTTATGCATTGTACAACCCCATAAAAGTATCATAGGTTTGATTTTGTATCTCAAATAAGAAATAATTGCTTAGTTATATCGATACAGAACAAATATGCTAACAATTCTTATTTTTTGAACACAGGAACAATTTCATCTTCTAATTTAGTTATATGAAAGCAACTCAAAGGACTAATAATTGTATGTCTCAAAGTAAACAACAGTTGCATTTCATAGTTAAATAATTATAGTTCATTATGTATCTAAAGTAATTAACACATTATGCTTTATAATCAAAATAATGACAATTCACTATGCATCAAAAGTAAATAGCATACTGTATATTATTATCAAGATATGACATAGATGATTCAAACTCATATAACTTAGAGGATAAAATAACTACACTTAGATATGTTCCTAATTTAAAAGATAAAGTCCAATAGTGTGATTACACTAAACTACAATTATATCTATCATAGAGTATATAAATTTAAGCACAATAAATTGTAGTCATAACTATCACAATACATGCAAGTGTATACACAATAAATTGTAGTCATAACTATCAAAGGGTATACAAATGTAACCATAATGAATTGAATTTATAACTATCATAGAGTATACAACTTGTGTCTCTTCTCCAGTGTAGTCAAAATATAAATAATATTCACAATTTCAACCAAGATATAGTATAATTCTATCATTTAATTATTTCTTCCATTTGGAGCTATAACTTAAAGGAGAAAATGCATCATCTAAGTACTTTATTACCCAACCAAATAACATTATCAAAATTCCCTTGTCTCAACTTCACATGATGAAGCTCCAACCCTTTACAAAGAGGCAAGTATGTAGAACCACCGAGTTAGAGAGACCATATGAGCAAATACCTCATGCATATTTACCATGACTTTTAATGAGTTTATACTTATTCCATATCTATATTTAGTGCAATGATCGATTTGCACTACTAGTATGCAACTATTGTACATATATATTAATATTTTTGCATTCCACATGCAATCTTAACTATTAAATCCAATTCATGGTGCACAATGTTTTCTATTAGAATCTTTCTCTTTATCCGTTTGGAGTGATTTCTAGAATGCATACAAGTAATTAACTTCAAAACATTCAATTCATTATCCAAGTGGCAATAGATTATTTGAGGACTCATTGTTCAATTTCAAATCATATAAAATAGTTTAAATTTGTATGAAGACTAGCCATTAGATAAGAAAAACTAAGCTTAGTTTTAAAAGCATTTATGGCCACACAACGATTTCCATTTCCACCAATTGTATGTAAACAAGGAGAATATTTTAAAATATAATTATTGTTATTATAATATTTTCGAACAGAGCCTTAGAATGACTTATTTCTAAATATTATTATGGTACTCATATCAATACTAAATTTCAATCAAGATATTAATATTATCAATGCCAACTATGTAGTCTTTAAACCACTAAAGAGAACTATGATTTCAAACTACTTTTAAGGAAGAACATCAAAATTCCCTTTATCAAGCAATACTTATGTTACTGTCATAAAGTTTGTAATAGACCTTTTAGTCACTAGCAAGTTATAATCATTAAAAAATGCATAGTGACACATTCATGCTTTCTGCTTTAGAGTCTAAACATGCAACTTCTCTTATTCCTTATCACTTAGGAGGAAAAATTTATACTTACTACTTAAAAATATGTGATGAATTCAAGTCCATATATGTTTCAATCCCAAAACAAGGTATAATAAAATATAACATTTTTCCTTCCATATAAGAAGCATCAACTCACACTAAGTTCTAGATTGGATTATAAAATTTGGTGAAATAGAAATACAATAAAATGTACTTTGAATCCTTCATACCCAAGATGATTTTTGGATAAGACCAAGAATAATCCCACATGCAAGCAACTAGTTCTTGAAAAATAAGATTTACATACCTCAAACCAAGGCCTATTTGTAATAACAATGAGCACAGTTAATAAAATATTTCAGCATAATATATAAAATAATTTGAGAATATCTATAATAGGTAGTCATTCAAAAAATGTCCTACATGTAATTTTCAAGTTTAAAACATAGAATAGTGTTTATTAAATTTTAGTTGCACCTTTTTCTTTGTTTTAACATATAAGTTTGTAAGTAAGAATTTGGACAAGCACAATTTAGTTCCCTATTCATAATCCCAAGAAAATCAAAATAAATAAATACTAGAATATCTCAAAGTGAATTTCCATATGGAAGGATAATATCTCTATAATAAGGCCCTAATTTATAATTTTGAATAGGCCATAATTTGCTTCTAAATTTTATTTTTAAAAAAGAGAAATATTATCAATCAAAATATTTTTAAATGAAATCCAATGCCCTTTTTGATTCATACCAATGTTTTCACATAAATTCAAGGTAAACTAAAACAAGAATTTGTCTAATATGAATTCCCATTTTTTCCTTTAGATTTTCTAACTAGAAAAAATTACATTTCACATATGTTAGCAAATAATTTGACCTATTTAATGGTGTCCTTTGGTCCTTGTTCCTAAGTTTTGTGTGTTGGATTTCACACCTATTTTCAAAAAAAAATTGAATCAATCCATCCACTCAAGTTGTGTGAAAATCATAAAAAGGATGAAAGAGATAGAATTGGGTGATGTCCCTAAGAACCATAAATAATCAATATGATATCCATAGAGAAGGATCACAACACTTTGATATAATGGATGGAGTGGATGGGGGTAATTTATACTAATACCAAAAACCTTAATACATAATCAAGTTAACCTAAGTTAACACAAGAAGTGGGATCCAGATCATGGGTTTGACCATAACAAGGTTAACTATGACCTAGAGGACTTACATTAAATAAATAATTAAATACATAATAAATAATTCAATGTATTTATACAATGATTTTCCATACGCCTATGCAATACTATATCATACAATGTTTCTCTTGCCCATAAGTCAGGTTAAACTTGTAATAGCCCCTCATAATCTAAACTGAGGGACAAAGTAGAAGAAAAATTAATGACATGACATATTCCCCTATAACAAATGCTCTAGTGGGACTCTATACATGAGGAAGACTCAACTGAAATCCCCCTCTATACATGAGGAAGACTCAAATGAAACCCCCTCATCATTTAAAAGTCTACTTATGTAAATATGCACCTACACAAGGATCTCCTTGGGTTGTACCATAGTTACCACAAACAATATCATATACTCCCACACATATACAAATAATTCCTCTTCTATAACTCCATATATAGAATATAAGCCAAGAATATTCCCTCGTAGAAGTTGCTCTAATCTTATATAGTCACATAAGGAAAGACTTGGAAATATGAATTTCCCTTTTACAACATGCTTCTCCTTAGTTGGAAACTTCAACTTGCCCTTGGGACACTTGATTTCTATAGCCAAAAGAGACTTTGCATGAACCTGTTTATGAATAGAGACATTACAAAGTTCCAAGAGTACTTGTACCAAAATTAGAAGAGATAAGAGATAATGAAGAATTAGATCTTCATATATAAAATGAACCAATAGCCTAAACATATGATAGCAAGAGGATGGATTGGCTAGAGCACATTCGAAATCCTTTTTTTGTGTGCTTCCAAAATATTTAATAGTTACTTCTAATGCCACAAATCCAACTATCTCTCCTATGATTATGGACCAATAAATTTGATTGCATAATATATTGTAAATTCATCGCTTTGAATGAGGGAAATAGATCTTGAATAAAATCACATAATGAGATATCCCTCCACTTATAGTAAGTCCTTAAACAAATACCACCAATCCAATGAAGTCAAAAAATTGTGCAATTTAAAAAAAAAAAGGCTCAAAATGCTCCCATGTGCAAAAGTTATGGCCTCTAGAAATTTTCCCTCCAAAATAGGCCTAGAGTTATATTTTTGAAAACATCAAGTTCTTTAAAGTTTCTTCTGATTTTTCTTCAAGGATAATAATAAGAAATAAATTTCCTATTTTGCTTCTTACATCAAAAGGTAGAGTTTCCTTGTGCCATGCTTGTCTACCCCAATTGTACCATCATTTCTTGAGTCCAAAGTTGTGCCCTCTCTTTGAAGAATGGTGTCATAATCCATAACAATAAAGAGCTCCAAAAAATTAAACAAATATGATGTATGAGATTTAAACCAAGGCATATGAATATGCCTAATTTTACTTCTTATATCCAAGGCACAAAAGCTCCCAAGTGGGATTAAAACATCATAGTTCTTCGTCCTTTGCAACGGTAGCAGGTCCTTTTTGTAAGGAAACAATGTTTAAATCTCTTTGAAGAAGTGAAGACACCCTTCTAAAGTCAAAGTGGTAATACGTATTCTTTTTTAAGTGGTTTTGATGTGTAAAATAGGATCAAAATATTCCAATATTAATGGAACATAACTTGGAGTAGGTGTAATCAAGTGGCATTAGCTCAACTGGTTAAATTCCTCAATATTTCAAGGAGGAGACCCAGGTTCGAATCTTTCCAAAATGATACATGGATAATATCCAATATTTGTTGTAAACCACTATGTGGTGATGATGTAATATAGGTTGGGCCCATTTCGATCCCATATAACCCATTAATGAAAAAAACCTAGAGTACATGTAAATTACCCAAAAAATAAGAATAGTTAGAGAAATAGAAAAAGTGGATCTTCCTTTTGATTCTTTTTTCGAATGTGCTTATGAACCTCTAAAAAGTAATCCATCCTAGAAGATAGAAGAAATATTAGAGGCTCCAACAAAATTTGTGTATGACCAAGTGATGGTGCTACATACCTACTCTAATACCATATTATATTTCACAACTCTTTCTAAAAATGAATAGAAGCAATCAATTCACTCAAGTTGTACATAAAGCATAAAAAGGATGAAATAGATAGAATTGGTGGGTACTCTTGAGAACCATAATAAATCACTATATTATTTATGGTTAAGGATCACAAGACTTTAATGCAATGGATAGAGTACCAAAAATCCAATACATAATCAAGTGAACCTAAGGGGATGTAACTAGTGAACTTTAGGTTAATTGAAAAATATAATATGGGTTTAGTCATAACAAGGATAGTCACAACCCATAGCGATTACATTAAATATATTTATATAATTATTGTTGGTAGGCATATACAAAACTATATCATACAATGTCAACCTTGTCCATAATTCATATTAAACTTTCAATATTGCTCTCCCTTTTTTCCTCTTTTCTCTTTCATGCCCCCTTTCACCAAGTGAACACTCCATTAAAGTCCCTCAAAAATAGTTATGTGATGAAGGAAATACCCAATAAAAAAACATTTGGATATAAAAATTTAAATGATTTTTCAATCAAGAAAGGGAATGATGGTGGGATTATGACTAGCCACGATGGTGGTCATCTCACTAGGCCCCTACCATCTAGTCTCGAGGGCATTTACCCCTTAGGAGATAGGACCTACGTCTCATAAGCCTTCTAAATCCCCAGTTTTTTGGAGGTATTTTTAGGGGATAGGGAAGTCCCTTGGCTCTATTTGGAGGGTTGTCCTCTCCCTTAGACTCGTTGGAGTTGCAGACCTTTGGACATAATAGTAAATTCTTTTTGGAGGTGGTTTTGAAGTCCAAGAAAGAGGATTCCTCATTCTGCTCCTTTGAGCTTAAACCAAGCCATAGGGTGCTTTCTATTTCAATGGATCTTTTGAAGGTGACCATGAACGAGGGGGATTTCAACCTAGTTGGGAAATTTTTATATTCTCAACCAGATATTGATTCCATCTAGAAATAGAGTTTTTCAAAATGGTCCTCACATGGACACATGGAATTAGTAGATCTTTCTAAAGGTTTGTTTTTTTTAGGCTATTAGGGGAGGAATACATGAATTATTAATGGAGGATGGACTTTGATATGGAAAATCAAAAAATAAACATTGCTCTTATCTAGGTTAGGCTTCTTGGTCTTCCTTTTCAATTCTAGCATGAGGCTATTCTAAGAGGTATTGTGAAAATACTAGGAGATTTGGTCTTGATTGATGTAATAACCTGAGCAAAATCCAAAATGGTTTTTGCTAGAATATGTATAATGGTGTACTTGGATGTTGATATTCCTAAGTCCATTGAACTTCTCTCAGATCTGGGATATTAGATTTAATCTATCGAGTATGAAAATAGACCTCCATTTTGCTTTTAACACAAAACTTGTGGACATTATTTGGCTCGGTGTCCTTTCAAGAAGAGTTCCAAAATTAAGGTTTTGAGCACCCAAGAACCGAAGAGTGTTGGTCCCTAGGATGGTGTTTCCAAGTCTTTGTATGACTAGTCTCTAATGACTCTAATATTGATGAATATGGAGCTCCTATGGATGCTTCCATTCAAGGTTTTGTAGTGGCTTCTTCCTAAGCTTCTCCCTTATTAAATGATCTTCATGGAAATCCTTTTGAGTGCTTAGCCTCAGGGGAGGATTCATTTATAGTAGAAAGAATATTGCCTAAACTAGTTATTTTATAAAAATATTCCTTAGTCTCTAGGTCCTCTCTACCTTTAGCTTCATGAAAGGAAGTCAATATTTTATATGGTTTGCAGGGCTCTCCTATCTATGGAATTAGAAAAGTAAGGGTTGGTTGGTTATCCCCTAGATCGATAACAAGAAACTAGTCTAAAGGGAGAAAGGTTACTGGCTTTGGGAGGAGGGTGGGTAGACCTCCCAATAAACCCTTTAGAAATTTTGAGTTTAAAGTGGATAGTGTCAATGGATCCTATATGACCCTATGCTTTAATGGGAAAAGATAATTTGGATTTAAATTCTTCATCTACCATTTCTCACAATCCAGGTTAGCGATTGTGGGTGGTTCAGTTATGAGTGTCACCCTGTTTGATGATCAATTTCTTTGTCTTTGATTTCTTCTACTTTGAATTTTTTGGGTGTGGTGGAGGCACCCCACCATTTTTTTTATCTTTCTGGTGATAGTGTTCTTGTTGGGAGGGCTTGTGGACTTGTTGAATTCCTACTGGTCCCTGGTTTCTTTGAGTTTTTTTTTTTTGTCTGGTCTACCTCCTTTGGGCTTTGCTCTTATTTTCTATGTTCTATTTTCTATCCGATAGTAGTATTTTTATTTCTTGCCATTGTTTGTCTTTGTAAAAAGTTTAGGGATCCTTCAAAAACCCCTTCTACTTAATAAAAAAGATTAATAAATTAAATCATTAATTGATAACTATTATATAGTTTTTGGAATGTGTCATGGACCAAAGTTTAAAATTATTATATTAACTAAAATATGTTATATATCCACAAACTAACATATATTCATAGTTTATGAATCCTAAAATGTCATAAAAAAATTCATCTTCAAATAGAGAGACATCAATTAAAATCTTAATCCTTTCTTCATCTTCATTTCAACAATTCTTAGTATGTAAATAATTATTTAAAATTGAACTCCTAAGTTAATCACAATAAATTCCTATATGAATTTGTGGCACTTCAACTACAATTAATACAGACACACACACACACACATAGAGAGAGAGAGAGAGAGAGAGAGAGAGAGAGAGAGAGAGTTTCATAACTAGTTATACATACAAAAATAACATAGTATATAATTAATAATTCTAATCTACAATATATGATGATTCTTAATTCCATTAAATAAGCTAAGAAATCTATATGCCATATGAATTATTTTCAGGTAACTAAACTTTTTTGACATAATAATCTGATCTTGTTTAGGCCAAGGCCAAATTTGAGAAGTGCTTATGAATAGTATTAATGTAGCCTATGGGCATGTGATTCTATAATCCTACATGCATTATTCAGTTATGTAAGCCTATGGGCATGTTCATGTAAGTCTAAGGGAATATTTTATATTTCACCCATAATAGTATTGGTTAATCCACCTTTATGGATAACCTTGCTTAAATGATAATTTATTATTATTTTATTAAAATGTTAACTTCAATGTTAAGTTTATATTGGTCTAAGGTTAACCTCTTATTGAGGATCTATAATCACTATAAATACCCCTCAATAAGAATTTATTTGGATCATAAGTGTAAATAAAATGTGATATATTGATGTACCTATGGGCACCCACCTTCTACTTCTTGTCGTCTCTTTCTCTCTCTTCATTTTTCTTTCATCTCTTAGGTGTTATCTTTAATTCACTTCTACATATTTTCTACATAATATCATGGTGAATAAATATTTTGGAATATTTTCTAGAAAATATTGTGAATTCTAACATAATACCATAGCAAGGACCAAGGCTACATCACTGAATTCTAAAAAAGATTCATCCTTATTGGAAAATAAATAGGCAAAATCAGTATGTTTTTTTTTTAGGGAAGTACTATAATTTGAATTTGAAAATTCAAATTTTGAATTTTAACACTGAACTTCCTTTGATTTTTGCATGCCAATTCTACATATCTTATCATGTGCTTTGTATGCACAATGCTCCACCACGCTAGCCATGCAATTCTTGTCATATTAAGTAGACCATTAGAGATGGATAATGCACCAATGATGGCATTGACTACTCATAGAGAGGTCACATTTTT
The DNA here is from genome assembly GCA_028583015.1 of Wollemia nobilis. Lineage (NCBI taxonomy): Eukaryota > Viridiplantae > Streptophyta > Pinopsida > Araucariales > Araucariaceae > Wollemia > Wollemia nobilis. Next base: position 4,395,312 of record JAQPPZ010006183.1, on the reverse strand, counting down.
AAGTCTTCAAGCCAATTTTTTATTATTCTTTGCATTGTTTTGTCCATTATTGCTACCATCTCTTGTCCATGATAGAGAGAGTGGCATAACGACATGGAGGGTGATTGTTTCAAGGTTCACATCTAGTTCAAAACCTAGCTAGTACCCTTTTGCAAGATTTTATTCCAATAAGGACATCATCCATAGGTGATGTTAGGGTGGCATATGTTCTCCCCTTAAATCTAACATAGATTTATCGATCCCTCCAAGTTTCTCTTCATCCATGTGTGTACTACAATGGTCGTATCTCTTCTCTCCTTGATAGAGGTTAGTTTCAATCTCATGTATTTACATTTATATGTGTTTCTTGAAGGGATTTAGCAAGTTTATTTTCTTCATCATCTTTGTATTATGGTGCATTGGTTGGTTTCTCACCTTACTACACTGAGATCAGTAGTCCAAATATCACATGTAATTTTTTGTTTGAGGAACTATTATTTGATAGTGGCATACACATAAAGGTAGTAAGGTCAACTCTCTTGTCCAATAGTAGCTATGGTGAAATGGTTGGTTGACTTAATTATGGATTATAGGTTCTAAGATTGATCCTCATCACCAACCCTTCCTCTTTTAAAATGTATGTGGTAATTTTTGTTTAAAAAAAAGTTTTTTTCTTTTTTGTTTAGATGAGAAATAATAGATGTATTACTCATAGAATAAAATAAAAAAAGCCTATATTGCAAATAAAATATAGCCCATCTCGCTAAAGCTCATTTAAAATTCATACACAACTTTATGGTGCTAAATAATATTTTCTCCCACTTGGACCATGGGAGGATAAATATATACCCTTTTTATGTTTTCATTTTACAAATGGATGTATTCATAGAGGACAACACATAATAATATAATATTTTAAAATAAAAGTATAACTAAGAGATTATTCCAAAAATACTGTCTATTGATTAAGTTGTAAAGGGTATTCAAACCCTATTATCATTTTTCTACCAATGACTACCTTATTTGTCTATAAATTAAAGCATCAAAATAGCTCTAAATATAGCCTTATTTATAGTCGATGAAAAGCTCTTTTTGAGTTGGATATAACAAATATCATATTTTTTAATTTTATAAAGGTCTAGGTTGACCTATGGTGCTCCAAATTTTGGGTTGCTCACACCCCTCTTCACAAACAATTATTGTAATCAAGGGTGAATTTTTTGTTGTACCTGATACTCCTCATTCCACATTTATTTTTAGAGACTCTTTTGAAAGTAAATTATCCTCCAAACCATGATCCTTGCATATGGGTACTCTTATTTATTACCATGATATGTTCATAGAGTAATCAAGAGTGCATAGAGGTGTTCATGACCATGGTATTTCTTTATGTGATCAACAAGCATCACATCGGTACTCCAATAGATGGAGTTATCATTTTCTCTTTCTTCATCAGACCACGACCCTTTTATGTGATCAAGAGGAAGCACATGGGTAATCCTACCATAGAGTTTTTTTTTATCTCCAGTGGCTCATCTATATTTATGGATTTTAGCATTTCATATTTTTTGGGCTTTTATTCTATGAGTAATACACATTTTATTCCTCATCATGTTCAAAGAAACGTGCATGGCAAATTGGTCTATTTGCACACTTGTAAAACTAAGGTTTCTAGTTCAAGCTCTATCAAATACAAACCCATTAGAAATTAAAAATTTCTATATATAAATAAGAATGTATGAGCAAGCAACCAATCATATTGATCAACTTGTTTAACTTGGATTCACCGGTTGATAGCGCAGCATCAAATCTAGTGGTACCACATGGTATTTTTTAGCTTCTCCAAATATTTTCTAAGGTTTAGCATTTAATTTTTTTATGATTTATGTGCTGATTTACAAAATATTTCAAAGGACATAAATTTTGCATATGAAAGTGTTTGGATCCTTTTTCTATCTTACATGATTTTTTAAGATCTATGTAGTGTTTAAAATAGTTTACAAACCTGTTACATATCTACTTAGGGTTTTTCATGAAAAATTGATCATGCTACTCACCTAAATGGATAAAATTATAGCTCTTGGTTAGTTCAGATGGTAGGATGACTCAAAATCAAGAATCCCTGGTTCATATTCAATAATGAATTAAAAGACATCAAAGATCATGAATTTGATAAGAGAATGGTGGAATCTCTTGGACTCTCCTTCATGTTACTAGAACCAAATGTACTTTTCCACATTATAGATCAAATGGATCCTATTAAGGTATGGTCTAATTTGAAATATCTCTATAGAAATGTAACTTCTAGTGAAGTTAACAAAATAGACATAGAGCCCTCCAATCATAGACATAGAGCCCTCCAATCTCAAAATTTTAAATTTTAGTAATGTTGAAAACTATATTTTACACTTCAAATATCTAAAATATTATCTAGATATGGTAGGAGGTAAGGTAAAGAATGATGAAGAATATGTTAAACTAACTACTTTAAAATTTTCCCTTATTTTCATATAGTTAGCTTGGTTCTTTATTATTATTTTATTGTAAGGTTAACCTCAAGGTTAAGTTTATGTTGTCCTAAGGTTAAGCTCTCATTAAGGATTTGGTATCACTATAAATATACCTTAATGAGGATTCATTTGAATCATAAGTGTAAATAAATGTGATATATTGGGGTGCATATGGCCACCCCCTTTCTACTTCTTATCATCTATATCTTTGTTTATTTCTTTTATCTCTTAAATGCTATCTTCAATTTGCTTCTACATATTTTATAAATATGATATGGTGAATGCATGTTTTGGAACCTTTCTAGAAAATATTGTGAATTTTTACATGGTACCAAAGCAATGACCAAGGCTACATTGCTCAATCCCTAAAAAAATTCATCCCTCTTGGAAAATAAAGAGGTAGAATTAGTGTGCTCTTCTTTTGGGGGTAAATAACTAAAATTTGAATTTGAAAATTTTGATTTCAAAATTTGGTGTTGAACCTCTGATTTTTGCACACCAATTCTACATATATTTTTGCATGCTTTGTGTGTATAGTGCTCCATGGCACTAGTTGTGTGATTATTACATATTAAGTGGACCATCAAAGGTGGAAAGTGCATTGGTGATGGCATTGAATGATCACGGAGAGGTCATATTTTTTAGTCTTCTAGCAATTATTTTTATTACTTTTTGCATTTTTTCATCTACCATTGCTACCACACCATCTCCCATACATGATAGTGAGAGTGAAATAATAGTGTGGAAGGTTAATATTTCAAGGTTACCTCTATTTCAAAATCCAACCAAGACACTTTTTTAGGAGTTTATTCCTATAATGGCAGTGTCCATGGATGATGCTAGGGTGGCATACATGCTCATCCTCAATCTAACACAAATGTATTAGTCCTTTAAATTTATCTTCATCCATGTGTGTTTTGTAATGGTTGGACCTCATCTCTACTTGGTAGAGGTCATTAATTCAAATCCCAAGAATTTATCTTTGGATGTATTACTTGAAGGGCTTTGGCAATTTTACTTCATCTACACACTATGGCACATTAGTTGGTCTATTCATATGTTGTACCAAGTTCGATGGTTCAAATCCCATAGGCAATATTTTTTTTAAATACTATTTGGTTGTGGTGTATGCATAGATAAAGGTAGTTAGGTCTTCTATTTTATCCAATAATAATTATTACATAGTATTTGGATGACTGACTTATGGCTCATAAGTTCCAAGATCAAACATTATTTGTGATGCTTCTTCTTTTAAAAGGTGTGTAGTAAGTTTTATTAAAGAAAATAATTTTCCTTTTTGGTTTCAAGCAACATGTGTGGCACATTGGTTTGTTTGTACACTTGATGTGAATTCATATTGTTGTATCCATGTTAGGTTGAAACAATAATAAATATAATCATAATGAGCATAGTTAATAAATGATGTGAGCATAATATATGGAACATACAAAGAATTTTTATAACAAGTATTCAATAAATAAATGTTTGGGATAAAATCCTCTACATGCAAGTTGTAAGTTTGAAACATAGTATCTTTTTTGTTTTTAAAAACATCTAGTTTTTTGGGCAAGAGTTTTGACAAGCACATTTTAGTTTCCTATTCTTAATCCCAAGGAAATCAAAATAAACAATACTAGAATGTCTCAAAGTGAATTCCTATGGAATGATAATATCTCCATAAGAAGGCACTAATTGTCATTTTGAACAAGCCATAATTTTCTTCTAAGTTTTCTTTTGAAAAAGAGAAGCAAAATCAATCAAAATATATATTTTTAAATTAAAATGTAATGCCCTTGTTGATTAATACCAAAAATTTCACATTTATTCAAGGTTAACGAAGACAATAATTTATCTAAGATGAGTTCCCATTTTTTCATTTATATTTTCTAACTATAAAAATTTACATTTTACCCATGTTAGAATATAAACTTGACCTAGTTAATGGTGTCCCTTGCTTATTGTTCCTAATTTCAGTGTGTTAGATTTTATACCTATTTTAAAAAATTATTAGAAGTAATCCATCCACTCAAGTAGAAATTATAAAAGAGTGAAATAGATAGAATTTGTGGGTGTCTTCTAGGACCATAAATAATTGTTAGCTTATTCATGGATAAGAATCACAACACTCTAATATAATGGATGGAGTGGATGGGGGGTATTCATACTAATATCAAAAACCCTAATATATAATCAAGTTAACCTAAGTTGACATAAGAAGTGGGCTTTAGGTCAATTATAAAATATAATATGGGTTTGACCATAACAAGGGTAACTATGACCTAGATGGCTAACACTAAATGAATATCAAAATACATAATATAAATAATGAAATACATTCTCATAACTCTATACAAGACTATATTATACAATGTATGCATTGACCATAAGTCATATTACACTTTGAATAACCCCTTATAATCTAAACTAAGGGTCCAAGGAGAGAATAATATAATGACAATAACATATTTCCCCCATAATGGATGCTCTTCTATGCATGAGGAAGACTCAACTAATACCCCTTCACCATTTAGAAGTTTTCTTATACAAAGATACCCCTACACAAGAATTTTCTTAGGCTAGACCATAGTCCCAAAAACCAATAGCATATATACAAAGAATACCTCTATAACTCCATATGAGGAAGATAAGCCAAGAATATCCCCTCTTAGAAGATTCTCTAATATTCTATAGTCATATACGATCATACCTATAAATATGACATTCCCTATTACAACATACTTTACCTATTTTTAGAAATTAGCCTTACCCTTGAGACACCTGATTTCTATAGCCAAAGAGACTTTTCATAAACCTATTTATGAAATTATATATTACGAAATTCCAAGAGTACTTATACAAAAAATAAAAGAGAGAAGAGATCATGAAGGATTAGATCTTCATGTATAAAATAAACCAATAATCTAAGCATCCAATACAAAGAGGAGGGATTAGCTAGTGCACATTATAAATCATTATTTGTGTACCTCCAAAATATCTAATATCTACTCATAATTCCATAAATCCATTTATCTCTCCTATGAATATGGACCAAATATTCTGATTGCATAATATGTTGTAAATGCTCTCATTTGAATGGGAGAAAAAGATCCTTAATAAAATCACACAATGATATATCCCTTCACTTGTAGTAAGTCCCATAATTCACCAAGCTATATGAAATAAAATTAGGTAATTTAAATTTCTCCATTTGGACTAATACCAATTTAGTGCATGAAAAACATGCATTTGAATTGAAGTCACTCAACTCTTTTTGATAAAATTGAAATTTATGATTTTCATAATTTTGTAAACAATACTTAATGCATACTTAATCAACAATGCAATTTAATGGACATTTATCATTTTAAATGCATATATAAAAGTGGTGTGTAGTGTCTCAACTAATCACTTATTCTAAATCTACAACCCTCTCTTGGATGATACCTTCCCTCTTGCACTTCCTAGAGGGTTAGCGTCTCAAATCTTGCAACAAAATTTGCAAGCTAGCTAATATTCAATTATAATAATTGATGGAAATTAATATTAATTAACCACTAGCTATTATCAATTAATAATCTTTTTTTTTTTTTTATATGTTATGGACTAAAGTTTCAAAATTTTAAATATGAACTAAAATATGTTATACATCCATAAACTGTATTTTTAGTTTTTGAATCCGAAATGTCATAAAAAAATTTCATCTTCAAATAGAGACACAACAATCAAAATCTTTGTCCTTTATTCATATTCAATTCAAATATTAATAGGATGTAAATTCTTTTTAAAATCCAAATATTAAGTTAATGATAATAAACTCCTATGAATTTGTAGTGCTTTGACTACAATTAATAATAATAATGAGGGAGGAGTGGGAGGAGACTAAGGGTTTTTTAAAGAAAACAATTGTATGAGGGTTTCATCTATGTTGAGTGCAAGCGGCTCTAGAGGTTGTTTTTTGAGGGCTTTAGGCCCTAGCGGCTAATATTTTTATGGTTTTTGCTCAATATTTTAGCGAGATATTTCGTAGGGAACCCAATATGGGTTAGAAATCTATATTTCAATAGATATTCATGTTGCAAACTTGATTGTCAATGGATTTCAATTTTTTGCACAAAATAAAAGTGACAATCATACCTTTCCTTAGTGTCCAAGGTATGGATTAAAGAGATCTCAGAACAAGTTTCAAGCAACTGCTAAAAAAATGGTTCATATCTCAAGTGAATCTAGTGCTAAGGAGCACCCCCAAAACAAATCCACTGTGGAAACACATTTCAAGGGAAAGGATTTCAAAGACTCAAACCCAAAAATGAATTTTAGGGATGTCCTTTGTGGTGTACAACCTTAACCTAATGCTAACGTTTAGGGCTTCCTATAAACCTCTGAGAATGCCTATGATTGATCCTAGGAAAACTAAGTCGAGATGTCTTAGAATAGCTGATGGAACTATAATTGTTAAGCTAGACATGGGTGGAATTCAAAATGGCATAGAAGATCTAGAAAAAAGAGGACTAATTTGTTATTTCTTAGGTTTTCGTCCGAGCCTATTTTATTTCAAAATTTGGGTTACAAAAACTGGAAAATAAAAGGTGAGTTACAAATATCTGTTTATCCAAAAGGTTATTTAATTTTTTAATTTTTTAATAATGAATATAGAGAGAAATATTTCAAGGGGGTCCCTAGTTCTTTGGAAGGGTAGAAATTTTCATGAAGCCTTAGCATACTAAATTTAAAGTCCAAGAAGAGATGCCTTCTATAGGTCCTGTGTGGGTTATACTCTTTGTCCTCCTAGTTGAATTCTAGAATCTAGCTATTTTTTCTTCAATTGAAAATTCTTTGGGAACATTTATGATGATTTTTTATTGCACACAAAAACTTGAACATATTATTTATTCTTGGATTTGTGTTTTAATGGATTTTGACAAACCCCTACTTGAAAAATATCTCATTACAATTTGGGGAGGAAACTTGGGAGCAATTGGTGGACAATGAGAACTTTCCTTTTTATTGCATAATTTGGCATGAATATGGTCATTTAGCTAGTGTCTTCCCAAATAAAATTCTAGATCAAAAGAAAGAGGATATAAAATTAGAAGGTTTTAAAATGCCTAAGAAAAAGAACACTCAGAAAAAACTAGTTATGAAGGATCAATTGAAGTTATCAACTAATATGTTTGAAATTATTTCCATAAATTATGTCCCAGGTAAGGAAGAGGAAATAATGGAGACAAAAATATTAGAAATACAATTTAAATATGCAAGGAAGGACTTAAAGAGAAACCAACAAATCAAAGGTTTTCAAAAATAAAAAAAGAGAAAATATACACAAGAAAAACAATATTTTAAATGTTGAGACTACAAATAATATAGGTCCCAAGATAGACTCTACTGAACCTTCCAATAAAACTTGGACTTTGTACACACTTTCTTCGAGGTTAGAAGTCATCCCAGATTCAATTGGGGTAAGTCAAAAAATAGGGGAAAAAACTAAAGACGGATTTCAACCAAAAAGCAAGTCGTAAGACCAATCAACATCATATGGTAAAAGAAGGTGAAAAGCTTGTATAGGAAGGTAATATTAATTCCCTTACCATTTTTTTTAGCCCTGGTATTAATAAAGATAATCACTTGGAATATTAGAGGACTGAAAGGGAGTATTTCAAAACAAAATAAAATTAGAAGAATGATTCAGACAAACTATCCACATCTTGTTTTCCTTCAGGAAACGAAGATGTCAATAGATGAAATGGATTCAATTGCTACTAAAATTTGGCTAGTTGAAAAAGTTTCTTCTCTCAATTCCTAGGGGACTTCTGGTGGAATTTTTTGCCTTTGGGACCCAAAAGAGGTAGTTATTAACCATATGGTTGGCAGTTGGGGTATTTTGGTTATAGCTATTCAAAGTAGACATTCTAACCAGATTATGCTTTGCATAACTGTTTATGCTCTGACTAGTTTGGGGAAAAAGAGAAGATAGTGGAAGGATATAACTTATATTATATCTCATTTTCCTAAAGCTTGGATCTTGATCGGAGAATATTTCAATACCATCCTATCTCTAGATGATAAAATGGGGGGAAATAGAAATTTGTACAAGAGCTCTGACCTCATGAGTGAATATATTACAAACCTTCATCTTATGGACATCTAGCCTAATAATGGCCTTATGACTTGGTCTAACAAAAGGAAATGCGTAGCTTGTATCATGCAAATATTGGATAGGTTCTTGTTCTCTAATAATTTCTTAATCTATGGTCACATTCCTAAGGTGAAGAATCTTAACAACGCTTGTTTATATCACTGGCCAATCATGGTGGAAATTTGGAAAACCAATGTGAGTTTCTTACCTTTTCAATTTTAGTTATTGTGGCTTAGAGATGGTTCCTTCAGACCCCAAGTGTAGCAATGGTGTAAGGAAAGTAAACCAAGGTATGGGACTAAGATGTTCTATTTTTTCAAAATATTGTAATACATTAAATCTAAAATAAAGATTTGGAACTAGGAGTTTGGAGATGTCTAGCAAAAACAACATGAAGTGATTGCTCAACTTGAAATTTTGAATAATAAAATCTATTTAGATGGCCTCATAGAGAGTAGAAGTACAGATGAAATTAGACTCACAACTCAATTAGAGGAATGGAAAAAATAAAACTCTTATGGAAGCAAAAATCTAGGATCCAATGGCTCAAAGAAGGAGATTGAAACACATATTTCTTCCATAAATCTCTTCTAGCTCGAAGATCTCACAACTTTATTTCTTCCCTAAAATCTAATTCTAGAGATGTTGTCTACACTTGGGATGGCATGAACTCTATTTTTGTTAATTAATTTTCCAATATTTTTGTCGTTGCACCTCTTGAATTGACTTCTCAAAATAATATTCTTCAAGCGACCCTTACTCTTATTACTTCTGAGGAGAACTCTATTTTGACTGCTCCAGTTACTATCAATGAGCTTCAACAAGTAGTTTTTAAAATGCAAAAATGAAAACCCTAGGTCTTGATGGTTTTCCCATTGAGTTCCACTAAAATTTTTGGGATATCCTTCATGCTGATTTATTAGAGGTTGTGGAAGAAGCCAAGAAATCCAAATTTTTTTTAAGGTTATCAATAAATTATTAGCTTTTGGAACCTTAAACTTAAAGGAAATGCAATAAAAAGTATTGAAATAAGCCTGCAATATTATAACTATGATAATGGCAATTTAACATGCATGAAAATATGATAGGAAAATTCATACAATGCTCTAGAAATGCTCATTTAATAAAGCTCACAATGCTCTTTTAATGGAGTTCACAACCACTCACATTAATAAAATGGAGCTACATTGTGACTACTACTACTCTAACCTATGCACTCCAAAATCCCTTTTTTACAAACACTCACAATGAGGCCTTTATATAGGAAGATAGATTCCTTACCTATTACTCAACCCTAAGACTCATGTACATGTGGACTACATGCACATTTACATCATTGCACATTCTAACGCTTGTGCATTTATTAATTACTTTAATAAACTCTTTATCTCCTAATATAATTCTAATCTAAATATGTACCCATGAAGGTACATTAGTAAAGAACCAAATGATGTAATTAGATTATTTGGTTTTTGAAGACTTTAGTCTTCAATGAAGAACTTCATATTAGTCTTCTACATTGATTTCATTTTGTGGCTTGAGTTCTTCTTTCCTTCTTTCTCTATTGAACTAGTTGACTGTATGGGGATGTGTTTCTTCTTCTTGTGTCTTTGCTTCACTAGGATCTGTATTTAGTTTGAGAGTGCTTTCTCTCAACTTTATTTCTCTGTTATGCTTCTTTTTCCTTCTTCGTCTTCTTTTTTGTTTCTGCAAATTTTCTTGTGATACATATTTTTCATGATGGATTAGTATATCATCACTATTGTGGTGATTAGAATTGTTAATTTGCTTCTTGTTTTGAAAATTTTCAAAAACAATAAATGATATATATATATATATATATCATCAAACATTCTTTTGAAGTAAGTATAATTGTATTCTGAGTATTCCACCATGCTCTAAAGAGTACTTCATGTAGATAACCTATCAAAGTTATGAAATTTCCTTCTTTTGCTTCCTTAAAGAACATTGAGAATCTATCCTTTTTATTAGTGGATAGGTATTTGTATCCTTCAAATGTATCTATTAGATTTTGAGAATAGAACTCCAACTCATGTAATAGTTCCTCACTGTTGAATGCATTCTTCACAATTTCATCCATGTTTCTTTTAAATAATCCTTATAGCTTACTTGTGTTTGGAGTTATATGAGCAAATTCCAGTTGATGATTCTTTAGTTCTTTTGAGAGTCTTAGAATGGTTGGCCTTGACTATCCTTAGTAATATTCTTCTTTAATTTGTAGAATCAATCTTTGAAATAATTCTCGATATTTTCAAGGTATGAACTTGATGCTAATGCTTGGATTTCTAATATTAATTTTTTTTTAATACCTTTTGACTCCCCAGTGTTTGAATAATCTTTAAAATGGGATTCTATCACTTGCAATTCACTATTTCACTTATAGAAATATTATAAATTCAATTTCCACTAGTAGACTTTCAACGTATTTTTTTGGATTGGTTATGTATATTTTCTTTAGATGTGAGACTTAGTAAGTTAACTATTCGTACTAATATTTGATGCAAGCAATATCTTAATCTCTTCACTCCCTTTGATCAATGCTTATGGAAAATTCTTAAACTTCTAATATGTAAGTTTTGATGTAGAATTCCTTTTCTCTCCCAAGTTTAGAAGTTTTAGTAAGTTTATATGTTTGCAAATACTAATATTATGACTTATTATTTCAATATTTACAAATACTTGAAGCAATAATGAAAATAATTGAAATACTTCTAATTTGTATTATGTTCTTAAGACAATCAATCTTCTTTCTAGGGATTTTTTTTATTGATAATGGGTTTTGAAAGGTACCTAAAACCTTTTTACAATCCGTAGAGAGGATCTTATGAAGGTTCAAATCAATATGGTACAAGCCAAAAAGGGGTTAAAATCTATGGCCACAAGACTGAAACAAAGAGATACATAGTGGGTATAGCCCGTAGGCACCAAAGGAACAAAATATACAAACTACATACAAAAATGGATAGACCAACAAGGGCCGAGTGTGCCACGTCATTCCAGGATGTAGTCTTCATCATTATTGTCCTTGGGATCATCCTTCCCTGAGTGACCTAATTTTTGGACGTTCATTTGATTAATAATCTTGCTTGCTCTCAAGAGCATCGAAATCGCTAGAGTGACGATATCTTCTAGGTCAATGATTTGGTCGACGTATCCCATTTGTTTAATGTAATGAGACATTAGAGATGGCACTACCATGATCTTCTACATTTTGTGAGTAGGGGATGGACTATCAAATATAGAAATATTATTATCTTTCTCACTTACATTATTGACAGGGGACAAATATCTACTAGGAGTTGATGATGGTCCGGTTGGGGTAACATTTTTTTTTTTCCACCCTGTTGGGGGTACCATTATCAATATCCATTATCGGATCCTCAAGGGTGAATTGCACCATCACCAGAGGTGAGCCCAAGATGGGCTCAGGGATAGCTACCAGCCTGCCAGCTTTAATGATCCTCTAGTTTGGGTTTTGGCTAATATAGTTGTAGATGATCAGGTGGAGACCCTGGTGCTTAGGGTAAGTAGATTTCCCCTTTCAGACACTATCAACAAAAATTTCCATCAATTGGAATAAGTACTCTAGGATGTTGATCTACTTCACATCCTTCAAAAAAATTAGGAATGCCATGTGGAAGCTATGAAAAGGAGAGGACGGTTCGTCTACAATCAGGTATTGCATAATTGGCACTAGGGCCTGATTCCAATGTGGAGAGAGGTCCTCTCATACAAACCCATTGTGTTTCTTGGATATAAATTTCCCTTTGTCACAAAAATAAACTAGCTCTCCCACATTTGAATGCTTATACCTATAAATAGTCTCCCCATAAATGGGGAGATCTGTAATCTTATCCAATAGGTCGATAGTAACTACAAAATTGAGTTCCTTTAGGGACACTATGCCACTATCCCAAGACTGAATGAATTCCTTTGAAATATCAGGGTCGCCCCTTGAATTTTCTTAGGAATTTCAATAAACCACTGGAAGCCATGATCTCCTCAACCATTAATTCTAGCTACAAGTGCTCAGGCTCAAGCAAATCCATTCACCTACACACAAAAAATCTCTCAACATAGGCATAACTCACTTCCAGTTCACTTCAAATTTGTTCAGGTTATCCTCATGCACAAACTAGATTAAAAGAAACTCTTCCAATGGCCAGGTTGGATTCATGTCGATTTCCTTGCTCCAAGTGCTTATCTTGAACCATTGATTAGCATGGTCCACCCTAGAATATCTCACCACATGAGCCATGCCACACTCAAGGGTGATTTGGTTCACTAATTTATTGTTTACCGAAAAAGGAGGCAGCCAAAACGGAGTGTAGAGCTAGCATTGGGCTTTAAAATTAGAAGTAGTAGCAAAAGTGGGCCAATGAGAACATAAATCATCTTCAATATTCCTCCATGTATGGCCTCTATGCCAAGAGCATGCCACCTTATCATCCATGCAAAACACAAGTTGTATGGATCTACTGCCATGATCCAAAGGATTTTCAACTTGGCACAGATAACTGATCGTACCATGATTGAAAATGATATCAGGATCACGAGTTGAGATCGACATGTGATTGGTGTCACAATTCATGTCTTGGTTTCTTGTTTGAAAAAATATCTTAGCCCCTTTATTATTTGCTCTTTTCCAATGACTTTCGATATTACTGGCACAAGTATTGGAATGATACCCATTACCAATGCTTATATGAGTATTAATGTTCTTATTGATTTTGGCCTTAAACCAATAACCACCACGTAGGAGGTTAAGGTTGATATAGTCTCAAGGTAAGTAGGTTAGACTACTTGGGATGTGAAACTCGAAACTCTGGTTCATATGCCTTCGATTTTAAGAAAGGTGTTGAATCATCAGGAGTGGGCAATAAGAACTTACCCAATAAAAGTGGTGACACTTGTTCATCAAACAATGAGCATTAGGGTCTCTCCTCCAGACACGGTGGTGCATATCAATCATTATTAAGTTGAAGCTACTCATAAGTGGTGGCATCATTCCCATGGTAAAAAATTGATAAGCATTGAAGAAAATAATTACGCCACACCATGAAGGACTCTAGCATCAACCCAAAGTTAGCCATTACATCAACAAATCTATTTTCTTCCCTATACATGTGTTGAATCGACATATTGTTGATCATACAGAGGTGGAGGATGGTCTCCTGAACAAGAGGAGAAACATTCCAAGGTGGTTTTGATTTTCCTTTGATGTAGTTTATTGTATTCAGGGAATTACCCTCAATAATAAGGCTATGGATATTGATTTCTAATGCAACTTGGACTCCTTTGAAGATAGCTCTGGCATCGGCAAAATTATTTGATTGAACTTCCAAATTCTTGGCATAGGCCAAGATGACATTGTAATTCCCATCATGGATGACCCTCCCACAATTTGATCTATCGGGATTACCTTTGCCTGCTTCATAGAAATTGAGTTTAAAAAAATGTGGGGGTGGAGGAATCCAAGACACAAGAGATCTATCCATAGCAGGGAGAGGTTTACTAGAAACCTCAAAGGATAAGTTGACAGACTTGGCGAGTTGGGATTTGGATTGGAACATGGAATAATCTTCAGAATAAATCATGTTGGCATTTTCATATGTGAAGGAGACAATCCTAAGGAAGACGAAGTCAACATCTCAACTAGAGTCCCAAAAGACTCTATTGTTTCTCTCCATCCAAACCTACCATTAAAAATGAAGAAGGATGAATGACCACCAACACTTGAGGTGGGTGGATTGGAAAGGGTTAGCCCATTGAAGAATAAGATATTCGATGAAAATGGGGATGACCCAGATAATATAAACCAATGATAGAAGGGATAAAAGAACTCTAAAAGAAAAGGGACACTCCAAAAAAATATGGCAAACCAACTCCCAAGTAGACTGATAGAGAAAACATCTATTTGGAAGAACCATGCCTCGAGATAGGAGGTTGTCAGTGGTGAGGACTCTATTTTGAACAAACAACAACTGAAAGTAGGTAATTTTAGGAATAAGGTTATTTATCCATATGTCTTTGACTGGGAACTAGTCATCTACTAAATAATGGAAGCATAAGTCAATTTTATTGAGAACAATCCAGAATCACAGAGCTACCAAAAGGGAGTATCTTGAGTTGGTTGGCTTGGGATTACCTCAAGATGAAGCATCTCCATGATGCATTGGCTAGCAGCACATTGCTCCACATTTCCAATGTTGTGGGGCAAATTGAACCATCTCAAGGGAACTGATTGATGAGAAATAAATTTTCCAACCTTGAGTCTAAATAGCTGGTCAGAGATGACTTTGAATTTTTTTACAGACTGATCACAAATTAGGGATTGTGTATTTATCTAGGGATCTTCCCAGAATCTGATTTAGGAGCCATCACCTAATTTCCACCTACTAACTGTTGGTCATCAAATCCACAAAAGAAAGGACTTTCGATGGGTTTGCATGCCCTGGACCTATGACAAACATTGAAAGGTCGAAGGGAAGAGATGCCCCTCATGCTGATCTCTGGAGAAAGGCCGGCTCCTATACTAATCTACTTTTGGGGTTTGATACAAGAGTGCAGGAAATAAATAAACATGGTAAGGTTAGGAAAAGAAATAAAAAGGGTAAGGGTTAAAGATGATGATTTAAGGTGGGAGAGAATAGGAAGCACGATTACTCGCTAACAACCCGAATAGCAACAGGAAATACCAAGAATAGTATGAAAGAAACGAAATGCCAAACTTCTTATGTATCCTCTGGACGGGCTCACAGGGTTCTCCTTTCTCTCTCGCTAGAATTCAGGGTTTAGAGTAACAACAATTGAGATAAGGGAATAACAGAAACCTCAATCCACCAGGCAGCATAAAAGAAAGCGACAAGGCATTTTTCCTCTCCTATGTATCCTTTAGGGCAAATTTTAGGGGTTCAGTCCTCGATCGCACACCGAATTCAAGATTCAGAGTCTCAGTATGTGAACGAGAAAAGACAAAAGAATTAAGCACAGAAGGCAACATAAAAGAGAGAAATTGAGCACAAAAGATCTTTAGTATTAAATGCAGGACATCAAGTTATAGTAGCTTTCTAGCAGAAAGTTCTCCCCCTTTTTACATTACATGCTTGGGTTTTTATAGAGGACCCGACCCTCTGAGTCATTATTAAAAAATGGTGAAGTACACCCTTAGGCCCTAAGAAATCGGTGCCTCGTTGCTGTTGCGACTGAGCTTTCAAATTGATTGCCAAAATTGGCAACTGCGACTAGGTCAACCATGGAAATGTTCATTTAATGCACCGCCCGAGTGTCCCTGGCTTTTGGATGTTGTGCTTGAGTGATCGTTACGCCCATCGTGTTTTACTTCGAGGATTGTTATGTCCCTTTCGTTTGCCAGAAATGGTCAGCGGGCTTATCGGGCAAGAAAGGAGGTATTTATAAGGGGCCTTCGATCACCTTGGGAAGTGCCCGCCTTGGAACGTGAGCCCAAAAATTGCTTCGCTACATCTTCGCCTCGCTGAAGCCTTGGGCCGAAGTAGATCTTCCTTGATTTGTTCTTCACAAAATAATTCTTCGCAGAAACTACTTCGGGGATGTCGAGTGCCGAGCAGGCTCCATCTTTGAAATGGGGTTCTTTGTCCTTTGCTGGCGAAACTGCTTCGGATGAAAAATGTTTCATCCTGACTCCTCAAAACTTTGGTTCAGGGAATATCCTCCCGAAGCACTCTTCTATTTTCGACACATTGTCATTTTGCTTCGGGCACCACTACTTCGGGTGAAAACTGGCCAAAGTAGGTGTTGGAAATACTTCGGGCCCGAAGTAGTTTCCTTACCTTAGCTGATTTTGGATTATGCTCTCCTCCTTTGGCAAAGTCATTTGGATGTTGCTTCGCAAAACTTCTGCTCGAAGTGGCTTCTGAAAATGCTTAGGGTGCGAAGCGTTATCTTTGTATTTTCTTTGACGAAATTACTTCGCAAGGTTTTTGCCCGAAGTAGTGATTTGAAGTGTTTTGGGCCCGAAGCTCTTTTCACATTCTCCTTCTTTTCTTTTGGTGAAGCTGTTTTCCTGGGTTTGTTTGGTAGTGAAGCTCTTTCTTTTTCATTTTATAAAAGGGGCGATAGGGTCAAAATTGCTGTAACTTAAAATAAAAGAAAAACTTTCAACAAAGAAATATTATACAAAAATTCTACTATTCTTCTACCCCTTGCATAATGTGAAAAAAAGTTTCAACATTCTTTGCGGCTCATGGGGTGATGAGCTCATCTCGATAGAAGAACCCTTGAGTCCTGATCCATTGGGCTACGGAGTCACTAGTCTTCCCCGGATCTTGCCTCTACGGTTTGTTCCTCTTCTTGTTCTTCTTCTCCTTCTTCTTCCTCCTCTTCCTCTGGTGCGGCTTCTGGCTGAGGTGAAGGTTCGAGGCGATCACAGATGCGTGTCATCGTTCTTCGGACATGAGTCCAGGAACTCTTTTTGAATGGTTCTTGATCCTATAATGCCTTAACCAAAACACAAAACCGATCAATCTACCCGATGTCGGCATGCTTGGCCCTGATGAATAAATCGTTTAAGCATGCTACCATCTTGTAGTATCTCAATATGAAGCCCGTTATCTACCCTTCTGAGATCAGCTCCGTCCATCCGTCTATCTCTGAGACATCACCCTCGAACTGGAGCCAAACTGGCTTGAGATCATCTTTAGTGAAAAGGTTCCCGTCATCGTCTGTGAATCTCGAGAAACCAAGGAGGAAAGGTCCTAAAAATAATTCATTAAGGCGAGCTGCTCATTGTCAAAAATGTCTTGGAGTCTTCGCACCTTCTGAGCTTTGTGCACCTTGGAAAAGAAGGCGCGAACTATGGCCTGGGTCGTGGACCAATCCCTAGCCATCCGAGTCATTGCAGTGACCTGCAAGTCTTGATATCTCGTATTTTGGACATCGAAGGCTAACTTGAGTTAGCGCCTGGCTTTCTTCGTGACTTCATAAATGATTGGCCCTCCTTTTGCAATAGCGAGTTGGGCTTTAGTGGCAAAGGTCAGTATCATGAGGGCGCTGGAACATCGAGACCTGAAATTCTTGAGCAAGTGGGCACGAATCTCCTTAATTCTGCTCCTATCAAACACTAACAGGTCTTCCTTCTCATACATTTGGGCTTGCATTTGTGCAACTCTGCCTTCCAGTTCTTTGGCCTTTAGGTCATTTTTGGCTTGTATCTGTGCCTGATTTTCTTTAGTATTCTAGAGCTATACAACTTGCAGATTCAGGGCACGTGTTTCCTTTTTCATGGCCTTGCACTGCTCCTCGGCCTCTGCCAACTTGGAGCGGACCCTTGCCAAATATTCTTCTAGCTTAACATTGGCGGCCTCGGCCTCAATCCTGCACTAGTTAGCAATAACTACATGAGCCCTAAATGTCTCAATTCGGACATGCATGGATGCCGATTCATTGTCTATATTTAGATGCACTAGGTCTTTAGGTGTTTCCTAGTAATCATAGTCTACTGGAGTCATTTCATCTAGGGGTTTCTGCACCTTAGGGACCTTCTTGATCTTGTGCATCTTCCTAGATTTCAGATCAAACACGGTGCATTTTTCAACTTGAGACGTCACTCGCCCTCTTTTCTTTCTCGCCTCCTTCAGGATTTTGTCGATATTCTATCGATCTTGGAGCAGCTTCTCGGCAAGGGGGCATTCCTTAATCAAGGACATCTCAGAATCAAACAAGGCTGGGTCACCCGCCGAGGGAGTGAACAAATACAGGGAGTGTATGGGGGATGCTTCAACACCTATTCCAAGTGGTGCTAAGACCCTTTAATTTCCATTTAAATATTTTTATGGTAGGTACCTTATCCAATGCCTCCTTTAGAGCATTATGTAATTGATGATTATTGCTTATTCATAGTCTCTTAACTATGCACCTGGGATATCTTTAATATGTGGTTTCTATTCTCTTGATTGTATGAAATATGTCTTCTCCACATGGAAGAAATTCTCTTCCACTGTGCCCTAATCTCCAACATTTTATTCTAACTATTTCAATGCTCTCTTCACTGCAATTCTTGGTGCAATTCCTTGTTGTTTACGAATATCTTCATCTCCTTATTTCCAAATGCTCGATAATGCTACGATGGTTCTGTGACACTCAGCTGGTGGATTCAATGCCTCAAATATTTCTCTACTTTGTTGGCTATTCATCCAAGACAATACTTGGGTAAAGCACCTTCAATTTCACCTTGCAATGTGTTGTCATTTTGTTGTCTCTTCTGTGTTGATATGCAATGAAAGATAGCCTTCTTAGTAGATGTTTTTAGTGTAATATTTTTATGTATATATCCAGTATATGATAACCTTCTTATGTGGACCCTTATGCTACAGGTAAATTCTTCTATGGGAACAAGATATAGCAACAAATATGGTGTATTTAGACACATTGAACTTTGATTAGTGTGACCCCTTTGATTGCTCCCTTCCCATCTTGAAGTTGGCACCTATGATTTCTAAGTTGGATGCTATGAAGATGTGTCTTGAAACATGTTATATTTTCCATGTGACACTTTGTCTTTTTCTTTCTTTCAATATAGGGTAGATTATGAAAAATAAATACTTATAGCAATCTGATTTTCCTTGCTATTTGAGACTATCCTTTCTTCTTTCAATGTTTCTTAACTTGTCTCCCTTTCCTTGGAGATACTTCTTGTTTAGAGATTTCTTGAATAGCTCTAACAATATGCTATGCAAATATAGAGTAGAATTATTTAGACATTTGCCCCCCTATGCTCTCAAACAGAGCCTATTGACTTCTTGAAACGTAGGATTCTAATTCCTTTACTAATTGATATGCTTTGAAGCTAATGTTACCTTTTATATTTTGGAAATACCTTCTGTGCTTGGTTATTCTTACTCTTAGCAACCCAAGATTTTAATATTGTACTTTAAACTATAAAAAATGCAAATACATAGAGTCTTCTTTTACTTATAATAAGCAATATAATGATGATATATTTCGTTCTCTTTAAATATATATAATTTTTATTTCCTTCTATTGTGCAAGATTGAACCTTGTGGACTATAACTTCTGCACTTAACTTGAAGACTTGAAATGAATATTATATTATGCAACCCTTTAATCCTTGAAACTGGTGCTTAATAAACTTTTAATAAAAATCCAAATATAAAAAACTCAACTAATGAAATTTTGCACCTTTTGTTTCATACCTTTCTAACTCTTGTATATGATGATGATAGTGACTTTGGTCACTTAAATTTGCTGCCTTTTGTAGATGATATTGCAGCTCTTTTAGGTTGTCCAAAACAACTCTCTTGCTCACCTTCTTGTAGCTTCAATACTTCACTAATATGTTGCCCAATACTGTAACTTGGTGGCTTAACTTCTTTTTTAGAATATACCTATGAAATATGATCTTTAGCAGATACTAATGCTACCCAAATTACTACCTTTTTCTGCCCTCAAATTTAAAAATTCCATATTGTAAAGCAATGAATACCTTCATCAAAATCTTCAGCAGAATGATATGTCCACCAGTCTAAAGCATTTTTGTTTATTTTTCTCATATCTTTCAATTTTGAAAGAGTGGGGTGACCCTCCGTATTTGGAGTAGATATTGACTTAATAGCTGGAATACTAGTGCTAGAGAGAAATGGATTTGGGATCAACTCATCATCAACCTCATATTGAAGTTGAGAAAATAATGTTGGTTCTGGGAAAGAAAACATAAACCCGAAAGGAATATTATATCTTTCTTTGAATAGAAAATGGAAGAAAAATCTCTGTAGGAATAAGTAGAGAGAAAAGATTGAAGGAAAAGAGAAATCATACCTTTGTTTGTTTGAAGTACTTGTTGATGTTGATATCTTTCTCCACAGTCTTGATACCCTTCACTTATCATTATATTTGGATCTTCACCTTGTGTAGGAACCTCTGCATTTTTGTTATCATCAACTTTGACTTCATATTTTGTAATTTCTTCAAGATTTATAATTTCAACATTTTGGGGAATTTCCCTAGGTTGTCTTTTCTTATGCTCCATATTTTCTTGTTTTACAGTGAATTCTTTAGAAATATGTACATCTTGATCCTCCTGAGCAAAGTCATTTGGATCATCTACAGTCCCAATCTAGACATTTTCCTGTTCAGTAAGCTCTGGATTTAAAACATTATTCTCACCATCCTGAACAACTTGTTCATGGTCTGGAGCCATTTCTAATCTATTAGTATCATCACTTTGAGTGATTTGCTCATGAACTAGATTTTCTTCAACACTTTTATCCTTTTTTGTTTTAACTTCTGCTACAGACTTTAGCCTCTTCCTCTTAATACAAAGAGGTTCTTCATCAGATTTTGTAGCTGAGCTTGAAGGGGGAACAAACTTAACAGTTTTAGAAATTGGAGCTTTATTTTTGGATGAATCAACTCCTAAGGCTAGGCATTTTCCTCTTCTCTTGACATACAAGGGTTTAGTAATCCCTTGTCCTTATTTTCCTAGGCCTTTGCCTTCATATCCCATTTTTAACATCATTTGAGTAACTTTCCCATATGTTTTCCCTTGCTCTTTTGTGAAAACATCTGTAGTAGCTCTTTTCTTTGAACTTCTCAACCTGGTCTATGCTGGAGCCAATGGTTGTTCAACTACAACCTTCTTACCTTTTCCCTATTCAATATTTTGCTTTTTAGCAGCTTCGGGACTTGTCTCTTTGTTGTCGCCAATACTGCGAGGTATTTTTACAGGGAAAATTCCTAACCAAGATCTCTGATAATGATCATATCATACTGAGAATTCAAGATCATTTTTGATAGGATATCTTGATTCAATCATATTTGTTTGCACTCTCATGGTCCACCATTCATGAATCTTTCCTATCATCCAATCTGCACCCTTTTTCTGCATCCTAGCAATGGTGTTTTCAGTCAACACATGCCCCTCATTATTCCCTGGGTCAAAATGCAACACATGCTCATAAAAGTCATGCCAAGGAGGCAATGGCTGCATTTTTTCCATATGCCATTCTAATTGGTTATTCTCATCATTATATCTATAGGCTTCTATATCTGGCCTAACAGAGGTATGGTATATTTTCAATGGAATTCTATTCAGATAGCCTCTCTCTGCAAATCGGTTTAGAGGATCATATTTCCATATTTGAGGGATTTCTACCAACCTCAAATCCCTTAGAACCTAAGAAATTTGTTCATTTTGACCCCTTTTTGAAACCACAATACCTTCAAAATGGAAAGGCATGGTACAAGTACCAGTATTACCTATACCTGTGCCATATTTCACATTAATATGTTCAATTTTCCTTACATACTCTAATGCAAACAATCTATCAGTAACATAATGAGGGAGTAAGAAAGGTTTCCCTATAAAACCATATAACCTAATAACAACCCCCTGGGTGAGAATAAACCAATCACCCTCTTCAGCATGTTTATTTTGTAAAACCTTTTCAGCCCTGGAGGTTAACCTTCTGATTTCCCCATACATTATTTTCAAAGTGGGACCTAGAAATTCCCTATTGAAATCATAATATGACTTAGTTCTGTACAACACATTGGTTCAATCATACACTGGTAAAGTCCTTCCTTTACCATATTTATCATTAACAGAAATGAATGGTAGCTCTTTGACCATAAAGAAAAAGAACAACCATACTAAATAGGATGAAAAGCGAAAATAGTACTAAGAAACCCTCTTGATAGTAGACAACCCTTCATGAATTTCCTCAAATAAATACCCTAGCCAATTAAAAATATAGGTCGAACACTTCTACCCATAACTGTAGAGTCGTAATTTTTGGGTTAGATAGGCAATTAACCAAAGTTATTTTCCACCCATGAACTTTTTCATCAGTTTTTAACCCTGCCACCATAGCCAATATGGAAAATAATTATGGGTTTTTAAATTCAGCTATGGGAATAGGAGTTTTAGGCATCCTTCCTCCATTAGGTGGATTTCTCAACTATGTATAAAGGAAATTCTTGATTTTTTCAGAAGGAACGAAATATTTTGCCTAGTCTACTGGGTCAAAAGCCTTGGGCTCAAGAGAGGGTACATATCCAACAGCGAAAGCAAAAATAAAAGCATTTGTGCTTAAAGCAAAAAGCACTCTCCCATTCTTATTTGTGACCACCCTTTTATTTTCATCATAAAAATTATTATTGCTTTAACTAGTTCGGGGCAAGGGTGCACAGGAATATAAACATACCAGTATAGCAACGAATGAAAAGAAAAAGTAGCAGGAGAAGATGCAGAAACCCCAGTCGCCATTCTATCTTCAATATCCTTTCAAATTTTTGTTGGGTCCTTCCATGTCACTACTGTATCACCAATTCTAGTATCTCGATCAACAAATTTTTTGCTCATATCTTCTCCACATTTTGTTGCTGAAGGTGAAGTAGACGGACCCGCTATTGTTGTTTTCTGAGCATTCTTTTTTGGAGCCATGAAATTTTTATCACACTGAGTTTCTTTTTCTCTGAATTGAACTTGGACTAAGAAAAGCAAGAATAGAAAGTGACACAATGAATTTTACTCAAGAGCAAAATTAGGGTTTTACATCAATTGGAAACATATGCATGGTGTGCATTAATTGTGGTTGGTGGGCTAGATTTTCTTGGATCCCCTTGTGTGTCGTTTTTGTCATCCTTTCGAATGTTTCGAAATCCTAACCAATGATTATCCACTATGTGAATTAAAATTCCACTTACCAAAGCTCTCCCCATTTACAAAGGTGGTTCCTTTATGTAATTATCGAAGGATCGTGTGGCAAAATTTTGAATTCCTATCGACAACCGATCATTCATTGTATTTAATGAAAGGAACACATATCAAAGTTCTTTGAAAATGGTTTTCTCCCACCAATAGTCAAAAATCCACGTGGCAATTTTGAATTTGAACTGCTATATCCGACAATATAGCACTTTCTAATTTTGTCTTTTCTCTTGTTGGTGACTTTTGATTGGTTGTAGGATGCTGACAAAATTCTCTAAACTAGAAATAACTTTGGAAATATTTACAAACTTACCATAATATACATTATATACATTGAAGAACACAAGCTTATACTGAGAGGGGGGGGGGTGAACAGTATAAGACCTCTTTTTACTTTTTCCTTTATACTTCAAAACAGTAAAGCAATATACCCAAAGCAATATCAAAACAAAGCAAAATATCATCCACAAAGTGACACCAATTTTAACGTGGTTCACCCAGAAAGCCTGGGCTACGTCCACAAAACTTTTCTCTAAAAGTTATCTCAAAGTTCTTTGGGAAACCTTCCCAATTACAATGTTTATGATCCTCGGCCAAAAGGAGATACCTTCCTCCAATCTGAATTTATGAGCCTCTACTCAAAGGAGATACCTTCCCCTCTATCTAAATTTATGAGCCTCTGCTCAATGGAGATACCTTCCCGTCTACTCTGGAAATGATCCCTCAGAAGATCAACTGCCTCTACCTCTTGCCATCATGTGGAACTCCTTTCCACCAAAGACCTCCTGTCCTAAATGCTTAGCATAAGAGACCTCTACCTTCTATGATCACGTCCACAGCAGCTCAAAGAACTTGTACCAAACATAGTCAGTCGGTCTAGTACAAGTCTTCCTCTGTCTGTCAGATCTGTCTAGCTCTTGAACAAATCAATCCTCTACACACAAGCCTTCTCAAATACTTGCCAAATATGTCCTCAGGTTCTTCTCAAAGAACCAATGCACCTCTGTCCTCAAATTCTCTGATAGAACTCTCAAACTCAGCTCACAAGTCCTCTACTAGGACCTGTCCAAATTTGCTCACAAGTCCCCACCGAAACCTGTCCAAAACCTGCTCACAAGTCCCCATCGAACCTTGTCCAAATCAGCTCACAAGTTCATCAAGAAAAAATTGCTTAGCATGAACCCACAAAGAGAATTTTTAGAGACCCAATATGATTCATCAACCTCATAGAAGCATAAAGAGAATTTTTAGAGACTCAATATGTTCCATACTTAACTCCCAATATCAATCTCAACTCAATCTCAATCTCAACAGAATAAGATAGATGTAGTATGCTTTTCTCAAGAACATGAAACACAACCCAACAATTGCCAACCATCAATATCTCATATAACAATGATACTCATGTTATTTCCACAACCAATTAGGATTTTAACAACAATGCTCATCAAACAAGGTTTAGTCAACCAACACCATTCAACTAAGCATCAACCTTGAAGCATTCAACCAATCATCACAAGAAAAGGAAACAAGTAGAAATCCTTTTCCCTCCACACTTATTTTCAGAAAACCATCAATCAATAACAACCATGGAAGAATGTGCCCATACCTTTACTTTGATGAAGAAGGAGAACTCAAAACTGTCACAACATTAACTCTCAATTTACCACCAATTAGAGTTAGCAACTATACAATAATACACAATAATAAAGATCCAAAATAACACCTTATTACTCCAACTTAATATTAACCACCAAAATTATAATATACATACAAAGTAAAATATCTTTACACCTTATTACTCCACATAAGCATCAAGCATTAATAATAACAATGTCAAAACAAATATTACAACTTAACCTTATACCTCCATCAATAATTCTTGATCAAATCAACTCAAATATCCCAAGTCAACAATAAAAAGATTTACCTTGGCAATACTTAGTTCTCCAACCTTAGGAGAAATGAGGAGCCACCACTATAAGTGCTAAAGCGCATTCTCCTCTACTTACATAGCCCAATCACAGCCGCTCTCCTTCGTGCATCGCAACAAAAGGAAAAATGCACTCGACGTGATTCGAAACTTGTATCTCTGCCTAACGAGCGCCTTTACTCAAACTCCATCGTTGTTGGAGCACAAGTGCTCGACAAAGAAATATTAAACTATCCTTTGTTTTATCTTCATTTGATCGTAGGATATGGAAAACGTATTCGTTTTCCTAGCACTGTCCAAAACATAAGTCACTGAATGCTTGCATTAATCATCTCACAGCACAGTCTAGAAAAACACAGTTCAGGTGCAATTGCCAATCCACTAACGTCAAGCAAAAAAAATAAGGATGCAGCCCAAGCTCAAATCCAAGTATGCCAAGCACGGTTTCCAAGACATAGATCAAGCACGATTTCAAAGATGTCAATTGGAGATTCGAAGACACAGAGCAAACGCAAATCGAAGACACCAAGCGTTGTTTGAATGATACAGAGCAAACGTAAATCGAAGACACCAAGCGCTATTCGAATGATACAGAGCAAACACAAATCGAAGACTCCAATTAATCGGTGGTGCACCTACTTTACAAAATCATCCCCACTTATATAGTCATTTCTCCTTAACTGGTTAACGTCGGCACTCCTCCAACGATGGCAACATGTCGATGAAAGAAAACTTTATTTGCGTCGCTTAAGGGTTAAAAGACCCTTTAATAATAATTAAAATAATAATAATTATTATTTTATTAATAATAAATTAAACTTAGACCTTTGTTAAAGGTTTGAGTTAATTTAATTATTAATAATAAACATGGACCTTCAAGGTTTTTCAAGAAGCAAAAACCTTTGCATTAAGTTAAGCTTGGTTTTAATAAAAACCCTTAATGAGTCCAAATGGTTTAAAGAAAAAACCTTTAACCTTGTCACCATGGTTTTAATAAAAACCCTTTAACAATATGAAGCTTTCTCAAGATATTTTTGACATCACACTCTTTTTGATATCAACACAAAAATGCCTTTTGACATCAATGACAAATTATACACTTGAGCAAAAGCAATGTACCCAAAGTACCCAAAATTGCCAACATACATAATATTTATCTACTTTTCTTATTTGAAATAGAGTTTTAAGTGAAAAGCATTCACTGTGATGGGTAGAACCATACCCTACTGATCCTGTAGTTGGAAATAATTAAATTGCCTTTCAACAATTATCTCGAAAGGTCCTTCCCAGAAAGCATCAAATTTGTTATGATTACCTGGATTTTCTTTTTTCACATTCCATTTCAAAACTAGATCTTCCAATTTAATTTTTTTGTAGGTTGTATTTTTATTAAACCATCCTTCCATGTCTGCCATATGTTTCTGGTGATGATTATAATTTTGTTCTCTCTGTTCTTCTAATTGTAGAAGCTGCATTAATCAAGCATCTATAGGTTGACCTCCTTATTCATTTATCCGATTTAGCAACTTTAGTGTTGGTATCTCCATATGTATAGGCAAAATAGCTTCTTTACCATAGACTAAAGAATAAGGGGATGTATTAATAGATTTTTTAATTGAAATCCTATTAGCCCATAGTGCTTGGTTAATCAAGGAATGTTAGGTCTTTTTATTATCTTCTAGTTTTCTTTTTAGAATTCTAAGGAGATTTTTATTTGTAGACTTAGCTAGACCATTACCCTATGGGTAATAATTGGAATAAGTCTTCAAATATATGCCATATATGTTGGTAAACTCAATCATTTTTGCTTCGATGAAGGTTGATCCATTATCAGTAATTAGTGAATCTGGTACACCAAACCTTGTAATCAAGCTTTCCATAAATTCAATCACCACCTCCTCATAAAATTTTTTAGTAGGGATAGCTTCAACCCATTTAGTAAAATAATTTGTGGTAGTAATTATATACTTATGGCCAACTGATGAATTGGGTTCTATTATCCCAACAAAGTCTAACCCCCACTGCTGGAAAGTTTCTTTGACTTGGACAGGTTTTAAGGGCATAGGAGCATTTCTATTTCTTCCTACATATCTTTGACATTTATTGCAACTTTTTGTGACCTTGTAAGTGTCTAAAAAAATGGAAGGCTAGTAACAACCTGCTTGGAGTATTTTCAAAGCAGTGGATCTTCCTGAATAATGTCCTCCAGAGAGACCTCCATGAAATTCTTTTAACACCTTTTTTCTCATCTTCTCTTATACATTTCAAAAGTACATCTATATTTTTTCTGTACAAACTTTCTAATTGAAGGGTGCACTTCAAATATTGTGCTATAAATCTTCTTCTTTGTGAAGCACTCATATTTTTAGGACACATTCCAGTCTGAAAGTACTCCACAACATCATCAATCCAATCAATTTTTCTTAGACTTGGATCTGATTTTGTATTAGCCATCACACCTTGGGGTTCCACATGCTCATATGTATCTTGTTTGGCCAATTCCTTACACATGTATCTACCTCTTACTATCTTTGTTGGATGTATCTCTACATCATATTCCTGTATCTTAGTCATCCAATCAGCTCTTTTTTTGCCAAGTTCTCCTTGTATTATAAAGTTTCTGACATCAGGATGGATCACATAAACAATGATTTTTCTCTATGACAAAAAATGCTTAAATTTTTTCAAGGATTTCATGACAACATAAACTTTTTTTTCAATAAAATTGTATCTCTCCTCATGATCGTGCATGGTGGAACTCAGAAAAGCTATGGGTATTTCTTCATTGTCTATCCCCTTCTGTGTAAGGATTGCAACATAACTTTCTGGTTCACAACAACATATAGAATAAAATCCTATGATTAATCAAGATTAACCAGTACATATGCTTTGCTATCTCTTCTAGGATTTTCCTAAAAGCATTCTTCCTTGTATCGGTCCATTTGAAATGTGCATATTTTTTCAATAATTCAGTCATTGGCTTAACAATCTGTGCAAAATCTACAACAAATTTTTGCACAAAATTTATTTATCCAAAGAAATATTGCAAGCCTTTTTTATTAACTGGTAGGGGTAGTTCTAGAAGTTCTTTCACTCTATCAGGGTCAATTGCTAATCCAGCTTTAGATATGACATAACCAAGTAAGATACCTTCTTCTACAATGAATATGGATTTCTTTGGGTTCAACAATATTCTAAATTCTCTATATTTCTTAAATACTTGTTCAAGGTGTTATATGATCTCACTCATGATGAGAAAAGATAGTCATATCATCTAAATAAATAACTATAATTTTTCTAGCAAGTTCACCAAAGGCTACATCCATTGCTCTTTGGAAAGTTGCTTCGACATTAGACAAACTGAAAGACATTCTTTGATAGGCAAATGTGCCCCATTTTGTGGTAAAAGTGGTCTTGAATTGATCTTCATATCTGACCCATACCTGATTATACCCTGAAAAACCATCTAGTAAAGAAAACCTTTCTGCCCCTACAACTGTGTGTAAAATTTTATCAATTTGAGGAAGGGGATAATGGTCTTTGAGTGATGCTCTGTTTAAATTCCTGAAGTCTACACACAATCTAATGTCTCCATTTTTCTTCTTGACTGGTACCAAGTTTTCCACCCAGGTAGAATGTTTAATAGGATACACTATTTTAGCTTGAAGAAGTTTTAGCAACTCCTGCTTCATCAAAGACTCTATATTTGGGTTTACCGGTATTTGATTTTGCCTAAAAGGCTTGGCTCCTTCTTCTAATTCGATGGTGTGCTAGATAATTTATTTTCTATACACCTTTAGATCACTATACACCCAAGCTATGATATCAAGAAATTTTTTGCATAATTTTTTGATTTGGTTCAATTATTCTTCTGTACAACTAACCCTGACTTTAATCATCTTTCCTAGTTCTAACTCCACTTATTTATACTGACATTTATCAAATTTTATTTTATGATGTATAGACCTATCATTGTTATCAAAAAAACTTTCAAGGGTGATAAGTCCCTTAGGGATATGATTATTATTCAACTGAATCATATATTCTTCTTCTTCATCTTGTAGATTTCTATCACTTGAGAAGTTCATTTCATAGATTAAAAAATCTAATATTTGCTCATCGTTTTCAAAAACTTGCCAGAATATATTCTTGTTTGGCATTGAGGATCTATATATGTCTAACCGTCTTGGAAACCTGAATAACATTACTGACAGGACATAAATTAGCTCCCACTGATGCCAATAAATTTGCATGGGTATTCTATTCTCTAGGAATAAACTTCATTTTTTAGAGCCTCAAAGGCTTCTAAAAGATCCCATACTTTATTTCTATAAGCCTTTAAGTAGTGTTGTTTACTGATGTATCTTTTTGTGACTTGATTCATGATGAGTTTTGAGTATCCGTAAACGAGTAGCTAGTTTACTCCTAGTTTTTTAGCTTTCCTCAACCCTAAGCAAAGTGCTTCATACTCTGTCACGTTATTGGTGCAACTCCATGTAAACTTGTAAGAGAAAATCTTTTCCTTCCCCGTAGGGAAAACCAAAACTATTCCAACACCAGCTCCATTATTACACCTAGCTCCATCAAATAAAAACTTCCACATATGATTAGTAGAGTTATTATATTCTATAGCAAGTGTTAATTGCTTTTTTGGTTTTTCAATGGAATAACTTCCTATTTTTGTCTCTATCATGGCATTGAAATCCTGTAGATAAAATTGATCTTTTGCTTGAAGATCTTCTAAGGTCTCTTCCATTAGATCCACTTCTTTAATTTCTTCCATCATTATATTCACGGTGTCAGCGTCCCCTATTTTTTCTACATGAAAAGTATATGGTTTCTCATTAAATATATTAATCCTCCTACCTTTGAAAGGTATTTCTAAATGTGAGTAATCCAGGGATAGGTATCCTCCTATTTTTGCTATGAATTCTCTATATAAGCACATACCAAAATATGGTGCCAAATATACCACTACTACTTCTTGTATAACCACCATTTGGGGCATCCTATGAAGTTGTATAGGAATATATTTAATTACTCCTATTGTTTTCAATAGAGTGCCATCTAGCTGTAGGACACCTAGATTTCTCCTAGTGTACTCCATCCCCATAATGTTATATATTGCTTTGGGTATTACTGTAGTACCAACACCTGAATCTATCATGTAGTTGTGAACAACCCATCCTTCCATTTGAAGAGATAAATAAAAGGGAGGAGGTCTATTATTTCCAGTAGCAGATGTTAGATTTTCCTAGACTATATTTGAAGAGGATATGTTTTTACCCTTACCTTTCATTGTCTTTAGAGATTCATGCAGGAGATCAATCTGACCATGGAACTGAAGAGCATCATACATACTCGCCTTTGAGGGAGTCTTTTTCATTTCTTCAACTATGTTCAATGTAGGGGATTCAACAATTTTTTATCTTTCCTTGGTGAAGTTATCATACCTATTTTTGTATCCCTGGGTAGCTTCAGTCCTTTGCCTTTTTGTTAATGAAGGTAATCTCAACCTTTCCTTAGCTTGGTCTTGAGTCTCAGTTTCCTTTCGTGGAGTACATTCTTTATGTATTTCTTGCCCTTGGCTTTGGGCTGGAACCTACAATTTTTTCTCGTAAGGAAAATTTCCTTTGGGAGCTAGGAAAAAATTTAAAGGTTGAAGTTATTTAGGATCAACTTGCAGATGTTTTTTACCCGATCTGGTTAGAACTGCAACTTGTTATACTATAGGCATCATGAAGTTGTGGTATTTTTCTCTAATCATATTTACATGAATTTTTATGCTTTTATTTGCTTTCTCAACAGCTATACTCTATACATAATGTTGATGGATCATACACGAACTATCTCCATGTGGGTCATTACACGTGGTGCACCAGTAATCAGAATTTGCAGAAGCCTCAACAACATCTTCTATTTCATTTGTATAAACAATATTTGATATTTCCTGACCCCTGTTACTTGAATGTGTTGCATCTCTTGTTATCTGAGGAAACCTTCTTGGTTGAAAATTCCTCTTAGCTTCTCTTTTCTTCATTGAAGTCATATCATTTGCTAGATTTTTTATTGTATCCAGTATAAGAGTAAGCTGATTATCAAGGACTGACAGAGGCTGTGGTGTAGGTAATGCTAGAGAGTTCTGAGGTATTTGTATGGTAGGAATGGAAGGTGTCCCATTAAAATTTGGGAGATCTACGTTTGAAAAATGAGAAGCACTAGAATAAGTAGCATTGGGAGCTTGGAAGATATCAAGAAAATTAGGCATTATTGCTTTAGGTGGATATCTTCCTGTGGCAATAAGATCTCTTTCTACTATAGAAGTTTATTGATAAATGGCAGAGAAAGTGAATATTTGTGATTGTCGTATTATCATACTAATATTTGTATCAAAATATCTTAAATAATAATATACTGTCTGCTTCGTAGTTGGTTTTAATCCAATAGGTACTCTTTCCCAGGTGCGACTGAATCGAATATTGAAATCAACAATTTCCTCTTGAGGATGTTTTGTTATAATGGTGAACTGGTTGAGTAGGGATAATGGATCTACATGTTGATTGAACTCATCTACAAGTTTGCCAGCGAATTCTACCTAGGTCGCGATCGATTGAGGAGGAAGTGCTCTATACCAATAGAGTATTTTTCCTTTTAAGGAAATAACTAGCAATTTGATCATCACATCTTCTTGAGTGATGTTATAAGTTATAGTCAATGCTACAACATCCAAGCAATGTTCATATGTTGTTTTACCTGTTTTATCATGTGAAGGCAATGCCTTCAATGCCGCTGCAGGGATCGGATTTTGGACCACCAAATTTAGTGGACCTATGTGGTTCCATTTAAGATAAGCTGGTGGAGGGGCAGACATTGTAGAAAATACACTTACATGTACTATATAACTATTGGTAGTCGCTAAAAATGGATTAATACTAGAAATAGGAAAAATAGAGGGTACAAGGGTGGTAATACTAGTAGCAGGTGGATTTTATCTAGCATATACAACTGGATGCACCTTTAGGCTACTAAGATGTAACTCGAAGAACTCAATGGGTTCTTCTGAGTTTCTTACTTTATATTTGGTTATCATATAAGTAAATAATCATGAGTTTTTAACCAGATAAATAGATAAGGTATTTCTTGGGTCTATACCTTTGGACGAAGTCTCCAGGTGATTTGATTTGGATTTTAAAGATCAAATGCAAACACCAAACCTTACATAATATTGTGGGATTTAGGTTCCCACCGGACGTGCAAAAAACTATTGGAACAAAATCTGCCTATGGTTGTTATTTGTGCCTTGATTTTGTCAACATTGAATAGACGAGACTGATCCTAAGATCTTTCATCTAATATCCAGAGGAGGCTGGTTCCTTAATGGTTTTTATGGGGAAAAGAGAAAAGAGAATTACTAAAAGAAAGGGAAATATAGCCGAGGCTAGAGCTTGCTTGTGGTACAGATTAAACAACAACTAAGATGAATACATATACTTGCTAAAGCATTCAATATATCTTCACATAGAAATCATGGATTTCCCAATGTGATTTAGATGTCTATCTAACACACGTATATATCAGATTTCAACTCCAATAATATGATTTATGTTTTGCATAAGTCCAGATCTTAGAACAAACACAATCTATATTTCAATAAGGTGAATAGAAGTGAGAAATATTAATACATACACTTGCATAATGTGAATCAGAAGCCAAATAGAAGCGTAATTGTATTGCTTATATTCAAAGTATATACATCCAGACCTCTTTTCCAAGTGCGTTTACCCTTATATATACCCTATGGTGAGTATCTACTTAAAATTAGTACCTTCTGATATAAAATCAATTACAAGCAATCAGACTACAATCATGCTTCCACATATTTTACATGGCTTCTAACAAATAAAATCTAATAGCAGGAATCTAGGGATTGATATTTTCTACTATCCACTTCCAGTTACTGACACAGGCTCTTGGAGGCATCTTATTCATTACTAAATATATCTATGTTGGCAAAACTCATCAGGTCACAAAATTGTGACACTTTTTCCTTTTTGGCTCTTTCAGGCTACGTCATAGGAGAAAACCCGACATGTCACGAAATCATGATACCTTCTCCTTTCAAGCTCCTTCAGGAGTGAAAACTTGCCATGTCGTGAAATTGTGACATCTGGTCTGTTCAGGTTCTTTGGACTGCTTTGCAAGCAAAAACCTGCCAAGTTGTGAAATCATGATATCTTCTTATAATTTATATTTTGTGTGCAGCATGCTGACAAAAACCTGACATGTCGTGAAATTACGACATTCTTTCTCTTTCTTCTCCTTCAGTATGTATTACAGGTGAAAAATCACCATGTCACGAAATCATGATGCTCTCCTACTTTCTAACCTTTTTTAGCCGCATCCTGGTTAAAACCGACATGTCACGAAATCATGACCTTCTTCGTGCCTTAGCAAATTCTCTACCTCATGCCTCAAAAATGAAATACTAGTCTTTCTATGCAAAAATCTGCTATCTATTGGAGGTAGTCTCTTTTAGACTAACAATTTCTCAACTTCTAAGAGTTAATTTTCTACAACAAGAAAAACCTAGATGATAGTAATCCAATAATATTTTAGAATCTTCTTTCTTTTGCAATAAAATATTAGAATGATAATAAGTATTTCTATAACTCTATAGAAAATAATCTTCACTAGTTGGATTGCCAATCTAGTGGATGCAATGTTGAGTTCTAGTCTTCACAAGTTTTTGCAACTCTGTAGAAAAACTCTAGCCAACTCTTATCAATAAATCATGTGGCTTTCTCTACTTCCTATTATTCTACCTAGAGCTTCTTCTATCAAAAATATATTGTGATGGTATTTGCATGCAGCGGCTCACAATGGCTGATCCAGTTTGTAAATACTCAACAATAGCAATGGTGATCACTTGTGGTTTTCCTTTGATCCACCATGGCTCTGATACCACTATTATATTTTGGAGCCTTAAACTTAAAGGAAATGCAATCACAAGTATTGAAATAAGCATGCAATATTATAACTATGATAATGGCAACTAAACATGCATGAAAATATGATA
Source organism: Wollemia nobilis (assembly GCA_028583015.1). NCBI lineage: Eukaryota > Viridiplantae > Streptophyta > Pinopsida > Araucariales > Araucariaceae > Wollemia > Wollemia nobilis. The sequence continues at coordinate 4,360,950 of JAQPPZ010006183.1, read as the reverse complement.
GAAAACTTCATATAATGCTTTAGAAATGCTCATATAAGAAAGCTCACAATGATCCTCTAATGGAGTTTACAACCACTCCATATTAAAAAAATGGAGCTACATTGTGACTACTACTACTCTAACCTATGCACTCCAAAAATTATTTTTTACAATCACTCAAAATGAGGCCTTTATATAGGAAGATAGATTCCTTACCTCATACTCAAACCTAAGACTTATGTACATGTGGACTACATGCACATTTGCATCATTGAACATTCTAAAACTTGTGCATTTATCAAATTACTCTAATAAACTCTTTATCTCCTAATATAATCCTAATCTAAATATGTACCCATGAAGGTACATTAGTAAAGAACCAAATGATGTAATATATTCTAACATAAATCATATATAGCTCTTGTCCTAAAATCTCAAGAGATAGATCATATCTCAACTTTTAGATCTATAGCTTTATATAATGTTCTTCTCAAAATCATTACAAATATGGGTCCAAGGTGTAGACCAATTGGTTCTTCCAAACCCTGTAAGGGGGGTGGAGGTCCAAGGTTCAAATATCGGGCCTCGTTGGATTGAACACTTGTCCCTTTCCTGGTGCTTTCAGTGATGTAAAAGGTTTAAAATGATTGTGGCATGGTGGTTATAGGGATAGACTACATGAATACTATATGGTGGCTTTTGTGGTAGATAGCATAGAATATATGGCAGCCATAAAATATGGATCTCATGCTTGGATCATCGTGGCAACTACTGATTCCACCATGAAAAAATTTAGGAACACAAACACATTCTCACTTGATGCTAACCCCTGTGATATCTGTTAAAACATTTGGTTTCCAACACCAACATGCATGTGCCCTCTCATTATATGAACCTGTGGCCATCATTTCTATGGTGGAGGTGGTTGTGGCATATCATTATATACCTACATGTTGTTATTGAGAGGCACCTGAAAACAGTAAAAATTTTTTTGTTAGAATTATTCAAAAAATAAAATAGAAAAAATAAATACATGTTAATTCAAAGTAAATACACATTTATTTACTTGAAGATGATGAGATATGATGTATTTGGGTTTCGAGTAGGGTGGGGTGTAAGTTTAAAAATATATGAAAAAATTCAATAAGAATTATTATAATTTTAAGTAAACAAATGTAGAGATAAAATTTGAAAAGATAAACTTACATGTTGTAGGGTTGGCATCACTAGATACATACTGCATATTTTGTGCAAACATAGGTGCATGAGAACCCCCAAGAGAAGAAACACACCTTAAACATTTAAGTAGCCTCTACAATGGTGATGTGTGTGATGCATTGTCTTCATAATAATTAGTGGCCTTCGACATGTGACCCCTTATGGAATTATCCTATTTTGCCCTTGAGGTGACTTCCCTAGTTTGCATTTAGGTGCAAATAAAAATTAAAAAATAAAAACATGCTAAAATATAAAAAACTATTTGATGGTTTAAGATAGAATTATCTACCTTTAACTCCTAGGATGTCATGGCAATACCCTGTAGTGTTGGATGCATTAAAGTTGGTACACGAGTATTTTTTAAGTTATGAAAATTTTCATAAGAAAGTGCTAAAATATAATTAATAGTGCCCACAATGGTCATTGTGTTCATTTGGATTCCATGAAACTCTACTCTCATATGATCTGCAATATATGTGCACCAGTCAAACTTATCATGGTGTAGATAGTGAACCATGTAGGCCAATACCCAGAACTAAAGTTCCATTCTTTCATGCACAATCAGTCTTGCTTGGAAGAAATCAATAATCACCTTTAGAGCTAGATGTTGAACATAGGTGTTTGTTAACCCTCTTTTGACTTAGAGGTGGAAGTTGCACAAAAAATATTAGTTTATAAATTACAAATTTTAAATTTTAAGCATTAATAGAATCTAAGAAATGAGAATTATACCTAACAATAATTTTGTATAGAGATTGTACATCATCTCTATGTAATTTCTATCATTTGGAGACATCACGAACTTTGGTGATACTAGAGGAGCATCCTTGTAAGGAAGATCGGTCAGTCTTTGGATGTCTATAGGCATAATTGTAAATTATAGTTTTATATTCCATGATTGTAGATTAACTATGGCATGGTCATGGTCATAACCATCTATGATACTATAAAGAATAAATTTATCTATCTTGAATTGGGTCATAGAAAGCAAGTTCTGCAAACCTGCATCATTTACCCATGAACATTTGTAACCTGGGGTGGTCAATATATAAAAAATTGTAAAGAAAGAAAGGTATTTGAATATAATTTTTGCATAAGGGATGGATGTGGTGACCATTACTAGTTGTGGAAGCAGGATAAATTGGATTGGGAAGGTTTTTGGGAAATGGTCACTCAGAAAGGGTTTTCTCTGGTTCATTTTGGTTCATAGTTGTAGAAATGAAAATTGGAAAAATAACTCTTGATGCCTTATATAGACAGAAACGACTACAAGTGGACACATGGTAGCATTTCATTTGACATGCAATGCGGTTGACCCATCCTAAATTTGAATACAATTTTGTACCTAATCCAAGTTCAATTCATGTTTTGCATGTGAACCATGATTTGGACCTTGTTTTGCAACCAGATTGAAATTTGGACCTTGTTTTGCATCAGGACCAAGAGCCAAATCATGTTTTGCATCCAAACTACGAGCCAATTTTTTTTTTGCACCTAAACTGAGAGCTAGATCTTATTTTATAGTTAGACCAATAGTCGAACCTTATTTTGCACCCGATCCTAGGCCATACCATGTTTTGGAATATGATCGAGAGTTAAATCTTGTTTTACATCGATACCAAGAGCCAGATCATGTTTTGCATCTAAATCGAGAGTTAGACCTTATTTTAAGCCAAACTGTTAGTTGGATCTTATTTTGCACTTGATTTGAGGCTAGACCATATTTTGTAATAATATCGAGAGTTGAACCTTGTTTTGCAATGGTATCGAGAGCCAAATCATGTTTTGCACCTAGATCGAGAGTCGTATCATGCTTTGCACCCGAAATGAGAGCCAAATTTTGTTTTGCACTCAAATCGAGAGTCAAACCTTGTTTTACATCTAAATTGTGAGTTAGATTTTGTTTTGCAATCAAACAAAAAGTTGGGCCTTGTTTTCCACTTGGATCAAGAGTCAAATCATGTTTTACACCCAAACCAAGAGCTAGAATTTATTTTACACCCAGACCAAGAGCCAAACTTTGTTTTGCACCTGAATTTAGAGTTGGATCTTATTTTACACCCTGATCAAAATCTAAACATTATTTTGCACCTAAACTGAAAGCTAGATCATATTTTGCACCCTAACCGATAGTCAAATCTTACTTTACACCTAGATCGAAAGTCAAACCTTGTTTTGCACCCACATCAAAATCCAGATCTTGTATTACACTTGGATTGAATTTCGAACTCTATTTTATGGTTGGTTTATTGTTGGACCTTGTTTTTCAACCAGTTTTTGGTTGGAAATCTCAAATTCACAATTTTTTTTATAATTTTTGGTGAAAAATAAAGGTAATTTGCCATGTCTCCTAAATGAAGTTGACCAGGATTTCAAAACTAATTCACCTTTTTTTATAATTAAATTTCAGCTATGACCCCTTATGCATAACCCTGATAGGATATGGTTAGCTCTTAACAACCATTGATTTTTTTACTAGATGGGTACAATATATTCTAGTTGAAGTGGTTAATCAATAGGTCATCATCCAACTATTGTAGGACATAATAATCAGTTTTGGAACACTCTCATTTGTCATCATTGATAATGTCACGCCATTAACAAGGGCAAATGGATTTAATTCACACTAGAAAATGGTTTTCTCCTCAAAACCACCTCAAATTATTACCCTTAAGGCAATGGCTTGTATGAATACACATAAAAATTTGAATAGAATCCTAAAGATATTGATTATCAAGTCAAAAAAATGGTATATCAAATTGAAGAAAGCATTAAGGGCTAATAGGGTTACTCTTAAATCATTGACTAAAATTTTCCTTACAACCTGGTGATTGAAAAAAAGGTAGCATTACCCATTAATATATAACCCCCTTCACTTCATATATCCTTGTAAATGAAGCTAGAGGATACTAATACTTTTCCTATGCAAGCCTACCCTAATGCACTATTTCAATTAGAAGAAGAGAGATATAAATCCTTCCAATAGTTTGTGCACTATTAGTAGATCATCAAAAAATAGTTTAATAAATGAGCCACTAATATTCAATTCAAATAAGGATATTTTGTGAATATGGGCCTAATCAAATATGACATAATAAGTATAAATTCCTCCAAAGTAGGATTTACTATATCAACAATGTACAAGCTCCTAATGTTTATGAGGTGATTATGATGGGAGGGAGGATGTTACCTATCTGAGTTAATGGGAAAAACTTATGCCATTTGTCAATATAAAATAGAAAGATCCATTTGTAAACATGTAAAACCTACCATACTTTTTTATTTTATTTATTTTTCTCTTTTTTTTGTTTCATACAACAAAAATTCTCATTCTATTAACTAAAAATATCAAAAGAGACACTTAGTCCCCTTCTTACTTCATTTTCTAGAAAATATCAACCTAATCAATCAATGGAAACAAAATATTATAAATTTCTTATAAGGTGAAATTTTATCGATTCACTAGACATATCCAATGATTTTTTGGATTTTAGAAGTGATGTCATCCCTGCATTAGTAGGAATTTTACCAAGTCTTTCAATCCATGATCAATTCAAAAATTTGTTGAATTTTGGTGATTCAATCAAATTAAGTTGATGTGGTGGATTGTAAGCCCTTACCCCTCCTAAAATATTGATATGTCAAACAAACAATGTGATTTATCAAACTATAGAACATCATGCTAACATAGGTCTACAAAGACCTAGTGCCTAGCAGAGGTAAGGGAGGAAAGCAAGTGATATAATCTTTATGGAAGTATGATTTATTGATGTAATTAAAAGATAGGGATTTTTATGATGTTAACATGAGTATTGAATGATTGAATCCAAAACCAAAAGATCCCAAATAAATTATTTTTCATTGAGAACCCCACTGATCTATTGACTTCAAAGAAAATGGGGTCAAAGGGATGATGATATTATAATAAAGTCATCCAAAATTTTGTCGATCCATTAGAAAAGATTATGTTTCAAAGTGAATTTTTTTATAATGAGAAAATTAATTTTACATGCATATGGTGGATTATCAAAAATTTATAAATAGGAGGCAAGGGAGTGGTCATTTCATTCTATATTTATAACCTTGAATCTCGAGCACACTCTGCACCCTAGCACACAAGCAACTCTCTTGCATGAAGAGCATTCCATCCTAAATTCCTATAACTTTACAATATTATTCTCATACATAAAGGGTTTCTAAACCCTCAATTCAAATTCCAACTAATTAAAACCCTATATTTCTTAAGCAAAACCCTAGCGATGCACTCTCTTTCACTACAAAAGAGACCTCAACAATCTAAGTGTATTCCTTGTTGCTTTGTTGAACTTATTTTTTCCATAAGAAAATTCACATTTAGCACATTGTGATGTTGTCCCACTACTTGAAGGTACCCTTTGGATTTACCTAAAACTTGTGCAATTGTCATATCTCTAAACCTACCATAGTAATAACCACGACAAAATCAGGCAAGTTTCCTTTCCCCTATCACTTTTTCTTCTCTTAGCCACTATAAATTTCAACCTTATCCTTTCCCTATGGCAATAACAAACCCTTATTTATCTTCTTGTTGTTCCAAATAATTTACTCTTCAACCCCAATGATCTACCAACACTGACTTATATTCGAAAGGGGAAACTATGTTGAAATCTCCAAAAAATTTGTGTGTTGGTGATTCATAAACTTCATTCCCATAAATCATCCATAAATTTATAATATATCAATTCACACAATTATCCCACAAAATAATTGAGTCTACTAGTAAAAAAAAGAGATAAATTCCAATAATTTGCTAGACATATTTGACGATTCATCAAAAAAGGAGATTAGGGGTAAAACTTAGAGTAAACTTTTCTAGTTTGTTAAACTTTTAATGAATTGTAAGAGCAAAAACATAAGATATTTTTAAGAAGCTTGCACTTTTATTACAAAATGGATTCAACCAAACCAAGCACCATCCCCACTAGAGAGGTGTTGGAAATATTGAGCATGATATGTTGTCATTAATGTCAAAAGAAGGCATGTTGAAATTATGCATGGCAAGGTTTTTATCTCATAGAAAAAGAAATGGTTCATAATATTTATTTTTAAATATTATGAAGGAGGTCCAAGAGGTTTAAAGTTGTTTGGTTCACAGGAAAAGCATCGACAAAAGGACAAAGGTTTAAAAAATAAATAAGGGGTTTACTTTGCAAGGGCCAAGGTTTACAAAAAAAAAAAGATGATATTATTTTAAATATTATCATATTTTGCAAAGGCTAAAGGTGATTAAAATAATATTATAATATTATAAATATTATAATACAAAGTTGAGGTGCCATTTTGAAATGAAGCAATTTGAATTTAAAGTGGGCCGACATGATAAAATCAAGAGGTAAAAGTATATAAATTATATCCTTAATACTTTGGCAATAGAGTGAATTAATCGATTTCCATTTCATGTAGAAGATAAGGGTGCAGGATTTGTCTCAGGGTGCAGTAGAGAGAAGGAAGAGTGCACTCATTAGTTGACGTCATCTTCCTGGGTAGACTAGACAGTGCTTGGCTTTACACTAAGGCTTTGTGGGGAGTAGGTCTATGGTTTGAATCATGTGAGCTTCGTTTCATTGACGATTTTGATTTTTGAAAATCATGATTATGCTGAGATAAGAACAATATCAAGTGGAACCTCTTTTGGTTCCAAGTGGCACAATAGAGTAGTTGGTTAGGGTGCTTGTGAAAGCACTATTGTGGTAGAGATTTACGGGTTGAATCCCATTGAGTGCATTTTGTTGGCAGAGCGTGCGACGTCGTTGAGCAAGGTAAATAAAATAATTTTTATATTATTTCTAAGGTTGCTGGTGTTGGTAGGGTGTGTGACGTTGTTTGAGCAAAGGTAATAAAATAATCTTGATCTTTATAAGCTTAGAAGATATAAGGACATTTAAGATAATAAATATTTGCATTGAGATTTGTGATTTGACATTAGAGTGTATTGAATGTTTATTAGCTAGTAGAAATAAGGTGTGACAAAGGTTATGTGTTTAGGTAATCTATGCCTTGTGTGTTGATTATTTATTTGCAAGCATAGGAGAAATAAGGTGTGATTGGTATGTTGAATATTATTTTGCAAGCATAGGAGTAATAAGGTGTCATAGTGGTTTAACATTGTATTGTAAATCTTGCATGGTAAAAGGATAAATATGAGAGGTTGTTGTTGTATGATGAAGCTTTTTTTGTGAATACATAAGGAGGGTCATAAAGAAACATTTTCAGATTTCATTGTGCATATTTTTGAGAAGAAAATTTCATGTGGATGTTTTGAGAAAATATCTTGCTAACCCTTGTAGTGGCATAAGGAGGATAAGTTCTTTGTAAGATAGGTTTTGAGGACATATCTTCATCAAAGAAAAATAAGAGGTATGGGCATATCATTCCTTGTTTAAGATGTTTGGTTGAGTAAATGTTTTTGGAATATAAGGTGGAGATAAAAGGGTTGTTTGGTAAGCATTGTTGAAAATATTTGAGTTAGGGTTTGAGATATTTGTGCATCATTGTGAAACATTTTGAGCATTGGTTTGAGAGATATTGAAAGCATTTGTGAAAGTGTTTGAGATCAATCTTGTGAGAGAAATTTGTGCATTAGTGTGATTGATATTTGAGAGTAAATTTGCAAGAAAGATAAATCAATTTTATGAAGCAAGATATATACTGTGTTGATTTGATTTGAAAGGGATTTTGCAAGAGATAAATATTGGATTAGTTGAATGCAAGATTTGTGAATGTGAAGAACATATTGGGATTTTGATAGTGTACATCATTCTCTATATGTTCCAGAGGTTAAACGAATTTTGAGTAGAATATATCTGTTTGAAGAAAGCATTTATGAAAAATATATAAGCTTTGTTTGTATGCAATATTTGAAAATATTTTAGCAGGTTTAGTGAGTAGCATTAAGGCATATTTGAGCAAGTCTTTTGAGAAGACTTTTTTTTTGGTAGATAAGATACTATAGCATTAAAACCGGGTTTTACAGGTTGACCCAAAACCTTTAACAAAAATCAGCCGAGGGTTATTGATGAACATATCCTTACTAAGGATCCTATATATGTAAAATCTACATGCCACCAAAGCCATTACATCCGGTAAGGCACATAGCCTGTTATAAAAAAGAAACTTCCCATACAAAATTTTGGGTATACCCTAAGAAAACACACATGCATCATAATTACAAAAAAGAAACAAACATAGATCCCTTCCTTGAGACAATGGAGAAACAAAAAGTTGCAGACACACATAGCAGAGTACTAAAAAACTCCCACAAGCTCTGTATTGATAGTTACTCTTAATAATTCTTTGGTAATTGCTTTCTTCCGTATATGACATGCTTTGATACCACATACTATCTTGGCCAATCAACCTTGGAGAAGTGAACCTGATGGCTAGATTTATGGCTGTGGCTATCTGGTGGTCCACGTGGCTTTGGTTCGAAGTCTTATATTGTCATTTCTTTCCTTCCCTGTGATTATCAACCAACCTCAAATTACTAAGATGACTAGGAGCCATGTTATCTGACATGGGGACTAGTCTTTGTGGTATTTCCAAGCAGCATCCATGAAGACTGATAGCTCAGATAATTTTTATTGTGAGTCCAATTCAAAAAAGAGACAGGAATACTCCTAGCCTTCGAACTTACAGTGCCTTCCCTATTGGTAAATTCGACTATCATTCTTGGCATTCTTGTTGAATAAGCTCCTCTACTTAACTCGGGATACCATGTTCCCATTTTAAAAGTCTGTCACCATCGACACCCAAATTGGCTAGCTTATCAACAATTTTGTTAGCTTCTCAAAAGACATGTTGGGATTTTCTATAATGTCTTCCCTGGAAAAGGATCATAGCCTCTTCAACAATTGTTTTAATCCTCCAAGGAGGTGTTTTCCAATTATTGAGGATATTTATAACATGCATAGATTCTCCTTCTATGATAAAATTGCCTTCTAAGTCTTGAGTCATTTTAAGGCCTCTCCACATAACTCTAGCTTCAGCTTTGTTGTTTGTCCTTGTTCCCAAATATTTAGAAAATGCAAGCATCATATTCCCATTATGATCTCACACAATGCCACCAACACCTGCTCTGCCAGGATTATCCTTAGCTACTCCATAAAAATTAAGCTTAAACCAACCCGTAGGAAGTGGATACCACTTAACATTGGCTCTAGGGTTGACTACCCTAGGCACAAACTCATATAACAAGGTTAAGCTTAAATATTGAGCAATCATGGTCTCTTGTAGATGAGGTTTATAACTATAAAAAAGGATAAGGTTCACATTCTCGTTGGCAAAGGATAGGATCCTGGCAATGATAGTTTGATGATCATGGATAGACTTATTAAAGACTCTATGGTTCCTTTCTAACCACCTGCCAAAGATAGTGATTGAGACAAATTTTCCACATGTATCTAAGTCTTTGGCTTGAAAAGGGGTAAGGACACTGGATGAACAAATCAAGTATGGTGGCTGGTTTAATCCATGAAATATTGAAGGCCTAAAAAACCCCACTTAGGATAGTCAAGGAAAAATGGCACTCAAGGAAAATGTGATAAATGGTCTCCCAATTAGCCCTACACAGATAACAATTATTAGTGATACAAATACCTTTACACATCATATTATCAATGGTTAGAATTATTTTTTGGATAACCAGCCATGAAAATACTGCAATTTTTGGAATTAAATATTTTATCCAAATTAAGTCCTTTTGGAGGACAAAATCCTCGTCATCAAGTAGAAGCTTGTTAGCTGATTTAACAGTGAACTTCCTAGTTTTCGTAGGAGCCCAGGTCACTTGATCTTCCTTGGGTCTCATGGGGATAAAATGTTACCCAAGAATGTTACAAAGATCATTTAATTCTACTTGAAATTCTTGAATTATTATTTGTTTCCACTTCATTCTACCTCTGTCATCAACCATATAATCGAAGAATTTTCTGCCAATGAGTTCTTTTGTGATATCTCTGATTCAGGCTAAGTTAGGATATTGTGTCAGTGGTTCATCCTTAGCCCACCTGTCATTCCAGCAATTTATCCTCCCACCATTGCCTAAAACCCATCTTAAACATTTTTTGATGATTTCCTTACAATTAAGAATTGCTTTCCAAAAAGCAGAACCTCTGATTGGAACTGAGTCACTTAGAAATTCCATATTTTTAAGATGCTTTCGTTTGATGATAGTTGTCCATTCATTTTCTTCACCAAAAATGAGATGCCATGCCTGCTTAGCTAGTAAAGATAAATTTATATGAGAAATTCTCCTCAGACCTAAGTCCCCATTTTCCCTAGGTCTACACACTTTGGTCCATCCTACAAGGTGTATCCTTTTTTTCTCCTCTGATCCAGTCCATAAAAATTCTTTTTGGAGTTTCTCAATTTTTTGTAAAACCTTCATAGGGGATTTGAAAACGAAGAGGAAATATACTGGAATGCTCTGAAGAGAGGCCTTAGTGAGGGTCAACTTTCTTGCTTGAGATAGAAGATGACCTTTCCATCCAACAAGTTTTTTTGAATTCTTTCAATAACCCTGTCCCACATTGACTCTCTTGGAGAACCAAATAAAAGAGGGAGACCAAGATACAAAGTGGGGAGGTTTTCTATATCACACCCTACAATTTTTGCAATCCTTCCTCGCCTCTGAATGGGGGTGTTCGAGGAAAATTTGAGCAAGTCTTTTGAGAAGACTTGAAGGAAGATTTGAGCAAGTCTTTTAAGAAGGCTTGAAGGTATATTTGAGAAAGTCTTTTGAGAAGGCTTGAAGGCATATTTTAGCAAGTCTTTTGAGAAGGCTTGAAGGTATATTTTAGCAAGTATTTTGAGAAGGCTTGAAGGCATATTTGAGCAAGTATTTTGAGAAGGCTTTAAGGTAGATTTTAACAAGTATTTTGAGAATGCTTGAAGGCAGACTTGAGGAAGTCTTTTGAAAATATTGAAGGTAGATTTAAGCAAGTCTTTTAAGAAGACTTGAATCAACTTTGAGGTATATTTGAGAAAGTCTTACAAAGACTTGAGACAACATTGAAATAAATTTATGAGCAGAATTAGAGTATATTTGTGCTAGACTGGTGACAGGGTTTGGTGCAGACTTGAGATAGAGTTGAGAGTATATTTGGTTGCTGATTTGATCAAGATTTGTGTTTAGGATTGGGGAAGATTTAAGATAAATTTGAGAGTGGTTTTGGTTTATGATTTGATCAAGATTTATGTTAAGGCTTGAGGTATATTGGAGCAGAGTTGAGCAGAGCAGAGGGGATAGAGTTCTGTGGAGAGAGATCAACAAACCAGAGTAGAGGGTATAGAGTTCTTTTATGGAGAGAGATCCACAAATCAGATCCAGAGAGGGAATAGATTTTTCCTGTGGAAAGAGATCCGTGAAACAGGTGGAGAGATAGAGTTCTTTTGTGTATAGATATCCACGAACCAATTGAAGTGATAGAGTTCTTCTGGATCAAGTTCCATGAACCAGATAAGGGATAGAGTTCTCCTATGGAGAGATATCCATGAACCAGAGTAAGGGGAAAGAGTTCTCCTATGGATAGAGATACACAAACCAGAGTAAGGGGAAAGAGTTCTACTATGGAGAGAGGTCCATGAACCAGAGCAAGGGGGTAGAGTTCTCATGTGGAGAGATCCACAAATAAGAGTATAGGGGATTGGTGTCTCATTTGGATAGAGGTCCATAAACATTGTAATAGGGAATTGATTCCCAAGAGATTTGTTGAGAAAAATTAGAAGAAATATTTTCTCCGTGGATGTAACCCACATTGGGTGAACCACGTTAAATTTGTGTCTCTCATGTGTGTGATTATTTATACATTGCTTTGATTACTGCTATTGATATTGCCATTGATAATATTGTTTGGGAAATAAAAGTAAAAGTTGATCTTATACTGTTCACCCCCCTCTCAGTATAAGCCTCTATTCTTCAAGAGGTGATAAAAATTAAGTTAGAAGAGGAATAATACTCTATCAATGATTCACTCCCACAATACACATCATAATAGTCTTCCACTAATAGTAGGAAGAAAACTCTTGAACCATCTCAAATAAAATGTAAGAGGACCTCCACACACCCACAATACAAACAATCTAGAAAGAGAAGAGTATGGAAAAAATTGTTCATCTTTACAATGGGGTCAAATATGGAGATCTAAGGTTTATCTTATAGGACTCAAGGAGGGAGACCATGAGATGCTACAACATGTATCCTAATAATTCTTGGAGTATAGCAAGATTGTGGATTTCAAGGGTAGGATAGTTTATGGTTCCTAGGGTATGGGAGTACTCCAAGTTAATGCATACCTATACTAGGAGATATGGAAGAAGCGAGCAGGCCATAGTTCCATGGATATTGGATGTGCCTCTAATTTTGATCACCCTGGAGGTCATCTATAGTATGATGCATATATCAGATTACATATTTAGCTAGATCTTATGCTCTTCCAATACAATTATTTAATGAAAAGGATTAGAGTCCTAGGGAGAATTTTTTGGCTATGCAAATAAAAAATCCCAATGAAGCATGGGGTTCATATAAATATGTTCAAATAGGAGGTACAAATGACACTATCAATGATTATATTTATGATAGGCATTAGGTATGATAAACTCATCAATAAAGAATATCTTGGTATATGTTATATACATTATGGAAGTGGTGAGGTATTCTCAAATGCTATATTGTGTCATGTTAATCTCTAAAGATATCAATAGACAACCAAGGAATTTCAAATATGCTAGAATCTTCACCTTCTGCTCACACATGATTTGGCTAATAATGCATCAAAGGAGGGATTGCTTGATATTTATAGATAGAATAAAATAAATTCAGTACGGCAACCCCTATCAAATTTTAATCCATCGAGGTCCCTTGTATCAAACATATAATATTTTATTATGATTTTAGCATCAATGTAAATAAGCTAATTTTGGAGAGAGTGAGGGGTAGTCTTCCAAGATTGTCCCTAGTATATTATACAATTGTACAAAATAAGGATGAGAAAATAGCTAAATTTTAATTAGGATCTTATTCTTCATGTGTCTACTTGTATGGGTTCTCTAAGGAGGATTTTAGACCACCTACATATGTTCCTAACTATATTTTTGCATTAGGGGTAGTCAAACAGTTAGACCTAATTGACACATTTTTGAAAATATCAAAAGAGGACCAATCCATTTAATCATTAAAGAAGCTAATTAATAGTCAACCCCTTTTTTATAGAGGTTCATATAAGAACAATTTAAGAGAGTTAGGAAATATAGTTTAGTAGGAGTTAGATATAGGTAGGCCTACCTTGTTGATGTAGATATTGCTTGACAAGAAGATTCAAGCTATCTGCATGCATGAGAATGGATTTAAAATTCAAAATATTTTAAATCTCAATTAGGAGGCTAAGAAAAGGATCGATGTAGAAAACATGTGGGAAGAAAAAGTGAAATTCTTGAGGGAGAAGCCCTTTCCTTCGTTTTACTTCTATAGGGAAATTTTGGAGCAAAAAGGAAAATAAATCCACCTAAATTTTGACTTATATGTGTATATATATTATTAGACTATCAAAACACTTAACAAGGATAAATATAATTGAAACTTGGGAAATGTGGCAATGTACACTTGAATGAGGTATGAGACTAAAGACCCCAAGCTCAAGAATAAACCCAATATAATGAAGGGTAGCTTTGATGATATATTATCAAACATTTGGGAAAAGCAACACCCCCAAGAGATGGATACAAGGAGAAATCAAGGTCAAATACAAGCTTAAGTCTCCTATCCCTAAGTTTCTACAAGTATGGAGAGATTAGAAACAATCAAGAGGGTTTCACAGACCATGATAGAAAAAGTGTATTCAAGATACATTGAAGAGATAGGGACCTTACACACTATAAGAAATATAAAGAGATAAGAGAATAGATCAAAATATATAAAAGACCTAGTCAATCCAAGTATAATTGCATGGGTGGGAACCAGAGGTGGCATGGGAGAGACAAATAAAGGATAAATTTCTACCAAGGAAGGGGCCTTAGATATCATCACGAGTGAAGAGGTGGAACATATGAGAGCTTCCACTTTTGACCCTGTAAGTGATCATGACCATCTTCTCCACCATATCCTTTTCTCTCCCACCTATTATTTTTGCTTTTTACCTTTCTTTTTCTTAACTTTACCCTTCCACTTTTCCTTCTTCTATTCCACCTTCACCTTTTTCTAACATAGTTGTATGTATTTTATCACCATGCACACCTCACCATCTATAAATTTAACTTCCATCCCCACTCCATTTACCACCACATCATCCATTTTTGATTTATCCATATCCACCATAACCAACCCATACCATGTCAACCATGGCATATTATACATGGATATCTTGCACATCACCTACCACCACCCCTTCATGCACATCCATTTTTAGGAAGGAAAAAAACATTGTAATTTTTATCCCTTCTTCCAAAATAATGAACCTATTGCTAAAGCACCCATAGATATTATAGATAAATAAGTTCTAGTGTAGAAGGCTCCTAAAACCACACAAGCACCAATAGTTCTAGGGCAATCTTAATATATGGACACTAAGCACAAACACAACTCCAAATTGTATCAATTTTAGTCCATTAAGTGAGATTTTTAGAAGGATAGGTTAATCCTACATAACCTATGACCCATTTCTCATTGCAAACCATCATTCAAACCAAGCAAGTGAGCATGGAAACTATGTAAAAGTACCTATTGGAAGTCTAACAAACCATAGACCATGTTTTAGTAAGTCACTTTGTTACAAAGGCATATCTTCCCTCAAGACATACATGGTAGGTAGAGGCAAAAAATTTATATTTATAGAGGCACATATTTTAGACCCAAGCTACACCATGACTATTTCCTTAGATTATGTGGCTAGGTTTCCAATCCCAAACCTACAACGTGCAATACACATTGCCATTTCTAATTTTTAGAGTAAGAAAAGCTAGCCATGTCCTACAATTAGCTAACATTGGTCAATGAGAACCAAGCCTACACCAAACATGGTAAGAAACTCATTGTGGCACTAGAGAGGATGAATACTAAGATGTTATAGATAGAAGATGAGAACAAAAATCTTAAGGTAGAGCTAGAATGCCTAAGGAAAAAAGGATGACCAAGAGTAGCAAACATTGTATTTGGAATAAGAGAAATAGAAGTGGCTTTAAGAAAGGGATGAGGCTCTAAAGAAAAATAATAATAAAATATCCCAATTTAAGCAATATATATTATTAATTCCAAGGCCTTTTCCATAGATATTATTAACAATATTTGGGATAATATTGTGGAAGATGTCAAGCATGCCAAGATCTACTTGTAACACATCTAGGTGTGTGATGGACTATTATTGATGTCCCATACTACCATCATCAATGTGGAATTTGAGTTGGAATCCAAAATGAACCACAACAAATAATGAGGAAACCTATAAAGCCACTAGTCAGTAGTTGTAATAATTAGAACTTCCAACAAAATAGGTTATCCGAATAATGAATGCGCCTCTCAAGTAGAAAATATTTTCAACCCATAAATATTCCTATGATAATTTAAAAGGGGCTATGGAGAAGCTAAAAATATACATCATCCAATTGGTCCAATGATAAATTCTCAACCATCTCTATGATCAAGGAAATATAAATTCTAAATAAGTGTATGACAAATTGATTGAAAAAAATAAGAAAATACCTAAAGTAGACAAAGCTTCTCCCATAGATATAATAGGCATCTTGAAACTTTATCAGAATGGGTGAAGGCTATCCTAAAGTTAGAAAAATAGCTATATCAAGAATATTTTGATTTCTTGATAGCAATGGCACAACTAGAAAGCATTACAATTTATTTTAATGTAGATTGGTCTACCTTACAGAATTTTCCATCTAAATGAAGGCTTGTGGACATCTTTGTTCCCATGAATAAGATAGTTTAGGGTTCTTCATAAACCAGGATTATCATCCCTGCAAGTCACCACAAACATACTCGAAGTAACTACCATGGTCCCTTATGAGAGACTTGATAGTAGAATCTAGGCATAAGCAACAAGGATCCTCAAACAAAATAAGGGAGGACTTGATGCTTTTGGAATTTTGTGACACCCTAGTAGTGAAGTAACAAAGATATCTAAGTCAAATATCGATGATCCATCAAGTTGCAATGAAGTAAACTAGTGCTTCATTGGAGTTTGTGAATTGATGATACTACAACCTAAAAGGAGGATTGAAGGTTGAAAGTGACTATTTTGTTATTTTACTATAAAATATAAGAGTGAAACTATTTAACTTAGGGTAAAAGTGGTAAATTTCCTACTATAAATAGGAGAATTTGGATCATTGTATATATGTTTTGGCCATTTTGAGAAGACCAAATCTATGCTCTTTAGTTGTAATCTTAATATCTTGTATGAATGGAAAACTATACTTGCCCATTTTTTAATACTGTATTTCAATTGGTCAAACCTATCTATGTATAAATGTTTTTTATGGTCATTCCTTTACATTTACCTCTTAGTCCTCTTTTTTGTTGCATGCATGCTTAAAATGAATTCATATTACTATTATCAGGTATTCTTTAGATGGAACAATTGATCACACATTAGCCTTACTTTGGTCTCTCATCGTATTTTCTTTTATTGCTTTTATTTCAATATCTTGAACCCTTATCTTCATATGTTTTATCTTCTCCAATATATTTGATAATTTGATCATAGGTTAGTGGGAATTCGGCCTAAATTTGGAGATTAAGGGGGATATAACCCCACCCTTTCCAAGATGTTTGATGTGGGGTCATAGGTGTAATCATCAAGTAGTCAACCTTGTGAATAAACAAGTATTAATTATTAATTTTAATAATTATTTTTTGCTTATTTTATGTTGACCTATTATTAGTCCATGCAAATCATAACACTATAACTTTCCATTCATTCACAAAAATTATAGGTCCCATATTTTGTAAAGTAGTTTACTATAACACTATTCAATAGTGAATTCTTGGAAAAACAATTTCCTTTTATAGAGAAATTAAAAAACAAAAAAACTTGCATGTAATTTTTTATACTCTTTCTAATTAATTGTCATGGGTTTTACTTTATAGAGATAGTAATATAAATAGGTTTATACATAGGCACCGACCACTCATACGTATTAAGATTGTATGTGAGACTTGACTATGATCCTTCTATACAACTAAAATATCTCTTTGTAATTTGTTGTCATAAATTTTAGTTTATAGTGAAGCTAAGATAACTCAATTGAGGGTTAATAATTCAAAAATATAAATACTAAGTTTTTATATATGTTGATACTTGAATGTGATCCTTATATATAAAAAAAGAAAAAGCTGATATTCTCACAATGACACTGAGAGGGGGGGTGAATCAGTGTAGCAATTTAAATACAGATCTACAACTCTTTAAAACTTAAGCAGAGAGAACTTAAAAATAGATAAAGCAAATAAACAAGAGAGCATTCCACAACACATGATTTAACGAGGTTCACCAGATTTGGCTACTCCTCAAAAATTAGACTGCTTGGACTCCCATCCAAATCCAGCCTTTGCAAAGCACCAACTTTACAAACAATTTATCTGCACCAACAGAAAGGAGCACCAACCCCCTAATGCCAAGCACCAACTTGGACTTTAGTTCTGAACAGATTTTATGACATAAAAATGCCTTCTCTGCAACAAGACCCTCACTGGTCTAATTCCTTTTTAACAAAAACTGCATATTCTTACAGCTCTGCTATTCTCTCTTATAGCTCTCTCTTCTGTATATTTTTTAGCATAATACTCTCTATACTTTTTCACAGTTCCTTTTTCCTTTTTATTCGACAAATCACAACACTCTTGCCACGTGCAGAGCTCAACCCTAACCCTAACTTCCTGCACATGAAAACATTCTTTCGGCTCTGCTTACTACGTTGTTAATAGCCTTAAAAGCTTACTTACGTCTCTGACAGACTTATCTGCCCACTTTACGGCTCTTACAACCTTTTCGATGCTTTGTAAGTAAATCCGCTGTTCTGATAGATTTATCTTTCTATTTACGACTCTGACCGTCTTACCTACATTTTTATGGCTCTGACAATCTTACCTACGTATTTACAGTTCTGACAGTCGAACCTGCTTATTTATAGCTCTAACAGCTATAGAACTACCGCTCTGACAGCTTTTTGTCTTCTTCTCGGCATGCAAGCGCGAAAACACATGTCACAAAATCGTGACACTTTTTGCCTTCGTACACTCTACTTGGCATGCACCCACGAAAATGGAACATGTCACGAAATCGTGACACTTTTCCACTTTTTTGCATGCACCGTAAAATGGAACATGTCATGAAATCGTGACACTTTTCTCCTGCACTTCTCTTTGCATGCACCAAAATGGAACATGTCACGAAATCGTGACACTTTTTCTCCTCCTTCTCTTTGCATCCCAGAAAATGAAACATGTCACGAAATCGTGACATATTTTCTCTCTCCTCTTTCCTTCGCTTTCGCCCACGAAAATGAAACATGTCACGAAATCGTGACATCTTTTTCTCTCTCCTCTTTCCTTCGCTTTCGCCCACGAAAATGAAACATGTCACGAAATCGTGACATCTTTTCTCTCTCCTCTTTCCTTCGCTTTCGCCCAAAATGAAACATGTCACGAAAATCGTGACATCTTTTCTCTCTCCTCTTTCCTTTGCTTTCACCCACGAAAATGAAACATGTCACGAAATCGTGACATCTTTTTCTCTCTCCTCTTTCCTTCGCTTTGACCGTGAAAATGAAACATGTCACGAAATCGTGACATCTTTTTCTCTTTTCCTTTGCTTTCCTTCTTGTCAAAACAATGTCACGATATCGTGACATTTTTTCTCCTTAGCGCTTCTTCTTGCAAATTGTCGTGAAATCGTGACACTTTTTCTTGCAAGCTCTCTCTCCTCCATTCATGTCATGAAATCATGATAGTTTTCTTGCACTTTCTCTCTCCTTCGTTATGTCACGAAATCACGACAGAAAACATGTCGCGATATCGCGACAGTTTTCCAGCTTTTTCTCTCTCCTCCGTTATGTCACGAAATCATGACAGAAAACATGTCACGATATCGCGACAGTTTTCTTACTTGTCTTTTTCTTTGATTTTTTGAATCTGGGCCACTTCTGTCTTCTTGGAAATTCATTGTACCTATTCTGACTGACCTCTGAACATCTGTCCACTACATCATCAATTGATCTATCTGTCTGAGTTGACAACAATGACAATACTGTTTCTGCACCTTGCTCAACAATCTCCCCCTTTGGAATTGTTGGCAACACATGTGCAATTTCCAAAAATTCTTCTCCCCCTTTGACAATAATACCAAAGGGCTGCTGCAGACTCCCCCTGAGTCCATGCACAACATTCTCAGGCACACACTATTATAGTTAGCAAAAAAATACAAACAAGAGCAAACAAATATATATCAAAGGGCTGATAATCAAATATATAAATGCTCCCCCCGAGAATGTGTTCCCGAAAGCTAGTCAGTTCTTGGGTAGTGTGACCACTCCCAACTTACTGCGGAGATATTCAAAAACTTCCTTGGGCAATGGTTTGGTGAAGATATCTGCTACTTGCTCTGTAGTTGGAACAAAATCCAATTTAACCTCACCTTCTGCAACTTTATCCTTCAAAAAGTGATACTGGATTGCAATATGTTTGGTTCTTGAATGCATAACCGGATTCTTTGAGATGTTAATAGCACTGGTATTATCACATTTAATAGAAATTGGCTCTTTGAAGTTAATGCCAAGATCTTTCAGGGTTTGTCTCATCCATAAAATCTGTGTACAACATGTTGTTGCTGCAATGTATTCTGCCTCTGCTGTGGATAGAGAGACTGATTCTTGTTTCTTGTTGTGCCATGCTACCAACTTGTCTCCAAGATAGAATGCACCACCACTGGTACTCTTTCTGTCATCTATACATCCTGCCCAATCTGCATCAGAATATGCAAAAAGAGTGAAATCCTTACCTTTTGGGTACCATAACCCATACTCCATAGTACTCTTGAGGTACCTAAAGATCCTCTTCATAGCTGTCACATGATTCTCTTTGGGACTAGCCTGAAATCTTGCTACCATGCATACTGCCTGTAAGATATCTGGTCTTGTAGCTGTTAAATACAGCAGGCTCCCTATCATAGATCTGTACATGGTCTGATCTACATCTGGAGATTTGTCATCCTTGCTCAACTTGCAACCTATTGTCATGGGAGTGCTAACGGGTTTACAATCCTCCATTGTGAACTTTTTTAGCATTTCTTTCACATATTTAACTTGAGAAATAAAAATGCCCTTTTCACTTTGGTTAACTTGCAGTCTAGGAAATATGAAAGTTCACCAATCATAGACATTTCAAATTCTTTTTGCATTTTATTTGCTATGTCTCTACATGACTCATCATTGCTGTTGCCAAAAATTATATCATCAACATAAACAACAAGGACAATAAGTTGGCCATTGTCTATTTTGACATACAAGTTACTATCCACCATACCTTTCTTGAACCCTTGTTCAGTGAGATAGTTGTCTAGTCTTGCATACCATGCTCTGGGTGCCTGTTTCAAGCCATACAAAGCTTTCTTCAACTTGCAAACAAAGTTGGGATTATCACCGAGTTGAAAACCATCTGGTTGCTCAATATAAACTTCTTCTTCAAGATTTCCATTCAGAAATGCTGATTTCACATCCATCTGATAAACTTTGAAATTCCTGTGGACTGCTAAAGCCAGAAACATTCTGATTGCCTCGAGTCTAGCCACTGGTGCAAAAGTTTCCTCAAAATCAATACCTTCAACTTGAGCATAGCCTTTACAGACCAATCTTGCTTTATTCCTTACAACCTGTCCGTCTTCATTCAATTTGTTTCTAAAAATCCATTTAGTACCGATTATGTTTTTATTTACAGGCCTTGGTACTAACTCCCAGGTTTTGTTTTTCTCAATCTGATCTAGTTCTTCATTTATTGCCTTCATCCAACTTTCATCTGTGCTTGCTTCAGCAATATTTTTGGGCTCAATGCTGGATAATAGGGAGTAGTTACTTACTACTCTTCTTCTTGTCTTAACACCAACTATGGGGTCCCCTATAATTTGTTCTCTGGGATGATTTTTCTGCCAGCTTCCTGTTTTAAATTTATTGTTTTCTTCTACTTTTGAATCAATACTTAAATCATCTGGGTCAATTTTTTGATTCTCTTCTGTTTCCTTTTCTTCATCTCCTTCAATAACTTCTTCATAAATAGGGTAGTTTTCTTCACAGCTGACAGCTTGTCTCCTATCTTCATCAAATTTAACATCGACACTATCTACAATTTTCTTTAGCCTTTTGTTGTAGCATTTGTAAGCTTTGCTTTTTGATGAATAGCCAACAAAAATACCTTCATCAGCTCTATCTTCAAACTTACCAAGATTATCTTCAGTTCTTTTGATATAACATTTGCTGCCAAAGACTTTGAAGTATTTTGTTGTTGCCTTCTTGCCGAACCAAAGCTCATAAGGGGTTTTGCTTTCATGTGTCCTCAACATGCACCTGTTTTGGATATAAACTACAGTATGGACTGCCTCTTTCCAAAATCTGTCTACAATTTTGCTTTCAGTCAACATTGTCCATGCCATTTCTTGCATAGTTCTGTTCTTTCTTTCTACAACACCATTCTGCTGAGGTGTCCTTGCTGCTAAAAACTGTCTTCTGATCCCATATTTTTGATAGTATTCTACAAACTCCTCTGAGATGAACTCTCCTCCTCTATCTGATCTTAAGCATTTGATCCTCTTTCCTGTTTCATTCTCAACTTGGTTTTTGAAAGTCTTGAACATTTCAAAAGCTTCAGATTTCTGCTTCAAAAAGAATATCCAGGTCATTCTGGAATAGTCATCTATGCAAAGCATAAAGTATTTGTCACCATTTATACTTTGAGTTCTCATAGGTCCACATAAATCAGTATGAATTAGTTCTAAGGGTTTGCTGGTAAAGTACTCCTTTGATTTAAATGTGGCTCTAGTTTGCTTCCCCTTTTGACATGAAGCACAAATACTATTTAGTGGTTTGCCAATGGAAGGTATATCTCTTACTGCCCTTTTTGAACTTATTTTAACCAAATTGTCAAAGCTGATATGACCGAGCCTTTTGTGCCACAACCAATTTTCATCTTCTTGTCCAATCAAGCATGCTCCTTCTGAGGTCTCTGAGAGAGTATACAGATTTCTAGAAGTCCTTGATCCAGTAGCAATTAACTTCCCACTGTTAGCTTTTCTCACTTCACAGCCCTGCTTCTTAAAAACTACTTCATGACCTCTGTCACAGATTTGACTTACACTGAGCAAGTTATGCTTCAGACCAATCACAAACAAGACTTCTTTTGATTTGATCTTTCCATCACTGATCTTGACTGATCCTTTGCCAACTATCTTTGCTCCATCATTATTTCCAAATTTCACAGAACCACCTTCATAATTCTATAACTTCTCAAATTTTTGCTTGTCACCTGTCATGTGACTGGAGCATCCACTGTCAAGTATCCATGGTGCAGATTTGTTCTATGCTTTAAAAGTAGTCTGAACAATCAAAGATTCCTTTTCTTTCCATTCTGGTTTGATAGCAGATTTGGCTACTTGTTTTGCCTTTCCCCTTTCATTAGCATGTGCCTATTTTTCAAGAAATTTCTTGTTTTGTTTCAACCCATTTGGTTGAGATTTTCTACCCTGATAATTATTTGCTGCAAAAGTGCTTCTACAGTTTCTTGCAAAATGTCCAAAATTATGACAGTTATAACATTCAACTGCATAATCCATCAATGGAGAAAAAACATTTCTACTGGTGAAATTCCTTTGTGCTACATTATAACTGCAATCTGAAATCTTATGACCATAAGCATTGCATTTAAAATAGTAACCAGAAAAGGAATGATTAAACCTGGGTGCAGGTCTTTGCCAGTTTGAAGTAGGAGCCATGAATCTTCTCCTTCTTGGATGTGTGACTTTTGTGAATCCATCTTTGTCAAGTACTCTTCTTGAGTCTGGCATTATTGCTTTCTTTGGCATGATTTGTTTTTTCTTGATCAACCCTGATCTTTTCTTCTTTCTTTATGGGTTCTACATTTAAGGCCTTTGAACCCTTTGATGATTCTCCTTCATCGAAGCCCAAACCAAATTTGATGTCGAAAGGCCTTTGGTTATTTAAAATTTTATCCAACTTTATAGTACTTTCTTCAAACTTATGATAACAGCTCAATTTCCTATTCATCTCCTCTAGCTGCATCCTTAACTTAACAATGTCTTCTTCTAGCTTGCTGCATTCATCTGTCTTTACAGTTAATTGTACTTCGAGAACTTCAGACATTTTCTTAAATTCGTCTATCTGTACTTTCAAGCTGTTTATTATTTCATTGGCATCCTCAAGCTTTCTTGAGACCTTTTTATTCTTTTTCCTTTCTGTGCTCAGTTCTTTAAGTGCAGCAACTAACTCACCTTCCAGATAAACTTCAGCCTCATCCTCAGGTTTTTCATTACATTCCAGTTTTTCCTCTGTTATTCTTTCTTCAAATGCCATGAACAGAGCTTCACCTGCTTCTTCTTCAGAATCCTCACTCGGAGCAGTCTTCAGAAGAGCTGACATTCTTGGATATGAAACTTTTCTTCTTGAAGTTGCTTTTTCTGAACTGTGGTTTCTTCTTCCAGTCACTTCTTTCTTGGTGTGACCCTTCATCATTTTTGTTTTTCTCATTCATTGGACATTTAGCTGCAAAGTGCCCGACTCCTCCACAGTTGAAGCACTTAAACGGTAACTTACCTCTGTACTTTCCTTTTCCCTTTATTAGTTTCCTAACAAAGTTTGCTTCTGTTTCATCTGAAGACTCTTCTTCTACAGATTCTTGATTAGCTTTTATATTTTTGTGTGCTTTAAAAGTAGCTTCTCTATATGAGGGCTTAGTTTGTCCTATTCTCATTTCATATGCAGTTAAAGAACCATGCATTTCATCCATGCTAAAAGAATTTAGATCTTTAGCTTCTTCTATAGCAGAAACTTTAGAATCAAATCTTTTGTGAAGAGTTCTTAATACCTTTTTCACGATGACCGCATCTTCTATTTCCTCATCGAGTCCTCTAATTGCATTAATGATTCCATTGACTCTCAGCATATAGGCCTCTATGTTCTCATCATCATTCATTTTTAATGCTTCGAACTGAGCTCGATGCGTTTGAAGCTTGGCTTCCTTGATCTTGTTGTCTCCTTCATGAATGCTCTGCAGTTTGTCCCACATGTCTTTTGCCATTTTATAGCTCATGATCCTTATCAGTTCATTGTCTACTAACCCACACATTATAGCATTCTTTGCTTTAGAGTTATTCTCAAACTTTTTCTTCTCAGAAGCATCAGATGGAGGAGTAGAGGATATTGTGTACCCACTTTCTACTGACTCCCAAATGTCATAACCCAAAGCACACAGATAAGTCTGCATCCTGAGTCTCCAGAAAGAGTAATTAGTTCCATCGAACAAAGGAGCTTTGTTGGATGAAAATCCTTCACCACCGGCCATTGTGATTCTTCCAAGATCACCTTAGCTGATTAAGCTAGTTCAAGAACCTTGCTCTGATACCAATTGATATTCTCACAATGACACTGAGAGGGGGGGGTGAATCAGTGTAGCAATTTAAATACAGATCTACAACTCTTTAAAACTTAAGCAGAGAGAACTTAAAAATAGATAAAGCAAATAAACAAGAGAGCAATCCACAACACACGATTTAACGAGGTTCACCAGATTTGGCTACTCCTCAAAAATTAGACTACTTGGACTCCCATCCAAATCCAACCTTTGCAAAGCACCAACTTTACAAACAATTTATCTGCACCAACAGAAAGGAGCACCAACCCCCTAATGCCAAGCACCAACTTGGACTTTAGTTCTGAACAGATTTTATGACATAAAAATGCCTTCTCTGCAACAAGACCCTCACTGGTCTAATTCCTTTTTAACAAAAACTGCATATTCTTACAGCTCTATTTCTCTCTTACAACTCTCTCTTCTGTATATTTTTTAGCATAATACTCTCTATACTTTTTCACAGTTCCTTTTTCCTTTTTATTCGACAAATCACAACACTCTTGCCACGTGCAGAGCTCAACCCTAACCCTAACTTCCTACACATGAAAACATTCTTTCGGCTCTGCTTACTATGCTGTTAATAGCCTTAAAAGCTTACTTACGTCTCTGATAGACTTATCTACCCACTTTACGGCCTTACAGCCTTTTCGATGCTTTGTAAGTAAATCCGTTGTTCTGATAGATTTATCTTTCTATTTATGACTCTGACCGTCTTACCTACTTTTTATGGCTCTGACAATCTTACCTACGTATTTATAGTCGATACGAACACTACTTATTTACAGACTCGACATCGAATCCTCGATAACTACCGCTCTGATAGCTTTTTGTCTTCTTCTCGGCATGCAAGCGTGAAAACACATGTCATAAAATCGTGACACTTTTTGCCTTCGTACACTCTACTTGGCATGCACCTGCAAAAATGGAACATGTCACGAAATCGTGACACTTTTCATGCACCAAAATGGAACATGTCAAAATCGTGACACTTCTCCTTGCATGCACCCCGAAAATGGAACATGTCACGAAATCGTGACACTTTTCTCCTCTCTCTACCCAAAATGAAACATGTCACGAAATGACATCTTTTCTCTCTCCTCTTTCCTTCGCTTTCGCCCAAAATGAAACATGTCACGAAATCGTGACATCTTTTTATCTCTCCTCTTTCCTTCGCTTTCGCCCATAAAAATGAAACATGTCATGAAATCGGACATCTTTTCTCTCTCCTCTTTCCTTCGCTTTCGCCCGTGAAAATGAAACATGTCATGAAATCGTGACATCTTTTTCTCTCTCCTCTTTCCTTCGCTTTCGCCCTGAAAATGAAACATGTCACGAAATCGTGACATCTTTTTCTCTCTCCTCTTTCCTTCGCTTTCGCCCATGAAAATGAAACATGTCACGAAATCGTGACATCTTTTTCTCTCTCCTCTTTCCTTCGCTTTCGCCCAAAATGAACATGTCGCGATATCGTGACACTTTTCTCCTTTTCCTTCCTTTTGCCTTCTCCAAAAATGTCGCGATATCGTGACACTTTTCTTATTAGCGCTTCTTTCTTCCAACTTGTCATGAAATCGTGACAGTTTTTCTTGCGCTTCTCTCTCTTCCAACATGTCGCGAAATCGTGATAGTTTTCCCTTTTCTCTCTCCTCCGTTATGTCACGAAATCGTGACAGAAAACATGTCGCGATATCGCGACAGTTTTCCCAACATTTTCTCTCTCCTCCGTTATGTCGCGAAATCGCGACAGAAAACATGTCGCGATATCGCGACAGTTTTCTTACTTGTCTTTTTCTTTGATTTTTTGAATCTGGGCCACTTCTGTCTTCTTGGAAATTCACTGTACCTGTTCGACTGACCTCTGAACATCTGTCCACTGCATCATCAATTGATCTATCTGTCTGAGTTGACAACAATGACAATACTATTTCTGCACCTTGCTCAACAAAAACTTGTCTCAACTAATCAATATTGGCTTGATGGACTTTTTTAAATGTTAAATTTATACTATAGAAAATATCAAAAAGAATATAAGAGTGAGATTAAATCCATAATAGTATTACATTCAATGCTTGTCCCATGTATTCTCATAGGTATTCTACTTACATTAAGTAATGTGTGCTCGTGTCTCTATAGGTTTTCTATCCAAGGGATTGAAATATTTGATTATGATATGAAATTTTTCACTCTCCAAAACTTATAATCTCATTGGTCAAAATGGTTGTCTTTAATATTCATGGATTAAATATGAATAAAATATAAATTTTTTTAATAATTAAAATATTAAGGTTATTAAGGAATACATCTTCTAGAAGGTAATTTCATATGCATAGTAAGGTTATATTCAATTTTAGGTCGATGTAGTACCATGAGTTTGACCCCTAGGTCTTCAAGTGTAAGGTGTCACTAATGGGATTGGAACCTTGGCTTATTGCATGAAACTTCTCATTCCCTAACACTTGACCCAAACCCATTAAACGTATTTCTTCATACAGTATTTTTTAATGGTTTATACATTATTAAAATGGGCCCCACTTATGTTACATTATGATTGTTTTTCCAAGGTATTCAACAAACCACAAAGCGGAATTTTGGAAATTATGCATATATAATTTGGTAAAAGTTTAACCTTGCTTTTTTCATTAAAAGTTCCTATTTTTAACCAATTGAGATCATTTCATTTGATCATTATTTATATATTTCTATTATTTTAGTGTATATCAATCTAACTCTTATTTATTTTAGTAAAGCCCCATTATGCATGTTAGAAACTATTGAACTTGAATCATTTAGTTGGGTTTCATAATTGAGTTACCATTCCATAAAATCTCTAAGTTTTTAAAATATGAAACAAGTGGATATGAAATCATGGGAAGCAGATCTAACAAAATAGCTCTAGATTATGTGTAAATTTGCATAGTAAATAAACTCTTTAATAGTTCTAATAAGGATTATTAAATTTTATAGTAGTATAATTAAAAAAAAGAGCTTTGGGCAATGATGATGAGAGGTAACTATCGAGGAGGCGCTCGAGGAGGTGTTCGAGGGCGAGGTAGGGCTGGATCCCGCGTTGGGTCTCATGCCATTTTTGATGCTGGTGGCGAGGACTTTGTCCTCGACAGGTCTGGAGACCCGCGGCTGGCGATTGATGGTCGCCTTCCCCGTGAACGCTCATGGGAAGACCTTCAAGAGTTGGTGCAAGAGTTCATGAACCCTTTATTCTCTGATAAGAATGGTGGTGCTAGTGAAATCGGGGAGGATACTGCGGCTAATGTGAAATCGTCTCAGACTAATGCGAACACGGAGGTCATTGAAATCGACTCTTCTCAAAAGGGGTCAAAAAAGGGCATGGGTGTCGTAAATGATAGCAAGGGTCCTTCGGTTATTGCCACGCCGTTGACTGCCACGTCGAATGGTTCTGACAGTTGCGATGGTCAGGTTCTTGTTCAAAGTGGATCGGGGGGTTTAAAAGTTTATGCAAAAAAACAGGGTGCGGCTTCGGATGCTCTTCAAGTTAAGAAAGCGACAGGTGCCGATGAGTCTTTTGCTGGCAACAAATCTGTTGCTAAGGGTTCTTCTCCAAAATTGAATTCGGGGTCATTTTTGGCAGCGCTGCATAAAAATACTTCAAACCCTGGTGTGTCAGTGAAGGTTTTTTATTCTGAATCATTTAATTTGCCTACTGAAAGTGGTAATGCTCCTACATGGGTCGATGTGGATGATTTGGATTTCGATCTTGGTTATAAGCTAGATCGTTTAGATTCGGAAATGGCATAGGAGGAGGATGAATTCACATTTAATGTTGTCGAGCATGATGAATATAGGAATACTTGCAAGGAATTAGAAACAAAAGGGTTGATATTGTTTTTTTTGAGAAGGGTACCAGTTGAGGCTGATTTCAAGAAATGGATTCACCTTAACTGGGAAGCTAAAGGATTGCATGTGAAATATTTTTGGGGTTTAGGAGGTCGTTATGTCTCAGTGTTGTTTGAACGGGTGGAGGCGGCGAGACATGTTTTGCAGTATGGGACATGGAACATTGCAGGTTCGACAGCCTTTGTGCAGACCTGGCGTCCTAATTTCGATCCGAAGGATAGCTCGCAAGCACATTACCCCTTGTGGATCGAGTTTGTCGCCATGAAGTCAGAACTCAGATGCATGCTGCGTATTATGGCGCAAAGGTTCGGAAAAATTTTACTGGATCCCTCTGATAATTTATCTCTTAAATCCAATCCTAGAATTTGCGTTGAGGTGGACTTGCAACGCAAACTTCCAGAACAGCTTAAGATATTAACTCCTGCAGGTCCAGTTTCTTAGCCTGTGTGGTATCTTAACTTGCCCAACGCATGTTTCGGTTGTCAATCTCTTGATCACATGATTCGAGATTGCCCAAGGAGGAAAAAATCCTCTCCCCCGCATCAAGAGCACCCGAAGGTAGAGGAAACACTAAAATAGGATCCACAGCAGGACAAGATGGATATGGATGAGGTTCGACCCGCAACACAGGAAAAAGGTTCTTCTTTATCTTCTGAGCAGTTGGAGTGGAAAGTGGTGCAGAAGAGAAGGGAGTCCAGGGGTTCGCCTTTTAAGCCTAATAAGGCAAGAAAGAGCATGGATGAACAGGGGGGACAAAGGGATTCCTCTGTGGAAAATCTCCCTAATGATCCAGGTTTTATTTCGGGTAATGTTCACCAATCTGCTTCAGAGGAAGATGTGCAGCAAGCGGATGTGAGTAGTGCTAGCTCTACGGGTAATCGGTTCATGGTCCTTCAGTCTTTAGTTACCCAATGAAGCTCGATCTTGCATCTTGGAATGTGAGGGGGATGGTGCTCCCCGAGAGGTGCAATCTGGTTAGTAGCTTTCTCAAGTCTATTTTTGCTGATGTCATTTGTTTGCAAGAAGTTAAACTTAGCAGTTTTGAGCTTTCGAGTTGCTTATCTAGTTCTTGGAGAGGCACTTGGTGGAGCTCATCTCATAGATGGGGTTTTGGAGGTGTGGTGCTTGTTGTGCATCCTTGGATGGCCGCTCTCTTGCTCAATCATGGGGAAGACCCGGGTGGTAGATTACTTTGGGCAACCTTTGCCTTTTCTGGCCATGTGGTTGGTATCTATTGTGTTTACGGTCCTAATACTGCTATTGACAGAATTTCTCTCTGGAATTGGATGCATGATAACCTCCCAGATGCGTGTTGGATTCTTGGAGGGGATTTTAATATGGTGGAGTGGGAAGGAGATCGGGAAGGGGGGTAGGAGGTTGTATTTCTGGTGTGGAAAAAGAGTCCTGGTCCAGACTGAAAGCCCATCTTCAGGTATTTGATGTCAACTTCAAACAGAAGCATCTTGACTATGGTGGTTGGCACACTTGGTCCAACAGGAGAGCTGGAAAAGATAGAATTTATGCCAGGTTAGATAGATTTTATGTTGATTCTCTTTTTACCTTTGTCGGTAAAGGTAAAAGAGTTGTTGATGTTGATCTTGGGATCACTGGTTCTGATCATTCGCCTATCTACTCCTACGCTCATGTTGGTACTCTTATGTTGGATAAGAAGGTAGTGCCTTTTAAGCTTAATGTTTCTCACCTGGAGTCAGCCAATTGTCGAGAATTGATCAGTTGTGTGTGGAATCTGGTTCCGAGACCTTCTTCTACTGGATGGATTGCCTGGTGGGATGCTGCCATACGTAGAGTTGTCAAATTTTTACGTGGATGGGGCAGATTAATTGCTCGAGGCCGAAGACGTCAAATCAGACTTCTCAGACAGGCTCTTGAGGGAGACAGGAGACTTCTTGAGGTTGACCCCTTTAATAGTATCTTGCAGGATAAAGTTGCTGCCCAGGAGAGTGTGCTTCGTAATTATGAGGACTATTTAGGAAGGGGCGCTAAGGTTCGGAGTCGGCTTCATTGGCTTTAGGAGGGGGATGCACCAACTCAATTCTTCTTCAATTATATTAAGAAGAAGAATGCTTCAGAAAGAATTCTCTCATTGCAAAGGGTTGATTCCTCTCACACTGAAGATGAGGAAGAGATTAGAGGTTTATTTGAGAATCATTTCCGAACTATTTTCTCTGCTTATGAGGTCTCTACTGAGGTTCAGAATGCTAGGAGCAAAATTCACTCTTGTATTCCGAAAAAGGTTACTAGCTATGAGAGTGATAGTCTTGCGGCAGACTTTTCCAAAGATGAGCTCTTCTATGCCTTGTCTCGTATGAGGAATGGGAAAGCTCCTGGACCAGATGGGCTTCCTGTTGAGTTTTATAAGGCTATGTGGGAAGTTATTGGGGATGATTACAGCAGGATGATCAAAGAGGTCTTCGATGGGGCTGGTTTTTCTGATTGGATGAACCAGGGAGTTATAAAGCTCATCCCAAAAGGCACTAATAAGGATCATATTGGAGGATGGAGACCTATTACTTTGCTTAACGTCTCCTATAAAATTGTTGCTAAGGCCATCGCCCTGCGGCTTCAGAATATTGCTGCCAGAATTGTTCGTGAGGAACAGACTGGTTTTGTCAAGGGGAGATTTATCCTTGATATTGTGTTATCTGTTTGGGAGGCCATGGAGTGGGCTGAGGAGTCTGGTCAGCAGGCTCTATTTCTTAAGATTGATTTTGATAAGGCTTATGATCGGGTGGATTGGGATTTTGTTCTTCAGATGCTTTGTTCTCTTGGCTTCAGCGAGACAACGGTTGCTAAGATCGGCACCCTTTTTTCAGCTGCTTCTGCCAAGGTTATGGTCAATGGTCGCCTCTCTGACTCTATTCAGCTTTTTAGATCTATTCGACAGGGTTGTCCAGTTGCCCCCCTTCTCTTTGTGCTTTCTGTTGATGCCTTAGGTTATCTCCTGGCGGACAATATGAGTCGTGGTTTGATTCGTGGTATCTCTCTTCCTGAGGGACAGTTGGCGAATAGTCACTTTGCGGATGATTCTTTTCTTTCAGTTCAGCTGGATAGAGACTCCATATTTCATATGCAGAATTGCCTCAAGGACTTCTGTGCTGCTTCTGGGGCTGTGATTAGCGAGGCCAAGTCTGATTACTGGCTTATTGGTATTGATTCCCTCCCTAATGATCTCCAGGTGGGCTGGAGGAGGGTTGGAGATGGTGAGATTGTCAGGTACTTGGGTATTCCCTTTGGTAGACGGGTTTCTCCTAGAGCCATGTGGGATTGGTGTATGGAAAAATTTGAAAGAAAAATTCAGGTTTGGAGGAACAAATTGATCTCCTTTGCTGGCAAGTTGACTGTTGTTAGCAGGATTCTGCAAGCGTGCCATATGTATTATTCCTCCTGTTGGCTCCCTAATGCTACTCACTATAGGTGGTTGGAGACCTATATTAGAAGTTTTCTGTGGTCCAATATTGATGGCTCGAGAAGAGTTCCTTTGGTGGGCTGGCGTTATTGTTCTGTTCCCAGAGCTCAAGGGGGTCTTGGTTTGCTGGATATTCAAGTGCAAGGTAAGGTTCTTGCTTCTAAATGGATTGTTCGCTGTCTGGAGGGTGATCTTGGTTGGCAGCGTTTACTTCGGTTCCGCATCATGACATCTCAACACTCTGATGGTTTTCGTGGCCCTTTTACTCTGGAGGATATTGTTGGGCATCCGGATAAGTTTAAGATTAAAGGTAGTATTCTCATTAAGCGGATCTGGGAAGCTTGGAAGGCTGTAGTTAAGCACTTGCAGTGGGAGTATTTAGAGAATAGGAGAGGTTGGACTTTAGCCTCTAAGGCTATTTGTCTTTGGAAAGAAAATGGTGTTTTTGCTTCCGACATTCCTATTTTACAATGTAGAAGGTTGTGCAAGAAGGGTATTTTCTGTTGGGCTGATATCTGGGATGGGTGCACTAGTCAGTGGATGTCATGGCAGCAACTGTTGGTCAAATTCAAACTCAAGCCCTCTGATAAGTTTGCTATTCAGCAGATACAGGGTCTTCTACCTGTTGAGCAGCAGCACAAACTTTCTAATGGATTGCCTGGTCCCATTTGGAGAGACTGGAGATGGCACTATGGTAAGCCTATTTGGTGCTTCAACTCTTCTAGACTGTATCTTCTCATGGTGCCACATGTGCCATTTGGAGATGTGCTTAATGCCAGATGGGGTACTAAATATTCGGCCAAGAAATGGAGGAAAATATTGACTAGGGTTTGGGGCTTACGGGTTTCTATGCAGCTAAAGGTTTTTGCTTGGCTAGTTCTTATGCAGGGTCTTGTTGGTTCGACTTTTATACACACCCTATGAAGAATGAGCATAAAATACCGATAACACTTATACGGGATAAATCCCACTCACTTTAGGATCTTGCTGGATATCCAAGGTGTGAGTTACAGAGTTGGGTCGAATGTCTATTCACTCTTTTCCGCTTCTGGAATAGTTTCAAGTGGACTGTCTGTTACCTTACAATGGGCTCGGGACTTCAGTTCAGTAATGTTTTTGGAGTTGGTTATCTTTGTGGATAATCAGATTTACAATCAGTTCTTTGATCTAGCTCTTTATGCTTTAGCAGATTTAAATAAAAGACAAATTTAAAGAAAGATAAAAATGGATCATTTCACGGTGGAACAGAGAGAGTAGGGTAGGGCAGAAAAGAGAAGTTTATCTAACTTAGCTGCAAAACCAAAACCACCAATTTTAGTTATACCGGTTAGCTTCACAATAGAACAAATCAAAGAGGAAAGTGTCCAGCTTTCTAAGATCACTTTCAACTAAGAGCATAAGACAAAGATGAAACAGATCTAACAAAAAATTATAAACAAAAGGGAAGTCGGTTAAAATTGGTATCTCTCACCAGTAGCCTAGCTCGCATAGTGAGGACAGAGCAATTAGAACAGGCCTGAACCTTAAATCTATAATTTTCCCTAACATACAATAAAGAAAATGAAGCCTAGCAGCATATCCAATCCTGGTAACACAGATCTACAGCATAATTTAAATAAACCTTAATGAAACAAAAACAAAAGAAGATGAACTTATCACAATCTGAAAGAGATTAGGCTCCTGGCCACGCTATCATAGAAAAGAAAAATCACACCAACTCTAAGTCCAGAACAAAGCATTCAAACAAGATTTGCAGGAAATTGCTCCAATAGCTTCTATTTCTAAGTTTTTGCCTCCCGTGATTTACATTCAGAAGAAGTATTTATAGACCCAGGATAGACCCTGATATTTTTAGGAATATCTTCTTCTCAAACCCTAAATTTTATCCTCTTAACCTTACTACCAGGGTTTTACAATATAAGGCCCTTTAAAAATAGAGTTTTTTATAAACCCTAACCACTCTGCAAATCTGAGTGTAGTTACTTGCCATAAATGGAAAAGGCATGATCTGATGTTATTCTCATCCATCTGAGAATCGCAAGTAAATATCTTCATCTTTCTGGTGCACTTGCCGAGAGGGTCTCATTAATTCCTTAGAGAAATTCGGATGAGTCACCGGTTTCTCTGACACTTTATCTTCGTAGAGCCGCTTCTGAGTTGAAATTCTCTGCATGCCATTACTTTCACCATAAATTCTCCCGTTAAATGCGTCCATCGGCAAATTTCGGTAATCGTGTGTAGATATTTTCATTTTTCGGTCAATTGCCGACATACTCC
Source organism: Wollemia nobilis (assembly GCA_028583015.1). Lineage (NCBI taxonomy): Eukaryota > Viridiplantae > Streptophyta > Pinopsida > Araucariales > Araucariaceae > Wollemia > Wollemia nobilis. Next base: position 4,326,502 of record JAQPPZ010006183.1, on the reverse strand, counting down.
ATTAAATGGGCAGTTGCTTAGTCACCGTAAAGTCTCTTTGCGGCCAGATCTGTAAAATTTGGATGAACCAACAATTCTCGGCATCTCCAATTTCCATCTGACGGCCTTCATTTAATCCGTGCTTATTTTGTCTTTTTCGCCATTACTTCCGTTAGTATGCAACTGCCAAATGGCTTTCTGCAAAAGACATGCAAGGATTAGTACTTTAATATTATTAAATCAAAACCTTAATGTTCATTATATGTCGGCTTTATTTGCTTTTGACACGTGTCATGATAACACGACGCTTTCCTCCAGCTATTTTTCATTTTGGCCTCTTTGTCTCTTTTGTCGCAAAACCGTGACATGTCGCAAAATCGTGACGTTCCCTGCACTTTGGATTCTCTCTAAAATGCATCACGATTTCGCTACGCACTTGTGCCTTGGGCCCCTTTACTTTTCCTCCATCGCGAAACCGCGACATGTCACGATTTCGCGACATGTCGCGAAATCGCGACGGTCTCCCCACTTGGCGCCTTTTCTCTTCCTCCATCGTGAAACCGTGACATGTCACGATTTCGTGACATGTCACGAAATCGCGACGGTCCCTTCACTTGGTGCCTTTTCTTTTTCCTCCGTCGCAAAACGCGACATGTCACGATTTCGCGACATGTCACAAAATCGCGACGGTCTCCCGACTTGGCACTTTTTTTTTTTGTGTCACGATTTCGCGACGGAAATCGTGACATCGCGATTTCGCGACACCTTTAGGACTTAGGCTTTCTTTTGGTTTTGTGTCACGATTTCGTGATGTTGCGAAATCGTGACATCGCGATTTTGCGACACCTTCGGGACTTAGGCTTTCTTTTCATTTTGTGTCATGATTTTGTGACACCTTCGAGACTTAGGCTTTCTTTTCAAAACCCGTCACGAAATCGTGACATGCCCAAAACTTGCATTTTTTTTCCAAAACATGTCGTGATATCGCGACGTTTTCATTACTTGGTCTTTTCTTCCAAAATATGTCGTGAAATCATGACATTTTCATTACTTGGTCTTTTCTTCCAAAACACGTCGCGATATCGCGACGTTTTCATCAAGTTTGGCCTTCGACTCAAACCTGTCGCGATATCGTGACGTTTTCTTGGTTTTCTTCAAAAGTTGATATCTATTTTTGGTTTGGTTCTTTCAAAAATGGTCGGATATCGCGACGTTTCCAAAAATGGAAAGTGTCGCGATATCGCGACGTTTCCAAAAATGGAAATGTCACGAAATCGCGCTGCTTTTAACACTTAGCAAATTTTCCAGAAATTGTAGGTTGATTCCAATGAATTCATTCATCTGTATTCTGCATTTTTTATATCAGTGAAAGATCTTTTTACTCAAAATGATTCTAACATTAAAGAAGTGAATTCTAAATTGAAATTAAAGTCACATGCAAGCCTACTTAGATACTTTGGTATATGCAAAACTTGAAGAAGAAGGAGGCAAGCAAAATTTGGAATAAAAACCTGGAAAACATCAAGAGGGTCCCTACTGTAAAATGAAAGCTAAATATTTTCAAAGGATGGAAATTCATTTTTTTAGTGGGGGTGTGTTGCTTCTCAACAAATGGCGATATCTACGGGTAAAATAGTAGCACTATTTTAGAATCCAGGACTCTAGTTTCAAAACAATATAGACCATGTACCATGCCTTGCCACAAATATTCTTCAAAATAAATTAACTACTACCTGATAGTTGTTAAAATTTCCCAAGGACATACTAGGTTGAATCACTTAAGGAAGATTTCTGATGTGCAATTATAAGCGTATAAAACTTTCTTCAAGAATGACTGGGCCTTCGAATGTTGTACTCTGGATTGATCAACTTTTCTAGAAAGGGGAAACCGAGTTGTGAAAGGGGAAACCGAGTAGGGCTCTGTTTACTAGTTTAGCCTTTTACAGCCCCGACAGAGTTACTCTTTAGATTTTCACGACCCTGATCCACAACTGTGAGGTAGTATCTACAACTTGGTAAAAGAAAACATCTTCTGAAGCCTTGGCTATCTCTTTCATTACATAACTTTTTTTTTTTTTTTGTATAGAAAATAACAGAGTGCCAGTTTTATGCTGTCTTGCTCAACTTTCACCTTCTCTCTCTCTCCTTTGAAATATACCGAAATCTGAAAAGCCTTAAAAAAGAACAATTTTTTTTTTTAATATTTCATCAATCTGGAACTGCTTCAGCCTGGGTACTGATAGCCTCTATGGATACTCAAATAATTTCACGAATCAGAGTCCCCTCTTATGACCAACTTTTCTTGGATTCCCTGGGAGTTTCTCCAGCCAAACAGTATAGCAATTTTTTTATAATTAAAATAACTATGGCAAGCAAGACACAAAATCCAATCATCTTTCTACCGTTGTTCTGAATAACAAAATAGTTCCACTGTTCGATTTAAGCAGACTATCTCTCAATTAGAATAATGAACACTGGATTTTGAACTCAAAATAAAACAAATTTAGAAGGCTGACTTTTTCTTTGCTGCCTAGGCAAAACTAAAAAAAAAGAATTTTAAAAGCTAAAGAAATTTGTACAGATCCCAAAGGATAAAACACAGAACTTTAAAAACAAACATAAAAACAAACTACTTTGTACAGACCCCAAAGGATAAAATAAAATAAAACAAAACTACTTTGTACAGACCCCAAAGGATAAACAAAATAAAATAAAATAAAACTACTTCAAAGCTTATTTACAATATATACACATGTTACAACGTCTTTGTGATTTATTCAATCGATGTATTGGATGGAAAAGCTGAGAAATAATGCTTTAGATATTGACCATTAACAAGAAGGTTCAAAAAATTACCCTCCAGGTCCTGTAGAAAAAATGCATTATTACCCAGGGTTTTGGCAATCTGGTATGGCCCTGTCCATAAAGGTTGCAGCTTGGTGTTTTTACGCTTCTTTTCATGGGCTTTGTCCCACAGAAACACCAGGTCTGCAAGTTTGAACGCCTTCGAATTGGCCCTCTCGTCAAGCCAGCGCTTGACTGTCTCTTGGTGCCGACTAAAATGCTCCACGACCTTGAAGTCGTCCACCTTGCAAATCAAACAAGTCCAACATACGGGTTTTCGTATCCGCATGATCAAAGTAATGTAAAGCAAATTTTAATCCTGGTACTAATGCTTCATATTCTACCAAATTATTTGTGCAAGGAAACTGCAAGCGATAAGACATAAAACCGGTTTGATTTTTTGGTCTTTTAAGAACAGCCCCTATACCATAACCTTGCTCAGACTTAGCTGCATCAATATGAAGTATCCCAACTTCATTATCGTGATTAAGGTGAGCTTTAACCGGTTTCTCCTTTTGAGTAGTTGTTAAATTATAAACCCCGATATAACAACCCTCAGCAAGATTAGCAGTCTCATTCTTGGCATTATACTCTGTAACCATGAGTTTATATCTTGGTTCTCTGTTGATTCTTAATTGATTTGCAAAACCATTCCAGGGTAACCACATATGCGAGAAATCAGTAGCCAAATACCCATTCAAGGATTTTGACCAATCCCTGCTCAAAAGCATCCCGTATCCTACAGGAATATCCACCACCTGAATATCAATTCTGTGTTGCGCTCTTGGCTCAGATGCTAGCTGGATATGTATATTCTGAAGTTCACCTACCACTTTAACTTCAGACTTATCCAATTGGACGACTCTCATCTCGGAGTTCATGGGGGTCAAACCCAACTGCTGACAGATGGCTAAAGGCATGACATTAGCTGAAGCACCCGAATCTACCAGACAGTTGTGTAAGTTTTTCCCAAATATTCGAACAGTCAGTAGAAAAGGCGAAACTTCAGTCTTCTCTTTATACATGGCCACATTTGCATTTGCCATCTTCTTTCCCTTTTCCAAAGGTTTGGTAGTAGGTTCAGAATATGTTTTGATCAGGTTATCCCTCTGTTCAAAAATTTGGGCCAACTCATGAAGAGTGATGTTGGCTTTGATCTTCTTCATGTCCTCCACTATATTATATCCCTTATTGAGTGGAGGGACAAATGCATCTGGTCCTCTCGGATTTCCTCCCTTGGGTGGGGATGGGTTATTGCTTGAAGATGGATCCGGAGGAACACTGTGTGAGTTGTCCGGAGGGGTAGATGTAGTGTTGGGCTCCGGATTTCTATTTTTGAGGTTGTAGTTGTCCCTCCTGTATTGTTGAAAAGCTTGTACTTCATCCATGGGTAGCTCCACAACATTCTCTGATTCTTCTGGGAAAGTGAAAGAATCTAAGACCATAGTTGCACTGTGGTTGGATGAACTTGGGGCATCCGCAGTTCTTTGATGTTCAGGAGAAACCAACTCGCCAGAAAGAGCTTCAAAGGCATTACAGAATTCCAAACAATCCAACTCCCCGTGCTGAGACGTTCCATGAATCCTGCACCAGTTAGGCAAGGCTAAATCACAAATATTTACATCATGCCCTTTACCTTTATAATCCTTATTGGGCTCGTATGGGGGCCGAGTGAATCTATTTCGCTGATAAGAAAACCTGTTTGGGTTTTCGTCGGTGGACACTTGCCTTTTGAAAGTCAAAAAGTCATTTGCCAACTTTTGGACTACCCTTGAAACTTCTTCAACTCTTGTGTTATCAGCTTCTTTACCTGGATTCTGTACATTTTCAACAGGTGCTACAGCCAATGGATTTCCTGATGGTGGAGTTTGACATACTGGCAACATCATCTGATGTGGTATGGGATTGAAAATAGGGGTGCCTTGTGTGACCAAAGGAATTTGATGAGCATTTAAAGGTTGGGGTCCCAACTGTCTTTCCGAACCAAAGCTTCTTTGTAAGCCTCTGTTAAATTGGTAATAGAGGGATCTCTTTTCAAGAAAACAGAAGTCATTGGATCCAGAGAATTCCTAAAAATCTCTAATGCCAGGTCTGCATTTGGCACATAATAACCAATCAGTCTACCATAAGCCTTCTAAAATCTAACATTGTAAGATCTGACAGATTCATTTATTTCTCTTTTAATACCAGAAAATTGCTGATATAATACATTGGGATCTATTACCTCACCAAACTGTGATACAAAAACCTTTTCCAAGTCATTCCAACTGGTAATAGAATCGTTAGTGAGATTTAGAAACCAGTCGTAAGCTCCCTCCTGGAGAGTGAACGGGAACAATCTGCAAGCCACATCTTCATGCTGTACATTTAACAATTTCAGAGCATTCTTGAATGCTACTAGATGTTCTTCTACTGTCCTAGTTCCATCATGCTTGTATCTGGGAAGATATCTCTCAGGATTTTTGGGCAGGTCATGGGCTGCACCCGGGATATTTAAGGCAGTGGAACCTAACCAGTTTGCCATTATTACTTGATTGACAATGATATTTTTAGTTGTAGTTGGAGTAACTACAAGTGGTGACAAAACTATTTCAGACAAGGACTTGGCCCTTCTGAGGCTGCTTCTTCTGGGAGTTTCTAACTCAGGCACAAGGAGCTCTCCAGCTCTGGAGTGGGACCTTGTTACCCTATAATTAGAATCCAGCTTTTCACCAGCACTTACAACCTTACAATCCTTAACAGACTACTAAACTTTAGGTCCTCTTTTCTAGCAATTTTAAATATTGGTGTTGAGTTTCGCTGTTTAGGCAAAACTCAAACAAACAAGTTTAAAAAGAGCTAAAGAGGAGGGAAAAGGATTCAAAAGATAAAACACCAGACTCTGCACAGACAACTTACAATACTGAACGGAGTTCAGTGGGCCCTCCTTCTAGCACCAATTTTAAATGTTGGTTCGACTTTTATACACACCCTGTGAAGAATGAGCATAAAATACCGATAACACTTATACGGGATAAATCCCACTCACTTTAGGATCTTGCTGGATATCCAAGGTGTGAGTTACAGAGTTGGGTCGAATGTCTATTCACTCTTTTTCGCTTCTGGAATAGTTTCAAGTGGACTGTCTGTTACCTTACAACGGGCTCGGGACTTCAGTTCAGTAATGTTTTTGGAGTTGGTTATCTTTGTGGATAATCAGATTTACAATCAGTTCTTTGATCTAGCTCTTTATGCTTTAGCAGATTTAAATAAAAGACAAATTTAAAGAAAGATAAAAATGGATCATTTCACGGTGGAACAGAGAGAGTAGGGTAGGGCGAGAAAGAGAAGTTTATCTAACTTAGCTGCAAAACCAAAACTGCCAATTTTAGTTATACCGGTTAGCTTCACAATAGAACAAATCAAAGAGGAAAGTGTCCAGCTTTCTAAGATCACTTTCAACTAAGAGCATAAGACAAAGATGAAACAGATCTAACAGAAAATTATAAACAGAAGGGAAGTCGGTTAAAATTGGTATCTCTCACCGACAGCCTAGCTCGCATAGTGAGGACAGAGCAATTAGAACAGGCCTGAACCTTAAATCTATAATTTTCCCTAACATACAATAAAGAAAATGAAGCCTAGCAGCATATCCAATCCCGGTAACACAGATCTACAACATAATTTAAATAAACCTTAATGAAACGAAAACAAAAGAAGATGAACTTATCACAATCTGAAAGAGATTAGGCTCCTGGCCACGCTATCACAGAAAAAGAAAAATCACACCAACTCTAAGTCCAGAACAAAGCATTCAAACAAGATTTGCAGGAAATTGCTCCAATAGCTTCTATTTCTAAGTTTTTGCCTCCCGTGATTTACATTCAGAAGAAGTATTTATAGACCCAGGACAGACCCTGATCTTTTTAGGAATATCTTCTTCTCAAACCCTAAATTTTATCCTCTTAACCTTACTATCGGGGTTTTACAATATAAGGCCCTTTAAAAATAGAGTTTTTTATAAACCCTAACCACTCGGCAAATCCGAGTGTAGTTACTTGCCATAAATGGAAAAGGCATGATCTGATGTTATTCTCATCCATCTATAACTGCAAGTAAATATCTTCATCTTTCTGGTGCACTTGCCGGGAGGGTCTCATTAATTCCTCAGAGAAATTCGGATGAGTCACCGGTTTCTCTGACACTTTATCTTCGTAGAGCCGCTTCTGAGTTGAAATTCTCTGCATGCCATTACTTTCACCATAAATTCTTCTGTTAAATGCGTCCATCGACAAATTTCGATAACTGTGTGTAGATATTTTCATTTTTCGGTCAATTGCCGACATACTCCATTAAATGGGCAGCTGCTTAGTCACCGTAAAGTCTCTTTGCGGCCAGATCTATAAAATCTGGATGAACCAGCAATTCTCGGCATCTCCAATTTCCATCTGACGGCCTTCATTTAATCCGTGCTTATTTTGTCTTTTCCGCCATTACTTCCGTTAGTATGCAACTGCCAGATGGCTTTCTGCAAAAGACATGCAAGGATTAGTACTTTAATATTATTAAATCAAAACCTTAATGTTCATTATATGTCGGCTTTATTTTCTTTTGACACGTGTCGTGATAACACGACGCTTTCCTCCAGCTATTTTTCATTTTGGCCTCTTTGTCTCTTTTGCCATGAAACCGCGACATGTCGCGATTTCGCGACATGTCACAAAATCGCGACGTTCCCTACACTTTGGCTTCTCTCTGAAATGCGTCACGATTTCATGACGTCATGATTTCGCGATGTCGCGATTTCGCTACGCACTTGTGCCTTGGGCCCCTTTACTTTTCCTCTGTCGCGAAACCGCGACATGTCACGATTTCGTGACATGTCGCGAAATCGCGATGGTCTCCCCACTTGGCGCTTTCGCCGTGTTTGCTTCTAGTTGGCCCTTTTCACTCTTCCTCCGTCACGAAACCGTGACATGTTGCAATTTCGTGACATGTCACGAAATCGCGACGGTCTCCCCACTTGGCACCTTTTTGCAGCTTTGTGTCACGATTTCTCGACGATCGCGATTTCGTGACACCTTCGGGACTTAGGCTTTCTTTTGGTTTTGTGTCGCGATTTTGCGACGTCGCAAAATCGCGACGTCGTAATTTCGCGACACCTTCGGGACTTAGGCTTTCTTTTCATTTTGTGTCACGATTTCGTGACACCTTCGGGACTTAGGCTTTCTTTTCAAAACCCATCGTGACATGCCCAAAACTTGCATTTTTCTTCCAAAACACGTCGCGAAATCGTGACGTTTTCATTACTTGGTCTTTTCTTCCAAAACACGTCATGAAATCATGACATTTTCATTACTTGGTCTTTTCTTCCAAAACACGTCGTGAAATCATGACGTTTTCATCAAGTTTGGCTTTCGACTCAAACCTGTCGTGATATCGCGACGTTTTCGAAACTTGGCTTGCTCTTCCAAAAAATGTCGCGATATCGTGATGTTTCCAAAACTGGAAATGTCGCGATATCGCGATGTTTCCAAGTGTGAAGTGGAAATGAATTCATTCATCTGTATTCTGCATTTTTTATATCAGTGAAAGATCTTTTTACTCAGAATGATTCTAACATTAAAGAAGTGAATTTTAAATTGAAATTAAAGTCACATGCAAGCCTACTTAGATACTTTGGTATATGCCAAACTTGGAGAAGAAGGAGGCAAGCAAAATTTGGAATTAAAACCTGAAAAAACATCAAGAGGGTCCCTACTGCAAAATGAAAGCTAAATATTTTCAAAGGATGGAAATTCATTTTTTTAGTGGAGGTGTGTTGCTTCTCAATAGGTCTTCAAAGCAAAGTGAAGTTGTCCAAATGGTTGCTTTCGTAAAATTGTTGTTCGACGTGTGGGAGGAGTGAAACTATAAAGCACATCTTCCAAGACTGTCCTCGAGCTAGAAAATTTTAGAAAGAGATTGGGGTTGCTTACTCCTTTGTCATTTCAGGTCCTTTATGGTGGAAACTAGTATTATTTGGGGATTCTCCCAAGTGTCCTCGTTATCTCTATATCTTTTGGCAAATTGTCAGAGTTAGTGTCCTTTTCTTCATCTGGAAGGAGAGATGCTATATTGTGTTCCAAACTGATCATATAGGGGTAGACCATACTATTAGTAGTGCTTGTAGGATGATTGCTGATCAAATTTATGTTTTTAGGAATAGCATTTTAAAATATTACCTTAGAATGGACATATCGTTGAGGTCTGATTGCTTGCTACTGATTCGCAAGTTGATGTAATGCCTTTGACTATCTCTTGTATTCCTTAATTATTTGATAATATGAAGTATTTTTTCAATAAAAAAATAGTTCTAATAATATTATAAGAAAATTTTCATAGTTTTACAAAATAAAGTACAAAGTAACTAGGCTTGATTCCCATATAAATTAAACCCTTTGTCCCATTAGGCATAGTACAAACTGATGAACACACATAATAATATGCACCCATGAGGTTGCATTTCAATAATTCGAAGGAAAGAAAATATGTTCTCTCCAACATTTAGATCTAGGTAGGCTCCCAAATAATCTTACTAAAATAAACTAAGCTATGTGTATAATAATAAATTTGGGATGAAAAGAGTGCAACAAATGTAAGCAAATTCAATAAAATAAATATTGTCATAATCATATAGGATTAATGTTAATCGTGCAATATATTTTGAGAGAATCAAATAACATCAATGTGGTCCAACCTAAAAATAATCTATTACAATAGAATAAAGGAATAAGAGAAAGTAAAAGAGAAATGCCACAATCACTATGCATTCACAAATTAAAATGTCACTAACATAATCATCTACAAATATCCTACATATTATTTCCATTGATAGTAATATGATCTTATGAGTACAATATAGCATTTGAAAGTGTAACCTTGACTTTCTCAAATAGACAAAATGATCCTTAAAATGGAGCCCATTACTCCGATTTATAATAAATTATTTACCTAAGAGTTACTAGAGGTAAATAATTTCTACTCCTGGTAAAATCTTTACTTCAATGGCATATTTAGCAAAATAATGCATCATAAACTTTACAAGCCTCTAAATTACCTATAAACATGTTTAGTAGACTTCTAACTCCTAATTGGTATTACATGAGAATAAAATATCACTTTGTAGATAGTTTCATTTTATCTTGTGTTGATCTTGTCTTATTTTAAGTCATAAATTATAATTTACAAAATTTGGTGTCATTCATAATTTTAGAAAAATTATGATTCACATTCTATCTAGATCATATTTCATTTTGGGAGTTCATCACACTCTTGGAACTTAGCTAATTTTTTGTCTATTATTTTCAAAAATTTTGGCTTGCACTACTATTTTTGGGACTGTAAAATTATTTTCCTTTCTCATACAAAAATAATTCGTATGAAATTTTTAAGGTAATATCCAAGCTACTACATTTCCTATTGAACTCGTGTAACAATATATACCCATAAGGTCACATTTAAAAAATTAGACATAAAAAACATGTCCTCTCCAACCTTCAAATTTAGGTTAGCTTCTTACTAATCATGTTAAACTAAACTAATCTAAGTCCATAAAATTAAATCCAGGAGGAAAGGATTGTGAGAAATGTAAAGTAAATACAATAAAAAAAATTTAGTTGTAATTATAGTAGGATTATTGCTAATCATTCAACATATATCAAGGAAATAAAATAATGATAGTGTGATCCAACCTATAAATAATACACCATAATAGAAGATGTAAAGGGTAAAGGGTAAAGTAGTTATTAACGTCTACAAGGCCATAGGCCATATGAAATGACCCCCACAAAGGATGTTATTTACCAAATATATGGTTATCCAACCATACTCTAATTACAAAAGCATGGTGTACAACCCTAGCCTCTATGGGATTCAAACCTTAGACCTGTATTCAAGGTTCTAAAGTTTGAGTAATTCTAATGTAGCCCTAACTTTCTCAAAAGTGAAAGGATAGTTCCATAGTCACTATGAAATCACAAATTAAAATGTGAATAACATGATAATCTATAGATGTCCTACACAATCCTTTTAATAATGGTAGTATGGAGTATCATGAAGTGTAGCCCTGAATTTATCAAATAGATAAATAAATCCTTACAATGGATTCCATAACTTCTATTTATAGCAAATTATATGCCTAAAAGTTCATGGAAATAAATCCTTTCTACTCCTAGTAAAGTCTCTAGTTTAATGACATCTTTAGCAAAATAATGCATCATCAAAATTTACATGCTTCTAAATATATTTAGTATATTTATCACCCTATGAAGACAAAATATCACTTTCTAGATGGTGGTTTCCTTGGATCTTGTGTTTAGCTTGTCCTAGTTTAAGCTATAAAGTGTGATTCATAATTTATTTGGAATGAATCCCACTTTTAGGATTTATCTAATTTTCCCAAAATTCATGACAATGCTACTTTTGTGGCTGCAAAATTATTTTTCTTTGTCATTCAAGGCTAATTCCTTACAAGAATTTCAAGGTAGTAGACAAGCTATAATATTTTTTGTTGAACTCACATGCACCCAAGAGGTCATGTTTCAATAATTGAAAGGAAAAAAAATTGTTTTCTCTAACCTTTGGATTTAGGTCAACTTCCTACTAATAATGTTAAAATAAACTAATTTAAGTGCATAAAAATAAATATGGGAGGAAAAAATATGCAAGAAATTTAAGTAAATGCAGCAAATGAAATATGATCATAACTATACCAACATAATTATTGATCAATCAGTATATCTAGAGGGAATAAAATAACATTAGTGTGATCCAACTTGCAAATAATCCACCATAATAGAAAACTGGACTAACAAAAATCAAAAGGATTGTTACACAATCACTATGTATTTATAATTTATAAGGCTAATGACACAATCAACCTATAAATGTTCTGCATAGCCTTTCCATTAATGGTTGTATGACCTCTTAAGTACAATGGAGTATCACAAAGTGCAGCTTTGACTTTCTTAAATGGCCAGAAGATCCTTAAAATGGAACCCATAACTCATATTTATAACACATTATTTACAAAAGAGTTAATAGAGGTAAATTATTTATACTGCTAGTAAAATCTCTATTTTAGTGGTATATTTAGCAAATTACAAGCCTCTAAATTTTATCTAAAAATTCTTAATAGCCTTTTCCTTCTAATTAGTGTCCTTTGAATGTAAAATATAACTTCTAAGGTGGTTTCCTTGGGTCTTATGTTGACCTTGTCTTATTTTGAGACATAAATTATAGTTTACAAATTTGAAGATGGGATTCATAATTTTAGAAAATTTGTGATTTGCAATCTATTTGGAATGAATCACACTTTAGAGTCTATCATACTTTTGGCGCTTAGCAAATTTTCTAAAATTTACTAGTTCACAATGCTACTTTTGGGGCTATAAAATTCCTTTTCTTTGTTATTCAAGGCTAATTCCTTATAGGATATTGAAGATAATAACCAAGCTACTACATTTCTAGCATGTTCTCCAATAACCAATATTTATTAGCAATATATCTCAAGTCCTATATTTATCCTTAGGCATAAACTCTTCAAAATAGATATATAAGGTTGTTATATGGTATTGAAGTTTACTAGATAACTTCATGATTAGGTGGGATTCCATAGTTGAACCATCTATGAGGAGATTTGACAATTTTAGAAATGGATATTTTATAAATTTTTAGCTAAATTAAATGTAGACATTTGAGGACAATAAACATAACTACAATACTAGGTTTATGAGGACTCTATACCTAATACCTCCCAACATTAGAACTTTAGATGAGCAATCATTGCCCTATTACATTAAAAATCTATAATTTGATTTGGATCTAATGGTTTATAATGCTAACCCATATACCTTATTTGAATATTTTGATAAAGTTTCCCAATCAAATGAGGTGTTGATTTGAGTGTGAAAGTTATTGTCTATCCCACTAATAGATTATGTTTTATACTAAACTTGACCTCTAATCCATTAGTACTAGGAGATCCACCTAATATAAATCTTATTTCCAATGCTCTAATCCAAGCTACATCAATGCAACCTAGCACATCCACATATTAAATAACCAATTTCCCTTATATTATCACTTTTTTTATCCCAAAATGCACCTAATACTATAACCATCCAATATCAATCCCTAACCTTATCTGCTCCACCTCAAATATCTAGTTAGAACGCTAACCTTATGTCCTAGAGTCAAGCTGGCAATATTCAAGACTAGGTAAATGAACTTAAATAAGTCATGAAGGTGTTCATAATTTAGTCTAAATTGGAAAAGAGATAAACCAAAATGCATAGAAAGGGAGTGGATATCAACAAATAAGAAATTTACAACAAAGGATAACTTTGTATCTAATGATAGATCAAGTACCCCATCAAACTTTCAACATACTAGGAAATTAGACAAAGAATAACATGTTCAATGCCGATGTAAAAAATATCCTATCATGTCTTATATGCAATGTTAGACATAATACACTAGATTATACTTATACAACCTTGATATATTTAGTATTATCAAGTATGAAAATAAAACATAATGGGTCATGCAATGATTCCTCCAACACTAGTAGCTAATAAAAATGTTAATCAAAACATAAATATAGTAGATCCATTAGGAATAGTCCAATAATGGATTGCAAATATACCCAATATGAGTAATGTAATTTTGGAAAAAATTTGTGCTTGTAACAATGAACATGAAGTAATATTTGAGGATTTAGTCCTAGTTAATTAGAAAAAGGGATCATGATGAGAGGTAAAATAAAGGTGATGGAAGAACAACCCAAGAATTAAAATGACTAGACTAATCCATTGAAACCACCCAACCCTAACATGAAAACTATTGTCCTTATAAGGGGTGATCTTCATTGCATATTAAGGATAAGGATCCAATAGTGGTCATCAGGAAGTAATACCTAAAAATAACCCAAGATATGGCATTCTACAGGCTCCCAGGGATAAAACATAGAAAATAGATAAATCAATGGTTGGTAAAGAGAGTGATAACAAGGAATAAAATTAATAGAAAACAATATAAAAAGAGACTAAAAGTGTAACAACCCTTCAAATACTACTACTATTATTGAAAAGAATGATAAGATATACTTGCTTTTGTTATTAGAATGAGATATTGTTGATAGAATTGCGGTTGTAGGAACGAATAGCCTCCTTCAAGAGGATAGATAAGGGTTGACCACAAGAGGTAAGGAGGGATATTATGGAGGTATGAAAAATCACCATGGCTCATGAGTACATGGAAGCTCACGATTGCATTCTTATAGCTGCATTTTAAATTTTGACTTGTATTATGAATTACTTGTTTGTTGATTGCATGCTTCTAGGAATATATATTAAAAAATATAAAGGAATCTTAGATCGATTTGGTAATTTTGATAATTGTTTCATGTTAGTATTAATATAAAATAATATACAAATATATATATAACATAGTAATAATTATTAATAATAATTTGTTATTTACAAAATGCATTCCCATTCTATTAATGAACGTATATGATAAATTGGGATAGCCTTTTGGCCATGTATATCTACCTCCACCTGGCAGAGTTTTAGGAAGTAAGTTGAATTTGTGCATGTTAAAACAGGTGTAGTTATGTCATCATTGCAATTTCTTTAAAAGTTAGGGAATTAGAAACTTTAAAGTATTATTTTTTTTTTGTTAGATAAGATACTATAGCATTAATACCGGGTTTTACAGGTTGACCCAAAACCTTTTACAAAAATTAGCCCAGGGTCATTGATGAACATGTCCTTACTAAGGATCCTATATATGTAAAATCTACATGCCACCAAAGCCATTACATCCGATAAGGCACATAGACTATTATCAAAAAGAAACTTCCCATACAAAATTTTGGGTATACCCCGAGAAAACACACTTGCATCATAATTACAAAAAAATAAACAAGCATAGATCCCTTCCTTGAAATAGTGGAGAAACAAAAAGCTGCAGACACACATAGTAGAGTACTGAAAAAACTCCCACAAGCTCTGTATTGACAGTTACTCTTAATAATTCTTTGGTAATTGTTTTCTTTCGTATATGACATGCTTTGGGACCACATCCCTTATTGGCCTATCAGCCTTGGAGAATTGAACCTGCTGGCTAGATTTATGGTAGTGGCTATCTGGTGGTCCACGTGGCTCTGGTTCAAAGTCTTATATTGTTGTTTCTTTCCTACCCTATGATTATCAACCAACCTCAAATTACTAAGAAAACTAGGAACCATGTTATCTGACATGTGACTGTCCCAATTAGTCTTTGTGGTATTTCCAAGCAACATCCACCAAGACTGACAGCTTGGATAATTTTTATTGTGAGTCCATTTCAAAAAAGAGACGAGAATACTCATAGCCTTCAAACTTACAGTACCTTCCCTAGTGGTAAATTTGACTATCATTATTGGCATTCTTGTTGAATAAGCTCCTCTACTTCACTCGGGACATCGTGTTCCCATTTGAAAAGTCCGTCACCATCAACACCCAAATTGGCCAGCTTCTTAGCAACTTTGTTAGCTTCCCGAAAGATAGGTTGGGCTTTTATGTCCTGTCTTCCCTGGAAAAGGATCCTAACCTCTTCAACAATTTTTTTAATCCTCCAAGGAGGTGTTTTCCAATTATTGAGGAGATTTATAACATGCATAGATTCTCCTTCTACGATCAAATTACCTTCTAAGTCTTGAGTCATTTGAAGGCCTCTCCACATAGCTCTAGCTTCAGCTTCATTTTTTGTCCTTGTTCCCAAATATTCAGAAAACACAAGCATCATATTCCCATTATGATCTCACACAATGTCGCCAGCGCCTACTCTACTAGGATTGTCCTTAGCCGCTCCATCAAAATTAAGCTTAAACTAACCCATAGGATGTGGGGACCACTTAACATTGGCTCTAGGGTTGACTACCCTAGGCACAGACTCATCTAACAAGGTTAAGCTTAAATATTGAGCAATCGTGGTCTCCTGCAAATGAGGTTTATGTAAAAGGTATAAGGTTCACATTCGTGTTGGCAAAGGATAGGATCCTAGCAATGATAGTTTGATGATCATGGATAGACTCATTAAATACTCTATGGTTCCTTTCTAACCACACCTACCAAAGATAGTGATTGAGACAAATTTTCTACATGTATCTAAGTATTTGGCTTGAAAATGGGCAAGGCCACTGGACGAACAAATCAAGTACGATGGTTGGTTTAACCCAAGAAATATTGAAGGCCTAAAAAACCCCACTTAGGATAGTCAAGGAAAAAGGGCACTCAAGGAAAATGTGATAAATGGTCTCCCAATTAGCCTTGCATAGATAACAACGATTAGTGATACAAATACCTTTACACATCATATTATCAATGGTTAGAATTCTTCCTTGGATAACCAGCCATGAAAAGACTGCAAATTTTGGAATTAATTTTTTTATCCAAACTAAGTCCTTTTGGAGGACAAAATCCTCGTCATCAAGCAAAATCTTGTAAGCCGATTTAACAGTGAACTTCCCATTTTTCGTAGGTGCCCAGGTCAATTGATCTTCCTTGGGTCTCATGGGGATAAAATGTTGCCCATGAATATTACAAAGATCTTTTGATTCTGTTTGAAATCCCTAAATCCTTATTTGTTTCCACTTCATTCTACCTTTGTCCTCAACCATATAATCAAAGACTTTTCTACCAATGAGTTCTTCTGTAATATCTCTGATTCGGGCTAAGTTAGGATATTGCGTCAGTGGTTTATTCTTAGCCCACCTATCATTCCAACAATTTATCCTCTCACCAT
Source organism: Wollemia nobilis (assembly GCA_028583015.1). Lineage (NCBI taxonomy): Eukaryota > Viridiplantae > Streptophyta > Pinopsida > Araucariales > Araucariaceae > Wollemia > Wollemia nobilis. Next base: position 4,309,870 of record JAQPPZ010006183.1, on the reverse strand, counting down.
TGCCTAAAACCCATCTTAAACTTTTTTTATGATTTTCTTACAATTGAGAATTGCTTTCCAAAAAGCAGAACCTCTGATTGGAACTGAGTCACTTAGAAATTCCATATTTTGAAGATACTTTCATTTGATGATAGTTGTCCATTCATTTTCTTCACCAGAAATGAGGCGCCATGCCTGCTTAACGAGTAAAGATAAATTTATATGAGCAATTCTCCTTAGTCCTAAGCCTCCATTTTCCTTGGGTCTACACACTTTGGTCCATCCTACAAGGTGTACCCTTTTTTTCTCCTCTGATCCAGTCTATAAAAATTCTTTTTGGAGTTTCTCAATTTTCTGGAAAACCTTCATAGGGGCTTTGAAAACGGAGAGGAAATAGACTGGAATACTCTGAAGAGAGGCCTTAATGAGGGCCAACTTTCCTACTTGAGATAGAAGATGACCTTTCCATCCAACAAGTTTTTTTGGAATTATTTCAATAACCCTGTCCCATAATGACTCTCTCGAAGAACCAATGAAAAGAGGGAGACCAAGATACGAAGTGGGGAGGTTTTCTATATCACACCCTAAAATTTCTACAATCCTTCCTTGCCTCTGAATGGGGGTGTTCAAGAAATATAACTTACTTTTACTGAAATTAACTTTCTAACCAGCAGCGTCCTCGTAGAGTTGCATGATGTATTTAATTATTTTAGCCTCAACCACCGATGCCTTAGTCAATAGAAGGGTATCATCAATAAAATATTGGTGATAAACAACCCTAGTGAGATATTTTGCCTTGATTCCTGATATTAGCCTTGAACTGCAATTATTTTTTATGGTTCTTCCTAAAGCTTCTGCCACAATGATGAATAACATGGGGCTGATAGGGTCCCCCTGCTGAATTCCTCTGTGACTTTGAAAGTAACCAGCAGTTGTTCCATTAACCAGAATTGAGAACCATGCTTTAGAAATGCATTCTTTGATAAAATTAACCCATTGGTGGTAAAAACCAAACTTAAGGAGGACAACAATCAGAAAGTCCCAATTTGGCCTGTCAAATACTTTGTTCATATCAAGCTTGAGGGTAAAACCAGACATGTTAGTCTTATGAGTAGAGTGCAGAGCTTCACAAACTGTGATAAATCCATCTAAGATTGACCTACCTTGGACAGAGCTTCCCTGGCATGGATCTATGATGCGAGGCAAAACATATCTCATTATATTTGCAATGGATTTAGTTAGAATCTCATAAGAAACATTGCACAGATTGATTGGCCTGAAGTCAGCCATAGGTTTAGGGGTTTGCTTCTTAGGAATTAGAGAAATAAAAGTAGACTTGAGACCTTTTGGGATATGATTGCTTGCTTGGAATTCTCTGATAGCAAAAATTACATCCTCACTTACGATGTCCCAAAAATCTTTATAGAAATGAGGGTGAAATCCATCGGGTCCCGGGGCTTTGTCTGGTTCCATGCTAAACAAGGCTTCCTTAATTTCCTCATCAGAAAATGGATCTAGAAGCTTAAGGTTTATATCCTCATTTATTATGCTAGGAATGGATTGCAAGAGAATATCTTTGGCCTCCTCATTGCACTATTATTCTTGACCAAGGATAGAATTGAAATAAGTTATTGCCTCCTTTTTTATTTATGTTAAGTCCTAAGTAATAGAACCATCTACTTTTTTTAAAAATTTTATCTTGTTATTGCTTCTGTTTCTAAGCGTGGTGACGTGAAAAAACTCGATCTCCATATTTCAACCAAAGACCCCTTGATTTTTACCTCCAATAGATTTCCTCATAGGCCAAAATGTTATGAAACTCTGCTAGTTTTGTCCATTCCTCTTGCCTAGTAGTTTCAATAGCATCACCATGTTGAATCCTCTGATCAATTATCTTCAAAATTTCAACAACCTATTTTTTATTTTCAAATAGGTTCCCAAAGACCTCTTTGTTCCAAGTTTGAAGTTTTTCCTTAACAAACTTTAATTTTCCAACAAGTTTAAAAGTTGCACTACCCTTGATAGGTTGCTGCCACCATTGAATTAAGTTATCTCTGAAATTGAAATGTTTGATCCATATAGATTGAAATTTGAAAGGTTTCTTGAAGGATAGAGAGTTAGGAATCTCCAAAAAAATGGTATTATGATCAAAGACAATTTTAGGAAGGGCTTGCAGGGTAGAATCACCAAAAAAATTTGTAGTCTCCTTTGATAGAAAAAACCTGTCAAGCCTTTCTTGAATGAGATGACACCCTATCCGCCAATTGATCCAGGTGTAATTCGCTCCTCTAAGTTTTATATCCATCAACATGTTGGAGTTCACAAAGTCATTGAACTCATCCATGCTCCTGATAGGTGGTCCATTTCCACCTATTTTATCTGAAGGATAAAGAGGAGTGTTAAAATCCCTAGCCAGAATCCAGGGGACATTATGGAATATTTCACTCAGATTGCCTAAGTACTCCCACAGTAGATCTCTCCCTTGAATTGAAGTCGGGGCATAAATATTTGAAAGGATCCATGACCTGTTGTTGTTTATTTCCTTAAATAAAACACTAATAACCCTATCATATTTCTAAATAATGGTGCCTTCTACTATCCAGGGATCCCACAAAGTCATAAGGCCTCTAGATGCTCCTCTGGATTATTTGCAAACCATCTCCCCTTGATTCCAAATTTTTTTTGCTACTTTTTTTGATTGAATCTCATCACTTTTTGTTTCTTGCAACATGATAATAGTTGGATTCACTTTATTTCTTATTGCACTGACTTCCTTGTGTTTGGGCAGGCCATTGAGGCCTCTCACGTTCCATGAGAGGAACTTCATTTAGATTGTTTATGATTTCTTCCTCTCCCCCTCCCTTGAGGGGGTTTTCCTAATTTGTTGTCTTCAAAACCCGAAATAACCTATTGAAACAAGGTTTTTTTGTTTTCCATTAGAAATGTCATTATCAGTTTTAATTTTTTGATGCTTAGTATTTTATATTCTCCCTCTTATTTTTTCATTGCAAAAATATATAAGAGACTTCATAGTTCTCCTGGTTTGTTTAGGACTAAACTGGGGGAGGCAATTTGTTGTAGAACCGGACTACCATATTCCTTAGTCTGAAGAGTTTCACATATCTCCACCTCTACATCCAAATCTTCTCATTTTTTCCTGTATTCCCCTAGTCTGCAGGATGGCCCCTTAGTAGGATTCACCTGGCTCCTAGTGATGATGTTAGGGAGATGAGATTTTTTATTTTCCAATGCCTCAAATTTCTTCCTAAGTTCTTTAGCATTAGGGTTTGGCTTTGGGATGCCCATTGGGCTTGAAGTATTTTAAAGGATCCCGACTTGTATGGGGATTTTAGAGATCGGGCATTAGGGTTTGGCTTTGTGATGCCCATGGGGCTTACAATAATTTCAACATTAGGGTTTGAGGATCCTAAATTGGATGGGGATTCTAGAGAGTCAAAAAGGTTAGCCTGGAGGTTCTGGGCTTCCATGTTTTTCGATAATCCTCCTACTACCATATTGGATAGAATTGAAAATTTATTTGAAACTAGAGGATTGGAACTTACCTGAGTATTTTGGTTGCCAAAAACCTGTTGTTTTCCTTTGTCTTGTTGTGACCCTGCACCCTCTCTTTTATTTTTTGGTAGACATAGTTTTCTTGAATAAAATCGCCTCTTCCAGGGAAACTCCTCAAATTTCTTCTATCTAGCATTCCCTGCTTCTGCTTTTCTCTATTCATTGCCAAGTTAGGGCACTGATTGCATAGATTTCCTTGATTTTTGCATTCTGCATAGAATGTTGGTCTATTATCATATTCTACTGGCTATTTTTGATAGTATTCTCCATACTCTAGCTCCACAAACCTTGGCAATTCATTATCCAAATTAGCATTTATGCAGATTCGTGCATGAGTCATCCTTGTCCTGGCCAAGGTCGTATGGTCAATGGATATCAGGTCCCCTATAGTTCTAGCTATGCCCTACAACCAATATTCATTTAAGAACTAGGCAGGTAGACTCATGAGACAAACCCAAATAGGGGCAATGTTAATAATTTGCTTTTCAAGGTCGAAATCTTCACCCCATCGTCTAAGAAAAAGGCTCCTTTTGCCTAAAAACCAAGGACCTCCTGTTAAATTATGGTTAGCATTGTCCATATTGTTAAAATGGATAATGAAGAACCCTTGAGTTAGAGCTACCAAATCCAAGCTGCCTGCCATTTGCCATTTACCCATCGCCCAAGCCCTGATAGGCTCCATGTCTGGCCTACCTCCCAAAACCTTTCCTACCAGGGAGAATTCTTCCATTGAAAGAAAATGGCTCATGGAAATTGTCAGGGCCAAAATTTTATTATTTACTAGAACTAGGGGTGGAAGAGAGATAACCTCCTTTATTTTTCCTCAAGAGTCTCAGCAAAAGACATCCACTTCTTGGGCTTTGCATTGTCCTTCATATCTTTTTTGTCAGGATCTTTCTGAGGAGGATCGGAACCCCGCGTGATGCCTGCCTCCAAATCTACTATAGCCTAACCGCCTTCCTCTAGATCCTCATTTGATCCATGCTCAAGGTTCCCACCCACCCCTTTCATACCTGCTCTACCTCTACCGCCTTGGCTGAGAATCCTACCCAAAAAATTCAAACCCTCACTCCCGTCGCACCCTCTAAACCTTAGCTCACTCATTCCTAATGATGCAATTTTTCACTATTCTTGTTATCACTGCTCACCCAGGGTTTTTGTTGCTCCAATTTTTTTTTTAAACCCTTTGATGTTATCGCTCAGATTTTTCCACCGGTGTTACACTGCTATTCAGTCAAAACCCTCTCACACAATTTCTAATATTTTTACAAAAAAAAAAAATACAAAAACCCTTTGATGTCACTGCTCCAATTTTTTTAATCCTTTGATGTTGTTGATTAGATTTTTCCACAAAAACACTTCTTACACTGCTATTTAGTCAAAACACTCTCACACCATTGCTCAGCTGATGTCCCTGCTCCAATTTTTTTTAAAACCCTTCGATGTTGTCGCTCAAATTTTTCCACCAATGTTATACTGCTATTTATTCAAAACCCTCTCACACCATTGCTCAACTTTAAAGTATTATTAGGTTATGTTTTGGTGCTTAATTTCTAGCCAAGTAGAATAGTTTGGGAATAGACAAAGAAGTAGTGGAAAATTATAAGGTTGTGGCCAAAAAAGAGTAAATATCAACTCATCCACAATTTCAGTTAAAGAAAAAAGGTCGGTTCTGTAATATTTGCACATCTGCTGAAAGGAATTGTATGTTTTTGCATTAAATTCAATGCTTGTTAAATTAATTATTTTTATGGAAGCTCTGAGTAGAGATTGTTTTCCATTTATAATCATAATTGTTTATGGTTAATAAGGAATTTGAGATAAAACCTGGATTGTATGATGTGTGGATTTTCTTAACCTTGTTGTAATAATATATATATAATAGTTGTTGTAACCCACATAATCATTTGATTGATAAGATTTTATTTATTATGATAGTGTGTATATCTATTTTGTATTTGACTATAGAAGATTTTATAACTGGTGTTATCAAACCTGATAATAAGAACACATATTTGTTGCCTGAGTGATGATAATTAGTAAATGGACATTAGCACATGAGTTTGGTGCATGAAGGTGCCTCATTTCTATATATAGTATAGCCCATTAGCATGGTTGCTTGTTGGTGAAACTATTAAGCCTGAACATGAGTGTTGTTTGAGCAATTTAACAGTTGTATATTCAACCTAGTTTCCTATTGTTTTTTTGCTAAAAGAGACTGAATTATAAATTAGTAAAATTATTGCTATGTTGTTTGCATAATAATACATGCATTATCATACTTTTTTGGGTCGTTCTGATCCTACGATGCCCTCAACAAAATTCTCCTACTGGGCAAGATGAGAAAATACTAGGTGTATTTCTGACAATCCATGGGGGAGGTTTGAGTTGTGGGGATGATCTAGTTTTTCTGCCATTTATTTATTAATAAAATTATAATTGGACTTTTTTTTAAGTCACTATATTTTATAGATAGATGTAATAACTTTATTGTCGAATAGCAAATTATTTCGCTATGATACAACTTTTATCACTTAATGTGTAAAGGAAAAATTAAAATATGTTTTAATATTTTATAGAGGCACTACTCGAGCATGCGTACTCGCGGTTGTTACTGGTAAATAACTTGGTATTATGAGTTAAGCATCATAAGGAAAAACATAGTTCAATATGAAATTTTACATGTTTCAAATATTCATTCTAGTGCAACCCTTTGAATGATAGTTTTAGTTAATTCTTGCAAGACTAGTTATTTGGCTTGTATTAACGATGGTTGGAGTATTCTATTAATTTTTTCATTGTATAAATATAAAATCATAATATTTAAAAAAAAAACTTAGACATAATTTTTTTAACTAGAGTATACCTCGTCTCTCGAGCTGTCATTTGCAAATCCACCAGTGACACGACTGAGTAATGGTTTTATTTAATAAATATAAATGCCCATATCCTAAGTTTAAGATTTTGCATACATATAAATATATAGTAATAAAATATTTATTTGGTAGATGTGTAACATACCTATGCAAAATAGTATTTCAACTGCTTTAAATTTCAATAGTGCAATTACCTCTCATTTTGTATTTGCCTAAAGCACTGAATGATTGTATCGATTACAGTAATGTAATGTTTAATAATATGTGAGTTAAGTTGAAACTTATATACATGGTCTTTAATTTCCATTTTCTTATTGAAAGCTTATGTTTGTTGTTTTATTGAAGTTAGGACCGATTTCTAGATGAAGTGCTCTTTCTTTTATATTGATATATTTGATTGTCTGCTTTATAGTTAAAAATAGTTATGCTTATACTTAAGTTAAAAATAGTTATGCTTATACTTAAATGGAAGTGTGAATCAATATTACCTAAAATATGTTATACGGTCCTAATGAAATATAATATTTTAATATTTTAATTTGGAGCTAAAGAAATTTTAAATTTAATTATGTTAGTTAGATAAGTTCAAGTAAAGTTTCCATTGTATAGTAGTCAAAGTTTAATCTTTTATTAATTAGATTATATTTTTAAAGAATAGAATATATGATATTTTTTTTCTTGATAAAAAGGGGTTGTACTCGGGTCCCCCACCCTTAATAAATTACATCTCTCTTCTTTAGATCTTGATAGTTTACAAATAGATACACTTCTCATCTCAATTGAGATGCTATAGATAGAAACCTACATCATTTTACATAAAATATCCGAATTCTTGATTTTCATTTTTTGGAATCTTTTCAAATCTCCATATGAATACAATTACTCCAAAATTTAGCATCTTTCTTGACATTTTTCTATAGCAGCCTTCACAATGCAAAAAATTCACCTCTACTATCTATTGAGCAAGGTGCAGCGACAATATTGTCATTGTTGTCAACACAGTCAGATAGATCGGTTGATGCAGTGTACAGGAGTTCAGAGGTTATTCAGAGTATGTACAATGATGTTAAATGCTTATGAGGATGTTTTTGATGTTTGGGTGAAGTTGTTACAGGTTGTTTGTGCAAAGTTGAAAAAATCATCATGTTGTGGCTGCTCCACAACGTACCCCAAAATTGGAGACCCACCTTTTTGCATATTTTCCAAGAAGACCGAAGTGGCCCATATGCTAAATATCAAAGAAAAAGCAAAACACCGCAAGGAGAAAAAAGTGTCGTGATATCGCGACATGTTGCATTTTCGCGGTCCAAAGCAAAGAGAAAAAGCAAGGAGAAAAAAGTGTCACGATATCGCGACATGTTGCATTTTCATGGAAAAAATAGAAGAGAAAGAACAAGAAAGAAAAAGTGTCGCGATATCGCAACATTTTGCATTTTCGTGGCCAAAAGAGAAGAGAAAGAACAAGAAATAAAAAATGTCGTGATATCGCGACATGTTGCATTTTCACGGCCAAAAGAGAAGAGAAAGAACAATAAATAAAAAGTGTCACGATATCACAGTATGTTGCATTTTCGTGACTCAAAAAGGGCAGGCAGGCAGAGAAACAAAAGTGTCATGATATCGTGACATGTTGAATTTTTGTGACTCAAAAAGGGCAGGCAGGCAGAGAAACAAGAGTCACGATATCGCGACATGTTGCATTTTTGCCAAAGGAACAGAGTAGTTGACAGTGCGTCTGATATTAGTGATGAACACCAAAATAGTGAAACTGAAGACTGCATAATGACGTGGACATATAAGAAATAAATCGAAGATTGAATAAGGTAATTTGTCACATAAGGGAAAAATTCAATGAATATGACAAAATATTACATAAGGAATCTTTAATGATTTGAAATCATTGAAGATGGTCATTACACATGGAAAGAAGTGGGCGCATGCCCATTTGGAGAAAAGGAAACGAAGGGCCACAAAATAGAAATGAAAAGCCTTTTTGGAAACCAAAACACATGCATACACAAGGGAAGGAGAAAATGAACAGTCATGGAAGGAGAAAATGAATAGTTATGGAAGGAGAAAACAAACAGTCATTGAAGGAGAAAATGAATAGTCATGGAAGGAGAAAATGAACAGTCATGCAAGGAGAAAACGAACAGTCATGGAAGGAGAAACAAAAAAAAATTCAGAGGTTTTAAATATGCCATTCAAAGAGGCCATAAAATGTTGGTGCTCCTTTCTGTTGGTGTAGATAAATCAGGGGTTGGTGCTCCTTTCTGTTGGTGCAGGTTGGTGCTCCTTCCAGTGGGTGCTGGTAAATTGATTGTAAAGTTGGTGCTTTGTAAAGGATGAATTTGGATGGGAGGCCAAATAGTCATTTTGAGGATGTAGCCAAATCGGTGAACCTCGGTACATCTTGTGTTGTGTGATGTTCTCTTGTTATACTTGTTTTATTTGGTTTCAAGTTTTCATTGTTTCAGCTTTAAGAGTTGAAGATTTAAGTTTCAAAAGAGCTACATTGATTCACCCCCCCTCTCAGTGTCATTGTGAGACTAACACTATCTATGCCTTGCATCTTAGTAGAGTAATATATCCAAAACATCGCACTAACATAGTCTACTTTACCAAACCTGGATTGCTAGTTTCCTTCTTGAAACACAAGTGCAACCACAAAATTTATAATAAATAGTCTAAATGAACACACATTATTGTTACAAAATAAAATAGATATTACCAATGGAAAACATTAAATTAAATATTTATCATTAATTAATTTAGGCAATCAACAATTTTTGTTAGCTTCAACCAAACTTTCTACTTCCTCTAACCATGGAAAGGAGATGTTAAATTCATGATCCTCAACCAAAACCCTTCTATTGGCTAGATTATCTGCACATTTGTTTCCTTACCTTAATATATGTGTAAATCTAATTTATTCAAACTCTTTAGCAAGATCTTGAATTTCCACAATTATCTCTTGTATGTTCCATGGAGCCTTTGCTTTCCTCAAAATTACATTTATTACTATGAGAGAATCACCTTCCATCCAAAATCTATTCCATTTCATTTTTTTATATATTTTTAACCCTTATAAAGCTACCCAAGCTTCAACTTCATTATTTGTCTTAAATCCACAATTGAAAGCATAATGAGACAAAATATCTCCTCTATTATTTCTAATTATTCCTCCTCCTCCTGGTCATGAGTTTCCTTTAGATGCTCCATCAAAATTCAACTGAACGCACTCCACATTTGGTGGTTTTCACTTTATATTATTTACCTTAATTTTTTTCTCTTGTACCCAACATCATAATTCCATTTATTGACTTGAGTCCATATATCAAGACTCTTTGCTCCAAATTAGGGATTGGGTGATTTGATAGGGTTGGTTTAGACTCCTCTATGGCTAAACATATCTTCTTTTTCATTACCTCTAAACTGCTTTCCTTTCCTTTAAATATTCTTCTATTTCTTTCTATTTATATAGTCCAAAGTATTATATCTTTTGATATATCCCATATTTTCTGTAAAGTCTTACTTTTATAAGTGCTCTGTCATTGCTTTAACCAATATTCAATTATGCTATTCATAACCATGTATTTACCAAACATATTAAGAATCCATTGCCATACATTCCAGACTATTAAACAATGTCCCAAGAGATGGTCAATATTCTCCTTCTTATTACAGAAAACACATTTAGAGGGGCCATGAAAACCCCTTTTCATTAGGTTATCCCAAGATAAAATTCTTCAATGACCTACTAGACAAACAAACATTTTGATTTTAGGAATGCTTGGGCTATTCCAAATATCTCTCCAAATTCTAGTGATATTATTATTATGTTGGTGTTGAACACTATATCCACTTCTTGTTGTGTATTCTCCTGAGCTATTCAACTCCTAAATAAATTTATCCTTGGCACCCCTCGAAATAATTACAATTGTTATCGTTCTACTCAAGTTACTCCTAGCATCAATGTCTTGTATACTTGTAAAAAAATCTTCTTTCCATTTATATCTTCCTTCTCAATCCTTGTACAAAATGTTTGAAACCCTATCACTGTATTTGTCTTGAAGCAATCTCATCCAAGGTTTCAAAACTAGATCTAAATTGAGTGGTTTTTTATCACACCAAGTATCCATCCAAATATAAGTTTTTTCTTTAGTTTCCACCACCTATATTAAACCTTTAATCATAAGATCAATAGATTTTTTAAACCATTCCAAAGAGCAGAACCATTTGGAAGAGAGAATGCAATAAATATTAAACTTGGGTCATTGGGATCAACATACTTAAAATAATTCTTGCCCATTTTCTTTGACTCTCTTTGTACAATATCCAAATAACTTTTTCCCTAAGAGCTAAGTTGGCATCTGTAAGAGCTCTTAAACCAAGACCTCTTCTAGTTTTGTCATCACACAACTTGCTCTATTTCACCAAAAAATAATTTCCTTTTATCATTGAAACCCGACCATAAAAAGGATCACATTATAAATATTAAAAAAATTTCAACTAATTTTGGCATAGAATACAAAGACATATGATATGTTGGAATGGCTTGTAATACTGACTTAATTAACTGCATTCTTCCTGCTAAAGATAACCATCTACCTTTCCAAGTTGGAAGTTTATTTTTAACCTTACTAATAAGTGGATTCCATAAATCTATACTCATTCTCCCCTCAAATAAAGGTATCCCTAGATAAGTTGTTGGTAAATTTGCCTCCTCCATTTGAAGCAACCTACAAATTCTTGCTTTGATATTAGCAGGAGTGTTAAGAAAGTAAATTTTGGATTTAGTCCTATTAATTTTTTGCCTTGAAGCTCTTTTGTACTCTTTTAAAAATTTATTCAAAGCTCTGGCCTCATTTATCCTTGCCCTTCCAAAAATAGTTGTATCATCTACAAATTGTTGATGGGTGATGTTATCGATGTTATTACTAACCTTAAGACCACTTATAAATCCATATTTGTAAGCCTTATTTAAGTTCCTACTCAAAACTTCTACCATAATAATGAAAAATAAGGAGATAGAGGATCTCCTTGTCTAAGGTCTCTCTTGACTTTAAAAGATTCTATAACTAACCCATTAACCAATACTGAGAAATTGTAGAGAAACAAGCTTTAATCCATCTATCCCATTTCTTCCCAAAACCAAAATTATCTAAAATTGCAAAAAGAAAATTCCATTTAACCCTATCATAGGCTTTACTCATATTAAGTTTTAAGATCATAGATTTCTCTTTTCTTGAAGTTGTTGAATGTATAAATTCATGAGCTACTATGATCCCATCAAAAATTTGTCTCCCTTTCACAAAACCTTCTTGCTCTTTTGAAATTATTTTGTCTAACAATGGTCTTAATATATTCACCATCACTTTGGAAATAATATTATAAACCATATTACATAGAATTATGTGTCTAAAAAAATCAAACAATTCAACATCCTTCTTTTTTGGAATTAGGGTAAGATAAGTTACATTTATTTTATAAGAAATGTATTGTTTTACCCTATATTGTTCCACTACCACCAATAATAAATCCTTCACTATATCCCAATTATGTTGGTAAAAATTTGTAGAGAGCCCATCTGGACTAGGGGATTTATCCTTATTAAAAGATAAAAGAGCTAAATGAACTTCTTCTAGAGTAATAGGCTCCATCAGTTTTCTATTGTCTTCATTTGTTATAATTAAAGGAACATCTTGAAGAAGTTTATCATTAAGAACTTAGGACTCCTCTGAACCTAGAATATTCTAATAAAATGACTTAGCCTCTTTTCTAATTTTACTTTGATCTTCAATCCAAACCCCTTCTATTGATTTAATTCTACCAATTCTAGAAGATCTCTATACTATAGCCATCCTATGAAAAAACTTTGTATTTTTATCTCCTTTTAACCAAGTCTATCTTGATTAAATATCCATAATTTCTCTTCCTTACTCAAAATATTATGATATTAACTAAGTAACTCCCTTTCCTCTGAGCTTGTATTATTTTTATCATGCTTTTGGAATTTTTAAAGTCTATCTTTTAGTTCTTCTTTCTTCTCAAAAATGTTTCCAAAGGTGTTCTTATTCCATTCTTTTAATCAATATTTCATAGCTTTAAATTGTTTTGGAAGAGCATACAACCCACCATTATCTAAAAAAATCAATTTTTGAGCTATCATATCAACAAATTGAGGATGGTCTTCCCACATATGCTCATATTTAAAATATGGTCTTTGTTTTAATTCACTACCCACCATTTTAACTCTTATTGGCTAGTGATCTAAACCAATCCTTGTTAAGGTATTAATTTTAGCACAAGTTCCTTCATGTAGCTAATGATCTAAGAGAATGCTCTATCTAATTTGTTTCTATTAGGTTTTGGCCTCTCCTGTTATTGGTCCAAGTATAGTTGTCTTATTCAAACTCAACTTCCCATAGATTGTTGTTTTGAATAAAAGCTAAAAAATATTTTACTTTGGGTCAATTTCCTAACTCTCCCAAATTTTTCATCCATCTTGGTAATGGCATTAAAATCTCCAATGATCATGAAATGATATTCTTGGTCTTTACTTCTCATAAAGGCCTCAATCCCACTCCAAAATTCTAATTTACCTGACTGAGTTGTAGGACCATACACATTGATAAGGATGAAGCGAATATTAGCAAAGTAGCAAGTGACTAAAGAGGCTATCCAATTCCTAGTTTTATGAATGGTTACACAAGAGGTTCTAGAAGGATTCCAACAAGTTAGAATTTCCCTTGTTGCTCCTTCATAATCTATAGCATCCCATTCACATCTTTCCCAAAAAGCTTTCATAGTTTTTGAAACTTCTTTTGTCATTTTAGTTTCTTGGATATAGAGAATATCAAGTTTATTACTTAAACATAGGTCCCAAATACACCTATGCTTTTATGGGGCATTAGCACCCCTTATATTCCATGAGATGATAATCATGTATGATTAGCGGATTTTTACCCCTCTTGTGTATTACCAATATCATTTTGTTGTTTGGTAAAGAGAATTTCAACCAACTTAGTTTGTGTTTATTTCTCTATGTTAGCTCTTGCTTCCCTGGATCTTGCTTGCTAATTTGAGGATTTTTGTCTTTTTGCCTTGCCTATGTCAAGAGTAGGTCTTATTATTCTATTCCTAAATATTCTTTCACCATTTTTTTTTTCAACATATTTATCCTCTCCTGGATCTATTACAGAAGCTTTTGACTTATCTTGCTCATTTTTTGGTATTTCATTATTAATGGCAAATGTATTACCTTCTAAAACTACATTTTCTTTAAGAACTATTTTATCCTGAATGGTGCATGGTACTTCAAGAGAGGCTTCAAAATATGATGATGGGTTCATCAAAAATGTTCTTCCTTAAATTAGTATCATATTGAATAGACAGTTCCTTGCTAATATGTTTTGATCTACTTTTTCTTCATAGGCTAAAACCTCAAAAGAATTGGAATTTATTCTAGTATCCTTTCTTATTGGTTTCCATTGTTCATTTTCTTTTATTTTTCTAGATCTATTTTTTGGAAGTTGAAAACCATATTTATCCATAACCATTTGTAAATTTCTCTTACGATTTTCTACAAATGATTCTGCTAGGCTCTTCTTAGGGCATGATATCTCAATATGCCCCACCTCATGACATCTTATACGTTTAAAATACATGTTTTCATAATCTATAATTTGGATCCACATATTATCCCCATACTTAATAATGATTAATTTTGGTAAATCTTTACTTATATCAATCATGACCAATATTCGAGCATAAATAACCAAAAATCCATATTTTGTTGTATCTAAAATCTCAAGGAATTTCTCTAGAGTGTTGCCTATTGGTTTGAAGATATATATTTTCCAAAATTCAATGGGCAATCCAAATATCCTAATCCAGACTGGTACTAGGGATAGATTTACATTTTCAATAAAAAAGCCTTCATACCAGCAGATAAGGAAGATCCATGCTCTTCCCATAAATCAAGGAACCCATTTTAGGATTCTTTCTTTTTCTTCCCTAGAACAAAAATGGTTGGGAAGAAATGATAGAATTACTCCTAGAGACTTCCAACTTCTATCAATTTATTTTCTCCAGGTTGAAGCCCCTAGCCAATACCCATTAAATTTATCAAAAACTACCCTATATTGGAGCAATGAGGATCTCTTTGAGGTGTGCTCACTAACCTCTACCACTAGGGATGATTCTAAGGATTTAACTATAAATAAATCCATGTAAAGGAAACTAAAACTCAAAATCTAATAAAATTTATCTGAAAGTTCTATAACAAATATAATATTTGATAAAAACTTTAGAAAATTTGCATGCACAATTTCTAATATAAAGAAAAGGAAAAAAGAATTTAGCTGAAAAATTCTTTGTCCAGATAGAATGTCTTGCCTCATTGAAGTCATATCCCTTCATTGCTCTTCCCATAATTCGAACCATAGTTGGCAAATATTTACAATTTCATTTTTTGTGATTTGAAAAATTGTCACTGCCCTTATTCCGAATGGTTGACTTCACAGGGTTGTATCTCCCTCAATATTGTTTGGATTCCTTTATATGACCACTCATTTTAAAGCTATTAAAATTTTGCACAATTTTGTCCAATAAGTAGCTGAATCAGATAACTCTTCGTAAAGATATGGCTACCAAAATATGAGACATTTTTTCAGGAAAAAACCCTAATCCTTCGCACTTTGCAATTTCATTTTTTGCAATTCAAAAAATTGTCACTACCTTTGTTTCAAATGGTTGAATTCATAGGATCATATCTCCCTTAATACTTCTAGTATTTCTACATAATACCACTCATATTAAAGCTATTTAAATTTTGTACAAGTTGGTCCAAGAATCAGCTAAATTGGATAACTCTTCGCAAAGATATGGCTCCTAAAAGATGAGATATTTTTTAGGAAAAAACCCTAATCCTTCACACTTTGCAATTTTTTTTGGGATTTGAAAAATCATCACTGCCCTTATTCCAAATGGTTGACTTCACAAGATCGTATATCCCTCAGAATATATGATATAGTATTAGGGTTTTGAAACATTTAAAGTATATTTTCTTTTAAAAGTACTGACGTAACTTTTAGATTTTAGTTTATTAGCTTTTAAGTACTTTTAGATTTCAAAGCATATTTTTTTAAATAAAAAAAGGGTAACCTTCTTAATATAATAGAATAATCTTATTAAGTTTTATTTATGGTACATTGTTAATAAAATATATATAAGTATTGTTGCTTTATCTAAAAATTATCCATATCTTCAATCTATGAGGGAAAATACCTTGAGACTAAGGCTAGGTCTAAAATTCTTCATTTAAACCCTTAAGCTACGTATTAGTATGTTAATTAAAAAAAGGGTTTTAATATTAATTTTTTCACCATCCTTTAGGGCTTAGAAACTTAAATAGGTGTCACTAATTCATTCATAAGTGAAAATTGACGTCTTAATATGACAGTAAAATCATAGGGTGAATAGTTACTTGGTTATTAAAGTAAATGAATTACTCAAAATTCCTGAAATAAGTGATTACAAGTTAAGATAAGATCTCTATGTTTTCAATTTTAAATAGATGATTTGTAAAGTCTACTTTATTCCTTCATGCTAAGGTATGGGGAAAGTATGCATCCACCCTTTAGGTATTATGGGCCCTAGAGGATAACCCCAACCATGAATTTATGCTCTTATAGAGAATATAGGTTTACAAAAGGTACCTTTTATGGGACTTGGCTAGTCTCGTCCACTTAGGAGACCGTCTACAACAATCCTAATTCCAAAAAGTGGTATCCTATACCTAATACTAATAAAACATTGGGTGGTTGAAAAAACTAAATTACATAAAAAAAAAATTCACCTTGAGTCATGTTTATCCTAAAATTCAACCAAAATTTTCACTTTGTGAAACTAGTGTGCTAGACTAGGTTGTACAACTAGGTGTTCTAGATCTAGGTTGTTATAGTTGGTATCAAATCCCAGGTTGCAAAAACCTAGGTTGTAGAACTATTTGTGTGTCATATTTTGTGAGCTTAGTATGCTTAAACCAAACAATTAACATAGCTCTTTTATGTCCAAAGGATAATGGAAGACCTTGCAGTGGCAATCAAATTGTTTCAAGGGCAGTTGGAACAATCCACATCTATGATTAAACTACTAATGGAAAATTTGGAAACACAATAGAAAAATATAGAGCTTCTCACTGAGCAATGATATAGAAGTAAGAAAGAAAAATTAGAGAGGAAATAAAAGCATGAAGAAGACCAATCAGGGAATAAAACCAAAGCATGATTTGTAGTCTACAAGTACTCAAGAAGATAAGAAAAAAATTCGAGCACCAAAGCAAGGTTGTTATATTTGTGGAGGACCACATTTTTCTAATAAATACCCTCAAAGGTTTGATTTAAAGCAAGAATCTAAAGAGAAGACTCTTGAAACATACGCAAAACCTAGAGCTTCAATCCAAGAAGAGAAAGTTATTCCTCATCTCTGAGAGGTAATATAGATGTTTGTATAATAGACATTCTTAGTTCTACAAGTATAATAAGAAATATACTGGAATAGCCTAGATTTTTGGCAAATGGGTGGAAAGTAGAATATGGTTCAGGATAAACTATGTCAATCCTATCTCAAAGAAAAACTAGAAGGCACCTATACATGCCTAAGATGTCATCCTTGGTGTGGATTAGCTTAAATCCCATAAATATCTCCTTAATTTGAGGATAGGTGGTTAGATTTCACAAATGAATCTAATCAATAAAATTGGGTCCATTGTAATCATGGATCCTTTAAACCACAATTATTTTTAGCCATGCAAGATAATAAGGAAATGTGGTATATGGTTCAGTTGAATAAAAAGAAAATAACTAAGTCTAACTCTGGCCATTTTCAGAAGTACCCTGTCTTGAATGAGTTTTAGATGTATTCCTTTAAGAATTATTAGGTCTTCCATCCCAAAGGGAATTTGAATTATCTATAGAATTCTTGTCTAAAGAAGCACTTATTACAAGGACACCATACAAAATGATCCTCTCATTAAATTGCAAAAGATTATAACACAACTAGAAAAAGGATTCATTAGACCAAGTGTCTCTCCATGGGGTGCTCTTGTCCTCCTTGTCAAGAAAAATAATAGATCTTTAAGATTATGCATATATTATCGAATGCTCAACAAGGTCACCATTAATAATAGGTATTCATTCCCCAGAATTGATGATCTTTTTATCAATTGAATGGGGCTACCATCTTATTATCATCAATTAAGAATTTGAGAAGAGGACACCCATAAAACTACATTTAGAACTAGATATGGGCACTATGAATTCACAATCCTACCTTTTGGCTTAACAAATGCCCCAGTTGCTTTTATTAACCTCATCAATGGTGTGTTTAGGGAATAGTTAGATCAATTTTTACTTGTATTTCTTAATGACATATGAATTTACTCCAAGAAAAAAGAAGAGCATGATCAACACGTGAGGATTGTAGTACAATATTTGGCGTACATAATAGCTGCTAACGAGGTTGTTGTGGGTCCTAAGAAAATTGAAGCCATAATAGATTGGCCTGAACCTAAAATTGTTGCTACAATATGAAGTTTTATGGCCATGGCAGGCTACTATAGGCATTTTGTAAAAAGGTTTTCAAATATTACACACCCAATAACAAATATCCAAAGGAAGGGAAAGGCTTTTAAATGGACAGATCAATGTGAAGAGGACCTTCAAAACTTTGAAAGAGAAATTAATGACCACCCCCAATCCTTAACATACCAAATCCCTCTAAAAGTTCACAGTTTGTACAGATGCTTCCATTTAAGGGCTAGGAGGAGTCCTTATGCAAGATGAAGTATTTATAGCATATGAATCATAAAAGCTAGAGAAACACAAGGTAAACAATGCTACATATGATCTAGAATTGATAGCAGTTGTACATACTCTCAAGATCTGGAGGTATTATTTGGAAAACCATTTGAACTTAATATTAATCATTAAAGTCTTAGATATATCATTACGCAGCCCAGATAAATTCTAGACAATGTTGTTGGATGGATTTTATGGTAGAACATGATTTTGGCATAAAATATATTAAGGGAAAGGAAAACAAGATAGCAAATGCCTTAAGTAGAAAGGGGTATATAGTCACTATATATTAGTGTATGTATGATTTAATTGGCCAAGATAAATAACTGCAATAGAGAGATGAATTCTGCAGTAAATATCAAGCTTAGGTTGGGTAGGGACCTAATGAGGACAAAGAATTTTTGAACAAAGATAAGTTGTTATATTTTAGGTACAATTTGGTAATTCCAAATAAGGGTAAATTAATAGATATTATTTTGAAGGAAGCACACTGCATTCACTCCTCACACCCAGAAGGGAAAAAATGCATGAGAATCTGAAAAAGGTCTTTTTAACCAACTATAAAGTAGGACATAAAATGCTAGCTAGAAGATAAAACCCACATACCATCCACTAAAAGTGGTAAGTTATTGCCTATGGATTTGTTGAAGATCTACTAAATTTGGATAATTATAAATATATTTGCACCTAAAATATACAATATGATACACCTGTTCAATAGCGATAGAGATATCAGATTTAGGTAGATGGTCAATCAAGAAGGATTGACCCAATATTTGAAAAATTCAGTCATCATGAGAAGATCAGACCAGATATTGCCTTAAATATAAAATAACGGCTTAGAGTAGTTGAACCTATATGAAAATGCACTTTAAAAAGAGCACCATGAGAATTCTCTAGGGAAAGACAAAGATTTTATGAGGGTGAAAATTCAAAAAATAAGGAAAGAGAAGAAACCACGTTGGAAATACTTTGAAGGAAGGCAGACTTTTCGTAAGGGTCAAATTTAAATTTTTTAAAAAAGAACATACTAACTGAATGGAAAACTACCTATAGCTGGTAGATTTTGATTACAATAATAGACATCATATGGCTCCATTTTAAGCCCTGTATAGAGAAGGTGTAGGATTCATCTATTGTGGGACAATCTGGAAGATCATGTAGTGATTGGACCGGATACTATTAAAGTGATGAAAGAACGATTAAGGAAAATACATAAAAGACTCAAGAAGGCATCAAATCACTAAAAGAGCTATGTTGTGGGAAACAATATCTTCTTAAGAATAAAACCTATAAAAATCTCCACTAAATTTTCTAATATGAACCCTAGATTTGTAAGGGCCTTTTAAACATTGATGACTAGATTAGACATGTCGCCCATAAGTAGACCTTGTCATCTAGTTGTTAAAAATCCATGACATCTTCATGTGTTTCTCCTTAGAAAGTATTTTTCTAACTTATCTCATATTTGTAATGTCTCTTATTATAGATGTTAAAATCCCTTCACCTTGAGGACCATATTATCTTGATATCAAGATCCAGGTCTCAGAAGAATTTATAAGCAATTTGATGAAAATATTATATAGAAAACTTTGATAATATAAATAGATAAGGAAAGAAAGACAAAACAATTTCTTTTTTAATATTCATTGAATACTGCATGGATTTAAGAATGAATGTATATTTTGCTTATTGTTTGGAATTGCATTAAAACACAGGGACTATATTTATTTCTAGTGGGGATAATGTAACAACCCTCCAAATACAACTACTATTTTTGAATAGAATGATAAGCTATACTTGCTTTTGTTATTATAATAAGATATTGTTGATAACATTGTGGTTGTAGGAGCAGGTACCCTCCTTCAAATGGATAGAAAAGGGTTGACCGCAAAATATAAGGAGGGATATGATGGAGGTTTGAAAAATCACCATGACCTATGAATACATGGAAGCTCGTGATTGCATTCATATAGATGCATTTTAAATGTTTGACTTGTATTATGAATAACTTGTTTGTTGATTGCATTCTTCTAGAAAAAAATATTTAATTTTTTTTGAAGAAATATTAGATTGATTTGGTAATTTTAATAATTTTTTCATGTTAGTATTAATATAAAATAATTTACAAATATATATATATATATATATATATATATATATATATATATAATATAGTAAAAATTATTAATAATAATATTTTATTTACAAAATTCATTCCCATTATATCAATGAACATATATGATAAATTGGTATAGCCTTTTGGCCATGTATATCTACCTCCACCTGGTGGAATTTTAGAAAGTATGTATGTTAAATCAAGCGTTAGCTCCATACTCATTACAATTTTTTATAAGTTAGGAAATTAGAAACTATAAGGGATTATATGTTATGTTTTGATGCTTAATGTCTGAACAGGTAGAATAGTCTAGGAATAGACAAATGAGTAGTGAAAAATCATAAGGGTGTGGCTAACAAAGAGTAAATATCAACTCGTCCACAGTTTCAATTAAAGGAAAAATGTTAGTTCTATAATATATGCACATCTGCTGAATGGAACTATATGTTTTTGTACTAAATTCAATGCTTCTTAAATTGCTTATTTGTATGGAAGCTCTGAGTAGAGATTTTTTTCCATAAATATATATAACAGTCACTGTAACCCACATACTCATTCGATTGATAAGATATTATTTAGTATGATAGTGTGAATGTCTATTTTGTGTTTGACTATAGAAGATTTTCTAACCGGTGTTATCACCTATAAAATTGATAAGAAGAACACTTATTTGTTTCTTGAGTGATGATAATTAGTAAATGGATATTAGCATATGATTTTGGTGCATGAAGGAACCTCTTTTCTATATATAATATAGCCCATTAGCATGGTTGTTTTTTGGTGAAACTATTAAGCCTGAACATGAGTGTTGTTTGAGCAATTTACTGTTGTATATTCAACCTAGTTTCCTATTGTTTGTTTGCTTAAAAGGCTGAATTATAAACTAGTGAAATCATTGCTATGTTGTTTGCATAATAAGGCATGCATTATCATACTTTGTTGGGTCATTCTGATCCTACCATACCTTCAACCAAATTCTTCTGTTGGGCAAGATGGGAAAATACTGGGTGTATTACTGACTTTCCATGAGTGGAGGTATGAGCTATTGGGACGATCCAGTTTTGCTACCATTTATTTATCAATTAAATTATTATTGGACTCTCTTTTTAGTTACACTAATTTATAGATAGATGTAATAACTTTTTTTACAAATAGCAAAGTATTTCATTGTGATACAACCTTTGTCACTTCGTGTGTAAAGGAAAAAATAAAATATGTTTGAGTATTTTATGGAGGAGGTGTTACTCGAGTATGTGTATTCGTGGTTGTTATCAGTAAACAAATTTGTATTATGAGTTAAGAATCATAAGGCAAAGCATAGTTCAATACCAAATTTTACATGTTTCAAATCTTCATTCTAGCGCAGTCCTCTAAATGATAGTTTTAGTTAATTCTTGCAAGACTAGTTATTTGGCTTGTATTAGCAATGGTTGGAGTACTTTGTTAATGTTTTCCTTGTATAAAGATAAAATCATAATATTTTAAAAAATAATTTAGACATCATTTTTTTAACTAGAGGATGCCCCATATCTCGAGACATCAGTTGTGAAGCTGTCAGTGACACGACCGAGTAATGGTTTATTTGAAAAATATAAATGCCCATCTCCTAAGTTTATGATTGATCATACATATAAATATATAGTTGTAAAATATTGATTTGGTAGATATGTAAAAAACCTACACACAATGGTCTTTCAACTGCTTTATATTTCAATAGTGCAATTACCTCTCATTTTGTATTTGCCTAAAGCATCGAATGATTGTATTTATTAAAGTAGTGTAATGTTTAATAATATGTGAGTTGAGTTGAAACTTATATACATGGTCTTTAATTTTCATTTTCTTATCGAAATCTTATTTTTGCTATTTTATTGAACTTAGGGCTGATTTCCAAATGAAGTGTTCTTTCTTTTATATTGATATATTTTATTGTATGTTTTATATTTTAAAATAGATATGATTATACTCAAATGGAAGTGTGAATCAATATTACCTAAAATATATACGGTTTTAATGAAATCTAATATTTTAATTTGGAGCTAGAGAAATGTTAAAATTAATTACTTTAGTTAGATAAGTTCAAGTTTCCATAGTATAGTAGTCAAAGTTTAATCTTTTATTAATTAGATTATGTTTTAAAAGATTATGATTTTTTTTTGGTAGGTTAAAATTATATTGAAAGCGGGTTTTGAAAGGGCCCCAAAACCTTTTTACAGTAGGTCAACCGACCAAGCCAAAGGTAAAAAATAATCAATTTGAAAAATCTTGCCCAGTAGGGAAAAAATAGTTTGGAAAAACCCACCCAATGGGAACAAGTAAATTTGAAGAATCCCGTCCAGTGAGAAACCACCAATTTTGAAAAATCCTACCTAGCGAGAAAATATGCAAGAAGAAAAATTTGAAAATCCTACCCAGCGAGAAGCAGGAAAAAACCACCACATTGTAAATCTCACCCAATGGGAAGTAGCTGAAAACCACCACATCGTAAATCTCACCCAGCGGGAAGTAGCCGAAAACCACCACATTGTAAATCCTGCCTAGTGGAAAGCAGTTGAAAAACACCACATTGTAAATCCCATCCAACGGGAAGCATCCGAAAACCACCATATTGTAAATCCTGCCCAGTGGGAAAACCAACAGGTTTAGAAAATTTCACCCAACGAGAAAACCAGCAAGTTTGGAGAAACCCACCCAGTGGGAAAACCAGTAGAAAATGGATTTGAAAAATCCCACCCAACAGGAAAACCAGCAAGTTTAGAAAATCCCGCCAAGCAAGAAAACCAACAAAAAAGGATTTGACCTAAAACCAGATATCCTACTCAAAAACCAAGAGCAGGAAATCTGAATTTAGAAATTTGGAGAGGATTCCCAACCAGGGATGGCTCGGGATGCACCCGAGGGTGTAGCAGAGCAACAAGTAGTCACATGAGCTAAGCAACTAGAAACAATGTGATATAGTCTAAGGCACAGTAGCGGGACATCCTAGGAAATGGCATCAGGATCCTCAAAGAAAAAAATGGGAAGCCTCCACTTGAGCCTATAAAGTGGAACAACACTACTAGGGATATCTACAGGCCAAGATATCCCCGTGCACAACAAGGTGAAATACGAGAAAGTTGGAAGGATCCAGGGACAATAGCAATAGGTGCAAATAAAGGATCCTCAAAAGCCAAAATTGAAGGAGGAAGGTGGTACCACAACTGCAAATGCACTGATATCCAAATCTAGACTAGATAATACAGAAGAAAGCCCCCACCACTCCAGTAGAAAGGCCCAAGAACCACCATCCTCACTCATGAACAGATCCAGGGAATTGGAATTAGGACTGGGAACCACTCAAGAACAGGAGGAGGCCCACCCCCAAGGCCAAGAACATGCTTTGAGAGTCCATCGAGAAGTAGGACCAGAAGGCAAAAGCCCCCACATAGTAACTGAAACAAAAAACTTGAGGATCCCAAGTGGGAAGCGATAACAGGTGCAAAGATGGGATCCTTGGGAGCCTAACCTGAGGGAGCCAAGGTTTGCATACACTTATCACAAGCCCCCCCAAGATCGAGATATGCAGTAGAAACCCTAAGAACCCCAAAATAAAGGACCAAGAACCCCCCATCCTTGCTCATGAACAACTTCAAGGAATTGGGACTAGGATTGGGAACAACCCAGGCAGAGGAAGAGGCCCACCCCCAAGGCCAACAAATGCCTTGAGTGTCCACCAAAATGCAAATCCAATAAGAAGAAGCCTTCGAATAGGAAACCAAAAAGGGCCCTACCCACAGGGATGGGACCATCAGCAACCATAGGCATCCCAGAGAGGAAACACTAGAAAAAGAGGAAATTGGCCCACCTAGACCAACCTCGAAGTAGTGAGGACCTCATAGGACGCACCAGGAAGTAGTCAAAAAACCAAACTGCCACCACCATCGATCGATGATGCCTTGGGAATCGGATCCAAGTAAAAAAACTACAAAAACCCTAGGGGAAAGCCTAAGGGAGATCAAAGAAGGGATCCCAAAAACATGCAGGAAACCCTAGAAGAACCCTAGGATGCACCAGGCCAAGGGTTCAAGCAGGGAAACCCTAAAACTACTGGGAAAGGCACAGAAAGTGGAAAAGTATCTCCCCCCAAGGAGATCATCTACTACAAAGCATTCCCAGAGTGGGATGACATAGGATGAGCCATGGACTGGGCAAGAACCAGGGAAGGGGGAGCAGGGGGAGGGAGCAAGACCCTCCCCCTCTCCTCCTCTGCTCCACTAATGCTTTTAATTATGGAGAATACTTTTGTTTTTTTATAACCCATAAAAGATTATGATTTTATTATTAGGATTTTGAAACATTTAAAGTATGTTTTCTTTTAAAATCATTGACTTAACTATTAGATTTTAGTTTTTTTAGCTTTTAAGTAATTTTAGATTTCAAAGCATGTTATTTTTTTTAAAGTAACCTTCTTATTATAATATAATAATCTTATTAAGTTTTATTTATGGTACATTGTTAATAAATTATATATAAATATTGTTGCTTTATCTAAAAATTATCCATATCTTAAATCTATGAGGAAAAATACCTTGAGACTGAGGCTAGGTCTAAAACTCTCCATTTAAACCCTTAAGCTATGTATTAGTATATTAATTAAACAAAGTGTTTTAATATTAATTTGGTCACCATACTTTAGGGCTTAGAAACTTGAATAGATGTCACTAGTTCATTGCTTTCATGAGTGAAAAATGGCATCTCAATATGATAGTAAAATCATAGAGTGAATAGTTACTTGGTTATTAAAGTAAAATAATTTCTTAAAATTCTTGAAATTATTAAGATAAGATCTCCATAATTTCAATTTAAAATAGATGATTTGTAAAGTCTACTTTATTAGAGTCGAATGCTTTATTTAATAGAAAGAATAAAGTTTATTTACTTTATTTAGATTTTTTTTGAAGTTTAATAAAATAGAATATGGAGTATGTTTTTTTACAAGAAAAAAATCATAATTTTATTTCAAGAAAGAAAGAAAATTACACTTCTCAAGTGCCTTGGCACAAACAAAAATCCAGATAAAAGCAAATTACTGGGAGTCAAAATATAATTACAGTCAAGCAGATCAAAGAGGTAAACCCATATTCAAAATAGCATGGGGATAATAAGGATAAATATCCTTATATATCGATACTTAATCATCAAAATAACCTCTATGTTCAAAACTTGGATAGAAATCAGTGAAAAAGAAATGAATAGAAGGAAAAAAAATAGTTAAAAACTATCATAAAGCTCTAATGAAATGAAAAGTCCCATAGTAAAAACCTATATCTAGCATAGAAACTAGGGGTATGATGTGTGGGTGAAAGAAGAAACTCCTTTCCCGTTCTCTTTCATTTGCAGGAAACCTTTTGGAACCTGTTGACCTTCTTTTGATAACCTATCTACTTCTCTATTTAATTCTCTATAAACATGAGTAAAATATATATTTTCAATAAGGGAAATCACCTCCAATAGTTCATACCCCACCAATCTAAGCATATTATTTTTTAATTGAGCAGATCTATTCATCCAGTTGATGACTAGAGTAGAATCTTCAAAAATTTATATTTTGTCACATTTCTCTCTAAAGCACACTTCATTACCAATATTAACGCCTAAGACTTGGTAAAATTGTTGGAACCTATTCTAAGACCTGCTACAAATTTGATATAATGGGTATTTGAGAAGTACATAATGCCTCCCACACTACTAAAATTTGATTGTCTCTGATTGGCCCCATCAAAAAAATCCCATGGTTGAGACTTTTCAATGAACAAATTGTCTATTTGTCGAGGTTTCTTATGTTTGCCAGGCCCTTTATTGATTGAGACCAAAGTCCTCACCTGAAATATGAATTGAAATAGGGGCTTTAACTTCCCTTAAAAAATATCTATATTCTATGCCAACCATATACCCCAACATATAAGACATGGTAAAGAAAGAAATTGTTTCAACTCTTTTTTCAAAAACCACTATCTTAAGCATTCCTCCACTGTTTCTCCTTCCCAAATATTTTGTACTCTAGTTATTTTTTCAGCTTCTAACCAAACCTATTGAGAAAAAAGGTATTTTATTAACAAATGTGTGATGTTTTCCTCCTCTAACTGACATAACATACAAATACTTAGACCTTGTTTGCTTCTCCTCTGTAAAACTTCCCAAGTCAAAGCCTTATTTCTCAAAGCCAACCACATGAAAATAATTATTTTTTTGGGTATATAATTTCCAAATCTGCTTCCATGACCAAGTAGGTCCTTGAGGATGAGGATCAAAGATTGCTTTGCATCTAAGTATAGCCATATAGTGACCCCCATATTTGTTGTATGCCCAAGCAATAGTATTTGGTTTAGCTCTCATCTTGATATGACTATTATTAAGGCTATCAGTGTAAGCCTTCCATAAAATAGCTTGCTTATCAGAAATACCCAAGACCTAAGCCTTTTTCCAACCTTGGGTCCAAATACTAGAAGAATCTAATTGCCTTACTTGATGAAGAAAGTAAAAACCCTTGTCTTGTAAAGAACTTATCATAGCTTTTGGAAACAAAAATTTTTCTCCACAACCCAAAATAGAATCAAACCCTATTCTAACTTATTCACCGTTACCCACTTTCCAAGCTAAATATTTTTCAATCATAGGAAAGGCCTATACTAGTGCCTTCCATCGAATGGAAATATTTTTAATGTTTTTTATGGACTTCTAATCCAATACATTAAAGTCCTTGTACAAATATACTTTTGTTCAATAATCTTCTTCCACAATCCTTCTCTGGTCAAAATCCTCCTTAAACTTTTTACTACCAAAGAATAACCAAAAATATGGATAATTTAAAGTCCCCATCCACCTTATTCCTTTTTCCTAGAAATGCTTTACCACTTAACTAAAGGAATGCCTTCATGTTCCTTGAGTCTAGTCCAAAGAAATTTGAAGCAAAGTTTTCTTATTTTCTCTAGAACTCCTTTGGGAATGAAGTACAAAGAGTGCCAAGAAATAGGAATTGCCTCAAGATATGACTTTACAAGTGTTAATATCCCACCATTAGACACCCATATATTACACCAATGGTTAATCCTAACTTCAATCTTCTTTAAAAGCCATCCCTAATCTCTCTTCCTATAATTATTTGACTTCAATACAAAACCCAGATACTTAAAGCCTTCCTAGAAATCTAAGAGATTAAAAGGAAAATTTTTTATTAGACCCTGTTTAGTCTTTTGCTCTAGACCATTAAAGCAAATAGAGGATTTTTGAAAATTTATCCCCATGTCGGTAACAATACAGTAAATATCTAAAATTTCCTTCAACTTTCTAGCTTCCCTTAAACTGTCATTTGTGAACAAAAATACATCTTCAAAAAATAATAAATGAGATAAATAAAGGACCTCCACTTTGATCCTAGACAAATATTCTACCCTCGTTGCATCTAAAATAGCTTTACTCAATCCTTCAACAATCAACAAAAAAAGTAAAGGAGATAAAGGACATCCCTATATCAGTCCTCTCGAGGATCTAAAGAATTTGGAAGTTGATCCATTGATAATAATAGTAAAATATACAGAATAAATGCATCCCATAATCCACTTTACTATTGGATAGCTAAAACCCACATGTAAGAGCATCAATCTGAGATACAACCAACTAGTTCTATCATAAGCTTTAGATAGATCTAGTTTAAAGACCATTGCAGGAAGATTTTTAGTTTAAATAGAGTGAAGGCCCTCTTGTGCAACTCCTATGGCTTCAACAATATATCTACCTTCTATAAACTCAAACTGCTCTTGGGAAATAACTTCAGATAAAATCTTCTTCAATATAACAACCAAAATATTTGTAATGATTTTATAGATACAGTTACACAATGAAATAGGTCTAAATTCATCAAAGGTTTCAGGTTGCTCCTTTTTGGGAATCAAAGCTAAAAAAATGGAGTTAAAAGCCCCAAAAACCTAACCACTCAACCTAAATTCCTCAATTACTCTAAGAAGATCCTCCTCAAAAAGATCATAGAAAACTAGGAAAAACTCCATAAGCCATCCATCAAACCCTGTACTTTTATCCTTTTTGAAAGAAGTCATGATAGCTTTCAATTCTTCCTTTGTGACCTCCTTCATAAGTAACTGATTGTCCTCCTTTGTCATAAAATTGGGGAAGAAAGTAGTTAACTTTAAAAATTTCCTAATATTGATTCTATTAGGTTATTTATAGATATATTGAAAATGTTTTACCCCCCAAATCTAATAATTCAAAAAAACTCCTAACGAGGAACCCTTCTTCATTCTGCATCTCCTAGATAGTTTTAACATTCTTCCTATGATTAAAAAAATTATGAAAAAACTTAGTATTTGCATCCATTTTTTTAACTATACAGCTCTAATTTTCATTCTCCATTCAGATTCCCTCCACTCCAGGAATTTTTTCCTCATAAATTCTAGTTTAACCAGTCTTGTTTTCTCCCCCTCTTTAAAAAAACCAGCCTCATTCTTTTTATGAATTTCTAAAATTTCCTTCTCCACCAACTTAATATCCCTATCCATACTCTCCTTTTAAA
This sequence comes from Wollemia nobilis, assembly GCA_028583015.1. Lineage (NCBI taxonomy): Eukaryota > Viridiplantae > Streptophyta > Pinopsida > Araucariales > Araucariaceae > Wollemia > Wollemia nobilis. The sequence goes on along the minus strand of JAQPPZ010006183.1, from coordinate 4,280,893 downwards.
CTGCATCCAATATGACACAACTCCTTTTAACTTTTTAAAAGCAAAAACAAATTGAGAACTCGTCGATAACCTAGAACTTTGATCATAACCAATCCATTATTTTTTAATCATTTGTTGAAAATATTCTTCCTCCAACCAAATTGGATTGAGCTTAAAAGGATTGGCAGGTTTTTCCTCTTGAATTTCTAATTGAAGAATTATGGAAGAATGATATGAGCCACCTCCAATATCAACCCATGACCATTTTCTATCTATTTCATTGTATAATGACTTTGAGATCTAAAATTTATCCAACCCCTTTGAGATCCTAACTTCCCCAACTCTATTATTTCTCCACATAGGTATTAATTTTATTGGTTCCAAATCAATTAAACCAGCTTCTTCAATCTTATGTCTAAAGTAATCTGCAATTCTATCAAGTCTTGCAGATTCTCTCTATACCTCACTTCTATTCATAGTAAAATGTATGTCCCCATAAATGATAACTCTTTCATCCCTAACACCCCTTTGGGAGAAAAATCATCCTAGAAGACCTCCCTATCTTCATAGGTACCATAACAATAAATAACTGATAACCTCAAACCCAAGTCTTTAAAAAAGAATTATTTCCACAAGCCTAAAACTATAAAGGAAGAATTAATTAAAGAAATTGAGTTCTTCCAACTAGTAAAAACACCCTCTAAATTTTTGGTAGCATCTAGAGCTAAGAAATCCCAGTCCCTAAGCAATTTATTTAACCCTTAAATGACTTTTGTACTTGCCCCCATGGTTTCTTGTAGAAGGATAACATCCAAATTATGAATTTCCACCAGCTTGGCTAAGGAAATTCTTTTAGAGGGACTGCTAAGACCTCAAATATTAAGGTATAACAAGATCATTTAAACATCTTAGAGGAGTTTTATCCCGCTCTAAGGACCCCTTTGATAGATTTTTTTATCTTGTTGTATTTCCCTCAAAGCCTTCTCATGTGCATGAAATAAAAAATATTTCCTACCTACCAAAGAAGTGGAAGAGTGCTTTATAAGGTCCAGACCTAACCGTAACCTTCCAAAAACTGCATAAGTTTTCAACTCAAAATTCCTTTTCCTAGAATGGAACAAATATCTGCAAGAGGATTCCATCTCCAAACCATCCCTTGAAATAGATACCTCCCTAGAAGATTCACCTGATAGGTTAAAAATACTTCTCCCAATAGCAAAAATATTTGGATCGCAATCCTTATTCAATGTGTTTGAGGTTATCGACCCATTGTCCAAAATCCTAGAAAATTCCTTGTCCCTAGGACTTCCCTTTAAATATTCATGAGAAAGTGTGCAAACTTCTTTATTACCTAATTCCATATTATTCTCCAAATGTATTGGAAAATAATTTTCATGAAGCTTAGATGACTAACCAACAACATTAATAGTATTAGGTTCCAATCCTTTCATAGTTTTCTTTATGACTCTATTTGCTTCTCTAAGGCTTGTGAATAATGAAATGGATACATAGCTAAGCCCAAAATTTCTTCGTCTTTCTCTAGAGTTTTGGTTCTAGATTCATAAATATTATTTTTGCTTGTTTATGCCAAATCAAGGAGCACTATTGAGCTCTGAAAAATAGGTATCTCTTGATTACTGTTGGCTATCTTGAAATCCCTGCTAGTCATATGTTTTCTCCTCCATAATTTTTGTGTGAAATATTGAGAACATTGCTTAGCAATATGTCCATAAACATGACAACAAACACATCTAAAAGGAATATTCAAATAGTCCAAGATTTTATTATGAACTATATACCCCACAACTATCTCCATATTGTTCAGTAAGCCTTCACTAATATTCATCTCAACCAAAGCCTGAGCTACAGGCCAAAAAACACTAGATTTGAAAAAACATCTATATCTAAGGTTTTACCTAATGAATCTTAAATCTCTTTCAGAGCTCTTTCTGAACATATCTCCATTGGAAGACCTAGAAATTTTACCCATATTAGGATTCTCCTATCAACTTCAGTCCTCGGATAAAAGCAATTTGTCCAAGCCTTCAAATCCAAAAAATAAGACCCCCAATACCAAAAACTTCCCAAAAAATTTTGTGCATCTTCCTCGGATCAAAAAAGAAAGCCTATCCATCCTATGGCAAGTAAGTTAAAAATGTCCCATATCCTAAAATTGGGACCCATACCTTTTGCAACCACTCATTTAGTGTTTTATCAACTATTTGACATCCACGAAATTTCCAAATAAGGGCCTTCCCTTAAACTCCTAAAATAAATTCCATCCTTATGCCTTCCCCAAGTACCATTCTAATCTATGACCTCTTTTTAACCACTTTATGTGCCTTACACACTTTAGTAACTAGAGTTATAGTCTATGCTAATTAAAATTTTGGACCCACTCCACTTAGGGCCTCTAAATCAAGACTTTTACCAATAAAACTAGAACCAAACAAAGGAAACTCTATTAGAAAAAGTGGATTTGGGTTGTTTGTAGCCTGCTCAAGTTTTTCTTCCCCATAATAAAATTCTTGCTCATTTATGAGACCCATCACTTAAGTAAAGTGTTCTGAGACATCCGAGAGTGAGCAATCTATAGGACAACTAACCTGATCTAAAATTTTTGAGATAGTCTCACCTCTATCCACTAAAGACTAATAAGTTGTAGTATTATTTTAGCCACTCCAAAAACACAAGGACCCCCAGTTATCAACTTCTAGGTCTTATCCAAAAATGGGACCCTTGGTCCTTGGAGTTGAAAATATGTGTTGCCCCTCAAAGGTTTCCTTTGAGAAGTCCAAGTGTTCCTCTTCATTCTCCATCAAAATATGAAACAAAATTCCCCAACTTTTACATGCTTTGAAACTAGAAAGTAAGTTGTCCAACCTTGATTTTCTTCACATGAACGGATCTGAGCGTACTTTGGTTTTAAAAAAAAATTGATTCTTCTTATGTCATTTTTTTAAAGATAGTAATCAAGAACTGGATCCACCTTCATTTTATTCACATGAATATATCTGAGCACATTCTAGTTTTAGGAAAAATAAAATATTATCACTTGTATTTTTTTACTTTTCTTGGTGCTTCACTTGTAAACCCTATCTTTACTATGTGCACTCTATAATTCTAGCCAAGAAATTCTTCAAACTATTGTTCACATGCATAGAAATATTCCTATTTGGCAAAGTAAAACCTTTCATCCCTTCAATTTAATTCCTCTATGTTTCACTTTGCAAACCCTAGCTTCATTGCATGCACTTCATGATTGCAATTGACAAACTTCTTCCAAAGAAAATTTAAATGTCAAAAAGAGGAATGCTTACCTCCTTCACAATTTGAGCTTTCTTCAAAATTGCATATGGGTCTTCAGCTAACATCGGGCGGTGGTGATGATGGATCAACTACAATATGATGCATTAGCGGTAACAACCTCCACCAAACCCTCTCTTCTTATCTTCTCTTCTTCTCCTCCCAATATCAGTACTGAATATGAAGTATGTTTTATTTAATAGTAAATGGTTATTTTATAGATAAATAGATCAATATACTCTATAAAAAAAGAACATATTTTTTAAAATGATTTGGATAATTTTTTCATAAGCTAATGAGTGGTGTATTATCCTTAAGTAACCTCAAGTAATGTTACCCTAAGAATTAAGGTTAGACTTGAGTATAAGTCGTGAACCATAGCTGGAAAAACCTTAAGTATTTAACAAAATTAATTATGAAGGATGGATGATCTCGACCTACCTTTAATCATCTAACTAATTCATCATGAAGGATGAATAATTATAAGTACCCAATACCAGTGATTGCAAGTAAGCAATCACTGTGATTTATGAGTGGTTTTATTCTTAACATGTAAGTTCAATACAAGAAGATAATGAGGGATAGTATGAGATGTCACCTCTAGGTCATTGAATGAGTAGTACAATTATGGGTCCTTGTATATATTATGATTACTTCATGGTGGTTGGTATGGGATAAATCATTGTTAATTATGTTATGACAAGAGATACCAGGTCCTGAGCTAGTGTAATGGTAAGTCCCTAGTTGACTCTAGTGAAGTAGGACTCTCAACTAGGCACAAGGCATATACGCTAACCCCTTGTATGTTTAAAATCTAGGACAAAAATTAGGTCAAAAGGAACCTAAGTCCTTCATGCTAAGGGATGGGAAAAGTATGCGTCCACCCTCTAGGTGTTATGGGCCCTAGAGGATAACCCCAATCGTGAATTTGTGCTCTTGTAGGGGAGAATATAGGTTTATAAAAGGCACCTTTTTATGGGACTTAGCCAGTCTCATCCACTTGAGAGATCGTCTGCAATGGTCCTAATTCCAAAAAGTGGCATCATATACCTTATACTAATAAAATATTGGGTGGTCAATAAAACTAAATTACATAAAAAAATTTCACCTTGAGTCATGTCTATCCTAAAATACAGCAAAATTTTTTACTTTGTGAAGCCAATGTGCTATACTGGGTTGTACAACCAAGTGTATTAGATCTATATTGTTACAAAGATGAATATAACATCTCTTGTTGATCAGTGAAGGAAGGTTGGCAAACATGAAGTAGTTCAAAAAATTACCCTATGCAATGAAGGTAACTCAACCAGTAGAAGGTTCAATATTTTTAAAGAGATAAAGAAATTTTTTTTCAAAGTAATCATGTTGGATGATTTGTAATTACTAAGTAAAAGGGACTTATTATAGGTATTAATTTGCACTAAAAACAAAATTGCTATCCTTGACAACTAACCAAATATGTTTGGACAAAAAAATTTGGTATAATAGGATCAGTCAAACATATAGGTGAATGTCGTAGATGTTTTATATTATCCAAAGCATAAATTATGCCATATCCCTTCTATATAAATCTATATAAAAAAATATTTTGAGGACTTATATTATGGATATAGAAGAATTAGTGAAAGTCATGGCAAAAGTTATTTGTGAATAAATGAAACTACCATAATTGGCAACAACCCAGTCAACCGATATGCATGAATGGAACTTAGTTTAATTCCATTGGTGCTATGAAAGAACATATAATAACTATGACTAGATATTTATAACTAGTGGTAGTCCAAGAGGTGATTTTAGTTAATCTCTTACCCTATTTTGGGATGTTGTTGTCTAGGAAATGGACTAAAAATCTATCAAAATTGGTATTTAGCAATGGACTATACTCACATGATGGTTCCTCAAGATGGAAAAATTATCTAGATAGAGAATTAGCCTCCATGTAATTATCTTGTTCATAATTTGGGCAATGATGGGACAGTCAATTGGAACAAAGTCTCTAAATTTATAAACAATGAGTCAATTAAAGGAGAACTAGTTTTTAAAGTAGATATGACTATTGGCATACTATAGGTTGAAGATGTTCAAGAATAAAATGGGGCATTTGAGGAGACTAAGATAGAAAATCACCTTTTTTTAGAGGATACTATCAAATTTCTAGCCTTAACAAGATAGCAATTACAAGCACCTAAACCAACATGGACTATGCACTTTAATGGTGTAATAATGAGAAATGAGATAGGTGCTAGAATTTAGATTATCAATCCTTAAGGTGAATCAATGAATCATGGTTGTTTGTTTTTATTTAATATACCAACAATATAGCTATGTATGAAGCTCTATGCACTAGGCTAAGAAAAGTTGAAGATATGGTGTCAAGAACTTAAAGGTTTTCAATGATTTAAAGCTTGTCATAAATTAGGTGAATTTAGCCTCATGCAACCAAAAAATGATAGCTAAAACCCTATAAACACTTATTTTGGGACTATGAACACCAAGGTATATGACCTGGCTACACTAGTTGTAATATTTGATCCTAATATATACATCTAGGATAGGACTAAAGTGCTAGAGGTAGTATTTAAAACTTGTGGTACTAGATAATACAGATCATTAGTTGATTTTTAAAAATAATATTTAGATCTTTGAATTTGTGGTCAAGGAATCATAGTATGATGAAGAAAAAAATAAATAAGGATAGGTTATCCAGCTTAAGACTAACCACTTGACCAAAGGGATAATTACATTAGAAATTCTATTTAAGTTCAATGATAGCTTCAATAAAGCCAACATTAATTAAATCCATCATCATATCATCCTATCTAAGTAACTAAAGGGAATAATTTCTTGATGGGAAAATAATACACTGAATAAAAATTCCATTTGGTCGATATAACAATATTTTTGCTTTGATCTATGAGGATTTGAAGGTGTATGTTAAGATAAATATTGAATACACTATCTATCTAGATCCAAGGGTAAAAAAATTTTCAAAAAAAAAAATACCATTGAATCCAAAGATATAACTCATGATGAAAAAGGAACTCAAATTATAATGGTTTTTGAAGCCTTAATATAAATGTAAAACTCACAGGATAAAATTCATAGGATTGAATATATGATAGTCGCAATATAGTAAGATCAAGATAATGATATAACCAGAATAATATGATCCAATTAATATGTAAATCAATACTTATAATATATCAACTAACATTCATTAATAAGCATAAATATGAATGTAATAGCCTGAATCATACATGTACAAAGCATGTAGCACAACTTAAAATATTAGTTTCTCAAATGTATGCAATCTTTATTACTCCTCTTTCTCTTACAAATATATCATAAAAATCTCATACAATAACAATGCTTTCTATGCTCACTATGTAGACAATGTAGACAGTGTAGGCGATGTAGATGATATAGGCTATGGAGTAATATATAGCCATTGTAGGATGACTCTTTGTATGCTTGACTCTTCCTTTCCATATGCCAAGTCTCATGACTCTTGGCTTCTCTTCTTGATACTTGCATACACATGACTCTATCTTGTATGCACACTTGGACATGACTCTTCACATAACACTTCCTAATTTAAGAACACATGTGCACACTTACATATAAGACACTTGTGCACATTTACACACATAACACTTACACACTCATTTACATGACACTTGTGCATTTCCTGCACATTATTACATTACATAAAATATTACTCACACTCTAATATAATACTTGAACCTAGTCTAATATTTACAAGGTGTGCCATGAAGGTACCATGGGGGTACATTAGCATGTACCAAATAATGTAATATTCTCCAACAAATTATTGCAAGCTCAAGTTATTTTCTTGATAAAATGTTCCACTTGGGTCACGAATCTAGTCCCTATAAGGAAGAATAATGAAGACATTATATTGTGCATTTATTTTAGTGTCTAACTAGAGCTTCTTTGAAAAAATCACTTTCCACTACCATCCATGTATCAAATTCTCTAAAAGGTTGTAGGATCACAAATTGTATCTTTTCTTGATGGGTTTTTAGGATACAACCAAATCTAGGTAAAATATTATGACCAACATAAAATCACCTTCATGGCTAGATGGAGAATGTTTTCCTATCAGAGGATGCATTTAGGTTATCAAATATAGGGGCAAAATTCAAAAGTGTAATGGACATTACCTTTGTAGGTTTTATTGATGAGATAATTCTAGTATACCTAGATGATATGATTTTTTTTTGAAAAAAATTGAATATATCAAACATTTAAAGGTATTTTTCAAGATATGTGAGGAGTTAAATATATCTTTGAACCCTAAGAAATCTCTTTTTCATATAGGAAGGAAACAAATTTCACCAAGTGGTATCCATTGATGGACTTGCTATCGAACCTAGACATATTTAAGATATACAAGAACTACAACTACTATATTTAGTCAAAGGTATTAGATCCTTTATATGTTGGATTCAATTTACATTCAAATTTGTCACAAATTTTGCATTATTGATCATACCTTTGACCAAGATTAAAGAATATTATTTTTACCTATACCAAAAAAAGGAAAAGGATATTTGAGGAAACTATGGAGGCTATCACAAAAGTGTTAGTTCTTATAAATATCAATTTTATAAAAGACTTCAAACTATACATGGTTGGTACTGATGAAAGTGTAATTATAGTATTGACACAAAAAATTATAAAGATGAAAAACATCCCATATCCTTTATGATTCAATAGCTCCATAACTATGAAGAAAGGAATACTTTCATACATAAACAATTGTTTTTTTGCCTTTGATAAAACAAGGTTTTGAAAGGGTCTCGTACCCTTTTACAAAATAGTTGCATCAACAGACTTTACATCACAAAAACTTCAAATAATTTTCTACTTAAATTTAGATCAAAAGGTTCCACTCCTTTTTACATCCTAATAAACTTACTTTAAAATTAAAACAGTATACAATATGTAATCTTTAGCTCAAAACTAAACCTAAAAAAATTATCATTACTAAATTCAATCACACATGATGATATGTAAACCATCATAAGTATCTATATCTAAATATATATTTTTAAGAGACTCCATATTCCCATGCCTTTACTACCTATGTAGTCCTTATTTATCCCTTCCATTATTACTTTTGTCTTTCTCTTTCCCCAAGTTGACCAAATCTCATGGAAGAGGATCTAATGGGATCCACCTATTATCCTCCTCTTAGTGTTCCCTAATTTTCTAGCCAATTAGTTGCTTCATTTCTTTCCCTATATTTATGAATTATTTAAACCTCCTCAAATTGTCTAATAATATTATTAACCTCTTAGATAATTTCACTTATCTACCAACATAGCTTGTTACTTCCTTTAAGACTTGATTATATTCATTTGATTCTCTTCCACTACCAAATTCTTGATTTTCATATATTTTGCAAACTTTATTTCTTTATGTATTGCTCTAGATTCTACTACATGACTAGTTAGTAACCCATAAAACCTAGCATATACTCCAATTATAACTCCTATGCATTCCTCATGACACCCCCTCTCTTGATTTCTCTAGTTTACCCTTTGATGCACCATAAAAATTCAATTTCATCCATGTCTCTTTTTATTTATTCCATCTTACTTCTTTTCTACTTATCTCTTCCAATGAATTTATTCCTTATCCTATACATATCCACAATTTCCTTGTTATATTTTCTTCTTCTTTATTCTCTCATTGTCACTAATGCTACCATTAATACCCTACATATTTTTATATATTCACCTTTCATTCCTAAAAACTCTCCTATTCCTCTCTAGCCATATTTCCCCAATAAAGTGGAATGGTATTAAATCCCATACGGTATTTTTTTCTTACTTTTGAATGGTTTATCCCTTTGTTGGATACAATATAGAATGTTTTTTTTCATCATCTAGAAAATGACTAAATATTACATTATCCTTGAGAATACTTCCATTGAGTACTTGCATTGAAGGAAGATGTTATCTATTGATTCTTCCTCCTTCTTACACAATGGAAATCTATTAATTAAATGGAATCCTCTATTTCTAAGGTTATCCATAGTTAGTATTCTATTTTGGACTACCAACCATACAAATATTGTTATTTTTGGTATCGTTCCTTTATTACATATTTGTTTCCATGGGATACCATATTCTTATTTTTCCATCCAAAATTTATAGGATTATCTAACATTGAATTCACCTCCTTCATTTCTCCCAATATTATGGTTTCTTCCTTTATTATATTACTCAAGAAGTAGGATCCTAGTTTGATATGAGCATCTTGTACACTTCTTCAATTTAAGAATTACCCTCCAACTTCTTCCATTCTATGCTTCCTTATTTCCTCTCTATCAAATCATATACCCTTATTCTATACTTCCTTTATAATTCATCTCGAATTATATTCATTTTGCAATCCTTGACTAATGGTACATTCTCTAGCCACAAATCCTTCTAAATTTGCATTTTATCTCCTTTTCTATTTTTCCAAATTTTTCCTCTCCATAGGACCTCCCTTCCTCTTAATACATGATTGCAAATTATGGATCCCCTATAGGGATCTTTAAATATTAGGATTTTATCTTTTTTACTAATGTCCATATATTTACTTTTCAATATCTTCACTTGCAATGCCTCACTCTCCTACATTATTCACCATCCTAGTTTTTTTGCCAATACTTTGTTCATAATATTTATACTTCTTAATCTCATCCCTTCTTGAAGTATTTTCCTACATTCCCTTTCCCATGATACTAATAGATTTTAATTTTCTATTTTGTTCCTAACCATAGGAATCTCTTATGAAAAATTCCAGTAAATTTATTATTTTACTTTGAATGTTGAACACTAATAGCAAATATGATGGAATAGATTGTAGAGTGCTCTTCAAAAATTACACTTTCCTCACTTGGATTAGGAGATAATATTTTCAACCCACCAATTTTATTTGAAGTTTATCCACTAATGGATCCCACATAATGCTATTTCTTGTTCTCAAGATTTTTGGAAGAGATTCTATGTTGCATTCTAATATTCTAGATATTCTCCCCCATTTGTTCTCTGGTTTGTTTATAAAATATATCTTACTCTTCTTTAGGTTTATCTTTTGTTGTGATTCTTTCTAATATAATTCAAATATTCTTTTTATTCCTTTCACTTCCTTCATAGTTTCTACCCCTAGTATAATCTTATCATCCACATATTTCTAATGGGTGATTGCCTCTATGGGTAAGCTTGATCATAGGCCTATAATCTCTCTTGAATTTAAATCTACCTATATACATATTGTCAATGCCTTCATAATTATAATGAATAAGTATGGAGATAGGGGATCACCTTGTATTAATACTCTTTCAATTCAAAAATATCCAATAAGACTAAAATTTATAATATTAGAGAATTTTTAGGAAATACAATTTCTCACCCAAAATATCCCCTTTCTATTGAATCCAAATTTAGCTAAAACTAGACATGTTAGCAATTAGTTTAATTCTCCTGATAACATTACAAGTTGCACAGAGAGCTCTGGAAGAGAAAAATAGGGCATCATTTGGGTAACTGAAGAGATTTTTGGTTATCGTGGATTTGAATACAATATTATTGCCCCAGGAGGGCCCAATGGGGACACCTCCGGATCCTCTTTTAGAGAGACATAGTTCTTTTGTAGATTTGTTAAAGGATAAATCTCCATCAGAGACTAAAGAAACACAAAAAAATGCATGAAAAATGCTCTTTATGGCTGCTAGAAATAGATCAACATATCAACAAGTTAATGGATGCTTGCCACAGTCAGAATTAAGGCCAAATATTGTCATTGAGCAAAAGGATGGTCGAAGAAATAGTTATATATAGATCCAATCATGATTTGATCTTTAAATTCATGGGTATTCGTCATACCCTAAAATTTTTGCATTCCTGGATCTAGAAAAATTGGGAGCCTCTTGGTGAGTATTCTTTGTGGTTTATTAGTAATGGATATTTTATTATTATTTTTTCTTCATTTGTTGATAGAAATAGGGCTTTCAAATCAGAAAAGAGGAATCATGGTCCAGCAGGATTATTTGTTCAACCCTAGAGAGTGGGATTTGATCCTTGAATTGAACCCACTGTTGTCCTGGTTTGGATCCATTTGTATGCACTTCCAATGGAGTTTTGGAGTGAGCAGGTATTGGAAATTATCAATAATTCCCTTGGAAGACATTTGGGTGTTTCCAAAGACACAATGGAAGGAAACATAGTTGTTTATGCAAGATTATGTGTGGAAATGGATCTTAGATAGCCTTTGCCGGTAGAGGTGGAACTTGAAATTGCAAGACTATCTTGGATTCAACAACTGGATTATGAGGTATTGCCCTTCATATGCAGGGTTTACCACAAATATGGGTATTTGGTCCAATATTGCCCAAATAATATGAACATAAAAATGGATGCTTCTCTGGGAATGTCAAATCTCCCTAAGGAGGGTAAGTCAACAATCAATAAAGAAACAACCAATATTTCTCAATGCAAAGAAGCGCAGGGAGATGGTTTTGAATAGCCTAAAAGAAGGAGAAGGCAAAAGAAAAATATGGTAAAGAGCAAACCCAACTCAAGCCCTCGAATAGGTATGATATTTTTTAAGACACTAATGGAATAAAAAGAAGAACAATTCATGGAAGGAGTGGATGGAAATAATGAAAAAAATAACAACCATGTTCAATCCCCTCTTTCACCTCCTACCATCATAGATCAGGTAATTGAGTGTAGTGAGTTACCGTAATTAGAGAGAGCAAGGGTATTGATAGTGCATAACCAAGAGAAACCTATAATTAAGGATGTCATCATGGGCATAGCAAAAAAGAACAAATAAAGGCCAAATTTAGGGATAAATCAAGTGGAAAAGAGATAAAAAATAGCAACTCTCAAGGAGTGGGTAGAAAATCAAATAAGGAATTGATAGCAGTTAAATGAGGCAAACTGATCATTGGAGGATCGGTGAGGCCAATAGATTCTTACTGCTCTCAAGTTAACCAATGATTATACAATCATGGAATGTTAGGGGTTTAAATAGTATAACCCATCAATCTGTTGTTCGAAGACTCTTAGAAAAATGTAAAACATATTTTTTGTTTATCCAAGAGATAAAAATATCGTTGGATCTTATGTGTAAAATAGTAAATAGAATTTTGAGGGGTGTTGGTCATATGAAAGTGGCTGCCCAAGGGGCCTCATGGGGGATAGTTACTTTTTGGAACTCTCTTGAATGGAATAAAAACATATAGCTTGTAGGGATGTCCTCACATCGTATTTTAGGAACAATATCACAGTTGAACATGTTTTAATCACAAATTTTTATGGGGCTCAAAACCTAGATGGTTAGATGCATCAATGGAAAGTTGTGCATAACATGAGAGTCTCAAGAGAAGAGTTAGACTGGATTATTTCTAGGGATTTTAATGCTAAATTATCCTCTAGATATTAGGAAGAGGGAACCTTAATTTTGGATCCAAGGGATCAACTTATGATTACCCAAGTCCAGGACATTACACTTGGTGGATATTAAATGCCCTGGAACCAACTATACTTGGAATAATAAGAGGAGGTAGCCACATAGCAGGAAGGTGAAGTTAGATCATTTTTTGGTTTTAAAGGAGGTATTTGTAAAATGGAATATAAAATTTTATATTTTGGAGGGTCCAGTTTCATATCACTTTCCCATTTTGTTGGAAGGGGAGATCAAGACAATGCAGCATCACAAACCATTTAAATTTGAAAAATTTTGGTTACAAAAAGAGGAACTTCGAAATAAAATTCCATAGTGGTGGGAAGAAGGTCATCCAGCATATGGGACAACAATGTTTAAATTCCATAAACAACTTCATTATGTCAAATATCAACTTAAAAAATGGAGGTAAGCTAACAAGACAAACTTCCAGGTCCAAAGAGCTCCATTGATTGTCATATGGAATGAGGTTCAAAAATACTTTAGGGAAGGAACAATTACAGAGCAACTCAAATAAGAGGATGATGCATTACATAAAGTGGTTGAGGACATTGAAAACCAAGAGGAGACCTATTGGAAATAGAGAGCAAGAACCACTTGGTTATTAGAAGGTGATAAAAATACCAAAATTTTCCATCGAGATACCTGTTCTAGGAGACAAACAAACAACATGGAAGCTTTTCAATATGAGAATGGACACTCCTTTGATACAATTCCATGTATGCATTTCCATTCAATGGATTATTTTTCTAAATTATTTTAGGAAAGTATGGGGCAAGATGAAGAGGCTAAAAAATAAGTTCTTGATGTCATACCCTCTGTTATCTCTAAAGAAGAAAATCAGGCCCTACTTAAACCCATTGATAGAGAGGAACTGAAGAATATAGTCTTTGAAATGAGCACCAAAAAGACACCAGGTCCAGATGGCTTTCCAATTGAGTTTTTTAGGCCTTCTCATACAACTTGGAGGAGGGTGTAATGTTTTTTATAGAGGAGTCCAAAGGTAGTAAAAGAATGCTTAAAGCATTAAATCATACTTTAATTTCCTTAATTCCAAAATGGAGGAGGGAGTGCATATTTTATATTATAGACCTTATGCTTTATGCAATGTCATATATAAAATAATCACAAAGGTAATGGCTAAGTGGCTAAAACCTCTTCTACATAGCATTATCTCCTTAGAGCAAGGGGTCTTTGTAGAGGGTAGGCATATCTTGGATGGTGTGGTTCTAGCTCAGGAGGCAATCCATTCAATACAAACATTAGGTAATAGAAGAATATTCATAAAATTGGATATGTCAAAGGCTTATGATAGGGTGGAGTGGATCTTCTTGTCAAAGATGATGGCAACCTTTGGTTTCTCTTAGGATTGGATAGAATGGGTCATGAGCTATGTTTCTACTCTAACATACTCAGTGTTAATAAAGGGTCTTTCCTTGCAACTATTTGGAGCTACTCGAGGCATTCATCAAGGAGATCCTTTTTCCCCCTATATTTTTCTCATATTGGCTGAAGGCTTGGGTAGACTCATCTTGAGGAGAAGACAACAAGGTTTGCTAACGGGTATCAAGGTGGGTGAGGAAGTTTTGATTCACCTATAGTTTGTGTATGACACAATATTGGTGGGAATGGATCTAAATTAAAATTTATTTCAACACTAGTCAGCTGGGAGATTATAATTTTAAGCAGTTTAAGAAGTTGGATGAGTGGCCAATTTCAATCCCTTTGGATTTGACACCCATCATGACTAAAATACTGGCAGAAAAATTTCTCATAGGTAGATATGAGGAGGATGAATTATATTGGGTCTATGGGAGCCTTGGTGTCTACACAGTGAAGTATGGATATGATAATATCCTTCCAGAGCCTCCTCCTCATGCATATCAAGTTGAGGATTGGAGAAATATTTGGCAGTCCAAGGGTTGGCCAAAAGTAAACTTTTTTTTTTTGGCAGTTCATGCATAATGGAATTGTTACCTTTGATAATCTCGAACGTAGGGGAATCATTGGTCCATCTCAATGTGTTTTATGCTACAAGAGTGAGGAAACAACTAATCACTTGATGTTTGAGTCCCCATTCACACGCCAGATCTGGGAGAGATGATTTTTATATTATAAAATTTGAGTTAAAGGTGATTTGAATCGGATTAATATTTGGGAAAGATGGAAGAGGGGTAGATTTAAATATAAATCTCTTTGTATTGGTTGGGAGCTTGGATTAAACTTCATTTGGTGGCAAGTGTGTTTGGAGAGAAATGCCAAATTTTTTAGAGAAACCTTTTCATATTTAGATGGAGTTTGGCAGGTCATTTGGAGCAAAGTCACAGAAACTATGGTAGTTTATGCTAAAGAGTAAACTCAGGTTGTTATAGGGACAATGGAGAAGGAAGTTGAAGTGCAAGAGGGGTAGGACAGAGCTAGCTAGAAACCATCCCAGAAGGTTGGATTAAAATTAATACTTATGGAACTGCAGAAAGCAATTCGGTTTGGAATTGGAGTGGTTTACTAGAATCATGTTGGAACAGTGCTTTATTGGGAACTGCAAGGCTTGGGAAGGGCCACAAACAATGAAGTGGAAGTCTTAGCTATCAAATATACTTCTGTTTGGTCAGTAAAACAAGGTTATAGGAGGATAATCCTAGAATTAGATTCTCAAATAATGGTTGGAGCTCTAGATTACATGAGGAATTTTGATTTGAAGACATGGAGGTTGAGGATTCTTGTCACTCAAATTAAGGAATTGTGGAAGGAATTAGATGATGTGATTCCAGTTTATGTGAGGAGATATAAATAAAGTGGTAGACTTCCTAGCTAATATGGGCACTAAGAAGGAGGTAGGGGTTCAGTGGCACAGTGACATGGCTATTGAGGATGAGATGATTAGGTAGGTTGGTGAGCAAATCTAGTGTTTAGCTAATTTGGACAACCATTCCAAAAATATGGTTTAGGATATTTGTGCTCCAATGTAGATCTTATTTTATAGTTGTAAACAGGTGAACAACCATTGTAGAAATATGGTTTAAGATATTTGGATCCAATGCAAATGTTCTTTTACTATTGTAAACATGTGTTCTCTTTGGCTAAGGCTGTGAGAAGTCTCATCCCAACTTGTAAAT
This sequence comes from Wollemia nobilis, assembly GCA_028583015.1. Taxonomy (NCBI): domain Eukaryota; kingdom Viridiplantae; phylum Streptophyta; class Pinopsida; order Araucariales; family Araucariaceae; genus Wollemia; species Wollemia nobilis. The sequence continues at coordinate 4,265,003 of JAQPPZ010006183.1, read as the reverse complement.
GATCTTTTTTTTAATACAATTTTTTTCAAATTATTTTTCAAAAAAAAATTGGCTAAAACTTTTACCATGAACTTCCATGATAATCTATCATATGCTTTGTTCATATCCAACTGTAATATCATTCGTTCCTTACAAGTTCCTACTATTGATTGTAGTACTTCATAGATTGTGATTATTCCAATTTGTCTTCCTTGGATAATACCCTTTGTTTTTTATATTATATTTAGAAGGATTTTTTCAAAAAAAAAATTCTTTTCTTTTTTTATTAGGTTAAGATCAAATTTTGAAAGGGGCTTGTTCCCTTTTACAATGCTTTCCCCTATATTCCCAAAATTTAGCATTTGTACTCTATTTCATTTACAATTCAAATCAGAGTTGATTTGTACTCCCTTCTTATCAACTTAGAATTTACAGTTTTGTCTAAAATTGTGCTAAAATCACTTGAATCAACTTAACAGTGCCACCTACCATACTATTTCTATGATCTTCATTTAATCTAATTCAATTTATTTTGTGATTTTTTCCAACCTTAATTCTATCACCTTTGTGATGATTTTATAAATGTATTTGCACAAGTTGATCGATATATAATCTTTGAAATATTATATTCCTTGTTTTTCTAGGATAAAAACTATAAAGGTATTGTTCTATTCCTTAAGAATGTTACTTAACCTAAAATATTATTGCATTAAAACTACCATATCCTATTTTACTATCCTCTAGAAGGCTTGATAAAATTCAATCTAGAATCCATTTGGTCCTAGATTCTTTCCTCTTCCTAATGAGAATACTACTTCTTCCTTTACTTCTTTCGTAAGTCCCTCATTATCCTCATTTGTAATTATAGACAGTAATTAGGATTCTCAATATGATGGAATGAGAATTAGTGGAAGGAGAAATAATAATTTTTCCTAGAGGAATACATCTGTGATGACATGAATTCAATGGTTGTAGTGTAGCTTAGATGACAGTGAACTGACAATAATTGGTCTATCATACCAGCTTAAAACAACATCTTATGATGTCTTCAGTCCTAATAGTATCCTTCAAGATGGAGTTCAGTATGATGGCATGATGATAGTTGGCATAACAACACAACTCATGATGGCATGGCTTATGAAGGTAGTCAACATGTTAACATGACAGATCTCCATGTGACAGTATTGCTCCGAACAATGTCTAGCATGTCAGCCTTCTTGATGTTGATAGCTTAGTTTACATGGTGTTGACAAGTATGTCAACACTTGGTTTAGACAACATCGACAAGTATGTCAACAACAATTAGCTTATAACGATATTGGATCCTACAACTTGAATTGATTTCTTGAAGGTGGTGCAATTATGGTATTCATATAATCAATCCTACCTACAACACTTATGACATAGAGATAAAAATCTAACATAATATCGGCATCAATGGAGATACAATTGGCATAAGTGAATGGATTTACATTATCATTGGAATCATGTACAGTTTTGTCTATTACTACAACAATACTACACCCAGCCTTATGTTGTAATAGTCTGGCATCTCTCCCTTGTACATGGAATTGTTTCTCAATGTAATGGATACAATTTGAATTTTAGGGGAGCTATTTATACTTTGGCCCTAATAGTTGTCAAAACCACTTCAAGGTGACGTGACACAAATACCAAAATTGCCTACTCTAAACAGCCTTAATCAAGATGCTAATTAACATTAATGTTAATTGTTTACAATGAGGGATGCATGTTGCATTACATATTTCCAGTTATTTAATTTCATCATTTTTATATGACATTTCATTTGGTATAAAATATGTAGACATTTTTACAAATAGTTTCACTTTTTCTTAGTGTTGTTGTGTACACCTATCCTTCCCTTTACATTAGTCAATATCCTCAATGACTTTATTTTTTTGTTTGGATTTCAATATATTTTGGTTTCCAATTTTTGAACATGGAGCTTATAGGCTTCTTATTCACCTCATAGCTTCATGGCATAACAATAGTACTTGGCACATTCTACCCCATAGGCACTGGCTTTATCCTCCATTACTTATAGCTGCTACAAGATTTCCTCTTGTTGTTTGATAAAAATTTATTTCATTCTCTACTGTGTCAAAGTTGGAAACATTGATTTTTTTGTTCCCTCTCTTTTCAATGTTGCTTCTCATTATTGTTTCTGAGCCAATTCTTTGAGCAATGCTTCCTCCTTCTAATTTGTCTACTCAAGCTCCTTTAGTAACTCTTATTCGTGTTGTTTCTTCTAGGCATTTAATTCTACTTGTTGTTGCTACAATAGTGTGTTTGTTGATTGTTGTTGTAGTAGTTTAGCTTTCATTTCCATGATAATATTATCCCTGTCCATGATTTTATCATGAATATTATTTTATTCCTTTTTAGTGGCCTAAATTTGCTTCATAGTTTCATTCAACTAAGCAAGATCAACATTCACCTGCTATTCAATTTTCTATAGCTTTACCTCTATTTCATGCAATCCACCTTTAGTTTCCTACAACTTTTGCATCAAGTTTTGTTTAACCAAGTGCAGTTGTGTAATCCCTTCAACTATCTAGTATATCAAATGTTCCATAAAATTCATATGGTCGTACATCAAAAATAGATCTAGTACCAATTCTACATGTTTCCTTGTTCCCTCCCTACTCTCAAAAGATGCATGAGTCCCATGACTCACTATGTAAACTTGAGAAAGCTCCAAGTAAGGTTTCAATGTTCCTTATGGAATTTTCTCTACTCTTTCCATGGTCTTAATGCTTTCCATTGGTAATTCCCATGGTTGTTCTTGATAAATATTGGAAATATCGAACCTCCATTTCCCTTTTCTATACCACTACACCAATTTATCAAGTTCTTCTTCTAACCATCAACTACTACTTTTTCCATTGTTTGATCCAACCTACTTCAAAGTCTAGCCATATCCTATCCATGACTTGGGTCAGCTTGGTAAAACAAGAGACTATTTATTGATTGATGTGTGCCCCAAGTTTTGGTAGATATTGAAAATTGGGCACTTCAATAATTACATGCTCATTTAGGCCATCATCTTCTTCTTCAATTTCTTCTTTGTCTAAAATTATCTCTTTCCCTTTGCCTAAAATATCAAATATTTTTTTGTCACTTTCCCTGATCAAATGTTGTTCCAATGATGGATGCAATTGGTTGCTTTCTCTTGTAGCTGGTATCGGCTTCCCAAGAGGTATCTTTGTTGTGGATATTCCTATTTGGCTAGCAATTCTATTTGTTCAAAAAAAAAATTCTTCCTCTACTATGATGTGATTCAACCAAGTTCCTAATGGATAACCCAGTTATTCCACCTCTATTGGCATTGATTCTTCCCTCTTTTTCTCATGTTTTTATCCCTTGTCTTTGCCACATTCTACTATTTATCCCTCTATTCCACCTCTATATCAATAAGCATTTCCTCAAATGAATGAGCTCATAATGTCTGTGTAACTAAGGTCTTCTCATATTGGAACTCTGGGGATATAACAAGTGACACCAAGGGATCAATGTGCTATGCTTTGGAAAAAAGAAATTATGGGTCCTGTTGGGGTCTGAATTGACATCAAGGGAACCTTGAACTACAACTATGAATCTATGACTTCTGGTAGGCGCATACCCGCTAATCATAGCTCAAACCCCGATATTGGATGGATCAGAGATATACTTCAATCCAACCTCCAGAGTAGGTTGGTTCCTTGTCAACTATTTTAGATGTTGACTCAATTAAGCTCAATTAGAAAGTGTAAGTTTAGGGATAGAAATAGAGTAAGGGTTAGAAAACAATTGAGAATTTAGGTGGTCGGATAGAGCTAACAACATTGAAAAATAGCAAGAATCCGTTGATCAATCACATTTCCAGTATGCCACACTTGAGACTAACAACAATCAAAACTCAACATCTTCACCATTAGAATAAGGAAATGCTCAAAAAACTATTTCAAACACCTAAATGCTAATAATCCAAATAGCAGAATTAGATCAACACTTAGGCTAACAAAAATAGAAGTCTTCTACAACATTTATTTAGGCATGAACCATTCCAAGGTGCTCTAAATTAGCAATCCAATATCAGCATAATTGACTAACCATAAAGCAGTAACAAAAATGCATTCACAGAATGAATCTACAGTTGGTAAAGATGAAGAATTAGAGGTAAACATCCAAGTAATGCTCCTTCTATTGATCTTTCAGCAATTATAGTAATATATCAGGCAAACACTCCAGAGCCGACCCTTAATCATGGGGGTTCGATCTCCTTATATAGATTTTACAATGATTAACATGATGGAACATTACAAGGACTTTCTCTGTCAAAATAGCAAAGTGCTGAGGTGGTGGCCTCTCATGAATCTTCAAGAAGGGAACTGAGTTGTCCTCCATTAATGTTGTAACTACACTCTACAAATGCTCGGCTCCTCAACTAACTTCCATGGTTGGAGAGGTTATAGATCAATCTGGACCACTCTTCATTCTTGCAGGAATCTTTCATCATTAATTTACAACTAAAAATATAGTTGGATCTTGATTCTGGTGATGTTTGGTCTTCCCAAATATTTTTCGCTACCTTTGTCAAATTTCACTACCTTTTTCAGGTTCAGAATCCACTAGTTCATTTTTTTCTAGTCCTGGCTTGACCATATTGACTGTGGAGTATGGGTTCTTAAATATATTGCAACCTTTCAAAGAATTCGTAACTTTAAATTCCATTGAGTAAGGTTTGACTATGCTGACTACAAAATTGGCTTCTATGGTTGCTGTCAATTTCCTGCAAACTCGCTACTTTGATTTTTTCTAGGTTAGGTTTGACTGGTTTGACTATGGAACTAGCTTCTGCTTTGGCTTTTGGAAGATGTTATCACTGCTTTCCAAAATATACAACTTTGTATTCCACCTTGCATCATTTGACCATGCTGATTGTAGAATTTATCTTTTAGCATATTTTAAACTCTCACTTCTTCTGACATGAAAACTTTCCATACCCTAATGCCACTTCTATTTTCCACCATTCTAGATTCTGCTTGTCCGAACTTTGACCTTGCTGACTACGGAATTTGTCTCTAGTGGAACTTCACATAGCCTTTTGCCATTTTTTTTATTACTTAGCAGATTTATAATTTGGCTAAGTATGTAGCCTTTTGGGGTCTACATTTTGGTGCCTCCTAGGGAGCATTGCTTGCAAGGCTACGAACTCAGATCCTTATCCATTGGGCACTGGAGTCAAAAATAAAATGAGTTAGCTCTACCCTCATGAGTCTTCTACAATCCATTGTTATCCACTGGTTGCAGACTTATGTTTCCAAAGAAAACTTCCCTATAAACCCTACTCTCTAAAGTCATTGAAAGAAAACTCAGAGAGTAACGGTTCACATGGAGGTCATATTTAGGAACAACTGTTGCCATACTCAAAATTCATTGGAGTATGCTCCTTATTATATACACGGTCAGGATAAGCCTCACACCTTCCACATGTCTGGATAAACTCATGCTTCTTTTGCTTTCTGACAGTGTCAGGTTCAAAACTGCTTCTCCCAAAAATGATCTTTATATTTTATTACTCTAACTCTATGCAAAACCTTGAATTGAAAGCATAAAAAAATTGTTGGCATAATGATGCCTTTATTGTTGATCTTGTTCTTGGGAAGTGTCTTCCACTACCTCCTCTTCTTGCTCTTCTTGTTCTTCTTCCTCTCTTGAATGTTGTTGCTCCTCTTTGTCCTTGGCCCTTTCTAATTCTGGTTCTCCTTTCAGAATGTGTTTTACCAGATTCAAAATATCCATAGCATTATTCCAGGAGTTTAATGTAGGATTTTGGATTTCTGAAAGTTGATGCTGAACATATCACAATTCCACCAACGTATCATAAGAGGAGGAAGCTCCTCCTTCTACCAGGTTAATCATCAACTCCTTCAATTTGGTTGTATTTTTTATCAGTTGAGTAACTTTCTCTTGATCGATTGGCTCCTACCATGCATCTATTTTTGATTCTTCTTGAATCAATGCTTGTATACTCCTCTAGAAATATTCATTTGATATCATCAAGTCATCTTCCCTCCAAAATCTACTAAAACCGTATTGCACCATCTCCTGATTGATATCAACAATCCTTTGCAATTCTTCATCCAATTTCTCAATTAATGGCCACCCTTTTTGGAGCAGATTATTCTTCTTAAGAATGATTCTGGCTACAATTCTTGAGGTGCTCCAATCCTTTTTGGGAATAGGCTTACCCAACTGGCTGCAGGTAGCTTCAGACATATTGAGGAGCTCATTGGCCTTAGGAGCAATTGGTCATATGAGTTTGGTGGTGGCTTCTATAACTTCTCTTGCTGCTAGCAATACCTCACTAGCCTCGTTTAGGAAGTCAAAAATGTGTTGCATTTCAGAGCACCTCTCCAAGATCTCGGATAGGATTTGTCTCCTGACTTGTTTCACCTTGTCCTTGGAAAATTTGGTAGACTTAATTTTCTCCTCCTGCAGTTGTTGCTCTAAAACCTGTATTTGCTCTACATACTGCTTATTCTGCTCCTTGAAATATACCATATTTTCAAACCTACTCTACCATTTCTTAGCATCATTTTCCAAGGCTTGCATCTCCTTCTTCTAGTCTTTGATGGTAGCTTGGAGTCTGGCAACCTTTTCCTCTAATTTGACTCCCCTCTTCGACTAGAGGAAGCATTTTGAATTTCATCCTCTGTCGAGACACCGGATCAACCACTATTGTCTTTCTCACCCTAACCACTCCTTTGGAAGATTGGGCCAGCTTCATGCTCCAGAAATTTTGTGCTTTCAGTGAAGAGCTCATGATCCTCTGAAGAGATGCCACTGTGGGATGATCCATAGGGGTAGAAGGGGTGACATTGGTAGGGAAAGAAGGGACCATTGTAGCAGAAAGGGGAGTTGAGGTAATAAGCATTGAATCGATATTTACAGTGGAAATGGCAACTGGAATAGAGCTAGTTGCTATTGTTGATGGAGGGGTAAATGGTAATGATATTATCATTGTTACTGGGGGTACTTATGTTATGAAAGTTGGATCAATGGAAGTTGGAGGTGGAGAAGGCAATGGGTTTTATGAACATGGATTCGAAGATGAAACTTTGGGACTTTTGATGATATTGGGTGGAGAGCTGATTGAGCGAAAAGGGGAATGGTGATGAAGGGGAGATGATTGAGGGGAATATGGTTTAGATGAAGATAAGTTCACAATATTCTTGACTTGAGAAGGGGAATGAGATTTCTCTAGGGAATAAGTAGGAGAAGAAGGGGGAATAAGATCAGAAATCATACCTAAACCTGCTATTGTAGCCTGATGGAGAACTTCTTCAACACTTTTCTCCCTATCTTCTTGAATCTCTGGTCTACCAGATGTAATGGGAGATTGTGTTAATCCTTTCACTTCATCCAATATCTACTTCTTTAGGGTTTTGACATCAATCTCTAGTACTACGCCTTTCACTTTCCTTATGAATGGTATAGCTAATTGTGTTACTTATTGGGAATATGCTTCAAAAGATTTTGTGTCTAGCATTTGTTTACTTTTCATTTTGGAGGAGGAGATAACTATCTGGTCTAACACCTTCCTCTTTTTCTTTTGACTCTCTTTTATAGGGGTCTTTGCCTCTATAGCTCTACATTGGGATCTTCTCCTCCTTGGAGTATCCTCTTCTGCTATGGCTTCTTGTAAGTTTCCCTCCTATTGTGGAGGAGAAGTGGAGAGTGGAGTAGACTCTTGTTGCTTCTTAGCTATTCTAGGCTTCTTCTCTTTTGCTTTACCCTTTTTGGGTTCGCTTGTTTCCACTTTTCCTAGAACCACTGCTAAGATTTTCTTTGGTTGAGCCTTCCAAGTCGCAGCATGTTCATCATATCTTTTCTCAAATTCCTCATCAATTTTGGGAGTGGGGTATTTGTTCTTCATTGCATTTCTTTCCACTCTCATCTTCCACCATTCGAGGGTTTTGGTTGGAGGCCACTTATGAGTTTCCTCCATTTCCTTTTCTTTTACTTGGTTGAGCTGGTGAGAGACCTTTGTTGGATCATAATCATTTGCATGCACGTAAAAATATCTCCATGGTGGAAGTGGTTCCATCTTACTCACATTCCATTTAATAGGAGACTAATCTCTATTATTTCTATTTTTCTCCATATGTGTACATTTAGATTTCACCAGTTTGGCCACTTTTTCTCCATGCAGCTCCTTGATTCTTGCTACGAATAAATCATCTGGGTCATACCCCCATCTATGTGGAAGTTGTATGAGGCCTAATATTTCCATGGTTGTCATGATTTTCTCACACTACCATTTCTGCCACATAGTGATGTCACCCTCATTGAAACCATATTCAATGGTTGCCCTCCTTTTATTTTTAGAACCGAATCTACAATTTATATAATCAACTTACCTACAATATTCTAGCATGAATAAGCGATGAGTGACATAATATGGCAATAAGAAGGGCTTCTCTATAAAACCGTATAATCTGATGATTGTACCTTCTATTAGAATGTACCAGTCTCCTTCTTCTACCCCATTTACCTTGATTCTCTTTTCAATTTTTGGGGCTAGTCTAGGACAATCACCATACATAACCTTGAGAGCAGGTCCAAGGAATTCAAAATTGAAAGGGTAATATGACTGAGTTCTACTCAAAACCCTAGTCCAATGATATACTAGCAATGCATGTCCATCTGAATCCCTATCATTTATTGATATCCAAGGGTATTCCTCTCTGGTAGCACCAAAGAACATCCAGATCAGATTAGAATAGTGTCTGAATACTATATTTTCTTCTTCTCACTGCATTTCCACCAGTTGCTCATGCATTCTTCTGGCAAGGAATGAGGGCTAGTTGAAGTAAATTGGGGTGCTACTATTATCACCTGGTTGTGGGGTATACATCCTACTATTGGAAATACAATATGCAATAGCTAATTACCAATCATTCACCTCGGCATCCGACTCAAGACCAGCTATAACTGCTAACATAGAATAAAGCTCTACTTCTTTAAATTCACTTGTGGGAATGGGAGTCACAGGTAGGGCTTGACTGGGCTTGGCATTCTTGAGCTGATTGTACACCCAATCTCTAAAATGATTTCCATTTTGCTTTCGATTCCTCAGGGTATAATACTTAGATTGCTGCTCTAAGCTGAAATCTCTGGTGGGTGTTCGGGGTTTTTGCCCTATTGTAAACATCTCTCGATAGGTTTGTTCAATGATATGGAAAAAACCCTATCGTGCGATGTCCTTATAGACCTTGACTCAGGGTCATAAAACTTAGCTATACTAGAGACTAATTTAGGGTATGGATGTACTGCATCACAAATGTAATAGGTGAGGAAAGAATACATGGCTCCCATACCTTGGTCTGAAAGTGGCTCACCCTTGAAAAATTTCTCTTTGTACTTCCATATTAGGTTGTCTCTAGTCACATATGTCATCCTTGTATCCATGACCCCTACTTTCTTGTCTGTGTAGCATGGTTTGTCTATCTGCTTTGCTGAAGATGATGCCATTTCAGCTTCCCCTCAAATTTTCTTTCACAAACTCCCTGGTGATAAGTTGCAAACCATTCTCAATAACTTTTCTATTCTTTCTAATCACTTGCTTGTAAATAGTTGAGTATTTGAATTTTCCTATTTAAATAACCCTTTTTGCATCTATTTTCCATTAATGAAAGTGAGTGGGTAGTTGCCCTCCCATGATTTCAAATGAATGAATAAAATGATGCAAAGTGTGGCTTGTCAGTGAAGGGTGAGTCTCTGATTGGATGAGGTTTGAGGTAGATGGTAGTAAACTAATCATTGGTGCACTTCCCAAAGTGTATTCAATTTCCATATCTTGTAGTAAACTATCAGACAAAGCAGATTTATGGCGCTTAGCTTTCCTCTCTTGAAATTCTACCAGTTTGTAATTCCGCTATGCCACTTTGACTACTTTGACTATGGATTTTCCCCATTGAGTTACCCTCTTGTAGAATGTATCACAATATTTTCTGGGGGTAAAAATTTACTTTCCCTTTTTTTTTTTTTTTTGCTTTTTTCTTTTGAATGTGGTACAAAAATAAAATAATACATAATGCATACATAAAGAAAATATGATACATCATATGTACATATATTACAATAAGAGGATTTTCTCTAACTAAAGTAGAGTTTGAGATGGTACCCATTTATAGGAATGGGTTGTATGTTTCCTCTTTGATCCTGGAGCTGAAATGCATTGCTCTCTTTTACTTCAATGATCTTGAATGGTCCTTCCCAAAAAGAGTTAAATTTTTGATGATTTTCTAGCTTAGCCTTTTCAGCATTCCATCTTAGCACCAGGTCACCTTCCTTGAACTTTTTGAACCTTACCTTCTTGTCAAACCACTCTTTGGTGTTTATGGAGTACTTCTGAAAGTTTTCATACGCCTGAGTTCTCTGTTCCTCTAGATGTAGTAGATGCATCAATCTGGCCTCCAACGGACTTTGATCGAGTTTCGGATCATGACTAGCCCATATTAAAGCTGGTATTTCTAGGTGAGTGGGTAGGAGAGCCTCCTTACCATAAACCAATGCATAAGGAGATGTCTTGATAGATCTCTTGATAGTGATTCTATCGGCCCATAGAACTTGATCAAGCAATAGATGCCAACTCCTTTTGTTCTCCTCTAGTACCCTTTTCATGATTCTAAGCAAGTTCTTATTGGTAGATTCCACTAACCCATTTCCTTGAGGGTAATAGTTAGAAGAGTTCTTGATATTTATACCATACTTTCTCATGAATCCAATGTATTTTGCACCTATAAAATTTGGGCCATTGTCACTCACTAGTGCTTTTGGGATTCCAAATCTTGTAATTAGATTCTCTAGAAAATCAATCACTACTTCCTGATCGAATTTCTTAGTTGGAATAGCTTCAACCCATCTAGTGAAATAATCCATGGTGGTAAGGATGAACTTATGCCCTGCTGATGAATTTGGACTGATAACTCCAACAAAGTCAAGTCCCCACTACTGGAAGGGTTCTTCTACCTGAATCAGCCTGAGTAGAAATGTTGCATTCTTGATTCTTCCCACATATCTCTGACATTTGTCACAGGACTTAGCTACTTTGAAAACATCTACAAATATGGTAGGCCAATAGTATCCTACCCTTATTATCTTTATGGCAGTTATTCTTCCTAAAAAGTGACCACCTGATAGGCCTTTATGAAACTCCTCGATGACCTTCTGTTTCTCATTATCCTTCAGACATCTTAAGAGCACTCCATCTAAGTTCTTTCTATACAATCCTTCTAGAAGTAGTATATATTTAAGAGCTTGCAACCTAAACCTTCTCCTTTGTGAGGGGTTGAGTCCTTGAGGGCACACTCCTGACCAAAAATAAGTTATCAATTGATCTACCCAATCAAAATCTTTTGAGAGACTATCATCTTGATCATCCTCAACCTCTTGATAGGCCACTGTTTGCTCTAAATCCACCTTAGCTACTAGCTCTTGGCATAGTGCTCTTCCTCTGACTAGTTTGGTAGGATGGATCTCTACATCATACTCTTGTATCTTAGTAATCCAGCCAGCCCTTTTATCACCCAATTCTCCCTGAAGGATGAAGTTTCTCACATCAGGGTGAACCACGTAGACCAAAGTTTTGCTTTGAACCAAGTATTACCTAAACTTCTTCAGAGACTTCATAATAATAAATACTTGTCTTTCAATGAAGTTGTACTTAGTCTGATACTCATGCAACTTCTGGCTCCAAAAGAATATGGGGTGTTCCTCTCCACTCTCATATTTCTGAGTAAGTACAGATGCATAGCTTTCCTCAACTCCATAGGCATATACAATAAAATATTTGGTGAAATCTAGATTTATCAACATTGGTGCAGTGGCAACTGCCTATTTAATAGCCTCAAAGGCTTGTTTCCACTTTTCAGTCCACTTGAACTCCATATTTTTCTTGAGTAATTCAGAGATAGGCCTAACTACCTGAGCAAAGTCTGAAATAAACTTCCGCACAAAGTTAATCTGCCCAAAGAAGGACTGTAAACTCTTTTTGTTTATGGGCAAGGGAAGAGCTAGGATTGACTTTACTCTATCTGGATCTATTGCCATCCCTTATTTGGAAACTATATGTCCCAGTAGTTTACCCTCATGAACTATGAAGAAATATTTCTTGGGATTAAGAGATATACCAAACTCTCTACATTTTTGAAAAACTTTTTCTAAATGTTCAAGATGTGACTCTTTTCTATGAGAGAATACTGTCATGTCATCCAGGTAAATCAAAATGATTTTATTGATGAGTTCACCGAAGGCATAGTCCATTGCCCTCTGGAAAGTGGCTCCTATATTGGATAGACCGAATGACATCCTCTGATAAGTGAATGTGCCCCATTTGGTAGTGAAAGCTATTTTGAACTGATCTTCATCCTTAACCCAAATTTGGTTGTACCTAGAAAATCCATCCAATAAAGAGTATCTTTTCGCTCCTGACACCATCTGAAGGATATGATCCATCTGAGGAAGAGGATAGTGATATTTTAATGAGGCTCTATTTAAATTCTTGAAATCCATGCATAGGTGAATGTCTCCATTTTTATTTCTCATCGGGACCAAGTTGGTGACCCATGTGGAATGCTTGATGGGATAAATGATTTTACCTTTCAAAAGTTTAATCAGTTCCTATCTCATTATGGATTCAATTTTTGGATTGATAGGCCTTTGTCTTTGCCCAAAAGGTTTTGCATTAGGTTCTAGCTCAATGGTATGTTGAATAATCTTCTTATCATAGACTTTAAGATCATCATAGGACTAGGCAATGATATCAGGATATCTGGAACATAATACCTTAACTCCTTCCACCTCTTCTGGAGAGCATATTACTCCTATATTGATTTTCTTATCTGCTCCTATCTCCACCTCACTACAGATTTTATCATCTATTTTCATAGCCTTTGATTTCTTGCCATCTTCATTATCAAATAGACTTTCTAATGTGATCAGACCCTTAGGAATATGATTGTTCTTAAGATGTATCATATCTTGTTGCTCTATTTCTTGAACAAGCTCTTCTTGAACCTCTGATAAACAGGCTTCTCTGACTAGAAAATCAATTATCTGGTCATCACTTTCGAAGACTTGCCAAAATATTTGCCTATCTAGGACTACGGGCCTGAAGACTAGCTTGACCTTCTTGCTTGTAGTTGTGCCCAAATCTGAGGAAGGGTTGAAATTAGCTCCTTTAATGGCCAAAGCATCAACGAGTGTATTTCACTCCCTAGGAATGGAGCGGAGATTCAATGCATCAAATGACTCCATTAAATCCCACACTCTATTTCTGTAAGTCTTCAAATAGTGATGTTTACTACTACACTTTTCCGTGACCTGGTTGACCACTAGCTCTGAATCACCAAATATGTCTAATATTTTGATTCCCATATTTTTCACTTGCATCAACCCTAAACATAAAGCTTCATATTCTATAGCATTATTCGTACAAGCCCAAGTGAATCTAAAGGAAAAAAATTTTACTCCTTCTGAAGGAGATTTTAGCACTATACTAGCTTCAACTCCATTTTTGCACCTTGCTCCATCGAAATGCATAGTCCAGACCTCTATCTATCTTAACGATTGGTTGGATATAGCAGGGATATTCTTTTCGGCCTCAACGGATATACTGTATGTGCCCAACCTAGTCTCTTCTAGACTGTAGTCATATCTGAAGGGTAATTCATCTTCTATCTCTAGATCTTCTAATATTTCTACCATTTTTGGTTCTTCCATCACTGAATTATTGTATAAATCTTCTTCAATTTTCCCAATGTGGAAGGACATCAACTTTTCTGAAGTTATTCTTATTCTTTTGCCTTTGTAAGGAACTATCATTGCGGAGTAATCAAGATACATGATTCCACCCATTTTGGTCGTGAACTCTCTTGAAAGGCAAATGCTAAAATATGGCTCAAGGTCTACTACCATAATTTCTTGGACAATTGTAATTTTTGGGGCCTTGTGTAACCTCATCAATACATATTTTATAACTCCCATGGTCTTTACAGGGGTGCCATCAAGCTGTAAAACACCTTGGCAAGATCTTGTGTACTCCATCCCCATTTTATCACAAACTACTTTTGGCATAACAGTTGTTGAGGTACCTGAATCTATCATACAATTGTGGACCACCCATCCTTCCATTCTGAGAGAGATGTAGAATGGTGGTGGTTTATTCTTCAAGGTAGTAGGAGACATATTTTCTCTATCCTATGCTATATTGAAAATTATGGTAGTTTCTTTTCCTTGAGATCTTTTATGTAGGGAAGCTTTCAATAAGTCAATCTGATTGGGGAGGAAAAGAGTGTCATATAGGCTTGCTCTAGTTGGAACTCTCTTTAATTCATCAATGATGTTATATTCTATCTGAACTGGTGGAGGTCTCTCATACCTTTTTTCTGGATCTCCATAGTTCTTTCTGTACTATTGTGTAGCTTTGATCCTTTGGTGCTTCGTAATCGAAGGGAAACTTAGCTTTTCTTGGGCCTCTTTTCTCGCACTTTCTTGTTCCCTATTCCTTTCTTTCTCACCTCCTCCTAGAAATCTTACCTCCCTCTCCTATCTTCTAGGGACTGTGTTACTTTTATCTAGTGCTTGCAAAATGGGAAATTGGTCCTCACTTTGTAGTGGTGTTTCTCTCCTCTTTTGTGAGGGAACCTAGAAACTACCCATCTTCTGTGGGTCCACTTGCATGGGCTTCTTTTCGGACCTTGTCATTACCGAAACTTGCTCTTCCTCGAAAGAACCTTGTCCAGTCATAACTTGATCATACTACCGCAACATGTTGACTCTTCCCTTCTGGTTTCTTTCTACCTTTTCCATGGCTTGCTGCACATGGTGTTGGTACATGGCACAAGATTTTGAGTCATGTGGATCATTGCATACTAGACACCATACATTGACAAGACTGGTCTCAAAGATATGATCATGATCATCTTGATTTGCATTGACTCTGATTCTCGTACTATTACTGGGACCAAGCTTTTGATCTCTACTTATATAAGGGAATATTCTTGGTTGAAATATTTCTATCTCTCTCTTCTCCATAGCATTCATTTTATTACTGAGCATCTTGAGCGTACTTTGAATGTCAAGAAGCACAGTGGACTCTTGAGGAGCTTGAGGAGGGAGTGGCGGAAAGGAGTTTGTAGGCATTGGTATTTTTGATGGTGGAATGGGAGTCATATGAGGGAGGGGTGATGACAAAGGAGGGGGATCCATGTATGAAGATGCAGAAGACTGACTTAAGGCATGAGATGTCTCGGAACCATAAGGTATGACAACTTTGGGAGGTAACCTTCCTACATTGATTAGGATGTTCTCAGCTTGCACAACTGCATTGTAGACCTGAGGGAAGGTGTTAACTCTAGACTATTGTGTTTGTAACCCAAGATCTGACCCTAAATCTCTTATATAGTACATAAAAGTGAGAGGGGAGGTGGGTCTAGCTTTTGGTGGAATTCTTTTCCAAGTTCTACTAAATCTCAGGTTGAAGTCTGAAACAGATTCTTGTTGATGTTTTTGCATAGATGTAAACTGGTTAAGGAGGGAAAAGGGATCAACTGACTCATTGAAATCTTCTACAAAGGGTTCTACTAATGCGGCCCATGAAGTAATGGTGTTATCTTCTAAAGTTCTGAACCAGTGTAAAATTTTCCCTCTAAAGGATAGGGCCAGGATTCTGACAATGACATCCTCATTTTTTATATTATGAATAGCTACCAAATTCAAGATATCTTGGCAGTGCTCATAGGTGGTTTTACCTAACCCATCATATGTAGGTATAGATTTTGATACAGCCTATGGAATATCATGCATATGGGCAAGTCTCAGGGGACCAATTGTATTCCAACTAGGGTATTTTTGTAGGGGCTGATTTGGAGCCACATTTTGAGCCATGTTTACTAGTGGTATTCTAGCTGGAGGTGGTTGTAAAGGTGCTACAAGGGTTAGTTTAGGAGGAGTTTGGTCTGAATGGAATTCTTGGTTTAAATCTCTTATGACAATGGATCCTTTCAGAGGGAGCTCATAATAAATGAATGAACCTGGATTGTTCTTTGCAGTTGACCTAGTATTCATGAAAAAATTGCAAGCTACTGGAATGGCTTTCTGGATCTTTGCACTCAGGGGAGTCACCAAGTGAATTTACAAATCACCGCTTAATGAGGTCAAGAAAACTCACTAAATCTTGATTCCTCTAGGAGGGTTAAAGAAAAATAAACTTTTGTGGGTTATGTATGCTTCTTGTAAATAGGTCCCATCGAGTATGCTAGAACTATTGGGGTCTGAATTGACATCAAGGGAACCTTGAACTGCAACTATGAATCTATGAATTCTGGTAGGTGCATACCCACTAATCATAGCTCAAACCCTAATATTGGATGGATCAGAGATATACTTCAATCCAACCTCCAGAGTAGGTTGGTTCCTTGTCAACTATTTCATATGTTGACTCAATTAAGCTCAATTAGAAAGTGTAAGTTTAGGGATAGAAATAGAGTAAGGGTTAGAAAATAATTGAGAATTTAGGTAACTGGATAGAGCTAACAACATTGACAAATAGCAAGAATCCATTGATCAATCACATTTCCAGTATGCCACACTTGAGACTAACAACAATCAAAACTCAACATCCTCACCATTAGAATAAGGAAATGCTCAAAAAACTATTTCAAACACCTAAATGCTAATAATCCAAATAGAAAAATTAGATCAACACTCAGGCTAATAGAAATAGAAGTCTTCTACAACATTTATTCAGGCATGAACCATTCCAAGGTGCTCTAAATTAGCAATCCAATATCAACAGAATTGACTAATCATAAAATAGTAATAGAAATGCATTCATAGAATGAATCTATAGTTGGTAAAGATGAAGAATTAGAGGTAAACATCCAAGTAATGCTCCTTCTATTGATATTTCAACAATTACAGTAATATATCAGGAAAACACTCTAGATCCGACCCTTAATCATGGGGGTTCGATCTCCTTATATAGATTTTACAATGATTAACATGATGGAACATTACAAGGACTTTCTCTATCAAAACAACAAAGTGCTGAGGTGGCGATCTCTCATGAATCTTCAAGAAGGGAACTAAGTTGTCCTCCATTAATGCTACAACTACACTCTGCAAATGCTTGGCTCCTCAACTGACTTCCATGGTTGGAGAGGTTACAGATCAATCTGGACCACTCTTCATTCTTGCAGGAATCTTCCACCATTAATTTACAACTAAAAATATAGTTGGATCTTGATTTTAGTGATGTTTGGTCTTCCCACATATTTTTCATTACCTTTGTCAGGTTTCACTGCCTTTTTTAGGTTTAGAATCTATTGGTTCATTTTTTGCTAGTCTTGGCTTGACCATATTGACTATGGAGTATGGGTTCTTAAATATCTTGCAACCTTTCAAAGAATCTACAACTTTGAATTTTGTCAAGTAAGGTTTGACTACACTGACTATGGTATTGGATTTTGTGGTTACTATCAATTTCTTGCAAACTCCACTACTTTGATTTTTGCTAGGTTGGGTTTGATTAGTTTGACTGCAAAATTGGATTTCGCTTTGGCTTTTGGAAGATGTTATTATTGCTTTCCAAAATCCACAACTCTGTATTCCACCTTGCATCATTTGACCATGCTGACTGTGGAATCTATCTTTTAGTAGATTTTAAACTCTCACTTCTTCTAATGTGAAAAATTTCCATACCCTGATGTCACTTCTTCTATTTTCCACCATTCTGGATTCTGCTTGCCCGAATTTGACCTCGCTGACTATAGAATTTGTCTCCAAAAACCTTCACATAGCCTTTTGCCATTTTTTCTGATTATTTAGCAGATTTAAAATTTGGCTATGTAGCCTTTTGGGCTCTACAGGTCCAATGTGGACAACACTGCTCGTTCCTTCCTATGGAACTATGTTAAAAGATTCTAGAATTTTGAAATCCTCTTATTGTATCCTTACAAACTGTGTTTTCAATAGGATAGTTTGTTCTTGCTCAATGTTTGCTTGATATCACGTACCACAACTTGATTTTTTGTAATATTTATCATTGTTATCTTTTGAATGGCTCCTAGCTATGGTGATGGTGACATTTTTGATGGTACAAAATTCCTTCTCTTTTTTATTGGTGGTGCAGATTCCTCCTCCTATGATTCCTCCATTGCCCCTTCTAAGAGTGAATATTTGTTGAACCATTATTTCACTTTTTGCTTCATACTCTAAGTTTTCTTCTTCAACTAAGGTTTGGCATCCATCCACATCAGTATTTTTGGTGCTAACTTCGGTAATGCTTTGGGAGGGTCCAATATGAGAATTTCCATGCTTGCCCTATATGCAACATCCAAAAATAGTCCAATTGTATGGAATACCATCAAGAAATTCTTGGTGGTACACATCAAAAATTATAAATACATGTCGCCAAATAAATTACCTAATCATAAGCTACACCCTTCTCAATGCCTTACAAGTAGGTTATCATCTAGATAGGCAATTTTGAGGCTCGTTGCTCCCTAAAATATCTTACTATTAGTATATTCATGATACATTGGAGTTCCACATCCTTTAGCTAATTTGGTTTTACCCCATGACTTCCATGTGACATCAAAGTGTTGATTTATTCCTTTTTCAACATTGTGACACTCTGAATTAATTAACTTCTCTTGTAATAAACTCCTTTTTTAACCATTGGTTGTCCTCCTTTTGGCAAATTGAATGTTCTTCTAAAGCTTATAATAGTTAAGTTCCTTTTGCCAACCTGCATTGTATTGGCATATTTTGTAGGGTTGTATGTTTGCAACATTTGAAATAAATATTTCTTATAAAATTCTTTATCAAAATTAGGGACCTACAATATAAAATGGACACTGGATTTCTTTATCTTTAATCTAAGCATATTTTAGTGGTGTTTTCTCCCACCACTGCTTGTAGCAATCCTTGATAGCATGAATCCAAGTGACATCCTTAAGAGGTATTTTCTGTTTTTCTAGCCAAAATTTCTTTTATTTTGGTTTTGAAAAAACTATTTGTAAACATATTTGTTTCTCCTGAGTCTACCCCTGTTGAGGATCATGTTCCTATCCACATGCTTCTCCACCAATACGAGAATGCTCTTAGTAATATCAAGGTTGTTTTTAGACATTAACTCTATTGGTACTTCCCATATCAGTTCTTCATGTAATTTTTCCTATCCATATTGTTCTAGATATGTTAATCTAGTGTGAATTGAGTGACTTCTAATCATCTTATCTCTACTTGCTTATGGCTATCTTCCTCAAAAACTTCCTACTTTTGCATTGTGGCGATGGTGGCACCTATGTCTAATATAGAAATATTCTATGTGACTACTATTATGGATGCTTTCTATTTCACCTGACTTGCCTGAAAATGCTACTGACCTATATAATGACACTACTATCAACTTGTTTGATGGAACTATTTTTTTGACCTATGATGAGAATCCCTCCTATCGACTTACTTGATGATAATCCTTCTAGTTGACTCACCTAATGAAAGTCCTCTTGATTGACTTGCCTTATGGTAGTTCTTCCAACCAACTCACTTAATGGTATTCCTCTAGTCAACTTGCTTGACAATATTCCTTTTAGCCAACTCACCTGACGATGGTCCTTCCAATTGACTCGCCTAACAATATTCCTATTTTTGTCGATATATAATTATGATATCTTGATTATGGTAATAATCTATCAATGGCTAGGCTAAATATGGTAGCCCTTGACTTCTCATTATCATGAACCTTTTGTAAGATTATCTTTTTACAACCTTGTGCAACCATACTTCTTCATCTTCTAATGGAAATTCCCTCACTTTTGGATTTTGTTGGTATTGGCTTCACTTGTCAATTGATTATCTAACTATGAATGCATTAGCATAATTACCCTTCTATTTCATGGATAATTGTTATAATTTTCATGAGGTCTTAATATATATCGATTTCTCTTCGGCTTATGGCAACCTTAATATGGTGTGGTAATTTGTTGATGCATAGGTGTTTCTACTAACTGAGTCTTCAAGCTCCTGCTCTGGACACTGTATGATTGCTTCAGTCTTCAGCTTCTCTTGTTTGTAAAGTGCATTCAATTCCTTGGTCATCCATATTTATAACCTTCACTTGTTGTCATAATCACCCATACAAACTATTTGTTAATTGTCATTTCATGTTCAAACTATCACATGTTTTCCACCTCGTCACCTTTCATGCATTTGTTGTCCTTTTCTTATTTTTGGCTTTCTCTTATTTTCTTATTTTTATTTTTAATTTTTATCTTCTTTTTTTTTATTTACTCTATTTACAACATGGGTCCCTACCACGTGTCATCGACGTTGTGTGAATCGCATGGCTATGCTAATGTAAACTATCAATATTTCTATCAACGATGTCTCCTCTTGTCTATGACTACAACTTTTCTCACTCATTGAATTATTATTATTATGCATTGATTCTATCTTTTATCTGTTCTAATAATTTACTCAGCTTTGGGGTGTTTTCAACTACTATTTTACCTATTGGTTATTTTTAGTTCTCCTAATAATACATCAATCTACCCTTTCTTCCTCTTACTAAGGGTGTTTCATTTCTCTAAATTATGGGTTTATTTCCTCTCTATGACTATTTCTTGCTTTTATCTACAGATAACTAGTGGCTCTTCTTAGTGACTAATGGCCTTCCCTTCTATCATCATCATGATAAATATTCCTCCTACTATTATCATGACAAAAATTTTCCCTGTAGTCCTCATGTTAGTCATTTGTCCTACCATCATCTTGATGGTTCATTTTTTTACTGTCATCCTGACAGCTACTTACTCTATTATCATCCTAACAATAGACTATCATCCTATTTATAGGTTGACTTCTTCTTCTCTAGATGTCATCATGCCTCCTTATCTCTAATTATCCTTGGTGTATCAAACTTGGAACTGGAATCCTTGGTGGTACTTGGTCTCTATTCCAGAATCCTTGTCTTCCCAAAAACCTTTCCAAATGTCCTTCCCTTATTTTTGATCAAATATCCCTTGTGTTGGACTGTCAAACTCCCAATTGTTCAAGATTCATCTAGTTCCTCAGTCATTAAAGATGACTTCTTTAGCTTTAATGGGATCATCAAGGTGATCCTATTAGGCCATCCTCGTGAACTCATGGTTGTTTATTATTTTGTATAGATTCTACAAATTGTCCTTGTAATCTATTATGTTGATTGGTTGACCTATGGGTAACAGGAAGGGAATTTCTTACCTTGATCTATCAACCAGACTCCCCCCTTGGTTTGGTATACTTAACGTACCAAGTAGACCTATTGATCCCCCTAGGTTGCTCAAGTTACCTCCACTCCTCACTTGATTAAGTCTACCCTCGTTGGTTGTCCCTCATAATTTTGATTTCTTGGTGATAATTTCCTTAGATTTCTTAGCCTTCAATTTGCCCACAATAATCATATATGTCATCTTGCATCTTTGAATTTTCTATGTGGTTCACATTCTACCAGTGCACCTTACTATTGGACTGAGAAATCAAATTCAATGCTGGAATAATTTCATTTGCTTGTACACATAGAACATCTAGATATTTTTTGCACTCATCTTTGCAACCTTTTCACTTATCTTCTCTACCTTATTAATAATCTAGCTATAGCTCTATACTCTTGTACTTTTAGCCTACCTTGTTATTATCTTATTAGCTAACTATCACCACTTAAGCTATTTTCTACTCTTTCATCCTCCTACTCTTGGGGAATTAGTGGTTCATTATTTTGGCTTCTTGAACCATTTCAAGGAATCGTACCCCCACTTGTTGACTTTGATCCTTGTCCCTTTGTCTTCTTACATTATTAGGACTTGGATATAGAGTATAGGATCTCTAGGAATATTTTCATCGCTACTTGAGTCTTCAATCCATCCTCCATTTCTTGAATTTTATGGCACTTCCCTAATAATTCTCCATAGAATTGTAGTAGTATATTTTTTGCTTATTTGATTTTCAGCAAGATCTTGTTATGGTCTATCCTTAGTTCTTATTTGTGGTTCAAATATTTTGTCTTGCCCCATTATTTTATTATTTTTTTGCATCATGTTCAATTGAATTCTTAGTATTTCTAAATATGAACTGCAAGAGCTTAAGGAGAAAAGACTAATTTATGATGGTGCTACTTCATTACCATTGGTGCTTCCCCTTAACTCTTTTGTCTATATTCATAATTTTGAAAGGAAAATATAAAACTAAAGCAATATAGAAATAAATAACTTATATGAACAAGAGATTGCACAAAATATGATTTTATTCAATAAATGGGGGTGGGGATCTGAGAAACTCCTTTTGTTACAATCGATTTGTTCAATGGAATAATTGTGATACAATAAATACAGGTGCTAGGGTTCTCCAAAACCCTAGCTACAACAATAGGTAGTGTCTCCAATGTATCTTGCTTCCAATAGGATGAGTGGTCTTTTAGTTATCCGTAATCAGGCCACTCTAGCTTTAGCATCTACTCAACAATCATTGACTGATGCTATTCAATCCTACACACACATCAAACATAAAATAGTTAGCCAACAAATGAGGGTTCCATGATGTGAACCATCAGGAATGCAAACCAAATATCTAAATGAATAAAATATGCATAATCAAATAACAACAAATAAAATACACACAAATACTTACTTTGCTATTTTTTCTCTGTTGTATATTCGATGGTAGGGTGTCTTGGTGGCACTTGGTGATCTTATGCAGTAGGTTATGGTGTACAGCATATGGAATAATAGGTGTTAGGTTGCGCTTGCAGTAGGTGCACAGCTGCACCTGTGGGACACAACAAATGCTCAGATTCACCTATGGACCAGGGCTAAATCTATAGAAGCAGATCAGAGGGATGCGAAGGGCTCAGTGGATGGGTGACAATGGTGGCTACAAAAATGGGATGCAAAGGTGATTGGAATCCCAAAATCCTAGAGCAAGCTAGGTTTTGGGGAAGGATAAACTAGGGCACAACCTACTCATAAGAACTATCTCTCAGTAAGGTCAGATATTATTAACAAATTAGAACTCCAGCATTCAAGTCCTCTAGGTTTTTCCAGGGGTTGAGCATTGAGAATGCTCATATTTATTACGAGACCTAGGGTTTACTTTAGGGTTTTACCAAATCATGTGGCTAGGATAAAATCAAATCCAAGGGCTGACATTAACCTTTAATGTGACACAGATTAAGGGAGATGGATGGATGTGATTATACTAAATCAGATGGCTGAGGTTGATTGGGCTTATAAATACATATTTTATAAAAAATATATTAAAATATAATATAAAAATATTATATTTAAATATAAATATATAAAATAAATATAAATGGGTTAAATGGGGGTCAAAAAATGGTAGGAAAGGGTTAAAGTGGGCCATTGGATGGCGGGAAAGGTATGGAATGGCCAATTGAATGGCGGGAAATGGGAATGGTCAACAAGTGGCTAGGATTTGGTGTCTACAGATGCCCCTTTTTGTACCATGTTGTGTGAAACACAATATGGTGCAAAAATACGAGACACCTAGTTGGGCTTTGGGCACAAAAGCAGCTTCTCTCTCTTGTTGGATTTTTTTTTAGAAAATATGTTGAAGACGAAAGAATAGAGAATTTTGGAATTTGTGTAGCTTACCCCCTCAATTGGTGAATGAGTTGCGAATGAATCTCACGAGCCAATTGAATTTTTTTTGCAAATGATGAATAATGTATACCATTTTTACCCCAATGGTGGGAAGGGGGTTGGTGAGAAATATGGTGTGATGTGTTTGCGTTTTCCCTTATGGATGAAGGATTTTGTGCAAATGATGAATGATGAAGATGATATGAATGATGTAAAATGTGATACAGTTTTTCCCCAACGGTTAGAATGGGGTTGTGTCAATTTTAGATGTCATTATCATGTAATATGTATCCCGTTGTGGTAAAATCATAATCAAATGTGGTTGCCCTATATTTGGGGTGATTCGATGTTGTTGAAACACTTTGCCTTTTTGGCATCATTGATATGCAAAAATGATGATGCAAAGAAAAAGGAATTAAACTTAGATGTACTGCTAGTGATTGTTGAAATAATTCCTATGATTGAAACCAATCATCTTAGCTAGTGCATATATCGAAGGTATTAAG
Organism: Wollemia nobilis; assembly: GCA_028583015.1. Lineage (NCBI taxonomy): Eukaryota > Viridiplantae > Streptophyta > Pinopsida > Araucariales > Araucariaceae > Wollemia > Wollemia nobilis. Next base: position 4,240,807 of record JAQPPZ010006183.1, on the reverse strand, counting down.
GAGATTGTGAATGATGAAATTTAATTTGTGTCAATGTTTTAAGCCTCACGAACTAGGCCATCAATGACAACAGTTGTGCAAATTATTTTTGGCAATGTTTCACTCTAAATATGAGGAAATACCAAATATGTTTGTGATTTTTGAACTAGGAGATAATTGATGATGATGATGACCAAGTTTTCTTATGGTAATTCATTCATCTTACCGAATTACATGGATGCAAATCGCTACAATTGCCAAGTATATAAAAAAAATAACTATATACAAGATTCACTTGTAATTTTGACACGTGTTGGACGAAATGATGGTAGATTATGATAAAGAACGGTGATGGAAGAAATGTGATGGAATCACCAATATCAGAGTCGATTTGTAAATGTGAGATTGTTAGTGATTGATTTTGCATTTTTTGGATGGCAAAAACTGATTTGATGGTCAAATCAACTCCAATGTTTACAAAAATTTATGGAATGATGAAGAAGATAGAATAGAGGAGATGAGTGTTGGTTTTGTGAAATTTTGGATTTGTGTGATGCATTTTGTATCTTGATTTGTGATTTTGATAAATTTTCATCGTATTTGAAACAAATGGGTGCAAAATGATTGATATTTTTACAAAACATGATTTGATTATGTATGATGCATGGGTGATTTTTGATGGGATTTTGAGGGGGTAAGATCCTATTTTGGGCCCTTTTGCCTTTATGGTATTATGACGCTAGTTACCCGACTGCACCTGCGATATTATGCAAGCACCCGGGTGTGCCTGTAGGTGCCCGTGTGCACCTGCGGATCACAAAAACTGGACTACACCTGAGTGCACTAGCTGTAGCTATAAGTAGCTTGTAGTATGGATTTTTTATCTCATTCTTGCGTTTGATATTTTTTGCATATGCACCTGAGGAGTGGAGTGAATTGGTGAGGAAGGTGAGGTTGGTGATAATATACATGGAAACTATGGTGGCAGAAATAGTTCATGCTACTAGTGGAGCGGAGGCTTGATTTGCCTCAATAATGTTGAAAAAAACTTTTTTCTTTTGTGCAAAAATTTTGAAGTTTTGTATTTTTCTTGGAATTAATACTTAATGTAAAATGTTTGTTGTTGCAGTTGAGGGAGATAAAGCCTCGATATCACTTCTCTCCTCTCGTTCGTGGGATGAGGAAGAAGCTCATGGAGGCTAATTGAGATCTATTGAGGGAGGTTGGCCTGGAGGGAGTGGCTAGGTTGGATGTGGTGAGGGTAGATGATAAATATTTCTCATCATTGATAAATAGATGGTATTCGGATAGGGGAAAATTTTAGTTGTCAACTGGGGAGGCTACTATCACTCTTAAGGATGCATATCGCATCCTCAAGGTGCCAGTAGAGGTAGTGAAGGTGATGGTTGGGCATGATAATAAGGTGGAGATGGAGAAGATGTTCGACAAGTGGTGGCAGGAGGTGAGGATGGGAGATCAGGAGACGGTCACGAGGCTTCGGGTAGATATTTTGGTGAGGGAGTGTCAACATCATAGTGGATTGCAATGATTACATGCTAGCGAGACATGCACACTCCTTGGAGGATTTATGCATGGCTAATCACATTCCTTTGTCGGATCCTCCTCTATCCTCTAGGACCGAGGCATAGAGGTATATATCATCTAGTTCTAGGTTTAGGGCTCCTACTAGGTCTCAGGGGTTCTCTCATAGACATTAGCTTAGTGCTTAAATGCACTTTTGTATATGAGCCTTAGTGATCCATTGTAGCCTTTTTGGCATTCATTTTACATATGATATTTTTGATATATATATATATATATACATGTCTTTTATATTTGTGTTATATTTTGTGTGAATGCTTTTAATATTTTATGCAATGCATGTTTTATGAAAATATTTTTATGCATGTCTTATGGATGTTTTATGGATGATTAATGCAAGAAAACCATGATGTGTATGCATAGTGCTTATATGGATGATTAATTCAAGCTAAATGGCATGTATATGAATGCAAACTATATGAGAGGAATGTATGATGTTTGAATAATCATTTTTAGTTCAGAATTTTTTTGGCCATTTTTGTTCATTGTTTTGCAATCGAGGGCATCCAACTTGGTGGTATTATATGGGTTTATCCATGATGAAAACATGGATATTGATATGGAAGAAGATATGGATTTTTATATGGAATATATGGAAGAAGATATGAATGTTGATATGGAATCTTGCAGGATTTTTAGAGACTCAAGTAGACTAGTGCTATCAACCCACCTCACTAAGGTTGTATAACTTTATTTAGGACCAATGTGTATGCAAGTGGAGTTCATGTACCAAATATTGAGCATGACAATGAACCTAGGCAATAAAGAACCAATGTGTGTGCATGTGAAGTTCATTAACCCATTATGAGTAAATTGGGCATGACCTGTTATGGAGAGGACCAAGAAGCTAGCTTGTATGTATATGCAGTCAGAGGTCTCCCTTTTTGGAAGAGAGACATATCGCATCACATGAGCTTACTCCAATGCTAGTCAAGCATCTATAACCCTGATGGAGACTCACTCTATAGTCCAATGATCTGATATTTAGACCTTGGGAATGACTACATAACTTTCTAAGGGAAATGTAGTACGATCCTTACAACTTTAGGTATCTATGGTGTGTGCATAGAATTTGTCAACTTTGGATAGAGCTTTGGAGAAACGGATTCTCAACCAAAGTGTGATGTGAACCTATCCTTACTACTCTATATTTTATGTTTATATTTGGCGAGCAACTATGATAGTGGTGAGAACCACCATTTTTTATTTTGGATTATGTTGCATGATAGGACAAGTGAGGAATACTCTTTTCACTTCAAGGTGACACCCAAGTATGGTGTTATCCCTTTTTGACTCAAAATAATTTTAATATGTTAAGGAGTGTGGTTGGTGCAAGATTTTTTTCAAAATTAGTTGACAATACTCAAGATTTTATTAATGTGAGAAAAGTTTTTTTGATCCTAAAGAAAATTGGACATCTTTTTGGAGGTTGCTAGACACACTAGTAGTGGCTGAGTGAATGAAAATTTGGGATTTATGACTTTTGACAAATGGAATTGTTGGCTTATGATATTGGAGAAAATTGCATAAATACCAAAAACATGTACCCCCAATTATGGAAACCTGACTTTTTGATTTGGCCATAGCATCACTACTATAATATATCATTGAACGTGGGATTGGATGAGTGCTATTTGTGAAATGCAGGAGTGTAGTGAAATGCATGTGGAATGAATGCAAGTGGGATATGAAAATGTATGTAAATATAACTTTATGTAAATGCAAGATGTATGCGGTATGTATGAATGTAATATAAAAAATGTAAAAATAAAATATGTATGCAATGGGGACATGCCTATGTTTTTTTTTTAGCCATGTATATACATACATATAAACATCATATTAAAAATAAAATACCTTTAAGTGGATAACATTAAGTGGTTTGGGTTCCTCTATTCCCTCTAAATCAGCGAGTCTATATGTACCATTAACCACTTTTTGGAAAATTATGTATGGACCTAACCAATTAGTCATAAATTTGTCACGAAGGTGCAAAAAAGAATTGGTGTTTTGTTGGTTCTTTTTATGTACAAGATCTCCTATTTGGAATTCATGAATATGGACTTTGGCATTGTAAGCACACTTTAGGTGGTCTTGATAAACTCATAAGTACTCTAGTGCATTGACTTACCTCTCACCAAGAAGAGTGAGTTGGTCAAGACGTGTTTGTCTAGAAGTGTCATCATCTATGAATTCCTACAAAGAAATTCATAAGGAAGGAATATCGAGCTCAAGAGGTATGATAGCTTCAACTCCATAAACCAAGGAAAATGGTGTTGCTCCTATTGGCGTTCGGATGCTTGTTCAATAAGCCCATAATGTCAAAGGTATTTTTGTATTCCAATCTCTATGATTTTTGTTAACAAGTTTCTTGAGAATAGCAATCAAGGTCTTATTGGTAGCTTTGGCTTGTCCATTTTCTTGTGGGTAATAAGGAGTTGAGAAACTATGTTGGATATTATATTTCTTGCAAAGTTATCGAACATCCTTGTTTTTGAAAGACTTGTCATTATCAAAAATAATTTTAGAAGGAATACCAAAATGACAGATGATATGGTGGAGTATGAAATCCATAATTCGAGGTCCTATCATACTAGTTAGAGGAATGGCCTCAACCCACTTTGTGAAGTACTCAATGGCCATGATGATGAAAGTATGTTATCCCAAGGAAGGAGGTGAGATTTTTCCAATTAGATCTAGGCCCCATTGTGAAAAGGGCCAAAGGATTTGGATAGGCTATAAAGCTTGTGATGGTACATGAGTTAAATTAGTGTGTGCTTGACATTGCTTACAATTTTTGATATAGTTGCAACAGTTGCGTTCCATTGTGGGTATAAAAGACACTTTGCAATGGCCATTCCACTAAAATCACCACCACAAGTACCATCATGGGCTTCAGCTATGGATTTTTGAGCCTCATTTTTTTCAAGACAACAAAGAAGGATTCCATCATAACCACATTTATACAACATGTCCCCCAAGAGAATAAAATGAGTTGCTTTTTGCTTGAAAGTGTGTTTTGCAGACTGAGACATATTAGATGGGAGTTTTCCCAATTTTAGGAATTCCACTATTTGGCTTGACCAAGGCTCATATGGTTTCGAATGAATAAAGAAAATATATTTTGCATCCTTAGAATCAGTACTAAAAATGGTTGCTTTAGAGATTGTTGATATTATTAGGGATTGTACCTCTTCTAAGTCATCTTTTGGAATCAATGATCCAAGAGAGGCCATCGCATTTGCAAATCTATTAGTCAAATGAGGCAAGTTGTTAATTTCATACCATTTGAATGTTGAGAGTAGTTTCATTGCTACTTCATGGTAAAGCTTAATGGTAGGTTCTTTGCATTGGTATTCTTCGATTACTTGTTTGAAAACAAGTTGAGAATCGCCAAATATCCTGATACGCTTGATACCCATAGCTATAGCGGATTGAAGACCTAATATTAAGGCTTCATACTCTGTAGTGTTATTTGTGCATGGAAAGTCTAGCTTGAATGATAAAGGGATGGGTATCCCTTGAGTTGTATGAAAGACAACTCCAACACCTTGACCTTTCTCGCATTTAGATCCATAAAAGAATAAGGTGATATAGACATCTTCTTCTAATTCAGTGACAGAAAATACCAGATCATCTGGGAGCTCTATAATCAAAGGATGATCACTAGGTAGTGGAGCTTCCACAAGTTGATCGGCTATAACTTGACCTTTAATGGATTTTTGTTTGATAAATTCGAGATCAAATTTTGTAAGGAGCATTATCCATTTAGCGGTATGAGTGTTGTTGTAAGTGCGAGACATCATATAATGCAGAGGATTTTCTCTAGCTATGACATAAGTTGTATGGCTAAGCATATAGTGTCAAAATTTCTTAGTGTAAAAAACCACTGCTAAGAACAACTTCTCTACCTAAGCGTATTGGGTCTCATAACTTACCAATGTTCGAATAATGTAATAAAAGGCTTTCTCTTGATTTTGTTCATTTTTATGTGCAAGCATTGTCCCTAAAGCAAAGTCTGTTGCTGAGACATAAAGATAAAAAGGGACCCCCAAAAGAGGAGGAGCTAATACTAGCAGAGAAGCTAGGTAATGCTTGATGTCATCAAAGGCTTTTTGACATTCATCTATCCATGCAAATGGCACCCCCTTTTGTAGCAGGTAGTTGAATGGCTTGCATTTATCATAAAGTTATGCAATAAAACATCAAATTGATTGAATATTTCCTTTTAAACTATCAATTCTTTAATGTTAGTTGGAGGAGGTATTTCCATGATGACCTTGACTTTGTTTGGGTCCACTTCAATGCCTCTTTTTGAGACAATGAATCCTAAAATTTTACCTAAGGTAACACCAAAGACACACTTTTTGGGATTTAACCTCACCTTATGTTCTAGAATCGGTCAAAAAAAATTCCAATACACCAATGTGCTCTTGTCAAGTTTTAGATTTAGCCAAGAGATCATCCATGTAGTCTTCCATAATCTTATGCATGTAATCATGAAATATGTAAGTCATGGCTCGTTGATAGGTAGCTCCTGCATTTTTGAGGCCAAAGGGCATAACCTTGTAATAAAAGGTCCCCCAAGGTGTTGTGAATGTTGTTTTATGTTGCGAATTTGGTTATATCCTAAAAAATCATCCATGAGGGAAATCGTTTCATGGCCAGTGCAGGTATCGACAAGAGTGTCAATGTTTGAAAGAGGAAAATCATCTTTAGGATATGCCTTATTAATATCTCGAAAATTAGTTCAAACATGTATCACCCCATTAGGCTTACGAACGGGTGCCATGTTTGAGAGCCACTTAGAGATAGTCAATAGGAACAATGAAATTGATGTCTAGAATCTTTTGAATCTCTTCCTTGACTAAGAGGGCCACGGTAGGATGCATCCTTCTAAGATTTTTTTTGACCATTTTGGCATCGGGATTTAAGGTGAGGTTTTGTACCACAAGACTAGGGTCAAGACCAGGCATATCCATATAGGACCATGCAAACACATATTTCTTCTTCTTGAGGAGAGTAATGAATTACTCTTGTTCATCGGATGATAGGATTTTTCCAATCTTGACAATTTAGGGATTGTTAGAATCTGAACTAAGGTTTTCTTTGATGGTATCTTCAATAGACATGTGTTAATCTTCCTCAATTTGATATGGTGTTGGGATTAGATGAGTGTCATCTAAAATATCATCCAACTCTTCCTGATTTTAGTCATCTAACTCTGTCTGAAAGACCTTAGGATTCTCAGTGGAAGATGGAGGTAAAGGTGGAGGGGAAGGAGGAATGTAGTTGGAATAATCCCTTAACAGTTCCTCGGATATGATGAACTCCGAAAAGGAGGGTGGGGAAGAAATTTGGTCAATGTCAACAAGGCTTACGTCAATTGGAATTGGCTTAGTCGGGTTGTATGGATTATGGAGTGGGGTGAATAATTCTATAGGATTCATATTGACTTAGTAGGAAAGGATGAATTGGAAGAATGGATGAGAGCCGATGTAGATTCTTGTTAACCCTGGATAGCAGCAACAAACATGAAATTAAATGCTATGTATATGCAAAGAAATATTTTGTTTTTGTTTTTTAATGTTTTTAATTTTTTTTTATGTACATATGTTAAAAATTTTGGCTTGGCTGAATGGCTAAATGGAACTCAAGTGGGGGGTGGTTCACCAAGTGGATCAACTTGTTCTTGTGGAAGAAGCAAGCGAAATATGGGTTGATGGATGGGAAATAGTCTGAGATAAAACTCATATTGTTGGGTAAGGGAAAAAATGGGCTGAAATTCCTCTTCAAAATCATTAGAAGCGTTGGACATAAGTTCATACTCTTCATAAATTTCATCATCGTAATATGGGAGTGGGCATGAAAAATTTAGGGGATCGTCTTCTTCATTGAAACTAAGCTCTATCTTGTTCAATAGAATTGGTTGAGGAAGATGGAAGGGGTCTTTATCTTTATCATTGAGGAAGCTTACTCAAGAGAAGAGGTTGTGGAAAGTGGGGTATACCCTAACCCTGGATGATCATGTGCTCCATGATATGGGAAATCAATGATGTAATGTATCTCTTATTCATGGGAACCTAGACCCTGACCTTGCTAATTGACTATGTGAAAGTAATGAGATGGAAATCCCGTCATGTTTTGTATATTGGCACATATTGGCTCTTTCTATTCTTGAGGAGGTTTCTCCGTAATTGAGGAATCCAACCCTCCATAAACAAAGTTGATACTATTTGGAGCAAAACTCATGTTGTAGATAGCACCTATGGTTAAAGTAGGGTCACATGGGTGACAAAAATCCTTGGTTGTAGGGATGACAAGTGGGGTAATGGTAACATTGTGGACCATGTATTCACCAATACTAGGACTAGTGATGTGGACCTCAACTTGGGATGATGTGGTGGATGATGTGGAAATGGATGGCTCAAGATTGGTAGAAGGTTGCAAGGAGTTGAATATTTCACAATCTGAAATTTTGACTTGTGAAACATCGACTGATGGAGAGGGATTGGAGGATGGCTTAGAATAAGGTAGATGAGGCAATGATGATGAAGAAGGAATGGTTGTAGGAGTGGTTGAGGTTGACGATGTGGCAAAAGTGGATTGATCTTGACCACATGTACAAGAAGAAATGGATGATTGAGGGGGTTTTGTGATGGGTAACTCCTCAATAATAGGAGCTTTGGAAGAAAAAGTGAATGGATTAAAGATGAAGTGGATGGAGTTGAAGATGAGATGGATGGATTTAAATATGAAAAGGATGGAGTTGAAGATGAGGTGGATGGATTCAAAGATGAAGAGGATGGATTCAAAGATGATGGGGATAAGAATAGATGAGTGGAAGGCAACATGGATTCATAGGGATTTGAAATGAAATTGTAATACTTGAAAGGTTCTACATCCGTAGGGATACAATGGACTTGACCATCATGAACGTATTTCAAGCATTGGTGGAGAATTGATGGGACACATTTCATTTCTCTCATCCAAGGTCTACCAAGGAGTAAATTGTATGCCATGGCCCCTTCCAAGATGTGGAACATAGTGTGCAATATTTTAACCCCTACTTCAATGGGCAAAACAATAGTGCCAATTGTGGTACACAAAGCATCATTAAATGCTTTGAGGGTGAATGATGACTTGGAAATGTGGGAAGGTGGAAGTTTGAGGTTGCTAAGGGCAGCAATAGTGATAATGTTTATGGATGATCCGGTATCAATTAAGACCCTCTTAAATGGCTTCTTGTCTATCAGGGCCATTATATGTAATGGAGGATCTAGGGATTTTGATGTAATTGACTTTATTTCAAATTCATAGAAGGTGATGGATGGCTCCATGCATGTCCTAATTCTCCCTACAAATTTGTTAAATGCATTAGGATCTTGGGCTTCAAACTCAATGGATTTTAGAATTTCCATTAAGGCTTCTATATGCCTAGGAGATTGTTGGATAAGCTCATATAGGGACAACTTAGCTGAAGCCATCTTCAAACTTGTAGTCAACCGATTACTTAATGGTACTATTGGCCTTAGAGGATGATGGATTGGTTGATTTGGTGGACTAGAAATATGGATTTGGGGAAGTTTGAATAGGTGTAGGATTGGACGGTTGTGAAACATTTGGCTGTTGAACATTTTGTTGACTTTACCTTTGACCTCTTGTGACCACATGGACTACTCCCACAAAATTTTGATAAGTTTGAACATGGTTGACTTGGTTAGGAGGTGTAAGATGATTATTACCTCCTACATTAGTTTGGGCCTCTTCATGGTTAGGAAGAGGTGTTTGAAAGATTCCCAAGTTTTGATTTTGTGGAGCTAGGGGGTTATCTACCTTAAGAGCCCCCAAGTCTATGAGATCTTGGATGATGTTCTTAAAAACATTGTATGTGTTGAGGTCATGACCATTTTGCCTATGGTATGGAAAAAATAGATGTTCTCTATAACTTCTGCCACGTTTGGTGGGGTCATCAGGCCTGATTTATGGTAGAGTCAACTTAATCGTTTCATACAACTTTTGAAATATGGAGGCGTACGACTCTGTTATAGGAGTGTATTGGTGTTGTGATCAAGCATATTATTGATGGGTGGGGTTTTACACATTTTATGTTGTGTTTTGTATTGTGAGTGTTTGAGCTACCGATGGAACCACATTATAAGCAATTTTTTGTGGTTGTTGCACAGGTTGTTGAGCCATTATGGCCTAGCTCATCACCACTTGATTGAATTGATTGGATGTACTAGTCGAAGAGGCTTGAGATGACTTGTTTTGGCCAAATTGGTTATTTTTAAATTGGCCCTTGTTTTTCCATTCTTTCTTCTTAGGCTAAATTATGCCTTATTGGATTTTTATTTCCTCAATGACCCTAGAATGTGCCAAAGCTTCTTCAAATGAATGATACGTATGAAGCTGAAGCATCCAAGAGATGGGTTTTAAGCAACTCTTGGTAAATAATTTAATTTTTTCATCCATTGGAAGGGAGAATGGCAATTTAGTAATGACTTCCCTCCAACAGTTTCAAAAGTTATAGATATTTTCATCTTCACATTGTCTTAGTTCATACACTTCTGATAATGAAACTTTCTTTTTAATGTTTAGGATGAAACGCTCAAGGAATAGATTGAGAAAAAGTATAAATACTATGAGTTGGTACCTTATTAAACCTTTCTATGGCATCTCCTCCTAATGTTTGAGGAAATATTCGGAGCATGATAGCATTGTCGGTTTGAATCCAAAAGCATGCATGAACAAATGAGCTAACATGCTCCTTAGGGTCCTCGGTTCCCCTAAATTTATCAAACTTTGGTAATGTAAAGTCTATCGGATATGGTGGTGATGGTATTGAAGGATGGATCGGTTGGCTTAGAGTTGGTTTTTGGCTTGACATGACAAGAATATTTAGCATCAACTGATCTATTTGCTTTTGCATGGCCTGAATCCGAAGATCTTCCCCAGAAATGTGGAAGCCTTGGATAACCTGATGACTTGGTGATGGACTAGAAGAAAGATGTTGTGGAGTGATGAGATGATTTTGATGAAATGGATTAGCTTGAAATTTATGGGGGGAAGATTGATGATTGAAAGAAGGAGAATATTGATGAAGAAGAAGATTTTGGAGGAGTTGGTTGGGTTGACCAAAAGAAATGGTGATTGGATGGGTTGAATTTTGGATTGGAGGTGGCTTGGGGATGGATATCACCAATGATTGGGGTATCCAGGTGGAATTTTGGTTGGCTACGATTGGTTTGGCTGGAGCTATAGGATGCATAGGATCTATTTGAACTTGTTGTCTAGCATTTTGATGCTCTAGAAGTACTTTGTTTACAAGACCCGAAATATCCTAAAGATCTTGATCAATCATAGAAGAAATTGATAGGGCTATGGATGGATTAGAAGATGATGGTATGGATGGGGGTGGATTGGAGGAAAGGGCATGGTGCAAGTTACACTTGATGTGGCAACTTGGGAAGTTGGTACCTGTGAGGCAGCATTGACATACTCCTCATACAAAGGATTGGAATGGGTTTGGGTATAGCCGGATGGGTGATGAGTGTTAAAAACACTCAGGTTTTGTGGGGATGGACTAGGAGAGGAGGGCATACCATATTCATAAGCCGAATTGGGATATCCTCGGGTGGGGTTAGATGGATAGGATGTAGCCAATTTTATTTTGTTCAACATAATCTTGGCTAAGGGGTTCAAGAACATAGTTAGAAGACTTGTAGATAGCATCCAACTTGTCCATGTCAATTTGGAGGGATGACTGTTCATTATTTTGGGGAATGGATCCCTCTTGTGAGAGAGATTGGTGAATGAGCCTAGATGGACTAGGTTGGGTGGAATTGGAAAGGTTAGCTACTGAAGTAGCGGGTATGTTGGTTGTATTTTCTATTAATTTATTATGATTTAATATTCTTGTTTGATGTCGAGTTAAAACCATAAAATGATTAAATAGGGATATAATTTTAGGACACTTAACTTTCAAAATTGAAAATAAAGCTAAGGAATTTAGAAGCAAAGAAAACAATCAATCCTAAGTTTCACCTTGTGTGGCTTACCTCATTCATTTATTATATCTTTTTAATGTGAATTCCTTTTAGATATGATAGTTTTGTGTGTTTTGTGTATCCTAATCTTGTTTAATGAAAAATAAAGGGTAAAAGACTATGGTTGGATGGGGCAACGAGATTCTTATTGGTGATGAAATCCAACAAGTTTGCTCGGGGGTAGTCCTAAGGTGTCTAGGGGTAGATATTTTGTGGATGGAGATGAAAGCCACTGTCACCAAACCTCAAGCAGCAACTGGTGATGAAATCTAGTTACTACTGTTTAAAGTGCAATGTGTTGTGTGTGATTAATTTTAAGTTTTTTATGTTCTCTATTGTGGTCAAACAATATTAAAATCAACATATTTTACACATCTAAATTAGAATCCAACACATGAATACAAATTTCCTCTAAAGAGTGTGAAGTACATCGCTTAAAACCCCCTACCTAGATAGCAACCAAAGGGTTCGTCCACCTCTCTGCCAAAGGTGCCACCCAAGGGTAGGAATACTTTTTGCATTCAAGTCTTGTTCTGACTTAGATAGGTAAAATAAGCAACCTTTAACTCCTAAGATGCAAATTCTAATTGATGCTTTTCAATTTCAAATGCAAACAGAAAGATGCAGGAATTATTTGAATTTGCAATTCTTCTTGAAATAGAAAACCCAAAATATGTGAATGAAGTGAATGCACAAATGTCCTAGATGCAATATAACATGAATTTATTCCTAGATTCCTTAATGTGTGTTTGTTTTAAACTTCGAATATGAAAAAAACATAGTAGAATATTGAAATACGTAAAAGCAGGATTTTAGAACAGAATGGTTGCAGATCTTACTTGAAAGCCTACGCTCTGCTCCAAATTACTACCAGGCATAGTAGAGCGCCTCTGTAGATACGACTGGGCACCTGTGTAGGCTCAACTGTGTGCTTATGTAGGCTCATATGGGCATCTATGGGGATCATCAGGTGCCGTAGAGCACCTACGCACCTATCTACAACTTTTACAGGACTTTCCAAAAACCCTAACCAATAACTTCAGCTAGTTTTTTGCTCCAAAAAACCCTGCAAAATGCAACAACAGAATGGAAGTTAGAAAAGTAAATCATAAAATAGAACCCTTGTGGGGTCCCATTGTGATCACCATTTGTGAAGCAAAAATACGATACTAAAGCAATACAGAAATAAATAACTCAGATGAACAAGGGATTGCACAAAATATGATTTTATTCAATAAATGGAGGGGGAGCTGAGAAACTCCTTTTGTTACAATCGATCCGTTCAATGGAATTATATTGATACAATAAATATAGGTGCTAGGGTTCTTCGAAAACCTAGCTACAACAACAGGTAGTATCTCCAATGTATCTTACTTCCAACAGGGTGAGTGGGCTTTTGGTTATCTATAATCGGGCCACTCTAGCTTCAGTAGCTACTCAACAATCCTTGACTGATGCTATCCAATCCTGCACACACATCAAACATAAAATAGTTAGCCAACAAATGAGGGTTCCACGATGTGAACCCTCAAAAATGCAAACCAAATATCCTAGATATGAATGAATAAAATGTGTAGAATCAAATAACAACAAATAAAATACACACAAATACTTACTTTGTTGTTCTATTGCTCCATTGAAAATTCAATGGTAGGATGCTCTATCGGCACTTGGTGATCTTATGTAGTAGGTTTTGGTGTATGGAAGATGGAACAATAGGCATTGGGTTGCACCTACGAAATACGGTATGCACGCGGTTGTGCTTGTGGGACACAATAGGTGCTCGAATTTACCTATGGATTAAGGTTAAATCTATAGAAGCATATCAAGGGATGCAAAGGACTCGATGGATGGGTGACTATGATGGCTATGAAAATGGGATGCGAAGGTTGCTGGAATCCCAAAATCCTAGAGCAAGCTAGGGTTTTTGGGAAGTATAAACTAGATTACAACCTACTCACAAGAACTATCTCTCAGCAAGGTCAGATCTTATCAGTAAATTAGAACTCTAGCATTCAAGTCCTCCAGGTTTTTCTAGAGGTTGAGCATTGAGAATGCTCCTATTTATTACTAGACCTAGGGTTTACTTTAGGGTTTTACCAAATCGTGTGGCTAGGATAAAAGCAAATCCAAGGGCTGATATTAAAATTTAAGTGTGACATGGATTAAGGGAGATGGATGGCTATGATTAGACTAAATCGGATGGTTGAGGTTGATTGGGCTTATAAATACATATTTTATAATAAATATATTAAAATATAATATAAAATATTATATTTAAATATAAATAATATAAAATAAATATAAATGGGTTAAATGGGGGTTGAAAAATGGTGGGAAAGGGTTAAAGTGGGCCATTGGATGGTGGGAAAGGCATGGAATGGCCAATTGAATGGTAGGAAAGGGGAATGGTGGACAAGTAGCTAGGATTTGGTGTCTACACTAATCCTTGTTCAAATTCATCTAAATTTACTCATCTTAATTCTTCTCTTTCATTTATACATTGTATTATTTCATCCAATTTATGAACCACTTGCTCTATTAGTCACATATTATACATCATTAAGGTCTAATACTCTTCTTGTAATTGATGTGTTTCCTTGATCATTTGTTGCAAAATCATTGATTCTTCATTTGGAGATTCATCCTTCATTTATCTAGAATCCAATTTTTTTTCTTGTATTGCAACATCAATGAGGGTTTAAAGTTTATCTTCCATTAATTATTCAAAAAATAAATATGAACTTGTAATCTTCTACATTCCTTTGGTTGAGGTTCCTATTCTTTTTCAATTATAGGTTCTCTTTCTATTCTGAATAGTCACTCCAAGTTCATTAATTCATCTTCTTGAGTATTCACAATTCTATTGGAATCTCCTTATTCATAAAACCACATTCCTATTTATCGTACTTTTGTTGCCCTCCCAAAATTTTCTCCTTTTTATGACTCTAAGTTAATCATATTTACATGTGCCTTTAACTTATACACCTTTAACTTAAAACCATTAACTATTTCAAGACATATTATACCATCCAATTTCTTGATTCAGACAACCCCATTGTTTAGTACTTCCTCTACTTGGAAGGGTCCAAGCCATTAAATCTTCAATTTAACTGGCTTGATTTCTTTTTTGTCATTAAAATTAAGTACTAAATTGCTAGTCTTCAAGTCCATCTTTTGTAAGTGCTTATCATGCCAAAATATTTATCATCATTGGGAAATTTTCATTGCCCAATATGCCATCACCCTTTTCTCTCCTAGTTGTACTAGTATCATGAGTCTTTCTTCTAGGATTTCATCATCACTCAGGCATTTTTTCATTGCTACCTATAGACTAGGTACCAAAAATTCAACTGGAACAACCACCTCCTATCCATACATTAACTGGAAGGGTGTATGGTTTTTTTTTGGATTGAAAGTTGTCCTATATTCCCATAGGACTACTAGCAATTTTTCTTCCCAATAAATGCCTTCCACATCGTATGTTTTATATATTATGAAAACCAATACCTTATTTGTCATCTCTACCCATCCATTCACTGTAGGATAATATGGACTAGACAATGAACGAAAGGTCCTAAATTTCATATTCAAGTTTTGAATGATTTCATTGATGAAATGACCTCCCCTATCACTTGATAATTGTAGGGGAATACCAAACCTTGTGACAACTTATTTATATAAGAAGTGAGAAATGCTTCTTGTAGAGTTATCTAGTAGAGCCCTTGCTTCTACCCATTTTGTCAATTATTCAATAGCGACCACAAGGTATCAACACTTCCTCTTTTGGCTTGTTCAAAGTGGTTCCACAAAATCCAATCCCCATATTTTAAAAAAAATTTAAGGAAAGGGTGTAATGGAATGAAGTCCTTCTTTAAAAAATTTCTCATTATTTTCTTGGAGAATATTACATTATTTGGTACATGATAATGTACCCATGGTACCTTCATGGTACATTTGTAAATAATAGATTAGGGTTGAGTCTATATTTTAGAGTGTGAGTTATATTTACTCTTTTATGTAAGTGTGAATGTGTAGGAAATGCACAAGTGTCATGTAAATGTAAATGTGTAGAAAATACACAAGTGTCATGTAAGAGAGAATGTGCACAAGTATATTGTATGTAAGAGTGCAAATATGTAATGTGAGGATGTGCACAAGTGTCCTAGATTAGGATTCCAATAGTCTATATGTGTGCAAGTATTGTAGAGTCAAGTGTCCATCAAGTATGTACCTAAAGAGTCATAGTACTATGGCTACATTATGGAGACAATGCTCCATAGGAAAGCAAGTTCAATGAAGATTCAAGTAGTCACAATTCAAAGTTGTAACAAAAATAGGAGCAATAAAGCTTGTATACATTTTGAGCAATTAATATTGTAAGTTGTTCTTCATGCATAGTACATGAATGATTCAAGTTATTTACATTCATATTTTAGCATATAAATGAATTTTATTTGATTTATTATAAGCCTTGATATACATATTAATTTGCTCATATTATTCTACTCATCATATTATCATTATTTGACCGTTATTATTATGGTTATTTTATATTGGGACCTGTGTGATATTGTGAGATAACCTATGATATTTTGTGGTAGTTAAGGCTTAAAAATCCAATCTTTGACATGTATCACATGCCTTTACATATTCTTTGGTATCGTGATAGAGGGTTCACCACCATAGTCCTGCTAACAACACTTTCCTTGTTGCATCAGGCCTCGTATGTCCTTTGACTAATTCCTCATGTGTCTCTTTCAGTATCTTCTGCACTTCATCCTCCATGACACACCTCAAAATATGATCTTCAACAAGTCTGCAATCAATGAAAATGGTGTCACTTTTATAATAATCTTTCATTTTTCTATCATTGTTGTCTCCTTTGGCAACTCTCCTATGGATAGATATTCCTCTATATGTTTATACCATGTTGGTATTGCACTTATCATGAACAATTGTGCATATGGTAATTTGTTGTGTATTCCTCCTTGTGTAGGTTTTCTATAGTGAATCCTTGAAAGTTGATTTGCTATTATGTGTCTCTTGTTTGGTCTTACTACCACTCAAAATATGAATTCCTATAATGTGATGAGTCACCTACTCACTTGCACATATATTTATGATTTATTAATCAAATATAGCAATATCTAGTGATCTACATAGAAGGCAAATGGGTTTTCTAGCAAATAGTGTTAAAAAATTTGTACTACATAGACCATTCCCAATGCCTCTCATTTTGTGGTGTTATAGTTCTTCTCTGCCTTAGACAACAACTAACTTGCAAATTAGATGAATTGATCCAATCCAAAATATCCTTCCTAGCCTAAGGCACATCCAATATCAAATTTTGATGCATCAACATGAACATGGAATTCTTTTTCCTAGTTTGGATATACCAAAATGGATGTCTTCACCAAATGTGCCTTAAGTCCTTTAAAAGCCTCTTGGTGTTCCTCCACCCACTTGAAAGGAACACTCTTACATGTGAGAGCGTCTAGAAGGTAGGAAATTTGTGTAAAGTTTCTTATAAACCTTCTATAGCAGTGCACGATTCCTAAGAAGGTTTTCATAGAGATTACATTATGGGGTTATTCCATCAACAATATTACTCGTATCTTGTATGGATATAGCTTTAAGCCTTATTGACACACAATATGTCCAAGTAACTTCTTGTAAGGCACCAACAATACGTATTTTATTGGGTTTAGATCTATTCAAGCTCTTCCACACAACCCCATACACTTATCCAATGCCTTTAAATGTTAAATTGTTCTACCATATAGGGACCAATCATCTAGAAAAGCTTTGAAGTTTCTTATGGAAATCTTATCAAATATATACAATATCATTCTTTGGAAGGTAGAAGGTGTATTACATAATCCAAATGGCATTTAATTGTATGCATATATGTTATTTTCTACTATGAAGGTAGTATTCAACTTATCCTCCTCTACAATGCTAATTTTATTATAACCCAAAAATCCATCCAAAGATGAATAGATTTCATGCCTGGGTACTTCTTCTAGTATGGATTCTATGAATGGGATCGAGAAGGGGTATTTTATAGTTACAACATTTAGGCTCCAAAAATATACACAAATCTAGATTTTGTTTGCTTCTCTTTTTAAGGTGATCACTATTGGTGACATCCACTTGCTTGTTGTAACTTTAAAAATGATGGCATCCTCAAATATTTTCTTGATCTCAACATTCACTAGAGCTACATACTTTGGGTTCATCCTATATAGGTATCTCCTAACTAGCTATGCACCCTCGATCAAAGGAATCATGTGTACACACAATTATTATGGTATCCCCTTCAAGTACTTATAGATCCATGCAAACACGTCCTTGTACTTCAAAAATATTTTAATTTTTTTTGCTTTTAGTATCAAATCCCAATCATCTCCATATTTGATCATCTTTGCTTCACCATCCTCGCCAAGGTTTACCTAAACCATCCTTGGTCCTTCATATTTCATTGAATTTAGTCCTTCAACTACCTTGAGTACATCAATGGAATATGTTGGTTTATCTTCAATCACCACATCACCCATAGTGTACTCTATGAAGTTCTTTGAAAATGGTCACTTTTTATTCTCTTGGTCCTTCTTTATTGCTAATATTTTCTAACTACTCTAGCCCTTATCTAATTCCTTCTTCTCTTCATCTTGGATTTTTCTTCCACATGGATGTAAAAGCATTGTGGTGTAAATAATTCAAAATATTCCATTTTCTAATGGAGTAGTTCTTTATCATCATCACATTCATCTTCTATGCAATCCTCCAACTACAACACTCCATTAGGCTTATATCCGATTTCAATGTCTTATGATGAATTTATTTAGTCATCTAAGGTTGCAATATCCAGAATTATAGATTGATTTCTTATATTTATCATGTACTTATACTGCCTTTTCTTAAATGTAAGGTGCTCTTTCTCCCAAATATGATTTACTTTCATCATTCATAGCCATCCATGTCTAAGAAATGCATTGCAAGCAGGTTTTTGCATTCCTATTATCATGAAATCCTAGGTGAAGTCTTGTTTCACTATTTATAACCTTTGATTTATCAATACAACTTTTGTTTGTATTCCATACTTATCAACTCCATACAGCCTGCAATTTGAATACCATAATGATTATGCCGCAATACTTTTCCATGTCTTCCCAGGCATCACATTGGCACTCGACCCCTCATCTATGATTACTTGGGTTAGCTTATGATCCAATATATCCTTGTGGACCAAAGTTGGTTTCTTCATAACTTTAATCATTAATATTGTGGGGTAAATAAATTTTTCTTGCTTGATGTTGGTCACTTCTTATACTTCCTCTACTTTCTTTATCTTCATCATTTTCTCTACTATGGCATACAATTCTAGTATTGCACCAAGAATATTAGACACTTTTATTTCCATGGTCATCCTTAGTACTTGTGTTGCCAAATATTGCATTGACGACTGTTTGCTTGCCATTACCTCAAAAAAATTCAAGGCTTTTCTTGGAGATATTTTTCTTACTTGTCCTTCTCTAGCTCCTTGTTCACCATATCATGAGATTTTTTCCATCACTTATTTTATTTGGTAAGGTTTAGGTACAACTCCATATTTCGAGCGTGAGCTCTTATCAATGCTAGTACTTGCTTTTTATTTTCTTTATGATCACTCATTTCTCTAATGTCAATTAAGTTGACATTATATTTTCCACTAATACTTATTTTATTTGGGAAATTTGCTTCCTTGTGGTTATCCTATCCACACATCTACACATGTGAGTAGTATTATTTCCATTTGATTTTTCTCCAATCTATGGTTTGGGGCAGCTTTTTTAAAAATATCTTCATTCTTGAAAATTCTAGCATTGTATGATTGGTATTCCATATAAATTATACTGAAGTTGACTTTGACCTCCTTGCCTTCTTCCTCTACAATTATTTGTATATCTACCACTCATTGTGCCTTGTCCATTTCTTGAAGTATTCACTTGCTCTTCCTACTCCATCATCATGGTTTACTATCTTAGCTTCCTTCAAGTTAAATGGACAATTCAAGACTGGATGTCCTTCTATATTGTATATATTGCAATATGATATTTTAGGGAAATCAAAGTTCGTGTGTCCTTTCAACTTATAGTCTGAGAACCAGATATCCTTTTGATCTTTTCATGCTTCTCCTTTCACTTCTTTCATTATTTTATTGAACTCCTTTCTAAAGGAATAAATAGCACTTTGTACTTTATCATCAGTATTGCTATTTAATTCTTCATTTCTAGGATGCCCCACAATTCCAGTCGCTATTTATTTTGCTTCACTCTCAAATTTATTTGCTTTCTCCAAGGCTTTTGCATATGTGGAAGATGGTACAACCTTCATATTCTTCCAATATTTGGGTAATAGCCCATAAATAAACTATATTTTTATTAATGCATTGGTTGGTGGCATATGCATTTTATCATCTAGGTATTTCAATATTCTATTATAGTTTTTGACATCCTCATCTAAATTTTGCTTTGTAGCATTAATTTTTGTTATAATTTTAACGTCATCTCGTAATGGTGAAAAATTATTTAAAAATTCTTATTGCATAGCATCTCATTATCCAAAAGGTTGTGTAATTTCTCTTTTCAAGTACCAATAAATTACCATTCCTCAAACTATAGTAGGAAATAATTACAACCATTCAACTGCTTGTGTTACTTCTTTTTCTTTACATATGGTAGTGCAAGTATCGATGTATCTCATTGGATCTTCTTTCCCTCTCTAGTAAATGGTGGGCATTTTTGCTTACCCGCTTTAGTTGTGATGTTTATCATTAGGTCTCATTCAACTTATTATCACTTGATGATGGTTCTAATGGAATTCTATCCCACTCTCTTTTTATCGTTGATGGCTTGACTTATTGTTTTGGTGCCTCTCTTCCAAATATTCTTCATCCAAATTCTTGTTCATAAATGCTTCGTGACCTTCTTTGTGAATAAATAATATGTAGTTTTGGTATTTTTCCCTATGTATCCATGTATGGTTGTTCTAGTGCCAAACTACTATCTTTCATAGATGTTGGCAAACTCCTATCCATTGGCTTGGGTGCTACCATATGCTCTTTGATTTCAATGCTAGCTTTTTCAACTATGCTAATATTCTCCTTGACTATTAGATATTGAATCTCATTCTTTGTAGTCAATAATAATGTTTACCACCTTTTTCTTTGGTCTCTCAAAATCTCATCGTCCAAGGGGTTCCACACCCACTTCACTTTTGGTTGCATAAACTTGTCTCTCCTTTATACTCTTTGATTCATCAATATTATATTTCTCCTCACCAGTTTCTCTATATTTGTGTTTGATTTTGTTTTTGTCATCCTTGCAAATTTGAATTTTTCATTCACGTCTTTTTTTATCACATTCACTTCTTCTTATCGACCCAAACTTGATCTAGGAAATGACACCAAATGTAGACAACAATGAGGATTCTTGATATGTTTTAGAGTATATTACATCATTTAGGTCATGTAAATTTACCACCCTTAGTACATAACTAGAGTAGTAGATTACTTTAGGGGGAAGTTAGCTAGTTACTTCAAGTAATATAAAAAATGCACAAGTGTTTATGTGCAAGTTGTAAATGTGCAAGGTATCCCCTTTTACATCTAAGTAGAGTGTTGGACAAGCAATACATATTTCTATATAAAGGGCATCATAGTGAGTTATTATATATTATTGTAGATAGTAGTAGTTGTGGTGTGTACATCCCCATATAGATTAGTGATGGATACAATGAAGTTCTTTAGTATTAGTTCTAGAGTGTTCATTTTATCCATATTACATTGTATCATTTTTATCACTTTCCATTAATAGCATATTTTAGAATATTATATTTCTACATATTTTATATCCTATGATTTTATTCTCCTTTGGCATACACCATCAAAAGCTAACAGTGGTATCAGAGCCACGGTAGGTCAATAGGATTAGGGAGAGCCACAAGAGAGATAGAGAGGAAAAGCAAAACTTAGTTCCAAAATTTTTAAGATTGAATTTGGCTAGATTATTTCCATAGAGTTATATAAAACTCATGAAGACTATGACTCAGTATTTGTTCCACTATATTGACAAATCAACTTGTGAAGATTCATCATTAACGGAATTTAGAATCATCTTACAAATATCTTATTGCAAAAAAAAGGAACTGAAGGAATCCTATTGCAGACCTGGATATTGCAAAAGAGAAGGCCACAAAAGCCTTATTTTAGAATAGAAGGCCATATAAGCCTCATTGAATAAGAGAAGGCCACATAAGCCTCTTTGCGGAATAAAAGGCCACAAAAGCCTTATTGCAAAAGAAAAGGCCACAAAAGCCTTATTGAAGAAGAAAATACCATAGAAGCCTTATTGAAGAAGAAAAGGCTACAAAAGCCTTGATCAAAAAGAAAATACCATAGAATACTTGAACCTAAAGAAGACTCCAAAAAATAGTACTTGATCCAGAAGAAGACTCCATAGAAGATTCATTGAAACAAAAGAAGACTCCAAAGAAGAGTCTGTGAGAGATAGGAGATTGGTGATTGCATTTGTTGATAGAAGACTTCCTCTAGAAGAATCTAAATAAGGCCTATCAAAGGTCTCATTGAATAAATTACATCCCTGGAAGAGATAGAGGACTATCAAAAGTCTTGTTCTAGAGATCCATGAAGAATATCTCATCACCAACACTTTCGTAGATGAATATTGAAGGAAAGTTCTCATCAAGAAGACCAAAGAAATTGCAAGACTAAAGAACTTGGATAAGTATCAAGGAGAAATAAGGAGAAGTCTTGGATATCCTCATTGCAAAAATTAGAGAAGACATCAAAGAAGTTCCCAAGATAACTCATTGGAGAAATTCACTACAAAAGATAGTGAAAGAATTGGGACAATTATCATCATTCAAAAACAAGCCCAAATAAGAAATATTTGGAAAAAATCTTGTCAAACTTCAAAGAGAATATTTGTGAAGACCTCAATATCTTCATATTCCTGAGAAGAAAATCTTATTTGAATTCAAAACCTGATAAATATATTGAAGAATAACTCAAATAGAAGAAACCTACCAAATTCAAGAAGATTTGGAGATTGCCCTTCATAGATATAGAAGGCACATTTCAGAGATAGGTATTTTCTAGATTCATAGAAAAATATTGAAAGGGTTCTATAAGGATAACATTTTAGTGAATAGATTGACTACTAAAGGGTAGTAAGATAGCATTACTAGCTACAAGACTTTGGATTTCCAGGCCAGATCCTAAAGGAGAAGTTGAAATTATCTACTACAATTTTAGAGCAACAGACTAGAAGCCTTCATAGCTGGAAGCAACCACAATTCTAGACAAAAAATTTGGTGAATCAACTCATCAAGATATTCATCATCAAAGGTAAGTAACTTAGGTGCAAATATTCATTACTTGAACACTTAATTTGGATTACTACTTAACTTTATTAAGCACCTTATTAGAATTTGGAAGTTGCAAAATAGAAGGTTGCATTTTAAGTCCTCAAATAAAGTGCAAAAGATAGTTTTTGTTAAGGTTCATTACCTACACATTAATAGGAGTTAGATACATTATTTCTATTATCTAATTATTGAGAAGAGGACTACGTTAAAAAAAATTACAAAGATCATTAGTGCATTTGAAACTACTTTGAGAGCTTATTAAGAGGAGCAATAAGGTGAGATTAGTAAAGTACATTAAGTTAGAAATATTATTGGTTCATTGCACTATACTAGTGAAGAACACAAGATTATACTGAGAGGGGGGGTGAACAGTATAAGATCAACTTTTACTTTTATTTCCAAAATAATATTATCCAATATTATCAATTGCAATATCAATAGCAATAATCAAAGAAATGCACAAATCATAACACACATGAAATACATAAATTTAACGTGGTTCACCCAATGTGGGTTACGTCCATGGAGAAAATATTTCTTCTAAATTTTCTCAATAAATATCTTGGTAATCAATTCCCTATTACAATGTTTATGGACCTCTATCCAAATGAGATCTTAACCCCTAATACTCTGGTTTGTGGATATCTCTTCATAGTAGAACTCTATCACCTTTGCTATGGTTCATGGATATCTCTCCATAGGAGAACTCTATCGCCTTTACTTTAGATTGTGGATCTCTCTTCATAATATAATTTTATCCCCTCTGCTCTGGTTCATGGATCTCTTTCCATAGGAGAACTCTATCCCCTCTACTCTAGTTCATGGATCTCTCTCCATAGGAGAACTCTATCCACTTTGCTCTGGTTAATTTATCTCTCTCCATAGGATAAATCTATCCCCTCTGCTCTGGTTTATGGATCTCTCTCCACAGGAGAACTCTATCCCCTCTACTCTGGTCTACTCTAAATCCTGCTCTCAATTCTATCACATATCTGCACCAAACCTTATCACAAGGTTAGCACAAATTTACTCTAACTCTACTCACAAATTTATCTCAATGTTATTTCAAGTCTTCATAAGATTTGTTCAAATTTACCTCAAAGCTTCTCCAAGTCTTCTCACAAGACTTGCTCAAATCTCCCTCAAATTTGCTTAAAGTCTTCTCATAAGACTTACCCAAATCTGTCTCAAAGTTTCTTCAAGTATTCTCACAAGTTTTTTCCAAATCTATCTTCAATAACTCTCAAAATACTTGCTCAAATCTACCTTCAAGACTTCTCGAAAGACTTTCTCTAATCTACGTTCAAGCCTTCTAAAAATACTTGCTCAAATTTACCTTCAAGCCTTCTCAAAATACTTGCTCAAATTTGCCTTCAAGCCTTCTCAAAAGACTTGCTTTAATCTACCTTCAAGCCTTCTCAAAAGACTTTATCTAGTTTACCTTCAAGCCTTCTCAAAATACTTGCTCTAATCTACCTTCAAGCCTTCTCAAATTTGCCTTCAAGCCTTCTCAAAAGACTTGCTCAAATCTGCCTTCAAGCATTCTCAAAAGACTTTCTCTAATCTACCTTCAAGCCTTCTCAAAATACTTTCTCAAATCTATCTTCAATCCTGCTCATAGAACTTGCTCAAATATTTCCAAATCTTGCATACAAACAAATCTTAAGTCTCTTTCATAAATACTTTCTTCAAACAGACACATTCTACTTAGAATTCGTTTAACCTCTAGAACATATAGAGAATGATATGCTCTATCAAAAATCCAATATGTTCTTCACATTCATAAATATTGCATTCAATTAATCCAATCTCTATCTCTTGCAAAATCCCTTTCAAATAAAATCAAAACAATGTATAAATTGCTTCACAAAATTGGTCTATTTTTCTTGCAAATTTGTTCTCATAGATCAATCACACTAATGCACAAATTTCCCTCACAATATTGATCTCAACCACTTTCACAATTGCTTTCAATGTCTCTCAAACCAATGCTCAAAAGGTTTCACAATGATGCACAAACTTGTCTTCAAATCTAGCACAAGTAGTTCACAATATCTAGCACAAATGTCTCAATCTCTTTCAACAATGAAAGCACAACTTGTTCTCAAGCTCTATCCCAATTTTTTTCAAAACCATTCAACAATGAAGCACAAGAATATCACAAACTCTAGCTCAATTGGTTTCCATTTCATTCATCAATGTAGCACAAACCCTATCTCAAACATTTCCAACAATGCATATGAACTCAATCCTTATATCTCCTCCTTATGACATCACAATATATGCCCAACTAAATACCTCAAATAAGGATTAATGTTACCATACCTCTTAGCTAGCTTGTGATGGATATGAGCTCTCAAAAACCTGTCTTAAAAATTATTTTATCCTTTTATGCCACTTCAAAGGTTAGTTAGCACAAAAATTTTCAACCATCCATATAAGAAACCTTTCCTCAAAAATAGTGCGCAAAAATATTTTTTTACTACTTTTATTTTTCCAATGCAAGGTTTTTAATCACTAAACAACTCCTCTCAAATTCTCTTTCACAATGTTGGACTACATAGAGTACTTAACCTTTTAACACCTTATTACTCCTAAGTGATTTTTAATATTAGCAACCAAAAACCCTAAGTGCATATCACAAATTAAATCCCACTTCAATATACCTTATACCTCCTAATATATCTCAATTTAATTAAACATAGAATTAGAAATGTCACATAGTAATTATTATGCAAAGCTACAACCTTATGTCTCCCTAGAAAATTGCACACCAAACAATATAAAAATTTAACCCTTATATCTCCCTAAGTCGTGCGCTATGCATACCTTAATTTAATCAAAAAAGTTGCCTTGCCTCAAGCTCTACCACTGTGACTCAATCCTACCTCTCCTCGCTGGCCCGTGCCCTAGAACTAGGGTAGAAACCATGTGGGCTAGATGCCCACATGATCACCAAAGAGCACGTGCTCCTTTTTCACCTCCTACATTTGATGCTTCTTCCTAAATCAAAACAAAACTTTCACCATGATTCAAACATGGAACCTCTTGCCTACCACACTCTTTGCAAGCCCTATCTGCCACTTGGGCTATCCGTCCACTTATAATATGAAGAGAAATAAAGAGCCTCGATAAAATAAAATAGAAAAGCTGCAATAACATAATCAAAATAAGAATATCATAGATTCACACATTAGACAATATTTATCCTGGAAATCCTCAACCGGGCAAAAACCACTACATTATTATCTTATTATTGCATTAACTTGACCATCTCCAATACAATAATATTCTCCTTCTTCTATATCCCAAATCCTAATGCAAGTGTGATATATATAACAAAGGCACATGCATGGATTTTACAATATCATGGGTGAAAAAGCAAGGGTTCAAATATAGTAACCCTAAAAGCCCATATGGGTCTAAATATAACTTAAAAAACCCTAAAAATTTGGTCGGGGCTACTTTTCATAGGGCCACCACCCCGAACCCTGGCGAGTATATCGTACACAGCGTCCAGTACCTTTTAGTGTTAACCCCACTAGAATAACATGGAAAATATTCAACATATTTCCAATAGAACAAAAACCATGTGCTTTCTTTTTAATCTCTTCACTGCCCTCAAAGTGCACAAAAATGATTTGTCTTATTCTCTGCCTCCACAACATGCTTGAATGGATGCAATATTTTCTTGGTAAAACACATTAGTCTGTGCAAATAATTAAACCTTTTTATACACTTTTTCCTATCCTAATTGGACATTGGCTCAACCTTTTTATTTGCCACCTTTTAAATTCTAATTCTTTGCTCCTTTTGATAATTCAAATTTATTTTATTTTTTAATATAATATTTAACCTTGGTGTTAAATATTATTTATTATATTATTTAACCTTGATGTTAAATAATATTTTTTCTTGTAGTCCTTTGTCAACTTAATTTCTTTTTGAGACCTTTGTCCAATGCACTTTCAATCCTCCTTTTAATAAGTCCTTTTGGCCTAAATATTATAATATTATCTCTTTTAATCCTTAGTCACTTGCTTTCTTTTGAACCATGGTCTTAAACTTGGGCCTTCAACCTTTTAACCTTAATGACTTTGACATCAATGAAAATAATATACTCAAATTTTCTAACAATCTCCCCCTTTGTCATAAATGTTAACCCTTTCTAAAAATTCATTTTCCAACCATTAGATTCCAAATATGCTCCCCCTGAGAAATTGCACTCCTTGATTGAATGCTCTCCCCCTTACTCAAATATCTCCCCCTTTGACATCAACGACAAAGGGACTATTTTGTGGCTAAATATAAGACTCTTAGCTCAGTCCCCTCCCCACCTCCTCTCCTTGAGCTGATTAATTTTGTGGTGGGAGTATCTCTACTCCTAGCATACAATACTCTTTTTCTTTATCAACCTTATTTTCAACATTTTTGTAGCCATACCCTTTTGATCCTTTTGAGTTTCCCTGATCTTGCTTGTCTCTAGAAGTTTTGGAAAATCTGTTCTACACCACTTGGCCTTATTCCCAAGATTATTGCACTTGTAATACCTAATTTTGTAGTTCTTGGAAGGTGTAAATATCTTGAAGTTCTTCTTGATGAAACCATAATCATTTACGTCATGA
Source organism: Wollemia nobilis (assembly GCA_028583015.1). NCBI lineage: Eukaryota > Viridiplantae > Streptophyta > Pinopsida > Araucariales > Araucariaceae > Wollemia > Wollemia nobilis. The sequence continues at coordinate 4,213,119 of JAQPPZ010006183.1, read as the reverse complement.
ACCCTATAGCAGATTGCTTTATGATCAAAGTGATTACAAGAGTATCAATACCCTTGAAAGAGATATTTATTTTTAAATGAGTTGAAGTTCCTTTTAGTGAGGTCATACTCTTTCTTTCCATGAACCCTGCAATTCATAGCCTTGTGACCAAACTGATTACATGAAAAATAACATCCTTTGAAGAAATCATGTTTTGAAACCTCTGGTCTCTTAGTCCTTTCTTTGCCTTCTTTGTGATGATCCCTGTTTATTTTTTGTGCATTGTTTCCTTTCTTAGTGAAGCTTCTATTCTTCAACTTATCCACATAGACCTTAGTTTCTTATTCACTCTCTTATTCTAAAACTTCTTCTTTTGAGGTTGATCTTGATCCTTCTTCTTATTTCCCTTGTTCTTCTTAAAAATTGAATCCTATTTTGATAGATGAAGATATTTATGAATTGATAATTTTATCCAAATTTTTTGAAAATTTCCCAAACTTGTGTAGTTTGTCCTTAGAATATTTTACTTCCATTCTTAGAGAAACTACCTCATTTTATAATCTTTCGCATTCTAATTCTTTTACCTCTAACTTTTCAACCATGACCTCTTTAAACCTCCTTGCCTTAGCTTTTGAGTTTGTCAGGTCTTGTAGAGGATTTTCTTTTTCTTCCTCATGTTCTTGAACTTGAGCCTTTAGTCTTGAATTCTACTTTCTAACTTTTTTCAATTCTTTGAGAGCAACAATAAGTTCTTCTAGGTTAACTATGCCTTCTTCTTCATTTTCTAAATCTTTCTCTACTTCTTGGTTTTAGGGTAAAACATATGGTAGGGATTTCTAGTAATGTTTTATTAGAAAAGTAAATGTAATAATCAACCTATGTAGTATAATACAATATACTACCTATTTTACCCTAACATCCCCCATTTATTACATTACTTTGATATATAAATTTTACTTCGAAATAGCTCAAATTTGACACGTCCAAGTGCCTTGGTGAATATGTTAGCAACCTGTTCGTTGGTGGGAATGTATTGGAGCTTGATTCTGTGTTTAGGAACTTCATCATGAATGAAATGACAATATGTTTTAATATGCTTTGTGTGTTCATGATGGACTGGATTCTTGACCAAGTTCAAAACACCTGAGTTGTCACAAAACATGTGAATAGGAAGTTTCTTTGGTAGGCCCAAGGTAGCCAATATGTGACTTAACAATATCGCTTCACACACAGATCCTCGTGCAACATGATACTCTGCCTCTGTTGAAGATAAAGCAACCACATGTTTCTTTTCACTATGCCATGAGACAGGACCAGATCTAATATGAAATACATATCTTGATGTTTATTTTCTATCATCTAGGCATCCAACGTAGTGAGAGTCAGTATAACTCTGTAATAAAAATGAGTTATTCTTCTTGTACTCTAGACCATATTCTACAATACCTTGAATGTAGTGAAGAACATGCTTAACTGCTTTACAATGAGAGGCTTTTGGTTCCTGCATGAACCGAGAAAGATATTTTATAGCATAAGTAATGTTTGGTCTAGTATTGGTCAGATAGATAAGGCTTCCAATCATCTGTCTATACAGTGTGCCATCTACCTGTGGTGAATCATCATACTGTGATAACTGAAGCCCTGATTCCATCGATGTTGCCTTGGGCTTGCAATAAGTCATACGATATTTTTCTACTAAATTCTTGGCATACTTTTGTTGAGTCACCCTAAGATGATTCTTCTTCTATTCTATCTCAAGGCCAAGACAGTAGTGGAGAAGTCCCAAATCTATCATATCAAATGACTCTTTCAAGTCATCTTTCACGATGCTAATAATTTTCTCTGAATTACCAATGATGATCAGATCATCTACATATAATACAAGAATCACTATTTTAGAACTTGTGTTCTTGATATAGATATTTGCATCAGATGGACTTCTCTTGAATCTATGTTGTAGTAGGTGACTATCCATTTTAATGTACCATGCTCTTGGGGCTTGTTTGAGCCCATATAATTATTTGATAAACTTGCAAACCTATTGCTCATGGCCTTCCTTAGCAAATCCTAGGGGTTGAGTCATGTATACCTCTTCTTTTAAGTCACCATTCAGAAAGGCACTTTTTACATACATTTGATGTAATTTCCATACGAATTGTGTTTCCATAGCACAAAGAACTCGAATGGTGGTCATCCTTGCAGTGGGTGCAAATTTTTCCTCATAATCAAGGCCTTCCTTTTGAGCATAGCCCTTTGCCACAAGACAAACTTTATGCTTGTCTATGGTACCATCTGCCTTATATTTGACTTTGTAAACCCATTTGCAGCATATGGGTTTCTTTCCTTTAGGTAAATCTAATAGCTTCCATGTTTTATTCTTGATGAGGGAGTTATGTTCTGCATCCATAGCTGCATTCTACTGAGGCATTCTAAGTGCTTCATCAACTATAGAAGGTTAATTTTCATCAAATAATGACAAGTAAACCCTCTCCTCATCTATTTCCATATCATATTCCCTTGCTAACTCTCTATCAATAGAAAGGTCTTGAAAATATGCACAAATATCATCAACTGAAGTGGATGCTTTAGTATTTTGTTGTTGAGTCATGCTTCGTGTCTTTGGATGATTGAGAGTAACATTAGGTGGGGAAGTGAGTTTGGAATCTTTCATTTTGCTCGTATACCATTTGGGAGGATTTTTCTATTGTGGAGAAGGAAGTGGTTGTTTCTTCTCATCATCTAGGTATACTGATGTAGTGTTGGATGTGAAATCTTCATCAAACACTACATCTCTGTTGACATGTATTTTCTTGGTAAATGTTTCTATCAATCGATAGCCTTTTGAGAATTCATCATATCCAATAAAAACACATGGTAGGGACTTCTCATCTAATTTATTTATTTTCTCCTTGGGTATATACATAAAATCCTTACACCCAAAAACCCGTAGATGAGATATGGAGGGTTTCCTTCCACTCCATGCTTCCTGAGGAGTCATACCTTCAAGAGCCTTTGTGGGTGCTCTATTTATAATATATTCTATAGTTTGAACAACTTCAGCCCAATAAATTTGCTCAAGATTGGCTCCCTTAAGCATACATCAAACCATTTACATAATGGACCGATTTCTTCTCTCAACAACTCCATTTGACTGAGGAGAATAGGCTATGGTCAACTGTCTTTTTATTGCATGTGTCTATAAAAATGAGGAAAATTCCTTTGATGTGTATTCCCCCCTCGATATGAACGAAGGGTCTTGATGAAGCATCTTGATTATTTCTCAACAAGCTTTTTGAACTATTGAAAATAGGTAAATGCTTCAGACTTCAACTGCAAGAAGAAGACCCACATCTTGCGTGAGTGATCGTCTACAAACAATTGAAAATACCTTTTTCCTCCACAACTAGTAGACATGGGACCACACAAATCTGTGTGAACCAAATCCAAAGGTACCTTAGCTCGAAAGGATCTAGGTTCAAAGGGTACTCTGTGTTGCTTGCCTGACAAGCAATTTGAGCACACTGGAAAAGTAGATGAAAGAGTAGGCAGTCCTTTCACCATTTGATATTTACTGAGTTCTAGTAAATATCTTGAACTTAAATGCCCAAATCTCTTATGCCATAGAGATGTGGCCTCTTTTGTGGTTACTACCATTGCAGTATGTGTTGAGGTAATTGCATCTAAGACAAACAAACCATGTTTGTATGAACCTGTTGCTATCTGTTTTCCTTTCTTAGTGATAAAGCAATATTTATTTTCTTTGTCCACCTTGAAATTGATATTCATGTGATTGTCTAGGATTTGTGGAACTGACAAGATATTATTTTTCAATCCTAGTACAAAAAGAACTTTTTGAATTTTACATTCTCCATCTGGAAGGGAGATAGAAATACTTCCTTCTTCCTGAACTCGATAGATTTGATCATCAGAAATGGTGACCGGTCTACCTTCTCGAGCCTCAAATGTCTTAAACCAGGACTTATCGCCAGTCATATGCTTACTAGCACTCTGAATCTATGTACCACACAGTGTCCTTGTGAGGGGAATTTGTATGTGTCATGAGCACCTTGTGTGATCGTTCAGAGTCCAAACTAGAATCTTCAGCTGCAATGTGTCCTTGTTGTTGTTTATTCTTGTTCTTTGGTTTGCCTTTCTCTTTCTTGTTTCCTTGTTCATTGGGTGATTTGTTATTAAACCAACATATTTTGGTTTCATGAGTGTCCTTGTCATAAATATTACAATATTGCTTCTTCTTCCAAGTCTCTTTGCCTTTACCCTTGTCTTTATTAGAAGAAGAACCTTTCTGTTGATTCCACTTTTTCTTACCACCTTATCTGTTTGAGAAAAGTGCATTGTTGGATACCTCATATTTTTGGAGTTGATTAGCTTCTTTTGTTTGAAGCATATTTACCAACTCGATAAAAGTCACTATCCTTCCAAAGACTTGTAATGAAGTGATCAAAATTATATAGGAGTTGAGAAGAGCCCTCAAAATTATAGAGGTAAAGACTTGGTCTTCCACTTTTTCTCCTAAGGATTGCAGTTTTATTTTTAATTCTGCCACTCTGCAGAGTAATAGCTCTCATGTTTCTCCTGATTTCATATGAAGAGTATGAAGCTGTGTTTGGAGGTGAAGAATTGTTGATTTATTCTTCCCTACAAATATGGTTGTTAAGGCATCCCATGCCTCCTTACCATTATTAGCTTCATTGATATGAGGTTGGATATCATCAATTATAGCTAGCAATATCATTAAGGATAGTTTTCTATCCTTTTTATCAAAATTTGTTTGATCTACTCCTATTGATTGAGGTCTAGTTTCACTTCCATCCAATATAGACCATAGATCCTCTACAGTTAAGATAGCTTTCATCTTAGTCTTCCATGTAGAATAATTTGAACCTTTGATCAGTTGGCTCTCAGTGAGATACTTGTGCATCATGGCCATGGTGAAGGTTTCAAATTGATAGGATTAATATGGTTGTATCTTGCTCTATACCCTCAAAATAGTATATGAAAGATGTTTAATTTACTTCTATAAGATATTTAATGACACCTACATTAACACCCTTAACAAGCGATGAAAAGTTTGAGTATTTTAAGCCAAAAAAATAGAGCAAATTAAAGGGGTAGGTTTTGAAAGACTTCTGATTGTGCTATCTAGGATATTTAATGGCACCTGTCTTAACACCCTTCAAGAAGGATGGAAATTTTGAGGAAATTAAGCCAAAAAAAGAGAGTTAATCAAGGTGTTTTGAATTTTTACCTTTGATGGGGAATAAAATTGACTTTGTTTTAACCTATGCAAGGTGTAGCATGATTTGGAGTGAAGTTTGGGTTTTGTGAAATGCTTCTTCAATGTTCTATCTGATTGTTTAATTACACAAAAAAAAACATGATTGTTAGTGCAATAATAAAAAACAAGAGAGCAACCCAAATTATTATCACTCTAGGTGTCGAATGCAATCGAAAATGCACCTAGTATAGTCAATTTTTTAAGAGAAGTTGTCAAGTACAATCGAGAATGCACCTTTCTTGCTTTGAAATATCCCCACTTTCTCTTTACAATTTTGCAATAAAAATAGAATCACAAGATATGAGTTCCATTCCCCTTAATTTTTACAAAATAGAAAAACTAGAGCACTCCTTTCAATACAAGTCGACACACGACCTGCGTTTGAAAGTCTTCCAGACCAGTTGACACACGACTTGGTTTTTGTTTTCAACACTCAAAAATATGTGGTGCATTAGGATAAAAAGGTTCAAAAATCCTCATGGGACCATAGTGTAGACACCAAAACAGCACCAATCCGATTATGTGACAACAAGCACTGATCGCACTAACACACACAGCCCCCAGGGGGCAGCCCCCAGAGGTTAAACAGTGGTTCTAACCACTCACACAGTAGTTTTACAAGTCAAGGATCAATTTGGCACCTTTTAGACACTCTACTACTTATTCGCTCCACCCAGGGACGAGTGCGGATTTGTACTCGTCCCACCCGGGGACGAGTGTGGATTGATACTCGTCTCACCCGGAGACGATTACCAGTGCTCGCTTCGGGGTGGGACGAACGCCAGGTTTGACCGACAAAAAGTCAGATCTCGGCGCATGACAACTCAGAACTGCCACTTAGCTTTTCTTGCATGGCATAGGAGTGCGAGTGAGTTCTTTTGACAACTCATATCTGCCAATTGACTCTCCCTTCACTGCATGGGAATGGGAGTGAGCTTTTTAAGACAACTCAGATTTGCCACTTAGCTATCCCTTCATTGCATGGGAGTGCGAGTGAGCTTTTCTAAAACATACAAAGACATGCACAGAGGCAGTTAAGAAGCCCTTGATCAAGAAGAAGTCTTCTCTTCACACAAAAAGCATTCATGCAAAGAAACACTTTTGCATGTTAATTCAAAGAGACCCCTTGGGTCTATAAAATGGTGAGTTTCCTCACCCAAAAGATATACGAGAGAAGGAGCATTTTGAGCGATGAAGTGCTGCTAATTCACTTACTTGCGATTTGTGCTTTCAACATCCATAATCTCTTAATCGAAAGAGAGGTTATTGGGTGACTTTTGAAGGCACGAATCAAGAACCAACCCTGATTTTTTTGACCACAATATCCTACCAATTTTTCGACAACACATCACATCAGGTTTCGGACCCATCCCAAGCGGATTGGTGTCGAAGCAAAGTTTCACCCGCGGGTGGTTTGCCTTCGGGCACCCCCTGCTTTATTGCTTTTGGTGACTATTTCTTTTGTAGTATTTAGCTAGTTTCATGTTTATGCTTTTGTCAAGTTTTCAGTTTATTTAGACTCATTTTAACCATCGTTAGATTTATCTTTTATTTTTCATACACAAGTGCTACTGATTCTTTGTTTGTTTCTTTGAACGCAGATTTGCAGCATTAGAGGAGCAGCGAGGAATCTACCTTTACCAACGCAAGTAGCGACAACATTTTGGTTCGCCCATCTTATATGTGGGCACGCGAAAGAAGGAATTCTAAAACAAGTTGTAAAAGACCAACATTTAACGCTCCTATCCCCTAAAAAGGAAGGAGACGCATTGTAACACAAATTTGAAAAGCATATCAATAAAAGGGCCATTCTTTTATATTGCTTTGATATCTTGTGTTCATGTTCTTTCTTTTTATGCATTTTTCAATAACATAGGGTTTAAGCGTTATTTTAGTTTCATTTACATTGCATTTTTAGTTTATCCTTTTTGTTTTCGGAATCTCGTGCTTTCAATGGCGATCACGGTGGGACCTCTGTCCTCTATTTTTTTTTAGGTTAAATTACTGATCTGAAATTGCTTGTTTTGATTACAAGTACCTATTTTTCAACATCAGACTGTTATTCGTTTCTGCAAGTGACGATTACAGAATTGGTATTCGTTTCACCCCGGGATGAATAAACTATTCGTCTCACCCTGGAACGATTACTGTTCTGATATTCGCCTCACCCAGGGACGAGTATAGTTCTGTGCATTTTTTAGAGCAAATCAGAAACATCCTGTTGGGCAGAGAAGAGGTAGGGGTTTTTTTAAAGCTTCTGTCAAATTTCTGTTTTCTATTTTCTGGTTTTCAGTTTTGTATGGCTTAGGGAAAGATTTCTTTTTCGTTTGCCTGTTTCAATTTTTGCAAATTAAAATGAACCCCACACACCACGTGGTATTTTAAACACAAGGCGTTGGTCGTAAAACCCCAACCCTTGAGCAAGACCAAAGGTGGATTCCATTATCACTTTGGCTTGAGATATTGCATCCATTACCTCGATCGCGACCGTTGCTAGACGTAAATCCCGACGAAAGTCGACCGAGTGTAGCTAGGGTGATTCCTAGCGCATGAGGATAAGTCTTCTATGGTAGGTGTCATAAACAGAGTGATTCCCCTTCCGTACCGCCTATGTTCCATGTATCATCTGCTCTCACGTACCTATAGTCTCCCTCACGTAAGGGCGGGTATATAGAGAGGTTGGTATATCGGTCCGACAATGGTATATTGAAGGGGCGACCATTTTGGGAGTCATAAGAGCCTTCATAATTGCATTTAAACGTTTCACAAAAATTTTCAAAAACACAAAAACAAACAACAAAAACACACTAAACCAGATTTAGGGCACACTATTAATCTTTAAAAGAGATAATCATTGCTTGTGTGTGTATGCTATTTTCTATTTAGACAAAAAAATCATAAAAAGAAAATCATAAAAAGAATTTTTGCATCTTTAGGTTAGCATTACCATGGTGTTTACTCGTAGCCAAGCCCAATCACGGGCAGAAGCTACAGAAAATGCACCAAGAGAGACAAATCATCTCCGATATAGCCCTGAAGACTTGGCCATCCCGCCTCGGCGACAGGGTACACAAGTTAGTTCACACCATGCCGAACATGGCTCTAGAGGCACCTCCTTGAGGGGCACTCCAACCCATACAGTCATAGAACATGGCTCTAGAGGCACCTCCTTGAGGGGCTCTCCAACTCATGCCATCAATAGACAAGACTATAGAACCCCCTCCCTAAGGGGAACTCCTAAGCAACAAGAATCTTTTCAAGAAAATAACCAATATGTAGCACTTGGTCTAAGTACGAGGCCTCCTTTGGAAGTTCATTTTGGGTGGCCTAGTGATGAAGCATTGTGTACTGCTCTAGAACAACAAAGGGTCCAAAAGGAGGAACCATATGATTTTGTTGCTCCTAATTTACCCCCGATTAATGTCGGACACAGTAGACCATATCCAGAACATCAGGTTCTCCCGACAGGGCAAGACAATTCTGCCCGCACTTTTTATGCATATCACAGAGAGAGTGAGGAGGATCACTACATTCCTCAAGAACAGTACTCAGTGCAAAAACGATGCACGTCTGCACCTGCTTTATATCCAGATCGCTCATTGAGACCAGAGCTTCAAGTTAATGCTGCCAACCTCGACAGAGGGAAGCAACATATAGGGGTCTCAGAGCACCATGATCAAAATAGATATGTAGGGGAGACATCTAGGCCTCTTAAACAAGAGACGATGGAACAAAATGACTTGGCATTTGCCCAACTAGCCACCCGCCAAGCGCAAATCACGCGGCTTAGGCAAGAACAACAAAAATTAGAACATTTGTGTCGCCTTAATCAAGAGCGCATTCAGCGTCAGACAACTGAATTGCTTCACAACAATGCGCTTGAGAAGGCCCCAGTTCCTCGTGCACAGCAATCTGAGATGTATGTGAGGCACAACCCCTTAGTGCGAGACAGGTCTCCGCGACGTCAGCAAGCACTGCCTCCAAGACCTCCTAGACCTGAGCGGGAGGCCACTCCCCGCAACCGTGATGGGCATCCTCCGTGGGCACCCATCCATGTTTACAGGCCTAGGCCAAACACTCCTCAAGAAGATTATGAGGATTATGACCAAGAAGAAGAGCGGGCTGAAATGCCCTATCAAGGCAGAAGGGATGCTACCCATTTATCCATCCAAAGGCCTCAAGTTCCCCGCAACCCACAACGGGAACAAACCAAGGAGGAGGAGATTACGTCCTCCGATGCATACAAAGTGTTGTTAGAATGCTTAGAGACTATGGAACTCAAGACTGCTGGGCCCCAAAAGCCTACCTTACGCCAACTCCGTAGTCATCCGGTGCATCCATCAGTGCCGACACCTCCATACCCCGAACATTTCAAGCTGCCCCAGTTGGCACTCTTTAAAGGGGATGAAGATGCTCAAGAGCATGTGACTCAATTTTTGAGCCAATGCTTTGGTATACAAGACAATGATGCATTGCTATTGAGAACATTCATAACCACATTCGCAGGATCTGCCTCGGATTGGTTTACCCATCTACCGAAGCATAGCATCTACAACTTGGATCAGCTAGTGGACGCGTTCCTAGAACGTTTTGCTTTCAATACAAAGAAAAAGGCGTCACTAAGTGATCTAGCTAGCCTCAAGCAGTATGAGGAGGAATCTATGGTGGCATATGGGAATCGATGGAGGACGGTGCTTTCAAAGCTGTCCTACCTCCCTCCTATGTCCGACCTAACTCAAATGTTCGCAAAGAGCTGTTTGCGAAAGATCTCTGTGCTATTGCAGCTATAGCAATACGCCACTTTAGAAGAAGCTCTGGCGCAAGCTAGAGTTATCGAAGAGATCAAGATACAGGATGGCAAAATTGCCAAGCCTAAGAAAAAAGAGTGGAATAAGAGCACCAAAATAGGGAATACGCAACAGACACCCGCCGCGGTCAATCAAGTTGCTATCAATGCCCCTACGCCTGCCCAAGCAACACAGCCTCCAAAGGCTAATTATCGAGCGGTGCCTCACAATAATTATGAGAAAGATAATAAAAAGCAAGATCAAAATCAGCAACGTCACCCTAAGCGGCAATTTACACCATACACTGAGTCTAGGGACTCCTTGTTTGACCGTTTGTCAGCGACAAACTTGATTAATCTGCCAGAGATTCCAACAATCGATCCTAATGCGCCAAAGCCTAAGGGCTACAGAGAGGATCTTTTCTATAGATTCCATAGAAGGAAAGGGCATGACCTTAATGTCTGTTGGACGTTTAAAGGTTTAGTGCAAGACCTCATTGATAATCACACATTGGTAGTGGATAACCCCATCGCACCCAACAACCAACAAATGGGTGTTTTCAAAGATCCTTTACCCACACATGATGCACAAACAAAACCTCTTCATGTCAATGAAGTGCAACAGAGTTGCCCCATGGAGGGGTATGTTGGGATGATTAGCATTGTGACAAGAAACAAGAGACACCCAGGAGTTGCCCCCGTGACGACCACCAGGGAAGTTCCATCCATGTCACAACCTCAACCGAATCCTACACAGTTGCCCCCACCTAGACCAGTGGCCACGATTCGAACTAGACTTACTCAAAGTCTATGGACCACATCGGCTAGGCTCTCCATTTATGAGCTTATTCAACAATCGACGCCCCATCGAGAAGCTCTTATGGAGATATTAAAGGCAATTGAATTGCAACCCCACGAAGCGGATTCGTTCAACAATTTTGTGGGGCATGTCAAACAGTGTATTGAACCAGTCATTACCTTCAGGGAAGATGAGCTAAAAATGGTGATTGGAGATGTAGCGGATCCACCCCTGCACGTTATTGCATGGGTCAACGGGACTCCGTACAAGCGGGTGTTGGTAGACACTGGTTCGTCCAGTAACATTATTACAACCGCTGCACTGAAACATTTGAAGCTGCCGACCTCTCACATTGCACCTTCCACTTATACCCTTCGAGCATTTAATGATGCGATATGCTCGACAGTTGGCACAATTGTCCTGCCCATACAAGTGGGACAAAAGACCATTCATACGTTGTGCCACATTTTAGAAGGTGAGATGGCTTACAATATCTTGCTTGGGCGGCCTTGGATCCGGGATATGAAGTGTGTCCCTTCAATTGCTCATCAATGTTTGAAGTATACATTTGAAGGACAAGTGCACGTGGTCCCCATAGATTTGGAACCTTTTAAATATTGCAACTCAGTGCAAATCATGCCGCAGTCGACCCTCCCTTCAACGCATGTGGATTTCCAGTTAAATCCATCTAAGAGGGGTCCGACTAAGCAAGAATCTCCATTACCAAATCAATCAAATTCCCAGGCGGGTTCATCTTCTTCATCCAGTCCTCCCACAATGATGCCACCTACGGTGGCCACACCAACGGACAAAGGAAAGAAGCCCCTGGAAGCGGAACCACCTCTAGTCTCCAACATCTCTACAGAAGAGACGCCTAATAGAATGGAAGTTGAGACGCCTAGTTCACCCCACATGGAGTGGACTCAAGGAGAACTCCCATTCGCTTCCTCTCAATCACCAACGATTACTGTTGAGATGTCTAACACAGGCATGGGGGAGTATATAGTGCGCAATGTTGTTGCAACGCCCACACTTCAGTCTATGCAAGACATGGGAAGACCTCGACTCCCCATAGGCTCCGTGGTTCCTTTAGGCTACCCACCTAATCAGACAAATTTTATTTTTGGGGGCCTGGATCATGGCGTTGAACCTTCCCGACAAGAAGAGGAAGATGAAGATCCCTTTGTGGAAGATGTCAACTATCTGGCTAACCCAGACTTCGCATTACGATATCTTAGCCAATGCAATTGGCATGGATACGGGTTAGGCAGGTATGAACAAGGAATGCGTGTTTTGTGCCAACCAAGATACCAAATGCCTTATGACAAGTCAGGAGTAGGGTTTAATCACCCTTTGCCCCTCGACATCTTGGTCAAAAACATGCAAAGCCTAGGGATAGGCAACAAGGATGGGTTGGCATCGGATCCATATGCCAATCCAAATACAACTTATACATTGGGGGATTATTTCCCATTACAAACAAATAACCTTGTTGACCTCAACAACCCTTTCCCTATGGCCGAACAAGGAGAAACCTCATGGACTCACCCACAAGGGGAAGATGGACAAGACCACGAAGGGTCTTCTGAAGATGAGTCGGAGTACGATCATTCGCACGAATATCCAATGAATGACGATCAGGAAAGCTTCCTGATGATGTTCCCATTGAATGATCCCAGTGAGCATAGGCTACCTCAACAACAACAATATCCTTTGGACATAGATGACATGTTTGAACACTTACACATAGGTCCAAGACATAGGAGGCATTTCAACCTAGCGTAGTTATAGCAATTACTGCACCCGCCACTCCAGGCATATAGAGAGCATCTTCCGCTTGGAGACCCTATCAAACCATCAGTGCCTAGGGTAGACCCTATTTGTAGGTCCATGCATAGGGCTGATCCCTTTGTGCCAGTGCCTACAGAGCCAGATCCAACGCACCAAGAACATCCCGAATGTCAGAGTTGTCACATTTGTGGTAATGGAGATTACAATCATTTCATCAACATGGTCTCCATTGACTTGACCGCCCCCATCCATGATCCAGCCAATCCAACATGATCATTGCATCTAGACATAGAGGCTATAGATTGGGATCATGCTGACACACCACCATCTCCATCAGAGTATTGGCCTTGCGGTGGGATGTTTCATTTCACTCCAGGACAGACTCAGGATGTCTTCCATGCTGAAGAGGAACTTGACGTTCCTAATGATGATCTTAATTCAGCAAACGATATCCATCTGATCCCAATTCCACACCAGTTGGAAGACGGATCCCATATGTCGATCGAAGCAACGACTGATGTAGACATCGACATAGATCCAATGAATCCATGGATTCTCAAGCTGGGGGTAAGTCTTTCCCCCGAAGAGCGAGCCGATTATGTTGCCCTTCTTAAGGAAAAGAAGGAGGTTTTTGCATGGTCATACAAGGATATGCCGGGACTAGACCCACAGCTAGTCACGCATAATTTAACGCTTGATCCGACAATCAAGCCAGTCAAGCAAAAACTACGCAAGATGCATCCAACAGTGGCCTTAATGGTAAAAGATGAGTTACAAAAGTTGTTGGATGCCCAGTTTGTCATCTGTGTGGATTATCCTCCATGGTTGTCTAACATGGTTCCCGTCAAGAAGCCCGATGGGAGGATTCGCATATGCACCGATTTTTGAGATCTTAACAAAGCGAGTCCTAAGGATGATTTTCCCTTGCCAAGCATCGACGCGTTGGTAGACGCTACAGCAGGCCACGAAATGCTTTCCCTTATGGATGGTTTCTCAGGATACAATCAGATTCGTATCAATCCCGAGGACCAACTAAAAATGGCATTCACAACGCCTTGGGGGACATTTTGCTATAAGGTCATGCCTTTTGGCCTTAAAAATGCCGGAGCCACCTACCAACGTGCCATGACGTACATCTTTCATGATTACATGCACAAAACTTTGGAAGATTACATGGATGATTTGTTGGCCAAATCTCTTTTGCGCCCAGATCACATCGGTGACTTGAGCAAGGTCCTTGATCGCCTCATTGAACATAAAGTCAGACTAAACCCCAAGAAGTGCATCTTTGGCATCACCTCTGGAAAGCTCTTGGGTTTCATAGTCTCCAAACGAGGAATTGAGGTCGACCCAAACAAAGTCAAGGCAATCCTTGAAATGCGTCCCCCAACCACCATCAAGCAGCTCAGAGTCTGCAGGGAAAGGTTGCGTCGATCAAGCGCTTCATAGCGTAGTTATCCGACAAATGCCGACCCATGAATAAATTATTGCATAAGGGGGTCACATTTCATTGGGATGACGAGTGCCGGTCAGCCTTTGATGACATTAAATAGTACTTGGCTTCGTCGCCAGTATTGGCACCACCTAGACCAGGAGTGCCATTCTATTTATACATCTCAGCCATTGAGGTGGCACTGGGTGCCATGCTATCCCAGAAAAATGAACTTCACAAAGAACAGGCTACATACTATCTTAGCCGCACCCTGGTCAGTTATGAACTTAACTATGCATACGTTGAAAAGCTCTGCTTGGCAGTGGTGTTTGCTACCAAAAAGCTATGCCACTACATGCTCAGTAATAAGACGTATGTTGTGTCTAAGGAGAATCCATTGCGATACATGATGAGTCGTACTTATCATAGTAGCCGCACGGCGAAATGGATCATGTTGTTGACGGAGTTTGACATAGAGTTCATTGGACAAAAATCCATAAAAGGTCAAGTCATCGCCGATCAACTAGCTGAGGCTCCTCTTGAAGACGATCAGCCTCTGACTTTTGAACTACCTGATGATGGGGTCTTCCATGTTTCAGAGTCGCCAGATTCTGATGAGCCTGAGTCACAGGCTGACATAACCCTATTCTTCGATGGTTCTAAATGTGAGCAAGGGGGTGGCACGGGAATTGTATTCTTCACTCCACAAGGTGCTCCAATGCCCTTGTCATTTAAATTAGACTTCTCGTGCACCAACAACAATGCAGAATACGAAGCCTTGCTCATAGGTCTTCAGACAGCAATCACCATGAACATTAAACGATTGAACATCTTTGGTGATTCGCTGTTAATTGTCAATCAAGTAAAGGGGATATTCCAATGTAAATGTCCAGTTTTGTAGGCCTATAAAGCCCTTGTGGACAAATTCCTGGCACAACTTGAATGGTATGACATCGAGGCACTCCCTCGATCATCAAATCATTTTGCGGATACTATGGCCTCCTTGGGGTCACTCATCCCGCAAGACCCTTCTGGTGAAATGACAACCATTCAGGTTAAAACATTATCGCAATCTACGATGGAGCGTGCAAGCTCTGATCTGACGCCAGGAATCCACATGATCCAGATTGAACCATCTCCGGATAAGTTCTCTCGAATTCGAGATTGTTTGACTCAAGCCAACTGGGGGTCCTTGTTCTCCCCGACCCCTCTTACTAGCAACACCACGTTGTTTTTACAAGTTCTCTCCCGCTCAGCTTTTGTTCGGGATGGACTTCAAGAGGGATTGGCCGTTCATACTATCGAGGTTTCTGATCAGCAAGATTGGTACACACCCATTCGGGATTACCTCAAGCTAGGTAATCTCCCACTTGGATTGACACAAGCCGCGAAAAGATCATTCAAATAGAAAGCGGCAAAGCATGTCTTGTTAGGAGACATTTTGTATCATCGAAATTATGAAGGAATCCTCCTTCGTTGTTTGGACCAACAAGAGTCCGCTTGGGCGATCACCCAAGCTCACGATGGTACATGTGGTGGCCACTTCAGCGGTATGGCCATCGCAAAGCGCATTCTTCGCATGGGTTATTATTGGCCATCTTTAGAGCGAGATTGTTGCGCATATGTGAAGAAGTGCGTGAAGTGTCAGCACCATGCTAATTTGACACACGTACCTTCTCAGGCCTTGCAGCCGATTCAATCGGTTTGGCCTTTTTTATAGTGGGGCTTTGATCTAATTGGAAAGATCTCCCCTATGTCGTCTGGTCATCACACGTTTATTTTAACGGCCACAGAGTACTTTACCAAATGGGTGGAAGCAATTCCGCTGACCACTACGACTGGATCCCGCATTGCAGAATTTATTTTGCATAACATCATATGTCATTTTGGTATTCCATCCAAGATCCTGTCAGATAATGGGACACCATTCAAGAATAAAGATGTGCGTGCTTTGACCACAAAGTACAAGATTCAGCATAGCTTTTCAACACCCTATTATCCACAGGCAAATGGGCAAGCAGAGGCGTCAAACAAAATGCTAGTCGCCATTCTCAAAAAGATAGTTGCGAGACAATCATAAAGACTGGCACATTCAGATCCCGCTTGCCCTATGGGCTTATCGCACCAGCATTCGAACGCCCACTGGGGCAACTCCATTTTTGTTGGTGTATGGCTCCGAGGCAGTCATGCCTTTTGAGTTGGAAATTCCTTCCCTACGCATTTCAATGCAAGAGTTCATCGATGATGACACTACGCGACAGGCCCGGTTAGATCAACTGACGTTGCTCGATGAACGACGCGTTAATGCTCTCGAGCATTTGCGTATCTATCAAGAGCGACTTAAGAAAGCATACAACATGAAAGTCCACCTTAGGGAATTTCAGGTTGGTGACTTGGTCTTAAAAGAGAACCAACAGAATTCTAATTTGTCGTCCCATCTACGGGACAAGTTCATGGCAAACTGGTTAGGTCCTTACATCATTGACAGTAGAATAGGACCCGAAACATACCGGCTTGCCTCTCTTGAAGGAATCAAGGAAACAGAACCCTTGAATATCATTCATTTGAGGCCATTCCACATCTAGAGAGCCATAGTCCAACTAAAAGCTCCAAGGATTATCATAATCGCTTGGTCAACCCTAAATGCCCCAAAGGTATCTATAAACCCTTTGGTCAAGACTAAAAGCTCCAAGGATTATCATAATCGCTTGGTCAACCCTAAATGCCCCAAAGGTATCTATAAACCCTTTGGTCAAGACAAAAGCTCCAAGGATTATCATAATCGCTTGGTCAACCCTAAATGCCCCAAAGGTATCTATAAACCCTTTGGTCAACACCAAAAGCTCCAAGCGTTACCATAACTGCTTGGTCAACATAAATATTCAAAAATAAACAAAAACAATACAAAAATCAAAAATCACAAAAACAATTGCATTTCAATTCCATGCATACTCAAAAAAAAAAATCAAAATCACAAAAACAATTGCATTTCAATTCCATGCATACTCAAAAAAAAAAAAAAAATCAAAATCACAAAAACAATTGCATTCCAATTCCATGCATTCTCATAAAAATCAAAATACAAAAATATAGGTTGCATTAGGCATCGCATCCATACATTGCATACATTTGCTAGGTCATACAAGTCAAAAGCACCATAGACAGTCATTACTTGGCAATTCCATCCTTTTCCACATCAGATCCATTTTCATAAACGCCTACATCTAGAATAGCACCATCACCATTTTTAGCATCGTCAGTTGTCTCCTAATGTATATAGGGTTTTCGTCATTCAGTTGTCTTTAAATTTCTAGCCAAAACTGTACATAGTTAAGCAGATTTTACACGGGAAAGTTTTACTTGGATCACACCTTGTTACGTAGCATCCCAACACAAATTAACACACATATAAAAATTCCTAAGTTGTGTGAACGAAAGATGAAACCTGCACAGTAATCCAGGTCACCATAAGCGAAATGGCTATCTTGCTCATCCCCCTGTGCGAATGACCCTAGGAATGCTGAGAGTTGGCAAAAGGACAAGCATCCTCCCTACCCAATTCCCCATGAATCCCAAGTTCTCAAAAGTTGCAAAACATCAAAAATTTGCAAAACGTCAAAACACTAAAAGTGCACACATCAAAAGGCACAAACAATAGTGATTCTCGTCACTCCATATCCAAATCCCTTGCTCAAAAAAAAAAAAAAAAACAAACAAAAATAAACAGTGATTTTATCACTACAAAGGAGCAAGTATCCCAATACAATTGAAGAAAAGAAGGGAGTCGAACTTGAATCCCTGGAACTCTCAACGATTTCGACAGGTCATGAGGCAAGCTTCGATGCTCGGTTTGGTTGATAGCCTATCGGTCACCTGGCGGTAAACCTCCTGCATGATGATATATCTATCACATTAACTTGTGTACAGATCAATTTTTGCATGTGGATGAGCTAGCTTATGGTATCCTAGATAGCATCGTAGATAAATCTGACTAAATACAATAAAGGAGTTAGTGGAGCTAATTAGGTGATCCTCGGTACAGGTTCGGTTGAAAGCCCATCCGGCACCGGCGGTATCCTGACAAATACCACATAAACGAACTCAATTGCACACACAGGGATGTGAAATAACTTGGTTAAATTCAAGTCGGATTTAGACCTTGTTCAAAAGTCTTGCGAGATAAATGTACAGTCTTGGCTAGTTAGTTAAAATATCTGCATCTCAGAAAAGCTTAACTACATTTTCAAACAACCGGTACATTTCATTCCGTACATCACCATCAAAAAATAGACAAAATACAAAAACAAAGTTTTCACATGCACAAGCATTCCACAAAGTTATCCCATTACTATAGCAGGTCAATCCAATCTTGTACAATCTATGGTGCATCGACAAATCATCAATAATTCATTTCATTCATTCCATATGCATACATCATACAAATTAGAACCATCGCATTCATAATCGCATATGCATACATCAATGTAAAAACATGTACATAAAAATAAATCATGAAAAATGTATAAACACCAAAAAGAGTCATCTGTATATATATATCATAACAAAATTGCCCGTAGGCTACAGTGCACCGGTCCTCGGACCTCGCTCCCATAATCCAAAAACTCAAAAACCCCCAGCCTAGGGCGTCGGCCACCATGATCATGCAGGATCGGTGCGACGAGAACTACCCCCTGCAGTATCAGTCCTCTGAGACCTCTCAGGGCGACTGCTCGCCCCTGCATCACGCCCACTAGCACCTCCCTCATCTCGCCGCCTACGATGGGATGATGCCGACTGCTCTGTCCCACTGTCTCTCGTCCGATACGACGAGCCACTGGTCGAAGGCTCTAGTATTCACCCACCAAGGCGGATAATCTCACCCTCCATCTCTAGCCGATGCCACCCCCAATATACCTCCCGTACCTCCACTCTGCCTCCCGCCTATGGTAGTACATGATTGCATCATCACGCTATGCTAGCTGCACCCATAGGAGATCCCTCTCTCGTGCAACATCCGTATCACCCTCCTATCGATGAGACGTAGCCCTTGCGCTCTCTCGCTCTGCCAACTATGTCCATAGGAGATCCCTCTCCTACGTCATCTCCCCAAGCTCTCCATCTCACCTTCGTAATAACTCCGTCAATCATGCTACCTCAGCGCGCAACCCCGCCTCTGTATCCCCCGACACGGCCGGCTACCTCGACCTCTCTAGAGCATCAGCCTACTCCGGAGCATCCTGCATCTCTGGCTGCTCCTCATCCCCAAAGTCCTCTCCTGCATCTGCCACCTCCACCATATCCACATCAGCAGGAGCTCCCCAACCCTCTCCTGGTGCCTCTGCACCCTCTCCGCCTCCCGCTGCCTCATCCCCTCCCAATGGCCCCTCACCTCGCCACTGTCGGAGCGTCCACCACTCCTGGTACTCGATAGTCACTCCGACGTCATCCACGTCTGGAATGTCCAGTATTGTATCCGACTCCTCCCCCAATGGCTCGAGGATCGACGCAGCTAGGGTCCTCTCATCACTCCGACGTCGATAGACTACGGGTTCCCCAAGCAACCCCTGGCGTACCCCAAACTGTCGTGTCACTCGGAGATAGTGAAAGTACTCCTGCTCCGTCCCATGTCATCCAATGACCCATCTCCCCCTCCGGACCCGTCGAAGCCACTCATCAGCCTCTGGCCATGCGGGACAATCCCGATATGGCCTCCATACCACATCTCCTGGAGTCAGTCATGCCAATGCATCTCTGTAATGGTCCACGTCTCCCGCAAACCACCGACTCTGCCCTCGCTCCTCAGATCGATACCATAAAGCACCATACCCAATATCTCTGTCCACCATGTCCACCCGTGTAGTCCAGGGTAGCCCTCGTGGTCGCTCTACGGCTATATGCTGCCATGCCCAGCACTGCAACAAGTAACTGCAGCCAATCCCCTTCCGCCTCCGACAGCGGACCTCATACAACTCATCATATAATTGAGCCAAAAGCGTCTGGCCCCATCTCATGATCATCGGCTCTGTCACTCGGACAATCCACTAACTGCCACACCACCTCCAATAGGTTCCATGGGAACCTCGCTCCTGACGAGTCTGGCAGGAGCATGTTGGAAATGAGGCTCATGAGTAGTGCATGCCTCACTCCCAACATTCCCCTCGCATACCACCATCGTACCAAAATCCCCCCAATCTGACAATCCAGCTCCGCCCTCTCCAATGAGCTCATCCCATCCACATCCTCCCCGTGTCCAAAATATCGAGTCAGTACAGCCGTCCTCTGGCCTCGTGGCATCGTCCGGATGGGAACCCCATCTATCGAAATCCGGAGAATCCGATACACGTCCTCTAAGGTGACTGTCATCTCCCCTGTCGAAATATGGAAGGTGTTCGTCCGAACATCCCATAGGCCGATCAAAGTTGTAATGTATGCCCGATCCGCAACAACTGCATCCAATCGAGCCACATGCTTGAGCCCTAAGGCATCAAGCCACTCCCAGTCCTCCGCACTCAACGCCTCGCGGGCATTAGAAAAAATAGTCGGTACCCGATGTCGACTCTTCACCACCTCCACATCATAGAAAATAACACACATCAAAAACATGCATCAAATTACCATCACATGTACAAAAATGCATAACTGTACAATAACATCTTTCATTCACATGTACATCCATTACAAAAAAAAAAAAACAACAAAAATTTGACATGGTTTACCTACGGTTTTACCTAAGTTTACCATTTCAAAACAAAAAAAATTCATTCAGTTTTCATCTTACATTTCATCAAAAACAATAAAAATTTGACATGGTTTACCTACGGTTTTACCTAAGTTTACCATTTCAAAACAAAAAAATTCATTCAGTTTTCATCTTACATTTCATCAAAAACAACAAAAATTTGACATGATTTACCTACGGTTTTACCTAAGTTTACCATTTCAAAAAAAAAATTCATCAAGTTTTCATCTTACATTTCATCAAAATAACAAAAATTTGACATGGTTTACCTATGGTTTTGACCTAAGTTTACCATTTCAAAACAAAAAAATTCATCCATTTTTCATTTTTACATTTCATCAAAATAACAAAAAAAATTTGACATGGTTTACCTACGGTTTTGACCTAAGTTTACCATTTCAAACAAAAAAATTCATCCATTTTTCATCTTTAATTTCATAAAAAAAAAAAATTGACATGGTTTACCTACGGTTTCGACCTAAGTTTACCATTTCAACAAAAAAATTCATCCATTTTTCATCTTTAATTTCATAAAAAAACAAAAAAATTTGACATGGTTTACCTACGGTTTTGACCTAAGTTTACCATTTCAAAAAAAAATTCATCCATTTTTCATTTTTAATTTCATAAAAAATAACAAAAATTTGACATGGTTTACCTATGGTTTTACCTAAGTTTACCATTTCAAAAAAAATTCATCCATTTTTCATTTTTTAATTTCATAAAAATAAAAAAAAAAAATTCGACATGGTTTACCTACGGTTTTGACCTAAGTTTACCATTTCAACAAAAAAATTCATCCATTTTTCATTTTTTAATTTCATAAAAATAACAAAAATTTGACATGGTTTACCTATGGTTTTGACCTAAGTTTACCATTTCAACAAAAAAATTCATCAATTTTTCATTTTTTAATTCCATAAAAATAACAAAAAAATTTGACATGGTTTACCTATGGTTTCGACCTAAGTTTACCATTTCAACACAAAAAATTCATCCATTTTTCATTTTTTAATTCCATAAAAATTACAAAAAAAAATGGGCATGGTTTACCTACGGTTTCGACCTAAGTTTTACCATTCACATCAAAAAAACATTTTTATAACCATGGTTACCCTAAGGTGTTACTCTAAGTTTCATTTTGGGGTTTATCCTACGGTTTTCCATCTAAGTTTCCATCGGTTTGCATCCACGTTTTATTTGGTTTCATGGTCTTTAATTCATTCACCTTTTAATTTAATTAATTAGGGTTCCATGTCTTAAACAAAAGAAAAACACAATAAAAACACATTTGCATTTTTCAAATTCAAACTCGAGGAGATAGTGCACTTACTGGTCTCGCCTCGGCTCCGCCGCTTGACGACCCGGTCTGTGCACTCATGGTGGCTGGAAAATCCGGCAGCGCTTCGCGTCAGAAAATCTACCTCCTCCTCCCCAGAGCTCCAAATCGCAATCGATGAACAGTGCAAATGAGCCAAATCCGTCATTTTCGCATATTTATACTTTTTGCTTGCTGGTAATCGTCCCTGCCCGGGACGAGCGCTTTTTCCTCGATGGCGCGCTCGTCCCACCCCAGGACGAGTACCATCATGGCGTTCGTCCCCCCCCGGACGAATAAAAAAAAAAAATCAAAAACCAAAATTAAAAATGACAAATGCGCAACCAAACCACTAAAAATTGCTCGGACAAAAGTGCTCTTGCACTTAACCTCTTGGCATAAGAAAACTGATGTCGGGGTCTACCTTGTCGTTATCCTACTCCCCAAGAAGGCTACCATAGCCGGACCGCTCCACGGGAAGACGGATTTTCGCCAATGTTAACCCCAAATGGCATCCCAAAATGGGTTCACACCCACCAAAAATAGGTCAAAACAATCGAGAAACTGCTCGAGCATGCATCGGATAACATCTGAAGGCACCCTCACTTAAGTCATCTTGGGTCAAGCGACTCGTCGCTTTTCTCATGTCGGTCATTCCCTCATCGATTCGTCGCTTGAGGGGGTAGTCACACTTAGTTGCCAATCAACACCAATATACCCAATCTTGGAAATGACACGCATTCAAAGGATCATTGCAAAAGACAATCGCGCCCCTGCTTGGGGCAGCAAACAAGCAATTATCACAAACCGATCATATACTTGGCATTCGTGAATCATGAACTCAAGGTTCCCACAGACAAAAGGTTGCGCCCTTTGCCTATTCATGACTGATCAATGTCTAAGTTCAAGTAATACCTCACCGAACCAGGTTAATGCTTGATTTAAGTTCCTTAGCTCGTCAAAAGCAAGGATTCAAGAATGCGTGCCCTTTCCATACTTGGGGCATCAAGAGTTGGTTAGGTTACTGAGAAACCCTAATCATTAGTGCTTTGGTTATCTATTTTTGCTCAGCACTGCACCATGTGCAGCGCTTTCCAAAAAGGGGCATCTATAGACACCAAAACAACACCAATCCGATTATGTGACAACAAGCACTGATCGCACTAACACACACAGCCCCCAGGGCAGCCCCAGAGGTTAAACAGTGGTTCTAACCACTCACACATGAGTTTTACAAGTCAGGGATCAATTTGGCACCTTTTAGACACTTTGCTACTTATTCGCTCCACCCGGGGACGAGTGCGGATTTGTACTCGTCTCACCCGGGGACGAGTGCGGATTTGTACTCGTCTCACCCAGAGACGATTACCAGCGCTCGCTCTAGGGTGGGACGAACGCCAGGTTTGACCGATAAAAAGTCGGACCTCGGCGCATGACAACTCAGAACTGCCACTTAGCTTTCCCTGCATGGCATAGGAGTGCGAGTGAGTTCTTTTGACAACTCATTTTTTGCCAATTGACTCTCCCTTCACTGCATGGGAATGGGAGTGAGCTTTTTAAGACAACTCAGATTTGCCACTTAGCTATCCCTTCATTGCATGGGAGTGCGAGTGAGCTTTTCTAAACATACAAAGACATGCACAGAGGCAGTTAAGAAGCCCTTGATCAAGAAGAAGTCTTCTCTTCACAAAAAAGCATTCATGCAAAGAAACACTTTTGCATGTTAATTCAAAGAGACCCCTTGGGTCTATAAAATGGTGAGCTTCCTCACCCAAAAGATAGACAAGAGAAGGAGCATTTTGAGCGACGAAGTGCTTGCTAATTCACTTACTTGCGATTTGTGCTTTCAACATCCATAATCTCTTAATCGAAAGAGAGGTTATTGGGTGACTTTTGAAGGCACGAATCAAGAACCAACCCCGATTTTTCTGACCACAATATCCTACCAATTTGCCGACAACACATCACATCGGGTTTCGGACCCATCCCAAGCGGATTGGTGTCGAAGCAAAGTTTCACCCGCGGGTGGTTTGCCTTCGGGCACCCCCCGCTTTATTGCTTTTGGTGACTATTTCTTTTGTAGTATTTAGCTAGTTTCATGTTTATGCTTTTGTCAAGTTTTCAGTTTATTTAGACTCATTTTAACCATCGTTAGATTTATCTTTTATTTTTCATACACAGGTGCTACTGATTCTTTGTTTGTTTCTTTGAACGCAGATTTGCAGCATTAGAGGAGCAACGAGGAATCTACCTTTACCAACGCAAGCGACGACAACGTTTTGGTTCGCCCATCTTATATGTGGGCACGCGGAAGAAGGAATTCTGAAACAAGTTGTAAAAGACCAACATTTAACGCTCCTATCCCCTAAAAAGGAAGGAGACGCATTGTAACACAAATTTGTAAAGCATATCAATAAAAGGGCCGTTCTTTTTATATTGCTTTGATATCTTGTGTTCATGTTCTTTCTTTTTACGCATTTTTCAATAACATAGGGTTTAAGCGTTATTTTAGTTTCGTTTACATTGCATTTTTAGTTTATCCTTTTTGTTTTCGAAATCTCGTGTTTTCACATAGCTTTTGTCCAACCCCTTCCATGGATTAGTATAGATAAGTGAGTGAGGAATGGATCTATGATATTCATGAAGCATATGACGAAAGTGTGATCATGTTGTTTGCCTTCATAATTCGTTTCTCTTTCTTATGATTCTTTGTCTATGAAGATATTTCCTTACCCAAGATTTGATCTTCATGAAAACTTTGAAGAGTGATAAAAAATATAGGAAATGTTGATGAAAATTAAGCAACAAAATGTCTCTTATACCTTGTCTCTTTATCCCCACATTTGGAGAAAACTAAAGAAAGAAAATTGCTTAGTTGCATACAAAATTTGGCACTTCTATTTTCAATTAAAATTCTAAAAAAAAAATTAAAGTTTTTTTTTTTTTAATAGAATATAACATAATTTTTGGAATAAAAAACATCAATTTAAGAGTAAAAAAATTGATGCAATTTATTTAGCAAAAAACTATGAAAAGTTCTAAATTTTTTTTAAGAATTAACTTAATTTAAGCATAAAAAAAAAATTAACCTTTGTTATGCCAAAAGTAATAAAATTTTCATCAAAATTTAATCCCTTTGCAATCTGGTAGGCACAGGAGTTGAACTTGCTACTTTCACTTGCCTAAGGCATCTGCCTTGTCCAACTAACCAAGCAGCTGGCTTGGTTCTCAGGCTGGACCGCCTGAGTCTTAAAAAATCCTATGGGCTTCTTTGGGATGTTGTGGGAATTATCCCACATGCATCCTATTTTGGATACAAAGGCCTTTAAAGGCTTGAACGAGTGACTAAGCTCATGATTGTCCTTGGGCAATTGAGTCTGGGCCCTCCTTTTATCAGCATCCATGTGGCACGATAAAGGGGCGTCCACATGTCGATTCTTGTATAGTCAGGTCCATGTTAGGTCTTGTTAGGTCCATGTCAGGTCCACATCCGATTAGGTCCAGTTAGGTTCTAGGTGGCACATGGCCATAGTGCCACATGTTGCCTAGGCAGTAGGTCAAGTCAGGTCCACATAAACACCACCTCGGGGTGCATGTAGGTCTACAAGAAATGTGAGGGTGCTCCTGTCCTCGATGTGTTCCCACATTAGGATCCATGCTATAGGAAACATGAGGTCACTCCTACCCTCGATGTTTTCCTACCTCAATCTCAAGATGCGAGCCCAGGGGGGAAGCTAAGAAAGCTCTCCCCTTGCCATGGGGAGTGTGAGGGTTGCCTACCCTCAGACGCTCCCATGGGCTGACTACGGGTCCATAAGTTGGATCGCCGATGGGGAGATCCCGATGGTTGCAATCCACGATGGAAAAAATTCCCCTTGGGTGGTGATCACGATCGGGGTCAAATGGTCCCTATGTCGAGATTCGTGCCCTTTGCTGTGGGCCTTCTTGTGGGGGCTCTCAAATCACTATCCATGAAATTAGGATGCATGCAAATAAATAATCAAACCTTAGGATAATTGAAAATCATAAGGAGTAATTATTGAAAATAATTAAGGGTCATCAATGGTGTCGTATTTCCAACACTCCAGCTCAACTCTCGTGCTCCAGCTATGATACCAATGTGACAAGGAGAATGATTTCGATTAAATAAAATGATAATTTGCATTAATCAAACTTAGGAGCAAATCCTAGTATTTAAATAGGTTACAAAATAGTAATCCAAACTATAATCCCGCTATCCACGCTAACCAACGCAACATAGGAGGTAGAGAGTTTGGTTTAGGTTTGTTAACCTAAGATATTTAGGAATTAACCATAGTTTACCATTAGATATTTGAAACAATAAATATCTACATGGTAGAAAGTAGAAAAGTAAATGTATTAATCAACCTATGTAGTATAATGCAATATACTACCAATTTTACCCTAACACTTGGCCTCCAAGAGCATCTTCATACTTTTTAATTTTATCTTCAACAAGAGCATTTTCTTCCTCTTCTATTGTTAAAAATAGAATATCTTTTTCTTCACTATCTGAGAGTCTTTCATCACTGTCACTTGAAGCCTTGCTTGCCTTGTTAACATATAAACTCTTCTTGTGCCTTTGAAAGAACCTCTTTTCATGCTTACCTTGACCATACCTATTTTTCTTCTCATGCTTGGATTTTCCTTTTTCCTTTTTCTTATGATCCTATTTCTCTTCACTACTACTGCTTTCAGCTTGTGTAAAATTAGATGCATAGTTACCAAAATTACCAAAATTAAAATATTTTATAGTCTTCATGCTTTTGTGCTTTCTTGAGCCCTTCTTGTTTCTTCTCACATAGTTAGATTTTTCATTACTACTTAACTCACCACTTGATTCTAGTTTCTTATCTTTTGTCTTTTTTGAAGCTTTGAAAGTTGCATCTTTCTAGGAGTTAGGATCCTTTACTATTATCATCTCATAATTTGTGAGAATTTCATGTAACTCATCCATATTCAACTTATCACTATCTCTCATTTCTTCTATAGTTGAAACCTTTCCATCATACCTCATAGGGAGTGATCTTAATACTTTTTTAGCAACATTGGAGTCTTCAATTTTGAATCCAAGTCCACGCATGGTATTAACAACCTCATCCACATAAAGTAGGCATGTAGCAATATCTTCCTCATCTTCCATTTTCAAATCTTCAAACCTTTTCTTGTGGTTTTATAGTTTTGCCAACTTGAACTTTTTATCTCCTTCATATGTTTGCTTCAATTTGTCCCATATCTCTTTTGCTGATTTGCAATGCATAACTTTTACAAATTCTACTTCATTTATCCACTTAATATTCTATTCATAGCCTTGGAATTATTCACATGTAACAGCTTACCATCTTTATCTGTGGGAGGAGTAGTTGTAGGTGTGAAACCATCCTAAACCAATTGCCATGTCTCATATCCTTGTGCCATCAAGTAAGTATTAATTCTTATACTCCATAAGGTATAATTATTTCCATAAAACAATGGAGCCTCATTTTATGAAGATCCATTATGATATGTCATTTGTGTTCCTATAATATCTTCCTTCAAGTTGTTAGAATTTTTTGAAGGAACCCACTATGATACTGATTGAATAACACAAACTTATACTAAGAGGGAGTGAACAGTATAAGATCAAATTTTACTTTTCTTTCCCAAACAATATTATCCAATATTATTAATTGCAATATCAATAGCATTAATCAAAGTAATACATAAATAATCACACATATGAGAGACACAAATTTAACGTGGTTCATCCAATGTGGGTTACGTCCATGGAGAAAATATTTCTTCTAAATTTTCTCAACAAATATCTTAGGAATGAATTCCCTATTACAATTCTTATTTACCTCTATCCAAAGGATATCTTAATCCATAATACTCTAGTTTGTGGATCTCTTTCCACTAGAAAACTCTATCCCCTTTGCTCTAGTTCGTGGATCTCTCTCCATAGGAGAAATCTATCCCCTTTGCTCTAGTTCATGGTTATCTCTCCATAGGAGAACTCTATTCCCTATACTCTGATTCATGGATCTCTCTCCATAGGAGAACTCTATTCCCTCTAATTTGATTCATGGATCTCTCTCAATAGAAGAACTCTAATCCCTTTGTATTGGTCTTCTCCAAAGCCTGCTCTCAACTCTGTCTCATATATACACCAAACCTCATCACAATGTTAGCACAAATATGCTCTAAATACGCTCACAAATTTGTCTCAATGTTGTTTCAAGTATTCATAATACTTGTTCAAATTTACCTCAAAGCTTCTCCAAGTCTTCTCACAAGACTTTCTCAAATATCCCTCAAATTTGCTTCAAGTCTTCTCACAAGACTTGCCCAAATCTATCTCAAATCTACTTCAAGTCTTCTCACAAGACTTAACAAAATCTATCTTCAAGCCTTCTCAAAAGACTTGTTTAAATATTCCTTCAAGCCTTCTCAAAATACTTGCTATAATATGCCTTCAAGACTTCTCAAAATAATTGCTCAAATCTACCTTCAAGCCTTCTCAAAAGACTTGCTCAAATATGCCTTCAAGCCTTCTCAAAAGACTTTATCAATTCTACCTTCAAGCCTTCTTCTCAAAAGACTTGCTCAAATCTGCCTTCAATCCTTCTCAAAAGACTTGCTCAAATATACCTTCAAGCCTTCTCAAAAGACTTGATCTAATCTACCTTCAAGCCTTCTCAAAATAATTTCTCAAATCTACCTTCAAGCCTTCTCAAAATACTTGCTCAAATATACCTTCAATGCTTCTCAAAAGACTTGATCAAATCTACCTTCAAGCCTTCTCAAAATACTTGTTCAATTTACCTTCAATCCTGCTCATAGAACCTGCTAAAATATTTTCAAATCTTGCATACAAAAAAAGCTTAAGTCTCTTTCAAAATTTCTTTCTTCAAATAGACATATTCTACTTAGAATTTGTTTAACCTCTGGAACATATAGATAATGATATGCACTATCAAAAACCCAATATGTTCTTCACATTCACAAATATTGCATTCAATTAATCCAATATCTATCTCTTGCAAAATCACTTTCAAATCAAATCAAAATAGTGTATAAATTACTTCACAAAATTGGTCTATTTTTCTTGCAAATTTTCTATCATAGCTCAATCACGCTAATGCATAAATTTCCCTCACAAGATTGATCTTAACCACTTTCACAATTGCTTTCAATATCTCTCAAACCAATGCTCAAAAGGTTTCACAATGATGCAAAAACTTGACTTTAAACCTAGCACAAGTAGTTCACAATCTCTAGCACAAATGTATCAACCTCTTTCAACAATGGAAGCACAACTTTTTCTCAAACTCTATTCCAAATGTTTCCAAAACCATTCAACAATGAAGCACAATAATATCACAAACTCTAGCTCAATTGGTTTCCATTTCATTCATCAATGTAGCACAAACCCTATCTCAAATATTTCCAACAATGCATATGAACTTAATCCTTATATATCCTCCTTATGACATCACAATATATGCCCAACCAAATACCTCAAATAAGGAGTAATGTTACCATACTTCTTAGCTTTCTTTTTATGGAGATGAGCTCTTAAAACCTGTCTTAAAAATTATTTTATCCTTTTATGCCACTTCAAAGATTAGTTAGCACAACATTTTTTAAACATCCATATAAGAAACCTTTCCTAAAAAATAGTGCACAAAAATATTGTTTTACCACTCATTTTATTTTTCCAATGCAAGGTTTTTAATCACTAAACAACTCCTCTCAAATTCTCTTTCACAATGTTGGACTACATATAGTACTTAACATTTGAACACCTTATTACTCCTAAGTTATTTTTAATATTAGCAACCAAAAAACCCTAAGTGTATATCACAAATTAAATCCCACTTCAATATACCTTATACCTCCTAATATATCTAAATTTAATTTAAACACAAAATAAGAAATATATCACAGTAATTATTATGCAAAGCTGCAACTTTATGTCTCCCTTGAAAATTGCACACCAAACAATATAAAAATTTAACCCTTATATCTCCCTAAGTCATGCACTATGCATACCTTAATTTAATCAAAAAAATTACCTTGCCTCAATCGCTTCCATCGTGACTCAATCCTGCCTCTCCTCGCTTGCCTGTGTCCTAGCACAAGGGGGGACACCACGTGGGCTAGATGCCCACATGATCACCAAAGAGCACGCATGCCTTTTTAACCTGCTACATTTGTTGCTTCTTCCTCAATCAAAATAAAACTTCCATCGTGATTCAAACACAGAACCTCTTGCCTGCCATGCTTTTCACAAACCTTGCTTGCCACTTGGGCTATCCACCCACTTAGAATAAAAATTGTGCACTTCCTCTTTAATCTCTTCACTGCCCTTGAAATGTGCAAAAATGATTTGTCTTATTCTCTGCCTCCACAACGTGCTCGAATGGATGCGATATTTGCTTGGTAAAAAACATTAGTCCATGCAAATAATTAAACCTTTTTGTACATTTTTTCTTGTCCTACTTGGACGTCGGCTCAACCTTTTTATTTGCCACCTTTTAAATTCGAATTCTTGGCACCTTTTGATAATTCAAATTTATTTTATTTTTAATATAATATTTAACCTTGGTGTTAAATATTATTTATTATATTATTTAACCTTGGTGTTAAATAATATTTTTTCTTGTAGTCCTTTTTCAACTTAATTTCTTTTTGAGACCTTTGTTCAATGCACTTTCAATCCCCCTTTTAATAAGTCATTTTGGCGTAAATATTATAATATTTTCTCTTTTAATCCTTAGTCACTTGCTTTATTTTGAATCATGGTCTTAAAATTGGGCCTTCAACCTTTTAGACTTAATGACTTTGACATCAATGACAATAAAATACTCAAAATTTCTAACAAGTAGTTGTTCATTAAACTAGTTACTCTCAAAGGGTTATTTCATGTATTGATTGTTAAAGATCAAGGACACAAAAATCTACAAATAATCAAAGTGTCTAAAGACACTATTCAAAACTCAAAACCTGCAAGGTATTGTGGCCTATAGAAGCCACCAATCTTATCAAAATTCCTCCAAGGAGTGGTGAAGAAGAAGGCAGCCACTAAATCAGTGATAGAAGCCAAAAATTGAGACTTGGTGAGTCTCAGATTCAAGGTGCACTAAGAGCTCATTACAGGTAAAATATTAATGCAAAAATTACTCCTTCAAGAGCATATTATCTACATGATTATTAGCTTGGGTTCATTACTAAATTAACCAAGCTAAGGAGAGATATGTATAGAAGATAAGACAACATCAATCGACCCTTGCCTAAAAGAAACAATATAGAGAAATTGCCATTAAAACCAACAAAAGAAGCTTGCAAAAGAGAAGGTGTAAAATCAAGGTATTGTATTACAAATTTATTTACATTATTCTTCACCATAACATCTTGGCATACATAGAAAATAGGATATAATTTGAGTGTCTTAAGGACACATACTCCGCAAGTGAGGAACATCATACAAGCGGCTATAGAGGAGCACAATCTGAATCAAGAAAGAAGAGCTAACAAAGATTTCTCATTACGGTGTCCAAAGACACCTTTACTACCATGAAAGTAGGCATTCCAAACAACCAATATAAATCACATGATATCACAAAAGTATCATCATCCATCTATGTTGGTTGTCATCTATTGAACATCGCATATTCAAACCAGCATATTAAAAGCAAAAGCATAGAGCAAAAGCAACAATACCTAAGCTCTTACCTGGATAAGACGTCCATCAAAAAATCATTTAAATTAGCTCTCAGACCACCATAGAACCTTCTCTAAGATCCCAAGACCTCCATCGAATAAATATCCAACCCATACTCACTTGGAAGAAGCACTGAGGAACAAGAAACAATTGGATTTACGTGGAAGGAGGAATATATAGAAGAAGATAAGCATTGGAGGGAAATACATGCAATCTACCATCTTTCACCACTAACAAGAAGTGCTCATATCATAAGCAAATGCTTTAATATTATATTAATGATGGTTATGAAGCATATTTTATAGGAATGAGCATTATAATAATCGAAGCTCATAAGCCACTTGGAGAAAGCATTCATTCCAGCCATGATCGTTACTCAAGAAGGCATTGAACCTAGTCTCAAGTGTTATATAAAGAAGCCCATGCATTTTGGAGCTCAAAAGCCACATGGATATCTCACAAAGAAGAATTAAAATCTACCTCATACGTTACTCAAAGCACATGGGCCACGTAGCTACATAGGCATTCAACTCCAAGGTTAAAAAGTGCAGCAAAATTGGAGTGAAATTACAATGCTCGAGTAAGTAAGAGCATACTAAAATCAGATTCAAAGGTGGCAGCGATGTCTATCATAAAACATAATTAAATACTCATGGTGATAAGCACCCATTAAGGATGAGACCAAGCCAAAATAGGCATTGTGGAAGCACAGGGGTCAAACAAAGAGCACACATGCTCTTCATTGGAAAACAAGGCAAAGTAGCATTAATATAGCATGGAGATACGTACCAACCAACCATCAAAGTACATGGAGATACTCAAGGATATGAAGAGCATCAAGCCTTCCTAAGTTAAATATTAAATTTACTTGCTTTAATTAAAATCAAAGTTACAAGGTGATATAGACTATTGCATTGGAATAAACTTATCAAGCATTAGTAATTATAAAGTAAGCTTATTTCAAGGTATTGAAATATTTGCAATTAACCAAGTAGGAGATATAAGGTTGTCAAATTTGATTAAATCATTATTAAATTGTAAATATCATTATTTTATAATATTTCAAATAGTAAGGAGATATAAGGCATACTACTTCAAACCATATACATATAATTGAAATTTAGAAAATTAATTTATTAGAAAGAGAAGCAAATCAATTGCCTACATAGAGTTGGAATTAATTGGTAAAAATTGTATCATACTCATTCTAAGGAGAAAAAAAAAAATCCAACCATTAAAGCATACTTCATTGGGAAAGATAAGTTGATTATTCTCAAAATATTATAAAATAAACTTAGAAGGTGAACTAAGCATATTCTAATTATTAGGGAGACATAAGGAAGCCTAAAAAACCTAATTCTAAGAAAGGTTTTATCAAATTAGTTCACATATCTTAACTAAGGAGAAATAAGGGATTCTACAAAAGCTAAGACTTGGATAGTTTTATCAAACTAATTCATATACTCTTAAACTAGGGAGAAATAAGGAATTCTACAAAATCTAAAAGGTTTTATCAAATTGGATCATATACTTAAGATAGATACAGTATTCTACAAATTTAAATACTAGAGAAGCAAAAAAATACTATATATCAAAGTTCTCTAGCCTAAATTTAAATCATTTGGGAGCTATAAGGATGTCTACCTCCAATACAACAAACAATAACATGAATAACTCCTTTAGAAAGGAAAAATCAAGTGCCATAAAAATTGGAATCATGAATCTACTTATAAAGGGTGAAGCATATTTAGATCTTACTTCAAAAATGATTCATAGTGAAGCTTTAGACAATGACTTTGATACCATGGAACATTATCTACAAGCTCGACTCAATGAAGCAATTGGAAATGGAAAGGATGACATTCTACTTCCTTTAGATTTTGTAAGCATATTGTATATGGAATTACTTACACACAAATATTACAAGAATGAGAATGCAGAACAAAAAGGATTGATAGAAGCTCTTAAAAAGAAAACTAAATTGAGTGAATCATACTTAGAAAGGATATTTCAATCCTCATGCAGTATTGGTACTTCAAGTTCTACTAATACAAGATCTTATCACGATTATTTGAGTATTTTTTTAGAAACCTTTGTACACAATAAGGACAAAGAAGGAAAATTACCTTTAAAAGAATCATATAGCAGTACAACAACTCATGAAAGTACAAAAATAGGATCTAAAGTAGAGGCTAAAGAATCAGACCAAGGAGACATACAGTGCAAACCAAAGACTTCAATAAAAGAAGATCCATATTGAAGACTAAAGTCTTCACTACCTGAAATATCTGCAATTATAAAAATCAAAGAACTAGTAGACTCAAAATTGGTATAAAATAAAGACCTTTTTAATTAAAAATTTCCTGAGGGAGCAACGATGAGCGAGAAGGTAGCGACGGGAGGGCACGGGAGCGAGAGTGCCAGCACTATGAACCTGGGCACCGACAAGTTGGAGGGCCGCAGCAAGGCGGAGGGAGGGCAGTCAGAGAATGGAGGCTCGATGGAGTTACCCAAAGATGGAGGCAGACACGGGAAGGATCCGCCTGACAAAGGGAGAGACTGCCAATAGAAATCGTATGCAGAGGCAGCGGCTTCTGAAACCCCAAATGGTATTTTCACTAAAGACCTCTTTTCGTTCGGGGATGAACTAGACATCCCAAAGGAAATCCTATCAAGTTTCATCGAATTTGAAAAATTTACCCTAATCGGGAAGTTTATTGGAGGGCGTCCCGATATGGAGACCATCCGCAGGTGGGCGACAGGAAAATGGCGGACCTCGGGTCATATGGAGCTGGCTACCCTATCCCAGGGTTTTTTTGCAATTAGGCTGAATAATGCAAAGGATTACTATAAAATTTTTGCTGGGGGCCCTTAGTTTCTGGGACGCAGGAGTCTCTTTCTTAGGAAGTGGGGATGGATTTTAACCCCGAAACCCAGAGTATTAATATTGCCCCAATATGGGTTAGGCTGCCGAACCTTCCCCTTTTTTGTTGGCATGAAAATGTTATCAGGGGTATCACCCATTCCATTGGTGAGTTGGTCACCATTGACCCTCCCACTCGGGCCCGAACCAGATTTGTCCAAGCTCGCTTCTATGTCCTGGCGGATTTGGAGGTGAACCTTCCATCCTCCATCACTCTTTGGTTTGGAGGCTCCGTTCTTCATAAGCAAGTCATTAACTATGAAAATAGATCGGCCTTTTGCCCCCGGTGCAGTTCCCAGGGGCATCTTCAGTCAAATTTTCCTCTTCAAAATTCGGAGATGAAGGGTGGTGCTTCTAGAAACCCCCCGGAGTAAGAAGGAAAACAACCAAAACACCCTGTAGTGACAATGCCTGAGTCTCCAGATCCTTCTGGGGTTCTCCTCGAGTCAGATGTCATTCTGTGCAATGCAAGTTCCCAACCAAAACCTCAAGTGGAAAAGGATCAGTCTCCTTCCCGTATGTCTGCTCAAGCTGATTCCCCTATTTGTCAAAACCAGAAACCTCCCAAGTCCCTGCTGGAAGAGTATCTACTGGGCAAGAGGGACAAACAACATGGCAACATTAGTCCATGAAACACTAGAAGTCGAAAGCAAGGGGTGTATTTTGACTGTGAAATAAAATAGGGGTGACCTCCTAACAAAGAAAGAAGGGATAAGGAAACGATAGCAAACATTGCAAATGGATCCCAGCGGTTGCTTTTTCAAGAATATTCTGATTCCCTGGTGGGTGATTCGCCTGTCCCAAAACCTCCCATCCAGTAGGGAAAGGGAGGCAAGAAAGTCTTTAAAATGTCCAAATGAAAATCCTCTCACGGAATGTGAGAGGTCTTAACGGAGCGGCCAAACGTAGGGTGGTGGCCGATCTCCGAAATAAGTCTAACCCATCCATCCTCATTTTGTAGGAGACTAAGTCTAATGCCTCTGCCTCTGTCAAAGTTGTCAGGGCCATTTGTGCCAAGGCAAAATTCCTTTCTAGCCCTACAATAGGTTCTGCAGGCGGTCTCATGGTGCTGTGGGACTCTGACAAGGTCGAGGGTAGTCTTCTATCGGCTTCCAGCAGGACTATCAATGTCCTGTTTCACTCCAAGGTTGATAATTTTTCATGGATTTTGACCAATGTTTATGCCTTGAACTCTGCTTCAGAGTGAGCTGAGTTGTGGAAAACCATATCTCTGATGAGGGAAAGTTTTAGTGACTTCTCATGGGTTGTGGGAGGGGATTTCAATTGCCCTCTTCATCCCTCTTGAAAGAAGGGAGGTGCTAAGCTGGCCAATCATAGCATGAAGGATTTTAGAGGTTTTGTTTCATCCAATAATCTGCTAGACATCAAACTTACGGGGGCATCCTTCACCTAGAGCAACAGGAGGATTGGGAGCAATCTCATCCAAGTCAAGCTCGATCGGTTCCTCATTTCCCATGAAGCTATTCCATTCCTCGACGTTGCAACTCTCTCAGCTTTGCCAAGAATCAGGTCAGACCATAATCCAATTTTGTTAGAGGCCACTGGCGGGCCTAGGTTTAAGATCCCTTTTAGATTTGATTCCATGTGGATTTCCCACAAGGATTTCAAATAGTTGGTTTCGAAATGGTGGCAGGTGATGGTGGTTGGTTCAGCATCCAAAAGACTGGCCCTAAAACTTAATATGATTAAAAAGAACTTAAAGGCATGGAATAAGGAGGTTTTTGGAAAAAAAATTGAGTCTAAAAGGTCCATCTATGAGTGCTTGAAGATTTTAGAGTAAAATATGGAGGTCGAAGGGTATTCTAAAGGCCTCAGAGAGGAGGAACGGAACCTCCTAGTGGACTATCATTCCATTCTTGCCAATGAGGAAACGTTTTGGCGTCAGAAGTCCAGGGATCTCTGGCTGAAGAGCGATGATTCAAATTCAAATTTTTTCCACACGTCTACCATGAGACACAGGGGGGCCAACAAGATTAGACAAGTGATGTGTAAGGATGGGTGCACTACCAGGGAGATTGAGGAAATTTGAAGCGAAGCAGTCGATTTCTTCCAGGATTTGCTGGATGCTCCTCCTGATAACGTCCTCCAAGTTCAAAAATCCTTGCTTGCTAATTTCCCTACCAAATTCCCCCATGAGACAAGTATTAAACTCCTGAAACATTTTTCCCATTTCGAGATTAAGGATGCTCTTTTTTCCATGCAACCAGATAAGGCCCCCGGGCCTGATGGGTTCCCCCCCTGATTATTTCAAGTTATGTGGGATGTTGTGGGGCCTGATGTCTGTGAGGCTATCTTAGAAATCCAAGCATCAAGATCCATCCATCCGAAGCTCAAATCTACCTTCCTAGCTCTCATTCCTAAGTCGCCCGCCTGCAAAAGTTTTTTTGACTATCGTCCCATAAGCCTCTGCAATGTTTTCTACAAGATTCTTACTAAGACCATTGCCAATCGTCTGAGATCCCTCCTCCCCTCTTTGGTAGGTTCAGCTCAGGGGAGCACCGTTAAGGGTATAAACATCCTTGACAGTGTCATTACTATTCATGAAACCCTCCATACTGCCCAATGTTCCAATAATGCTACGCTTTTCCTTAAACTAGACATGAATAAAGCTTTTGACAGAGTGGACAGGAGGTTCCTCTGTGCTGTCCTTTGCAAGTTGGGCTTCCATCATCACTGGATTGACCTTGTGAACAGTTGCATTTCCACTCCGTCCTTTTCTATGCTGATCAACGGGTCCCCCGCTGGATTCTTCCAGAGTGCTCACGGCCTCAGACAAGGTGATCCTTTGTCTCCTATTTTATTCATTCTTTTGGCAGAGGTCCTTAGCTGGTCTTTGAATGAAGCCCTCCATCGAAGCAATATTTTTGGCATTCTACCTACTTCCAGAGTTGATCCTGTCACTCACCAACAGTTTGTGGATGACACGCTCATATCCACTAGAGCGTCTGTCACTCAAGCCAAATCTATCAAGTGCATTTTGTCCCGATATGAGAAGGCTTCTGGCCAAAAAGTTAATTATTTGAAGAGCAAAATTTATTTTGTTAATACCCCTCTGTGTAGGCAAATTCGCATTGCTAGAATCCTCGAATGCACTATTGATTCCCTGCCTGCAACTTATTTGGGGTTGCCGCTAGTTTGCAATGGGCGAGGCGGTGGGAACATCTGGAATTCGATTTTGGAACGGCTTCATAAGAAACTCAGCACTTGGAAAGGCAAATTGCTATCTCAAGCTAGGAATGCAACCCTCACCAAAGCATGTATTCAAGGTATTCCCACATATTTCATGTATGTTTTCATGCTTCCTGTGTTTATCCATTCCAAAATCGAGCAGATTCAAAGGAATTTTCTCTGGTCTAGCAGTGAAGAAAAATCTAGAATTCCTCTGGTGGCGTGGGATAAGGTTTGCCTTCAAAAGGACCAAGGGGGCATGGGATTGAGAAGATCCAAGCTCATGAACACTACCTTAATTTCCAAACATGCTTGGAGAATTCTTATTAATGCACCGACGGAATGGGTCAATATAGTTAAAAGAAAGTATCTTGGGGAAAATTCTCTCCTGGAAGCTGAGTCTCCTCATGAAGCTACGACTTTCTGGAAGATGGTGCTTCAGGGCTATTCGATGATTAACAGGGGTGCTCATTAGATCTTGGGGGATGGATCTATGATCATTTTTTGGAGAGACAGGAGGGCTACAGATGAAGCTCTTGCTGTAAATCAGAACTTGGCTGGCTTGAGGGCCCAGATTGATCCAAACAGTCATCTCAAGGTTTCGGATTGCATTGACCGGAGTTCCCTTCCCCCTCGATGGAAACTTTCAACAGTGGATGGGTTTGATAATGAGGTGAATTTATTGTACAGAGTCCTCCAATCGGTGTTAATTCCTTCGATCATAAGAGATGACAAAATTATTTGGAGCAACACGTAGGTTGGGCGGTTTTCTATTAAGTCCGCTTATGATCTTCTATCGTGTGAGGCTGTTGTGGACCCCCGATGGAAAGCAATTTGGAGGAAAGGGATTATTCCTAAGATTAATTACTTTGCTTGGATTGCCTTTTATAACAAAACCCTTACCATAGACAATCTCCACAAGAGAGGCCTTGCAATTCCCAACAGGTGCTATCTTTGCTTAGCTGACTATGAAACATTCGATCACTTATTTTTGCATTGCCCCTTTTCCCATTTGGTCCTAAGCTATGTGTTGTCTTCCTTCCAAGTACTCTGGTGCTCCCCTTGCTCCCTTAAATATGCCTTCCTCCAATGACCCAAGCCCTTTAAGAATTCTAAGATCCGATTCCTTTGTGAGGCTACCTTTCACCATTCCATTTGGAAAATTTGGCTAGAGCGTAATGCTAGAGTCTTCAGCAAGATCCCTAGAATGGCTCCCTCTATTGCCCAGCGGGCCTTATCCTTTGTTGTCGAGAATTCAAAAACTATTCCTAGCTCCCACCCTCACAATCCTTGGGAGGCAATTATTTTCAAAAGACTAGACCTTGGCTCCTCTTCCAGAGTTGACTTAGTGAATGGCCACAGGGAGGTCACTTGGACCAAACCTCCTTTGGGGTGGATCAAAATTAATTTTGACGGGGCTGCTAAAGGCAACCCGGGGCCCGCTGGTTCCGGGGGGCTTGTTAGGGACCATAATGGGAAGCTGATCTTGGCCTACTATGAAAATCTGGGCCCTCAGACCAATCATTTTGTCAAAGCCCGTGGTGTGTTGAAAGGGTTGCAGGTCATATCGAATGATCCTAGGCCTTTAATTATTGAAGGTGATTCTCTAAACATTATCAACTACCTTCGTGGCTCCAAAGACCCATCGTGGCAGGTCCTGAATATCATCCTCAAGGCTAGGATGCTCCTCTCTCTGTGCACCAGGTGGGAGGCGAGGCACATCTATAGAGAAGGTAACCGGGTGGCGGATCACTTGGCCAACAAAGGACTAATGACCACATGCCCGGTTGTTTCGCGTTCTCGTTTCCCAATCGAGGTGGACAGTTTGGCCA
Organism: Wollemia nobilis; assembly: GCA_028583015.1. Lineage (NCBI taxonomy): Eukaryota > Viridiplantae > Streptophyta > Pinopsida > Araucariales > Araucariaceae > Wollemia > Wollemia nobilis. Next base: position 4,173,308 of record JAQPPZ010006183.1, on the reverse strand, counting down.
AGGCAGATATTCCCTCATGATGAATAATTTGTATCATAGGTCTTCTCCCAAAGTTTGTTGATATATTGTCTTCGACTATTATTTTGTTTTAATGTATTTCAAGATCAAGATTTCTAGGGCTGTCCGCGTCTTCTGGGGCCCTCGGGCATTTTGTATTTCCCTGTCTTTTTTACGAACTGTTCTATTTACCCAACCATCCGGCATGAAATATCTTTTAGCAAGGCTGATTTTGTACTTAAGGTTTTGGGATCCTTTATAAAAACCCACAATTAATCTATCATTATAATTACCAAAAAAAAAAGTCTTCACTACCCAAATAATGTAATACAAGGGGGTGTTAGAGTATATTACATCATTTGGATCATGTAAATGTACCACCCTTGGTACATAACTAGAGTAGTAGATTAATTTAGGGAAATTTAGCTAGTTACTTCAAGTAATATAATAAATGCACAAGTGTTTATGTGTAAGTTGTAAATGTGCAAGGTTTCCCCTTGTACATGTAAATAGAGTGTTGGCCAAGCAATCCATATTTCTATATAAAGGGCCTTGTAGTGAGTGATTATATATCATTGTAGGTAGTAGTATTCGTGGTTTGTACATTACCATATAGATTTGTGATGGATACAATGTAGTTCTTCAGTATTAGTTCTGGAGTGTTCATTTCCTCCATGTTGTATTGTATCATTTTTATCACTTTCCATTAATAGCATATTTCAACATCTTACATTTTTGCATATTTTATATCCTATGATTGTATTCTCCCTTAACATACATCGTAAAAATCCAACAATATGAGGGAATGAAAATTAATGGAAGGAGAAATAATAATGTTTCCTAAAGAAATACATTTGTGATGGTATAAATTCAATTACTACAATGCAGGTTAAACAATAATGAGCTAATGGTAATTGATCTATCAGCCTAGCTTCAGACAACATCATCCTATGATGGCTTCAGACCTGATGGTATCCTTCAAGATAAATTTTAGCATAATGGCATGATGGCATGGCTTGTGATGGTATGGCTTATGAAGATATGGCTCATGATAATAGTTAACATATTAGCATGACATCTCTCCACATGATGGTATTGCTCCTAATGATGTCTAGCATGTTAACCTTTCTTATGTTGATAGTTTGGTTTAGATAACATCGACAAGCATGTCAGTACTTGGTTTATAAAACATCGATAAGTATGTTAGTAAATATATATTATGATGGCATTGGCTCCTGCAACTTAACTCTCTCACCTAAAGGTGGTGCAAATCTTGTATCCATCTATAAAATCCTACCTACAATATTTATGACATAGAGATAAAAATATAACATAACACCAATATCAATGGAGATATAATTGGCATAAGTGAATGGATTTGCATTATCATTATAATTATGTACATTTTAGTCTATGACTGCAACAATACTATGCCTAGCCTTACGCTGTAACAGTAATGTATCTCTCCCTCATACATGGACTAGCTTCTCAATGCAATGGATACAAACTGAATTGTAGGAGGTTTATTTATACTTTAATCCTAGTGGTTATCAAAAATACTTCAGGGTGACATGACACAACTACCAAAAATACCTATTCTAAACAACCTTAATCAATATGCTAATTAACATAAATATTAATTGTTTACAATGATGATTGCATGTTGCATTACCTCTAAATTTTCAATTATTCCATTTGACCACATTACATTTCATTTTGACCATTTTAACATAACATTTCATTTGGTACAAAACCTATAGACGTTTTTACAAATAGTTTTACCTCCATTTGTATCTCCCTAATATTTGTTGAGTTTCTATGCTTTACTGTGGAAACATGAAAATCCCCTTCCTTTGGCTAGTTATTTCTAGATTTTTGCTTCCAGTAAGCCTCTTTTTTTGCTAGTATATTGTAAAATTCTAATTGTAGCTCTTTCTCCCTCTAATACAATATTTCACCCTTTCCCTTCTAACCAATTTCTTCTTCGAACTATGATATTTCTTGTATAAGGGATTTTTTGTCTATATATGTTTTCAAAGACCTATTTGTTCCATACTTTGATTTCTTTTTTTATATTTTTAAATTTATCTACTACCATGTACACTGGATAATTCCACCATTCCTCTATTACTTCAAATATGTTTATGTTTTGGAACCACATGAACTCAAACTTAAAAGGTATACTACTCCTTATGACTTCCTAATTTATCCAAAGGACTAATGGATTGTGGTCTAATCTTGATCTTGGTAATGTAGTAAAAAAATGTTCTAATATATCCACATACCATTCTAATGATAGGAGCACTCTATCTATCTTCACTTTAATAATATTATCTCCTAGTATTTTATTGGTCCATATAAATTTATCACCATCCACCTCCATATCTATCAAACCACTTCTTGATATAAAGTTACTTAGATCTTCCATGCTTTTTGAGTATCCTTGAGTTCCTCCTTTCTTTTTTTGGACATAAGTGGAGTATTGAAATCCCTTGCTACCAACCACTTGATTCCTATTGCATATTCTCTTATCTACTCCACTTCCTTCCACAAGTCCTTCCTTTCCTTACAATTATTAGGAGCATATATATTTATCACTAAATAGATCATTTTACTTGTTTTGACTATAAACATCATAGAGAATTGATTTCTCCCTTTGAACGCTACCCCTCCTTCCAAAAATTTTGAATTCCACATTGTTTCTAATCCTCCTGATACCTGTATTGCTTCTATTTACTTTTTTTTGCCTTTCTTCCAAATACTTTGTTTAACTCCTTTCCAAAATACTACTTTCATTTTAGTTTCCTAGATAATGAGTATCTCTAGTTGGTTATCCCTTATCATGGATCTCACCAACCTTTGTTTGTTAGGGGTATTAATTTCCCTAACATTCCATGTTATCATTTTTATTTTTCCCTACAATTGGTGGGATTCTACACACCCATAATTATTCTTTATTTTTTTCCCTCTATTAGATCCCTATCTATATATTTTCTTATTTTCTACTCTAATGAAGGTCTTTTTGCATTCTTCTTAGGTTCTAATCCTAGATCTATATGTTTCTTTGCACTTATTTTCATTCTCACATTTGAGCCTTCCTGGTATCTTGTATTCATTGAAGATTCCTCTTTCTACTTCTTCTCTTTTCTTGAGGATTCCTTAAGTGTGCAAGGAACCACTTCAAGCTGATTTTCTTGTATTTCTTTATTTCTAAATGAGTATTAGCTTTCCTTCCTTTTTTCTTCTTCATATTTCTTTTCATTTTTTTCTCCCTCCTAAACTAATTCTTGATTCTCTACATATTTTTTATTCCTTTCTTCTATTGGTTGTTTTGTTTGTGCCTTGGATCTATCCTCTTATCTTTCTTATCAATGATTTATCCCTCCTAAACTAGTTCTAGATCTTCTACATCATTCTTATTCACTTCTTCTCTGGTGTGTTTTGTCTCTATACTAGATTCTTCTCTTAAGTTTTTTTCCTTGTCTATAACACTCATATGTTCCTTACTTTTTATCTCAACTTCCTTTCTCCTCCAAGTCTTTCTTGTATTTTTGCCTTTTTTATTTTCATTATTCATATAGTATTTTATCAAATGGCATGTCCTTCTATATGCTTTGCAATAGAAGAGGTAATTTTTAAATATGATTGGTCGATTCCACTATTGCCATTTTGAAACTAACTTAACTTGGTTAGGGCCTTATTTTCTAGATTATTTCATGACACACCCTTGCAAAGAAAGAATTTTTACTCTCTTGTTATGCAATCTACTTATATGTATCTTCCAATATAATTTTCTATAACTTCCAAAACTTCTTCCTCCTAAAATTCCATTGGTAATCCTAGAAGTCTCATACTAGAGCAATATCAATTCTTTCATTATTTGGGCTCAATTTAAGTGACCATGTTTTGAGGAATAATCCTTTGTTACCTTTAAAATAAGGTCCTCCACCTAAGATCTGCATACATTATTTTTCTTCTATAAAGTATGCCATAAAGAATCATTTTGGGAGAATTATGAATTCTACCCTACCTTTGATCTTCTATTGCCTCATGGCCTAGTATTTTAATTGTTATAGCTTTCATTTCTAGCCTATGAAATTCCCTATAAGGATATTATTATTTTATTGATGTGTTCTATCTAGTATATTGTTTAGAATATTCATTTGTATTCCTTCTACACTAGTTTCTAAGTTTTTTACAGTATGTTTATCCTTGTTCTCTTTTCCTTTATATCCACTTTTAACAATCTCTACCCAACTACAAATATCATTGTTAATTATTGTAGTCTTGTGTTTATTCATATCCATCTAGCTATTTTGCTTCTCTTTGCTTTAAAATAGTTCTTCTAGATCCACACTCTCATTCTGATCAACTCCTAACTCTTGAACACCTATCTTTTCCTCATTTTCCTCACTCATATTTTCCACTGCTAAGAATATTGATCCATATTTATTGTATCTTCATTCTTCTAATACATCCTCCCTTAGTTGGTTTCCAATCTTGATTCCTCATTTGTTACCTATTTTTAAATTTCCATCTGGACTCAAATCCTCACTTTCCATAACCTAGATTAAAAATTTCCCTCCCCCGTGTTCTTTTTCTTTTCTCTTCTCTTATTTTTTTGTTACTTCTTTTTATTTCTTTCTTCTACTATTTTTTAACAAAATCAAAACTATAATGAATACTAGGGAGTGGTTATTGTCTCCACTTTGCAATAGTCAACATCAAAATGGGCAGAAAAATTCAACTCACAAGTTAATAGATCATAGCATCGTCAGTTAATAGGTAAAAAATAGCAGATCATGGGTTTAAAACATGTACGACTAGCAATGGATTCTAAGGGAATCTTCTAGTGTTGTTCCCCTTACCCTTGTCTAATAATTGCCACTAAAAATCATAAGAAACTCCAACAAAAGTAAAATATAAAACTAAAGATGAATCTAAATCCTTTGACACTTGACACCTCCATATCAAAAAATTCTTGAAATCAAACCTTTGACCTATGGCTCAAAATTTTGGTAAGAATATCGTTGTCTCTCTGGAAAATAAAACCCTTATTCTACTACTTGGTTTCAAGTTTCATGCTAATTTTTCTTCAATCCCTTTTTATTGTGTCACACTAGGGTTTTCCAAAATATAAAACTAAACAAATATTTTTTCTATCTCTAGATAATATTTTTCTATGCCCCTTACCCTTATCTAATTACCATCACCATAAATTGTAAGAAACTCTAGCAAAGGAAAAAACTAAAATCGAATCCAAATTCAAATCCTTCAATACCTCCACCTCAAAAAAACCCAAAATTGAACCCCTAACCTGTGGCTCAAAATTTTGGCAAGAATCATGTTGTATATCTAGAAAATAAAAGCCCTTTTCTTCTACTTTTTTCTAATCTTAATGTTATTTTTATTTAATCTCTTTGTATTATGTCATACTAGGTTTTTCCAAAATATAAAACTAAAAAAATATTTTTGCTTTGTCTCTTGAAAATTTGTTTACTTTTTTCCCTTCCCTTCTTTGATCGTCATCACCATAAATAGTAAGAAAATCCAACAAAGGTAAAAACTAAAGCTTAATCCAAATCCAAATCCTTTGACACCTCCACCTCAAAATTGAACCCTTGACCTATGGCTTAATCTTCTAGCAAGAATCTCATTGTCTCTCAAAAATAAAATTCCTTCTTTCACTACTTTGTTCCAATCTTCATGTTGTTTTTTCGTCAACTACTTTATGTCATGCCACACTAGGGTTTTCCAAAATATAAAATTGAACAAATATTTTTATTGTGTCTCTAGAAAATATTTTTGTTGTGCCCCTTGCCCTTATTTGGTTGTCATCACTAGAAATTGCAAGAAAATCTAGCAAAGATAAAATTAAAATTAAAGTCGGATACGTTTACTAAGATGAAATCCTTGAGAAATTTTAGGTATTATCTAGCCCAAAAATACTATTTTTGTTATGCATCCAAATGTTAGGTCTATGGTTTTTCATGGGAAATTAGGAGAAAAATAAATAGGATGGATAAAAAAAATACAAGAATTTAATATTCTAAAATAAAGTCTACTAAATTGGTAAGGGAAAAGACCTTTCCAAGAACCTAACCATGGCATATTCAAGTGAACACATAACATTAGTCAAAGAGGACAATCTATGAGAATTAATTTTATGGATGGGTAATATCAAGTGATACATGCTAATAGAAGTGCCTAGAGGTTTAATAGTTGTAGACATGGAAAATTGACCCACCCGAGTCATTTGTCCTAGAACTCTTGAGAAGGTCCTCAAACTTGTCTAAGCACAAGTTTGGGCCTCCTTCCCCTTGCTTCTTCTTTTTTCCTAGCTTTGCCAAAATTGTGATCACTCCTTACAGGATGCAATTTTCTCAGGATATCGGCCCTCCCCTAAGTTGTCTTTTCATTTTCCCATCCTTTTGCCCTCCAAACCTCTTATAAATAGAGGTTTCGGACTTTATTTTCTCTTAGAAGAATTTTTTAACCTAAGCTTTTGAAAAGAGAAGGATTGCAAGTTTTCCAAGTGATTCTAAGTTCTAAAGAGTGATTATCTTCTAACAAGATCAAGTTCTGATGTTGCTTTATTGTTGATTTGCTGCTCTTAGTGGACAAGTGTGGGATCCTTGAGGAGGAATCTACAATTTGTGGAGGTCTTCATCTTTTTTTCTATTCTTTCACTACCATTAGGTTTATTTTTGCATTTTTGTGTTCATAAAATCTTTTATTCTGCATTTTGCATTTAAATTTGCATTCATTTGTTGTTTTTGTACTTCTATTGTGAAATCATGTCCCTTTTTTACAAGGTGTGATTTCGATAAAACTTGAAATCATGGTCACCCCTTACGGGATGTGATTTTATTTTTTCTAGGTTTAGGGGTAAGGTTTCACTCCCAAACCCTCATCTTTCACTTGCATGTTCTATTTAGGCCATAACATTGTTATCTACTTTCTATTTTTTGCACTGTTTTATTTTATTGCATCTTGTCTTGTTTGTTTCCAAAAAATATCAACAATCACTTTTTCTTTTGAATAGGACCAAGGGGGTTTGATTTTTGTGTCTCCAAGCTCAATATTATAGTATCCTAAGTAGAACCCCAAACTTTGATCAAATTTTCTAGGATTTTGTGAAGTTGTTTTATAGGATTCGAAACTATGGGATACATCTAGATGTTAGTCAAAAGCTAAGGTCAATTGTTAGATTAGATAAGTTCTCTAATTCAAGCTCTTAGGTTGTTTGTTGTTTGATTTTTGTCCATTTCTATTTTAAAAATCTATATCATAAATAAAAATAAATATGTTGTTCTCATTTCTAGGCATTTGAAAGAATAAAATCATATAGTTTGCACTCTAGGCTAAATCTATTTGTGCATTCTCTCAAGCCCTTTCTAAAGATAAAAGAATTTATTTTATTGCAAGCTAGGGTTTTGTTATCATTGAAAATCAAGAATCATACTAGGGTTAGTCCTTGTTTTTTCGTATTTTTGTTTGCTTGCATTGTTCTTTCATTCTCAAAGATTGGATTTTTAGAAATACCAAACATAGGTGTTTGATTAAAATACACATCAAAAATTTCATCCTTGGAATTGTTATGAGTCCTTAAACTATTCCTATGAACCATTCAATCCCCAAGCCCTTGAGTGTAGATAATATAACACATCCCTGTGGTTACCTCGTCTCCTAATGGATCCAATCGATAATCGTATGCTATAGGGTAGTTTTCCCCCTCTATAATAGTATTTAATAGTAAAGCAAAGGAATAGATTCAAATGAAAGATCACAAATTATACTTGGATTCATGGAACCCTATTCAAAAAAGGCTATGACTACATGTTGCTAAGATATTTCGAGAAAGAAATAATCAAAGACCTCATGACTAAATACCATCACAAACGTAGTGTAGCGAATTCTCACTACACTCAAAAGTTACCTTGAGTAAAACCTTAAGCAAGAATAAGCAAGCAGGAAAGAAAAAGATAGAGCATTGGGTAGGACAAAAGTAAAATTTATGATCAAATGAAGTCTAAAACTCAAGAACATAAAAGGCCCAAAAAATCAAAATTTATAAAACTCCCAACCAAGATACAAAGCAATATTTTTGATGAAGTTCGAAGGTAAAAAAAATAAAGTATCCGAGATTGAAAGATGATGAATACATTGAATTCATATGCCTATGACCAAGGCTACCTATGCTTCAAAGACAGGATGATAAGATGTACAATATTTCAATATAAATAGTTATTTTCCAATAAGGATACATGGCAACCTAGGGAAGTAGTTGGCACGTTACAAGCAGGAGTAATGGAAGCCATACTAGGAGAATATCCCAATTCAAGTGATATTAATTTCCTACACTTAGACTCGAAGAATCCCTAGAAAAGATAGATGAAAATGACAGAAGTGCAGAAGCATCCAAGGACTCAAAAAATGTAGAATTAATGATTTTAAATCTAAATATCTTAAAAGGACAACAAATCCATCTAAGATATGACTTGATGAATAGAGGAACAGTAATTTTGAAATCTTTTCATAATTTTGGAGGGAAACTCTTCCTATTGTAATCTATAAATAGTAATAGACTTAGCTTTGTAAAGGATCAACAAGTTTGTAATTATTTGTATTTATACTTTCCTTTCATTTCTCTCTATAAAAATAATTATGGTTCCTAAGCAGCTTTTGGGTAATTTCAAACCCTTTCTTCTAGCATAATCTTTGTAAAATTTTGCTTGCACTATATACATGGGAGCCTATGTCCATTTTTTGTCCTTTGACTACAGATTGTTGTTGTGTATGTGTATGTGTTTGTAATATTTTGCTTGGCTATCATATTTGTGAATTTTATGTGTGTGTGATGCGTTTGCATCTATTTTTAGATCGATTCACTTACTAGCTTGGCTCTCCTACAGGACCCATCTGCTCATATATGCATATAACTAGTAAATTTTGATTGCACTTCATTGTATCGAGGAGAGAAAGTGTTCACCACTAGCACATAGCGTTTAGGCCTATTTTTTTAGGAAGATCTTAGAAAATATCTTGGTGCATCACTTCCTTTTATTTTTTGAGTTTGTTTATTTTCTTACACCCCTTTCCCTTTGTAGAGCAACTAGTACCTTGAATATTACATCTTAACAAGGAGTCAACCTTGTAAAAACTCTCGGAGGCCCTGGATTGAATCGAACCTCATGCTCTTGTAGCCTACTATGTCGCTTTAATGTGACGTATGATTATCACAAGTGGATACAATCAAATATGACAATAGGTAGCTAATATTCAACATAGATGATAGCCCATTAGATTTTGAGAGTTGGGTACAATTGGACAACTATATTCAAAATTTTCTTTCAATGGGTAAAAATTTGTCATGCATGCCATATCTACATGGATTGAATGATGAAAGTTCCTATTCCACTAAATCCAAACATAGTAACTAAAGTTTTTTAATGATGGGTAGTAAACTTTCTTAGAAAAGTAAATCTAATGTCTAGTGAAGGACATGGTTAGATTCTAAAAGCCATTGACTATTTTACTAGATGGATAAATGTTATTCCAATAAAAGTAGCTAATCAATAGGTCATCATCCAACTATTGAAGGACATTATAATTGGGTTTATAATACCCTCAATGGTATCACTAATAATATCACCCCATTCACAAGAGCAAAGGTGCTTTGGTTCACACTAGAATATGGTTTTATCTTTAAGACCTCGTCAAATTATTATCTAGAAGGTAATGGCTTGGATGAATTCATAATTCAAATACGAAGCTTTGGTGATAAAATAGGAAAAATATAGGACTATTCTAGGATGAAATGATAGGTTTTATTCCTTCTATAATGGGATTTATAAATCAACAAATTACAAGCCCCCAATGCTTATGAGTTAGTTATGATGGGAGGGGTGTGTTAGAATTTAATGCTTTAATGATTGTATTATGAAAGTGAAAGGGTGTTTAAATACAATGGTTGCTCAAATATGGAATAACAACCTTCAACTAATCCTATAACTACCCTTGTCCCCTAGTGAAACTCATAAACCATGTGTTGAGTGGTTACTCAACTTATATTCATATTATACATGATGTAATAACTCCTAACATTCCTCCTTATTACATCATAGTCTTGGGGAGAAAACTTTAGAATTATTTAAATTTAATACATCCAAGGGGTTTGGTGAAGATGTCTACACATTGCTCTTGAGAAGGAAATAATTTGAGTTGAATGTTTAGCTATTGAACATGTTCATGGATGAAGTGGCACTCCATGTCAATGTGCTTGGTCCTTTCATGGAATACTAGATTATGAACAAGTTTCAATACTCCTTGGTTCTCATGATGCAATATTATAGGTTTATCTTGTGAATTCTCATATTTTTCAATATATGTTTTGTTAGAATATATTACATCATTTGGCTATGTAAGTCTCAAGAACGATATATAGAAGCATCGCCAGTATTGCCTAGAAAAGAACCAATATGGCTCAGAGATACTCTCAGAGAATCAAATTTGGAAATAATGTGGGATATCGCTTCTATAGGGTCACAAACTCATAGCATGACCAAAATAATTAGAGGAATATTAAATGACTCAGTAGAACCATCATCAACTTATCAAGTACTAGAAAACTCATACTCAAAAGTAGCTATGGAATCTGAATATGCATCACTCAAAAATAATAAGACATGAAATATAGTAAATCTACCTCTAGGAAAGAAAACAGTAGGATGTAAGTGGGTTTACAAAATCAAATACAAAGTGTATGTAACACTTAACAAATACAAAGCTTGACTAGTAACCAAAGGATATACTCATACAAAGGGAATTTATTATGAAGAAACATTCACACCAAAAGCTTGAATGACCACTATTAGAACAATATGTGCACTAGCAGCACATCAGGGATGGAAACTTCATCAGATGGATATGAAAAGTGCATTCCTTAATGATATGACACAACATAAAGGCTTTGTTATTCAATGATAGGAAAGCAAGGTATGCAAACTAAATATATATCTTTATGGGTTGAAACAATATCCTGTAGAATGGAATATAAATATCAATGATCACTTATTACATATTGATTTCAATAGAAATTCATCAGATCCTAGTCTATATACCAATAAAAATGGAAATGATATCTTGATTCTCATAGTGTATGTTGATGACATAGTGATTACTAGAAGTTTATAAAAGTTAATAAATGATATCAAAATGGATCTAGAAAAGTCATTTGAAATGACAGATCTAGGTCTAATGAACTACTGCCTTGGTCTAGAGAATTATCAAGGAGAAGATAGAATAGTTATCACTCAATCAAAGTATGCAAAATTTCTCCTTGAAAATTACAGGATGAAATAATGTAAGCCCAAAGATACACCAATGGAACAAGAATTCAACTATCCAAAAATGATAAAACACCATTGGTTTTAGCAACAATGTATCATCATTTGATCGGAAGTCTCCTATATCTAACAAACAACTGACTAGACCTAGAATTTGTAGTAAATTATCTTTCTCATTTCATGCAAGAACCAATGGAAAGTCATTGGAAAGCTACAAAAGAATACTAAAATATATCAAAAAGACTATAGACTATGGATTAACTTATATGAATGATGTCAAAGATGTTTATCTATAGGGATACTCAAATTTAGATTATGTTGGATCTATTTATGATAGGAAATCCACCTCAGGTTATATCTTCTATCTCGTATCAGGACCCATATCTTGGCACAACAAGAAGCAACATACAATATCACAATCATCAAGCGAAGTAGAATACTAAGCAACAAGAGATGCAACATGTTAAGATCTATGGCTATAATACATACTATATGACATGGGAATCAAATGAAATTCTACTATGATATTCTATAATAATCAAATGTGCTAAATCTGATCAAGTATCCAATCATACATGAAATAACAAAACATATTGAAACTTGATGTCATTTCATCAGGGAATATTTTCTAAACAAGCATATCATCCTCAAGTACGTTCCTACAAAAGATCAGCGAACAGACATCTTTACAAAGGCACTTCGAAAAATCAAGTTTCAAATATTTAGAGATCATCTATGTAATACAAGAGAACTTCATACTAAATAATGTAATGCAGGGAGGTGTTAGAATATATTACATTATTTGGCTATGTTAGATTACTTTAGGGGGAAGTTATCTAGTTACTTCATGCAATGTAATAAATGAACAAGTTTCAATGTGCAAGCTATAAATGTGAAAGGTGTCCATTGTATAGCTAGGTAGTGATGCATGTCATTAATAGAATCATTTAATCTTATGATTTTGCAAATTTGGAGTGGTATCCAAGGCTATCTACGATAGAAGGTTTGGGCAGATTACACTTCAGACATTCAGGTTACAAGCATTTATTTGGTGAAATAGATGTTGGTTTAGCCTTTTTGGTGTCACACTAAACCTAATTTGCAGAATGAAAACTAAATTAACTTGAAAGAATTGAAAACTAATTCTAATTTGAAGAAATTGAAATCTAACTACAATTGCAATAATTTAAATTGCTAAATTGAAATGTTGTTGAATTGAAATCCTAAATTACACTTGCAAAATTGAAACCTATTTTACTCTTGCAGAATTGAAATGATGCTTCTAAATAAAACTTATGCTAAAAACACCTATCAATGTCTTGCTATAGAAGATCATCAAGCTTCTGCTACAGTGACTGGAAACAAAATAAAAATTATTGAAAAACTGATAAAAGTTGTTGAAACATGAAAAAATAGGGGAACATGGAAAATAGGGGAAACACAGGTCTAAACTAATTTATCATATAACACACACATTGGATGCACAAAAACACAACTAAAACATGAATGCATCACATTAAATCAAAATAAGAAATGAAAAACATGATAAGCATCCTGCTAAATCTACTGCAACAAAGTTATGAGGAAAACCTATCATAAAATTCCTCCTTCCAGGTCTGAAAGTGGGCCCAAGCTTCCTAATATATAAGAATGTGGGAAACTATCTCTAACTACCTAACACTCACACTCACTCATGAACACAAGATAATTTAAGAAACTACACTTTAATGATTATTGCAAAACATTACAATTCTGCAAGAAAAATCCTACTTCTCACTGTTCACTATTAGCTACTGCTCACTATTATCAGCTATCAACTATCTACCCTCTAATTAGCTCAAAACATGAGGGATTAGTGTTATTTATAATGTCCTATTACATATACCTCGTGCTCAAATTAGCTATTTTTCTATTTCTTAGTGATTTGCAAACAACTTTGAAACTGAATTAGTCCAAATTAAGATAATTTTATGTTGCAGCATCATTCATTGGCCCTTGGAATGCATATCTAGTGGTGGAAGTGAGTTTGAGGTGGTTTATAACTATCTTGTACACCTATATCCATATTAAAATACCTTTTCCCTACCATTTTGGGTGCTCAACCATCCGTTTGATTAAAATTGGCTACTTTTTCCCTCATTTCGGAGCTTCTTCGGAATATCTGGTTGTGAAACAAACTTTATGCTCAATTGTGCTCAAAATGTCTAAAAAATAAGGTTCAACCAGATAGGACATCTTACCTATCCCTCAGAAGACTGTTCCAATTGGTTTTGCACGTAAATGTTGATAAATTCCAAGACTTCTAATAAAGTGATAGCTTGTTGGATTTTGTATGAGCTATTTTCTACAGTTGACAGTTTTGCTACACAATCATAGAAACTTGGTGCCAAATTGAAATTCAAACCATTTGAAATGTGGCAAAAGCATTCAAAAATTATTGTGAGGTGATAAAAAACAACACACAACATTTAACTTTTTAAAATGCACATTTTATTTGCTAATTAATCAAACTGAAACAGTGTAAAAAAATGTTGCACAATTGTCCTTGTTTTGTGATACCCTGTTGTTGTCCATTTAGACTATGTGGGAATACTTCTAAATATATAAAATGTCTTATTTAGCCCCTCTAAATACATTCCATCCATTTTCTCATGCTTTTCTTGACAACTTAAATGTGCTCCTTTAATGTGACAGCTGGCTAATTTTGTATGCTGCACAAAACTTGTCATTGCCCTGTTTTGAAGTAGAGATTATTTTGATGCCAAATCACTTGAAAACTCTGGTTTTGAAATGGGATGACACTTCAAACATGTTGGAGTTAGCCAAATATTTGAACATGCTTATCTGCTTTATTCTTCTATGTTATTTTCATCAACAAAATCATGTCAAAAACAATCACAAAATGTAGGAAAAATAGTCAAAATAGGGATATAGTGTTTCTAACATAAAATCATGCAAACACTTAACAAATAATATATTATAATCAACTATTTGGCCATTAACTTTGTCATATTCGGTAATATGGTAGTTTTTATATGTCAAACATAGTTCAAAAATGAGGTATTTTTGGGCCTCATCATCCCCCCAAATTGAACTAATGCATGTCCTCATGCATCCTAGTAGGCCATAGCAATATGCAGGTTTTATCCTTTTAAACAACATCTTTTGCCACCTAAGAAATTTTTACAATTTTTGAGAAATGACAAAGATGTAGCAATTTCTAAAAAAATTCAATTTTTGTAATTCCTACAATTTTTTCTTTTCTTCCCCTTTTTTATTCTGCTCTTTTTTTTGTTCTTGCATTTTTTTCAAATTTTTAATTTTCAAATTGCAATTCTTTGATTTCTACACATTTACCCTTCAATATTGCAATTTCTACAATTCCTAGAGTTTTAACTCTTTTTTTGCCCTTCTACAAATTTTAGTGTTGCAAAGTACTTCTTAAAAGCTTGATAGTATGTGATTCATTTTTCAATAGCCTTATTGTGTTGTTCTAATGGAAACATACCTAGCAGATGTACTACTACTAGTGGAATTTTTTGTTCTAACAACATTTCAACTTGAATGCCTATTTTTGTTGTTTTTGCACCTTTGAAATAAAATTGACAAAAATTTGATTTTGAATCTTTTTGAGAGATGTACTTATTTGTGGTGGGATGTTCTGAGCTTAAGTGAAATTAAACTTTGATGTATTGTGCTCTTTTTTCTGTTCTGTAGCATTTTCAGGAATTCTGGCATAGTTTTTGTCTCATTCTAAAGCTTCTTCGGAATGAGACTGTCATTCCGAAGCTATCTTTTTTCATTTTGAATATGCATCCAAAAATGCAAAAATGACCTCATATGCAAAAGTTAGTCTTAGATTCTATTATGGTCCCATATCTAGGGTGTGTGAGTCTTCCAAAACATATAAAATCCCTTCTCCATCCTTTTGTTTAGATGTTATTATTCATTTTGTATGTTGATGTTTTATTGTTGTAGTAGTAAAACAGAATCTTCAAGTGCATTTTCCAAATTATCCTCCTCAAACTTATGAGGTAATTATGAGATATCAACTTGCATTTCTCCTTCTAAAACCTGCCCTGTTAATTCAAATAGAATTGTTGCCATGTCTATCCCAAAATCCGGTTTTTGCAGACAGTTTTGAATTTCTCATGCAACTAAGGGCAGAAGGAAGTGTTTCTTGATATTTTGAACAACATGTTCTATTTTTAACTTGCCAATATTGTACAAATAGTTTATGCCAAATACTAATTATCATACACAAAATGCTAAATGCTTACTATGACTAAATGTAAGAAACACATACCTTACTATCTTGATAATTTATCATGCACCTTACAAGTTGCTTTCGATGATTGTTAGCTAATATTCTGAAATCAAAGACAACATATGTGTAGTAGGTGAGATTTGTACAATGGTAGAACAATGATGGGTAGATCAAATCAAGGCAATGCACATCAAAAAACTGGTTTTTATGCAATCCAATTCAGCAGCGCTTCCGAGAAGGTTTTCACTACTAAATTATTCATTTTTCCTCTTTCCTTCTTTTTTTCATCTTTTTATTTTCATTTTTTCATCAAAAGAGACTGTCATTTCTGGTTTTCAACCAACTTTTGTCTTCTTTTTTTTTTAGAGGCTTCAATGAGATAGAATATATCTCATGAGGCTGCAATGAGATAATGTCTCTCATTATTATTTGGATAAGAACAATCCTTATTCTACAAAAAGCACATCAATCTTTCTTGTATGAAAACAATATCTTTTTCTACAAGAAAACAATGATAATGAAGCAACCTTTCATTCCACATGAGTAGTAAGAATCTTCTTTTGTCATTATTACCTATTTATTGCTGGAAATGAAGTATTGACTTCATTGTTCATCCTCCATGCTGAAATTGATGCATATCCTCATGTATCCTCATTTTGTGGGACATGCCTTATGCTACAATTTTTTCTCTTTTTTTTTTATTTTCTTTTTCTCTCTTTCTCTCTCTCTCTCTCTTTTCTTTTGTCTCTCTTTTTTTCAACTATTTTTTCTCTTGTCTTGCTTGTGCCCATGAAGGAAGTTCACAAACAAGATTATTCTTCTTTTTTGCTTTTCTTGTATTTTCTTTTTTTTCTTTTTTCAAACTTTTTAGCATCACTCTAAATCTGACATGGAAGAGAAATTTTCATCCATCATGTGTACATCCAATTGTGGAATCTGCTTCAAGAGCCCCTCCTTAGTTAATTGTGCATGGTATACCTGAAGGTAATTTCCATTCACCACTAACTTCCTCTATGAATCACCAATGGTAGAAAGAAGCACTACTCCATATCTGAACATTTCTTCAATAAATTATGGTCCAATCCACCTAGTATGAAACTTCCTAGGAATATCTTCATAACAAGAATTGAATAATAAATCCCAATATCCTTGTTGAGATTTTTTACTATCATGCCATAACTTTTGCTACTATTTTATCACTTTTGTTTAATGCAATTCATTTTCCAAATTATCCTCCTCAAATTTATGAGGCAATTATGATATATCAACTTGCATTTCTCCTTCTAAAACCAGCCCTGCTAATTCAAATAGAATTGTTGCCATGTCTATCCCAAAATCCAATTTTTGCAGATAGTTTTGAATTTCTCATGAAACTAAGGGTAGAAGGAAGTGTTTCTTGATATTTTGAACAACATGTTCTATTTTTAACTTGCTAATATTGTATAAATAGTTTATGCCAAATACTAATTATCATACACTAAATACTAAATTCTTACTATAACTAAATGTAAGAAACACATACCTTAATATCTTGATAATTTATCATACACCTTACAAGCTGCTTTCGATGATTGTTAGCTAATTTTCTGAAATCAAAGACAACACATGTGTAGTAGGTGAGATTTGTACAATGGTGGAACAATGATGGGTAGATCAAATCAAGGTAATGCACGTCGGAAAACTATTTTTTATGCAATCCAATTCAGCAACGCCTTTGAGAAGGTTTTCACTACTAAATTATTCATTTTTTCCCTCTTTCCTCCTTTTTTTTCATCTTTTTTTTTTCATTTTTTCATCGAAAGAGGCTGTCATTTCTAGTTTTCAACCAACTTCTGTCTTCTTTTTTTTAGAGTCTTCAATGAGATAGAATGTATCTCATGAGGCTGCAGTGAGAGAATGTCTCTTATTATTATTTGGATAATAACAATCCTTATTCTACAAAAAGCACATCAATCTTTCCTATATGAAAACAATATCTTTTCTACAAGAAAAAAATGATAATGAAGCAACCTTTCATTCCACATGAGTGGTAAGAATCTTATTTTGTCATTATTACCTCTTTATTGCTGGAAATGAAGTATTGACTTCATTGTTCATCCTCCATGCTGAAATTGATGCATATCCTCATGTATCCTCATTTTATGGGACATGTCTTATGCTGCAATTTTTTCTCTATTTTTTTAATTTTATTTTTCTCTCTTTCTTTCTCTCTTTTCTTTTGTCTCTCTTTTTTTTCAACTATTTTTCTCTTGTCTTGCTTGTACCTACGAAGGAAGTTCACAAACAAGAATATTCTTCTTTTTGCTTTTCTTGTATTTTATTTTTTTTATTTTTCAAAATTTTTAGCATCACTCTGAATCTAACATGGAAGAGAAATTTTCTTCCATCATGTGTACATCCAATTATGGAATTTTCTTCAAGAACCCCTCCTTAGTTAATGGTTCATGGTATACCGAAGGTAATTTCCATTCACCACTAACTTCCTCTATGAATCACCAATGGGAGAAAGAAGCACTACTCCATATCTGAACATTTCTTCAATCAAGTATGGTCCAATCCACCTAGTCTGCAACTTCCCAGGAATATCTTCATAACAAGAATTGAACAATAAAGCCCAATCTCCTAGTTGATATTTTTGACTATCATGCCATAAATTTTGCTACTCTTTGATCACTTTGTTTAATGTAATGCATCCAACCAAAGTTCATCAAATGCCTTAAGATGTAGAATCTTGTCAATATGTACTTGCAACAATTCAATTCCAATTTCCAAAGATGTTAAAAGCATTAGTAACTCAAATTCAACAAGAAAATGTGGTTTCTTTTCATAAATCAGTTTATATAGTGTAAAATTGAGTATGTCTAATATATGATCAATAAAAATAAAAAGGTCCTTATGTATGAATGTATTCAGTTCTTGATAATATTCACACACTCTTAGTTTCCTATTTTTTTTTGGAATAATAACCAATGGAGGAACCCATCGATTATCAAAAATTGGATAAATAAATCCAACCTCTAAGAGTTTTTTTTATTTTGGTTTTGATAATATCTCTTAATGTAGGACTTAATTTTATTTGCAATTGTTTCATAGGTTTAACATCTTCAAGATATTCCCTATGAGCGCATACATTAGGATGAATTCCTGGCATATCTTTGTATTTCCATGGAAAGGCAATTAAATGTTGTTCTAAAATAGCAAATAGTTTTTTTTTGTTCATTAGTTAGCCAGCTAATAATGTTCAAGAATTTTCTTGGTTGTACTTCAATTTGGTTCATTCTTAGGAGGACATAATTTACCCCATTGTATTTTCTTACTAAGGAGTTTAATGGAAGTTTCTATGTGTCGATTTTATATTTCTTCCTCTTTATCTAGGGTTGATTTATGTGTTTCTGGACTAAACGATTCTTGTGTTTCTCCATTGACTTTTATCTCTTCAATAATGGGTGGAACAAGCTCAAGTAAGGTCTTTTTTTAGCACAAATGGATGTTGTTGTAGTCAATAACATTTACTGTAGTATTTTTACCAGATTCAGCTACATAGACAAGGGCTACCTATCCTGTATTATTCATATTAGCCATAGGTTGGGCTGGAGGTGGTGGTTTTTTTACTTGCTCTGTTTGTTGTTGTTGGGATCTCTCTTGAGAAAAATTTGGACCAGGCAACAAATTTTGTGTCTCTAGAAAATTTTTGAATTGTGGAAGTAAATGGCATTTATTAGTGATATGTCCATTTGAAAAAATGCTACAAATAGTTGATATAGATGTTTTGTTCAAAGGATGGTCTTGTATATTTGCCATGATGGCTTCCCAACACTTGGTAAAAATTTGTTTATACTACCCTGATGATATGGATACAAAAAGTGTAGCACAAGCATATGGCTCCTCTAATTTTTTCAAGATAGTGTATGCTTCCTGACAATGAGGATGATGGATTTATTTTAATTTTATCAAAAATTTTAAACATAGGCAATTCAACCCCCTAAGTGTGAATATCACTTCCTTGTGATTTCTTGCTTGTATTCTAAATGGACTGAAATACCATTTACCAAAAATTGTTAATTATACAATTTATTTATCCATATTTCACTCCGAAGTTCACAATTTAGCACAATTAACAATTATTGGGTTGCTTTTACCCTCTAACAACACCATGTTTCTAATAAATGGCACCAAAAATGATGTGTTTCATTATCATTTAATCTTATGATTTATCAAATATGGGGTGGTGTCCAAGGTTGTCTACAATAGAAGGTTTGGCAGATTACACTTCAGACATTCAGGTTACAAACATTTATTCGGTGAAACAGATGTTGGTTTAGCATTTTTTGTGTTACACTAAACCTAATCTGCACAATGAAAACTAAATTAACTTGTAAGAATTGAAAACTAATTCTAATTTACAAAAATTGCTAAATTAAAATGTTGCTAAATTGAAATCCTAAATTACACTTACAAAATTGAAACCTAGTTTACTCTTGCAAAATTGAAATGATGCTTGGAAATAACACTTATGCTAAAAACACATTTTAATGTCTTGCTACATAAGGTCATCAATCTTCTGCTACAGTGACAACAACTAAATGAAAACTGTTGAAAAACTAATAAAAGTTGCTAAAACATGAAAAAATAAGGGAACATGGAAAATAGGGGAAACACAGGTCTAAACTAATTTGTCAACTGACACACACATTGGCTACATAAAAACACAACTAAAAACATGAAAACATAACATTAAATCAAAACAAGAAATGAAAATGCAATAAGCATCCTGCTAAATCTATTGTAGCAAAGTTATGAAGAAAAATTGTCATAAAAGTCCTCCCTCTAGGCCTGAAAGTGGGCCTAAGATTCCTAATATAGAAGAATGTGGGAAACTATTTATAACTACCTAACACTCACACTCACTCATGAACACAAGATAATTGAAGAAACTACACTTTATTGATTATTGCAAAACATTACAATTCTGCAGGAAAAATCATGCTTCTCATTGTTCACTATTAGCTATTGCTCACTATTATCAGCTATCAACTATCTACTCTCTAATTAGCTCAACCAATGAGGGATATATATAATTTATTATGTCCTATTACATATACCTCATGCTCAAATTAGCTATGTTGTTATTTCTCAGTGATTTGCAAACAACTTTGAAACTGAATTAGTCCAAATTAAGATAATTGTATACTATAGCATCATTTATTGGCCCTTGGAATGCATCTCTAGTGGTGGAAGTGAGTTGGAGGTGGTTTAGAAATATCTTGTACACCTGTCTCCATATTAAAATACCTTTTCCCTACCATTTTGGATACTCAAACCTCCGTTTGACTAAAATTGGCTACTTTTCCCCTCATTCTAGAGCTTCTTCGAAATATCTGGTTGTGAAAGAAACTTTATGCTCAGATGCACTCAAAACATCTGAAAAAGTAGGTTTAACCAGATAATACATCTTCCCTATCCCTCAGAATATGTTTCCAATTGGTTTTGCATGCAAATGTTGACAAATTCCAAGACTTCTAATAAAGTGACAGCTTGTTGGATTCTGTATGAATTGTTTTTGTAGTTGACAGTTTTGTTGCACAGTCATAGAAACTTGGTGCCAAATTGTAATTCAAACCATTTGGAAGGTAGGAAATATTTCAAACATTATTTTAAGGTGATAAAAAATAGCACACAACATTTTATTTTTTGAAATGCACATTTTATTTGCTAATTAATCAAACTGAAACAGTGCAAAAAATTTTGCACAGTTGTCCTTATTTTGCGATGCCCTATTGTTGTCCATTTATACTATGTGATAATGCTTGTAAATAGGTTATATTTATTCTTTAGCACCTATTAATACATTCCATCCATTTTCTCATGCTTTGCTTGGCAACTTCAAGGTGCTCCTTTAATGTGATAGCTGGGTTATTTTTGTATGTTGCACAAAACTTGTCATTGCCCTATTTTGTAGTAGAGATTATTTTTATGACAACTCTGGTTTTGAAATGGGATGACACTTCAAAAATGCTAGAGTTAGCCAAATATTTGAACATGCTTATCTGCTTAATCCTTCTATGTTATTTTCATCAACAAAATCATGTCAAAAACAATTACAAAATGCAGAAAAAAATTGTCAAAATAAGGATATAGTGTTTCTAACATAAAATCATGCAAAAACTTAACAAATAATATATTCTAATCAACTATTTGGCCATTTGTCATGTTTGGTAATATGACAGTTTTTATATGTCAAGCAGAGTGCAACAATGAGGCATTTTTGGGCCTCATCAAGTAGAGTGTTGGCCAAGGAATCTATCTTTCTATTTAAATGGCCACATATCTCTACTTGATGTATCACTTCTATTCATTCAATAATATGTTCTATTTCTTTGATATTTGTCTCGTAGTGTAATGCAATGCTGCTAAAGCCATCATGTTTTAACCATACTGCTTCACAAATATCTCCTCTTGTTGTATGATATTCTACTATACTGGAAGATCAAGAAATTGTTTGTTGTTTCTTGATTCCCCATGATATAGGTGTAGACCCTAGAAAGAATACATAGCTAGAGGTAGATTTTTTATCATAATTGATCGTATGTAATTAGCATTGGTATAACCTATTAAGAGGAACTTATCACTCCTATTGAATTTTAGTTCATACTTAGTAGTGCCTTGTATATATCTTAAATATATTTTTACTACCTTCTAATGTGTTATTTTTGGTTCCTGTATGAAACATGAGAGAGAACTCACTGTAAAACTAATATTTGATCTTGTTTAAGGTAGGTATATGAGACTCCAAACTAACTACTAATAGAGAGTTGTATTTGTTGGAGGAGATAAATCAAAATGTGAGAGTTGTAGACCTAATTCCATAGTTGTCATAGTCTTACAATATTCCATGTGATGTTTCTCAAGGAGATTATTGGCATATTTTCTTTATGAAAAAAATAAATGATGATGGTTTTGCTTTACCTCCAATCCTAGGTAGTAGTGTAATAACCCAAGATCAATCATGTCAAAATATTTCTTCAAATCTTCCCTTATGGCTAGAATCATTGTTACAAAATTTCTTGTGATGACCAAATCATCTATATACACATTGATTAATACAATTTTCCCCTTGTTATTTATGATATAAAATTGTATCATATAATTTTCCCTTCAAACCATGCTTTAAAAAATATTCATGTATCTTTATATACCATGCTTGAATATCTTGTTTGAGACCATATAGAGATTTGACCAATTTACATACCTTTGTTTCTTGTCCACGTATGCTAAAATATTCTAGTTAGGTCATATAAACTTCTTCTTTTAAGTCCCTATTGAGAAAGGTATTTTTCACATCCATTTTATGAATTCTCCATCCAAACAAAGCAACTAGAGCAAAACTAATTCTAATAAATTTTATTTGTGATGTATGGGTAAAATTTTCTTCATAATTTGTAACTTCCTTTTGTGCATACCTCTTTGCTACAAGTTGTGCTTTGTGTTTATCAATATTACCATTTGATTTATATTTTATTTTTAAAATCCATTTGCATCCAATAGCCTTTTTATCTAGTGGAATATCAATAATATCCCAAGTCTTGTTTTTCAATAGTGATTGATATTTAGAGTTCATGGGATTTTCCAAGCATAATACTGAATGGCCTTCTATACTATAGATGACTCAACTATACTTATTAGACCCATATTTTATGCATTGTGAGTCATACTTAATATTCCTCGTATTGTAGAAGAAATTTCTAGGATTCTATCTATTCTAGATGCTCTCAATGCACTACCTTACCACTTGGGTATCTTCCTTGTGTGCTATGGTGGAGTAGGTCGATCTATTTCATCATTGGTGTCACTAAAAGTTTTTATATTAGTAACTTCTTCATATTAAACACTTATAATCATTACTAGAGTTGAGTTAGATGAATATTCTTGTGATGGTGATGAAGGTTATTTTTTTCATCAAAGACAACATCATGACTAATACATAATTTCTTTGTAGCTAGATCAAATAATCTGTAGGATTTTTATTCATCATTGTAACCTAATAGGATGCATTATTGTGATTTTTAATCCATTTATGTCTCTTCTCCTATGTAATGTGCATATATACTACACAACCAAATACTTGAAGATGAGATATTTATGGTTTATGTCCACTCCATGCTTCTTCTCAAGTGATATGTTCAAGTGATGTATTGGAGGCATGATTGAGTAGGTTAATTGCTATATGTACTTGATAATTAGCTTAGGGATCTTATTATTTAATAATTAGTAGTCTAGGCTAATCCTTATCAGTACTCCTTCTACTAAAAGGAGTGTCCAAGTTGAGAATCCTTCTACATACTTTGTATCATTTCCATTATTGTTACATTTATGTGTTCTGTAATACTATTTTGTTAATTTCAATTGATACCAAATTTTAGTAAATTTTAAAATATTAATTTAAATTTATTTATGTGGAATTATGAAGACTATGAAAATTTAGATTTTTTATGACGAATTGATAACTATTTTGATATATACTTATTAGCTTGTTGATTGTTATATTAAACTACAACTAACTACAAACTTGGTTGGAGTGTTTGAAAGGGGCTTCCCTTGGTTGAGAATAGGAGGGAGAGTATCATTACAGAGAGGTCATTATAAGTTGACTAGTGAGATGGATAGAAAGTGGAACACATATATACACCACCCATAAATATGCACTTGCATAGTAGTTTTTTAGTGAAATAAATAAATTTAAGTTAAATTTCAATTTTTATATCATTATAATAGGAAACCAAATATCTTGTATAAATAATATATGTATCTTTGGGTTTTTTTTTAATTATATCCTCCTTGAATATAATTTCTCCTTGTGAAAGTAAAGTGGCTTATGATATTAAATCACCTCTAAGCTATCTAAAGGAAAATACTCTTCTAAAATACTCCTATACCACCCTTGAAATGGGAACCAAGAGAAAGGCTAATGTTGGACAAATCTTCCATGAAGAAAAATAAAATAAACCAATAAAAATTTTATGTGACTATGCCTTTTGAAAAAAAGTATGTGAGACTACCAATATTTGGAATGAAGTATAAAACCCACTTATTTTGGAATGAATCCATTTTTATATGCCTAAACTTAAAGTGATGAAAGAGCTTGAATCGTTCTAAAACTCCTTTTTCCATCATATGAAATCCCTATTTTAATATGTTCTACTTTGGACATGCTTCCAATTTGGGGAAGGTGACAAGTTTAGAGTAGAGGTTTTATTTTTATACCCCTATCCTAGTAATGAGAGGGGCATGAGGAGGATGATTAGTGAGACAAACAACAAAGAAAAACAACATTAATTGTACCTTAAGGTATTGCACCCAATTTGTTGATGTACATTGTACATCAAAACAATTAATCTCATCTAAGGTATTATGTTTAAGATAATTGTTCAATAAAGAGAATTTTTATAAACTAAACATCAAAATATTTCATTTATTTTCCTTGATGTAATAACCCTTAAATATATTTTGAATCAACCTTGTAGCATTAGGAACACTAGATAGGTTCAGCCTCCTTGAGAGTATGGTTTTAAATGTTGATAGTTGTAGTTACACAGCATAAGAAATGAATACACCAAGACATCAAAATTATGAGTTATGGAAGGACTCAAGTTCTATCCTATTAATATTATAAAAATGTATGATAGCTATTTGGGACCATCTCTCATGAGTGAAATAGTAAGAAGGTTCATTGATGTTTCATAGATAACAATGTAAGTCTTCTGTATTGTTTTATTATTTTAAAAAACTACAAGAATTCCTTAGGTTACAATTGTTGTTTTGCCTAGAGATTTCAAACCCAAACCTTAGAACCCAAGTAAATTATGGAATTAATAATTGGGGAGATGGTAGGGATCGTGCAATTATGGATGATGAGGCTAGTAGTTAATTGCATAGAAAAATTTGGTTTAAAAATAGGTGAAGGTGGGAGCAGGAGCAAGAGCGGCTCTATTCATGAGATTAAATATGGCATCAGTCTATTTATGGGGTTGAATACAACTAGAATCGACGTGGGACTGGGCCCTCTCCTTTGGATCATGGTTTTTGGGAAACCCTTGTGGGAATCCCATTCCTTTCCCTTAAACCTAGGAGCCAAGTCTTTCATTAAGGTTTTTCAAAAATACTCTTTCCCTTGAAGCATTTGTGGTAGCTCTTTTGACCTACATCCAGCTCAAGGTAAGCTTTGTGTTCCATCCAAGATTTTGAATATGGCTATAGCCCAAGAACCTAGCAATTTTATTGGGAAGTTCCTAGGCTCTTGTCCTAATTTTGACTCCATTCAGAGATGGGATTTCACAAAATGGAAGTTGCAAGGGCACATGGAGTTAGATGCACTCGCTAAAGGATTTTTTCTTATCAAGCTAATCTATGTTGAAGACTCGATCTAAATTCTAGAATTTGGCCTCTAGTTATTTGGTAGACATAACCTCTTCCTAAGGAAATGGGATATGAACTTCAATCCAAACATCTAAATTATCAATTCAACTTTGTTATGGGTTAGACTCCCTAGTCAATCTATCCAAATTTGGCATGAAGATATCCTTCTAGGGATAGAAAGAGTCATTGGTAATCTTGTCTCATTTAACCCTACCACCAAATCTAAATCAAGGATGGTCTATGCTAGAATGTGCATCAACGTATATCTAGAAGTTGAATTATCCATATCCATTGAGTTTACCTTTGAAGTTTATTCCTAAGTTCAAGAAATAGAATATGAAAACAAGCCTTACTTCTACTCCTCCTACATAAGACAATGTCACTTTTATTTCCAATGTCCCTCAAAGAAGAGTCTTTCTGATCCCCTCCTTTGTGACAAGAAGGTTGTTGACATTTCCAAGTCTCCCCAAGAATTAATTTTAAATCCTGGCATTCTCCTTCCATGGATCAAGGAGGAGTCTTGGCATACCCCTACCCAAGTTTGTACTCCTAATCCTATATTTTGCAAATATTCTCATGTTCCTCTCTAGGAAAACTCTTTCACCTATCTAGAAGGATATTCTCATCTAGGCTTGGAGGGAAACTTTATATCTCAAGTAGTGGACTCTCCCAAAATAACCTCTACTCTCGAGTCCAAACAAGATACCTATCCCTATTGTTATAAATCCTAAATATTTTTTAGGTAATTTACCCCATGCCATATTACCAAAAAATATAAAATAAGTATAGATATCAACTGTGATAGAAAGCTTGGAAAGTCATCGAACCAGGTCCTCAAAAAGAGAGTAACTAAAACAAAAATTGCCAATGGATCACAATCCCTCCTGGTTTTGGGAGGAAAGTAAAATATACAAGCAGACTCTAGTTTTAAATTGGGACTTTGAATAAAACTTTTCCCAGCCCTAGATAGATGGAAGAAGCATCTAACCAACCCTCACAAATGAAGATTCTCTCATGGAATGTGATAGGCCTTAATGGTTAAACCAAGTATTAAATACTAGATTCCATGATAAATTCCTCCTCGAGGAGGCTTGCGGTCCCATTTCCAAGCCAAAAGGGCCACCTCTAGTCTCTAACGTCCCTATTTAATAAATATTTTAAATAATTGAGAGATTGTGGATACTTTATGTGTAGTGAAGTCATCAACTGAGTGTGTGGAAATATTTGAAGTGTTGTGTATTTTCTTTCAAATCAAGGGTTCAATAAGACATCGCAATCAAACAAGTCCTAATATAATTATATGTGATTCTATTTTTATGAAAATCAAGACTATAGTTGATCCCCTAATGCTATTAATAATTATTTGTTCCTTATTTTTTCTTTTATCCTTTAATGGATAAAAGTAGAGAATATAGAACAACAAATGTAGACACATAATGGACAAAAGACACTAACTCTAATTTGACATGATAGAAATGATATCTAGAACTTCAAACTTGATTTTTTCCTTAATGGTAGAAGTGTTGGCATGATGTAGAAGTGTTATTGGTCCTACTACTATATGGTGGCACTTTTGTTGATGACTCTACTTGGAAAAAGCATTGTTGGTCTATAGAAGTTTTGTTGGTGTTATTGTTGTCTGGTGATGCTCTTAAGAATATTAATCTTTAGAAACCTCTAAAATAAATAGAAATTATATGGTGTTAGCAATAAGGGTATCTATCTAAATCAATGGAGAATGTGTGGCTTCTTGATTAGCATGAAACCCCTGTATAAAAAATAAAAATAAATAGATGCAATAGGATATAATTATGACTATAATATTAGTGGGAAAAGAATTATTGGGAGAGAAATAGAACCATTGGTGATTTTGCTAGATGATATTTTTTTTGCTTTCTATAGTAGACTATAATTGTGGAAAGCTCAATTTTTGTTGTAGCAAAAACAAAGCATAGTAGCACCATTGAGACTATAATTTGCTAGTGCTTTCACCTATAGATATAGCAAAATGAGTTTTTTAATGAAATACTTCTTCATTTTCAAATGATTTAATGAGGACCCCTAATCAGAGAGTAAAAGGATCCTAATGGAGATAGTAGTGTAATATAATTGACGGTAAAATATACAACTATGGTGAAATGAAAACAAAGTGATAAATAGATACTCTATTTGATAAAAACAAATTAGTATGATCAAATGATTAGAATAAAATAAAATAAATATAATAACAAGCTAAGATATGAGAAAACACAACCAATTAAGTACAAGCAGGCTTGTAGCCTCAAGAGCCTTAGTCGATATCCTTTTATTATGATGAAATAGATGAGAACTTGCTATTACTTGAGATGGTTGATAATTTGGAAGATCTTCATTATTATCAGAGATATATATGGTTGGGATCACCTAAGGGCTAGCTTTATAAGAAGCCATGGCTCCTTGGAGGATCCCTTGGAGGATGGGTATAGATTTGAAAGGACTAATTGAAGGTAAGTTTTCAAAAAGGCTTAACATACAATTAAGGATGTAGATAGAAAGAGGAAAATTTGAGGCTTTGGATAGTCCACCAAGTTGTAGAAAAAATTATAGATAATACTAGCATGATTAGATCCACGTTTGGTGGGTGACATAGCAATTGCTAACTACCTACCTTTCCTTTTGTGTGTCTAACAATTACTATAACTAGGATCAATAGCACTGGTTGCACTAACGATCCCAATGCTAGTGCCAAAATAACCATTGTCAAGAAAATTAGATGGAAAATGATGAAATTTTAAAATATTGCAAAAGTGTTGCCAAGAAGTAGAAGAACCATTAGCACTATCACTTTAGTCTCAATGTTTATGCTTTTAGAGCAATAAATACTCCTATATTTAGCTTTAAGATAAATAACTTGATTGGGATGCTTGATTGGCTAAGTGATGCAGCTATTGATAAGTTTTGAAGATTTTGATAATGCACTCAAAATTGGATGTCTACACTTGCCTCTTTTTGATGCATTTATTGGATTATGAATACGTCAAAAACTAATTAATCATCAATTTTGGGATAGTTGTATTTGATGTTGATTTGAATTTATGATGTAATATGACTAATGCTTTTGATTTGTTGATTTTTGATGATGTTAAATTTACCTTTTCTGATAGCATTAAATGTTACCATGTCTCAATATTCCCCCTTGAGTTTTAGAGGGAAAATCCAGTTTTACCAAGGAAGCTCAACTTGGCCATGATACACACTAGTATAGTGATGACATATTGGGATAGATGTTTGATTTTGGATGTTTCTTATGATGAATTGTATTTGATTTGGATTATAGTGGATGAAATGACTTATATGAGGTTATAATGATTGAATCTAGATTTTATTTTATAATGAGGATGTATAATGATAATGTGTATCTAGTACTTAGCAAATGATGATAGTAGGATAATGATGTGATGTGAGGTAATAGCTTTAGATATTAAGGATTTATTAGATGGATGGTTGATTTTAGATTTTTATGTTTACAAATATAATACAAGTATGTATAGAAATAATTTCCCAAGGGGACTTTCGATAATACCATAACACATTGTTATGATACAATATATATATATATATATATATATATATATATATATATATATATATATATATATATATATATATATATATATATATATATATATATATATATATATATATATATATATATATAGATAGATAGATAGATAGATAAATATTTGTCCAAGGGGACTTTAGATAATGTCATGAGACGTTACTATAATAATATAGATATATATAGATAAATATTTTCCTAAGGGGACTTTAGATAATATTGTGAGGCATTACAATGATACAAGATATATAAAACGAAATATTTATCCATAGGGACTTTAGATAATTTCATGAGGTATTGCTATGATACAATCTATATATAGTTAAAAAATTTCCTAAGGGAACTTTAGCTATGATATAGATAAAATATTTGCCTAGGGAGACTTTAGATAATGTCATGAGGTATTGTTATAATACAAGATAATTATATTTTTTTTGGTACCCTATACAAATCTCAAAGTAGCATTTTATTGATTTATTTGAAAGTTGTAAGTATATTTACCTCAAAAAAAATGTTTTATTAGGACTTCATAGATGTGACAAGTGGCAAGAGCCTCTATCTTATACAAATATCATAGAGGACTCGTGTTGATAGATTTGCCTTCAAATAAATGTCTAAAAGATTTGTACTTTGCCCATACATGAATGTCATACAAGAGTTCTATTAATGGATTTACCTTTAACTAAATATCTAAAGGACTTCTACTTTACCTATAGATAAATTCCATACTAGACATTTGCTCATGGATTTGCCTAAACAAATATCCAAATAACTCTTTATTTGCATGTAGACAAATGCCATACAGGATATATGTTGATGGATTTTCCTTTACACAAATGTCTAAAGGACTTATATTTTACCTATTCCATACAAGCCTTTTGCTAATGGATTTACCTTTAAACAAATGTTTAAAGGTATTTTACTTTTTTTTGTAGACAATTGCCATACAAGAATTTTGCTAATGGGTTGTTGGACCTCCCAAAATTTAACATAAGATACGCCTATTTTTAAACTCCAACATATCTCATGGGTTCATAAGGCTATGTCATATTATTACTAGCTTGTATATATATAATATATATCTATAAACATCGAGAGTTATCAATCTCGAGGTGCCTATCCATAACCCTTAATGTCGGCAGATAATTTTCTTAATGTTGGCTTTTTTAATAAAATATTAATATTGTTTATAGCATGGCTGACCTTCTTGGCTTCCATTGTAGGATGTTGTTAGACTTACAATGGCACTGAGAGGGGGGGTGAATCAGTGTAGCTCTTTAACCATGAATTAACAGCTCTTAAAACAATAGCAGTTAAAACTTATAAATAGATACAACAAGTACAACAAGAGAACATCACACAACACAAGATTTAACGAGGTTCACCAATGTGGCTACTCCTCAAAAATGACTGCTTGGACTACCATCCAAATCCAGCCTTTGCAAAGCAACAACTTTTACAAACAGTTTACCAACACCCACTGGAAGGAGCACCAACCCCTGATTTATCTATACCAACAGAAAGGAGCACCAACCCCTGATTTGCCAGCACCAACTGGAAGGAGCACCAACCCCTTATGCCAAGCACCAACTTGGACTTCAATTCTGAAACTAGAAGAATGATAGTAAGATACCTTTGCTTTTACAAGACCTTGATTAGTCTGCTTCACTTTTTTGTCCTATGCGCACTCTGCTCTCTCTACACTATCACTTTGCATAATCTGCTGCTTAACTGTCGAATGATCATCTTCTCCCCTTTGCGCACTCTGCTTCCTTTGCGATCTTCGCACTTAGAATGATTCGACGACTTGCACACTGCACACTATGATCGAACCTCGCACTCTATGCATTGTCTTTGAACTTTGCACATCTCAACATCTTCAACTCTTCAAATAACCTTCCTTTTATAACAATATTTTCAAGATCAAAATCCTAATCTTAGTCAACTGTAAACCCTGATCTCAGTTGGCTGCAAACCCTAATCTTAGTCAACTACAAACCCTAATCTTTGTCGGCTTACATCGGTCTTCATCGGCTTCAACTACCCCTGTAACTCTTCTATTGCTATTGTCGTGAAAACACATGTCGCGATATCATGACACTTTCGCCTCCGTATGCTTTCTCTTAGCTTTGGCCCGTGAGAATACAACATGTAGCGATATCGCGACACTTTTTCTTTCGTACGCTTTCTCTTAGCTTTGGCCCACGAGAATACAACATGTAGCGATATCGCTACACTTTTTCTTCCGTACGCTTTCTCTTAGCTTTTGACCATGAGAATACATGTAGCGATATCGCTACACTTTTTCTTTCGTACTCTCCTCCTTTACTTTTGTCGCAAAATCATGACACTTCTGCCTTCTTACTTTCTCTCTCCTCCTTTAGTCATGAAAATGCGACATGTCGCGATATCATGACACTTTTTCTCCTTAGCGCTTTAACTTGCCTTTGGGTTGCAAAAATGTGACATGTCACGATATCGTGACACTTTTTCTCCTTAGCGCTTTAACTTGCCTTTGGGTCATGAAAATCCGACATGTCGCGATATCGCGACACTTTTTCTCCTTAGCGCTTTTTCTTGCCTTCGGGTCACAAAAACCCAACATGTCACGATATCGTGACACTTTTTCTCTCGACTCTCTCTCCTCAACATGTCATGAAATCGTGACACTTTTTCTCAGAATCTCTCCTGCAACATGTCGCGAAATCGCGACACTTTTTCTTTTGGACTCTCTCTCCTGCATTATGTCACGAAATCATGACACTTTTTCTTTTGGACTCTCTCTCCTAACATGTCGTGAAATCGTGACACTTTTTCTCTCGGACTCTCTCTCCTGCAATATGTCATGAAATCGCGACACTTTTTCTCTCGTACTCTCTCTCCTGCAATATGTCACGAAATCGTGACACTTTTTCTCTCGTACAACCTCTCCTGCAATATGTCACGAAATCGTGACACTTTTTCATTCGTACAACCTTCCTTGCAATATGTCACGAAATCGCGACACTTTTTTGTCCGTACAACCTTCCTTGCAATATGTCATGAAATCGTGACACTTTTTCGTCCGTACAACCTTCCTTGCAATATGTCACGAAATCGTGACACTTTTTCATCCGTACAACCTTCCTTGCAATATGTCACAAAATCGTGACACTTTTTCTACTTGCCTTTCTCTCTTCCAACATGTCGTGAAATCGCGACAGTTTTGCTTGCTTCTCAACATGTCGCGATATCGTGACAGTTTTTCTTTCTTGCCAACTTGTCACGATATCACGATAGTTTTTCTTTCTTGCCAACATGTCACGATATCGCGACAGTTTTTCTTTCTTGCCAACATGTCATGAAATCATGACAATTTTTCTTTCTTCTTCTCTCTCTTCCAACATGTCATGAAATCACGACAGTTTTTCTTGCCTATTGTATATGTCGCGATATCGTGACACTTTTCTTACTTGTATTTTTCTTTGATCTTTTGCAAGTGGTCCACTTCGGTCTTCTTGGAAAATCACTGTACATACTCTGAGTAACCTTTGAACTCCTATCTTCTGCATCTGACTAGCCTTTGAACTTCCTGTCCACTGCATCAACAGATCTATCTGACTGTGTTGACAACAATGACAATCATCGTCATCGCACCTTGCTCAACAATCTCCCCCTTTGGAATTGTTGGCAACACATGTGCAATTTTCTGTAACTCTTCTCCCCCTTTGTCAATAATACCAAAGGGCTACTACAGACTCCCCCTGAGTCCATGCACAACATTCTCAGGCACAATTTGTTACACTTAGCACAAATTATGAACATGAGCAAAAAAATAATCAAATACTTAAATGCTCCCCCTGAGAATGTGATCCCTATAGCTAGTCAATTCTTGGGAAGTGTGACCACTCCCAATTTGTTTTGAAGGTACTCAAACACTTCCTTGGGCAATGGTTTTGTGAAGATATCTGCTACTTGTTCTGTGGTTGGAACAAAATCCAATTTAACCTCACCTTCTACAACTTTCTCCTTCAAAAAGTGATACCTGATGGCAATGTGCTTTGTGCGTGAATGCATAACCAGATTCTTGGAGATGTTAATGGCACTGGTGTTATCACACTTAATTGATATTGGCTCACTGAAGCTAATACCAAGATCTTTCAGGGTTTGTTTCATCCACAATACCTGCGTACAACATGTTGTTGCTGCAATATATTCTGCCTCTACTGTCGATAGAGAAACTGACTCTTGTTTCTTATTGTGCCATGCGACCAATCTGTCTCCAAGATAGAATGCACCTCCACTGGTACTCTTTTTGTCATCTACACATCCGGCCCAATCTGCATCTGAATACGAAATAAGGGTGAAGTCTTTACCTTTCGGATACCATAACCCATACTCCATAGTACCTTTGAGGTATCGAAGAATCCTCTTCACTGCTGTCACATGAGTCTCCTTGGGATTAGCCTAAAATCGTGCTACCATGCATACTGCCTACAAAATATCTAGCTTGGTGGCTGTCAGATACAGTAAGCTTCCAATCATAGATCTGTACATGGTTTGATCAACAGTTGGAGATTTGTCATCCTTGCTCAACTTGCAACTTGTTGTCATGGGAGTGCTAATTGGCTTACAATCCTCCATTGTGAACTTTTTTAACATCTCTTTTACATATTTAACTTGAGAAATAAATATGCCCTTCTTACTTTGATTAACTTGCAATCCGAGGAAATACGACAGTTCTCCAATCATTGACATTTCAAATTCTTTCTGCATCTTATTTGCTAAATCCTTGCATGACTCATCTTTGCTGCTACCAAATATGATATCATCTACGTATACAACAAGAACGATAAGATGCCCATTTTTTGTTTTGACATACAAATTACTATCCACCATACCTTTCTTAAACCTTTGTTGAGTGAGATAGTTGTCTAGCCTTGCATACCATGCTCGGGGTGCCTGTTTCAAGCCATATAATGCTTTCTTCAACTTACAAACAAAGTTGGGATTATCCCCAAGTTGGAACCCATCTGGTTGCTCAATATAAACCTCTTCTTCAAGTTTCCCATTCAAAAATGCTGATTTCACATCCATTTGATAAACTTTGAAATTCTTGTAGACTGCTAAAGCCAGAAACATTCTGATTGCCTCTAGTCTAGCTACTGGTGCAAACGTTTCCTCAAATTCAATGCCTTCGACTTGCGCATACCCCTTGCATACCAACCTTGCTTTATTTCTGACTACCTGTCCATCTTCATTCAATTTGTTTCGAAAGATCCATTTAGTCCCGATTATATTTTTGTTTGCAGGTCTAGGTACTAACTCCCAAGTTTTGTTTTTCTCGATCTGGTCTAATTCTTCATTTATTGCCTTCATCCAACTTTCATCTTTGCTTGCTTCAGCAACATTTTTGGGCTCAATGTTGGATAATAGAGAGTAGTTACTTACTACTCTTCTTCTTGTTTGAACACCAACTTTGGGGTCTCCAATTATTTGATCTCTAGGATGATTTTTCTGCCAGCTGCCTATTTTGAATTTCTTATTTTCTTCCACTTCTGAATCACAACTTAAATCATCTGAGTCAATTTTCTGTAGCTTTTCCATTTCGTTTTCCTCATCTCCTTCAATGACCTCTTCATAAATTGGGTAGTTCGTTTCATAGCTAATTACTCGTTCTCTACCTTCATCAAATTTAACATCGGCACTGTCCACAATTTTCTTTAGCTTTTTATTGTAGCATTTGTAAGCTTTGCTTTTTGATGAATAACCAACAAAAATACCTTCATCCACTCTATCTTCAAACTTACCAAGATTATCTTCAGTTATTTTGATGTAGCACTTGCTGCCAAACACTTTGAGGTATTTTGTTGTTGCCCTTTTTCGAACCATAACTCATAAGGAGTTTTGCTTTCATGTGTTCTCAACATGTACCTATTTTGGATATACACCGCAGTATGGACTGCTTCTTTCCAAAATCTGTCTTCTAGACTGCTTTCAACAGCATAGTCCATGCCATTTCCTGCACTGTCCTGTTCTTTCTTTCTACCACTCCATTCTGCTGAGGTGTCTTGGCTGCTGAAAACTGTCTCCTAATACCGTATTTTTCACAGTATTCTGTAAACTCCTCTGAGATGAATTCTCCTCCTCTATCTGATCTTAAACATTTGATCCTCTTACCTGTTTCATTCTCAACCTAGTTTTTGAAAATCTTGAACATACCAAAAGCTTCTGATTTATGCTTTAAGAAAAATATCCATGTCATTTTGGAATAGTCATCAATGCACAACATAAAATATTTGTCACCATTTATGCTTTGTGTTCTCATGGGTCCACATAAATCAGTGTGTATTAGTTCCAAAGGTTTGCTTGTGTAGTATTCTTTAGTTTTGAATGTGACTCTAGTTTGCTTCCCCTTTTGGCATGAAGCACAAATGTTGTTTGCAGGTTTCCTGATGGTGGGAAGATCTCTTACAACCCTTTTTGAGGTGATTTTTACTAGATTATCAAAACTGATATGACCAAGTCTCTTGTGCCACAACCAATTTTCTTCTTCCTGTCCAATGAAACAAGCTCCTTTTGAAGTCTCTGAGAGCGTGTATAGGTTGCCAGATGTCCTTAATCCAGTTGCTATCAATTTTCCACTGTTTGTTTTTCTGACTTCACAACCCTGCTTCATAAAAACTACTTCATGACCTTTATCACAAATCTGACTTACGCTTAATAAGTTATGTTTCAACCCATCTACAAATAGGACTTCTTCTGACTTAATTTTTCTGTCACTAATTTTGACAGAGCCTTTGCCAACTATCTTAGCTCCATCATTGTTTCCAAACTTTACTGAACCACCTTCATATTTCTGCAACTTCTCAAACTTTTGTTTGTCACCTGTCATATGACTGGAGCATCCACTATCAAGTATCCATGGTACATATTTATTCTGTGCTCTAAATGTTGTTTGTACTATTAAGGATTCCTTTTCTTCCTTAAGTCGCTCCTTTTCTTTCCACTCCATTTTGATAGTAGATTTGAGCTCTTGTTTAGCCTTTCCCTTATCAATAGCTTGTGCTTGTTTTTCCAAAATATTTCTATTTTGTCTCATCCTATTTGGTTGAATATTTCTTCCCTGAAATTGATTTGAAGCAAATGTACTTCTACAGTTTCTTGCAATGTGCCCAAAATTATGGCAGTTATAACATTCTACTGTATAATTCATCAAAGGAGAGAAAACATTTCTACTGGTGAAATTCCTTGGTCTTACATTATATTTGGAGTCTGAGATTTTATGTCCATAGCCATTGCATTTAAAACAGAAACCAGAAAAGGGATAATTGAACCTCGGGTGATGGTCTTTGCCATGTTGCCGTAGGAGCCCTAGGTCTTCTTCTTCTTTGATGAGTGACATTGGTGAATCCATCATTATCAATTTTCCTTTCGTGCCTGGCATTATTGCTTTCTGTTGCATGAGATGTTTTTTCTTGATCAACCTATTTCTTATCTTTATTCTTTATGGATTCTACATTTCTGGCCTTTGATCCATTAGATGATTCTCCTTCGATGAAACCCAGACCAAATTTGATGCCTGCAAGCCTTTGGACATTTATGATCTTATCCAGCTTCATAGAACTTTCTTCACGTTTGTGATAGTAACTAATTTTCTTATTCATCTCTTCTAGTTGCATTCTTAACCCAACAATCTCTTCTTCTAGCTTGCTGCAATGATCTATTTTCATGGTTATTTGCACTTCCAGATCTTCAGAGATTTTCTTGGATTCTTCCATCTGTACTTTCAAATAGGATATGATTTCATTTGCATCCTCAAGCCTTTTTGAAAGTTTCTTATTCTTTTTCTTCTCTATTTTCCACTCTTCAAGTGCAGAGATCAACTCACCTTCTAGATCTACTTCAGCCTCAAGGTTTTCTCCACAATCTTCAGAGGTCACTCCTTCATCCTTTTTTTATTTTACTTCTTCAAATGCCATGAAAAGAGCTTCACCTATTTCCTCTTCAGAATCCTGACCGGAGCTGTCTGCTATTCCATTCATGAGAGCATTCTTGCTTTTGAGTCATTGTCAAACAGTTTCTTTTCTTGGCCTCTTCGGAGGAGTGATGGGTATTGTGTATCCACCGACCACCGAATCCCAGATGTAGTATCCCAAAGCACGTAGATATGCCTTATCCCGATTCTCGAGTGTGTAATTGGATCCGTCAAACAATGGTGATTTGTTTGATGAGAAGCCTTCACCACCTGCCATTGTGTTAGTTCCAAGATCACCCTAGCCGATTAGGCTTGTACAAGAACTTAGCTCTGATACCAATTGTTAGTCTTACAATGGCACTGAGAGGGGGGGTGAATCAATGTAGCTCTTTAACCATGAATTAACAGCTCTTAAAATAACAGTAGTTAAAACTTATAAACAAATACAGCAAGTACAGCAAGAGAACATCACACAACACAAGATTTAACGAGGTTCACCAATGTGGCTACTCCTCAAAAATGATTGCTTGGACTACCATCCAAATCCAGCCTTTGCAAAGCAACAACTTTTACAAACAGTTTACCAGCACCCATCGGAAGGAGCACCAACCCCTGATTTATCTGTACCAACAGAAAGGAGCACCAACCCCTAATTTTCCAACACCAACTGGAAGGAGCACCAACCCCTTATGCCAAGCACCAACTTGGACTTCAATTCTGAAACTAGAAGAATGATAGTAAGATACCTTTGCTTTTACAAGACCCTGACTGGTCTACTTCACTTTTTCGTCCTCTGCGCACTCTACTCTCTCTATGCTATCACTTCACATAATCTATTGCTTAACTGTCAAACGATCATCTTCTCCCCTTTGTGCACTCTGCTTCCTTTGTGATATTTGCACTTAGAATGATTCGACAACTTGCACACTGCACACTACGACCGAACTTCGCACTCTGCGCACTGTCTTCAAACTTCGCACATCTCAACATCTTCAACTCTTCAAACAACCTTCCTTTTATAACAATATTTTCAAGATCAAAATCCTAATCTTAGTCAGTTGTAAACCCTGATCTTAGTCGGCTACAAACCCTAATCTTAGTCAGTTGTAAACCCTAATCTTTGTCGGCTTACATCGGTCTTCGTCGGCTTCAACTGCCCTTGTAACTCTTCTGTTGTTGTTGCCGCAAAAACACATGTCATGATATCGTGACACTTTCACCTCCGTACGCTTTCTCTTAGCTTTGGCCCGTGAGAATACAACATGTAGCGATATCGCTACACTTTTTCTTCCATACGCTTTCTCTTAGCTTTGGCTCGTGAGAATACAACATGTAGCGATATCACTACACTTTTTCTTTCGTACGCTTTCTCTTAGCTTTTGCCCATGAGAATACATGTAGCGATATCGCTACACTTTTTCTTCCATACTCTCCTTCTTTACTTTTGTCACGAAATCGTGACACTTCTGCCTTCTTACTTTCTCTCTCCTCCTTTAGTCGTGAAAATGCGACATGTCACGATATCACGACACTTTTTCTCCTTAGCGCTTTAACTTGCCTTTGGGTCACGAAAATGTGACATGTCGTGATATCGTGACACTTTTTCTCCTTAGCGCTTTAACTTGCCTTTGGGTCGCGAAAACCGACATGTCGCGATATCGCGACACTTTTTCTCCTTAGCGCTTTTTCTTGCCTTCGGGTCATGAAAACCCGACATGTCACGATATCGCGACACTTTTTCTCTTGGACTCTCTCTCCTGCAACATGTCGTGAAATCACGACACTTTTTCTCTCGGACTCTCTCTCCTGCAACATGTCGCAAAATCGCGACACATTTTCTTTTGGACTATCTCTTGATGAGGAATCTTAGACCTAGGGGCTAATTATTTTTAGACCTAGGATATGTTCATTAGGACTTAGTATGCAGAATAATCAACGTGAGTTGTTTCTTTCCTCCGTTGAATGGTCTAGGTCTAGGTGTAATTCTTTTCGTTATTTTAGGGCTTATATCTTTAGCCTTTCCATGATTGTGTACGTAAATCCTTGGAGCAGTTCATGATTTCCAGGATTACGGTTTTCATTTTGGACTTATTTAAGTCCTAAGTTTGCAAATAATATTTAGCTTCAATATTTTCCATATCAGTTGGTATCAGAGCGAAGGATTTTTGGAGATTTTGGGTTATTTTCGATCTCCATAGGGTGGTTTGGATAGCTTGTCACCACCTTCGTTCCTATTTGAAGCTCAGGAGAAATTGTTGCAATTTTGCTGTCAAATTTTGCAGCAAATTGTTGACAAATTCATTTGTTGTCAGAAGTTGCTGACAATTTTGCTACAATAAAAATTTCGTCGACAACTTTTGAAGCAATAAAAATTTTGTCGACAATTTTTGCAGCAATAAAATTTTGCATGTGGCGATTCATTTCTGCGCAGGATTTTGTCTTCATTTGAGGGC
Source organism: Wollemia nobilis (assembly GCA_028583015.1). Classification (NCBI taxonomy): domain Eukaryota; kingdom Viridiplantae; phylum Streptophyta; class Pinopsida; order Araucariales; family Araucariaceae; genus Wollemia; species Wollemia nobilis. The sequence goes on along the minus strand of JAQPPZ010006183.1, from coordinate 4,133,275 downwards.
AGCGTGCCAATTGCGTTGACCTTCTACAGTTTCTGAAGTCGATCTGCATTTTTTGTAATTTTTGAAGCTGGAGGAACCTCTCATTGGTTTGCAATTCTCGATGCCCACTGTGAATTTCAAAACCTCTAATTGCACTATGGCTAGGAGAAGGGAGGTCGTCCATGCACTGTGTGGCCATGCAAAGGGAGGTCGAAGACCCTTCGTCTTTTGACACCACAGACGACCACATATTCTACGACCATGTAATACTAAACCCTCAAAAATCTGCATTGTTTCTACATTTTTGCAAACCCTCCAGACGATCCTACCATGACAGATTACTCTGTGTTCCAATTTTGATGATCCTGCCACGATAGACCCTTGAAAATCTACATCGTTTGAGGAGTTTGAGATTGGTGCCCAACCTTTTTTTCCTGTCAGGTGGTCGTTGGATGCACGCGTAGGTCTTTTTCACATAGTCGACTGACATACCACTGGAGCCTACCGTCCTGATTGTAGGAAAATGGCAATTCCCTTGGCTTGCATGATAGAAACCCTATGCCAATATTGTCAAGAAGTTCCAGTCCTGGAGGAGCTCGACTTGAGTCTATCGCATTGCCAGAGCTGGACGCAATTATGTGTGTTTGTTTTTGCAGATCAACCGGATGCGGGCCCCTGTGTTCTCTGACACTGTCAGATCTAGAACCCTGCGACAGCATCCGGTTGACCCTGATACCTACATGCTGAGCATGGAGGAATCTGTTGTTCGTGGCCCAAGTGGAAGATCTATTGTTCATGGCCCGAGTGGAGAGATCTACTGTGTGTGGACAACAAGAATGGCTTTTCTATTTGTGGACGGCATGGAAGGATCTGCTATGTGTGGACAGAGTGGATAGATTTGTTGTTCGTTGCTCATGGATGCGTGGACACGCATGGACAACTACGCGTTCGTGGATTTTGGCAATTGAGGATAACCTTTGCTAGGTATTCGTTGCCTAGGTTTGATAGGATTTACATTTCCATTAAAGTGGGCCCATAACCCACCTTTTTGATTTCTAAACTAAATTAAAAAAAAAAAAGGTAACTTTTTGTCTTTACCTCAAGTCAACTTTGACTTTCAAATATTGTGCAACTATTTTTGCCCTTACAAGTTATAAATTTGCACTTTTTGCAAATTGTTTTGGGCACATTTTATTTTGCACATTTTGTAACTTTGTCTTTTTGTGACAAATTTTGCTGGCGATCACTCGGGGTCAAATGGCTTCTGAATTAGCCAACAAATTGGCTCAAGTAACCCAACTTGTCAGCGTTTTGGCTGATAAGGTTACTTCTAATGAAATTCAACAACAATGTGAGGTTCCTATTTACACTGGCTCCCGAGATCCCGAGGTCCTCAACAGTTGGATTTTGGACATGGACAGTTGGTTTGAGTATACCAAGATAGCAAAGGATCAGCAAGTTAACTTTGCTAAGTTGAAGCTTTCTGGCATTGCCAAGGTCCTTGTCACTGATCGACAATGGACCCAAAATCCCATTGACACGTGGGATGAATTACAAAGAGTTTTGAAGAATAATTTTTATCCTTCAAACTATGCCACTGAGCTTGACATCAAGTGGCTTCGTCTTCGACAAAACTCCAATATGACTGTTCATGATTATATTTTCCAATTTAACAAGTTGCAGATTTTGAATTCTATTCAGGATAATGCGGCACAACTTGTTAACAAATTCAAAAGTGGCTTGCAGGAACCCATTTACCGGAAGATGAAATACAAATTGATTGTTAACATTGACATGGCTTTCAATCAAGCCCTTCTTGTTGAGGAGGAAATGAGGGAGCAATCACGTGGGCCTCGCTCTTCTACGTCAGGAGGAAATCAGAAGGCTTCTCCTCAACTTCCAAGGGATTTAAATCTTCTTCTTCTCCTTCTCCCTCTTCTTCATCTTCCCCTTCTTCTTCTCCACAAAAATATTCTTCTTCTAAATCACCTTTGATTTGTAATTATTGTAAAAAACCAGGACATACTCAAAAGAGGTGTTTTAAGTTGCAAAATGTGAAGAAACAATCCCTAGTTGTAAAGCCTTCCAATGAGGACTCACAAGAAAATCCCATTGAGGCTACAGGGGAACGTAAGCCTTATAAGGAATTGGCAGGGTTAAACAAATTGACCCTTATGAATACTTCACAAGGTGATCACGAGAATTTGTTTGTGACTACGGTCCATCTCAATGACACCTTTATGGTTGATTGTATAATCGATAGCGGCTCACAGAAAAATCTAATTGCGAGGTCCATTGTTGACAAACTAAAGTTACCGATGAATCCCCATCCTCATCCTTATCCTTTGGGATGGAAGGACAATGGGATTACATCCGACATCACACACACTTGCACTGTGAATTTTGCTTTCAGTCCTTCTTTTGTGGACTCGGTTGTGTGCAATGTAACTCCAATGGATTGTTGTGGCTTGTTTCTTGGAAGACCCTATCAATACGATAGGAGGTCTATACATGATGGGTACAAAAACACATACACTTTGCACAAAGACAATAAAAATTTCATAATCAGAAGTACACAACAAACTCCACATAATTTGATGTTGAGTTGTAGACAAGCACACAAAGCTGTAAATCAAGCAAAGGAATTAACACTCATCTTCATCAGACCAATTCAAGAAGAAAAGCAAGCACCTAAGCACACTAATAACAGGAGTTCTTCAGTTCATTCAATACTTCAATTATTTTTTGATGTTTTTCAAGAACCCACAAGTCTTCCTCCTGAAATACAGATTAATCATAGTATTGAGATTGTTCCTACATCTTCAATGTATAGACAATCAATAGTGCAAATGGAAGAAATTAAGAAACAAATTCAAGCATTGTTGACTAAAGGGTTCATCAAACCCAGTACTTCCCCTTGTGCTTCTCCTATCTTGCTTGTGTTGAAGAAGGATGGCACATGGAGATTATGCATTGATTTCAGGGCACTCAATAAGATTACAATCAAGAATCGTTATCCACTTCCTCGCATTGATGATCTCTTGGACCAATTGCAAGGTGCAAAATTCTTCTCCAAGATTGATCTCAAAAGTGGGTATCATCAAGTGAGAATTCAAGCAGAAGACACTTGGAAAACAGCATTTAAGACCAAAATGGGGCTCTTTGAATGGCTTGTCATGCCCTTTGGCCTTACAAATGCTCCAGCTACATTCATGTGGCTGATGAATGAAGTATTCAAAGATTGTTTGGATCAATTTGTAATCATCTATTTGGATGACATTCTTATATATTCTTCTACTTGGGAGAATCATTTGGAACACTTGGAAACGGTTCTTCAAACTCTTCGAAAGAACCAATTGTATGCAAATTTTCCTAAATGTTCCTTTGGGCAAACATTCATTGCCTATCTTGGATTTGTAATTAGTGAAAAAGGTGTGCAAGTAGATCCTTCCAAAGTTGAAGTTATCTTCTCTTGGCCAACTCCTACTTCAGTCACGGAGTTAAGAAGTTTTCTTGGACTTGCCAATTTCTATCGCAAGTTCATTGGAGGATATTCTTCTATTGTTGCACCTTTACACTATTTGACGAAGATCAAAGTTTAGTTCTAGTGGACAAAGGATCAACAAAAATCCTTTGACACATTGAAACACAAATTGAGTACCGCACCAGTTCTTGTTCTTCCTGATTTGTCTCAACCATTTGAGATAGAAACTAATGCTTCGCAAGTTGCACTTGGAGCTGTGCTCATGCAAAATGGCCATCCAGTGGCTTACCATTCAAAAACATTTTCAGAGGCCAAGAAGAACTATTCTACATATGATAAGGAGTTCTATGCTTTGGTTCAAGCAATCAAGTATTGGAGGCATTATCTCTTGGGAAAAGAAACAATTGTTCATACAAATCACATGCCCCTTAAGTTTCTTCAATCTCAAACAAAATTTGAGGAAGCTAGGCACATGAAATGGGCATCGTACTTGCAGCAATTCCATTTGGTAATCAAGTACAAGAAAGGACAAAACAATGCAGTGGCTGATTGTTTGAGTCGTCCTCCTTCTACTCTTGTTTTGATAGTTGTCACTACTTCCCATCTTGGCTTCCAAACTTGGCCTACACAGTATCCTATGGATCCAGATTTTGGCAAAGTTTTCCACCAACTTTCCAATCCTTCTTCTTCAAATTTGAGAGCTCTTCAGGACTTTCATATTCAAGATGGAATGTTGTACAAATTGGACAAACTTTGTGTTCCTCATGGGAACAGGGAGTCTCTTCTGAAGGAGGCTCATTCCACACTCTATGGGGGACATTTTGGTAGGCAGAAAACTCTTCATCATCTTCAACGGTTTTTCTTTTGGCCACACATGCAAAGAGATGTTCTTCGCTTCTTGCGACAATGTGCAGTCTATAATCGCTCCAAATCTGCCAATAGGACATTGGGAATGAGCATGCATTTGCCCATTCCTTCTCGTCCATGGGAAAGCATTTCCATGGATCTCTTGAGCGGTTTTCCAATGACAGTACACAAGCATGATTGTGTCTTTGTTGTGGTGGACAGATTCAACAAAATGGCCAAATTCATTCCTTGTCGCAAGACAAGTACTACACAGGATCTTGCCCAACTCTTCTTTGAGGTGGTATGGCATTCTTTTGGTCTTCCTACCAGCATTGTCTCTGATCGTGACTCACGCTTTGTGGGTCACTTTTGGCGATCACTTTGGAAGATTTTGGGAGTATCTCTTAACTTCTCTACTGCTTATCATCCTCAATCCGATGGGCAGACAGAGGTAGTTAATCGTACTCTCATGCAGAGTTTGAGGATTTACCATCATTCCACTCCATCCAAGTGGGACTTAAGCCTCACTCACATTGAGCACGCCTACAATAGGGCCATCCACAGTTCTACCGGGCACTCTCCATTTGAAGTGTGTTTTGGTTTTCAGCCACTTGCTCCTTATGAGTTACCTTTGTCTTTGCCTTCTTCAGCCACAATGCACATTCAGAAGGAACAAGACAAGGCCAACTCTTTTGTACAACATTTGCAGAGTCTTCAAGCCAAAGTGGTTCAAATTCTTCAGAAGACTCAGCAAAAGCAGAAACAATAGATGGACAAGCACCGCACACCTCATTCCTTTCAAGTTGGTGACAAAGTATGGTTTCATCTTGACAAACGATGATTTGTACGATTTGTAGATAAGGCACATAGCAAAATCAAGCCTCTTCGTTATGGGCCTTATACTATTCTTCAGAAAATCTCTGAGAATGCCTTTCGCTTGGACCTTCCAGCTCATCTTGGCATTCACGATGTCGTCAATGTTGATCTTCTCAAACCATATTATGATTCGACATTGGAAATAGTTCCAGCCATCATACATCCAGTTGATGTGGTTCTTGATGCTCAGCTTTCGCTTGACGTCGATATAGTCTTTGATACGAAGACCCGACAAACATGCCAAGGTGCTTCTACTTCATATCTTATGCCCGAAGAGGCCAATTTCCACATCAGGCTCACTGGATTTCTGCTCACATTCTGTCCCGGGATTTTCCCTCTTTGTTAAAAGCATTGGATTCCAATGCTTCTTTTGTTGGGACGAATGATGAGGAATCTTAGACCTAGGGGCTAATTATTTTTAGACCTAGGATATGTTCATTAGGACTTAGTATGCAGAATAATCAACGTGAGTTGTTTCTTTCCTCCGTTGAATGGTCTAGGTCTAGGTGTAATTCTTTTTGTTATTTTAGGGCTTATATCTTTAGCCTTTTCGTGATTGTGTACGTAAATCCTTGGAGCAGTTCATGATTTCCAAGATTACGGTTTTCATTTTGGACTTATTTAAGTCCTAAGTTTGCAAATAATATTTAGCTTCAATATTTTCATATCATCTCTCCTGCATTATGTCGCGAAATTGCGACACTTTTTCTTTTGGACTCTCTCTCCTGCAACATGTCGCGAAATTGTGACACTTTTTCTCTTGGACTCTCTCTCCTGCAACATGTCGTGAAATTGTGACACTTTTTCTCTCGGACTCTCTCTCCTGCAACATGTCACGAAATCGTGACACTTTTTTGTCCATACAACCTTCCTTGCAATATGTTGCGAAATCATGACACTTTTTCGTCCGTACAACCTTCCTTGTAATATGTCACGAAATTGTGACACTTTTTTGTTCGTACAACCTTCCTTGCAATATGTCACAAAATTGTGACACTTTTTCGTCCGTACAACCTTCCTTGCAATATGTTGCGAAATCACAGCACTTTTTCGTTTGTACAACCTTCCTTGCAATATGTCACGAAATCGTGACACTTTTTCGTCCATACAACCTTCCTTGCAATATGTCGCGAAATTGTGACACTTTTTCGTCCATACAACCTTCCTTGCAATATGTCATGAAATCGTAACACTTTTTCTACTTGCCTTTCTCTCTTCCAACATGTCACAAAATCGTGACAGTTTTGCTTGCTTCTCAACATGTCACGATATCGCGACAGTTTTTCTTTCTTGCCAACTTGTCATGATATCATGACAGTTTTTCTTTCTTGCCAACATGTCATGATATCACGATAGTTTTTCTTTCTTCTTCTCTCTCTTCCAACATGTCGTGAAATTGTGATAGTTTTTCTTGCCTGCTGTATATGTCACGATATTGTGACACTTTTCTTACTTGTATTTTTCTTTGATATTTTGCAAGTGGTCCACTTCGGTCTTCTTGGAAAATCACTGTACATACTTTGAGAAACCTTTGAACTCCTGTCTTCTGCATCTGACTAGCCTTTGAACTTCCTGTCCACTGCATCAATAGATCTATCTGACTGTGTTGACAACAATGACAATACTGTCGCTGCACCTTGCTCAATAGATGCCTATCAGCGTAACTAGGTTCTAGGATTTAATTACATATTTTACTCACGTGCATTTTTAGTATAGTTTATTGGTTAGCCCTTATTTTCCTTAGTAGTCTATGTACAATACTTAGTTTTATTTTCTTTTAAAAATTATAAGTCCGATAGGGGTACCATTATAGTTTTACCTTTGATTGGATTATATATTTCTCTATACAATAGCCTTAGTATTAATTTTCCTTATTCACCTATTAATATTTATTAATCCAATTTTTTTTGTAGCCCCATTTATCTAAGATCCATATTTTCTCCCTGATAATTCCTAGCCAATAGGAATGATAAAAATAATTGGCTCATGTTTCCCTCATGAATAAATCCAATTCTATGTCTATTTTGGTGCATTCTACCAATTAAAACTCATGCACCTTCCATGATATTCTATGACTCACGTCATTCCACACATCTAAAGTTACTTCCCTCCACCTTATAAGTTGATAATATTCTCGTGTTACCTATAATTCGTGTCAATCCACATGTCATCAGTAAATTAGAGCCATAAAAGGTCTTTAACACTTTCCCTCATATGTCTAAATTAACTCATCAAAGCTTCTTTCATTTTAAATACTAGATTCACCATGGTCCATTAATCCCTATCCTTAATCTACATGATCAAATATTCACTTTTCATAATATCTACCCCCATGGGGAGCATCCCATTATTTATACGTGAATATTGAATTCCTCCTTTACCTCATTTAACACACTTATCTATTGAAATATTATGTTGTTGGAAATTTTGAGTAGACGAGTTGGCATTGATCTCAAGAGTAAGTGGTCATTAATGTCAAGATTTCAGCACCAATTAGTGGTATTTTTAGTGGACAACATCAATTTTAGGTTCTTCAATAAGTGCAAAAGGATAGTCCGCCTTCAGTTGATCAAGACCCGGTTCTAGGCAATCAGATGAGGTCCAAAGGGAAAAGAAGAGGCCCAGGAAAATAATATTACAATAGTTTATCATAATATTAAAAAGGAAATTTAAATTAATTATAAACTAATTAATATAATTTTATTATTAATTAATTTATTAATTAATTTAATTAACTTTCATGTTACTTAAGTTAATTTTAATTTAATTATAAATTAATTTTTATTAATTTAATAAACCCTAAAAAGGGTTATAAAGAAAATTTTATAAATCAAATTTAAAATTCGATTTGAAGCACCGATGTGTTATAACATCAAGGCACTATGTATATATGAAGGCAAAATCTTTGCCTTAGTCCCTCATGCAATTAATTCAAATGTCCCTAAGTTTGAAAATGAGCATAGAAAGGATGTAGTATTTTCGCATTGAAAAGTCTTCGAGGCAAAGGAACAAAAAAATAGGAGTTAGGCTCCTCTCACCTTGCACAAGCGCCATGTAGCACAGTTGGCGATGACAAAAGGAGTAAAAACACTTGCTGGCAAGGAGGACATAGGTTCGAATCCCGCGGGGTTCACGTTTTCCAAGGAAGAAAGGTCGTTGTTTTTGGAAGCAGTGCCAACGAGGAGATAAAGGGGGGCAAACACCTCCCCCTCTTCGTGGGAATGCCTAGCCCACATGGTGGGCTAGTGCCTTGGTAATGCACTCGACGGAGAGGTTTCGGGGTCGAAACCCACCAAGGCCCTTTTAGTGGTTGAGACAAAGGTATGCGCTGATGATTGTTGGGTTTGTCGCTTAATTTGGAATGTGCTAAGGTTGAAGGAAAATAAAAAATATTTTTATGTGCCTAAGGTTGAAAAATATTTTTTGATGGTTTGTAAGATTTAATTTTTGCCTAAATTAAAATTGGTTATTAAGTTTTTTGAGGGAGATAAAAGGTTAGGCAATTATTATTTTTGAAGAGTTATTTTTGAAAGTTTGATTTATTAAATTGAAGATTATAAGGAGCATTTTGAGTGATTATTTTTATGTGTAATTTGATGATTGCTAATTTCAAGGAGTAATAAGGTGTATTTGGGATTGATTATTTTTGTGTTTGAAAAATATTTTGAAAGAGAGTTAGTGTGATATTTTGTCATCTAACCATAGAAATTTGCAAAGAGGAAAATTGTGATTGAGACAGGTTTTCTAAGGGCACTTCTACATCAAACAAAAGGTATGGGCACATCTTCCTAGTAAGTGATTGTTGAATGTTGTGAATGCAAAGTTGGAGTGAAAAGGATTATTTGGTAAGCATTGTTGAGTGTGTTTTGAATTAAAGCTTCAAGGTTTTTTGGAATAAAGAGTTTTTGATAAAACCTTGATTTATAAGCATTTTTGTTGAGGTGATTAAGTTGAGTGAACTTGAACTAGGGTTTACAAAGATCATGAGTATCATTGTTATGTGAAGATTGTTTTATAAGCATTGTTTTTGAAGTGATTGGTTGAGTGAAGAACTTGAACTAGGGTTTGCAAAGAACATGAGTATCATTGTTATGTGATATTTGTTGATGAAGCATTGTTGGAAATATTTGAGTGAATGTTCATGAATTGGGACTAGGACTTCTAAGAAAGAATTATTTTATTGAGTGATTGGTTGAGTAGATTTGGTTGAGCCTAGTCAAGTAGATGTGTTGATGTGATAGTTCAATTTCTATGAAACAAATTATTCTATATTTTGAATTGATTTGAGAAAGGTTGAGTGTTGATGAGTGTGAAACATATTGAGTCTCTAACAATTCTCTATATGTTTCTATGATAAAATAGAGACTGAAAGTGATTGAGAGTTTGTGAGTGTGAAGAATATTGAGTCTCTAACAAGTCTCTATATGTTTCTAAAATAGTGATCGAAAGTAATTGAGCATTTTGATGAGTTTGAAGCATATTGAGTCTCTAATAATTATCTTTATGTTTCTATGTGTTTGGATAACTTCTAGTGAAGACTTATTGAGCAGATTTAGACAAGTTCCAGTGAGGACTTGTTGAGTAGATTTGAGGTAAGTCTTTGAGAATACTTGTGAGCAGAGTTGATTGATTAATTTTTTCAAACATTGAGTTAAGGTTTGGGGTAGATCTAGCATAGTTGATTTGAGATTGATTCAAGCTTTATGTTAAGGCTTGAGGATATATTTGTGCTAGATCGAAGGACTGTGTTTAGTGCAGATCAGAGGATAGATATTGAGGATATATTTGTGCTAGACCAAAGGACTATGTTTAGTATAGATCAAAGGATAGATTTTGGTGCATATTTTAGGACAGGTTTACGCCATACCAAAGATAGAGGTTGAGCAAATTTGTGTAGACTGAAGGACTATTTTTAGTACAGATTTAGACAGAGCTTTGAAGGTGATAGAGTATAGAGGATGACAGTCTCTAGTGGATAGAGATCCATTATCTAGTGCATTGAGGATAGGTATCTTTAGTGGATAGAGATCCATTAGCCAAAATAGTGGGGACAACAGTTCTTCTAGAATATCACCAACCAGAGCAAGAGGAGAAATGAGTTCTCCTATGGATAGAGATCCATGAACTTTATTAGGGGATTAGTGTCTCCTTTGGATAGAGATCCATAAGCACTGTAATAGGGAAAGGATTCCCAAGATATTTATTGAGAAAAATTTAGTGAAATATTTTCTTACCATTATAATAGTTTCTCTTTCAAAACCAAAGCTTAAGTAATCCAACATACAATAACTTCCTTTCTATACTTTTAAGACAATGATCAAACTTCTCAAGGTTACTTTATACACCTAAAATGCATCATGTCGATGGCGACTACTCATATGGACATGCTACAAGACCATATGGAAGATCTTGGATAGACTCCAAGATAGAGCAGTGGTTCTAACCACTCAATTTGGGCTCCTTGGCCTAATTAGTCTAAACCATAGCTAAGACTTGTGGCCCACATTCTAAACCATGGTTGATACCTGTGGTTTACATTTTGAACCGCAGCCATCACCTACGATCTTAACTGAAGTTCAGTTGGCTTTCATCTAATCCAAATCGGTTTGAATGACCATTTGATCTAGAAGAAGGCGGTTAAAGGATGGAAGCTTCCAATCCAACTGTCCTAACCACCCCTTCTTGTTCTTGGCTTCTCCATGAAGCCACCCCTAGCCCTTGGGTAATCCTATAAATACCCCTTCAAATTAGGGCAAAAATATCAAGCGAGCATTAGAGATTAGAGCAGCGAAGCCTTGTTAGATTGTGAACTCACTTGAGTGCACTAAGAGAGATATTTGTTGCTATCACTTTGCCAACTTAAGCATCATTACAAATTATGCCATGGATGCCCTAATGAGCTAGAACACCAAGAAATGCTTATTTGGACAAACGGAGGTCCTATCGAGCAATTCAATCACCAAATCTATCAGAGGACACTGAGGTGACCCTTGATCATCAATATGAAAAGGAGGATCAATACCACTACCCTAGAATTGGAGGGCAAACCTACTTGGTTGCAGGCATGGTTGTCAACCACGGTTTATAGTGTAGACCGCTCATCCGAGCTACAGTTTGCAATAGGTATAAGATCCCCTTATTGTTCTTTTTGTAGAGTGCTTATCTAGATTAGATTAGTCAGTTTAATATTTTATTTGGTAATTTAGAGACTCTGACGAATCGGATTAAATATTTGAGTAGATTTACTTCATTATAACATTTATGGCATAAATGGCTTCTTTCCATGCTTTCATGCTTTATTTCACATAAGTAGGCCACTAGATAGTTAGTTGTATTATTCCCTTATGCATATCTAGGAATATTTATCAATTTAACATAGATTTAACACATTTTGTATGCTTCTTGATTTCATATATTTATAGCATCTTTGTGTTCAATTTCCTAAAAGGACCTCATCATGAGAGGTTCCCAATGCTTTTAATGCTTCTTTGTTGTTTCTTGACGATAGGGAATCAGGTCTTAAGGAGTTTTAGATATAAAATACCTTCCTCAATGCAAAGAAGAGGGTCAAATCCACCCTAGAGTAGTTTGTGACTATTTAAAAGAGCATTAGTATTGCACCTACCCCATTGGGGGCTTTAGAATTGTATCAATTGTATCAACATTTGGGTGACCCTAAGAGGGGCATGATTGTAACCAAGATTCACTTTTGATATTAATAAAAGAAACATCCATTTTATTGTCATATGCTATTCGTTATTTTATGCTTTCATGTTGATTTCTATTGATCTACTAGATAGGTGCACGCTTTTTGGATAGGTCAAAAGGTGATCACGGTGGAACTCCACATTTCAAGTGATCTAACTGATTGTTCTTATGTTTTTGGAATTGTAGGTGCAAACCGTAGCTTCCATTTGTGGTCTCATTGTTGGCCCGTGGCTTCAATATGCGGTCTACAGTCTGAACCATGCATTAGACCTATGGTTCATAGCAGACACATCAAACAGTAGGAGTTCAAAGCTGAATCAAATGAGGACTTGAGGTAGGCCCTTTTTGTCACTTTTTATCTCTGTGTTTTGCTTTTGTATTTTCTAGAATAGAAAATTGAAACCTAGATAATTAAGGATAAAAAGAACATGAAAAAAATTTAAGTCCTTAGGGTTTATTTTTCTAGATTTTGGCTAGGCATTTCTAGGAACAACAGACCTTTGAGTGCAATCTGCCCTAGAATCCAATGTGCTAGGTTAAAATTGTGTGTTGGTTTGCATGCTTGAAGCCCAATCAGAGGCTATATCATCATAATTGCATTGTCAAAAATTATTTAGGATATAGCATGCATATTTTCTTAAAATGAAACATTTATTTTTGCATATCATGTAGGAAATAGTCATTTATGCTATATTATGTATTTTACTTTTATGCAAAAGAATAAAACGAACCACACACACCACATTTCACTTAAATGCTAGTGAGTTGGGAGTCACATCCAACCACTAGTAGGGTTCAACGATGGTGGGCGTAATTTCCATCCGTTGGCCCAAATCCTACGTACCCTTGGATACTAGACCAATACCGGATCCAAGAACCTTTCGTACCCTAGAAAATTTACATGTATTCTCTTTGGAGGGTATAACGTTGACTGGGGGAAAACAGGTGAGGATCTGGGAGGACCTATGCTCCTTGTTTGGGTGTGGACTTTCATTACCACACACGGGGGATTTACATGTCCTGGAAGTCACATCCAGGTTGTCGAGCTGTGATAATATAGGTGAAATCCATTTAAACTGAGAATAAAATCCAACAAGATTTCAAAACACAATAAGGAGTTCTTTACTAATACAACAAACTTGAAACAACATCAAATAGTCTAGGGCTCACTTTTAAAAATTAATACAAGATAAACACCATTGTATACCATTTGTGTGTAATAACGAATAATCTAGAGGCTAGGTACACCATGGTGGAGACACAGGGTGGGCAGCAAAGGCATAAGCCTGATTCCCATGACAAAGCCCCAACAGATTCATACCAATATATGTCGAATCCTTGCCCACATGCGCTTCCCAAATGTTATTCGATGAGCATTAGAGGAGACAACTCGAAAAGAGAGGAACCTATTGAGCATACCTCCAATAGAGGAGTTTATGTGCATTCTTCTAGGCATAGAATGGAGAAGGGATCCTCTCAGCATGAGGGTGTTCTACTCGAAAGGCATTACCAAGATCGCGTTGCACGTGCATCCACAAGATCAGCCAAAGAGTACGTTATCCAGGGGTCCAAGTTAGTACCCTTACATCATAGGTCTACAAGAGGATCCATGGCTCCACCTTTAGAGTACAGGCAGGATCAAAATCCATCCACTCAAGGGCATGCAGACAATGCCACCACTGAGCATAGGGCTATGCAGACTCCCGCACAGAGTGAACATCAAAATATCACTATTGATATGGCTAAGGTGGGAGCCAATGGCACACCACCGCACGAGTAGTGGAGATCCAAAAAATTTGACGGCTTAGGTAGCGTCCTTGAGAATCTAGGCTATAAGCCTTTGACTCTGCCCACTTGTTCCCCGAGTGAGTGTAGTGCGAGTTCCATTAGGACTGCTAGAGAACATGGAGAGGCTTCTAAGCACCCTCATGTCATACATCCACCATCCACACATGGTGTCACAGAGTACAGAGCTCAGCAGGATGTCAATGTCATCTTTACAGACAAGGGCAAAAGCATCGCAAATTAGTCAAATAGGTACAAAACCCATAAGGTCACTCGCATAGAGCATGCATACCAGAGGCTTTTCACAGCCAATTACATTGATAGATCAAATAGACTAGTATCTTAGCAGTGATGATAGCTCCTCCAAGATCAATTAGAGGATGCTCATCTAGAAAGGGAGTGCATTGAAGAAGAGAATCTTCAATCATAGAGGCTCATAAAACAAAGACTATATGAGCAATGCATGCATGAGGAACACATCCTTACCAAAAATAAGTTCATAGAACAGGATGATAGGCTAGCCAGAGCTGGTATATATACTCACATAGAGAATAGAGAGTGCATTCATAGAAAGGTTTTTTCACAAGCTGATGTGTAGTAGGAGCGTAGGGATTCTCATACTCATATTAGTTCCATACCAAGAGAACAGCCACCATTGTTTGAACATGAGAGGCAAAAACAATATGAGGAAGAAGAGGGAGAGGAAAAAAATCAAGAGTATCCTGAAGACTCCCAAGTTGAGGAGGAGGAAGAGCAACGTCCTCCATCCTGACAGAGGAAAAATGTACCTCCAAGACTGCCCTCGCGTCAGCTTAGGAAGGAGGAATTTTTATCCTCAGAGGTTTATAAAGCCCTATCAGCGAAAGTAAAAGCGATTTAGAGGTAAGGCACAGCTCTTCAAAATCCAACATTAAGAAATATTCATAATGAGCCCTTGGATCCCTTGATACCTGCTCCTGCCTACTCTGAGCATTTTTTCTTATGCCCAAGCTAGACAAATTTAAATGTGATGAAGATGCACAAGAGCATGTCACAGGATTTTTGGATGCCTGTTTCTAAATTATGAGCAATAATGCCTTACTTTTGCACACATTCATCACGACCCTCTTAGGCCCAGCTTGGGAGTGGTTCAACTAGAAAAAGAGGCATAGCATTACCATTTTCGAGCAATTGGCTGATGCTTTTCTTGAACACTTTTCTTTTGGTATCAAGAAACAAGCTAACCTTTAGGATTTGGTTGTACTAGCTCAGCGTGATGACGAGCCAATTGAATAGTATGAAAAGATATGGAGGAGGTTAATGGCAAAGCTGCCATTCCCTATTCCTGCTATGGAATTGACTCGAATGTTTACCAAGAGTTGTGCCAAGCACATCTCATTGTTGTTGCAACTGCAGCAGTATTCAACATTCGAGGAAGCTTTTATGCAAGCCAAGGTAATTAAAGATATCAAGTTGCAAGAAGGCAACTTGAAGCTTAAGAACAGGAAAGAGGGGCCCAAGAAGATCTCCACAAAACAAAATAGGCCCACGCCAACCAAGTGGTGCTAAACCTCTAGAGAGAGGATAAAGGGTAGAAAAAGCATAATTATTAGGCCCAACCTCCTCATGTGCAGTACGAAAAGTGCAATAATAATTATAAGGACAAAAAAAAATAACAGCACCCGCCTCGCCAATTTACGCCTCTAACGAGATCATTGACATCAATATTCCACCAATTGTGCAAGGCCAAGGCAATCAAATTACCCTAAATTAATATGGTCGATCCAAATAAACCCAAGCCAAAGGGGTACCAGGATGACCTATTTTGCATATTTCACCAAGTGAAGGGTCATGACATCGAAGCATGTTGGTCCTTCAAGCATATTGTGCAAAACATGATTGAAAAATGAGAGCTTATAGTACCAAGTAACCCTATGGTTCCTGACAACCAAAATATGGGGATTTACAAGAATCCGTTACCAAACCATGAGGCACCGCACAACAATGTTGGCCAGGTCAACCAAGTGCATGTCGAACCGCCCACCTAGGGGTTCGTAGGCATGGTGAACATTGTTACCCGACATGGAATATATGAGCATCCAAATCAACTATGTACTCCCATAAGAATATAGGCTACACTGAATCAACAGCCGACATAGAATATTCCAGGCCCACCAACGAGATCGATGGTGACCATATGAAGCAGGCTAGTCCAAAACTGTAGACAAATCTTGCAAACTTGTCTATATATGAACTGATATAGTAGTCCCCTAGGCACATGGAGAATATTATGGACATTCTAAGGTCCATCTAAGTATAATCCCAGGATGCTCAAGAATTCATAAATTTTGTGGGACATGTATAATAGTGCCAGGAACCCATGATCCAATTTTATGATCATGAAATCAAGATGGTTCCCACAGATACGGTTGACCCGTCGTTGCATATCATCGCATGTGTCAATCACATGCCTTTCAAGAGGGTCTTGATCGACATTGGTTCATCAATTAATATAATAATGACCAAGGCATTGAATCATCTAAAGCTACCAAAATCACACATTGTGCCCACCACCTTCACATTGAGAGTGTTTAATGATGCCCTATGCTCGACAGTTGGCACAATCATCCTACCTATTCAAGTAGGCCTAAAGACCATATTTATGATGTGTCATGTTATCGAGGGCACTATGCAATATAACATCCTACTCGGGAGGCCTTGGATTCGGGAAATGCATTGTGTTCCCTCTATATTACACCAATGTGTAAAATATTTGTATGAGGAATGGGTTCATATAGTGTTTTCAAACGAAGAACCTTTTAAGTTTGTGAACCTAGCAGATTTGCATGGGGGTTTCATACTCTCGTCAATGAACCTGGACGTTCGGCCTGCATCGCTGGTTAAAAATCTAGGAGGTAAACCAATAGTATGTGCTCAACCATCGATATTTTTATCACATGAATCTAAGTACACTATTGCTACTTCGCTGAAATCAACTACATTAGTAATGTTTCGGGATAATAGGAAGTTAAAGGCAAAAATGGGTGAAAAAGAGAAGAAACATATGCTCAAAACAGTCACCGAGGAGGCTCCCATCCCCATAGAATTTGGGGAAGCCCAAGATATAGTCAAGGAGTTACCTTAGCCTACCTCGCCTACATCGTCAGTAGGGTCATCCGCACCATAGATGACTTTACATCTTGCCAACACAGGGTTAGGCAAGTATATTGTGTAGAATTTAACCTTCAAACCTATTTTGGAGACTACACAAGAGATGGGCCAATCACATGCCCATCATTTTTTTATTGGATCAATGGTACCATTGGGAGAGCCACCCAATCAGACTAACTTCATTTACACTAGTCTGGATTAGCTTCCAGCACGAACACCTATGGATGAATATGGTGATGAACCTTTCATAGTAAATTTTTGTTATTTATCCAACCCAGAGTACTCCATGCGTATTTTTGAGTTACATCACTGGCATGGATACAGACTTGGCCTATTTTAACAAGGGTGTAGGACTCTGCTCGAGCCATGTTATCAGTTGGCAACTGATAGGTTCAGGTTGGGATTACAAATACAAGGACAAGATGACTTGCTCGTAGTATCCTTAGATCACTTGTACCTTAGTCTAGGGGATGATGTAGACTTTAACCCATATCATCCAAATCCATCTAGCATCTGGAGGACTCACCCGATGGTATCTATCGCACCTCTAAGCCACTTGAAGAAGATCATGAAGGGCTCTTAGAGCATACTGATACAGAGTGAAACCCCAGAGGCAACCTGGGTCATCAAATCCATAATGCAACCAATGACAGAGGTTTGCAGGGGCATAACCCCATAGTTTTAGGTGATCTCGAGTCAGGAGATCTATACAACAATGATGGAGAAGAGTCCACATCCAAGATAAGTGGACCGAGTTGTGATGCCAATGATAAATCCTCAAACAGTAATCGATATGAAGATACATCTAATGGGGGATATGTAAGGCCTTTGTATACACATCACCTACTGCCTATAAAGTTGGTACATATTATAGAAGAGATTCTTCCCAACATTGATCATTTAGGGGAAGAAGCAGAGCCAGTTTTCTTGTCAATATCATACATACGAACTTATCATCTGATTTTCTAAACATGGATGATAGTGACCAGGAAGTAAGATTCATAGGACTATATTTACCAAAGCATCCCCCACATGTAGGTGTATCGCTCCAAATTTTTTGCATCCTTACCCTCAGGCTATAGGATCCGTGCCCAGAAGGAGGATGCGAGAAGGATGGGACAATACCTCGGACTGAGAGGCCCTTTGAAGGTCCCGCCTCTCGGGGGAGGAGTATAAAGGTGAATTTTTGATGGATGGTGGGTTCACCAGGAAACTTTTGAGTGGCAGTTTCCATGCCTAGGTTGATAGTGGGTTTGATGTGTTCATTTTTATACTCGATCATTCAACTCCTAGGTTTGGCCAAGATGAATCTAGACTATTTTATCTACCAATGATAATTTAAATGGATACAAAAAATAGGAAGGAGTGCTAATAATAGAGAATATGCTAATTAGAATATGTCATACCTGATTCCGGATGTTTGATGAAGATTCTGAGTTTTGTAGCAGTCCAGATCGCCTCAGTTCGTATGTAATCATCTGAGATCAGACAGGATCGTCTGATATCTGACGAATTCGTCAGACGAATTCGTCAGAAACCTGCAATCACAGAAATAGATGCGAAATACCAAATATGCAAGTGCAGAAGCAAAAGATAATGGTAGAAATAATAGCAAACATGCCTAAATAATGGATTCCAATAACAAATAAGGAAATGCAGTAGATTTAATGATTGATTTTAACCTTACCATGTGATTATGCTAAATGAGGTGAACTCCAAGATGCAAAAAACATAATAATTCAAGACAATGCAGAAATACAATATAAAAAAATGCAGAGGAAGCTAAGGGAATGCAAACTCTGGACTCGGATTGCCCCCAATATGGACTACAGTCAGGATCACCTCCAATCGTACGAGATCGTCCGTAATCGTCCGAGATCGTTTGCGCCGATCCAAGCTATCTTCGACTGCAAAACAGTAGAATTCCTACAAGAAAATGCAAAATATAGAACACAGACAGTAGTGCGAGGGAATAAGGAATTAAATCTATCAGCTAAGGGGTTCAGGGAAATCAGAATCAGGGGGTCATGTAGAGTCAGGGGGGTAAACTAGAAAATCCTAGTTTATATAGGCTTAGGAAGAGGTTTAAGAGGTTGGGGATCATCCCAATATGGGAGATCTCCAACAGGGCAATCTCCAACTATGCAGATGCGCTTCTGCCCAAGTTGGAGAGGTTGTTGAAACAGAAGCTAATTATGAAAATTTGGTTTTGGGACAAAATCGTCTGGACGTTCTGTCCATGACGATTTCGTCAGATCTGGGACGATCGCGTCTAATCTACGACGATATCGTCCAACGGTCAAAACAAATCCTAAAAATGGCACAAAAAATGAGGAAACGGGTAGCAGGCGATTTTGGAGCGGTTTTGGGGCTAAAATTCAAATTTCTATCTTTTATCTTTTACTAAGGTTTTTAACCATGCCAATTTTAGGGTGCTACATTTTGCCCCCTCTTTAGCGAATTTTTGAAGAAAATGCGTTAAAGACGAGTTTTTCCCGTATTACGAGAAAGCAAAAATGTACTCAATTTTTTAGACGACGATTCTTGGTCGAATCGTACAACTGCTGACTATGGTGCCCCCTCCGTGTTTTTACCCAAATCGAACGTTTGAGGTAAAACGCGAAAAGGTAAAAATTAAAATGTTGAATAAAATTAAGAAAAATAGGGTAAAACCCTAATTCATTTTGACTGTTCATTTTTACTGTTTCAAAGTTCTACAGAGAGAAAATGGTGGAGACAGTGCACAGAGCGACAGAGGTCCGATGCGGGCTACGGGTAAGGATCTAAGCCTAGTAGATTAGTTTTGATTTTGCTTTGTGCAATTTGTGGATTTAAATTTTGATTATTTGGGACATCACGACCGTTTTTAGGCCGTCGACGACGTCCGGACGAAATCGTCCCTATTTCGTCGGAATCGTCCCTAGATCATCGATTTCGTCCAAGGGCGAAGTCAGCGAATTAGAGGCGATCCCGTTCAACAAGGGGCGATCCCCGAGTTTGCAAAATCGGAGACAAATTCGTCCTACAAAGGACGATTTTGCCAAATTTAGGATGATATCATCCGATGGTGGATGATAACATCTTTAACTTGATTTTAAAATGTGTTTAATTTGATTTTACTGATTGGTTATTAATAAATTTTGTTGTTTATTATTTGTTTTGCAGAGGGGATTACTAAAGAGCCGAGAATGGAAATACGATGGACTAAGAGATGACATAGCCATGCTTGACCAGGCAGAGCGTGACCGACTAGGACAGGTCGGGCTACAACATGTGGTAGAGATGCCACAAGTACCGACTGACATGGGGCTACTGACAGCCCTAGCAGAGAGATGGTATCCGGGGTCATCCTATTTTTGGCTACCGACAGGGGAGATGGCTCCCACACTAGAGGACGTATGGAGGATCATGAGGATCCCCATACAAGGATGGCTGATGACGCCGGTGGCCAATCAAGGCCAGGCGATGATGAGGCTGACTGGGGACCCGAGCTTCACCCTGGAGAAGGGCGGGGTGAACATCGAGTCTCTACGATAGATGCCTGGGGCATCTAGGCTGACTCGGGTTTTGGCAGGGGTGGTAGGTGGCTTACTGTTGTGCCACCAGAGTGGGTGTAGGCTACCATGGCTCCTCTTAGATATAGTCTGCGACATGAGAGACCACGGGTATAGATTTGCATGGGGCAGCTTTGTACTCTGCCGCTTGTATAGGATCTTGCATGGGGTCGTATACAAGGGAGGTCGATGCCTGGTCTTGACATCACTGCTACAGGTTTGGTGCTGGGAGCACATTGCGGTGCGAAGGCCGATAGGGCTCCCATTGATAGGGGTTGACCGGGAGAGACCCCGGGTTTTCTATTGGTGGCTATAGAGAGGTTCACAGCGGTGGATAGATCTGTCGATGTCTCGGAGGTTGCTAGACGACCTCATCCTAGACCAAATCACCTGGAGGCCATGGCGAGAGCACCCCGGGTGGGCAGAGGATGGGCAGGAGCTGGCTCGCATCAGGCGAGTCTGCTGGCTGAGGATGGAGCGGGGAGAGGTAGAGCTCCACCGCTACGATCGGGTACTATGACAGTTCGGTCTACAATAGGGGATCCCTTCTCTCAGGGATTACGAGTACTCTCGGACTATTTGGGATAGTACTACGCTGAGCGGGGCTCCAGACATGCAGCGATTCTGGAGTCAGGATGCGGATGATGCCCCCATCCAGCCAGTGGATGGTGACGATGCCGGGGTTGCAGATGGCTACGATGCCTGGTACGTAGGCATCCGCCCTCCTCGGATGACGAGGGCATAGGGTCCGATGCACGCGGTTGTGCGATGGATGGGGAGGCGGTCATGGTGGGAGAGAGCAGCGGTGGTCCCCATAGGAGAGATGCCAACGGATGGGTCAGGCTCCGTAGAGGCCGTGGGAGATAGGGCGGAGGGAGGAGAGACTCCCTTCGCAATAGGGGGAGAGACCACCATCGCCTGATAAGGGCAAGGGTGTTGAGGTAGGGGAGAGCAATGAGACGATGGCTCTCCGGGCTGAGGTTGCCCGCCTCCGGGCTCAGGTGCAGACACTGCAGGATGAGGCTACATGGCTCAGAGCTCGGGGTGGAGGAGTAAGCACTCAGGATCTGGCGTGGTCTATTGCTCAGACCGCATTTTACCAGGGGTTGTACTATCAGGCGGTCCCAGAGGGACAGAGGATATCATTGCCAGCCCCCATTGCAGAGCCGATCATGATGGGATCATCGAGGACATCCTCACGATCGACGACGAGGACCCGAGATACGGCCCGGACCTCTATGGGACCACCTCCTCCACGTCAGGGTGGGGGAGGAGATGAGGCTGAGAGCTCGAGGGCTTCTCGAGGCTAGCTGCTGCAGAGTGCAGATTTATGATATATGTATATATATATTTGTTTTTGAGGGGATTGAGTATGCCAGGGTTTTGATTGTGGCATACCAATCCAGATGATGTAGATCATTGATTGATGATATATATAGATTATTTTTGATGATATGACTTGTGGATATGTTGTATTGTGATGCTTTAATTGTTGATTCATGTAATTATGTCATTTGGAAATAAATTATAATGTTATGTCATGCCATATATTTGTAAATGAAATAATCTGATGTGCATAAATTGGTTGTTTTGGTGTGATTTTGATGAAAAATAAAAGGGACTTCTAACAATAATTTCAAAGGACATTGTCACTGTTATAGACCGTTTCATGGAGTCGCCGCTCGCTAGGTCGTCAAGCTAGTCCTAGTATAGAAATATTGCTAAAAGTAAAAGAGTGCTTAAGAGACTGTCTTAAGACTTTGTGTTGTGATGATGAAAATGATGATGGTGATAATTTTGTTTTCAGATTTTTTCCACAAAAGTATGCATGAAATATGTTTAAAAGTGATTTTTGCTAGGCATAAATTCCTAAGTGTGATAAATTTTTGAATAATTCCTTAGAAATTATACCATGGTTGCAAGATGAAATGTTTTGACATAATGACATGAAATAGAATAAGTGTTCATTCGTTTTGAAGCACAATTGTGTAACATAATGATGTAAGCCATATGTGTTTTTTTAAAATGGATGGGAAAATAAAATTAGAACAATGGTTTGCGCTAGGCATAGAATTATAGGTATAGACTTATACCATCATCGCGAAATCCAAAGATAAAATAGATATTTTAGTTTTATTGCATGATTGATTTTTTGATTTGTGATGTTTGATAAACAGAAAATAATAATATGATGAACATGTTGTTTGAAATCGTTTTGCAATTTTGTGACACAATGTATATAATTGTTTTTAAAACAAAATTCTGAAATAAGAGGATAAAATTATTCCGAAAAGAATTACTGGAATATTTTAAATTATCTCAAAACAAATGTAGGTTTATAAGGGATCCTCATGTGCAAATGTGAGTTCATTACCGATCTTGATTTATCATGATGATACAAAATCTCTCAAATACAAATGTGTGTGCAATTGTATTGTTCATTCACCAATTTTGAGCAAGATAATTTGATACAAGCAATTTGCCTTAACCAAATGAATGTTCGTTAACCATGATTTATATGCATATAACCATACCAGACTACTATGCAAGTTAGGTTATCAAGAGCTAGCTAATCCATAAGCCGACATAGGTCTATACAAAAGAAGGTCGCTAATGTGACAGACATATCACCACGCTAGGAATTACCCAAGGCCAAGCGGGTTGGGCACAAACCACTTGTTATGGGGCTTACCTCACAGTTTTTGAATAATTGAGAATTCCAGGGATTCAAGCTCATTCACCCTTCTTTTCTTTTCAAGGGGTAGGGAAAGGATTTTATTGCATTTTGCTTTTCTCTTTTGCTCTTTTTTTTTTTTTGCTTGATTTTTGAGATAATGCTGAAATATTGTTGTGAGGATACGAAATAACATTTTTCTTTTTCTCTTTTTCTTGCATTTTTTTTTTCTTTTCTTCCTATGCTAGGGATACTTGCTCAGATTAGCTGTAGAGCAAGGGATTTTTATTCTGGGTAGGGGTGAACTTGTCCTTTTGTCAATTCTCAAAGATTCTAGACCATGTGCATGATAGGATAGCAGGGGAAACTTTTCGCTCAAGAAACCACGTCTGCTATGTAGCATCATATTGAATTTGCAATGAAATCATTTTAATGTGAAAAGATATACTTGGTTCAAGTAAATAACAAGATCAGTTCTCTATGCTCAAAATGTTATTTAATGCCAATGTGGACTTTGATATAAGAGAGATTAATAATCATACAAAATAAAATCAAGATATTTATTCATGTGAGTGTGAAAGTGTGGGATTCCAAATAAATGCTCATTTATCTAAAATAATTGAAAATATAACTGTAAATTCCAATAATTGACAGGTATATATAAAAAAAATGTTTTTGAAGATTTTGACAATTTTGATGTTTTTGTATTTGATTTTAATTGATGGAATTGCAAGAAGAAATATTATTATTGTTCTTTGAAAAATATTTTGATAGAAATGGCGAAAAATGAAACAATATGCAAAATACAGTATATACAAATGATGAAATGACTCAATGTTTTATGCATAGTAGCGTTTGAGATGCATAATGTTCATAGGTTCTTTAAGCTCTTTACCATCGAAGGTAGATAATTTGTATGCTCCCGATCCAAATTTAGCAGTGATGATATATGGTCCAAGCCAGTTGGGCTCGAATTTACCTTTAAGGTCTTTAGTAGCATTAGTATTTTTTTGATTTTCTTTTAAGACAAGGTCACCGATTTCAAAGGATCGAGGGTGGACTTTCTTGAGATATGCTCTCTTAAGCTTGTTTTGGTAGGCACGAAGATGCTCTAAAGCATTGATGCGCTTTTCATCTAAAATTTCCAGCTGACTAAATCTGCTAGCACGATATTCATCCCCTACTTCAGTATCTTGAAGTAGTAGAGCCAAAGAAGGAACTTCTAATTCAAATGGAAAAATAGCTTCAACGCCATAAACCAAAACGAAAGGTGAAGTTCCAGTGGGGGTGCGAACACTAGTTCGATAGGCCCATAAAGCAGGATATAATTGGATGTGCCAATCTCGACCGGATTTATTGACCAGTCTTTTGAGAATTTTAAGTAATGTTTTATTAGATGCTTCTGCTTGGCCATTACCTTGAGGATAATAGGGAGTGGACCAACGATGTTGAATTTTATACTTTTGACATAATTTTTTGACATCTTTATTTTTAAAACAAGTTCCATTATCGAAAATGAGATTGGCGGGAATGCCAAACCTACAAATAATTTGATTAAAAATAAATTTGGAAACTTGCGTTCCAGTACAAGAAGCTAAAGGCATAGCTTCAACCCATTTTGTGAAATACTCCGTAGCGGTTATGATAAATTTGTGTCCATCAGATGACACAGGGTTGATTTTCCCAATGATGTCTAAGCCCCATTTTGAAAAGGGCCAAGGAGATGAAATAGCTTGCAGCTCTTGTGCAGGCGCATGGACAAGGTCAGAATGTTTCTGGCACTTGTCGCAATGGCGCACATAATCATGTGCATCATTCTCCATGGTAGGCCAAAAATATCCTATCCGAAGGAGCTTCTTAGCAATGGCGTTACCACTAAAGTGTCCTCCACAAGATCCATCGTGGGCTTCGCTCAAAGCTGATCTAGATTCTTCTAGATTTAAACATCTTAATAATATGCCTTCAAAAGATCTCCTATACAAGGTATTACCCACAATTACGAAGCGACTTGCTCGTCTACGTAATAATCGGTGCTGGTTGCTAGTATAACCATCAGGGAAGGTTCCATTTTGCAAAAAATTAAATATATCAATGTACCATGGTTCGGGAGTAGTTTCGTTGATTAGAAACACATCCAAAGGTTCTAAGCATGATTTGCTTGAAGCGGGTTCCTGGAGTCGATGAATAATGATGGTAGCATATTCATCGTCTAACTCCAAGGGTAAAAGAGATGCAGCTGCAGCCATAGCGTCAGCCGCACGATTGCTAGTTCGAGGAATAGCTTCCAAAGTAACTTGATCAAACAAGGATAATAACTGCAAAACATATGCTTTATATGGGCGTAATTTATCATCTCTGGTCTGATAAACATCATTGATTTGATTTATGACAAGTTGGGAATCACCAAAAACCAATAAATTTTTAATTTTTAGGGCCAAAGCAGCTCGTAAGCCAAGGATAAGAGCCTCATATTCAGCAGTATTATTAGTGCAAGCAAACGTTAGTTTAAAGGATAGAGGTATAAGATGTTTTTGCGGAGATATTAAAATAATACCCGCACCAGCCCCACTCATACATCGGGCTCCGTCAAAGTATAGGGACCATTGTTCAGGATGGTCTGCCTCTAATTTAAGGCATTCATCGAGAAGCTCAATGATGAGGGGATGGGTAGACTCTAAGGGTGCAGCAGCTAATTGATCTGCTATGATTTGACCCTTAACAGACTTTTGTCCTATAAACATGAGTTCAAACTCGCTTAGCGCAAGAACCCACTTGGCTGT
The DNA here is from genome assembly GCA_028583015.1 of Wollemia nobilis. Lineage (NCBI taxonomy): Eukaryota > Viridiplantae > Streptophyta > Pinopsida > Araucariales > Araucariaceae > Wollemia > Wollemia nobilis. Next base: position 4,107,439 of record JAQPPZ010006183.1, on the reverse strand, counting down.
GCGACCAGATAAATACGGTCGACTCATAAGATATCGCAAAGGGTCGAATTTGGCAATAACATACGTTTTTTGACTAAGCATATAATGTCATAGTTTTTGTGTGGAAAATACGACTGCAAGACATAACTTCTCTAATATGGTATAGCGAGTTTCATAACTGATTAGGGTTCTACTGATGTAATAAGTAGCACGCTCTTTCTTCTCATCGTCAAGCTGAGCTAACATAGCTCCTAAGGCAAAATCGGAAGCAGAAATGTACAGAATAAATGGACGATCAGATCTAGGTGGGGAAAGCACCGGTGGTTGGAGGAGATATTGCTTGAGGATTTCAAATGCTTCTTGGCATTCTTCGTCCCAATGGAAAGAGACATCTTTCTTAAGAAGTTTAAGAAAAGGTCCAGTTTTATCTGCCAACTTATCAATAAAGCGGCGAATAGCTTGAAGCTTACCTTGTAAACTTCGTAATTCAGATATATTGGTGGGTGCGGGCATATCAGTGATAGCCACGATCTTGAGAGGATCAATTTCAATGCCACGTAAGGAAACTATAACCCCCAATAATTTATCGGACTTAACTCCGAAGATACATTTGGCTGGATTCAATCGGATAAGATACTCCCTTAACCGATCAAATACTTTTCTCAAGTCATTTAAATGATCATCTTCTTTGATGGAATGAGCTATAATATCATCTACATAATCATGTAGAATATCATGCATCATATCGTGAAAGATATAAGTCATAGCTCGTTGATAGGTTGCGCCTGCGTTCTTTAAACCAAATGGCATTACTTTCCAACAAAAGGTTCCCCAAGGAGTAATAAAGGTTGTTTTAGCCTGATCTTCAGGAGCTATCCTGATCTGATTGTAACCAGAAAATCCATCCATTAGGGATATCATTCCACTTCCAGCAGTAAAATCAATGATTTGATCCATGTTAGGAAGAGGAAAATCATCTTTAGGACAGGCAACATTAATATCTCTGAAGTCTGTACAAACCCTAACTTTAGTGGCTTCTTTCTTAGTTACTGGAACTACATTTGAGATCCATTCAACATAATCAATGGCTTGTATAAAAATAACTTTCAACAGTTTTTCTAGTTCTGTTTTGACTAGTAAGGCCACTTTAGGATGCATTTTTCTAAGTTTCTGTTTAATAGGTTTAGCATCTGGATGGACTACTAGATGATGCATGACTACAGAAGGGTCCAGACCTGGCATGTCTTCATATGTCCAGGCAAAGACATCCTCATAGTCTTTAAGAAATGAAATGTATTCATCTTGTTTTTCTTGACTTAATTCTGATCCAATATTGATTATGTGAGGGTTATGTTCGGTTCCAATGTTAATTTTTATACCGTTTTCGACTTCCATATGTAAATCTCTCTCAAAATTAGGTGGGGTGGGTGAAACACCCAATTCTTGTAATTCTTCCAAGGTTAGCTTGGATAATTCGTCTTGAGGAGTCGAGGCCTCAAGCTGGGCTATACTAGGTATAGAGCCATCAAAATAAAATTTGTTATGTAATAAATCATCAACGGAGACATCATGGAAGATATCCCCTTCCAACTCATCGTCGGATTCAGCAATCATCTCAGGGTAGGCGAGAGATAGCATATGACAGGTAAAGGGATTATTTTTTGAAAGCAAAGAATCTTGTTTATCGAGATAATCTTGATAACATGTAAGATGGTCATCCTCCTCAAATGGGAAGGGTTGACCTTTATTAGGAAATAGGCCCACACCGCATCGGGCAGGCCATGGTTCTACCTCAATAGGTTCCTTCATACCATTTTGGAAAGGTCCCAAACCTTTCCCTTTATAGCCCAATTTAAGCATTATGGGTTTAGCTTTAATATATTCATTAGCAAAATAGCATCGAGCATATCCATCACAATGTGTCTTGATGTTTCGGGGTATTCTTCCCCAATCATATCCCTTATAAACAAAAGCACAACTTTCGACTTGGTAGATACTTCCCATAGGTTGTGGGAGGCCCAAGGTACGAGGAGAAGGTGGGAGTTTATTTAAAACAAGGGAAGCTTGCACGGCCGGGTTGATCTCTTCTGATATAAGAATTTTAGATAAATCGGGTAGGAGTTCATCAGTAAGAGCGTAAGAGGTAGAAGGAACATTTCTTAGATCTTCTGATGTGGAAAGGATGCCTGTAGGAGATGTTATAGGGATATCGATGGATGAGTCTATCGGTGTGGAAGTTATAGGGGTAAAACAAGAAGCATTGGTTGTGGTTCTGGGATCTTTTCGAGGTCCTAATGAGGTTTGTTCAGAAAGTGGTTGAGCTATATGTAGAGGTGTAGTTGATGGGGTAGATGATGTTATGGGTGTGTGTTTCACACGTTTGGGCAGTTGACGAGAATTAGGATGTGTGGATGACAAAGCAGGGCAAAATTGAACTCCAACTGGTTCTGCCAAAGCACACATATCAAAGGGTCTGGGGTCACCATGAATGGTAACCAATTGGTTTTTGAATTTGAATTTAACACATTGATGTAAAGTGGATGGAACTGCTCGCATCACGTTGATCCAAGGGTGACCCAAAAGTATATTGTACGATGCAGGGCAATGTACAATAAACACGGTCATATCTAGGGTTCTAGGACCAACTTGCAAGGGTATAGTAATGACTCCACATGTTTCTTGTGTCTCGTCATTGAAGGCTTTTATGATCATATCCGTTCTTTTCATTTCGTCACTCCTAAAGCCAAATCTTTGGTAGAAGTCAAAAGTGCATATGTTTAAAGATGAACCATTATCAATCAAGACGCGTTTAACGGCTACGTCCCCAATTAGGGCAGTAATATATAAAGGATTATCCTTATGTAAACTATGTTGTGGTATATCTCTATCTCGAAAGTCAATACAATCGACTTCTCGAGTGATGATAGTATTGGTCATGGCTTCAGGCTGAATATTTTGTGGTACCATCATTTGGCTTAATGTGAGCATTAATTCATCCCTATGGGTAGGAGAAGATCTTAAAAGATCCAAAAGGGAAATTCTAGCTGTAGTGTTGGATAATTGTTCATTAATATTATACGGAGGCTTAGGTTGAACATTAGACATATGATTCCCTTTATTGGGATTTTTCAAAATAAATGGAGCTGATCCATCATTCTGAGTTTGATCCTGTTGAGAATTTTGAGCCTGTTGTCTGGTAACGACTCCGATGGTACCTACAATGTTATGTTGAGGATGATGAATTGGTCTCGGTCTAGCGTTTATGGCTTGTTCATTAGAAAGGAACTGATGAGAAGAGGGTCGAGTAGTAACTCTTCTAGGAAATGGTTCTTCCGAAACCATAGAATCTGTGATAGGTTGAATAGGATCTGATTCATTTTCAGAACTATTCGATTGATTTGAGGTGATGTCTATTTCACTTTCAGTATCAGATTCTACATCACTAAGATCAGGTGTTTGAGTATTATATAGGGGTCTGGACGTAACCATGGATAAAGTTGTGTCAAATATTTCTAGATCGTGAATAGGTAAATGCCCACTAATGGCTCCTACATATCGGGTAGGAGGGGGAACATTATGATGTTCGATTTGATTAGCCACCTCTTTGCCATGTTTTGGTAAAGGATGTTGAAATATGTCCAATGATTGATTGGCATTCTGATTCTGACTTTGAAGGGTGTTCTTTTGAACATTACTAGTAGGATTTTGTTTAGGTTGAAAGGCTTGTACCTCCATCTCGTTGTTATCAATTAAATCTTGTATTTTGTGTTTTAATCATTTACAAGAATTGGTAGCATGTCCGGGTCCTCTATGGAAATCACAATGTAAATCAGCTCTGTATCCGGGTATGGTTGGATCAGGTTCCCGGATAGTCGGTAATTGGATCAATCCTCGTGCTAGTAATTGCGGGAGAATGGTTGATAAAGGTTGATTTAACCTAGTAAATTCTTGAGGTGGTTTATTGGGAGGTTTCAATATGAACTTCTCTGTTGTTTTTGCAGTATTAACATTGGCAATGTTTCTGCTGTCAGTGACTCCGTCACCCACAACTTGTTTATTTTTGTATGGATTTCTGGATGTTTTCTCATCATCTTTCTTTTTGAGCTGACCTCTTCTAATGAGAGCATCTTCCACTCTTCGGGCTAAATCTATAGCTTGATCGAAGGTGGTCAAGGTAGCAGTTGATAATTCATAGGATAGTTGCTCTTGTAAATTATTGATAAAAATATCCAACATTTCCCGATAAGGTAACACAAAGTGTAATTTACCTATCAACTGCCTCCATCGAGCTAAGAAGTCAGCAAAACACTCATCTTTGTCTTGTTTTAGGTTGTACAAATCTTTAATAGTTACATGTCTTTCAATATAGGCACTAAATTGGTGCACAAAAGACTCAGCGGTCTCTTCGAAATTTCTCAAAGAATGAGTGGGCAATTGATAATACCACTCCAATGCCATCCCTCCTAAACTTTTTGGGAACATTTTTAGTAATAACAAGTCATCATGTGATATATCATGACATGCTATCCTAAACATACGAAGATGCTCTATGGGATCTTCGGTTCCTTTGTAGATAGGTAGGACAGGCATGGGAAAGCGTTTAGGATATGGTTGTGCTACAACTATAGGATCTAGGGGTTGACTACACATCTCTCGATAATTGTACGAGGGACGGTAGGGATCTATTTGGTCCATACGGGAGGTTAACTGTTTCACCATGGCTTCCAGATTGCCAGTTTGCCCACCATATTGGTTCGGTGGTACATGAGCATGGGATTTGTGAGCGTAGGAAGGCGGGACATAAGGATTAGATGCTATGTTGCTATTATGCAAATGATTGGTAGGAAGAGTATTATGAAGAAGATTTGTGGTAGCATTATGTTGTATCCCAGATTGTTGGAAATTAACATTTGGTTTTGTTTTAGGCTTTTGTTGATTTGAGGTATATTGGTCGATAGCTTGGCAAAGTAGAGCAGTGAATGAAGGTTTCTTTTGTGTCGGAATAACCCTTGGTTTAGTAACAGGCACTCTAGGTAGTTGGGTAACCTGTTGTTGTCGGGTGTTTTGGATTATAGTAGCCATGTCCAAATTGGACGGTCCAGCTTGATCACTCTCTTGATCAACGAAGGACAAAGGATTAGTGCGTGTGTGATATATGTCTTCTAGGGTTGCTTGAGTGTCACTAATTTGATCTTTATCCATATGAACTGCTCTATTAAGAGTGCCAATATTGGTATGGAGAAATTTCCAAAAATGTTCCATGTTTTCAAAAGTAACAGTTCCTTCTGGGGTTATTTTAGGAGATGAGGATCCTTCCTCTCTATCATTTTCCTTTTGTTCATTTGCATCAACATAATCTTCTTCTTGTTGGTCTAGAGTTCCTTCTTCCTGAATTGGGTCTTCAGGAAGGACATCTGGGTTATTCTCTATTTTCCTTAACCAATCTTCTTCTACCTCAATTTGTTTTCCATTCCTGAGTCTAGTCATTATGTCTAAATCTTAGATTTTAGCAAATATATATATATTGATATATTTGCAATAGATTTGGGAGGTATATATTAATTATATACCTACTATGATGCTTAAAAATAAAATGTTTTGATTTTTTTTTTTTGTTATGATTTTGTTTGTTTTTTTTTTATTTTATGCTTTCTAAAGACAACAAATAGCACACTAAATGCAAGAAATAACAATAATAGAATAATAGCTTAGTTTTCTAAAAATAGTTTATGAATGTCATTGATAGGATCAAGTTCATCAGGAGTCATAAAATGCTCCTCTTCAAATTGGAAATGGTTTTTCAGGAACTTAATAAAGTGTGCTATAGTGATATTATCTACTTCTGACTCTGATTTGTAAAAATAGATTTCATGGCAATACTCTCGATATAACACAGCTTTGGGGACTCTATACCATCTTTGTCTATCCGTAAGAATGACCTCCTGATCCTCTATACGAGACAAAAATTTATGTACTACAGCTGCATTATCGAGGTATTCATCAAAGGTATACAACTCGGAAGACACAAGGGCTCTTTTATATGCTAACCACCTATGGCAAGCTCTCTGAAGCTCATGATACAAAGTCACTTGATCGGGATCCAGGATTCTATCTAGGACAAACCTCTTGATTTGCCTAAGTTCGGTTGCTCTAGATGAAATAAGATTCAATCTCCTATTAAGTTCGTCCCACAAAGGTTGAACCCTATTTGTTTGAGGTATGCTAAGTACAAAATTAATCTCTATAGCTGCTAATTGATTTTCAACATTAATGGTGACAACTCGTCTTTTGTTATAATCTACCATCTAAATATGACATGCAATCTTTGATTCTAAATGCATTTATGTTTTGTTTTTGTTTTTTTTTTTGAATTGAATTGTTTTCAAAAGGTTTTTAGTTTTCACGTCGGGTTCACCAAAATGTATCGCTCCAAATTTTTCGCATCCTTACCCTCAGGCTATAGGATCCGTGCCCAAAAGGAGGATGCGAGAAGGATGGGACAATACCTCGGACTGAGAGGCCCTTTGAAGGTCCCGCCTCTCGGGGGAGGAGTATAAAGGTGAATTTTCGATGGATGGTGGGTTCACCAGGAAACTTTTGAGTGGCAGTTTCCACGCCTAGGTTGATAGTGGGTTTGATGTGTTCATTTTTAGACTCGATCATTCAACTCCTAGGTTTGGCCAAGATGAATCTAGACTATTTTATCTACCAATGATAATTTAAATGGATACAAAAAATAGGAAGGAGTGCTAATAACAGAGAATATGCTAATTAGAATATGTCATACCTGATTTCGGATGTTTGATGAAGATTCTGAGTTTTGTAGCAGTCCAGATCACCTCAGTTCGTACGTAATCATCTGAGATCAGACAGGATCATCTGATATCTGACGAATTTGTCAGACGAATTCGTCAAAAACTTGCAATCACAAAAATAGATGCGAAATACCAAATATGCAAGTGCAGAAGCAAAAGATAATGGTAGAAATAATAGCAAACATGCCTAAATAATGGATTCCAATAACAAATAAGGAAATGCAGTAGATTTAATGATTGATTTTAACCTTACCATGCGATTATGCTAAATGAGGTGAACTCCAAGATGCAAAAAACATAATAATTCAAGACAATGCAGAAATACAATATAAAAAAATGCAGAGGAAGCTAAGGGAATGCAAACTCTAGACTCGGATTTCCCCCAATCTGGACTACAGTCAGGATCGCCTCCAATCGTACGAGATCATCCGTAATCGTTCGAGATCGTTTGCGTCTGTAGACACCAAAATCCAGCCACTTGTAAGTCATCTATACCTTCCTGTCAGCCACGCGTCAGTTATCCATCCTTCCCGCCATTATTTGGCCCAAATCCACATCTTCCCGCCATTATTTGGCCCAAATCCACATCTTCCCGCCATTATTTGGCCCAAATCCACACCTTCCCGCCATTATTTGGCCCAATTTCACCTTTCCCGCCATTTTTCATCCCCAAATTTATTTAAATTAATATTTATATATATATTTTAATATTTTAATATATATATATAAATATAGTTTAAGTGATTTAATCTAAGCCGTCCATCCTTCATTTAATCTCATCCGTCCATCCATCTTAATCCGTTTCACAACCTAGATTTATTCTCTACCCTTGGATCCACTTTAATCTTAGCCACACGTTCAAAGTGTCGTTAAAACCCTAAAGTGTGCCCTAAGAGTGGATTATAAATTGAGTCACTTTGATGGCTCAAACCCTATCTTCTTCTCCTATCTTTGCTATCTTTGCTATCTTTTGGACCTATCTCTTCTATTTCATCTATCTCTTGACTATCCATCGCCATCCTTTTCCTATCGTCGCCAACTTCGCCATCTCTTCTGCGGCACTCTGCGGAATTCCCCATTCTTGTCGCAAGTGCCACGGGCGTTTACCATGACCACGAGACCGGACGCGTAAACCTGATTCGAAGCACGCGGGCGTTCGGCGAGTGCACCGGCGCCTTACGTCGATTTGTCGACCACATTACTTCCGGGTGCCTCTGGTCTAGCCGCGTTAACAGAGAACAGGTATAAATCAGCTTAAAGCAAGTAACTTCTTTTCTTTTATTAATCTGTTGTTGAATTCCTGCATTCTATTTTTCTAGGGTTTTAAATTGTTTCTGAGGGCTCACACGGTGGAGCCCTCTTATTAATTTCTAACTCCTTGATAGTGTTAATGTGTGCAGGATTTTAATGGCAGATCTGGTGTGTTGATAGCAGTTGTTTAAGCTGGAGTGGTCTGAGCTAAAGGATACAACAAAGCCCACTCACTTTGTTGGGGTTAAAGATATATTCTTCGGAGACGCCACCCATTGTGCCAGCTAGGGTTTCGGAGAACCCTAGCACAAACTATAATTTTGTATCACGAAAAGGGTTACGAGGCCTGTTGTACTCAAAAGGAGTTTTTAAACTCCGTTGATTAATAAAAATCGTTTGTTTTGTACAACTGTGTTTTGTCTTACTTTTTATCGTGACTTCTTTATCTTTTGTTTGGCGTTGTATCTTTAATCTACAAATGGCGATCACGGTGGGACCCCCTAGGGTTTCATGTTTTTAATACTTGCTTTACTAATCTATTCCTATTTTTGTTTTATTTTGCAGGTTCCGAAAATCGTGAAATTCGTTGTTCCAGTGAACTAGGGTTTCTGAGCTTGCAGAAAAGCGTGAGACGTGAGCGGCGTACGGAAGTCCAATACGAAAGCGAGAGGTGCGTTTCAGCTGTGCGAGACTCCCTTGGGCGTTTGAAGGCGGTTTTACGGAAAAGCGTAGGCTTACGAGTAAGTTTGCTTAGTACTTTTTACGTTTTTGGTTTTTCTTTGTATTTTGTTTCTTTTTCAGATCATTGCTTTAAAATGAACGAAAACTAAGTAATCTGGAAAAGAATAGTTATTTTTAGTTACATTTTTTTGCATTGCATTATTGGTTGTTGCTTGCATAAAAAAAAAATTTGCATACCTAGCTGCATATTAGAATAGCTACGAATTATCTGTTTTAGTTATCTAAGTAGGACTATTGATTGGATGTCAATAGTACTCCTGCCATTGGGTGATTCCAAGCGAGAGAAGTGGACCGAACCTTCCGGTTGCTCCTTTGATATCTGATATCATTGGTAGGCGGGGGTTTTAAACGGTGTACTCCACTTCTTCAGAGGAAATGGCATGTTTTCGGTAGCCTCTTGCTTAGATCATTAGAACTTTTGATTTATAGCTTTGTATGTATACATTAGACAACTAAAAACACTTAAAATAAAATTTGCTGCATTTCATATTGCATTTAAAACAGTAATATCTGGATTTCATCACCAGGTATTGCTTGAAGTTTAGTGACGGTGGAATTCATCTCCATCCATTAAACTTCTGCCTTAGACACCATAGGTCACCCCCGAGCAAACTTGCTTGGATTTCATCACCGGTAAGAATCTCGTTGTCCTTTCCTAGCCATAGTTTTTACCTTTTTTGTGAATAATTCAAGATTAGATCACATGCAAAACTCATAAACCGGACACTTAAAATTTACTACTGATTAAGATCGAGAAAATAATTAATTAACCGCGAGGTAAGACACATTGGTTGAAACCTAGGTTGTGATTGTTTTCGATAATTTCTTTAGTGTAAATTTATCATTTCAGTTTTGCATTCTTCTTTTCTGAATTTGTTTAGATTTATTGCTTTATGGTCTTAACAAGGAATCAATCTAAAATGTTAAATCTAAATAATCAAATGAATAATTCACAGAACATCCCCACCACCAACATGACCACTTATCCTAGTGAATTTCAGGCAGGTTCGCCTGCAGGTCTTTCACGTCCTTCTACCATCTATCACATGGCCATGCCCATGGAGGAAGACAATTCCTGTCATATTACCCACATTGATATGGCCCAAGTGCAAACTCACTTAAGAAATGGCCTGGCTATGTCCTTGAGCCAATCCAAGATTCCCCTATGCAAGATTCTATTTTTCAGCAGGATATTGCATCAACCATACCCGTTGGTTTCACTCAGGTCTACACTAACCCTTTTTTTGAGGCTAATGTTGTATCTGCTCAGTCGGCTTCATCTCCAACATCTTCCCAGATGCTCAATTGTCCTCCTTTGGAGACAAATGTAGTGTCTTCCCGACCACTTTCTCCTCCATTTACCCGGGTGTACACCAATTCTCTCTATGAGGTTGGTGGAACCTCCTCTAGCCATGACCAATTTCAACCCTCTTCTTCCCAAACCATTTATGGTTTCACCCTACAGGGCACGAGTCTCTGTTTCTTCCCAGGTACCGCCTACTTCAACCACCTTCATTGCCCCTGCTATGCAGTCTCCTGTGACTACCATGGCAGCCTGCCCTCCACCTTCATCCAATCATCCCACCTCCCTTGGGTTAGAGATTAATAAGGTTAGGGAGTACCTCGACAAGTTGCTTCAGCAACAACGGCAACAAAATGCTCAACCACCTATCGTAGTAAATCCTACACCTCAACCAATTTCTACCCGACCGGCTTTTCTTAGCTCAGGCCCCACACAGGTACCCCAATCTTCGGTGGTGTCCATTCCTACCCCACCTTTCTCCCAACCCAGTCCAGTTCATCATTCACCCCAATCACCTTCTTTTCGGTATCATCCATACCAACAACCTGTCCATTCCACACCGCCTAATCCAGGCAATTTCATCCCATCTCATCATTTTTCCACTCCTCCATTGCATCATCATAATCATCAAACGAATCAAAATTTTCATGAAGATTCTCGACTCCATGCTATGCAACAACAGATTGACAACCTTATGCTCAACATGCACGGCTCATCTAGTCGAAACCTACGCTAAGGTCGTTGATCAATCAACCAATTCATCCTTCGGTACCTTCACCGCCATATCCGAGTGATTTCACATTACCGAAGTTTGACAAATTTCGAGGAACCGAGGATCCTCATGAACATGTGAGCTCATTCATGCATGACTGCTTTAGAATCCAAAATAATGACGCTCTTATGCTCAGAACTTTTCCTCGAGACATTAGGAGGAGATGTTGTACAATGGTACAATCATTTAGCTCACCATAGCATTTATGCTTACGAGCAATTGATTAATCTATTTTTAGAACGATTCTCCCTAAATGTACAAAGGAAAGTCTCATTGTCCGAGCTTATACAAGCTCAAGCAACATGACGATGAGGCTGTTTATGACTTTGGAAACCGTTGGAGGGCTATCATTAATAAATTGCCATTCTCCCTACCAATGGAGGAGTTAACCAAAATGTTCACCCGAGTTGTCTAAAACCTATCTCTTGGTTACTCCAATTACAACAATACGGGACTTTTGAAGAGGCTTTGGCCCAAGCAAGTATCATAGAAGACATTAAAGTCCAAGAGGGTGTTTTAAAACCCCGTAGAAAAGAATGGCAACAAAAGGGCCAACAACGAAATAATAATTATGGCCAAAACAAACAAGCACGAGGCTAGTACGGCCTCAAATGTTAACCAAGTTAATCAAGTGGTGGCGAGCCAGCCCGTAATGGCTCAACAACAACAAGTAATGCAAAGTCAACCGCAACCAATTGCTTATCATGCGGTACCCGCCCCTCCTCAACCGACTCCCAATCCTTGGGCCAACCATGGAAACTCGACCTTGGCAAAACAATCGTCCCAAGCGACAGTTCACACCTTTAGATGAACCATATGCGGTCATATTCAACAAGTTATATAGCACAAATCGGTTAACTTTACCGAGTTTAAACCTTTAGAACCATCTAGAAGGGGAAAGTATTACAAGGAGTACCTATTTTGTCCTTATCATAGGCAAAATGGGCACGATATCAATAATTGTACGACTTTCAAACATGTGATCCAAGATCTTATTGAGATTGGAGCCATTAAATTGGATAGCCCCTTAGCCCAACAAAATCAAAATCTTGGTGTATTTCAAACACCCCTTCCACATCGGGAGGAAGCTCCAACAACTTCCGGGGGAGTAACTCAGGTAACTCCTCCTAATCAAGTCAACCATGTACAACAATACCAAGGTTTTGTGGGTACTATTAACGTAGTAACCCGGGGTCAAAGGGCGAACCAACCAAATCGGGCTGAACCACAGCCACCTGTACAAACCCCCAGTCCACCTCAGGTAACAGTGACCCAACGACGTGCTAGTACTTCTCAACAACCGCTAAATCATTCTACTCAACGCCAACGACCCATCATGTCATTGAGTAGCCGGTTAACTACCAGTTTAAAAATGGCTTATGCCAAGTTATCGATCTATGACCTCATTCAACAATCTCCCCCGCATAGAGAGGCATTAATGGAAATATTAAAGTCAATCGAGCTTCAAACTCAAGATACTAATGCCTTCAACAACTTTGTGGGGAGTATTCAAACATGCATGGAGCCCTCCATCACTTTCTATGATTTTGAAATCAAACCTATGTCAACGAGAAAGTATAGATCCTCCACTTGCATATCATGGCCAAGATCGATCACAAGCCATTCAAGAGAGTCTTAATTGACACCGGTTCCTCAATCAATATCATTACAACATCGGCGTTGAGTCATCTAAAGTTGTCGCCATCCCTTATCACAAAGTCGACTTTTACTCTTAAAGCATTCAATGATGCTTTATCTTCCACGGTTGGCACGGTTATCTTGCCCATTGAGGTAGGGGCCCGAACTTTGCATACCTTGTTTCACATCTTGGAAGGGTCCATGGCATACAATGTATTGCTTGGACGGCCTTGGCTTAGGGAGATGAGATGTGTCCCTTCTATATTGCATCAATGTCTGAAGTATGTATATGAGGGACGGGGTTCATTGTGTACCTGCTGACATTGAACCCTTCAAACATTGCAACTATGTCTCAAATCCTTATGAGATTGTGTTGCCATCCACTCATCTTTTCTTGACCCCATCTACTTCTTCTATACCATCTTCTTCTAAAGCTCCCATTCTTGAGGAGCTACCCATCATATCGCAACCATCTTCCTCTTCCGCTATTCCATCTCATTCACCACTTTCTTCATCTCCTAATCTTCCTTCTTCTTCATCAGTGACCACATGCACATGTGGCCATGACCAATCATCTCTTTCCACGTCATTACCCCCTTCTTCTACACCTTCTTCAACATCACCTATTATTCCTCCATCTTCCCAACCATCACCAGGTGATGTTTCACAAGTTAGTGAAGCATCAACCCAACCAAATCCTTCCAATTCTTCTATCCCACATTCTTCTATTCCATCATCTAGTCCATCTCCCTCCCAAGTCAAGGTCCATCTCACTGATGCGGGTATTGGTGAGTATGCCATCCAAGATGTCCACATCACACCGTTCAATGTGCAAAGAGTTAAAGATTTTGGTTGTCCACATGACCAACATTTATCCATTGGATCGGTTTATAACATGGGTTCTATGCCAAATTCCATTAATTTTGTATATGGGGGAATAGAGTCATCTTCTAGTCCTACCACCATACTAGAACCTAAGCATCCGGTCCACTGCCAATATCGAAAGGATGGAGGGTTTTCCCTCTCGCTATTTCCACGAGACATAATTGGCGGCAATTTGGCCTAGGTCGATACGAGCAAGGAGTAGCCGAACGCATCGATATGCCATATCAGAGACCCACTGAGCGTTTTGGTGCGGGCTACCAACCACTTCCATCCCTTTCTTCTTTTGAGCAAGCTTTTCAAAGCATTAATCTTAATTCGGAAGAAGAAATCCTCCACCTCGACGAATCCGAAGATGAAGCCTATGAAGAATTTGACGTCATGTCAAATGGTGATGAATCTGAAGAAGAGTCGGCGCCCATTGTTACCCTCATTGAACAAGACGAGTTTTATCTCCAATTGTTCCCTCTCCAAGAGGCCATCTTTCGCTTGCTTCTTCCACAAGAACGAGGTGAACCACCCCCTCCGCCACATCCATAAGCCATAATCCAAACCTGTATTATATGTATATACTAAAATAGTGGTTTTCACCACTACAAAAAAAAAAAAAACTGAAAAACTATGTTGTTTTGCATCTCAGGTCTTCCGAGGTCTTCACCGGTTTTCCCTTCCATTCCGCCCATCCTTTCTTCCATAAGTCGACAATGAATTTCGAAGACTTATTCACCCCGCTCCATAATCCATATGATCCAGATAAGCCTAAGAAATGTGTCTTTGGTGTTACCTCGGGCAAACTCCTAGGTTTTATTATCTCTAAACGAGGTATTGAGGTGGACCCAAACAAGGTCAAAGCCATTATGGAAATGTGTCCCCCAACTAATTTGAAGGAGTTGCGTAGTTTACAAGGAAATATTAATTCAATCCGTCGCTTTATTGCACAACTTTACGATAAATGTAGGCCATTTTGCCACCTACTACAAAAGGGGGTACAATTTTCATGGACAGATGAGTGTCAGAAAGCCTTTGATGACATCAAGCAGTACTTAGCGTCTCCGCCAGTCTTAGCTCCGCCTCGTCGAGATCCCTTCCTTGCGAATTTCTTTGCAGGAATTTATCGATGATGATACTGCTAGACAAGCACGTCTTGATCAACTCACACTCATAGATGAAAAATGAATCAATGCTTTAGAGCATTTGCGAGTTTATCAAGACCGATTGAAACGTGCTTACAATGCCAAAGTTCATCTAAGAGAATTTCAAGTAGGAGATCTTGTCCTTAAAGAGAATCAACAAAACACCAATGCATTGCCGCATCTTCGAGATAAATTCGCGGCTAATTGGTTAGGTCCATATATGGTCCTTTGAAAGAGTGGGTAATGGAACTTATAGACTTGCCAGTTTAGAGGGAGAGGAAGAACCCGAACCACTTAATGTTATACACTTGAGGGCATTCTACGCATAGTTTGAATTTTATATGTACATATATACATGGCTTGTACAACAAAAAAAAAAAAACAAATAAAATAAAAAGAATTTGCATTTCATTGTTAGTTGCATACATCTCATTCAAAAACATTGCATTTCATGTGCATACATCTCATTGAAAACCATAACATTTCATTTTCAGCCATAGTTGCATATCATGTTAGAGACCATTCTATCTTTTGGATATAAAATTTGGTCAAGCAAAAGTCATGTTGCCTTAATCGGGGGCACCTTCATAAAATCCATCAAACCGAATTGTCATTCGTACACCCATTTTCCATTTGCACATATTTACATTGCCAAAATGTTTTCGAGTCACTCGGCCATTCCTAGTGTTTTAAGCAAACTTTGAAATGCATGTCAAAGTTCTCTAGGGCCATATCACAAATTACACTAAATAAAATCTTGAGTATTGGGAAATGATTTCAAAAGCGGTCTTGAACCTATCACATTTTCACATCTTAAAAACATCTTGTGTCAAAGAGAGATAACACCATCCTTGGGTTGTGCCTTGAAGTGAAAAGGGTAATCCTCGTTTGTCCTATCATGCAAACATAGTCCATAAAACAGTGGTTCTTACCACTATCACAAGCAATCACAAAATATAAATATAAACCGAGTAGTAAGGATAGGGTAAAATTCTCATCATACTTCGGTTGAGAATCCGATTCCCCAAAGCTCTAAGGAAATGAACATTTTTCACACACCACTGATCCCAAATAAGTTGTAAGGATCGTACTACTTGTCCAGTCAGACGGATAGGTAGTCATCCCCAAGGCTTACAAAGGTCAAAAACAACATGGACTATGGAGTTAACCTTCACCGGGGCTATAGACGCTTGGTGGCGGTGGAGTATACTCATTGCGTGGCAACATGTCTCTCCTCAAAAAGAGACCTCTGAATGCTCATAAGGACAAACTAGCTTCGGGGTCTTCTCCATAACAGGGTTACCTAATTTATGCAAGATGAGGTTAATGAACACACTTGCACACACACGGGTTTTTGATTGCCTAGAGTCACTACCATGCTTCTGATTTGGTTAATGAACTCGCATGCACACACATTTGGTCCTAGTTGAATTAGGCAGTATTAGTAAGTTTGTTTGATACCACTAGCATGTTTGAGTCTTTGTAAAATAGTCTTCCATATCACCCTCCATATCTTCTTCCATATTCATGTCATTCCATACGTCATCCATTCACAAGCCACCAAGTTCGGTGCCCCTGATTAAACAATTATGATAAGAGTTGGCTAAATCTAACTATCTAAAAGTATGAGTGCTTCTTAGTGCATATTTCATTTACTTAGTCTTGCATTAATCATCCATATCTCTCTTTCTCTTCTCATGATTTGTATGTTATATACTTAGTCTCGCATTAATCATCTATAAGTTTGCATTCCATTCCATCACATATGCATCAAAAACATTAAAACATATAAAAACATGCATCACAAAAACATAGGCATTCACACAAAAGAGAGTAAAACACCAAATAAATAAAAGCCATGTATATATATATAGTATAAAGGTCAAACTGTACAATGAATGCCAAAAGGCTACAATATACAATAGAGCACCAAGGCTCATAAAGAGTGCATCTAAGCACTAAGCTAACCATCAAAAGAGGACCCCTGAGACCTAGTAGGAGCCCTAGACCTAGTGCCTCCAATATCTCCCAGTCTGCCTGGGACAACGACCTCCTCATCCCCGGAATGATAGGGGAGAATCGGTGTCGTGCCTCTAACACCCTAAGCTGCAAAACAACAAAACAAAAATTTGTTACAAATTTTTCAAAAAAAAAAAAAAAACACATAATAAGTACTTGCTTAAATGAACAAATACCTCGGTGGCTGCATTGGCGCGTCCGCTCCCATCTCCGCCATAGCTCCCGCGTGCTTCACCCCAACCTTTCACTCCACTTCACTCCACTCCCTCAGACGCACTTCTCTCAAGCTCGAACGCACAAATGAGCGAAATTCTCGTTGAAATTGTTTAAATAGCTGGTTTTGGCGCCCTGAAATGCAGTGGGGCATTTCATGGCGCATTCAGACGCAGTGCTGCGTTTGCAGAGCGCCTAAACACCGGCGGGCGTCTCTGCCAACCACAAATGCAGACCGGCGTTTGGTGTCAGTATTGAATAAAGGAACAAAACTTACAAAATTGAAGCTTACCTCCTCCAAATTTCATCAAATTGCATTCATCCATTCTTCTTATCATAATAAAACATTTTGTGAAGGTTACAACAGTTTTGGACACAAATTTTGTCATTTCGCTCAAAAAGCGCATCATTCATCATTGTTTTACAAATTGGGTTAAAAATATTCAAAACCTTCACAAAATTAACCACATTCATCAATTCTTCCGATCTATCGTCAATTTCATTCATTCTTCTTTCATCATGCATATTTTTGCCAAATCAAATTAAAGTAAACCTCGTATCTAGTGGTATATTCTATCACCTTGGCGATTGCAGCGATTTGAATCCATGCAATTCGGTAAGAGGATTAAACCACCATAAGGACACTTACCATTTATCATCATCAATTATTTCTTGTTTGAAAATTGGAAATCAATTTTGGGTATTCTACTTTTCAAGTGACCTCATACCAAGATTAATTTGCTCAACAGTCGTCATTGATGGCCTAGTTCATGGGGCCTTAAACATGGACAATCTTTAATATCATCATTATTTTGAGTCTTGCTAGAGATTGAGGCTACCTAGGTTGATTGGTTCCGACCGAGGAATTATCCATACGGTCACTAGGAGCATCTCCGAGTTCGGACTCTTTCATGCATCTTTCATCTCTGCATATCAATGGCGCCAACAAGGCAATTTCATCAACGGTACGGATTCACACACAGGAGTTGGGGCATCCGTTATCAATTTCTAATTTTCCTATAATGGAATTCATCTTACATGATCATGGAGTTTACAGTTTGGCAAAAATCCCTTTATAACCGTTGGGGCAGAAAACGGTCCATCTTTCACATCACTCATATCGTCTTCAATCATATTCTCTTTTGGTTTGTACACCAACCCCTTTTCTGTTGGGACATAAACAGATGGTTCATACACCAACCCCTTTTTTTCACCGTTGGGGCAAAAACGGTTCATTTTCTTCCGAATTTCTTCCAATTGGCTTGTGAGAACCATTCTCGCTCGCCAATTGAGGGGGTAAGCTGATAAAATTTTAAATATTCTTTTATTTCTTTGGTTTTCAAAGTTGTGCTTTAGTCTTGAGAGAGAGTTGCGTCGATCCCGACTTTTCGGGTGTCTTAAGTTTTTGTCTTTGCATTGTGTCTTCACACAAAGCGGCTCAAAAGAGACATCTGTAGACACCAAAATCCAGCCACTTGTAAGTCATCTATACCTTCCTGTCAGCCACGTGTCGGTCATCCATCCTTCCCCATTATCCCACCCCCCCCCCCCCCCCCTTTTTTGGCCCAAATCCACACTTTGCCGCCCCCCCTCCATTATTTGGCCCAATTTCACCTTTCCTGCCATTTTTCATCCCCAAATTTATTTAAATTATTATTTATATATATATTTTAATATTTTAATATATATATAAATATAGTTTAAGTGATTTAATCTAAGCCGTCCATCCTTCATTTAATCTCATCCGTCCATCCATCTTAATCCGTTTCACAACCTAGATTTATTCTCTACCCTTGGATCCACTTTAATCTTAGCCACACGTTCAAAGTGTCGTTAAAACCCTAAAGTGTGCCCTAAGAGTGGATTATAAATTGAGTCACTTTGATGGCTCAAACCCTATCTTCTTCTCCTATCTTTGCTATCTTTGCTATCTTTTGGACCTATCTCTTCTATTTCATCTATCTCTTCAGCTATCCATCGCCGCATCCTTTTCGCCGCATCCATCGTCGCCAACTTCGCCGCCATCTCTTCTGCAGCCTCTCGAGGAATTCCCCATTCTTGTCGCAAGTGCCCGCGGGCGTTTACCCGCAGCCACGAGACGTAGACCGGCGTCTGAAACCTTGATTCAGAAGCACGCGGGCGTTCAGCGAGTGCACCAGGGCGCCTTCTGCAGCCGATTTGATGGCCACATTACTTCCAGGTGCCGCTGGTCTAGCCGCGTTAACAGAGAACAGGTATAAATCAGCTTAAAGCAAGTAACTTCTTTTCTTTTATTAATCTGTTGTTGAATTCCTGCATTCTATTTTTCTAGGGTTTTAAATTGTTTACGAGGGCTCACACAGTGGAGCCCTCTTATTAATTTCTAACTCCTTGATAGTGTTAATGTGTGCAGGATTTTAATGGCGGATCCGGTGTGTTGATAGCGGTTGTTTAAGGCTGGAGTGGTCCGAGCTACGAGGATACAACAAAGCCCACTCACCTTGTTGGGGTTAAGGATATATTCTTCGGAGACGCCACCCATTGTGCCGGCTAGGGTTTCGGAGAACCCTAGCACAAGCTGTAATTTTTGTATCACGAAAAGGGTTACAGGCCCTGTTGTACTCAAAAGGAGTTTTTAAACTCCGTTGATTAATAAAAATCATTTGTTTTGTACAACTGTGTTCTGTCTTACTTTTTATCGTGACTTCTTTATCTTTTGTTTGGCGTTGTATCTTTAATCTACAGCGTCGATCCGAGCTATCTTCGATTGCAAAATAGTAGAATTATTGCAATAAAATGCAAAATATAGAACACAGATAGTAGTGTGAGGTAATAAGGAATTAAATCTATCAGCTAAGGGGTTCAAGGAAATCAGAATTAGGGGGTCATGTAGAGTCAGGGGGGTTAACCTAGAAAATCCTAGTTTATATAGGCTTAGGAAGAGGTTTAAGAGGTTGGGGATCATCCCAATATGGGAGATCTCCAACAGGGAAATCTCCAACTATGCAGACGTGCTTCTGCCCAAGTTGGAGAGGTTGTTGAAACAGAAGCTAATTATGAAAATTCGGTTTTGGGACAAAATCATCTAGACATTCTGTCCATGATGATTTCGTCAGATCTGGGATGATCGCATATAATCTGCGACGATATCGTCCAATGGTCAAAATAAATCCTAAAAATGGTGTGGAAAATGAGGAAATGGGTAGCAGGTGGTTTTGGAGTGATTTTGGGGCTAAAATTCAAATTTCTATCTTTTATCTTTTACTAAGGTTTTTAACCGTGCCAATTTTAGGGTGCTACAGTAGGGGTAAATGAAGGACTGTACTATGACAGTGACAAAGAGGATGAAATAGAGAGCCTATATATGTCCTCCTTACCTAAATCACCACCATGCACCTTATATGACCGAGGACTTACGAAGAGAAATAAATATCGACCCTCGCCTAAGGGGAATACCACCAAACTTTAATGTGATTTATCACATGTTGTTTTCCTATCCACCTACCTACATGGAGCTTCATGAGCCGAATGATCTTATATTACAATTAGTGCATAGGGAGGACCCAATCATTCATAGTTCATATAGAGAGGACCCATTTGTTCCTGTGCCATTAGAGCCAGATCTTGGGTATGAGGACTACATCAATTATATAGAAGTTTATCCATGTTATCCTAGAGACCAATACCATTCCATCAATATGGTCTCTATTGATTTGGACACTCCACTCCAAAATCTAGTAGATCCATCTAAACCATGGCATCTCAATGTGTAGACACTAAAATGTGGTAAACCTAATTAAGCATCCACAAGCAATGATCAAATTGACACCACATGGCCCCTTGGGAAGCCCTCATGAGGTTCACAATGGTTCTAGCCACTCCAAAAAGGGTTTTGGAGGCTACTGGCCCAATTTTGGGAGGTTTTAGCCCAAAATTAACCACTATCCCACCCTAGGACGAGGGTAGATGCCCCTCGTCCCACCCTAGGATGGTGGTGAGCCCTCATCCCAGGGTGGGACAATGGTAATTTTGACCTAGAAAAAGTCAAAATTTGACCAAATGGCATCCAAAATCTGTGATTTGACCACCCAAATAGAGCATGTGAGGCACAGGATAGGGAATCCTTATGACATCCATATTTATGAGGGTCAAATTGGGAGATCCTCTTCCACACCCTGTGCATGCCTCCCATTTGATAAGTGGAACCTCCTGCCATGCATGCCCTTGCATGCCTTTTTGCACATGAGCCCCTTTGGGCTATAAAATGGGTTCCATATCCACACAAAATAATTGAGAGGAGTTCTAGGATATGCAATGGAGTGCTGCCAAGATTTCTCCTCATCTTATTGCACCTTTTTGCCCTTAGAATCTCCCTTTTGCAAAGGAGGTTACCAGGTGATTTCAAGAAGGTAATCTGAGTGTAACTTTCCATCCAAGTCTGGATAGTGATGATAGCAACCGTAGAATCAGATACATGGGACCACATATGGCAGAGCACCCCTTGCATATGGGGGGAAGTGAAATATTATATCTATACAGTGATGATGAGGATTCATTGGAGATGGCCTATTTTGGGTCTCATCACCTACGTAATTGAAATCCACCTTGGGGTTTGCCACCTGTTATAGCTACGAGTTTGTGTCGAGAGATTAATCTCCAGTGCCACCTTAGGGAAATAATAAATCTGGAAGAGGAATATCAAAGACTCTTTATCCATCTACCTACTTATGCTGAGCTACTTGAGCTAAGAGATCCCATTTTGCAGTTAGTCCACAAAGAGGATCCAGTTTTTCGAGCATCCCACGGGGAGGACCCGTTCGTCCTTGTACCATCCGAGCCAGATATTGGGTATGGAAGCTACACATATGATGTAGAGTTCAGTCCATGTGGTCCTAGAGATCAATTCTATTCCATTAGCATGGTCTCCATTGATTTGACCACTCTTCTCTGCAATACAAAAGATCCATCCAAACCATTGCATCTAAACATGGATACTATCGATTGGGATCGTGTTGATTCACAAGTAGATTCTTAAGACTTCTTCCTGAATGAAGAGATGTTGCAACCATTTCATTTTGGACCAAGCTATGCTTATGATGTCTATCACATTGAACATGCTTCCAACGAAGAACATATAAATCCAGCTGATGACATCCATTTGATCTCTATGCCTCATCAGCTTGAGGAGGGATCCCCTATGTCAGTAGAGAAAACCTTCGAAGTGGATATTGGTAACGACGCCACCAATCCAATGAAGGTTAAATTTGGAATGAGTATCACTCCAAATGAGTGCACTAGCATCATCCCTCTGTTGAAAGAGAGACCTGACATTTTTGCTTGGACATACAAAGATATGCCCGGTATAGACCCAAAGTTGGTTACTCATAACCTTTCGCTAGACCCGTCCAAGAAGCCCGTCAAGAAGAAGCTCAAAAAGATGCATCCAAAAGTAGCCTTAATGGTGAAAGATGAATTGCAAAAATTGTTGGATGTAGAATTTGTCATTTCCATCGACTATCCAAAATGGGTATCCAATATGGTACCTATAGGAAAACCAAATGGAAGAATCCGTATTTGTACAAATTTTAGAGATCTCAACAAGGCAACAACCAAAGATTCATTTATGTTGCCCAATATCGATGCTCTAGTAGACTCTATTGTCGGTCACAAAATGCTCTTCTTAATGGATGATTTTTTTGGTTATAATCAAATTTAGATTAAGCCTGAAGACCAGCACACAACCATGTTTATAATGACATGGGGAATATTTTTCTACAAAGCTATGCCATTTGGTCTCAAACACGCTGGTACCACATACCAACGAGCCATAACATACATTTTTCATGAATATATGCACAAAATTCTAGAAGATTATATCGATGATTTTCTAGCCAAGTCATTGCTACAAGAAGAGCATGTGGAGGTCTTGAGGAAAGTCTTCGATCACCTAATAGAGCACAAAATTAGGCTAAATCCTAAGAAGTGTGTATTTGGCATAACTTCTAGAAAATTACGAGGGTTAATTTTCTCCAAGAGAGGCATCGAAGTAGACCCAACGAAGGTCAAGGCCATTTTAGAAATGCGTCCTCCCACCAATATTAAGTATTTAAGGAGCCTTCAAGGCAAGGTAGCCTCAATAAAGCAATTTATCACCCAACTATCAGATAAATGTTGACCCATGAATAAACTACTATATAAGGGTCTCCCATTCAACTGGGATGAGGACTGCAAGGCAGCCTTCGCTGAGATAAAGTAATACCTGACAACGTCGCCAGTATTAGCTCCACCAAGGCCAGAGGAGCATTTTCTGCTATATATATCAGCAACATATCTTGCGTTAGGGACCATGATGACCCAAAATAATGTACAAGGCAAAGAGTAAGCCATATATTACATTAGCCGAACCTTGGTGAGGTACGAGCTAGGATATGTATATGTGGAAAAACTATGTTTAGCAGTAGTGTTCGCTACCAAGAAATTGTGGCACTACATGTTAAGTCACATGACATATGTGATATCAAAACAAAATCCTTTGCAATATATGATGAGCAAGACATATCATAATACACGTACTGCAAAGTGGATCATGTTATTGACAGAATTTGATTTGGAATTCATAAGCCATAAGTCCATTAAGGGACAGGTTATAGCAGATCAGTTAGCTGAGGCACCACTATCCAACAATAGGCCTCTAACAATTGAGCTTTCGAATGATGCAGTGCTTGTAGTATACGAAGCTCCCTAACCCGAAGAACTAGAGAACAATGCTGATATGACTATGTTCTTTGATGGTTCGAAGTGCAAGCAAGGATCTGGCATAGGGATAGTATTTTTCACACTGTAAGGAGCTCCAATGCCCTTATCATTTAAACTAGACTTCCCATGCACCAAAAATAATGTTGAATATGAAGCCCTACTTTTGGGCCTCCATACAATCATTGCCATGAATATCAAGAGACTAAACATCTTTGGCGATTCCTTGCTCATAATTAACCAAGTGAATGTACTATTTTAGTGTCGATTTTTGATACTAAAAGCCTAAAAAGATCTTATTGCCACATATTTGGCTAAACTAGAATGGTACGACATCGAGGCAGCCCCTCGTTTGTTAAATAGATTCACAGACACCATGGCATATTTGGGATCCTTAATCCCTCAGAATCTGTCTGCCAACTTCACTACCATCCACGTCAAGACGCTCTCGCATCTTGCAGTAGAGCATGTAACCTTTGATAACAAAGAATCAGTCAACATGATTAGTGTGGAACCAAAATATGATTGGTTTTGTAAAGCTGAATACTTTCTCAAGAAAGCACCCTGGGGGTCTTTAACCTCCTAGAGTCCTACGGGGAGTGGTACCACCATTCACCACCAGGTTGTTTCCCATTCTACATTTACAAAAGTAAATACGTAGGGGTTACAGGTTGTCTTAGAAGTTGAAGCTGAGGCTCATTAGAATTGGATGTCATAGATCCAAGACTTCCTAAGACTTGGTTTTGTCTCGGAGGGACTGTCGCGTGCCACAAGACGCACATTTAAACAAAAAGTGACTAAATATGTCTTGGTAGGAGATATTTTATATCATCAAAGTTACGATGGAGTCCTCCTTCATTGTCTTGAGCCCCAAGAGTCATCTTGGGTAATTTCAAAAGCTCATGATGATACGTGCGATGGCCATTTCAACGGCATGGCCATCATCAAGTGCATCCTTCGAATGGGTTATTATTGGCCCACTATGGAGAAGGATTGCAATGTATATGTCAAGAAATATGTCAAATATCAGTGTCATACTAATATTATGCACTTGCCATCATAGGCCTTACAACCCATCCAAGTGGCTTGGTCATTTGCTCAATGGGAGTTTGATATTTTTGGCAAGAGCTCTCCTCCGTCATCAGGTCGACATATATTCATTATTACGGCTACTGAGTATTTTACAAAGTGGGTAGAAGCCATTCCCTTAACAATGACCACTGGAGCTCGCATAGAAGATTTCATAGTGGAGCATATCATAAGTTATTTCAGGATAGCATCCAAAATTGTTTCAGATAATGCAACTTCTTTTAAGAACAAAATTGTGCAAGCTTTAACATCTAAGTACCGCATCAAACATAATTTTGTAACTCCATACTATCCATAGGCAAATGGGCAATTTGAGGCCTTAAACAAGACTGTGGTAGCCATCTTGAAAAATACAGTGTAGGAACACCACAAGGATTGACATATATAGTTTCCCCTTGCATTATGGGCTTATAGGACTAGCATTCGGACTCCCACTGGGGTAACTCCTTTTTCACTAGTATATGGTGCTAAGGCCATTATGCCCTTAGATTTGTAAATTCCAACGTTGCGCGTTGCATTGAAATAGTTCATCGATGACGACACTGCATGGCAAGCTCAAATAGACCAATTTACGCTACTGGATGAACATCACGTGAATGCCCTAGAGCATCTTCACGTCTATCAGGAGCGATTAAAGCAAGCTTACAATATCAAAGTCCACCAGAGAGACTTTGAAGTTGGGGATCTTGTGCTAAAAGAAAACTAACAAAACTCAAATTTGCTACCCGATATGCGAGATAAATTTATAGCTAATTGGTTAGGACCCTATATCATATCTAAAAATATTGGTCCAGGTACCTATCGCCTGATGTCACTAGGGGGTGTTGAAGAGCTTGAAACTCTCAAAATCATCCATATTAAGGAATTCTATGCTTAGAAAGTGTAGCAAAAAAATCTCCAAAGGCATCTGTAAGCCCTTTGGTCAATCAAAAAGGCACCAAGGATTTATAAAAATTGCTTGGCCAACCCAAAGGCTCTGAGAGTTTCTATAACTACTCGATCATCCTAAAAGGCTCCAAGATCTCATTCGAGTGATTTGGTCATGTCAGAAAAATCTCCAAAGGCATCTTTAAGCCCTTTGGTCTATCAAAAAGGCACCAAGGATTTCTAAAAATTGCTTGGTCAACCCAAAGGCTTTGAGGGTTGCTTAAAGCCACTCGATCATCCCAAAAATGCACTAAGGATTTATAAAAGTCACTTGGTCAACCCAAAGGCTCCGAGAGTTTCTATAGATTCTCGGTCATCCTAAAAGGCTCCATGCTCTCTTGCTGAGAGTTTGGTCAACTAAAAGGTTGCAAAGGCATCTGTAAGACCTTTGGTCAATCCAAAAAGCTCCAAGTATTTCTAAAAATCGCTTGGTCAACCCCAAAAAGCTCCAAAGGTATATATACTCATCGTTTGGACAAATATGAAAGCTCAAAAATTTATAAAAATTTGAAAATATATAAAATTCCAAAAAAATTGGTAAAGCATAAAATCCAAAAATATTTGCTTTTGCAGTTTGCATTTTCATACATGCATTCACATCATCATATTGCATTTAGGCATTTGTCATTCATTGCATTCCACAGTAGAGTGTAATATGTCTATCAAAATATTACAAATAGTCACACATTTGTGTTTCAATCATGTATCCTTGCATTTATCATAATTCATTTCATTCATACACGATACCTGTTGCAGAGAAATATGTATGTATATTAAGTTTTCCAGTCATTCAAACATACCTAGTGGGTTCTTCAGATATTGTAGAAATCTTGCTTTGCTATTATAGACGAGGTCATTAGTTGGGATAGTGCTTCAACATATCAAGATCCTGTGACTAAGAAAAACAATATAAAATTTTGCTAAGACAAGAGATGATGAAAGCTGTGAAAGCAGTCTTAGGTATCTAGAGAGATGGGTTTCACAACCTGCTTATCTTGCAAATAGGTTGGTCTAGAGTGGTGAATTTTGGCAAAAGGACAAGAATTTCCCCTATAAATCCCAAAGTTAAAAAGTTTAAATTCCAAGTTACAAAGTGTAAATTTCAAAGTACAAAGTTCAAATCCAATGTCAAGTGACATAGTGAATCGAAAGCACTATAAAAATCTCTTGCTCAATTAAAATGGCAACACGTGGACTAACAATGATTTTTATCACTACATATGAGCAAGTAAGAATGGTGAGAACTTGAATCCCTAGATTTTCCACATTTTGAAAGCCATAGAGTGATCCCCGATTGCAGTAATGGGTTGGAAGAGTCATTCCTGCAATCATAGGGGTAGTTCTATTGAGTGATCCCCAAATGTAGCAATGGGTTGAAAGAGTCTCGCCTGGATTTGGAGGGGTAGCCCTGATCAATTTGCAAGATGAGATAGCTCTAGGTACCTAGGATTATCTAGTTGTATAAGTCTAATCAAAGCTAAAACAAGGATGGTACGATCGTATGAGGAACCCTATCTCACATATGGGTTGAAAGAGTCCTGACTGACATATGGGGTATGCTTATGGTCTATCTGAAAATACTCACATGCACACACAGGGATAATGAATAGTTGGGTCTGTCACGGTAAAATTCTTATCCAATAAAATCCTTGTACAATTAGTATGTGATTTTTGGAGAAGTCTACTAGGGTGTTTGAGTCTCATGGAAAACCTCAAAAAGTTCTCTAATAGCAACAAAACACCAAATATCATTAGACATCAAAAATGTGAGTCATTCATTTATCAGAATGCATTTTATAAAGCACAATCAAACATATAGGATAGATACCGTATGAATATCAGAAATGATGTTTAGAAAACCACTGACTATATAGTGCAGCAAAGAAAAAATATACATAATGACATATTCATTCATTAGCATTATACCAATACATTTCGTTGCATTTCATATATGGGTGATTGATTGATTAAATTCTTGTAATGATAATTATCAATTATTTTGCATGATTGTCATACATTCTGTGGTGTCATATTTTAAAACTGATATACACAGTTTACATTCATTCTTTATGTTTTAAGTGATTAAAGCATACAAGTTCATTCCCATTAGATTAAAATTATGTACATAATGCATTACCATACATTGCATAGCATACCATAACTTCATAAAAATGAACGCATGCCCACAAAGCAAGAACAAATATGTGTTCAAAATAAATACTGCATCCATCATAAATAGCATATCTAAACATATAGATCACTGCATAACATCATCATCATAAATCAAATAGCTAGCTAGTGCATGTCATCCATACATTGCATCATATAAACATAGCATCAACATAAGCATTGCATCCATGTGCATCAAATAAACATAAAATCAAAAATAAATAATCAGTACACATTAATGAGCCATAAATGATAAAGTCGTATATATATATATATATATATATATATATATATATATATATATATATATATATGTGTGTGTGTGTGTCCAAAAAAGTACATAAAGAGTGTATCAAAATACCCATAGGCTACAAAGTGTGTAGGTCCTCGATCTTACACCCAAAATAAATGTGGTATATCAAAAATATAGTCTGCATCTAGAAGAACCCATATCTAGTCTACTCCCCCTATACCGGAGCTCTCACCACCTCCCTTAGCACTATGCTCTGGAGCTTGCTCTCCTATCTACTCTGGCACCCATGGTGGGTCATGTTGTGGATCTTGCCTACCTCCAAATCCTAAGGCACCTAGCACATGAGAAACGGGTAACTGCAATAGGCTAGTCCTCTGATTGGTGGATCCTGAAGTCTTCCCTGCATCTCTAGGCATGGTAAGCGATGTTGCACCATGTGAGCTATAGGACCTATGTGTCCTCTTAGTCCTATGAGTCCTATGACTCGAGCTTGCCATAGACTGTCCAGAGGTCCTATACCTAGTTTGTTGAGACTCTAAAGCGAAAGGATCCTGAAAGCACGAGATTCCGAAAGCAAAAGGAAAACTATAACTATGCAATATAAGACGAAATGTAACGCTTTAATCCTATGCACAAAAACAAGGAAAGGAGATAAATTGGAGACGAAAGAAAAGATGTAAGGAAATCACAGCCCTCTTTATTCAAATTTCTTATCCTCGGTTACATAGACGTCTCCTCCCTTTTTAGGGGCTAGGAGCGTTAAATTGGTCTTTGTTACAATTTGTGACTTAGTCTTCCTCCTTCCGCATGCCCACGTTTGGAATGGGCGGGCCAAATGTTGCCGCCGCTTGCGTTGGTAAGGTAGACTCCTTGCCGCTCCTCTAATCTTGCAACTCTGCACTCAAAGAAACAAACAAGAAAGTCGGTAGCACCTGTGTATGAAAAATAAAAGATGAATCTAACGATGGTTGAAATGAATCTAAATGAAATGAAAAACTTGACAAAAGCATAAACATGAAACTAAAAGAAATACCATGATTATGAAAGCACAAATCGCAAGTAAGTGAATTAGCAGCACTTCGTCGCTCAAAATGCTCCTTCTCTGTATATCCTTTTTGGGTGAGGAAACTCACCGTTTTTATAGACCCAAGGGGTCTCTTTGAATTAACATGCAAAAGTGTTTCTTTGCATGAATGCTTTTGTTTGTGAAGAGAAGACTTCTTCTTGATCAAGGGCTTCTTAACTGCCTCTGTGCATGTCTTTGCATGTTTTAGAAAAGCTCACTTGCACTCCCATGCAATGAAGGGATAGCTAAGTGGCAAATCCGAGTTGTCTTAAAAAGCTTACTCTCCTTCCCATGCGGTGAAGGGAAAGTCAATTGGCAGATGTGTGTTGTCAAAAGAACTCACTCGCACTCCTATGCCATGCATGAAAAGCTAAGTGGCAGTTCTGAGTTGTCATGCGCTGAGGTCTGACTTTTTGCTGGTCAAACCTGGCGTTCGTCCCACCCCGGAGCGAGCGCTAATAATCGTCCCTGGGTGAAACGAGTACAAATCCATACTCGTCCTTGGGTAGGACGAGTACAAATTCGCACTCGTCCCTGGGTGGGACGAATAAGAAATAAAGTGTCTAAAAGGTGCCAAATTGATTTTTGACTTGCAAAACTGCTGTGTAAGTGGTTAGAACCACTGTTTAACCTCTGGGGGCTACCCTGGGGGCTGTGTGTGTTAATGTGATCAGTGTTTGTAGTCACATAATCGGATTGGTGCTGTTTTGGTGTCTACAGATGCCCCTTTTTGGGAAGCGTTGTGCAAGGCGCAGCGCCGAGCAAAAATAGATAACCAAAGCACTAATGATTAGGGTTTCTCAGTAACCTAACCAACTCTTGATGCCCCAAGCATGGAAAGGGCATGCATTCTTGAATCCTTGCTTCTGACGAGCTAAGGAATTTGATTTCAAGTATTAACCTATTTTGGTGAGGTGTGACTTGAGCTTGGACATTGATCAGTCATGAATAGGCAAAGGGCGCAACCTTTTATCCACGGGGGAACCTTGTGTTCATGCTTCGGGAATGCCAAGTGTTTAATCAGTTTTGTGATAATTGCTTGTTTGCTGCCCCAAGCGGGAGCGTGATTGTCTTTGTCAATGATTCTTTGAATGCATGCCATTGCCTTGATTGGGTGTGTGTTTGTTGATTGGTGACTTAAGTGTGACTACCCCCTCAAGCGACGAATCGATGAAGGAATGACTGCCATGAGAAAAGCGACGAGTCGCTTGACCCAAGATGACTTAAGTGAGGGTGCCTTCAGATGTTGTCCGTTGAATGCTCGAGCAGTTTCTCGATTCTTTTGACCTATTTTTGGTGGGTGTGAACCCATTTTGGGATGCCATTTGGGGGTAACATTGGCGAAAATCCGTCTTCCCGTGGAGCGGTCTGGCTATGGTAGCCTTCTTGGGGAGTAGGATAACGACAAGGTAGACCCCGACATCAGTTTTCTTATGCCAAGAGGTTAAGTGCAAGAGCACTTTTGTCCGGCAATTTTTAGTGGTTTTGTTGGCATTTGTCATTTTTATGTTTTGGTTGTTTTGTTGTGTTTGTTTGTTTGTTTGTTTTTTTTGGTTGTTTTGCGTGTTTTTATGTATGTGTTTGATGTATGCAGAGGCGATTATGAATGTGATGTTTCTAATTTGTATGATGTATGGATATGGAATGAATGAAATGAGTTGTTGATGATGTGTCGATGCACCATAGACTGTACAAGATTTGATTGACTTGCTATACTAATGGGATGACTTTGTGGAATGACTTTGCATGTGATAACTTGTGTTTTTGTATTTTGCATATATTTTGATGGTGATGTACGGAATAAAATGTGACAGTTGTTTTTAAAATGTAGTTAAGCTTTTCTGAGATTCAAATATTTTAACTAACTAGCCAAGACTGTACATTTATCTCGCAAGACTTTTGAACAAGGTATAAATTCGACTTGAATTTAACCAAGTTATTTCACATCCCTGTGTGTGCAATTGAGTTCGTTTATGTGTTATTCATCGGGATACCGCCAGTGCCAGATGGGCTTTCAACCGAACCTGTCTTGAGGATCACCTAATTAGCTCCACTAACTCCTTTATTGTATTTAGTCAGATTAATCTGCGATGCTATCTAGGATACCATAAGCTAGCTCATCCACATGCAAACATTGATCTGCACACAAGTTAATGTGACAGATATATCGTCATGCGGGAGGTTTACCGCCAGTGACCGATAGGCTATCAACCAAACCGATACTGAAGCTTGCCTCATGACCTGTCGAAATGCTGAGAGTTCCAGGGATTCAAGTTCGACTCCCTTCTTTTCTTCAATTGTATTGGGATACTTGCTCTTTATAGTGATAAAATCACTGTTTATTTTTATGATAGTACGCGTCTTGTTTTTTTTTTTTTTTTTTTTTTGAGCAAGGGATTTGAATATGGAGTGATGAGAATCACTATTGTTTGTGCCTTTTGATGTGTGCACTGTAGGATGTCAAATTTTAGTGTTTTGACGTTTTGCAAATTTTTGATGTTTTTGCAACTTTTGAGAACTTGGGATTCATGGGGAATTGGGTAGGGAGGATGCTTGTTCTTTTGCCAACTCTCGGCATTCCTAGGGTCATTCGCACAGGGGGATAAGCAAGATAGCCGTTTCGCTTATGGTGACCTGGATTACTGTGCAGGTTTCATCTTTCGTTCACACAACTTAGGAATTTTTATATGTGTGTTAATTTGTGTTGGGATGCTACGTAACAAGGTGTGGTCCAAGTAAAACTTTCCCGTGTAAAATCTGTTTAACTCTGTACAGTTTTGGCTAGAAATTTAAAGACATCCGAAGGACGAAAACCCTATATACATTAGGAAACAATCGACTATGCTAAAATAAAATGGTGATATGCTGGATGTATGCGTTTATGAAAATGGATTTGATGTGGAAATGATGGAATTGCCAAGTAATGACAGCCTATGGTGCTTTTGACTTGTATGACCTATCGAAGTATGCAAGGGATGGATGCAATGTTTAATGCAACCTATATTTTTGTATTTTGATTTTTATGAAAATGCATGCAAATGTTTTGGTGATTTCGTTTTTTTTTTATGAGAATGTATGGAAAATGCAAATGTTTTTGTGATTTTGTTTTTTTATGAGAATGCATGTAATTGAAATGCAATTGTTTTTGTGATTTTGATTTTTGTTTTTTTTTTTATGAGTATGCATGGAATTGAAATGCAATTGTTTTTGTAATTTTGATGTGTTATGAGAATGCATGGAATTGAAATGCAATTGTTTTTGTGATTTTGATTTTTGTGTTGTTTTTGTTGATTTTTGAATACTTATGTTGACCAAGCAGTTATGGTAACTCTTGGAGCTTTTGGGTTGACCAAGCGATTGTGGTAATCCTTGGAGCTTTTGTCTTGACCAAAGGGTTTATAGATACCTTTGGGGCATTTAGGGTTTGACCAAGCGATTATGAAAATCCTTGGAGCTTTTAGGGTGACCAAGTGATTGTGATAATCCTTGGAGCTTTTTGGGATGACCAAGCGATTGCGATAATCCTTGGAGCTTTTGGGGATGACCAAGCGATTGCGATAATCCTTGGAGCTTTTTGGGAATGACCAAGCGATTACGATAATCCTTGGAGCTTTTGGGGATGACCAAGAGATTGCGATAATCCTTGGAGCTTTTGGGGATGACCAAGAGATTGCGATAATCCTTGGAGCTTTTGGGGTGACCAAGCGATTGCGATAATCCTTGGAGCTTTTGGGATGACCAAGCGATTGCGATAATCCTTGGAGCTTTTGGGATGACCAAGCGATTGCGATAATCCTTGGAGCTTTTGGGGTGACCAAGCGATTGCGATAATCCTTGGAGCTTTTGGTGACAAGTACTAATCTTGGAGCTTTTGGTTTGACCAAAGGGTTTATGGACACCTTTGGAGCTTTTGGTTTGACCAAAGGGTTTATGGACACCTTTGGAGCGTTTGGTGTAACCCACTGGCTCTTCAGGGAATAGAGGTACCCCCAGCGTGATGATCTTTGTGCACCGGATCTGGCTCTGTAGGAATTGGCACGAATGGATCGGCCTTATGCACGGATAGGAGGGCAAGGTCTGCCTTCGGCACTGATGGTGCTATGATATCTCTGGGTGGAAGGTGCTCGTGATCTTCCCAAAGGAGTGGGATCAACATGTGATGCCAGTGGGCTGGGTCTATGCGCCACTCATGCCCTAGTCTTATGCCTAGTTGGGCCATTAGTTCGTCATGGGTTACAGGGTGATTGTGTCGTCGTGCATGATTGAGATAAGCCATCTCAGTTTCATCTTCGTAATCATTGTCGATGATCCAAAGGCCCTCGTTGGCCTCGACAGCTATCTGTGACATGCTAAGCTCGTTCTTGCTCGAGCAGATTGACATGGTCCTGATGGGGTTGTTTCGCGCTTTGCGGGGGGACCTAATTTTCTGGCAATGGCACGGGCTCGATGGGAGCCTCCAAAGGGAGTAATGTTAGGAGAATTTTGTGATGCTCATCCATGGGGACCACCTGTGAATTAGTGTTGTCGAACTTGAATGGGTCCCATGGCACTATTGCATATGCTGA
Source organism: Wollemia nobilis (assembly GCA_028583015.1). Lineage (NCBI taxonomy): Eukaryota > Viridiplantae > Streptophyta > Pinopsida > Araucariales > Araucariaceae > Wollemia > Wollemia nobilis. Next base: position 4,073,892 of record JAQPPZ010006183.1, on the reverse strand, counting down.
CTCATCTTTGGCGAGAGAGTCAGGCTCATCAAAATCTGGTGATTCTGAGATATGGAAGACCTCGTCATCAGGTAGCTCTACAACTAGGGGTTGATCCTCTTTGAGAGGAGTTTCATGTGAGTTGGGCATTTGGGACCCCAAAATCTTGATCTCTACCGACTCTAAGTGCTCTGGCAGCGCATTGCTTGTATCGGGGGATTTGAGCTCCTCCTGTTTGATTTGTTCCCGTTGCAAGTTGTGGGAAACTTGATGCCTTGGGAGGGATGACCGAATAGCACCCCCCCTGCCTTGGTAGGGCATTTCATCCCGCTCTTCTTCTCGCTTAGGTTCCTCAGAGGCTTCTTGAAGAATTTTTGGGGGTGGCCCATGAACCTGGGTGGGCGCCTGAAGAAGGCACCCGTCATTGGTCTTAGGATTGGCCTCCCGCTCAAGTCTAGGAGGCATCGAGGGCAACGTTTGATAAGGTCGTAGAGACCTGTCTTGCACCCAGTTGTGTCTCTCATAATGTTTTGTCTTATGCATGCGATGGGTTGGAGTCTTCACCTGCATAGTGTGTTGTAACAACTCATCCTCCTGGCACTGAAGGCACTCTTGATTTAAAAGATATTGTTGCTCTAACTGTTGTTGTTCCAGCTCAAGTATCGTGAGTTGCATCCGACGTGCAATATGCTTGGAAGATTCTAAGATAGTTGGTCCTGCCGTCTCATGTCTAGAAGGCCTAGATGCCTCTCCTAGATATCTATCTCGGTCATGGTGATCCGAGATCTCTATAGGTCGCCTCCCTCTGTTGGGGGTAGCGGCATTCCCCTGAGGCTTTGGCCTCAATAGGTAATCCTGAAAGCTAGCAATTGCGGAGGCGTGTTGCTCCTGCGATGTATATTGTTCTTGAGGAAGGTAAGGGTTTTCCTCGTGCTCTCTTTTGTAAGTGAAAGAGGAACGGGAAGAGTTGGCTCGCCCCGCCTGAGGAGCCTTGTGCTCTGTATTTGTCCTTGTAGTCCTGACAACTAGAGGGGGTGAAGGAGGGATAGTGTAATCATGTGGTTCCTCCCGTCGAACCCTATGTTGACCTAGTGCTTCATTGCGTGGTGACCACTCATAGCGAGCATCTAAGGGAGCTCTCCTACGGATGTACCCCTCATGGGAGGGTGCGTGTTGGGTGCTATGCTGAACAGGAGTGCCCCTAGAAGAGGTGCCCCTATAGTCCCTTTCCGTTAAGGTGTGTAGGGGACTGCCTTGTGTGTTAGGTCGCCAAGGTGGTATGACCAAATCTTGGGGACTATAACGGATGTGACTCGTGCTTCTTTGGACATTCGTCGCAGCGTCTGCCCATGAGTGGGCTTGACTACGGGTGAATACCATGGCGATGTCTCTCTAAAAACCCTAAAAATTGAAATGAGTCAGATGGGGCCCAAAATTGGTGTGCGCATCCCTCTTATAGTAGATAAGACAAAAATGAAGTTTCAAGTCCTAACTCTAAATACATTAGGAGATATTGACATCCGAACAGCTCAAAAAGTGTAAAAAATTGGGCACGCAATTTTAAAACCTAATTTTGGGGCACTAGATGATGGAATTTGGCCCCGAAAACTGACTTTTCTGGGCAAATAGAATTCTAGGGAATTATATTTGTTTAAAATTATCCCAACTAACTCCCTGTAAAATTTCAAGTCAATCGGAGCTACGGTTGAGAAGTTATGGCCCCGGCAAGATGCACTAAAATTTAGAGAAAAATATAAAATTTCCCATATTTTGTTGGATGGTCCTGCATCACTTATGGGAACCTTAGGGCGCTTTTGGGTTGACCAAAGGGTTCATGGACACCTTTGGGGCATTTTGGGGTGACCAAGCGATTGCAGGAATCCTTGGAGCTTTTTGGAGCGAGTGACAAAATGCGTAGATTTTTATCTTTGTTTATGATTTTTTTGATTTTTGATTTTTTTTGTCTAAACGAGAAAATAGCATACACACACAAGCAATGATTATCTCTTTTAAAGATTAATAGTGTGCCCTAAATCTGGTTTAGTGTGTTTTTGTTGTTTTGTTTTGTTTTTGTAGGTTTTGAAGAACGTTTAAATGCATTATGACGGCTCATATAACTCCCAAAATGGTCGCCCCTTCAATATACCAACCAGGCCGATATACCAACCTCTCTATATACCCGCCCTTACGAGAGGGAGACTATAGGTACGTGAGAGCGAGATGGTACGTGGTACGTAGGCGGTACGGAAGGGGGATTGTCCTGTTAATGGCACCTACCATAGAAGACTTATCCTCGCGCGCATGGGAATCACCCCGGCGACACTCGGTCGGCTTTCGTCGGGATTTACGCCTAACAACGGTTGACAATCGGGGAATGGATGCAAAGCTAAGCCAAGGTGGTGATGAACCCACCGTTGGTCTTGCTCAAGGGTTGGGGTCTTACGACCAACGCCTTGGTTTAAAATGTAACGTGATGTGTGGGGTTCGTTTTAATTTTGCGAAATTGAAACAAGCAAACGAAAAGAAATCTTTCCCTAAGCCATTCAAACTGAAAACCAGAAAACAAAAAAACAGAAATTTAACAGAAGCTGTAAAGAAAACCCCTACCTCTTCTCTGCCTAATCGGAAATTTCTGATTTGCTCTAAAAATTTGCACAGATCTATAATCGTCCCTGGGTGAGGCGAATAACAGAACCGTAATCGTCACAGGGTGGAACGAATAGTTTATTCGTCCCGGGGTGAGACGAGTAACAATTCTGTAATCGTCACTTGCAGAGACGAATAACAGTCCGATTGTTGAAAAATAGGTACCTGTAAAAAAAAAAGCAAGCAATTTTAGATCAGTAATTTAACCTAAAAAAAAATAGAGGACAGAGGTCCCACCGTGATCGCCATTGAAAGCACGAGATTTCGGAAGCAAAAGGAAAACTATAACTATGCAATATAAGACGAAATGTAACGCTTTAATCCTATGCACAAAAACAAGGAAAGGAGATAAATTGGAGACGAAAGAAAAGATGTAAGGAAATCACAGCCCTCTTTATTCAAATTTCTTATCCTCGGTTACATAGACGTCTCCTCCCTTTTTAGGGGCTAGGAGCGTTAAATTGGTCTTTGTTACAATTTGTGACTTAGTCTTCCTCCTTCCGCATGCCCACGTTTGGAATGGGCGGGCCAAATGTTGCCGCCGCTTGCGTTGGTAAGGTAGACTCCTTGCCGCTCCTCTAATGCTGCAACTCTGCACTCAAAGAAACAAACAAGAAAGTCAGTAGCACCTGTGTATGAAAAATAAAAGATGAATCTAACGATGGTTGAAATGAATCTAAATGAAATGAAAAACTTGACAAAAGCATAAACATGAAACTAAAAGAAATACCACGATTATGAAAGCACAAATCGCAAGTAAGTGAATTAGCGACACTTCGTCGCTCAAAATGCTCCTTCTCTGTATATCCTTTTGGGTGAGGAAACTCACCATTTTATAGACCCAAGGGGTCTCTTTGAATTAACATGCAAAAGTGTTTCTTTGCATGAATGCTTTTGTTTGTGAAGAGAAGACTTCTTCTTGATCAAGGGCTTCTTAACTGCCTCTGTGCATGTCTTTGCATGTTTTAGAAAAGCTCACTTGCACTCCCATGCAATGAAGGGATAGCTAAGTGGCAAATCTGAGTTGTCTTAAAAAGCTTACTCTCCTTCCCATGCAGTGAAGGGAAAGTCAATTGGCAGATGTGTGTTGTCAAAAGAACTCACTCGCACTCCTATGCCATGCATGAAAAGCTAAGTGGTAGTTCTGAGTTGTCATGCGTCGAGGTCTGACTTTTTGTTGGTCAAACCTGGCATTCGTCCCACCCCGGAGCGAGCGCTAATAATCGTCCCTGGGTGAAACGAGTATAAATCCATACTCGTCCCTGGGTAGGACGAGTACAAATTCGCACTCGTCCCTGGGTGGGACGAATAAGAAATAAAGTGTCTAAAAGGTGCCAAATTGATTTTTGACTTGCAAAACTGCTGTGTAAGTGGTTAGAACCACTGTTTAACCTCTGGGGGCTACCCTGGGGGCTGTGTGTGTTAATGTGATCAGTGTTTGTAGTCACATAATCGGATTGGTGCTGTTTTGGTGTCTGCAGATCCTTAAGAACCTGTAGCCCATGCATCTTAATGTAGTCGGTTAGCTAATCAATACGAGTGAGTCGAGATGCTTGCATCTAATTGATCCTCATGACCATGCTGCATAGTCGATCTACCTCAATCATCAAATTTTGAATGCCTATTGGAGCTACCGCTATTGCTATTGGAGACCCCATAGTAACCTGAGGATGTAGCATAGCCCCCCTCGATACCCAAAATAGATCCCTCTTGGCCTCTGCTACAGTCCGCTGTGCCTGGGCTAATTCCAGTGTAGTCTGCAGTCTCTAAACCTGGGCCTTTGCATTTGTGGCCCATGCAGTAAGATCCTGTATCTAATCCTACGCCTTAGTAAGGCACCTATCCCTGTTAGCTACTCTCACCTCCAGAGTGGTGATAGTAGTATCTCGCTCTAGCTATTGTGTATGGAATCGTTCGAGCTGACCCTACAAGTCAGCCACCTAAGCTAAGAGTAGACCCTCTACACTGTTTGGAGGCACCTCACCCTCCTCTATATCCTCCTCATCTGGGTCAATCTCAGGAGCCTCCTCGGTGGCGGCCTCTATGCCCTAGTCACCCTATGTTTATTGGCACACCCTATGCCCATCAGGATCTACCTCTGCCTCTCCCTGATCTGGCTCTCTACCCAAAGGTCCTGTGTCATACCATCTGAACATGGACCACCACCCATCATACTCTAGAGTGGTCCCAGTAGTCTCAACTCCAGTCTCCTGGTAGTCATCCGCATCATCTCCCAAAGTCTCAAGAATGATCCATTATAGATCGTGCTTAGTGACCAAGCATTTGTATCTAAGTGGGATATCTGGAATATACTGTATGAGCCCAAACTACCGTAGGACCCGAGAGTAGAATTGGTACTCTCAAATTTTGGCCCTACAATCGATCAACCATCTGTCGTGATGCACCTATCTCAACCACTGGCTCTCCTCCAGCCATGCTAGGCAATCCATATAAAGCTGCCACTGAACATCGTTTGGACCAACTGCCATGAATTAAGTAATGTAATGTTGAACATCACTAGCATGGATCTGACTGTGGGTACCCTCCTCCTCACAAGGCCAACATGCAGCATAACACTAATGCTCATCAGCAATAGAAGTTATGCACAATAGAAGATCTATAGAATGCTTGATATGGATGTGCTACCACCCCCAGATTTACAATAGAAGACTATAGTTGAGGCCCTTATGGCTATGCTTAGTAATCTAATACAACTCCCTATAAAGCTGACATAGTAGGGTGCTCCCCATGATAGTAGTAAGGGCTCCTCTACAGAACTTTGAAGAACCCTCCAGGCAATGGACAAGAGGTTCTAGGGAATCCTCGCACCCAAGGAGTTTGGAAGGACAATATGTACTATGAGGTGCATGAAGAGGGCTTCCCATGTAGAGAAGACATCCTTGTGATACCATTCACTGATGTGCACCCCTCCATGGTCAATCGTGTCCTGAGCATCCTCGCTCTGGTCACCAAAGATAGAATTGAAAATAGCCTCCTTTACCCTGGAGGTAGAGGAGACGATGGCCTTTCCATCAATGGGGATCCTGAAGATCCTATAGACATCCTCCAAAGTAATAGTTATTTCACCTATAGGTAGGTGAAATGTGTTGGTCTACGTATTCCAGCATCGGGCCAACGTAGTTAGGTAGGCTTGATATACCCTAATAGTGGGCAAATCCATGACATAGCCAAATTTGACAACTCAAAACCAATCTCGATCATCATCAGATAGATCCTTGTAGAGAGTCTTTAGAATGTTAGGCTCCCGGGCTCTAGAAGTCAACCTCTAAAATAACAAGCATAATGTAAAACAAAATCTAGCTAACCAGAGCTAAAAACAATGCTAAGAAATGACAAAAACATATAAAAAAACCGTAGTTGAAACCTGCGGTCTCCAATTTGCCAATTGGAAACCACATATACCAACTGTAGTTTAGGAGAGGCACCCATTTTGGGTACCCTCCTAGTCCACTAATTCACAAAATTAAATCCTAAGCTAACCTAGACTAGTGGGGTTCATTACCAACAATTTAGTGAGGTTCATTACCCGCATTACTTAATGTGGTTCATTTTATTGGTATGGAGTGAGATATCTCAGTTTTGAGTTACCTTGCCTGCACCCTAGCCTTGGCTAGTAAATGGCTGATCAAGATCCACCATTGAGGTAGATGAGTGTAATTATGATAGAGCATGGTAGAGTTTTAGATCGAGGAAGGTTCTCTCACTCTCAAAGATCTCAAATTGCTAGTGCTTGCCAGAAAATAATAAAAAATTTCAAATGGGAATTCAATTTATAGGTTCTCCTAGTCTCGGCAAACCGTAGCTAACACCTACAGTTTTGAAACTAGGGTTTTTCATCTGTAGGTCAGACCCGTGGTTCCCAAATTTTGAAAAATTAAACCGTAGACCGTACCCGCAGTCTGTAGCTAGCATTAAATGCACTCAAAACCCACCATGGTAAGGTCTAAAAGAGCAAATTAATGACTCCCATTGGATAAAAATTCAAAATCAATGATTAAAATTGCCAATTTGGTGATGTTAAAAGCACCAGGATCAATCAAAATGCAAAATTAAAACAAAAAAAAAAATCAAATAATTAAAAACCAAATGCGCCTCATATTTAGTGATTTATCCTATACACTTGGCGGTTGCAGCGAGTTACGATCAATGCAATTCGACAAGATGATTAAATCACCATAAGGACATTTGGGGTAAATTTGTCATTTCTTTTATATCTTTTAGAAAATCATTGATAACTATGATTCAACACAAGTCTAATTGCATTTGTATCACTTTGATTCCTTAAGACGGCTATTGTAGCCTGACTGCTCCATGGGATAGAAATATGCAAATACTACTAAGAGTTGCAATCATTAGTTGAACTAGGCCTAGCCAATGCATTAAAAGGCTCGAATATTAATTTTTTTAGGATCATTCATTATGGTCAAGCAATTTTGTCACTTCATACATTGTCATTACCCTCATCGACTCATCGCTTGAGGGGGTAGTCATAATTTCATAATCATAATCAAAGTTAGTAGAAGATCCCTGAGATCGTATATCCCTTGATCTTGTCAAAATTGCATTCGTTCTTGCGAATCATTGTCAACAACTATCATAAGCTTCCCCCTTTGCTTGGGGCAAACAACAAATATGATAATTGGTTTGTAACTCTCATCCTTCGAATTTATGGGTCAGAAGATACCCATACTTGCCATTGATGCTATCCGAACATTTGATGACGAGTGAAGACTTGTCAAAATGTAAGCCTTTCATGAATTGGAAGCAATGATTCTAAGATGTGCATCCTTTTGTTGGACTTGGGGTATCTAATGTTGATCCAACTAATGATCATCATAAAACCTTAGGCATCATTTTAGGATGTATATTTTTGCTCAGTGTTGTTCAATATCATAACGCATCTCAAAAGGGACATTTGTAGACACCTAAAATGCATCTTGCCGAGGATGGCTACTCATATGGACATGCTACAAGATCATATGGAGGATCTTGGATAGACTCCAATATAGAGCAATGGTTCTAACCACTCAATTTAGGCATTTTTGCCTAATCAGTCTGAACCACAGCCCAGACCTCGGTCTCTAGTCTAAACCATGGTTGACACCTACGATCTACAGTCTGGACCGCAACTATGACCTACGATCTTAACTAAATTTTAGTTAGGCCTTCCATCCAAGCCAAATTGGTTGGAATGACCAAAATATCTAGAATAAGGCAGTTGAAGGACAAAATATTCTAGAGGCTTCCATCCCAACTATCCTAACCACCCTTCTTGGTATTGGCTTCTCCATGAAGCCACCCCTAGCCCTAGGGGCATTCTATAAATACCCCCTCCAAATGGGGAGAAAAAAATAAGTAAGCATTGGAGATTTGAGTAGCGAAGCCCTAGAGAATTGTACACTCAAACTGAGTATGCTAAGAGATAGAGCTATTGCACTTAATCCCCGACCCTTTTGCCACCATTCATTATGAATTGCATTATGGATGCCCTAGGTGCCTAGGAGGATCAAGAAACACAAATCTGAGCAAACGAAGGCCCTTCACATTGAATTGACCACAAAATAATTCTGAAAGCAATGAAGGTGACCCTTGAACATCAATTTGGATAAGGAGATTAAGCCCACTGCCCCTGATTTTGAGGGTAAACTTATCAAAGGTCAAACCATGGCTGTCAGCCATGGTTCACAGTGTAGACTGCTCACCAGAGCTGTGGTTTACAATAGGTGATAGATCACCTTACTCTTTTTATTTATGTCTAGTTAAATAGGTTAGATTAATCATTTCTTAGGTTTAATTATAGTTTAGAAGAATTTTGACTGTACGAATTAGCTTAGAATAGATAGTTCATGCTTTGCATTAATTAGGATATTTGTTGATATTTTATGCACCTCTATGCTTCTACTTTGTTGTCTAATCCATGCATTATTTTTCTAATGATCTCCTTTATGCTATATTACAAATCTTGATTCAATTAGCATAGTTTAAAGGTTTTCTTTATGTTTTCTTGATTATTAGTTTAAATGGCATTATCATGTATGTTTCCTTAAAGGGCCTCATTATGAGAGGCTATCTATATTTTTGATCATGTGTTGTTGTTTCTTGATTGTAGGAAGATAGGTACAAGAGGAGTCCATATCATAATCCTTCCACATCGCGAAGAAGGGGGTCAACTCCACCCCAAGGCAGTTTATGACTAATCAAAGGGCAATATTAATGCGCCTACCCTATTGAGGGTATTGGCAATTGTATAAACTATATCATCATTCAAGTGACCCTAAGAGGGGCATATGTGTAACAGAGATTCATTTATAATCAATATAAGAAATATCATCTTGTTGAATTTATGCAATGTGTCAATATTTTACGCTTTTGTGATGACTATAGACTAATATAGTAGATAGGTGCATGCTTTTTTCTTATGTCAATATTGATGAAATGTGTCTGCTCTCCAGGACCACGTGTATGTGATTATGTATTGGTGTTATCTCTCACCCCCATATGTGGCTCTAGGGGGATTGGTATATCTGGATCCTATCTGGGAACAGACTATAGGATGGATCATTAGGCTCAAGGAGCTCCATGTGTGTGGGTGGGTCAGGGAAGACCTCATGATGAATCTGGCCTAGATTGATAGGCCTGGCCCTCAAGCATGGGACAACATGTAACTGACGATAGACTTCATCTATGTCAATATTATAGTGATGATGTCACAAATAATGAGGACCCAGTTATGCTCTCTCTGTGTCATCCTCATAGTCACTATCATATATGGGAACCTCATTGTTGCCCCTTGGGATCGGGCGATCAGGTAGGTGTGGTACCATATATGCTAATTCCTCATAATCATCGTCATGGATGAGGATTCCTTCATTCTCATCTTGTAGTGCCTCAGGCTCCCGAGGGCCCAACTGCTCAAGTAAATTAATTTCCCCCTCAGGAGGTCTATCTTCCTACGGGTGAACCAGATCTTCAAGAGGAAGGAGTTGCCACCATACGGGTGTTAGTCTCACAATGACACTAAGAGGGGGAGGTGAATTAGTGTGGCTCTTTAAAACTTAAATCTTCAACTCTTAAAGCCAAAATAATGAAAACTTAAAACCAAATAAAGCAAGTATAACAAGAGAGCATCACACAACACAAGATGTACCGAGGTTCACCGATTTGGCTACTCCTCAAAAATTGACTGTTTGGACTCCCATCCAAATCTAGCCTTTGCAAAGCAACAACTTTACAATCAATTTACCAGCACTAATTGGAAGGAGCACCAACCCCTGATTTATCTACACCAATAGAAAGGAGCACCAACCCCTGATTTACCAGCACCAACTGGAAGGAGCACCAACCCCTGATTTATCTACATCAATAAAAATGAGCACCAACCCCTTATTTACCAGCACCAAATGGAAGGAGTACCAACCCTTGATTTATCTGCACTGACAAAAAGGAGCACCAACCCCTGATTTACTAGCACCAACTGGAAGGAGCACCAACCCCTGATTTATCTGCACCAACAGAAAGGAGCACCAACCCTTGATTTACTAGCACCAACTAGAAGGAGCACCAACCCCTAATTTATCTGCACCAACAGAAAGGAGCACCGACCCCTGATTTATCTGTACCAACATAAAGGAGCACCAAGCCCTGATTTACCAGCACCAACTAGAAGGAGCACCAACCCCTAATTCCAAGCACCAACTTGGACTTCAATCTTGAAGCTAGAAAATTGACATAATAATGCCTTCACTTTTACAAGACCCTGACTGGTCTATTGCTTACTCAACATCTCTCATGCAACACACACCCTTCTTGCTCACCTTTCGCGCTCCTCTTGCGCACTTCACCGAATAAATTCCCCAACTAAAATTCTTTGAGCAACACTCCTTTTATAACCATCATTTCTCTTCGTAACTCTAGTTGTAACTCCTTCTTTTATATCTCATACGCCACTTGTCAATTGTAACTGTTTCTTTCATATTCTCATCTGCCACTTGTCAAATGTAACGCCTTATTTGTGTAACACCTTTTGTATATATAGAGTAGGCATTTCGTCAAACACGTTACATGCAAAGACTTGACACCATATTCTCCCACCATGACTGTTCGTCTTCTCGGTCATGACTGTTCGTCTTCTCCTTGCATGACTGTTTGTTTTCTCTTTAAATGTATGTTCTTTTTCTCTTTGCATGTTTGTTCATTTTCTCCCTACATGACTGTTCGTCTTCCTTTTCGATGACTGTTCATTTTCTTTTCCTTTGTGCATGCATGTGTTTTGGTTTCTGAAACGGCTTTTCGTTTCTATCTTAACGACTGTTTGTTTTCTCCACATGGGCATGCGTCTACTTTTTTCCACGTGTAACGACCATCTTAAATGATTTCAAATTATTAAATATTCCTTATGGGTCCATGTCACTCTGCAATCTTCATTTTCACCATCCTGGTCTTTAGTCATGAGAATGTGACATGTCGCGATATCGTGACACTTTTGTTTCACTGCCTGCTTGGCATTTTCGAGTCGCAAAAATGTGACATGTCACGATATCGCGACACTTTTGTTACTATGCCTACCTGCCCTTCTTGAGTCGTGAAAATGCGACATGTCGCGATATCGCAACACTTTTGTTACTTTGTCTACCTGGCTTTTTCGAGTCGTGAAAATGTGGCATGTCGCGATATTGCGACACTTTTTCTTTCTCTGCATGGCTGCCCTTTTTGAGTCACGAAAATGCAACATGTCGCAATATCACGACACTTTTCTTTCTTTGCCTTTCTTCTTGCTTTGGCCCGCAAAAATACAACATGTCATGAAATCATGACACTTTTTCTTTCTCTCTCTTTCTCCTTGCTTCGGCCCGCAAAAATACATGTCACGAAATCGTGACACTTTTTCTTTCTCTCTCTTTCTCCTTTCTTTGGCCCACGAAAATACAACATGTCGTGATATCACGACACTTTTTCTCCTTGCTCTTTCTCTTTGCTTTGGCCCACGAAAATACAACATGTCACGATATTGTGACACTTTTTCTCCTTGCTCTTTCTCTTAGCTTTGGCCCGCAAAAATACAACATGTCATGATATCACGACACTTTTTCTCCTTGCTCTTTCTTTTAGCTTTGGCCCCCAAAAATACAAGATGTCGCGATATCGTGACACTTTTTCTCCTTACATTTTCTCTTCTCTTCTGGCCGTGAAAATGCAACATATCATGATATCGTGACACTTTTTCTCCTTGCATTTTCTCTTCTCTTCTGGCCACGAAAATGCAACATGTCGTGATATCGCGACACTTTTTCTCCTTGCATTTTCTCTTCTCTTTTGGTTGTGAAAATGCAACATGTCACGATATCGCAACACTTTTTCTCCTTGCATTTTCTCTTCTCTTATGGCCACGAAAATGCAACATGTCACGATATCGCGACACTTTTTCTCCTTGCATTTTCTCTTCTCTTCTGGCTACGAAAATGCAACATGTCGCGATATCGAGACACTTTTTCTCTTTGCTTTTTTGCTTCTCTTTTGCATGCGGGCCACTTCGGTCTTCTTGGACAACCTGTAACAACTTCACCCAAACATCAAAAACATCCTCATGAGCTTTTAACTTCATTGTACATACTCTGAATAACCTCTAAAATCTTGTCCACTACATCAACCGATCTATCTGATTGTGTTGACAACAATGACAATACTGTCGTTGCACCTTGCTCAACAATCTCCCCCTTTGGAATTGTTAGCAACACACGTACAATTTCCTGTAACTCTTGAGCAATTTCCTGTAAATCTTCTCCCCCTTTGACAAAAATACCAAAAGGGATGTTGTAAACTCCCCCTTTCGCAACTTTCCCCTGTGTATAGCACACTGTCATTGCAATATATTCTGCCTCTACTATGGATAAGGAGACTGACTCTTGTTTCTTACTATGTCGTGCGACCAACCTGTCTCCAAGATAGAATGCACCTCCACTGGTACTCTTTATGTCATAAAGTCTTATTGGATAAGCACTCTAATCTCTGCTCATCATATTATAATTCCTGTTGTACCTTGCTTTTACTTATTTGGTATAGTTTTATCAACATGCAACTCTCAGCTACGCAAAAGTTACTCCCAAATCAAAAGTGACCAACTCTCCAGGCAGCCTGCGCATAATTTCGTTAGCCTTTTGACTGCCACCTCCTTCATGACTGATGACTTTGCCTCACATCCGTTGTGCAGCTCAATGTCTCTGGTTTCTAACGACTGCCATGAATGTTTTCATCTCCTGCATAGGTATTGACATTGGACCATTACATCTAGCATTGGAGCCTCAATCTGCGTGCAGTCATCAACACAGTATTCTACTTATTTCTAGGGCATATGTCAAGGCTACTCAATGTCTTAGGCAAACATTCTTCACGTGATTCCAGGGAGCATTTCTCCTCGCTGTGATCAAGGGATTCCTCAGGTAATATCTCGCATTTCTTAAATAATGCAAGACTTTCTTAGGTGCATAGAAATCTTGTCCTCCTTGGTGCTTCACCACCTGGGTGCTATTCTCTCAATGTCTTTGCCTTGCATGTGCCACTTGGCACTCTTGACGAACTAGGTGCTAGTGCCACTGTTTGCTTTGACTCTGGCATCTCTTTGATAACGGCTACTTCTTTAGAGAAAATTAATTCTCTCTTATTATCTCCACAAACAACTACATGAACTGAAACACACTTTGACAACTATATGACAACTCCCCCTGACTTCTTACCTTTCATCCTTAGATAACCAAACAACATAGGAGCATTACAATAAAACTTTAAGATTGCTCCCCCTAAGGATGTGCTACCTAGAGCTGCTTAGTGCAAAGAGGAGTAGTCTCCTTCAGTCCAAGGAGACACGATTTCCTCTCTTCTTTCTTTCTCCACCCTTTCTTGAACTTGAGCTTGATTTTTTCAACTACATCCCTATTTTGAACCTTTTCGTGAACTTGAACATTTCTCTTGGGTGGTTGTCTCTTGTGCATCCTTGATGGATGATTATTTTCCTTTCTTTGATGCACATGATTTCTTCCCTGTCTATGTTGCATTCTTTGTGTCTGATGAAATCTACTATCTTGTCTTAGATTAGATACAAAAGTTCTTGGACAAAACCTTTCTATGTGCCCATGACCATTACATTTAAAACATTGCACATGGTGTTCAACCAGAATAATAGATGTATTTCTAGCAGCATAACTCTTTGATCTATTATTCAATCCACAATAAATTGCCTTATGAACATAATGGTTGCATCTAAAACAATAGTCATTAAAAGCATTATTATGAATAAAGTGAGAGTGATAGAACCTCTTTTGTTGTGGTTGCTTTGTTGTAGATCTCCTTTGAGATTTTCTTCCTTTTGAAGATTCGACTTCAAGCTTTTCTTGCTTTGATCCTTCAGCAGTGGACTTCTTCTTCTCTACAGATTTAGAAGATGAAGGTTGTTCAGATTCACATCCAAGACCAAGCTTACACATGGGGCTTCTTTGTTGCCTTATCATTTTATCTAGCAACTTTGTGCTCTTCTCAAATTTGAGATTTGTATTGGCCTCTTCTAGTTGTTTCTTCAATAAAACAATCTCCTCTTCTTTTTTGCAGCAAAAAATCTCTTTCTCATTGATCTATGACCTAAGATTTTCTTCAATCCTTTTGGACTCTTCTACTTGCAGCTTTAGATCACTAAAAACTTTGTTAGATTCCTCTTCATGTTTGCTACATACATCGACTTTATCATCTAGGTGTGACTTCAAGGCTTCTTCTATTTTCTTGGCTTTATGAATTTGTAAGAAGAGATCTTCAATCTTATCCCCATATTCTTCCAACTTCTTGGACAATCTTCTATTCTTTTTTCTTTCTTTATTCAACTCTTCAAGTGCAATGATCAACTCACCTTCTAGATATACTTCACCTCAAGGTTTTCATCACATACTTCAGAATTCACTCCTATATTTTCTAGTTCAAATTTCTCTTCCACAAGAACTAAAATTGATAGAGATGCCTTATTTGAGGAAGATCTATTCTTCTTACCCATTGCGTACTAATCCAAGATCAACCCTAGCTGATTTAGCCTAAAAATGGAAACTGGCTCTGATACCAATTGTTAGTCTCACAATGACACTGAGAGGGGGGAGTGAATCAGTGTGGCTCTTTAAAACTTAAATCTTCAACTCTTAAAGCCAAAACAATGAAAACTTAAAACCAAATAAATCAAGTATAACAAGAGAGCATCACACAACACAAGATATATCGAGGTTCACCGATTTGGCTACTCAAAAATTGACTGTTTGGACTCCCATCCAAATCCAGCCTTTGCAAAGCAACAACTTTACAATCAATTTACCAGAACCAACTGGAAGGAGCACCAACCCCTGATTTATCTGCACCAATAGAAAGGAGCACCAACCCCTGATTTACCAGCACCAACTGGAAGGAGCACCAACCCTTGATTTATATGCATCAATAGAAAGGAGCACCGACCCCTGATTTACCAGCACCAACTGGAAGGAGCACCAACCCCTGATTTATCTACACCAATAGAAATGAGCACCAACCCCTGATTTAACAGCACCAACTGGAAGGAGCACCAACCCCTGATTTATCTGCACCAATAGAAAGGAGCACCAACCCCCGATTTACTAGCACCAACTAGAAGGAGAACCAACCCCTGATTTATCTGCACCAACAGAAAGGAGCACCAACCCCTAATTTATCTGCACCAACAGAAAAGAGCACCAACCCTTGATTTACCAGCACCAACTAGAAGGAGCACCAACCCCTGATGCCAAGCACCAACTTGGACTTCAATATTGAAGCTAGAAGATTGACATAATAATGCCTTCACTTTTACAAGACCCTGACTGGTCTATTGCTTACTCAACATCTCTCATGCAACACACACCCTTCTCGCTCGCCTCTTGCTCGCCTCTCACTCACCTCTCGTGTTCCTCTCACGCACTTCACCGAATAAATTCCCCAACTAAAATTCTCCAAGCAACACTCCTTTTATAACCATCCTTTCTCTTCGTAACTCCAGTTGTAACTCCTTTTATATCTCATACGCCACTTGTCAATTGTAATTGTTTCTTTCATATTCTCATCTGCCACTTGTCAATTGTAACGCCTTATTTATGTAACTCCTTTTGTATATATAGAGTAGGCATTTCGTCAAACACATTACATGCAAAGACTTGACACCATATTCTCCTACCATGATTGTTCCTCTTCTCGGTCATGATTGTTCGTCTTCTCCTTGCATGACTGTTCATTTTCTCTTTGCATGTCTGTTCTTTTTCTCTTTGCATGTTTGTTCGTTTTCTCCCTGCATGACTGTTTGTCTTCCTTTTCGATGACTATTCGTTTTCTTTTCCTTTGTGCATGCATGTGTTTTGGTTTTCAAAACAGCTTTTCGTTTCTATCTTAACGACTGTTCGTTTTCTCCACATGGGCATGCGTCTATTTCTTCCATGTGTAACGACCATCTTAAATGATTTCAAATTATTAAAGATTCCTTATGGGTCCATGTCACTCTGTAGTATTCAATTTCACCATCTTGGTCTTCAGTAGCGAGAATGCAACATGTCGCGATATCACAACACTTTTGTTTCACTGCCTTCTTGGCATTTTTGAGTCGTAAAAATGCGACATGTCGCGATATCACGACACTTTTGTTACTCTGCCTGCCTGCCCTTCTTGAGTCGCAAAAATGCGACATGTCACGATATCGCAACACTTTTGTTACTCTGTCTGCCTGGCTTTTTCGAGTCACGAAAATGCGACATGTCGCGATATTGCGACACTTTTTCTTTCTCTACCTTGCTGCCCTTTTTGAGTCACGAAAATGCGACATGTCGTGATATTGCGACACTTTTCTTTCTCTGCCTTTCTCCTTGCTTTGGCCCATGAAAATACATGTCACAAAATCGTGACACTTTTTCTTTCTCTCTCTTTCTCCTTGCTTCGGCCCACGAAAATACATGTCACAAAATCATGACACTTTTTCTTTCTCTCTCTTTCTCCTTGCTTCAGCCCGCAAAAATCCAACATGTCGCGATATCACGACACTTTTTCTCCTTGCTCTTTCTCTTTGCTTTGGCCCACGAAAATACAACTTGTCACAAAATTGTGACACTTTTTCTCCTTGCTCTTTCTCTTAGCTTTGGCCCACGAAAATACAACATGTCGCGATATCGTGACACTTTTTCTCCTTGCTCTTTCTCTTAGCTTTGGCCCCCAAAAATACATGTCACGATATCGCGACACTTTTTCTCCTTGCATTTTCTCTTCTCTTCTGGCCGCGAAAATGCAACATGTCGCGATATCGCGACACTTTTTCTCCTTGCATTTTCTCTTCTCTTCTAGCTATGAAAATGCAACATGTCGTGATATCGTGACACTTTTTCTCCTTGCATTTTCTTTTCTCTTCTGGCCATGAAAATGCAACATGTCACGATATCGCGACACTTTTTCTCCTTGCACTTTCTCTTCTCTTCTGGCCATGAAAATGCAACATGTCACGATATCGCGACACTTTTTCTCCTTGCATTTTCTCTTCTCTTATGGCCATGAAAAATGCAACATGTCGTGATATCGCGACACTTTTTCTCTTTGCTTTTTTGCTTATCTTTTGCATGTGGACCACTTTGGTCCTCTTGGACAACGTGTAACAACTTCACCCAAACATCAAAAACATCCTCATGAGCTTTTAACTTCACTGTACATACTCTGAATAACCTCTGAACTCTTGTCCACTACATCAACCAATCTATCTGACTGTGTTGAAAACAATGACAATACTGTCGCTGCACCTTCCTCAACAACGAGATCAGGGAAAGGGAACATATGTATGAGGCTTTCTTGTTGGTCATTTATGGGGAAAATTTGTGAATGATCATTGTTCGACTCAAAAGGGTCATATGGCGCTACCTCATAATCTGACTCATCCTCTAAGGTTCACTCAGATGAGGTGCCTGGATCTGACTCATCACAGACATGGGGACAACTCCACGACCCTTCCCCTCTCTCAAAATATGGAAGAATGTCATTGGGGATCATAGGGTTCCCATCTAGCCATGGAAAGTAATCTCCCAAGGAGTGGACTGTATTGGGATTGGCATAAGGATATTGGGCCAACCCACCCTCGTAGCCTATATTCAAGCGATTTAGGCTATCTAAGAGGACATCTAGAGGCAACAGATTGTTGTGTCCCACTCTCGACTTTTCATAGGGCATTTTATATTGTGGTTGACAAGGTATTCTGGTGCCCTACTCATACAAGCCTAACCCATAACCGTGGTAGTTGCATAGGTCAAGGTACTTCAGGGCAAAGTTAAGGTTAGACAAGTAGTTAATATCCTCTCCAAAAGGTTCCTCATCTTCATCCTGTTGTTGGTAATGTTCGA
Source organism: Wollemia nobilis (assembly GCA_028583015.1). NCBI lineage: Eukaryota > Viridiplantae > Streptophyta > Pinopsida > Araucariales > Araucariaceae > Wollemia > Wollemia nobilis. Next base: position 4,055,848 of record JAQPPZ010006183.1, on the reverse strand, counting down.
TGCCATATTAAAGGCCCCCATAGATAAATTTTTTTTTATTAGGGGGAATACCAAGAGGTAGTGCCTATGGGAATACGGGGTCTACCCATGTCTTGCATCGACTCTAAAGTGGGAGTAGTGGTAACATTCCTAACCATGTACTCTCCCAATCTGGTAGAAGCTAGATGTACTATAACCTGGGGCTGTGGATAGAAAAGGGATGAGAGTTAGACTTGATCAGGCTCATTTTTTGCATCGCATGGTGTCTCTTCATCATCTGGGCTAATTATCTCCTTCGTAGATATGGTAGATATGATTGGTTGGTCCTCCTCAATGAGCCACTTCTTTGGATTCCTAGGCAAAGGATCCACTGATGTATTAGGCATCTGTGGCACGGTCGATGATGAGGATGGCATGGTATGATGTAGCGGTGGGGTCAAACCTTGGCTAGATTTATTCAGTTGAAAATCTAGATGTATTGATGGCAAGGTCGACTCGGGTAATTGTTGCACCATGTTGCAGTACTTGAAGGGCTCTAGGTCCGATGGGACGACATGAACTTGCCCTTTGTGAGTGTACTTGAGGCACTGGTGAGTGATGGAAGGGATGCACTTCATATCCCTGATCCATGGTCTTCCTAAAAAAATGTTGTATGCCATCTCACCTTCCAAGATATGGCACATCATAGAGATCTTTTCTCCTACTTGAATAGGTAAGACGATTGTACCAACCATTGAGCATATGGCATCATTGAATGCTTGGAGGGTGTAGGTAGACCTGACAATATGAGATGTTGGAAGCTTGAGGTGCTTCAGAGCTGTTGTAGTTATAATGTTGCTCGAAGACCCAGTATCTATCAATACTATTTTGTATGGTGTTCCATTCACACGTGCGACAATGTGTAAAGGGGGATCCACCATATCATGTGGAACCAGTTTAATTCATCTTCTCAAAAAGTAATTATCTGTTCTATGCATTGCCGCACATGCCCCACAAAGTTGTTGGAGTTAGACTCCTGGGGCTGAAGCTCAATTGCCTTAAGGATATCCATCAAGGCTTCTCTATGAGTTTGTGATTGTTGTATGAGCTCATAGATGGATATCTGGGCAGATGTCATTCTTAAGCTTTGAGAAAGCTTGCTCTTGATGGTGACTACAGGCCTAGGTGGTAGGCTCGGTCTAGGAGGTGGTATAGGCTGTGATGTCGAAGGGACATCACTCTGAGCCATAGGTGGTGTGGCTGGACTTGGATACCGCCTGTTTCTTATCACAATACTGACCATGCCAACATATAATTGCTTAGGAGGGGCATGGTGAACCTCATTCACTTTGGGTATTGGTTTGGCCTACTCTGCATGGGCATGCAAGGGGTCCTTAAAGACCCCCATCTATTGGTTTTTTGGTGTGATAGGGTTATCTACCTGGAGGGAATTCCTATCAATTAGGTCTTGCACCAAATGTTTGAATTTATAGCACATTTGCACATCATGTCTATTTTGCCTATGAAATTTGCAATATAGGTCTTCTCTGTATCCTTTGGGCTTATGTGCATTAGGGTCAGTAGGTCGACTGTCAGGTAGATGGATCGCATTAGCCGCCAAGAGGTGATCAAACACTAAATCCATAGACTCTGCAATGGACATAAATTGTCGCTTGAGGCGACGCTATTGATTTTGCCCTTGACCATTCTGGTTATCCTTGGCATAGTTCCTGGGGGTGTCCTAATAATTAGGCTTTTGAAGTGGCATGGTAGGCGCTGGCCTCGAGACACTAATGGCAACCTAATTACCATTGCAGACTTAGGTTGCACTGGGGTGTTCTTAGTTTTCTTGCTCCACTCTTTCTTGCGAGGCTTCGTAATCTCACCCTCTTGAATCTTGATTTCTTCGATGATCCTAGCCTGTGCTAAGGCATCTTCAAGAGTGGGGTATTTTTGCAACTGTAGCAATAAAGAGATCAACTTTAAACAAATTTTAGATAACATTTGAGTCAACTCCAACATGGGAAGAAGACAAGGTAGCTTGGCGAGCAAGGTCTGCCATCTACTACCATAATTTGTTATTCACTCATCATCATATTGTTTTAACCCAGCTACATCAGCCACCGTTGCCTTCCTCTTGGTGTTGAAGGCAAAGTGCTCCAGGAATGTATCCGTAAGTTGGTCCAAATTATGGATGCTATGCTTAGGGAGTTGGTAAAACCACTCAGAGGTAGTGTTGGTGAGGGTAGTCATAAATTTCCTTAGAAGCAAAGAATCGTCATCATGAATGCCGAAGCATTGGCCGAAAAACCTAGTGACATGTTCTTGTGCATCCTCTTCTCCCTTAAAGGTAGCCAACTGAGGCAACTTAAATTTTTTTAGATAGGGAGGCACAGGTACTGACGGATGGATAGGTTGACTATGCAATTGATGCATAGTGGGCTTTTGAGATCCTGACCTAGAGTTCTTATTCTCTATTGACTCCAAGTATTCTAACAATGCTTTGTAAGGACCTGAAGACTTGATATCCTCATCTTTGTTCACATCTTGTGGTGGAGGTCTAGGCTCCTCCAACCTAGGGTGAGGCGATGGTAAGTCGTCCCCCTACCTCGGTTAGGCATCTAAACATATTCTATTTTTGACTCGTGCTTAGTATAATCCCCATAATGCGTCTCTCAAGCTAGCCTATGAATGGGGTATATACCCACGGTGGGCACCCTATGTTTAGCCTGGGAGGCATCCCCCGATCTGGCCTAGGAGGTCATGGAAGCAACATTTGATAATGTCTTAAGGACCTCTCTCGAACGAGTGTGGGTTACCTCAGATGGATCTCTTGCCTATGTGTCTTAGGGGTAGGGACCCTCTCTCTCAAATTTTTCTAGAACATCTCGTTGGTCTGTTGTTCAATCATTTCTTTCTCAAGCTGGTGCAAGCGATCTAGTTGCTCTATATCCTGACGAAGCTCCTTGAATTGAGCTTGGATTTTTGTGTATCTCACAATTGCTTACCTAATTTTATCTATAGTTCGAGGCCAATGAGGCCTAGGAGTCTCACCCTAGGGTCGACCTTGTCCAAGGTACTTTGTGTTCTCCATAGGGCACTTGCCTCTCTTGAGTTTCATCACATTGACTTAAGGCTCAGGCTGGAACATGTGTTCATTACATTCAGTTGACGTAGAGGCACATAGGGCATGTATGGTATATTGTTCCTGAGTAAAATCTAGGATATTCTCATGTCTTCCCTCCTGGACGAGGAAAGGTAGGGCTAAGTTGGCTTGCCCAGACTCATGGGTGTCATTCCCATCAGGCTGCAAGAGTTGTATCCTATCAAGGTGGCACGAAGGTAGAGTCATGTTGACTTGCTCCGACCAGTGTGTGAAGTCATACTCTTGCCTCTACTTAGGCATGTTGGCCCTAGTGGGTACATGGATGCATGGCACTACTCTATCTATTAGAGCCTCAACACACAGTTGCCTTTCACCAAGGAAGGTCTATGAGATATCTACATACTAGGAACACTCTCCCAAGTAATGCTCATCATCCCTCGGGGTGTCCTGGAGAGGATCCCTTCGGAGATGAGGCTCATGCCCTACTGTCTTGGGCCTAGGTGGAGTGTAAGTTTGTCATGGAGGTATAACCAAGTCCCTAGGGCTATATCGAAGATTATTCATGTCTCCTAATCCATTATCCATAGCTTTCACTTGTGATTGGGCTTGGTTGCGGGTGCGCACCATTGCGCTCTTCTATTAGTACCCCAAGGTGATTATCTTCTTTAAAAATTCTTTAATGAAACAATATACAAGAAAGAAACACTAATAAGATAGATGATTATCTCTTTTAAGTTTTAAGTGTGAATCCCTAAACTGTTTCATGTGTTTAAGATGTGTTGCTTGTAAAGAATGACCTCGTGTCACGTGTTTGAAATATTGTTGGATTGTAATCTCATGTTCAATTGGATTTCACCTATATAATCATAGATCGACAACCCAGATATGAACTCCAGGTTGTGTTATCCCATATATAATGTGTGGTGATGATGTCCACACATGGCCAGGGAGCACAGGTCCTACCAGTTCCTCACCCAGTTCACCCATAGTCTGTGATACACCTCCCTGAAGGGTGATGCGTGCTATAACCCATGGGATATGATGGATCTTGGAACCGGCCTTGGTAATATGGATTGGGTTTGTGGGATTTGAGCCAAGTGGATGGAGATGAAACCCACCGTCACTTGCACTCTACTAGTGGATGGTAATGAAGTCCACCTCACTAGCGTTTACATGAATCGTGGTGTGTGTGGTTCATTATTATCCAAGAAAGTAAGAAAAGAAGCAATCAATGACTATTCACTAAATGCATGCAATAGGTGCATTTTACTTTCAGAAGAATAATATAAGGAACCTACAAATTGACTTTGTGAATGCAAATCCTACATGCTAATCTACCCAATGGGCAGGCCACAAGAAATCAAGCCAAATAGATGCATTGCTACTACAAGTTCTTTTTTATTTTCCTTCTACCTTTTGTTATGTGATGTTATAAAAAAAAATAAAAAACACAAATTTTAACCTTTCTATGCATGCAAGTGAAGAAGGAAAACTGATTTTTTATAGTCTTTGAAAATATAGCAGAAAATCAAAGGGTTTAGGCACTTACCTTGTCCACTTTGAAGTCTCCAAATTCTGAATTTTTGGGAAGAAATATCTCTGTTTCACCACAGCTCCAGGGTGGGGTGAGTAGCAGCTTCACCACCATCCCAGGTTGGGATGGTGGCAAGGTGTGCCAGATAAAGCCTTTGCCACCATTTCAGTGTGGGGAGGGGAGCACCTGCAACACAAAAAGGGCAAAAATGCAAGAAAGAGGTCAAATTTTCACCCAAATAAAAAGGGACAAGGGTCCCATCGTGATCGCCACTGAAGTAGTAAAAAATGGTGCACAAAATTATGTGTAAAAATAAGTGTATCTACCCCATATTGCTAATGAGCATCAAAAAGGAAGCATGCATGCAAAAGGAAACAATACCAAACAAAAGGAAATGAATCTAAAGCAAGTCTTTTCTCATTAATTTGTTGGATCCAATCCAATTTTATAGCAGTCCCCTTGAGGGCTCAAAATTTTGATACAATTTTTACAATATTGGGTGCCCAAATACCAAGTCTTTCACGAAATCTGGGTGCACATCCAATGTTTCTTCGCGTACCCACAATCAAGGTGGGCGAGCCAATATCGCCACTACTTGTATATAGGTTCTATAATGTCTTATATCACTTCCTAAATCCTTCTAAGGACCTGCACCTACACACAAGCAAGAAAAAATGGGTCAAATAGCAAGGGTGTATGGTGAAAACATGCAATCCCCACAGGTGCAAAATGGCATATGAATTAAAAATTTATCAAATGATATCCAAATGACTTGAAAATTTGTAGAGATATTAAATAGGAGGCTTTGGGAGGATATAACACAAAATAGATCAGAAATTGCACCCGTAGACCCCTCGATTAAGCGTCACTCGCTTACAACCGGCGAAAAGGAAGACAACCAAATATTGAACCTGCACTCATCCAAAGCTCATGAAATTTTTTCAGTATGCATAAATTAGCATTTCAAGACAACCCATATGTTCATATTTTCCAATTGGATCCCGAATCCACCTACATCAAACTAGGTTGCCTAGATGGGCCCTACGAGCCTGCGAAAACTTAAAAATAGGATAACTAATTCATTTTAACTCCACATGAACTTAAATTTGGACTGTAGCATAATGGCATAATGTAGAAAAATAAAAATTAAAAATAGTAAAGAAATTTCTTAATAATTTACCCTCATCTTGGGGGGGTGATGGTGACTGCAACTATTTAGAGGGCATCCTAGGAGGGGATACCCACCAAATCCGATCACTTTTTGTTACCAAACCACTGGAAGATGTTCCTAAACTACCTAAGGTGTGTTGTCATCAAATTTGGTGAAGAAATTCATAAACGTAATAAAACGATCATATATACGACACCAGCACAAAAACTGGCTCTGCTTCCTCTTCAAAGCGATTAGTGTTAAGAGGCACTTCTATAACATACTCTGACTCCATAGACAATATATATAGTGGATATACTAGCCTTGGATTGGTCATCTCAACCTCATCGCTATGATTGCTACTATGAGCAGACCACTCTATGGTGTCCATAAATATTGGGAGATTAGCTGGACGAGGCCTTAAGTAGGCCTGCTCTATCTCATCTTCATAATCACTATCGACCATGAAATGCTCTTGTATCTCATCTAATTGCTCTCTAGGCAGAAAATAGTATAGAAATTTTGGAACCACGAAGGCTTAGTCAATTTCCTCTTCTAATTGATCATTATTTGAGGACTCGTCATCTGCATCATAACTTGGTCCACTTATTTTGTAGGTGGACTCATCTCCATCTTCACTACAAAGATATCCTAACTCGAGATAGCCTAGAATGGCGGGATTGTGCCCCTACATGCCAGTATTTTTGGTTGTGATATGGTTTCGATGACCTAGATTGCCTCTGGGGTTCTGCTCCAAGAACTCTTCATGTTCAAGCTTTGGTCTCTCGATGGTGATGACTGACACCATTGGGTTGTTACCCTGAATACTAGACATGTTAGGATGATATGGATTAAAGTCCACATCATCCCCTAGACTCAGGTATAAATGATCCAATGATGCAGTGATTAAATCATCATGTCCCTGAATCTGCAATCCTAATCCAAACCTATCATTTGCCAACTAATAACGTAGTTCAAGAGGGGTTCTTCGTCCTTGTTCAAAAATACCAAGGTTGTATCCATGCCAATGATAGAGCTCAAAAATGTGCATGGCGTACTCTAGGATGGACAAGTACCAAATGTTCACCATGAATTGTTCATCATCATCCACCTCCATGGGTTCTCGCATTGGAACTTGATCCAACCTAGCATATATGAAGTTTGTTTGGTTTGGTGGCTCACCCAATGGCACTATGGATCCAACTGGGTATCGATGGGATATCGATCGGCCCATGTCTCGTGCAGTCTCTAAAATAGGACCAAAGGTCACATTTTACATAATATATTCACCCAGACCTGTATTGGCTAGGTGAAAAGTCACCTGTGGTGCAGATGATCCTATTGATGATGTTGGAGAAGTAGGTTGAGGTGCCTCCTTGACTTCATCCTGGGCTTCCTCCACTCCATGGTAGTAGTAGCCTCAGTGATGATTGATTCGAGTGCATTCTTTGCTTCTTTCCTGCCCAGTTTCACCTTTAATTTCACGTCATCTTGACACATTGCTGATACATTCGATCTCAAAGAAGTTGTAGTGGTATGTTTAGATCTGTTTGATACAGATACCGATGGTTGAACATGCACCACCTATTTGCCTCTTGGAACCCTTACCGATGATGTGGGTTGTATGTCCAAGTGCATTGATGGGAGTACGAAACCCCTTGGAAAAATTGCTAAGTTCACAAACTTGAATGGTTGATCTGATGAAACCATGTGAACTTGTCCCTTGTGTATATACTTGACACACTGATGCAATATTGAGGGAACACAATGCATTTCGTGAATCCAAGGCCTCCCCAGCAGGATGTTATACTATAAGGCATCCTCTATCACGTGACATATTCTACGAATGGTCTTTAGTCCCACTTGAATAGGTAGGACAATCGTGCCAACCATAGAGCATAGTGCATCATTAAACACTCTCAATGTAAAGGTGGTTGGTACGACGAGTGACTTAGGCAATTTCAAATTGTGTAGTGCCTTAGTCATGATTATATTGATCAATGAACCAGTGTTGATCAAGACCCTTTTGAATGGCATGTGGTTAACACATGCAATGATATATAGTGGTAGGTCAACCATGCTTGCAAAAACCATTTTCACTTCATGATCATAGAATTGGATCATTGGTTCCTGACACTGTTGTACGTGCCCCACAAAGTTTGTGAACATCTGTGCATCCTGATACTATACCTCAATGGACCTCATAATGTCCATAAGAGTCTCCCTATGTCTAGGTGACTATTGTATAAGCTCATATATTGACAACTTTGCAGGAGTCATCTGCAGGTTTTGAACCATCCTTCTCCTAATGGTCACCATCGGTCTCGTTGGTGGGCCTAAAATTTTTGTGCCTGCCTCTGCTAGGACATGGCTTGTATTTGAATGGGAGCATGACATTGATTTGACCATTCATACCTCCCATTTATGTTAACAATATTGACCATGCCGATGAACCCTTGGGTAGGTGGTTTGACTTGCACTTGATTGACATGGCCAGTGTGGTTACGGGACACCTCATGGTTTGGTAACGAATTTTTAAAAATCCCCATGTTTTGGTTGTCCAGTGCCTGGGGATTGCTTAGTACCACAATCTCTCCCCTTTCTATCATATTTTGCACAATATGTTTGAAAGACCAGCATACCTCAATGTCGTGGCCTTTCGCTCTATGAAATATGCAAAACAGATCTTCCTGATAATATTTGGGCTTGGGCTGATTAGGATCAACCATCTTGACTTCGAGAAATCCTATTGCCTTGGCCTCGCATAGTTGACAAAAAATAAATGTCAATAATTCTATCAATGGCATGAATATGTGAGGCAGACGTTGCTCTTTGTTCTTGCCCTTGTAGTTATTCCTACACTGGTTGTATTACGCAGGAGGAGGATGGGCTTGATAATTCTATTTCTTTTGCCCCTTATCCTCATTTTGGAGATTTAGTACCACCTAATTCACATGGGCCTACTTGCCCTATTGCTTTAAGGTACTCTTCCTATATCCCTCTTTCCTAGTTTTGAGCTTCAAGTTGCCCTCCTGCAACTTGATGTCCTCAATTACCTTGGCTTGCATCAAAGATTCTTTGAATGTAGCATACTGTTGCAGATGCAATAGTAGCGAGATGTGCTTGGCACAACTCTTTGTAAATATTCAAATTATTTTTGTGGCAATAATTGAGAACAACTTTACCATTAATCTCCTCCACCTCTTCCCATACTGTTCTATTGGCTCGTCGTCACACTGAGCTAGCATAGCCAAATCGGAAAGGTTGACCTATTTCTTGACATTGAAGGAATAGCATTCAATAAAGGCATCAGCTAATTGCTCAAAATTTGTTATGCTATGTTTCTTTAGCTAATTAAACCACTCTCCGGTTGGCCCAGAGAGTGTCGTGATAAACGTATGCAACAATAGTGCATAATTATTTTCTATCTGAAAGCAAGCATCCAGAAATCTCGTGACATGTTCTTGCACCTCTTCATCACCCTTGAATTTGTCTAACCTGGGCATCTCAAAATGCTCAGGGTATGGAGGCGTAGGCACCGAGGGATCTAAAAGTTCATTGTGAATTTTTCTCAGTGTTGGCTTTTGGACAACCGCGCCTTGTTTCTCAATTGCTTTGACTTTCTCAACCAAATCTTTATAAGCCTCAAAAAATAGAAAGTCTTCCTCCTTAAGTCAATGTGAAGGCATTTTACGAGGTACACTCCTCTTCTGTCAACATGGAGGGCATCGCTCTTCCTCCTACTCAATTTGGGAACTCTTAGGATATTCTTGGTTGCATATGTTCCCCTCTTGTTCCTCATAATGTTGTTGCCTCTGATTGTCGACCGAGGGTGGTTGCTCTCTTTGATGGGTAGTTATATGAGTGTGAACACCTGCACGCTCATGGTGCATGTAGGCTTGCAAAAAAGCCTTCATGTGCACCTGCTCTCTATGCTCGTCCTAAGAATATAGGTCAGTCCTAGCCAACCTATCTTCCTGCTCTACATGCTCCTTCTGGATGAGGATGCGCTCCTCGTGCAAGTGTTGCTCATACAACCTCTGTCTAATGATCCTCTACACTTGAAGATCTTCATATTCAATGCATTGCCTCTCTAGGCGAGCATCCTCCAATTGATCTTGGAGGAGTTGCCATTTCCTTTCAGAGGCCAGTCGATATGATCTTTCAACCTGGCCAGCCATTGGAGGCCTTTGGTATGCTTGCTTTGTACGAGCGACCTTGTGGGTTTTATACCCATCAAACTGATGGGTTGTGCCTTTGCCTCTATTTATGAAGATGGCATTGATATCATGTTGTGTCCTATACTGCATGCCACCACGCATGGATGGTGGATGTGAGACATGAGGGTGCTTAGAAGCCTCTCCATGCTCTCTAGTAGTTGTAATGGTGCTCCCACTACACTCACTCGGAGCACGAGTGGGTGGAGCTAAAGGCTTGCAACCTAGTTGCTCTAACACACTACCTAGACCATCTAGCTATCTAGACCACCTCTCATGGGGTGGTGTTCCATTAGCTCCCACCTTTGACATATCGATGGTGATTTTGCATGTTATAGTATGCATGGGAATATGGGTAGACTTGCGCTCAGTAGGGACCCCATCTACTTACCCCTAAATGGGTAGATATCTATTCCTTCTATACTCAGAATGTGGGGGTATAGTACACCCTGTAGACTTAGTGTGAATGGGTACCAATATGATCCCCTACATGACATACTCTTTGGTCGATCCCATGGATGTGTGTGCACTACGATCTTGATGATGGCTTCTGAGTGGAGCACCCTCAAGATGAGAAGCCCCATGCTCTAATATATGTCTAAAAAAATGCACTAAGGCTAGTCTATCAGGGGTACACTCAATGGGATCCCCTCATGCCAATTTTTCTCCTCTAATGCTCACCGAATGTTGTTCGGTTTGCTCATGTGGTTGAGGACTAGACACATATATTTTTGAATCGGTTGGGGCTTGGTCATTGGCTTCAGGCTTGCACCTTTACTGACCACCCCGTGTTAACACCATAGTGTACCTAATGTCTAGATGTATCTTTTATTATAAAACAAGGTATACAATGATTCTTATCTTATTCTTAAATTTTGAAATGCGCCCTAAATTGTTTGATGTTGTTTCAAAATGTGTTGTATCAGTATGAAAAACTCTCGTATGTTTTACAAAATAGTTGGATTTTATTCTCAGTTTAATTGGCTTTCACCTATATACTCTCACAAGCCGAATATGGGAATGAATTCCATACTCAACAAGGTAGCATAGGTACTACCAACCCTCACCTAGCACACCGTGTGCAGTGATACACTCTTCTAAAGATGAGTGCGTGCTATTTTGCATGGATATGACAGTTCTTGGGTTGGTCTTGGTAATGAGCGGGTCCCGATAATACAATTTCAAATGAGCCAACCAAATGGTAATGACATCCACTTTTGGTCTCAATAAAATGGGTTGGATGTGAGAGCCCAACACCACTGATATTTAAATGAAATATGGTGTGTGTGGTTTTTTTTTACTTTGCATAAAGATAAATGCATAAAAAAGCATTCATATGATCATTCCTACATGATATGCATAAAAAGAAAAGGAACGTTTCAAATTCAGAAAGATATACATGCTATGTCCTACATGATGTTATGGCAATGTGATTACGATGACCTGGCCTCTAATTGGGCCTCAAGCATGCAAAACAACCACTCAATTTTTATCAAGGTCATTGTATTCTAGGGCGGACAACAATCAGAGGTCCATTGTTCCTAGCAGTGCCTTTCTAATGGAAGGAATGCGAAAGCAAACTAGGACTATTCATTCAACATTTTTTTTTAGTGTACCTAATTTGCAATCTATTTAAAGCTCACTATAAAAACATAGAGTAGAAAATATAGAATAGAAAATAAAAATAGAGCCTACCTCAGCTCTAGATCTGATGTCAAGTGGTTTCTCTATTGTTTTTTGCTTCTACTATAAACCACAGCTCTGGTCTATAGGCTATAGTGTAAAGCATGGGTTAAATCTATGGGCCAACAAATAACCGCAGCTGTTAGCTGTGATTAGTACCTGAGATAAGCAAACTCAAAAATTTCAACACTCAGTGGCTACAAATACGGAGTCCTGTCATGATCACCTTCTGACATAAGCAAAAAGCATGCACCTATCTACTGTATTAGTCTATAGTCATCACAAAAGCATAAAATATTGACACATTGCATAAATTCAACAAGATGATATTTCTTATATTGATTATAAATGAATCTTTGTTACACATATGCCCCTCTTAGGGTCACTTGAATGATGATACAGTTTATACAATTGCCAATGCCCTCAATAGGGTAGGCACATTAATATTACCCTTTGATTAGTCACAAACTACCTTGGGGTGGAGTTGACCCCCTTATTCGTGATGTGGAAGGATTATGATATGGACTCCTCTTGTACTTGTCTTCCTACGATCAAGAAACAACAACACACGATCAAAAAGATAGATAGCCTCTCATAATGAGGCCCTTTAAGGAAACATACATGATAATGCCATTTAAACTAATAATCAAGAAAACATAAAAAAAACCTTTAAACTATGCTAATTGAATCAAGATTTGTAATATAGCATAAAGGATATTGTTAGACAAATAATGCATGGATCAGATAACAAAATAGAAGCATAGAGGTGCATAAAATATCCACAAATATCCTAATTAATGCAAAGCATGAACTATCTATTCTAAGCTAATTCATACGGTCAAAATTCTTCTAAACTGTAATTAAACCTAAGAAATTATTAATCTAACCTATTTAACTGGACAAAAATGAAAAGAGTAAGGTGATATGTCACCTGTTGCAAACCGTAGCTCTGGTGAGCGGTCTGCACTATGAACCACGGATGACAGTCGTGGTTTGACCTTTGATAAGTTTACCCTCAAAATCAGGCATAGTGGGCTTAATCTCCTTGTCCAAATTGATGTTCAAGGGTCGCCTTCATTGTCCTCAGAATAATTTTGTGGTCAATTCAATGTGAAGGGCCTTCGTTTGCCCGAATTTGTGTTTCTTAATCCTCCTAGGCACCTAGGGCATCCATAATGAATGGTGACAAAAGGGTCAAGGATTAAGTGCAATAGCTCTATCTCTTAGCATACTCGGTTTGAATGTACAATTCACCAGGGATTTGTTGCTCAAATCTCCAATGCTTGCTTCTTTTTTTCTTCCCATTTAGATGGGGTATTTATAGCATGTCCTTAGGGCTAGGGGTGGCTTCATGGAGAAGCCAAGACCAAGAAGGGTGGTTAGGACAGTTGGGATGGAAGCCTCTAGAATATTTCATCCTTCAACTGCCTTCTTCTAGATCTTTTGGTTGTTCCAACCAATTTGGCTTGGATGGAAGGCCAAACTGAGCTTCAGTTAAGACCGTAGGTCATAATTGTGGTCCAGACTACAGACCGTAGGTGTCAACCATGGTTTATACTGGAGACCATAGGTTTGGGCTGCGATTTAGACTGATTAGGTCAAAATACCTAAATTGAGTGGTTAGAATCACTGCTCTATCTTGGATTCTATCCAAGATCCTCCATATGGTCTTGTAGCATGTCCATATTAGTATTCATCCTTGGCATGACGTATTTTAGGTGTTTACAAATATTATCTCCATTTATTTGACCACACCACTCTACAACCCAGCCAATCCTTCCAAACCACTCCATCTAGACCTAGATGCGATTGATTGGGATCGCACTGATTCACCGCCATCACCCTTTGAGTATTGGGCTTGCGGTGGATTGTTTCACTTCTCCACATGACCAACTCATGATGTCTTCCATTCTAAGGAGGAACCCGAGGTTCCCATAGAAGATTTAAATTCAGCTAATGACATCCATTTGATACCTACTCCCCATCAATTGGAGGAGGGGTCTCATATGTCAATCAAGCCTACGGTTGATAGAAATATTAGCTCAGATAATGAAAACCTGCAATATATCAAGCTAGGGAAAAGCCTATCCCCCAAAGTGCAATCCAATTATATATCCCTTCTCACATAAAATAAGGCAGCTTTTGCATGGTCTTACAAAGACATGCTAGGACTAGATCCAAATCTGGTCACCCATAATCTCATGCTTGACCCCACAGTAAAACTTTTCAAGTAAAAGTTGAGAAAGATGCACCCAACAATGGCCTTGATGGTCAAAGATGAGCTATAGAAACTGTTGGATGCCTAGTTTGTCATTTTTGTAGACTATCCACCATGGTTGTCCAACATGGTTCCCGTTAAGAAGCCTGACGGGAGGATTCGCATTTGCATCGATTTTTGAGACCTAAAAAAAGCAAGTCCTAAGGATGATTTTTTTTTGCCAAACATATATGCCTTGGTAGATGCCACTGCAGGACACGAAATGCTCTCCCTTATGGATGACTTCTTTGGATACAATCAGATTCGTATCAACCCAAAAGACCATCTCAAAATAGTGTTCACAACACCTTGGGGGACATTTTGTTACAAGGTCATGCCATTTGGTCTTAAGAATGTCAATGCCACCTACCAGCGTGCCATGACATATATCTTCCATGACTACATGCATAAAATTTTGGAAGATTACATGGATGACTTATTGGCAAAATCTTTATTACGTCATGAGCACCTAGATGTCTTGCGTAAATTCCTCGATCGCCTTATTGAACATAATGTGAGACTAAATTCCAAGAAGTGCGTCTTTGGTGTCACATCTAGAAATCTCTTGGGATTTATAGTTTCCAAATGAGGCATCGAAGTGGACCCTAACAAAGTCAAGGCAATCCTTGAAATGCCTCCCCTGACTACCATCAAGCAACTTCATAGCTTGCAGGGGAGGATTGCATCCATCAAATGCTTTATAGCACAACTGTCAAACAAGTGTAGACCCATGAACTAACTTTTACACAAGGGGGTCACATTCCATTGGGACAATGAATGTCAGGATGCCTTTGACATAATTAAACAATATATGGCTTCATCACCAGTGTTAGCTCCACCCATACCAGGGGTGTCATTCCGATTATATATCTCAGCTACTGAGGTCACATTGGGCACCATGTTAGCCCAAAACAATGAATTTCATAAGGAAAAGGCCACATATTATCTTAGTCACACCCTGGTGAGCTATGAGATTAAGTACGCATACATAGAAAAGTTATTTCTAGGAGTGGTTTTTGCTACTAAGAAGCTACGACACTATATGCTCAATCATACTACATATGTTGTATACAAATAGAATCTATTACGATACATGATGAGTCGTACTTATCATAGTAGTCGCACGATGAAATGGATTATTTTGTTGACATAATTCGACCTGGAGTTCATAGGACAAAAGTCAATCAAAGTACAGGTCATTGCTGATCAACTTGCAGAGGCTTCTCTCTAGGAGGACTAGCCTCTTAGCATGGATCTTTTTGATGATGGATTCTTCCAAATATTAGAATCGTCTGATTCTGATGAGCTTGAGTCACAGGTGGATATGACTCTCTTCTTTGATGGCTCCAAATGCAAGCAAGGGGGTGGCACAGGAATCATGTTTTTCACACCGCATGGGGCTCCCATACCCCTATCATTTAAACTTGATTTCCCCTACACCAATAATAATGTCGAGTATGAAGCCTTACTCATAGGGCTTAAAATGGCTATCACCATGAAAATCACCAAGCTCAATATTTTTGGTGACTCCTTGCTCATTATCAACCAGGTCAAGGGAATCTTCCAGTGTAAGTGCCCAGTTTTACAAGCCTACAAAGCCCTTGTGGAAAAATCCCTGGCAAAGTTTGAATGGTATGACATCGAAGCACTCCCTCAATTTTCTAATCGTTTTGTAGATACAATGGCCTCTTTAGGATATTTGACTCCACAAGACCCCACAAGGGATATGACAACCATTCAAGTCAAGACGCTATCACAATCAGTGGTTGAGCGTGAGAGCACTGATTCAAATATAACGTCATCAAGAGAGATTCTCGTACAATCACGAGCACTTGAATCATGCCGCTTAGGGGACTCTATTCCCCTAAACTCCTTTTGTTAGTAGCATAATGCTATTCTTACAAGTTCTATCCCAAACTACATTTTGTTGGGATGAACTTCATGAGGGACAAGTGATTCATGCAATCGAGGCTTCCACACAGCAGGACTGGTCCACACCAATTAGAGAGTACCTAAATCTTGGTAACCTCCCTCCTGGATTATCGCACGCTGCCAAAAGGACATTTAAATGGAAGGTAGCAAATTTTTTCTTATTAGGAGACATCCTATACCATCGAAGCTATGAAGGAATCCTCCTTCGTTGCTTAGAACATCAAGAATTGACTTGGTAAATGGCCCAAGCACACGACGGTACTTATGGTTGCCATTTCAGTGGCATGGCCATCGCAAAGCGCATTCTCCACATGGGCTATTATTGGCCAACTTTAGAGCAAGATTTTTTTACATATGTGAGGAAGTGCATGAAATGTCAACACCATGCTAACTTGAAACATGTACCTTCCCAGGCCTTACAACTGATCCAAGTAGCTTGGCCATTTTCGCAATGGGGTTGGATTTAATCGAGAAAATCTCCCTTGCATCCTTAGGCTACCACACATTTATCATCATGGCTACCAAGTATTTTACAAAGTGGGTGGAAGCAATTCCCCTTACCACTATGATAGGACCTCGTATAGCGGAGTTCATATTGCATAATATCATTTGTCATTTTGGTATTCCATCCAAGATCATTTTGGATAATGGGACATCATTCAATAATAAATATGTGCGTGCTTTGACAACAAAGTATAACATCTAGCACAACTTTTCAACACCTTATTATCCACAAGCAAATGGGCAAGCAAAAGCATCAAACAAGACATTAATTGCCATATTGAAGAAAATAGTAAAAGAGAATCATACCGATTGGCATACGCAAATGTCGCTTTCCCTTTGGGCTTACCACACTAGCATTCGGATGCCCACTAGGGCAACTCTATTTTTAGTAGTGTATGGTGCTGAGGCGGTCATGCCTCTAGAGTTGGAAATCCCATCACTGCGCATATCCATGTAGGAATTTATTGATGATGATACTACACGACAAGCTCACCTAGATTAGCTTATGTTGTTGGATGAGCGTCGCATTAATGCACTTTAGCATCTACATGTGTATCAAGAGCAGCTCAAAATAGCCTACAATATGAAATTCCATATCAAAGACTTTCAAGTTGGTGATCTCATCCTGAAAGAGAACCAACAGAATTCTAGCTTGTTGCCCCACCTACGGGACAAATTTACGACAAACTAGTTAGGTCCCTTTGTCATAACTAGTCAAATAGGGCCTGGAACTTACACCTAGCTTCACTTGAAGGTGACAAGGATCCTGAACCTTTGAACATCCTTTACTTGTGGAAATTTCATGCTTATAGAGCACCCAAAAGGCTCCTAGCGAGTTCTCATCATTTAGGTCAAGTAAAAATGCTCCTAGACTATCTACGATCATCTCGGTCAACCCCAAAAGCCCCAAAGGCATCCCTAAGCTCTTTGTTCATAGCCAAATACCCCTAGGTAGTCGTAGACACTTTTCAAGTGTTGTTGCATGTCTAGGTCACCCAAAAGGCTCCTAATGGGTTCTCACCATCTAGGTCAAGTAAAAATTCTCATGGACTATCTATGATAATCTAGGTCAACCCCAAAAGCCCCAAAGGCATCCATAAGCCTTTTGATCACAACCAAATGCCCCTAGGTAGTCGTAGACACTTTTTAAGTGTCATTGCACGTCTAGGTCACCCCAAAGGCTCCTAGTGGGTCCTCATCGTCTAGGTCAAGTAAAAATACTTCTAACTATCCATGATCATCTAGGTCAACCCTAAAAATCCCAAAGGCATCCATAAGCCCTTTGGTCATAGCCAAATACCCCTAGGCAGTCGTAGACACTTTTTAAGTGTCGTTGCACATCTAGGTCACCCAAAAGGCTCCTAGCAGGTTCTCATCATCTAGGTCAAGTAAAAATGCTCCTAGACTATCTACGATCATCTAGGTCAACCCTAAAAGCCCCAAAGGCATCCATACACCCTTTGGTCATAGCCAAATGCCCCTAGGTAGTTGTAGACACTTTTTAAGTGTCGTTGCATGTCTAGGTCACCCAAAAGGCTCCTAGCGGGTTCTCACCATCTAAGTCAAGTAAAAATGCTCCTAGACTATCTACAATCATTTAGGCTAACCCTAAAATCCCCAAAGGCATCCCTAAGACCTTTGGTCATAGCTAAATGCCCCTAGGCAATTGTAGACACTTTTTAAGTGTTGTTGCATGTCTAGGTCACCCCAAAAGGCTCCTAGCAGGTCCTCACCATCTAGGTCAAGTAAAAATGCTCCTAGACTATCTACGATCATCTAGGTCAACCCCAAAAGCCCCAAATGTATCCCTAAGCCCTTTGGTCATAGCCAAATGCCCTTAGGCAGTCGTAGAAACTTTCTAAGTGTCACTGGACATCTAAATCACCCAAAAGACTCCTAGCATGTTCTCACCATCTAGGTCAAGTAAAAACACTCCTAGACTATCTACGATCATCTAGGTCAACCCTAAAAGTCCCAAAGGCATCCATAAGCCCTTTGGTCATATCTAAATACCCCTAGGTAGTCGTAGACACTTTTTAAGTGTCATTGCACGTCTAGGTCACCCCAAATGCTCCTAGCAGGTTCTCATCGTCTAGGTCAAGTAAAAATGCTCCTAGACTATCTACGATCATCTAGGTCAACCCTAAAAACCCCAAAGGCATCCATAATCTCTTTGGTCATATCCAAATGCCCCTAGGTAGTTGTAGACACTTTTTAAGTGTTGTTGCACGTCTAGGTCACCCAAAAGGCTCCTAGTAGGTCCTCACCGTCTAGGTTAAGTAAAAACACTCCTAGACTATCTACAATCATCTAGGTCAACCCTAAAAGCTCCAAATGCATCCCTAAGCCCTTTGGTCATATCCAAATATCCGTAGGAAGTCGTAGACACTTTTTAAGTGTTGTTGCATGTCTAGGTGACCCAAAAGGCTCCTAGCGGGTTCTCATTGTTTAGGTTAAGTAAAAATGCTCTTGGACTATCTACGTTCATCTGGGTTAAACCTAAAAGCCCCAAAGGCATCCATAAACTCTTTGGTCCCTTCCAAATGCCCCAATGACTCCCAAATAAGCCCGTTGGTCACATGTGTATACATATCAATCAAAAATTCAAAAAAATCATCAAAACATCAAAATACAAAAACATTGCATCGCATTGCACTTTCATACATACATATCCATCAAAGTTTCAAAAATTCAAAAATATTGCATCACACCACATTGCATTTTATCATCACTTACATCTAGGAATATTCATCATTAGCACTTTACATTGTAGAGTTGCACATACATGTCTAGCACCATGATGGTACATTACGTACCACTCAAAATCAATGTCATGAAAGTACTCATATTTCAAATACCGCAATTATCATTTTCATCCACATTTTTTTCACATTTCCATAATCGTGTCCATTCCCTTCACTTAGCCATTTTTTTTAAATAATTTCAGTAGTATTTTTGGTCACTCAGCCATATCTAGTCTCTACTTAGATTTTGTAGAAGGCTAGCTTTATTTTTAGGAGATAGAGTCTTGCATTGATTATGCCTTGCGTACATCATATCCCAAACACAATTAATCATTAAAAATCTAAGTTTTTCACAAAGACAGACAAAATCCATGAAGTTGTCTAGGTTGCCTTAAGCGAAAAGGTCATCTTGCTCATCCCCCTATGCAAATGGTTCAAGAATGTTGATAGTTGGAAAAAGGACAAGCTCTTCCCCACCCAATTTCTCAAAATCAATAGTGGGTTTCACCACTATAAAAATTTCCAAACACCCTTGATCCCTAGAGTCAAAAGGATTTGTACTACACATCCTCGTGAAGGATGGGTAGTCATCCCCAAGGCCTAAAATATCAACACCACTCCATAGAAAAATCCCAAAAGTTTTCCATCAAAATTTCCAAACACCTTTGATCCCTAAAGTCATAAGGAGTCATAATACACATCCCTACAAAGGATGGGTAGTCATCACCAAGGCCTAAAGGATCAATGTCATCCACAAGCCAAAAATCCCATAAGTTCAACTTTGAAATCAAAACCCTCAAAAAGCAACAATCAAAAATAACAGTGGTTATCACCACTACTCAAACCCCTTACTCAAGAGAAAAAAAAAACTCAAAATAAACAGTGATTATAGTCACTAAAAAGAGAAAAATAAACAGTGATTTTCATCACTATATATGAGAGCAAGTAATCCCAATCAAAGTGAATAACTAGAAAACACCTAAGCTTGAATCCCTAGAACTCTCAGCATTTGGAAAACCATCAGGTGATCCTCATTATGGGTTTTGTGGATAGCCTATCCATCAATGGCAATAGCCTCATGCATGACGATATGTCTATCACATTAGCTTTCGGGCATATGTGTAGACCAATGTTTGCATGTGGATGAGCTAGCTTTGGTAACCTAGATTGCCTAGATTGCCTAGATTTCCTAGTGATCTAGTCATAATTAGTACAAAATCTATGATGGTGGCATTCATTTGGTGATCCTTAGTACAGGTTTGGTTGAGAGCCTACTTGGCACTGGCGATATCCTTATGCATCTCACAGGAATGAACTCACTTGCACACACAGGGATATGAAGTACCTTGGTCATCCTAGCAGATTCATACCTTGTTAAAAAGTCTTGCATTATTAGTATACAACTTTTGATAAGTTGTCTAGAGTGTTTGAGTCTCATGAAAAACCTAATGAGCATTTCCTAAATATAATATCATTCATATCACTTCACTTCATTCATTTCAATTACATTATTCACAAATCCATTATATAAAGTCTCATGACAATATTACATATGAGATGGTGCAAAATACATCATCTATGGTGCTAGCATAATACACATGTATTCTACACATTGCATCCTTGAGATCAATAAATCATCCATCTCAATATACATCCATGCATGTACATAATAAAATCAAATCACATTACAAAATATGCATACATAAGCATTCATCATCATTACACAAATCAAATCACATTACAAAATATGCATACATAGGCATTCATCATCATTACACAAATAAAATTACATACATTTGCATACATCTCATAAAAAAATAAGCACATGATGATAAACCACATAAAAATCTCATATATATATGTGTGTGTGTGTGGGGGGGGGGGGACAAAAAGATACATCATGTTGCCCATCGGCTATAATAAAGTGATTCCTCATATTTCACACTGCTAAAACATCCAAAAACACAAAAAGAGTCATGCGAGCCACTACATGATCATGCAGGATCGGTACTACGACTCGCACTCCCACCTATAGTAGGAGTCCTCTATGAACTCCCATATCTGCTACCACCTGCCCTGTAAGCTCTCTGCCTAGACCCTGGTGCCTCTTGCCTAGAGGAGGACTGCCCTGTCATACTATGGTGACTCTGGTATGACCCACTGGCACCTCCATCATCTCATATACACCCACCAAGATGTACTACCTCAGTCTCCAACTCATCTGCATAAGCCTACCCCTATCAAAACCATGCTTGGTAAGTCTCCACCATAGAATAGAGTTGTGTCACCTTTGCCTGTAGCCTAGTCACCTCCCCACTACTAGAATCCTCTCGTGTAGGGCTCCAAGATTGTAACTATGCCTGAAGAGATGCTATCTTAGCCTAAGCCACCTGTACCTTGACTCGCTTGACTGCTAGCTCTACCTGTACATCATGCACCTGTATCCATAGGAAATCTCTCTCCTACCTCACCTTGAGTATCTCCTCTCATATATTTGCCTATGTATCCCCCAATTCCATCGGTGATGTGCACCTCCTCATCCCCAACATCATCATCCCCCAAGTCACCTCGATCTCCTAAGTCTAAGAGATCCACATGCTCCCCTACCTTATGTCCCTGCCAATCACCTGCCTCACCCTGGTCCTCACCAAAAACATCTTGATGTGCCTCCCTAGCTACACCCCTCCTCAGTGGCCCCTCTCCATGCCCCTGGCATGTCACCCACCAAGCATCATACTCTGCCATAGTCTTGACATCATCCACATATGGAATGTCCACTATAGGATCTGTATCCCATGCCACTGCCTCTACCATCAGGTATGCCAATGTCCTCTCATCCCCACAATTTTGATAAGACACTGGATCACTAGGCACCCCCTAGCATAGCCCAAACTATCGCATCACCTAAGAAAAATGGAATTACTCTCGCTCTATGCCATGTCGTCCAACCAACCATCTGCATCGTCGCACCCTATGGAGCTGTACAGTAGCATCTGCCCACTCTGGACAATCTCTGTATGGCCTCTAGAATACCTTAACTACCCTGAGTCAGGCAAACAAATATGCATAGTAGACCACCTTGCCTATGAATCGCCAACTTTATTCCCTCTCCTGAGCCCTCTACCATAGGATACCATATCCTATCTCCCTGTCTGATAATCATACCTGAGTCATCCAAGGTAGTCCTTGTGGTCACCCCACAGTTATGTGTTGTCATCCCCAGCACTATAGCAAAAAGCTACATCCAATACACTTATTTCGATGATAGTGGATCTCGTACAACTCATCATAGAGCTATGCCAGTAGTGTAGTACCCCATGCCATCATCAGTGGCTCCGCCACAGTAGACCCCACCAGCACAAACACTATCTCCACTAGGTTCCATGGGAACCTCGCTCCAGAAGAATCTGGTAGCAGCATATCAAAGATGAGTTTCATGAGTAGTGTATGCCTCACCTCCAATACCTTTACCTCATTCTAGAATCCTACCAACATAACACCCTTCAAGCATTCCAACTCTATCGTCTCTAGATCATAACTGAAGTACCTCTCGAGCATTGTATACCTTCGATCTCGTGGTGTCGTGTGGATCAGCCACCCTTCTATAAGAATTCGAAGAATCTAATAGATATCCTCCAGCATCACTATCATCTCCCCAATGGTTAGGTGGAAATTATTGGTGCATAGATCCCATAGATCAATCAGGACAGTCAGATATGCATGGTCTCCTACAATAGCCTCTAATTGGGTCACTTGCTTGAGGCCGAGGGTATCCAGCCACTCCCAGTCCTCTTTGGTCAAGGCATCCCTCATGGAATAAAATATATTAGGTACTTGATACCAACTCCTCACCACCTGACAGGGATAAGCAACTCAATAATATCGCACCAAAATGGCCTCGCATGGCCCCAAAAACATTCAAAAGAAAAGACTCAAAATGGCCCCTCTTTGAGTCCGGTTTGTGGCCATTCCTCCTAGGAATAGCCCCCAAACCTATGGCCAACCCATTAAGGGATGGCCTATGACCAGCCCACACTAGCCATCCCACCTAGGGATGACTCCAAAAAATTGGGCTCAAAAAGGCCTTTCAGGCCTTCAAAAATAGCAAAAACAATGCAAAATTGATCTACAAAATGCAATCTAATTGCACAAAAACATGGGTAAAACACAAAATTTGTTACATATCTCATAAATTAGGTTTAATTGCATACAATTTATGGTGATATGCTTCCAATCCAAAAGCATACCATAAAATCAAGAAAATCAACTCCTAACACTAGAAAAATGAAATAAGAGAGACTCGGCATACCTATCTCGCACCGACTCCTTGACTGGATGAGTTCACCAGCTGACTCATGGTTACTGTAGGATGAATTTGATAGTGCTCTGCTACTTAGAATTACTCTCCTACTCCTCACCTCTCAAACTTCCAAAGAAAGCATGCAAAAATGATCCTAACCTTCATAATTTGGGTTTATATAAATATGCAGGGGTCACCACCATCCTAGGGTGGAATGAGCATACATTTGGCTGACTTTTCCACCCTGGTATAGTGGTAGAACATGCCCTCATCCCACCGTGGGATGGTGGTAGCAAATATAGACCAAAATAGCCCAAAATGACCCAAAATAGGTCCAAAACTGCACCAAAACAACTAAAATTGGGTCCAAATTTGACATAGATCAAAATTTAACCCTGAGGATCTTGGGAGGGACGGAAAATTTGTTAATTAAAGCCCTAATAAGGCCATTTTTGTTGGACCACCCCCTGTAAATGTAGTTTCCAACTCCTTTCCTCCAGGAAAACTCAACAAAGTCACCAAAATCCTCTCCAAATTGCCCTCTTTTTCAAGGGATAAAACTGAAGGTAAGCATAACACAAGTCAATTGGGTCAATTTACTCATTGCTTTTCTCACTGATCATTCCCTCATCAACTCATAGCTTGAGGTGGTAGTCATACTCAGTCCAAATCAGCAAGCACACACTCAATTATACGAATTGCGTTCGTTTAACGAATCTTCGATAAAGATAATCACGCTCCTACTGTGGGTAGCAAACAAGCACACAAAATCACATTATAACACTTGACATTGCTGTCATCATGAAGTCATAGGCCCTGACCCTTCATGACATACAACTTTCAAGAATAAGCACGCTCATTCAATGAGTCAGAAACAAGGATTCAAGAACACACGCCCTTTTCATGATTGGGGCATCTAAAGTTGGTTAGGTTATCGAGTAACCTTAATCATTCTACATTTTGGTTATCTATTTTTGCTTAGTGTTGTGTTGTACACAATGCATCTCAAAAAGGGATATTTGTAGACACTAAAATATGGTAAACCTGATTAAGCATCCACAAGCAGTGATCAAATTGACACCACATGGCCCCTTGGGAAGCCCTTAGGAGGCTCACAATGGTTCTAGCCACTCCAAAAAAGGTTTTGGAGGCTACCGGCCCAATTTTGGGAGTTTTTAGCCCAAAATTCACCATTTTACCACCCTAGGACAAGGTTATATGCCCCTCATACCACCTTGTTATGGTGGTGAGCCCTCGTCCCAGGGTGAGACGGTGGTGAAGTTTGACCCAGAAAAAGTTTAAATTTGGCCAAATGGCACCCAAAAACTGTCATTTGACCACCCAAATAGAGCATGCTAGGTAGATTACAGGGAATACTTATAAAATCCATCTTGATGAGGGCCAAATTTTGAGATCCTCTTCCACACCCTGTGCATGCCTCCCATTTGACAAGTGGCACCTCCTACCATGCATGCCCTTGCATGCCTTTCTGCACATGAGCCCATTTGGGCTATAAAATGGGTTCCATATCCACACAAAATAATGGATAGGAGTTCTATTATATTAAATGGAGTGCTTCCGATATTTCCCCTCACCTTATTGCACCTTTTTACCCTCAAAATCTCCCTTTTGCCAAGGAGGTTACCAGGTGACTTCAAAAAGGTAATTCGAGCGTAACTTTTCCATCCGGGTGAATTTCTTCACAAAATTTGATGAAAACATACCTTATGTAGTTTAGAAACATCTTCCATTGGTTTGGTAACAAAAAGTTACCGTATTTGGAGTGTATCTCGTCCTAGGGTGCCTTCCAAATAGTTGTAGTCACCATCGTCCCCCCTCGGGATGAGGGTAAATTTTTAATAAATTTCTTTAATATTTTTTATTTTTTAATTTATAAATTATTCCATTATGCTACATTCCAAATTTCAGGTCATTTGGAGTTTAAATTAATTAGTTATGCTATTTTTAAGTTTTCGTAGGCTCGTAGGGCCCATCTGGACACCCCAGTTTTATGAATGTGAATCCGGGATCCAATTGTAAAATCTGACCATATGGGTTGTCTTTAAATTCCAATTTATGCATACTAACAAAATTTCATGAGTTTTGGATGAGTGCAGGTTCGATATTTTGTTGTCCTCCTTTTCGTAGGTTACAGGTGGGCGGTGCTTAATCGAGGGGTCTACGGGTGTAATTTTCAATATTTTTTGGGTGATATCCTCCCAAAATATTATCTTTAACATATTTAAAAATTTTCAAGTCATTTGGATATCATTTTATGCACTTTTAATTCATATATCATTTTGTCCCTATGGGGATTGCATGTTTTCACCATACACCCTTGCTATTTGACCCTTTTTTGCTTTCTTGTGTGTAGGTGCAGGTCCTCATAAGGCTTTGGGAAGTTATATAAGACATAATATAACCTAGATACAATCAGCAGTGACATTGGCTTGCCCACATCGATTGTGGGTATGCGGATAAGCATTGGATGTGCACCCAAATTCTATTAAATACTTGGTATTTGGGCACCCAATATTGTAAAAATTGTATCACCATTTTGAGCCCTCAAGGGGATTTCTGTAACCTTGGATTAGATCCAACAAATTAATGAGAAAATACTTGCTTTAGATTCATTTCCTTTTGTTTGGTATTGTTTCCTTTTGCATGCATGCTTCTTTTTTTATGCTCATTAGCGAGATGGGGTAGATACGATTATTGTTACACATCCTTTGGTGCACCATTTTTTCCTAATTCAAAATGTAGATGCTATCGACTGGGATCACGCTGACTCACCTATAACACCTGAAGATTTCTTCCCTAATGAAGAAATGTTGCAACCATTCCATTTTGCACCAGGTTGTGCTTACGATGTTTATCATGCTGAGGATGCTTCCAATGGAGAACCTATGAACCCAATGGATGACATCCATTTGATTCCTATGCCTCATCATCTTGAGGAGGGATCGCATATGTCAGTAGAGGAAACCTTCGAGGTGGATATCAGTAACGATCCCACCAATCCAAGGAAGGTTAAATTTGGAGAGAGTCTCACTCCAGATGAGTGGGCCACCCTCATCCCTCTACTGAAAGAGAGACCTAATATTTTTGCTTGGACATACAAAGATATGCCAGGTCTAGACCCAAAATTGGTTACCCATAACCTTTCGCTAGATCTGACGAAGAAGTCGGTCAAGCAAAAGCTTAGAAATATGCATCCAACAGTAGCCTTAATGGTGAAATATGAGCTACAAAAGTTGTTGGACGTAGAATTTGTAATCTCCATCGACTATCCGGAATGGGTGTCCAATATGGTACCCGTAGGAAAACCTGATGGAAGAATCCGTATTTGTACGGATTTTAGAGACCTAAATAAGGCAACACCCAAAGATTCATTTCCGTTGCCTAATATCGATGCTCTTGTAGATGCAACTGCAGGTCACGAAATGCTCTCCTTAATGGATGGTTTTTTTGGTTACAATCAAATTTGGATTAAACCCGAAGACCAGCATAAAACCATATTTATAACACCATGGGGAACATTTTGCTATAAAGTTATGCCATTTGGCCTCAAAAATACTGGTGCAACATATCAACGGGCCATGACATACATCTTTCATGACTATATGCATAAGATTCTAGAAGATTATATGGATGACTTGTTGGCCAAGTCATTGCTACGTGCTGAGCATGCGGAGGTCTTAAGGAAGGTCTTCGATCACCTAATAGAATATAATGTCAGATTGAATCCTAAGAAGTGCGTATTTGGTGTAACTTCTGGTAAGCTCTTAGGATTCATTGTTTCAAAGTGAGGCATCGAAGTTGACCCAACGAAGGTCAAGGCTATCTTAGAGATGCGTCCTCCCTCCAATATTAAAGAGTTAAGGAGCCTTCAGGGCAAAGTAGCATCGATAAAGTGATTCATCGCTCAGTTATCGGATAAATGTTGACCCATGAATCGATTGCTACACAAGGGGGTCCCATTCAATTGGGATGAGGACTGTCAAGCAGCTTTCACTAAAATAAAGCAATACCTGGCGATGCCACTAGTGCTAGCTCCACCAAGGCCAGATGTGCCTTTTTTGCTATATATATCGATGACGACTTTGCATTAGGGACCATGTTAGCCCAAAAGAACATGCAAGGCAAGGAACAAGCCATATATTATATTAGCCGAACCTTGGTGAGTTACGAGCTAGGATATGCATATGTGGAGAAATTATGTTTAGCAGTAGTGTTCGCTACAAAGAAATTGTGACACTATATGCTAAGTCATACGACATATGTTATATCAAAACAAAATCCTTTGTAGTACATGATGAGTAAGACGTATCATAATACGCGTACTACAAAGTGGATCATGCTACTAACATAATTCGATCTGGAATTCATAAGCCAGAAGTCCATTAAGGGACAAGTCATAGCTGATCAATTAGCTGAGGCACCACTGTCAAATAGTAGGCCTCTGACCATTGAGCTTCTGGATGATGCAGTCTTCATCGTATCCGAAGCTCCCAAACCCGAAGAACTAGAGAACAATGTTGATATGACTCTGTTCTTTGATGGTTCAAAGTGCGAGCAAGGAGGTGGTGCAGGAATAGTGTTTTTCACACCACAAGGAGCTCCAATGCCCTTGTCATTTAAATTAGATTTTCCATGCACCAACAACAACGTTGAGTATGAAGCCCTACTATTGGGCCTCCACACAACCGTCGCCATGAACATTAAAATATTAAACATCTTTGGTGACTCCTTGCTCATAGTAAATCAAGTTAAGGGGCTCTTTCAGTGTCGATGTCCAGTACTGAAAGCCTACAAAGATCTTGTGATTACATATTTGGCTAAATTGGAATGGTATGACATCGAGGCAATCCCTCGTTCATCAAACAGGTTCGCAGACACCATGGCATCTTTGGGATCCTTAATCCCTCAGAATCCATCTGCTGATTTCACTACCATTCATGTTAAAATGCTCTCGCATCCTACAGTGGAGCGAGAAGCCTTTGATAATAAAATGTCAATCAACATGATTAGTGCAGAACCAAAAGCTGAATGGTTCTGTAGAGCTGAAGACTTTTTGAAGAAGGCACCCTAGGGGTCATTAACCTCCCAGAGTCCGACGGGGAGTGGTACTACCATTCACCATAGGGTTGTTTCCCAGTCTGCATTTGCAAAAGTAAATACGCAGGGGGAGCAAGTCATCTTAGCAATCAAAGCTGAGGCTTATCAAAATTGGATGTCACAAATCCAAGACTTCCTAAAACTTGGTGTAATCCTAGAGGGATTGTCGCATGTCACAAAATGCACATTTAAATATAAAGTGACTAAATATGTCTTAATAGGAGACATCTTGTACCGACGAGGTTACGATGGAGTTCTCCTTCATTGTCTAGAGCCCCAAGAGTCATCTTGGGCAATTTCACAAGCTCATGATGGTACATGCGGTGGCCATTTCAGCGGCATGGCCATCATCAAGCGCATCCTTCGAATGGGCTACTATTGGCCCACTATGGAGAAGGATTGCAATGTGTATGTCAAGAAATGCGTCAAATGTCAGCATCATGCTAATCTTATGCACTTGCCATCATAGGCCTTACAACCCATCCAAGCGGCTTGGCCATTTTCTCAGTGGGGATTAGATCTTATAGGCAAGATCTCTCCTCCGTCATCGGGCCGACATACATTTATTATCATGGCTACTGAGTATTTCACAAAGTGGGTGGAAGCAATACCCTTAACAATGACCATGGGAGCTCGTATAGCAGAATTTATACTGGAGCATATCATAAGTCATTTTGGGATTCCATCCAAAATAATATCGGATAATGGAACGTCATTCAAGAACAAAACTGTGAGAGCTTTGACATCTAAATATAGAATCAAACACAGTTTTGTGACTCCATACTATCCATAGGCAAACGGGTAGGTTGAAGCTTCAAATAAGATAGTGGTGGCCATCTTGAAAAATACGGTCCAAGAAAACCACAAATATTGGCATATCCAGCTGCCCCTTGCATTATGGGCTTACAGGACTAGCATTCGGATGCCCACTAGGGCAATGCCATTTTCACTAGTATATGGCACTGAGGCCATTATGCCCTTGGAATTGGAAATTCCAATGTTACGCATCACATTGAAAGAGTTCATCGATGATGACACCGCATGACAAGCTCGACTGGATCAACTGACGCTGCTTGATGAACATCGCGTGAATGCCCTAGAGCATCTCCATGTTTATCAAGAGTGACTAAAATGAGCTTACAATATCAAAGTCCACCAGAGAGACTTTGAAGTTGGGGATCTTGTCTTGAAATAGAACCAATAGAACTCTAATTTACCACTAGATATGCAAGACAAATTCATGGCTAATTGGCTAGGACCTTATATCATATCTAAAAATATTGGTCTAGGTACCTATCACCTAACGTCGCTAGGGGGTGTTGAAGAGCCTGAACCTCTCAACATCATCCATCTTAAGGTGTTCTATGCTTGAGAGTGTAGCAAAAGGCTCCAAGGGTTCTTGAAACTGCTTGGTCATGTCAGTAAAAGGCTCTAAGAGTTTGCTTAAAACCACTTGGTCAATCCCAAAGGTTTTGAGGGTTTGATAAACATCATCCTAAAAGGCTCCAAGCTCTTTTGTGAGTAGTTTGGTCAATCAAAAGCTCCAAAGGCATCTGTAAGCCCTTTGGTCAAATATCAAAGGCCTCGAGGGTTGCTAAACACCACTCGGTCATCCTAAAAGGCTCCAAGCTCATCTATGAGTAGTTTGGTCAATCAAAAGGCACCAAGAGTTTTTGAAAAACTGCTTGGTCAACCCAAAAGCTCCAAGGATTCTTAAAGATCGCTTGGTCATCCCAAAAAGTCCCAAAGGTGCTCATAATCCCTTTGGTCAATCCCAAAAGCTCCAAGGGTTCCTAAGAATCACTTGGTCAATTTAAAGGCTCCAAAGGCATGTACTCACCATTTGGTCAAATATAAAGGCTCAAAATCAATAAAAATTATAAAATCGATAAAATCCAAAAAAAATGGTAAAGCATAAAATCCAAAAACATTTACATTTCAATTGCATCATTGCAGTTCATATTCCACATGCATTTCATCATTGCATTGCATATAGGCATTCATCATCCATTGCATTTCGTAGTAGAAGGAATTGTGTTTGTCAGTCTTACAAACGACACCATGTTTGTGTTTCAATCATGCACCTTTGCATTTATCATAATCCATCATTCATGTGAGTAAATGTGTTTTTCAACACAACCCATAATGTTGCTATGAAGAATATACTAGGGTTTTTCGGTCACTCAACCATACCTAGAGGTCTTATCAAGAGTTGATAGAAAGCTTGCTTTGCTTTTGTAGCTAAGGTTCAGTTAGTATAGCCCTTAGCATATCAGAATCCTATCACTAATCAACAAATTAAACAATCCTAATAAGGACTAGGGGAAGATGAAAGCCACAAAGCAGGACCAGGTATCCTGAAGTGAAAAGAGTTATTCTTGCTTATCCCCCTGTGCGGATGGTTTGGGAAATGTTGGCAATTGGCAAAAGGACAGGTTTATTCCCTACCTAGAATCCCTTGCTTATGATAAAATGAGCAATATCCTAGAGTGATATCCCACATCAATCCTTAAGATTGATACCATAGGTCGATATCATAGATCGACATCCCAGATTGATATCCCATATTGATATCATAGATCGATACACTCAATCGATATCCCAAAAATAGTTCCCCCAAAGTAAAATCCCCAAAGGGAAGTTTCTGAAGAAGTATCAAATACAGATTCTAGAAAATGAAGATCAAATGAAGATCAAAAATCAAAGTTCAAAACAAGATCAAATGAAGATCATAAATCAAAGTTCAAATCTAGATCAAATGAAGATCAGAAAGCAAGTTCAAATGAAGATCAAATTAATATCCAAAGAAATTTCAAATTCAAAGTGCAATCGACTCCCTTGCTTCACTACATATGAGCAAGTATCCCAAAAAATGAAGGAAAAGAGAGGGACGAGCCTGAATCCCTGGAATGGTCGGCACTACCATACCTTATGCATGATGATATGTCTGATGCATTAGCACCTTGCTTATGTACAGACCAATGTTTGAATGTGGATGAGCTAGCTTCAGGTGTCCTGCATCGCCTAGTGGCTTAGTCCAACTAAAATTTAAAACTAGGATTGGATAAACATTCATGGATCCCCTATCTTAGCAATGGGCTAAAAGAATCCTGCCTGACATCGAGGTATGCTTATGCCTTATCTTAATATACGCATGTGCACACACAGGGACAATGAACAGTTAGGGCCTATCCTAGCAAAAGCCTTATATCTCAGAAGTCTAGTGTGGTTAGTATGCAACTTTTGATAAGTCAACTAGGGTGTTTGAGTCTCATGGAAAACTTCAAAAAGAAATTCCCAAATAGCAACAAAATATCAAATATCACAAACCATCAAAGTTAAAAGTCATTTAATCATTAAATTGCAAAGTATCGAATCCGTGATACATCATTACATGGAGCACAATCAAGATATAGGATAGATACCGCATAGATATCAGAAAAGATATTTAGATGACCACTGACTATATTGTGCATATTTTCAAACTGCAAAAAGAAATATAGAGTGACATATTATATCATTCGCATCATTACATCATAATCATATCATCACATTTCATATATGGGTGATTAATTGATTAATTTTGTTTATCAGGATTACCAATTATGTTTCATGATTAGCATACATTTTGTGGTGTCATCAATTCGACTGTAAACATTATTGCATTCATTCCTTGTGTTTTACATGATTAAAACATACAAGTTCATTTCCATTAGATTATGATCAAATACATAATGCATCCATCATATATCGCACATCTAAGCATCTAGATCACTGCATATCATCATCAACATAAAATAAAATAGCTATCTAGTGCATGTCATCCATACATCACATTACATAAACATAGCATCAATATAAGCATTACATCCATATGCATCTCATAAACATAAAATATAAAATACACAAATAAATGAGTACACATAATGAGCCACAATGATCAAATCTCATATAAATATATGTGTCAAAGAGTACATCAGGGTACATCAAAATGCCCATAGGCTACAATCATGTAGGTCCTCAGACCTCACACCAAAAATGATACATACAAAAATGATATAGCCTGTATCAAATGGAGACCCTAGCTCTGGCCTGATCCTCCTCTGCTGGAGCCCTCTCCGCCTCCCTCAACCCTGTCTCTGGGAGCCTGCTCTATAGTCTACTCTGGCACTTGTTGTGTAGCCTATTGAGGATCCTGTGTCTGGCCTAATCCAAAGAGGCTCCATACATGAGAACCAATCCCCTGAGTCCTCTGTGAGCTAGCACCCTGAGTACTCGAAGACCTATGGGTCCACTCAGATTGATGAGTCCTCTCGGTCTTGTGCATCCTATGGCTTGAGCTGGTAGAAGACTGTCCTATCTCCCTGGTCCTAGTCCTAGAGCTGGTCTCATGGGTACCTATGGAATACCTATCCTCGGGAACCTCCCCACCTAGTAGTCTGATGTGGCCCTCCAATTGAGAGATGCGAGCTACCCTCACATCCTGTATAGTGTTTCCCTCCTCTACGAGGGAAGTCAGCCATCTGATCTTAGCCATGGGATCATGACCTCCTGGTAGTAGATGTGCTGGTATTGTAGGAGGTACCATAGCAACTTGTATAGATGATGGGCCACCCATCACTACCCTAGCCAAATCCCTCTCTACTATAGTTGTACCTAGTCATACCTCTACCAGGTCATGCACACTAGTGAGCTCTTGAACCTATGCCTCTATCATTGTAGCATGTGTTGTCATAGCTATGATCTGATCCCTAGCCTACTATAGTTATCTCTCATTATGAGCTAGCTTCACCTCTAAGGTGGTGATGCTAGTATCCCTCTATAGCATCTAGGACTAAAACCTCCCAATCTGGCTCTATAAATCTACCACCTAGGCTAGCAGCTACCCTACCTCACTATCTAGAGGCACCTCACCCTCATCTAGGGCCTCCTCCTTGGCCTCCATTGGTGGTGCATCCTCTGCTACAACATCTACCCCCCATCCACCCTCAGTCCATGGGCGCACATTGTACCCCTATGGATCAACCTCCGCCTCATCATCTACCTAACTGAGAGGCCCAGATCCCTGCCACTGAAGTAGGGACCACCAAGTATCATACGTTGGGGTGGTCCCAGCCACAACAACTCTCGACTCTTGGAAATCATCTACAGCATCACCCAGTAGTGTAGGCTGCACCCACTATAGATCTATCTCTAGAACTAGCCACCTATAGATAATAGGTAGCTTTGGGATATCTTGGACTATACCAAACTATCATAGGACTCTAGAGAAGAACTGATACTCTTGAATCTCATCCTTATGATCTAGAAGCCATCTGTCTCATCGAGCCTGGCACAACCACTCGCTAGCCTCCGACCATATAGGGCAATCCATATATGGATGCCACTCAATGTCATCAGGTCTCAGTGCTGCAAATCGACTGATATAATGCTCGATGTCCCCTACATGGGACCTACTCTAGAACCCCTCCTCCTCGTGGGGCCAGCATGTAGTGTAGCACTGATGGTCATCATCAATAGAAGTAATCTCTAGGGGTAGCTCTATAGGTCTCTCGATCCGGATGTGCTACCAACCCTAGATCTATAGGAGTAGACTATAGCTAATGCCTACTCGGCTCCTATTGGTAATCTGATATAGCTCTCGATAGAGCTGGCATAGTAGAGTGCTCCCCTAGGCTAGGAGCAATGGTCATCATGTGGAGCTTTGAATGACCCTCCTGACACTAGCTAGAAGGTTCTAGGGGATCCTCATGCTCGAGGAGTCTGGAAGGACAATCTGCATGATCAGGTGCATAAAAACTACCTCTCGGATGGAGAAGACCTCCTCCCCATACCAGTATCCAATGTGAACACCTCCATGGTCGATCTTCCATTGGGCCTCTAGGCTTCGATCATCGAAGATCTCATCAAATACAGCTCCTCTGCTCTGAAAGGTAGAAGAGGTGATGGCCTCACCATCAATAGGGATCCTAAAGATCCTATAGACATCCTCGAGTGTGATGGTCATTTCACCTATCGATAGGTGAAATGTGTTGGTCCGAGCATTCCAGCTCCGGGCCAACGTAGTCATGTAAGCTTGATCTACCCTAATAGTGGGTAGATCCAAGACATAGCCAAAGCCTATGGCCCTAAACCACTCCCACTCCCCATCAGTCAACAGTGGGTGGAGAGTGTTAAGGAGCTCTGGCTCCCTAGCTCTAGAGGTCAGTCTCTGCAAAGAGATATAGTATAAGGAAAAATCTAACTAAAAGCTAGCTAAAAGCAATTATAAAATGACCTAAAAAGAGATAGATCAAGCTAAAAATAGCTAACAATGCAAAATTATGCTAAGCTTGATCAAAAATTTTAATAATACATCTCATAGGTGCAATAAATGGCATTAACTGCCAAGAAAATCACAAAAAAAAAAAATTGAAAATTTTTCAAAAAAGGGGAACCGCAGGTCAAACCCGTGGTCCGCACAATGGTCAAATTTTTGACCATTGTAATTCAAACCTAACCATAGCTGATACCTGCGGTCCCCAATCTGTCAAAGGGGAACCACAACTGATAGTTGCGGTCTAGGAACACGACCCTTTTGGGGTCATTTCCTAGCCAATAAAACAAAAAATAAAAAATATCAATCCTAAGCTAGCCTAATCTAGGGTGTGGTTCATTGCCAATAGTTTAATGTGATTGATTTAACCAATTAATTAATTTGGTTCATTTTAATTGGTAATGAATGCAAGGACTCAATTTTGAATTACCTTACCCACACTGAGGCCTCGACTGGAAGAAGGTTGTCCATGGTCTGCCATCCTGATGTGTGTAGGGTGTTTGGTGTTAGTTTACATCAAGTTTAATCTCACACCTCTTAGAGCTCTTCAAATTGTAGTCGCTGTCAAGGAATAATGAGGAAATTTGAAAATAGGAAAACTTTTTATAACCTTTTCTTTTTTTCGTCGGACCGCAGCTTACACCCCGGTCCTAGAATTAGGGTTTTGCGATCGCAGGTCTAACCTACGGTTCCCAAAATTTGAAAGTTTCAATCGTAGACTGAACCCATGGTTCACAACTAGCATTAAATGCAGCAAAATCCCACCATGGGAAGATCTTAAATGATAAATCAATGATTCCTAATGGATCAGAATCTCAATAAAAGCAATCAATTTTGCAAATTTGGTGATTTTCAAGCACCATGATCAATTAAAAAATTCAAAATTAACAAAAACATTTAAAATAATCAAAAGCCAAATGCACCTCGTATTTAGTTATTTACTCTATACACTTGGTGGTTGTAGCGACTGACGCTCCATGCAATCTGGTGAGATGAGTAAATAACCATAAGGACATTTGGGGTAAAATTGTCATCATTGATTTGATATGATTCTTTTCAATTCCGAAGAAGGCCTTCAAGGCTGGACTGCTCCATGGAAATGAGGCGTTTCATGTCATTTCTCTTATGACACCTTTTTTCAACAAATCATCGACAAAATTGATTCAACACAAAACTAATTGGATTTGCATCATTTTGATTCCCTAAGATGGCTATTGTAGCCCGACTGCTCCATGGGATAGGAATGTGCAATTACTATTAACAGTTGTAATCATACGCTGAACTAGGCTTAGCCAAGTAATTAAATGCTCAATTCTAAATTTGTATAGATCATTCATTGTGGTCAAGCGACCTCGTCACTTCATACATTGTCATTACCCTCATCGACTCGTCGCTTGAGGGGGTAGTCATAATATCATAATCATAATCAAAGTCAATAGAAGATCCCTGAAATCGTAGATCCCTTGATCTTGTCAAAATTGCGTTCGTCCTTGCGAATCATTGTCAACAACTATCATAAGCTTACCCCTTTGCTTGGGGTAAATAGAAAATATGATAATTAGTTTGTAACTCTCATCCTTTCGGTTATATAGGCCTAACTCCTATTGTAGCACCAAAGCTACTCGAATGTCTGATGACGAGTGCAAACTCTTTCAAATTTAAGCCTCCAAAGAGTTGGAAGCAATGATTCTAGGATGCGCATCCTTTTGCTGGACCTAGGGCATCTAATGTTGATCCGACTAATGATCATCATAGAACCTTCGACATCATTTTAGGTGGTGTATTTTTGCTCATGCATTGTTCGATCTCACAACGCATCTCAAAAGGGGCATCTGTAGACACCTAAAATGCGTCATGTCGATGGCGACTACTCATATGGACATGCTACAAGACCATATGGAAGATCTTGGATAGACTCCAAGATAGAGTAGTGGTTCTAACCACTCAATTTGGGCTCCTTGGCCTAATCAGTCTGAACCACAGCTGAGACCTATGGTCCATAGTCTGAACCATGACTGACACCTATGGTTTACAGTCTAAACCACAGCTATCACCTACGGTCTTAACTGAAGTTCAGTTGGCCTTCATCCGAGCCAAATCGGTTTGAATGACCATTTGATCTAGAAGAAGGTGGTTAAAGGATGGAAGCTTCCAATCCAACTATCCTAACCACCCCTTCTTGTTCTTGGCTTCTCCATGAAGCCACCCCTAGCCCTTGGGTAATCCTATAAATACCCCTTCGAATTAGGGCAAAGATATCAAGCAAGCATTGGAGATTAGAGCAGTGAAGCCCTATCGAATTGTGAACTCACTTGAGTGCACTAAGAGAGATATTTGTTGCTATCACTTTGCCAACCTAAGCATCATGACGAATTATGCCATGGATGCCCTAAGGAGCTAGAACGCCAAGAAACGCCAATTTGGGCAAACAGAGGCCCTATCGAGCAATTCAACCACCAAATCTGTCAGAGGACACTGAGGCGACCCTTGATCATCAATTTGACAAGGAGGATCAATCCCACTACCCTAGAATTGGAGGGCAAACCTACTTGGTTGCAAGACTTGTCAACCATGGTTTATAGTGCAGACCGCTCATCCGAGCTACGGTTTGCAATAGGTATAAGATCCCCTTACTATTCCTTTTGTAGTATGCTTATCTAGATTAGATTAGTCATTTTAATGCTTTATTTGGTAGTTTAGAGACTCTGATGGATCGGATTAAGGATTTGAGTAGATTTACTTCATTATAGCATTTATGACATTAATGGCTTCTTTCCATGCTTTCATGCTTTATTTCACATAAGTAGGCCATTAGATAGTTAGTTGTATTATTCCTTTATGCATATCTAGGAATATTTATCAATTTAACATAGATTTAACACATTTTGTATGCTTTCTTGATTTCATATGTTTATAGCATCTTTGTGTTCAATTTCCTCAAAGGACCTCATCATGAGAGGTTCCCAATGCTTTTAATGCTTCTCTGTTGTTTCTTGACCGCAGGGAATCAGGTCTAAAGGAGCTTCAATCATCTAATTCCTTCCTCAACATGAAGAAGAGGGTCAACTCCACCCTAGAGCAGTTTGTGACTATTTAGAGAGCATTAGTATTGCACCTACCCCATTGGGGGCTTCGGAATTGTATCAATTGTATCAACATTTGGGTGACCCTAAGAGGGGCATGATTGTAACCGAGATTCACTTTTGATATTAATAAAAGAAACATCCATTTTATTGTCATATGCAATCTTGTTCGTTATTTTATGCTTTCATGTTGATTTCGATTGATGCATTAGATAGGTGCACGCTTTTTGGATAGGTCGATTACAATAAATAAAACTAGAGCATTGCTAATTAAAAAGTCCAATTCTAAATCCACTTCTTTAGCAAGCTAATAATCAATAAAATATCTCTTTTCCAAAGCCATAACTTTATCATTAAAATAAAACAACATTCATACTTTCATTAATAAAAGGGAGATTTCTACCATCTGAAAATAGTTCCTCTTAATATAACATTTATAACTTGAAAGATATTTAAACAACAATAATTAACCCGACTAAGCTATAACCATGATCACACAACAATCACCGATCAACTTCCATAAAAATATCTACACACAGGCTATCACTTAGATGCAAGGGATAACCAACATAGACGACTAATACCAAATTGTCTCCTACCAGCGAAAATGATCATAACTACATCTCAAGCCAATATGACCCACTACCACAAGCAAGGTTACAAAGGTTCAAGCTACCTTACTAGTTTTACATAAGCATTTTCCATAGGCCTAAATATGGAAGCGCACAAGTTGGAAATAACACTAAACAACATGGCAAAATAAAGATAGATGTTGCTAAAAGTGGATAACACTTACCTACAAGCAAATATAAAACCAAAAGTAAGCACATCATCGGCAAAAAACAATATATGTACTCAACGTAGAAGAAAGACCAATATCAAGTGTAGGAAAACACTTAGGCATCTACTAAACAATAAGAAAGCTAACTCAGATCAAGCTACAAGAAGCACTAAAGGAGGAGATAAACCATAATCAACAAAGCAAGAATGCAATCAACCATGGATGGCAACCAAGCTAAAGAAATACATAATAACTAAACAACAAATAAAGCACCTGATCCAAATCTCTCCTACGTCTCTAGAAATTGATGTCATGTTGCCTAGCCTTCTAACCTTCCTTTATTCTCCAAATCCAAATCCCCCCACCCAACACAACCTCTAGGGTTTTAAATAGGCATGGGCATGTCTTCTTGCATGAAGGTGATCACATAAGAAATGCTCAAGAATATATTTTTAAAAGACTAGCGCCACCCTGAAGTCTTTTAATTAAGATGCCACCAAAGCATACAACAAAAATAATAATGTGCTCCTTAAAACCAAGTTAACCTTATTTCTTTAAATTTATGGTCACCTTTATCAACATAATAAAATGGTAATAATAATTATTAACCCTAATATGCATTCTAATAATAGCTTTATTAATACCTTATACTTTGAACATAAATTTTGTTGGCTATAAACAAAACCTATTCCAACCAATAAAATATTTACTAATTTCATCCAACAAAAGCTATGCATACCATGAACAAACATGGATTAATACCAACAATACTACACACCATTGTTTTATCCCTAAGTAGGTGGTCTTCTTTAAGATACTCTAATGTTATCACCATCCTATTAAGTAGACTCATTATACAAGCAACTTCCTAGCCCAATGGTGCAAACATAAAAACAAGCAAAATGTAAATGCATCTACATGAAGGGTATTTTGTTATCCTAAGCTATATATGATCAAGTCATCACCATCATTTTCTAAAATATCTCTCATTGTAGGCGGTTCATTCATATGATCCCACCAATGAGAGCACCTAGTCCTGCACCCACAAATACGTCAATAGTACCATATTCCAAGCTCAAAAGAATGAAATCACCCCATCATATAGACATCATAAAATGAAGCTATGCAATTAAACACACACCAATACATAGTTCATTGTCAATAAATATTTCTTCCAAGAAGGGTTGTTATAGGATATAAGAAGCTTGTATCCTCAAGATCCTTGGTTGATATCCCTTTGTTGTGATGAAGTATATGAGAACTTGTTATTTCTTGAGGTGATTGAGAATTCAGCAGAACTTCACTATTGTAAGAGATGGGCTCCCACAAAGATTGGATTTATAGGAATCATGGCTCCTTGGATAATCCCTTGAAGGATAGTTGCATTGAATTGATTAATTAAAGGTAAGTTTTCAAAAAGGCTCAATATTTAATTAAGGATGCAATATAGAAAGGGAAATTTTGGGAGCTTTGGATTGTCATCCAGGTTATTACTAAGGCCAGAGAATAATTTGATATAATTAAATCTATATTTGGTGGATGTCTTGGTATGTGCTAGTTGCCTACCTTTTCTTTTTGTGTGATATTCAATAGCTTTAGGATCAATAGAATTGGTTATGCTAATTATCCTAAAGCTAGTGTCAAAATGACCATTGCTAGGTAGATTAGGTGAGAAATGATAAAAATTTAAAATTTTACAAAAGTACTACCATGAAGCAAAAGCACCACTGAAGCTATTGCTTCAATCCTGGTGCTTTTGCTTTTAGAGAAATATTTTTTCCTAGATTGATTTTTAAGATAGTTTACTTGATTGGCTAAGTGATGTAGATATTGATAAGTTTTGAATATTTTGACAATGTACTCTAAATTGGGTATTTATAAAAACAAATTGCTAAATCAAAATCTCATTCTAAGAAATATTGTATGATGGATTATTCTAAGTATAAAATTATTATTATTATTTAATAAGCTATATGTGGCTTCTATTAGGGGCCACTCCCATAAAAATACCAAAATATTATATTTGTTGTTAGGTCAATTAAACCATATCCAACTTGCCCTTTTATCAAAGATATTTTTTATTTCCTTTTCTATCAAATATATGCTTCATATTTCTAAAAGTTCTATGTTTTCACAACCAACTCCTTCACATCACATTTTTATTAAGAGATAAAATTATAGACAACCATTTGCCTTCTAAAATTTGAATTTCACGAAGACAAAGATCAACACTATGATGACCAAATTATCTTCTACCTAGTTTCCTTATAAATATACAAACATTTCCAAGAGATTGCTTCAAATAATGGATTATGAACATTAGTAGTAATATTATTTTTTATCCAATCCCCACATCCATTTTTATTGATAGCAATAATGATAATTTATGGATACCCTTCAATTGAAGTATATTTTTATCCTTTTTCAATCATAATTTTAATCCCTATAAGAAGTTCCCTAGCCTCTACATAGTTTCTAGTTGAAGTTCTATATGATTTAGACTAATTTGGTAGACTTTGGCCTTCATTAATTTAAAAATTACCACCTCCATTGGATTTTTCTAGATTTCCTTTGGAATACCCATCAAAATTAAGTTTTGATAAACCCAATTTTTGCATATTTTTGTTTGACCATAGTTCAAACCAAATCCTTTATTTTATTGTCATTGTCACAAATGACTCTATCATGTATATTCAAATTTAGTAACCAACTGGCTAACACATATTTTTTGACACTTGATAATTCCCATGATGAACACCATATCTATATATATTTTATAATAAAGGTAATAATACGGTTCCAAACTTGGGCATGTCTTTGAGATTTATTTTTTAAATTCTATTATTTCTTTCAAGCCATAAATTCTAACAAATAATGGTAGGACCAATCCTCCACAAAATACATAATGCTTTAGCTTTGAAATAATTAACTCAAAATTTTATCAACTCTTTCAATGTTGATGGAACTACACATATATTCTCATATTTTTGAAAATGTAACCCCAAATGTTATGAGCAAAAGGACAATGAAGAAGTAAATGGTCTGATGTTCCTAAATAATTCTTAAACAAGGCATATCTAAAAAATTCATGATATGCCCTTCTTTGTAGACTTTCTCTTGTAATAATCTTACTTTAAGTTTTTTTTTTTTTATTTATAAAAGAGGGGTAAAAATTTATTAGATCAAAGAAACCTTACAGCAGAGAACAAACAACTAGCAAAAATAGCCAACAAAAACCTCAAACAGACATATCCTCAGCAAGTAAATTATGAAGTTGCTGAGAACAGTCTAAAGGGAGGTTATCCCAACCCTTAACAGACCAATTCCCCTAAAACTGAGAAGCCCATTTGGCCAAACAGTCCACAACCCTATTCCATTCCCGAGGAATGTGAACAAAAGAGATAAACTCCAAATTACAATAGATTTGAAGAATCTATCGAACAACCAAAGTCAACCTCCAGTGAACATTATCAAGATGGTGAGTCCTTAACAAATTTATAATAATCTATGAATCAGACTCACAGATTATCCTCCTCCAACCCATAGCCAACCCTTGTTCCAAAGCACAACAGATAGCAAGAGCCTCCATATAATTATTAGAGTGTATCCCCTTATAGCATGAAAAAATGAAACAAGCATTCCCAAAACTATCTCTCCCAACTCCTCCGATACCAGGATGCCCAGGATTACCTCGAGAAGACCCATCCATATTGATCTTGAACACCCCTGGAGGAGGAGGATGCCATCTCCCATCTCTCTACATTTTTTTCCATCTCGGTTTCTAGATGAAATAACAGGACGAGGACCATTCTCCACAAATCCCAAATTTTGCATCATCAAAATCTCCGACTGCACCAAAGGAAGACTAATCTGGCATGTGGAAGAGACAGTTTCCTGGATCATACCAATGATTCGCTGCCAAAGCTGATGAACAGTAAGCTTGTTATCATGAAAAATTCGTCGATTTCTTTCCAACCAAATCTGCCATAGAATGCAAGAAGGACCAATAGTCCAAGCAACCTGGAGAAAGAAATACTTAGCGGGAGGTCTCCCTAAACTCCTCCAAAACTCCAAAAGAGAAGAAGCATGGGCACAAGGCTACTTCCACACCTCCCACCAAAGATGCCAAATATCCCGTGCAAAAGAACACTGAAAAAGAAGATGACCTGAAGACTCTTCACTGTTCGCACATAAAAAACAAAAATAAGGTCCTTGAAAACCTCTCTTTTGCACATTATCCCATGTAAGGCATCTATTGTGAGTAGCTAACCATAGATAAAAATTGCATTTAGGCCAAGAGAACTTAGACCACACTTGCTTCCACCAGGGCACCTCATCATCCCCAAAATGTTGTCGATTCAACTCCCTGTATCCCGAAGCCACCGAATAGACCCCTCTAGGATCCAAGCCCCAAGCCAAAACATCATCATCCTATAAAGAAGAGCAGGCCCTACAAGCCAAAATATGAGTCAACTCCTCTCTTTCCTAAAAAGTACCCCCTACTGGCCAATCTATAGGATCCTTCCAACGAACAACCTCAACCTGCCCAACTCTTTCAACAAATTTGCAGTCCATAACCCGATTCCAACCGACATCCAAAAATACCTTGCACAAATTTTGAATATGAGGATACATGGATAAAATGGCAGGGAACCCAT
Organism: Wollemia nobilis; assembly: GCA_028583015.1. Taxonomy (NCBI): domain Eukaryota; kingdom Viridiplantae; phylum Streptophyta; class Pinopsida; order Araucariales; family Araucariaceae; genus Wollemia; species Wollemia nobilis. Next base: position 4,012,507 of record JAQPPZ010006183.1, on the reverse strand, counting down.
CCCAAGCATCCTGCCAAAAGAGAGCCTTGGAACCCTTACTTTAAGTTGCCAACCAAAGAAATTTTAAATTTTTAGGGAAAGCCTCTAGTAACCAAACAGTCTTCCAAGGGAAATCTTTAACAGTAGGAAATTTCCATTTCTCTAAATCCATATATCACAACTTGATTGAGTATCCACCATCTTTTTATGGATTTCAAACCAACTCATCCTTTCATGTAAAAATCAACACATGCAACTCTTAAAGTATATATTTTAAATCTATCTACAATTTCCTTGAGTTCCTCTCTTTCAACCAAGTTCCTAATAGAAAGCCATGATTTGGAGTTGTTGCTCACATTAATATAATTTTTAATCTAGTATTTAACCTTTGGAATTTTACAAGCTAGACATACCCTATCCAATATTTTCCATTTTGAATTAGAGATCAGAGGATAAGTATTCAACCAAGAATTAAAACCAAAAAAAATTATAATTTCCCTCATTGACTAACCATCTACTATGCATCCTCACCAATTGCAAACTATTTGATATGAAGTTCCATGTTGGCATTTTTTTGGGTAGGGTTCTCTTCCAAAATAGTTTCATTGTATCAAAATAACCTATATATTTTTGAATAAATATCTTTGTCCAAATCTTTCTTAATCTCTAAATAATATCCATCCAATTTTTACCCCTAAGGCCAAAATTATAAGTCAACAATTTTGCTAGCTTACCCCTCCATTATACTTTTCTTTGTAAACCTTATCCCACTTATAAAGATAAAATATAATTTTTTCCTCACATCCTTTACAAAGAGGTCTTTTTGAATTTTATTAATTTATGATGCTATACCTATTGACAATCTTAAAAGTGACATGACATAAATAGGGATGGACTGCAATTTAGTATTTATGAGTTGTGGCCTTCCTACCATGTTAGAATGCTTACTTTTCCAACTTGCTAAAAAAGCTTTAATTCAATTAAAACAAGATATTCAAAGAACCATTCTATTTCCTTTATAATATAAAGTAATAGCCAAGTAGAATGACAAAAAAAGTCAATTTTAAAATATATATAATAATTCATTGTAAATCTAGGTCAATGTTAATGAAAAATCCCAAATTTTGTGGCATTAATCAATGGTCTATTAGTCTTATCATAACATGATAATATTGATTTAAACTCCTTGCCCTCACTAACTAAGGTATGGCCTAAAAGTAAAGTATCATCAACAAATTGGAGATGATATTTTAAGGGATCGTTTTCTTCAACCTAAATTATTTTAATTTTTTCTTTTATTTTTGCCTTTGAGAAATCTCTTCCTAGTGCCTCTATAAGAATAATAAATACATAAAGGAGATAGTGGATCACCTTAGCAGAGTCCACAAGATTATTTAAAGTTACTAGAAATAAAACCATTGATCAAAATAGCATAGTTTAGAGTGCTATAACAACATTTAATCCATTCACACCAACCTTGATCAAAACCAAACAATTTGATAATCTCATATACAAAACTCCATCAAACCCTAGCATATGCTTTGTTCATATCTAATTTCATAAGCATACTTGAATTTTTCAAGGAATGAATATAATGTGTGGCCTCTTATGCAATGATTACACCATCAATAATTATTTACCATGAATAACACCACCTTGTTCCTTTGATATACCATAATCTAGAATGATTTTCAACCTATTTTTCACAGTATCTAAGAAAAATATTTGAAATTATTAGTTACTTCCCTTCTAGTATTTTCTTTCTTATTTCAATTATCTATATTGACAATAATTTTGATGTGAAAAAAATTGGTTTATTGTAGCAAGAAAAACTTTGGTATTTATATCTCTGTTCCTTGATCCACTTTTCCCTAGATTTTTGCAAACAATATGATTCCTCCTTTTTTAATGCATTATGACAATGATAAAGTAATTTTGTTTCTTGCACATAAGAATCTTGGTTCATTCCATTGATTTCTACTCTCTCTTATAATTTTTTTAGCTTTTATTCAATTCCCTTATTTTCTTTAAATATGTTACCAAAAGATTTAGCATTCCAAATATTCATTTACCCCTTTACATATTTTATATTTTAAACAATATTATACATGCATGATCCTTCAAAATTACTTCATCCCATCATAACATAACCATATCAAAAATATCAGGGTCCTAGAGTCACATATATTGGAAGTGAAATTACTTTGGATGACTATTATTGAGTAAATCACAAGTCAAAAGAATGGGTTTGTGATATAATCTTGATATAAATAAAATATCTAAATAGATTGTATACTTTTTTTGCAACCATGTGTTAGAAAAAAAATCTAATATTTTTGCTATATGATTTTGTCCAATGTGTTTATTATCCCATGTATAATGAAAACTTAGGAATAACATTGCAAAAGTTATTTGAATATACAAATGATGCAAACTATTGCATTGATCTAGACCATATGAGAGTATTCCATGCATCACAATTATGAATTATCATTGTGTTTAACAAAAATATGCTAAGTTCCTTCCAACATATTTCATGAGTAATTATAGTTAGAGCATATACATTTATAACCCCGACATTGATGTTTTCCTCTTTCCCATAATATATTCCAGTAACCCAATTACTTTTTTCTTCTAACAATTGCCCTTCTCATTTAAGTTTATCCCATTATTACAATACCACCAAAAGCTCTTGAAGAAACTACCAGACAATCCCCCATATTCCAAATATGTTTAAAAGCATCATTACATTCCTATTTAATTTTATTTCTTGTATCAAAATAAATTCAAGACTATATAAACTCGTTAATTCTTTAATAGTGGTCTTATTTATACCCCTAATATTCCATCATAATATTTTCATCATAATTTTAATTTTTATTAGTGGGTTTATCCCTGCTTCTTATTAACACCTATGATATTTACATTTGGCTTCTTAAATAGATATCTCTTTGAGTTTATTTTTCTCTTTGTTCATGCTTTGATTATCTTCCTCTCCTTTTTCCATTCCCACCAACACTTTCATATTCATCAATCTCTTCTTTTTTTTCATATTGATCAAAATAAAACTAATCTTCTAAATATTGATACTACCCTGGAGAATTTAAAAAGCAAGGAATAGCCTCATAAACTTGTTATTCTTTATGTTTCCATAGAAAAGTATGATCCTTTATAATAGTTACTTTCTTATGCTGCCCTAGAAATTCTAAATCATAGAATCCATATGCATTTCTATTATGTTGCTCTTGAAACCCTAAATTACAATAGATATACTCTTCCTACTTTCATTTTTATTGCAAGGAAATTATTTTATGCTACTTGAGGAAAATGAATATGGTTTACTTAGATTAACATTCACCTCCTTCACCTCATTTGCTTTAAAATTTATGGTCCCATCTTCCTTTGCATCTTTAACTCCTTATGTATTTCAACTTGTGCATTATACTTCCTCATCTCTTGTTTCAATTATTTATTCTAAAGGATTTTTTTGTATGAACTATAACAATATTTGCCATTGTATGATGCAAATGGATTTTTCTTACCACTTTCTTAGGAGTGGAAAATCCTTGATATGACCCAACTTCTACTATGATATGATCTCCTTGTTTCATATTGAAGTTTATCTCATGCCTAAAATTTTCCATATTTTTCTCCATTATTTTCACTTTGCAAACTCCTTCCATGGGTTTCATCTCATAACATTTGTGACATCAAAATGCAATATTTTCATAATCCACTTGTTGATCCATTCTCTTTATTCATATTTAGTCCTAATGGACTATGTTAAGATTTTGAAATATCCATGGCAACACATATTTGAGTATATAACATGTTTTCTCTCCTTATTAGTTGGTTCCTTTTATATGAACTCCCCTATAGTATTTTTGATATTATTCAAAACCTCCTTATTGATAATTTGATAAGGAATTCCAAAAATACTAATCCACAACAAAATCCTTTTAATAGTCTTTGTTTCCATAGAATTATTCTCACTTCATGATCTTAAATATAAAGCATCTTTGCCCTCAAACCAAGGGCAACCATCCATTACTTTATCCCTTATTTCTAAACTAGGTAAGTTAATGAGAAAAAAATTTGGAATTAAAGTCATGGATTAATTTAAACTCAATCCCCACTTCCACTTAATTCAATTTTGAATCTTTGAAAAACCTAGCCATTATCCATGGAACTTACATATTAACCTCTTTATTTTAATAACCATTATACCATGCTTGATCATATCATCCTTGATAATCACTTCTAGTGTATTATATACTACCTGTATAGGGTTTGCATAGATTCTTTGTTCATCTTATCACTAACTAGGGCATCCTTACTTCTAGTAACGACTTTTAAAAATAACTTTCCTACTATGTTACCTAGATTTTCTTCACATGAATCCTTTAGTTTTTTAGTTTCTCCTAAGGTCTTTAACAAGAAGAAGTGGTTCTCATTCCTTTATTGCACTTTGTTTCCTCCTCACACTTCCTACTCAAACCTATAATCCTTGCTTGCTTTTTAAAAAACAAAAAATTGGTGAGGCTTACCCTTGGATTGCACTTGATTTTAGCTTGCACTTTATATGAGTACAAAATTGTTAAATTAGAGATTGGGTCTATGATTACAAAATATTATTTTTTACTGTACCTAAAATAAATTGGGGTAGAATCCCTCATGTAGTATTTCTAAGTAGTGTTGTTAATATGCAAAATATTCTAATGAACTTGAGTGAGACATTCTATTGTTGCCTTCAAGGATACATGAATTGCATGAGTTTATCTACAAGTTGAGTATTATGGAGCTATTTTATATAACATTGCTTGTAATATATTTTTCATACTTGTAAGAGAAGTGGAAGGACCCTACCACACAATATGCTCTAGCTAAAATATAAACTTGGGTATACTTGATTTGAGATTAGAAAATTAACATACTAAAGTGTTAAACTATGACCATGCTTGTTTTATGGTTCTCACCTCTAGATATTAGTGAGGAAAGAGTATGAGGATGATGGAAAAGTTACCATATTTAGGTAAGTGCAACTTTTCATTCTCATATTAAAAGTTGAGACAACCAAGGTTAACTTGGAACTCCATATAAATAATATCTTACCAACAAAGATGAAATGAAAATATGCTAACTTATGTAGCTTAGTCATATCAAGTTGCTTCATAAGAGTTAATAGAAATTGATTGGAATTAATCTAGCAAGGAACACCTAATTACTCATATGTTCTAAGTACTTGAGAGGTACAAGCATGGTACTCTCTCATCAATAACCAATTTTGATTTGAGGGGATCAACTCTACTTTGAGTAGAAGCATGATCACTAGTTCTAGAGGAATAGATGGTGATAGATATTTGGTTAGGCATGGATGGATATTTAGATTTTTATGCAAGGATAGAGTGAACCTATTTTACAAGTTTATTGGATCATATCTAGATCTCAAAGGTAATGATTAGTTAATGATAAGATGATGTTCATCGATATCATTATATGTGATTCACTCCTTATAAATATACTCATATGTGTGCATATGATTGTATGGTGATTGGACTTAGCTAGGTGATAAGACATTTATAAAAATTATATGGCATGTAATCATTTGCTATTTTTCCAAATCGAGAAAAGGGATTGTGACAGAATCGCTTTTTGCTAAAAATTACAAACCATAATTTTTATACTTGGAAATTTTTTTTCTTTTTGAAAAGGAAGGGACAAGACACACTTTTTTTAAATAGTGAATCACACTTCTTATAATTGAAAAATTTTCGTGCAGAGATGAGTGAATCACAAATGTTCATGGGAAAATGATAATTTTAAACCTAGGGTGATTTTGCTACTCAAGTAACAAATCACACAAAAATAAATGTATATCATAATTTTAGTACTCAACAAAAAAATTGAAAGGATGAATGGCTCTTTTGCATAATCAAAATAAAATTATATTGGAATATGTGGTGGTTAAGATTCTCTTGAAGTCACGACCAGCTATTTGTACTTGTGTTTGTTATAATTAACCTTTGGGCCCATGTAATCCTTGAAAAACATACTTTTATAATTTTTGTAATATTTTATTCTTGGGGGTTGGTCTCACAACCTTAACCTAAAGGTGTTATGTATTGGGTCATAAATACTCCATACCAATATTTTTGTTATTGGTTTGAGTGTAATTTTATTTTTCTTTAGTGAATATTATTTGGTGTACATGAAAACCTAGCATTTTTTGTGTTCTACTCATTTTGTATGTTCCTTTTGCTAAGCAATATTGTGTAATGTTTGATTCAATTCATTTCTAGAAAGTTTTGTAAAATATAACATGGTACCAGAGTGGATGTGAATCTTTAGTGTATGATTACTTCTATCAAAATGAGTTCTTTCTTCCATATTTTGAGGGAACTTTTTATAGGAGTTAGCAAAGAATATTTTTTTAAGGCTATTGGTGTAATATAAAGATGGGTTTTTTATAAAAATCCTATGTGTACTTAGATCACAAGGATCTCATAGGAATCAACAAATTTTCTCCAAGAGAAATATTCACTAACAAATTATTCTTTCCTCTCATTAGCACTAAATCTTGTTTTATTTTATTTTTTTCTAATCAAATAGATGTCCTGGTTTTAGAATTGGGTTTTTTGAGGTTTTTTGAAGCCCTCACATATCTTTTAGGGATTTTCTGACTTCTGTTTTCTAATATTAGTTTTTTTGAGAGAGTAAATTGCTTGACCATCATGAAACAAAAAAGAAGAGGTTGAAATTTTTCACATAGATCCCTAATGTCAAAGAAGTTATGGGTAATATTGTGTGCTTAGCAAATACCTCTGAGCCACTTGAAAAAGTTGTAAAAATGATCTAAAAACTTTTCTACTACATAGGCATGAGAGAATGGCCTGATTGGTTTTGTTCAAAAAAATAGTTATATAGGCCAAACTGTAATAGATAAGAATAAACTATCAATATTTTTAGATTCTTCACAAAATTTGTGGAGCAGGTTAGCATTTTTGTCCACTTTATCTCCAACTACTCTAATTTTTTTTTAAATAATTTATCATTTCCTTCCTTTTTTAAAAAAGATATATTCTAAGAAATATTCCTTGTAATGGTAGTTTTGTATAAAAATTTAGTGCATGCATGTCCTACATCAACATGACATAGGCCTACATAAGGTAAGTATGATGAGGTGTTTGATAGGAAAACATTGTTTGAGTTTTCTATATGATGAGGTGTTTGATAGGAAAACATTGTTTGAGTTTTCTATATGATGAGGTGTTTGATAGGAAAACATTGTTTGAGTTTTCTATATGATGAGCACCAAAAATGCTCATTTTTTGTATGCTTTAATGAAATAAATGTGCGGCATTATTATATTAGAAATGCATTTTTTATGAGATTTTTGTATACATTTAATGGAAAATGATGTATTATGCCTAATGTGTGTTTTGAGTGAAAATTGTGTGTAGATGCAGTACCTTATGACTTTTTTGCACCTTTTAGTCAAGGTCCCATGCGGACCTGGAATTTGATAACTTTCATAATGCAATTAAGGAATGGTTGGTGATTAAATGATGATAGTGGCAAAGGAGTAAGGCATTCCAAAAATGCTAAGGTACGATACCTGTCTCCCGGCCATAGGTTGAAAGGCGCCTATCTCCCAATGAAAAGGAAGTGCCTATCTCCCAGTACATAGGACAAGCACCTGTCTCCCAAAATAGGTTGGACGTGGTTACAGGAAAGTGCCTATCTCCCAACAATAGGTTGGATGATGCCTATCTCCTGATGATAGAATAAAGCACTCACTATTTGATACCCAAAAAAAGTGATGATCTTCAATGAACAAGAAAAGGCTAAATATGATGCCTTTATCCCGATGATAGGTCGAAAAGGTACCTATTTTCTAGTGATGGGCTGAATAATGCGTGTACCCAAATAGAATAAAAATGTGTGCATTGACTGTGAAGTTTGAAGACCATGTATAAAATTAGATGTATTTTGTTAAGGAAAGCATAGGGAATGCTATGATTATCCCGTAAGGGTTAATTTTAGCATGACTTCTCTTTTATTAGGTGTTTAATTAATTTATGTACACCCACCATAGTGAATCATGTTAGAATGAATAAAATTAGCAGCATCTAAATTTGTAATAAGGGATGACCACATTCTGTATAAAAATGTAGGTCGCCCTTGAAGAAAGGATCCTAAACTTGCTTTGTAAAATTGGTACTGCATAATAAAATCTTGAGTGTTTTATTATTTTTTTGTGTTCGAAGAGTGATCATGTGAATTAATCAGGTGGATGTCTACAGGAGCCTGGGCCCACTCTAGGCAGTATTCCTCCCTTGTTTTTTTTGCTTTCATTATTTAGTTTCTATTATTTATTTTCTACAAGTGTGTTTTCTTATTTTATTTATTTTTGCATAGTGTGTTTAATTTCTGTATTTTCTTACTTTATTCAATTCTGCAAGTGTGTTTACTTTCCTACAATTTACTTTTCTACAATTTCCTTTCAGTCATGTGTTTGATAGTTTAAATTAGTTTTCCTGCAATTTCCTGTAGAATTTACTTTCCTCAATTCAATTCTGTTGGTTTGGCTGAACTCCAACTACACCAACAACCACCCCCAAACCAAAGTGACACATAGGACTCATCTCTAGTTTACTATAGGCATATACTTTGCACTGGTACTCAACAAGTTTATGAACCTCTAGATTGATAAAATTAAATGGAAGCATAATTAACTATTTTCATAAACATATTTTTTGCTCACCATTTTGGCACCATTTTCGAGGAGTGCCAACTATAGTATTCAAATCTATAGGTCAGTCAAACCTAAAACTTACAGTTCATATTAGCTTACCCATAGATTTTCTACCTAATATTGTATGAGTCCACCAAGATTAAGAGGACTCGAATGGTCATTTTTTGAAAAGCAAAGATATTACTCCACAAGTACCTAAAAAACCTTCTAAAATTCCTTTTGAAACATCTAAAACAAATCCTGAAACTAAATTACCATCTCCTCCAGTAGTACATTGGCGTAGTCACCCAATATTTGAACAAAGTTCTTCTCACCAATTAAGGCAAACATATTTTGATGGAGGACTAGTTTCAAACTTTGGTTTAGGACATCTATTTGAAAGAACTCAATCTGAGGAAGATTTATTGAATATTCAATAGTGGAAAGTAGTTGAAGATGGAACCATTTCAAATGTTGACCTAGGAATACTTTTAGAAGATAAACAAAATGAGTGTGAAGCCTTGAAAGCTGCCCTAGAAGCAATAGGTGTAGAACCTACATTACCTAAAAATATGGCTAAAATTGAAGAAGCTTCAACCAACTTTGACTTCCCAATTGAGGAAGCAAGGGGAGAAACTAAGATGAAACACATATCTCCTACTCATCTTCCTACCTTTAGGGGACTTCCAACTGAAGACCCTGACCTATTCCTTTTTAAATTTGATGTATTATGCAGGTCAATGGATTACAAATCAGATGCCCAAAAGCTAAAATTATTTCCCTCCACCCTAGATGATTCAACACTACGCTGGTTCATCAGTTTGGGAAACAAACACATTGCAACCTAGGAAGATATGAAAAGGATCTTCCTAGACCAATACCAAAACTTTGGGAGGGCACGAGATGTCAGGGAAGAAGTCTTGGATATGACTCAAAAAGAGGAAGAATCATTGGAAGACTATTGGGATAGATTTAGCTTTAATTTGCAAAGATCACCCCATGCAAAGTTGGGTGAGAAGTCCTTAAGAAGCATATTCTTGAGGGGTCTCACAAATGAGTCTCTAGAAGCTTTGAATTTGATATCAAGAGGGGATATTTACCAACATCAAATGTCAGACATCCAACAATTATGTCAAAATTATTCACGTAGAAAAGGTAAACCAACCACCCAAGTCACAAAAACTATAGCCTCAGTAACTAAGGCTGAAATAGGTAATATGTTGGATGATATGAAGAGTGATATGCTCTCATCTCTCACACTTCAATTAGATACACTCTTGCTTCAGAAAAATAAGTAAGAAACTAAAGCAACACTAGCCTACTTTTACCCAAAATGTAGGAGAAAACATCCTAAAAATGAGTGTCCAAAAAATAAAGTTAGAGTGTGTGTGATCTATCAAAAGGATCATAAAATGAGGTTGTGCCCACAAATAATAAATGTCAAAGAGGAACCTGAAGTAGCAAAAACCTATTTTATGGGTAATAGGAGAAATTGGCAATAGTTTCCTATGGGAAATAGTATGCTAGGAGGAGTGCCACCTTATGGGGGAATTAACTATATGAACCAAGGTCAGACTCAACCACCCAACATGGGATGGTGGGGTCAGCCTCCTTGGATGAATGCCACCCAAGGGTCTACTCCTTACAACCCGTATCCATGGATGCCTTATCAACAAACTGGACCATAATGGTGGAATTACAATGCGTGGACTTCACCTCCACAAAATACAACTCAAGCCCCATTGCATCCTAGTTTTCCTGCACCTCCTACTTCAAGACCAATTCAGCTACCTGCACAACCAACTCCAAATCTGAACAACAAGATAAATCAGCCCACCTATCAGGTAGACACAAAGATGTTTCCCATGTATCATATTAGAGTAGATTGCAACCCTGTACAACTTAGATCAGGTAGACAATTAGGAGTAGAACCAACTCCTCCTATAGTGGAGGAAGAGGATGTAGAGTTAGAAGTAGAAGAACCACCTTTGGTAGAAGAGGTGGAAGAAAAATAAACTATTGAGAAACACAAAAATGAAGGGGTTCCACCTTTTTCAAAAATATTATAGGAACCTAGAAAGCCAATGTAGTCAAAATTTGATATTATGGAAGGCTTAAAAAACTTGATAATCATGATTCCCCTTTATCAAGCCATTAGAGATGTTCCCATCTACACAAAGGCCATAAGAGAGTTATGTCTAAAAAATAGGAAGAAAACCATCAAAAGTAGTAAATATGGTAGGACAATTGGTTGATCTCATGTTAGGCAATACCTACCATCCCAAATACTCTGATCTAGGAAGCCCAATGCTAATAGTTAAAATTGTAGGCTTCCAATTACCCAACACATTAGTAGATCTAGGGGTTGCCATAAATGTCATGCCCCAAGAAACCATGCAGAAACTACAACTCACAAATATGAGGCCAACTAAAATTATCCTTCAATTGGTTGATCGATCTATAGTACTCCTGAAGGGAATACTGGAAGATGTTGTCATAGTGGATGCATGGGAGTATCCGATAGATTTTCTAGTGTTGCAATCTAGATCTAGATTGGGTGGTTATCCACTTATATTAGGCAGACCTTGGCTGGCCATAGTTGATGCTTATATAAGTTGTAGGATAGGATAGATGATGATCTCAGATGGATAAAATATCAAAAACTTGATCATTTATCCACCTGCATAGTCCACTAATTTGTTGGGAGAACCAAATTGTGAAGTCTTAAATAATGATGCCTTGTCAATGCTTCAACCTATAATGGCTCTAGATGAGATTGAGGATGACACCGATGAAGAACAAGTCATAACACACTTTTTCCAAGGGGAATCTTCACATCCTCCTCTAGAATCTCCACTTGTAGGCAACAAGGATAATCATGTCAAACAAATAGAGGTAGCACTTGGTAGAGTATTGAATATTGATAATGAGTTATCAATTGTTCAAGAGGATAAATTAAAGGAAATACTAGTCAAACATCAAACTACTTTTGCATGGGATTACATAGACATGAGGGGGATTGCATCCAAAGTCTGCATGCATAGGATATATTTGGAAGATGATGTAAGATCGGTAAGACAACCCCAAAGAAGAATGAATCCAACCATGAAAGAAATTGTCAAAGTTGAATTACAAAAACTTTTGTCAGCTGGATTTATTTATCCAATATCGGATAGTCAATGGGTATCACCTTTAGTGGTGGTGCCTAAGAAAAATGGCAAGTGGCGCATTTGTGTTGATTACAGGATGCTCAATAAAGCCACTAGGAAAGACCATTTCCCCTTACCCTTTATTGACCAAGTCCTCGACACCTTGGTAGGATAAAAATATTTTTCGTTCCTAGATGGGTTTAGTGGATACAACCAAATTCAAATAGGGGATGAAGACCAGGACAAAACCATGTTTACTTGTCCATGGGGGACTTTTGCTTATCAGGTCTTACCATTTGGGTTGTGTAATACACCTACCACCTTTCAAAGGGTGGTGCTTAGTATATTTTTAGACATGGTTGGAGAAACTATAGAAGTGTACATGGATGATTTCACCATTTATGATGAAACTTTTGAAGAAGCTACAACCAATCTGGAGAAAGTACTCCAGTGGTGTCAGGAAACAAACTTGTCCCTTAGTAATGAAAAGTGTTTTATGCTAATGCAAGAAGGGATAGTGTTAGGACATCATATATCTATAGAGGGGATTAAAGTAGATAAATGAAAAATTGAAGTAATTAAAAATCTACCTACTCCCCAAACTCAGAGAGATGTCCATAGTTTTCTAGGCTCTATTGGATACTATAGGTGGTTTATCCAAGACTTTAGCAAGACTACCAAACCTCTACATACATTGTTGTCTAAAAATGTTGAGTTTATCTGGACCAGTGAGTGTGAACAAGCATTTCAGATTTTAAAGGAAATACTGACCACTGCTCCTATGTTGAGAGGTCCAAATTGGACCCTCCCCTTTCACATTTACGTTGATGCATCTAACAATGTGATAGGGGCAACATTAGGACAAAAATATGGAGATGAGTTTTATGCCATCTACTATGTCAGTAAACATCTTACAGGTGTTGAGTTCAACTATACTATCATGAAGAAAGAATTCCTTGTAGTAGTTCATGCTATTAATAAATTCCACCATTACATTATAGGTTATAAGATTTTTGTGCATACAGATCATACAACCATCAGGTATCTGATGAATAAACCTATAGTAAGTGGTAGAATTATTAGGTGGCTTTTACTATTGTAGGAATTTGATGTAACCATTGTTGACAAACCTGATAGGGATAATGTTGTTGCAGATTTTCTCTCCAGGTTAATATCTCAAGACCATACAACCATTGAGGATCAATTTCTAGATGAGCATATTTTTTCTCTGGATGAACAGATTCTATGGTATGTAGATATGGCTAATTACTTAGCCATCGTAAAGTATCTCCTGCACTCTCACCCTGAGAAGCTCAAACTTTGATAGAAAAGAGTGCAACCTTCTCATGGATTGATGGATGCCTATTTAGAATCGGGCCCGATCAAATCATGCGAAGGTGTGTTGCAGATAATGAAACCATAAAAATCCTCAAGGCTTGCCATGATGAACCATGTGGTGGTCATTTTGTAGGGAGGAGGACTGCATTTAAAGTTTTGTAGGCTAGATATTTTTGGCCTTCTTTATTTAAATATGTAGCCAAACATGTTAACCAATGTGATCAATGCCAATGAATGGGTAGACCAACTCTTCGAGATGAGATGCCACTTCAGCCCCATGTGCACATTGAACCTTTTGATAAATGGGGGATGGATTTTATGGGTCCCATCAATCCACAGTTAGGAAAAAAAAGGTATATTCTGGTTTGTACTGACTATGTGACTAAATGGGTTGAAGTGCAGGCACTATGGGACTCGAAGGAGAAGATTATAGCTGATTTCTTATATGAATCTATTTTCACCTGATTTGGTGTTCCTAGAGAAATTACCACTGATCAGGGACCTCAGTTCACCTCGAAAGTGATTCAGGAGTTGATGCAGTAGTATCGAATCTGACACAACAAAACTACCCCCTACCATCCGCAAGCAAATGGGCAAGTGGAAGTCACAAATCGGGAGCTGGAGAACATTCTTACTAAGATGGTACAACATCAGAAGGATTGGGTAACTCATTTACCGAAGTAGTGTGGGCATATCACACTACCTGGAAAACCACCACTGGATTTACACCATTCCAATTGGTGTACGAGAAAAATGCCATGATGCCAATTGAGTTCGAGATCAAAACCCTATGGACTATTGTAGAATTAAATTTAAATCTGGATGTTGCATAGAAAGACCATATTCAATAGCTCAACCAGTTGGATGAGTACCGATAGGATGCTTTGCAGCAAATAGATCATGCAGAAATAGAGGGCTCGATGGCATGACCACCACATACAACCAAAATAGTTCAAAGAGGGAGATTGGGCATTATTGTATGACTCTCAATTCTAGGAGCGAAAGGGGAAGCTTATGCAGTATTGGATGGGACCGTATGAAGTGGTTGAAATTATCAATAATGGTGTATGTGTCCGAACCATAGATGGAAGTAGCATTGTGTTGATAGTCAATGACCATCGGTTGTGGCCGTATCATGCACCACCAATCCACGTGATTGAATCCAAAGCAAGCATGGGGGAGACCCCATCATAATGAAAATTATTTTCTAGTAGTTGATGGATGCGTGTGTATCCATAAAAAAAAATATTTTATCTAGATTTTTTTGGTTTTGTTTTATTTATTATTTTGCAGGAAATCATGCCTTGAATGTAATCTATAGGCATCCTAGGAAACCTAGGCCTATCAGGCATAGGATCCATGATTCTTATTTTATTTGTGTATTTATTATTTTGTAGGAAATCGTTCCTTGAATGCAATCTGTAGGCATCCTAGGAAACCTAGGCCTATCAAGCACAAGATCCATGATTCCTGTTTTATGCTTTACATGTGTGTTTATTTTTTGTAGGACACACGACCTTGAATGCAATTTGTAGGTAGCTAGGTAAAACTAGGCCTATCAAGCATAGGCTGCGGTACCCTAAATTTTTCTTCTAGGAGGATAAATGAATGAAAGAAGAACCAACCCCCATTAGGAGGGGGTACTTACAATTGGACATGTGTATAGGTGTCTACTTCCTCACGGAAGAAAATACCTGAATACGGGTCAAGGTAGCGGATGCTGACTTTATCACCAAGGGGAAGCGCCTATATTCGGATCGATGAAAGGCACCTAACTATGGGTCAACTCAATGGACGTTGACTATCCAACCAAGAGAAGGTACCTATATCCCACATATAGCAAAGGTGCCTACATCTGTAACATTTTGAAGGCTCTTGTATTCATAAAAGGTGCCTATCTCCCATATACAAAAAGCAAAAAAATAAATTGCCTATTTGTAAAAAAATAAATTCTTATCTTTTGTAAGTACTAGTATCTAGAATGTCCAAATAAAGGAACCTATATTCATAATAACATATGATACCTGTATCCAGTAAGTCGTATTAAGGTGCTTGTATCCTAGTTACATGGGTGCCTCTATCCGTAATACAAAGAAGAGTGTCTGTCTTCCACCACACCGAGTGATTGTATGCAATACAGAGAAGGGTGCCTATCTTCTAACAAATCAGGTACCTATATCCCTAATACAAAGAAGGGCACCTATCTTCCACATGAATAAGGGTGCTTGTATTCCAACACAATGATGACTCCTATCTTCGGCATCGAAGAAGCGGTCGAAGCCATGTTGGCACCAAAATCCATGCGTAGTCAAAGTCAAACTTTTTCATGGATGAAAGTATGTCTATTTTTCTTTTCATCGATGAAATCTATTTACTTCTCAATTATTGATCGACGAAGTTCATGATTTTTCATTGGTGACCCATGCATGCTCCCAAGGCACAAATAAAATAGCTTCCAAGGAGGGGACGTGTGTCATCCCACGGTAAAATAAAAATTCCATGTTTTCTTTAGTTTTTTGCATGAGACCTCGAGACTAATAAAATTGCAGTACCCAATGATGATTCATTTTGACATGATTACTTCGCATGAAAAAATGCACACCATTCATTTGTCCCAGAGACACTATTGTCACGCATCGACCAATCAAATTGCATCACCAATATTTGCATATCATAAATCATGAAACACCATCTAGGTATGTACTGAACTTTCTATTATGTGTGTGCATGATTTTCATAAAGAAAATATTTTTGTATAATGTGTTGGCACATGTCCCACGAAACTTGTATCCAATCATACAAGCCCAAAATGTACTACGCCATGTGGTACCCGTCTAAATCTGGCACATGATTTTAGATTTAATTATGTATATTACCCATAATTACTATTGATTACGAGGAGATAGGTGCCCTGTATGCATGGATACAGTCGCACGCTTTGGCATGTTATAAACTAGAAATAGTACCTATTTTGCAAACACAAAGAAATCCAGAGAATAGAGTCGATAACCACCATGGGAGGACCTTCAACTAATCATGCTTTGAAGAAGAATGAGCCTTGAGATCTTTCAAGCATAACTAGAGATGTCAAGAACTAGTTTGAGGCTACGGGATGGATGGAGTATTATCGCTTGGTTAGCTAGGATCAAGACCTTGTGGTGGCATGCAAATTTGCAGCCTCAATGGATGATGGTATCGTACGGATGCATGGACTAGTCATACCAGTCATAGAGGCATATATTGTGAAGGTGACTGGTCTTCCATGCACAAGGGATCGGACGTATAAGGAGGATAGTATAGCATGATGCATGCAATGATTTTTTGGGAAGCCATCAATGTAGACAACATGCGTAGGGTTACCAAAATGGCATATGCCAGACCTTTGGAGGAATGTGTTCGAGCAAGTGGCTCGATTTTTCACTTGCACTAGCAAGTATTCCTGGTTGAATGCCAACCATTTCAGATTTCTCAATCATCTACTGCATGGGGATAAAATCAATATTCCCTACTACTTAATGTGTGCCCTAAAATATGAATCTAGTTGGTACCGAGTAGGAACAGTAATGATATTAGGGCATCACGGGCTGATTTTAGCCCTAGTTCGATATGTCATGGTGCATAGGGATGCACCAACCACTAGATAAAATATCTGAAGGTGTTGCTTCAGATATAGCTAGGGAGTAGTATGGGGAATAAAATGTGTGTGACTCCCATAGTCATCAAGTTGCAGAAACAACAGGGCAAGCAGAATCAGACCCTTCTACCATAATACCATCACCTGCCTCCCAACATAGCCATTCTACAAGGAAGGTAGGACAAGATTGATAGAGCTATATGGATGAATTTACATGTAAGAAGAGGTGGAGAAAAAAGAAGCCAGATATAGGGGTAGGGTCCAGCCAACACTTACGGTGCAGTCAATGCCAAAAAGCACCTGAGACAGAAGCAATTTTCACTCAGTCAAAATAGCATGGCAAATGAAAGTGCAATAAGAAACGAGATAGAGGCACAACCAAAGAGAGAAAGTGTTGAAACAGGGAATACTAGTAGGCCATTATTGAAACAGGAGATTATCAGCATCAATTGCCATGAAGACATGTCAAAAATTAGGTATGGGGGGATGATGAGCACCAAAAATACTCATTTTTTGTATGCTTGAATGAAATGAATGTGTGGCATTATTTATTAGAAATGTATTTTTTATGAGATTTTTGTATACATTTAATTGAAAATGATGTATTTTACCTAATGTGTGTTTTGAGTAAAAATT
Source organism: Wollemia nobilis (assembly GCA_028583015.1). NCBI lineage: Eukaryota > Viridiplantae > Streptophyta > Pinopsida > Araucariales > Araucariaceae > Wollemia > Wollemia nobilis. The sequence goes on along the minus strand of JAQPPZ010006183.1, from coordinate 3,995,037 downwards.
GTGTGTAAATTCAATACCTTGTGTATTTTTGCATCTTTTTAGTCAAGTTCCAATGCGGACCTAGCATTTGAAAACTTTCATAACACAATTAAGGAATGGTTGGTGATTAAACAACAATAATGGCAAAGGAGTAATGTGTTCCAAAAATGCTAAGGTATGGTGTTTTTTTCCCGACCATAGGCCGAAAGGTGCATATCTTCTAGTAAAAGTGAAGTGCTTATCTCCTAGTACACAGTACAAGCATCTGTCTCCCAACAACAAATTGGACGGTGCTTGTCTCCTAGTACACAGGACGAGTACCTATCTCCTACTAACAGGTTGGATGACATCTGTCTCTCAAAAATAGAATAAAACTCTTATTGTTTGACATTAAAAAAAAGTGATGTCGAACAACACATGTACCCAAACAAAATAAAAATGTGCACGTTGACTGTGAAGTTTGAGACCATGTATAAAATTAGATGCATTTCGCTAAAGACAGCATAGGGAATGCTATGATTATCCCATAAGGGTTAATTTTAGCGTGACTCCTCTTTTATTAGGCATTGAATTATTTTATGTGTGCCCATCGTAGCGAATCGCATTAGAATAAATTAGCAGCATCTAAATTTGTAACAAGGGATGGTTGCATTCTGTATAAAAATGCAAACCACCTCTGAAGAAAGGATCCCAAAATTGCTTTGTAAAATTGGTATTGCATAATAAAATCTTGAGTGTTTGATTATTTCACTTTGTTCAGAGAGTGATCGCGTGAATTAACTAGGTGGATGTCTGCAGGAGTCTGGGCCCACTCTAGGCAGTATTTCTCCCCTATTTTTTTTTCTACTTTCATTATTTAGTTTCTGCTATTTATTTTCTGCAAGTGTGTTTTCCTGTTTTATTTATTTTTGCATAGACTATTTAAATTCTGCATTTTCCTGCTTTATTCAATTATGCAAGTGTGTTTACTTTCTTGCAATTTATTTTCGTGCAATTTCCTTTCATTCATGTATTTGATAGTTGTAGACCCAAAATTTTTGTACCCCTTTCTTCCAAGCTAATGGATTCATGCCTGAAATAGGGAGGGAAAATGATGTATCTACACCTCGAACGAGAAGCACTTGAGTTGTGCTCTCCTTGATTTTTGTCAACGAATTGGGTGGGGTTCACTAGGAAACACTTTCTATGGTGGTTTCCATGCCTAGGTAAGGTGGATTTTTGTTGAATTCTTTTTATGTGCATACACTTAGGGTTTGGCCAAAATGCAACTATTGCCTAGCTATATGCATTTCAAATTTCAATGAAAACAAAGTATATAGATTCTAACTAGAATGCTTTGTAAATATAACTATGATGCAATGATTTTGTAGATATTGAAAGCAAAAGGTGAGGTTTATGCTAGCGTATTGTTTTTTTTTGTGTTTTCTGTTTTATGTTTTTCAACTTAATGTACTAGATACAAAATGATGTACCTAAATTCCTATTTTTGTTCTTTGGAGGCTTTAACAGATGCAATTGATGTAAAAATTGATATAGCTAAGTTTATCTTTTTGCTCTTTTTCATTTTTCAAAACTAGCATAATTGATATACAGCTAAATCTATGTTTTTGAGTTTTTCAACTAATATGATTGATGTAAAATGATGCAACTAATTTTGTATTTTGATATTTTCTTTTGAGTTTTTCAAATAGTATTATTAAATGCAATATATGATATAATTAAATCTATGTTTTTATCCTTTTGTATTTTCTTTTGTTGTATGTAGATGTTTCCAAAATAGAATGTTGTGAAATTATGTATCGAAAATTACAAAAAAGATAGATTCAGAGTCTTACCTGATCCAGATGTCTGCAATCATATGCATTCGGCTATGTTAGGTAGATTCTGGTCTATCAGATAAATTTGGATCTATCCAAATTGAATTCATACCAGTTCAAATCTGTAAGAAGAATTCAGATCCATTTGAATCCATTTGAAATCTACAAATCCATGGCAAGACACTAAAAATTATAGTTAGAGGTGGGGAATCTGCTTAGGCCATAGTTAAATCCTAGCTTGTGACAGTTAGATCCCCTCGGTTCTTTAGCCAACCGTAGAAAAAAATATGGATTTATAGATCTAAATGCACAATGTATGAATTTCATGAAATAAAATACTAATAGCAGTACGTATAGTAAAATAATAAGATCTTAAAGAGGCTATAATACTAATATGCATCAGTATGAATAAACCTGCAATCACAATTTTGCCCCTAGCATAGATCTATATATTTTTGGGTATCAACTGTAAATTTGGATGGATCAAAATATGTTCTAACCTGCAATGTCTATATCTGTGAATATGCAACAGTTAGATCAAAATAATTTTGGATGTATAAGAAATTCAGGCAGATTCGAATGTGTAAAAATATTGTAAAATAAAAAGTGTAAGCTATGAACAAACAAGATCTGAATCAACAACATTCATGCTCATCTCTGGTATACTCTGAACGATGATTTGATGTCAAAGTCCCCATTGAAAACTGCAACAAAGTACAAGCAATCCTCTTATCCACATAGATTTACCTGTAAAATCACCATTAGGTTTGTCTAAGGGGAGTCTGTAGGATTTATTATCTAGGGTAGGTCGAGAAAAAATAGAGGGCGACCAAGATAGATCGAGCTTGTGAGGGAAAATTTAGCATTTTTTCAATATGTACAAATTTGGATGGATCCAAATTTGTCAAAAATTTGGGGTTTTCCAAATTAGGTGCAGAATCCAAATAACACATCTAAATTAGGTGTACATGGAATTTGGATAAATCCAAACCGATCTGAATTTTTCGGGACCATCTAAATTTTCCAAAAAAAATAGGGAAACAAGAAAAAATCAATTTTATCCATCACAAAAATCGAGGTAAAAATTGAAGGGTGGAAAGTACATTGTTAGGGAGTAACAACATGTTGGCTAGGGAGTGGGAATTTTGTAATGTATCAAAATTCCTTGGCTACATTTTGCCCCCTCTTTGGTGCATTTATGAACAATAAATGCATCAAAGAAAGATGTAGCAAAAAAAGGTAGTTACGTTGCAAATTTACCAAAATTTTGTTCAAATTTTATTTTATTTTTATTGTCTAGGGTATCCCTTTCGAGTTTTGTTAAAAAATTTGAAATTTACTGTAAAACTCAAATTTTGAAGCGAAAAATGGGTTAAAAAGGGCTATAAAATAGGAAATTAGGGTAAAAACCCTAATTCATTTTTACCCTCACTATTCTTGGAAATTGAGCTCTAGATAAAAATGGTGACTTCTGAGCATCAGGAAGATGTAGTTCGAGCGGGAAGCAACAGATATAGCATCAAGATGCAGGTAAGCATTCTGATCAATTCGAATTTTGCATTTTTTAGTCTAATTTTTATATTTTTAGAAATTTAGATGTGATCTGCCATCACCTAGTTGCAACAACAAATTCGGACCAATCTAACAAATTCAAACGTCCAAATATCGGTTTGAGGAGTCAAATTGGCATTTAGGCTAGCTGCATTGAAACTTTAGAGGCACAGCTCGCGTAGTCGCAGACTCTATTGAGTCAAGCTTAGGCTCATTTGGCTCGGAGTTAGGGACATGGGTCATCTCACTAGACACAGTCACGGTCACACTAGACAAGGAGTGTGGATTTAGGCCAGTCCTCAAGGAGCAGCATATTACAAAGTGTACTGATGATGGTGTAGGCAGAGGCTATTTTTAGCATCTTAGTGGACAACATTCTATCAGACACTCTACTTTCAAGCAATTCCTAAGGACCATAGGGCTCCATTACCCCTAGAGTTAGTAGCTCTAAGCCACTCTAGATCAGTTTCTAGGTAAGTGTCTAGGGCTCCTCAGTTTCAGGTGCTCATACATCCTCCAGATGATGATACACAGAGTTCTAGGGGTTTTATAGGATGATATACCAAGGCTTTATTTTATGGTATACCCCCTAGTGATTGAGTATGTTGGTTTTGATTGTGGCATACCAGTTGATCATTTTGTATCTTATGTACTTTTTTAAGATATATATATATATATAACAACTGTTGTTCTTTTTATATTTGATCTTTATGTTTATATATAGTGCAAATTATGATTTGTTTTTGTGATGATCATCATAATCATGCTTATGATCGTGTTTGATTTGCTAATGTTGTTGTATCATGCTTTAATCAGAGTATTATTGTAGAAATATGAAATATAATTTGATGTAGTTGATGTTTTTTAATGTAGTATGATTGAATTGTTTGGAGAAGACAAATTGTTTGAAAAATGCACCCTTACAAATTTTGATCAGTTAGCAATAAACCTCGAGGATGTGTGCTTGTATATGACTATTTATGGAGGATGCCCCTCGCGTTGGTCATGAAGTGGATCCTGTGTGAGGTTTTGTCATATTACTAACATCAAAGGGTTGTGATCAACAAAAGTAATTTGAAATTTTATTGATTAAAAGTGATAAGTTGATGATAAGTATTTTGTGGTTTTGAAAATTAATTTTGATTTAATCTTAAGAGAAATTTGATGTAATGAGGGTGATTAAGCATGAAAAATTAGATAGAGGACTTGCGCTAGGCATAATATTCCTAGTGTGAAGTAAATAGAGAGATTTTATGAGGGTTATCTCATGCCATCATCATGAAGTCTATATGAAACTACATGACCAAGCAGTTATATGTGATCAAATGCAAGCTTGTGTAAATGATAAGATGAATTGAATAAACTGTACTAGGTAATAAATAAGAGATGCAAAATTAATTGGTATGATGGGCCAATTGCTTATGCTAACAGTCATACAAATCCATGAGAATATGGTGACTTCCACTAATCAAAACTCAAGGAGAATCTTGGTCATTTTAAGATGAAATTGAGTTTATCAAGAACCAGTGTGTGATTTGTGTATTCATTTTCTATCTTGACCTTAATTATGATACAAAATCTCTCAAGGATCAAATGTGTGTGCTTATGAAGTTCATTTACCAATTTTGAGTAAGGTAATGATGCAAACCAATTTTAAGAACCTTGTGTGTGCAAATGAGGAATTTATTTACCATGATTTTATGCATGCGGTTAGACTTAACTACTATGTAATACAAGCTACCAAAAGCTATTTGATCCACAAGCTGACATTGGTCTATACAAAAGAAGGTCTCTAATGTGATAGATATATCGTCATGCGTAAGACTACCCTATTGCCAGGTGGGATTCATTCAGCCCATTTATGTAATAGGGATCACCCCATGGTTTTTGAATAACTGAGGAATTCCAGGGATTCAAGCTCATTACCCCCTTATTTTCTTCTGATTTTTAGGTAGGGATTCTTGTTCATTTTTGAACAAGGGGATTTATTTGTTTTGTAGAAAAAAAGTTCTTTTTTTTATTTCAGGGGGTACTTGCTCAAATTAGGTGAAGAGCAAGGGATTTTATTCGAGTAGGGGGGAGCTTGTCCTTTTGCCAATTCTCAGCATTCTAGACCATGCGCATAATAGGATAGCAAGGGAAACCTTTCACTTAAGGAGCTAGGACTACTATGTAGCATCATCTTTCCTTGTGCAAAATCATTTTAAGGTATGTAAGTGTGTTTTGGTTCAAAAGAGTGGCAGAATCAGTTCCCAAAACTCAAAATTTCTTAATGAGAAATAGTGATTTTGGTTCAAGAGAGATTTATAATCAATATCAAAAATCAAGATTTTATTTAAATGTGAATTTGTGAGTGGTTCAAGATAAACTCTAAATTTTGTCAAAGAAAACCAAGATTGACTATGAATCTTAATAGCATCAGTCTAATATTTAGGTGATATAATAACTGGATGTGACTATATACCATATGCAATTGGACAAAAAAAACTCATTAAGAAATATAGGATAAATGCAACTATATAAAATATGATTTATGGTTTATGTAATGTAATTGTGGAGATGATAGTTGTTCTAGATAAGCTATATGTAAACCTAAATGACATGCATAGGTGAATGAAAATAAAACTCCAAAAGGCCAAAGAAAAATGATAAGATGTGTTGAACGCGCTATGAGTGTAGCGCTTGCTAATAGCCAAGAATAGAAGAGATATACCCACTAGGATGTGTGCTTGCAAATGGTCGAATGGAGGCTGCCCCTCACTCGTGACCATGAAGCTATCCACTATGGGGTGCTAAGATGATGGGAATGATATTTCTAAAGCAAGTACTAATAGGGTTGTATATTAAAGTGCATGAATCAAGGCCAATGAAGCAAAACAAGAACTATATCCCTCGCCTTGGGGAGATATAAGCAATGAAAAATTTTCCAAGTCAAGGGATATAAAATGGCATGAGTGAATACAATGATGGAAATGTAATGATTGAAATACAAACTAGATGAGAATGCAATACCTATGTATAACTTTTGTTTGATTTGATTTGATTTTTTCTTTTTTTTTTCTTTTTTTTGTTTGACTTTTTTGTTTTTTTTATAATGATGGAATTGGTGGTATATACAAGATGATCTATATACACTATACAAGGTGATTTGTGCATAGCATTTCTAAGGTGGATTCAAAATAAAAAGAGGTTTTGAAGGAAAATTTGGTTGTGGTGAAGGTGATTGAAGCTGATTTGTTGGTGGTTGAGATTGTTGTGATGAAGAATGATGATCAGATATAGATGAAGAAAAGTGATGGACAGAAGGTGGTGATGATGATAAAGAGAAAAATAATAGAGAACTTGATGTGATGATGATAAAGAAAGAGAGAATGAAGAACAAAAGGTGACGAACAAAAGGTGGCAATGATGATAAAGAGGAAAATAATAGAGAACTTGATGTAGTGATGATAAAGAAAGAGAGAATGAGGAACAAAGAATCCCTATGAATAGGAGAGGTTCACAAAAGTTCCAAAAGGGATATCTTAGTTGGAGGGTTGACCCACTGTTGTTGAATGTCGAAGGAGACTTTAGGTTGAGGCTTCAATATTAAAGGTGTATTTTCTATGACTGTATCCTCTTTCTGATTATTCTTCAAAATTAAGAGAGGTCTTGAAGGTTGGTTGGATGAAGAATTTATCTCTTGCTTATCAAATTGAGTAGGTTGAGCTTTAACTTGTTTTCTTGTAGTCTTAGCTACGATATCAATAATATCATTATGATGAGACATATTAGGATATGACACTTGATTGGTTTCTTGTTGTTGATGATTGAATAGGGGTTTTTGGAAGATCCCCATGTCTTGATTGGTTGTGGGTGTAGGAGGTTGATTTTTTGTTGGAGGATTATGATCAAGAATAGGTTGAAAGTCCTCTACAACAAAATGACCTACATCAATCAAGTCTTGAATCACATATCTCAACTTCTTACATGTTTGTGTCATGTGTCCATCCACTCTATGATATTCACAATGTAGCTCAGGCTTATACCAATCTATTGTGATATCAGGTTGCCTTATGGGTGGTAACTCAATCATGTTTGTATCTAGAAAATACTTGAGGATTATAGTCATTGGTTTATTGATCTTAGTAAATTTATGTGGTGAAGGTTTTTGAGGGGCTTTCAACATTTTTCTCATGATATTTTCAATAGCAGGATGTACCGGTTTATTGCCTATTTTTTCATGATTGTAGGTAGAATGATGATAGGTAGGTTGTGAAGTATGGTGTGAGTGCATGGTAGGATTGGAAGAAAAAGTATTTTCTTGTTGAAATGAATGTGTTGTGTTGAAAGAAGAATGTTGAAATGGTTGTGATTGCAATAATGGTAGAGAAGAATTATATGTGGATTGAAAAGCATGACATGGATGTGTGGTGGAAATGGTAACATCATTATGAAGAGGATTGAAAAAGGGAGGATTGTTTTGTTGAGGTGGATATATAGTTTGGAAAGAAGAATATGGAAGTGGTTGTGGAGGAAATTTTGATGGGAAATATGGTGGAAAGGAAAATTGTGGAGGGATTGGTTGAGTAGGAAAGGATGAAATATGAGGAAATTGTGATAAAGATGATGTTGAATATGGATGAAGTTGTGAATGAGGTTGGCCATAATCAACCAATGTAGTTGATGGAATTCCCCTAACATTGTTGATTGGGGTAGTAACATAAATAGGTTCATATTGAATTGGGTTATTTGCAAGACCCATGATCTCTTCACCATTTCTAAAAGTGATATTCATTTTTTTTTTTTTTTATTCATTTATTTATTTATTTATTTATTTATTATTTTTTCTTTTTTTTTTACCTTAGAAGAAAACAAAGTTATTTTTTTTTAAATAGAGAGAAAGCAATGATTTCAAAATGATGGTGTTTTCATGTTGGGTTCACCAAAGAATATAGACCCAAAATTTCTACACCCCTTTATTCTAGGCTAATGGATCCGCACCTAAAAGGGGAGGGAAAATGATGTATCTACACCTCGAACAAGAAGCACTTGAGTTGTGATCTCCTTGATTTTTGTCGATGAATTGAGTGGGGTTCACCAAGAAACACTTTATGTGGCGGTTTCCATGCCTAGGTAAGGTGGATGTTTGTTGAATTCTTTTTATATGCATACACCTAGGGTTTGGCCAAAATGCAACTATTGTCTAGCTATATGCATTTCAAAGTTCAATTAAAACAAAGTAAATAGATTCTAACTAGAAATATTTGTAAATCTAATTATGATGCAATGATTTTATAGATATTAAAAGCAAAATATGAGGTTTATGCTAGCGTATTGTTTTTCTTTGTGTTTTGTGTTTTATATTTTTCAACTTAAAGTACTAGATGCATAATGATGTAACTAAATTCCTATTTTTGTCTTTTTGTTCTTTGGAGGCTTTAACAAATGCAATTGATGTAAAAATTGATATAGATAAGTTTATTCTTTTTGCTCTTTTGTGTTTTTCAAAACTAGCATAATTGATATACAACTAAATCTATGTTTTTGATCTTTTTCCTTTTGAGTTTTTCAACTAATATGATTGATGTAAAATGATGCAACTAAGTTTGTATTTTGATCTTTTCTTTTGAGTTTTTCAACTAATATGATTAAATGCAAGATATGATATAATTAAATCTATGTTTTAATCCTTTTCTATTTTATTTTTCTTTTATTTTGTTGTATGTAGATGTTTCCAAAATAGAATGTTATGAAATTACAATATGGAAAATTATAGAAAAGATAAGCTCATATTCTTACCTGATCTGGATGTTTACAATCATACACATTCAACTCTATTAGGTAGATTCGAGTCTATCAAATAAATTTGGATCTATCTGAATTGAATTTGAACTAGTTTGAATTTTTCGGAAGGATTCAGATCCGTTCAAATCCATTTGAAACCTACAACTCCATAGCAAGACACTAAAAAGTATAGTTAGAGGTGGGAGGTCTACTTAGGCCACAACAGATCCTAGTATGTGACAGTCAAATCCTCTCGGTTCTTTATCCAATAATAGAAAAAGTGATGGATTTATAGATCTAAATGCACAATGTATGAATTTCATAAAATAAAATACTAACAATAGTACGTACAGTAAAATAATAAGATCTTAAAGAGGCTATAATACTAATATGCATTAGTATGAATAAACCTGCAATTGTAATTTTACCCCAACATAGATTTGTATGTTTTCAGATATCAGTTGTAAATTTGGATGGATCTGAATATGTTCAAACCTACAATGGCTATATCTATGAATCTGTAATGGTTAGATCAAAATAATATTGAATGCATAATAAATTTGGATGGATTCGAATGTGTAAAAATATTGTATTCTATGAACAAACAAGATCTAAATTAACAACATTTATGGCCATCTATGGTAGTCTCTGGAACGATGATCTAATGTCAAAGTCTCTACCAAAAACTACAACAAAGCATAAGCAAACCTCTTCTCCACTTAGATTTACCTGTAAAATCGTCGTAAGATTTATCTAAGGGGGGTCTACAGGATTTAGTATCCAGGGTAGGCCAAGAAAAAAGGAAGGGCGACCAAGATAGGTCGATTTTGTTAGGGAAAATTTAGCATTTTTCCAATCTGGACAAATTCAGACGGATTCGAATTTATCAAAAATTTGGGTTTACCCAAATTAGGTGCATAATCCAAACAGCATGCCTAAATTAGGCTCAAATAGGATTTGGATGAATTCAAACTGGTCCAAATTTTTCAAGACCGTATGAATTTCTTGAAAAAAGGAGGAAATGGGTAAAAACCAGTTTTATCCATCACAAAAATCGAGGCACGGAGTTGAAGGGTGGAAATTACATTGTTAGGGAGTAACAACATGTTGGCTAGGGAGTGGAAATTTTATAATGTGTTAAAATTCCCTGGCTACAATAGTTTAAATTAGTTTTCCTACAATTTCCAATAGAATTTACTTTATTGTAATTCAATTCTGTTGGTTTGGTTGAACTTCAACTACACAACAACAACCACCTCCCAAACCAAAGTGACACATAGGACTCATCTCTAGTTTACTGCAGGCATATACTTTGCATTGGTACTCAGTAAGTTTACAAACCTTCGGATTGATAAAATTAAATGGAAGCATAATTAGCTATTTTCATAGACATATTTTTTGCTCACCACTATCCTTCATTTCCCTCTTACACTTGGAGGGTTGGCTAGCCTAGCCTCTTTAAGTTGTTGGGACATAGAAGGTCCCAAGTTCAAATATCTTCTATGTTATTTCTTTTTTTATAATTGATGACATCAGTAAAACCTACAATGATATGGCAATCAGTGATGATATGGCATACCTTAAGACATGGAACTCGGTGATGATATGGAACCCCTTTTGCATAGTATAAATGACATGGAAGGATATTATGGATGTCATGTGGTAGTCCACACAACTGATGTGGAAATCTATATAGTTGAGGTGGTGGCCAATGCATAAATCATGAGGTGACACACAAAAGCTGACATGGTGGTCCATATAGTTGATATGGTAGTAGATGCATGAATCCTAAGGTGACATATGGTATTCCATATAGGTTATGTGGAAAAACACATGGTATTTGAAGAAGACACTAACATAGCTAGTGATGTGCCATGAGTCCTTATGTTACATGTGGCAAAGGCAGGGCCTAACATATATGTTGAAGTGGTAAGATTTGATTGGACTAATGTGGTAGGCCATACACCACTTGGAATATATAAATATGAATTCAACTAATAATATTCAACCAACTCATCAAACTTGATAATTAGATTACACAATCATCAACAAACATGGTGATGCATAAATTTTAGAGCAAATCAAGAAGCAACAAGTGGCATAGTGTGGTTCATATATCATATAGTAAATCAAACCATGATAAGTGGCATCATATGATATGTTGATATATTGGATAATTAGTGGGATCTTTGTACCTCCTTAGCCACTCACACAACAACATATGACAACCTATGTAAAAGGTTTTAATTTTTTCAAAGTCTTTGGAGGCAATTTTTGTGATTTTAGGACAAAAATTATGGGGGATCATAATTTTTTAATATGGAAGTATTTTTAACCCCTTTTTCAAAATACAAGGTTTTTTAATCTTTGGATTGGCAGTGTTATTTCTAGTGACAATTACAAGTAGATTTTTGAATTTTAGTAGAATAGTTATGGATTATCATGTTCCCTTGTTACGTGGTCCTAACTATACTACCTAGAAGATCAAGATTGAAGCTTTACTCCAAAGCAATGGGCTACTCAAATATGTGAATGGGAAAGAGGTTAAGTTGCTTTACAAGGATATGGAGGAGTCTCATGGTGTCATCACCCTTCATGTTGACAAAGTATATAAAACTCATGTTAGCAACACCACAAATCCTAAAGTACTACTTGAGAAATTTTAGGGGTCATATGATCAAATTAAATCCATACAAATCAATATATTAGAGGCTAAGCTTGTAACCTTATCCATGAACTTATTTGATACCATTGATGAGTATGTCATTTAATTCAGGATACTACAAGAATATATTTGAATTGTAAGAGGAATTCCCAAGGAGAGAAGAGGAGGACTGAAGCATAGAAGAAAAATGGGAACACTAAACTACTTAATTTAATCTTCAAAAATGTGTATAAAACATATGAGATAGTTGTTATTTTTGGGATGCTTTGCATGTACTTTGTAGATTATTTTGCACCACCCATTGATAAGGTATTTAATTACTTTTTGCATCATCAGGCTAGAATAAATAGTTGTAAAATTTTCTATTTTTAATAGAGATCATCCAAAAGAAGCTGAATTCATAATGACAAAAGGCCCAAACAAAATAATAAGAAGCTCAAGAAGCCTACTTGTAAGTTTTACAAAAAGGAAGGACACAAGGTAGGATTTTATAGAATTAGATTAAGAAACTTGAGGAAGTATTAATTAAATACCATTAGCTCAACCGATTATATTCCTTAACTTTCAAAGAGGAGACCCATGTTCGAATATTTCCAAGCTATTGTAATACCACTATGTGGTCATGATGTAATATACATATGGCCCATTTCAATCCCATATAACCCATTCAAAAAAATCTTGAGAAAGCAACAAGAAAGGAGGTATTGGTGTTGCTCTCTTTTATGCACAAGGTGGGGATAGTTTTGATAGGGAAACCTCACAAGCTCATATTATAGTTCATTTTGTATATTGGACATCAACCTCTTCATATGAATGGATGGTAGATTCAAGTGCTACTAGGCATGTGATAAAGCACAAGCATCTTCTTCAAGACTATAACTAAACACATGTAGGGAAATATATTATGATTGGAGATGAATCTTCATTATAGGTTGTATGGATTGGAAATTTTAGCACTGGATCTTCATAATTTGATTAGGTACTTCATGTCCTTAATGGTATCCTTAAACTTTTTTCTATTTATTACATTACTAACACAAGTAAGAAAGTATAATTCTGGTCTAATGGGTAATTAAGGATATAGAAAATGGGTTCAAAATAGTTGCTTTTAATTATTATGATAAGACTGACCACATGTATAAGTTGGGAGAAATACCTACCCCTTTTGCCACTATTTCTATAAGAAAAAATTTTATTTCTATGATTATTTATGTTGATAATGAGAGTTATAAATGACATCATAGGCTTGGGTATCTCAGATATGGTTCCTTGAGATACTTAAGGCAATATCATATGGCTTTTGGGCTTTCACACATATCTCTTCCAAGTATTTTGTGTGAGGAAAATATTTTGGGAAAACGTCATACATAAACCTTTTCAAAAGGTATTTCTAGAAAAGAATCTCATCATTTGGATATCATACATAATGATATTTGTGGATCTATGGGTCCATCATCTCTTTTATAAAATATGTACTTTCTTTTTATTGATGATTTCTCTAGATATGTGTGGTTGTACACTATCTATAATAAGGATGAGGTTCTTAAGAGGTTTAATACCTTCAAGGATCTTGTTGAAAATTGGCCATATAGGAGAATAAAATGTCTCAAGACATATGGGATGGTGAATATATTAGCTATGCTTTTCATTTTTTTGGTTTCTCATGTGATTACATGTCAAAGGACTGTTCATTATACTCCTAAACAAAACGGTGTGCCTAAGAGATAAAATAGAGTAATCATGGAGTTGGAACGATGTATGATTCATGCCAAGCAGATGGATCATAAGTTTTGGGTGAAGTTGTCACTTGTGCATCATACATCATCAACATGATTCCTACTAAGTCTGTTTAGGACATTACACCTTTTGAGATATTGATAGAGGATAAGCCATATGTGTCCCAATTCTATATATTTTGGTCTTTATAATGGGCTCACATACCTAAGGATATTCAAATAAGAAGACACCAAATAGTCATAATTGTATCTTTTTTGGTATTCTAATACCTCAAAGGCATATTTTCTTTATGATACTTAAAGGCGTGATGTTTTGATTAAGAGATATGTCATCTTTGATGAGGTTTTTTCTAGGTACTCCTTCCACCCCACCACCTAAGTTTTGGGCTATAGATTACTTTAATTCTTTGCCTATTCTAGATTCAACAAGTTATTCTAAGATTTTGATTTTCTCTATTCTTATTAGAACATCCTCTCCTTCTTCCTTGAGTGGATCTTCCTTGTCTATCAATTTGAACCCTTCATGCATAGCTTCCTCTTATATAGAAGTAGGGTAGGCTGAGTAGGATACATTAGTTCAGAATGCTTCAACCTTGCATGATGAGGTGAGTTGTGATGATTTGGATTCTTAAGCTTTATTTTTTAATGTTGAGATAGCATAAGATACACATGACTCTATGGTTCATCAAACACACAAGTGGGTTAAGATCATTATAAAGGAGGCTTAGCCTATTCTGTCTCTCAAGCCACATAAAAAGGTTCCTTCTTGAGCATTGCTTTTGAATATAGCTTATTCTTAGGATCCTCTCACATATTTTCAAGCTAAGGATAAGATATAATGGAAATATATTATAGCAGTAGAGTATGAGACATTGATGAAGAATAGAAATTTGGAGTTGATCCCTCTTATAGAAGGGAAGAATGTTGTTCGATATAAATGATTCTATAGGATCAAGTACACATTGGATGGTCAGGAAAAGGAAAAAAAAGCACATATTTTTCTTAGGTCTTTTCTCAATAGGAAGGAGTGGATTATTCAAGACTTCTTCACCATTGGCAAGGATGGACTTCGTCAAAGTTATTTTTTTCATTATTACCTCCTATGGATGGAAGATTCATTAGATGGATGTGAAGAGTGTCTTTCTACATGGTAGCTTCAATATGAAATCTACATACAACAACCACCTATTTTTGAGCTTGAGGGACCTATTCCATTGGTTTATTATTTGACTAGGTTCTCATATGGACTTAAGTAGGATCCTTGTATATGGTATGATAATATCAATTCCCTTTTCTTAGTTGTGGATTTCAATAATGTGAGGCTAAACATGATGTTCACATTAAACATCAAGATCAAAAAAATTTGGTGATTATGTTGTATGTTTATGATCTTCTCATCACTTGTAGCTTTTCTACTCTAATTTAGGACATGAATTCATGACTTTGTTCCACCTTTGAGATGATATATTTGGGGATTTTGCATTATTTAAGGGATTAAAATTTATCAAATAGACCGGAATTACTATTTATTAGCCCAAGTAAGCTTTGTATCTTCTTCGACGGTTCAACATGGAGGAGCATAAGCCTTCTTAAACCTCTTTACCTCAAGTCTAAAACTTTGGGCTAATTGCTCCACACCCTTGATTGAGGTAGGACTTTTGTATCTTACTCACTTTAGACCAAATATAGCCTTTGCAATTAGCTATTATTCTATATACATATAGGTATTATTGAAAAGAGGACCTACAATACAAAGCACTACAAAATAGAGCACCAAAAAAACAATAATAATTTACAAAAAAAACATATCCCAATTGCATGTTGTTAACAAAATTGAAGAGGAAGGATCATTTTCATGATATTATTTTCAAAGAATGTTTATACATTTAATAGAAGTACAAAATAGTTATAAGCAGTTTCTATAATGAGCACCTAACTAATACGTTATTTAGCTTGTTCAAATCAACCCGCCTATCATTAAGTATTACAAAAATAATAATTATTTAACATTATCCCCCTTAATGCTTAAGGTTCTAATTTTTAAATTCTTGAACAAAACATTCTCTTCAACTTGCTATTGCACATACACCTGCACCATAATGCATTTACATATTTTTGAACCACCTACTAGTGTTTTTTTTTTCAACATGGGTTTGATCCCATGACTCATCCCATAAGTGTCTTTATGGTAACCTTCTTATCATACTAGATTGTATGGATAACCAATCATTGCAACCTCTAGGTGTAATAAATTAAATTACTACTTACGAGGTTCACTCTATTGTTTTCACATTAAAACTTATCTTTTTTTAACCAAAATGATATACATAAAATGGCTCCACCAAAGCCCTCTTAATGTGAAGTACATAACCAATACTTATCTCTATACTTAGGATTCATACCTAAACTCCAATTAATACATTTAACTTTTTGTAAAAATAACACATCTGGCTTATGCTTCCAAACTACCACACCCACCCTATTTTTCCTATTTTGATGTGCCCATAACATTCTAAGACATTAGCTTTAAATGCATTCTATATCATGCAAAGAAATGGTGTCTTTGGTTGACACCCCAAATGAATTGCCATTCAACAAATCAGAATCAGCATCAACATCCAATTTTGAATGCATTCACTTCATGAAAGACTTAGAATGACTACACCTAACTGGATACTTGGAATAGAGTCTCACTACAGAAGAGGACATTAATCGATTAACCAACCCATTAACAAATTCATAATAATTTTTAGTCAAATGAAGAGAGGACATGGAAGCATCCTTTCATTTTTTTCTTTCTCATGTGTGGGACATTGCTTCCACACATAATCTTCATCCAACAATTCTCATCACTTCCCCTTTTTCCTTTGGGGATACTCTTGTTGCTACTCTTTCTCTTTTAGCGTAGATCTACTTCTTATCTCTTTTTTTAATTTGATTACTCTAGATATCATACTTTGTTAAAGTTATTAATCAACTAATACTTAAATCTAGGACCTCCATCTATTTTCTTAATAAGTCATATGTGGCTTCTATTGGGGCCACTCCCATCAAAATACCAAAATATTACATTTGTTGCAGCATATCTTTTTATCACAACTTTTTCATTTTTTTTCTGTTAAATATATTCTTCAACTTCCTTGAAGTGCTATGATTCCATAATTAGCTCCTTGACATCATTTTGGTGAAGAGATAAAATATCACTTAGCCAGTTGCCTTCTAAAATTTGAATTTCATTGGGATGAAGATCAACACCACAATTCACTAATTTAGCTGCTACTTGATTTCCTTATCTATAAATATGCTCACACTTCCAAGAGATTACCTCTAGTAATAGATGATGAACATCAACAATAATATTATTTTTTATCCAATATCCACATCCATTTTTGTTAATAGCATTAATGATAATTTGTGAATCTCCCTCAATTGAAATATATTTCCATCCTTTTTCTACTATAATTTTAATCTTTGTAAGAAGTGTCCTACCCTCTACATAGTTAATTTAAGTTCCATATGATTCTGAATAAATGAGTAGAATTTTTCCTTTGCTTTTTTTAAAAATACTACCTCCACCAGCTTTTCCTGAATTTCCTTTAGAAGTATCATCAAAATTAATTTTGATAAACCCAATTTTTGGATATTTCCATTATACTGTATATTAAATTAGATCCTTTGTTTTAATTCCATTATTGCATATGACTCTTCTATGTATGTTCAAATCTTGTAGCTAATTTATTAGCACCTCTTTTTCTACAATTGAGACTTCTCATGATGAGCACCATATTTGTAGATATTTTGCAAGAGAGGCAATAATACGGTTCCAAACTTGGACATGATTTTGATATTTATTTTTAAAAAAATTGTTATTCTTTTCAAGCCATAAATTCCAAAAAAATAATAGCAATCCCAATCCCTCAAATAATACATAATGCTTTAGCTTTGAAATAATTAATCCAATATTTCATCAACTCTTTCAATGTTGATGGAGCTACCCAATATAATTTCATATATTTTTTAAAATAACCCTAAATGGTGTGAGCAAACAAATAATGAATAAGTAAATGATTTAATGTTTCTAAATCCTTTGCACATAAGGCACGTCTAAAGAGACCATAATATTCTTTTCTTTATAGACTCTCTCCTATAAGAATCTTACTTTGAATTGCTAACCAAAGGAATGTTTAGGCCTTAGGGAGAGTCTCTAATGACCAAATATTCTTCCAAGGAAAATATTTGAGAGAAGGAAAATTTTATTGTTTTAACTTCTCATATCCCAACTTGACTGAGTATCCACCATCCTTTTATAAAAAACAACTTATCCTTTCATGTAAAAAATGGCAAATAAAAAATTTGAAGCATCTTTTGAAGTTCATATACAATTTTTTGAGTTGCTCTCCTTCAACTAGGTTACTAAAGGAAATACACAATCTAGAGTTGTTGCTCATAATAATATAGTCTTTGACATTTGGACCTTTAATTTCTATGCATTCTTGAGCTAATGGTTTTAATTTTGAGTCTTTGAATCAGAGATAAAAGAATAAGGCTTCAACCAAGCATCAGACCAAAAATTTGCATAACTCCCCTCATTGATTCATCATATAATATGTTTCTTTATCAATTGCAAACTCTCTAATATGAATTTCCATGTTGATGATCCTTTGGTTAAAGTTATTTTTCTAAATAATTTAAATTCATCAAGAGAACCTATATGTTTTAAAGTAATATATTTTCCCAATTCTTTCATGATCTCTTAATAATCTCCACCCAAGCTTTGCTCCTAATGCCAGATTTATAAGTTTGTAATTCCACAATCCTACTTCTCCAATATTTTTTCCTTTGCAAACTCTATCCCACTTACAAATAAAAAACCTAAATATTTTTCACAACCTTTCCATATAAAGTCTTTTTGAATCTTATCAATTTTTTATGCTATACTTTTTGACAATCTTGAAAGTGACATCATATAAATAGGGATGGATTGCAATGTAGTATTTATGAGTTGTAGAATTCCTACCATGGTTAAGAACTTATCTTTCCAAATTGCAAAGCATATTTTCATTCTATCCAAAAAAGAGATCCAAAGCTCCATTTTATTTCCTTTATTAGGTAAAGGAATACCCAAGTAGATTGATGGAATTTTTTCAATTTTAAACCCTAAAATATTCATAATAATTTATTGTAAATCTAGGGCAGTATTAATTAAAAAATTTTATATTTTGTAGTATTTATCAACTATCCAGTAGCCTTCTCATAGCATGATAATATTGATTTAAACTCCATGGCCTCACTAACTGAGGGATGGCCCAAAAGAAAAGTATCATCAACAAATTAGAGATGAGATTCAGAAGGATCATTTTTTGCAACTTGAATACCTTTTATTTTCCTTTGAAAAGGCTCTCCCTAATGCTTCTACAAGAATAATGAATAGATAAGGAGAAAGTGTATCAACTTGATGAAGTCCACAAGATGACATGAAGTAACTAGCTAGAGAACCATTGACCAAAATAGAAAATTTTATAGTGCTATAGTAGCATTTGATCCACTCACACCAACTATAATCAAGCCAAACTTTCTAAGAATAGCATGTAGAAAATTCCAAGAAACCCTATCGTATGCTTTGTTCATATCTAATTTCAAAAGCATACTTGGATTTTTTATAGAATGAAGAGAATGTATGGCCTCTTTTGCAATAATCACACCATTAAGGATTTCTTTACCATGAACAAAACCACCTTATTCCTCTGAGATAAGACAACCTAGAATACCTTTAAACCTATTTGCCATAATTTTTTAAATGATCTTATAAATCATATTACAAAGGCTTATTGGATGGAAATTATCAAAATATTTTATGTCGTCTTTCTTGGGTACCAAGGTAATAAAAGTACCATTGATATCGCTTCTTATAGCCTTCATTTTCTAACAATAGCAACTAACATATCACTCTTCAATAAATCCCAAAAAAATTATAGGAAATCCATTAGGTCTAGTGCCTTGTTAGGATGGAAAGAGAAAACTTCTTCATGGCGCTCATCCATAGATATCTTCTTCATCAAGATTTCATTTTTTCCCTGAGTGATAATTTATGGAATATTTTGCAGGAGTTTTTCTTGTGCCTCCTTATCTTTCCTAGTATTTGACAAAAAAATTGAAATAATTAATTGCTTCCTTCCTTATATCTTTTTTGTCCTCAATATTTCTTCCATCTGGAGTTAAGATAAATTTGATGTGATGAAAAGAAATATTTGTTTTTTTTGTAGCATATTTTATTTTTGTATTTCTATCTCCTTCCTTGAACCATTTCTCTCTATATTTTTAGAACCAATACGACTCCTTTTTCAATGCATTATGATAATCAGAAAGTAATTGGTTTTCTTTCACATAATAATCCTAACGTTGGCGCTCCTACCCACACTCATTTTGGGAAGATATTTTAAATTTCAAACTTCTCCTATGAATAGAATGGAAAGGAGGGCTCCTCAATTAGGCAGGAAAGGCCACCTTAGTCAAATAAACTATCCCAAGTATCCTAGTCTTCTTTCTATCCATATTCCAAATTTTGGTTGAAGTTTGTAATAATATTGAATAGATCTAGAGGAATTTTCTTTGGTCAAGCTCAGAACACAAGCAAATATTCCATTTAGTCACATGGGACCAGGTCTGTTCCAAGAAATAATATGGAGGTATCAGGCTTAGGAAGGTCAAGAATATGAACTTAGCCCTCATTACCAAGCAAGGATGGAGGATCCTTCAAAATGAAAAATCATTGTGGGTTGATATCATCAAGGCCAAATACCTTTGGAACCAACCAATTTTTTTGGATGATCCTTTGCCTATCCAAGGTTCTACTACATGGAATTCCATTTTGTGTTTGAGAGATATCATCAAAAAAGAAATTCATTGGAAACTCAGCAATGACCAAAAGATAAGTTTTTGGGAGGACAAGTGGCTATGTAACAACCCTCTTCAAAATCACCTTGATCTGATATGCCTCAAACCCATGACTGATATGTTGTTTGGTACACAGGTTTACAATTTTATTGACTTTGATAGGAAGAACTGGAAAACCCTTCCTCATGGTGATTTGAACGAGGACCAAAAAATAGCTAATCTTGTTTTATCTAATATTTTACGTCTTTGTGTTATTCCTAGTTGATCGGTTGAAGATAAGCTCCTATGGGCACCTAGTGAAAACAGGATTTTCTCTATCAAATATGCCTACTTCCTTACTAAAAATCTAGGATAGACATGGTTTCCTTCAAATATCATTTGGAACAAACACCTTATTCCCAAATTTTATTTTTTTCTTTTGTCTTGTTATTCAGGATAAACTTATCTTCATTCCAAATCTCCAGGTTCAAGGGCTCCCCATTCCTAGTTGTTATTAATTTTGCAAACATGATTATAATTCCATCCAACATATTTTCCTCACCTCTCATTTCTCCCTCAAAGTTATTTTCTCATTATTTTCTATTATGGGTATTTTCTGGGCTCTTCCCTCCTCTCTGAATTACCTTTGTTTACAGTGGCCAAATCTCTTCAAGAGATTTAGTGTCAAAACCTTTCGGACCTTCTATATTCCCCATTTCCTATGGGAAGTTTGGTTTGAACAAAAATTCAAAGGCTTTTAATAACTCTATCCATGATTCCAAGTATGTTCTTTCTATAGTTATCCATGCAACAGTTGAAAACCTCTCTATTTCTCAGGGAGATGGGTGGTCGAAGTCCCTCAATGAAGCTTGGTTAGCCAAGTCCTTCCAGCTTCCTTCTTGTAATATTTTCCCTCCCATTTCTATGGTTGATCGATCGCTTGTCAAATGCTATCCTCCACATTTGGGATGGATCAAGTATAATTTTGATGGTGCAACGAAAGGCAACCCAGGGCCAGCTAGTGTAGGTGGTATCTTTAGAGATCATTTAGGGAAGATCTTGTTGGCATTTGCAAAAAATATTAGAGTCCAAACCAATCATTTTGTTGAAGCTCAAGCCCTCTTCCAAGGTATATCTCTTTTGTCTAGCCTAAACTACCCTAACCTTATTGTTGAAGGTGACTCCATGAACATTGTTAGAAGCCTTCTAGGCACCTAGTCAACATATTGGAATATCTCCAGCTTAATATTCGAGGTAAAGTTTTTTCTGAGCTCTTTTCCTAATGCCACCATTCAACATGTCTTTAGGGAAGGAAACCAAGTTGTCGATGCACTAGCTAACCTAGTTGTTGCTTTACCTAACTTTACCATTTGGAATGAAATTTCTCCCCCACCCCTGGTTGATGGCAATCCCACATCTGTTTCCTTTTTGTGAACTCTCTCAAGGTTCAATTTTCTTGGTTAGATGCATCTTCTACATGTTGTGGGTCACTTTCTTGCCCAATTTTTTTCCTTCAAAAAAATGGTATAATTTTTCTCCCATGCCAAAATATGCTCTAGATAAGACTTCACAGGTGTCTCAATCCAGGGATTCTACCTCTGATTGGATAGTTATTCTAAAATTCATGTTTGAAGGTTTCATTGGTCTATGGGATTCTTCTAAGCTCAAATATTCTATTTCTACCATCTATTCTCATGAGTGGCTTCACCTTGATAGAATGAATGCTCAAGGCACATGGAGCTTGTGGTTCAGCATGGAGATTGTCTTTGCAAGCCATATGTGGAGACATTGTAATCACATCACATTCATTGATTACCACCTATGGTATTTTTATCACTTGGAATATGACACATTGGAGCTAATTTTTACCTCCCCTAGACACGTGAGCAAATACCCTTCTAAAGGAGTACAAGTACCAATTTAAAATTATGGTTTTTTTTCCATTTCATGCTACCCCTGTGAGGGCTTCTTTTATCATATGTTGAGGCTTCCTCTTTTACCCCTATAAGGGATTATCTATCTATTTTTGTCTCTTCTCATTTCTAAATAAGGTGCGTCCTTTTTGTTTCATATGATTGGGAGAACTTTTCCTAACTAGAACATTTTGTAAAAGGTTATGGAAACCTGTCAAAATCCCTCTTACTAATCAATATATATATTATAAATAGTAGTTCTTGTAGTGGTAAGGTATTTGGCCTCTCTTTGATAGAACCAGGATTCAAACCCCACTCAATATAAGGGGACTAGGATTCCTCATAAAAATGTGTAAAACCATTGGAAAAAAGAAGGAAATTTGGATTTGTAACTGTATCTAGCATTTGCTTTATCCCTTTTCTACTCTCTTTCTTAGTTTGGACTTGAGCCTTGAGTCAGCTACATGTATAGGCCCCGAGCCTTTTTTATATACATATTGCTAAATTGTATGAGCAAACTTGTGTTCAACTTTCTATCATGCTTATTTCATGCATTCATCTATCCCCACTAGATTGAGGTGGAAATTATATTCTCTTCTTTGGTGCATAGCCACCCTTAGATAGGCTATATAGTATATATTTTCTATAGTTTACTTTACGCTTTATTTCCTACTTTCCTTTTATTTTCCTTTTTTCCTTGAAGTAATTAGGCTAGGAGCAGATTAATAAACTAGCAAAATACGAGTGCCAAAGAACACATCTCAAAGCAAGGAGTCATCCTTGGATTAAAATCCTTGAAGTTCAATGATGGAGTCACGTCTCATTCTCTCCCAAACTTCCTAGGATTGGCACACTTGCATGATATGTAGGGCATTATATGGACCCACTCGACAAAGGTAGATAATGTTGAAATTGCAACCACAAGGGGTCATGACACTCGAGGAGCGCAAGGGGGTCACATTCGTCCCCTAACAAATATATTCATTAATATTGGCTAGTTAATCTATAGAATTGTTATTTCATGAATTTTATATTAATTTGGCCATTTATATCGAATACTCATATATTGATGTTTGTTTAAGATCCTAGATATGGGGACTTGTGATTTAATCTTTCTAAATAGCCATTATTGGTATCATGATCTACCTTAAGTAGACTCTATTAGAGGTACATTCAAGCCAAGTGAGAAGCTTAGAGAAATTTCTATTAGAGACACATTCAAGCCAAGTAAGTAGCTTGGATAATTGTGCTTTTGGATCCATATTGGATAGGAGCTAGCACCATAATGTTTTGGTGTGAATTTATGTATGAGAAAAATTTGAAGAGAAAATTTTTAGATTGAAAAGCTAGCATCAAAGGAAAAATCTAGTGTGAATTTGAATTGAAAGCTTTAAATAAAAAGCTTGATAATTGAATAGCTATTGAGGCTCATATTATTTTTGAGTTGGTGACTCAAATCATTTGGAGATAAGAAATTTTATTGGAGAATAATTGGTATGATTTAGAACTATAAGTTGGTTTTTTGAAAGAAAAATATAGGTAGTGCAGAGCATGCCATAAAGAGAAGAGAAGGAAACATAATATATTGAAAGTGGTTGGTAAATTGAAGGTAGATATAATATAGAGAAAGGTGATAGCCTTTGTGAATCCTAGCAGGAAAAATACAAAATATTGTAATCTTTAGATAGCCTAATGGAAGCAAGATGTCAAGGTAGAAGCCACCTAAAATTTGAAGCATCATTAGTGCATTGGAAGACATTGAAGCAAGGCAAAAGTAGCCTGAGAGCCAAAGTACCAATGGAAGACATTGAGTTGAGAAGGAGAATACAAGGTAAAGTTTACCTATGAACCAAATTTTAGAGGACATTATGCACTAAGAAGGAGGATACAAAGCAAAAACCACCTAAGAAATGAAGTAAGGGTGCCCTAGAAGAGTCTTGCATGAGTAACATTATCTCGATATGTTGAAGACCCCTAACATGTTGAAGAGCCATAACACGTTGAAGCACGTGTTACATTCAAGGTTATGCACATCGATGAATATTCACAAATTGGATGAATATTAGCATTTTTGAAAATATAAATTGGGAAATTTGGGGGACCCTAGATGTTGGCCCATTCACCCAAAAATTTTGGGTCAAAAAAATTTTAGATGTCGGTTCGCCGCGCATTGATAATAATATTACAATTTTTAAAAAAATTCACCAGGTCTCTCGCCTAAATCGAGGACCCTTTTCACCTTAAAATTATAAATTTTTTAATTATCCCACCAAATTCACCTCTTATACTAGTATATATACCTAACATAACAACCACACCCATACAACTAAAACATTCATTCTTATCGAAAAATGACCTATAGTAGCAAAAAAAATAATCAGTTGCAAAGCGAAGAATAGATGATCAATGGAGAAAAATATTGTAGAGAAGCAGTGGTTTGACAAAGGAGTAGTGGAAATTATCTAGATGAAAAAGTGCACCCGTATACAAAAATGCACTCGGCCCTCCCCAGGTGCATTTTTGCAAATGACACCCCTAAATATAGTTTTGCACTTGGCCCTCCCTTGGATGTATTTTTGCACTCAATCCTTCCCCATATGTATTTATGAATCTGAGGGAGGGTTGAACCGGGTGTAAAACTGCATTTAGGGGAGGTTTAGGTGCATTTTTGTACTTGAGCCTCCCCTGAATACACAAATACACCTGAATAGGGGAGGGTCGAGTCAGGTGCCCTTGGATGCAGTTTTACACCCGGCTCGACCCTCTCCCACCTATGTGCATTTGCACCCAACTCTCCTAGATGCAGTTTTTCACCTGACCCGACCCTCCCTCAATCGGGTGCATTTATGCACCCGGCTCCCTCGGATGTAGTTTTGAACCTAGTTAGGTGTATTTATGTAATTGGCTTAGGCCAGATGTAGTTTTTCATCCAGTCAGGTGCATTTCTGCACCCAACTCCTTCAGATGCAGTTTTGCACTTGGCTTGATCCTCCTTTGATCGGGTATATTTCTATATCTGAGGGAGGTCCAGGTGCAAAAATGCATCCAATCGAGGTAGGATTGGGTCAAGTGTAGAATTGTACACAAGGGATGGTCAAGTGCATTTCTGTATTCGAGGGAGGGTCGGGTGTAGAAATGCATCTAAGGGTGGTCGAGGTGCAAAACTGTATCCAAGGGGCCTGGTGCATAAATGCATCTAGGGGAGGATTGAGTGCACCAGGCCCCACGGATACACCCAACCCTCCCCCGGATGCATTTTTGCATTAGGCCCCCTCGGATACATTTTTGCACCCGAACCTCCCCCAAATACATTTATGCACTCGACCCTACCTCAAATACAGAAATGCACCCGATCCCCCTAGGTACAATTTTGCACCCAACCCTCCCTCGGATGCATATCTGCAAGTAGTCTTTTGTTGTTTAATATTTTTTCCAAATATTAATAGAAATTCACCAATGTTTTATAATTTTTTGTGAAAAAATTAAGTAATTCGCCATGTCTTCCTACATGAAGTTGGCAAGGATTTGCCAGGGTTTCAAAATAGATTCACCATTTTTTACAAGTACATTTCGGGTCTGACCCTTTATGCATAACCTTGATTACATTTAAAGTGTCTGACAAGTCTAACAAAGAAGACCACGTGTGGAGCAGAAAAAAGGTAAGGCTTGTAAATTGAATTTTGAGTGAAAAAATATTTTATTAAGTGCATTTATTTAGGAGTAATAAGGTGAATTTTTAAATAATAATTTATTATAGGAGAAATAATGGAATATTAAATTTGACTATTTAATTGCTTAAAGTGAAGAAGGAGAAATATGTTTTTTGAATTGAAAGAAATTTTTGGAGCGATAAAAAGTTTAATTAATTGAAATTGCAATTTTATAATTGATGAAAGGATTATTTGAAGAATTTTATTTATGAATGCAAATTAGTTTTGCAAATTAAAATTTGAAAATTGAAAAATAATTTATGGGAGTTATAAGAAGTTGATAAATTTGATATTTGAAATTTAAATGAGTTCCAGTATGTCAAATAGTAAGATTTTTCTTTCTAAGTCACAACTTCTGAAAGGACCAATTTATACATCATGGAAAAAAATCAAATCTATTCTCATTGTAGAGAAACTTTGGGATATAATAAATGGAACAAAATACAAGCTAGAAGTACAAAGAGAAACAAAAAAAAAATGATTCAAAAATTATTATGTTGATTACATTTAGGATAATTGATGAAATTCAGCCATACATAAGTGAAGCAAAGACTTCAAAAGATGCTTGGAAAAAATTATGCACAATATTTGAAGGGAAGAACAAAGCAACTATATTGCATTTACAATCATAGTAATATTCATTAAATGTCAATAGTGGAGAGAGTATACAACTTTGTCTTTGAATAATAGCTTATTTAAAGGCTAAGCTATTAACTCTAGGAGAAAAAGTAGAAGACAAGTTTCTTGTCCAAGTTACATTAAGAGCACTTCCAAAAAGTTACAAACATTTAGTCACTTCACTTCAAGTGCTAAATAAGACAATAACATTTGATGAATTAGTTAATGTTCTTCAAGAGTATGAGGTAGAAAATTTAGTCAAATATGAAATGACTAATAATGCTTTGATATCAAAGGAAAATGTACCAAGTAACACTACAACATCATCACAGTCTCAACCTAAATGGAAACAAATATATTGTCACATATGCAAGAAAAAAGGTCATACTACAATTTTT
Organism: Wollemia nobilis; assembly: GCA_028583015.1. Classification (NCBI taxonomy): domain Eukaryota; kingdom Viridiplantae; phylum Streptophyta; class Pinopsida; order Araucariales; family Araucariaceae; genus Wollemia; species Wollemia nobilis. The sequence goes on along the minus strand of JAQPPZ010006183.1, from coordinate 3,968,011 downwards.
GTAGATATAATTCCTTGAATCAAGGAAATCAAATGAATAGACCTTTTCAAAATTTTCAACCAAGGCAATATCAACCTTAGTACCAATATGGACAACAACAACAACAATGACCAAGAGAAGAAAAAAAAAGGTAATTTAGTCCAAGAAATTCAAGATGTTCAAGAAATAGAAGAAGCTAAAGAAGGAAATGAAATAAGAGCTCTTATAGCAAGGATTCTAGTTGAAGATCAAATTGAAGATAGTTATAAAAAGGATGAAAATGAAAACCATTCAAAAATTGCTATTAGCACTAATGTTTTAGATAATGAAATAAAAGTAGTTGAAAATAAGACTATAGAAAGGCTCAAGCTAAAATCTAGATCATTATAGAATTGTAAACTTTGTGAGAAGACCAAGCCAAAAATATATCATGAAAAGAAAATTGAAGTTCACTATGGATGGATCAAGAAATCATATTGGAATAGGATCATGGATATGTTACAATGTTTTTATGGTCACAAATAAAGTCTAATCAATATTGTAGGAAACAAGTTATCAGATCAATACCTGAATCTCAAGCAATGTCAAAGCCAGAATAGAAGGACAAAAGCAAGAATCAAATATTGAAGAATAAAGTCTTCAATAACCAAATAATGTAATACAAGGAGGTGTTGAATAATTTTACATTATTTGGTCAAATTTAATGTACCCCCATGGTACCATTGTACATTTATAAATATTAGAATATGATGCGAGTCATTAGATTAGGGTGTGTGATTTATATTTTCCCTAAATTATGTAGAATGAGTCATGTAACAAATTGTGCAAGTTTTAGAATGTGAGAGTATGCATGTGTCATATAATAAAGTGTGCAAGTGTGTAAAAAGTTAAGAGTCATGTGTAGGTATCAAGTATACAAGTCGCAAGATGTAAAGCCAAGGTATATGAGAGATTTGTCTTATGTGTGGAATATGAAAGGATGCATCTCCCAAATATATGAGAAAAGCAATAGTCAATTATTGAAGAATCATCTTCTAAAATTATATTATGGAGACAAAGCTCCATGCATTGTAATATCAAAGAATCATATGATAATATTGAAGCTTGTATACAATTTTGAGCAATAATATTGTTTCTTTATGCATATCATTGTTATTTCATGAATGATATATTCATTTATATTGGCCAATTAATCTATATTATTATTATTTCATGAATGTTATATTCATTGATATTGGCCATTTATATTGAATTCTCAAATATTGAAGTTTGTTTAAGATCCTAGATATTGGGACCTATGATTTAATCTGGCTAAAAATCCATTAGTATGTGTCCAAGAGAGTAGCATATATTGAAATACTAAGGCAAGAATACTTGATTGATGTCACCTATGGAAGTGGGGAGAGCAAAATAGCATTCTATAAAGCCTCAATTTAGCTAGGAAGTATATCCCAAAATAAAAAAAGGTAATCTATAAATTGGAGGATAAGCTAAAGGAATTGAGGTTAGAAATTTTGGATGATGCCTAGGATTAACCCAAATAAAAAAGTTGGGTGTGTATCTAAAAAGTTCCAGAACCTCTAGAAAATGCATTCATGAACTCGTTTCTAATAATAAAGTATGCTAGAGTATAGAAGAAGAGGATCCCACATTGCTCCAATGAGTGTGATTCTTACTACATGAACCCCAAAAAATTATATGAAAGTTTTTATACAAAGTTGAAGAATGTTGACCCCATGCTTCAAATTAGCACAACGAAGAAGAATTTTTTGTGAAAATGAAAATGAAGTAATAATAAGATCAAGGACTAGTGGAAATATATCAGAAGATATATAATACCAAGGCACTTTTTGAAAACCTGGAACCAAATGAAGATGAAACTTTCAGCCATTGCTATGGCATGGAGAACCTAGAAGTGCCCATCAAGGAGTAAAATAAAAGTAAAGAAGACATGAAGGAAGGGGTTCTGGTTGCGAATATTATTCCAAAACTTGCAGATGAAGTCGCAATGGTACAACTAAAGTTTCCAAGTAAGAAAGCAACACAAAAAGATTAAGAAGATATGTGTAGCACCCTAAAATTGGCGCAGTTAAACCATCAGTAAAAAGTAGAAATTTGAATTTTAACCTCGAAATCGCCCGTTAACCGCTCACCTCATTTTTTGCACCATTTTTAGAGGTTGTTGTGACCGTTGGACGATATCGTCGTCGATCTGATGATATCATCCCAAATCGGACGAATTCATCTGGAACAGAACGTCCAGACGATTTCGTCCCAAAACTAAATTTTCGCAATTAGCTTATGTTCCAATGACCTCTCCAACTTGGGCAGAAGCGTGTCTGCGTGGTTGGAGATTCCCACATTGAGGATCTCCCAGATTGGGATGATCCCCAACCTCCTAACCTCCCCCTAATCCTATATAAACTAGGATTTTTCCAGTTTATCCCCCTGACTCCCTAACTCCCTCCCTGATCTCCCATCATTCGCACTTGTGTTTTCAAGTTTTGTTGCAGGATTTCACTGTGTTTCAGTCGGAGGTAGCTCGGATCATCGCAGGTGATTCAACTACAATTTTAGATGATCCTGTCAAGATCGGCGATGATCTTGTATGATTACAGATGATTCGGTCTACAATTCAGCTTGGGGGCAATCAGAGCCCCGAGTTTGCATTCTCTATCTCATTTTCCTTATTTATTGGTGCATTAGATTAATTTACTTCTGTTTTGCATCTTGGAGTTCACCTCATTTAGCATAATTGCATGATAAAATTCAAAATAAGTTTCCAAAATAGTGCATCTCATTTAATTTGATATCTAGATTTATCATTCAAACATCTATACTCTTATTTCTATCATTTTGCATCATTCTTGCAATTGTATTTTTGGTTTTTGGTGTCTGTTTTCTTGATTGCAGGTTTCTGACGAATTCGCCTGACGAATTCGTCAGGTCGCTGACGATCTTGGGTGATCTCGGATGATCTCCTATGATTTGGGATGATTCTGTACAATTACAGATGATCCTGTCATATCCAGGATGATCTGGACTCCTACAAGCTTCAGAATCTTCATCAGACATCAGAAATCAGGTGTACTCTTCTCCATTTTATATATTCTCTGTATTCAATCACATTAGGATTCATTTATGTCTTCTATCTTCATATAAATCAGAATCTTCATATAGAATAGCTTAGCTTCATTTTGGCCAACCTAGGAATCTGAATGATTGAACATAAAACGAACAAATCAAACCCATTCTCAACCTAGGCATGGAAACTGCCACTCAAAGTTTCTTGGTGAACCCCACCATCCATCGAAAATTCACCTTTATACCCCTCCCCCGAGAGGCGCGACCTTCAAAGGGCCTCTCCGTCCGAGGTATTGTTCCATCCTTTTCTCACCCCCCTTTCGGGTATGGATCCTTTAGCCTGAAGGTAAGGGTGCGAAAAATTTGGGCGATACATTTTGGTGAACCCGACGTGAAACTAAAAACACCTTTTGAAAACAATCCAAAAAAAAAAACACATTATTAAGAACATCTAGAATCATTAGAAAACTGTTAAATTTGCATATCATACTTAGATGGTAGATTATAATAGAAGACGAGTTGTCTCCATAAATGTTGAAAATCAATTAACGGCCATAGAGATTACTTATGTGCTTAGAGTACCTCAAACATATAGAGCCCAACCTTTGTGGGATGAACTTGATAGGAGATTGGGTATTATTGAATCTAGATCTGCAGAACTTAGGCAAATTAAGAGGTTTGTCCTAGATAGAATCCTGGATCCTGATCAGGTGACTTTGTATCATGAACTTCAGAGAGCTTGCCATAGGTGGTTAGCCGATAAAAGAGCACTTGTGTCTTTTGAATTATACACCTTTGAGGAATACCTTGAGAACGCAGTTGTAGTACATAAATTTCTATCTCATGTAGAGGATCAAGAAGTCATTCTTATGGATAGAAAGAGATGGAATAGAGTTCCTAGAGCTGTGTTGTATCGAGAGTATTGCCATGAACTTTATTTTTACATGTCAGAGTCTGAAATAGATCATATTACCATAGCACACTTTGTCAAGTTCTTGAAAAACAACTTCCAATTTGAAGAGGAGCATTTCATGACTCCTGATGAACTTGACCCTATCAATGATATCCATAAACTATTCATAGAAAGCTAAGTGATTCTTTCTACTATTGTTTCTTACAACTAGCATGTTGTTTGTTATTTTTATTCTCGCAAAATAATAATATAATAAAATCACAAAAAAAAAACAAAAAAAAAAACAACAAAACATTTCCTTTTAAAATATTATAGTAGGTATATAGTTAAAATATATACCTCTCAACCCTATCGCATATATATATAAAGTATATATATTTGCTAAAACCTAAGTTTAGCACAATGCCTAGACTTAGGAATGGAAAACAAACCGAAGAAGATGAAGATTGGTTAGGAAGACCATTAATCGACCAAAATGTCCCTCCTGAGGACCAAGTTCAGGAAGAAGAAACCCTAGACCAACAAGAAGAAGAGCTTGTTGTAGGAAATGAACAAGAAGAAACTATTAGAGAGGAAGGATCCTCATCCCCTAAAATGTCTCCGGGAGGAGCTATCACTTTTGAGAACATGGAACAATTTTGGAAGTTCATTAACACTAATATTGGTGTTTTTAATAGAGCAGCCCATATGGACAAGGATCGAATTAGTGACACTCAAGCAACTCTAGAAGAAGTATTTCAAACACACACTAATCCCTTGTCCTTTATTGAACAAGAGAGTGATCAATCTGGACCATCCAATTTGGATATAGTAGTTGTGATCCAGAGCATGCAACAACAACAAGTTACCCAACGATCTAAAGTGCCTGTTAACAAGCCTAGGGTCATTCCCACACAAAAGAAACCATCATTTACTGCTCTATTTCGCCAAGCTCTTGATCAACATACCTCAAATCAACAAAAACCCAAAACAAAACCGAACACCAATTACCAACAATCTAAGGTACAACATAATACTATTACAAATCCCCTTCATAATACTCTTCCTACCAACACTTTGCATAATAGCAATATAACATCTAATCCTTGTGTCACACCATCATACGCTCATAGATCCCATACCTATGTGCCACCGAACCAATATGGTGGACAAACTAGCAATCTGGAAGTCATGGTGAAACAGTTAGTTTCCCGCATGGACCAGATAGATCCCTACCGTCCCTCGTACAATTATCGAGAGATGTGTAGTCAGCCTTTAGATCCTATAGTCGTAGCACAGCCGTATCCTAAACATTTTCCTATGCCTGTTCTTCCCATATATAAAGGAACCAAAGATCCCATAGAGCATCTTCGTATGTTTAGGATAGCATGTCATGATATATCACATGATGACTTGTTATTACTAAAAATGTTCCCGAAAAGCTTGGGAGGAATGGCATTAGAGTGGTATTATCAATTACCCACTAATTCTTTGAGGAATTTCAAAGAAACTGCCGAGTCTTTTGTTCATCAATTTAGTGCCTACATCGAAAGAGATGTGACCATTAAAGATTTGTATAACTTAAAACAGGGCAAAGAGGAATGCTTTGCTGATTTCCTAGCTAGGTGGAGACAGTTGATAGGAAAATTGCACTTTGTGTTACCTTATAGGGAGATGTTGGACATCTTTATTAATAATTTGCAAGAGCAACTATCTTACGAATTATCAACTGCTACCTTGACCACCTTCGATCAGGCTATAGACTTAGCCCGAAGAGTGGAAGATGCTCTCATTAGGAGAGGCCAGCTTAAAAAGAGAGACGATGAGAAAACATCCAAAAATCAATATAAGAATAAACAAGTTGTGGGTGATGGAGTCACCGATAGCAAAAATATTGCTAATGTTAATGTTGCGAAGACAACGGAGAAGTTTGTACTGAAACCTCCTGATAGACCTCCTCGAGAATTTACTAGGTTAAATCAACCTTTATCAACTATTCTACCACAATTATTAGAACGAGGTTTGATTCAATTACCAAATATTTGGGAACCTGATCCAACTATACCCGGATACAGAGCAGATTTACACTGTGACTTCCATAGAGGACCTGGACACACTACCAACTCTTGTAAAATATTAAAACATAAAATACAAGACTTGATTGATAACAATGAGATGGAGGTGCAAGCCTTTCAACCTAAGCAAAATCCTCCTAATAATGTTCAAAAGAACACCCCACAAAACCAGAATCATAATGCCAATCAGTCATTGGACATATTTCAACATCCCTTACCAAAACATGGTAAGGAGGTGGCTAATCAAGTTGAACATCATAATGTCCCTCCTCCTGCCCGATATGTAGGAACTATTAGTGGGCATTTACCTGTTCATGATCTAGAAATATTTGACACAACTTTATCCGTGGTTACAACCAGGCCTCTATATAATATTCAGATACCTGATCTTAGTGATACAGAATACGAGACTGAGAGTGATATGGAAATCACATCAAATCAATCGAATAGTTCTAAAGATGAATCGGATCCTATTCACCCTATCACAAGTTATATGGTTCTAGAAGAGCCATTTCCAAGAAGAGTCACTACTAGACCATCGTCTCACCGATTACTTTCTAATGAGCTAGCTATAAATGCTAGACCAAGACCCATTCATCATCCGTAGAATAATATTGTGGGTACCATCGGAGCTGTTACTAGACAACGGGCTCAAAATTCTCAACAAGATCAAATTCAGAATGGTGGATCAACTCCATTTGTTTTGAAGGTTCCTAATAAAGGGAATCATTCACCTAATGTTCAACCTAAACCTCCTTATAATATTAATGAACAATTATCAAATATTACAACTAGAATTTCTCTCTTGGACCTTTTAAGATCTTCTCCTACACATAGAGATGAATTAATGCTCACATTAAGTCAGATGATGGTACCACAAGACATTCAACCTGAAGCCATGGCCGATACTATAATAACTCATGAAGTTGATTGTATTGACTTCCGGGATAGAGACATACCACAACATAGTTTACATAAAGATAACCCCTTGTATATTACTGCCTTAATTGGAGATGTAGCAATCAAACGAGTTTTGATTGATAATGGTTCATCTTTAAATATCTGCACTTTTGACTTCTACCAAATATTTGGGTTTAGAAGTGATGAAATGAAAAGAACTGATATGATCATAAAAGCTTTCAATGATGAAACACAAGAAACGTGTGGAGTTATTACCATTCCATTGCAGGTTGGTCCAAGAACCTTGGATATGACTGTGTTTATTGTACATTGCCCTGCATCATACAATATACTCTTGGGTCGTCCTTGGATCAACGCGATGCGAGCTGTTCCCTCAACTTTACATCAATGTGTTAAGTTCGAATTTAAGAATCAGTTGGTTACCATTCATGGTGATCCAAGACCCTTTGATATGTGTGCTTTGGCAGAACCTATTGGAGTTCAATTTTTCCCCGCTCTGTCATCCACACATCCTAATTCTCATTATCCATCTAAACATGTGAAACTCACACCCACAATGTCATCTACTTCTTCTCCATCAGTTGCACCTCCACATATAGCTCAACCATCTTCTGAACAAACCGCATTAGGACCTAAGAAAGATCCTAATCCCACAACCAATGTCTCTTGTTCTACTCCTATAACTTCCATACCTTTAATAGACCCATCTATCGAAACCTCTACACCGTCTACATCCACCAAATTCATATTTTCTGCATCGAAAGACGTAGGGAATGTTCCTTCTACCTCTTATGCTCTTATTGACGAGCTCTTACCCGATCTATCTAAAATTCTTATATCAGAAGAAATGAATGCTTCTATGCAAGATTCCCTTATTTTAAATAATTTGCCACCATCTCCTCGTACCTTGGGCCTCCCACAACCTATGGGAAGTATTTACCAAGTCAGGAGTTGTGCCTTTATTTATAAGGGATATGATTGGGGTAGAATACCCAGAAACATCAAAACTCATTATGATGGATATGCTCGATGTTATTTTACTAATGAGTATATTAAAGCCAAACCTATAATGCTTAAATTGGGATATAAAGGGAAAGGTTTGGGACCTTTCCAGAATGGTATGAAAGAACCTTTTGAGGTAGAAGCGTGGCCCGCCCGATGTGGTGTGGGCCTATTTTCTAGTAAGGGTCAGCCATTCCCATTTGAGGATGATGACCATCTTATATGTTACCAAGATTATTTAGATGAACGCGATGCTTTGCATTTAATGAATAAGACATTCACATGTAATATGCTATCTATAGCTTATCCTGAGATGATCGTTGAATCCGACGATGAGTTGGAGGGAGATATCTTTCACGATGTCTCCATTGAGGAATTATTACATAATGGATTTTATTTTGATGGCTCTATACCTAGTATAGCCCAGCTTGAGGCCACGACTCCTCAAGACGAATTATCCAAGCTAACCTTGGAAGAATTACAAGAATTGGGCGTTTCACCCACCCCACCTAATTTTGAGAGATATCTACACATGGAAGTAGAAAATGTCATAAAAATTAACATTGGAACCAACGATAACCCTCACATAATCAACATTGGATCAGAATTGAGTCAAGAAAAATAGGATAAATACATTGCATTTCTTAAAGAATATGAAGATGTTTTTGCTTGGACATATGAAGATATGCCGAGGTTTAGACCCTTCCGTAGTTATGCATCACCTAGTAGTGCATCCGGATGCTAAACCTGTTAAGCGAAAGCTTAGAAAAATGCATCCTAAAGTGGCCTTACTAGTCAAAGGGGAGTTAGAAAAACTCCTGAATGTTATTTTTATACAAGCCATTGATTATGTTGAATGGATCTCGAATGTAGTTCCAGTAACTAAGAAAGAAGCTACTAAGATTAGGGTTTGTACAGACTTTAGAGATATTAATGTTGCATGCCCTAAAGATGATTTTCCCCTTCCCAATATGGATCAGATCATTGATTTTACTGTTGGGAGTGGAATGATATCCTTAATGGATGGATTTTTTGGTTATAACCGAGATCAGGATAGCTCCTGAAGATCAGGCTAAAACAACCTTTATTACCCCTTGGGGGACTTTCTGTTGGAAAGTGATGCCATTCGGTTTGAAGAATGCAGGTGCAACCTATCAACGAGCCATGACTTATATCTTTCATGATATGATGCATGATATACTACATGATTATGTAGATGACATTATAGCTCATTCTACTGAAGAAGATGACCATTTAGATGACTTGAGAAAAGTATTTGATCGGTTAAGGGAATATCTTATCCGATTGAATCCAACCAAATGTATATTCGAAGTTAAGTCAGGTAAATTATTGGGGGTTATAGTTTCTTTACGTGGCATCAAAATTGACCCTCTCAAGATTACGACTATCACTGATATGCCCGCACCTACAAATATATCTGAATTACGAAGTCTACAAGGTAAGCTTCAAGCTATCCGTCGCTTCATCGATAAGCTGGTGGATAAAACTGGACCCTTTCTTAAGCTTCTTAAGAAGGATGTCTCTTTCCATTGGGATGACGAATGTAAGGAAGCATTTGAACTCCTCAAACAATATCTTCTTAACCCACCTGTACTTTTGCCACCTAAACCTGATCGCCCATTTATCTTGTATATTTTTGCTTCAGATTTTGCTTTAGGAGCTATGTTAGCTCAACTTGATGATGAGAAAAGAGAGCGTGCTAATTATTACATTAGCAGAACATTAATTAGTTATGAAACCCACTACACAACATTAGAGAAGTTATGTCTAGCAGTCGTATTTTCTACACAAAACTATGCCATTATATGCTCAATCAAAAAACATACGTTATTGCTAAATCTGATCCCTTGCGGTATCTCATGAGTCGACCTTATTTATCTAGTCGTACAACGAAGTGGGTTCTTGCTCTAAGCGAGTTTGAACTCATGTTTATAGGATAGAAGTTTGTTAAGGGTCAAATCATAGCAGATCAATTAGTTGTTGCACCCTTAGAGTCCACCCATCCCCTCGTCATTGAGTTTCCTGATGAATGCCTTAACCTAGAGGTGGATCATTCAGAGCAATGGTCCCTATACTTTGATGGAGTCTCGATGCATGAGTGGGGCTAGTGCAGGTATTATTTTGATATCTCCACAGAAACATCTCATACCTCTATCCTTTAAATTAACGTTTGCCTGTACTAATAACACTATTGAATATGAGGCTCTAATCCTTGGATTACGAGCTGCCCTAGCACTAAAAATTAAAAATCTATTAGTTTTCGATGATTCTCAACTTGTTATAAATCAAATTAACGATGTTTATCAAACCAGAGATGATAAATTACGCCCATATAAAGCATATGTATTACAATTAATATCTTTATTTGATCAAGTTACCTTGGAAGCTATTCCTAGAACTAGCAATCATGCGGTTGATGCTATGGCCGTAGCTGCATCTCTTTTACCCTTGGAGTTAGATGACGAATATGCTACCATCATTATTCATCGACTCTAGGAACCCGCTTCAACTAAATCATGCTTGGAACCTTTGGACGTGTTTCTAATCAATGAAACTATTCCTGAACTTTGGTACACTAACATCCTCAATTTTCTTCAAAATGGGACCTTCCCTGAAGGTTTTAATAGAAACCAACGCCGGTTATTACGTAGACGAGCAAGTCGCTTCGTAATAATTGGCAATACGTTATATAGGAGATCTTTTGAAGGTATCCTATTGAGATGTTTGAATCTAGAAGAGTCTAGATCAGCTTTGAGTGAAGCCCACGATGGATCTTGTGGGGGACACTTTAGTGGTAGCGCCATTGCTAAGAAGCTCCTTAGGATAGGATATTTTTGGCCTACCATGGAGAATGATGCACATGATTACATGTGCCATTGCGACAAGTGCCAGAAACACGTTGACCTTGTCCATGCACCTGCACAAGAACTACAGGCTATTTCATCTCCTTGGCCCTTTTCAAAATGGGGCTTAGACATCATCAAAAAAATTAATCTTGTGTCATCTGATGGACACAAATTCATCATAACCACCACCGAGTATTTTATGAAGTGGGTCGAAGCTATGCCCTTAGCTTCTTGCATTGGAATGCAAGTTTCCAAGTTTATTCTTAATCAAATTATTTGTAGGTTCAAAATTCCTGCAAATCTCATCTCGAATAATGGAACTTGTTTCAAAAACAAATATGTAAAGAAACTATGTCAAAAATATAAAATTCAACATCGTTGGTCCACTCCCTATTATCCTTAGGGTAATGGCCAAGCAGAAGCATCTAATAAAACATTAATTAAAATCCTTAAGAGACTGGTCAATAAATCTGGTCGTGATTGGCACATTCAATTATATCCTACTTTGTGGGCTTATCGAACTAGCATTCGTACTCCCATGGGCACTTCACCTTTTGTTTTGGTTTATGGCGCTGAAGCTATTTTTCCCTTTGAACTAGAAGTTCCTTCTTTGGCTCTACTACTTCAAGATACTGAAGTAGGAGATGAATATCATGCTGGCAGATTTAGTCAGCTGGAACTCCTAGATGAGAAGCGCATTAATGCTTTGGAGCATCTTCGTGCCTACCAAAACAAGCTCAAACGAGCATATCTCAAGAAAGTCCATAATCGATCCTTTGAGATCGACGACCTCGTCTTAAAAGAAAATCAAAAAAATACTAATGCAACTAAAGACCTTAAAGGCAAATTTAAGCCTAACTGGCTTGGGCCATATATTATCACTGCTAAATTTGGATTGAGAGCATACAGATTAGCTACCTTAGATGATAAATATCTTAAAGAACCTATGAACATTATTCATCTTAAGCGCTATTATGCATAAATCTGATAATTTCATCACTGTATATATTATACATATTGTCTCATATTAGTAATTCATATAAAAATTTCAAAAAATAGTACTATTATGTATTCTCTCAATTCATAAATTAAAATCAAAATATAAATCATCAAAATCCTCAAAAACATCTTCTATTTTGCACCTGTCAATTCTTGAAGTATTGCAGTTAAATTTTTAGTTATTTTGGATAAATTAGCATTTATCTAGAATCCCTCACTTTCACACTCACACAAATAAATATCTTGATCTTATTTGGCATGATTATTAATCTCTCTTATATCAAAGTCCACAGTTGAATTAAATCAAGTTTTGAGCATAGAGAACTGATCTTGTTATTTACTTGAACCAAGTACACCTTTTCACATTAAAATGATTTCATTGCAAATTTAGAATGATGCTACACAGTAGAAGTGGTCTCTTGAGTGAAAAGTTTCCCCTGCTATCCTATCATGCACATGGTCTAGAATATTTGAGAATTGACAAAAGGACAAGCTCACCCCTGCCCAGAATAAAAATCCCTTGCTCTACAGCCAATCTGAGCAAGTATCCCTAGTATAGGAAGAAAAAGAAAAAGAAAAAGAAAATCAAGAAAAATTATGAGAAAAAGAGAAATTATTCATAAGCATTATTGCAGTATCATTTTGTACCATCTCAGCAATATTTCAGCATTATCTTAGTCTCAAGCAAATACAAAAAAAAAATAGAAAAAGAAAAGAAAAAGCAAAAAGCAATAAATCCTCCCCCCTTTTTGAAAGAAGGAAGTGTGAAGCTTGAATCCCTGGAATTCTCAATTATTTGAAAATCGTGAGGTAATAGGTGATTTATGCCCAACTTGCTTGACATTGGGTAACTCTTAGTGTGGTGATATGTCTGTCACATTAGCGATCTTCTTTTGTATAGACCTATGTCCGCTTATGGATCAGCTAGCTCTTGATGACCCGACTTACATAGTAGTCTGGTACGGTTACATGCATATAAATCATGGTCAACGAACACTCATTTGGTTAATTCAAATTACTTGTATCAAATTATCTTGCTCAAAATCGATAAATGAACATTACAATTGCACACACATTTGTGTTTGAGAGATTTTGTATCATTATGATAAATCAAGATCGGTAATGAACTCACATATGCACACGGCGTTCCTTATAAATCTAAATTTTGTCTTTGAGATAATTTAAAATATTTATTCAAATATTCTGGAATAATTTGACTTTCTTACTTGAGAATATCTGCTTAGTAAGGAAGAAAAAGTGTCGCAATATCGCGACATGTTGAGCAAGAAGGAAAAAGTGTCGCGTTTTGGCGACATGTTGAGCAAGATGAAAAAAGTGTCGCGATTTCGCAACATGTCACAGTTTCGTGACCAAAAGAGAAGAGAAAGAGCAAGAGGGAAAAAGTGTCGCGATATCGTGACATGTCGCATTTTCGTGACCAAAAGAGAAGAGAAAGAGTAAGAAGGAAAAATGTCGCGATATCACGACATGTTGAGCAAAAAGGAAAAAGTGTCGCGATATCGCGACATGTTGAGAAAGAAAGAAAAAGTGTCGTGATATTGCGACATGTTGAGCAAGAAGTAAAAAGGGTCACGATTTCGTGATAGGTTGAGCAAGAAAGAAAAAGTGTCACGATTTCGCGACAGATAGAGCAAGAAAAGAAAAGTGTCGCGATATCACGACATGTTGAGCAAGAAAGAAATAGTGTCGCGATATCGCGACATGTTGAGCAAGTTAGAAAAAGTGTCGCGATATCGCAACATGTTGAGCAAGAAGGAAAAAGTGTCACGTTTTGGCGACATGTTGAGCAAGACGAAAAAAGTGTCGCGATATCGTGACATGTCGCAGTTTCACGACCAAAAGAGAAGAGAAAGAGCAAGAGGAAAAAAGTGTCACGATATCGCGACATGTCACATTTTCACGACCAAAAGAGAAGAGAAAGAGTAAGAAGGAAAAATGTCACGATATCGTGACATGTTGAGCAAGAAGGAAAAAGTGTCGCATTTTGGCAACATGTTGAGCAAGACCAAAAAAGTGTCGCGATATCGCGACATGCCACTGTTTCGTGACCAAAAGAGAAGAGAAAGAGCAAGAGGGAAAAAGTGTCGTCATATCGTGACATGTCACATTGTCATGACCAAAAGAGAAGAGAAAGAGTATGTAGAAATAATGTCGCGATATCGCGACATGTCGCATTTTTGCGACCAAAAGAGAAGAGAAAGAGTAGGAAGGGAAAAGTGTCGCGATATCACGACATGTCGCATTTTCATGACCAAAAGAGAAGAGAAAGAGTAAGGAGGTGAAAGTGTCACAATATCGCGACATGTTGGATTTTCGTGATCAAAAGCCAAGAAAAGGAGCAAGGATGCAAATGTGTCGCGATATAACGACATGTTGTCGTTTCGGGTCCAAAAGCAACAAAGGAGGACAAAGAGGCAGAAGTGTCACGATGTTGCGACATGTCGCATTTTCAACATGTCACGGTTTCGTGACGATCCAGAGCAAATGATGGAAAAGACTCAAGGACGATGCGATTTCACGTCTTGTCAATTCATCACGGCTGGAAGCAACAAGAGAACAAAATGGGAAATGAATGTTGTGATTTTGCGACTTGTCTTAGTTTTATGACAGGTAGTGGCAAAGGAGCAGATCAAAGGCAGATTGACGCGATCTCACGACAGGTCTCTCTGTCGCGACATGCCGCATTTTCATGATCATCTAGAGCAAATGAAGGAAAAGACTTAAGGATGTCACGATTTCGCGATATGTCGCACTTTCGCAGATGGAAGCGGCAAGAGTGCAAAATGGGAGATGAATGTCATGATTTCGTGACATGTCTCATTGTCACAACATGTCGCATTTTCACGACATGCAACGGAAAAGGAGCGGATCGCAGGCAGAATGTCGCGATTTCGTGACATGTCTCTTTTTTGCGACAGGTCACATTTTTGCGACTATCCAAAGTAAGATGGAAACGACTTAAGGACGTCGTGATTTCGTGACATGTCATATTTTTGCAGTTGGAAGCATAAAGAGTGCAAAATGGGAGACGAATGTCACGATTTTGTGACATGGTTCATTTTCGTGACATGTCGCATTTTCATGACTTATAGTGGCAAAGGAGCAAAACGAAGGCAGAATGTCGTGATTTCGTGATGTCTCATTTTTGTGACATGTCACTGTTTCATGACTCTCTAGAGCAAATGAAGGAGAAGACTTAAGGACGTCGCAATTTTGCGACAAGTCGCATTTTTGCGGCTGGGGCAGCAAGAAAGCATAGCGATGGGCCGCTGCCTGTGGTCTAAGGTGTTTGTAAATATGTGTAAGGGGTTGTGCTCTTTCTTGGTAGGGTGGCCTCAGAAGGGTACTAGTAGCGAAGGACAGATTGTTCCTATTGAGGTTTTGATCCGTAATAGCATAGTGCTGATTTTTGTAAAAGGTTTTGGGTCAACCTTGAAAACTTGGAAGTATTGAATTTGTATCTTAATTACCAAAAAAAAAAAATCCAAAATTTTCTTGCAAAACATGTTCAAAAATCTAGCAATAAAGTCACATTTATATATTTTCGACTTTCGCGACAATGGTATAGTTCCTAAACCTAAATTGGAATTTTATGCCTAGTGCAAGTCCTTATTTTTATATTTTTTGTTTATCTCAAAATCAAAAATCAACTATGCAATAAAACTATTATATCAATTTCTTCTTTGGATTTCGCGATGATGGTATAAGTGTATACCTAAAATTCTATACCTAGCGCAAACCATCATTCTAATTTTATTTCCCATTTATTTAATCCATAAAAGCATATGGCTTAAATCATTATGTTACATAATTGTGCTTTAAAAAGAACAAAAACTTTTCTATTTCATTTCATTATGTCAAAACATTCATTTTTTTGTGACGATGGTATAATTCCTAGGGAATTGTTCAAATTTCTATCATACTTAGGAATTTTATGCCTAGAAAAAATCATATTGTTAATATTTCATGCATAATATTTTCATGGAAATCTGAAAACAAATCATCACTATCATCATTTTTCATCATCACAACACAAAGTCTTAATAAATTCTCTTAAGCACCCTTTTACTTTTAGCAATATTTCTCTCATACTAGGATTAGCTTGATGACCTAGCGAGTGGCGACTCCATGAAATGATCATGTAACAGCGACAATGTCCTTTGAAATTATTGTTAAAAGTCACTTTATTTTCATCAAAACACACCACAATAACGAGTTTGTTTACATCAGATTATTTCATTTAATTTTATAGCATGACATAAAATTATACTATTTTCAACGACATAATTACATGAATAGTCAATCAACAATTAAAATATTAAAGCATCATAAAACATATGCACAAGTCATATCACAAAAATAACATCATATATATATCAAGAAGAATATACATCATATCAAAATGGATTGGTATGCCACAATCTATACCCTGGCATACTCAATCATCTCAAAAATAATCTATGTACAATATGCATCTAGTCTCGAGAAGATCTCGAGCTCTCAGCCTCATCTCCTCTCCCACCTTGAGGTGGAGGAGGTGGTCCCATCCAAGCCCATCTTGTGTCGTGGGTCCTCGACGTCGATCATGATGATGTCCTCGACGACCCCATCCTGATCGGCTTTGTAATATCGACTGGCAACTATATCCTCTGGCCCTCTGGAACCAGCTGGTAGTACACTCCCTGATAGAATGAGGTCTGAGCAATCGACCATGCCAGCTCCAGAATGCTCACACCTTCGCTCCGAGCCCTGAGCCATGTAGCCTCATCCTGTAGAGTCTGCACCTGAGCTCGTAGGCGGGCATTCTCCACCTGAAGAGTTGCCATATCGCTGCTCTCCCCCACCTCGACACCCTTGCCCCTATCGGGCAATGGTGGCCTATGCCTTTGCTAAGAAGGGAGTCTTTCTCTCCTATCCTCTCTCCTCTCCTCCCTCCTCTCTAACTGCTACTGTCTCTCTAGAGCCTGTGGTGCTCTCCAGCATATCTCCTGAGGAGGCCATCATTGATCCCTCCCTCTGTGACCCCTCGCTACATCGATGGTAGCTTGGCACTGCCTCTCCATTCGTTGCACTACAACGTGCATCGAAACCTATGCCCTCATCATTCGAGGAGGGCGGATGCCTACATACCAGGCATCATACTCATTTGCTACCCCTGTGTCATCCCCATCCACTGGCTAAATGGGGGCATCATCAGCATCCTGACTCCATAATTGTTGCATATCTGGAGCTCCGCTCAGTGTGGTACTATCCCGCATAGTCTGGGAGTACTCATAATCCCTAAGAGTAGGTATCCCCTGATGTAGACTAAACTACCTCAAAACTCGATCATAGCGGTGGAGCTCTACCTCTCCCCACTCTGTCCTCAACCATATGACTCGCTTGATGCGAGCCAACTCCTGTCCGTCCTCTACCCACCCTGGATGCTCTCTCCATGGTCTCCATGTGATCCAATCTAGGGTGAGGTCATCTAGCAACCTCCGAGATGTTGGCAGATCTATCCGCCATTGTGACCCTCTTTGGAGCCACCAATAGAAAACCCGGGGTCTCTCCCGACCAACTCCTGTTAGTGGAAGCCCTATCGGCCTCCGCACCGTAATGTGCTCCCAGCACCAAACCTATAGAAGCAATGTCAGCACCAGACATCGACCCCCCTTGTATACGACCTCGTAAAGGATCCTATACAAGTGGCACAGTACAAAGTTGCCCTAAGAAAACCTGTATCCGTGGTATCTCATGTCATAGACCACATCTAAAAGTAGCCATAGTAATCTGCATCTGCTCTGGTGGCATAGAAGTAGGCCACCCACCACCCCTACCAAAACTCGGGTCAACCGAGACACCCTAGGCATCCGCCTCAAAGCCTTGATGTTCACTTTGCCCTTCTCTAGGACGAAGCTCGGGTCCTCGCATAATATCATCATGGCGTGGCCCTGATTGGCCGAAGGCATCATGAATCAACCATGTATGGGGATCCTCAAGATCCTCCATACATCCTCTAGAGTGGGAGTCATCTCCCCTGTCGGTAGCCGAAAGCAGGATGACTTCGGATACCATCTCTCTGCTAGGGTTGTCAGTAGCCCCATGTCTATAGGAATTTGTGGCATCTCTGCCACATGCTACAGTCCTACCTCTACCAATTTGTCTCGCTCGACCTGATTGAGCGTGGCCAAATCTTCTCTTAGACCTTCGTATTTCCACTCCCAACTCTTTAGCAATCCCCTCTGCAAAATAAGCAATAAAACAACAAAAATCATTAGTACATAATCATTAAAAAATCAATTAAAACCAAATCATCCCATAAAAGTTGATATCACCCATTATTGGATGATATCGTACCAAATTTAGATAAAATCCTCCTTAATAGGATGAAATCATCTTCGTTCTTCAATTTGGGGATCGCCCCTTTTTGGATAGGATAGCCCCTATTTCTTTGATTTTGTCCCTAGACAAAATCGGCAATATAGAGATGATTTCGTCGACGACCTAAAAATGGCCACGACGCCCAAAAAAATTAAAATTCAAGTCAAAAAATTAAGTAAATCAAGTTAAAAACACAGTAAAACTAGGTTTAGATCCTTACCCGCAACCCATGTTGGATCTCTGTCGATATGTGTGTCGTCTCCACCATTTCGCCTACAGAGCTCTGAAACAACGAAAGTGAACTCTGAAACAACGAAAGTGAACAGTAAAAATGAATTAGGGTTTTACCCTATTTTGCTTATTTTTATTCAAAAAATGACATTTTTTTTTTGCTTTTTCGTGCTTTTACCTCAAACGTTCGATTTGGGTAAAAACTCGGAGGGGCACCATAGCAAATAGTCATATGATTCGACCTAGAATCGTCGTCTAAAAAAAGGAATAAATTTTTGCTTTCTCGTAAAGCATGAAGAACTCGTCTTTAACGCATTTTTTTTCAAAAAATGCGCTAAAGAGGGGGCAAAACATAGCACCCTAAAATTGGCACAGTTAAACCATCAGTAAAAAGTAGAAATTTTAATTTTAACCCCGAAACCGCCCGTTAACCGCTTACCTCGTTTTTCATGCCATTTTTAGAGGTTGTTGTGACCGTTGGACGATATCATCGTCGATATGACGATATCGTCCCAAATCGGACGAATTCGTCTAGAACAGAATGTCCAGACGATTTCGTCCCAAAATTGAATTTTTGCAATTAACTTATGTTCCAACGACCTCTCCAAATTAGGCAGAAGCATGTCTGCGCGGTTGGAGATTCCCACATTGAGGATCTCCTAGATTGGGATGATCCCCAACCTCCTAACCTCCCCCTAATCCTATATAAACTGGGATTTTTTTAGTTTATCCCTTTGACTCCCTCCCTGATCTCCCATCATTCACACTTGTGTTTTCAAGTTTTGTTGCAGGATTTCACTATGTTTCAGTCGGAGGTAGCTTGGATCGTTGCAGGCAATTCAACTACAATTCTAGATGATCCTGTCAAGATCGACGAGGATCTTGTATGATTACAAATGATCTGATCTGCAATTCAGCTTGGGGGCAATCAGAGCCCTGATTTTTCATTCTCTATCTCATTTTCCTTATTTATTGGTGCATTAGATTAATTTACTTCTATTTTACATCTTGGAGTTCACCTCATTTAGCGTAATTGCATGATAAAATTCAAAATAAGTTTCCAAAATAGTGCATCTCATTTAATTTGATATCTGGATTTATCATTCAAACATCTACTCTTATTTCTATCATTTTGCATCATTCTTGCAATTGTATTTTTGGTTTTTGGTGTCTGTTTTCTTGATTACAGGTTTCTGATGAATTCTCCTAACGAATTCGTCTGGTCGCTAATGATCTTGGATGATCTCGGATGATCTCCTATGATTTGGGATGATTCTATACAATTACAGACGATCATGTCATATCCGAGACGATCTGGACTCCTACAAGCTTTAGAATCTTCATCAAACATCAAAAATCAGGTGTACTCTTCTCCATTTTATATATTCTCTGTATTCAATCACATTAGGATTCATTTATGTCTTTTGTATTCATATAAATCAAAATCTTCATATAGAATAGCTTAGCTTCATTTTGGTCAACCTAGGAATATGAATGATTGAACATAAAATGAATAAATCAAACCCATTCTCAACCTAGGCGTGGAAACTGCCACTCAAAGTTTCTTAGTGAACCCCACCATTCGTCGAAAATTCACCTTTATACCCCTCCTCCGAGAGGCACGACCTTCAAAGGGCCTCTCCGTCCGAGGTGTTGTTCCATCTTTTTCTCACCCCTCTTTCGGGTACGGATCCTTTAGCCTGAAGGTAAGGGTGTGAAAAATTTGGACGATACAATATGGGACGCCTCCAAGGAAGAAAAGGTTGAAACTTGAACCAAAATCACCAGAGGAAGGAGAAAGGAGTGAAGTTACAACATAAATACTTCTCATCAATCTTTGAAAGTAATTCCTAAATTAATTATTTATATAGGAAGAAGTGACCCCAATAACCAAAGACATGGTTATAACATCCATTTTTGCCCTAAAAACTAGTCTAGTAAGAGTAAATGAGTTAGGGGATGTTGCCTTTGAAACTGAACCACTCACTAGTGAATCTTCTCCACCTATTTTTGTATACCCTCTTACTACTAAAATTCTAGCTTCGCAAAGTGTTTTGGCCCCACTAACCCAAATGACTAGTGTCATAGCCACAATGGTTGATGTTCCTCTAGCTATCCTCGTAGCCTCTTCCATTTAGGAAATGATAATCCCTTCATCCATAATCATCCCAATTTCATCAGTCCTTGTTACCCTAATTTCTCCTTCAAAAGTCCCATTAATTAAAACCTTTGACTAAATTTTTATCACCATAGAGACAACATGAGGGCCTATAAATGATTACATCAACTCCCAACCTGCTACAAAAATTTCAAATGATTCAATAGTAGACAACTTATTATGAGCAAGAGAAGCAAGAAAAGTTGGCACAGTAGCCAACTACGACTCAAATAATTAGACACTTCACCCCACAAATATGTATGCTATTGTTTACATGGAAAGAGTCATCAGTGTTAAAATCTAAAGAAAAAATGACATAACACGATTGGTAGGTGGTGACAGTAGATCTCAACCTCAAAAATTCTCAAGTATAAGATAAAGTATAACTCATGTAGGAGACTGAAAAAATGGTCTTCTATTATAGTCAAATTCACCTATTATTATAGAAGGGACTTCCGTCCCCTTGGGATATAGATGGCAAGCTAGACTTAGAGTAAGAATAGGGTTAGGGATTTGACTACATGAGCTCATTAATTTTATGAAGAATTTATTCCATGATGACCAATTTGAGCTCCAAGTGATCTATATGCACTTCAAGAAAATCCAATAGCCTTCAAAAGAAGAGTGGAGAGAAATCAAGCAAGCACTGGATAAACTACCAAATTAGTAATTTTCTACATTTCTTCCTTGCATTCTTTTTTGTATTCCCTTCATATTATTTCATTTTTGACTTCATGCCCAAGGATGAATGCAACAATTATAGATTTTCCTTCGGCAAGCAAGAAAGCCCTTGTGAGTCACCAAAAATACAATGATTAATTACTACACTTAGAAATTTTGCCTTAGAAGAATTTTGAAAGAAGAATTAGAATCAAGGTAAAACAAGTAGAATATGGAGAAAGAAGCATCAAACCAATGCAAGCAAAAATTTTCAATTAAAAGTTGGTGCCACTCCTAAAAGGTTTCAACCAATAAAGGAAGATAAAATTTCCAATGGCCTACCCAACCTAAAAGTCTACAAAGGCAAAAATTCGGGAGAAGTTTTGAAGGGTACAAGAAGAGCAAAACTTTTGAATATGATAAATAGAAAACGTTTTTAAGAATAAAAGAGAAGAGAAGTTTCCAAATTTGGACCACAAACTACAAGAAACTTTTGAAGGAAGACAAAATGAAATTTTTGAGAGATAGACCATCCAAAAAGGTCCGATGAAAATACAAGAGAAAAGACTTATGTAAACCTTCCAATGAGATTCCAGCTTGTCTATAGAAGTTTATAAAATTATGATGTAGGAAGATGAGTAAAAGTTTTGAGAATTGTCAAAGCTAAAGAATAAATGACTAGCACCACTTTAAAATATAAATGGAAGCTGCGAAGAAAACAAAAGCACTCTAAGAAGGACATAATGTATAAGTGGTTAATAAGGAAGAGCAATTAGATATAGTAGATTTATAGGAATAAGGAAGACCAGATTGCAAGTCTTCATGGTTGGTGCACAAATTTCCAAAAAGGGGTGTTTGAGATGCACTAATGAGCAATTACTAAAAGAATTTAAGGATGGTTTACTGGCACCACTTGGTATCAGTAATCTAAGGAAATTTGTTGGCCTATTAATGGTATTAATGTGGTAGCCACAATAATAACACCTTAAGTCTGGCAACATTAATTATAGAAGTTACCTGTGTTCAGTTTCTAGGATTTCTAGGTTGGCAGTTGAGAATGTTAGTAGTAGTTGAGCATCCAACAACTAAGAATTCATGACTCTAGGTATAGAGACCTATAAGGGCCAAAAATAATGTAATGTGGACTAAGTTAAGCAAGCAACAAAACAACATTGTCAAAGTTCCTACAGAACAATTTTGAAGGGAAAATCTCCCCATTTTTATCTATAAATAGTAGTTGTTTAGGTATTGTAAATGATCAGTTAGTTGTTGCATGTGACTCTCACTTCATATCATTTTGTATAACAATTTAGACCCGAACCCTGAGTGGTTTTGTGGTCAAGTTTTTGAGTCCTCATCACTAAAATATGATAAGTAAATTTTTTGAGAATTGTCAAAGCTAAAGAATCAATGTCCAACATCGCTTTAAAAGATAAAGAGAAGATAAGGATAAAAAAAAGTGATTTGAGAAGGATATTATGCAAAAGTGACTAATAAAGAAGAGTGGCCAAATCTAGTAGATTGATAGGAAGGAGGAAAGACCAAATTGCAAGTCTTCATGGCTGGTGCACAAATTTTGAAAAAGAGGTAATTGAGCTAGACTGATGAGAAATTACTAAAAGAAGTTAAGGATGATGTACTAGAACCATTTGGGCTCAACAATCCTAGGAAATTGGTTGGCCTATTAAAGGTAGAAATGTGGTAATCGCAACAATAACACCCCAAGTATGGCAATATTAATTATAGAAGATGTCTATGTTTAGTTTCCAAGATTCTTAGGTTGGCAGTTGAGGATGTCAATAATAGTTGAGCATCCAACAACTTAGAATTGATTATTACATGTATAGAGACCTTGAAGGGATAAAAATAACGTAATGTATACTGGGTTAAGCAAGTAGTAGAATAGCATTATCAAAGTTTCTACACAACAATTTTGGATAAAAAATATCTCTTTTTTTATCTACAGATATTAGTTGTTTAGTCATTGTAAATGATCAATTAGTTGTTGTATGTAACTCTCCCTTCATTTCCTTTTGTATAATAGTCAGGATCCAAACCCTAATTGGTTTTGCAATCTAGCTTTCAAGCTCTCATCGTTAAATGATGATGAACAAAAGTTTTTAGAATTATCAATGCTAAAGAATCAATGGCCAGCATCACTTTAAAAGATAAAGGGAAGCTAAAGAAAAAATAAAAAGCACTCTAAGAAGGACATAATGTAGAAGTGGCTAATAAAGAAGAGCAGCCAAATATAGTAGATTGATAGGAATAAGAAGACTAGATTACCAGTCTTCATGATTGGTGCATAGATTTCCAAAAAGGGGTAGTTGAGTTGGACTAATAAGCAATTACTAAAAGAATTTAAGGATGATCTACTAGGACTACTTGGGCTCAACAATCTAAGGAATGTGATTTGCTTATTAAAGGTAGAAATGTGGCAACTGCAACAATAGCACACCAAGTTTGGTAACATTAATTACAAAGGGTGTCTATGTTCAGTTTCTAGGGTCCCTAGGTTGGCAGTTCATAATGTTAAAAATAGTTGAGCATCCAACAACTCAAAATTGATGATTGTAGGTCTAGAGACCTTGAAGGGCTAAAAATGATGTAATGTAGACTAGGTTAAGAAAGCAACATAAGAGCATTTTCAAAGTTCCTATACAACAATTTTGGAGGGAAAATCTCCCCATTTTAACTATAAATAGTAGTTTTTTAGGCATTGTAAATGATCGGTTAGTTGTTGCATGTAACTTACCCTTCATTTCCTTTTATATAATAGTCTAGACCTTAACCTTGAGTGGTTTTGTGGTCAAGATTTCGATCCCTCATTGCTAAAATATAATGAGTAATTTTTTTGAGAATTTTCAAAGCTAAAGAATTAATGGCCAACATCATTTTAAAAGATATAGGGAATCTAAGGAGAAAACAAAAGTGCTTTGAGAAGGATATAATGTAGAAATGGCTAATAAATAAGAGTGATCAGATATAGTACATTGACAGGAAGAAGGAAGACCAAATTGCAAGTCTTAATAGCTAGTGCACAAATCTTCAAAAAGGGGCAGTTGAGCTAGACTAATGAGCAATTACTGAAAGAAGTTAAGGATGATCTACTAGAACCACTTGGGCTTAACAATCCAAGGAAATTGGTTAACTTATTAAATGTAGAAATGTGGTAGCCACAACAATAGCACCCTAATTATAACAACATTTATTACAGAAGGTGCCTATTTTTAGTTTCCTAAATCCCTAGGTTGGCAGTTGAGAATGTCAATAGTAATTGAGCATCCAACAACTCAGAATTGATTATTCTCAGTCTAGAGAACTTGAAGGGCTAAAAATAAAAATTGCATATTGGGTTAAGCAAGCAATAGAAAAGCATTGTTATAAGTTCCTACATAACAATTTTGGAGGAAAAATCTCCTCGTTTTTGTATATAAATAGTGGTTGTTTGGGTATTGTAAATGATTAGTTAATTGTTGCATGTAACTCTCCCTTCATTTCCTTTTGTATAGCAATCTAGGCCCAAACCAACCTTTAAGCCCTCACTTACAACATGATTTATAACATTCATACTCATATATATAGGAAGTCATGGCTACTGGGATTTTTCTATCTTATTTCTATGTGTATGTATGTTTATGTACATGTATAAGAGGTTATGACTACTTCACTTTTGTCTTGTTTCTTATATGTGCAATCCATGTTCATCCATGCATGTCAAGAAGTCTTCACTTTGAATTGTCAATGTAGAAGACTCATGCGTTCATTTATTCCACTGTTATATGGAAGGATATTATGATCTTGGGGCATCACCCATGGTTAGCTTAGGATTTGTTTTTCCTTTGTTTCCTATGGTTTTTATTTCCCTTTTATTAGGATTATATGAGTGCTAAAGATCACATATTGTAAGCAGCTGACCTTATAAAAATCTTGGAGGTTGTCCTTTGAGCCTAGTATCTAGGCTCTCAGGACTTCCTATTGTGTTGCTTCATGCAAGGCATGATTGTCAAGTCATTCAATCCACCATATCTAGTGATTGTGACAATCAAAGAGGACAACACAATCCATTTCTAATTTGCTACTTTTGTAGGTCTTCCTTGATTATTTTGAAATCCCAGATTCAAGTACCAACAATTTGCTTTCTGTGGTGGATTTTTCTACTCTTTCTGTAGAAAAGTTTTTCCTTCAACAATTTAATTTCTTGCTTGCTGTTCAATGATATTATATCCTTAATGATGATATTACTAATATCATGTTTGAAGAGAAGAAGGATCAAGCCAATAAGGGGGATGTAGTTGAGATATATAAGAAGTTAGAGCATGTGTATGCCAAAATTTAGGAGCTAAAGGTGAAGCAAGATGAGTTGCTAGATGATTCCTATGAAGATCTTATGGGAGAGGCTGAATACCTATTATGAATTTAGTTACCATGTGATGAGGAGCAGTAGAATTTGTCAGGGCTGCTATCACAAAAGATAGAATAAGAAGACCAGAAATTAAATAATTTTGTAACAAGGACACTATTTTGCATACTTTGTGCCCAAGGAGAAATGTAGGATATGGGTCTCTCACCAATCAAGATTGGAACCCTATGAAGTCACCCAAAATATAGTGCCTTGAAACTACCTTGGAATTCACCATTTTGGAAGTGTACAAAATAGTGAATTCAAGTAGTGAATACCTTCCAAAACCCTTCAAAATTTGACTAAGTCTAGCTTAGGAACCGATTGGTTCAAGAGTGATTTGCTTGTAGAGGGACTTGATTGGCTCATTAGAGTGAAGTGGTCAAGGTTAGCTAGTGATTTTCTAGAAAAGTCAAGTGATTCACTCACTTTATGGAGCAAATCATTGGTAAAAAAATGGAAGGGGTAAAATTAAAATACAAATCCCATGTAAAATCACTTGAGAGTAATATTTTGAGGGGTATGGCACATTATTTCATTTTAGAAGCCTTCTAAGCCTATTAGAGGTATATTTAAAGGAATGTAACATTTGTAAATGAATCATTTGTTAGAGATGCCCCTAAATATTTATTTTTATTAAAAGTAATAGTTTCTCACCCCAGGTAAGGGTAATTCCTACTATAAATAGGAGCCATGGGCTCCATTGTATTCATCATTTTAGCAATGAGAATTTAGAGCTACACTTTATGAAAGTCACATTGTGCTTTGTATCTCATGATATTGTTGATAAATTGGTAAGTCGTTTTACATTCCATCAATGGCAAGACCCTCTTGGTTTGCTAAGTGCATGAGATTGAGTCATAGCCCTTTTTCCCATCTTGTCATTTGCTTAGAAATTTCATACTTGATGAATAAGAAATATTTATGTCATTCAAATTATCATGTATTGATTGATCACACACTTTCTTTCTTGATGAATGAGAAATATTGATGTCATTCAAATTCTCATTTATTGATTGATTGCACACTTCCTTGCTATGATTATAGTTGTATTCTATTTGAATCCTTCGTACCTTTAATATTTCATGTATTTTTTTTTTACACTTTACTTTTTGTATAATAAGTGTAGGTTAGAAGAGGAGTATTCAATAGGGATAGTTGGGAGCTGTTGGTCCAAAATCTGCCACAGGAAAGGATTTTACAAATGCACCCTAGACCTGGCCAACATTGAAAGGCTGGAAGCAAGAAATGGCTTCCAGACCAATCTCCAGAGTGGGCTGGTTCCCTTCACTATTCTAGACTTGGTTTAAGATAAGGGTTGCAGGAAAGAGATTTAAAAAACTGCAGAAAGAAATGGGAAATATGGCCACAGGCCGAAGTGATGGGATGAGAAAAACAACAGCAGGAAACTACAAACGCAACAACAACAAGTAACATAAGAAATCAGCTTAATCTT
This sequence comes from Wollemia nobilis, assembly GCA_028583015.1. Lineage (NCBI taxonomy): Eukaryota > Viridiplantae > Streptophyta > Pinopsida > Araucariales > Araucariaceae > Wollemia > Wollemia nobilis. The sequence continues at coordinate 3,940,901 of JAQPPZ010006183.1, read as the reverse complement.
CGCACAATCACATGCAGCAAATCCCTCCAAACCCACATTCCAAAAATCGTACCCTGACCGCAATGTTTAAATCCAGAAGCAGAATTTAAATGTAACAGCAATGCAGGAGTATGAATGCTATTAGAAATGCAGAGAAACAGAAAAGAAATTCATCCATGCAACGCTTGAAAAATTAGAAGTCAAGTCTTTTATTCCTGCAAATGCACTTCCAGTCTCTAGCAGCAAGTTTTTCCAACCTTTTGAAATGAGAATTACATTGGTTTTTATAGAGGTCCGTCCTCTCTACAGCATTAAATGTTTGCCACCATCCTCCTCGTGATCTACAATTGTGCATTGGAAATTACATACACGACCCCTTGATTACAGCCTCGAAGAAACAAAAATTAAATGCAATGAAACGTTCGCGGTCCTTCATTAAATTTGATTCTTTGAACATGTGCATGAAACCGTTACGACAATCCACGAACAACAGCCTCGAATGCATTAAATCTTCAATCTCGGTGGCCTAGGCGCGTCTTTTACTTTGACTACCTTGGAAATCCACAAAACATTTAATTTCGGGTCAGCATTAAATCATCGAAAATCCAAAAAATCTCCTCGGGCGTTCATACTATGTTCTGGCGGGAAACTGTCGCAGGTCGCGAAAACGCGACGGGTCGCGAAATCGCGACGTATTTTTATGCCGTACACTTTTGTCACTTACACCCGCGAAAATGCTCCCTGTCGCGCTGTCGCTACATCTTCGGCTTTGTCTTCTCTATCGCTAGCTTGTTCCGCGAAAAATGGCACATGTAGCGATATCGCTACGCATTGCGGCCTTTGGCTATTCCTTCCTTCCTGCCCCGCGAAAACGGAACATGCAGCGCATCGCTGCACGTTTCGGCACTTTGTACGGTCTCCTGGATGGGTCGCGAAAATGCGACGCCTTTTGCTTTTTGCATGATTCTCTTCGCACTCCGCCTTGTCACCTAGAACTTGCAGCGAATCGCTGCATTTTCTATACCGTTTGTGAAAACAGTCAGCGCATCGCTGCACTGCACTCGCCTTGTTGCCCAGAACTTGCAGCGAATCGCTGCATTTTTTATGCCTTTTGCGAAAATAGTCAGCGCATCGCTGCACTTTTGAACACTGAAACCTTTGAAGCCACATGCCACGAAAATGGAACATGTAGCGATATCGCTACATGTTTCGGCACTTTGTACGGCCTTGAAGACGGTCCGCGAAAACATAACACCTTTTGCACTTGAATGTCTTCAATTCTTCCTTGTCTCCATTTCGCTACCAATTTGAGCACTTAACCATTTTCATGCTTTTTGATCAATTTTCATCCCTTGCATGATTTCGCTGCATATTCATGTCAGTTGGCCTTATTGTTGATATTGCAGCGAATCGCTACAACTTACTGCTCCTTTGCTTCTTGGACCGAAATGGCCGCGATTTTGAAGCATGTAGCGATATCGCTACGCTTTGCTCCTTCCGTACCAATTGCCACTTTGTCATCGCGAAAATGCTACAGGTAGCGCGTCGCTGTAACTTTTAACCTTGGGTCCTCTCTGCCAAACACCGCGCGAAAACGGAACATGTAGCGATATCGCTACATGTTTCGGGTACTTTGTCTTTCTGGTCAAAACCCGCGATTTCGCTACGGGTAGCGATATCGCTACGCATTTCTTTCTCCGTACCCTTTGCCATTTTTCGTCGCGACGCGCTGCATCCTTGCCTTGGACTCTTCTCCGCTCGAACATGCAGCGAATCGCTGCAAGTTTTGGCACTTGCCCCTTCGAAGCCGCCGGTGTCGCGATTCGCTGACATGTCGGCGACGCGTCGCAAGTTTTCAACTTTGTGTCTTTGAGGCCGACCAACCCGCGATTCTCGGAACACGTCGCGATATCGCGACGGTTCCGCCCAACCTACTGCGTTGGATCGCGTTGACCGCGATTTCGCGACATGTCGCCGAATCGCTGCAGTTTTTAGACTTAGTTATTTTTTGCTCATTTTTTCTTCTTTTTTCGCCAAAGCTGCATCAAAGCTGATATTAAAGGTCAGATTTTCAATAATACACTAATGCATTAATCAATGAGAATCAATGTGGCAAAAATGCCAACATTCTTGGCGGCTCGCGGGGTATACAGCTTGCTGTATGCAAGAATCCAGGCCTTAGTCCATTGGGCACAGAGTCATATCAGAACAGTAAGGTTGGCTACTGCAAAACATGTCAGAGGACTGCTGCAAAACTTCTTCTGCTGCTGAAAACTAGAACCGGAAGAACCTGCATAGAAGCGGTTATAAACTGAAGAAATGGAATGTGATGGTGAAGTGAGCTCCTGCGATTGCGCAGGCGGTGACTGCAATGGAGTGGTGTGAGTAATAAAATGATGGAGCAAAAGTGACGTAATAGACATAACAACAGCATGTTGCTACACTACCAGCGGCAATAGATGGAATGAACGAATGGATGGAACAGAAATGGAAGTTTTGAAGCGTGAAATGAAAATGAACTAAGCTGGAAAATAAATGCTTTTTAAAACAAAAACCAAACTGAGAAGAAAGGGATAAGAAGAAATGGGAAAAATAGAAAAGGGGAGAAGAAACAACAGTCGTGGCTTATTCTTTTTGTTTTTTTATATTGCAAGAAGAAAGAAACAAAAGAAGGAAGAGGAAGATGAAGAAAGGAAATAGAAAGCAGGGGAGGGAAAAGAAGAATTCTTTGGAAGCCACAAACTGCCGGGAAAGGAAGGACAAAAGGGAAACAAACACCTACAGCCCACAAGCAACAAGAGCCAAGGTGACAACAAAAGGCAAAACCTATATACATACTCTTTTCTTCTTCTTCACTTCCTTTTTTTTTTTTATATATATATATATATATATTTTTTATATTATATACAAACTCAAATTGAACTTGCGAATTCATGAAAAGTAGGCTTTCAAATGAAAGCCATTAACTGAAATTGGAAGTGAGCTACCATCCATGTCTTCCAAATAGAAAGAATTAGCTGCACCTGTGTTGGAAATGCGAAAGGGACCCTCCCAGAATGCATCAAACTTCTTATGATTGCCAGGTTTAGCTTTATTCTCATTCCATTTCAGCACCAAATCTCCTGTCTTGAATGGACGGGCTGCAGAATGCTTATAAAACCACTTCGAAATCCCTTGCATGTGCTTGTCAAATTCATTATACGCTTTGGAACGCTGCTCCTCTAATTCCAACAACTGTGCTATTCGCAGATCCAAGGAACTCAGGTCTGTCTCATCATCTTGAAAAGACTGCAACTGCTGTAATACTGGCAACTCAAGATGAACCGGCAACCTTGCTTCTTTGCCATAGACTAGGGCATATGGTGAGGTTTTAATGGACTTCTTGACGGAAATCCTGTCTGCCCATAACGCCTGATTCAATAACAAGTGCCATGATCTTTTGTTCTCTCCCAATGACCTCTTCAAAATTCTGAGCAAATTTTTGTTCGTTGACTCTGCCAAGCCATTTCCCTGTGGATAGTAATTGGAAGATGTCTTAAGGAAAATGCCAAACTTGTTAGCAAACTCAGCCAGTTCAGCTCCAATGAATGGAGTTCCATTATCTGTAATGATGGCGTCTGGAACACCAAAACGTGTAATCAAACTCTCAACAAAAGAAATCACTACAGATTGATTGGCCATCTTTGTAGGTATGGCTTCAGACCACCTGGTGAAATAATCTGTAGCTGTTAAGATGTATCTGTGACCAGCTGAGGAATTAGGATCAATTATTCCAATAAAATCCAACCCCCATTGCTGAAAGGGTGCTTCAACCTGAACTGGATGCAAAGGCAGAGCTGCATTCCTTACTCTTCCTGCATATCTTTGACACTTATCACAGGCTTGTGCAATCTTGAAAGAATCTGAGAACAGGGTCGGCCAGTAGTAACCAGCTCGAATGATTTTCAAGGCCATCGGTCTTCCTGCAAAATGTCCTCCTGATAGACCAGAATGGAACTCTTCCAAGATCCTATCCTTGTCTGCTTGTTTAACACACTTCAAAAGAACACCATCAATATTTTTAAAAAATAAACCATCTGAAAACAAAACATACCGCAGAGCTTGCAACCGAAATCTCCTCCTCTGAGAAGCAGTCAATTGTGATGGACATCTTCCAGTTGTGAAGTAATCAATCAGGTCCTCTGTCCAATCTTTTTCCAGAATTAAGAAATTCATTAAATTGTCATTACCAGCAAGAGCCTCTCCCTGATCTTCGCATACATCAAATGCTGCCATCTTTGCTAACTGCTGGCACAGAGCTTTACCACGCACTAATTTAGTTGGGTGAATTTCTACATCAAATTCCTGGATCTTGGTGACCCAGCCAGCACGTTTATCACCCAACTCTCCTTGAAGAATGAAATTTCTCACATCTGGGTGAAGCACATAAACAAATGTCCTGCTCTGGGAAATAAAATGTTTGAATTTCTTCAGGGATTTCATCACAGCATATACCTGTTTCTCAATAAAATTGTACTTTGCTTCGTGAGGTAAAATGACTTGGCTCAGAAAAGCAATGGGCCTTTCATTCCCATCATCTCCCTTTTGCGTCAAAACTGCAGCATAACTGTCATCTTCTCCAACTGCATATAAGATGAAATCCTTGGAGTAGTCAGGATTAATCAGGACAGGGCCTGCACTATTCTTTCCTTGATCTCTTGAAATGCTTCCTTTCTTTGAGCTGTCCATTGGAAAACTGCATCTTTCTTCAACAATTCGGTCATTGGTTTAACAACCTGAGCAAAATCAGCAATGAATTTTCTAATGAAATTTATCTGTCCAAAGAAAGATTGAAGTTCCTTCTTGTTTGCAGGGAGTGACAATTTCTTCAAGGCTTCAACACGGGCTGGATCAATTGCTAATCCATCTTCAGAAATCACATGACCCAGAAGCTTACCTTCTTTTACAGCAAACACAGACTTCTTTGGATTAATGGAGATTCCGAATTCTCTGCATTTCTCAAAAATCAGCCTCAGGTGAGAACAATGGTCTTCCCTTCTATGTGAAAAGACTGTCATGTCGTCAAGGTATATTACAATGATCTTGTTCAACAAATCTTTGAAAGCAATGTCCATAGCTCTTTGGAAGGTAGCTCCAGCATTTGACAGTCCAAAGGGCATTCGCTGATATGCAAAAGTACCCCACTTCGTGGTGAATGCTGTCTTAAACTGATCTTCATCTTTTACCCAGATCTGGTTATACCCAAAAAATCCATCCAGCAAAGAAAAACGTTGTGCACCAGCCACAACATGCAATATTTGATCTATTCTTGGCAAAGGATAATGATCCTTTAATGAAGCACGGTTCAAATTCTTGAAATCAACGCACAATCTAATATCTCCATTCTTCTTACGGACGGGGACCAGATTGGCGACCCATGTGGAGTGCTTGACCGGATAGATGATCTTAGCTTGCAGCATTTTAACAAGCTCAGCCTTCATCAATGCCTCAATCTTTGGGTTTACAGGTCTCTGTTTTTGTCGAAAAGGCCTAACTCCTTCTTCCAGTTCAATTGTATGTTGTATAATCTGCTTGTTGTAGCCTTTCAAGTCTTCATAGCTCCAAGCTATAATATCAGAAAACTCTTTACAGAGCTGCTTGATTTTCTGCAGTTCTTCTGGGGTTGAGTCAGTGCCAACCTTAATCACTTTGTCAGGCTGAAGCTCTAACTCCATGAATTCCTTTCTATCAATCTCCATTCGAGGCTTTCTGGAATGATCATGTTGGTCAAACAAGCTCTCCAGAGTTATTAGACCCTTTGGAATATGGTTATTCCTTAATTGAATAAGACCTTCGGCTTCCTCATCTTCCAAAGTTCTGCCTTCAACATTAGCAGCTTCATGAATCAAGAAATTGACAATCTGCTCATCATTTTCAAAGACCTGCCAGAAAGTTTCCTTATCTGGCACACTGGGTCTGTATACCATTCTCACTGTCTTGGGCTTGTTCACAACTTGATCAGCAGGAGAAAAGTTAGCTCCAAGAGATGCTAATAAGTCAGCATGTTTATTCATCTCTCTGGAAACAGCTTGAATATTAAGCGCAGTGAAAAGTTCAAACAAATCCCAAACCTGATTACGATATGCTTTCAGATAATGCTGCTTTGAGATGCATCTATTTGTGACCTGATTTACAATAAGCTCGGAATCACCAAAAATATTGAGCTGTTCTATTCCTAACTTCTTTGCTTTCTTCAGACCCAAGCACAATGCTTCATATTCAGCAGCATTATTAGTACAACTCCATGTAAGCCGATATGAATAAGTTCTCTGTACACCAGAGGGAGAAATTAACACAATACCTGCTCCGGCACCATTCCTGCATCTAGCTCCATCGAAATACAGTTGCCATAACTGATCTGTAACCTCAGTCTGATCAACTGGGTTAGACAATTCCTGCTTTGTCTCAATCTCAGGTTTTCGAATGGCATAGCAGCCAATCTCTGTCTCCATCATGGCATTGAAGTTAAGCATTGAAAACTGGTCTTCCAACTGAAGATTGTTTAAAACTTCACTCATTAAAACAGCATCTTCAGACTCTTCAGTGAGCATATGGACCGACTGCATGTCTTTTCCAACATCTTCCAACTTCTCAATGTGAAAAGGGGAAGGCTTTTCATTCTGTATTCTGAGACGTCTATTCTTAAAAGGAATTTCCAGATGGGAATAATCTAATGCCAGATAACCCCCTAATTTTGCGGTAAATTCCCTGGATAAACACATGCTAAAATAGGGCTCTAAATCTACTACAACAATTTCTTGAATAACAGTGATTTGGGGCATTGTATGCAGGACAATGGGTACATCTTTAATGACACCTACTATTTTTACAGGCGTACCATCCAATTGCAGAACTCCAGGACTACTCCGGGTATACTCCATTCCCATAGCTTCACAGACTCCCTTGGGCATGACAGTGGTTGCAGCTCCAGAATCAATCATACAATTGTGTACAACCCAACCTTCTATTTGCAATGACAAGTAAAAAGGAGGAGGTCTGTTCTTACCAGTAACAGAGGTGGTTAAAGTTTGGGCATAGACGGTCTGGGTAGGCCCTTTTTCACTCTCCTTCACAGATTTCAATGACTCTTGTAATAAATCTACTTGACCAGGTAATTGCAAAGCGTCATAAAGGCTTACCTTAGCAGGGGTCTTTTTAAGATCATCAACAATGTTGTATGAAACTGCAGCAGAATTTTTCGTCTCAGCAGGTTGCTCAAATCTGGTTCTGTACTGTTGTGTAGCTTCCACTCTTAACCTCTTGGTCAGTGATGGATACTTCAATTTTTCACGTGCCTGCTCCTCTGCTTCTGATCTTACTGGTGCAGCTGCTGCCTTTTCTTGAACTCTGTTAAAAGTTGGATCTTTGGGCAAAGACTTTGGAGCTAGCACAGGAGCTTTCACTGGCCTCTTCACTTCAGTCGGTACTCTTAACGGCTCTAAGTCAACAGGATCAACATTCATAGGCTTCTTTCCAGTCCTTGTTAGAACTGAAACTTGATCTTCCACTGCAGTCATCAAATTATAACCAGCTTCTGAGATCATATTAACATGGTCACCTGAAGAGCTGGCCGCCAAGGTCTGCACATAATTTAAGTGAACCATACATGTATCCTCTCCGTGAGGATCATTACAAGTCGAGCACCAATATACTCCATCCGCATGGGCTGCATCTTCATTTGCTAGAACAGCTAAGCCCTTTTCAGGTGCTTTGCTTGTGGAGGCAGCTTGATCTCTAGTAATTTGAGGAGGTTGAAATCTCCTTGGCTGGAAATCTCTCTTAACCTGCTTCCTCTCAATGAGTGTGATCTTATTTCCCATGGCTCTAATGGCAGAATTTGCAGACTTAACCTCTTGCAATAATGTTGTATATGGATCAGGGTTTGCAGGTGCAGGAGGTGCTGGTAAGGGCAAAGGAGCTGGTGGTGCTGGCAAAGCTGGAAATGCAGTGGAAACGGGAGATGGTTGAATGCTGGGTGCAGGGAGCGGTAAAGGAGTTAAAGCAGGCAATTGAGGAGCTGGAACAGTTGCAACCTGAGGTGCTTTAGAACTCCATGATGGTGTAGGATACATAGCTGGCATGGGGTGTGGTTGTGAACCATATAAATATTGAGGCAAATCTGGAATAAGAGGCATAGTTACCTTTGGAGGCAGTCTTCCTACAGCAACCAGATCAGCTTCTGCTTTAATTGCTTGTTCAAAGATTTCTGGAAACGTTACCACATTAGACTGCCGAACCGCCCAGCCGATATCTGAGTGAAACGCTCTGAGGTAGTACATCGCAGCTAATTCATCAGCAGGCCGAATACCATCAGGAATCCTTTGCCAAGTTCTGGTAAACCGGACATTAAAATCAGGTATCTCTTCTTGTGGATGTCTCTGTATGACAGTAAACTGATTTAACAATGAGAAAGGGTCAGCCTGTTCATGAAAATGTTTCACCAGCAAATCACCAAACTGATCCCATGATGTTATGGTGCCGGGAGGCAGAGTTCTGTACCAAAACAGCAGTTTACCTCTCAAAGAACACACTAACAATTTGATCATTACATCTTCATCGGTAATGTCATGGATAGCAGCCAGGGAAGCCACATCATTTATGTGCTCATAGGCTATTTTACCAGTACCATCGTAAGTGGGCAAAGCCTTCAGTGCAGCCTGAGGTACTGGATTCTGAGCCTGCAGATTCAAGGCTCCAGTGCTGTTCCATGCCAAGAATTTTTTGGGTGGAGGAAATTGTGCCATTGGTGGAACTTGTAGGGGTGCAACACTAGCAACAATACTGGGTATTTGTACAACAGAAGATGGAAGGGATGAGGAAACTAATCTAGAATGCTCACCACTTCTTGAACTATCAAGCTCAAAAAACTGAACAAGATCACCAAATTTCTTTGACTGTGATCTTGTGATCATGAAGTATTTCTGGGTTCAGCAGGGTTACCAAAAACAACAGAGTCACCAAATGCTCTAATTTACAGTCTGAAGGCGAACATTAAACCTTCGACCCTATGGGATCTTTTAGAGACAAATAAAATCTGTCCCACCGGGCGTGCCAAAAATTGTTGGTCCAAAATCTGCCACAGGAAAGGATTTTACAAATGCACCCTAGACCTGGCCAACATTGAAAGGCTGGAAGCAAGAAATGGCTTCCAGACCAATCTCCAGAGTGGGCTGGTTCCCTTCACTATTCTAGACTTGGTTTAAGATAAGGGTTGCAGGAAAGAGATTTAAAAAACTGCAGAAAGAAATGGGAAATATGGCCACAGGCCGAAGTGATGGGATGAGAAAAACAACAGCAGGAAACTACAAACGCAACAACAACAAGTAACATAAGAAATCAGCTTAATCTTCGCACAATCACATGCAGCAAATCCCTCCAAACCCACATTCCAAAAATCGTACCCTGACCGCAATGTTTAAATCCAGAAGCAGAATTTAAATGTAACAGCAATGCAGGAGTATGAATGCTATTAGAAATGCAGAGAAACAGAAAAGAAATTCATCCATGCAACGCTTGAAAAATTAGAAGTCAAGTCTTTTATTCCTGCAAATGCACTTCCAGTCTCTAGCAGCAAGTTTTTCCAACCTTTTGAAATGAGAATTACATTGGTTTTTATAGAGGTCCGTCCTCTCTACAACATTAAATGTTTGCCACCATCCTCCTCGTGATCTACAATTGTGCATTGGAAATTACATACACGACCCCTTGATTACAGCCTCGAAGAAACAAAAATTAAATGCAATGAAACGTTCGCGGTCCTTCATTAAATTTGATTCTTTGAACATGTGCATGAAACCGTTACGACAATCCACGAACAGCAGCCTCGAATGCATTAAATCTTCAATCTCGGTGGCCTGGGCGCGTCTTTTACTTTGACTACCTTGGAAATCCACAAAACATTTAATTTCGGGTCAGCATTAAATCATCGAAAATCCAAAAAATCTCCTCGGGCGTTCATACTATGTTCTTGCGGGAAACTGTCGTAGGTCGCGAAAATGCGACGGGTCACGAAATCGCGACGTATTTTTATGCCGTACACTTTTGTCACTTACACCCGCGAAAATGCTCCCTGTCGCGCTGTCGCTACATCTTCGGCTTTGTCTTCTCTATCGCTAGCTTGTTCCACGAAAAATGGCACATGTAGCGATATCGCTATGCATTGCGGCCTTTGGCTATTCCTTCCTTCCTGCCCCATGAAAACGGAACATGCAGCGCATCGCTGCACGTTTCGGCACTTTGTACGGTCTCCTGGATGGGTCGCGAAAATGCGACGCCTTTTGCTTTTTGCATGATTCTCTTCGCACTCCGCCTTGTCACCTAGAACTTGCAGCGAATCGCTGCATTTTCTATACCGTTTGTGAAAACAGTCAGCGCATCGCTGCACTGCACTCGCCTTGTTGCCCAGAACTTGCAGCGAATCGCTGCATTTTTTATGCCTTTTGCGAAAGCAGTCAGCGCATCGCTGCACTTTTGAACACTGAAACCTTTGAAGCCACATGCCACGAAAATGGAACATGTAGCGATATCGCTACATGTTTCAGGCACCTTGTACGGCCTTGAAGACGGTCCGCGAAAACATAACACCTTTTGCACTTGAATGTCTTCAATTCTTCCTTGTCTCCATTTCGCTACCAATTTGAGCACTTAACCATTTTCATGCTTTTTGATCAATTTTCATCCCTTGCATGATTTCGCTGCATATTCATGTCAGTTGGCCTTATTGTTGATATTGCAACGAATCGCTACAACTTACTGCTCCTTTGCTTCTTGGACCGAAATGGCCGCGATTTTGAAGCATGTAGCGATATCGCTACGCTTTGCTCCTTCCGTACCAATTGCCACTTTGTCATCGCGAAAATGCTACGAGGTAGCGCGTCGTTGTAACTTTTAACCTTGGGTCCTCTCTGCCAAACACCGCGCGAAAACGGAACATGTAGCGATATCGCTACATGTTTCGGGTACTTTGTCTTCCTGGTCAAAACCCGCGATTTCGCTACGGGTAGCGATATCGCTACGCATTTCTTTCTCCGTACCCTTTGCCATTTTTCGTCGCGACGCGCTGCATCCTTGCCTTGGACTCTTCTCCGCTCGAACATGCAGCGAATCGCTGCAAGTTTTGGCACTTGCCCCTTCGAAGCCGCCAGTGTCGCGATTCGCTGACATGTCAGCGACGCGCTGCAAGTTTTCAACTTTGTGTCTTTGAGGCCGACCAACCCGCGATTCTGGAACACGTCGCGATATCGCGACGGTTCCGCCCAACCTGCCTGCGTTGACTGCGTTGACCGCGATTTCGCGACATGTCAGCGAATCGCTGCAGTTTTTAGACTTAGTTATTTTTTGCTCATTTTTTCTTCTTTTTTCGCCAAAGCTGCATCAAAGCTGATATTAAAGGTCAGATTTTCAATAATACACTAATGCATTAATCAATGAGAATCAATGTGGCAAAAATGCCAACAGGAGCCAACCTTAATCTAGAGGTTGGAAGGAGCCATTGGCCCTTCCTTCCAATTTTGTTGAAACTAGTAGTGGGGTGCATCATTAAATTAGAAGCCAAGACAATTCCTCAATTGGGCATGCCCTAACAACAAATGTATATTTTGGTATTTTAATGGGAGTGGCCCCTAATAGAATACACTTATAACTTATTTTAAAAAATCATTACATGATGCACCTTGATCCATAAGTGTTTCAAATTTTTATGTACCTTGATCTATAAGTGTTTTAATTAATTATGTATAAGAACAAATTATAATTTAACCCTTTTAACTTAATCATGGTCATCCATTGCATCGTAATGCATTTTACTTTAAAATGCAATAAAAATTGGTTAATTATAGTCTAATATAAGGTCATGGAAAGGTTAGTGGTCCCAATTATTATACAATCCCCTAATATTCCTATTAATATTTGTTCACCACTCATAAAATTATTATATTTCTTTCCCAATCAATTCATTTATGTCTTTTTAGATTAATAATAAAGATTGTTTCTTTAGGTATTTTGTACATATTGTTTTACCAAACTTGTACACATAAATGTCCTACACCCGATTCTACCTTAATTTTACATAAGGATCTTATATTCTAATTATTTCTAATTCAAGTTGTACTATTCCCCAAGCATATTAAAAACTCATTGTTCAATTAATGACCTCAAGGATGTCTTAAGTTTATAAAGTGGTTTGTGAGTGTCAAATATTAAGTCACATTGAAAATCAAAGATGTTTAGATGTATGCCTAGGGTGATATATATTACATATCATTAACACTTAATCATAGCATTTTTATATTGACCATGATCTCAAATTATAGTTAATATTAAACTTGCAACAATATAAATGTGAAAAATATATGTAATTGTGTGAATTAGTTGTATGTATTATTTTTATTAAAAAGTCATAATTAACTTTAGTTTATTAGTTCTTGCTAACGAGGACTATATTTTTTACACAATGTTCATTTTTAAAAGGTTACAACCAGTCAAACCAATTAAATTAATTATATTTTATTTATATATATTTTTTGGAGAACAAGGGGTTGTACTTAGATCCCTCACCCTTGATAAATCACAACTCTCTTCTTTAGAGATTTGAGAGTTTACAAATAGATTCACTTCTTATCTCAATTGAGATGCTATAGCTAGAAATCTACATCATTTTACATAAAATTTTTGAATTCTTGATTTTCATTTTCTAGATTTTTTCAATTTTTTGTATGAATGCCAATATTCTAAAATTCAGCATCCTTCTTGACATATTTTTCTACTACAACCTTCACAATATCAAAACTTCACCTCTACTATCTACGCATTGCATCTTAGTAGAGTAATATTTCCAAAACATCGCACTATCATAGTCCACTTTACCACATCTGGATTGCTAGTTTCCTTCCTGAAGCACAAGTGCAACCACAAAAATTATAATAAATAGTTTATATGAAAATACATTAATGTTATAAAATAAAGCAAATATTACCATGGAAAATATTAAAGTAACTCTTAATCATTATTTGATTCAAGCAATCAACATTTTCTTGTCATCTTCAGCTAAACTTACTACTTCCTCTAACCATGGAAAAGAGAATTTAACTTCATGATCCTCAATTAAAACCCCTCTATTGGCTAGCCTATCTGCACATTTGTTTCCTTCTCTTAATGTATATGTAAACTTGATTTCTTCAAACTCTTTAGCAAGATCTTGAATTTTCACAATTATCTCTTGTATGTTCCATGGAGCCTTTGCTTTCCTCAAAATTGCATTTATTACTATGAGTGAATCACCTTCCATCCATACTTTGTTCCATTTCATTTGTTTGCATATTTTTAACCCTTATAAAGTTGCCCAAGCTTCAACTTCATTACTTGTCTTAAATCCACTATTGAAAGCGTAATGCGATAAAATCTCTCCCCTATTATTTCTAATTATTCCTCCTCCTCTTGGTGGTCCTAGATTTCCTTTAGATGCTCCATCAAAATTCAATTTGACCAACTCCACATATGGTGGTTTCCACTTTATATTCTTTGCCTTCTTTTTATTTCTCTTGTACCCAATATCATAATTCCATTTAATGACTTGACTCCATCTATCAAGGCTCTTTGCTTCCAAATTAGGGATTGGGTGAGTTGATAGGGTTGGTTTAGACTCCTCTATGGCTAAACAAATATTTCTTTTCATTACCTCTAAATTGTTTTCTTTTCCTTTAAATATTCTTCTATTCCTTTCTAGCCATATAGTCCAAAGTATTGTATCTTTTGATATATCCTAGATTATCTGTAAAGCCTCACTTTTAAAAGTGTTCTACCATTGCTTTAACCATTCTTCAATTTTATCATTCATCACCATGCATTTATCAAACATATTAAGAATTCATTGCCATAGTTTCTAGACTATTAAGCAATGTCCCAAGAGATGGTCTATACTCTCCTCCTCCTTTTACAAAGAACACATTGTGAGGGGCCATGAAAACCCCTTTTCATAAGGTTATCCAAGGATAAAATTATTCTATGACCTACTAGCCAAACAAACATTTTGACTTTAGGAATGCTTGGGATATCTCAAATATCTCTCAATATTCTTATGATATTCCTATTTTGTTGGTGCTTTACATTATATCCACTTCTTGTTGTGTATTCTCCTGAGCTATTCAACTCCCAAATCAATATATCCTTGGCTCCCCTCGAAATAATCATTGTTGTTATATTTCTATTCAACTACCTCCTAGCATCAATGTCTTGTATACTTGTAAAAAAATCTTCTTTCCATTTGTATCTTCCTTCCTGATCCTTGTACAAAATGTTTGAAACCCTATCACCATACTTGTCTTGAAGTAATCTCATCCAAGGTTTCAAAATTGGATCTAGATTGAGTGGTTTTTTATCACACCAAGTATCCATCCAAATAGATTTTTTTCTCTAGTTCCCACTACCCATCTTAAACCTTTAATCATTAAATCAATTGATTTTTTCTAAACCGTTCCAAAGTGCAGAACCATTTGGTAGAGAGAATGCAACAAAAATTAAGCTTGGGTCATTGGGCTCAATATACTTAGAAGAATTATTGCCCATTGTCTTTGACTCTCTTTGTACAATCTCCAGATTACTTTTCCCCTAAGAGCTAATTTTGCATCTGTAAGAACTCTTAAACCGAGACCTCCCCTAGTTTTATCATCACACACCTTGCTCCATTTCACCAAAGGAAATTTCCTTTTATCATATAATCTTGACCACAAAAATGATCGCATAATATAGATTAAACTTTTTTCTATTGATTTTGGAATAGTATATAATGACATATAATATGTTGGAATGACTTGTAAGACTAATTTAATTAGTTGCACTCTTCCTTCTAATGATAACCATCTACCTTTCCATGTCGGTAGTTTATTGTGAACTTTACTTATAACTGGATTCCATAATTCTATCCTCATTCTCCCCTCAAATAAGGGCATCCCTAGATAAGTTCCTGGTAAATTTACCTCTTGCATTTGAAGTAACCTACATATCCCTACTTTGGTTTTAGTTGGAGTTTTTATGAAGTAAATTTTGTATTTTGTCCTATTAAATTTTTGCCCCGATGCTCTTTCATATTCCTTTAATAAGTTATTCAAAGCTTTGGACTCATTTATCCCTGCCCTTCCAAAAAGGGTTGTATCATCTACAAACTATTGATGTGTGATGTTGTCGATGTTATTACTAGCCTTAAGTCCACTTATAAGCCCATCTTTGTTAGCCTTCTTCAATTTTCTACCCAAAACCCTTGCCATAATAATGAACAAATATGGAGATAGAGGATCTCCCTATCTAAGACCTCTCTTGGCTTTAAAATATTATGTTACTAACCCATTGACCAACATGGAATATGAAATTGTAGAGACACAAGCTTTAATCCATCCAACCCATTTCTTACCAAAACCAAACTTTTCTAATAGTACAAAAAGAAAATCCCATTTAACCCTATCATAGGCTTTACTCATATCAAGTTTTAAGATCATTGCTTTCTCTTTTCTTGAAGTTGTTGAATGTATAACTTCATGAGCTACTATGATCTCGTCTAAAATCTATCTCCCTTTCACAAATCCTCCTTGCTATTCTAAAATAATTTTGTCTAATAGTGGTCTTAATTGATTCACCATCACTTTGGAGATAATCGTATATGCCATATTACATAGGCTTATGGGTCTAAATGAATCAAACAATTTTGCATCCTTCTTTTTTGGAATCATGGTAAGATATGTTGCATTTATTTTATAAGGTATGTATTGTTTTATCCTAGACTATTCCACTGCCACCAATAAAGAATCCTTCACTATATCCCAATTATGTTGATAGAATGTTGTAGAGAGCCCATCCAGACCTAGGGATTTATCCTTATTAAAAGATAAAAGAGCTAAATAAACTTCTTCCAAAGTAATAGGCTCCATTAATTTCCTATTGTCTTCATCTATTATAATTGAAGGTACTTCTTGTAGAAGTTTATCATTAAGAACTTTAGACTCCTATGATCCTAGAATATTATGATAAAAAGACATTGCCTCCTTTATAATTTCACTCTGATAATCAATCCAAACCCCTTCTACTGATTTAATTCTACTAATTTTGAAGATGATTTTTGTACTATAGTCATCCTATAAAAAAACTTTGTGTTTTTATATTCTTCTTTAAACCAAGTCTATCTCAATTTTAATCTCCAAAATTTCTCTTCCCTACTCAAAATATTATGATATTCACTAAGTAACTCCCTTTCCTCCGAGCTTGGATTATTATGATCACCTTTTTGGAATTTTGAAAGTTTATCTTTTAGTTCTTTTTCTTCTAAAAATGTTTCCAAAAGTCTTCTTGCTCCATTCTTTTAATCTAGATGCCATTGATTTAATTTGTTTTGGAAGTGTACATAGACCACCATTCCCAAAGAATTCCACATTTTTGCTATCATATAACAAATTGAGGATGGTCTTCCCACATCTGCTCATATTTAAAATATGATATTTCTTTTAATTCACTTACCACCATTTTAACTCTTATTGGTTAGTGATTTGAAACAATCTTTGTAAAGGTATTAATTTTAGCACATGTCCCTTCATCTAGCCAATGATCTGAGAGTATGCATATGTCTAAATTTTTTGCTATTAGGTTTTGATATAGTTGTCTTCTTCAAACTCAACCTCCCATAGATAGATTATTGTTTTGAATAAAATTTGGGAAATACTCTCATACTTTGGGTTAATTTCCTAATTCCCCCAATTTTTTCATCTAGCTTGGTTATGGCATTAAAATATCCTATGATCATGAATCGGGTTTCTTGGTCTTTACTTCTCATAAAGGCTTCAATCCCACTCTAAAATTATAATCTACCTGACTGAGTTGTAGGTCCATAGACATTGATAAGGATGAAATAAATATCTGCAAAGTAGCATGTGACTAAAGAGGCTATCCAATGCCTAGTTTTATGAATGGTTGCACAAAAGGTTCTTGTAGGATTCCAACAAGTTAGAATTCCCTCTACCACTCCTTCAGAATCCATAGCATCCCATTCACATCTTGCCCATACTGTTTTCATAGTTTTGGAAACTTCTTCTTTTGTCATTTTAGTTTCCTGGATATAAAGAATATCATGCTTATTACTTAAACAGAGGTCCTTGATACACCTCTACTTTGAGGGAGCATTAGCACCCCTTATATTCTATGAGATGATAATCATGTCTCATTAGGGGCTAGTGGCCTCGCTTGCAAGTTACCAATACCATTTTATTGTTTGGTAAAAATAATTTCCTCCCTTTTTTTTTTGCTCCTTTTTTTTTTCTTCTTCCCAGCTCTTGCTTGATAATTTAAGGATTTCCCTCTTTTTGCCTTACCAGTATTAGGAGTAGGTCTTATTATTCTATTCCTCAATATTCTTTCACAACTTTCTTTTTCATCATATTTATCCTCTCTTGGCTCTACTACGGAAGCTTTTGACTTATCATGCTCATTTTATGGTATTTCCTTATCAATGGTAGAGGTATTAACATCTAACATTACATTTTGTTTACCAATTATTTTCTCTTGAATGGTGCATGGTATTTCAAGAGAGTCTTCAAAATTTGATGAGACATATTCCTTAGGTTAATTGAGAATGTTCATCTGTAAATTAGGAATATTGAATTTACGAGTCCTTGTTAATATGTTGAACATTTTGTACTGTGTCCTCTAAGCTTTGATCTACTTTTATTCATAGGCTAAAGCCTCAAAAGAGTTGGCATTTCTTCCAATATCCTTCCTTACCGATCTCCATTATTTATTTGTTTTTATTTGTCTAGATCTATTTTTTGGAAGTTGAAAACCATCTTCATCCATATCCATTTGTAAGTTTCTCTTGTGGTTTTCTACATATGATTATGCTAGGCTCTTCTTAGGGCATGATCTCTCAATATGCCCCACCTCATGACATCTTCTACATCTAAAATATATGTTTTCATAATATATGGTTTGGGTCCACATCTTATCCCCATACTTAAGAATGATTGATTTTGGTAAAGTTTTACTTATATCAATCATGACCAATATCCGAGCATAAATAACCAAGAATTCATCTTTTGTAGTTTCTGAAATCTCAAGGAATTCTCCTAGAGTGTTGCCTATTGCCTTGAAGGTATTTATTTCCCAAAATTTAATGGGTAACCCATACATCCTAACCCAGACTGATACTAGGGATAGATTTATATTTTCAGGTGAAAAGCCTTCATACCAGTAGGTAAGGAAGAATCCTACTCTTCCCATAAACCAAGGACCCCCTTTTAGGATTCTATCTCTTTCTTCCTTAGAAAAAAAAAATGGCTAGGAATAAACCTTTGGGAAGAAAGGATAGACTCACTCCTAGAGACTTCCAACTCCTATCAATCTATTTTCTCAAGGTTGAAGCCCCTAGCCAATACCCATTAAATTTACCAAAAATCGCCCTATCTTGGAGCAATGAGGATCAATCCTCTATGGTGCGCTCACTAACCTCTACTACTAGAGATGATTCTAAGGATTTAGCTATAAATAAATCCATGGGAAGGAAACTAAAACACAAAATCTACTAAAATTTATTAGAATATCCTATAGCAAATATAATATTTGATAAAAATAAATTCTAATAATTTGCATGAAAAAATTCTTAGATAAAAGAAGGAACAATAATCTTAGTTGAAATTTTTTATGCAGATAGAATGTCTAGCCTCATTGAAGCCCTAGACCTCCATTTCTCCTCCCATCATCTAAACCCTAGCTAACAAATATTTGCAATTTCATTTTTTTTACTTGAAAAATTATCATTGCCCTTGTTCTGGATGGTTGACTTCATAGGGTTGTATCTCCCTCAATATTGCTTGGGTTCCTTCATATGACCACTCATTTTAAAGCTCTTCAAATTCCACATAAATTGATCTAAGATTCACCTAAATGAGATAACCCTTTACAAATATATGGATCCTAAAATATGAGATATTTTTTAGAAAAAAATTCCTAATCCTTTGTGAAAATTCCCACCTTGGGTTAAATTTTCAAGACAAACTAAATTATATTATCACTATCTTAATTTGCATTCTACTATATATTGATTGTATTTTATTTATATTATATTTACTAAATAAAATACTATTCTTTTTTTAGATAAGATGTCAAACCTTGTTTTTTTAAAAGGAAAATATTTATTTACTTAACAAAAAGATACAAAAATCTTTGATCAGAGAGATCAAAGTGAACAGAGCATTCTAGAAAATAGAACATGAAGACAGAAAATGACCTCATTATTGGAGTCCTTGTCATACTCGCATACCACCCCTGCCCTTCTGCTTCTTGATGATTTGGAAGTAATAACTAGGGACTAGTGTGTTGGCCTCTTTGTTGAATTCCCACCTTATGTGTTGAGAGGATATTATGTCAATTATCCTACCTAGTTGTTTGATATTGTCCTAAGTAATATTTAATTGTAAAGATCTAAAAATTTTATTTTGGGCAAGAGTTATTATTATTAGTTTAGAATCCTCGTAAATTGTGACTTGAGTGATTCCTTGCTTTACCACCAATTTTAAGCCGATTTCACATCCAATAGCCTCTGCCATATTGTTAGATGTTGTTCCCAAGTTGATCATGTATTTGAGTAGGATCTCACGGGGTCCTATAAGAATTAGTCCCCCTACCGTTGCTTGATCGGGGTTGGACTTGGAGGCACCATCAAAGAAGAGCATCAGAAAATAGATGTCAGGCAAGGAAATGTTTGCTCTATATACTCCCTTTGGTAGGAAACCTTGGAGATTAAGTTGGTAGATTATTCTTCTTTTTGTGGGTGATAGGTCTTCTTCATACTATTGTTGATAGAAACTAGATTTGACATTTAAGACTAATTCTTCTTTTATCCTTCGTATTAGAGTTTAATTGTCCTTACCTTTACCTTCAAAAATCCTCTGGTTTCTATCCAACTAGATGTGCTAGATGACAAAATATGGTATAGAGCTCCATAGGTATTTTAGGAGGGGCTTACCTACCAGTTTACCTTTATATTATTTGTTCCACTTGGTAAAATATGTGTCTATGGTTAACCTTCCAGAGTAGGAAGTGCCAAGAATTTTGGTTATTCCTAACCAAATTGAAATTGCCTTCGGGTATTCAAACAAAATATGGAAAATTGTTTCACTATTTTGCATGCACCTATAACAAACATGAGGCCCTGCTATACTCCTCTTTTGTAGATTATCACCTGTTAATATTTTGTTTTGAGAGACTAGCCAATTGAATACTTGCAGTTTAGGTGGTGCTCGATTTTCCACACTATCGATAGTTTTTGTTGGCAAGCCCAATTTGCTGATGTTGGACTCCTAGATGCATTGAGTATTCTCCATTATTGCTAATGCTACCCCAAATAAGTTTGTATGGCATCGTAGGATGAAGAGGTCTAATGCTCACCGTATGGGACTTAGAATAATCCTAATCTCCTTGAAGTTAAGATGGAATGGGAGGGAGATCCAGTTTAGAGTTTCTTAGGTCCAATAAAACAAGTCACTTAATTTGAGTATTCTTTGAATTTCTAGGTGATTCTCTAATTTGATTGGAGTTATCTCTCTTAATGGTGGATTTCCTAGGATCGGGTCCTCCCATAGATTAATTGACTTACCATATCTCGATATCCAAGAAATTTTGTCCTCTATTATGCTTTTTGCTACCACTATATGTTTCTAAACCAACGAGGCTCTAGGAAGTTTGTCTATGTGTTTGAGCATTTGAATACTTGATTGGTTATTTACATACTTGCTGACTAGTATGCACTACCATGCTCGATTATGCTTAAGCATGTTCTAGAGAAGTTTTGCTCCTAGTGCTTTCGAAACTATCTCCATTTTTTTAATTCTCAGTCCTCCTTGAATTTTACTTTTGGTGACCATCTCCCAATTGACCAAGTGGAACTTTTTTCTTTTTGATTGCCTACCTCCTTGCCATAGGAAGTTGTGTATGATTCCATATACCTTTTGCAAAATAAATTTGGGAGCATGATATACTAATAGTTGGTAGACTAGAAGAGAAGCTAACACTGATTTGATCAATACTATCCTTCCTGCAATACTGAGTCAACTATTATTGTAACTTTGTATCCTCCTAACCATCTTGTCCAATGTTGAGGTCCAACAATCTGAGGCTTTGAGGTGGAAGCTCATGTGCACTCCTAGGTATCTTAAGTATTTTTTTGTGCCAGACCAGAATCCTAGGATAGTGCAAAAGAGTTTGACTCTTATTGTTGCAACATTTTGTGTATATAACTAACTCTTTTGAGTGTTTATATGAGCCCCGGTAGCTTGTGTGAACCAATCCAGGCATTGCTTGAATTGTCTAACATTTTTCTTGGTGGCTTCACCTAGAAAATGGTATCATTCACAAATTGGATGTGTGTTACAACATTACATCCTGCTGCAACCTCTATCCCTGTTATTTTTCTTTCTCTTCAAAGATGGTTAATTAATCTTCCAAGAGTCTCAACTAAAATGATGTAAAGGTATGGTGATAATGGACACCCTTGTCTAATTCCCCTTATAGCCTAAAAGAAATTTGTTAGTTCTCCATTTATTAAGGGGGCTATCCATGGGTTTCTGATGCATGTTGTGATCCACTTGATGACATGATGTGGGAATCCAAACTTTTGTAGGACTTGTTCTACAAATTGTATATTAACTCGATCAAAGGTATTTGCCATATCAAGTTTTATAACAATTTGTTTTTTTTTTCTACTAGTGTGGAGGGCTTCATGCACCATTATGATATTATCATATATTTGTTTTCTAGGCATGAACCCTCCTTGCTCTTTTGATATTAGTTTGTCAAGTTTCTTCTTTATTCTATTGGCCAACAATTTGGTAATAATTTTATAGGAAGAGTTACATAGAGAAATTGGTATGAATCTAGAGAAAGTAGTGGCATTTTTTCTTTAGGAATCAATGCTAGAAAGGTGGAGTTGATGGCTCCAAGAAGCTTACCTTTCACCCTAACATCCTCAATCATGCATAGCAAATCTTCTCCGATGATGTGTAAGTATTGGTGGTAAAAGTTGTTTGTGAATCCATCAGGTCCAGGAGCTTTATCCTTTGGTAGAGTTGTTATAATCTCCTTAAGTTCCTCCATAGTGACTGGTTAACTGAGATCTTGTTTGTCTTCCAAACTTAATACTATTGGTATATGTTGTAGTAGTATTCCTTCGGAATGTGGGTTTCCATTTTCTTTGGAGAGTAGAGCTGAGTAATGTTGATTGGCAAGTTCCTTAATTTTCTCCCTATTTGTATAAGTGGTTCCTTCATGCTCTATCTCCTTGATTGTGTTTCTTTGGTAGTGTTGCATGGTTTTCAGATGAAAATATTTGGTGTTTTTATCCCCCTTTCTTAGCCAAACCATTCAGGATCTAAGCCTCCAATGTGTTTCTTCTTCAATTCTTAATTTATTGAGCTTCTGAATCAAGTCATTTCTTGCATCTTCTTGCCATGGTTGAGGAGGATGATCCCCAATTTCTGTTTCTAGTTGCTCTAGTTGTTGCATCAACTGCTTCTTGTCTAGTTTGACTCTTGTTTTTTTACCAACCATTTTTTATCACATGCTTCAATTTTTTAATTTTGCTTTTCCACTTTTCTTGGGGGTTGGTGGATTGGACTTGTTGGTTCCAAGTGTTTTCCACAAGTTCACTGAAATATTCTTTTGCCGCCCATTCAGAGTTGTACTTAAAAGGAATTTTTTAGGGTTGTAGGCTTTGGTCGCTATCCAAGAGAATTGGCTTATGATTTGAGATAGAGTTATGAATGATGTGACTAGAAGTGAGGGGAAAGTGTGTTAGGAGATTTTCACTGATAAAAAATCTATCCAATATTTTTGCAATATAGTTTGCCCCTACTCTTCTATTGCTCCAAGTGTACTTCCCTTTGGTTAGTCGAATGTCTTGTAAGCTTTCATCTGCCATAATTTGATTGAGAAAATCTCTATTTGGATCCCTTGCTAAACTTCCCCCAACCTTCTCCCAGTGGTAGAGTATCATGTTGAGATCTCCTCCCAGTATTATGTTGTCAAACTTCTCAGTGTCTAGCCATTGTGCTAAGTTTTGCCATGCTTCTATTTTTTGGATATGATGATTTGGACCATAAAAAATTATTTATTGATACACTAGTTCTATTTAGTAAGAGGAATTTTATTCCTATCCAGTTATTGTACTTATGTTGTAAGCTACAGACTAAATTACTAGTTGTTGCAAGTCCCAAGCCAAAGCCAATACTTCCCACAAAATCAACAATTATGAATTCTAATTGTGCCCATATCTTTAGCCATTCTGTAGTCATTGTTGCCTCTACTATTTTTATTTCCTGAATACAGACTATTGTTGGCTTTTGCTCCTGTATTAGAACTTTGAGATAGTTTTTTTTAGAGGACTTCTTAGTCCCCTATAGTTCCATGACATAATCTTCATTTTTTGGATTGCTTCTTATTTTTTGCGAAGCTCTCCTCAATTTTGACCTATGTTTTGGATTGCAAGTCTTTTTGCAAGTTTTGGTTTGATTTTCTTCCCTTAGCTATAGATCGTGTGGTCAACAAGCCCCTTGAGAATCACTATTTCCTCCACTTGCGTTTCTTCTACCTCTTCCTTTGAGTTCCCATTAGTTTCTTCTCTAGTTGTTGTGTTCTTTGGTGTATCTCCTAAGATCTCTGGCGAGTTGTCAACTTCAATCGCAGGTGTCTTCTCTTTACCTTTAGGAGCCATCACATCTAGAGAGGTGATTTCCTTTTCTCCTTCACTAAGACTTGCAAATTTATTTTTGTGTTGGATGCTTTTTTGATCTTGTGGTTGAGGTTGTCACTTCTTGCTTCTTGATCTATGCGGTCTCCTTTTGACTTCTTGGAAGCCTGGTTCTTCCTTTTTTGTTTCCTATGCTTGTTTAATTGGGCAGTTTTAGGAGAAGTGCCCATGCTCATGGTAGGTTATACACTTGAATGGTATATGCTCGTAGTCCAGGGGTTGGTTATGTATCCAATCAAACACCTTTATTCCAATATGCTCGGGCAAACCCTTTTTTAGATTGACTTGCACACAGATGCATGCACATATAGCGTTATTGGCCTTTGGAGGAGCCTAATCAATGAATGTTCCGATAGCGTTCCCTATTAATTCCATCAAAGGTCTATTCCATAGGTGCAGTGGCAAAAATGACAACCTCACCCAAACATAAAATTCTTCAAGCTCCTCCTCTTGAGGATCAAATGCCGTGCTCCACGAGGTCATGTAGAGTGGGCTGGATCCCAAAAACCAAGGACCTCCATGAAAGATAGTGCTCTTGTCCTCCACAAAGGCAAATGTAACAACAAAGTATCCCCTACCTATCATCATGAATTCATAAGAGGAGACTTTACCCCCCAAATGTGTGTTAATCCATTTTTGGATTGTGATTGGACTAAGGCCATATACCCACAAATTTGCATGCAAGGGCTTGGGTGGAAAGCATGAGCAAAGGCTACTGGATGAGGGTTGGAGGCACCTCAATCACTGGAGACTCATCTAACTTGGGCACAAAGGTACCATTGTTAGAGTGAGCAAGTGGTTTTGGATGGGGTGCTTTCCTCGCTTTAAGCACTTGATGCATATGATCCAACTTCTCCTCATCAAAGGGAAACTGTTGCAAAAACATGAAGAAGACCTCATTGCCTGCTTGTTTGAAAAGTGAGGCCGTTGTCATCATTGCAACCAATAGACTACCATAAATCACTTCCCAAAGAAGAGGTCCTTATTGTTTGTAATTTCTTGACTCGAGCCCCAACCAATGAAATATTTTCAAAGCTAAAGCCAAAGGAGTACCATACCTGAATTGATACTTGCAATCTCTCCTAAAAAAATGATCAATGCTAGGGTTTTTTTGTCTTCCCCCAATTTCGTTCCTCCCCTAACCAATAAAATATTTTTCCAAAAAAATAAATTACTGTCACTTGTTTTTTTTTTTAAATTTTCTTTGTGCTTCACTTTGCAAACCCTAGCTTTGCTGCAAGCACTCCATGATTCTAGCCAAACAAAATTCTTCAAACTGTTGTTCACATGCATAAAAAAATTCCTCCCTAGCAAAGAAACTCCTTTCACCCCTTCAATTTAATTACTCTGTGCTTCGCTTTGCAATCCCTCCTTTATAGTTCGGGTTTTCATCAAAATTACAGATGGATCCTCAACTGTCACCATACCCACTCCACCTTTGTAAACCTTAGCATTTTACATCTACTCTGGCAAAACTTTCATATAAACAATAAAATACTATATACACAGATAAAAAGTTGAGATTCTATATTCAAAATTATTAATTATCAAACATAATATCATCAAAGATAGAAAATTATATTTCCAAAATAAAATAACATTGATAAAGATAAAGATGTTAGACTCTATTTTTAAAGTCCTTTATGTTTATAGAAAACTGAAAAGTTTTTATCATCTAATTAATTTTTATTATACACTAAAATAACCTATATCTATTTTAAAAAATAAGTTGACAAGTTTTATTATATATATTTTTAAAATAAATAGTATATTATATTTATTAAAACAAATACTATTACAAAGATAAGAAGTTGAGATTTTATATCTAAAATCATTAATTATCAAACATAATACCATCAAGAAGGATAGAAAACTCTATTTCCAAAATAAAATAACATTGTCAAGAATAAAAATGTTAAAATGCTCTATTTTTAAAGTCCTTTATGTTTATCAAAAATTGAAAAGTTTCTATCACATAATTAATTTTTATTTGACAATAAAAAATAATCATTTCTATTTTAAAAAATAAGTTGACAAATTCTAATATATTTAAAAAAATAAGTTGACAAATTCTAATATACTTAAATACAAACATAATAGAATCGCTCACATACACCTTGTAGTAAGTTTGAACTTAAATCTCTTTAATAAAAACGCAGAAAACAAACCAATTCAATGCCCCCGACTCCAGTGAAATTAAAAAAAAACATAATAATGAACATTGACCAAATTATTATTTTTTTGGTGGGCGGAAGAACCTTTATAATCTCTAGCCAACTTAAAAAAAAAAGTCAATAATACCACAACTCTCAAAAAAATCAAACTGAAACAACTTACTGACAAACAGCCGATACTAGCAAGTGGCCTCTCCCTTTCTGGACCAATTGAGAAGACATGTTAGTGCTTCTTTTCCTACCGAACATCTGTAACTGCTCACCGGATGAAAAGCCCCGCTCGCTTCCTCGACCAAATAAAGCGAGCCCACCTAGCGTGAAATAAAATCAGCCGGCACAAATTTGATCATCCTTTTATGGTTCATTTGGTTTTCCCCTTTCTCTGACCATTAGATTTCACGTCAAAGTTGCAATCATATGTGTCTTGAAGCTTAAGCATTACCATCGTTTTTTCCCCAGTAGTACGAAACAGGAACCTTCTCTCTAATTTTCACCATTCCTTCCATTGTCAGTAATACAGGAGAAAAGAAAAATTAAAGGATGACGGCTTTCAGCTCCAGCTTGAGCTCCACTATGGACGACTTATAGAGAATGCTTTGTTCTTTTTTCTGCTGCAATTAATTGGTAACAGAAATATCTCGTCATACCTCCAGAATGTTCTCTTCCATATCTGGTAAGCAAGAATGTTGTTTATTTATTTCTTCGAGATCTATTCTGTTCATTTTATAAGAGCTCCCTTGCTTCCTTATTCAATTTGGATGTTGATCTGCATCAGCAATTCATTGACTGTGCTATATTTAGTGGGAGTGGTTTTAATTAGATGTATGTCTCTACAAATATTGAATACAGAGAAGACCTTGTTATAATTCCCTGAGAACTCCTTTGTAGTAGCCCCGAAAGACAAACCGTATTGACCTACGAAAGTGATACCCACCCAGCTACATTTTGAAAGGTAATAATCATAACTAGGTGCGCCTGCTGGAATGGAAGGGATTGGAATTGGGATCTATGTTCAACTTAGATGTCCAAAACAAAACAATCAGTGCTCTTGGTATTGAAGTGAAGCAAGTTAAAATTCTGCAGAGCCTATGTGGTTTCTGAAGGAACAGTAAAGTAAAATATAAAAGCACAGGGTAGTAATGATTTTGTTAGATAATGATTTAAAAAAATACTAGCTTCATAGGATTTGAGATTGAAATTACAAACTCTGCAATTTTATTTGATTAATTATTTCTTACGTTCCTACTCTTCTGTTATTTTCTTTCTGGGATTTGAGATCTATACATTTCTCGAATGGTCGAGCCAATGAAACTTTAAATTGTGTTTGTTTATTGAATTCTCTTCATGTGGATTTTATTGGGGTCATATCCTTTAAAATATCAAAATATTACATTTACTGTTGGGTCAATTAAAATATATCCAGCTTGCATCTTTCTTATAGATATTTTTTATATCTTCTTTTATCAAATATTTTTTTCATCTTCTTCAAAGGTCTATGCCTCCATAATGAGCTCCTTGACATCATTTTCATTAAGAGAGAAAATCTCACTCGGTCAATTACTTTTTAAAATTTGAATTTCACCAAGATGAAGATCAACATTGCAATTGGTTAAATTATCAACATCTATTTTTATTGATAGCATTAATGATAATTTGTGAATCCCCTCAATTGAAATATATTTCCATCATTTTTCAATTGTAATTTTAATCCATATAAGAAATGCCCTAGCCTCTGCATAGTTGTTAGTTGAAGTTCCATATGATTCTGAGTAAGTGAGGATAATTTTGCTTTAATTATTTCAAAAAACACCACTTCCATTGGCTTTTCCTGGATTTCCTTTAGGAGCACCATCAAAGTTAATTTTGATTAACCCAATTTCTAGACATTTCCATGTTACCCTAGATCGAAGCAGATTCTTTGTTCTAATGCCATTGTTGCAGATGAGTCTTCCGTGCATGTTTAAATCTTATAACCAAGTTTTTATCTCTTTTTTCGCACTTGAGACTTTCCATGATAAGCACCATATATGCAAACATTCTACAAGAGAGACAATAATATGGTTACAAATTTGATATGATTTTAAAATTTATTTTTAAAAATTCTGTTATTCCTTTCAAGCCACAAATTCCAACAAATAATAACAAGACCAATCCTTCACAGAATACATAATGCTTTAGCTTTGAAATAATTAATCCAACATTTCATCAACTCTTTCAATGTTGATGGAGCTATCCAATATATTCTCATATTTTTTAAAAAGTAACTCAAATGGTGTGAGCAAAGGGACAATGAAGAAGTAAATAGTCTGATGTTTCAAAATCTTTCTCACACAAGGCACATTTGAAAGGTTCATGACATCCTCTTCTTTGTAGACTCCCTCATGTAAAAATCTTACTTTGAACTGCTAACCAAAGGAATGTTGAGGCCTTGGGGAGATCCTATAGTGACTAAACATTCTTCCAAGGGAAATCTTTGGGAGTAGAAAATTTTGATTGCTCTAAATCCTGATATCCCAACTTGACCAAGTATCCACCATCTTTTCATAGATTCCAAACCAACTCATCTTTTCATGTAAAGATAGGCAAATAAAACTGTCGAAGCATCTTTTGAAGTTCATTTGCTATTTTTTTGAGTTTCTCTCCTTTAGCTAGGTTCCTAATTGAATTCTATGATTTGGAGTTGTTGCTCACATTAATATAATCTTTGACCTTTGGACCTTTATAAGCTAGACATGCTCGAGCCAATGGTTGCCATTTTAAATCAGAGATAAGAGGATAAGGCTTCAACCAAGCATCAGACCAAAAATTTGCAAAATTCCCCTCATTGATTGACCATCTAATATGTTTCTTGATCAATTGCAAACTATTTGATATGAAGTTCCATGTTGGTGATATTTTGGGTAGGGTTCTTTTCCTAAATAATTTCATTGCATCAAGAGAACCTATATATTTTTGAAGTAACATTTTTGCCCAATTTTTCCCTTGATCTATGAATAATTTCCATCCAAGTTTTGCCCCTAAGGCTAAACTCATAAGTTTGCAATTCTGCAAGCCTGCTCCTCCAATATTCTTTCCTTTGTAAACCCTATCCCACTTACAAAGAGGAAACCTAAATTTTCCTTGCATCCTTTCCAAAGAAAGTCTATGAATTTTATCAATTTTTGATGCTATACCTTCTGAGTATAAATAGGGATGGATTGTAATGTAGTCTTTATGAGTTGTAATCTTGAAAGTGACATCTTATAAATAAGGATGGATTGTAATGCAGTCATTATGAGTTGTGGTCTTCTTGCCATGGTTAAGAACTCACTTTTCCAACCTGTTAAACAAGTTTTCATTCTATCCAAACAAGACATTAAAAGCTCCTTTTTATTTCTTTTATGAGACAAAGGAATACCCAAGTAGGTTGATGGAAATATCCTGGATTTTGTAGTACTAACCAACTGTCTGGTAGCCTTCTCATAGCATGATAATATTGATTTAATCTCCATGGCCTCACTAATTGAGGGAAGACCCAAAAGAAAAGCATCATCAACAAATTGGAGATGAGATTCTAAGGGACTACTTGTTGCAACTTGAATACCTTTGATTTTTCCTTCTATTTTTGCCTTTGAGAAAACTCTTCCTAAGAATAATGAATAGATAAGGAGATAGTGGATCACCTTGGGGAGTCCACAAGATGACTTAAAGTAACCAGTAGGAGAACCATTGATCAAAATAGAATATTTCAAAGTGCTATAATAACATTTAATTCATTCACACCAATCATGATGAAAACCAAACATTTTGAGAATTTTATGTAGAAAACTCCAGGAAACCTTGTCGTATGCTTTTTTCATACCTAATTTCATAAGCATACCTAGCTTTTTCATGGAATGAAGAGAATGTATGGCCTCCTGTGCAATGATTACACCATCAAGAATTTGTTTACAATAAACAAAAGCACCTTGTTCCTCTGAGATAACACAATGCCTTTCAACTTGTTTGTCAGAATTTTTGAAATGATATTTTAAATTATATTACAAAGGCTTATTGGAAGAAAATTATCAAAATATTTTTGTTTTGCCTTTCTTAAAAACCAATG
This sequence comes from Wollemia nobilis, assembly GCA_028583015.1. NCBI lineage: Eukaryota > Viridiplantae > Streptophyta > Pinopsida > Araucariales > Araucariaceae > Wollemia > Wollemia nobilis. Next base: position 3,910,852 of record JAQPPZ010006183.1, on the reverse strand, counting down.
TAATAAAAGTGACATTGATCTCTCTTATTGTAGGTTTCCTTTTCCGGCCCTCTTCAACCGCAACCAACATATCACTCTTTAATAAATCTCAACTTTTTTGAAAGAAAATTGCTGGAAATCCATCACGCTCAGGTAGAGAAAACTGCTTCATGTAGCTCCTCCATAGATATCTTCCTCATCAATCTTTCATTTTGTCCCTGTGTGATAATTGATGGAATATTTTGCAAAAGCTTACCTTGTGCCTCCTTATCTTGCCCAGTATATGACAAATTATTTTTGAAATAATTAATTGCTTTCTTCTATATATCTTCTTCTTCTTCAATATATCTTCCATCTGGAGTAAAAATTTTTTTGATTCGACGAAAAGAAAAATTTGTTTTTGTTGTAGCATGATTTTTTTTTGTCTCCTTTTTTGGGCCATTTCTCCCTAGAGTTTTGGAACCAATATGACTCATTTTCATTGTATTATGATAATAAAAAAGTAATCATCTTTTTTTCACGTAAGAATCCTAGTCCATTCCATAGATTTCTACTATCTCTTGTAAATTTTTGAGCTTGGATTTAATTTCCTTCTTTTCTTTAAAGATGTTACCAAAAAATTTGGCATTCTAAATCTTCATTTGCCCCTTTAGATATTTCATCTTTTGAACAAACTTGTACATACATGATCCTTCAAAATTTGCTTCATCCCACCATAACATAACCATCTGGAAGAAATCAGGATCTTTGAGCCACATAGATTGGAAGCGAAATGGCTTTGGATGACCATTATTGGGTAAATCACAAGTCAAAAGAATGGGTTTGTGATTCGATCTTGCTTGCAATAAAATATCTAAAGAGATTGTATACTCTATTTGCAACTATGTGTTGGATAACAAGAATCTATCCAATCTTTTTGCTATATGAGTTTGCCCAATGCGTCTATTATCCCATGTATATTGAAAACTTGAAGGAATAACATCCCAAAGGCCATTTGAATTGACAAATGAAGCAAAATCTTGCATTGATTTAGACTATCCTGGAGTACTACCCTTCTTTTCCAAAGGAGATAGAACTGTGTTGAAGTCACCCCCAAGAATCCATAGATTACAATTATGAATCATAATTGTTTTTAACAAAAATATTCTAAGGTCCTTCCAACATCTTTCGCGAGGAGAAACTATAGTTGGAGCATATACATTTATAACCCTAACTTTGATGTTTTCCTCTTTCCTGAAAAATAGTCTAGCAACCTAATTATTTTTTGCTTCTAACAATTGTCCATCCTGGCGTTTGTCCTATACTGTTGCAATAGCGCCTGAAGCTCCTAGAGAAGAAATTGCTAGACAATCACCCATCTTCCGAATTAAAAACATCCTTTCATTCCTCACTGCTTAGTTTTGTTCTCAAAGTTAAAATAAACTCAGGACTATAACAACCTATTAATTCCTTAACTCTTTGTTTAGGGGTCTTATTCATACCCCTAATATTCAACGATATCATTTTCATCATCACTTTTTATTTTTATTAGTGGGCTTAGCCCCATTTCTTGTTAACACGTGATTTTTTATTTGGCTTCCCAAATTGATATCCCTTTGAGTTTCTTTTTTTCTTTGTTCATGCTTTGACGACCTTCCTTGCCTTTTTCCATTCCCACCAACACTTCCATCTTTACCAATCTCTTCTATTTTCCATATTGTTGATAACAAGACTTATCTTCTAAAGATTTATGCTGCCCTAAAGAATCTGAAATACAAGGAATAGTGTCATAAACACTTTCACCTTTATGTTGCCTTAGAAACCTAAAGTACAAGGATAATCCTCCATAGTAATTACTTTCTTATGCTACCTTGGAAACCCTAAATTTCCATGGATATCCTCCATATGCATTTCTTTATTATGCTGCTCTTGAAACCCTAAAGTGCAGCGGATACACTTTATACTACTTTCATTTTTATTGCAAGGAGAGAATTTTATACTACTTGAGGAAAATAAAGATGATTTACCTGGATTAACCTTGACCTCCCTTAACCTCCTTCACTTCATTCACTTTAAAATTTGCCTCCCCATCTTCCTTTGCACTTTTAACTCTTGTTTTTTAACTTACACATTGTACTTTCTCATCCCTTGTGTCAATTTTTTCTTTCTATAATGACCTTTGCCATTTGATGATGCAGATGGGTTTCTCTTGCCACTTTCTTAGGAGTGGAAAGTCCTTGATTTGATCTAGAATTTTGCTTTTTAAAGATAGGAGCATCTCCTTTTTAAGAGCTTCTATTATGATTTTGTCTCCTTGTTTCATATTGAAGTTTGTCTCGTGCCCAAAATTGTCTGTCTCTTTCTCTATCATTTTCACTTTGCAATCTCTTGCCATGTGTTTGGTCTCACAACGTTTGCTACATTAAAATGCATTGTTTTCATAATCCAGTTGTTGATCTCATTCTCTTGATTTTGATTTAATCCTAATGGACTGCGGTAAAGGTTTTGAAATATCCATAACACATATTTCAGTATTTACAACATGCCTTCTTTCCTTGGTAGTTGGACCCTCCTTGATGAACTCCCCTAGAGTATTGCCAATATTCTTCAAAACCTCCTTATTGATGAGCTGATAAGGAAGTCTGAAAAGCCTAATCCACATTGGAAGCCTTTTAATAGTCTCTATCTCCATAGAAAAATTTTCACTCCATGGTCTTAAATATAATGCATCTTTGCCCTTAAACCAAGGGTCACCATCCATTATTTTATCCCTTATTTTTGAACTGGAGAAGATAATGAGGAAAAATCCTTTTGGAAGAGAAGTCATGGAGTAATTTGATTTCAATCCACACTTCCACTTGATGAAAAACTTGGCCAGTATCCATGGAACTTACATATAAACCCTCTGGTTTTAAGAACTACTATGTCATGCTCGATCATCTCATCCTTGATAATCACTTATGGTGTAGTATCTGCTTCCTGGATAGGGTTTGCCATAGATTTGCTCTTCCTTTTGTTGCTAACTAGGGCATCCTTAATTTCAGTAAGGATTTTAAAAAAATTACTTTCCTGCCATGTTACCTAGATTTTCTTCACATGAATCCTTTAGTTTTTGAGTTTCTCCTAAGATCTAGAACAAGAAGTGATGCTTGCTTCTTACTCGCACTTTCCTTCCTGCTCATGCTTCCTACTTGCTTCCGGCTTGCACTCGCTCTTGTTTAAGGAAACCATCACTGTATCAATTTTTCTTTTATTTCTTTTAAAATTTTATTCATATTGAAGTTTAACTTTTGGCCCTAATGGGGACATCCAACACAATAAAATCATCAATGCACTAATGTATTAGTTGCCAGTATCCCATGTAGGGGACCTTTGCCAACTCAAAATACAAATATCAAATAGAAAAGAAACTACACATGACTTGACTGCATATTAAACCAAACAAGTAACATGATAGCAAAGCTTCTTTAATGATTTGGCCAAGGTATAGTAGTAAGGCAAAGTGGGTAGCATGATGAAGAGGTGGGTTCAACTTCAAACTATCTCCCATTTTAGTATTTTTTTAATAATTTGCTGTTTAGTCTATATGCCATGAGGCTTGATTCCTAGGCAGCAATTAAAATCCGCAAGTCTATTGTTTATAAAAATTTTTCAGTACATTTTTTTATAATTACCATGTTGACTGCAGTGAATGTGGGCTTTTTGGTTTTTTTTGCTTGTTAATGTTTTGCACAATTTATTTATTTGAACAGCGAGTTCTGGACCCTGGTGGTTTCCTCCATAGTGTTCTCAATGCCATTATATTCCAAATAGCATAATTTCGAAATGCTTTTAAACAGATAGTTAAAAATGAAGATAACGATTCTGACTGTAGCCCTACTTTAATGGAAGATGAAGGGGCACAGCCTTGAGAAGAAAAATGAGAGTACTTAGCTACCCAAGTAGAAGTAAAAGTGCTCTGCTTAACAAGAAGGACGGGTCATCATTTGTTAAGCTATAATAATCTTGGATTGGTGAGAAATGTTCCCTTAGAATGTTCCTTGAGTTATAAATACATGAATTTGATGAACAGTGAGTTCTGGACGCTGGCGGTTTCTTCCATAGTGTCCTCCATGCCATTATACTCCAAATATTATAATTTTGAAAATATTCAAACAGATAGTTAAAAATAAAGATAACAATTCTGACTGTAGCCCCACTCTAATGGAAGATGAAGAGGCACAGCGTTGAGAATAGTAATGAGAGCACTTAGCTATCCAATTAGAAGTAAAAATTCTCTGCTTAACAAGAAGGAGGGGTCATCATCTGTTAAGATATAATAATCTTAGATGATATGTTCCCTTAGAATGTTCCTTGAGTTATAAATATATGAATTTGATTTGAATAACAATATTCTTATTTGGTTTACATTCATAGCCTATTATTATTTTTAAACCTTCATGCACCTATCCTTGGGCCTTAATTTTCAGTTGTGTCCTACATCAACATGAGATTACTTACTACTTTATATCTGTCTAACTATATATATTCTTGGTCTTCTTTAGTATATGTAATGGATGTGCGTACTGTCAACAAGGCAAAGATTTTACAATTGAAAGTCTTGAGTAACTGGCATGTAGTATAGATTGCATATGTCTGATTATAATAATTGGATGTGAGTGTGAATGTAGACTTTGCAATGTATCTTTTGCAGTATTGTCAGGAAGAGTAAAAGGAGCAAGAAAAATGGTCCACAAACATCGGAGATCAACTGCTTTAAGTTGCAATGCAGCAAGTAGATGTTCCGTGTCTGCAATAATCTGGAGCTTGGCTGCATGGATACTATTGATTCATGCTTATAACACGTTAACTCCATCAATTCCCAAGAGAATAAAGTCCCCAATGCAAGCCAACCATCTTTCCATGTATAGAGAGCTTGAAGAGGTAGAGGATAGGGGTTTTGAAGTCAGACAAAGAGGCAAAAAGTTTTTCTCCTCATCAGGCAAACAAAAAGGCAGAAGATATTCCCCACTAGATGATTTTCTCGATGTCACATCTCAGAGAAGGGCCCTTTACTTCCCAGAGAAAAGTCTTGCAATGAATCCTGTGAAGACTGATGAGAACACATACTATTTTTATCCTGGCAGAGAATGGCGCGACACAGATGGGAGGCCCATACAAGCACATGGAGGAGGTATTCTCTACTTTGAAGAAACTCGGACCTTCTATTGGTATGGAGAGAATAAAGATGGTCGAACCTATCATATTAACAGGAAAGGTAGTGCCCGAGTAAGTGCTCGTCCTTTCTTTTTCTTCTTCCCTTTTGAAAAGTAGGTTGATGGTATCATTTATCTTCTTAAATGCTTTGTCAAAAAATATTAATTTTCAAGTTTTGATTCTTTCTAGCTGTAACAACTCTTATCATGGGTGAGAATCCTCAGAGAATGTTTGCACAAGCAAAGAGCAGAATGCAAATAGGTTTTAAAATTCCCCTTCCTTTTTCCATTGGTTATATGGAGTTGAAATGGGCACCACCTATAGTACATCATGATCACATGTGTTTGTCTTTTCTCTTACTTCTTCCCTTTTGAAGAGTAGGTTTGATGATATCATTATTTTAATTGGTTGTATGGGATTGAAACGGGCACCACCCGTACTATATCATGACCACATAGTATTATTACAACAGTTTGACAATTATGCATGTATGGCTTGGCAAGATTTGAGCTTGGGTCTCCTCCTTGAAAGTTGAGGAATATAACTGGTCGAGCTAATGCCATTTTGATAGGTTTGATGGTATGATTTATCTTAAATATATTTAAAAAAAATATTAACTTTGATGTTTTGCAATTTTTCTTTACAGCTGTAACAATTCTTACTTGTGAGAGCAAAATGCAAATAGGTTTTTAAAAAATGTACCTAAAAATATATATATTTTTTGTTTTTTAAAAATGAAAAAAAAATAGTTGTGTATTAAATTGGTTATATGGGGTTGAAATGGGCTTCACCTGTATTGCATCATGACTGTATTAGTGGTATTTCTACAAACCATATCTAGGGAGTGTTCATCAGAATGCCAGGATTTGAACTCAGGTTGCACTCATATGATTGCATCCCATTTACTGTTGCTCCACAATGCCTTAGACAGGTCTTGTCTGACTTTATAATATCAGTGGATTCTATATTCTGAAGACCTCATAACCTGGTTCCCTATAAGCTTATGGGTGATAAACTCAGAAGATTTTATGGATTAAATCACAGCTAGCTATTACTTCTGCTTCTGTGAACACAGAATGTTGAATAAATTCTTGGGGAATTTATTTATTTCTTCTGTGCTTCTACTTGCACTTAAAAGTAAATGTAATTTTTATTTTTTGGGTGACAATTTTTTCTGTGTAATCAAAGGGTAATAGCTTGAACAAAGAAAAACTTATGTTTGCACATGTGAGAGCAAAATGCGAATAGGTTTTAAAAAATATACCTAAAAATAGAACAGATTTTTTCTGTCTTCTTTATTTTTTATTTATCATTTTCTATATATTTGTGTTTTCAATTGGTTATATGGTGTTGAAATGGCCCCACCCATATTGCATCATGACCACATCAGTGGTATTTTAACAAACTATATCTGGGGAGTGTTTATCACAATGCGAGGATTTGAACTTGGGTTGCACTCATATGATTGCATCCCATCTTGTCTGTTTTTTATAATATCAGTGGATTTTAGATTTGAAGGACCTCCATAACCTGGTTCCCTATCAGCTTATGGGTGATAAATTGAGAAGATTTTACGGATTAAATTACAGCTAGCTATTTCTTCTGCTTTTATGAATGTAGAATGTTGAATAACTTCTCAGGGATTTGTTTCTGTTTCATTTGATTTTTCTTTTCTTTTGGTGACGTATAAGTTTTACCCTGTAATCAAAGGGTAATAGCTTGAACAAAGAAAAACTTTTCTGGAGTAGATTACAACTGGCTACTACTCTTTGTATGCTAATAAAAAGATAATTTCATTGTTAGGGACTTCCTTGCTTCTCCCTCCATTCCTAAATATCTGTGAATGTTCCTAGTGAGGTAAATGCATTATCAGGATGTTTCCCTGTTTCTACGTCCAATCCAAATATCTATGAATGTTACTTGTGATACTGAACATGTCTTCTTGTAAGCATAGACTGATACTTTGAGCAATCTGTCATGGACGAGGTTGCAGCTAGGGATTACTTCTGCTTTTGGGCATATAGAAGATCATATGCATTTTTAGAGGATTTCACTGCTTCTATCTTCACTTTTAAATAATTGTGAACTTTGAGAATTCAGCTGTTAATTTCTTTCTCCCTTATTCTACCGTCCCTTGCTTCATTTGTCTACAGTTCTTTGATATGTTAGATTCATTGATATCTCAGTGTTTCATATTTCTAGTCTTGGGCTTTATAGTGTCATGCCCATGCACTGCGTTGTTTGTTAATGTTCTATACTAAAGGGGCATGTAATGAATCTCTGCATTACCATCAGATCAGCAAGATAAAGGCTGATTTTTGGGACTTTTAGTTGGAGATTGTAAATTTTTACCTTCATTTTCTGGTGCAAATTAAATCCTGCATTTGTAGACCTTTTGCTTTTCTAAATAAATGGATTAAAAATAATGCTTGAACTTTGAAATTAAACCCCACACTTTAAGTTCCTGAAACCCTCATTTTATTCAGTTCTTCCTGCTAGTAGATATTCACTAAAACTGTTCAGATTACAATATGATATCAGATAACCAGATAACAGCTGTCAAAGCATTTCATAATGAGCGTTTATTTACCCCAAATACTGTTTGTTACTGCACTTATGAAGCACAATACACATAGCTGTTATATCTTCTCTAACAGAAGGTGCAGCCAATTGTATTTGTTGATTACCAGCAAGGGTCTTCTAGTGACCAATCTCACGCTTATATTTTTGTGTACTTTATCTGCTTTATATTTATGGCAGAAGTCCTACACAGACCTAATATTTATGTCAGATATCATAAACACAACTTGTAATAATAGTACAGTAGGTATGATATTCATGAGAATGAGGATAATCTGTAAGTACGCTAGAGAAGGATTTTATGATTGTTCCTTCTAAATAGTTCATGTATGTGAATGAAATACAAATAACTGCTAGAATAGAAAGAGAAAGAGTATATATGGTTGGTCCCTGCCTTCTGAAAAAAAAAATTACCATTCTACCCCATCTATATTACTACTAGGGTTGCTGGGGTTTGTAGGTGACGGTGTGAGTAGGATACCCAATAGTGATGTTCGAGTTTCCTTTTTCTTTTATAAGCCTCTTTTTCTTTATGATTATTTGAAGGTGGTGTGGTCATAGTGTTGAGACAAAGACTCGGCAGAAACTTGTTTCAGTTAAAAATTTGTTAGATGTGGACTCAACAAATAAAAAGTTCATAACATATAGCCATCTTCATAAGAATAAATTTATTATCATTTTTAAATTGCTCATCAAATGATCTTGAATGGCATTCAAAATTTTTAATCAACTAAGCTTAAAGAAATTCATTTGCACATGAGAAAAGAAGGATCACCTCTTGGAATACTATTAAAATTCAAAAACTGATTACATATGTTACAAATGTCAAATGTGTAATGTGATATTAATAAACATATATATTATGCACAAAATAGCTAGCTGCTAGATGATCCAACAACACCACTCATGAGTACTATCACCTTGTCCCTCTGCCTCATACTAAAAATTGTGCCTCTCTATGTGATTATGCCTGTGCCTCTTCCTCAACCATTGCCAGTGGCTGGAGCTTCATGTCATCAAAGTCTTGCCTGCTAAAGACAGTTTCCTCATGCGTGAAAATCCACTTAGATTGTGAATTGATCTCATCCAGTGTAATGGTGTTGTAAATATTGAAAATAATTTGTTTGTGTTGAAGGTGAAGCTTGTAAAGGATAAAGGCCAAGTCGTTAAACTTCTTTTAAGTCAATCTGCTGTGCTTCTTAAAGAGTGTGTTCAAACATACTTAAGTGAATCAGTTGCATTCACAAATTGAACCTATGTTCCACGAAGTTTCAGTATGGGAACGATAGGATGGCTTTTTGGGTTGGTGGGACATATTTTCAAGACTTTGAGACGTGTCAACGAGATGGCCTCCAAATCCTACGACATGTTCCCGTGGAACGTAGGATTGAAGTGCTGTGTGGCCGGCTCAAAATGCAAATGACAAGCTTTTGAAAATTGGATGTTTCCGTGCCGTAGTTGTTCCAGCATAAATCTTGTAGTAGAAAATTGAAAATTATTTCAAATTGTTTCAATTTTACTTTTTAAAATCAATCAATTCTAGAGGCTTGACCTCAGTTAAAAGACTGAAATTTTACTTGGTCTTTGAGACTGCTTTAATTAGCTGTAGTAAGGTGAAAGCAAGAGATAACCCTCTGCACTCTTATAAAGTTCTAGCTTCTTTGGATAATGATGTACAAAAAAAGGATGGTTATTAATTTCCAAGAACCGATGTAAAGATGCCACTGTCTCCTTAGTCTTGTCCATGGCCTCATAAATGTAGCCCATAGGCAGCTTCTCTTAATAAACTAGACAGATATTACAGACCAAAGGATTTGACACTTGGAAGACATTATAATAAAAGTTTTTGAATTAGAAATTGATAAACTAGAAGTAGAAAGAGAAGATGATAAAACCGGAAAAGACAAAAATGACTCCATTCACCTAAATGACCTCACGTTTAACCCTCCAAGAAGCCTCATCAAAATTTCATTCCATGATATCAATTCCATCATTTTTCGCACATTTGCAGCCCATCTCCTACTCACTGAAAAACATTTTTTCCACAGGTGCCTTTGACAAATATTAGCTCTGCAAGATTATGAATATTGTGACAAATCTTGTGATCCTTGTTGGTTTATATTACAATATACACTGTAAACTACTTGTTTTAGCAGTTTAGGGATTTTGCATGTTTATTTATTACAAATAATATCTCATTTATATATTTTTAATTAACTACTAGAGACCTACAATTGTGACTCTATTCTCATTTGAGTGCATGAGTGTAACGACCCCACTGTAGCCACGTTGATTATCTTTATTTTGATTGGCTTGGGCCCTTAGGTTAGGATAGTCAGCCCTTGAGCATTAGGGTTAGGTTTTGTTACTTTGTTAGACTATAAATATGAGAGATATGATGTAGTTGGATCAACAATTCATTCTTTTAACTTATATCGCCTCTGGTGCACATAAGGGACTTCACCCTCTCTAAGTGGCTAGGAGACTTTGCTCTCACTGTTTTTGAAATTTGGAATGTGGATATGGTATGTTTTACTATATTTACTATTTTGGAATTTGTTTTTGTTGTGAATATTGTAGTGAATGTTGTTTGTGTTGCAACATTTAGGAAATTACTGTTGAAATTGCCTTTTTCTTGAAGTAGTTTTATTACAAGTAGTATCAAAGCAATGATTTTGGCACCTTGTGGTGGTGGAAAAAGGGCAGCAAAGTGGTGAGCGAGCCTGTTTTAGAACCCCTTTCAGCCGGATTTGTGTCTTCTAATCGGGTAATTTTTGACCAATTTTTTTTTTTTGCTAGCAATATTCAAGTGCAATTATCTTCTGTAATATTGTGATTTAGGCAGAATCGTCCATGTTCCCTGAACTAGGGAAAATATCGGGTGTGTCGGGACCCTTGTGCGATACATACATCGTTTTGATCGTCTTGTTGAGCTAATCAAAACAAGATATATTTTTGGTAACCCTTTCTTGGGCAGTTTTGAGGTCTCCTTGGGTCTTGTCATTTGGCTAATGGTGTATGTTCAATCCTTTGGCTTGCATAGGCTAGGAACGGATCAGTGGTGCCTACAAGGAACAAACTGACAATGATGATTATGTAAGCCAAAAAAGCATCATGCAAGGACTCAAGGCAAGCACCACAACATCCTAGAAGGCATCAACGACTTCAATACTTGTGTTCGATTAGCCATTGGCTCCATGAGTTCCTTTTCCACCCCTCTCGTAGAACACCTTGACTCATTCAAATCCTCCCTCTCTAAGCCTAGATCTAGAGGTTTGCCAAGACCTTCAAATAGCGGCAAGAAATTTGCATGGTAGGATTGATCAGATTTGGGTTTGGTCAAATTGTTTGCATTGAGTCTCTTGCATGCAGTTAGAGGCAATTGAAGGAACATTTTTCTCAACATACTAGAGGGCAGTAGGACCTTGACCTTCCAAAAACAGGGTAGGTATTGGAAGGTGAATTCCAGTAGGTCTTCCTTGAGTAGAATCAAGATTGACAAAAGGGACCTGAGATCCTCAAAGACGACCCAATGCTTATCAAACATTTCCAGTGTTAGGATCTAGGGCACTTCCAAAAGATGACTTTAGGGCAGGTTCCAAGGCACTTCTAGTCGATGACTTTTGGGCATGATCCTGGTTGCTCTTGTTTTTCCTAGACGCATACTCAACCTTTCACGGGAACTCATATAGGTATTGGTTTGTGAAGTTGAAAAGAAGCTCCAGTTGCCTAGATTTCAGCCATCACATGATTACATTCCCTGTAGGACTTATTCAATAACCACAATGGGGATTGCCCACAAGGTTACTTTTGTTTCAAATGTTGATCTTGATATCCATGGGATCAAGCTTGTGAGGAGTGGTGTAACTTTCACATGAAATTTGAGGATGAAGATTTCAAAGAGGAAGAGGTCCCCACATGATGAGCTTGAACAAGATATAGGTACTATGGCTCTCTTAGCATTTGCCCTCATGGGAATGCAAGCCCATCACACTATCAAGGTACAAGGCTTCATAAAAAGATAGCAGGTCATTGTTTTGATTGATTTGGGCAACACTCATAATTTTATCAACCATGATATGGTTAAAGCCATGGGGTTGTATATCAACAATATTGACAAAGTCAAATTCAATGTTTTGATTGCTAGTGGTGGCAAGGCTCAACGTGTGGGTGGTATTGCTAATGTCCACATTTAGATGAGTACCTATACTTGGATCGACAGGCTATATGTGATGGATTTGGGTAGTGCAGATGTTATCCTTGGAGCTCAATGGTTGTCTGAACTTGTCTCAATTGGGGGATGCTACTTTGAACTTGCAGCCACTATATGTATAGTAGATAGAAAATGGCAAGGTCATCCATCTCCAGGGTTTGCAACCCTTACCTTCCAAGGTTGTAAGCTCCCACGAGGTGGAAAAACGTTGAAGAAGGGCAGCAATGTTATCTTCACCCAGATTTGTTGCGTGGAAGTAATGGCCTCCGAGCAGTCACCTCTTATTCTTCCTTTTGAATTGTAGATTCTTCTCGACAAATATGCTCATGTCTTTAAGGAACCCAAGGGTCTTCCTCCCAAGTGGGCACAAGATCATACTACTCACCTTATTCCTAGAAGTTGGGCATCCTGTGTTTGTCCTTATCACTATCCCCAGCCTCAAAAGTCAAAGATTGAGAAGTTGGTTCAAGATAGGTCAGTGCAAGATATTATCTGCCTTAGTTCCATTCCTTGTTTGTCCTTGGTAGTCATGGTCAAGTGCAAGGACGATTCTTGGTAGATGTGTCTAGATTTTAGACCACTCAACAAGATCACTGTCAAAGATGAGTTCCTTATTCCTGTTATAGAATTGCATGATGCAAAGTTTTTTTTACCAAGCTAAACATGCATTTTGGGTTTCATGAAATTAGGTTTAGCGAGGAGGTTATTCCCAAAATTGCTTTTAGTACTCATCAAGATCATTTTGAGTTTTTGTTCATGCCTTTTGGTCTCACAAATGCATATTCCACTTTCTAGAGTTTAATGATTTCTGTTTTCCGTCCTCTTCTTCACAAATTTGTATTGGTCTTTTTTGATAACATCCTAGTCTACAATAAGTCTTGGGAAGCCCATTTGCATCATGTTGAACAGGTGTTCCAACTTTTGAATTGGGAACAATTATATGTCAAAAGGTCCAAATGTTCCTTTGGTGTGTTTGAAGTAGAGTATCTTGGTCACATAGTATCTCATGAAGGTGTCAAGGTGGCCCCTAATAAGATCAAGGCCATGCAAGATTGGCTAGTGCCTAAATCTCTTAAGAGTCTTAGGGGATTTTTGGGTCTTACTAGGTGTTATAGGAAATTTGTTAAGAATTATGGGAGGATTGTAGCTCCCCTGACGGCTCTTACCAAGAAGGATGCCTTTGTTTGGTTCAATGAGGCTACAAGAGCCTTCAATGCCTTGAAGGAGGCTATGTGCACCACTCTTGTTCTAGCTACTCTGGACTTCAACAAGCCTTTTGTCATTGAATGTGATGCTTTTGGAATGGGTATTGGTGATTTTTTGATGCACAAAGGACATTCCCTAGCTTATGAAAACAAACAACTGTCCAATAAGAATATGCATTGTTCTATTTATAAGAAGGAGATGTTAGCCATCTTGCATGCAATGGACAAATGGAAGCCTTACTTGCTGGGCCAACATTTTATTATCAAAACTGGTCATGGTGGTCTCAAGCATTTCTTGGAATGTCTCTCTTGTCCTAAGCAAAACAAATGGTTGACCAATCTTTTGGTCTATGCCTCTGAGATTGAATATAAAAAAGGGAAAGAGAATGTGGTAACAAATGCTCTTTTTCACAAGTATGAAGATTCTATAGTTGTCCATGCTATATCTAGCCCCCTTCCCTTTGGATCACCCAATTTCGAGATGAATGCCGTTTGGATTCTAAGATTGTTCATTTAATTCATCATGTTGAAGTTGGTAACCTGCACAATCCATTGTTCTCTTGGTTTGATGGGATTTTGAGGAAGGATTGCATTTATCTCATTTAGTCCTCCCACCTCAAGAACAACATCCTTCATGAATTACATGCTTCTCCCTTGGTAGGACATTTTGGATATCTTAAAATTTATGAGGAGGTTAAGCGGTCTTTCTCTTGGAAAGGAATGAAAGTTGATGTCGTACAATTTGTGGTAGAATGTGAAGTGTGCTAGTGGAATAAAGGCAAAACAGTTAAGCCTTTGGGATTGATGCAACCCCGTTCCGTTTCGGATCACCAATGGGGATGCATCTCCATGGACTTCATTGAAGGTATTCCAAAGTTAGAGGGCAAAATAATGATTTTTGTGGTGGTGGATCGTCTCTCCTAGCATGCCCATTTCTATGCCTTGCAAAATCCATTTTCCCCAAGCAAGGTGGCCAAGGTAGCCCTTGATTTTGATTTCAAACTGCATGGTATGCCCAAGTTTATTGTCTGTGATCGTCGTCCTATTTTCATTAGCAACTTTTGGAAGTAGTTGTTCACCCTTAGTGGCACTTAACTAACATTGAGATCTTCCTGTCACCCTCAGTCAAACGACCAAACAGAAATTGTGAACAAGTGCCTAGGTACATATTTGAGATGCTTTGCCCAAGATAAGTAGTATCAATGGGTTAAATGGCTTTTGTTAGCAGAATGGTGGTACAATACTTATCATATTTCCACTAAGATGTTCCCATTTGAGGTGTTGTATGGGTAGGAGCCCCCATCCTTGGCAGAATATCTTTGGGGTACTTCCTGTGTTGATGAAGTGGATGATTTCCTCCAACAATATTAGACTTTCCTCCAGCTCCTAAAGGACAATATTTATTAGGATGATAATTGTATGAAGCAACAACAAGATTTACACTGCATTGAACAACACTTTGATGTGGGTGATATGGTCTTTTTGCGGCTTCAGCCATATAAGCAACTTTCTTTGAAGACAAAGTCCAGCCAAAAGCTTGCACCCAAATTCTATGGTCCATACAAGGTGATTCGTTGGATAGGGGATGTGGCATATCAGTTGGAGCTTCCTCCTACCTCCAAAATACACCATGTTTTTCATGTTTCTTGTCTTAAGCAGGTACTTGGTCAAAAGGTGCAATCCTAGACGGAGCGTCTAGAATTGGAAGAAGGACAGGTTGACTTAAAGCTGGAAGCAATGTTATATTTGCAGGTCTGTAATCTACAGTGTCACTAGGTGTGGGAGCTACTCATCAAGTGGTAGGATCTTCTTGAAGAGGATGCGATGTGGGAACCAATGACCATTCTCCAGAAATTTCCAACTTTGAGGACAAAGCCATTTTTTTTTTTTTGGGGGGGGGTTGGGGGGAGACATGTTACGATCTCGATGTAGCCACATCGACTATATTTTGATTGGCTTGGGCCCTTAGGTTAGGATAGTCGGTCCTTGAGCATTAGGGTTAGGTTTTATTACTTTGTTAGACAATAAATAGGAGAGATTTGATGTACTTGGATCATCAATTCATTGTTCTAACTTCTATTGCCTTTGATCCCCATAAGAGACTTTGCCCTCTCTAAGCGGCTAGGAGACTTTGCCCTTTCCGGGTGGCTTGGATTGTTTTTGAGATTTGGAATTTGGATTTGTGATACTTTACTGGATTTACTATTTTGGAATATGTTTTTGCTGTGAATATTCTGGTGAATGCTGTTCCTATGACAATTATTCTAGAAATTACTGTTGAAATTGTTGTTTTCTTGGAGTTGTTTCATTACAATGAGCTCACTGTTTGTAACTATGTCTTATTCTATTAGGCATGAGAAATAAGATATTTGGGCCTCCAATTACTCCAAGTAAGCTCAACTAGGAAGTTTTCTAATTCTAGACCATATTTAATTGTATCTAGTCTCATATTTTGTGTGTTTGTTATTGTTATTGGCTATGTTCCATGGGGACGAGTCTCGGGCTTTGGGGGCCATCTCGGAGGTGTGTTCCACCATTCTGGAAATGTGTCTCGCTGTGAAACGCGTCCTTCCGTTTTCCACTGTCCCTATCCCAGAAACTTCATGGAACATAGGTTATTGGTGAGCTTTTTTCGGGTACTGTAGGTGGATAAGTTGGTCTGCAACATGGGTTGCTTCATGTTCTACATGATTATTATTTTCCGCCTGATCATGAGTAGTCACGAGTCTCACTGTAAATAGTTGTTTCATATGTTATATTTGATATTTATGTTCTGTTTTGAAATATATAATGTAATAATCGACATGTATTGTGTATAGTTGTTTAAGGGTACATTTAAGTTTTGATGAGTATGTGGTAGTTGGATAGGTATGGCAGTGTCCACCTGCAAGAACTATATGTACATGCTACCCCTTGGTCTAGAGCATTATCAAGATACACTTGATATTGTGTGTGTGTGGTATGCTTAACCATGCCATTTTCAGATTGTATTGCAGATTGCTTGGGCATGCTATTTATTCATGCCTTGGATCATATATCAAAGGAAAAGAGAGAGAGATTGCAAAATATAAAAATCTAATCTATTCTAATCTAATAGAGGCGATGCACCGAGATTCTGGTTATGAACTTGCATGTATCTATGAGTTTTTCATTCATTATGTTGTGTTCTTTGTATAATATGAAGTGTATTGTAGTGTGCTGCATTGGCTATTTGTTTGTATGACTAGAATACTCCAACATGCTACCTTGTTTTGGATTCTTTCCTATTTTTTAATGGCTAAAGTCCTTTTGATCCTCTGTGGGACAAGCTCCTTATTTTTTGAGAAATTCCTTATCAAAGGAAGGACCCAAGTGTTGTTATATAGGTTATCTCATTTAGATAAGTTTGTTGCTTTATCCAAAACCTCTTTCAACCAAGAAATTTTCTTCAGACTGTCAAAATGAGATCAAGGCTGTGGGTTGCACAAGGGTTCCAAAAAGCTAAAGAAACATTTTGTCTTCTTGTTGCCATATATGCTGTTGCATCAATTGTTTTAGTTTGGGAGACATTTTTGATACCCACTACTGATACAACAGCCTCCATAATGTTGCATAATGTACTTGCATTCCTAATTTTAGTGAAGGAATCATTGTGTTAAACAAAACAAATCCCTTGGAGAAGCAATGACAGTTTATTACTGTTTAACTTTTTCTGTTGGACATGATAGTTCCGCATTCCCTTCACCAGATTTTCATTGTCCAATTTTATCTGCACAATGTGCATAGATTCTTCCAACAAAGGGCATCTGAAATCATTAGTGGTAGGGGCTTTTAACCTCACACCACAAATTGCAAGGTTGTTAATAAATGCCTTCCAGTATGGGAACTTACAACATTAAAGGTTATATTGGAAAAAAAATACTGGAAATTTGCATGTGCCCTCCTTGCTTCAGGGTGCTTCAGCTGATCCACGAGGTGGTGGCCTTGATTGAGGATTCAGAACTGAAAGTAGGAGAATGAAAAAGTTGAATGTGTGCTTTCAGCTGCCAGAGGTGGTAAAGTTGACCTATTGTGGATATTAGGGCGGTTGTCACTAGTCAAGAAATGATGATGATGAGGGGGACTCCCAAGCTTTGCTCTCACTCTTTTTTGATCCTTTTCTTAAAAGATATCGACACTTAATTCGTCTCCTATGTCATTTCCTGCTCTACTTGATTGCATAGAGAAACATTGTGGCCCCGATTCCTCATCAAGTGATGTTTGAGGTGATTTATTTCTCCATAAATCCTTCTTCCACACTAATTACAAAACACCTCCCCCTGTTTCTATTGCCTCATTCCAATGTTTCCACGTTGTCTATGTTGCACAGAAATGGTTACAATATCTAATATGGATACGGTATCGGATATGAGTACGTCAAATTTTCAGGACCCCCCAATATGTATATGATTGGACATGCCATTTTTAAAAGCATATATGTTTTAATTTTAAAAGGAAATACATATAACACAAAGGTGTTTACATGAATGTAAGTTATAAAGAGGATATTTCGAATTTTCATTAATTAAGAAGATTATTATTTTTATTAAAGTTAAAATCTATTTTTTATTTTTTAAATTGTGTATTTTTCTTTTAATCTCATGTCATGGATACAACTTCAGATATGCCTAGGACAGATTTGGATGTATTGAATATGGATCAAATAGGGGTATATATTTGAATATGTTTGGATACAGTATCCATGTCTTTGAATACTTTTAGATACTGTATCCCTGAAGTATCTTATCCATATCAGTATCTGATATGCAGATATAGGTATCCAGGCAGGAGGACTGCTGGATATGATAACTCTGCATGTTGTATGTCTTTTTTTGTGGCAACATATTATGAATGGGGGTTTTGAAACAAGAATTAGAAAACAGTAAACATAACATGTCGCAATTAGAAACTCTGGTTTAAATATATTCATGTACTTTAAAACTCGTTAATAGATGATCAGAAAATAGAGATTATCTGTCACAAACAGCTACAAATTCATAAAAGCTTGTGCAAATTTAAAATGAATCATTTGAAGTTAGAGCTCTTTTCTTGGTTTTCATTGCACTTGCATTCAATTTTCATTAAATGATGGTGTTTTATTGATGTTTATAACTATTGGGAGATATAATTTTGTCAAATCTTACAGACAGGATCACAAGTTTTTGATAGATGGAAAAACTTGTGTATTTGAAAAAGCTCATCGAGTCACAAATGACTAGAGAGTCTTCTCTCTGGAAATTATTTGGAGACTTAATGAGTCGAGTTCTGAGTTTCAATTTTTTTTTTGCCAAGGTCTCAATACACCGAATGTGGCAGTTTGTTAAGGTGCCTCCTTTAGAATGGCATTATTAGCTAGTGAGTCCAACACAACTTTTTATGTAACTGGGCTGACCTCTCTTGGGATTAATGGGCTGACTTACCATTTTAGGCAATGAGTACACCAATGCACGTGGTTAGGTAGTGGGTCCACCAACCCTTCTTTTTGGTCAATATACATTCAAATTTTGTGTCCAAGTTGTTTGGTAGTGTAGAGACTATAATAGGCTTGTTCTTTCTAATGAGAGGTCAGGTTACATTATATGGAAGGGTTTGTATATAATGACTCTGTTTAGGGCAAGGGTAGCAACCATATTGTTTTTGAGAGATTTTTTGTCACAAGTTCGTGTTCGCACCTGCCCAGAAAGTTCTTTCAACTTCAAAGAACTATTAAATCTTTTTTTCAGAAGCAATAGCTATGTCATCTTTCTAAATTGCAAGATTATCGGTCCTATTTTCCAAGAGCATAATATTTCTTTTCTCTTTTGGTCTTCCAAAAAAGTTCAGTTTCAGTTATTCAATATTTCTGGTGTTTTTTAGGTTTATAACAATTTTTATCCTTGCTTGTAACAAATTTCAGATGGTTTCTATTTGAACTTTTCAGATCTTTTTGTTCTATAGTTCTACAGAAGTTCAGATATCAAATTCTGTTCATTTTTTACAGTTGTTTCATTTGCATCAGTTTGAGATTCTTAAGTAGTTTTAGATTTTTGGGTAGCGTTCAGATTTCTATTCAATTTTCAGATCTCTACAGTGGTTTCAGTAGTCTAGTAGTATAGTAGTTTCATTTGTTGGGTTAAAAATAGTGCCATTGATGCCACTTTTCTAGCCTTGTGGAGAAGCCTTAACAATGGCATAGGATTTCAGAGAAGTAGAAGCATCTATTAGCTATCATTTATTAATACCTGGGTCTGTGGGAAAACTTATCAAGAAGAATATCTTGATGACCATTGAGACCTCTCCTTATTCAGAGTATATAAGTTTTATGAACCATATCAAAAAGAGATGGTTAGTGGAACTTGAAGAATTGGCTGAGGTTTTCATGACCAAAGATGTTATGGTTCAGCGTTGGAAGATGTTGGCAAAGATCTGGGTGACTATCTTCATGAACATTAGGTTGACCATGGACACATGGCAAAAAAATTAGACAATCATAGCGGTCATCATCCTCAGAAAATTGCTGACCTGAAGTGGTTGGTGGCCATTAAGAGGGTTCAACAACTATGAAAAAGTACATTGTAAATGAAGAAGACCAAAATCAGCAAGAAGTTCTAAATGTTTCTTTCAATGCCTTGTAGGGGCTGATGTGATCATAGAGATGCAATGGCTTAAGACCTTGGTGCACTATAATGAGTTGTACTCAAAATTTAAGAAAACCCAGCGAATGATAATGATTAGATGTCTATCCTTGGGTGCAAGCAAGTGGGTTTGAGCACACAAGACTGACATATGGCTCTGTAAAAGATAAAACCCAGTTGAGTTCAATGTATGATCATAATTCCATGAAGCAGTTGCATGTGAAGGTGAGAACACAACAACCAGCAAGATAAAAGGAAGAGTGGGATAACATTAAATAAGTTTGCAGATTTTCCTATGGAGTCACTGCATGGTCTTATGCCAGACAATGAAATCTCTCCAATTTCTGTGGGGACAAGGGAGTTTATGGGGGGGTACTGTAATAAACCTTTTTAACTTGAAGAGGATGTGGGTATTTTTTGAGATGCGATTAATGACATTGTTGGTAGTAGACCTTTTTAATGTAAGTGGGTAGACCACCTTAGACTCTTGAGATTAATGGTCCAACCTATCTTCGTAGACAGTGTGTCCACCAACCTGCCTTTTTAGGCAGTACAATGAACCTTTCTTTTTGCTCAATCATCAGATTGAATGTATCCAGGTTGTTTGGTAGGATTTGGGAGGTATAAAATAGCTGTGTTGTTTTTGCTAAGTCTATATAAAGGTTTTTCCCATTTAGTTGGATCCAGTTTGACTTGTGCTTTAGATTGAAGTAGTTGTGCACAGGTTTTACATCCATCATGTCTAGGACAAGGGTGGCATCTGTATCATTTTGGAGACTTTTGTGTTCTGAGTTGGTCCTCATAGTTGAGCATCAAAAGACTGGTTTCAATCATTAAGGAAGGATACCTGAAGTGGACTTGAAACATTGGACAGTTTGAATACTGGTTATGAAGAAGAACCCCACACTAAAGTTCTCTTCCTTCCAAAGCATTATCCAATCAATTCTGCGAACTGTTATAGTTTTGTTCTCTTTCCAATTTTTAGTATTGTTGTCTATTTTCGAGCAGTATCATAATTCTGTTCTCTATTCAGTTTTAAGCATTATCATGCCATTTTGAACAGTATAGTATTTATGTTATCAAAAAAAAAAAGGTAGCACTCCATGCCAGATGTATAAGGCCCTTTTTGTGAGTATCTGTTGTGACTCTTGTGAGTATTCATTGACATAAATTAACACTCTTCAATGGCAGTTCATTTATCACATGCACAATTGTGTTGTGCAATAGAAATGCAAATAAAGCAACTTGGATCTTTAGTTACTTTTCAGCTTTATCTTACCCTCTTGTTTTTGCATATAAGTACTATTTTTTCTCTCCTGGCGCTTGGATCCACTGGAGCTCCTTTCTATCTCTCTTTGACCTTGACTGCTGGTTCTCTGTTCATTATTACTTTTAGTTTGTTAGGGTTTATCCGTTTTCAGTCCAATCCTCAAGGCTGTAATTTAATGCCATACAGTTATTCTGCTGTAGTGTAGTTTACACTAGTTTCTTTACTGTAGTTTAGCTTATTTTTGTAGTACTTTTTGGTTACTACAGTGCAGGGTAACAGCTCTTTCAATGAGTCTGACTGGCCTACTTTAGCCATCTGCAGACACTAACAAAATTATCTTATCTCTTGTTGTTCCTCTATGCCATTCATCTGAGGTATTATCTTATTAGTTCTTGCTGAATTTATGCTATGAAAGTGTTTTAATGAATGATGCATCAAATTTTATTGTGAAATAATTGCATTAATGAGCAATAGAGTGGATGCCCATAGATGAAATCCTTACAGCCAATGCCCTCTTGTGGTGAAATTAGAGGGATTGTTAAGGATTAGGTTATGCAAATTGAAGTCAGTCACCGTGGCCCATCAAATTGCAAAAGGAAACGATGGTGCTTCATGGCTAAAGGTCCTTTGCCTGTATGATTAGGCAACAGGCTGTAAACTGTTGTAATTTTTTATTTTTTAGGAGGAATGTCGGTATTGGTGTCATGATAGTGTCAGAAATGATGGACTGGTAGAATTGGTTAGATATATAAGTACTCTGAAATCCTGAAGGGAGGCTGATAAGTAGTGTCAAATGGAAGCTGTTGAGGATTGGAATGATAGGTTCAGAGAAGGCCATACTCTAGTCCTCATTTTGAGGGGTTGGTATACATCCTATGCTTGTAGTGCTTGAGAAAGTACATTACACACTAACACAATGCATCTTCAATTCGATTGTTTGCTATGGATCACAAGGGAAAGGGAACTTTCATAATGGTGATATAAGAGCATAAGAAAATTTCCTCGTTGGAGTGACATAGGCACCTATAATGAACACCTATGCTACCAGGAAATTAAAACAGGACTGGAATGGGGAACTGCTGATTTTTCATGGACCCCTGGAAACAAAACGGTGTGGAAATGTCTGTTAATATATATATACACGTAAAAAAAATTAATGCGTGGAAGTATAAGACAGTTGCAAATAAATCAAGCAAGCAAAACTGTCTTCCACGTCACCACCAAACAAAATATACAAGGTGCTTTCTCCTATGCTATAACAAAGAGGTAGTGGACTGACATGCTATGCTTGGACAACGTTAGTAGAATCCCATTTTCAATCATTTATCTTGGTGAAAGTGATTAAAGTCTAAAAATGGCATTGCGTTTCAAGGTAATATAAAATAATGATGGAATCGGACGCCGATTGTTCTGGAAACACAAACTAGAAAACTATCAATAATTGTGAAGACCTTAAAATGGACATGATAAATATATTCCATACCAAATGAAGAAGAAAAAACATTATAAACCTTAAAACAAATGGGAAATTTCAAGGAATATAGGATCTAAACTAAAGAGCTCTTAACTAGATTAGCCAACATGATGGGTTGATGCTAAATAATATAATTCATATTAAGATCTAGCCCTGAGCAACGAACATACAAACAAAAAAACAATTCAACTACCTTTTGACAAAAGAGACCCACCTTTTATAATTGTGTTGTATAGATTTCTTGAAATGTGAAACACGAAAAGACAAAGAAACAAGTTTTCTAAACCAAAGACCAAAATGTAATACATGATAGAGTTAAGGCTCAATATACAGACTAAGAAAATGACACAAAACATAGGGAGCAGTTCCTGGAAATGATAAGATGATCTAAGAAAAAAAAAATTAATAATTAAATGGTGGTTTCTAAATCAGAATGTTAATTTGAGATTCAGAAATTCAATTTATAAATGCCTATTTTCAAATAATAAATTTAAAAGTCATCATCCCAAATTTGCAAATTTATAATTTCAGATTTCTCCATAACACATGTAGCATAGATAAGTAGCAATTATAATTAATAGCTAACAAATTCCAGATTCATAACTTTAATATCTAAGTGGCAAGTAAACCCATAATAACAATATTTCAAATTTTAAACACCGAAGTATGGAGACTGAAAGTAAAAGAAAATACCGAAACACTAAAAGAAAAGGTAATATATCTGGTACTGCATTGTCCTAAACTGCATGACTACTCTCATCAGGTGCATCAAGACCAAGATCATCATCAAGTGACATTGGAGGTGCATTCCTCACTCTATCTTGCATGGAACCCTTGTGATTACTTTTCTTTTTCTGTGTAAGAGATTTTTAAAAAATGGGTGCATATCAATAAATATATTTTAGTCATTTTAGAGAAGTTTTCAGAAGCTTTGGCTGCTTTCTACAAACTTTCCAGTGGGGTTTTCCAAGAATGGTGATGCATTTCTAAGGGACTGGATCCACTTTGTGATAACATTGCTTTATAGATAAACAAGTAGATAGAGACTAAACATATAGAAACAAAACAACTGGCACCTTCAAAAGGAGTTGAGTGAGAGGAAACAAAGAATTTGGAGAAAATGAGAATGGCTTCATTTCAAGAAGTATGCCTATGAACTAATCACTAAAATTGAGGAAAAAACAAAAGTAATAACCAAGCTTTAACTAAGATTATGAAAGGTAAACAGGTAAGGGTGATGTTGTCACATTTTGCACGGGGTGCAATGTCTTCAATATTGTAACAGTGCTGCTCTTCTTTTCCTCCTCCTTCCGTTTTCCTTCCTTCTCTCCCTTTCCTTTTCCTTCCCCCTTTCTTGGAGTCCCCCAGTTGATTTTTCAACTTTCCAGCAGGTTACCCTGAAAAATTGGCTAAGTTTTGGTGCGAAGTTCGCACTTCGCCCAGTTTTGGTGCGAAGTCTGACTTCGCCCCACTTTCTGGGCGCACCTTGCACTGGCAGGCTGACAAAGAAGAATGATAACTGCCGGAGCAGGTCCGTACAGCGGCAGACACCAGTGTTCACCTGTGCGCAGCCCGACTTTTCAGCAGAGCCGGAATGCGCCTTTGACAGGTGACAGTAGGGGAACAAACCCGGAATTTGACCAAGGCGTGAAGGCCTTCCCAACTGCACTGTTTTCTGCCCACGCATCCCAAGGAGCTCCGATCCCAAGCGAAGATAGATAGACTGCCCTTCAAGGCAGACATGTGTCACACAGCATAACCCATCATACGACAAGTGTCCAGCTTCGGGATTTGAACCAAGACTGCCGACCAAAAGGGATAAGTATGGGCTGCACCGCCTGTGTCAGTAGCCTCATTCAAAGCTGATCTGAGGTTCCACCTGCTCCAGCTACCAGCGTACCTGCCGACTTGAAGTTTTGCCCAGCGCACCGCCATGTGGCTGTCCAGCTTTCAGGATGACCATGCTGCGGGTACAGCCCGGTCCGACAAAAGGTCAGCATTTGCAGCTCTTTCGCCGCTTCTGTCAGCTTATGTTTGACTGGGACTCTGTGCCCATTAATGTAACGGGAAGGACTCGGGCTATAAAAGCCCATCGTGAATTCATTGTAAAGGGTGGAAGGGGAATGTTTGTTAGGGAATCACCGTACCCATTGTAACCGTGCTTCTGCTAATGAATACAATCTGTATGCCTGGTTCTGTTCTGCTGTCTTTATTCTTTTATGTCTGTCTTTCATTATATGCTTTAGGCCCACCTGTGTCGCAGCTCGTTGATTCACTTCGGCGTTTGGCGATCAGGTTCCTCTAGTATTGCTTGTTTAAGCACTTTTGTACTTCATTAATTTAAAGCATTTATAGAATAGATATGGTGGCAGTTCCATCAGTTATGTGTTTTGTTGCTGGTCCGTATCCGGTGATTGATGCGATCCCGTGCTGTTAGTTCCTTGTAGGGAATGTTTGCTGGGAGCCATTGAACAGTGCGGTTAAATTCTCTACATAAACACATATACCTGGCCCTGATATCTCTAGGCTTGCTTTCTACCTATGTCAGTGTACGTATCCGTTAATCGATGCATTGCCGTGCTGTTAGTTCCTTGTAGGGAATGTTTGCTAGGGGATCATTGAATGGTGCATACACTGCTTATGTATCGGAAGTACGCGTAGATTTTGCAGTTCTTTGTCATACTTTTGTATTTATGATGCAGCAAGTAGCGTTGATTGGTGTGTTCCCGTACTGTTAGTTCCCCCCCACCAACCTCTGAATATATTTGTAATCCCTTTCTGTACATTTATTTCTTTCTGTACATTCTTCTCTTTCCTGTATCCTTAGCTTAAATCAGCCCCCCCCCCAAAAGGAGCCGGCCTTCTCCGGAGATTGGCTCGGAAGGCATCTCTTCCTTCCGGCCTTTCATGTTGGTGGGCGAATCTGGGCGCATTAACCCAAAATCCTTTCCTCATGGCAGATTCGTAACCAACAGGTGACAAATGTAATTTGTAAAAGAAAAGTAATCCAAGAGGGCTACAAAACAACCGGTAAACTAGACACTTCTCAAAGGATTTAAAACCACCGATCTATCCTTTACAAGCAGAAAAATCAAATAAATATATAACACTTATAGAATACTTTTGTGTCCAAGAACTTTACCATTAAAGTAGACATTCAAGCAAGTAGCCAATGAAAGGAAACAGAATAAATACAAATAGAAATGCAAAATTTCAATGATTATCAAGACTTCAATGCCATGAAGATCGGAAGATATGATACAATCCAATGCAAATAATTATTATTGATGTCTACAAATGATCAAAGTAGGTCAATGGGATTGAGTAGTACATCCATATATTGAAGGAGAGTACAAGGAAAGAGGAAAGACCCGCATGATAAAAAGGAAAAGGAATAGTAAAATTTAAAGGAAAAAAGAAATGAAATGACTTATAGGAGGATTATGTCCTAATACAAAGTCTGCATGTTACAAATTCAAAGATAAAGAAGATGAAGCTATACATAGACAAGTCACAGGAATGATTTACACATTTTGTTCATCTCTCTCCTCCAAACATAGAGGCTTTTTGCAGTATTTCATTAGACGAAATAGTAGTGCAGAAGAACTCATATTAGAAATTGAAATCCAATCACTTTTTAACAAGTACGAAAATGTCTTTCCAGATGGCCTACCCGTACAATCATCTAGAGAGGTAGATCACTAGATTGAGCTCAGACAAACATCGAACATTTTTATCACTTTATGGACTTGGTTATGCAGGAAGCAATGTTCATTGATCTTGTTACAAATTGACCTCCCTGTTTCACCAATGTAAACTTTGTCACAAACCCTGCAAGAGTTGATGTAAACTTTGCTTTTGTTGGGATCCTCCTTAGCTGATTTGGAAAGTCATCTGACCATTTTGTGAGGATGGAAGACCATGCCGACATTGTGCCTTCACATTCTGGATACTCCCACTTTGACCTTTTTGACCTTCTGTTCTTAGCTTCTATTTTGTTGGACGCTCCCTCTTAAGTATGGTAATTAGATGTGTGAGTTTATTTCCTTTCATCATTTCTTATAATATTTTTTGCCTTCATGAATGCTCTTGAAATATTTGTCCTTTTTGTATCCATTGAGTTTGTAAACCTTATTAAGATTGTCTCAGTTCCTCCTCCAAGTGTGTTTTATCTTTTTTAATTTTTTTTCCTGTGGGTGAACCTAGATTTGGTTTAAAGCCAGACTGGTCTTGCTAGCTCGCCTTTCAGCTTATATTGCAGGCTGTATGGCAGTCCTCTTGAACTTTAGCTGCAGGGACAGATTTGTTGATTTTGTCCCACCATACATGCACACCTTAGGCCTCTCAGTCTGCCAAGGCTTAAACCTGGAATGCATTCCTGTAAAATAACCCATCTTAAATGGTCAGCCCAGCTCAGCAGATGAGTTTTGTTCGTTTATTGTTCTCAGTGCTCTAGTTGCTAATGTAGTGAAGACAACTTGTTTATGTGATTGGTAGTGATACAATTTACCATGGATTTATCTTTGAGTTAGTGTCCTTGTAAACCTTCCTACCATTAAGACCAACCACCTTTGTCAGAATCAGTGCATCCAAGAAGGAAAATATCTGCCTTTTGCTGCTGATTAAATATTGTTTAACCTAATAAAAACTCTAAAGAATGATGGGATGACTTCTTTTGACCAAACTGAACAAACTAATCATATGTCCCTAGATGGTATGCTAATGTTTAGCAAGAACAAAGGTCAAACAATTGATGTAAGAATTTCTAAGAGAATAAACTATTTAACAAACTCACCATATACGACCTCTTTAGAAAAAAGTGAAGTACTGTTTATGCCATAAAATGTTGACCACAACGCGGCACTAGAGAATAAACTTTTTAACAAACTCACCAAATACGCCTTCTTTAGAAAATAGTGAAGTACTGTTTATGCCATAAAATGTTGAGCACAAGGCAGCATTGCAGCAATTAATGAAGCACTTTCTAGGAATTGTAATTAGTTAAGACCAACCAACCAAGAGCAGTATTCCTATGGGTGAAGAAATTAGGGAAAAGATAGATCATGTGACTGTGATTTGCAGGGATCAAAACAAGGGTCTATTGTATGTGTGTCAATGTAATGTCTTCTGATGATTCATTGTTTTGTTTCTCCTACTGTTCCCCCTCCCCCTCCCCATCTAAAAATGATACATGACCATGGCTTGATGCATCAATCCACCTTGGTCCAACTAGATCATCTCTTCGTGTACAATACCCCACAAGCAGTGCAGGACTCGCAAAGGGGTTGGGCTATTCCAGTTAGCAATTTTAGTCTCTCATCAGGGGTCTAACTCTTGACATATTTTTAAAGAAACATTGTTGAAAATGAAATGCGAGGGGGCTTCAAAAGAAAAAAAAAATACACAAGTATTCAAGGAAAAGATGTTACAAAGAAATAAATTTAACAGCAACTAATTACAAAGGGGAAACAAATTATGTACGTTGCCCGAACCTATTTTAGGTTTACTTAATCAGTTTTTCCTTGTTAGTTTGGATGAGGTAGTTGTGCTTTAGCTGCATATGCCTCTGGCCACCAAAAGATGATTAATCATGGCTACTGTTGAAGGCCTGCCTGTCACAAGGGCATGAAACTGCAGCTAGGATGGTCAGTCCTCCATCCTTTCAAATTAATCAGTGCATAAAACCTAAAAGTCTACACTGAAGTTAATCTTCAAAGTGAATGTGCTGAAATAGCAAAGGAATTATGGAACTAAAAGGAAATGAACACCACTTTTGAATGTTTATTGCCTTTGCCTTTCCTATGATTCAATTTTGTTGCAGTGAAGACCACCATTCAATTCTGCAAAATGAAGGTCACAAAATAAGGTGAAAATAGCTGAAGATACATTACATTTTCTTCATTTTTCTTTCTTTTATTTATGTGTGAGGGGCTCAAAATGAAAATTAAAAATTTCAAAAAGGAGTTCAACACCACAGGCAAAATGGAAAACAATGTGAAAATAAATGAAAAATGGAGATATATCATGCTATAGCAAATTATATTACATGTTCATTATCATAGTATAGCAAATTTTATTACATGTTCATTATCATGCTTTTGGATTAGATCTGCTAAGCTTTCACTCCGTATGTACATATATTTGGACAAGAAAACAATTAGAAAACAAGCTAGTATGGTACTAGGCTTAACTGTTTGTTGACATTGTGTGAGTGAAATACATACAAATGAAGAAACAAAGTGTAGTGGGCAAGCAACTTGAAGCTGTGGCAATCCAATCCTCCTAAAACGTTACAAGGAAGGAACAGACAGTGGAAAGAAACATATCAAGTGAAAAGTAGATGTGATCAAAATTAACTGAAACATTCATTGATTTTCATAACAGTGTTATTCAAGTATCTCATGAAGGAAATTTAGTACAAAATTTAATTAAATCAAAGTGTTAAACAAATAAAATATAAACAGGTATCTGGATGATAGTCCAAATTGAGGATCTAAATGGAAGTCAACAGAGATTGGACATGGGGTCTTCCAAATCATACATGATAATCTGTCACCTAAGATGTCAAAAGGAATATTGACAAAAACAAATTTCAATTTGTAGGAAAGCACAATTCAAACCCAATAAAGACTCTTCAAACAAATGGATGCTTGGAAATTAGAAAATACAACAAGGCGGTGCACAAAAATGAATGAAGTAACCAAATTAAAATAAAATATTTTGAAAAGTTTAAACCCTTCTACTACAGGCCTCACTATTTGATATGGAAAATCCTGTTTTGTTGAGAGAGGTACATAATATAAAAGGCTTGACTGTTGAGGCTTTAAACTGATTAGTTGCACATTGGCTGAGTTGGCCGTGGAGTGGACCAGGTGGTTCCCATGTAGCAGAATCATCATTGAACATAAAAAGTTAAGACTTGAAGGACTACTTTTAGATTTGCCATGTAGGTAAGTGTACGGATGAGAGTGGGCAGTGCCCTCACTCAATTTTAGCACATAACATAGGCCATCCCATGAAATATGGGAAAATTAATTACTTAATTACTGGAACTAACGACTGTTGAGGCTTCAAACTGATTAGTTGCACATTGGCTGAGTTGGTCGTGGAGTGGACCAGGTGGTTCCCACGTAGCAGAATCATCATCAAACATAAAAAGTTAGACTTGAAGGACTACTTTTAGATCTGCCATGTAGGTAAGTGTACGGATGAGAGTGGGCAGTGCCCTCACTCAATTTTAGCACATAACATAGGCCAGCCCAGGAAATATGGGAAAATTAATTACTTAATTAATGGAACTAACGACTGTTGAGGCTTCAAACTGATTAGTTGCACATTGGCTGAGTTGGCCGTGGAGTGGACCCGGTGGTTCCCATGTAGCACAATCATTATCAAACATAAAAAGTTAAGACTTGAAGGACTACTTTTAGATCTGCCATGTAGGTAAGTGTACGGATGAGAGTGGGCAGTGCCCTCACTCAATTTTAGCCCATAACATAGGCCAGCCCAAGAAATATGGGAAAATTAATTACTTAATTAATGGAACTAACGATTATGATGTGAATAATTCTTGTGGTGATGTAAACTATTCTTAGAGTACACATATCTGGGCTTCAGGTATCTGATTAATTCCCCTTGCACCCATTTTTATATGAACAAAAGTCAGGTTAAAACTTAACATTTTACTTTTGCCACCCATGCTGCTTGATGGACAAGCACTTGTAACCTTATGTTGTTCTTAGAAAATTGAAATCTCCTGTAGTGGACATGGGCTGAAACACAATTTAATACCAAGGATTTTGGTTTTATAATATAGGAGTTAACCATGTCGGAATTCACAATATTTTCCAGAAATTTTCTGAAACATACATTCACCACAATCATAATCGGAAAAGATGCAAGAGTGATTTGAAGATAGCGAGAGAGGTGAGTGCCTGTAGGCACCCCACAATATTTCACATATATCACACACGGATACAATGGATCAGTCAGTGGGGGGTGTTTATAGTGATACCGAAACCCCAATTAGATGTTAACTTGAAACCGACATGACTTGGAGGTTAAATTACAATATAATAAATAAATTACACCCTTTAATCAAGGTTATCCATAAAGGTGAATTAACCAATATCACTAAGGGTGAAATATGAAGGGTGCCCTTAGGCTTACATGAACATGCCTGTAGGCTTACATAAATGATGCCCAAAGGCTTTACATGAAGAATACTTGTAGGCTTACATACACACTTGCCCGTAGGCTACATTAATAGTGCTCATAAGCACTCTTTCACACTTTTGGCCTTGGCCTAAAAAGATCAGATTACACATACTTCAAAAAACCAAGGCTGTGTATTGCTCACGCTTTTTGGAATGAACAGAGTTAAACCAGAAAAGCTCTTAAAAGAGCAAGGACGTAGAGGTATGAATCTCTCCAATTCATCACACTACTATGTACTGACGATATTGTCCAATTTCCTAAACACCATTAAGCTCATAAAATCAATTTAAAATTCTTCAAACAATTTGCAACAAGTTGAGTCTGATGCTAAATAATCTGGTCTGATGGTGAATGTTGATAAAACCAAAAGCTTGATTGTCAAACTCTAAAAAAGAAAAAACGAAAAGAAAAGAAATGGAAGCAAGCTTTGCAATCTTGGTTAACACCCACCTCCCATAACAGATTCCTTCATCCAAATATTTTGGCATTGACCTGAATCACCTATTGAATTGGAATGCTAATACTGAAAAGGGAATTCTGTAGGTTTAATTTTTTTTTATGGATTAGGAAATAGCTATCGATATGTTGATAATTGGAACTGGAATATGAAAAAAGCATTGGTTTTGTCTTGTAATGCTAATCATTCTTTGCAGTAATAAAGTATGGGGTGGAGGCTTGTGATACATGGAACAAAATTGAGCAAATTCAAAAACAAGTTTGTCATTAATTAGAGTCGAATGTGACACATCTTATGGGATGCTTGTAGAATCAAGATTGCTACCTATTGAAAGTGAAGCCTTAAAACATTATTATTGCACAAATACAAATTATCCAAGCTTAGTGAATAAAGACTTCTACCATTGCCCAATGATTATGTTTACCTCATGTTCGTCTTAAACAAGTTTGGCAAAAAAAGAAAAATGCTAATAGGCCTGGCATTTGAAAAAAAAAAAAAAGAGCTAAAGGGTTAAAGTACTGGGACCATAAAGATATTGATATTGAGAGACATAATCGCGTGGAGAAAAAACCACCACCTATGATGCCCCTTGAAGAAGTCTAGAAGGACACCTTGTAGAAAAATAATATATATAGTTAAAAAGTCCTATAGTTCAATATTCTTAGCCTTTTCATAATTCTTTTCAAGTTGGTATGATATCAACAGTTTTCAACATGGCCATTGTTGAATGAATTCTAAGATTGCAAAATGTGAATACATAGAATTTGATATTTTGGAAAGGTATAGTCAGTCAGGTCCATTTGTTTTTTTTCAATTGAAGCCCATGATAGTAAGAACTATGAATTATGATGTGCGGAGTTGGATGAAGTATCTAATACTTTTTGGGCCACAAAATGGAAATTGAGAATAGAATAATTGTTAGTGTTTTAATATATGTATGCATTTCTATGGTTGTTAAAAGTTTAGAAATCTTGAGCTTTCTTTGCATTAAAAGGTGAACATGGTCTTATTTAAGCTGGAGTTTGAATCTGCAAACAGAAATTGTATCCAAAAAGACAATAGCATTGGTGCTGTAACAAATCTTGATAATAGGGAAGGAAATTTTGTTTATCAATGTCGAATTTCTATTTCTTGCTTGACTCAATGTCTTAAGCATTGCATTCATGTGGCGATAAATTTATTAGCTTTTCCCCCTAATTGGCACTTTCATCTTGTCCATCATTGAACACATTTAAAGAATATCTGACCATTGACATGATTCATGTTTATTTTTCATGAGAATTATACTTGAACAACATGACCTTTTTCTTTGTCTATAAAAGCGATTTTCCTTTTTGTTTAATTGGTCAATTAGAAATCCAGATACGAGTTTTTAAGTAACTGTTTAGACCATTGTTGTCATACAGTTCCACACAAGCTTACCATGTGTTCAAAATTTATAATTCCAGGTCGACATCATTGGAGTTAGTTGCTACTCATCGAAGAACCTGTGGGCATGGGAGAATGAAGGGATAGTTCTACCAAGTGAGAAAAACAATAAGACACATGACTTACATGTCAGCAATGTGCTTGAGAGACCAAAGGTGATTTATAATGATCATACTAGAGAGTATATAATGTGGATGCACATTGACAATGCTAACTATTCCAAAGCTTCTGTTGGTGTGGCAGTCAGTTCCTCTCCAACTGGGCCATTCCAGTATCTTGGCAGTAAACGGCCACATGGTTTTGATAGTAGAGACATGACAGTATTCAAAGATGACAACGGTAAGGCCTATATTATCTACTCGTCAGAAGACAACAGTGAATTGCATATTGGTCAGTTGACAGAAGATTACAAGGATATTACTAGAGTCATGCGGAGGGCTTTAGTTGGAGAGCATAGAGAAGCTCCTGCTGTGTTTAAGCATAGAAGTTTATATTATATGATAACATCTGGCTGCACTGGCTGGGCCCCAAATACAGCATTGGCCCATTCAGCAGAGTCCATGTTAGGACCTTGGGAAACATTGGGTAATCCATGCATGGGGGGAAACGAAGATTTCAGAACCACAACATTTTTTGCTCAAGGCACATTTGTTCTACCTCTCCCTGGCATGCCTGATACTTTTATATTCATGGCAGATCGGTGGAACCCAGCTGATCTAAGAGATTCACGTTATGTTTGGTTACCTCTCACAATGGACGGGCCTGCAGATGAGCCACTAGAAGATGATTTTGAGTTTCCTCTTTGGTCAAGGGTGTCTATTTATTGGCATAAAAAATGGAGGCTTCCAGAAGAATGGAGATCACCATTGCCCAGTCAAAGTAGTTAGCTAGGGGTATTCTGTATTCTATTAACAATGTTTGATTTAAGAGGGTGAATGCACTATTACTGATTTGCAGAGGCTAGTATGATTGTGCTTTACTTCAGTGTGGCCCATTATTGTAGCAACAATTTTTTGGAAAGTACTGAAGCATCCTAGAGAATAGATCTCGACACCAGTTGCTTTTCCAAGGGTGTTCAGAAATATGAAAATGTTATGCTTAATGTGCTTACATCATGTGTTTTATGGCCCTTATAAAATAAAAGAAAGGATCAATAGAAATCTCTAGCTGTTCAGCGTGTCTTTAAAATTTATTCCCTTGTTAAATCAATACTTAGAAGGATTTTAAATGGAACACAAGTAGACACATACACACATAATGCGCTTCTGTTATATTATATTTAAGGGGATGCAATGAACCTCTTCTTCTCATGCGAATATTTCACCTCAAAATTCTTAGTGCGAAGCTGTACTAAGATAAGAAATTCAGTGCCAAAGATAATTCTAACTATGATTGCACATAGTATTGATAAAAGCAGCACTAATATTGTATATCCAATAACATAAGCATTCATTAAATGAAACATGGAAATACAAATAACAGTAATTGCAGGAATTTGGAATTTGGGAAAGGTGATATTACTATTGCGGGCCTCTTTGAGGGGGCAACCACCTTACAAAATATTAAAACTTTTCACTT
The DNA here is from genome assembly GCA_028583015.1 of Wollemia nobilis. Taxonomy (NCBI): domain Eukaryota; kingdom Viridiplantae; phylum Streptophyta; class Pinopsida; order Araucariales; family Araucariaceae; genus Wollemia; species Wollemia nobilis. The sequence continues at coordinate 3,876,644 of JAQPPZ010006183.1, read as the reverse complement.
GCACCTAAGGTTTTTTTTTTTTTTCATTGGGTTATATGGGATTGAAATGGTCCCCACCCGTATTACATTATCACCACATAGTGGTATTACAACAAAGCTTGGATATTCATATTATCTATGTATTGTTTGGCAAGATTCGAACTTGGGTCTCCTCCTTGAAATGTTGAGGAATATAACCGGTTGAGCTAATGCCACTTGATTTGCACCTGAGGGTTACATCCTTCCCATTTTGTAATATTTACACGCATATTTTTTTTGACATTTTATAACAACCTGCTAAAACAGTATTCTATGACAGTATTCCTAACTACCTATTCTATGACAGTTACATTCATATGCCAACAGGTTACATTCATAATTCTATGACAACAAAGCAGTTACATACAAGATTATATGACAAAGCAGTTATATACATGATTCTATGACACACTCCTAACTTGTGGTCCACTTCTAACTTAATACATGGTCCACTTTATATACAATATCATATGCCCCAATGAGTTACAAGTGTCTGGTATGTAATAGGGGGGAATCAAAAGGATCTCAAAGTTTTTGGACAAAATGGGAATGAGTATAAAAAACTCTCATAAAGCACAGCCGAGAGTATTAATTCCTACTTGGATATCCTGGATCTTTTGATAGAAGGGATATCCTCCACCATATCAGACTGAGTGAAATTAGCTCTCCTCTTAAACCCAAATTTTGGGCAAACTTTAAAAGATGCAAGAGATTGGCGTGGGGTCTGAGCACAGGTCCTTTGGAATTGTCAATCACCTGTCAAGGAATTACAACATGCTTTGCAGCTTGAGATTCCAAACCACTTTCCATTGGTTCTGTTACCATGGTAGATTCAGACTTATTTAGGGAAGGAGGTGCACACATTTCCACTGTCGCACAACTAGGAAAGATATTGACAACATAGTCACTCAGTGACATACTGACTTGAAGCCTCACCAATATCAGATTCCTCTGTTTCCAGGAGTGCTGCATCTGCAGCTTGTAAAAATCTCCTTTCACGAGATCCTGAACTCAAATCTGAAGATTGATATTGTGCACCAGAATTGTCATGAAAAAACGAGAGACCATCTGAATCCAATTTATACGAGTAGCAACAGAAACATAAATTATCAAAGGCTGTCAAAATTCTTCTGTAACTTACTGAAAATCAAGATGAGTTTTCTGGTGTCAAGGAACTGCCTCTATATTCAACCCCACTATGTTGAAGACTGGAGGGAACCTGCTCCCTTTCCCATCCTTTCTAACTTTATCCAATCCAAAACCAGATGCCAGTAAGTATGAAACCTCCTTAATGGAGACGTGAACCTGTGAAGCCACCTGCATAATGGATGAATTAGTGACTTCCCTAGAGAAGTCTGTAACCTCTCTCTCAATCCCACTACAAACATATTTATTATGGTATTTTCAGAGAAGCCAGAGTCTCAGTTGAAAATTGAAATAATATGGTATAGTATGGAGTAAAAATTATTAATTCTAACATCTTGCAAAATGTCTGTCCAAATATTAACCAAAGAACAGATCTACCAATAAAGGAAGCCTACACTGTCGAGACAATGGACCAAATTTTATGGGGAAAAGGACAATCAAAGAATAGGTGCCGAGTAGATTCTCTCTCATAACTGAACAGGAAGCTAGGATAATTAAAAAATTTAAACCATAGCCTTTTCTATAGCTTAACCGTTGTCATATGCTTCACCTAAAGCAAGGGCCTTTTCTTTTAAAATATTATTTTTATATTTTAAATTTTATTAAGGGGTGCAAGGCAAGGAGTTCAAAGTATATCAACTAATAACATCCATGATCTAGCAGAAATATTGACCTGCTACATGTTATTAAAACTGATTTCAATGGAAAAGGGACACACAAAAAAAATTTAGACATCATAAGTATGGCAGTTTTCCATTTAATTTCATCCCGGATTGTTTTTATTGCATAACGAGATACATGTCTAGGAACTGGCATCTACAAATAGAAAGTTCTGTTCTCACTGTTAGGGATTTTATAGTGACTCTTGATTTTCTGTTAGTCTAGAGTAGGCCCTAATTTCATCAAATCTCCAAAAGTTTGCAGACCTTTATTGTGCCAACTCAAAGTTGACCACTGTCTTACTTGAGCCAAGAGTTTACAACGTTACTGTCAATATTCAAATTTCACCAAGCTGATCTAAACGCTTGACATTTCTTCTCCACAAACAAGAAGGGAGAGAGTCATATAATATTTGACCTTTTCCCACATTTTCCAAATGAAGGCAAAAACAGGGGATTCAATAGGCTGAATAGGAACATGGCAAAGGACTTTGTCATAGAAGCCAATTTGGAACGAATCAAATTCCTCTTTAGAAAACGATCTAGCAATATCATTTCTGATTGGAACTTGCTAGGGGGCATCACCTCTTATGGACCTACCAATTCATTTAGCCGCCAAGGAGAGTCCTTCTAGCTTAAAGTTCTGTCCCAAACTTGTCTGCTTCTTAGGCACTGTACAAATATGAGGCATCATGTCGTTTGGACTGGACTTTTCCTTCTGATCACAAAAGAAGTCAGATGATCTTGATGAGAGCATCAAATTGGTATTTCCTAAAACCAAGACGAGGTGTAATTTATGCTATAAGATGGCATCTTCTGACAAATCTAAAATCTATTGGCCAATGAGAGAAAGGTGGAATTCAATTTACCCAATTGTTTTGAAATTTTCTAATGGACCCATTCCTTTATATTTTTTCAAGGAGAGAAACAAGGTAAAAGAAATGCTCAAATATTTAATAATCTGGTTAGATGCAGCGTGCACATATATGCCATCCTTGAGATTTAACTTAGGGATAAAAGAGTCTGCACTGTGTACATGTATATCCATCGTCAGCTTTAACTTAGTAAGGGTAAAGGAGTTCTACGAGACTAAATAAGATTTTTGAATGGCAATTTTTGAACCTAAAGCAGAACTGTAATGTCTTAGTCTTTCATTCAAGCAGTGAAGATTCTCCTTTTTACAGTTCTACAAAGAGAGTTGTATCAAGAAGAAATTAAGAGTTCAACCAATTGTTCGTGTTTGGTAGGGACATATCTTTCTTAGGTTCCCCCACAGAAGAGCCTATGACAAGCCAATGGATTGCTTGTGCTGTAACGACAAACAACTAGGCGCCTATGGGACATTTTTGCCTTACACATCTCTGCAATTTACAAGCTTGTAAGGTTGCTGTTAATAATGGAAAGATAGAAAGTTTGAAGGAAGATAGAAACAAGAAGGCCTAAAGAGGAGAAAGGGAAGATAGTGTTAAGGAAGAAGAACCACATTCTCCATACAAATATTCTATTTTGTAGGTTTATGATGCATTCAAAAGATAAGATTACTATTTTTAATAAACCTTAGCATTATGTATAAGTTTGTCAATAGTGACTTGGTTAAAAAATTATCAGATCAAACAAAGAATATCAAGGGTGAGAATTTTAACAAACCTTAATTTGTTGATAGTGACTTGGTTAAAAAATTATCAGATCAAGCAAAGAATATCAAGGGTGAGAATGTAGAGTTTAATTTTGAGGATTCGAAATTCACTATAGATAAACATATTTTGTTAGGTTGTGGAGCCTGATCTTGGCTAAAATTAAGTTTTTTCTAATTGTAGAAAAAAGAAAAGCAAAAAGCCAAGAAAGCAAAAAGGATTAAAAGATAGATTTAAAGATAAAAAACATGGTCTGTAGTTAAGAAAAGCTATGAAAAACTATTGTAAACTTTCTAAGTTTGAATTAGGCCTTAAGTGGGGATTGGGTTAGTTATAGGATGCTTGTTTTTAGCATTCATGTAACTGGGTTTCCCTATTTATGTAATACCTCCGGTAGAGAGGATTGTATCTTGTTTATGGGAAGGGCACATGATTGTGCATCTCATGTAGAGAGATCAAGAAGCTTGGTGTAGAGCTTGATGCAAGGGTGTTTGCATGTGCATCTCTTGTACAGAGAGCATGAAGCTTGGTGTAGAGCTTGATGCAAGGGTGTTTGCATGTTGAATTACTGTTAAAGTAATTGTGTGGAGATGTTGGTGTTTTGAAGAGGAATTTGCAACTGGTTGTGTTGCAAGATTACTCCCTTCAGAGATTGTATTGGTGTTAATGCGAAAGACTGGTATTTCTTGGTGATGTAACCCACACTGGGTGAACCACATTATATGCCGTGTTTTCTTTTGTCTTGCTTGTTTATTATTGCTTTTTTGTATTTTATATTTTATGCAGTGAATCATAACATATTTTGCGTTCATAGTTATAGATTATTGTTATAAATAAGTTAGATGTTGTTCATATATATTTTTAGTTAGATTTATTGAGATTTTTTTTTTTATTTGATAAGTGTGAGAAATCATCCTCATCCCACCATGACCTTTCATAAGGAGGAGAGTTGAGCTTAACAAGAGGGAATTACCATGACCTCTCATAAGGAAAGAGCTGAGTTTATCAATAAGGAATTTAACACACAACCCCACACACATTTCCCAGTTTGAACTTCGCAAAAAAGAGCCAAAGCTCAAACAGTTGTGCTGCTCTACGACAGATTTATTGAGTATTATTAATATGTAAAAGAAGTTCATAAAACTTTCAAATAGGAAAAAAAAAAAAATTATTATACTAAAAGGCAAATAATAATAAAATAAAATAGTTGTAAGCCTACTACAGTGGGGTTTCAAACCTCATTCAGTATGAAGGGATTAGGACCCCTCATAATAAAAACTTATATAGACTCATTGAAAAAAAAATATAAATAAAATAAATAAATATTTAAAACAACAAAAGAAAATAAAAACATAAGAACAAACCAGGGAATTTGGAAAAATTCAAGGAAGAGCCTCTAAAAGAAAATAAATTACAGAAAAAGTCGAAGAATCAAAGAGAAACAAGTATCGGGTGTTAAATATTAATGTTAAAATTTTCGTCACCATAAGAAACAATAAGGATGAAGGTAATAATAAAATAAATAAAATTAATTTAACAAGAGGAAGAAAAAAGAAACAAGCATCGAATGTTAAATGTCTAAATTTTCGTCACCATAAGAAACAATAAGGATGAAGGTAATAATAAAATAAATAAAATCAATTTAGCAAGACGGAGAATAAGAGCATAAGAACAAACTTAAAAGAAGGGAATGAGAAAAAATTCGGCGGAACTAAGAAACAATAAGAATGAAGGTAATAATAAAATAAATAAAAATAAATAAAATAAGAGGGAGAGTAAGAGCAAGAGCATAAGAACAAACTTAAAAGAAGGGAATGAGATAATATTCGGCAGAAAAAAAAAAAATTATAGTTACAATAAGAATTAAATGAGCAACTATGGTGGATTGAGTTGAAAATTCAACAATATTTATTAGGTATCAATATGGAACTAGAGAAGCAATAGATGTAGACTCGCATGGAATTAGAGGAACAATAACTATAAACATTGGCGCTAGACATAAAAAGCAAGGAAACATATAATACTATCATCATATATTTCACATGGATATATAGATGATCAAGCTTGGTACCAATTGACTGCACTATATAGAAGATTGTATTATTCAATTTCTTCCCATATTCCAAGGACTAAACATGTTAAAGTGAGGTGGCATGATAGGTACCTGGGGATATGGGTAATGATATTTTATTGTGGTTGAGGTTATGGAGTAGTTGATCTGAGTTATGCATAACCAAATTCATTATATTAAGTCATGATTGGTAAATACTAAAATTTTAGCTTAGGTCAGATTTTGTCCTATAAAATAGCATATACATAAACATGGATATTATTATATTATAATCAAGAAGAAGTGATATACCATGTATTGGTATTGTGGAGGTTCTTCACCTCAAAGTGGTTATATATAGACTTCTAATTGAGTGATTTGTTTTTAAGATGATTAATTAATGTTATTTCATGTTTATGATATTTTTATATTTATTTTTTATGCGTATTTATGGTATATATTTATTTGATATTTGCATATTTTTTAATGTTTTATGTTATTAAGCAAGTTAAAACATAAGGTTAAGCATAAAAGGGTTTCAATCACCCTTCTCAATATAATATAATATAATATAATATTATATATATATATATATATATATATATATATATATATATATATATATATATATTTGATATTTGCATATCTTTTAATGTTTTATGTTATTAAGCAAGTTAAAACATAAAGTTAAGCATAAAAGGGTTTCAATCACCCTTCTCAATATAATATTTTCCATGGACATGATTCAATTTAAGAAAGCATAATGTGCAAGGTATAAAACAAGAAATTCATTCCATAATCGATTTTGATTTGTGTTTACTTAGGACAATACCTTTGTAACAATTGTCATAAATACTTGTATAAAATATAAGTAACAAATTCCCTAGTACCTTTGTAACAATTATATTATAAGTACTCATATAGAATATAAGTAACAAAAACCCTTATTATTGCACCATATGTATGGAATTATTATCATACCTATCAACATGAACTTTACTCTAAAGCATCTCTCTCTACTCATATAAACATAAAACTTAGGCATCATGTATAAATTTAATATTTGGACATTTCCTTTATGCTTGGAATAAAATTAAAAGTTATATGTAGTCCTTTCACATTTATGCTTATGAATAGTCATACACACTAGTTACATTATCTTTTTTACAACACCCAATACAATTAAAATTTACTAATACAATTATTATTTTTGATTAGATGGATGAAGGAGTTTTGAAAGGATCTCCAAACCTTGTACAAAAGAGACTAAGCCCCGCCCAAAAAGAGGGAGCCGAAATTACTTATATCCAATAATAATCGAGGAATGACCAACAAAGGAGTTACCCCTTCCAAAGCCAAACTAGTACATAGGTAAGAACTGAAAACACGAGATTTCGAAAACAAAAAGGAAAGACTAAACGAAATCGTATTAAAAGGAAGGAACACAAATGAATGAACACAAGATATAAGAACAATATGAAATGTAGCCCTTTTTTTATTGATATTCTTTTCAATTCGTGTTACAATACGTCTCCTTCCTTTTTAGGGGATAGGAGCGTTAGATATTGTTCTCTACAACTTGTCTCTGAATTCCTTCTTCCGCGTGCCCACATATAAAATGGGCGAACCAAAACGTTGTCGCCGCTTGCATTGACAAAGGTCGATTACTCATTGCTCCTTCAATAGACCCGAAATCGTGTTCAAAGAAACAAACAAAGAATCGATAGCACTGTGTATGAAAAATAAGAGATAAATCTAACTATAGCTGAAATGAATCTAAATGCACTAAAAACTTGATAAATGCATAAACATGAAACTAGCTAAAATTCTATAAATGAAGTAAAGCGGGGAGGTGCCCGAAGGCAAACCACCCGCAGATAAAACCTTGCTTCGACACCAATCCGCTTGAGATGGGTCCGAAACCTGATGTGATGTATTGTCGTCAAATTGATAGAATATTGTGGTCAAAATATTGGGGTTTGGGCGCAAATCTCAAGTAAGTGAATTAACAGCACTTCGTTGCTCAGAATGCTCCTGCTCGGTATATCCTTGGGTGAGGAAACTCACCATTTTATAGACCCAAGGGGTCTCTTTGAATTAACATGCAAAAGTGTTTCTTTGCATGAATGCTTTTGTTTGTGAAGAGAAGACTTCTTGATCAAGAGCTTCTTAACTGCCTCTGTGCATGTCTTTGTGTGTTTTAGAAAAACTCACTTGCACTCCTATGTCATGCATGAAAAGCTGAGTGGTAGTTCTGAGTTGTCATGCGCTGAGGTATGACTTTTTACTAGTCAAACCTGGCATTCGTCCCACCCAGAAGCGAGCGCTAGTAATCGTCCCTGGGTGAAACGAGTACAAATCCATACTCGTCCTTGGGTAGGACGAGTACAAATTCGCACTCGTCCCTGGGTGGGACGAATAAGAAATAAAGTGTCTAAAAGGTGCCAAACTGATTTTTGACTTGCAAAACTACCGTGTAAGTGGTTAGAACCACTGTTTAACCTCTGGGGGCTACCTTGGGGGTTGTGTGTGTTAATGTGATCAGTGTTTGTAGTCACATAATCGGATTGGTGCTGTTTTGGTGTCTACAGATGCCCCTTTTTGGGAAGCGTTGTGCATGGCACAGCGTCGAGCAAAAATAGATAACCAAAGCACTAATGATTAGGGTTTCTTAGTAACCTAACCAACTCTTGATGCCCCAAGCATGGAAAGGGCATGCATTCTTGAATCCTTGCTTCTGACGAGCTAAGGAATTTGATTTCAAGTATTAACCTATTTTGGTGAGGTGTGACTTGAGCTTGGACATTGATCAGTCATGAATAAGCAAAGGGCGCAACCTTTTATCCACGAGGGAACCTTGTGTTCATGCTTCAGGAATGCCAAGTGTTTGATCAATTTTGTGATTATTGCTTGTTTGCTTGCCCCAAGCAGGAGCGTGATTGTCTTTGTCAATGATTCTTTGAATGCATGCTATTGCCGTGATTGGGTGTGTGTTTGTTGATTGGTGACTTAAGTGTGACTACCCCCTCAAGCGATGAATCGATGAAGGAATGACTGACATGAGAAAAGCGACGAGTCGCTTGACCCAAGATGACTTAAGTGAGGGTGCCTTCAGATGTTTTCCATTTAATGCGAAAGCAGTTTCCAAACATTCTGACCTGTTTTTGGTGGGTGTGAACCTATTTTGGGATGCCATTTGGGGTTAACATTGGCAAAAATCCATCTTCCCGTGGAGCGGTCTGGATATGGTAGCTTTCTTGGGGAGTAGGATAGCAACAAGGTAGACCCCGACATCAGTTTTCTTATGCCAGGAGGTTAAGTGCAAGAGCACTTTTGTCCGACAATTTTTAGTGGTTTTGGTGGCATTTGTCATTTTTATATTTTGGTTGTTTTGTTGTGTTTGTTTGTTTTTTTTTTTTTTTTTTTTTGGAGCAAGGGATTGAAATATGGAGTGACAAGAATCACTATTGTTTGTGCCTTTTGATGTGTGCACTGTAGGATGTCAAATTTTAGTGTTTTGACGTTTTGCAAATGTTTGATGTTTTTGCAACTTTTGAGAACTTGGGATTCATGGGGAATTGGGTAGGGAGGAAGCTTGTCCTTTTGCCAACTCTCCGCATTTCTAGGGTCAATTGCACGGGGGATAAGCAAGATAGTTGTTTCGCTTATGGTAGCCGGGATTACGGTGCAGGTTTCATCTTTCGTCCACACAACTTAGGAATTATTTTATGTGTGTTAATTTGTGTTGGGATGCTACGTACCAAGGTGGGATCCAAGTAAAACTTTCCCATGTAAAATCTGCTTAACTGTGTACAGTTTTTGGCTAGAAATTTAAAGACATCTGAATGACGAAAACCCTATATACATTAGGCGACACGGACGATGCTAAAATAAAAGGATGATATGTGAGATGTAAGTGTTTATGAAAATGGATCGGAGGTGGAAATGATGGAGTTGCCAAATAATGACAGTCTATGGTGCTTTTGACTTGTATGACCTAGCGAAGTATGCAATGTATGGATGCAATGCTTAATGGAACCTATATTTTTGTATTTTGATTTTTATGAGAATGTATGGAATTAAAATGCAATTGTTTTTGTAATTTTGATTGATTTTTATGGGGATGCATGGAGTTGAAATGCAATTAGTTTTGTGAGTTTGATTTGTATTGATGAGGATGCATGGAATTGAAATGCAGTTGTTTTTGTGATTTTTGATTTTTATGTTGACCAAGCAGTTGTGGTAACGCTTGGAGCTTTTGGGTTGACCAAGCGATTATGGGAATCCTTGGAGCTTTTGGGTTGACCAAGCGATTGTGGGAATCCTTGGAGCTTTTGGGTTGACCAAGCGATTGTGGGAATCCTTGGAGCTTTTGGGTTGACCAAGCGATTGTGGGAATCCTTGGAGCTTTTGGGTTGACCAAGCGATTGTGGGAATCCTTGGAGCTTTTGGTTGGACTATGGCTCTCTAGCTGTGAAATGGCCTCAAATGAATGATGTTCAAGGGTTCTGCTTCCTTGATTCCTTCAAGAGAGGCAAGCCGGTATGTTTCGGGTCCTATTCTACTGTCAATGATGTAAGGACCTAACCAGTTTGCTGCAAACTTGTCCCGTAGATGGGACGACAAATTAGAATTCTGTTGGTTCTCTTTTAAGACCAAGTCACCAACCTGAAATTCCCTGAAATGGACTTTCATGTTGTATGCTTTCTTAAGTCGCTCTTGATAGATACGTAAATGCTCGAGAGCATTGACGTGTCGTTCGTCAAGCAACGTCAGTTGATCTAACCGGGCTCGCCGTGCAGTGTCATCATCGATGAACTCTTGCATTGAAATGCGTAGGGAAGGAATCTCCAACTCAAAAGGCATGACTGCCTCGGAGCCATACACCAGCGAAAATGGAGTTGTCCCAGTGGGCGTCCGAATGCTGGTGCGATAAGCCCATAGGGCAAGCGGGATCTGAATGTGCTAGTATTTATGATTGTTTGCAAATGTCTTTTTGAGAATGGTGACTAGCGTTTTGTTGGATGCCTCTGCTTGCCCATTTGCCTGTGGATAATAGGGTGTGGAAAAGCTATGCTGAATCTTGTACTTTGTGATCAAAGCACGCACATCTTTATTCTTGAATGGTGTCCCATTATCCGAGACAATTTTGGATGGAATACCAAAATGACATATGATGTTATGCAAAATAAACTCCGTAATGCGGGCTCCAGTCGTAGTGGTCAATGAAATTGCTTCCACCCATTTGGTAAAGTACTCTGTGGTCGTTAAAATGAAAGTGTGACGACCAGACGATGCAGGGGAGATCTTTCCAATTAGATCAAGGCCCCACTGCGAAAAAGGCCAAACCGATTGAATCGGTTGTAAGGCCTGAGAAGGTACGTGTGTCAAATTAGCATGGTGTTGACACTTCACGCACTTCTTCACATATGGGCAACAATCTCGCTCTAAAGATGGCCAATAATAACCCATGCGAAGAATGTGCTTTGCGATGGCCATACCGCTGAAGTGGCCACCACATGTACCATCATGAGCTTGGGTGATCGCCCAAGCGGACTCTTGCTGGTCCAAACAACGAAGGAGGATTCCTTCATAATTTTGACGATACAAAATGTCTCCTAACAAGACATGCTTTGCCACTTTTTGTTTGAATGATCTTTTCGCGGCTTGTGTCAATCCAAGTGGGAGAGTACCTAGCTTGAGGTAATCCCGAATGGGTGTATACCAGTCTTGCTGATCAGAAACCTCGATAGTATGAACGGCCAATCCCTTTTGAAGTTTATCCCGAACAAAAGCTGAACAGGAAAGAACTTGTAAAAACAATGTGGTGCTGCTAGCAAGAGGGGCCGAGGAGAACAAGGACCCCCAGTTGGCTTTAATCAAACAATCTCGAATTCGAGAGAACTTATCCGGAGATGGTTCAATCTGGATCATGTGGATTTATGGCGTCGAATCAGAGCTTGCACGCTCCATCGCAGATTGCGATAATGTTTTAACCTGAATGGTTGTCATTTCACCAGAAGGGTCTTGCGAAATAAGTGACCCCAAGGAGGCCATAGTATCCGCAAAACGATTTGATGATCGAGGGAGTGCCTCGATGTCATACCATTCAAATTGTGCCAAAAATTTATCCACAAGGGCTTTATAAGACTTCAAAACTGGACATTTACATTGGTATATCCCTTTTACTTGGTTGACAATTAACAGCGAATCACCAAAGATGTTCAATCGTTTAATGTTCATGGTGATTGTTGTCTGAAGACCTATGAGCAAGGCTTCGTATTCTGCATTGTTATTGGTTAGCAGGAAGTCTAATTTAAAAGACAAGGGCATTGGAGCGCCTTGCGGAGTGAAGAATACAATTCCCGCACCACCCCCTTGCTCACATTTAGAACCATCGAAGAATAGGGTTATGTCGACTTGTGACTCAAGCTCATCGAAATCTGCGACTCTGAAACATGGAAGACCCCATCATCGGGTAGTTCAAAAGTCAGAGGCTAATCGTCTTCAAGAGGAGCCTCGACTAGTTGATCGGTGATGACTTGACCTTTTATAGATTTCTGTCCAATGAACTCTATGTCAAACTCCGTCAACAACATGATCCATTTCGTCGTGCGGCTACTATGATAAGTACGACTCATCATGTATCGCAATGGATTCTCCTTAGACACAACATACGTCTTATTACTAAGCATGTAGTGACGTAGCTTTTTGGTAGCAAACACCACTTGCATAGTTAAGTTCATAACTGACCAGGGTGCGGCTAAGATAGTATGTAGCCTGTTCTCGGTGAAGTTCATTTTTTTGGGACAGCATGGCACCCAGTGCCACCTCAGTGGATGAGATATATAAATAGAATGACACTCCCGGTCCGGGTGGTGCCAATACGGCGGCGAAGCCAAGTACTCGTTTAATGTCGTCAAAGGCTCGATCGGAACTCGTCATCCCAATGAAATGTGACCCCTTTATGCAATAATTTATTCATGGGTCAGTACTTATCAGATAATTGTGCTATGAAGTGCTTGATCGACGCAACCTTTCCCTGTAGACTCTTGAGCCGCTTGATGGTGGTTGGGGGACGCATTTCAAGGATTGCCTTGACTTTGTTTGGATCAACCTCAATTCCTCGTTTGGAGACTATGAAACCCAAGAGCTTTCCAGAGGTGACGCCAAAGACGCACTTCTTGGGGTTTAATCTGACTTTATGCTCAATGAGGCGATCAAGGACCTTGCTCAAGTCATCGATATGATCTGTGCGTAAAAGAGATTTGGCCAACAAATCATCCATGTAATCTTCCAAAGTTTTGTGCATGTAATCGTGAAAGATGTATGTCATGGCACGTTGGTATGTAGCTCCGGCATTTTTAAGGCCAAAAGGCATGACCTTATAGCAAAATGTCCCCCAAGGCGTTGTGAATGCCGTTTTTAGTTGGTTCTCAGGATTAATACGAATCTGATTGTATCCTGAGAAACCATCCATAAGGGAAAGCATTTCATGGCCCGCTGTAGCGTCTACCAACGCGTCGATGCTTGGCAAGGGAAAATCATCCTTAGGACTCGCTTTGTTAAGATCTCAAAAATTAGTGCATATGTGAATCCTCCCGTCGGGCTTCTTGACGAGAACCATGTTAGATAACCATGGCGGATAATCCACACAGATGACAAACTGGGCATCCAACAACTTTTGCAACTCATATTTTACCATTAAGGCCACTGTTGGATGCATCTTGCGTAGTGTTTGCTTTATCGGCTTGATTGTCGGATCAAGCGTTAAATTGTGCGTGACTAGCTGTGGGTCTAGTCCCGGCATATCCTTGTATGACCATGCAAAAACTTCCTTCTTTTCCTTAAGAAGGGCAACATAATCGGCTCGCTCTTCAGGGGAAAGACTTACCCCCAGCTTGAGAATCCGTGGATTCATTGGATCTGTGCCGATGTCTACATCAGTCATTGCTTCAACTGACATATGGGATCCGTCTTCCAACTGGTGTGGAATTGGGATCAAATGGATATCGTTTGCTGAATTAAGATCATCATTAGGAACCTCAAGTTCCTCTTTAGCATGGAAGACATCCTGAGTTTGTCCTGGAGTGAAATGAAACATCCCATCGCAAGGCCAATACTCTGATGGAGATGGTGGTGTGTCAGCGCGATCCCAATCAATAGCTTCTATGTCTACATGCAATAATCGTGTTGGATTGGCTGGATCATGGATGGGGGCAGTCAAATCAATGGAGACCATGTTAATGAAATGACTGTAATCTCCATTACCGCAAATGTGACAACTCTGATATTCTGGATGTTCGTGGTGCTATGGATCTGGCTCTGTAGGCACTGGCACAAAGGGATCAGCCTTATATGCGGTCCTACAAACAGGGTTTGCCCTAGACACTGATGAGTTGATAGGGTCTCCAGGCAGAAGATGTCCGTTGTATTCCTGGGGTGGCAGATGCAGTAATTGCTATAACTGCGCCGAGGTTGAAGTGCCTCCTAGGTCGCGGATCTATGTGTAAGTGTTCCAACTTTGTCATCTATGTCCAAAGGATCTTGTAATCTATGCTCACTAGGATCGTTCAATGGGAACATCCTCAGGAAGCTTTCCTGATCGTCATTCATTTGATAGTCATGCGAATGATTGTCCTTCGACTCATCTTCAGAAGACCTTTCCTGGTCTTGTCCATATTCCCCTTGTGGGTGAGTCCATGAGGTTTCTCCTTGTTCAGCCGTAGGGAAAGGGTTGTTTAGGTCAACAAGGTTATTTGTTTGCAATGGGAAATAATCCCCTAATGTATAAGTTGTATTTGGATTAGCATATGGATCTGATGCCAACCCATCCTTGTTGCCTATCCCTAGGCCTTGCATGTTTTCGACCAAGATGTCAAGGGGCAAAGGGTGATTAAACCCTACTCCTGACTTATCATAAGGCATTTGGTATCTTGGTTGACACAAAACACGCATTCCTTGTTCATACCGACCTAACCCGTATCCATGCCAATTGCATTGACTAAGATATCTTAATACGAAGTCTGGGTTAGCCAGATAGTTGACATCTTCCACAAAGGGATCTTCATCTTCCTCTTCTTGTCGGGAAGGTTCAACGCCATGATCTAGGCCCCCAAAAATAAAGTTTGTATGATTAGGTGGGTAGCCTAAAGGAACCACGGAGCCTATGGGGAGTCGAGGTCTTCCCATGTCTTGCATAGACTGAAGTGTGGGCGTTGCAACAACATTGCGCACTATATACTCCCCCATGCCTGTGTTAGACATCTCAACAGTAATTGTTGGCAATTGAGAGGGGTCAAATGGGAGTTCTCCTTGAGTCCACTCCATGTGGGGTGAACTAGGTGTCTCAGCTTCCATTCTATTAGGCGTCTTTTCTGTAGAGATGTTGGAAACGAGAGGTGGTTCTGCTTCTAGGGGCTTCTTTCCTTTGTCCGTTGGTGTGGCCACCGTAGGTGGTGTCGTTGTGGGAGGATAGGATGAAGAAGATGAACCCGCCTGGGAATGTAATTGAGTTGGCAATGAAGATTCTTGCTTAGTCGAACCCCGTTTAGATGGATTTAATTGGAAATCCACGTGCGTTGAAGGAAGGGTTGACTGCGGCATGATTTGCACTGAGTTGCAATACTTAAAAGGTTCCAAATCTGTGGGGACCACGTGCACTTGTCCTTCAAATGTATATTTCAAACATTGATGAGCAATTGAAGGGACACATTTCATATCTCGGATCCAAGGCCGCCTAAGTAAGATATTATAAGCCATCTCACCTTCTAAAATGTGGCACAACGTATGAATGGTCTTTTGTCCCACTTGTATGGGCAAGACAATTGTGCCAACTATCGAGCATATCGTATCATTAAATGCTCGAAGGGTATAAGTAGAAGGTGCAATGTGAGAGGTTGGTAGTTTCAAATGTTTCAAGGCAGCGGTTGTAATAAGGTTACTTGGACGAACCAGTGTCTATCAACACCCGTTTGTATGGAGTCCCGTTGAACCGCGCAATAACGTGCAGGGGTGGATCTGTTACATCGCCAGTCACCGTTTTTAGCTCATCTTATCTGAAGGTAATGACTGGTTCAGTACAATGTTTGACATGCCCCACAAAATTGTTGAACGAATTCGCTTCATGGGGTTGCAATTCAATCGCCTTTAATATCTCCATAAGAGCTTCCCGATGGGGCGCTGATTGTTGAATAAGCTCATAAATGGAAAGCCTAGTCGATGTGGTCCTTAGAATTTGAGTAAGTCTAGATCGAATCGTGACCACTGGTCTAGGTGGGGGCAACTATGTAGGATTTGGTTGGTGTTGTGACGTGGATGAGGCTTCCCTAGTGGCTGTCGCGGGGACAACTCCTGGGTGTCTTTTGTTTTTTGTCATAATACTTATCATTCCAACATACCCTTCCATGGGGTAACTTTGTTGCACTTCATTGACATGTAGAGGTTTTATTTGTGCATCATGTGTGGGTAAAGGATCTTTGAAAACACCCATATGTTGGTTGTTGGGTGCGATGGGATTATCCACTACCAATGTGTGATTGTCAATGAGATCTTGCACTAAACCTTTAAATGCCCAACAGAAATTAAGGTCATGCCATTTCCTTCTATGGAATCTACAAAAAATATCCTCTCTCGTAGCCCTTAGGCTTTGGCGCATTAGGATCAATTGTTGGAATATCTGGCAGATTAATCAAGTTTGCCGCTGACAAACGGTCAAACAAGGAATCTCTAGACTCAGTGTATGGTGTAAACTGTCGCTTTGGGCGACGCTGCTAATTTTGATCGTGCTTCTTGTTATCTTTCTCATAATTATTGTGAGGCACCGCCTGATAGTTAGCTTTTGAAGGTTGTGTTTCTTGGGCAGGCGTAGGGGCATTAATAGCAACTTGATTGACCGCGGCGGGTTTCGTTGCGTATTCCCTATTTTGGTATTCTTGTTCCACTCTTTTTTCTTAGGCTTGGCAATTTCGCCATCCTGTATCTTGATTTCTTCGATACGTCTAGCTTGCGCCAGAGCTTCTTCCAAAGTGGTGTATTGCTGCAGCTGCAATAGCACAGAGATCGATCGCAAACAGCTCTTTGCAAACATTTGAGTTAAATTGGACATAGGAGGGAGGTAAGACAACTTTGAAAGCACTGTCCTCCACCGATTCCCATATGCGACCATAGACTCCTCCTCATACTGTTTGAGGCTAGCTAGATCACTAAGTGACGTCTTTTTCTTTGTATTGAAAGCAAAACGTTCTAGGAACGTGTCAACTAGTTGATCTAAGTTGTAGATGCTGTGCTTCGGAAGATGGGTAAACCAATCCGAGGCAGA
Organism: Wollemia nobilis; assembly: GCA_028583015.1. NCBI lineage: Eukaryota > Viridiplantae > Streptophyta > Pinopsida > Araucariales > Araucariaceae > Wollemia > Wollemia nobilis. The sequence continues at coordinate 3,859,817 of JAQPPZ010006183.1, read as the reverse complement.
TCCTGCGAATGTGGTTATGAATGTTCTCAATAATAATGCATCATTGTCTTGTATACCAAAGAACTGACTCAAAAATCGAGTCACATGTTCTTGAGCATCTTCATCCCCTTTAAAGAGTGCCAACTGGGGTAGCTTGAAATGTTCGGGGTATGGAGGTGCTGGCACGGATGGATGTATCGGATGACTACGAAGTTGGCGTAAGGTAGGCTTTTGAGGCCCACCAGTCTTAAGTTCCATATTCTCTAAGCATTCTAATAACACTTTGTAGGCATCGAAGGATATAATTTCCTCCTTATTTTGTTCCTGTTGTGGGTTGCGGGGAACTTGAGGCCTTTGAATGACTAAATGGTTAGCATCCCTTCTGCCTAGATAAGGCATTTCAGCTCACTCTTCTTCTTGGTAATAATCCTCATAATCTTCTTGAGGAGTGTTTGGCCTAGGCCTATAAACATGGATGGGTGCCCGCGGAGGATGCCCGTCATGGTCACGAGGAATGGCCTCCCGCTCAGTTCTAGGAGGTCTAAGAGGCAATGTTTGTTGACGTCGCGGAGACCTGTCTCGCGCTAAGGGATTATGCCTCACATACATCTCAAATTGTTGTGCGCGAGGGACTGGGGCTTTCTCAGTCACATAGTTGTAAAACCTTTCAGCAGTCTGACGTTGAATGCGCTCTTGATCAAGGCGACACAAATGTTCTAATTCCTGTTGTTCTTGTTGAAGCCGCATGATTTGTGCTTGGCGGGCGGCTAGTTGTGTAAATGCCAAGTTACTTTGTTCTGTTGTCTCTTGTTTGATAGGCCTAGATGCTTCTCCTACATATCTATTTTGATGATAATACTCTGAGACTCCTATATGTTGCTTCCCTCCGTCGAGGTTGGCCGCATTGACTTGAAACTCCGGTCTCAATAAGGGATCCTGGATATAATGCGAGTGCGGACGTGCATCGTTTTGGCACTGGAAACCGACTGGAGAATGTAGTGATCCTCTTCTCTCTCTGTGATATGCATAAAAAGTGCGGGCAGAATTGCCTTGTCTTGTTGGGAGGACTTGTCGTTTTGGATATGGTCTACTGTTTTCGACATTAATTGGGGGTAAATTAGGAACCACAAAATCATGTGGTCCTTCCTTTTGAACCTTTTGTTGTTCCATAGCATTATACAGTGCTTCATCACTAGGCCATCCATAATGAGCTTCAAAAGGAGGCTTCGTGCTTTGACTAGGTGGTATATATAAGTTATTGTCTTGAAAAGATTCTTGTTGCTTAGGAGTTCCCCTTATAAAAGGGGTTCTAAAGTCTCGTCTGTTGAAGGCCTGATTTGGAGAGCCACTCCTTGAGGCACCTCTAGAACCTTGTTCTATTACTGTATGGGTTGGAGTACCCCTCAATGATGGGGCTCTAGAGCCATGTTCTGCATGATGTGAACTAACTGTTGTACCCCGTCGGTGAGGCGGAATGGCTAAGTATTCAATGCTATATCGGAGACGAGTTGTCTCTCTTGGTGCATGTTCTGCAGCTTTTGCCCGTGATTGGGCTTGGCTACGAGTATTCACCATGATAATGCTAACCTAAAAAATGCAAAAGTTCTTTTTGTGATTTTCTTTTTATGATGTTTTTGGTCTAAACGAGAAAATAGCATACACACTCACAAGCAATGATTATCTCTTTTAAAGATTAATAGTGTGCCCTAAATCTGGTTTAGTGTGTTTTTGTTGTTTGTTTTGTTTTTGAAGATTTTTGTGAAACGTTTAAATGCAAGTATGAAGGCTCTTATGACTCCCAATATGGTCGCCCCTTCAATATACAATTGCCGGACCGATATACCAACCTCTCTATATACCCGCCCTTACGTGAGGGAGACTATAGGTACGTGAGAGCAGATGATACGTGGAACATAGGCGGTACGGAAGGGGAATCGCTCTGTTTATGACACCTACCATAGAAGACTTATCCTCGCGTGCTAGGAATCACCCTAAGCTACACTCGGTCAACTTTCGTCAAGATTTACGTCTAGCAACAGTCGCGATCGAGGTAATGGATGCAATATATCAAGCCAAAGTGATAATGGAATCCACCTTTGGTCTTGTTCAAGGGTTGGGGTTTTACGACCAACGCCTTAGTTTAAAATGCCTCGTGATGTGTGGGGTTCGTTTTAATTGTGCAAAATTGAAACAGGAAAACGAAAAGAAATCTTTCCCTAAGCCATACAAACTGAAAACCAGAAAATAGAAAAACAAAAATTTGATAGAAGCTGTAAAAACCCCTACCTCTTCTCTGCCTAACAGGATGTCTCTGATTTGCTCTGAAAAATTGCACAAAATTATAATCGTCCCTGGGTGGAGCGAATAACAGACCGTAATCGTCCTAGGGTGGAACGAATAGTTTATTCGTCCCGGGGTGAGACGAGTACCAATTCTGTAATCGTCACGTGCAGAGATGAATAACAGTCCGAGGTTAAAAAATAGGTACCTGTAAAAACAAGCAATTTTAGATCAGTAAATTAACCTAAAAAAATAGAGGACAGTCGTCCCACCATGATCGCCATTGAAAACATGAGATTCCAAAAACAAAAAGGAAAGACTAAACGAAATCGTATTAAAAGGAAGGAACACAAATGAATGAACACAAGATATAAGAACAATATGAAATGTAGCCCTTTTTTTATTGATATTCTTTTCAATTCGTGTTACAATACGTCTCCTTCCTTTTTAGGGGATAGGAGCGTTAGATATTGTTCTCTACAACTTGTCTCTGAATTCCTTCTTCCGCGTGCCCACATATAAAATGGGCGAACCAAAAAGTTGTCGCCGCTTGCATTGACAAAGGTCGATTCCTCGCTGCTCCTTCAATAGACCTGAAATCTGTGTTCAAAGAAACAAACAAAGAATCAGTAGCACCTGTGTATGAAAAATAAGAGATAAATCTAACTATAACTGAAATGAATCTAAATGCACTAAAAACTTGATAAATGCATAAACATGAAACTAGCTAAAATACTATAAATGAAGTAAAGCGGGGAGGTGCCCGAAGGCAAACCACCCGCGGATAAAACCTTGCTTCGACACCAATCCGCTTGAGATGGGTCCGAAACCTGATGTGATGTGTTGTCATCAAATTGATAGAATATTGTGGTCAAAAGATTGGGGTTTGGGCGCAAATCTCAAGTAAGTGAATTAACAAAGACTTCGTTGCTCGTGAATGCTCCTGCTCGGTATATCCTTGGGTGAGGAAACTCACCATTTTATAGACCCAAGGGGTCTCTTTGAATTAACATGCAAAAGTGTTTCTTTGCATGAATGCTTTTGTTTGTGAAGAGAAGACTTCTTCTTGATCAAGGGCTTCTTAACTGCCTCTGTGCATCTCTTTGTGTTTTTTAGAAAAACTCACTTGCACTCCTATGTCATGCATGAAAAGCTGAGTGGTAGTTCTGAGTTGTCATGCGCTGAGGTCTGACTTTTTTCTGGTCAAACCTGGCATTCGTCCCACCCAGAAGAGAGCGCTAGTAATCGTCCCTAGGTGAAACGAGTACAAATCCATACTCGTCCTTGGGTAGGACGAGTACAAATTCGCACTCGTCCCTGGGTGGGACGAATAAGAAATAAAGTGTCTAAAAGGTGCCAAACTGATTTTTGACTTGCAAAACTGCTGTGTAAGTGGTTAGAACCACTGTTTAACCTCTGGGGGCTACCCTGGGGGCTGTGTGTGTTAATGTGATCAGTGTTTGTAGTCACATAATCGGATTGGTGTTGTTTTGGTGTCTACAAGACCAAACATAATTTAAAACTTAAAACAAATTGAAACCAAATCAGGATGTTAGAGATAACCAACCGACACAAATAAGTAGTAGGACCTGAACCGCGAACCGAGCCATGCACCAGTCCCATTCTCCACCATGAGGTTGTTGCTTTCCCAAGCCTGCTAGCCCACAGGGTGAGAATTTCTTCCGCATTGGAGATTGTGGCTTGTAGGGAAGAAATAGTAGCTTGGAGATATGAAATTGTTGGATATTTTGAGTAGATGAGTTATCATTGATGTCGAGAGTGAGTGGTCATTGATATCAAAACTCAGTTTTAGTGAGCAGTGCAAGGAGAAACAATTCTACAATCAGTGCAAAGAGGAGAGTTCACTTCCAGTTGGTCAGATCCGGTTCCAGGTAGTCAGATATGGTCCAAAGTGCAAAGAAGAGGCCCAAACAAATAATATTATAATATTAAAAAGGGAAATTTAAATTAATTAATATAATTTTATTATAAATTAATTTAATTAACTTCCAAAGTTATTTAAGTTAATTATAATTTAATTATAAATTAATTTATATTAATTTAAATAACCCTAAAGAGGGTTATAAGGTTAATTTAAAAATCGAATTTGAAATTCGATTTAAGCGTCGATGTTTTATGGCACGAGGCCTTCGTGTATAAAAGGTGGCAAAATCCTTTGCCTTACTTCCTACACACCATCGATTGATTTCTGAAGCTCCAAAGAATAGTGCACAAGGAAGAGAAAGATAATTTTTGCGTTTGGAAGATCTTCGGCGATAGAAGGTTTAATAAATAGGAGTGAGGCTCCTCTTACCTCGCACAACGTTGTGTAGCACAGTTGGCAACGACGGATGGTACTAAGTCTTGTGGCAAGCAAGGAGTGCAAGGTTTGAATCCCATCGAGTTCATTTTGTAAGGAAGAGAAGGCATTTTCATTTTTAGCACTGTCGATCGAAAGGAATAAAGGGAGGCTTGTGCCTTCCCTTCCCCGTGGAAGCACTTAGCCCACGTGGTGGGCTAGCGCCTTGATAAGGCACTCGACTGGGAGTGGTCTCGCATTTGAAACCCATCGAGGCCTTTTGGCTAATGTTAAAGGTATGCGCTGATGTCATTTGTCTTGGTCGCTTGATTATTTCGGATGTGCTAAGGTTGAAAAAATAAAATATTTTTGATGGTTTATAAAGTTTATTTTTGCCTAAATTAATTTGGATATTGAGTATTTGAGGGAGATAAAAGGGTAGGCAATATTATTTTGAAAGTTTAATTTTTGGAGGTTGATTAATTAAAGTTGGAGATTATAAGGAGCAATTGAGTAATTATTTTTATGTGTGATTTGATGATTGCTAATTTCAAAGGAGTAATAAGGTGTATTTGAGTTTGATTATTTTTGTAATTGAGAAATATTTTGAGAGAGTGTTAGTGTGATATTTTGTCATCTAACCATTGAAATTGGCAAAGAAGAAAATTGTGATTGAGACAGGTTTTTAAGGGCACTTCTACATCAAACAAAAAGGTATGGGCACATCTTCCTAGTGAGTGATTGTTGGATGTTGTGAATGCTAAGTTGGAGTGAAAAGGGTTGTTTGATAAGCATTGTTGAGTTTGGTTGTTGAAGGTTTTGAGTGAGAGTTGATGCTATAAACCTTGTTTTATAAGCATTGTTGGAAATATTGAGTAAATATTTCATATGCTTGAACTAGGGTTTGTGCAAAGAACATGAGTATCATTGTTATGTGAAGTTGTGAACTATCTTGAACTAGGGTTTGTGAAAGAACATGAGTATCATTGTTATGTGAAGTTGTGAACTATCTTGAACTAGAGTTTGTGAAATATCATGAGTATCATTGTTATGTGAGATTATTTGATAAGCATTGTTGGAAATAAGTGAGTGAGTGTTCATATGCTTGGACTAGGGTTTGTGAGCAAGGATTATTTCATTGAGTGATTGGTTGAGTAGAGTTGGTTGAGCCTAGTCAAGTGGATGTGTTGAAGTGATAGTTCAAGTTCTGTGAAACAAATTGTTCCATATTCTAAATTTATTTGAGAAAGAGATTGAGTGTTTGTGAGTGTGAAACATATTGAGTCTCTAACAATTCTCTATATGTTTCTGTGGTAAAAAGAGAGATTGAAAGTGATTGAGCATTGTGGTGAATGTGAAACATATTGAGTCTCTAACAATTCTCTATATGTTTCTATGGTAAAAGAGAGATTGAAAGTGATTGAGCATTGTGGTGAATGTGAAGCATATTGAGTCTCTAACAATTCTCTATATGTTTATGTGAGATTGGACAAGTTCTAGTGAGGACTTGTTGAGCAGATTTAAGGCAAGTCTTAGAGAAGACTTGTGGACATATTTGTGTGAGCTTTTGTGGAAGCTTATAATATAGTTTTGAAGATAGAGATTGAGAAGATTTGTGCTAGACCAAAGGACTTTGTTTAGTGCAAATTTGAGGATAGAGATTGAGCAGATTTATGCTAGACCGAAGGACTATGTTTAGTGCAGATTTGAGGACAAAGATTGAGGACAGATTTGTGCTAGACCAAAGGACTGTGTTTAGTGTAGATTTGAGGATAGATATTGAGCAGATTTGTGCTAGATCGAAGGACTGTGTTTAGTGCATATTTGAGGATAGAGATTGAGCAGATTTGTGCTAGACCGAAGGACTATGTTTAGTGCAGATTTGAGACAGAGCTAAGAGCAAGCTTTGGAGGTGACAGAGTATAGAGGATGATAGTCTCCAGTGGATAGAGATCCATTAGCCAGGGCAGTGAGGATAGGTCTTATGAGTGAGGATAGGAGTCTTCAGTGGATAGAGATCCATTAGCCAATGCAGTGGAGGCAACAGTTCTTCTAGAAGATCACCAACCAGAGTAGAGGAGAAAGGAGTTCTCCTGTGGATAGAGATCCATAAACTTGATTAGGGGATTGGTGTCTCCTTTGGATAGAGGTCCATAAACATTGTAATAGGGAAAGGATTCCCAAGAGATTTGTTGAGAAAATATTAGTGAAATATTTTCTCCGTGGAGTAGCCCACATTGGGTGAACCACGTTAAATTGGTGTCTCTATTGTGTGTGGTGATTTGTGCATTGCTTTGATTACTGTTGTTGATATTGCTATTGAATATATTGCATAATATTGATTGGGAAAGAAAAGTAAAAAGTGGTCTTATACTTGTTCACCCCCCTCTCAGTATAAGCTTGTGTTCTTCAATTGGTATCAGAGCGGGTTCCTTCGGAAGAGTTTAACAACTTGAAGGAAAAGCTTACAAGAACACAATGGATTCTAAGAATGGATCCTCAGATAATTCAACACCAGTATTTGATGGAAGCAATTATATATTTTGGAGTATGAGAATGAAGATTCACCTGATGGCACTTGGCAATGAAATATGGGAAGCAGTTGAAAATGGATACACACCACCAACTACTCCACCTACAAATAAATATGGTAAGCTTCTACATCATTACAATTCAAAAGCAATGAATGCAATTTTGAGAGGTTTGCATAGAACATAGTTCATAAAGGTTATGCATTGCAAATCAACAAAAGGAATTTGGGATAAGTTGCAAAGCATATATGAAGGAGATAAAAGTGTCAAAAAGGTAAAGATACAAAATCTCAAAGGACAATTTGAAGAATTAAGAATGAAGGATGAGGAAAACATTAGTGCTTATCTACTTCGTGTAGACGAGGTTGTTAACGCCATGCAAGGACTTGGACTTGAGATTGAAGAATCTGATGTTTGTGATAAGATCTTAAGATCTCTCCCAAAAAGGTTTAGTGAAAAGATCTCTGCTATAGAGGAATCAAAATATGGTGATATTTTGACAAGAGATGTATTACTTGGTATTCTTACAACTTTTGAGATGAGAACAAAAGAGGAACCTAATCTTCGGAAGGAAGCAACCTTCAAAGCTACTAAGAAGACAAAGGGCAAGAAGTCAGATTCAAGCAATGAGTCATCCAGTGATGAAGAAGCAAATTATGGTAGAAGGAATAAGGATCCAAGAAGATTTAAAGATGCAAAATTTGTTAGATGTTTCAACTGTGGAAAGTATGGTCACTATGCAACTGATTGTCAAGAAGCTAGAAATAGCAATGATGAAGAAAAACATGATCATAAGAATAGGGAATCAAAAAAATACAGGTACCAAAAGAAAGGTAAGGATGGACAAGGCAAACAAGGAAAGAAGTTCTTTCAAAGATAGAAGAGGAGTTACTATGCAGACAAGGCAAGTAAGTACTCAAGTGATAGTGATAATAGTTTCTCAAGTAATGATAAAGATGAAGTTCTATTTCTGATAGAAGAAAAATAAGAAGTTAAGAAAAGGTCACCAATAATTCTCAAGTGTTTTAGATGTGGTAATTTTGGACATCTTGAAGATAGTTGTACAAAGAATGGTTTCAGTTTCAGTGATGATGAATATGAAGATACACTTGAAGGACCAGAAGAGAATATTCTAATGGCACTAGAAGAAGAAGGAGGTGATCCTATAGAAGACAAGTCAGAAGAGAATGAAGATGTTTTCAAAGGCAAACAAATAGAGGAAGAATCAAAGAAAGGAGAATTTGATCTTGAGGGAGAGCTTATTTATGCTCTTAACACATTGAAGAAGGTAAGAAAGCAAAATTTCCAACTTAAGCTTCAGTTTCAAGAATGTGATGAAGAAAGAGGAAAGCTTATAGAGGATCTAAATAAGTCAATGGCTAAGACAAAGAATTTCAAGGATAAGTTAGAAGCAAAGGTCTTAGAATGTGAAATATTAGAACAAGAAGTAGCTCTACTAAGGGAAGAAGTAGAAAAGTCTAAGGATAAGCTACACAAGTTTGGAAAGAGCTCAAAAATCGTAGATAAGATGATCAAGGTACAAAGATGATCAACAAACAAAACAGGTCTTGGTTTTGAACATGTACAAAAGAAACAAGAAGAGGAGTCAATCTCAAGTTCTGAAGAAGAAGAAACTTTAGAAGAAGACAGTGTGAGAGAAAGTGAGACTTCTGAGGATGAGTTGGACAATAGAAAGTTCAACAAGGAAAAGAACAATGCACAAAAGAGGAACATATGGAACAGGAACCAACATAGGGTAAAAGAGACTAAGATACCAATGAGGTCAAGGCAAGGAAATTTCAATGGATGATGTTTCTCATGTCACAGATTTGGGCACAAGGCTTCACAATGCAGGACACATGAAAGACAAGAATATGGGAACTTTAGAAACATGCAGCTTTTTCATGGGTATTGCTACTCATGTAATCAGTTTGGTCACAAGGCAATGAATTGTAGGGTCCATGACAGGAATAGATATGGCTTCACCAGGAGAAATCCCAAGACATTTGCACCTCCAAGGAATAAAAATATTAAGTGTTACAAGTGCAATAATGATGGACATACAACAAAGTGGTGTAGAGCAGAAATTCCAGAGACAAGCAGGAACATGAACAGTCAGAGGAATTAGAAGGATCAGATGAGAAGGAAAGTGGACAAAGGTAAAGATCAGTGCATGTTGGGAGTAGAAATACTCCCACCCCAGAATTAACCACCTCAAGAGGAGGTGGGGGAGGGGCTAAGCTAAGAGACTCATTCTTAGCCCCGAGCCCCAAAGGTGACCCTTTGCCATTGATGTCAAAGGGGGAGAGATTTGATTTAAGGAGAGAGCATTGAGTCAGGGGAGCAGTTTCCCAGGGGAGCAAAACAGAAAAAGGTTAAGGAAATTTGAAAAGATAATTGGGTTGCCATCAATGACAAAGGGGGAGATTGTTGGACATTTTGAGTAGATGAGTTGTCATTGATGTCAAGAGTGAGTGGTCATTGATGTCAAAAGTTAGTTTCAATGAGCAGTGCAAGGAGAAGTAGTTCCGCAATTAGTGCAAAAAGGAGAGTCCGCTTCCAGTTGGTCAGATCCGGTTCTAGGTAGTCAGATGTGGTCCAAAGTGCAAAGAAGAGGCCCAAGCAAATAATATTATAATATTTTATTATAATATTAAAAAGGGAAATTTAAATTAATTATAAATTAATTAATATAATTTTATTATAAATTAATTTAATTAACTTCCAAAGTTATTTAAGTTAATTATAATTTAATTTTATATTAATTTAAATAACCCTAAAGAGGGTTATAAGGTTAAATTAAAATTCGAATTTGAAATTTGATTTAAAGCATCGACGTTTTATGGCACGAGGTCTTCGTGTATAAAAGGTGGTAAAAACCTTTGCCTTACTCCCTACAAACCATCGATCGATTTCCTAAGCTCCAAAGTATAGTGCGCAAGGAAGAGAAAGATAATTTTTGCATTTTGAAAGGTCTCCAATGGTAGAAGGTTTAATAAATAGGAGCGAGGCTCCTCTTACCTCGCACAACATTGTGTAGCGCAGTTGGCAATGACGGATGGTGCTAAGTCTTGTGGCAGGCAAGGAGTGCAAGGTTCGAATCCCATCGAGTTTGTTTTGCAAGGAAGAGAGGGCATTTTCATTTTGCATAGGACCGATCGAAAGGAATAAAGGGAGGCTTGTGCCTTCCCTTTCCCATGGAAGCACTTAGCCCATGTGGTGGGCTAGCGCCTCGATAAGGCGCTCGACTGGGAGTGGTCTCATGTTCGAAACCCATCGAGGCCTTTTGGCTAGTGTTAAAGGTATGCGTTGATGTCATTTGTCTTGGTTGCTTGATTATTTCGGATGTGCTAAGGTTGAAAAAATAAAATATTTTTGATGGTTTATAAAGTTTATTTTTGCCTAAATTAATTTGGATATTGAGTATTTGAGGGAGATAAAAGGGTAGGCAATATTATTTTGAAAGTTTAATTTTTGGAGGTTGATTAATTAAAGTTGGAGATTATAAGGAGCAATTGAGTAATTATTTTTATGTATGATTTGATGATTGCTAATTTCAAAGGAGTAATAAGGTGTATTTGAGTTTGATTATTTTTGTAATTGAGAAATATTTTGAGAGAGTGTTAGTGTGATATTTTGTCATCTAACCATTGAAATTGGCAAAGAAGAAAATTGTGATTGAGATAGGTTTTTAAGGGCACTTCTACATCAAACAAAAAGGTATGGGCACATATTCCTAGTGAGTGATTGTTGGATGTTGTGAATGCTAAGTTGGAGTGAAAAGGGTTGTTTGATAAGCATTGTTGAGTTTGATTGTTGAAGGTTTTTCTGGAATGAAAGTTGATTCTAAAAACCTTGTTTTATAAGCATTGTTGGAAATATTGAGTAAAGCTTTCATATGCTTGAACTAGGGTTTGTGCAAAGAACATGAGTATCATTGTTATGTGAAGTTGTGAACTATCTTGAACTAGGATTTGTGAAAGAACATGAGTATCATTGTTATGTGAAGTTGTGAACTATCTTGAACTAGGGTTTGTGAAAGATCATGAGTATCATTGTTATGTGAGATTGTTTGATAAGCATTGTTGGAAATAAGTGAGTGAGTGTTCATATGCTTGGACTAGGGTTTGTGAGCAAGGGTTATTTCATTGAGTGATTGGTTGAGTAGAGTTGGTTGAGCCTAGTCAAGTGGATGTGTTGAAGTGATAGTTCAAGTTATGTGAAACAAATTGTTCCATATTCTAAATTGATTTGAGAAAGAGGTTGAGTGTTTGTGAGTGTGAAACATATTGAGTCTCTAAAAATTCTCTATATGTTTCTGTGGTAAAAAGAGAGATTGAAAGTGATTGAGCATTGTGGTGAATGTGAAGCATATTGAGTCTCTAACAATTCTCTATATGTTTTTTGGTAAAAGAGAGATTGAAAGTGATTGAGCATTGTCATGAATGTGAAGCATATTGAGTCTCTAACAATTCTCTATATGTTTCTATGAGATTGGACAAGTTCTAGTGAGGACTTGTTGAGCAGATTTGAGGCAAGTCTTAGAGAAGACTTGTGGATATATTTGTGTGAGCTTTTGTGGAAGCTTACAATACAGATTTGAGGACAGAGATTGAGCATATTTGTGCTAGACCGAAGGACTGTTTTTAGTGCATATTTGAGGACAGAGATTGAGCATATTTGTGCTAGACCGAAGGATTATGTTTAGTGCATATTTGAGGATAGAGATTGAGAAGATTTGTGCTAGACCGAAGGACTATGTTTAGTGTAGATTTGAGGATAGATTGAGGATTTGTGCAGATTTGAAGAGTATTTAGTGTAGATTTGAGTATAGATATTGAGAAGATTTGTGCTAGACCGAAGGACTGTGTTTAGTGCAGATTTGAGACAGAGCTAAGAGCAAGCTTTGGAGGTGATAGAGTATAGAGGATGATAGTCTCCAGTGGATAGAGATCCATTAGCCAGGGTAGTGAGGATAGGTCTTCTGAGTGAGGATAGGAGTCTTCAGTGGATAGAGATCCATTAGCCAGTGCAGTGGAGGCAACAGTTCTTCTAGAAGATCACCAACCAAAGTAGAGGAGAAAGGAGTTCTCCTATGGATAGAGATCCATGAACTTGATTAGGGGATTGGTGTCTCCTTTGGATAGAGGTCCATAAACATTGTAATAGGGAAAGGATTCCCAAGAGATTTATTGAGAAAATATTAGTGAAATATTTTCTCCGTGGAGTAGCCCACATTGGGTGAACCACGTTAAATTGGTGTCTCTATTGTGTGTGGTGATTTGTGCATTGCTTTGATTACTTGTTGTTGATATTGCTATTGATACATTGCATAATATTGATTGGGAAAGAAAAGTAAAAAGTGGTCTTATACTGTTCACCCCCCTCTCAGTATAAGCTTGTGTTCTTCAAAAATTTGGTGCAAAAACCCAAAATAAATAAGCGCCCCCAAGTTTTGCAGCCAAGTCATCAAAAACAACTCGATTAGAGTGGCTAATTGTGTATGAGATAATTATCAATAGAAGCAATATCTATCGGGAAATTATCCCACCACACCACTAAACCATTCTGAATAACTCCTTTGTTAGCCAATAGATCGACCACTCGATTACCTTCCCTGTATGTATGTTTAAAATGAACCTCTTCCAAATTTTGTATGTATCTCTCTAAAATTCCAAAAGAAGGTTTGAAATATTCCAAGTAGGACATTGAGTCCCTCTTGCCATATTTATAATATTAAGAGAGTTCCCTTTAATGATTAGTTTCCTGCAACTTACAAAATCCAATAGAGAAACTCCTTGGAACAAGGCTTTGGCTTCGGTGAAGTGATTGGTTTGATGGCCTAGATTATAAACAAAGGCTAAAATTATCAAGCCGTCATGGTTTATTACAATCCCTCTAATACCTGTAGGACCCGAATTCCTTTAGATACATTGAAATTCAACTTCAGCCAACCAATTAGAGGTGGTTCCCACTTAACCCTGGCTCTGTTTGGAGGCACAATAGATTTGACTAGTTGAGGATTGACATTGAATCGAAGAGATATCTCCACTAATTCTCTACAATCACAAAATTCATATTTAGGGTTCTAATGTTCTCCATGGAAACATAAATCGCCTGTAAAGCCACAACTTTAGCCGAATGAGCAACATCCTTAAACACCCTTGAGTTTCTTTCCTTCCAAATATACCACTAGATATGAGGAAGTCTAAAATTCCAAAACCAAAGAAGGTAGAGAGTCAGGAAGGGAGAAGCCCATTGGGTTAGCACATCCTCTAGGCTGTTCAAAAAATAATTTCATCATATTAAATTTTATTGAAATTCAAACCCAAATAGTATATGTAAAGTATTTCTAATTTTATTAAAGAATTAAGTATTCTACACTGTGTGAGAGTATTCTAGTCATGTATAAAGAGATACAATTCAATGCCTAATGATATTAATTTCATTATATATAAATAAGGACACGGGAAGAACTCATAGATTATATATTTAATCTAATTAAGTGTGAGACAAATTCTGCAGACCATCATATAAATTACCACACGCATGAAAAACATAGATGATGAACATGTCTCAACCAACCAACCTTGACCAATGTACATGATGTACACATAGACATAATGAGAATGACACATACAACAACACCCATATGATGATTACTATATAACAACAAAGCACATACATTAAACTCTTCAACACCTCATATGTCTTGACTATATGCAACTCATTGACCTAAATTTACTCCTTCATTTAGAGTTGTCAGCATCCTGATTGAGAGATCAATTACATGATAAATTAAAATAGAGTTATTGCTTTTCCTACTTGAAATACTTGTCAACCTTCCTATGCTTCTTATTCTATACATCTTCCACAAAACAAAAATTTGCAACTCTCATGTAGAACAATAGTATTCTCCAATATCTTTTATCTAATATATATGATTGACTATATTGTCAATATAATGGGTAGTGCTTGTTATCAGCCATGTCAGGTATCAAGGGTGAAAACACCCTCTTACAAGGTTAGGGGGCAATACCATCTACAAACTCCCTATTTTGATACAAGGTGGTGTTGAGAGGAAGCATCCTTGCAGAGTGTCCAAGATATCAATGATCCAATCATTGAATTTTCTCTTTCACTAGAATTTTGGTGACTTATGGTGATGTCATTATTTAAATATCTAGATCCACTTGACCTACTAAGATGACATGCTCATGATTTATTTTGGTACAAACATTCTTGTCTTCTAGAGGTGATGACCTAACCAAATAAGGGACTATATTTTTGTTGAAGGACAATTTTTCTATTCTTTAATTATGAGGGATTGCTACTTTTGGTATAGTGACTATATCTACGTGAGTGATTACTTCCTTATTTCTAGTGAAATAAGCCTATGCACACTCCCACATAAATACCAATTTTTATTAGGGTGATATGCCATTGAAGGATAACATTATATTGAATGATGACATCCTTCTAGAGTTTTTCCTTCATTTGCATGTGACAAATATCTTTTTTGTAGCAAGGATAACAACGCTATATTCTCCTTATTTGATGTTGGGCACAAAGAGGATAGAATGGAAGGAGATAGAGTCCTACTCCAAGGTGAAAAATTGAGAAGGAATCATAAAACTATATTTAGATAATACACACCATCACTACTAAAGCTTGATTGATTTATTTCACAAAATCATAATGATTATCTCCTCAAAGATGATAATTCTTATGGTGGTAGCTAAGGATAAAATGGTGATGTTACCCATGTGGATAATAGTAGGCCACATAAGGATGAAAACCTTGTAGACAATAGCTTCCCATACATGGGCTATGACACTTGAGGCATAACAATCCCCTAGTTATTCTTGACTTAGTTTTTCTTGCCCTTTGCCTCATGATGACAATTGATGTTAGGGATGTCTTTTACTAGGATAATAAATGTGTATTAAACTAGGTAGGAGAAGTCCTTGTGCAAATATGATGATAAGTGTGGGGACTCCTCCTCCTCTTCATACTTATACTAGTTCTCCTTCTTAGATTATGATGAAAATCCTTGCATAAACAATGATGAGGACAACATTATAAGGGATGGTGGCACTAATAGGGATGAATTTTTTGTTGCATATGAAGGGACAATAGATAGATATATGCAACACCTTGTAGAAGACTACATAACTAGTTACTTTATTGAATTTGATCCCCATTAAATTAATTATTAGTGCAAATATATTGAGAATTCAATACGTACCCTACTTATTATCAACATACAATCCCATGATGGTAATAACATTGAGATTTATATAAATAATTGAATAAAAGAGCGACTGAATATAAGGGAATAACCCTTCCAAACAATGTTTTTCTTTATTGTCTAGGAACAATACTTTTTCCAAACAATGTATCTTCTATTGATTAAACATTGTTGTTCCCTTTCTACACTAATTCTCTAGTTATTGGAATATTTACTATAATTCAAAATCCTACTATTAGTTAAACTACCTAAATTTCAATTTTCTATACTTATTCAAAGGCATTGAATGTTTGGAATTTATTAAGGGATGATATTAACAAGAATCATTCACAATTTTTTTCTTACATGGATGAGGTAGCATGTGATATTGATTTGATCACTTCTGAGGCTACTTAAATTTGCTTTTGCTTTTGCTTCTAATATATAATAAGTTTTCTTTCACCCACACTATCTTGCTAAACCTTGGGTTATAAATTATTCTTGGTAGTTGTTTTTAGTTGTTTTTTCTTTTTTAAACTTACTATAATGACCCATATTAGACCCTTTTATGATATAACATTTGCCATTATTAAAAATAATTATGATCAACATTGTGGGTCCCTTTGCTACCTAGTTAAGCATCACGGGTCTCCACTTACACCTTATTCCACTTTAAAAATAATTAAGATGACATTTTGGTTCCTTCTTGCTAATGCAATACCCATAATTCATAGGGGAATCACCATCATTAAATATTAAAATTTTTGAAACATCATCTTCCAATTTTCTTCTTTTACCTTTGCTCTAGATATAGTCATAGTAGCTCACTTATATCTTTCCTATTTTGTCATTGTTTTCAAAACTTATTTATTCTACAACATCATGGCTCGATTTCAATAAGCATAATGGGCTTGTATAGTCTCTCATTTTTAACTCTTCATTTGAACTTTACTTACAATGGGTAAATTATGTTAGTACTTTACATTGCCATGAAAGTCTCCATCATTTACACAACATGATTCCTTGACATGATGACATCCTTTATCATTTAAATGTCCTTCTTCCACATCTAGAGGATATCCTCCATCATTTGGATGACCTTTTTCTTAATCACACAATATTTATCCTCACCTCAACAATATTGCTTGTCTGTATGGCATCCCTATTTTCATCCTTTGACAGTAGATATAAACATCTAAAAGAAAAACATCATATTGTTTCAATGTCTACTTATAGTTGGAAGTAGACATGTCTGGTATTGTCTTCATTAATGTTTTCACCACTTGTTCCCAAATTAGTCACTTTTCTATTATTATTGATGGTTTTTTTAAGCCTTATACTTACCATAAAATATCATAGGTTATATCACACAGGTCCCAAATATAACGTAGCTACAATAATGATTATAAGGTCAAGATAATAATAATATGATGAGTAGAATAATATGAGCAAATTAATATGTATATCAATATAATAAATCAGATAACATTCATTAATATGTTGAAATATGAATTTAAATAGCCTTAATCATTCATGTACTATGCATGAAGAAAAACTTGCAATATGAATTGCTAAAAATGTATACAAGTTTTATTACTCCTTTGCTTCTTACAATAAGATAATAATATGTATGAATATGATATCTTCTATATAAACCTATGGAGCATTACCTCCATAATATAGCCATAGTAATGTGACTCTTTGGATACTTGACTATTGCTCTTCATATGCCAAGTCTTATGACTCTTGGCTTATCTACTTGCCACTTGCATACTTGATGAACACTTGACTCTATAATATTTGCACACCTTTACATGATTCTTACACTTCTACTTGCACTCTCTAATCTAAGATACTTGTGCATATATTTACATTATATATTTTCACTCTTGCATACAAGATACTTGTGCACATTTACTCAACCTACACTTGCACTCTAACTTACTTGACACTTGTGCATTTCCCGCACATTATAACTTTACATAACACTTGTGTATTTCCTGCACATTCACACTTACATAAAGAGGAAAATATAACTCACACTCTAAACTATGACTCAATCCTAATCTAATATTTACAAATGTATCATGAAGGTACCATGGGGGTACATTAGCATGTACCAAATACTATAATATACTCCAACATACCCTTGTATTACATTATTTTGTTATTGAAGACTTTAATATTCAATCATGGTCTTTGTATTTATCTTCAATCTTCAAGTGACCTTGCATTTTTCACGAGTCTTTGCTTCTCTTGAATCTACTTCATCATAATGAAACTTGGGTTCACCCAATGCTTATGTTTGTAGAAAAAAGTTGAACTATGCTAGATCCAATTTCTTGTATCCTGTATTTTTGAACACTCAGACAATTTATCATTATCTTCATATTGAGATAGACATTCAATAATATCTTGAGAAAAAAAAAATTGAATCTAAGGCATATATTCCATTTTTTTGAACTTGTAGCTTTTGTTATGTTTTGATTCTTGATAATGCATTTGCTATGTTCATTTATATATTTGAATTTAACTGATTTTTCTTTCTCAACCAATTGAGTAACTGAAATACAATTGGTTGATAATTTTGGAACATATAAAATATTCTCTAGCACAAAATCCAAAAATAACATGCTAAGTATTATTCTACTTGTTCCATGAACTAAATATCTATTATCATTTGTTATATTTAGAGATATATTCTCCTTGACTTCTAAATACTCAAAACCAATGTAAGTTATTGGTCATATGATGACTAGATTTCGAGTCTATATACCAAATATATTTTTTTTGTTTGAACCCTTTGATTAGACTCACATGATATTATCTTGTATATTTGATAAGAGTTTTGAAGAACTCTTTTGTGATCTTGGCCATTGAATTATTGTTTTTGATATAGATTTTGTTTTTGAACTTCATAAAGTAAGGTTTTGAATTTTGATAGTGTCTCCTATGTTGAAAAGTCCCTCTTGGCCATTTATTTATTTTAGCTCCTTTAAGTTGAAATTCTTATAGATTCAAATAATTCAAGTATTAATTTTGCTAATTTGATTCCTATGAAGTAGACAACCTTATGACTCCCTAGTTTAGAAAAAAATATGAAATTTGAATTTTTTTTCTAATCCTTTGATGTTGAAAGCCTTTTAGCTCCCAAATATTTAAATTTGCAAAAAAAAAAATAGTTTTTTTTTGAACTTTCTCAAGAATAAAAATTCAAATTTAAAAATACTTCTAACTTCTTCAAAAAATTTAAAAACTTTTAAAAAACAAATTAACTAGTTGAATTCCTTATCACTCCAAACTTTAAAAAACTCAAATACTTTTAAAACTTATCCTAACCCGTATAACTCCTAAATCAAACTTAATTAAACTCCAATTATAAAACTCAGCTAAACAAACCTTATAACTCTAGAAAACTAAATATAAAATATTAAGCTGACCTTCTAAAGTCTCCTTACGTTACATAATTTGAATATTGGTTCATCCATGCACGTCCCTGCTTTACTGCTCCACTACTCTACTGCTTGTGTGAGCTTCTTTATCAAATGCACCAAGCCATAATTGTAGTCAACGTGGATGTTTGCATGATAAAAATTTAAAGAATGTTTTACCTTCATCTTATGTAACGTTTAAAATGTTACTCCAGGAAAACAACATAGGCAATGATTTGCTTGCATTTTTTATGCACTTTGGCACTACGCAATTCCTTGTTGCTAACTTCCACACTGCTTTGCATTCCTCACTTTGTTGGTTGCTTGCTTGTTGGATTTGACCTCTATGTTGTTTTGTTGTTTAGGATTTCATGCTCTTAGGTTGCTCTAGCTTCTATACTGGCTTCTACGTTGGTTTGTTGTTTTGGATTCCATGCTTTTAGTTTGCTTTGGCTTCTATGTTGGCTTCTACTTTGGCTTGCTCTGGCTTCCACTCTTGCTTGTTTCTTATGCTAGATTGCTTTAACCTTTGTTGATTACTTTTGTACTTACTGGTTTCTACCCATAATGCCTCTTTGATGTTGTTGTTGTCATAGTACCTTAGTTGCTATCCACTACTTATGACATTGCTCTTGTTGCAATACAATGACCTTTTTTCTATAATTATAGCATTTTATAATTCTTTTCCTTTAGTCTATTTTGTATACATGACCAAATGCTATCCTTTGTTGTATGTTGTATGCTTTGACTAAATGCTATCTTTTTTTATGTTGTATACTAGTTCTTCTACTATATCATTATGTTGTATACTATGCACATTTTCTTTTCTATGCTATATACCTGAATAGTCGTATGATTATGCTTTTTACAATATGAAACCTTTTTCTTCTTCCTGGCTTCTTGAGCTAAATCTATATCTTTATGCCTATTTTCCTTTATTCTATAAGAGCTCTTTCCATTTACTATAATATATTCTTTCCCTTTTATATAAAAACTCTTTCTATGAAGGGTCTATTTTCTTTCTATATTGGCCTCTTGGGCCTATGTCAAGGTCAATATGACCTGAATCTTCTTCTATTGCTTATGTCAAGGTCAATATAACTTGAATATTCTTAATGACTTACAACTCTCAATAACTATATATTCTAATCCAATGTTTGAAGCTATATAAAATAAGCTATGTATGCTTATTTACCCTTCTTCAAGATTGATATATCTATCTTCTTTCTTTTTGTTGCTTTCTTCTATTATTCTTAGGAAGCTTTGAATGCTTCTCAATCCACTGCAAATTTTAATTCAGTTGCCTTATGTAATTGCACTCTGGTGCTATTCTTAATTTCTTTGCTTTCTTATCTCTTCACTTAGAAGCTAAAAATCTTCTCTATCTATTGTAGGAAGCTTCTCAAACTTTTGTTGCTTTCTCTGCTATCCTTGAAATATGAAATCTTGAATCTTAATATTTAATATCTTAGGTCATGCCTAAGAACCCAATGTGATTCTCCTCCTTACTAGAGAATCCAATATATTGTCAAGGTGACTTTGTGTTAGGAACCTAATATTAAAAATAAACACATTAATGCTCAAAACACAACTATAGATATATAAATGCAAATAGAACAATCTCACAAATAACACTGGATTGCAGGCCTCTTTGAGGGGGAAACCTCCTTCAATAATTTCATTCAAATACAATACTGCCCCTCAAAGTTTTAAAGAATTCCTCTAGCACCTAACTTCCAAGGTTGGCTTACATACAAAATGCCACCCAAGCTAGAATCTCCTATATACAAGTGGTTACATTCTTGAAATAGTTACATAAAAGGGTACCACTTAGCTAGGTACTTCTAGATACATAACTATTACAAAACATTATAAAATATATTAACATGGGTGTTCCCCACGTTCCACAAGGACTATTACATCGTGGTGTTAGAAAGGGGTCCTAACATGCCCTTATCCTTCAAAAAGCTTTGTCCTCAAAGTTGAAGGTGAGGAAATTGTTGCTAAAGTTTTTGAAGAGGTTCCCATATTGTATTTTTTGGTTGTAAGCCGTGCCACTGGACCAAGATATCTGTGATAACCCGTTGATGAAGGTTGCACATTTTATGGTCTAAAATGCATTCAAGTTCAAGGATGATGAAACCTTCCTCATCCAACTATGGAAGTGTAGACTACACCTGAACCCTATCACTAATAACTTTCTTGAGAGATGATCCATGGAATACTGGATGAAGTTTAAAGTTAACCAAAAGGGATAACTTGTATGATGTTGACCCAATCCATTACAACACCTGATATGGGCCATAGTATTTGGCGGTAAGCTTCTGACAACAATGAATCTAGAGAGAGAGCTATTTTTATGGCTGCAAGTGAAGGAAAACCATTTTACCCATGATAAAATTATATTCATTATGGTGTTGATCAACTAGCTATTTCATATGGTTATGAGCCAATTCTAGATTTAGCTTGAGTTGACAAAGAATGAAATCAGGCTAGTAGAGAGTGGAATCCACATCTTGAACCTTGGAACTACTTGGTATGTATGAAGTTGGTGTTGGTGGAGGCTGACCATAAGTTTCTTTAAATGGAGTCCCCTTAGTGACAGTGTGATATATGATTTTGCACCACCATTCGTCCAAAGTAAGCCACTTGACCCAATGTGTAGGATGCTCAGAGGTGAAGCATAAACGATATGTTTCCAATAATTTATTCATAATTTTTGTTTGGCCATCAGTTTGAGGATGATAGGCCAAAATCATCTTGAGTTGTGTTCCCTGCAACTTGAACAATTCCTACCAAAATTGACTAGTAATGGTAGGATCCCTATCAAAGATGATGGATTTTGGCATTCCATGGAGGTGAAAGATAGAGTCGAGAAAAATTTAAGCAATAATAGAGGTAGTAAATGGATGGATTAGGGAACATAAATGAGTATACTTTGAAATATAATCCCCTATTACTAGAAAAATTGATTTGCCTCCAGAATTAGGTAACCCTTCAATGAAATCCATAGAAATATCTATCCAAACCTACTTAGGAATCGACAAAGGCTGAAGGGTAGTAAGGGAACTTACAGGTTCACCTATCATATGTTGACAACGATCACATTTAGCCATAAAATTATGAATATAATTTTTCGTGTCATGCCAAAAAAAGGAATGCTTGGTCCTAGTATAAGTCTTGAAGAACCCTAAATGACCAATTATTGGGGAAGCATGCATTTCCTGAAGAATGTAGTCCTTTATCTATGATTGAGTGGGTACGATTATATGTTCATGGTACTGTAAAGCATGGTTATCCCAAGTATACCTGGGACATGAATGAGGATTTGCTTGAAGATGGTGAATGCAAGTTTCCAAAGAAGAATCCTTAACTAGTTCCTCACGAAGTTGATGAATCCATTGAGGATGTGACATGGACAATGCATGGAGCATAACCTATTCTCCATATAATCGGGACAAATCATACACCACCACATTTTACTTACCCTTCTTAAATGTGATATCATAATCATAGCCCAACAATTTAGAAACCCACCTTTATTATTTGGGAGTGGCCACCCACTGTTCTAAAAATATTTGAGACTCTGATGATTAGTCTTGATGGAAAATTGTTGCCCAATAAGATACGATTTCCAATGATTGATAACATGTAAAATGATAAGCATTTCCTTCTCATAGGTAGACTTACCCAAATTTTGGCATGATAATGCCTTGCTAGTAAATACCAAGGATCTACCTTCTTGTATGAGAATGACCTCAATGCCAATGCTTGAAGGATCACTTTCAATAACAAACAATTTAGAGAAATATGGCATTGCAAACACAAGAGTAGTGGTCATGGCATATTTCAAATCAAAAAAATCCTTTTTTGCTAGTTCTAACCACATAAATGAGTTCTTCCTCAACATGGTGGTCAAGGGGTCTACTATCTTGTCATAATTCTTCATAAATTTCTTGTAATAGTCTGTGAGGCCTAAAAAACCATAAAGTACCTTTAGGGTACAAGGTTTAGGCCAATATTGGACTGCCTAAATATTTTTAGGATCCGCTTGAATGCCATATTTAGTGACAATGTGACCCAAGTATTCAACCTCTTGATGGCCAAAGGAATGTTTGGACATATTGGCATAAAGCTGATGGTTAAACAAAAGTTTAAGTGTTTGATCTAAGTGTTGAAGATGATCTTCCCATGAATGGCTATAGATCAATATGTCATCAAAAAATACTAGAATGAATTTATGAAGGAAAGGACAAAAACTGGAATTCATCAAAATCTAAAAGGTAGAAGGTGCATTGGTTAACCCAAATGGCATAACAGTGTTGGCAATTTGAGTTATTTTGTGTTGTCATTAATGTTACATGGATCACATTGAGTTTTGGTGGCAAAAGCACTTCATAAATAATCATTTATGATATTTTGGAGAGCAAGGATATATACAGGGTTTTATGGCACAAAATACATAATATTTAATTTTTTAAATATTATATTAATGGTTTTTATTAAAACCAATGGTAAAGGTTTTTATTAAAACCAATGGCAAGGGTTTTTATTAAAATCGACGAAAGGGTTTTTTATTAAAACCAATGGAAAGGGTTTTCATTAAAACCATTGGAAAGGGTTTTTCATTAAAACCACTATGCTAAGACTTCTCCAAATTATGATGGATGAAAAGGTTTTCCAATAAAACCTAGGTGTAAAAAGTTTCATGACGAAATTCAAAAGAATGAAGGAGATATCCCAATTCAAAGTTAAAAGGTGAATTATTAAATTTTTATTTAATAATTCTAAGGTCTAAGGTTGTATTATATTATCCACGAAAGTGCAAAGGTTGGGGAGATAAATAAAGATTCGTCGACGTCATTTGAAGGCATGGAGTTGCATATAAATAAAAGGTAAAAACCTTTGTTTATAGAAGAGTTGACATAGCGCATGAGAGAGAGTCATCGAAAGGGGAGCAACGAAGAAAGAAGGATAAATAACTTTCTATTTGAGAGCAAGTTCAAGTAAACATCGTGGGAAAGTGATGTTACGAAGGACTCCTTAGCGCAGTTGGCAACATACAAACTTTTCACAAGGCAGGTTCACTGTTCGAATCCTGCCAAGGGCAAAGTATTTTGCTGAGAAAGGCAATTCGGGTTTTTAGATTCAGAGCGCAGGACAAGCTGGGTGTTTGGGATAAAATCCCAACATGGGCTGACCCCCATGTGGTAAGCGCTTCACTGTGCTAGGTGAGAGGAATAGAGTTCGACTTCCATGAAGGTGTGAAGGTGCATTGATTTTTGGCAAGGCATTGACGATTTTGAAGGTGTGAAGGCGCATTGATTTTTGGCAAAGGAATTATCGATTTCAAAGGTTTTGAAGGAAGCAAATTTCGAATAAAGGTATTGAAGAACACAAGCTTATACTGAGAGGGGGGGTGAACAGTATAAGACCACTTTTTACTTTTTCCTTTATACTTCAAAACAGTAAAGCAATATACCCAAAGCAATATCAAAGCAATGCACAAAACCATCCACAAAGTGACACAAAAATTTATGTGGTTCGCCCAAAGTGGGCTTCTCCCACAAAAATTTTCTCTAAAAGTTATCTCAAAGTTCTTTGGGAAACCTTCCCAATTACAATGTTTATGAGCCTCGACTCAAAGGAGATACCTTCCCCCAATCTGAATTTATAAGCCTTTGCTCAAAGGAGATACCTTCCCCTAACTCTGCTCTGGCTGGTGATCCTCTAGAAGATCTCTGCCTCTGCTGCCCTTAGAAAATGGAACTCTATCCACAGAAGACACCTGTCTTCCCTGCTCTGGCTGGAGACCTCTGTCCTCAACTCTATCACCTCAAAGTTGGTCCTTGAATTTGCACTAAACACAGTCCTTCGGTCTAGCACAAATGTCCTCGGGTTCTTCTCATAGAACCAATGGACCTCTAACCTCAAGTTATCTGATAGAACTATCAAACTCAGCTTCACAAGTCCTCTGCTAGGACCTATCCAAATCTGCTCACAAGTCCCCAACGGAACCTGTCCAAAACCTGCTCACAAGTTCATCAAGAAAAACTTGCTTGGCATGAACCCACAAAGAGAATTGTTAGAGACCCAATGTGATTCATCAACCTCATAGAAGCATAAAGAGAATTGTTAGAGACTCAATATGTTCTATACTTAACTCCCAATCTCAATCTCAAATCTCATAGAAATAAGATAGATGTAATATGTTTTTCTCAAGAAAATGAAACACAACCCAACAATTGCCAACCATGCAATATCTCATATAACAATGATACTCATGTTCTTTCCAACAACCAATATCTTTTCTCAACCAATTAGGGCTTCAACAACAATGCTCAAAGACAAGGTTTAACCAACATCATTCAACTCAACATTAACCTTGAAGCATTCAACCAATCATCACAAGAAAAGGAAACAAGTAGAAATACTTTTCCCTCCAAAGATATTTGAACAAAATAGCCACCAACACAATATCACCAAATGCAAAGAAAACTTGCTCAAATCAACTCAAAGGAGTAAGCCCAAATCATGTATCAAGTAATAGCACTAACTTGATCAAAACAACCTCTATGGAAGTATCTCATCCATTAATATCAAAACATCCAACTAAGGGTTTCACCATCTCAATGCAAGTAGCAAGACTTACAAACATAAACCCTAGTGCACAATGCTTCCACTACCTCAAACCAAAATTATGCATTCACCAAAACTCTCATCAATGATAACAATGCATAAGTAGTCTTCAACAAACCAGAAAATAGGATTTACACCCAACCAAAGGAAACCTTGTTGTATACCTTTTCACTCCAATATCATTTCAGGAATAACATACACCAATCATACTCATAAGAAGAAAGTGCCCATACCTTATTGAAGATGAAGAAGATCTCACAAATTTGTCATAACCATAACCACCTTTTTGCCAAACTCAAGAAGGTTAGTAGACAACATATTTCTTTAATATTTCATCAAGAATATTCCTTGGTCCAAATATAATCAAGGTTCTATGTCTTCTTCTTTCAACCTCATTCAACAAATCATACATAACATATTTCTTATATTCACCTTATCTACTCCATTACACTTAATAAAAACTATATAAAAAATATTAATTTTGCTAACCTTATACCTCCCAAAAAAAACTTTGGAAATATCATCAACAATGCAAAATTAATATATTTTATTCACTGCCCTTTTGCAATAAATGGAGTTCGCGTGGATACCTCTTACATCCCTCAAAAAGGGGATTCGACGCGATTTGACCCACCGTCTCCTCTAGCCAAGGCACTTGGCTAAACTGCGTGGGCTATTCACACCCACATGAGGAAGGGAGAGGGGCCTCCCTCTAATATCCGAAATAGAATCTTCCTTGGCATGAAAACCGAGCCCTGACCTTTGACAGGTATGAAGCTCTATCACAGAAACAAGACGACTACTGCATTATTTACATTAAACTGCGCATACCTTACTTCACTGCGGTCATTTTGAATTTCGCGTAACCTCGATAATTACTACACTCCCCTTCTTGGTTTTTGAATTGCGTGCACCCTCATCAAAACTTGCTCTCCTTCATTTTTCTTTGTTACCGAACAAATCTCTCACAACGCTATCTAAGTTCGACCAAGGTGTTTTATGTTCGAGCATACTCTAATGCGAAGGATGTTTTGTCCTTTTCTTCGAAAGAACTTTCTTCAAGCTCTTCTTAAAACATCGCAACCTTCTGATTAAAACATGAACACCTTTGACCACATAACGCTTGATTTCCTCCTTTGCTGGCACAGCGGCTTTGATGATGAAATTGAAAAATGCACATCGAGATTAATATCGAATTCTTCGCTCAACATTAATGAAATTATTTGCCTTGATTTATATGCACTTTGATGCATTACCAAACACGTCGGCCCTTTATAACATCATTTCCATCGGTGGAAAATATTTTAATTTAAATTTTAAATAATTAAAATTTAAACTAAATATTTAAAAATAAATATCTCCATCATCGGGGCACCTTTTTCAACGAAACGAAAAGCCAACTTGGGTTTTAAGAAAAACCCATTTCAAATCTGTTGCCCATGGTTTTAAATAAAACCTTTTATTTTGTCTGCCTTGGTTTTCACAAAAACCCTTCCTTAAACTTGGATCCTTTTGACATCAAATCAAATTCCTTCAAAATCTTCTTGACATCAATGACAACATCTACACTTGAGCAAAGGCAATGTACCCAAGGTACCCAAAATTGCCAACAGGTATTTATTTCCAACAAATGGTAATTTTGGTGCATTAAAATTATTTCTGTGATAACTAGAGAGTCATAAGGAGTTTAGGGAAATAAATGCTTGTTGTATGTGTTAATATGCTTAGGGAGTTATAAGGTGTAGAATTAAATATTTGTTATTGTTGTGTGTGATTAGGGAGATATAAGGTGCGGAAATAAATATTTGTGATTGTCGTATGTGGAGTTATAAGGTGTGGAATTAAAAATAAAAGCATATGTGCTTGTTGTATGTGTTAATGAAATTAGGGACTCATAAGGTTGAAAAGTGTTGAACTTGTTATATGTCCTAGTGCATAATATAATTATGAAATTAAACTAGGAATTTGAGACCTAGTTAATTGCTACCTTGAGTTAGAAGACATGCACATGAGTTAGGGTTTGAAGTTGAATAAAATTTGCTTGATTATGTGCCTTGGCTATGAGAGGAAGTGGATGGATTAGAAAATCAATTTTATGGATAAAATTGATGCTTGAGTTTCATGATTGCTTTAGTGGAGTTCATTGAGAGTATTGCCATTATTGAGGAGATCTTTGCTATTTCCTTGAGAAGCATATTGTTGGTTACTTGTTGAGTACATTGCCATTAGTTGAGACCATTGAGGAGATCATTTTATAGTCACTTGTGGATACATTTGTCTTTAATTTTGAGGAGATCATTGTTGGCTATTGGAGAGCTCTTTGCTTGAGGGAGTTGTGCTTGTTTCTTGAGAGATTATTGAAATTTTACGAGGAAGATATTATTGAGAACCTATTGCTATCACTTGTGGAGATTGTCCTTGGTTGGTTGAATTCCTCATTGTTATTGCTTGAAGAGGTTTCCATTTGATAGATCATTTGTCATCCATTTGAGAGTACCTTGTTGAGCATTGTTGTCATCCATTTGAGAGTACATTGTTGAGCATTGTTGTCATCCATTTGAGAGATCACTTGTCATACATTATTGAGATAATTGTAGATCATTGTTGTCATCCATTGAAGATTACATTGCCATTCATTATTGAGCACATTGTTGAGTATTGTCATCAGTCATTTGTTATCCATTGTTGAGTTCATCATTGAGCCTTACCTTCGTTGATTTGTGGTTGAGATTTGAGTGCCACTTGAGAGTCATTGGTTGAGCCTTTGGGAAGGCTTTTGGGATAGAATTTCTGGACAGATTTGATATAGCTTTTATGCATGATTGGTTGAGCCTTTGGGATAAAATTTTTGGACAGATTTAAGACAACTTTTATGCATGATTGGTTGAGCCTTTGGGAAAAATTTTTTGGATAGATTTGAGACAACTTTTGTGCATGATTGTTTGAGCCTTTTGTGAAGGCTTTGAGAATTTATTTGGGACAACATTTGAGTAGGATTGTTTGAGCCTTGTGAGAAGGCATTGAGGCAGATTTGTGAGAAGTAAAAGAGATAGGATAAAAATAGAAAACACATAAACACCAGTTGCCTAGCTAAGTAGATCAGTGGATAGCCTATTTGAGAAGATCAGTGGAGAGCCTAGCTGAGCAGATCAGTGGATAGCCTAGCTAAGTAGATCAGTGTATAGCCTAGATGAGTAGATCAGTGGAGAGCCTAGCTGAGTGATATAGGACTAAAAACAACACAACAAATTAACCCAATTTCGACAACAGAGGTCTTTTTAATTCAGAAATACAGTGGTTACATTCAAAATGGCCAAGCCCCTAATACAATGCATGCACGGCCCTTTTATCCCAAACCCCAGCTTCTCCCAACATCATTACACAAAGTGCGAGATTCCCTGTAACCATCCGCATGAATGTTCTCTGGTCGTATGCAAGATGCTGCCAGGTGCCCCATATTCTCATGGTTTGTAATGGCGGAGTGCGCTGCAGCCGCTTGTCAATCCATCCGCCAAATCATCATTCATAGGAATGCACCAAAGCCACTGGTAGTTTGTTGCCACATGTCCCTTTGTCAGAGTCCCTGCAACCGCTTCATACTCTAGGGCTACCTGTAACTTTACACCATGTGTCCCTCTACAACGGTCTCTACAACCGTCGGTTGGTCAGGCGTCGTGAGTGTCCTGTCGCGATATCGTGACGTGTTTGCCTCTTTATGCCCTCTCCCACTTTCGGTCACAATATCATGACCATTCTACCTCTGGGTGCCTTTGTCCCAAAAGTGTCATGATTTTGCGACCACCTTGCACCTTTAAGCCCTTACTCCGGAAGTGTCACGATTTTGTGACCATTTCGCGCCCTTGAGTCTTCGGCCCGAAAGTGTCACGATTTCGTGACCACTTTGTTCCTTTGGACCCAGATCCCAGAAGTGTCACGATTTCATGACCACTTTACGCCTTCCAGTCTTGCCTTCAGACGTGTCACGATTTCACGACTATTTTGTGCGTTAGAACCTTTCCTCCGAAGATGTCGCGATTTCGCGACCACTTTGCGCCCTCCAGTCTTGCCCTTGAAAGTGTCGCGATTTCGTGACATCTTCGAGCCTTAGAGATTTTGTTTCGAAGGTGTCGCAATTTCGTGACCATCTTGCATCTTCCAGTTTTGCCCTCAAAAGTGTCACGATTTCGCAACGTCTTTGAGCCTTAGAGCCTTTCCCTCCGAATGTGTCACGATTTCATGACCATTTTGCGTCTTCCAGTTTTGCCCTCGAAAGTGTCACGATTTCGTGACGTCTTTGAGCCTTAGAGCCTTTCCCTCCGAATGTGTCATGATTTTGTGACCATTTTGTGCCTTAACTCCATCGCTTCAAAAATGTCACGATTTCGTGACCATTTTGTGCCTTGGCCTCCTTGCTGTGAGAATGTCTCAATTTCGCAACCATTTGGCATCGTGGCTTCTCCGCTCCGAAAATGTCACGATTTCGTGACCATTTGGCGCCCAAGCTGCTTTGCTTCGAAAATGTCATGATTTTGCGACCAATTGGACGCTCGAGCTGCTTTGTTTCGGAACTGTCATGATTTCGTGACCATTTGGCGCCCAAGCTGCTTTGCTTCGAAACTGTCACGATTTCGCGACCATTTGGTGCCTTGACCATTTTCATCAAAAAGCATCACGATATCACGACGTTTTGGCCCCCTTATCGCCCTTCTTCAAAAAGTGTCGTGATATCACGATAGTAAAGCGTCGCAATATCGCGACGTTTTGGCCCCATTATCGCCCTTCTTCAAAAAGCGTCGCGATATCGTGACAGTAAAGCGTCGCGATATCACGAAATTTTTGGCACTTAAAGAAAGAAAGCAAAAAAAACATTTTTGGGTGATGCAATATTGCTCCTTCGCATCCGGATGCTCCTGCATCAGACACCCGGGGTGAGTTTGAGAAGTGACCTTCACTTTTGATCTGTCTGAGGTAGACCCAGGCGATCAACCTCTGTCTTTGATAACCAAGTCGCATCTTCCATGGGTTTGCCCTTCCATTTGACTAAATACTCAGAGTAACTCCTGTTCCGAGTACTTCGGCCCTCACGCATATCCAGAACTTCTTCTATCTCATCCGCAACTGGGATGACTGCTGGAATGCTCCACAAATCTGGGCTGGGTCGGTCACTGCTTTCTCCTTCATGATACTCGACCAAATCTAAAATGTTAAACACGGGGGAGATGTTAAGTTCACTTGGTAGCTCCACCTCGTATGCATTACCCAAATCCCATTTGCCAATGATCCTGCATGGCCCAAATTTCTTCATTTTTAGTTTGTTATAGGTCTTGGCAGGAAACCGCTCCTTCCTCAGATGGACCATGACAGAATCTCCTACTTTGAACTCTTTAACTCGGCATTTTTGGTCCGCCCTTGTCTTGTACTGAGCATTCATCTTGGTAATGTGTCTCGTCACTTCCTCATGCACTCCCTTTAGGTGTTCGGCAAAGTCTTCTGCCTCAGCACTGCATTTCTCTCTCATATCTATCCTTCTCAACTCTAAAGCATTTCTTGGGTTGCTCCCATAAATGATCTGGAATGGCAATTTATTGGTACTTCGATTGATCGAGTTGTTATACGTGAATTCTGCTTGTGGCAGAACTAGATCCCATCCCTTGGGCTTGTCCCCTACCAAGCATCGCAGTAGATTGCCCAAACTCCTATTAACCACCTCTGTTTGGCCATCTGTTTGGGGGTGGTATGCAGAACTAAACTTTAAATCCGTATTCAGTTTCTTCCATAGGGTCCTCCAGAAGTACCCAAAAAACTTGGTATCCCTATCCGACACAATGCTTCTCGATAGCCCATGAAGGCGTACCACTTCCTTAAAGAATAAACCAGCTACATGGACCGCATCGCTAGTCTTCTGGCACGGGATAAAGTGAGCCATTTTCAAAAATCGGTCCACTACCACAAATATGGAATCGTGTCCCCTCTGCGTCCTAGGCAAACCAAGCACAAAATCCATACTAATATCTTCCCATGGTCGTTCAGGTATAGGTAGTGGTTGATACAATCCAGTAGGCTGCATCACACCTTTTGCCATCTGGCATATCCTACAACTCTGCACAAACTTTGCCACATCCTGTTGCAATTATGGCCAGTAATAGTTTTCACTAACAAGTGAGGTAGTTTTGTCACGACCAAAATGTCCAGCTAGACCTCCACTATGCTTTTCCTTGATGAGATTTTCTCTCATTGAGCTCCTCATAATGCATAATTGGTTCCCCTTGAACAACATCCCGTATTGAACTAGGTAATTCAACCACTTAGTCCTGTCCAACGTAACAGGCGTAGTGCAAGCTTTCCAAGCTTCTGCGAAATTATGGTCTACAGGGTATAGGCTCTTGAGCTCAACAAACCCTACAACCTCCACTTTCATTTCCATCATCAGACATTGTCTCCTACTCAATGCATCTGCCACCCTATTGGACCTTCCGCTTCGATGCTTCAACACAAAGGTATAGCTCTGCAGGAACTCTACCCATTTCAGATGCCTTTGATTCAATTTCCCTTGACTGTTAATATACTGCAGCACCTGATGGTCGGTATATAGGACAAACTCCTTTGGCAACAAATAGTGCCTCCATTTCTTAAGTGCTTGAACTATGGCGTAGAACTCCTGATCATATACCGAATACTTCCTTCTGGCATCATTGAGCTTCTCGCTAAAATAAGCTACGAGCCTACCCTCTTGGCTCAATACGGCTCCTATGGCACTCGCCACTCACATCGCGATCTACCGAAACACCTTATTGAAATCCGGAAGTGCCAAGACAGGTTGCTCAGTGACCTTCTTCTTTAGAATAGCAAAGCTTTTGTCTGCTCCAACTGTCCACTGGAATTCCTTCTTGTTCCCCTTCATTGTCTTCGTAAGAGATGCGCAAATACTGCTGAAGTTTCTAATGAAATTTCTGTAGAAACTGGCCAGGCCATGAAATGATCTAACCTCGGTCACACTTCTTGGAGCAGGCCATTCTAAAATAGCCCTCACCTTTTTGGGGTCCATTTTAAGACCATTTTTTGAGATAAAAAATCCCAGGTATACCAGCTCCTTCTTCACGAAGTTGCACTTCTGTAGATTAATCAGTAACTACTCTCGCAGTTTCTCAAAAACCCTCTTGATGTGCATCAGGTGCTCCTTTAGGGTCCTGCTAAAAATCAGGATATCATCCAAGTAGACAATAACAAATTTGCCCAAAAATTCCTTCAGGAATTCATTCATTAACCGCATGAAAGTACTTGGTGCATTGGTCAGCCCAAATGGCATAACCAACCACTCATACAACCTCTCTCTGGTTTTAAAGGCTGTCTTCCACTCATCCCCTTCTCTAATGTGAATCTGATGGTAACCACTTTTCAAGTCAATCTTTGTGAAGTACTCAGCTCCACTTAAACAGTCCATGAGATCATCCATCCTTGGCAGTGGGAATCTGTATTTGATGGTGATCTTGTTAATTGCTCGAGAGTCTGTGCACATCCTCCATTCTCCATCCTTCTTGGGTGCTAGTACTACTGGTACTGCACATGGACTAAGACTCTCCCTAATCAGCCCTTTCTTCAATAGATATTGAACTTGCCGATTCAACTCCTCAGTTTCCACAGGTGTCATTCGATGTGCAGCCTTGTTTGGCAAGCTCGATCCAGGCACCAAATCTATGTGGTGGCTGATCTTCCTAACAGGCGGTAAACCTTCAGGAACATTATTAGAAATGATATCTAGGAATTCCTCTAACAGTCCCATGACTTCCACTAGAATTTCCTTGCATCCTTCTTCCCTAACCCTAGGGATTATGGCATAGCACATATGATCTGACTTCAGGCCCTCCAAAAATCTTTTGCCATCAACTAGACAGACTCGTGCACTGCTGCATACCTTCTCATCCGCTTCCTTCAAGGGTTTCAACTTGTGGCGAACTCCATCCTTCGACAAAGAGTATGTGTTGGCTCGTCCATCATGTATAGCATTTCGATCAAACTGCCACGGTCTCCCAAGCAGTAGGTGACATGCGTCCATAGGAAAGATGTCACATAAGACCTCATATCGGTAAGTTCCAACATTGAACTTCACCAGGCATTGCTCACTTACTAACACCCGATGGTCCTTTTGCAACCATGCGATTCGATAAGGGTGCGGGTGCTTTCTCCTCTCCAACTGTAGCTTGGAAACCATTTCCTCAAAAACCAAATTGTCAGTGCTTCCATTATCGATAATGACGTTACAGACCTTGCCTGTGCACTTGCATCTTGTTCGAAATAGGCTGTTCCTTTGGTCTACCCCTTTCTCTTCATTCAACAAGACTCTTCTGATGATCATTGCTTCTCCTCTTTCTACCTCCTTAGAGTGCTTAGATTTTGCACCTTCGTCTGCTACAGCAGCTCGGGCCTGACCCTCAGGTCTTCGATTTGGCCTCTCTTGATGTTGCAGGTAGTTGTATGCCTTGTGTCCTTCTTCTCCGTAGTTGAAGCAGGTTCCTCGAAAGACACCTCTTCCAAACCCTCGCCCAGGCCTACCTCTTCCTCTCGGGTAGTTGTTGTTCTGATTGTGTGGGCATTGGTCATTCTCCTCCTTCCATTCTTTTTGTTTCTGGCTACTACTAGCTTCACCAGTTTTCCCCAAATCTTTGTACCTTCCTCCATTGGTTCTTCCACCAACTCTTCCACCCCTGTCCTTTCCTCTCTGCTTTCCATCAAATCTCCTATTCAGTTTCTCCTCCACTTTTAATGCAAACTGGTATGCATCCTCCACCATGCTCATCCTAACCAGCCCCAGCTCTTCTTGAATGTTGGTTCGTAATTCGTTGATGTATCGTGCGACTTTCTCCTTATTTGCCTCCGAATGGCCGGTTTTGATCGAGATTTGATAGAAATCCTCTGTATACTCCTTGACAGATTTTCTTTCCTGTCAAAGACTCTGCATCTTTCTCAACAAATCCAACTTGTAGTCTGCAGGGATGAATTGTATCTTCAATTTCTCCACCATCCTATCCCACCTGGTGATCTTTTCCTTTCCCCTCTTATTCCTTTCCAGCTGCACTCCTTTCCACCAGATGCTAGCATGTCCTTTCAACTTGGTTTTTGCGAACCTGATCCGATTTGGGTCTGAGATCTCTTCATACTCGAAATACTCCTCCATGTCGTTGATCCAATCTATCAACTCCTCGGGGTTGAGGTTCCCGGAGTAAGTAGAGACGTCAAATTTTGGCTTCTTCCCAATCTGGGAGATGGCCCTATACAACCTAGCCTCTGCTGGATCCAATGCTTCTTCCTCATCGGATGGACCCTCTTCTTCCCAAACTTCATCCTCACTGGGTTCCTCCCTTCTTGGCTCAACTCCTCTTCTTATTTCCTCCTGCAGGGCTTCAACTTGCCTCTTCAAGGCTCTAAGATCAACCTCTACTTGTCTGTTCCTCACACCACCATGGTTCCTACGCGGAGGCATCCTACTTCTTCACAACCCACAACCACAATCCTGGCGCAAACTGCCTCACTGTCGATGATCGGTTTGCACCCTCAGAACCTTCTGGCTCTGATACCACTTGATATAGGACTAAAAACAAAACATAGCAAATTAACCCAATTTTGACAACAGAGGTCTTTTTAATTCAGAAATACAGTGGTTACATTCAAAATGGCCAAGCCCCTAATACAATGCATGCGCGGCCCTTTTATCCCAGACCCCAGCTTCTCCCGACATCATTACACAAAGTGCGGGATTCCCTGTAACCATCTGCACGAATGTTCTCTGGCCATCTGCAAGATGCTGCCAGGTGCCTCGTATTCTCATGGTCTGTAATGGCGAAGTGCGCTGCAGCCGCCTGTCAATCCATCCACAAAGTCATAATTCATAGGAATGCGCCAAAGCCACTGGTAGTTTGTTGCCACATGTCCCTTTGTCAGAGTCCCCACAATCGCTTCATACTCTAGGGCCGCCTATAACTTTACGCCACATGTCCCTCTGCAATGGTCTCTGCAACCACCGGCTGGTCAGGCGTCGTGAGCGTCCTGTCATGATATCGTGACGTGTTTGCCTCTTTACGCCCTCTCCCCCTTTCGGTCGTGATATCGCGACCATTCTACCTCTAGGTGCCTTTGTCCCAAAAGCGTCACGATTTTGCGACCACCTTGCACCTTTAAGCCCTTACTCCGAAAGTGTCACGATTTCGTGACCATTTCGCGCCCTTGAGTCTTCGACCCGAAAGTGTCACGATTTTGCGACCATTTTATTCCTTTGGACCCAGCTCCCAGAAGTGTCGCGATTTCATGACCACTTTATGCCTTCCAGTCTTGCCTTCAAACGTGTCATGATTTCGTGACTATTTTGTGCCTTAGAACCTTTCCTCCGAAGATGTCGTGATTTCGCGACCACTTTGTGCCCTCTAGTCTTACCCTCGGAAGTGTCACGATTTCGTGACATCTTCGAGCCTTAGAGCTTTTGTTCCAAAGGTGTCACGATTTTGCGACCATCTTGCGTCTTCCAGTTTTGCCCTCGGAAGTGTCACGATTTCGCGATGTCTTTGAGCCTTAGAGCCTTTCCCTCTGAATGTGTCACGATTTTGTGACCATTTTGCGTCTTCCAGTTTTGCCCTCGAAAGTTTCATGATTTCGCGACGTCTTTGAGCCTTAGAGCCTTTCCCTCTGAATGTGTCACGATTTCGTGACCATTTTGCACCTTAACTCCATCGCTTCAAAAATGTCACGATTTCGCGACCATTTTGTGCCTTGGCCTCCTTGCTGTGAGAATGTCACGAT
This sequence comes from Wollemia nobilis, assembly GCA_028583015.1. Lineage (NCBI taxonomy): Eukaryota > Viridiplantae > Streptophyta > Pinopsida > Araucariales > Araucariaceae > Wollemia > Wollemia nobilis. Next base: position 3,823,640 of record JAQPPZ010006183.1, on the reverse strand, counting down.
TTCGTGACCATTTGGCATCGTGGCTTCTCCGCTCCGAAAATGTCACGATTTCGTGACCATTTGGCACCCAAGCTGCTTTGCTTCGAAAATGTCATGATTTCACGACCAATTGGACGCTCGAGCTGCTTTGTTTCGGAACTGTCATGATTTCGTGACCATTTGGCGCCCAAGCTGCTTTGCTTAGGAACTGTCGCGATTTCGAGACCATTTGGCGCCTTGACCCTTTTCATCAAAAAGCATCGCGATATCGCGACGTTTTGGCCCCCTTATCGCCCTTCTTCAAAAAGCATCGCGATATCGCGACAGTAAAGCGTCGCGATATCGCGATGTTTTGGCCCCCTTATCGCCCTTCTTCAAAAAGCGTCGCGATATCGCGACAGTTTTGGCACTTAAAGAAAGAAAGCAAAAAAAACATTTTTGGGTGATGCAAGATTGCTCCTTCGCCTCCGGATGCTCTTGCATCACTGAGCAGATTAGTGGAGCCCACCTGAGCAGATCAGGATAGCCTAGCTTTGAGTAGATCAAAGTAATCATTTGTATTGGGATAAGGATCCCTATTTCTTTATGAAATATTATAAGGAGATTATCTTCTGGACTACCCCACATTGGGGGAACCATGTTAAATATTGTGTCTCAATTTTGTGTGGTGATTTGTGCACTTGCTTACTATTTCTATCTATGTTATTAATACACACTGCTATATTTTGTTATTGCAATTGAGGACACTAATTGATATTGGTTTGGAAAGAAAGTAAAAAGTGGGTGCTATACTATTCACCCCCTCTCTCAATATAAGCTTGTGTTCTTAAATTGGTATTAGAGCAGGTTCCTTCGGAAAGACTAACAAGCTTGAAGGTAGATTCTACTAGGTTATAGGATGGAAAGATGGTATATTGACAGTGGGTGCTCTAGTCATATGACTGGGTATAAGAATAAATTCATTTCTCTAAGAGAGAACAACAGTGGATCAATGAGATTTGGTGATAATGCTTCGGCTAAGATCAAAGGGAGAGGAGCTTTAAGTTTGGATGATGGAAAGACTACTACACAGGGTGTACTCTATGTTGAGGATCTAAAACACAATATACTAAGTGTAAGTTAGCTTTATGACCGAGGGTACATAGTTACTTTTTCCTCTACAGGATGCAAAATCAGGGAAACAAAAACAAGGAAGCTTGTTGCAAATGCAGGAAGAACCAATAACAATCTCTACATGCTCAGAGAAATAAAAAGGGAAAAATGTCTTCTATATCGAGAAGAAGAAAGTTGGTTATGGCATAAAAGGTTGTGTCATTTGAACTTTGACAACATAGTAAGGATAAGCAACAAACATATTTTCAAAGATCTACCGAAGATAAAGAGACCTTCAAATACAATTTGTGCACAATGTCAATATGGAAAGCAGACAAGATCAAGTTTCAAGGCAAAAGAATATTCCTCTTCCAAGGTTCTAGAATTGATTCATACTGATTTATGTGGTCCTATGAGAACCAAAATCTTGCAAGGTGAAAGCTACTTCATGTTGTTCATAAATGATTATTCTAGAATGACTTGGGTCATTTTTCTGAAAGAGAAATCAAAGGCATTTGAGCATTTCAAAGTATTCAAAGAAATGGTAGAAAATGAAACAAGAAATAAGATAAAGTGTCTGTGATAAGATAGAGGAGGAGAATTCATTAAGTTTTGTGCAGAACATGGAATCATAAGAGAATACTCAGTAGCAAGGACTCCTCAACAAAATGGAGTAGTATAAAGAAATAATAGAACTCTTGAGAATATGGCCAAATCAATGCTAAATGAATCAAGAATCTCAGATGGGTTTTGGAAGGAAGAAATCAATACAACCATCTATGCTATAAATAGATCTCAAGTTAGAATGAAGCATCATAAGACTCCATATGAGTTTTGGAAAGGAAGACCTCCCACGATAAACTACTTCAGAATTTTTGGAAGTAAATGCTATATCAAAAGAGAGGATAAGGACTTGGGCAAGTTTGATCCTAGATGCGATGAAGGTATTTTTCTTGGATACTCTACACATATTAAGGTCTATAGATGCTACAATAAAAGAACACACATCATGGTGGTAAGTATAAATGTCAGAGTTGATGAAAGAATAGGAATAAATGAGCCATCTCAGGAAGATATTCTTGAAGAAGAAGAAAGTTATTAGGAAGAAATGGGTGAAGATTCAGATGAAGAAAATTTGCAGAATATACCTTTCAAAACTTCATCAAGATATATTTAGAAAAATTATCCAGAGGACTTGATCATTGGCAGCCCTGATGTAAGACAAACAAGAAGAGGAATCATAGGCTCAACATAACAAGGAAATGTTTCACTACTATCCAAGATAGAACCAAAGGATTTTAGAGAGGCAAAAAGTGATGAATGTTGGATTAAAGCAATGAAGGAAGAAGTAGATCAAATTAAAAAAAGTAAGACTTGGGAACTAGTTCCACGACCAAAAGGAAAAAATGTAATTGGTACTAAAAGGGTCTACAGGAACAAACTGAATGAAGATGGTCAAATCATCAGAAACAAGGCAAGACTGGTGTGTAATGGATATGCACAAGTAGAGGGAATTGATTTTTATGAGAACTTTACACCAGTTGCAAGATTGGAAGCTATACAGATGTTTCTGGCACTTTCAAGTTACAAGAATTTCAAGGTGTATCAGATGGATGTCAAATCAACATTTATGAATGGTCACTTAGAAGAAGAAGTTTACATTGAAAAACCAGAAGGGTTTGATCAAGCAGATAATCCAGATTATGTATGTAGATTGAAAAAAGTCTCTTTATGGCTTAAAGCAAGCTCCCAGAGCATGGTATTCAAGATTGGATAAATATCTTCAAGAGCAAGTTTTTAGAAAGGGAACAATTGATAGCAATATGTATATTAAAAATAAGAGAAATGATTTGATTATTGTGGAAGTTTATGTGGATGATATTATCTTTGGGGGTAGCAATGACAAAATGTGTCAAGAATTTGCAAGAAACATGACTAATGAGTTTGAGATGTCCATGGTGAATTAACCTTTTTTCTCAGACTACAAATTTCATAATTAGAATAAGGTATATTTCTTTTACAAACAAAGTATATAAAAGAGATGTTGAAGAAATTCAAAATGGAAGATAGTAAGCTAGTTAGTACTCCAATGGTTATAGGGTGCAAGTTAAGCAAAGATGATGAATCTCCTGATGCAAATCAAACTCTATACAGATCTATGATTGGTATCCTATTATATGTTACAACTACAAGACCAGATATAATGTAGACAATTGGTTTAGTGAGAAGGTTTCAAGCAGCTCCAAAAGAATCACATGTGACAGCAGTGAAAAGAATACTCAGATATCTCAAAGGAACAATGGAGTATGATCTATGGTATCCTAGAAGTAGCAAGTTCATTCTCATAACATATACATATGTAGATTGGGCATGAAGTATTGATGATAGAAAAAACATAAGCATAGGAGCATTCTTTCTTGGTTATTGCCTAGTTTCTTGGCTAAGCAAGAAACAACCATTAGTATCACTTTCCACAGATATTGCAGTGGAAACATGTTATTCACATGTGTTATGGATGAAATAGACTCTCAAAGATTTCAGTATAGAACATGATCATCCCATTCCTATTTTGTATGATAATACTAGTGCTATAAGTATCTCGAAGAATCCAGTAATGCATTCCAGAACAAAGCACATTCCAATAAATTATCACTTTTTGAGAGAGTAGGTTACAGAGAAACAAGTAAGATTGGAATATGTTCCTACAAAAGATCAGATTGTAGACATATTTACAAAACCATTACCAAGAGAAACGTTTGAGCATTTGAGAGAACAGTTGGGAGTAAAAGTACTCCCACCCCAAAATTAATCACCTCAAGAGAGAAGGTGGTAGGGGGGATAAGCTTAAGAGTCATATCTTTTAGCCCTATAGGTGTCCCTTTTGCCATTGATGTCAAAGGGGGAGAGATTTGAGTAAGGGTGAGAGCATTGAGTTAGGGGGAGTAGCCTCCAAAGAGAGCATTGAGATAGGGGGAGCAACCTCTAAAGAGAACATTGAGATAGGGGGAGCAGCCTCCATAGAGAGTATTGAGTCAGGGGGGAGCAACTTTGATTTTCAGAAATGGCTTTTGCAGTGATTGTGATGATTTGCATTATAGGTGTTGCCATCAATGACAAAGGGGGAGATTGTTGGCAATTTGAGTTATTTTGTGTTGTCATTGATGTCACATGGATCACATTGAGTTTTGGTGGCAAAAGCACTTCATCAATAATCATTTATGATATTTTGGAGAGTAAGGATGTATACAAGGTTTTGTGGCACAAGAGGCATATAATATTTAATTTTTTAAATATTATATTAATGGTTTTTATTAAAACCAATGGTAAAGGTTTTTATTAAAACCAATGGCAAGGGTTTTTATTAAAACCAATGAAAGGGTTTTTATTAAAACCAACAGAAAGGGTTTTTATTAAAACCATTGGAAATGGTTTTTCATTAAAACAACTATGCTAAGACTTGTCCAAATTATGATGGATGAAAAGGTTTTCCAATAAAACCTAGGTGCAAAACGTTTCATGACGAAATTCAAAAGAATGAAGGAGATATCCCAATTCAAAGTTAAAAGGTGAATTATTAAATTTTTATTTAATAATTCTAAGGTCTAAGGTTGTATTATATTATCCGCCAAAGTGCAAAGGTTCGGGAGATAAATAAAGATTCGTCAATGTCATTTGAAGGCATGGAGGTGCATATAAATAAAAGGTAAAAACCTTTGTTTATAGAAGAGTTGACATAGCACATGAGAGAGAGTTGTTGAAAGGGGAGCAACGAAGAAAGAAGGATAAATAAATTTTTATTTGAGAGCACGGTCAAGTAAATGTGGGAAAGTGACGTCACGGAGGACTCCTTAGCGCAGTTGGCAGCGTACGAATTTTGCACAAGGTAGGTTCATTGTTCGAATCCTACTAGGGGCAAAGTATTTTGCTGAGAAAGGCAATTCGGGTTTTCAGATTTGAAGTGCAGGACAAGCTAGGTGTTTGGGATTAAATCCCAATGTGGGATGATGCTCATGTAGTAAGCACCTCACAGTGCTAGATGAGAGGAATAGAGTTTGACTCCCGCAAAGGTGTGAAGGCACATTGATTTTTGGCAAGGCATTGATGATTTCGAAGGTGTGAAGGCGCATTGATTTTTGGCAAAGGAATTATCGATTTCAAAGGTTGTGAAGGCAAAAAATTTTGAATAAAGGTATTTATCTCTAGTGCATGGTAATATTTTTTATTACCAAAGTTTTGGTGCATTAAAATTATTTCAGTGATAACTAGGGAGTCATAAGGAGTTTAGGGAAATAAATGCTTGTTGTATGTGTTAATGTGCTTAGGGAGTTATAAGGTGTAGAATTAAATATTTGTTATTGTTGTGTGTGATTATGGAGATATAAGGTTGTGGAAATAAATATTTGTGATTGCTGTATGTGGAGTTATAAGGTGTGGAATTAAAAATAAAAGCATAAGTGCTTGTTGTATGTGTTAATGAAACCAGGGAGTCATAAGGTTGAAAAGTGTTTGAAGACAAATTGCTTTATTATGTGTTGGGCTATGAGAGGAAGTGGATGGATTAGAAAATCAATTTTATGGATAAAATTGATGCTTGAGTTTCATGATTGCTTTAGTAGAGTTCATTGAGAGTATTTCCATTATTGAGGAGATATTTGCTATTGCCTTGAGAAGCATATTGTTGGTTACTTGTTGAGTACATTGCCATTAGTTGAGACCATTGAGGAGATCATTTGCTAGTCACTTGTGGATACATTTGTATTTAATTTTGAGGAGATCATTGTTGGCTATTTGAGAGCTCTTTGCTTGAGGGAGTTGTGCTTGTTTCTTGAGAGCTTATTGACATTGCATGAGGAAAATATTATTGAGAACCTATTGCTATCACTTGTGGAGATTGTACTTGGTTGGTTGAAGTCCTCATTTTTATTGCTTGGAGATGTTTCCATTTGAGAGATCATTTGTCATCCATTTGAGAGTACCTTTTTGAGCATTGTTGTCATCCATTTGAGAGTACATTGTTGAGAATTGTTGTCATCCATTTGAGAGATCATTTGTCATACATTGTTGAGATCATTGTGGATCATTGTTGTCATCCATTGAAGAGTACATTGCCATTAATTTTTGAGCACATTTTTGAGTAGTGTCATCATTCATTTGTTATCCATTATTGAGTTCATCATTGAGCCTTGCCTTCATTGATTTGTGGTTGAGATTTGAGTGCTACTTGAGAGTCAATGATTGAGCCTTTGGGAAGGCTTTTGGGACAAAATTTTTGGACATATTTAAGGCAAATTTTATGCATGATTGGTTGAGCCTTTAGGAAGGCTTTTGGGATAGAATTTTTGGACAGATTTGAGACAAATTTTATGCATGATTGGTTGAGCCTTTGGGAAGGCTTTTGGGACAAAATTTTTGGACAGATTTGAGATAGCTTTTGTGCATGATTGTTTGAGCCTTTTGTGAAGGCTTTGAGAACAGATTTGGGACAACATTTGAGCAGGATTGTTTGAGCCTTTTGAGAAGGCATTGAGGTAGATTTGTGAGCAGTGAAAGAGACAGGACAAAAATAGAAAACACATCAAAACCAATTGCCTAGCTGAGTAGATCAGTGGATAGCCTAATTGAGCAGATCAATGGATAGCCTAGCAGAGTAGATTAGTGGATATCCTAGTTGAGCAGATCAGTGGAGAGCCTAGTTGAGTAGATCAGTGGATAGCCTAGTTGAGCAGATCAGTGGATAGCCTAGCTGAGCAGATCAGTGGATCCCACTTGAGCAGATTAGGACAACCTAACTTTGAGCAGATCAAAGTAATCATTTGTATTGGGATAAGGATCCCTATTTCTTTGTGAAATATTATAAGGAGATTATCTTGTGGACTACCCCACATTGGGGGAACCACATTAAATATTGTGTCTCAATTGTGTGTGGTGATTTGTGCACTTTCTTACTATTGCTATCTATGTTATTAATGCACACTACTATATTTGGTTATTGCAATTGAGGACAATAATTGCTATTGGTTTGGAAAGAAAGTAAAAAGTGGGTGCTATACTGTTCACCCCCCCTCTCAGTATAAGCTTGTGTTCTTCAAACAAGGAACTCATAATGCCCTTCATGAGTTTGAATAGCTATTTTTAGAAAATCCTCATCCTTAATACGAATTTGATGATATCCTGATTGTAAATCCAACTTGGAAATAAATTTGGTCCTATGCAACTCTTCAAGGAGTTCATCAATCACAGGAATTGGAAATTTTATCCTTAATAGTGATTTTATTGAGGTCTCGATAATCCACACACAAGCACCAAGTACCATACTTTTTACTTACTTATAACACTAGGGAAGAACATGGACTAACGTTGGAATGGATAATCCCCACAACACGAACCTCCTACACTATTTTCTCAATTTTAAACTTTTGAGCATGAGCTTACCTATATGGATGGACATTAGGAGGAATATTACAAAGAAAAAGTTGTATGGCATGGTCATGGGAGTGATTAGGAGGTAGCCCCTTGGGTTCCTAAAATTTGTCTAATAATCCTTGTAATTGTGGTGAATAATTTTGTTTTGTTTCCTAAGGGCCAATTATAGCAAAAATTTGTGCCACCACTCCATAGGAGGATTTTTTTAACAACTTTTTATCTTATGAGTAGAAATAAACTATACCGCATCGAATTTAATTCCATGTAAAGTATATTCCTTCGCCTATTGATTGAATTTAATCCACAATTCGACAAAATCCCACAAAACTAGTCCAAATATTTGCAACCATTATGCTCCTAAAACTATATCACACCCCCCAAGGGGTAATGCAAACATGTCTGTCTTGAGATTATAGTCCCCAACCTAAAGTTTAACATTATGACATTTTCCTTTGCATGGAAGGGTGCCTCCCTTAGCAATCATGACCTCAAAGGAATTACATGTAGTAATGTAGCAATTTCCTTGTTTGGCTATACGAGGATCAATAAAATTATGGGTATTTCCCGAGTCAATAATAATGATGACCCATTATACTTTGAAGTTTCGAATCATTTTTATTATTTGGGGTGTGGAAAATCCTACTAAGGCATGCATCAAGATTTTTGGTAGGGAGTCCTTTGAATCTATTGCTTGTTCTGATGTTTCCACCTCTGGAGGATCCTCCTCATCCTTTGATGATTCTATGATTAGCGTTTCATCTAGATCAAGAATTTTTTTGTTGTTGCACACACTTATGCCCTTGAGAATACTTTTCATCATGATTGAAACATAGCCCTTATGCCTTGCGACTCTCCATCTCTTCATGAGTCAATTTTTTTATAGTGGGAGATTTAGTGGTAGGGATTTTCATCAACCTAGATGGAAAATACAATCAAGATTGAGGAAATTTATATGTGCATCCTAGAGCCTTAAATTTATCTTCTGCTAATTTAGCCAATTGCATTTCATGTGGTAATGATTGGGGTCCCATAGTTTTACCTCAACCTGAATGTCATCCTTCAACCCACTCACAAAGAAACTTTGGAAAGAGTTTGCAATTAGACTAGTAGTATGATTGGTAAGATTTTCAAATTGAGTTTGGTACTCTCTAACAATTGATGTTTGTCAAAGTTTGAAAAGGGCTCCTATAAAATCTTCAAACTCACTACAACCAAAACGAGTGAGTAAGCATTGTTCAAAGTCTTTCTAAACAAGGTTAGGCTTGGTCTTTCTAAGCCACAAAAACCAATGGAGTGCATCAAGTTAAAAATTGAAGGAAACGATGGTCAACCATGAATAATATGGGATATTATGAAGAGTGAAACACTGTTCAACCTTACAAATCCACCCTTTAGGATATTTTCCATCAAATTTTGGAAATTCTAGTTTTGGTAAATTAAATCCATTGTTATCGGGGATATGGTATTGGTGATTGCTTGTACCAATTTCTTGTTGACCCAAGGAATCATAAAAGATATGACTATCCCACTCAGCCTTCATTTCATTGTGTGCATTAGTGACTGCACTCACAATGTCCTATAAACTTTTAATTTGTCTCTTTATGTATTCTAAGCTAGAATTTATTGATGCCCATGTTTTGTTGCCCATAGTATCCACTTTGTGTTGAATTTATTGATCTAATTCTTGTTGCCGAGTTCCACCAGTCATGATCAAAGATTTCTCTTGTTTGTGAAACTTACTAAAAATAGAAATGTGGTTTTAGGGGTTACTATTTTTAGTAAGGAGCCCAAATAATGTTTTGGGTGCTATATATAAAAATGATCAGCTAAAGAAGACGATCACAATGAGCTTATATGACATAACAATGATTTTGGACACCCTAGTTACTATTTTTAGTAAGGACCCTGACAAGTGGTTTGGGTGCTATGTTGGCAATTTGAGGTATTTTATGTTGTCATTGATGTCACATGGATCATTGATGTCACATGGATCACATTTGGTTTTGGTGGCCAAAGTATTTCATATATAAGCATTTATGACATTTTGGAAAGCATGGAAATTTATAAGGTTTTTGTGAAAACCAAGGTAGGAAAAATAAAAGGTTTTATTTAAAACTATGGATGGCAGATTTGAAATGGGTTTTTCTTAAAACCTGGTTTGGGCTTTCGTTTCATCGAAAAAGGTGTCCCGGTGATGGAGATATTTAATTTTAAAGATTTAAGTTTAAATTTTAATTAATTAAAATTAAAATTTAAAATTAAAATTAAAAATTAATATTTTATTTATTTTCGATGTCAAAAGGAGGAGGCACATAATATCTATAGCCGATGTCAAAAATTTTGAAGGGAGGCATATATTAATATGCCATCAAATGTTTTTCAAAAGCCTAAGGACTCGAAATTTAATTTGCGATCGATTTGCCAAGGTACAACGTGGTGTGGAGAGTGCAAAGCTTTCGATTCGCTAAGGCAATGAAAGGGGGAAGAATTCATTCGAGTCCATCGAAGAGAGGAGGAAGAAGGGTAAGGGAAGTCCCTTACCAAGTGCCATAGGTGCTTGTGGCCTAGCGGCAAGAGGAAAGTGCGTAGGGTGTTGAAGCGCCAACAGATCCGAGTTCAAAACCCGTCGATGCTGGTTTTTGCAAGGAAAAGGGAGAACCTTTTTGCGCATGTGATTTTTGAGGGTAAGTTCATAGGAGGCAAGAAGGAAGTCTTGCGCTCTTGGTGTTGTGTGAGCGGTGGCTCACGTGGTTGTTGGCACCACCGTTTGAGTTGTGCAGGGGCAGTGACAGGGGATCGAATCCCGCTGAGGTTAAAAGGCAAGTTTTAATTTTTAATAATATTTTATTTTTCTAAGGTTGCCTAGGAGAGATAAGGTTTGAAATGCATGTTGTGAAAAGGAAATATTTTTGGTGATTTTCCTTTTAGAAGTATATCATATTATATATCGTTGGAAAGCTTATTTCGAGGGCTATTTGATTATTCTGTTTAGAAGGAGAAATAAGGTGTACATAAAGAGATATTTCTATTTTTGTAAAAGGGGGTTCAAGTGAAGGTTGTTTTGTTCTTTTCAAAGTGTGTTGAGTGTGGCAGATTTCCAAAGGGGTTTCTTCATCTTCATAAAAGGTATGGGCACATTCTCCTATTGATTGTTTATGGTGGTTGATTTCTAAAATATCATTGGAGGGAAAAGGATTGTTTGTGGTTTCCTTTTCGAAAGTGGTTGGTTGAATGCTTCAAGGTTTTTTGAATTGAGAGTTGTGTTTAAACCTTGTTTTATAAGCATAGTTGTTGAAGCCCATTGGTTGTGAAAGAACATGAGTTAGAAAATAACATGAGTATCATTGTTATGTGAGATTTGTGGTTGAGCATTGTTGGAAACATTTGAGTTGGTTGATACATACTTGGACTAGGGTTGTGTGAGAGAGAGTTATCCCTTGTGGTGATTGAGTTTAGAACATATTGAGTCTCTAACAATTCTCTTTATGGTTCTATAAGACTTGAGTTGAGTTGAGATTGATTTGGGTTGAGAGTGAGATTAGAACATATTGAGTCTCTAACAATTCTCTTTATGCTTCTATGAGTTGAATTGAGTTGAGTTGAGATTGATTTGGGTTGAGAGTGAGATTAGAACATATTGAGTCTCTAACAATTCTCTTTATGCTTCTATGAAGTTGATTTGAGTTGAGTTGAGTTGAGATCATTGTGGATCATTGTTGTCATTCATTGAAGAGTACATTGCCATTCATTGTTGAGTTCATCTTTGAAGCTTTGCCTTGATAGATTTGTGGATGAGATTTGAGTGCTACTTGTGCATGATTGATTGAGCCTTTGAGAAGGCCTTTGTGGATAGTTTTGGGACAGATTTGTGGATTGTTTTGAGGATAGATTTGTGGAAAGTTTTGGGACAAATTTGGACAAGTTCTTGGTGAGCTTGTTGGAGCATATTTTGGGAAAGTTCTTGGTGAGCTTGCTAGAGCAGATTTGGACAAGTTCTTGGTGAGCTTGTTGAAGTAGATTTTGGGCAAGTTCTTGGTGAGCTTGCTAGAGCAGATTTGGACAAGTTCTTAGTGAGCTTGTTGGAGTAGATTTGGACAAGTTATGTGTGAGCTTGTTATTCAACATTGGATAGGTTCTATGTGAGCTTGTTATTTAGCATTGGATAGGTTCTGTGTGAGCTTGTTATTCAGCATTGGACAAGTTCTGTGTGAGCTTGTTATTCAATTTTGGACAAGTTATGTGTGAGGGGAACCATGTTAAATCTTATGTCTCAATTGTGTGTGGTGACTTGTGCTCTTGCTTACTACTGCTATCTGAGTTATTAATGCACATTGCTATATTTGGTTATTGCAATTAAGGACATTAATTGATATTGGTTTGGAAAGAAAGTAAAAAGTGGTCTTATAATGTTCACCCCCTCTCAGTATAAGCTTGTGTTCTTCAATTGGTATCAGAGTGGGTTCCTTCTGAAAAGCTAACAACTTGAGGGCAGATTCTACAAGAACACAGATGGCTTCACAAAATGGATTATCTACAAATAAGGCTCCATTGTTTGATGGTAACAATTATGCTTTCTGGAGCATGAGGATGAAGAACTACTTGATATCACAAGGATATGAGGTATGGCAGATGGTTGAAAAAGAGTATAGGGTTGAAGGTGATCCCGAGGAAGATAAGACTACCAAGAAATTGGTTGAGATAAATGCAAGAGCAATGAATTATATTTTGAGTGGGCTACGTGAGATAGATTTTGCAAAGGTCATGGTATGTACTTCATCTAATGAAATGTGGACCAAGTTGCGGAATACTTATGAAGGAGATTCCAAGGTAAAGTTGGCAAAACTACAAACTCATAGAAAAATATTTGAGGAATTGAAAATGGAAGATTCTGAAGATATTGCAAAGTTTTTACTTCGAGTTGATGAGATTACTAACACCATGAGAGGCCTAGGTTTTGAGATGAAAGAATCAGAAGTTACTCAAAAGGTTTTGAGATCACTTCCCATGAAATATGATTCTAAGGTTTCAGCAATAGAAGAAACAATGGATATCAACAAGCTAACAATGGAAGAATTGCAAGGTACTCTCACAACTTATGAGATGAGGGTAAGTAAGCATCAAGTTCCAATAAAAGAGATTGCATTCAAGGCTTCAGAAAAGAGAAAGGGAAAGTTTCAAAAATAGATAGAGTTTTAGAAAATTATGAGGAAGCTAACTTCATCAAAAGGAATAAGGACTCAAGGAATTTCAGAGATATAAGGAAAGTCAGATGCTACAAGTGTGGTGATCTTGGTCACTATGCATACAAGTGTCCACATGAAGAAAATAGTGATGATGAAAAATAGGGTCAAAGAAGAAAAGAAGATGGAAAGCATAAGCATGACAAAGATGACAGATTCAAGCAAAATAGGTATGAGAAGAAGAAAATTTTTCGTAAGGCAAAGAAATCTTACTACATTGTAGAAGCAAGTGATAGAGACAAATCAGATGATGAAAAGGAAGAACATCTATTCCTAGGAATAAAAGGTGAAAGAGAACAATGATTTGTGTGTGGTCAAAGAGATCATAGATCAGGATATTGCAATGGTTTCAGTGATAGTGAAGATGAGATGACACATCAAGGAAACATGCATGGTCAAAGAAATCTTGAGAGCTTGTTTGCTATAGAAGATTATAATGGTCTCAATGATAGTGAAAACAAAGAAGTCTCACTTTTGGTAATAGAAAAGGAAGAGGATGAGCCAAGTAAACAAAAATAAAAAATCAAAAGGCTAAAAGAAGAATACAAGAATCTTGAAAACAAGATTCGAACATATGTCAAAATCAAGAAGAACTACTTCAAACAATCAATGATCTCAGAGAAGAGCTTCAAAATGCAAAAAGGTTAGAAGAAAGGATGAATGAAGAACTAAGGGTAACCATGACAAGACATGATACATTAGATGAAAAGGTTCAAAAAGGAGTGGAAACTTATTTTAAGGTTGTATCTTACTTCCAAGAAAAGTCACACTCAAAAGGAAAGGAAGTTCTAAAAGATGAAAGCAAGGAAGCACCTAAGACTTGTGAGGAAAGTTCCAAAGTTCCTATGGCTCCAAATATTCAGTTTGGATCTTGTTTTGAGATAGGTGAATCAAGTTCAAAAGAAAGAGAAATACTTGAAGAGGAAAGCAAGGAAGAAATTAAGGAAGAGGATTTAGATACTACAAAGAAGGTTCAAGAATGCAATGCACAAGTTGAAGATGATCATAGGGATAATGGTCAAGAAAGGTATGAGGAACCAAGGCATGAACAAAGGGATTTTCAAGGATATTGTTTTTCTTGTAATGGATTTGGACACAGGGCTATACATTGCAGGGTCTATGGATCAAAGAAATTTGATTTTGCAAGAAGAAACTTCAAAGGAAGAAGGTATGATTTTCAGGGACATTGCTTCTCATGTAACAGGATTGGTCATAAAGCTTTTCAGTGCAAAGGAAATGAGCAACATGGTTTTGGTTTTAGAGCTACACAATTCAGAAGTCATGGTCATAATGGTCATGAAAACAGAGCTTCACAATACAGGGTTCAAGAAAGGAATGGATATGGAAATTACTTCAAGAAAGAATTCAAGACATGGGCACCATCCAAAGGCTACAATATCAAGTGTTTTAATTGCAATAACTTTGGGCATATTGCAAGATGGTGTAGGACTCAATTCCAAATAGGTTCAAGGCAAGAAGGTCAAATAGGTTCAAGGCAAGAAGGTCAAACAGGTTCAAGACAAGAAGATCAAGTAATTCATCAAGAGAAGGATATCAAAAAAACATGGAAGGAAGTTGATAGAGGAAAGAATCAATGTAATATGGGAGTAAAGGTACTCCCACCCCAAAATTAATCACCTCAAGAGAGAAGGTGGTGAGGGGGCTAAGCTTAAGAGTCATATATTTTAGCCCCATAGGTGTCCCTTTTGCCATTGATGTCAAAGGGAGAGATTTGAGTAAGGGAGAGAGATTTGAGTTAGGGGGAGCAGCCTCCAAAGAGATATTTGAGTTAGGGGGAGCAGCCTCCAAAGAGAGCATTGAGTTAGGGGGAGCAGCCTCCAAAGAGAGCATTAAGTCAGGGGGAGCAACTTTGATTCTCAGAGATGGTTTTTGGAGTGATTGTGGTGTTTGCATTAGAGGTGTTGCCATCAATGACAAAGGGGGAGATTGTTGGCAATTTGAGGTATTTTATGTTGTCATTGATGTCACATGGATCACATTTGGTTTTGGTGGCCAAAGTATTTCATATATAAGCATTTATGACATTTTGGAAAGCATGGAAATTTATAAGGTTTTTGTGAAAACCAAGGCAGGAAAAATAAAAGGTTTTATTTAAAACCATGGATGGCAGATTTGAAATGGGTTTTTCTTAAAATCCGGTTTGGGCTTTCGTTTCATCGAAAAAGGTGTCCCGGTGATGGAGATATTTAATTTTAAATATTTAAGTTTAAATTTTAATTAATTAAAATTAAAATTTAAAATTAATATTTTATTTATTTTCGACGTCAAAAGGAGGAGGCACATAATATCTATAGCCAACGTCAAAATTTTTGAAGGGAGGCATATATTAATATGCCATCAAATTTTTTTCAAAAGCCTAAGGACTCGACATTTAATTTGTGATCGATTTGCCAAGGTACAACGTGGTGTGGAGAGTGCAAAGCTTTCGATTCGCTAAGGCAGCGAAAGGGGGAAGAATTCGTTCGAGTCCATCGAAGAGAGGAGGAAGAAGGGTAAGGGAAGTCCCTTACCAAGTGCCATAGGCGCTTGTGGCCTAGCGGCAAGAGGAAAGTGCGTAGGGTGTTGAAGCGCCAGCAGATCCGAGTTCGAAACCCGTCAACGCTGGTTTTTGCAAGGAAAAGGGAGAACCTTTTTGCACATGTGATTTTTGAGGGCAAGTTCATAGGAGGCAAGAAGGAAGTCTTGCGCTCTTGGTGTTGTGTGAGCGGTGGCTCACGTGGTTGTTGGCGCCACCGTTTGAGTTGTGCAGGGGCAGCGACAGGGGATCGAATCCCATTGAGGTTAAAAGGCAAGTTTTAATTTTTAATAATATTTTATTTTTCTAAGGTTGCCTAGGAGAGATAAGGTTTGAAATGCATGTTGTGAAAAGGAAATATTTTTGGTGATTTTCCTTTTAGAAGTATATCATATTATATATCGTTGGAAAGCTTATTTCGAGGGCTATTTGATTATTCTTTTTAGAAGGAGAAATAAGGTGTACATAAAGAGATATTTCTATTTTTGTAAAAGGGTTCAAGTGAAGGTTGTTTTGTTCTTTTCAAAGTGTGTTGAGTGTGGCATATTTCCAAAGGGGTTTCTTCATCTTCATAAAAGGTATGGGCACATTCTCCTATTGATTGTTTATGGTGGTTGATTTCTGAAATATCATTGGAGGGAAAAGGATTGTTTGTGGTTTCCTTTTCGAAAGTGGTTGGTTGAATGCTTCAAGGTTTTTTGAATTGAGAGTTGTGTTTAAACCTTGTTTTATAAGCATAGTTGTTGAAGCCCATTGGTTGTGAAAGAACATGAGTTAGAAAAGAACATGAGTATCATTGTTATGTGAGATTTGTGGTTGAGCATTGTTGGAAACATTTGAGTTGGTTGATACATACTTGGACTAGGGTTGTGTGAGAGAGAGTTGTCCCTTGTGGTGATTGAGTTTAGAACATATTGAGTCTCTAACAATTCTCTTTATGCTTCTATAATACTTGAGTTGAGTTGAGATTGATTTGGGTTGAGAGTGAGATTAGAACATATTGAGTCTCTAACAATTCTCTTTATGCTTCTATGAGTTGAATTGAGTTGAGTTGAGATTGATTTGGGTTGAGAGTGAGATTAGAACATATTGAGTCTCTAAAAATTCTCTTTATGCTTCTATGAAGTTGATTTGAGTTGAATTGAGTTGAGATCATTGTGGATCATTGTTGTCATTCATTGAAGAGTACATTGCCATTCATTGTTGAGTTCATCTTTGAAGCTTTGCCTTGATATATTTGTGGATGAGATTTGAGTGCTACTTGTGCATGATTGATTGAGCCTTTGAGAAGGCCTTTGTGGACAATTTTGGGACAGATTTGTGGACAGTTTTGAGGATAGCTTTGTGGATAGTTTTGGGATAGATTTGGACAAGTTCTTGGTGAGCTTGTTGGAAAATTTTTGGGCAAGTTCTTGGTGAGCTTGCTAGAGCAGATTTTGGCAAGTTCTTGGTGAGCTTGTTGAAGCAGATTTTGGGCAAGTTCTTGGTGAGCTTGCTAGAGCAGATTTGGACAAGTTCTTAGTGAGCTTGTTGGAGCAGATTTGGACAAGTTCTATGTGAGCTTGTTATTCAGCATTGGATAGGTTCTGTGTGAGCTTGTTATTCAACATTGGATAGGTTCTGTGTGAGCTTGTTATTAAGCATTGGACAAGTTCTGTGTGAGCTTGTTATTCAGTTTTGGACAGGTTCTGTGTGAGCTTGTTATTCAGAGTTGGACAAGTTTTGTGTGAACTTGTTATTCAGATTTGGACAAGTTCTGTGTGAACTTGTTATTGCCTAGCTTTGAGCAGATCAAAGAAATCATTGTATTGGATATTTCTGTGTGAAATATTATAAGGATATCAGCTTGTGGAGTACCCCACATTGGGGGAACCACGTTAAATCTTGTGTCTCAATTGTGTGTTGTGACTTGTGCTCTTGCTTACTACTGCTATCTGAGTTATTAATGCACATTGCTATATTTGGTTATTGCAATTAAGGACATTAATTGATATTGGTTTGGAAAGAAAGTAAAAAGTGGTCTTATACTATTCACCCCCCCTCTCAGTATAAGCTTGTGTTCTTCATGCTATATATCAAAATTATTAGTTCGAAAAGATGATCACAATGAGCTATATTCCACAACACCAATTTGGGCACCCTAGACTTTATTTATTGCTATTTTGTTGAGTCTACTAGTGCAGTCAATTTTTTCTCTAGAGTCTGTTCAAAATTTAGGTTTTAAGTCGATCACCCCTTTTTGACACTCTGCCCTATCTGTTCTGATTACTGACTACTCCTAACACTGTACTATCATATTTATGGTCTAAATATCATAGATATTCCCTGCTCATTTAAATTATGACTATCACAGGTAACTGTATTAACACTGATAACCTGACAACCTTGTACTAAATATTACTAATTATCACATATATTATTTGTCGGTTTGAATTCTGACTATCGTAGGTGACTATTCTGACTTGACAACTTGACAATCTTGTATTGATTGTTACTGATAAAATTTCTAGACTGTAACTGATATTGACCCCTTTGTTCCCTATTTTTGACTTTGTTGGTTTTTGTTCACTTGTTATAACCTTCTGTACTATTTATTTTTTATTTTTTTGCATGTAGTAACTCTAGAATAGGAATTTCTTCTTTGTATGCTCAATTTTTGTGATAAGGGTATGTTAATAGGTTAAAACTTCACAAAAAATGATGTTTGCTACAAGATAACATTTTGAAAAAACCAAGGTATGCTAGGCAAAGGTGTATGTAATACCCATAGGCCCTTTTTTATACCTTAGTGATGAACAATAGTGCTCAGACCAATATTTTAGGCCACTACTCAAAGAGGATTCCACACATACCCTTGAGCACACTATCCGCCTCTCTAACAATACGTGAGGGTAATATTTTGGGATTCTATGTCCCATGTACTATGGATAATAGAATGCCAAAAAAATTTCCTAGGGCTAAAGGTTTCTTTAATCTTAGATGGTCTCCCTATACATGAAGATACATGGAAGCTTGATTATGTGCACAGGTACTCTCTAAGGCCTGGGTATTGGAACTCGATCACCCCTCACTTCACTAGATGCTTTATGGGCTATCTAGCTTAGCCAATAATGATATCTCCTCCATTATTTTTTAAAACCCCCAACACAGGGTTTCTAACCTACAAAACTACAGTAGAAAAAGAAAGGACTTTATTTTTTTGTTAGATTTTTTTAATAAATAAAAAACTGGAAAAAAATAGAAACATAGAAATCTTATACCTAACAACAAAAATGGAAAAAACCATCACAATCACAACAAAACACAACCCTATAAAGTGTTTTGATAACACTTGTCAGGAACCTACTATTAAAAATAAACACACTCACATAAATTGCTAAAAATAACATTAATGCTCAAAACACAACTATGGAAATATAAATGCAAATAGAACAATATGACAAATAACACTGAATCGCAAACCTCTTCGAGGGGGAAACCTCCTTCAATAATTTCATTTAATTATGTAAAAATATATATATAATAATACCCCTCACAGTTTTAAAGAATTCCACTAGCACCTAACTCCCAAGGTTGGCTTACATGCAAAATGCCACAAGACCTAGAATCTCCTACCTATAAGTGGTTACATTCTTGAAAACAATTATATAAAAGGGCACCAGTTGGCTAGGCACTTCTAGATCCATAACGATTACAAAATATTATAAAATATATTAACATGGGTATTCCCCACATCCCACAAGGACTATTACATCATGGTGTTAGGAAGGGGTCCTAACACTTTGAATATCCTTGAATCTCCAAATTTCTTCTAGGTTGGTTGTAATCTAAAAAATTAAATGTCAAGGGTTTTCTATATCCTCGAATTATCAACTATCTCAAAGTTGATTCACTTTTAAATCAATATAGTTGAGTCATAGTCTTCATTGGTTATTCTTCAATCGTGGAAAGACCCTAGCCTTTCTACTCAACATGAACTTTAAAATAGAGTCTAATTCTCACTACCTTCAAAGTCGACAGACTCCTAATAAACTTTATCAAACTGGATAAGATATATTAACAATGGTGGCTAATAAAATAACCTCTATCAACCTAGATAGAGTTTGGTGGTAGCTCTGATACCACTGATGGTTTTTTTAATCTTTATACTACCACAAAATATCATAGATTATATCACACAGATCCCAAATATAAAATAACCACAATAATGATAATAAGGTCAAGATAATAATAATATGATAAGTAGAATAATATGAGCAAATTAATATGTATATCAATTTTTATAATAAATCAAATAACATTCATTAATATGTTAAAATATGAATGTAAATAAGCCTGAATCATTCATGTACTATGAATGAAGAACAACTTACAATATTAATTGCTCAAAATGTATACAAGATTTATTACTCCTTTGCTTCTTACAATCAGATAATAATATCTATGAATATGATATTTTCTATATATCCCTATGGAGCATTACCTCCATAATATAGCCATAGTAATATGACTCTTTGGATACTTGACTATTGCTTTCCATATGCCAAGTCTCATGACTCTTGGTTTATCTACTTGCCACTTGCACACCTTTACATGACTCTAAAACATCTACTTGCACACTCTAATCTAAGACATTTGTGCACATATTTACATTACATATTTGCACTCTTGCATACAAGAAACTTGTGCACATTTGTTTTGTAAAAATAAAATCATCTTGACTTCTATTATTCTTTCATGTCAAACTCTATACAACATTACAAACTACACTGTCTATTGAAAATGGACTGACATTCTAGATGGTAGATAATCGTAATAGTAAAATACAAGATAAATCATCACAATAGAGACTTATTCCAACATAGTTACATAATAGAGCATTGAAAATGTCATGAGACATATGGAGACCTCACTAAAGGAAAATTTTGCATAAGATTTACATGTTGAAGAAAAGCCTAACTGGAAGATGGTGAATTTGGCATCCAACTCAATTTATTTAGACTGAAGATTCTCCCTTCATCCACCTATGGACTATGTGAGTGCCTTCCCATAGTATGTAGACTATATGTCTATATAATTTGACTATTACAAGGACTGTTAATTCAATCAACTTCTATAAGACAAGGACTACATGAACTAGTTACCTTTGGACTATACATGTGCTTAATTCCCCATAGCTTCATAAAATTATCTCATCAATAAATTCACCTTAAACTACCTTTGCACCTATAATTATTGGGCCAAACCCAAGAGATCCAACTGCACTCATTACAATGTTGCCATGTATTGCAGTTCAAGACACTTGTGCACATTTACTCAATCTACACTTGCACTCTAACATACTTGACACTTGTGCATTTCCTGCACATTACAACTTTACATAACATTTGTGCATTTGTTGCACATTCACACTTATATAAAGGGGGAAATATAAACTCTAAACTATGGCTCAACCCTAATATAATATTTAAAAATGTACCATGGCGGTACCATGGGGGTACATTAGCATGGACCAAATAATGTAATATACTACAATAATTATGTGCTCTACCTTCTTGACTTATATTATAATCAAGCTGAAATTTTCCACTTCATTTTGACTCACATCGATCTATCATTATTATGCAAAGTGCCTCTTATATAACACTAATGACACTACACAATGGGTTTGCCCTTAGTATCACAATCAATTCTACTTCATTTATTTCTTGGTAATTATTACAAATCCCACCACTAGAGGCACCTCTCAAATGCAATAGCCTCCCTTTCTCCCACGGATATCTACTAAGTGCTCTTCAAAGTAAAGGAAAATTCCTTGGTCAAATGTACTTCATCTTGATAGACACTATAAAATATCCATTTTTGCATTCTTTGGAGTCATTACATAATGTATCATGTTTATTTTTCTATTCATCAAATATTAGTTTATGTCCCTACAAAGAACACCTATCAAATTTCATGCTTATTCACACTTATTCTATAGGTCATACCTTTTTTTTTATGTTATGGTCCTTCTCCATGTAATTCTCTTTCGTTGAGTCACTTGTCATCATAGAGTTATCACTTGTGCCTTCAAATTGACTCTTTTTAGTGACTTTCAAACTCTAGCATTTGAATAAGATCTTCAAATTTCTTTCTAACTTCATAGCCCACTCAAAAGCTTCTTGATATGATGTTGGAAGGATCATATTAGTATTCTTGCTATACATATAAATAATTCACTACATGAACTACCTTTTATTAAATTAATATGATAGCTTCTCTAATTGATTGACCAACACTTCTAGACCCCCACTATAGGATTGAACACAATTTCATCCTATTTTTCTCTTCTACAAATTTTTAGATTGACCTCATCATCATTATAGTTGAGTTTCTTGATAATTATACCTTGTTATTGAGCTAAAAGTTTTCCAAATATGTGGATCGATAGGTAAGCTTGGATTGGTCACATGCCATGATTACAATATAAGATAGAATGGAAAGGTTATTTTTAAAACCTAAGTTGAGAGATCATGTGTTGGATAGGTCAAACTCTAATAATAATTTTTTATTGGAAAGTACTAGTTTGGATATAGCTATGCATATAGAATCTAATCAATAGATTCAGATTGATTCCCCTAAGAAATAGGTGTGGAGTTTATATTTGATGGAAATATGAGTAGAGTTTGGAATGGGGTAGGAATAGTTCTTAAATATATAATTGGGGAGAAAATTATATTTGGTTTTAAAATGAAAATTGATTATACAAATAAAATAACTCAATATGAACCACTCCTTCATAGTCTTTAGATTTCCAAGAACCCTGGGTTTAAATGTTTGGTACGACCTAGGGATGTTGAATTGATTATTAAGTAGGTTAAATGAATCCCCTAGATAAAATATAAAAGGCTCAAATGTTATAGAAACAAGGTGTGGGGTGAAATTGAGATATTTAATAGTTTCAAAATTCAAGAAATTCTATATCCATGAATAAAAATGATGCCTTGGTAGTCTCTTCACCCAATTTTTATGCCTATTTATTCTCTCAAAATTCTTAAATATTCCATGGATATTGTCTTTAATCATATAATTATACATTATGTAAATCATTGGAAAGTTTTGAATATAATAGATAACTCAGAACATTCTCAAAATTTGTAGTGAGTTTTATAAAATTCATTTTAAAGGAGATAAAACTTCAATTTTTTTTTGGATCTAAAAGGGACCTTTAGAGAAAAATTAAAATTAAATAGAATATACATAGATTTTATCTCCATAGATTACCTCTTCTACCATAATAAATGATAGGCATAGGCCAAATTTTCTTCTACTTAGGATATAGGAAAATCTTATAAAAAGGTGAATATTGGCATTAAAAGGGACCCCAACCAAATTTAGATTATTAAAAGCTATAATGAAAGGGAAAGGTGGAATTGATTGTTTTGTTAAAAAATATTAGGGTGTGTTTGCATGGTCCTATTAAGATTTATAATAGTACAATTTTGAAGAGCTTAGGCATTGGAAAGTTTTGAATATAATAGATAACTCAGAACATTCTCAAAATTTGTAGTGAGTTTTATAAAATTCGTTTTAAAGGAGATAAAACTTCAATTTTTTTTTGGATCTAAAAGGGACCTTTAGAGAAAAATTAAAATTAAATAGAATATACATAGATTTTATCTCCATAGATTACCTCTTCTACCATAATAAATGATAGGCATAGGCCAAATTTTCTTCTACTTAGGATATAAGAAAATCTTATAAAAAGGTGAATATTGGCATTAAAAGGGACCCCAACCAAATATAGATTGTTAAAAGCTATAATGAAAGGGAAATGTGGAATTGATTGTTTTGTTAAAAAATATTAGGGTGTGTTTGCATGGTCCTATTAAGATTTATAATAGTACAATTTTGAAGAGCTTAGGCATATGGTTCCACTTAGGGAAGGAGTCAAACCTTTAAAATAAAAATGAAAGTGTTTCAATCTAGTAACTAAGCATAATACCCCAAAAGAGGTAAAAAAATATGTTGAATGACTACATTATTTTACTAGTCAAACACTTTAATCGTAATATTATCATAGTGAGGACAAATATTGGAGAAATTTAGTTATGTGTATACTTTCAAAATATAAAACAAACCTTTGTGAAGTACAATTATCTAGTTTGTATGATGGAGCAGTTGTTGCAGGTAGTAAATGGGTCCCAAATGATATCCATGTTGGATGGTTTCTCTATTTATAATTAGATCAAAGTGGAAGAAGAAGAATAATACAAGACAATATTTGTTACCCCATGGGAAAATTTTTGCTTCTAATAGAATGCCTTTTGGGCTAATCAACATAAGAGTTAATTTCTAAAGAGCCATGAACTTTACCTTCAAGGATATTAAAGGTGAATATATTGTTATCTATTTGAATGACCTTAAAAGTTTCTCCAAGAGAAGAAAAAACATGCCAAACATTTTGAATTAGTTTTTGGATGCTATAAAATGTAAGAATTCCATTGAATCCCAAGAAATAAATTTATTTTTATAATTGAGGGAAAATTATTAGGTCACATTATATCTATTGAAGTTATTATATTATTTGGTCCTTGTCGTGGCTATTTAATTCAATTCATGGTCAAATGCTTTAAATGGTTATTAAAGTGGTTGTAATATTTGGTTATATCGATCGAAATAATTGCACCTTACAAGGAGCAACACAATAAGTCCACAATCAAGAGTGCAGGGTTTGGCTCAATTGGGGGCCTTTGGGAGTTTTGTACAAGGCTGGCTCCTTGTTATGATGTGATATTTTAGGCACAATTAAAATCAATAGGGAAAAGGGATGTGAGAGATAAAAATAAAACAACTCAATAAATTAAAAATGGTGGAAATACACCAAAATATCCTTTAAGATCTCCTTGCACAACAAGTTTGAACACTATGTGCTAGCAATAAACACTTCCTCTCCTCAACACATTTAAGCACAAATGAGATTTACTAAAATACATGGATATAAGGAAATGGGTCCACAAGAGAGCCACAAATGGTTATTATAAAAATTAATGTAGGACTCCCACACACACATATGTAAGCAAAACCCAAATAAAAGCTTCTTCCTTTTCTCTTTTGGTATGTGCATGAAAGCTTTACACCCAAAAATGCGTAGATGAGAAATGGAGGGTTTCCTACCGCTCCATGCTTCCTGTGGGGTCATTCCTTGTAGGGCCTTTGTGGGTGCCCTATTCAACAGATATACTGCTATGGTGACAACTTTTGCCCAAAATTGCTGCCCAAGTCTAGCTCCTGTGAGCATGCAACGAACCATTTCCATGATGGAACGGTTCCTCCTTTCAGCAACTCCATTTTGTTGAGGAGTATAAGCAGTAGTTAGCTGTCTCATGATCCCATGTGCAGTCAAGAATGCAAAAAATTATTTAGAGGTAAATTCCCCCCCTCGATTTGAGCGAAGAGTCTTTATAGAAGCCCCTGACTCCTCAACAGATTTATTGAATTGCTGAAAGAAACCAAATGCCTCAAATTTTAGAGTAAGAAAGAACAAAACTTAGGAGCTTATCGATATGCCACATGGAAAGAAGCCCATTGGCTGCAAATGGGTGTTCAAAGTCAAGTACAAGGTAGATGGGATAATTGATAAGCATAAGGCCCGTCTTGTTGCAAAGGGCTATGCGCAAAAGGAAGGCATTGACTATGAGGAAACTTTTGCACCTACTGCTCGGATGACCACTATTCGAATTATTTGTGCTATGGCAGCACAGTATGGGTGTAAATTTCACCAGATGGATGTAAAGAGTGCTTTTTTGAATGGTGATCTCCAAGAGGAAGTCTACATGACTCAACCTGAAGGATTTGAAGTGGTAGGCCAAGAGCAGAAAGTTTACAAGTTGGTCAAATCCTTGTATGGTTTGAAACAAGCTCCTTGAGCTTGGTATATAAATATGGATAATCACCTCCTGCAGCATGGATTTAAGAGGTGTCCATCGGATGCAAACCTCTATTTCAAGAAACAAGGTTCCGAGATAGTGTTGCTTGTACTCTATGTTGATGATCTGCTCATTACAGGGAGTTCAAAAACTATGATCTCTACTATCAAAAGTGACTTATGTAAATATTTTGAGATGACAGATCTCAGAATTCTCCATTATTGTCTTGGACTCGAAGTAAGCCAGAAGGAGCACTACATTAAGGTGTTTCAAAAAAATAATGCCAAGACACTGTTAGAAAAATATCGCATGACTGATTGTAAGCCAATGACAACTCCGATGGAATCATGTCTTCAGTTATCATGGTATGATGATTCACCTCAGGTAGATGGTACTCTCTATTGACAGTTGATTGGGAGTCTCATATATCTGACAAACACTAGGCCAGATATCGTGTTTGTTGTTAACTATATTTCGAGGTTCATGTAGGAACCTAAGACTACTCACTAGAAAGCAACAAAACGTGTTCTTCACTATGTCCATGGTACTATGGAACATGGCCTAGAATACAAGCAAAATAACAAATTCTTCTTGGAAGGATACATGGAATCCGACTATGCCGGGTCGTTTTATGATTGTAAGTCAACTTCAGGATATATTTTTCATCTTAGATCCGGTCCTGTCTCTTGGCACAACAAGAAGTAACAGGTGGTTGCTATCTCATCTACAGAGGTAGAATATCGTGTCGTACATGAAGTTGTATGTGAAGTGATATGGTTGCATCGCATTCTGACAAGTATGGGTCTTCCATCAAAATCTCCAATACACTTGTTCTACGACAACCAGGGTGTTTTGAACCTTGTTAAGAATCCAGTGCATCATGAGAAAACCAAGCACATTGATACACAATGCCACTTCATTCGAGACAAAGTTCCCAAGCATCGAATTCAGCTTTAGTACATTCCCACCGATGCTCAAGTTGCAGACATTTTCACTAAGGCACTTGCACGTGTCAAATTTGAATTGTTTCGCAGCTCTCTATGTATTGCAAAATGATGTAATCAGGGGGGATGTTAGTATAGCTAGTAGTTATCTTATTACCCAAATAATGTAATAAGGGGGGATGTTAGCGTAGCTCTATTGATTCTTCCATTATTAGGCTATTGTTAATATTTGTTTGGGCTATTGTTACGTTGTTATAACAATGCCTATTTCTCGCCTAGGAGGTTCCGTATCCTACGGACTATTCTCAGGCTACTATGTACTATTTATTTGATCAATGCAATTCATTCGAAGTTTGCTATTCTGACAGAGAG
This sequence comes from Wollemia nobilis, assembly GCA_028583015.1. NCBI lineage: Eukaryota > Viridiplantae > Streptophyta > Pinopsida > Araucariales > Araucariaceae > Wollemia > Wollemia nobilis. Next base: position 3,797,143 of record JAQPPZ010006183.1, on the reverse strand, counting down.
AGTTTCCCTCCAAAATTATGTAGATATTTCAAAATGACTATTCATATGTGTGCTAGGTCATGTCTCAATTGAATTCACTATGTCCTAAGATCTTCAAATCTAGATTCATTAATTTTTAGTTTTTTGAGTCATTGGATGATCGCTTGTCTTTGTCGTTGCGATATACCCCTTTTGGAGATTCATGGGAAATTAATGTTACTTGGCTTGAGAATTCCTCCCAGTATGGATCCCATAAATTTTGATTTTAATGCATCAACTACTTCCCTGGGTTGCCATGTCTTCTTTGTAGGAAGTGATTTGTTAATCTCAAAAGACTATACACCTCAACACAATATGGGGAATCTAGGGTTGCTACCTCGACTGGGGGCATGGGGGACCAGTGGCCTTCCATGCAAGGGTTTTAGGGGTGGGAGCCCCTACCCCTAAAGCATATTTGGTTATTTAAAATATCGAAACATGGGCAATTTAAGACCATGCTTTCTTGTTAGTCAGAGCTTTACCTCTAATCCTTAGACATCTTGTGTTCTTTATCGACCGTCGAAACTTTTATTCCTTTCTTTTCTTTGGATATTTTATAACTTTTTATCTTTAGAGTTCTACATTTTTTGTACTTATCATACTTTTGATTTGGACTTCTAGCACCTCACCCTTGCTTTATGACTATTTACCTCTGCTTGGGCCATCTCAAACTTTCCCAAAGATAATCTTTTGAGTGTATTGAGAATTCACTATATTTTTGTTGACTCATAGGGGATATTCTTCTTGATGAAGATAAAGAACCTAGAAGTAAAAAGTTACCTTGTTAATTAGGCATGGAGTCAAACAAAAGAGAGGAGCAATATTATAGCCTTTATAACTTTTACAAAATTGATATTACTCCCAATTTATGGATGAGGCTTGCTCTAGAATTATTTTGGAATATGCATGAAGTTCCAACTATTTTCTTTATCCTTGAACTTGTGGAATATCAAGGGTAAGATTATATTGTAAGAGCTTATTTTTTATCACTCTTATTTGATTCCATCCATCCTGGAAAGATTGTAATCCTTCTAATTTGTGTAGCCCTAAGCACCTAGATCCACTTTCTCCATTATATATTGCCATGGTTTTGTTAGTTTTAATCATAATTTTTGGCACATTTTCTATGCAAGTGGCTCCTAATGAAACTCCTTCATTGGAATCTATAGTGTCTAGACCATAGTGACCCAAATTTTTTTTGCCCTTGTGTGCTCATCTTCTTGAACACCTAATTTGACATTTTGCAAGGTTGTTGGTTGGTTGGCCTTGGTGAGTGATTAATCCCTAGGCTAAAAATGTCACTAGGAGGTTGCTTGGATAACTCATCATTTTTTTGGCCCTTTTATCATTTCTTTTAGACATTTTGAAGACTACCTAATGATCCTTTGAGATATTTTGGGGCCACAACTAGCCACATGTGTGTCTTGGTCTCCTACTACTTTCTTTCCAATTTTCTCCACATACTCTAGCTAATTTTTTATTTGACCAATCCATTATATATCATGACCACTTCTTCCTCACCCTAGCCACTATGGATTGGGTCCAAGATTAATATGGACATGGTTTATTAGGACTTTTATCTAGGAATAACGTGTAAGATATGCACATTTTGAGCTAGATGATAACAAACAACAACATCTTCCTTGTTATCCTAGGCAAGAACATTCTCCTCAATGGGGCCCAACGGTTTTGACTAAAGAGAAGTTGACACCAAGGTCCTTTGTTGGTCTTGACCATGGGATTGATCCCCTTCATGATTTGTGTGGGCCTCTAATTTTTTTGTATTTTTTTCAAACCCTTCCATTAGAAGTATAGCAAGTTGGTCCCAAATAATAATGGAGTGCGGGGAAAGCGAGTCATGCCCTTGGTGAGATTTTTTTCATGAAGCCACCAATAATTTGAGGGCCACATCCTGTTCTATGACATAGTATATTTGGCATATGAAGACCATCTCCTATAGGTGTTCCAATGGGGTTAATGTGCCTTCACAGGTGAACTATGGAAAGATTCCAAATAGTGATTATGGGAGCTTTTTCTAAACAAATGGTGGTTCTAGAGGTTGTAGCAGGCTTCTGTCATCCCAAGAAGGGAATAATTTGTATGGTAGAGTGACTATTCTTAGAGTCATGGGTCCTTTAAATTGTAGTGGAGTCACTAAGTGAGTGCAAATTATGCTTATTGAAAGCACGTAGATTAAGGCCTTCACTAGAATCTCAATCTCATATCTTTAGCAATGAGTTCTTGTATTGTTTATTCTAAAGCAGAGTCATCACATGAGTAAATAGGTGCTTCAACAAGAAAGGGTAGGTATTGATCCTCAACAAGTTTAGCTTAACTTATTATGATTATGGGACCAATGATTTTTCAATGGGGTCCCACCAGGCATGCCATTAAACTGTTGACATCTCCAATTGTCCTAGTGGAAACAAGCATACCTCATGAGAAGCGACATAGTAGGGTCGCAACCAAGGGTATGGGGTTTGGCTTAATCGAGGGCCTTTAAGAGTTTTTTACAATGTCCACTCCTTGTTATGGTGTGATATTTTAGGCACACTTAAACTCAATGGGAAAAAGGGATGCGAGAGATAAAAATAAAATAACAATAAAATAAAAGGGTGGCGATGTGCCAAAATATTTGTTAAGATCTCCTTACATAATAAGCTAGAATGCTATGTACCAGCATTGAACATTTCCTCTCCTCAACATATTTAAGTATAGATGAGAGTTACTAACATATATGTGCATAGGGAAATGAGTCAGCAGAGAACCATAGATGGCTAGTCCAAAAATTAATGTAGGCCTCCATATATATAGCTATGTAAGTAATTTTATACAAATATTGTGCTAGAAGTGGGGGTTTGATTTGCCTACAAGTTGCTCAAGAACTTATTTCTCTACAAAATGAAAATAAATCTTACAAATGAATACAAATGCAAACTTGTTGATCCTTTACAAAGCTAAGACTACTACTATTTATAGATTATAATTACAATCGGGAGATTTTACCTCCAAAATTATGCAAATATTTCAAAATGACTATTCATATATGTGCTAGATCATATATTGATTGAATTCACTATGTATTAATAAGATTTTTAGATCCAGAGTCATTAATTTTGAGTTTTTCAATTCCTTGTATGATCTCTTGCCTTTGTCATTGCCATATACCCCTTATAGGAATTCATGGTAAATTAATATTACTTGGCTTGAGGCTTCCTCCTAGGATAGCTCTTGTCATTTCTACATTTAATGTTCCAACTACTTCCCTAGGTTGCCACATATTCTTTGTAGAAAGTGATTTATTTATCTCAAAAGACTATATACCTCAACACAATGTGCAGGGTCTAGGGTTGTAACCTCAACTAGGGGCATGGGAGACCAATGACCCTTAATGCAAGGGTTTAGGGGTGGAAGCTCCTCCCATAAAGGAGATTTGGTTTTCTAAAATATCTAAACATGGGAAATCTAAGATTTGGATCCTTTATTGTTAGTCAAATATTTACCTTTGATCCTTGGACATCTTATGTGCTTTTTCAACCATAAAAAAATTTGTTCCTTTCTTTTATTTGGATTTTTTTTAAACTTCCAATATTCAAAGTTTTACCTCTTTTATGCTTATCAAAACTTTTGATTTGGGGTTATGGTATGTCATATTTGCTTCCTGACTATTTATCTTGCTTGGGCCAACTCAAGCTTTCCCAAAGATAATATTTTGAACCTATAAATATTTAGATTAAGGTGTGTTTATTACTTGAGTTTATAGTATGTTTAAGTTCTTAAGTAGTGGGTATTGTCATGTATATAAGTAAGGAGTTATGTGTGTGAAGTGTCTTGTTAGTAAGAGTGAGTTATGTGTCAAGTTTAGAAGTAGGGAGTTATGAGCAACCATAAGAGACTTTGTCTTTATGTAATATGTAAGAAGGAAATATGAAGAGTTGGTTCTCTCGTGAGTTTGAGGAGAGCTCAAGAGTCATGTGCATATTAAGAGTCTCATGTAAGTATATATTGAAGACAAATCTTTGTATCATAAATCAAAGAAGTATTGCATTTATACATGCTTTTAGTAGATGCATTTTCAATAAAGATTTATTTTCTTAGTGTGCATTATTATTGTTGAATGGTTGCATGGGTTTATGAGAGATAATTAGATCTTAGATTTTATTATCATTTGATAATAGGGATCACTTGCTAACAGTTGTATTAGATCCACATTTATTAGCTATCTAGGTGGAGAGAAAGAGAGTTTGATACGAGCTAAGGTGAAGAATCAATAAGGAGATAATAAAGCAACGATTAGAGAGGGTACTATAGGAAAATATTGGAGATTGAAGGATCTTAAAGGAGGAATATTGGAGAGAATAAGACTAAAAAGAAATGAGAAATTCCCAATGAAAGAGGATGCCAAGGTTGGAATACCAACTAGACAAACATGTATGAAGGACATGCAATTTGGAGAGAGGAAGGATGAGTGATTTGGAGAAAGGAAGGTTGATTCACAATGTGTAAAGGATAAAGGTCGATATTCAATATGGTAGTAAAAATATTCAAGGGAACACATATGTATACTTGCAAGCAACAAAAAAAATATATGGATTCATGAAGATGAGCATTGGAGGAGAAGCACCTAAGTGAACGAACATGAGAACATCAAAAGATTCATGAACATAAGGACTAGAGGAGAAGAACCCGAGCATAAAAATGTGAGTGTCAATGAAGAAGAGCATTGGAAGAGATAACCTAAGCAAAAGAATGACCCGAGGTTGCAGTTGAGGAATATGTTAGTGAAAGTGAAGGAAAATTTAGGGCAAAATACCAAGAATAGAGACACATAATGTCTTAAAAGAACACTGAAGTAATGCTCATAACAACAAAAATTACGAAATAAAAAGTTTTCCTAATGCAGAAAGAAAGACAATATGTGTGCATGTGGAAGAAATACAAAGGCTAAGCCCATACCATTTATTTAAAGGTAATCTTTTAACCTTTAAAAGATTTGAATATTAAGGTGCACATTTGAATTTGGAAAATAATTTTTTATTTGGATTGAAGTGAAATAATTTATATGTGGGAGATATAAGAAGGTGAATAATAAATTAAAAAGTGAAGAATGAAATGAACAAGGAGTTATAAGAAGAAATTTTTTTAATTAAAATTTTGGAGGAAAAATTGATTGAAAGGAAAATAAAATTGGGAGAAGATTAAAATTGAAATTGAAGGAGATATAAAAAGTTAAAGAAGATAGAAGAAAGAAGAAAATGAATGAAAAATTAAGAAAATTGAAGATTGCTTGAATTGAAGAAAGATAAATTGAAATATAAAGAAGAATAAAATTGGAGAAGGAAATTGAAAGGGGAAAAATTAATTAAATTGAAGGGAGATATAAGAAGAAGAATACTATGAAAAATATTTGAAATTGAAAGATTGATTGAAAAACAGAATTGAAAGAAGTAAAATTAAATTGATGAGTGAAATATTAAAGGGAAAATTTGAGTATTAATTTTGGAGTTTTAAGATTGTCGACTACAAAGGAAATTATATCCTTGGTTATAAATATTGCAACATAGCAATTAAAGAAAAAAACTAAAGAAAGACAAACATTCAATATACTTTATCAAAAGAAAATATGACCAAAAACCTCTTACAATCCATCTCTCAAGGAGCTACTGAAGAAGAAAAATATATGTCAAATGAATTCATAGGATATTTACAATCCATTCACAAAGAAGCTAATAATGGAGATTTTTTAATACTTCAACACTGCATGCAAGGCCTTCTCAATGAAGCTAATGATTGTTATGAAAATTTCATTACAATACCTGTTAGTCTATGAAAAAGTTATACACGGAAATAATCACTTTAAATGTTCTTAAGACAAAAAAAACAAGAAAATTTTAAAATTAAAGAATAAATCTATGATGAAAATTTCTATTGTGATACCATAGCTTTAAGACCCATGATGATAGATGCATGTTGTGGCACTAGTGATATTTATATATAAAAAATAGAATTATGATGCAAGTTGTGATACTTGTGATTTGGAACCCATGACAAATACAAGAAAACTTGTTCCAAGCATGTGACACAAAGGATTTGAACATTGTTCATGAAGACAAAGAGTTAGCACAAAGTATATGTGATAATAGACATTGTAATGATGTTGATAATAGTGATAGAGAGATTGGGATAGAGTTTTTGATAGGATATAGTTCTTAAAAATTTGGCAAGAAAATATTGTAAAGCAAAATAATGAAGACCTCAAACAATCAAGTAACAAATATGGACATTGTGGTAGGCATGGACACAAGATAGAAATATGTTGGAATCTTCATTATTGTGAAATTTGTGGAGGTAACAATCACTCTTAAAAATATTGTTGGCACAAAGGAAATAATAATATGAATTATGGATGGATAAGCATGCACAAATGGGATAAGATGAAAGAAATAATTACAAGGATAGAATTAAATGAATTTATTTAGGAAATGTTTTCCAATTTTAGATATGGCTAGAAAAAGGGCATGAGCTACATCAATCGATCTAGAAGAAAATTAGTACTAGCAGCAGTATCAAAATTGGATCTGAAAAAGCAAGACCAAAATTACATATCGAAGGCAAAAGGCCTTCATATCAAATAATATAATACAAGGGGGTGTTGAAGGTATTACATTATTTGGTCCCTTGTAAATGTTTAGGTTAAGGTGTGTTTATTATATGAGCCTATAGTATGTGTCAAGTTCTTAAGTAGTGAGTATATGTCATGTTTATAATTGAGGAGATATGTGTGTGAGGTGTCTTGTTAGTAAGAGTGAGTTATTTGAGTGATGTGTCAAGTTTAGAAGTAGGGAGTTATGAGAAATCATGAGAGACTTTGTCTTTATGTAATATGTAAGATTTATTATGTAAGAGAGAAATATGAAGAGTTGGTTCTTCTGTGAGTTTGAGGAGAGCAATGATCAATAGTCATGTGCATATGAAAATTCTCATGTAAGTATATATTGAAGATAAAGCTTTGTATCATAAATCGAAGAATAATTACATTTATTCATGCTTTTAGTAGATGTATTTTCAATTAAGAGTTCTTTTTTTGGCATGCAATATTATTGTTGAATGTTGTATGAATTTATGAGATATTATTAGATCCAAGAGCTTATTATCGTATGATAATAGGGCTCATTTGCTAGAAATATTAAAGCATACATCCAAAATAGATCTTGTTAAATTGAAGCAATTATGAAAATATTCCTTCTTGCTAGTAAGCAGGGTATTTTATCTTTCTTTGTAAGATAATGTTTTGAGGAGGTTTATTCTAGAACTTTTAAAGATTGTCCATTCTATTAACTCTTTGCTTAAGAAAGATGCAATTTTCAATTATAATCCAAAAGCAAAAAGCGATTTTAAAATATTAAAGATGATTTTTCTACATCTCCAACCTTAGAATGTCCAAAATATGACAAAATTTTTATTCTTTTCTCCTATTCCTTAGAACACATTGTCTCAAGAATCATCATCTAGAAGAATGACTAGGCTATTTATCAACTAATAGTGTTTGTTATCTATAACTTGAAGGAATGGAAATTAGACTATAGTTCACTTGAGAAATAAGCCTTTACTATAGTTATTGTAATAAAAAATCTCAGGTATTATATTTAATTTAAAAACTAAAGTGTTTTTGCTAGATACAAATATCAAAACTATTACCATATAGTAGGAGTTTGGGAGAGAAAAATGATATTATGTGGCTTAGGTACAAGATTTTGATTTAGATAAGAAATCAACAAAGATGGTATGAGGCAAAGGCATATTTATGTTAATGGCCTTAGATTATGAACATATAGAGGACATAGTTTTTCTCCCATTAGTACTCTTTACTCAATATTTAGATCAATGGATAGTAAATATTGTTCATTATTTTATTTTTAATGGTATCCTATGCTTGATATACATTTTAGAGAAAAGAAGAAGTTATGAATGAAGCTTCAAATTATTTGCTTGCTAACAAAGTTCTTTATCACTGTTCATTTAATGAAGCACTTATAAAGTGTTTTTCTTCTAATCAAGTATCCAAGGTGTTGGGAGAGTATCATTATGGATGATGTGGTGGTAATTTTGCTTTTGATTAGAATGAACATATGATTTTAATAGCATGTGATTTATAGACCTCAAATTTTAATTATAATTATAGAAAAGTAAGGTCTTGTATGACACACCAAAATTTCAATAAGAAGGAAGAAAGAACAAAAATACGTCTAAAACCTATTATTGTGAATTCTCCTTCTCAACAATGGGTCTTATATTTTATTGGCCCTATTAATCCAAAGTCCATACAAAATTGTTTCTATATTCTATCTATAATTAACTATTTCACCATGTGGGTTGAATCCATCCTAACCAAGAAATTATAGTCTAAAACCATCACGAGATTCTTAAAGTCTCAAAGTTTACCAAGGTTTGAAGTCACTTGGAAATTAATAGTTGATAATGCCTTATAATTCTAGTCTACCAAGTTTATACATGTTTGTAGGCAATAGAGCATTATGTGTGGAAATATTTTTGAATACTACCCTTAGAAAAATAGGTTAGATGAATCCTCAAACAAGAACCTCATTAGAATTTTGAAGATGAATATTTTAAAAAATAAGAGGGAGTGGCATATTAAGATTCCTTTTACCTTGTGGTCTAATATAATTAGCAATAAATATGTATTAGGAACTTTCACTTATTCATTGTATATGGAAATAAGTTATACTTCCAATCTACACAAAGCTTCCCTTATTAGTGATGCTTTAATATAGTGAATTGATATAGGAATTTGAACCTCTCCACATTAAAATGAACAACCTTCTAAAACTTGAAGAAGATATTAAAAAAAACTTAATCCTTTATTGGACACCAAAATAAAGTTAATGGGATGTTTGATTTGAATCTAAAATAGGATAAAATCAAGATTGAATGTTTGGTTCTATTATGGTACAATAGGAATGAACAATTATGAAGATTCTATGTTTCAATCACTTTGGTTGGGACCTTTTAGAATTAGAAATATTATTAAACATAATTATTTCTACCTTGAGAATTTGGACGGTTCTCACTTATGTCTTCCCCTAAATGGAAAACATCTTATTTTTTTTGGATATTAGATTTTATTTATTTTTTATTTGTATATGCTTTTCATATTTCTTATATAGAGTACAAGTTCTTTAATTTTATTTACCTATAATAAATGGGGATTATTGAACTTAGGATGACTCATTTTTTGTGATAGCATCCTTCAAGTTCATTTCCTTATATGAAGTGGGGATTTGCAAACTAAGGACTCCAAATTTTATACTTAAATAAGTATACCTTGAGTTTTTCCTTATACCAAGTAAGGATTGGAGAAATTGGGATTTTGATCTAGGAATAAATATCCCTTGGGTTATTTATTTGTACTTGATGGATATTGGCAAACTTGGGAAAACTTTTAAACGTATTTATGTTTTAAATCATGGTTTTGTAGTGCCTAATAGATAAGACATTGATATATTTATAGTAAAACATTTAGATCCTTTCACTTGTCATAAAGATAAGCATTTCCAACTAGAGACAAAATGATGGTAGAAAATTTTGAAATTTTCTATTTAAAATCATTTAAATTCATGTTTATAACAAAATCATATTTTAAATATCTTCAAAGAATGATTTGAATTTTATAATTTTGAAAACTAAAGAATTACCTAAATCTCCCTTCTTTGTAGAATGTCTAACCATGGAGGCAGCGTTATGCATAAGCGTGAATCATCACAAATTGGCTATATTTAGAATTTTTGAAATTTTAAATTTGCTAATTTTGGGACTTTTCACTGGGGCCCATTCACCTAAAATTTTTGGGGTGGAATTTTTTTGGGGTCGATTCGCCTGACATTGATAATAATTATCCAGTTTTATTTTAATTTGCCAACCACTTTCATCCAATTCCACGAACAATTTGCCTTCAAATTATAATTAATTTATTTTTTCCCACCCAATTTGTCACATATACTACCTATATAAATACTGAAGGGGATACCGATAAACATACATTTAAAACATTCTAACTCAAAAATAGCTCTAAGCAACGAAAAACTTATTGTCAATCGATATATTTACCGATTGGTTGTAGGGTATTATCAATCGAAAGACATTGATCAGTTCCACAAACTTGACAAGGTTGCAAAGAAATGTTTCTCAACATAAACCAATTTTTTGCAGAGGTGTGTCAATCGGCATATGTTGATTGATTGCAAAAACCTAAAAAGGTGAATCGATTTCAAAGGACAAATTCTTGATATAAATTGATATATTGTAGAGGAGTGTTAGTCAACATATGCCAATCGGTTGCAAAAATCTAGGTGAATCAATTTTAGAGGATAGCCTCTCGATATAAATTGATCGGTTGTAGAGGAGTTTTAATGCATATGTCGATCGGTTGTAGAGGAGTGTCAATTGGCATAATATGATCAGTTGTAGAGGAGTGTTGATCGGTATAATCTGATCAGTTGTAGAGAAATACCAATCGACATAATCCAATTGGTTGTAATAAGTGTCAACCCGCATAAGTTGATCGGTTGTAGAGGTATGTCAATCAACATAAGATGATCAGTTGCAAAGGAGTATCAATCAACAAAGGTCGATCACTTGTAGAGGAGTGTCAATCGACATAAGCCGATAGATTGCATATAGGACTATCGCATTCACAAATTATCAATCTACAATTACCGATCAGTTGTAGATATTTTAATAGTGATGATTTATTGTAGAGGACTGCCCCTCGACACATACCTATTGGTTGCAACAGATTGTCGATTGTCAAAAAATGATTGATTGCAAATATTTTTACAATGTGACAATTTATTACAGAGGATGATCTGTTGCAGAGTATTATCAATCGGTCGTGACTGATCGGTTGTAGTAACATTAAAATGACTATCGGTAACAAAAAATTATGATGACTGTGAGAATATGTAAATGGAAAGCTTCAAAAAATCAATGTGCTTGTTTTGTTTTGGATAATCTCTAGCAATAAATTTGACTTAATGCCTACTTGTTGCTATAGCCTTGTTACTTCTTTTTTAACCTTTGTTAGTTTCTTTAGAATTGCTAGGTAGAGTATTCTTATTCCACAGTTTTGTTATCCAAAGCTCTCTTTTTTTAGTTTCATAGGCAACATAGATGCACTATTTGAAACTGTGGTAGACAAGTATCCATGACATCTTGTTGTGCGTTAGGAGTATTTTTGTTGTCAGAGACGGCTTCTTGTCTGTTAGAGTATGTTTTATTAGCATTGTTTTGATTTGTTGCTATTCTCTAAGCACGCAAGCAAAGTTCACTCTAGAGGGTAGCGTAGGTTCATATGAAGACTCATAGATTCATTATGGAATTATAGTTTAACCTTGGTTACTTAGAAACATAAATTATTATTGAGGGAAGTATGTGATTTTCCTTCTATTTCATATTCAATTCCTAATATCTAAAGGTTTTTTATTTATAGGTACAATGTTACCTATTGAAGACGGAAAGAAAAGAGGTCAATATTCTAGTAAAAAGATAATTTTGAAATATTTTACACTAATATCAAAATACAGTGAGGCATCCACATCTACACAACATGGAGGTACAAACATATTTTACCATCAAACCATTAATTTTTCTATATGTTATTATTAAATATAAAGCCTTTCTTTATTCATAGATAAATAATTGTCTGCTTATCTACCTATTTTTAAATGCTTTGTAAAACTATATTTTGTTAATTATTTAGAATATTGTACTTTTACATCAAAAAATGATATAGAACACCAAACATTGAATGCAGTAAACACTGTCGACCCTGATATGCATCCACTCGAAGACATTCCAGCGGATGATATGGGACCACATGATAATTTTCCTAATAATGACATTCAACCACTTCACGAGATGCCTAATATAGACACATCAATCAAAAAAAGAAAATGACAATACAATTAAAATGCAGACCTTTAGGAAATATTTTAGTCAAAAATATAAGTGTCAAAAGATAAGCAAATGGACTATTGGAAGGGATTTTAAAAATGAATGGGCATGGTTATACCCCTTTATTGAGTGATATGAGACATAAAATGTGTAGATGCGTTATTTGTAGTTGGAAACCGGGAAAGGATTATTTGTTGTAAAATAAGAAAGACACAATAGAAAAGCACTATGGGAAAGTTTATATCAAAGAAATACAAAGTGATGGAACAATTAAGAAATCTCATAGGTGGAAGGATTGATAGAGATTATTATTGTATTGCATTTAATATTGACACAGATCGTGCATATTAAGTGCCAACTTGTAAAGGTAGGCATGCCTATATATATATTTTTTATTAATGTAATTGTCAATTTTCATTTGTGCCATTTCGTGTTGTCTCTTAAGAGTATTTCCCACATCATTGGTATCAAAGCAAGGTACAAGGGTTTGGAGAGTATCCTCTTCTTGAGACTAGATTGGTTCATAAAGGAATGAGAAAACCAACCCATGGATATTGAGTGGTGAACATTCTTTTCCTTCCGTAGACACCTTTGAGCACTTCCATTTTAAAAACTCTCAACTTGGGTCCCTATGACTCCCGACCCTCAGCTCTTGATACGAGAATTCATCTTGGATTTGTTATTTATTGACTTTATTTGTTCATGACCGTAATTCATGATGCCGAGTTTGACCATTTCGCTTATCGAATTCACCATAAAATTTTAACAATTCCATGTCAAAATGATTGTCAATTTTTAGCAACTTCAAGCTGAAATCGCTATCGTTTTCATTGCTAATGAAAATATCATTGAATAATATCAGAATTCCACCCATGATATAGAACTTGAAGAATTTTTAGCCACACCTAGATTCGAACCAGGGTTTCTAGGTGATATACCTAACGTATTTACACTAGATGATGTGGCTCTTTATGTGGATCCAAGCTCATTTGAATCTCTTGTTGTAGATCAGGCCCATTCAAACGTTGCAAATCCAATATATCCAAAAGCCATTATATTTTATGACCCCACTGCCCTCTTTTCCCTTGTCATCATGTTTGCTGCACTTTGTGATCTGTTTGTTCCTCCCGCTGATGTTCTCCTATTTTCAAACGTTGAATTGTTACCGTCATTATGTGATTCACTATTTTGCGATGATGATCTCCTAATTTTAGATGATGATCTACTACCCATGACTTTCGTGCCGTATTTCTTGGTGGTTCCTTAGCTCATCTATAACTTTTCAGTAGGTTTCTATGGTTTTAGGCATTGCTTCCACACTTTATGCCTGTAGCATCACATTTTTGGTGGTGATCTGATGTTTACTGGTGTCGTCTCTCTTTTTTGATGTCGATCTGATCTACTCTTGATTTCTCGAGCACCATTTTGGTCGTTCCCTATTGTCACATATCAATGATTTATTTCTCCATCCCATGCACCCCCATGGCCTCCCCTCTTCACCCCATGTTGATTGCTAGTTGTTATCACTGGTCAAACATGCCTACCACTTGCCACTTGCCACTTGCTTGTGTTACCATTAAATTAGCCATTGTCATTCCACAATAGTCATTTCTCCCTTTCCCTTGGAGAAAATTTTAAATTAAATAAAATTTAATTTAATTTAATTTAAAATTACAATATTTAATATCGCACATATTTTTAAATACCATAATTATGCATTAAATTAAATATTCTCTATTGATCGTTGCGCATTCACATTTCCATAAACCCATAATTAAATTTAATTAAGATTTTATAAAATTTTGTTTAATTTTATTTAATCCATCACTTCTGTATCTAGTGACCGTTGTCTCGATCCACTTGATCGTTGTCCCGGTCCACCAATAATTTAATGCAAGCGGCCCACAATTAACCACAAATTAATTAAATTAAATTAAATTATTTTTAATTTAATTTAATATTTTCCATCTCCATTAATGCACAACTCAGCCAATTCAATGCATACCTGCTTGTCTTAAATGCCATAATAATTAATTTTTTTATTTGGCACGTGGTCCGAGGTATATTATGTTGCATCTTCTTTGAAATTTGAGTTATTTTCTTTTGTTGTTTCAAGGGACCCATTTCAACTGTCCATCGGTATAGCAGTATTTATAGTCTTTGGAAAGCTTTCTTCAAGCCTATTTCAGTACCGGCATCAAATTTTTATTTTATGAAGACCTCTTCAAATTCATCATTTTGATCTTCTTCTTTTGTATCAAGAGTGCATTTTCGGTTGTACCTGACACTCTTCAGCTACCCATATTTCTCTTCCACACTTGTACACATTAGGGACCAATGCTTCCTCAATGGGGAGGAATGATAGGGATTAGTATTGTATTGCGTTTAATATTGATACGAATCGAGTGTATTAAATATTGAATTGTAAAGGGAAACATGCCTATAAATATATTTTGATTAAGTTTTCATTTGTGCCATTTTCGTATCATCTATTAAGAGTGTTTCCCACATCAAGGATGCATCAAAATTTGTGCATGTTAGATATGCACTTGAATACAAAAAAGCAATGAAACACCGACAAAATCTTGTTGATAAGGGTGGAACAATCCAAGCCTAATTTCAAAAAATTAATAAGATCATATTAGCCTTAAAACATTTGTAGTTTACTATTGTATACAATATTCTAAAAAAGGGTCGACCTATGTCTGATTTTGCTGATTATAAGCAACTATCTCAACTAGTCGATATACAAAACCTTACCAGTTCCCATTAGTCAAATCAAAGTGGTTGGAAAATGGAAAAATGTCTATCACTGGTTGAGAAGGAGGACCTGAGAGAGAATGTAAAACAAGCCAAATTTATTTCACTTTCTATTGATGAGGTAATGACTGTTGACAACACATCTTGGATTTGCATAATGTTTACACATTCCAAAATCATTTGAGACAACCTCATTTACTAGCACTACATAAGATGATGGAAAATTGTAATGTGGAAAATATTTATAATTTTGTTGTAACCAGTTTAAAGGATATTGTTGGAATGGATGAAAAAGAATTTTCCATAAAGTTAATTTGTGTTGGAGCTGATAGTGCAACCATAATGCAAGGATAAAGAAATGGTCTTTGTGTTAGACTTTAGACATCAATTACCCCATATTTTATTCTCATTCATTGCATGGCTCATCGAATGAATCTTGCATACAAAATTGTGAGCACATTTGAAAATGTATCTAGAGTGGAAGATCTCATCCGTGAAATACACTCTTACTTTTCATGTAGTCCAAAAAGGTTTGCATAGTTTCAACAGTTTTCTCTAGGTGTAACTGAAGGCAGAAAATTATTAAAATATGTCGACACCAGGTGGATTTCACTATTTCTTCCTAAAAAAAGAGTTTCTTCAAAATATCAATCATTAGTGGGGTTTATGTATTCACATTGTAGGGATGTTGACAAGGCAAAAGATTTGTTATTTTGTATGACTGGCTTGTAAAATTTTCTCAAAATATGTGGTATTCTTCCATTGTTGTAAGAAATTAATTATTTGATTAAACTCGCATGGGAAAGAGCAATTTATATTATTGATTTCATCAGGATGAGAAAACAAATATGTATGCTTATTGGTAATATTTACTTTTATGGAGAAAATTTTAAGGATTATTTGTTTGATAGTTGGAATACGTTAGTTCAAGTCAATGATCCTAACAACTTTTTAAAGTTCAACATCAATGATAATATTTGTATTGCTATCCATGGAAAGATGATTCCTTTATATCATTATGAAAAGTGGTTAGATACACTTATAGATGATGTTGAACAAGTACCCATAACACATTGTGGATTCAATAAGGTTTTGGATAGTACTAAGAATAAATTGAAAAGAATTGCAAAAACCTTAACAAGTGAAATAAGAGATCATTTTCACAGAGATTCTTGAGGCCATGGCTATTGTTAATCCTATGCTCTAGAATCCTTGTCTTGACCATAGTTTTAAAAGTGAGTTTTTTGTAAAATATATGGGCACTATTATGATACATTTCTCTAAATGTATGGAAGTAAATGGCATTAAAATAAATGGTATTATAACCAAAGAACTTCTAAGACAACAATCAATCAATTTTGGAATAACAATGGTTACTCAAATTGCACATTTCAAAAACCCACATGAGACTGGTTCCATCACACGTTTGTGGTAAAAATTGTATCCAAGTAGTTTCTTACAATAAACTATGTGTGAATATTTTATATGAATTATGTCAAACAATGATTTTGAAATCTATTGAAGACGAAAGGGTTTTCAGTGCACTATATTTTGTTAAATTTAAATTTCGTAACAGGTTGGACAAAAATTTGGAAAATTATTTGAGAATGTATGTGCCACCGTACGAGTTGGATAAGTTTTCATATGACAGATATTTGACATATTGGAAGTCCCTAGCGGACATAAGAGGTCTCACTAATACTATTGAAAATAAGGATAATGAGTCAGCTTGCAGTGATGAGATTATGGAAATGCATAATTCACAAATAATTCCCGATTCTTTTGGAGAAGTCGACAAGACTTTGTTTCAACTTCCAACAATGTAAAATTTCAATGAGTTAAACAAATTCATATAATCAATGATTTTTCAGATTTGATATCATTTGTAAAATTTCAATAATTAAAAAAATTCATATAATCAATGATTTTCCGTATTTGATAATATTTATAAAATTCCAACGATTTAAAAAAATCTATAATCAATGATTTCCCGTATTTGCTTTTTAATGTTATTGATTGTCTATGTTGACAAAATTTTATGATTTTTGCTTTAGCTTGAGTAAACTGGAAATTTTAAAACCATGCATGCATATATAATTAATAAATATTTCTTTTACAAAGTTTTGTATGTAGTCTAGAATAGTAGAAAGCACAATGCAAATAGCATAAATCTCAAGTTACGAAAACAAAAATACAATATAAATGGAAATAGCATGAAATCCAAGTTATGGAAATAACACAAGACAACTCTCATTATTATATCATAGCTTTGTTATTGAATTAATTGTCTATGTTGATAAATTATTATGATTTATGCTTTGACTTTGAATAAATTGAAAAATTTCAAACCATGCATGTATGTATCATTAGTAAATATTTCTTTTAAAAGGTTTTGTATGTACTCTAGAAGGAAAAATGCAAATAGCATATTACTCTAGATATGGAAATATAAAAACAATATAGCATAATACACAAAACAATACTCATTTTTATATCATACAAGATTGAATTTAAATAAAAAAAAAATTTAAACCCATGCATAGATATATCCTTCATAAAATCAAGCATAATTGAAACATCATAATACTCAAGTGATGAAAATAACACACAAATATAAATGTAAATAGTATAATACTCAAATAATAACAACAAATGACTTATTTTCAAATAAAAACATATCATAAAATTATATTTTTGATAAAATAAAAATTTAAAAAGCAATAACACAACCAAGTTGTCCTTTTCATTCCTTATATGGGGGGCTAGAGGTAGTTTCAGCTTCTTTTCTTTTTTTTGTTGCTTCCATATTCTGTAGTTCAAGGGGTCCTCCCTCAGGCTGGTTATCAGTCCTCTCCATTGCTCCAGAACTGACAAGGATGTTCTCTACACTTTTCAAGCCTTCGAGCAGGGTTTTTTCCTTTTTCCTAGCATCTTCGAATATTGGTGCAAGAACTTATTTATCCTTCTTAATTAGAACATCAGGATCCAATCTATTTTGGATAATGATCTTCCTAAAAGCGTTGTTTTGTCAAATTGCTTCCTGAGCTCTTTTTTCATTGTCATAGAAGCCATTAAGAAATCCTTTGCCATCTGGAGATAGTCTTGCAGGTTTTGAACCTGCTTCCTCAGATTATCAAAATTTACCTACAAAAGGAAAAATAAGTAGTCAGCATACATTTACATTAAAAAAGAGAATAAAAAAATTTAGAACACATTAGTCTAGCCTCGACAACATTTCTTGCAGCTACAACAACAACAACCATTTTCTTATCACATGCCCATTCATTAAAATAAGCTTGGGCTTCAGCATTTAAGTTCTCTAATCTGTTCAACATAATGCCCAAATTTCATCATTGTAAGATGTTGTAACTTTCACCATACTAGATTTAGCTTGATGTAGTAGAGAATAAAGCTTTTTTGGTTCATTTTCAACTAAATAAAATAAGTTTTATCTTTTTAATTTTTTTTGAATCGGACATTTATTTCCTTTATCAAAACTTTGGCCCGATACTCCCATTGTTTCATTTCTTTTACATATGGAATTAAAGAATCTTTAATGGTTTCTTGAATATTGTCAAAAACTAATTCGATTTTAAAAAAATTATTTTTTCATCCTTTGGTAGAGGATGAGCGTGAGGGGTGTCAGTTTCCTTAGGAGGATATGGACTTGAACATTATGCTTCTGCTTACTTTTAAGGATCTCGAAGCAGATTTATTACTTGAAAAATAATGGGTATGTTGCCTTGTAAAAATAAATCCTGATCAAGTGGAGGATTATCTAACCCAACACCAGAAGCTTCCTGTACACCTATAAAATTACCAAAAGACATATTTTTGAATCCTAAAAATTGCTTGGATGTTGTTCCCTATGGCCTAGATGGAAGAAATGAAGAACACAAGCTTATACTGAGAGGGGGTGTGAATATTATAAGAGCACTTTTTAATTTTCTTTTCAAATAAATATTATGCAATGTATAGATAGCAGTATCAATAGCAGTAATCAAAGCAATGCACAAGACACCATACACAATAGAGACACAGATTTAACGTGGTTAATCCAAATATGGCTACTTCCACGAAAAAATATTTCTCAAATGATCTCTTAGGAATCCTTCCCATTTACAATGTTTATAGACCTCTATCCAAAGGAGATGTTGATCCCCTAAATTTGGTTTGTGGATCTCTATCCATAGGAGAAATATTTCTCCTCTGCTATGGTTGGTGATCCTCTAGAAGACTACTGCCTCCACTGCACTGGCTTGTGGATCTCTTTCCACTGAAGACTCTTGTACCCACTTAGAAGACCTATCCTCACTACCCTGGTTGATGGATATCTATCCATTGGAGACTTTGTCCTCTCTACTTTGTCACCTCCAAAGCTCTATCTCAATTCTATACTAAACACAGTCCAGTCGGTATAGCACAACTCTACTCAACTTTTGCACTAAAAATAGTCCAGTCAGTCTAGCACAAATCTTCTCAATAGGTCCACTCAAAACCTACTCAAATCTACTCAATAGGTCCACTCAAAACCTACTCAAATATGCTCAATAGGTCCACTCAAAACCTACTCAAATATGCTCAACAAATCCACTCAGAACCTGTCCAAATCTGCTCAATAGGTCCACACAGAACCTGTCCAAATATGCTCAACAGGTCCACACAAAATCTGCACAACTCTGCTCAACAGGTCCACTCAGAACCTGCTCAAATATGCTCAACAGGTCTACATAGAACATGTCAAAATCTGCTTAAAAAGCTCACATAGAACTTGTCCAAATCTGCTCAACAGGTCCACACAAAACCTGCTCAAATTTGCTCAACAGGTCCAAATAAAACCTGCACAACTCTGCTCAATAAGCTCACACAGAACTTGTCCAATCTCATAGAAACATAAAGAGAATTGTTAGAGACTCAATATGTTCTATTCTAAAAAACTCAATCTCTTTCTCAACTCAATATCATAGAAGCATAAAGATAATTGTTAGAGACTCAATATGTTCTATTCTAAAAAAATCAATCACTTTTTCAACTCAATCTCTTAGAAGCATAAAGAGAATTTTTAGAGACTCAATATGTTCTATTCTCACAAACTCAATCACTTTCTCAAATCAATCTCATAGAAGCATAAAGAGAATTGTTAGAGACTCAATATGTTCTATTCTCACAAACTCAATCACTTTCTCAACTCAATCTCATAGAAGCATAAAGAGAATTGTTAGAGACTCAATATGTTCTATTCTCAAAAACTCAATCTCAACTCAAATTAGAATAGTTTATTTTATGGAACTTGAACAATCACTTCATACGTCCATTTGACTAGGCTCAATAAACTCTACTCAACCAATCACTTCAAGAAACAACTCTTTCTCTCAAACCCTAGTCCAAGCATGTATCATCAAACTCAAAATATTTCCAACAATGCTCAACAACAAATCTCACATAACAATGATACTCATGATATTTTCAAACCCTAGTTCAAGTTCTTTGCATAACAAATTACTTCAACAACCATGCTCATCAAACAATGTTTTAATCACAACTCTCAATTTTAGAAAACCTTGAAGCATTAACTCAAACACTTCACTCAACCAATTATCTCAACAACAATGCTAATAAAACAAGGTTTTAATCTCAACTCTCAAATCAAAAAACCTTGAAGCAATAACTCAACCACTTTTGAAAAGGAAACCCTAATCAAGTCCTTTTCACTCCAAACATAATTTTTAATAAAGCCAATCAATCAACTCAACCAAGAAATAATTTACCCATACCTTTTGTTTGACAAGTAGTTGGTCTCACAAATCTGCCACACTCACAATTAATTCTTTACCAATCTCAATAAGGGTTAGAGGATAATTTTCTTCAACAAAACATATCACAAATATAATATCAAAATTACACCTTATCACTCCAACTTAAATAATAATCAATATCCTCACAATAGTCACAAAAACCCTTAATTCAAAATAACATACTACCCACAAAGTCTTAATCTTCTAATATTCCTCAATAGCAATTTTAAGACTTTAAATATAAAACAAAATTCTCCTTATAACTCCTAAAGATAATTCTCAACTACCACAATTTTATTGCAAAGCAACCTTTCCAAATTTCAACCACTAAACAACCTTATACCTCCAACTTAGGCATTTAATTAAAATTAAAATAAAAAATATTACCTTTGCCTTGGAGGGAATCAAACTCTCAACGCAGCCCACTCTAACATCTCAACCACGATGCCAACAACCACATGAGCTACATGCTCATTGGAGATAGGTGAAGCACCACGTGCTTCAAAAACTTTATCCCCTCCTTGTTTTACAAAACGTGCGCCTCACGATTGGTGCTTTCAACACACCTGCCAATAACTTTCGTAGAGACTTGAACGCTGACCTCCTTGCACACAAAACGTAAGCCACAACCCTCTTGCCACTAGGCCAAGGTGCCTAGTTGGCTTCCAACTATTTGATGTTGTCCCTTTTGTTTCTTTTGTTGGTAATTCAAACTTAAAATTTGCACATCTATTTCACGAGCTTTGCATTAATTAATTTGTATGCTATATTTTCAATCGAGCAAGGATAATATTAATGCCCTTTGGGCATAGGTTTAAATATTAATCTTCCTCCTTTGCTTTAGAATGTCGATGCTTCAAAATGCAATTAACCCACATGACGTCGGTGAGGATAAACCTTTGTAACATGCTTTGAATATTTAAATTCTAACACCCATCTTTGGGTGTAGTAAAATATTATTATTAATATTTTACTTTGGGCTCTTTTTCACCACCTTACTTAATATTATAATAACTCATATTATAATATTATATCCTTTGATAAAGTACCTTTAATATTTATTTATAAAATTTAAATTCACACTAAATTTAAATAATTTATAAAATAAATATTATAACTCCTTTTTAACTTTTGTCTTTTGCACTGTTTCACTTGATATTTGGCCTTCTTCCTGGATATCAAATAACCATTTTTATCCCCTTTATTTCCTGCTAAAATATTTGGTATTAATGATGACTTCATCTGGTGACATCAATGACAACTTTAACTTAGGGACTCAAAATATCCAACAAGAAAATGTTTTCTACCTTGGAACCATTGTTGACATTGCATTTGAGGTTGGCGTGGTGGAGGAGGGGATGACATCGACTATTGTTTTTTTCCATGATGAAATTGTTGTTGAGGACCTTAAAAAATCAAAATAAAAATTGGTTACAAAATTTGTGAAGGTAGATTGTAAAATTTACAGTTAATTTATAACACTTACCGATCGAAGATGAGACCTCTTGCACAACCATAACTGCAAATGGAATGTAGGAGCACTATACATCTGAAAACACATTATAAAAATTAATAAAAAACACAGTAATATTTGGTAACAAATTTTGTGAAGGTAGATTGTAAAACTTACTTACCGAAGATGAGACCTCTTGTGCAACTACACCAGTTGGCAGTGGACATGCAGGTGGAGATTTTCAAGGATTAGGAGAATTATATCTTATGTGTTTCCTAGTTCTTTTTATTAGTGGTGGTGTTGTTTCCTTCACAAGTGTTTTGGAGTCTCCATATTCATCTGGATTATAACCTCTGAAAGTAGCATCCCGCTTTGAAGAGGAAGATGATACCCTTTTCTGTATTTTGTATAAATTGTTAAAATTATAAAAATGATAAACATATTGAATATAAAAAATTATTAATTTCATATTAAGTAAAAATTACCTGCACCTGTTGTTCTTTCATGGCTGTAGTGCCTAGGTTTGGGTGCTAAGAAGTTGGTACTGCAGAATTCTGCAAATTATAATATGATTCATAAAAAAAAATAATATAGTTGCATGTCCTGATTTTTGAAGATGGAGAAACATGGGTTTTTATATTTTGGATATTCATTCTGATGTGATGTGATACATAGGTGAACCGATCGAATTGTTGGTGTGCAATACAATGAACCAAATATGTCAATATCCACATCGGAATTTCTATTGGTATTTCTTACAGCATAAGTATGGCTACGAAGAATTCACAACATGCTCGAAGAAACTTGTTCTAAATACCTAGTACAATCAAACCCCTTTTGGACTTGGTAGCAATAACTGCAAAAAAAAAATCAGTAATTGTAAAACCCTAAAATTTAAATTTTATAAAATATAAAAATATGCAGTTATACCTTGAAAATATTTTGATTGGATATTTAATGTGGTCTCCAGGTGGAGTTTTTCATCATCAGTTAAAGTGAATTTTGATGTGATAAGATCACAATCAGTGTGAGGCAATCCTATCAATATGGAGACGTCTAAGGCTGTGAAAGAAAATCAAATATTTTTGTTGTCAATGACAACATTTACCATGGTCAAAATAATTTTGTAACCTAAATTATCCTCTCCAAAAAATTTATGTTTGTGTCAAAAAAAATGCATTGAAACTAGACCCTAAAGACCAAAGTCTTGGACCCATGACATGTCTTAACCCGATGTTAAAATTTTGGAAATTAGGGGGCAAAGAAGATTTTTGAAATTAATTTTTGACATTGCAAGGGTGGTAGGAGATGCCATTGGGTTATTTTGTAGGGTATGAGGGACTATGGATCATGAGGTAGGGTGGAAGGTATTGGAAACTTGATAGAAATTGTAAGAAAAGAATTAAAATGGATGAAAACTACGTTAGACAAGGTAAAAAATGATTGTTTATGCCTTTATATAGACTTTCTGAATGAAACCATCGAATAAATAATCGACATGTGGCATATGCATGCAATCATTTAATGCATGGTTGACATGTGGTATAGATGCAACGCATCATCAATGCAACTAATCGACATCAGATTGTCATTGCTGCATCCAATCAACTTTATTGCATTCGATCGACTTTGCTGCATCCAATCAACTTTATTGCATTCAATCAACTTTGTTGCATCCAATCGTCTTTGCTATATCCAATCAGTTTTGCTACATCCAATCGATATTACTGCATCCGATTGGCATTCTACATCCGATCAATATTAATGTAATGCATCAACATTGTTGCATCCAATCAACATTAATGTAATGCATCGATATTGTTACATCTGATTGGCATTACTTCATACGATCGATATTTCTGCATCCAATCAATATTATTGCAATGCATCGACATTGCTACATCACATTGACATTACTGAATCACATCGACATTGCTACAACCGATTGGTATAGACTGATTGACATATCTGCAACTGATCGGTATTTTTTGACCATCATGTCTATAAATGATTGATATATTTCAACCATCATATTTGTAATCGATCAGTATTTTTTGACTATCATGTCTTCAACCAATTGGTCCAGATCGATCAACATAGTTTTTTCCTATCAACATTGTTTTATAGGTATAGTTTGATCAACATAGATTTTCCTATCAACATAAAACCTTTGATTTTCTTGTACAGGTCTAGAACTTGGCAACTGATAGGCATAGCCCCCAACACAAATTTTTTTTCCATAGTTTGAAATGTTTTGGTGAAATATGAATGCAATTCACCATTTCTCCCTAGACACGATTCACCAGGATTTCGAGACTGATTCACTGGGATTTTATAAATGGATTTTAAGGCTGACCCCTTATGCATAACCCTGCATGGAGGGAAAATTTACAAGCAATCACTTATTATTTTCCTTCCTATGCTCATTTACCTTCTATTACATTCTAACCCATTCTTAGTTGGTTGATGCCTGGGTAAGGGTATGGATGACCTTGAGGTTCATAAGCCTTATATATTAACAAATTTTAAGGTTTACTAATACAATGAAGGTCAACTATTATTAAAATAGTCTCTACATTTAAGTAGGTTTTGAAAAATGTTCATTTATAGAAGATCAAACTAAACCTTAAATTTTTTTTACACTCCTAATGATGAGGCACATATGTTGTCTCAAAATTTTAAGCAAAAAATCCTATTGTATGATGGATCCTAAAGAATATAAAATAAATATATCACCTCATCAAAAATTAAGAACACATATCTCATCACAATCAAATTGATAATATGTTTAGTAGTATTTCTTTTAATTTAGTTATTAACCTTTCTAGTATTAGGCTTGATGACCATTTCAATAATATACTTAGTAAAATTTTAGGTTATGTAGTTATCCCAAACTGCATTCCTTATGAAGACTTTGTGAGCAATATTGAAGCCAACATAAGGGAACTTCAAAAAATTGAAGATGAAAATATGCATAAAGAGTGTGGAAGAATTTGAAATAAGCCATACCACCTAAAAAGAAAAACATCACAAAAGAAGAATGGTTAGCCTTGAAAAATATTTAAAAAGGCAATAATATTATCATTTCAAAAGCAAATAAAGGTAATGCAACAATTATTCCAGATGGATATGAATATGTTTTTTAAAATATGGAGTCTCTTAGTATGAGTGGAAGTTGTAAAAAGGTATCTTGTGACCCCTTAGCCTAAATTATTAGAGAATTCAATAAAGTGATTAAAACTTCCTCTCTAGATAATAAGGTAAAAATAAGACCAACCCTAGGAGAATCTATCATGCCAAGGATAGACATAGCCTGAAAGAGGGATAGTGTGCTACTAAGACCAATTATTCTCCAACTTACACCTTAGCAAATTTTTTGATAAAAAAATAAAAACCTTTGGTTGACAACACATTTTCATTTGTAAAAGATTTGGAACTTCTTATAAAGAAAATCAAATAAATAAGAGTAGAAGAAGGTGATTTTTTAGTTATATTTGATGTACTTTCTCTTTTCACTAAGATCTCTATAGATGGGGTGATGAATGTGATAAGTAAACTAGTTGATCAAGACACTACAAAATTGGTCAAACTTTACCTAAGAT
Source organism: Wollemia nobilis (assembly GCA_028583015.1). Taxonomy (NCBI): domain Eukaryota; kingdom Viridiplantae; phylum Streptophyta; class Pinopsida; order Araucariales; family Araucariaceae; genus Wollemia; species Wollemia nobilis. Next base: position 3,771,545 of record JAQPPZ010006183.1, on the reverse strand, counting down.
CAACACTCTTCATATTTAAAAGATAAATTTATGAACAAACTAAAGGAATAGTTATGGAATCCCTGCTATCATCGATAATATCCACATTTTCATAGAAGATTTTGAAGTGAAAACACTAAATAAGTATCAATTGAAAACCTAGTTTATGAGATAGATTTATAGATGATATTTTGACTAATTGGCTCATATAAAGAAATAATTATTTAAATAAGTTATCACATAATATAAAATTAACCTTAGAAATTGAGAATACCTTTCCTAGATATTTTGATTCATAAGAAGGAAGAAGGTACATTACGACATGGTGTGTATAGAAAGAAAACACACTGATATTCACTTAAAAGCTGAATCACATCATCATCTAGCTCAACAAGTGGTTGTACTTAATACATTGGAAATTAGGACATATAGGGTCTTCAAAATATAACATTAAGAAGATGAAAAGACATATCTTTTAAAAATATTTAAGAGTAATGATTAGACAAAAAAAATCTACAAGGCTTTTAGAAGGGAGAGCAACAAAAGATAAAGAAGGGTAGATATTCAAACTGCATTATAATTACTTTACCATATATCTAAGTAACATTTGAAAATTAGCAAGAATCATAAGGAGACATAATTTAGTTGCAACTTTCAAACCTACTATGAAATTAAGAGAAATGCTAAATAGAGATAAAGATAGAGTAGATCTTAAAATCTATAAATATGTCTATAAAATTGCTTGCTCATGTAGGATGATATCCATAGGTGAAATTAGAGAATCCTTAAAAAGTGGGTTAAAGGAGCATCAAGTTGATATGCAACACAAAAAATTTTCCAAATCAATATTAGCATATCATTTGTTTATAATAGGCCATCATATTTATCTAGAAAAAGTCAAATTGTTGGCAAGAGAAGATCATTGAAGAGAAAAGTGAATGAGGCCTTAGAAAGTGAAAAACTACACTTGCATATCAATAGGGAAGAAGTTTTTAATATTAGTGCATCTTGGAAACCCCTAATCCATCACATAATAGAAAATTATAAAGCCAATATTGCTACATATAGAAAATATTAAAAATACCCTCTCCATTCCCCTTTGTAATGGTTCCAATATGGCCATATTGGCTATTTAGCTCCACCACTAGGTTAATTAGTAGGCCTTTGAGCATAGGGTTAGGGTTAATATGATTAATCGACAAATATGAGGAATTTGGTGATAGTTTAGATCATCAGAGAATTTAGATTTAATTGCATATTCCATGCAAGATACTTCATACTCTCAAAGTGACTATGAGACTTTACCCTCTTTGAGTGGCTAGATACTTGCTTTCCTTGGATTTTGAATTTCCTGTTGCATTATTGGATTGGATTTGCTACTACATTATTGAATTGAATTGTTGATTTCATTGAAGATTTAATATTTTGGTGATATTTTTTTTGCTATTATAAACTATTTTTATAACAAGTGGTATTAGATTATGATTCTGACCAAGTGTGGATCACTCTTTGGATTGCAAAATTTGGCAATTTTTATTTCAATTTAAAAAGAAACCTTGTTGTGCATACAAAAACTATATTTCTTCTAATCAAATTAGATTCAGGGTTGCTCTAGCTCAACTACTATATATCTAATATGACACACCCAACATTGCATCCAAATTCCCCTTTCATTTCCAACAACTTCTCATCTCCATTTGCACAAGACACCTACAACTTCTTTAACTAGAACATATTTTCCAAAACTCAAGAAGAGCAAACTCAAAAAAAATTAATTCTTCATGCCTTCTCATGTGAAGAAGTCCCAAGAAAAAGTATAAGGTATTTATTCCCAAACAAAACCATAGGATTCGTAGTCAAAACCAACCTCACACAGAATAAGAAACACAAAAGTTTACATTCTTGCATTGTTACAACTATTTACCCATGGAATTATTTTTTACCAATTGCATTTCAACCTACATTGGCAATGTCATACAAAAAAATATAGCTTTAATTTAATCGAGAGATAAATCCTCATTATGTTTCTAGGCTATGTGTTTCTATCGTTCACTCTCCCACCCTACGCATAAAATACTACTGATTCTATATAATATAGCACAAGCAACCAAAACCATATAAGGCAAAAAACTATTTTAATGGCTCTAATAGTTTTGTAACCTCACATGCATTTGAAAATTGATGCTAACACTACGATAACCTCCCATATTTTATAGGGTTAAGGACTATTTTGGTTGTATTTTCTTCTAATTTTATTTGTATATCCTTGCTTGATTTTCCTAGAATTTCATGTTATATTTCTTCTAACCCATGTGTCTACATTTCTATGCATACCCTCTTCATATTTAAACCCTAATTTCCCTTTCCTATAAAAAAAAAAACTCTCCTATGTGTTTATCCGATCATCATGTGGTCTTATACCTTATTTTTTGATTCTCTCCCTTTCCCCCTTCTTGCTCTCTTTCCTTTTTAAATAATAATCCCACCCAAACACATCCCCTCCAACACTCTCTATGTGTGTCATTTTTTACACACATCCCCCTCTCATTCTCCTTCTCCATGCAAACCCACCCCATCCTTATCTCCTGCCCCTATCCCTCCTCCATCCCATGTGTCTCTTCCCTCAGCCCCTCTCCTCCTCCCTAACACACACATACATTCTCTTTATTTAATAAAAGTATAAAGTATATAAATCTAAAAAAAAATCCCTCCATGTGTCTGTCCCATATTCATGTTTGCTTCCCCTTTATTTCATAAAAGTATATAAATAAACCTTAATTTAAAAAAAAATTAATATTATATATATATAATAAGATAAATAAAATAAAAATATATGTTTTATAAATAAATTAAAAAAAGAGAAGTATCAGGTGTGGTTGGACCCTTGTGAAAGACCTATCATTTGGTGATCGTCTCTTCAAATTTATCAAAGTGCATAAGTGAACCTACTACTGCCAGTAGTTGGACACTAATCAATGGTTTATTACAACATACTACTTTTTTGGAGGTGTGTATGAGTAGAAAGAAGCACCAATCTAGAAATCTTGGTAAGCATCACAACACTTCCACTAATATCAATAGTTTTGACCAATGTCTTCTTTTTTACCTAAACATCATGGCTTCACCTCCACCTAACACTTCAAGATATTCGTCTCCAACCCCTAATAACCCTCCTAATAACCTAGCCACTCTAAATACCCTTAGCACTCCATCCTCTACCCCTCTAAGTGATATTATACTTCTCAGTACTATTGACCCTGGTCTGCATAAATATCTTTCACATTAGGAAAAAATGATTAATTCCATTAAAAATTCCTTGAAAGAGCAAAAATATTTAATTACAACCATTACAACACCTTATTTAATCAAGCTAAGTCCCTAAATAATATTGAAATATTCCTAAATATACCTAGTACTATGCCTCCTCTTGTCCAAGGGTCACAAAAAAACTATCGGGCTCCAACATTTGACCATTCATCAAGCACCAAATACTAATGTTCTTCCACAACAACCACCTAGTCATAATCCTCCAAATTTTGGCTCTTATGACCTAGAATTTACCTCTGATTTGGAATCATGGACAAGATGTGAATCTAATTTCCTTAAATGGCCTCAAGATATTATAGTTCCTCATATCAACATGCCCACCTTTGAAGGTGTTGATCCTCAAGGATGGTTCAAAAAAATAGAAGGCCTTATCTATTTGTACCATGATATTGAAATAGGGCATGCCACATTAGAAACTTCTAAGTTGGATGCCCAAGCTTATCAATGGTTATTATGGCAGATTCACCACCATGGTGGTCTTATTTTGTGGCCTAACTTCAAGGAAATATTCCTTCAAATATTTGACAAGGGATCTTCCACATCATATGTGGTACTTCTTGTGCAAACTAAGCAAATATGAACAATGGAAGAGTATTGATCTGATTTTACAAGTCTTCTCACATATCCATCAATTAAGTCCAGTGATGTTGGTCTCAACCTTTTGCTATGGTCTTAGAACAAACTATGGAATTCGACATGCATGATCCCTATATTCTTGATAATGCACAATGTGTATATTTGGTAGTAGAACAAAAGCTCCAAGATTTTGGTTTCTCATATAGAAGTGACTTCAACTCTTATTACCCTTTTTACAATATTGAGAATTTCCAAGGATTCTTCTATTTCAAATGTCAATTGCATCATCCCTGATATCAGGCCCATGAAGAACATCATAACTTTCTATTGGAAGGTAAAACAACAATATGTGAAGATGTATATTCATTGCAACAGGAGCAACCAATAAAAGTAGATGAAGAAAAAAGAGGATGATACCATGGTTCTCTTTGCTTATGCACTTATGGGACTTCAAGCTCACTACACTATCACAATATAGATATTTATTGAAATACAACTTGATAATATGTTGATTGATTCAAGTAGCACTCACAATTTTATAGATAGTAAGATATCCAAGTCCTTGGGATTGTATATCAATAATTTAAATCAAGATAAATTTCAAGTCTTAAGTGCAAATGAGAATACTACTCAGTGTTTGCATCAAACGACTAAAGTTAACATCCAAATGGAAGATTATACTTGGGTGGGTAAACTCTTTACCATGAACCTAGAAAGTTTAGATGTCATTTAGGAGCACAATAACTATCTCAACTCATTGATGTTTCTATTAATGTGTAAAAATCATATGTCAAATGGATAGAGAATGGAAAAGTCATTTTTTTCAAGGAATCTAACCCCTTATCTCCAAGGTGGTCGACTCACATTGCATGTAATTATTTGCCAAAGTTAATTGCATGGAGGTTTAATCCTTAAATCTATCTCTTCCAATACTCAATGAAGAATGTGGAATCACTCTTCAACTTGAAGCAATATTATAGTGTAAAGTTCATCACCTTCGATCTTGGAAAATTTAGGAGTTCCTCATCAAGTGGTAGGACCTTCTAGAAGAATATGCTACATGGGAGCTTGAGAGTATTTTCCAGTCTTTTCCAACTTTGAGGACAAATATTTTTGAGGGAGGGAACCATGTAATGGTTCCAATATAGCCATATTAGCTATCTTTATTAGCTTAGGCACTAGGTTAATTAGTCAACCCTTGAGCATTAGGGTTAGGGTTAATATGATTTAATCTATAAATAGGAAGAATTTGGTGATAGTTTATATCATCGGATTATTTGGATTTAATTGCAACTTCTATGACAGAGACTTTGACCTCTCTGAGTGGCTAGATATTTAATTTCTTTGGATTTTAGATTTCTTGTTGCATTATTAGATTGGATTTATTGTTGTATTATTGAATTGACTTGTTGATTTTATTGAAGATTAATATTATAGTGATATTTATTTTGCTATTGTCAACTAGTTTCGTAACACCCCTCCTCCTCTCTCTTTCTTGTGATTCTTTTTTAATTATTATTTTTTAATTTATGTTGTTGATATGTTTTGTAAGTTGGTTCTAAAATCCCAAAATATAACTTAGGGTTTAGGGTTTCAGCATCTAAGAGTACACTTTGACTTTGATATAAATTGTAGATATTAGGTTTAGCTTTATTATAATTGTTTTTTTAATTTATTCACATAATAAATATGATCGTCACTATCATGATATAATGAAGATGTTAATAATTGTAATAATGTATTAATAATATTATTATTATATTAGTAATAATTTTAAAGTTATTATTGTAATAATAATAATTGTATGATTTTATTATTGATTAATTAATTAATAATCATAGTGTAATAATAATAAGATTTATTATATCGAATGGTATTAGTTCCACCATTTTAAATCCTCAACTTTCAAGGAGATCTAGGCTCAAATCTTGCCAAGCAATACATGCATGATAGCCAAGTTGTCATACAACTATGTGATGATGATGTAATACAGGTGGGGCCATATCATTCCCATATAACCAATAAAAAAAAAAATTATTATAATATTACAATAAGAAGAACATAATTTATTATCATAGTATTATAATATATATATTTCATGGTAGGCTGTCCGGATTTTTATGGCTACCATAATATTTTGTGTTGTCTGCCTTGAAAGCCGCCACACAGATATTTGCACAATCCGCCCCTATAACCACCATGCCATGATCATTTAAAACCTTTTACACCACTGAAAGCACCAAGAAAGGGACAAGCGTTCAATTCGACGAGGCCCGAGATTTGAATCTTGGACCTCTGCCCCCTTACGGGGTTTAGGGGAACCAATTGGTCTACACATCGGACCTTATAATAATATATTTTTACTATTGAGTATTATAATAATATATTAATCATACTATTATTAGTTATTTAAAATGTATGAATAGATACTTACACAATTTAAAAATATTATCATACTTTGTATAATATTTAAAGTTAAACATATTTACCACCAAGATGCTTGAGTTGTATTGTAATGTTCCTTGGATGTATTCTAAAAATAATGTAGTGATTATAGGAAATTTAGAAACATGCACTATTACATAGGTTATATCCTATTGTATTCCTCATCAATTAACAACTCATGTCCCATAGGTCGTGAAGTGTGAAGGATTAGGGTATTTTCCTACAAAATATCTCATCTTTTAGGAGTCATATCTTCGCGAAGAGTTATCTGATGTAGTTTATTCTTGGACCAGCTTGTGCATAATTTGAATAGCTTTGAATACAAGCAATATTGAGGGAGATACAACCTTGTGAAGTCAACCATTCGGAACAAGGGCAATGACAATTTTTCAAGTCATGAAAAATAAAATTGCAAATATTTTCCAACTAGGTTTTGAATGATGGGAAGAGTAATGAAGGGTCATGACTTCTGTGAGGCAAGATATTCTATCTAGATAAAGAAATTTTTAGCTAACTTTTTTTTTTTCCTTTATTTATCTTAGAAATTGTGCATGAAAATTTTATAATTTTTTTATCAAATATTATATTTGCTATAGGACTTTTAGATAAATTTAAATAGATTTTGAGTTTTAGTTTCCTTTCCATGGATTTATTTATAGTTAAATCCTTAGAATCATATCTAGTGGTATAGGTTAGTGAGTGTACATTAGAGAGATCCTTGTTGATCCAAGATAGAATAGTTTTTGGTAAATTTAATGGGTATTTTTTAGGGGCTTTAGCCTTGAGAAAATGGATTGATAGGAGTTGGAAGTCTCCAAGCGTGATTCTATCATTTCTTCCCAAAGGTTTCTTCCTAGCAATTTTTTGTTCTAGTAAATAAAGAAAAAGAATCCTGAAAGGGGGTCCTTGGTTTATGGGAAGAGCAGGACTCTTCCTTACCTGCTGGTATGAAGGCTTTTAACCTGAAAATGTAAATCTATCCCTAGTACCAGTCTAGGTTAGTATTTTTGGGTTGCCCATTGAATTTTAAAAATATATATACCTTCAAGGCAATATACAACACTCTAGAAGAATTCCTTGAGATTTCAAATATGACAAAATATGGATTTTTGGCTATTTATGCTTGAATATTGGTCATGATTGATATAACTAAAGCTTTACCAGAATCAATCATTCATAAGTATGGGGATAATATGTGGACCCAAAATATAGATTATGAAAATATATCTTTTATATGTAGAAGATGTCATGAGGTGGGGTATACTAAGAGATCATGCCCTAAGAAGAGCCCAACAGAATCATTTGTAGAAAACTGTAAGAGAAACTTACAAATGGTTATGGATGAAGATGGTTTTCAATTTCCAAAAAATTGATCTAGAAAATAATAGAAAATAAATAGTGGAGATAAATAAGGAAGGATATTGGAATAAATACCAACTCTTTTGAGGCTTTAGCCTATGAAGAAAAAGTAGATCAAAACTTAGTGGACACAGTACAATAATTTCAACATATTAACAAGGAACTGTCGATTCAGAATGATCCTAATTTAAGGAAGAACATTCTCAGTGAAACTAAGGAATGTGTCTCATTATATTTTTAAGACTATCTTGAAGTACCATGCACCATTTAAGAGAAAATAATTGGTAAAGAAAATGCAGTTTTAGAAGTTAATACATCCACCATTAATAAGGAAATGCCAGAAAATGAGCAAGATAAGTCAAAAGCTTCTATAATAGATCCAAGAGAGAATAAATATGATGAAAAAAATTATGAAAGAATATTTAGGAATAGAATAATAAGACCTAATCCTGATATAGGCAAGGCAAAAAGAGAAAAACCCTCAAATTATCAAGCAAGATCTAGGGAAGCAAGAGCAAACATAGAGAAAGGAACATAAACTAAGTTGGTTGAACTTCTATTTACCAAACAATAAATTAATATTCGTAATACGTAGGAGGGTCAAAAGCCCCCAATGAGACATTATTATCATCTCTTGGAATATAAGGGGTGCTAATGCACCCTCAAAGCAGAGGTGTATTGGGGACCTATGTTTAAGTAATGAACTTGATATTATCAATATCCAAGAAACTAAAATGACAAAATAAGAAGTTTCAAAAACTATGAAAGTAGTATCGGCAAGATGTGAATGGAATGCTATGGATTCTAAAGGAGAGGCAGGAGGGATTCTAACTTGTTGGAATCCTTCTAGAACCTCTTATGTAACCATTCAAAAAACTAGGCATTGGATAACCTCTTTAGTCACTTAGAAGTTTAGAATGGGATTGAAGCCTTTATGATAAGTAAAGACCAAGAAACCTAATTCATGATCATTGGAGATTTTAATACCATAACCAAGTGTTAGACCATAATACATCATTTGGATAATGTAAATGTACCACCTTTGGTACATAGTTATAGTAGGATATTACTTTAGGGGGAAGTTAGCTAGTTACTTCAAGCAATGTAATAAATTCACAAGTATCAATGTGCAAGGTGTCCTCTTGTACAACTAGGTAGAGTGTTGTCCAAGGAATCTATCTTCCTATGTAAATGAACTTATAGAGACATATCAATATATCAAGTGCATAGTAGTAGAGAGTAGTAGATAGTAGTAGAACTATTGTATGGAGTGCAATGTAGTTCTTTAGCTTATATTAATGGAGTGACCATTACCTCCATACTGCATTCTATTTTCATCACTTTCTATTTATAGTATATTTTAATCATATTGTAGAATCACTCTCTCATATTTACTACATCTTATTAGTACCTTTGTTAGATCCCTCCGATTGCATATATTCTCAAAAGCTAACAGTGGTATCAGAGCCATGATGAATTGAGATAATTAAGGAGATTCACCATTGATGTTGTGGGCTTGCATATTTACAAATTGGATTTGTCATTGTGCATCGTTGCATGCAAAAGTTACCATTAGAAAATAATTGATAAAAAAGCCACAATAGGTCAATAGGATTAGAGAGAGTCATATGAAATATTGAAAGGACTGAAATAAATCTCAGTTATAGAAATTCTAAGATTACATCTGGCTAGAGTCTTTCCATAGAGTTGCAGGAAAACTCGTGAAGACTAGGACTCAACATTCATTCCACTAGTTTGATGGATCAACTAGTTAAGACTATTTAAGGATCTAGATATTTTCATGCTAACCATTATCTAAAGTTCTTTGTTGTAGAAAAATAAACATTGCAAAAGAGAATCCAGGAGTAGAGTCTTGGTGAAGTTTGGAGATTGGAGATCTCCATTACTAGATTGGAAAAACTTCACATTGCAAAAAAGCCATAAAAGCCTTGATACCAAATAAAGGCCATAGAAGTCTTGATCTAGAATTATAAATTCTTTTGTTCTAGTTTCTAACTACTTGTTGTTGGAAAAGGATATTCAGAAAAAATATGGGGAAGCTTCCTACAATAGAGTTAGGAATAATATATTCTTAGAATCATTCTAGCACTTACAGCAACAAGAAGACTAAAGATTATATAGATCTTACAAAAAGAGGTCCCATTACAAGAGTTGTAAATCCTGTAGATTGTAGAAGTAAAGAAAAGTTAACAATAGTCTTATAGCAAACTCAAGGAATAAAAGACTCTATAAGACGAGTCAAGGAAGAGATAGGATATTGGTGATATCCATTCAAGATCAACACCTACAGAGTGCAAAAGTTGAAAATGCCACATAAGCCTTAATTTTGAAGAAGACTTCAAAAAAGAATTCCTAATTCATAAGGAGAATTCCTGATTCAAAAGAATACTCTAGAGAATAGTCCATGAAATATGAGATTGATGATCTCCATTAAAGCCTAAAAATTATATAAGAAAAATATCAACAAAGTCTCATTCTAGAATCCAAAAATAGCAAATTTTAGAGATTCGAGAAGAAGATCTCATCACCAACAATTCCAGAAGAAGAAGGTTGAATAAAAGGTCTCATATAGAAGAGTAGAGAAGCTGCAAGATAGAAGACCTTGGAGAGGTCTCAAGGAGAAAAAATAAGAAGGCTTGGAGAGCCTTATTGTAGAGCTCATAGAAGCATCATCAAAATATTTCCTAAGAGAACTCATTGGATAAATCCACTACCAAGGAGAATCTCCTGATAGTGAATGACTTAGGATAATTATCGTCAACCAAAAACAAGCCCAAGAGAAGAAGAATTTGGAAAAGAGTGTCAAATATTGAAGAAGAATCCAGTGAAGACCTCAAGATATTCAGAATCTTGAGAAGAAGAAGAACCTGTTTGAAGATAAAATTCAACAAGCAGATTGAAGGAATATTCAGACAAAAGAAGCCTACCAAATCCAAGATATTTGAATATTACCTCTTATAGTAAGAAGGCATATATCAGTGATAAGAGTTCTCTAAATATATAGCAAAAGATAAAAAATCACTGGAAGAATCAGGCCACCAAACCCTAGGCTCAATATAGAAAGTTTAAGACCACAATTTGGTGAAGCAAGAAGCTATTCAGGACAACCAACAAGAAGCTACGAATTCATCCATTACAAGGCAACAACTTGTAAATCAAACACCAAGATCTACATTTACTTTAGAAGTCATTAAAGGTAAGCAACTTGGGTGCAATTAGTTGAACTTTAAATTAGGGTTCATTATCAAAGGAAAAGGTAACCATATTTAGATTAGATTTGCAAAGGAAAAGGGCTTATATTATAGTCTTCAAGAAAGTGCAAAAAGGAGAGTTCATTTTAAAATATATTTGCACATTAAATAGGAGTTGGATATATTTTGAAAGAAATAAAATTATCACCTAACTATTATCTATCTAGAAAGTAAGAAGACTACATCCTACAATATTGATTGTAGTGAAAATTATAGAATATTCATTAAGGGTTCTTTATAGATTACTCTTAAAGTTGTTGAGATTATTAAGTGTATTTGAAATTATTTTGAAAGTTTATTTATAGGAGCAATAAGGTGAGATTATTGTTACCATTAAAAGTGCATTATTAATCCATTAGCACTATACTAGTTGATCTTTAACTAGTTACTCTCAAAAGGGTTAGTTTGTGTTTGTTTATTGTTAAATATCAAGGGCACAAAACCAACAGATTATCAAAGTGTCTAGAGAAACTATTTGGTGCACAGAACCTGCAGTGTTTCATGGCCCAAAGAAGCCACCAAAATCAAATCAGATTCCTCCAAGGAGTGGAGAATAAATTCATTATCAAAAATAGTAAAAGAAGCTACAAATCGAGAGTTGGTGAGTCTCATATTCGAGGTTTACTTAGGCTATTTACATAAAAACATTTAGTGTAAATATTACTTCTACAAAAGTTTCTATGTATGCGGTTATTGGCTTGGGTTTATTACAAAAGTAACCAAGCAAATAAGAGAGTTGTCTAGCAAAGGAGACAACATCAAATAAGCCCTTGCCTACAAGAAAGTTGCCATTAAAACCAATAGAATAGAGTGCAAAAGGAGGTGCAAAAAGAAGGTATTCTATTTACAAGTTTATTTACATTATCTTACACCATACCAATCTATCTTACGTAGGAATAAGGACAAGGTTTAAGTGCCACAAAGGCACATTCTTCACATGGAGAAATTAGCTCAAAGTGACTGTGTAAAAGCATCCCCCAAGCAAGGTAAAAGAGCCTCTCAAAGGGCTCATATAATCCATAATTTTGGATAGTTGTATCAAAGTACTTACAAGCAAATACATCATAATGCAAGGGAGGAGAAATATTATTACAAGGGCAAATACATTGTAGGTTGAAAGGAGGAAAAACAAAGCACAAGAATAAATGATATACCAGCTAGGCGTACGTCCACAAGGAGCACTCAAGGGCATCATTAAAGTATCTCAAAACTCTACCAAATCACTTCCCATAGCTACCAAAGGAGTTGTTCACAATCCTAGCTCATAGCCACCAAATTTTTAATAGCATTCATAGTTGAGTTTGTAGCAGACTTCAAAGTGGTATCGTAGCAGCAAAAAGAGAGCATTTAAAGCTCTTTGTCAATAATGGTAAAACGTGAGGCATTCATTGTCCAAATATTGTAGTCAAAGAAAATCAAAATTCAGCCATCATTTGAGTTCAAGATAAGCATTAAAAACATGTCAATTTCATCTATGCCCATATGTTGGAGATAACGGTCAAAAGGTACACTGAGAGGTTGTCATGTATGTCTAAAAATCAACACTGAATACATAGAGGTTTAGAGCATTACATAGGTAATAATTTACCTTATTCTATTTCTTTCATTAATAGGAGTAATAATGGTATACTATAAGGTTTAAAACTATAGGGAAATCAACCATATTTGAAACAAAATTAAAGGATAATTATAGCTTAATATTTAAAAATTAAACATAGAAGAAATAAGGATTTCTACCTGGAAATTTTAAAATTCCATTATTGCAAATATTATTGTTTTCTAATATTCCAAATTAGGGAGTTATAAGGAATACTACACCAAAGTAGGATGTTGGAATTTAGAAACATTAAATATCAAATATCAAATATCAAAAGCTATAAAAGAAGGTTCATTAGGAATATCAAGAGTTGGAAATTAATTGGTATACTTGTATCGAATTTACATTAAAGGGGCAAAAGGAATACAACTATTAGAGCCTCATCAAATCAAAAAGTGCTTAATTCAATAGGAGAAATAAGGAGTAATATAAGTTGAATTTGGTATTTACAAAACTTTACAAAATCAACCTAAAATTGAGCTACTTCACAAAAGGCACTTTATCACTCATACAACATATCCAAAATCACTAGGGAGACATAAGGCATTCTACAAAACATAAAGGTATCATCAAATCAATACTAGGGAATTTAAAATGGGACCACAAGGATCATCATGGCATCAAATAAATTCTTTCTTGCAGAATCCCAATTACTTAAAGGTCCAAACTATTTTTCATGGAAAAATAAGATAAAAGCAATCTTAGTATTTGAAAAAAAGTGGGAGATAGCTCAAGGAATAGGAAAAATACCAAGCACAGGTGATACTAAGATTCAGAAGTTTAAAGAAAAGGATGCAAAAGCTCTAATTATAATTTTCTTTGCTATCACTGATGAAATACAACCTTATCTTAGTTTAGCAAATACATCTATAGAAGCATGGAAAAGCTTAGATAAAATATTCAAAGGGAAAAATAAATCCACTATCTTTCATCTTCAAACTGAACTACATTTCCTAAAAATGAACAGTGGTGAAAGCATAGAACTATTCCTAAGGAAAGTAGCAGATATTAAAGGGAAATTATTAACCTTAGGAGAAGAGATTAAAGATGAATTTCTTACTCAAGTAACCATGAGAGCACTTCCAGATAGCTACAAATATTTGGTTACATATTTACTAGTCCTAAGTAAAGATACTTCTTTTGATGACCTAATCAATATTCTTAAATAATATGAGGTGAAGAATACAATTAAAGATGAAATGACTAAAACTAAATTGGCATCAAAAGATAATACATAGGGAAATATTGCTTCATCATCAAAAGGATGAATAGCATGGTACAATAGGTATTGTTAGGTATACAAAAAAAAGGTCATAGTACTAACTATTGTAGATCTAATCCCAGAAATAAGAATCAAGGAAATCAAATGAATAATGGAAGCATATTTCAACCATGATAATATGAAAATACTCCTAATCAAAAACAAGTTTAGTGTCCAACCAACTATCAAAAACATAATCAGAAAGGACACCTAGCTTAAAGAATAGAAGAAATTGAAGAACTAGAAGAATCTATAGATAATTATCAAGTGAACGCTCTTTCAACAAGAACAAAAAGTTATGAAGACTACTTGCTTGAACAGGTTACAAAGAACAAAGAAGAAGAATACAAACTCTAGGCTCAAGAAGAAGATCCATATTGAAGATTAAAATCTTCAATACCTAAATAATGTAATACAAGGGGGTGTTAGAGTTAGATCATATTACATCATTTGGGTAATGTAAATTTACCACCTTTGGTACATAGTTAGAGTAAGATATTAATTTAGGGGGAAGTTAGCTAGTTACTTCAAGCAATGTAATAAATGCACAAGTGTCAATGTGCAAGTTGTAATGTGCAAAGTGTCCCCTTGTACAACTAGGTAGAGTGTTGGCCAAGGAATCTATCTTCCTATATAAATGTCCTCATAGAGACATATCAATATATCAAGTGCATTGTAGTAGAGATTAGTAGATAGTAGTAGAACTCGTGTCTAGAGTACAATGTAGTTCTTTAGCTTATTAATGGAGTGATCATTACCTCCATACTGCATTGTATTTTCATCATTTTTTATTTACAATATATTTTAGTCATATTGAAGAATCACTCTATCATATTTACTTCATATTATTAGGACCTATGTTAGATCTCTCCCACTGCATATATCCTCAAAAGCTAACAACAAGCTAGATAAAAACTTTGGGGGATTTAGGAAATTGACCCAAAGTATGAAATATTTCTCAACTTTTATTCAAAACAATAATCTATGGTAATTTGAGTTTGAAGAAGACAACTATACTTGGACCAACAATAGGAGAGGCCAAAATATAATAGCAAAAAAATTAGACAGATGCATTCTCTCAGATCATTGGCTAGATGAAGTAACTTGTGCTAAAATTAATACTTTAGCAAGGATTGGTTCAGATCACTAGTCAATAAGAGTTAAAATGGTGGTAAGTGAATTAAAAAAAAGATCATATTTTAAATATGAGCAGATGTGGGAAGACCATCCTTAATTTGTTGATATGATAGCTCAAACATGGAATTATTTAGGTAATGGTAGGTTGTATGCTCTTCCAAACCAAATTAAAGTTATGAAATATAGATTAAAATAATGGAACAAGAACACCTTTGGAAACATTTTTGAGAAAAAAAATGAACTAAAATATAAACTTTCAAATTTCTAAAAAGGTGATGATAATAATCCAAGGTTAGAATAAAGGGAGTTGCTTAGTGAATATCATTATAATTTGAGTAAGGAAGAGAAATCTTGGATATTAAAATCAAGACAGACTTGATTAAAATAAGGTGATAAAAATACCAAGTTTTTTCATAGGATGGCTATAGTATAGAAATCAGCTTCCAAAATTAGTAGAATTAAATCAATAGAAGGGTTTTGAATTGAATATCATAGTGAAATTAGAAAAGAGGTAAAGTTGTTTTATCAAAATATTTTAGGTTCAGAGGAGACCGTAGTTCTTAATGATAAACTTCTTCAAGATGTTCCTTCCGTTATTGCAAATGAAGACAATAGGAAATTGATGGAGCCTATTACTCTAGAAGAAGTTTATTTACCTCTTTTCTCTTTTAATAAGGATAAATCCCCAGGTCGAGATGGGCTCTCTGCAGCTTTTTAACAACATAATTGGGATATAGTGAAGGGTTATTTATTGATGGTAGTGGAACAATCTAGGGTAAAATAATTCATACCTTATTAAATAAATGCAACATATCTTACCCTAATTCCAAAAAAGAAGGATGTTGAATTGTTTGATTCTTTTAGACCCATAAGCCTATGTAATATGGAATATAAGATTATTTCCAAAGTGATGGTGAATAGATTAAGGCCATTGTTAGATAAAATTATTTCAAAATATCAAGGAGGATTTGTGAAAGGGAGGTAAATTCTATATGGGATCATGGTAGCTCATGAAATTATACATTTAGTAGCTTCAAGAAAAGAGAAAGCAATGATCTTAATACTTGATATGAGTAAAGCCGATAATAGGGTTAAGTAGGATTTTCTTTTTATAGTTTTATATAAGTTTGGTTTTGAGAAGAAATGGGTTAGATGGATTAAATCTTGTGTCTTTATATTTTTTTATTCAGTTTTGGTCAATGGGTTAGTGATAGAATATTTTAAAGCCAAGAGAAGCCTTAGACAAGGATATCCTCTATCTCCTTATTTTTTTATTATTATGGTAGAATTTTTTAGTAGGAAATTAAATAAGGCTTACAAATATGGGCTTATAAGTGGACTCGAGGTTAGTAATAACATCGATAACATCACCCATCAACAGTTTGTAGATGGTACAACCCTTTTTGGAATGGAAAGGATAAATGAGGCTAGAGCTTTGAATAAATTTTTAAAAGAGTACAAAAAAGCTTCAGGGCAAAAATTTAATAAGACTAAATCCAAAATTTACTTCCTTAACACTCCTGCTATCAAAGTAAGCATTTGCAGGTTTCTTCAAATGGAGGTAAATTTACCAACAACTTATCTTGGGATGACTTTATTTGAGGGGAGAATGAGGATAGATTTATGGAATCTAGTTATTAGTAAATTTTAAAATAAACTTCCATATTGGAAAGGTAGATGGTTCTCATTAGCAGGAAGAGTATAGTTAATTAAGTCATTCTTACAAGCCATTCAAACATATTATATGTCATTGTATTCTATGCCAAAATCAGTTGAAAAAAAGTTTAATCTATTATGTGATCCTTTTTATGGTTAGGTTTACATGATAAAAGAAATTTTCCTTTGGTGAAATGGAGCAAGTTGTGTGATGATAAAACTAAGGGAGGTCTTGGTTTAAGAGTTCTTACAGATGCAAACTTAGCTCTTAGGGGAAATTTTTTCAGTAGATTGTACAAAGAGAGTCAAATAGAACAAGCAAGAATTCTTCTAAGTATGTTGATCCCAATGACCCAAGTTTAATATTTACTGCATTCTCTCTACCAAATGGTTCTGCTCTTTGGAATGGTTAAAAAAATCTATTGATATTATGATTAAATGTTTAAGATGGGTGGTGGGAACTAGAGAAAAAAATTATATTTGGATGGATACTTGGTGTGATAAAAAACCACTCAATTTAGATCCAATTTTGAAACCTTGGATGAAATTTCCTCAAGACAAATATGGTGATAGGGTTTCAAACATCTTGTACAAAGATCAAGAAGGAAGATACAAATGGAAAGAATATTTTTTTACAAGTATACAAGACATTGATGCTAGGAGGCAATTGAATAGAAAGATAACAACTGTGATTATTCCAAGGGGATCCAAGGATAAATTGATTTGGGAGTTGAATAGCTCAGGAGAATACACAACAAGAAGTAGATATAATGTTCAACACCAACAAAATAATAATGTCACTAGAATATGGAGAGATATTTGGGATAGCCCAAGCATTCCTAAAGTTAAAATATTTGTTTGGCTAGTAGGTCATAGAAGAATTTTATCCTGGGATAACCTTATGAAAAGGGGTTTTCATGGTCCCTCTAAATGTGTTTTCTATAATAAGGAGGATGAGAGTACAGACCATCTCTTGGGACATTGCTCAATAGTCTAGAATCTATGGCAATGGATTCTTAATATATTTGGTAAATGTATGGTTATGAATAGCAGAATTGAATATTGGTTAAAGAAATGGTATAGCACTTATAAAAGTGAGGCTTTACAGACAATATGGGATATATCAAAAGATATAATACTTTGGACTATATGGCTAGAAAGGAATAGAATAATATTTAAAGGAATGGAAAGCAGTTTAGAGGTAATAAAAAATCAGATATGTTTAGCCATAGAGGAGTCTAAACCAACCCTATTAACTCACCCAGTCCCTAATTTGATAGCAGAGAGCCTTGATAGATGGAGTCAAGTTATTAAAAGGAATTATGATGTTGCGTACAAGAGAAGAAAACTGAAGGAAAAGAATATAAAGTGCAAACCACTAGATGTGGAGTGGGATAAATTGAATTTTTATAGAGCATCTAAAGGAAATCCAAGACCAGCAGGAGGAGGAGGAATAATTAGAAATAATAAAGGAGATATTTTATCTCATTATGCTTTTAATAGTGGATTTAAGATAAATAATTAAGTTGAAGCTTGGACAACTTTAGAAGGATTAAAAATATGTAAACAAATAAAATGGAATAGAGTATGGATGGAAGGTGATTCTGTCATAGTAATTAATATAATTTTGAGAAAAGCAAAGGCTCCATGGAACATACAAGAGATAATTGTGAAAATTCAATATATTGTTAAAGAGTTTGATGAAATCAGGTATACACATATATTAAAGGAAGGAAACAAATGTGCAAATAAGCTAGCCAATAGAGGGGTTTTTATTGAGGAACGTGAAGTTAAATTCTCTTTTCCATGGTTAGAGGAAGTAGAAAGTTTAGTTGAAGCTGACAAAAAATTTTGATTCCCTGAATCAATTTATGATTAAGATTTAATTTAATGTTTTCCATTGGTATTATCTACTTTATTTTGTAACAACAATATGTTTTCTTTTAAACTATTTATTATAATTTTTTTGGTTTCTCGTGTTTTAGGAAGGAAACTAGCAAACCAGATTTGGTAAAGCGGACTATGATAGTGCGATGTTTTGGAAATATTACTCTACTAAGATGCAAGGCATAGATAGTAGAGGTGAAGTCTTGGCATTGTGAATGCTGCTATAGGAAAATATCTAGATAGTTTCTAAATTATGGATTAATTGTATTCATACAAAATTTTTAAAAGATCGAGAAAATGAAAATCAAGAATTCAGACATTTTATGTAAAATTATGTAGGTTTATAGCTATAGCATCTCAATTGAGATGAAAAGTGTATCTATTTGTAAACTCTCAAGCTCTAAATAAGAGAGATGTATTTTTTCAAGGGTGGGGGACCCGAGTACAACTCTTTATTATCCAACAAAATAAAAAAGTTACACATTTATTTTATTTTTATGTTTTATTTTTCAGTTTTTGAATTGCATTGTGTATGAAACTTTTTTCTTTTAGTTTTTACTTTATTCTTATTTTTATTTTTAAATATATTTTTTAAGAGTTGCATGTTGTCATTATTGTTTTTTATTATTTTTAATGCATTTTTATTTTGATAAATTTAACAAAAATCTAATATTGAGATTTTAATGTTAACTTTAGTTTAGTTTACTCTTTAGGTTTACTAATACAATGAAAGTCGACTATTAATAAATTAACCTCTAAATTTAAGTAGGTTTTGAAAAAAATTATTTTTATAGAAGATCAAACTAAATATTCAATGCAACTTTACATGATTTTCTCACTCCTGATGATGAGAAAAATAAATTTCTTGAAAACATCGAGCAAAAAATCATATTACACAATGGATCTCAATTTAATATCTCAAGCTTTTTGATCTCCACCTACAAGAAGAATCTAATTAGCTCTTATCCTATTAAGTATTCCTTACTTCAAAGCTACTTTGTTGGATCCCCATCAACCATGAAGGTTAGAAATGAAAGGAGGATGCTTGACCATTATATATCTCAAGGATTCATAAGAATTCATTCTCTCAAGGACACCAATTATCTTCATCAAGTGTCCAACTAAGAGGTTAGTACTCTCTATCTATCCATTTTCTTACATTACTTACTTTCTTTCACTATATTCACTCAATTGATTCTATTAGTTAGATTCTATTTCTACTCTACTTGCACTTTTACTATACTACTCATCCTATCAAAATTATTCCTTTATGATTATTTGTCTACTAGAAACTACACCAACCTACCCCAAACCTACATTATTCTTCTACATTTTTACTTGTGTTTAGCATAACCTTGTGTTTCCTTCTCTTACAAGATGTAGTGACTTCCTTGGCTTGTCTAAATCTAGGCAAAACATATATGGTAGTTTGCAAAAGAAGGCAAAATGTTACTAGGTACCCCTCTTTATGGGTGGGAGACTCCATTCTAG
This sequence comes from Wollemia nobilis, assembly GCA_028583015.1. NCBI lineage: Eukaryota > Viridiplantae > Streptophyta > Pinopsida > Araucariales > Araucariaceae > Wollemia > Wollemia nobilis. The sequence continues at coordinate 3,751,558 of JAQPPZ010006183.1, read as the reverse complement.
AATATATTTTCTTTGATATTTTCCATGATGTTCTTCCATTTCTCGCATAAGTGAATGCTAAAGAAACTATCACTCTCTTGGGATGTAGATTCACATGACACTTTAGACATTTGATCTATATATTAGAAAGTTTTACAAGTCCCAATTCCACAAGGTAATAAAAACTTTGTTTGGTTTTGGAATTACCACATGTATAACTAATTTACCTTTACCACATGGAAACATTAATCACCATCCACTCATGTCATTAGTTATGTCACCATATTGGGTCACTTGACATGTCGTTCATTAAGGCATGTCTAAGAATTTAAATTTTTTATTATTTTCTTGGCACCATTTACAACTTTTAATTTGCCTTACATCTTGGAAGTCAATTCCATTAATAGCACTAGTTAAATCCTAACAAAACCAAGGGTTAACACCATTTTTATTACCCTCACTATAATTTTCATTTGTCTACAATTAAATTTACCTTTTTCACTACATCAATTTATATTAGTAAAACTTGCAATCATCTTTGACCTAATTCTTAGCTTGGTGAATTTAGTCTAAAAGTGGTATTAAATTATATTTTCAATTTGATCATCAATTAGACATCAAATTTGAGGTAGGTTTTCTAAAAAATTACCTAATAAAATTCCTTTTCCTACCTTTGAGTGTATTCTTTCCCAATCCCTTGTCATCTATAAAAAAGAGTTTTTGATTACTTGAAAAGGAAGACTTTTGCCTAGTTTGTTATTTACCTTGTAGTTTACTTATCATTCCTTCTAAATTCTAAATCTACTACTTATGTGTTTTAATTTTAATAAACTACAAGAAGGAAATATGATGTTTGATTTGAGATTTTTTCATAGGAAGATTTTTTTTTTAAATCAAAATTAGAATATATTTTGGATAGTGTTTATAGTTTTTTCCCAAACTCGAATTTCTTTCCAAAAATGAGGTTTTGGGGATTTACAATTTTTTTACAAAAGACATAGGTTAATATAGATCTTAGATTTTCTCCTTTTTAGTAAAATATTTTGTCCTTCACTATATAATGAGTCCATTTAAAATTGTTTTTTTTTATTTACATGGTGGAATCAATAGCCACCATGATTTAGGGCAGGCTGTCCGGCTCTTATGGTCGCCACAATATTCTATGTTGTTCACCCCAAAAGTTGACACATAGTTCTTCATGTAGTCCGCCCCTATAACCACCATGCCATAATCATTTTAAACCTTTTACGCCAATAAAAGCACCAAGAAAGGGACAAGCATTTAGTTCGGTGAGGCTTGAGATTTGAATCTTGGACCTATGCTTCCCTTACGTGGTTTGGTCAAACAAATTGGTCTACACCTCGGACCTACTCCATTTTTACCAAGAACAAATCTGATCAAAGTATTAGTCCATTTAAAATTGTTACCTTGGAATATCCTTGTATTTTTCCTTTGAAAAGTGTATTACATGTCTTCATGGGTAAATGTGAACTTAATTTCTACATGTGAACTCTTTGTAAATTTCTTACCATTTTCCACATTTTACAGTATGCATTCATAGAGGCTTTTGTGTGAATCAACCCCTATCACCTAACTTTTGTGTGATTCAATCCTATCACCTAGCTTTTGTGTCTTAGCCTTTATTTTCCAATAATATACAACTCTATTAAATATTTCCCAAGCGTATTTTCATTTATGGAAGTGAGGAATCCTTCCTATAGGATTAACTCATATACAAATTTAGAACCTTGTCTCCTACAATTTCTTTGATTTGTAATTCTTTCAAAATTGATAATTCTTATCCTTTATAAAAATGGATAACTCAAACTCCAAAATGGCCTCATTTGCATCCTAAAGTTTCATACTCCATAGTACACAATGCATGATCTATTGAAATATTTACAATTATCTATTCTTCTATAATACTAGAAGCAACAACTTTAAAACAAAGTCAAAATATTTATTTTTTAGAGTTTGAAGATTAAATATTTTTGCACATATCCTTTGTGACTATGGAAGTTATATGTCTTACTTTTGTAGACACCAAAACCTAGCCACTTGTCGTCCATCTAGGTCTTCCCATCATTTTTTCCTTTTATTTATGTATATCTAGGAATATTTGTTAAATATATGTTTAATATTATATTTTATATATATTTAATAAATTTAAATATTATATATGTGAATAAATCCTAGCCATCCGATTTGAATTAATCCTATCCATCCATCTACATCAATCCATGCCACATACCTGAAATTAATATCCATCCTCTTATGTGTTTTAATCTGAGCCACACAATTTGTGTCACTCAAACCCTAACATACCCTAGTGTGGATTTTTAATAGGAGTCATTTTGATGGCTCAACCCCTAAGTGATTTGTATCCTGAGTAATTTACTAAATCTCCTCTGAGTCCTAAGCCATCTGAGAAGTCCAAGCATCCTCGCCATTATTCCTCGCTCACCATAGCCTTTGCATCCATCACGACCTGTTTCGCTTAGCTAGATTTGTTTTTGTAGATTTCTCCTCAGCTATCGAACACCTTCAGGTGCTTTCCCTCCATCGCTAAGCACATTTAGGTGCTTTTTGCTATTCTCAAGCACCCGTGGGAATTTTTTGCTATCGCCAAGCACCCACGAGCATCTCAGACCAAATCTCTACAACCCTACTAGCCCTTGGGAGATGTTAGGGCATCGTCACACCTATTTCCTACACTAGTTATATTAGATCAGAAAATGGTAAGTTAAACAAGGTAAACATTTCATTGTTTTATTTCATTCCATGCATTTTTAGTTTTCGTTCACTCTATTTACATCCTATAGCTAGGGTTTTTGTATTGATTATAGAGGGCCTAACATTGTGGAGCCTCATAGTTGCTACTAACCTATTTGCTATTTCCTTGTGTGTAGATCTATAAGTGTTACATCAGCGTTGTGCAACTACTTAAGCTAGAGTGGCCCAGTATTGGATAACATGAAGTCCACTCACATTTGTTAGGATTAGAAGCGAGATTGAAGACACCACCAACATTGTTTGGTAAAGTTTCATAGAATCCTTGCTATTGTAAATGTTTATATCAAAGAAATCAATTCTTTCATTGTAACATTGGAGATTTGAGGCTCCCCCCATATTAATAAAAATATCTCTTTTTGTGCAATATTGACTCTTGATTTCAATTTATCTTATTATATGATTTTTGGTGTTTCGCTTTTGCATCTACAATGGTGATCATGGTAATACCCCAAAGTTTTTCTCATGTTGATTTACCTTGTTACTAATTTGTTGTTTTTTGTCTCATCTTGCAGGGTTTTTAGAAGCGCATATTTCATAGTTTTTGTTGGATTTGGGATTTCTGAGGATTTGCAAAAGGTTGCAAAAGGTGCATGAATGCTCGACAACACTTAAGGGACATTAAAAAATTCCTAGGTGCATTTCAAAAATACCTAAAGGTATTTTATAGAGAGTAGAAAAAACATAGGCTTCTAAGTAAGTTTACTATCAAAACCCTAACTTTTGATTTTATGTATTCTAGCACTTTTATGTTTTTTCATATTTCAGGATTAAAATGAACATCATTAATAAATATGGTAAAAACCAAATCATTTTAGTTGCATTTTAGACATTATATTAATAACTTCATTCTTCACACATTTTTTCTTAAATATTTCTTAATCTTCTGGTGTGTTGCATTATTGTTTGCATTTGAATTATCAAGCACATACATTAGTTTGCATCCTAGGGTTAGAGATTTCTATTTCTGTAAGTCTAAATAGGAACATTATCAAGATACCAAAAGTATCCTCGTACTTGGGTGATTCCATACAGAGGACTAGACAAACCCCCTAGTTGTCTAGAGCAGGTTTTAAGCGGTGTACTTTACATCCTTTGAAGAAATTGGTATTATGGATATTGGATTATGATTTAGACTATCGAAAGTAGTTATTTTTCTAACATTGTATACACACAATAGAAAATTGGAAACCTTTAAAAAGAATCACACACTTCATGATTCACATTAAATAATAGTGGTTGGATTTCATCACCAACCATTACTTGAGATTTGGTGATGGTGGCGTTCATCTCCATCCACCAATCTCTACCCTTAAACACCTTAGATTACCCCTGAGAAAAATTGCTATATTTCATCACCAGCAAGAATTTCGTTGCCTCATCCAAACCATAAGATTCACCCATTTAATTCAGACTAGCACATTAAAACACATGAAATCAAAATCTAAGAAAATGAATTCATATTAAAATGAGATAATCAATGAATGAGGTAAGACACATTTGTTGAACAAACTTAGAATTGATTGATCTCTATTTTATTTTTGTGAAGTTTCAATTATGCATTTGATTTTACTACATAATTTGTATTTGGTTTATTTGCTTATGGTATTAACAAGAAAACAAAATAAATAATTAAATCAAAACAATTCCATGTTACCTTCATCCACCTTCCCCATCACTTCTGTGGTATATGCTCCAAATGTGATACGAGCAGATTTATCTACAGGTCCCTCACATTCCTTATCACCCACAACCTTTCATATGGTTTTTCCCTAAATAGAGTCAACATCACCAACCATTGATCACCACATTACCCATATAGACATGGCATGAGTAGAAGCTCTTATGAAGTCTTCTAACTATGCCTTCAAGTCAGTCCCCAACTCACCTAGACAAGACCCTACTTTACAACAAGAACTTGTTTATTCTCAACCACCATCCAACTTTACCCAAGTGTATACTAACCCTATTTTTGAGGTATTAGTTGCACCTTCCTCTCATGTGTCTATTCTCCAATACACAAGTGCTCCTAGCACTTCCATCCCATCTTCATACACATCCACATACACTAACCCCTTGTATGAAGCACATGTAAATGATGCTTCACAAGTTCCAACCTCCCAAGTTACCATGCCAAGTGTAACTTATTCCCTAGCCACATCTTCCATGCCATCTACCTCCATAAATTCCATTTATGATAGAGAGATTAACGAAGCATAAGAACATTTGAACAAATTGCTTAAGCAACGTCAAAATGCTCAACATCAAGTGCAAGTTAACCCTAAGTCTCTACCAAAATCTACTCAGACTATCCTCATTAACCAAAGTCCATCATGGACACCACAATCTTCCATGGTTTCATCCCTACTCCTCCATTAAGCCATACCAATACCCATTCCATTCCCATCCATCATACCAATTTCATTCCCATAGGCCAACCCAGCCACAGTCCCCATGCATTGTCCCCATTCCAAAATTCCCCATATCTTCATCATCAATCACCTCATCATCAATCCCATCATCATTTAGTTACCCCAAAATATTTTTCCAACACACCTCCTCAAAATCATCAGGTAATTCAGGGCTTCCACATTCCTAGGGAAGACCCTAGAATTAAGGCCATGCAACAACAAATAGATCAATTGATACAATATACTCCTGATATGATAAACTAGAAACCAACCTTACGTCAGATAATCAAACAACCTATTCATCCTTCGGTACCATCATTGCCATATCTGATAGATTTCATGGTGCCAAAGTTTGACAAATTCAAGGGAATTGAGGATCCCAAAGAACATGTAAGAACATTTGTACACTCATGTTTTAGAATTCAAAATGACAATGCTCTCATGCTTAGAACATTTTCTCAGACATTAGGAGGTGCCATAGAGTGGTACAACCAATTGCCTAGTCATATTTTTTATACTTTCAAATAATTGGTTGACTAATTCTTTGAGCATTTTATCCTAAATGTTAGAAAGAAAGTCTCATTGTCCAATGTCTATGCTTTAAGATAACATGACGATGAGTCTATCTATGATTTTGGAAACCATTGGAGGGTTTTCATTACCAAATTATCACTCACCCTACAAATGGAATAGCTTATCAAACTATTCACCAAGAGTTGTTTAAAACCCATCTCCTGGATGCTTCAATTACAGACATATCGATCATTTGAAGAAGCTCTAACACAAGCTAGTGTCATTGAGGAAATAAAAATCCAAGAAGGCATACTTAAGCCTAAGAAAAATGAATGGCAAAATAAGGGCTAATATAAAAGCAATTATTTTGGTCAGTCAAAATCAATACAAGCCACTTCATTCAGTCAACCTAATCATATTAATCAAGTGGTCATGAGCCAACGGTAATGGCTCAACAACAATCAGTGCAATAGCCACCATAACAAATTTATTATCATGTGGTACCCTTGGTAACTCAAGCTATGCAAAACATAGTGCCAGCTATAGAGAACCATCCCCAATGATAATATTTTGGATAAAATCACCAATATACCCCCTTTGTTGAGTCATGTGCTTCCCTTTTTTGAAGTTTGTATGACACAAACAAACTTTCCTTAACCAAAATCAGACCAGATGATCTCGCTAAACGTGGAAAACATTATAGAGAATATTTATTTTGTCCTTACCATAGGCAAAATGGGCATGATATTAATAATTGTCATGTCTTCAAAGACATCATTCAACACCTTATTGACTTAGGGACCATCTGTTGGAAATTTGAGCAAGTTTTGTTGTCATCGATGTCAAGAGATTGTTGTTTCAGTTTTGTCATCATTAATGTCATTAGGTGGTTTTTCCAAAAGGCAATGAAGTTTTTAAAAGGAATAGGATATAATATTTATTTTTAATATATATGCCTAAAGAGGACTACAAGGTTGACGACCCAAGGAAAGAGAATCAGGTTAAAATTAAAATAATAATATTATAACATTCGATATTATAATATTTCAGGCAAAAGGATGAGGTGAATAAAATGAGGTCCAAGGAATTATTAAAATAATATTTCCTTGAAAAGACCCATTGAGCAATTCTTAAGGAATTTAATTTAATTTATTTAAATTAAAATATTTTAACCTTTGGTTAAAATTTTAATTTAAATAAATAATGAGAGCCTAAAGTTTAAGTTTAAATTTAAATTTATAATTCGAATTTGAGCCGACGTCAAAGCACAAAAGGACAAGGTGTATTTAAAGGGGAATCTTATTTTCCCCCATCCATGCATTTGAACACTAAGGTTATGCAAGAAAATTGTGTGCTACTTTGTGTGTTGTAAGAAGAGGATTTCACAAATTTTAAAAAGGATTTGAGGGCATATGTTTGTATATGTGTATGTGGCATGAACCAAACATGTCATAGCATTGGTTAGCACAAACAGTGGCCAAGGATTTTCTATTTCATTCACAAGATAGAGGTTGAGGTTTCGAATCCCCACGTGATCATTTTTAAAGAGGAGGAGGTTCTTTTGTTCGTTTGGTGAATCTGCGGAGGCCATAAGAAAAGGTGCATGAGTTTAGGTGCTTGTATAGGTGTGTGACCCAACGGTAGCCTAGCCTTTGGGCTAGAGCACTGTGGTGGTAGTTGGTCACGGGTTCAAAGCACATCCAAGGCGTGTGCTAGTGTTTTACAACGTGGGCCAAAGGTGTATGAGGTAAGAGCATTATTTTTGTTTGTTTTTATTTGTGCCAAGGTTTTGGGAGGCACATGAGTTATAAAGGCCACGTGAAAATTTAGATAGTGCCTTGGGTGAAATATAGGGAGTCATAAGGTTATTTGGAATATTTCATATTTTTGTGCTTAGAAAAATAAATAAAGGTTGGAGTAATAAGGGTTAAATAAGGAATTAATTTTTATAAGTTGAATATTAATTTTTGGAGTTTATAAGGAGTTAGTAAAGGAACTTGATTTTTGAATATTATTTTGAGAGTTTGGAGATTATAAGGTGTACTTGAGATTTGTTATTTTTGTATGGTAAAATAATTATTGGAAAATTATTTGTGTGGAGATTTTGAGATAGATTGTTGCTACCTAACCTTGAAATTGGCAAAGAAAATTTGAGTGTGATTAAGACAGGTTTTGAATACATCTCCATAAAAACAAAAGGTATGGGCACATAATCCTTATGAGTGAAATATTGTTGGATTGAATGTTGTGAAATACAAAGTTGGAGTGAAAAGGATTGTTTGATAAGCATTGTTGAAAATGTTTGAGTGAATGTTCATGTGCATGATTTGTGGATGTTGAAAGAACATGAGTATCATTGTTATGTGAAATTGAGAACTATCTTGAACTAGGATTTGTGAAATAACATAAGTATAATTGTTATGTGAGATTGAGAACTATCTTGGACTAGGATTTGTGAAAGAACATGAGTATCATTGTTATGTGACATTGGAATCATCTTGAGTCAAAGTTTGAGTTCCATAGTGTGAGTTGTTGGAAGTAAAGTGAAACACTTGGTTAGGGTTTGTAAGCAAGTTGTGTTTCATTGAGTGGATGTTTGAGTGAGGTTGGTTGAGTATTTTTTTTAAAGCATTGGAGTGTTAGTTCAAGATTTGTGAAACAAATTATTCTTTATTTTTGAATTGATTTGAAAGAGATTTTGAAAGTGATAGAGTGATTTGTGAGTGTGAAACATATTGAGTCTCTTACCATTCTCTATATGTTTATATGGTTAAACAAGATTCTGAGTGAAACTTGTTTGTGTGAGTGAAGAGATTTTTTGAAAGAGATTAAGTTGAGTTTTGTATGCAAATTTTGTAATTGATTTGAATAAGCTTTTGTGAAAGCTTGTGGACAGATTTGAGTAAGTCCTAGAGGGGACTTAAGGACAGAGTTAAGCAAGATTTTATGAAATATTGTGGGCATATTTGAGTAATTCCTAGAGGGGACTTAAGGATATATTTGAGTAAGCTTTTGTGAAAGCTTAATGATATATTGGTGTGAGCTTTTGTGGAAGCTTACGAGCATATTTAAGGCAAGTCTTTGAGAATACTTTCTGAATAGGTTGGACAAGTTCTAGAGAGGGCTTGTTGGACATAATTGAGGTAAGTCTTGATGAATACTTGTTGAGCATATTGGACAAGTTCTAGAGAAGACATGTTGGATAGAATTGAGGTAATTCTTGGTAAAGACTTGTTGAGTATATTGGACAAGTTCTAGAGAGGACTTGTCGGACAAAATTGAGGTAAGTCTTGGTGAAGACTTTTTGAGCAGATTGGAAAGGTTCTAGAGAGGACTTGTGGATAAATTTTAGGAAAGTCATAGTGAATACTTGAGATCATATTGAGCAAGTTCTTGAGAGGACTTGTGGATAGATTTGAGATAAGTCTTTGAGGATACTTGAGAGCATAATTGATTGATTTATTTGTTCAATATTTGTGGTAAGTCTTGAGGCAAATCTGAGCAGAGTTGATTTGTGATTTGATTAAGCTTTGTGTTAAGGCTTGTGGATAGATTTGAGGACAGATCATGGTGTATATTTGAGGACAAATTTATGCCATAGCAGAGACATATTTTGGTGCAAATTTGAGGGCAGATTTATGCCATACTAGAGATAGAATTATCAGTAGATTTTTGCTAGATCAAAGGATAGTGTTTAGTGTAAATTTGAGATAGAGATAGAGTAGATATAAGAGTAATATTTGGATGTGATAGAGTATAGGACAGTAGTCTCCACTGGATAGAGATCCATTAGCCAAAGTAGTGGATGTAGTAGTCTTCTAGAAGATCATCAGCTAGAGCAGAGGAGGAGTTCTCTTGTGGATAGAGATTTACAAACTAGCAGAGGGGAAAGAATTCTCTTGTGGATAAATATCCAAGAACTTGATTAGGGTATTGGTATCTCCTTTGGATAGAGATCCATAAAAATTGTAATAGGGAAGGATTCCCAAGATATTTGTTGAGAAAGTTTTAGTGAAATATTTTCTCTATGAAGTAGCCCACATTGGATGAACCACATAAAATTGGTGTCTCTATTGTGTGTAATGATTTGTGCATTGTTTTGATTACTGTTGTTGATATTTCCATTTATTATATTGGATAATATTATTTGGGAAAGAATAGTAAAAAGTGATCTTATACTATTCACCCTCCCTCTTAGTATATGCTTGTGTTCTTCAATTGGTATCAAAGCGGGTCCTTCGAAAGAGTTTAACAACTTGAAGGAAAAGCTTACAAGAACACAAATGGATTCTCAGAGTGGATCTTTAGGAAATAAAGCACCATTGTTTTATGGGAATAAATATATTTTAGAGTGTGAGAATGAAGATTTACATGGCACTAGGAAATGATATATGGCAAGCAGTTGAGGATGGGTACATACCGCCAGCTACTCCACCCATAGATAAATATGGTAAGCTCCTACAACTGAATAATTCAAAGGCAATGAATGAAATCTTAAATGGTTTATGTGAAATAGATTTTGTAAAAGTTATGCATTGCACATCAACAAAAGATATTTGGGATAAACTGAAAAATATATATGAGGGAGACAAAAATGTCAAGATGGCAAAATTACAAAATCATAAGAAAATATTTGAAGACCTTAAGATGAAGGATGAGGAAGACATTGCTACATAATTACTTCATATGGATGAGGTTTTTAACTCCATGCAAGAACTTAGGTTTAAAGTGGAAGAATCAGATGTTTTCAAAAGGTTTTAAGATCACTCCCTAAGAGGTATAGTGTAAAGGTTTCAGACATAGAAGAAACAAGAGATTTTGAAACTTTTACAAGGGATGAGTTACATGGAATTCTCACAACTTTTGAGATGATAATAAAAGAGGAGTCTATTACCCAAAAATAATAAGCCTTTAAAGTTACAAAGAAGACAAAGGGTAAGAAGTCAAATTCAAGTAATGAGTCATCCAGTGATGAAGAAGCAAACTATGGAAGAAGGAACAAGGACACAAGAAAACACAAAGGTATGAAATCAGTTAAGTGTTTCAAATGTGGTAAATATTTTAACTATGCATCTGATTGTCTAGAAGCTAGAAATAGTAGTGGTGATGAGAAATAGGATCATAAGAACAGGGAAGCAGGAGAATCTAGGTACCAAAAGAGAAACAGGTATGGACAAAACAAGCATGAAAACAAGTTTTTCTAAAGGCATAAGAATAATTTTTATGTAGATAAGACATGTAAGGATTCAAGTGATAGCGATGTAAGGTCCTTAGATAATGAAGAATAAGATATTCTATTTCTGACAGTAGAAAAATAAGATGTTAAGAAAAAGGTAAATAAGGAACAAATAATTCTCAAGTATTTTAGGTGTGGTAACTTTGGTCATCTTGAATATAGTTGTACAAGGAATGAGTTCAATTTTAGTGAAGAAGAATATAAATATGCTCTTGAAGGTTCAAAAGAAGAAAGTATTCTTATGGCAATATAATAAGAAGGAAGGGATTTTAGTGGAGATAAATAAAAAAAGAATGAAGATGATCTTGAAAATAAAAGAGTAGAGGAAGAATCAGAAAATTCATAGGAAGGAGAAGTTGATCTTGAGTGTGAGCTTATTTCTGCTCTTAAGGAATTAAGAAAGGTAAGAAAGCAAAACTCAAAACTCAAGATTCAATTTCAAGAATGTGATGAAGAGAAAGGAAAGCTTATTGAATATCTAACCAACTTAATAGCTAAGACAAGGCGATTTAAAGAGAGGTTAGAGGCAAAGGTTTTAGAATGTGAAATATTAGAGCATGATGTAGCTTCATTAAGGAAGAAAGTAAAAGAGTCTAAAAATAATCTACATAGGTTTGGGAGAATCTCAAAGACCTTGGATAAGATTATCAAGGTATAAAGATCTTCATAAAACAAGTCAAGACTTGGTTTTGAACAAGAACATAGAGAACAAGGAGAGGACTCAATCTCAAGCTCCAAATAATAAGAAGGTTCAAAAGAAGAGAGTGTAAGAGAGAGTGAGACTTCTAAGGATAATTTGAACAATAGAAAGTTCAACAAGAAAAGAAACAATGCACAAATAAGGAACATATGGAACATAAAACTTCACAAGGAAGAAGAGACTAAGAGACCAATGGTATCAAGGTAAGTTTTCTTCAATGGATGATGCTTATCATATAACAGGTTTGGTCACAAGGCTACGCAGTGCAAGACACAAAATATAGGGATATGGTTTCACCAATAGAAATTTCAAAAATGGGCATCTATTTCAAGGGTATTGCTACTCTTGTAATCAATTTGGTCATAAGGTAGTGAATTGCATGGTTCATGATAGGAATGTATATGGCTTCACCCAGAGGAACTTCAAGACATTTGCACCTTCAAGGAACTACAACTGCTACAGCCCAAACCTAGCAGTCGGCTAGGTTATCCACTTGTTTACAATTTCATATATATATTAGAATTAGTTTTTCATTGATTAAAAGATATCATATATTTATTTTTTATCTCTGCATTTATACTTTGCCTCAACGGCGGGATCTGCCCTCCTAGTGGCAAAAGACTTGTTATTAAATATTTCATTCTATTCGCTTTCGCATTCGTTTTACTATCTGTTCTGATTATAGCATTTCCATATTAGATTGTTGATTCTGTTCACAGTAGAAGGGAAATCCTTCCAAGTGGTATCATTCTGGGAACGATCGAGCGGTTTCCTGTGCATACGGTCACCTTTGCACGCAGGGGAGTAATTCGTTTACCAAGCGCAGTAATTCGTTTACCAAGCACAACAGTACACTCGCTGAAATCGTTGTCGAAATCACCGTATTCAGCAATCTCGCCACGACTGGAATCTCGTGCAGGCTCGCGGTTGGGAGTTCACGCAGGCTCGCGACTGGCAGTTCGTCGAAATCGTTGAATTCTGCAGTATCGCGGCTGAAATCTTGCGCAGGCTAGCGGTTGGGAGTTCCGGTGGAATCTAGAGGGTGGAAATTCCCTAAAACAACTTCTAATCCTCGGCACAGTTTAGCAAACAACGCAGCATCGCCGTCCACCAATCACAAGGCGAGAAATTAGAAAATTTTGCGCTCAGCCTAAGGTTTGCGACGCAATTAAAATTTTTTAATTTTTAAACAGGGAACTATTGTCCCACATACGCTGTGCTGCGTATGTAAAGTGGTTTATAGAGGCGTCGTCGTAATAAAAAGAGTGTGACTTAGGTCACACGGCCGCCTCCTATCCTCGCGCGAAGGTCCTCATTTCGTTTCGTGTCAGTCATCTCCGTTGGTTTCGTTTCGTGTCCATCGTCTCTATTTTGTTTTGTCTCAGTTTCGTGTTAGTCATCTCCGTTTCATTTTGTGTCAGTCGTCTCCGTTGGTTTTGTTTCGTGTTAGTCGTCGCCATTGGTTTCGTGTCAGTCGTCTCCGTTGGTTTCGTTTCGTGTCAGTTTCGTGTCAGTCGCTCTCCGTTGGTCTCGTTTCATTGTCCGCTCTCCTTAGTTCGTCGTGTCAGCTAGTCCTGAGTTCGACGTGTCCGGTTCGTTCACGTGCCAAAAGTCGTCATTAATAATTGTGTCAATTGTTGGTCTGTCCAAAGTTGTTGTTAAAGAGATGAGCCAGTAACCAATTTAAATCCGAGGTGAGCCAGCAACAATTTCAAATCCGCGTCGCAGTTGGAGCGACAGTTGAAGCGGATCCCACATTTTTGCTTAATTCAACCGACTTTTGCGATAGTTGAAGCGGAATCCTTGCAGCTTATGTTAACAAGTGCATGAGCAAACAGTGGAACAAGGGATCTAACGGTCGATTATCAAGCTCGGACACGACCAATAACAACGCAAGAAGACCTAATCGCAGCCCAGGTACTAAAAATTCTCTTTCTCCTTTTAAAATTGGTAGTTATAATCCACATCATCCACTAGTAGATCCGATGGCTACTAATCCTTCCCCAACTCACGAAAACATCACACAAGGAAACTCAAGTAACTCAGCCATGTCTGATAGGGAGTCTCTTCGATACTTACTAGAGGGTATGAACGAAATTGGTCTCCTCCTAAAAGACCTTGTGAAAGCACAAAAACAGCCTAATCCCAATACTAATCCCCAAAATCACTCCCATGCCCAACGGAATGAAGAAAATGTCGATCCTAATGATGATTGGCAACAACAACGAGGTGATTCGGATAATTACAAGGATCCCTATCAAAGACAATGGTATAACCAAAATCAAGAAAGGGACACGGGTTATCACCAACCAAGAGGCCCTAATATTAATTTTCCACGAATTGATATGCCCACTTTTGAAGGTCATGATCCTCGTGGTTGGTTAGCCAAAATGGAAGGCATCCTTGACTTATATCAAATTAAGGAAATTGATAGAGTTCCTTTCGTCGCATCAAAATTAGGCACCGAGGCCTACCAATGGTTTGTATGGCTTAAACGAGAGAATGAAGCTATTATTACTTGGAGAAAATTCACTACCTCTTTTTTAGAAAGATTTGACGACGGAGCTACATCATCCTACACAGTAAGATTGTTATCTCTTAAACAAGAAGGGTCAGTTAGTGAATTCGTTTCGGAGTTTACCAGTTTACTACCATACACTTCAGACCTCAGTCCCGACACAGTGGTAGGAGCCTTTCGCAATGGTTTGAAAGAAAGTATTCGAGTGGAGGTAGACATGCACGATCCAACCTTGTTGAACAGTTGTATAAGAATAGCCAAGTTGGCCGAGAAGAGACATCAGTTGTCTGCAAGGCGGGAAACGTATAGTCGTCCCTCATATCGCAACAATTCCTTTCGTAGAAATGATCAACCATCAAGATATTTTTGCTATAAATGTCGCACTCATCACCCCAGGGAACAAGCATGTGCCCAAAAACAAAACTTTCATATTGAAGGTGATCAATGTGAAGGAGAAGAGGATGAACCTTACCAATCCGAAGAACCTATGCCAGAAGACCTACCATGTACTATAGACGAAAAAGAAGAGGATACAATGGCGATTTCAGTGCATGCTCTCATGGGTTTAACCGCCCACCATACCATCAAGGTACCAGGCTTTCTCCGCCAGAAAAAGGTGAATGTGCTAATTGATTCTGGTAGCACCCACAATTTTATCGACATCAAAACAGCAAAAGCTTTGAATTTATTCATTAACTCTTCCAACAAAGACAAATTCCAGGTTCTAGTGGCCAACGGGGTGAACGCACAATGTGTTGGTCGCACATCTCAAGTTTCCATAAATATGGGAACTTATACCTGGTTAGGATCCCTTTTTGTCATGAATTTAGGGAACTCGATGTCATTTTGGGAGTTGAATGGTTGGAAACATTAGACACGCTTAGCTTCAACTTCAAAAAATTATTTGTGGAATGGAAGGAAAATGGACGAGTCATTCGCTTACAAGGCATTACTACTCCTCCATCACAAATGGTGAGCTCTCATAGTATGGAGAAGATGTTAAAAAAGGGTGGATATGGGTTTATAGCTCAAATTAATTGTTTGGAAAAACAATCTTCAGCAACTTCGGATATTATTGCACCTGAGTTACAAGATATCATAACACATTACGAAGAGGTTTTCCAAGAACCTCAAGGATTACCACCTAAACGATCTCATGATCATGCCATCCATTTGATGCCAGGGAGTGTCCCACCTAACAGTCGTCCTTATCGCTATCCTCAACCACAAAAGATAGAAATCGAACAGATCGTTCAGGATTTGTTGGATCATGGAGTCATTCGTCACAAGCACTAGTCCTTATTCCTCACCTGTAGTCCCGGCTAGACGAAAAGATAACTCTTGGCGTATGTGTCCTGACTTTCGTTCTCTCAATAAACTCACTATCAAGGACAAATTTCCTATCCCTGTCATAGATGACCTATTAGATGAGTTGCATGGTGCAAAATTTTTTACAAAATTAGACCTTCGCTCTGGCTTTCACCAAATCCGTGTTAGAGAAGAAGATATTCCCAAAACAGCCTTTCGTACTCATGAAGGTCATTACGAATTTTTGGTCATGCCTTTTGGTCTCACTAATGCACCATCCACATTCCAAAGCCTCATGAACCAAGTGTTTCGTCCACTCCTCCGTAAGTTTGTGTTAGTTTTTTTTGATGATATTCTCATATACAGCAAAACATGGACGGACCATTTACATCATGTGGATCAAGCCCTTCACATTTTACACAAAGAAAAATTATTTGTTAAACGTTCCAAATGTTCATTTGGTGTTCAAGAAGTCGAGTATCTTGGTCATATAGTTTCACACGAAGGCGTCAAAGTGGATCCCAATAAGATTAAGGCAATTCAAGAGTGGCCTTTACCTAAAACCATCAAGAAACTTCATGGTTTTTTGGGTCTCACGGGCTACTATCGCAAGTTTGTACAAAATTATGGTAAGATTGCAGCACCTCTCACCGCACTCACAAAGAAGGATGCTTTTCGTTGGTCGACAGAGGCTACTCTAGCTTTTGAAGCTCTTAAGAAGGCCATGTGTACAACTCCAGTATTAGCAACCCCCAATTTTCACAAACCATTTATTATCGAATGTGATGCATCAGGAACAGGAATTGGGGCTATATTAATGCAAGAAGGTCATCCATTGGCATTTGAAAGTAAACAGCTCTCCGAGAAAAATTTGGGAAGATCGACATATGAAAAAGAAATGTTGGCTATTCTTCATGCAGTAGAAAAATGGAGACACTACCTAATCAGTAGCCGCTTCATTATCAAAACAGATCATAGTAGTCTCAAACATTTTCTTGAGCAGAGGTTTTCCTATCCGGAACAAAATAAGTGGTTAACCAAACTATTGGGTTATGATTTTGTTATCGAATACAAAAAGGGGAAGGAAAATATAGCAGCCGATGCACTATCCAGGAAATATGAAGATGAAGTAGTCATTAACGCTATTTCAGGTCCTTGCTCCCAATGGGTGAATCAATTACAAGAGGAATGGTTGTCCAATAGCGAAACTGCTCAGATAATTCAAGAATTATCTATAGGGTCCTCTAAACACCCTTTGTTCTCTTATGAAGATAATATCCTCCGAAAAAAGAATCGCATTTACATTCCACACAATTCGGAACTCAAATCGAAGATCCTCGACGAATCACACGCTTCTCCATCAGCAGGACATTCCGGATTTTTGAAAACATATTTAAGGGTCAAACAATCATTTTGTTGGAAAGGATTAAAAGCGAAGTCAAACAATGGGTAGCAGAATGTGAAGTTTGCCAGCGCAATAAAGGAGAAATAGTCAAATCACCAGGATTGTTACAACCTTTACCCATCCCTGAACGACAGTGGGAACATATATCTATGGATTTTGTTGAAGGTCTTCCAAAATCAGAAGGCAGGACAATTATCTTCGTCGTCGTAGACCGGTTATCCAAATACGCTCATTTTCAGGCTCTACAACATCCATTTTCCGCAAGCAAGGTGGCAAAGGTATTTATGGATTCAATTTTCAAATTACATGGTATGCCAAAAAATATTGTAAGTGATAGAGACCCCATCTTCACTAGTAACTTTTGGCGAGAATTATTTCGACTTAGTGGTACCAAATTGAACATGTCCTCAGCTTACCATCCCCGCACAGATGGTCAAACAGAAGTAGTTAACAAATGTTTGGGTACATACTTACGATGTTTTGCTCAAGATAAACAATATCAATGGAGCCAATGGCTAGCAATGGCGGAATGGTGGTACAACACTTCTTACCATTATTCCATTAAGATGTCTCCCTTTGAAGCATTGTATGGAACTAAGCCTCCAATCGTAGCAGATTACGTTCCTGGTTCATCCAAAGTAGACAAAGTGGATGATTGGTTTCAACAAAGGCAGTCGACACTCACCATCCTTAAGGAGAATTTATTCCAAGCACAAAATCGCATGAAACAACAACATGACTTGCACCGCTCAGAACGAACTTTTAATGTCGGTGACAAGGTTTTCCTAAGGTTGCAACCTTACAAACAAGCATCGTTACGGATAAAGACCAGTCAAAAGTTGGCACCACGATTTTATGGTCCTTACAAAATTGTGCGCCGCATTGGAGAAGTAGCCTATCAGTTAGAACTTCCTTCATCATCACGAATACACCCGGTATTCCATGTTTCCTGTCTCAAAAAGGTAATTGGTCAGAAAGTGCAAGGCCAATCAGAATTACCAGTGCTCGATGAGGAAGGCCGCATACATCTCCAACCTGAAGATATATTACAACACAGAATACGAAGACTAAGATCACGCCAGATTCAAGAATTTCTCATCAAATGGCAAGACCTACCAGAGGAAGATGCCACATGGGAACACGAAAGTATTTTCCAGACATTTCCAGCTTTGAGGACAAAGCTTTCTGAGGAGGGGAGTCATGCTACAGCCCAAACCTAGCAGTCGGCTAGGTTATCCAATTGTTTAAAATTTCATATATATTAGAATAGCTTTTCATTGATTAAAAACATCATATCTTTATTTTTTATCTCTACATTTATACTTTGCCTCAACGGCGGGATCTGCCCTCCTAGTGGCAAAAGGACTTGTTATTAAATATTTCATTCTATTCGCTTCCGCATTCGTTCTACTATTTGTTCTGATTATAGCATTTCCATATTAGATTGTTGATTCTGTTCACAGTAGAAGGGAAATCCTTCCAACAACATTAAGTGTTATAAGTGCAATAATGTTGGGCATATGGCTAAGTGGTGTAGAACAAAATTTCCAAAAACCAGTAGAAATAGGAACATTCAGAGGAATTAGAGGAATCATTTGAGGAAGAAGGTGGACAAAGGAAAAGAGTAGTGCATTCTGAGAGTAGATATACTCCCACCCCAAAATTAACCACCTCAAAGAGAGGAGGTAGGGGAGGGGCTGAGCTAAGAGTATTATCTTTAGCCCCAAGCCCCATAAGTGGCCCTTTGCCATTGATGACAAAGGAGAGAGATTTGAGTTAGGGGGAGAGCATTCATTTAGAGGGAGCAGTTTCTCAAGGGGAGCAAAACTAAAAAAGGTAAAAAAAATGGTTAAAATAAAAAGGGTTGCCATCAATGACAAAGGGGGAGATTGTTGGAAATTTGAGCAAGTTTTGTTGTCATTGATGTCAAGACATTGTTGTTTCATTTTTGTCATCATTAATGTCATCAGGTGTTTTTTCGAAAAGGAAAGGAAGGTTTTAAAAGGAATAGGATATAATATTTATTTTTAATATTATATGCCTAAAGAGGCCTAAAAGGTTGACGACCCAAGGAAATATAAGTAGGTTAAATTTAAAATAATAATATTATAGTATTAGATATTATAATATTTCGAGTAAAAGGATGAGGTGAAGAAAATGAGGTCCAAGGAATCATTAAAATAATATTTCCTTGAAAATACCCATTGAGCAATTCTTAAGGAATTTAATTTAATTTATTTAAATTAAAATATTTTAACCTTTGGTTAAAATTTTAATTTAAATAAATAATGAGAGCCTAAAGTTTAAGTTTAAATTTAAATTTATAATTCAAATTTCGAAATTCAAATTTAATCTGAAATCAAAGCACAAAATGACAGGGTGTATTTAAAGGAGAACTAATTCTTATTTTCCCCCATCCATGCATTCGAACACTAAGGTTATGCAAGAAAATCGTGCGTTGCTTTGTGTGTTGTAAGAAGAGGATTTCACAAATTTTAAAAAGGCTTTGAGGGCAGACATTCGTATATGTGCATGTGGCATGGACCAAGAATTTCATAGTGCTAGGTAGCACAAACGGTGACCAAGGGTTTGCTAAGTCATTCACAAGGCATAGGTTGGGGTTTCGAATCCCCACACGATCATTTTTGAAGAGAAGTAGGTTCTTTTGTTCATTTGGTGAATCTATGGAGGCCATAAGAAAAGGTGTGTGAGTTTAGGTGCTTGTGTGGGCATGTGGCCCAATGGTAGCCTAGCCTTTGGGCTAGAGCACTGTGGTGGTAGTTGGTCACGGGTTCAAAGCGCAGCCAAGGCGTGCACTAGTGTTTTACAACGTGGGCCAAAGGTGTATGAGGTAAGAGCATTATTTTTGTTTTTTTTTATTTGTGCCAAGGTTTTGGGAGGCACATGAGTTATAAAGGCCACATGAAAATTTAGATAGTGCCTTGGGTGAAAGATAGGGAGTCATAAGGTTATTTGGAATATTTTATATTTTTGTGCTTAGAAAAATAAATAAAGGTTGGAGTAATAAGGGTTAAATAAGGAATTAATTTTTATAAGTTGAATATTAATTTTTGGAGTTTATAAGGAGTTAGTAAAGGAACTTGATTTTTGAATATTATTTTGAGAGTTTGGAAGTTATAAGGTGTACTTGAGATTTATTGTTTTTGTATGGTGAAATAATTATTGGGAATTTATTTGTGTGGATATTTTGAGATAGATTGTTGCTACGTAACCTTGAAATTGACAAAGAAAATTTGAGTGTGATTAAGAGAGGTTTTGAAGACATATCTCCATAAAAATAAAAGGTATGGTCACATCATCCTTATGAGTGAAATATTGTTGGATTTAATGTTGTGAACTACAAAGTTGGAGTGAAAATGATTTTTTGATAAGCATTGTTGGAAATATTTGAGTGAATGTTCATGTGCATGATTTGTGTATGTTGAAAGAACATGAGTATCATTGTTATATGAGATTTAGAACTATCTTGAAATAGGGTTTGTGAAAGAACATAATTTTAATTGTTATATGAGATTGAGAACTATCATGGACTAGGATTTGTGAAAGAACATGAGTATCATTGTTATGTGACATTGGAATCATCTTGAGTCAAAGTTTGAGTTCCATAGTGTGAGTTGTTGTAAGTAAAGTGAAACACTTGGTTAGGGTTTTTAAGCAAGTTGTGTTTCATTGAGTGGATTTTTGAGTGAGGTTAGTTGAGCATTATTGTTTGAAAGCATTGGAGTGTTAGTTAAATATTTGTAAAACAAATTATTCTTTATTTTTGAATTTATTTGAAAGAGAGTTTGTAAGTGATAGAGTGATTTGTGAGTGTGAAACATATTGATTCTCTTACCATTCTCTATATGGTTAAACAAGATTCTGAGTGAAACTTGTTTGTGTGAGTGAAGAGGTTTTTTTAAAGATATTAAGTTGAGTTTTGTATTCAAGTTTTGTAATTGATTTGAATAAGCTTTTGTGAAAGCTTGTGGACAGATTTGAGTAAGTCCTAGAGGGGACTTAAGGATAGAGTTAAGCAAGCTTTTGTGAAATCTTGTGGGCAAATTTGAGTAAGTCCTAGAGGGGACTTAAGGATATATTTGAGTAAGCTTTTGTGGAAGCTTAAGGATAGATTGGTGTGAGCTTTTGTGGAAGCTTACAAGCAGATTTAAGGCAAGTATTTGAGAAGACTTGCTGAACAAGTTGGACAAGTTCTAGAGAGGACATGTTAAATAGAATTGAGGTAAGTCTTGGTGAAGACTTGATGAGAAGATTGGACAATTTCTAGAGAGGACTTGTACAGAATTGAGGCAAGTCTTGGTGAAGACTTGTTGAGTATATTGAAAAAGTTCTAGAGAGGACTTGGACAAAATAGAGGTAAGTCTTGGTGAAGACTTGTTGAGCATATTGGATAGGTTCTAGAGAGAACTTGTGGATAAATTTGAGGTAATTATTAGTGAAGACTTGAGAGCATATTGAGCAAGTTCTTGAGAGGACTTTTGGATATATTTGAGGCAAGTCTTTAAGGATACTTGAGATCATAATTGATTGATTGATTTGTTCAAGTTTTGTTGTAAGGCTTGAGGTATATCTAAGAAGAGTTGATTTGTGATTGGATCAAGATTTGTGTTAATTTTAAGGATAGATTTGAGGATAGATCATGGTGCATATTTGA
The DNA here is from genome assembly GCA_028583015.1 of Wollemia nobilis. Taxonomy (NCBI): domain Eukaryota; kingdom Viridiplantae; phylum Streptophyta; class Pinopsida; order Araucariales; family Araucariaceae; genus Wollemia; species Wollemia nobilis. The sequence continues at coordinate 3,730,023 of JAQPPZ010006183.1, read as the reverse complement.
GGATAAATTTGTGCCATAGCAGAGATAGAGTTTGGTGCATATTTGAGGGCATATTTGTGCGAGACCAAAGATAGACTTGTGAGTAGATTTATGCTAGATTGAAGGACAGTGTTTAGTATAGATTTGAGACAAATATAGAGTAAATCTAAGAGTAAGCTTTGGAGGTGATAGAGTAGAGTTAATAGTATCCATTGGATAGAGATCCATTACCCAAGGTAGTGGAGGTAGTAGTATTCTAGAAGTTCATCAGCCAGAGCATAGGATAAGGAGTTCTCCTATGGATAGAGATCCACAAACCAGAAGAGAGGAAAGAGTTATCCTATGGATAGAGATCCATGAACTTGATTAGGGGATTGGTATCTCCTTTGGATAGAGGTCCATAAACATTGTAATAGGGAAGGATTTCCAAGAGATTTGTTGAGAAAATTTTAGTGAAATATTTTCTCCGTGGAGTATCCCACATTGGGTGAACCACGTAAAATTGGTGTCTCTATTGTGTGTGATGATTTTTACATTGCTTTGATTACTTTTTTTGATATTACCATTTATTATATTGGATAATATTATTTGGGAAAGAAAAGTAAAAAGTGGTTTTATATTGTTCACCCCCATCTCAATATAATCTTATGTTCTTCAATTGGTATCAGAGTAGGTTCCTTCGGAAGAGTTTAACATCTTGAAGTTAAAGCTTATAGGAACACAGATGGATTCTCAGAGAGGATCTTCAAGAAATAAGGCACCATTGTTCAATGGGAACAATTATGCATTTTTTAGTGTGAGAATGAAGATTTACCTAATAATACTAGAAAATAATATATGAAAACCAGTTGAGGATGGGTACATACCGCTAGTTTCTCCACCCACAGATAAATATGGTAAGCTCCTACAACTGAATAATTCAAAGGCAATGAATGAAATCTTAAATGGTTTATGTGAAATAGAGTTTGTAAAATTTATGTATTGCACATCAGCAAAAGAGATTTGGGAAAAACTAAAAAATATATATGAGGGAGACAAAAATGTCAAGATGGCAAAATTACAAAATCATAAGAAAATATTTGAAGACCTTAAGATGAAGGATGAGGAAGACATTGCTACATACTTACTTCTTATGGATGAGGTTGTTAACTCCATGCAATAACTTAGGTTTAAAGTGGAAGAATCAGATGTTTTTCAAAAGGTTTGAAGATCACTCCCTAAGAGGTATAGTGAAAAGGTTTCAGGCATAGAAGAAACAAGAGATTTTGAAAATTTGACAAGGGATGAGTTACATGGAACTCTCACATCTTTTGAGATGAGAATAAAAGGGGAGTCTATTACCCAAAAATAATAAGCCTTTAAATTTACAAAGAAGACAAAGGGTAAGAAGTCAAATTCAAGTAATGAGTCATCCAGTGATGAAGAAGCAAACCATGGAAGAAGGAACAAGGACACAAGAAAACACAAAGGTATGAAATCAGTTAAGTGTTTCAAATATGGTAAATATGGTTACTATGCATCTTATTGCCCATAAGCTAGAAATAACAATGGTGATGAGAAACAAGATCATAAGAATAGGGAAGCAAGAAAATTCATGTACCAAAAGAAAAACATGTATGGACAAAACAAGCATGAAAATAAGTTTTTCCAAAGGCATAAGAAAAGTGTTTATGTAGATAAGATAGGTAAGGATTCAAGTGATAGCGATGGAAGGTCCTCAGATAACGAAGAAGAAGAAATTATATTTCTGATAGTAGAAAAAGAAGATGTTAAGAAAAATGTAAAGAAGAAACCAATAATTCTCAAGTGTTTTAGATGTGGTAAGTTTGGTCATATTGAAGATTGTTGTACAAGGAATGGGTTCGGTTTCAATGAATATGGATATGAATATGATCTTGAATAACATGTTCTCTAACTAAGAGGGGGGTGAATAGTATAATATAAAACTTGTTTCTTTTTAATCCATATGATAACATCAACAATAATAAAGCAGTAATCATCACACAAAGCATCACACACATGAGAGACATGATTTAATGTGGTTCACCCAATGTGGGCTACTCCACATAGAAAATATTCCTTATAAATTTTCTCAAATAAATTCTTTTGGGAATCCTTTCCCTATTACAATTTTTATGGACCTCTGTCCAAAGGAGACAATAATCCCCTAATCTCAATATCAAATTTGTACTACAATAGTCCTTTGGTCTAGCAAAAATTTATTCAATATTTGTCTCTGTTTTACACTAAATAAGTCATTCGTTCTAGCACAATATCTTCTCAATATATATCTCTTATTTGCACTAAACACAATCCTTTGGTCTAGCACAAATTTGCTCAATATATGTTTCTAGTCTGGCACAAACCTGTCCTTAAATCTGCACCAAAATTTGTCCTCAAATATGTATTGTAAGCTTTCACAAAAGATCATAATAATTTTTCCACAAGTCTTCACCAAGACTTACCTCAAAAGTCCTAACTAGAACTTATCCAATCTCATAGAAACATATAGAGAATTGTTAGAGACTCAATATGCTTCATACTCATCACAATGCAATCTCACATAACAATGATACTCATGATCTTTCACAAACCCTAGTTCAAGATAGCTCACAAATTCACTTAACATTGATACTCATGTTCTTTCACAAACCCTAATCATGCACATAAATATTCAACCAATGTTTCCAACAATGCTTATCAAACAAGATTTCTATATTCAACCTTTTTTCCAAAAAAACCTTTAAGCATTAATACAAAAACCAAACTCAATAATGCTTACCAAACAATAATTTTTCAATCCAACTTAGCATTCACAACATTCAACAATCACTCAGAAGAAAAATGTGCCCATACCTTTTTGTTTGATGAATAAGTGCCCTTAAAAACCTATCTCAATTATAACCACTTTCCTTGCCAAGCACAAAGGTTAGATGACAACAATATCACTCTAACACTTCTTCAAAATATTTCTTCAATACAAAAAAAAACACTCAAATACCCCTTATAATCTCCAACTTAAGAATAATATTCAACAACCTTCAATCTCAAAAATTATAAATTTCCTTACTACCTTATAACTCCTTAATCAATAAAAAATTCAACTTAGAAATTAAATTTTTGCATTTCCCTTTTGACTCCCCTAAACAACTTATAATCCAAATTAATTATGCAAAAACCTTAATCAAAATAAACCTTTGGAAACAAAAATATTTTTCCCTTTTTATTTTTGCAAGCCAAGTCAACCCAAATAATGTGCATACCTCTATTATGTTGCCCAAAAGGCCTTGGTAGGATTTGAGCCACCGATGGCTCTCCCCCAAGAACTTTCGTAGTGCTCGCACCCACCAACTGGGTTGTGTGGCTCCACAAGAGCCAAAAGGCACAAATGTGCCTTTGACTTCCCTTCCTCGAATGGTGCAAACACAACATGAACTTCCCTTTAGCAAAAAGGCATGCACGAGGTTTGAACCTATGCTTGGCATTCTTTTATGCATCTAACGCAGCCCTTGGCTGCAAAATCAGCTATGAGGGGCTTCGAGTGGATTTCGAAGGCCACAAAGTCTTGTCCTTTTCTAAACTCAAAACAACATGCAAAAATGCAATCCTTTCTCTCTTTTGCACGAGCCAATAATTAATTGCATGGATAATATTTCAAATGCCAAATTTTGGCATTATTTATATGCAAACCACAACATATTCCAACATCTATGAGTATTCAAAATTAATTTGAATTCGAATATTAAAATTTATTTTAAATATTAAATAAATATTTAAATTAAACCTTAGCACCCATCATTATTTAAATTAAAATTTTAATCAAATATTAAAATATTTTAATTTAAATTAAATCTACTTGTGGGTCTTTTTCACCTTGGTCCTTGATCTTCTTCAACTCGATTTTTGATCCAAAATAATAATAATAAAATATTATTATTTAATTTGAACTTGCTTCTCCTTCCTTGGATATTCATTCTTTGAGCTCTCTTGGGTATATAATATTTAAAAATAATTATTATAACCTATTGCTTTTCAAGACCTTATTGCTTTTGGAGGAAACATTTAATGTCCTAAAGGATGACGAACATAGCACAAAAATACTTTTGACATCAATGACAACAAACACTCCTCGAAATGTCCAACAATCTCCCTCTTTATTTTTGATGGCAACCCAATTACTTTTTACCATTTCTTGAACCTTTTTCTTTTCTGCTCCCCTTGGGAAACTGCTCCCCCTAACTAAATGCTTTCCTCCTAACTCAAATATCTCCCCCTTACTCAAATATCTTCCCCTTTGACATCAATGGCAAAGGGTCACCTTTGGGGCTTGGGACTAAGAATAAAACTCTTAGTTTAGCCCCTCCCCCACCTCCTCTTGAGGTGGTTAATTCTTGGGTGGGAGTATTACTCCCAGTTTTCCTTGAAGATACTCAAACGTCTCTTTCAAAAGTGGCTTAGTGAAGATGTCTGCTATCTGCTCCTTTATAGTAACATATTCCAACCTGACCTATTTATCTGTCACATGCTCTCTCAAAAAATGATACTTGATCGAAATGTGCTTTGTCCTAGAGTGCATCATTGGATTCTTTGATATACTTATAGCACTTGTATTATCACATAATATGGTAATAGGATGATCATGTTTTAACTTGAAATCTTCTAGAGTTCACTTCATTCATAATACCTATGTACAACTGGCTACTACTGCAATATACTCTGCTTCTATTGTAGATAAGGATACTGATGCCTATTTCTTACTAAGCCAAGAGACTAAACAGTATCCAAGAAAGAATGCTCCTCCACGTGTTTTTTTTGTCATCAATGTTGTCAGTCCAATCTGCATTTGTATATGTTGTGAGTATAAAACTATCACTTTTGGGATACCAAATCCCAAAATCCATAGTTCCTTTTAGATACCTTAGAATCATCTTAACTACTGCCACATGTGTTTCCTTAGGTGTTGCCTGAAACCTTACCACTAGTCCCACTGACTGCACTATATATGGTCTTGTAGCTGTAACATACAACAAGTTGCCAATCATAGATATGTATAATCTTTAATCTACCTCTGGATATTCATCATCCTTACTTAACTTACATCCTGTGACCATGGGGGTGCTTACTAGTTTGCAATATTCTAGCTTGAATTTTTTAAGCATCTCTTTTATATGCTTGGTTTTTTATATAAATACTCCTTTATCTGAATGTGAGATCTGAATTTCAAGAAAGAAGGACAACTTACCAATCATATACATATCAAATTCATTATACATTTTCTTTGTAAATTCTTTACACATCTTATCATTTTTTCCCCCAAAAATGATTTCATCAACATAAACAACCACAATTAGTAGATTATTCTCTTTATTTTTGATGTATAGGTTGTTGGCCACTATTCCTTTTCTAAATCCTTATTCCTGAATATGCTTATCCAATCTTGAGTACCATGCTCTAGGAGCCTATTTTAGACCATGCAGTGTCTTTTCTAATCTGCATACATGATCTGCTTTATCTATTAATATGAATCCCTCTGACTATTCAATATAGAATTCTTCTTCTAGAACACCATTTAGAAATGCTGACTTAACATCCATCTGATATACCTTGAAATTTTTAAAACTTGAAAAGTCTAAGAATATTCTTATGGCTTCAAGTCATGAAATTGGATCAAATGTCTCATCAAAGTCAATTTCCTCTACCTATGCATAATATTTGCACACCAACCTTGCTTTATTCCTAACTACCTGTCCATCTTCATTTAACTTGTTTCTGAATACCCATTTTGTGTCGATCATATTTTTGTCCTTTGGTCGTGGAACAAGTTCCCAAGTCTTGCTTTTCTTTATCTTATCTAATTCCTCATCCATTGCCTTAATCCATAAATTATCTTCACTTACCTGATTAAAGTATTTTGGATCAATCTTAGATAACAAAGAAAAATTTGCTTCTTGAGATGGTGTTATTATCCTTCTCCTTGTCTGTATTTCATCTGGATTCCCAATGATTAGTTCTTTTGGATTATGTTTATGTACATACATGTATGGAGTTTTAGAAATAAGTCTTTGTGTTTCTTCTTCTTCATATGATTCCTCACAAAACTCCTCTTGACAACTTCCATCTTCCTGATACACAATTTTCTAAACTGGTTCTCTTGAATCTATCTTCTCATCAACTATTATATTTATACTTTCTACAATAGTGTGTGTTATCTTGTTGAAGCATATATAAGCTTTACTCTTAGTGGAATAACCAAGAAAAATTCCCTCATCACATCTTGTATCAAACTTGCCCAAGTTTTGCTCTTCCCTTCTTATGTAGCCCTTGCTTCCAAAAACCTTGAAGTGTTTTACAATGGCCAATATTCGTATGTCAATCCAGCCCACACCTCCTTGTTCGGTGCCCATCTCCTCATGTAGGGCTACTCCCTACCCAAACCTGCCACTGGTAAGCCCTCTGGTCGAGCCACACTGAATTGCTCCCATCCCCAAAATTGTAGAAGCAAGTTACATCCTAATCCCTTCCTCCCCTACCTCCTCACCTCAAAAATCTCTTGGTATACTTCCACCAATAAGGTATAATCCCATGCATACACCTGTTGCATAGTGAGCATTTCACTCACTAAACCTATCATATTCCAAGGGAACCTATAGCCAATATTTTTCGGGGCCATGATATTGGCCAAAAAGAACATCACAAAAGCATGGAGGGCATCCAACTCCTTGTCCACATACATGAACAACTAGGAATACCCCACTCTCTACCCTCACACCCTACCAACTATCACAAAATATCTTCTTCATATTCATACCTTGATCACGTACAACCTCGACATGCATCCCCTCCAATGGAACCTTGAGGATGCAGTATACATCCTCAAGTGTAAGTGTCACCTCTCCCATGGGGAGCTAAAAAGTTCCCCTATTCGGATCCCACCTCTCCGCCAAGGTATAGAGGTACCCCTCATCCACCCTAATCACATCAATTTGGGCTACCTTTGCTAGCCCCACAACCTCTAGCAACTCCTACTCCTTTTCTAGTGACTTTCTCATCCCAAGGATATAAGGTGAGAACCGATGCTGAGTCTCCAAAATCCTAAGTTGCAGTATAGCACAAAACATTTATCATTGACACATGGTCAAAAAAACACAAAAACATAAAATATTTTGCACAAAAAGAAGGATATTACCTTAGTCACTCGCACTCCAACTCTAGCTCTAGTCCCTACATCTGCTCCTTCCATCGTTATAGCTTTTACGCTCAAATTGCTTAACCTCACTCCACTCCACTCCACCCAACTCTCCTAGACATAGCTTCTCAAACTCACAAAACACACAAATAAGCTCAAATCTTGCCCAGCTAGTTATATATAGCTACTTCAAGCACCTTGATATGCCCATGGGTCTTTCTTGGTGCACTAAAGTGCACTAGTGAATTTGCAAAATGCCCAAACATCTACGGCCATTTGCACATGCTGAAAGTGTCAACTGATGTTTGGCATTAGAATCAACAAAAAGTATAAATCTTTAAAAAATAGTGGCTTATCCTCCCCAAATCAATCCAAATTACATCCATGCATCCATATCATCATATTAACAAGTTTTTTTAAGGTTACAATTTATTTGGATGCGTACTTTTAAATTTTGTGATGAAAAGTCATAAAATTGCATTATAAATTCCAAAACACTCCAAACCGGTCAAAATATTCACAAAATGACTATAATCATCATTTCCATCACCACTACTTCACTTCTACATAATTTTTATTCATAGAATTTGTATATTTACCAAGTTCAAACAACATTCAAGTGAACCTTGTATCTAATAGTTTATTCTATATACTTGGTGATTATAGTGATTTGAATCCATGCAATTTGGTAATATGAATCAATTACCATAAAGACACGTGGTCATTTTCATCATCCACTATATCCTTGTTTTAAATCACAATCACATTTGGTACTTCAATTTTTGGGTGAAACTATGCCAAGACCAATTTGCTCAAAAGTTGTCATTGATGGCCTAGTTTGTGGGGCTTAAAACATGGACAAAATCACATTTCAATTCTCCTTGACAGTCATCATGGCGACTGGCTATAGCTAGGGTGATTGGTTTTGATGATAGGAATTATTCAACAGTCACTAGTTGGCCCTTTGAAGTGTACTATATTTTATATTTGTATATTTCATTCTTGCATATCAATGATGCCTAATGACACATTCTTCAATAGCATCGAATCACCCCAAACTTGGGGTAACCATTTTTGGTTTTTGACTTTCCCACAATGGGACACATTTTACATGATCATGGCATCTACACTTGTTAAAAAATCCCTTCATTTGTTGGGGCAAAAACAAACACATTTTTCATCACATCTTTCACAAAACCCTTCATCTGTTGGGGTAAAAATAGATGCATTATTTCACATTTTTCACCAATCCCCTTCACACCGTTGGGGTAAAAACGCTATCAAATTTACATCATTCATATATTCCACAATTAATTTACATATATTTTTCAATTGGGTCATGAGATTCATCCGATAACTCACTCACCAATTAAGGGGGTAAGCTATGCAAATCCAAATTCTTTAATTCTTTTGTCTTCAATATCATATTTCACATCTTAAGAGAAAGTTGCTTCTGCACCTAGCCAAAATAGGTGTCTTGTTTTTTTGCATTGAATTGTGTTTCACACAACGTAGTACAAAAAGGGATCATCTGTAGACACCAAAACCTAGCCACTTATTGTCCATCCAGGTCTTCCTGCTATTTTTCCCTTTTATTTATGTATATCTAGGAATATTTGTTAAATATATGTTTAATATTAATATTTTAATATTATATTTTATATACATTTAATAAATATAAATATTATATATTTGAATAAATCTTAGCCATACGATTTGAATTAATACTAGCCATCCATCTACATCAATCCATGCCATATACCCCAAATTAATATCCACCCTTCGATGTGTTTTAATCTGAGCCACACAATTTGTGTCTCTCAAACCCTAACATACTCTAGTGTGGATTATTAATAGGAACCAGTTTGATGGCTCAACCCCTAAGAAATTTGTGTCATAAGTAATTTGCTAAGTCTCCTCTGAGTCCTAAGTAATTTAATAAGTCCAAGCATCCTCACCATTTGTCCTTGTTTGCCATAGCCTTTGCATCTCTCACCACCTATTTTGCTCAGCCAAATCTACTTTTGTAGATTTTCCCTCAGCCACCAAACATCTTTGAGCACTTCCCCTCCACCGCAAAGCACCTCTAGGTGATTTTTGCCATTCTTGAACATCCATGAGCATTTTTTCTATTATGAAGTGCTCGCAAGCATCTCAAACCATAGCTCTATAGCCCTACTAGCCCTTGGGCAATGTTAGGGCATCGTCGCATCTATTTTCTACACCAGTTACATCAGATCAGAAATGGCAAGTATATATCATTTAGTTAAATGTATTCATTTATGTTTCTTGTTGTTGTCCAATTTTACCAAGCTCCTAGCACCAGTTCTTAGGTTCCATTCATTCCAACCAACCTCATCCATTTTTTCTTAATTTGACATGAATCCTATTAATTTATTTACCCTTCTCCGTAATCCATACGATTTGACAAATCCAATTCCAATTGATATGAGTCTCATTGATATGGATTGGATTTTCTCATATCCATCCTTCTTCAATTTTGTCTTATCTAAGTAATTTTTAAGGGCCTCAACCAACTACATTCCTCCATCCCCTTCGCCTTCACCTTCACCTTCACCTTTGAACCCTAAGGTTTTCTAGGTAGACGTAGATGAGGAAAAGTTAAAAATTTTGATGACATCTTAGACGACATTCATCTGATCCCTACACCCCATCAACTTGAGGAAGGTTCTCATATGTCCATTTAAGATACCATCGATGCGAACCTTAGTTCATACAAAGACAATCCCCAAATTAGCAAGCTTGGCAAAAGCTTATCCAATTATGAACAAGAGCAATTAATTGCTCTCCTCAAGAGGAAAAAGGGCATTTTTGCATGGTCCTATAAAGACATGCCTAGTCTTGACTCTAGTTTGGTTGTCTATAATCTCACCTTACATCCTGATTCTAAGCTGGTCAAACAAAAACTTATAAGGATTCATCCTACCATTGCCCTCTTGGTCAAAGAAGAGCTCCAAAAGCTACTAGATGTGCTTTTCATTGTACCCATTGATTATCCTCTGTGGCTCTCAAATATGGTACCCATTTGTAAACCTAACCGAAAAATACGTGTTTGCATTGATTTTTGATATTTCAACAAAGTGTGTCCTAAGGATGACCTCCCTATTCTAAACATTGATACTCTTATCGACACTTGCACTAGCCATGAAATGCTTTCTCTCATGGATAGTTTTTTAGGATACAATCAAATCTGAATAAATCCTGATGACCAACACAAAATAGTATTTAGTACACCTTGGGAAACTTGTTTTTACAAGGTTATGCCCTTTGGCCTTAAAAATGCAGGTGCCACTTATCAACGTTCCATGACATACATTTTCCATGACTACATGTATAATATTATCAAATATTATGTGGATGATCTATTGGCTAAATATAAAACTTGACAAGAACACATTGGTGTATTGGAGAAATTTTTTGACCGACTTCTAGAACATAATGTAAGGTTGAACCCCAAGAAATGTGTCTTTGGTGTTACCTTTGGCAAACTATTAGGGTTCATTGTCTCCAAAAGAGGTATTGAGATGGACCCGAACAAGGTCAAGGCCATCATGGAGATGCCTCTCCAAACTAACTTAAAGGAGTTACGTAGTTTACAAGGAAATATCCAATCAATCCATTATTTTATTGCACAAATTTTTTATAAATGTAGGTCATTCAATCACCTACTACAAAATGGGGTGCCATTTTCTTGGACAAATGAGTGCCAAAAATCCTTTGATGACATTAAGCAATACCTAGCTTCTCTACTAGTCTTAGCTCCTTCTCGTTTGGGGGTCCCATTCTATCTTTATGTCTCAACAATGAACTTTGCATTAGGGACAATGCTTACACAAAATAATGAAGAAAATCAAGAGCAAGCTATCTATTACATTAGTCAAACATTGGTAAGCTATGAAACTAGATACGCTTATGTAGAAAAATTGTTCTTAGAAGTGGTTTTTACCACTAAAAAACTTTGACATTACATGCTTAGTCACACAACATATGTCATATCTAGAGAAAATCCTCTGCATTATATGATATCCCGCACTTACAATAACACCCACACCACTAAATGGATAATGCTTCTTACTAAATTTGACTTGGAATTCATTAGCCAAAAGTACATTAAATATCAGGTCATAGTCGATCAGCTTGTGGAAGCTCCACTAACTAGTGATCATCCTTTGATTATTGATCTCCCAAATGATTTGGTATATGCTATCACTAAACAAGAATAAGATGTAATTTTGAAGGAAGATATCAATAGCATGCTATTCTTTGATGTTTCCAAGTGCGTGAAAGGTTAAGGTGTTGGGGTCATGTTTCATACACCCCAAGGGGTACCTATCCCTTTATCATTCAAACTTGACTTCCAATGCACAAACAAAATTGTAGAGTATGAAGCCTTAATATTAGGTATTCAATCAGCTATAGCTATGAACATTAAGTGTATCAGGATATTTGGTGATTCTCAACTAGTTGTCAAGAAAATAAATGGAGAATACCAATTTAAATAACCTACCATTAAACTATATCATGAAGTAGCAATGAAATTGCTCTCTAAGTTTGATTGGTATGAAATCAATAGCTTGCCACATTTGAATAATATATTTGCAGATGCAATGGCCTCTATTGGATTCCAAAATATTCCTTTAAAGAGGTACAACCCCTTATCATTTCAACGGTCTCTAAATTTGTAACTTATTGTGTTGAATCTAAAGATGAAAAGGAGGTTTGATTTATCTAGTCAGATCTATATGAGCCTTGGTCAAACTAGATAGTAGCCTTTCTCAAATTTGAAACACTCCCATCTAACATGTCTTGAACTGCCAAACGCACTTTTAAGTAAAAGGTAGCTCATTTCGTTCTCTTGGGGGACGTGTTGTAGAAACATGGTTATGATGGAGTCCTCCTTCATTGCCTTGAGTCTAGTGAAGCACAAAGAGCCATAGCTGAAGCTCATGATGGCAATTGTGGTGGTCATTTTAGTGGAATGGCCACCACAAAGTGTATTCTATGCATGGGTTATTATTGGCCCACCATGTAAAGTGATTGTTGCACTTATGTTAAACATTGTAAGAAATGTCAAGAACATGCTAATTTAACTCATGTGCCATCACAAGCTTTATAGCCTATTCAAAGCCTTTGGCCCTTTTCACAATGGGATCTAGATCTAATTGGTAAAATTTTACCTCCTTCCTTGGGACAACATATATTCATCATCACAGCCACTAAATACTTCACAAATTAGGTATAGGTAATTCCTTTAACTAGTATGATAGGACCTAGAATTATGGATTTCATACTTCATCACATAATTTATCGTTTTGGTATCCCCTAAAAAATCATCTCCTATAATGGTAAGTCTTTCAAGAACAAGGATGTTCGAACACTTTGTGAGAAATATAACATTCAACACAGTTTCTTGACTCCTTATTACCCACAAGCAAATAGATAATCTGAGGCTACCAACAAGACCTTAATTGCTATTCTCAAGAAAATTGTTAAATAAAATCATAGAGATTGACATACAAAAATTCCCTTGGCATTATGGACTTATCGAACAAGTATACGCATGCCTACAGGGGCAACACCATTTTCACTAGTCTATGGAGTTGAAGCAATCATACCTCTTGAGCTTGATATCCCCTCCTTGCAAATTTCTTTGCAAGAATTCATAGATGATGAAACTGCTAGAAAAGCATGTCTTGACCAACTCACACTTCTTGATGAGAGGTGATTCAATGCTCTAGAGCATTTACGAGTATATCAAGACCGCCTAAAGCATGCTTACAATGCCAAATTTCATCTACATGAATTCTAAGCAGGATATCTTGTCCTTAAAGAGAATCAAAAAAACACCAATGCATTACCGCATCTTCGTGATAAATTCGTGGCTAATTGGTTAGGTCCATACATAGTCACTCAAAGAGTGGGTAACGGTACTTATAGGCTTGCCAGTCTAGAGGGAGAGGAAGAACCTAAACCACTTAATGTTATACACTTAAGAGCATTCTATGCATAATGAGATTTATATAATATATATATATATATATATATATATATATATATATATACATATACATGGCTAATACACAAAAACATTGCATTTCATTTGCATACATTTCATTCCAAAAACATTGCACTTCATTTGCATACATTTCATGCTAAAATATTATATTAGCACACATTTCATTTTTCATTTCATACATTTCATTTCACACATTCCATTCCCATTTCAAATTTCATAATAGGGATCATTTATTAAGTTCAATATTTTAATTGGTCTAATAAAATCATGTTGCCTTAATCAGGGGCACCTTCACATCATCATCCATTTTCCCATAAAATCAAATTGTCATTAGCAAAGCTTGCCTAGGTGTTTTTCGGTCACTCAGCCACGCCTAGTGTTTTAATCAACCTCCAAAATACATGTTGAGCTCCTTTTAGGACCATCACATATACACATTAAGAAAATCTTGAGTATTGGGAATTGACTCCAAAATATTCTTGAACCAAACACAATTTCACATCTTAAAAAACATCTTGTGTTAAAGAGGGATAACACCATACTTGGTTTGAACCTCAAAGTGAAAAGGGTCATCCTTGCTAGTCCCATAATGTAACATAGTCCAAGAAAATAGTGGTTTTCACCACTATCACAGTTGCATCCAAATTCAAAAGACATAGTAAGTATAAGGTACAATTCTCATCACACATAGATTGAGAATTTTGATCAATGGGTTGTAAGGATCATACTACATTTCTAGTTAGACAGTTAAGTAGTCATCCCCAAGACTCAAGAGATAAAATCCTTGGACTATGGAGTTAGCCTCCAGCGGAGCTATAGACGCTTGAGTGGCAGTGGAGTACGCTCATGCATGGTGATATGTCTCCTTTAAAGAGACCTTTGATCGCACATACAGACAATCTAGCTTCTTGGTTTTATCCATAACAGGTCACACCCAATTTACTCAATATGATTTAATAAAATCACTTGCACACACATGGGTTCTTGATTACCTCAATTTATTACCATACTCTTGATTTGGTAAACTAATTCACTGCACACACATTTGGTCCTAGAGGGATTAGGTAGTTTTAGTGGTTTTTTTATGCCACTAGTATGTCTAAGTCTCTAAAAAATAGTTAATTTTCCATATCAACATCCATATCTTCTTCCATATCCACATCCATGTCATTTCATGAGCCATTCACTATACATGTCATCAAGTTTGGTGTTCCTGATTAAACAATGCTAAAAACATGGCCAAGAAAAATATAAACTATGAATGATAATTAGAATCCTTGCATCCCATTTCCACTTGCATTAATCATCTGTACATTCCACCTTGCATTAATCATCCATAACACATCATATACATTAATCACACATATAAACATGCATTACACAAAAGTATTCACACAAACATATAACACAAAAGAAAAATCCATGTATATATATGAATAAATATCATATGTACAATGAGTGCCAAAAGGCTATATAAAATGGAGCACCAAGGCTCATGTACAAAAAGTGCATCTAAGCATTAGCTACACCCTTCAATAGGACCCTTGTGACCTAGAAGGAGCCCTAGACCTAGAGTTATGCCTAGACTCACTATGCCTAGAAACCTCGGATACATATGAGGTTGGAGGATCAAGAATTGGAATATGATACCCCATCAACCTATTCTCCAATGCCTCGATATACCTATGCCAATACCAAAGGCATGCTATATCAACATTATATTAATTCTCCCTCTCTAGAAGCTCTACCTGGAGCCTCATGATCATCTCATCATGAGCCATCACCATCACATCTCACGCCACCACCTGCTTCTCTTGCCTCACCCAATCCTCGCTCTAACCCAGATGCCCATCAAGAGTCTCCTCCATGTCATATCCATCTCCATCATCTCCTCCACTCCTTGTATCTTGCCTCACCATACCCTTAGTCCTCCTTTCACTATCTTATCGAAGGCACCTCTATCGCTTAGGAGCCTCATGAGTCTCCTCCACCTCATCCCCATCTCCACTAGCTGCTCTTATATTTGGTTTGGAGTAGTCCTCACATCATCTACATTGGTTAGATCTATCTCCTTATCATCCTCTTAAGCCTCCATCAATGGCTCTGCAATGGTAGCCCTATCTCCTCTCAATGCCTCCTATAGAGCATTGGCTCATTAGGAATCCCCTACCTCAAGTTGAACTATTGAAGTACCTGTGAAAACTAAAAATACTCAGTCTCACTCTGATACCTTCCAACCAACCACCTAGACTACCTCACCTAACGTAGATGCTCTCCATCACTTGTCCACCTGGTACCCCACCATGGCCTCCATATCACTTGGATAGATGTCAATCTAGCCCACAAATATTGGTATCACTGGCTCGTCCACATAGGCCAACTTAGTTGCACCTCCTTGGCCTCTACCCATGTCCTCATGTAGGTTTGATCCCTACCCAAACCTGCCACTGGTAAGCCCTCCAATTAATCCACCCTAAAGTGCTCCCATCCCCAACACTGCAATAGCAAATTGTATCCTAATTCCTTCATCTCCTACCTCCTTACCTCATAGCTCCCAGTATTCCTGCATCAATAAGGTAGAATCCCATGCATACACCTACTGCATAGTGAGCATATATCTCACTAACCCTATCAGGTTCCAAAGGAACCTACAGTTAGTACTATTTGGGGTCATGATGTTGGCCAATACAAACATCACCAAAGCATGGATGGCATCCAACTCCTTGTCCACATACATGGACAACTAGGGAATACCCCACTCTCCACCCTCACACCCAGCCAATTGTTTCCAAACATCTTCTTTATATTCATACCTCGATCATGTCCAACATCAATGCACAACCCCTCTAATGGCACCTTGAGGATGTGGTATACATCCTCAAGTGTAAAGGTAACCTCTTCCATGGGGAGCTAAAATGTTTCCCTATCCGAATCCCACCTCTCTGCCAAGGCATAGAGGTACCCCTCATCCACCCTAATCACATCAATCTGAGCTACCTCCGCTAGCCCCACAACCTCTAGCAACTCCCACTCCTCCTCCATTAGTGCCTTTCTCATCCCATGGATATAATGCGAGAAACGGTACTGAGACTCCAAAATCCTAAGTTGTAGCACAACACAAAATATTTATCATTAACAAATGCTCAAAAAAAAAACTTAAAAACATAAATTTTTTTGCACAAAAATGACATTACCTCAGTCGTTCACACTCTAGCTCCAGCTCTGGCCCTCGCATTCGCTCCTTCCATCGTTATATATTTTACACTCAAATTGCTTAACCTAACTCCACTCCACTCCACCCAACTCTCACAGACGTAGCTTCTCAAACTCACAAAAAACACAAATGAGCTCAAATATTGCTTGGCCAACTATTTATAGCTGCTTCAGGCACCTTGAGATTCCCATGGTCATTTCTTGGCACACTGAAGCACACCAGGGCATTTTGAAAATGCCCAAACACCGATGAACATCTACGCATGTTGAAAGCGCCAATGGGTGTTTGGTATTAGAATGGACAAAAAGCACAACTCTTTACAAAATAGTGGCTTATCCTCCCCAAATTAATCCAAATTTCATCCATGAATCTATATCATCATATTAACAAGTTTTGTGAAGGTTACAATTAATTTGAATGTATACTTTTAAATTTTATGACCAAAAGTCACAAAATTGCATTACAAATTCCAAAACGCTCCAAAATGGTCAAAATCTTCACAAAACGACTATAATCATCATTTCCATCACCACTACTTCATTTCCACATCATTTTCAATCATAGCATTTGCATATTTTCCAAGTTAAAACAACATTCAAGTGAACCTTGTATCTAATTTTTTATTCTATATACTTGGTGATTACAACTATTTGCATCCATACAATTTGGTAAGATGAATAAATTACTATAAGGACACTTGGCCATTTTCATCATCCACTATCTCCTTGTTCAAAATCACAATCACATTTGGTACTTCACTTTTTGGGTGAAACTATGCCACGACCAATTTTCTCAAAAGCTATCATTGATGGCCTAGTTCATGGGGCTTAAAACATGGATAAAATCACATTTCAATTCTCCTTGACAATCATAATGGCAACTGGCTATAGCTAGGGTGATTGGTTTCGATGATAGGAATTATTCAATAGTCACTAGTTGGCCCTTCGAAGTTGACTATATTTTATCTTTGCATATTTTATTCTTGCATATCAATGATGCCCAACAACACATTCTTCAATAGCATCGAATCACCCCAAACTTGGGGTAACCATATTTGGTTTTTGACTTTCCCACAACGAGGCACATATTACATGATCATGGCATCTACACTTGGAAAAAAAAATCCCTTTATTTATTGGGGCAAAAAAAAACACATTTTTCATCACATATTTCACAAAACCCTTCATCTGTTGGGGCAAAAATAGATGCATTATTTCATATTTTTCACCAATCCCCTTCACACCGGGGTAAAAACAGTATCAAATTTACATCATTCATATCTTCCATAATTCATTTGCACATATTTTTCAATTGGCTCGTGATATTCATCTGTAAACTCACTCGTAAATTAAGGGGGTAAGCTACGCAAATCCAATTTTTTTAATTCTTTTGTCTTCAATCTCATGTTTCACATCTCAAGAGAAAGTTGCTTTTGCACCTAGCCAAAACATGTGTCTTGTGTTTTTACATTGCATTGTGTTTCATGCAATGTAGTACAAAAAGGGGCATCTGTAGACACCAAAACCTAGCCACTTGTCATCCATCCAAGTCTTCCCATCATTTTTCCTTTTATTTATGTATATCTAGGAATATTTTTTAAATATATGTTTAATATTAATATTTTAATATTATATTATATATATTTAATATATAAAAATATTATATATGTTAATAAATCCCATCCATCTGATTGACTTAATCTTAGCCATCCATCTACATCAATCGATGCCACATACTTGTTAGTCTCACAATGACACTGAGAGGGGGGTGAATTAGTGTGGCTCTTTAAAACTTAAAAACTTCAACTCTTAAAGCCAAAACAATGAAATCTTAAAACCACATAAAGCAAATATAACAAGAGAGCATCACACAACACAAGATGTATCGAGGTTCACCAGTTTTGGCTACTCAAAAATTGACTGTTTGGACTCCCATCCAAATTCAGCCTTTGCAAAATACCAATTTTATAATCAATTTACCAGCACCCACCGAAAGGAGCACCAACCCCTAATTTATCTGCACAAAAAAAAAGGAGCATCAACCCCTAATTTATCTGCACCAATAGAAAGGAGCACCAACCCCTAATTCCAAGGACCAACTTGGACTGCAATTTTGAAACTATAAGATTGACATAAAAATGCCTTCGCTTATACAAGACCCTGACTGGTCTATTGCTAACTGTTGAGCAAGGTGCAGCAAAAGTATTGTCATTGTTGTCAACACAGACAGATTGATGCAGTTGATTCAGTTCAGAGGACAGTCAGAACATGTACAGTGAATTTCCAAGAAGAAAGAAGTGACCAAGATTCAAAAAATTGTAGAAAAAGACAAGTAAGAAAACTGTCGCGATATCGCGACATGTTTTCTGTCGCGATTTCGTGACAAAACTGAGGAGAGAGAAGACGCAGCCAAAAATGTCATGATTTCGCGACAAAACTGAGGAGAGAGAAGGTGCAGCCAAAAATGTCACGATTTCACGACATATCGGAGGAGAGAGAAAAAGCTGGAGAAACTGTCACGATTTCGTGACATGCTGGAAGGAAAGAAGCAAAGTTGAAAAACTGTCACGATTTCGCGACATGTTTGGATTAAAGGCACAGGCAATGAAAAGTGTCACGATTTCACGACAAGTTCGGTGAAGAAGCGCCAACGATGAAAAGTGTCACGATTTCGCGACAAGTTCGGTGAAGAAGCGCCAACGATGAAAAGTGTCACGATTTCGTGACAGGTTCGGAGAAGAAGCATTAAGTCGAAAAGTTGTAGCGATTTCGCTACATGTTGGATTTTCGGAGGCCGCAGCAAAAGAAATTGCAAAGGGAAAAAGGTGTAGCGATTTCGCTACATGTCTTGATTTCGCTAGTGCATGAAGAGAGAGTTGTACGGATGCGAAAGATGTCGCGATTTCGCGACATGTTGCATTTTTGCGGGCTAAAGGCAAAGAACAGCGCTAAGGCAGAAAAGCGTCACGATTTCGTGACATGTTTCGATTTCGCTGAGGCATGCGGAGAAAAGTGTACGGTAGCAAAAAGTGTCGCGATTTCGTGACATGTTCCATTTTCGCGGGTGCAAGCAAAGTAGAGTGCAGGAAAGCAAAAAGTGTCACGATTTCGTGACATGTTCCATTTTCATGGGTGCAAGCAAAGTAGAGTGCAAGAAAGCAAAAAGTGTCACGATTTCATGACATGTCCCATTTTCGTGGGTAGGAGACAGAAAAGAGCTGGAGGGAGCAAATGCGTCACGATTTCGTGACATGTTCTATTTTCGCGGTTGCATGCTGAGATAAGGACTAGGAGGCGGAGAACGTCATGATTTCATGACAGGTCATGTTTTCGCGGGTAGAAGGCGAAGAAGAGTGCAAAGAGACAGGTGGCAACAACACGCTAACTGACAGTTAACTGGAATAGAACTGTAGTTATAGAGAAAAAGTAGAGAGCCAAAATTAGAAAAGTCAACTGAAGACAGTGCGACGGTTACAAGTGCAGTAACCGTTAGAATACATGCAGAATCGAAAAAGCATTCGAACAGCCGTATATGCAGAATCGAAAAAGCATTCGAACAGTCGCACTAGAAGAATAAAAAATGCATTCGAATAGCCGTATATGCATAATCAAAAATGCATTCGAATAGTCGTATATGCATAATCAAAAATGCATTCGAACAGTCGTATATGCAGAATCAAAAATGCATTCGAACAGTCGTATATGCAGAATCGAAAAAGCATTCGAACAGCCGCATATGAAGAATCGAAAAAGCATTCGAACAGCCACCCGAGAAGAATCAAAATTGCATTCGAACAGTCGCATAAATAGAATATAAAAAATTGCATGCACGCATAGAAAAGAATTCGAACAGTCAGAGTATGTCATTCGACTGCATGCAGGATTCGAAAAGTCATAGAAGACGAGGAGTCTCGATGAGGAAAAGGGGTTATAAAAGGACAGTCGTGCAGAGAATCAAGTTGCTGCTGTAAGAGTGAAATTACTATGAAAAGAGGGTTAGAAGAGGGCCAAGAGAGAAATAAGCAGAGCCGTGAGAGTGTGCAAAGTTTGTTTAATTACAGACCAGTCAGGGTCATGTAAACAGTGAAGGCATTTTTATGTCATTGTAATAACTCAGATTTGCAGTCCAAGTTGGTGCTTGGTATTAGGGGTTGGTGCTCCTATCTGTTGCAGCAAAAAATTAAGGGGTTGGTGCTCCTTCCAGTGGATGTTGGTAAAGTGTTTGTAAAATTGGTGTTTTGCACAGACTAGATTTGGATTGGAGTCCAAGCAGTCATTTTTGAGGAGTAGCCAAATTGGTGAACCTCGTTATATTGTGTGTTGTGGTGTGCTCTCTTGTGAAATTTGTTTTACCTATTTTCTAGTTCTCTTTGCTTCAGTTTTAATTACTGTAGATTTGAATTTTAATAGCTACACTGATTCACCCCCCCCTCTCAGTGTCATTGTGAGAATATCAATTGGTATCAGAGCCAGGTTTCTTGAACAAGCTTAATCAGCTAAGGTGATCTTGGAAGAAACACAATGGCAGGTGGTGAAGGATTCTCATCCAACAAAGCTCCCTTGTTCGATGGAACTAATTACACTTTCTGGAAACTCGGGATGCGGACATATCCGAGTGCGTTGGGATACGACATTTGGGAGTCCGTAGAAAGTGGATACACAACACCCACTACTCCTCCAACAGACATCGTTGAGAAAAAAAAATTTGAGAACAACTCCAAAGCAAAGAATGCCATAATGTGTGGGCTTGTAGACAGTGAACTGATAAGAGTCATGAGCTATAAATCGGCAAAAGACATGTGGGATAAATTGAAGAGCATCCATGAAGGAGACAGCAAGATCAAGGAAGCCAAGCTGCAAACTCATCGAGCTCAGTTCGAAGCATTACAAATGAATGAAGATGAGAACATAGAGGCCTATATGCTGAGAGTCAATGGAATCATTAATGCAATCAGAGGACTCGGTGAAGAAATTGATGATGCAGTTGTCATGAAAAAGGTTCTCAAAACACTTCACAAAAGATTTAACTCCAAAGTTTCTGCAATAGAAGAGGCGAAAGATCTAAACAATTTTAGCATGGATGAGATGCATGGTTCCTTGACTGCATACGAAATGAGAATAGGACAAACTAAGCCTATAGACAGAGAAGTTGCTTTTAAAGCACACAAGAATATAAAAGCTGAACATGAATCTGAGGATGAAGAGACACTGGATGAAATGGAAGCTAATTTTGTTCGAAAACTCACAAAGGGAAAAGGAAAGTATAGAGGAAAGCTACCATTTAAGTGCTTCAATTGTGGAGGAGTTGGTCACTTTGCAGCCAAATGTCCAATGCATGAGAAAACCAAAAATGGTGAAGGGTCACACCAAGAAAAATGTGACTGGAAGAAGAAACAAAATTTTAGAAAGAACAACTTCAAGAAGAAAAGCTTCATATCCAAGAATGTTAGCTCTTCTGAAGAAAGCTCAGGTGAGGATTCTGAAGAAGAAACAGGTGAAGCTCTGTTCATGGCTCTTGAAGAAGAAAGAACAAGAAGAAAATCAGGAAGGTGATGAAAACTTTAAGGATGAGGCTGAAGTATATCTGGAAGGAGAATTGGTTGCTGCACTTGAAGAGTTGAGTGTAGAAAGGAAAAAGAATAAAAAGTTTTCAAGAAAACTAGAGGATACCACTGACATAATAAACAGTTTGAAAATACAGACAGAGGAATTTAAGAAAATGTCTAAAGAACTTGAAGTAAAATTAACCATGAAAATAGATGAGTGCAGCAAACTGGAAGAAGAAATTGATGGTTTAAGAATACGGCTAGAAGAACAGAATCAAAAATTGAGTTGCTATCACAAACTTGAAGGAAGTTCTGCATAGCTTGAAAAAATCATAAATAGTCAGAGGACCACAGGCATCAAATTCGGTTTGGGGTTTGTTGAAGGAGAATCTTCAAGTGGATCAAAAGCCATAACTGTAGAACCAGCAAAGAAAGAAGATAAGATCAAGATTGACCAAAGAAAATTGAATCATGCTAAAGAAAGCAACAATGCCAGGCACGAGAAGAGTGCTGACAATGAGGGATTCACAAAAGTCACACATCAAAGGAGAAGAAAATTTGTGACTCCTACTACAAATTGGCAAAGACCAACTCCAAGGTTTAATCATTTCTTTTCTGGTTATTGTTTTAAATGCAATACTTACGGTCATAAGATTTCAGATTGCATTTATAATATAGGACAAAGAAATTTCACAAGTAGAAATGCATTTTCACCCTTGATGGAGTATGTTGTAGAATGCTATAACCGTCATAACTTTGGACACATTGCAAGAAACTGTAGAAGCACATATGCAGCAAATAAATTTTAGGGAAGAAGAACTCAACCAAACAGTTTAAAGCAAAACAAAAAATTCCCAGAAAAACATGCACAGGCCATCGACAAAGAAAAGTCTAAACAAGTGATCAAAACTGAGTCAAATCAGAATGGAAAGAAAAGGAGCAACTCAAGGAAGAAAAGGAATCATTGATTGTACAGACAACATTCAAAGCACAGAACAAATCAGCACCTTGGATATTGGATAGTGGATGTTCCAGTCACATGACAGGAGATAAACAAAAATTTGAAAATTTACAAAAATATGAAGGAGGCTCTGTGAAGTTTGGAAATAATGATGGAGCCAAGATAGTTGGAAAAGGATCAGTCAAGATAAGTGATGGAAAGATCAATTCCAAGGAAGTTCTGTTTGTGATTGGTTTAAAGCACAACTTACTGAGTGTAAGTCAAATCTGTGACAGAGGTCATGAAGTCATTTTTAAGAAACAGGGCTGTGAAGTGAGAAAAGCACACAGTGGGAAACTGATAGCTACTGGATCGAGGACTTCTAGAAATTTATATACTCTCTCAGAAACTGCAGAAGGAACATGCTTGATTGGACAAGAAGATGAAAATTGGCTGTGGCACAAGAGGCTCGGTCATATTAGCTTTGACAATCTGGTAAAAATAAGTTCAAACAGGGCAGTAAGAGATATACCAACCATTGGCAAACCAGTAAATAGCATCTGTGCTTCATGCCAAAAAGGAAAGCAAACCAGATCCACATTTAAATCAAAGGAATACTTCACCAGCAAACCGTTGGAGATAATTCATACTGATTTGTGTGGACCCATGAGAACACAAAGCATAAACGGTGACAAATACTTTATACTGTTTATAGATGATTACTCCAGGATGACATGGGTATTATTTTTAAAGCTTAAATCAGATGCCTTTGAGATGTTTAAGATTTTTAAAAACCAGGTTGAAAATCAAACTGGAAAAAGGATTAAATGCCTAAGATCAGACAGAGGAGGAGAGTTTATTTCAGAAGAATTTGTAGAATACTGTCAAAAATATGGGATAAGAAGACAGTTTTCAGCAGCAAGGACACCTCAGCAGAATGGTGTTGTAGAAAGGAAGAACAGGACAGTGCAGGAAATGGCACGGACAATGTTGGTTGAGAACAAAATAGCTGACATATTTTGGAAAGAGGCAGTCCATACTGCAGTTTACATTCAAAACAGGTGCATGCTAAGACCGCATGAAAGCAAAACACCTTATGAGCTGTGGTTCGGTAGAAAGGCAACAACAAGATATTTCAAAGTATTTGG
This sequence comes from Wollemia nobilis, assembly GCA_028583015.1. Classification (NCBI taxonomy): domain Eukaryota; kingdom Viridiplantae; phylum Streptophyta; class Pinopsida; order Araucariales; family Araucariaceae; genus Wollemia; species Wollemia nobilis. Next base: position 3,705,974 of record JAQPPZ010006183.1, on the reverse strand, counting down.
CAGCAAGTGCTACATCAAACGGATTGAAGATAATCTCGATAAATTTGAAGATAGAGCTGATGAAGGTATTTTTCTTGGTTACTCAACAAAAAGCAAAGCCTACACATGTTACAACAAGAGGCTAAAGAAAATTGTTGAGAGTGCTGATGTTAAAGTTGATGAAGGTAGAGAACGAGAAATTACTTATCAAGAAAACTACCCTATTTATGAAGAAGTCATTGAAGGAGATGATGAAAAGGAAACAGAAGAGAATCAAAAAATTGATCCAGATGTTTTAAAAACTGACTCAAAAGAAGAAGAAAACAAGAAATTTAAAACAGGCAGCTGGCAGAAAAATCATCCCAGTGAACAGATTATTGGGGACCCCACAGATGGTATTCAGACAAGAAGAGCAGTAGTGTGTAACTATTCTCTGTTATCCAGCATTGAACCTAAAAATGTTGTTGAAGCAAGCACAGATGAAAGTTGGATGAAGGCAATTAATGAAGAACTAGATCAGATTGAGAAAAACAAAACCTGGGAATTAGTACCACGGCCAACAAATAAAAACATAATTGGCACTAAATGGATTTTTCAAAATAAATTAAATGAAGATGGACAGGTTGTCAAAAATAAGGCAAGATTGGTCTATAAAGGCTATGCTCAGGTTGAAGGCATTGATTTTGAGGAAACCTTTGCACCGGTAGCCAGACTAGAGGCAATCAGAATGTTTCTAGCTTTAGCAATCCATAAAAATTTCAAAGTATATCAAATGGATGTAAAATCAGCATTTCTGAATGGAAAACTGGAAGAAGAGGTTTACATTGAACAGCCAGATGGCTTCCAACTCGGTGACAATCCAGATTTTGTTTGCAGGTTAAAGAAAGCATTATATGGTTTGAAACAGGCACCCAGAGCATGGTATGCAAGGCTGGATAACTATCTTATTAAACAAGGGTTCAAGAAAGGTTTGGTGGACAACAATTTATATGTCAAAACAGAGAAGGGCCATCTTATTGTTCTTGTTGTTTATGTAGATGATATAATATTTGGCAAAGACATGGATGAATATTGCAAAGACATAGCAACTAAAATGAAGAAAGAATTTGAGATGTCTATGATTGGTGAACTTTCTTATTTCCTAGGACTACAGGTCAATCAAAATGAAAAGGGCATTTTTATTTCTCAAGTTAAATATGTAAAAGAAATGCTGAAAAAAGTTCACAATGGAAGACAGTAAACCTGTCAGCACTCCCATGACAACAGGCTGCAAGTTGAGCAAGGATGACAAATCTCCAGATGTAGATCAAACAATGTACAGGTCTATGATTGGAAGCCTGCTGTATTTAACAACCACTAGACCAGATATATTACAGGCAGTATGCATGGTTGCAAGATTTCAGGCTAGTCCCAAAGAAACTCATGTGACAGCTATAAAGAGGATCTTTAGGTACCTCAAGGGTACTATGGATTATGGGTTGTGGTACCCAAAAGGTAAAGACTTCACTCTTATTGCATATTCTGATGCAGATTGGGCAGGATGTATTGATGACAGAAAGAGTACCAATGGAGGAGCATTTTATCTTGGAGACAGGCTGGTAGCATGGCACAACAAGAAACAAGAATCAGTCTCTCTATCCACAGCAGAGGCAGAATACATTGCAGCAACAACATGCTGTACACAGATATTATGGATGAGACAAACGTTGAAAGATCTTGGTATTCACTTCAAAGAGCCAATTTCAATTAAATGTGATAACACTAGTGCTATCAACATATCCAAGAATCCGGTTATGCATTCTAGAACCAAACATATTGCGATCCGGTATCATTTCTTGAAGGATAAAGTTGCAGAAGGAGAGGTCAAATTGGATTTTGTTCCAACTACAGAGCAGGTAGCTGATATATTCACAAAACCATTGCCCAAGGAAGTTTTTGAGTACCTTCGGAGTAAGTTGGGAGTGGTCACAATTCCCAAGAACTGACTATCATTTGGGATCACATTCTCAGGGGGTGCATTTATGCCTATGTTTATAGTTTTGCTTATATTTATGATTTTTGCTAACTATAACAATATTTGTCTGAGAATGGTGTGCATAGACTCAGGGGGAGTCTGCAGCAGCCCTTTGGTATTATTGTCAAAGGGGGAGAAGAATTACAGGAGAATGCATGAGTGTTGCCAACAATTCCAAAGGGGGAGATTGTTGAGCAAGGTGCAGCAAAAGTATTGTCATTGTTGTCAACACAGACAGATTGATGCAGTTGATTCAGTTCAGAGGACAGTCAGAACATGTACAGTGAATTTCCAAGAAGAAAGAAGTGACCAAGATTCAAAAAATTGCAAAAAAAGACAAGTAAGAAAACTGTCGCGATATCGCGACATGTTTTCTATCACGATTTCATGACAAAACTGAGGAGAGAGAAGACGTAGCCAAAAATGTCATGATTTCATGACAAACCGAGGAGAGAGAAGGTGCAGCCAAAAATGTCACGATTTCGCGACATATCGGAGGAGAGAGAAAAAGCTGGAGAAACTGTCACGATTTCATGACATGCTGGAAGGAAAGAAGCAAAGTTGAAAAACTGTCGCGATTTCGTGACATGTTTGGATTAAAGGCACAGGCAATGAAAAGTGTCACGATTTCATGACAAGTTCGGTGAAGAAGCGCCAACGATGAAAAGTGTCACGATTTCGCGACATGTTGGGAAGAAGGAAGATGAAAAGTGTCGATTTACAAGTGAAGAAGCAACGATGAAAAGTGTCAGATTTCGGACATGTTGGATGAAGAAGCACAAGATGAAAAGTGTCACGATTTCGGACAAGTTGGTGAAGAAGCCAACGATGAAAAGTGTCACGATTTCATGACAGGTTCGGAGAAGAAGCATTAAGTCGAAAAGCTGTAGCGATTTCGCTACATGTTGGATTTTTGGAGGCCGTAGCAAAAGAAATTGCAAAGGGAAAAAGGTGTAGCGATTTCGCTACATGTCTTGATTTCGCTAGTGCATGAAGAGAGAGTTGTACGGATGCGAAAGATGTCACGATTTCGTGACATGTTGCATTTTCGCGGGCGAAAGGCAAAGAACAATGCTAAGGCAGAAAAGCGTCACGATTTCGTGACATGTTTCGATTTCACTGAGGCATGCGGAGAAAAGTGTACGATAGCAAAAAGTGTCACGATTTCGCGACATGTTCCATTTTCGCGGGTGCAAGCAAAGTAGAGTGCAGGAAAGCAAAAAGTGTCACGATTTCGTGACATGTTCCATTTTCGCGGGTGCAAGCGAAGTAGAGTGCAGGAAAGCAAAAAGTGTCACGATTTCGTGACATGTCCCATTTTCGCGGGTAGGAGACAGAAAGGAGCTAGAGGCAGCAAATGCGTCATGATTTTGTGACATGTTCTGTTTTCGGGTGCATGCCGAGATAAGGACTAGGAGGCGGAGAACGTCGTGATTTCGTGACAGGTCATGTTTTCGTGGGTAGAAGGCGAAGAAGAGTGCAAAGAGACAGGTGGCAACAACATGCTAACTGATAGTTAACTAGAACAGAACTGCAGTTATAGAGAAAAAGCAGAGAGCCAAAATTAGAAAAGTCAACTGAAGACAGTGCGACGGTTACAAGTGCAGTAACCGTTAGAATACATGCAGAATCGAAAAAGCATTCGAACAGCCGTATATGCAGAATCGAAAAAGCATTCGAACAGCCGCACTAGAAGAATAAAAAATGCATTCGAACAGTCGTATATGCATAATCGAAAATGCATTCGAACAGTCGTATATGCATAATCGAAAATGCATTCGAACAGTCGTATATGCAGAATCGAAAATGCATTCGAACAGTCGTATATGCAGAATCGAAAAAGCATTCGAACAACCGCATATGAAGAATCGAAAAAGCATTCGAACAGCCGCTCGAGAAGAATCAAATTTGCATTCGAACAGTCGCATAAATAGAATATAAAAAATTGCATGCACGCATAGAAAAGAATTCGAACAGTCAGAGTATGTCATTCGACTGCATGCAGGATTCGAAAAGTCATAGAAGACGAGGAGTCTCGATGAGGAAAAGGGGTTATAAAAGGACAGTCATGCAGAGAATCATGTTGCTGCTGTAAGAGTGAAATTACTGTGAAAAGAGGGTTAGAAGAGGGCCAAGAGAGAAATAAGCAGAGCCGTGAGAGTGTGCAAAGTTTGTTTAATTGCAGACCAGTCAGGGTCGTGTAAATAGTGAAGGCATTTTTATGTCATTGTAATAACTCAGATTTGCAGTCCAAGTTGGTGCTTGGTATTAGGGGTTGGTGCTCCTATCTGTTGCAGCAAAAAATTAAGGGGTTGGTGCTCCTTCCAGTGGATGCTGGTAAAGTGTTTGTAAAATTGGTGTTTTGCACAGACTGGATTTGGATTGGAGTCCAAGCAGTCATTTTTGAGGAGTAGCCAAATTGGTGAACCTCGTTATATTGTGTGTTGTGGTGTGCTCTCTTGTGAAATTTGTTTTACCTATTTTCTAGTTCTCTTTGCTTCAGTTTTAATTACTGTAGATTTGAATTTTAATAGCTACACTAATTCACCCCCCCCTCTCAGTTTCATTGTGAGAATATCACTAACCCAACCTCTCTTGCTATTCACCAAAACACCACACACACTTAAGGCTCTGCTTACTACACTTTTATGGCCCTCTTACAACCCTCTTACTACACTCTTATAGCTCTCACGACTCTGCTAAATGCTCTCTTATGGCACTCTTCCAACCCTCTTTTTGCAGCACTTTCACCCTATTTCAGCAGCTTGTAATTCTCCACGTAGACCTCCTTTTATAACAAAGTTTTGATTCTATTTTTAACTTCCATATTTTTGCATGCAACTTATTAATAGAAACTTCTATATGTAACTCCTTTATCACACAGTATTCTCTCATGCATCCTATTAATAGTTATGGCTCTTTGTTTGGTATTCGACTGATGACTTTTAGTTTAACCACCGCTCAATGCTTTCACTCTGTAACTGGCCCTGTAACTGTTGTTTTGACTTTAGTTCACTATTCTTATTTTAGCTACATGATTTTTCTCTATAACTGCACCTGTAACTGATGTATTGACTTTAGTTAACTCTTCTTATTTTAGCTGCATGATTTTCTTTTGCAACTGCACCTGTAACTGATGTATTGACTTCAGTTAACTCTTCTTATTTTAGCTGCATGATTTTCTTTTGCAACTGCACCTGTAACTGTCGTATAACTTCAGTTAACTGTCACATATCTTATTTCGGTTGGGTTCTCTTCTTAGCTCATGCCAAAGCGACCTATCATGAAATCATGACACTTATACCTCTTTGTCCTCTTCTCGGCTTTCGCTCGTGAAAACACATGTCACGATATCGCGACACTTTCACCTCCTTGCTTCTTTTCTTGGCTTGTACCTACGAAAACACATGTCGCGATATCACGACACTTTCGCCTCCTTGCTTCTTTTCTTGGTTTGTACCCGCGAAAACACATGTCGATATCATGACACTTTTTCTCCTTTGCTCTTTCTCTTGCTTTTAGCGCAAAAACGTGACATGTCGCGATATCACGACACTATCTCTCCTTTGTTCTTTCTCTTGCCTTTCGGTCGTGAAAACGTGACATGTCGTGATATCACGACACTTTCTCTCCTTTGCTCTTTCTCTTGCAATATGTCACGAAATCGTGACACTTTTTCTTTCGTACAATATCTCTTGCAATATGTCACGAAATCGTGACACTTTTTCTTTCGGACTCTCTCTCTTGCAATATGTCGCGAAATCACGACACTTTTTCTACTTGCCTTTCTCTCTTCCAACATGTCGCGAAATCGTGACACTTTTTCTTCCATACTATCTCTCTTGCAATATGTCGCAAAATCGTGACACTTTTTCTACTTGCCTTTCTCTCTTCCAACATGTCGTGAAATCGTGACACTTTTTCTTCCATACTATCTCTCTTGCAATATGTCACGAAATCATGACACTTTTTCTACTTGCCTTTCTCTCTTCCAACATGTCGTGAAATCGTGACACTTTTTCTTTCATACTATCTCTCTTGCAATATGTCATGAAATCGTGACACTTTTTCTACTTGCCTTTCTCTCTTCCAACATGTCGCGAAATCGTGACAGTTTTTCTTGCTTGCGCTTTCTCTCCGAACATGTCACGAAATCATGACAGTTTTGCTTGCTTGCGCTTTCTCTCTGAACATGTCGCAAAATCATGACAGTTTTGCTTGCTTGCGCTTTCTCTCCGAACATGTCATGAAATCGTGATAGTTTTTCTTGCTTGCGCTTTCTCTCCGAACATGTCGCGAAATCACGATAGTTTTGCTTGCTTACGCTTTCTCTCCGAATATGTCATGAAATCATGACAGTTTGCTTGCTTGCGCTTTCTCTCCGAACATGTCACGAAATCGTGATAGTTTTTCTTGCTTGCGCTTTCTCTCCGAACATGTCGCGAAATCACGATAGTTTTGCTTGCTTACAATTTCTCTTCGAACATGTCACGAAATCGCGACAGTTTTTCTTTCTTCTCAACATGTCGCGATATCGTGATAGTTTTTCTTTCTTGCTCAACATGTCGCGATATCGCGACAATTTTTCTTTCTTGCTCAACATGTCGCGATATCGCGACAGTTTTCTTCCTTGTGATTTTCTTTTGATTTTTAGCATATGGGCCACTTCGATATTTTGTAAAGTCACTGTACATACTCTGAAGAACCTCTTAACTCCTATCCACTGCATCAACCGATCTGTCTAACTGTGTTGACAACAATGACAATATTGTTGCTGCACCTTGCTCATCAATCTCCCCCTTTGGAATTGTTGGCAACACACTTGCAATTTCCTGTAATTCTTCTCCCCCTTTGACAATAATACCAAAGGGCTGCTGCAGACTCCCCCTGAGTCCATGCACAACATTCTCAGGCACAAATTATTACAGTTAGCAAAAATTACAAACATGAGCAAAAATATAATCAAATATATAAATGCTCCCCCTAAGAATGTGATCCCGATAGCTAGTCAATTCTTGGGAAACGTGACCACTCCACAATCTATTGTTGGAATAAAAATCCAACTTAACCTCACTTTCTGCAACTTTCTCCTACATACAACACGCTGTCACTGCAATATATTCTACCTCTGCTATGGATAAGGAGATTGACTCTTGTTTCTTACTATGCCATGCGACCAACCTGTCTCCAAGATAGAATGCACCTCCACTGGTACTCTTTCTATCATAAAGTCTTCTTGGATAAGAACTCTAATCTCTGCTCATCATATTAGAATTCTTGTTGTACCTTGCTTTTACTTATTTAGTATAGTATGATCAACACTCAACTTTCAGCTACGCAAAAGTTACTCCCAAATTAAAAATGATCGACTCTCCAGGTAGCCTACGCGTAATTTCTTCAGCCTTTTGACTGCCATCTCCTCCGTGACTGACGACTTTGCCTCGCATCAGTTGTGCAGCTCAATGTCTCTAGTTTCTAACGGCTACCATGAATGTTTTCATCGCCTACGTAGGTATTGATAGTGGATCGTTACATCTAGCGTTGGAACCTCAATCTACGCGTAGTCATCAACACTCGGTATTCTGCTTCTTGCTAGGGCATATGTCAGGGCTACTCAATGTCTTTTACCTTGCATGTGCCAATTTGCACTCTTGACCAACTGGGTGCTAGTGCCACTGTTTGCTTTGACTCTGGCATCTCTTTGACAACTGCTACTTCTTTAGAGAAAATTAATGCTCTCTTATACCAAACGATGTGTTGTATTTTTGGTTAAGAAACGCATGCCTTCCCACTCACAACACGGATTCTATTTTATCTATAGATTGGGAATGTTACAAGCTTCAAAACTAGCACCTGCCAGCTTATGCTTCCATGACACGTCGACTTGTGCTGCATGTTCTATCTCAGATAATGCCTATCAGCTGCTGCATCAAAAACCTAGCTGTTCACCATGTTGTTCTGCTAAAGCACATCAGTTTGATACTATCTCCACAAACATCTACATGAACTGAAACACATTTTGACAACTATACGACAACTCCCCGACTACTTTCCTTTCATCCTCAGATAACCACACAAATACATAGGAGCATTAAAATAAAACTTTAACATTGCTCCCCCTGAGGATGTGCTACCTGGAGTTGCTTAGTGCAATAGAGGAGTAATCTCCTTCAATCCAAGGAGACATGATTTCCTCTCTTCTTTCTTTCTCCAATATTTCTTGAACTTAGGTTGAAGGTTTTCAACTACATCCCTATTTTGAACCTTTTTGTGAACTTGAACATTTCTCTTGGGTGGTTGTCTCTTGTACATCCTTGATGGATGATTATTTTCCTTTCTTTGATGCACATGATTTCTTCCCTGTCTGTGTTGCATTCTTTGCGTCTGATGAAATCTACTGTCTTGCCTTAGATTAGATACAAAAGTTCTTGGACAAGACCTTGCTATGTGCCCATGACCATTACATTTAAAACATTGCACATGGTGTTCAACCGGAATAACAGATGTATTTCTACCAGTATAACTCTTTGATCTATTATTCAATCCATAATAAATTGCCTTGTGACCATAATGGTTGCATCTAAAACAATAGCCATTAAAAGCATTATTATGAATAAAGTGAGAGTGATAGAACCTCTTTTGTTGTGGTTGCTTTGTTGTAGATCTCCTTTGAGATTTTCTTCCTTTTGAGGATTCAACTTCAAGCTTTTCTTGCTTTGATCCTTCAGCAATGGATTTCTTCTTCTCTGCAGATTTAGAAGATGAAGGTTGTTCAGCTTCACATCCAAGACCAAGCTTACACATGGGGCTTCTTTGTTGCCTTATCATTTTATCTAGCAACTTTGTGCTCTTCTCAAATTTGAGATTTGTATTGGCCTCTTCTAGTTGTTTCCTCAATAACACAATCTCCTCTTCTTGTTTGCAGCAAACAATCTCTTTCTCATTGATCTATGACTTCAAGGCTTCTTCTAGTTTCTTGGATTTATGAATTTGTAAGAAGAGATCTTCAATATTATCCTCATATTCTTCCAACTTCTTGGATAGTCTTTTGTTCTTTTTCCTTTCTAAACCCAACTCTTCAAGTGCAGCGATCAACTCACCTTCTAGATCTACTTCAACCTCTAGGTTTTCATCACATACTTGTTCTTTTTCTATTTTTTCTTCTTTGAGTGCCATATAAAGAACTTCACCTGTTTCCTCTTCAGAATCCTCACTGCAGCTGTCTTCTAATGAACTGACATTCTTGGAGATGAAACTTTTCTTCTTGAAGTTGCCTTTTCTAAAATTTGTTTTGTTCTTCCAGTCACTTCTTTCTTGGTGTGATCCTTCATCACTTATGTTCTTCTCATTAAGTGGACATTTAGCTACAAGATGCCCAATGCCTCCACAATTGAAACATTTAAACGATAACTTTCCTCTATATTTTCCTTTTCCCATTTTTAGTTTTCGAACAAATTTTGCTTCCATTTCATCTGATGTTTCTTCTTCCTCGGATTCTTGTTTTGCTTTCATATTTTTATGGGCTTTAAAAGCAGCTTCTCTTTCTATGGGTTTAGATTTTCCTATTCTCATCTCATATGCAGTCAAAGAACCATGCATCTCATCCATACTAAAAGTATTTAGATCTTTAGCTTCTTCTATTGCTGAAACTTTAGAATCAAATCTTTGGGGAAGAGATCTTAGTACCTTTTTCATGATGACAACATCTTCCATTTCCTCTCCGAGTCCTCTAATCACATTAATGATTCCATTAACTCTCAGCATGTATACCTCTATGTTCTCATCGTCATTCATATTTAATGCTTCGAACTGAGCTCGATGCGTTTGTAACTTGGCCTCCTTGATCTTGTCGTCTCCTTCATGAATGCTCCTTAGTTTGTCCCACATGTCTTTTGTCATTTTACAACTCATAATATTTATCAGTTCACTGTCCACTAAACCGCACATGATAGCATTCTTTGCTTTAGAGTTATTCTCAAATAGTTTCTTACCGACAGCATCGATTGGAGGAGTGGTGGGTATTGTGTATCCACTATCTACTGAATCCCAAATGTCGTATCCCAAAGCACAAAGATATGTCTGCATCCTGAGTTTCCAAAATGTGTAATTAGTTTCGTCCAACAATGGTGCTTTGTTTGATGAGAAGCCTTCACCACCTGCCATTACGTACTAATCCAAGATCACCCTAGCTAGTTAAGCTTTGTTCAGGAACTTGGCTCTGATACCAATTGTTAGTCTCACAATGACACTGAGAGGGGGGGTGAATCAGTGTGGCTCTTTAAAACTTAAAAACTTCAACTCTTAAAGCCAAAACAATGAAATCTTAAAACCACATAAAGCAAATATAACAAGAGAGCATCACACAACACAAGATGTACCGAGGTTCACCAGTTTTGGCTACTCCTCAAAAATTGACTGTTTGGACTCCCATCCAAATCTAGCCTTTGCAAAATACCAATTTTATAATCAATTTACCAGCACCCACTAGAAGGAGCACCAACCCCTGATTTATCTGCACCAACAGAAAGGAGCACCAACCCCTAATTTATCTGCACCAACAAAAAGGAGCACCAACCCCTAATTTATCTGCACCAATAGAAAGGAGCACCAACCCCTAATTTATCTGCACCAACAAAAAGGAGCACCAACCCCTAATTCCAAGCACCAACTTGGACTACAATTTTGAAACTATAAGATTGACATAAAAATACCTTCGCTTATACAAGACCCTGACTGGTCTATTGCTAACCCAACCTCTCTCGCTATTCACCAAAACACCACACACACTTAAGGCTCTACTTACTACACTTTTATAGCCCTCTTACAGCCCTCTTGTTGCACTTCTTACTGCACTCTTATGGCTCTCATGGCTCTGCTAAATGCTCTCTTATGGCACTCTTCCAACCCTCTTTTTGTAGCACTTTCACTCTATTTCAGCAGCTTGTAATTCTCCACGCAGACCTCCTTTTATAACAAAGTTCTGACTCTATTTTTAACTTCCATATTTTTACATGCAACTTATTAATAGAAACTTCTATATGTAACTCCTTTATCACACAGTATTCTCTCATGCATCCTATTAATAGTTACGGCTCTTTTTTTGGTCTTCGACTGATGACTTTTAGTTTAACCATCACTCGATGCTTTCACTCCGTAACTGGCCCTGTAATTGTTGTTTTGACTTCAGTTCACTATTCTTATATTAGCTACATGATTTTTCTCTGTAACTGCACCTATAACTGACGTACCGACTTCAGTTAACTCTTCTTATTTTAGCTACATGATTTTCTTCTGCAACTACCCCTGTAACTACCGTATAACTTCAGTTAACTGTCACATATCTTATTTTGGCTGGGTTCTCTTCTTAGCTCACGCCAAAGTGACCTGTCATGAAATCGTGACACTTCTACCTCTTTGTCCTCTTCTCGGCTTTCGCTCGTGAAAACACAACATGTCACGATATCGTGACACTTTCACCTCCTTGCTTCTTTTCTTGGCTTGTACCCGTGATGATATCGCAACACTTTTGCCTCCTTGATTCTTTTCTTGGTTTGAACTCATGAAAACACATGTCGTGATATCGTGACACTTTCGCTCCTTTGCTCTTTCTCTTGCCTTCGAGTCGTGAAAATGTGACATGTCGCGATATCGCGACACTTTCTCTCCTTTGCTCTTTCTCTTGCCTTTCGGTCACAAAAACGTGACATGTCGCGATATCGCGACACTTTCTCTCCTTTGCTCTTTCTCTTGCAATATGTCACGAAATCATGACACTTTTTCTTTCATACAATCTCTCTTGCAATATGTCATGAAATCGTGACACTTTTTCTTTCGGACTCTCTCTCTTGCAATATGTCACGAAATCGCGACACTTTTTCTACTTGCCTTTCTCTCTTCCAACATGTCACGAAATCGCGACACTTTTTCTTTCGTACTATCTCTCTTGCAATATGTCACGAAATCATGACACTTTTTCTACTTGCCTTTCTCTCTTCCAACATGTCGCGAAATCACGACACTTTTTCTTTCGTACTCTCTCTTGCAATATGTCGTGAAATCGTGACACTTTTTCTACTTGCCTTTATCTCTTCCAACATGTCACAAAATCGTGACACTTTTTCTTCCATACTATCTCTCTTGCAATATGTCACGAAATCATGACACTTTTTCTACTTGCATTTCTCTCTTCCAACATGTCGCAAAATCGTGACAGTTTTTCTTGCTTGCGCTTTCTCTCCGAACATGTCGCGAAATCGCGACAGTTTTTCTTGCTTGCGCTTTCTCTCCAAACATGTCACGAAATCGTGATAGTTTTGCTTGCTTGTGCTTTCTCTCCGAACATGTCACGAAATCACGATAGTTTTGCTTGCTTGCGCTTTCTCTCCGAACATGTCACGAAATCGTGATAGTTTTGCTTGCTTGTGCTTTCTCTTCGAACATGTCGCGAAATCATGATAGTTTTGCTTGCTTGCGCTTTCTCTCCGAACATGTCATGAAATCATGACAGTTTTTCTTTCTTCTCAACATGTCGATATCGTGACAATTTTTCTTTCTTGCTCAACATGTCGTGATATCGCGACAGTTTTTCTTTCTTTCTCAACATGTCGCGATATCGCGACAGTTTTCTTCCTTGTGATTTTCTTTTGATTTTTAGCATATGGGCCACTTCGATCTTTTGGAAAGTCACTGTACATACTCTAAAGAACCTCTTAACTCCTGTCCACTGCATCAACCGATCTGTCTTACTGTGTTGACAACAATGACAATATTGTTGCTGCACCTTGCTCATCAATACCCAAAATTAATATCCACCTTTCAATGTGTTTTAATCTGAGCCACATAATTTGTGTCACTTAAACCCTAACATACCCTAGTGTGTATTATTAATAGGAGCCATTTTTATGGCTCAACCCCTAAACAATTCATGTCTTGAGTAATTTGCTAAGTCTCCTCTAAGTCCTAAGTCATCCGAGAAGTCCAAGCATCCTTGCCATTCGTCCTTGCTCACCATAGCCTCCACATCCATCACCACCTATTTTGCTCAACCAGATCTGCTTCTGTAGATTTCCCCTCAACCATCGAACACCTTTGAGTGCTTCCCCTCCATCGTCAAGTATCTCTGGGTGCTTTTTGCCATTCTTGAGCACCCATGAGCATTTTTTTGCTGTCACCAAGCACCCATAGGCATCTCAGACCAGAGCTCTATAGCCCTACTATCCCTCAAGTGATGCTAGGGTATCACCGCATATATTTCCTACACCAGTTACATCAGATCATAAAATGGCAAGTTAAACAAGGTAAACTTTTCATTGTTTTATTTCATTCCATGCATTTTTAGTTTTTGTTCACTCTATTTACATCATATAGCTAGGGTTTTTGTATTGATTATAGAGGGTCTCACATTGTGGAGCCCTCACAGTTGCTAGTAACCTATTTTCTATTTCCTTGTGTGTAGATTTGGAAGTGTTACATCAACATTGTGTAGCTACTTAAGTTGTAGTGGCCTAGTATTAGATAACACAAAGCCCACTCACATCTATTGGGATCAGAAGTGAGATTGAAGACACCACCAGTGTTGTTTGCCAGGGTTTCGTAGAACCCTAGCTATTGTAAAAAAATTTATCAAAGAAATCAATTATTTCATTGTAACAATGGATATTTGAGGATCCCCCCATATTAATAAAAATATCTCTTTTTGTGCAATACTGAATATTTATTTAAATTTATCTTGTTATATGTATTTTTGTGTTTCGCTTTTGCATCTACAAATTTAAAAAATGTAATATTTTTGTTAAAGTTTCCTCATCCTCCACAACCTATAGTATTTCTAAGAATATTCTAAGTCCTCCCCCCTATGGATGTAAAAGGATCAATCTTAGTTATATCTTTCATGGAGTCAATTCTCTTTTCATCTTCACAATATATAGTCCACATAAGGAACATATTTTCTAAATCATGTTATCATTGTGTCTATGGTAAATTTAATACGTAGTTTTCAAAATGATATGTATTGTTGGTAAGTCTCATCTCCTATGACCCAACCTTTAATAAACCCTAAATTTCTACCTTATGGGGGTGTGAAATGTTAACTAAGTCTAGTATTTCTATTGTATTTATCTTTGGGGTTACTCACTCCTAGTCCACATATTTGAATATTTCACCAAGACCTTTATCTATATGGTTTTGGAGGTGGTAAATTCAAATGACAATATTTTATTAATATGAAGGTTCTAAGGTTTGCACACCTATCCTCCACAAGATTCAGTGCTTAAAATTTTTTAATTTTAACATCTACATCTTGGTTGAGGTTTTGACCATCACTTTTTCTAATTGGATATTTTTAAATACTTATAATTAGTGCTAAACATGAACATCATAATATTGTAGAATTACCAAAGACCAAACATCCTCATCCTTATCAACCACTAATATAAAGTACACAACGAAAAATAAGTCATTTTTTACTCCTATTGTGTCTAATATCACTGACAAAGAAATCGTGATAGAAGACTATGAAGACTTGAAAAATGTGGATGTCTTAGAGATAAAGTATATAGGTTTAGAACTTAGAAATATTCAATACTTACATATTCAAACTTAAATTTCCTTTCCCAACTTTGGTTCTTGAATAAGCCTAATGTTTTAATCCAAGCATAGGAGATATTTTAGATATTGAAGGAAGAAGACTATCCAACCTTGATCCCACTACAATTTATGTTATTTTCACATATCACTCACTTCAAAATTGTCTTTTAAACTAAGAAAGAGGATATGGATCAATAGCTAATAACTTCAACAAAGGAGGTATAATCTCAAGTTCATCAGCAATAAATGGGTGTTGATTTTAGGAATTAGACTGACTTTTATTTTAGTTGTTGCACCCCCAAATCCAAGTTTCAACAAGGTTGGATGGGTTTGCCATAAGCTTCCCTCAACCTTTATATTAAGGCTAGCTCCCTACTTTCCTCATTTGGATCTAATATAAAATAACTTATTTACATGAGATAAAATGCACACATAAAAGTAAATGCAAAAATTAAAGTGTGAAATTAAAAATATATGAAGGAAAATATGGAAAGTAAATGCATGAAGTTTAAAATGTGATAAATAAAATAAGATATGGTTCTTACACCATCATAAGGATAACATATGACCAGTTAATGCACAAGAATCTAAATAACATCAATGTCCACTAATTTGGTTGAGTATGAAATTGATAAGTGTAGTTACCTAAAATCAAATCACCTATTTTACATCGATCTACAAAGCAAACCAACAAATCAAGTTAACCATAACAATTAACCCAACCCCAAGAATTGCAAGCAAATCTCAATAGTGGAAAATCTGCCAACGAATAGTGAATCTACCCTAAAGCAAATATGCTTCTAGCCTGGCGTATTCGTGAAAAATTAAAATTTATCGCACCTCCACTAGGCTTACCTTCTAACAGTTAGGTGTGTGAATATGCATGATCGCGAATACTCTTATCGATGTATTCATTTATGTGACATATTCACACCCAAAAATAAAAACTCTAAGTTGCACCTCCAAAGGTCTACTAGGGTATAAATCCCACCTGACTAACCATTTACAAGCATAGGTGATTGTTAGATAGGGAAGAAAGGATATGGTTTTCATTCCACCTCCTTTCTTGCCCTAATTAGTCTTAATCAGAAGGTAGTTAGTTCTAATCAGCTAGACCAGCCAACCCAACCAACTAGACTAGCTAGCATACCATCCACCTCACCCCTTCCATTTGGGAAACTCTAGGAGGGCCAATTTCTATAAATTGGATCTTAGGGGAAGCATTAAATATAATTTTCTCTCACAACAAATTTCTACCAAAATAACAATTGAACTAAACAATTTACAAAGTTTTGCCAAAATTCCCTCATGGATTTGTCGAATGATTCAACCTTAAAGGAAGGAAAGGAAGAACTCACAATTGAAATCTCAATAATATTATCTTTTTCATTAGAAAATTTAATTCTAATGGTCATTTATGATTTAGGATTTAGAATCTATAGAATTCATTTTTACACTCTTTATCTTCAAAAATATATTCATTGTTTCATTTGTTAAGATTTCTCTTCTATTAATTTCTTAGGTTTCTTAGGAAGTTTTTACAGGATAAAAATAGTTGCCAAAACCCTATCATACCAATAGAGGACATCCATAGCCACCCCATGACCATATTTGTGACTCTAATGTTAGATTGAACATCCATTCTTTATTTCTAGTACCTAGAGTGAATATGCCAGTTGTAACAATTACATGCGACACATTCACCATATTTTGAGAAGCCTCATATCCTCAATCTCTCTAGAATTCAATTCAACTAAATCCATCCCTATGTATCATGTTAATAATATAGGAAATCTCTATTTTTAATATATTTGTCATCAATTTAGTTTAGTTATAATAATTAATTTGCCAACTACAAACTTCTAGCTAGCATATTTGCTATAAATCTCTTTGCATCCATATCCAAGGAAAGATCAACTCAATTTCTTCATAAAAAAGGGCCTGACTGTGCAAACTAGGAATAAATGATCTTATTGCTATTTGGAAGGCCCCCAAACCATTATTTCCATATTTTTTGTTTTTTTGCAAGTATTCATGAATCATCCTCTTGAAAGAGTTTCGATTGACGTATTCACACGAAGAAGCATATTTGACTCCAAATGGTGTATTCGTGTTAGATACCAAAATAAGTAAGTACTCTTGATTTGCAAATTTTTCAATTCATAGTATAGATTTTTCTATATGTTCTATTTTGTTGTTTCTCCTTTTAGCATAATAAAATAAAATAAAAATCAAAAGAATCTTTAGTCTAGCTAACACTTTATCTTGCTTTCCTATGCCTTTAAAATAAATATTGCATGTAACCTTGCTTTAGATTAATTTGTGTGATTTCATCCTTTTGTAACATAGATAGCAAATCATCATAATTCAAATCACATATAATATAATACTTTATCTTTTGCATCATTGTTTTTCATATATTGCACTCTCATATTGCACATCTAGGATAGATTACCAAACCTAGGTGCTCCTCAAAATTGAACACATAAAACTAGATTAGAAAATCTATAAATACCTTGGTGAACCCAAATCTCTCCTACCAAATATGGAACTACAAGTAAAAAGTACAATCCTCCAAAATTATGGTTTAGCAGTAGCAATATCTCTCCCAAGTGTGGATGAAGTTGAAAGGAAACATACCTAGGACCAATACCCTAAATAGATGCACCCTTTTTGGCATGCCACATATTTGGTAAACCAACATGCACACATCACTTAGGTCCCTTATGCAAAAACATTGTTGCTTAACACCTTATCCTTAATCAAGATAAAAGATATTACACTTTAATCAAGATCACTTAATCTTGTTTGCTTAGATAAATCACATTAAATCAAGATAATAAGAACATAACCAATTGTTAGTCCTATTGGGGGAAGGTTAACAACCCCTTGAGTAAACCAACGTACAAACCTTGGGGAGAAATCCTTCTTGGCTAGTATATTATGATGGACTAGTAGGAGTCACAAGGAGGGTTGTTTTTCAAGGTGACATAAGGATATCAAACTTCTTCTTCTTTGCTATAAAAAATCTCAAAACAAAACTTAATAAATTGAAATCCTTATTGCCATGTTTGAACCCCCTTATATCACTTGGAACATTGCATGATAAATGGCATAAAATCTAAGAACTTCATATAAACTTCTAGAGAAGCAACCTTTGATCAAAAGCCCTACTTATGGGGAAGAAGAGGAAGAAGCTCCTCCCTTTTGGACTTTTTCTCCTGTTCACAACAAACAAGGAGAGGTAGTTTTCAAATCCATGGATCATCTTGCTACTTCCTTATGAAGAAATAAAGAAACCATGGAAGCTACCTTTAAATCATAATAAAGGCTTCACTCTACCATGGAAGAACATTTTGTAGAACTTTTGCACCACCCTAGATCAAACCTCATGAGTTCTCAACAACAAGAATCGATTATAACCACAAATTTATGAGGGAGATCACCATGTATCCCATCCTTTTTAGTGAATTTGGGATGTGTACCTCCCAACATAGATCCACTCAAGCTAAAACCTTTAGTATCTCCACACCTAAGTTATCCACAAGTCCAACATACTAATGTTCTTCCTAGTATACCTCATGCTTCAAATGTGGTTGCTACTAACCCATTATATAACATGCCTATACTGACTAATATTACCTTTAATAACATTCCTCCTATTAGCATGCCTTTCCAAAGTAATCCTATAATTAGTAATAGAAAAATCCCTATTGTATCATCCCAGTTTAGTAATCAATACTACCCTTTAGTTAACCGTTAGTCTCAATATATAGTACCATAAATACCTTATCTTGGATTTCAATATTTGAATGCTAGGTTAGAACAATTAACCAAATAAAACTTAGAATTCAAACAATAGTTAGCCTCTATTTGAGGAGACATGCCTAAGAAGTATTCTTACAAAGATTGTTGTAATGAACCTATAGATCCTAGTTTAACAAATAACCCTTATATCTTGAACTTTTTGGTACCAAAGTTTTGTTAAGGGAGAAGGTGACCCTATAGAGCATATTTGAATATTTAGAGCAACAAGCCATGAAATCAAGTATGACAAAATATTGTTAAAAGTATTTTTCCACGAGTCTTGGTGGTGAGGCCTTGGAATGGTTTTATCAATTACCTCATCACTTGATCAAGAAATTTTATGATCTAGCAAAAATTTTCATCCAACATTTCATCATTTATATCACAAAAAAGTATATAGTTGATGATCTATATCAACTTAAGCAAGCGAAGAATAAATATGTAAATGAATTCTTTCCTTGGTGGTGAAATCTTGTTAGAAAACTACCTTTTACTCTACCACCTAGGGGTTTTTTACATATTTTCATATGTAATTTTCAAGAATGTTTTTATATCCTTTAGATATGACTTGTGTTGTGTGCTTCAATAATGTGATTGATCTTGAAAAATAAATGGAATCTACCCTTCAATGAAGAGGGAAACTAAAATTTAAGAATGAAGAGGAGAAACCATCTCCTCTAAACACTAAAGGATAGTATAAGAAAAAACATGTTGTGGGTGATGGCATGACTGACTCTTGATATAACACTAATTCTAAAATAGGTAATGTCAGTGCTACTATAGTATTAAGAAAGTTAATATTAGCTAAAACTCAAGGAAAACCTCCTAGAAATTTTACTAAGTTAAATTAGTCTCTATCTTCTATGCTAACATAATTGTTGGATTTTACGATGATAGAGTTACCCACTATAATACAACATGACCCTAAAAGGGATAATATTTCTTGGTTTAAGGTTGACCAACAATGTGCTTTTCATTACACTAATGACCACAACACAAATAAGTGTATCACTCTCAAGAATGTGGTACAAGACCTTGTTGATCAAGGTCATCTAGTGGTTGATGGTCTTGAACAAGCAACATATTCCAACCAATATTTGGGGATATTCCAGGACCCCCTACCTAAACATAGATAAAATATTATCAATCAAGTGTAGTACAAGAATGTACCTCCCCTTGATCAAAATATGCTAGGGATGATTCATGTTTGTACTATGACTAGGTAACAAGCAAGAGAGAAGGGTCAAGCCTTTGAACCACCCCCTTAACCTCCCCTAGTCTTGAAATTGAGACATGTGAATGCTCCGAAAGAACCAACTTTGGTTCTAAAACCATAAAGAAAAAAAAAATTAACCTTCAACAACAATTACAGGACACACCAGCTAAGATCTCCATACTTGAGTTGTTGTGAACCTCTCCAAGTCATAGAGAGAACTTATTTAAGCTTTTAAGCAAACAAATAGTACCTAAAAACATCACTCTTGATGATTTGGCTAATATGGTGGGGTCACTTAGTGTGAACCATGCAACTATATCCTTCTTTAGGGATGACATTCCACCTACCTCTATGCTCAAAGAGATACCCTTGTATATCACTTGAAATATTGGTGAGCAATCCATTAAAAGGGTTCTCATTGATAATGGGTCGTTAATAAATATTTGCAATCTAAGACATATTCATAAAATATGGCTCAACAAGAAAGATTTAGAAAAATCATATATTATCATCAAAGCTTATAATAACAAAGAATGAGAAGCTACAGAGACTATAGTTTTTCCAATAATCCATGTGATGCAAGTTTTTCCTCAACCTATCATTAATGTGTCAAGTTTGAATGTCAAGGTTAGTTATGTAGCATAGTATCCCACCATGATCCTTTCATCTATTGCCATAGCATCTAGTCAAAAAACCCAAAAACTTGGCTTTTTCCTTCATTGAATGCTTCTCATCCTTTCATTAATGATATTCATAACAATACCTTAAGGTCCAATTCACCTAAGGAAATAAGCATACACCAAGAAGAAGGAACCAATTGTTAGGTTATAGCCAAAGGTGAAGAAAATATAGCATACATACACAACATAAATCTTAATAACTAGTACCATGACCTGATAGCCTTAGACTTCATTAGATTACATTCATCACCTCATATTTTTGGATTTCCTTATAGGTGAGGAACCACCATACAAATAGGAACTTGCACTTTTGTATCCATAGGGATGAAATATGAGAAAATAATACATGGTACTAACCCATGACCAATAGAGTGGAGGTACACCTCATGTTTTCTTTCCAATATTTACCCTATCCCCAAACAAATCCTTTATAACTTCAACTACATAGGAAAAGGTCTATAAATTTGAGGACAAGGAATCTAAGAGCCTTTAGAAACCAAAAACTATATAGAGCATTGTGGATTGGGGTATTTTCACAACCATAATAGCATCATGTTTGCTTCTTTTTCTCAAGGTGATGATGATGATACTTGGTTGTCCTCATTTGAACGTATAATAGAAGTAACTTTAGTAACAGGTCTATATTGGGATAAATATGAGGAAGTGGAATCTATCCCTTTTACCTATTTTGATCTCTATTTACAATACACATGAATCAATACTATCAGTATTGAACCTATTGAAGAGATTAAACAATAATCTTATGATAGCCTCAACAATGAACACAAACCATCTTCAGTGCATGAATATAAACATGCCACATCCCACTGGATAGTTAATCTGGTATCAACATTACACATAAATGATTGTGAGATGAAAATTTTACCTCACTCTCCTTTTAAGAATAATGACAATCACATATCTCCTTTTGGTAATTTTTCTATTGAACGAACTATCTATTTAGTCACACAACCCTCATAATAATTTAGTATGGAGAAACATACTTTAAAGGTTGATGAACTATGAAGTCTAGGGGTTATACCCGCTCCTCCATATTATGAATATGAACCCAACATTCTAATAGAAGATACCATAGATGTAAACATAGGGCCGAGTGACAATCCATAGATGGTAAAATTGTAAAATATCCTAACTTTGGAAGAAAGATAAGACTATACAAAGCTCTTAACCAAATACTATGATATATTTGCATGGTCTTATGCATACATGCCTAGATTAGATCCATATTTAGTAGTTCATAACTTAGTAGTCAAGCCTAATGCTAAGTTGATGAAACAAAAACAATGAAAGATGCATGAAGAACACAAGCTTATACTGAGAGGGGGGGTGAACAGTATAAGACCTCTTTTTACTTTTTCCATTATACTTCAAAACAGTAAAGCAATATACCCAAAGCAATATCAAATCAATGCACAATATCATCCACAAAGTGACACCAATTTTAACGTGGTTCACCCAGAATGGTTGGGCTACGTCCACAAAACTTTTCTCTAAAAGTTATCTCAAAGTTCTTTGGGAATCCTTCCCAATTACAATTTTTATGAGCCTTGGACCAAAGGAGATACCTTCCCCCAATCAGAATTTATGAGCCTCTGCTCAAAGGAGATACCTTCCCCCAATCATAATTTATGAGCCTCTACTTTGGAAATGATCCCTCAGAAGATCAACTACCTCTACCTCTTACCAGCACGTGGAACTCCTTTCCATCGAAGACCTCCTATCCTTAATGCTTAGCCTAAGAGACCTTTGTCTTCTATGATCACGTCCACAGCGACTCAAAGAACTTTGTACCAAACATAGTCGGTCGGTCTAGTACAAGTCTTCCTCTATCCGCGGATCTGTCCAACTCTTGAACAAATCAATCCTTTGCATACAAGCCTTCTCAAAGACTTGCCAAATATGTCCTCAGGTTCTTCTCATAGAACCAGTGTACCTCTATCCTCAAGTTCTCTGATAGAACTATCAAACTCAGCTCACAAGTCCTCTGCTAGGACCTGTCCAAATCTACTCACAAGCCCCCACCGAAACCTGTCCAAAACTGCTCCCAAGTCCCCATCGAAACTTGTCCAAAACTGCTCACAAGTCCCCACCAAAAGCTGTCCAAAACTGCTCACAAGTCTGTTGGCAATTTTGGATGCCTTGGGTACATTGCCTTTGCTCAAGTGTAGAAGTTGTCATTGATGTCAAGAAGCTCTTGAAGGAATTTGATTTAATGTCAGATTATTCAGAGCATGGACAGTGAGTTTCCGGGGAAGATCAGAGTAGCCCATTTGCAAAAGATCAAAGAAAAAGACAAGTAAGAAAAGGTATGCAGCAGGAAAGAAAAACTGTCACGATTTCGCGACATGTTTGAGGAGAGAGAAAGAGCTGGCAAAACTGTCGTGATTTTGCGACATGTTGGAAGAGAGAGAAGAAGCAGGAAAAACTATCGTGATTTTGTGACATGTAGGCAGAGAAAAAGGCAAGTGGAAAAACTGTCACGATTTCACGACATGTTGGCAAAGAAGAAGAGCAATGTGGAAAGTGTCACGATTTCGCGACATGTCGCATTTTCGTGACTCGAAAAGTGCAGGAAGGCAGAGAAGGAAAAGTGTCACGATTTCGCAACATATTGCAAAGAAGATTGTATGAACGGAAAAGTGTCGCGATTTCACGACATGTTGTAGGAGAGGGAGTCCGAAAGAAAAAATGTCGCGATTTCGTGACATAATGCTGAAAAGAGAGTCCACAGTGTGAACTATCATGATTTCGTGACAAGTTCAAAGAAAGAGAAAGTTACTCGAAAGGTGTCGTGATTTCGTGACATGCTGAAAAGATTGAAGTAAGAACTGTCGCATTTTTGCGACATACAGCAAAGGGAAGAGTCTGAAATGAGAAGCATCGCGATTTCGCGATGGGCTACAAAGAAAGCATATGAAAGCTGAAAGCGTCACGATTTTGCGACAAGTAGAAAAGATAGCAGATGGCAGCATAAGTGTCATGATTTCACGACAGAAACTGATAGCATTTCTTCCATAGGTGAAGTGTCATGATTTTGTGACAAATGTAGAAAGGAAGGCTATGAAGACAAAAGCGTCATGATTTCATGACATGTTCTAGTTTTGCGAGAGTAAGGCAGAGAAGCTCAAGGCAGCGAAAGTGTCACAATTTTGTGACATGTTCTGTTTTTGCTAGTGCAAGCCAAGAAAAGGTTGAGAAAGCGAAGAGGGTCACAATTTCACAATAGGAGTGAAGATGACATCAGCAGAGGTAGTAGTGTCATGATTTCATGACAAAAGCATAGAAGAAGGCCATGTAGTCAGAAGGGTCATGATTTCATGACAGGAGTGAAGATGATGTCAGCAGAAGTAGAAAGTGTTGCGATATCGTGACAAAAGCCATAAGATAGTGTTCGGTTGCAAAGGTGTCGCGATATCGTGACATGTAGTTTCATGAGAAAAGCTATAGAACCACAGAGGCGGTTGAAGCCGACAGAGTTAAATTTGAGCCGACGCAGTTTAGGGTTTTGCAGTTGACAAAGTTAAGGGTAGCAGCCGACTAAGATCAAGGTTTTGATCTTGAAAATATTAGTATAAAAGCAGGGCTGCTTGGAGAGAAAAATATCGATCAAAGAGTGCGTTCGAAGAGTGGCGTTTGCAGACTATGCAAAGAGAAGAATTTTGATCGTCGAGAGCAAAGTACATTCTATCGAATCTTCCAAGTGAGAGAGATCGCAAGGAAGCAGAGTGCACGAAGACTATGCGGCTATAATTGCGTAGAGGTGCAAAGGTCAAAGTTTGATCAAGTGCAGCTATGATTGCACAAAAAGAGCAAAGGACTATGTTTTTATGTAGACCAAAAAAAGAGGACAAAGACATTTGTGCTAGATCGAAGGACTGTGTTTGGTGCAGATCAGAGAAAGATATCGAGGACATTTGTGCTAGACCGAAGTACTATGTTTTAGTGCAATTTTGAGGACCAACTTTGGAGGTGATAGAGTTGAGGACAAAGGTCTCCAGCCAGAGCAAGGAATACAGGTGTCTTCTATGGATAGAGTTCCATTTGCTAAGGGCAGAGGAGGCAGAGGTCTTCTAGAGGATCACCAACCAAAACAGAGCTAGGGGATTGGTGTCTCCTTTGGGTTGATGCCCATAAATATTGTAATCGGGAAAGGTATTCCTAGATTTTGAGTTGATAAAATTTAGTGAGAGATTTTATCCGTGGAGTAGCCCGCTTTGGGTGAACCACGTAAATTACTGTGTCTCTATTGTGGATGGTGTTTTGTGCATTGCTTTGATTACTGCTATTGATACTGCTTTCTATACACTGCATAATATTGAATCAAAAGTTGATTTAAAGGAAAAAGTAAAAAGTGGTCTTATACTGTTCACCCCCCCTCTTAGTATAAGCTTGTGTTCTTCAAAGTCCCCACCAGAACCTGTCCAAAAACTCAGCAAGCTCACCAAGAAAACTTTCTTAGTAGGAAATCACAAAGTGAATTGTTAGATACCCAATGTGATTTTTCAAACTCATAGAAGCATAAAGAGAATTGTTAGAGACTCAATATGTTCTATACTCAACTCCCAATCTCAAAACTCAACTCAAATCAACTCAGCTCAAACTCAATATCAAATCTGAAAACTCAACTCAATATCTGAAATAGATGGGATAGAATGCTTTCTTTCAATAACATGAAACCCCAACAATTTCCAACTATGCAAAGAATCACATAACCTCATGTTCTTTTCACCATCAATTAGGGCATTTTTGAATCAACATCAGAAAAGGAAACAAGTAGAACTCCTTTTCTCTCCAACATTGTTTGAACAAAAAGCATCCACCAACTCAAATCTCAATAGCACAAAACCACTTTTCAAATCATCAACAAAGAAGTAAGTCCAACACTTTAACCAAGTAAAGAATAGCTTGATTATAACCAATTTAATGAAAGCTAATGTCAATCTCAAAGCTGCCCACTTAAGGTTTCACAACTTCACACAAGAAGCAATTCTAACCTTAAAACATCATGCTTTCATTTCTATAATCAACCAAAAGCACTCTCAACATTACAAGAAATATTTATCCCTTATACACCTTATTTCTCCCTTATAGTATTATCAACAAAAAACTTTATCTCTCATAAGAATGCAATAAGATAATGCAAACAACACTTTAAAAAGAATCTTTTATCATTATAAAGCAAGCTTCAAACTCCTTATAACTCCTAAGCTATTTTTCTCTCTAATAAACTTCCTCCATCCGCAAAATACACTAGCAAAAATTAATTTTGAAAATACCTTGGCCAACACCAAAAATTGCGCTATGGAGAAATTGCGCACAAAATCTAACACCACCTGCTGCATCCACTTCAATGAAGAAAAACCCTTTCACGTTATTTGAACGTGAAACCTCCTATTTGGGTAGCGTGCCAACAGCCTAGCCGCTACCAGTGCACCAAAGGCGTCCGGTGAGGTTTGAACCTCACTCTGTTTCCCTTGTACCTTCTGTGCCAAGGCTAAAATAAATATCAAGCCTCCCTGTCTTCTGACACGAACGACGACGATGAAAACTTACGACGGATACAAAAAATGAACGGCGGATATCCGAACAATGGATCATAAAATCTCAACGAGGAAGAAATCGAACATCAGATCGCGAATTCACAATGAGCAACACTTTTTGAAAATGCGGATAGGATGATCTTTGATCTTCATCGTGGGAGATTTATATGCATATTTCCCATAAACTCTTGACGTTGGCGAGGATTTTAACACGTCGACGAAGGATTTTAACACGTCGGCGGAGGTCTTGGCTAGCGTCCACAATCTTAGAACATAGTGTCATCAAAGTTAAGACATTTGCGCCATGGGTTAGGAGAACCCAATGCAAACAAATAAATTAAAATTTATTTAAAAATAATTAAAAGGAACCTTAACAAGGTTTTTAATTATTTAAATAAATACTTCCTCCTGGACCCAAATGCATTAAACTAATGCATCCACCTATAATCTTTAAACCTGCCAACTTGGGGTTTACAAAAGACCTTTGAAACTGTCATGTCGTAACCTTCATCAAAACAACTTGTTTGACATCAAATCAAATTCCTTCAAGAGCTTCTTGACATCAATGACAACTTATACACTTGAGCAAATGCAATGTACCCAAAGTACCCAAAATTGCCAACAATGCACCCAAATGTTTGCTAGTCAAAAAGGAACTACAAAAGCTAATAAGTCAAGTTTATTAAAGCTATTGAATATTCTGATTGGATCTTGAACATAGTCCTAGTTGCCAATAAAGAAGGTACTACACAAGTATGTGTAGACTTCCAAGACATCAATAAAACCTATCCTAAGGATGATTTTCCTTTTCCAAACATAGACATTATAGTCAATTTATTTTTTGGTTATGGAATGTTGTCCTTGATGGATGGATTTTTTGGTTACAATCAAATTTCCATAGCACCAAAATATCAAGTCAAATCAATGTTTACTACTTCTTGGATAACATTCTATTACAAAGTTATGCTCTTTAGGTTGAAACATACTAGTGCAACTTATCAACATGCCATGACATATATATTTCATGATATGATGCACAATATTGTTGAATATTATGTTTATGATCTTCTTGAATGATCAATGAAAAGAGAAGATCATGTCAAGGACTTGAAACAAATATTTGAATGGATCTAAGAGTACAAAGTTTTTCTAAAATCCTCCAAATGTATATTTGGGATAACATCTAGCAAGTTGTTAGGCTTTATGGTGTCTATACAAGGTATTCAGATAGATCTTGAAAAGATGTCGATGATAACCAATATGCCACGTCCTTAAAACTTAAAATATCTTAGAATCTTGCAAGGAAAGCCTCAAGCAATTAGAAGATTTATATCCCAATTGGTAGATAAATACCAACCATTTTCATGACTATTACAAAAAGGGATAGAGTTCAGTTGGTATGAGGAATATCAAAAAGCTTTCAATGATTTTAAAATATACATATTATCTCCCTCAATCCTTGTTCCACCTAATCTCCTCAAGTCATTTTTGTTGTATATTGCAACAATGGTTCATGCTTTAAGTGCTATGTTGGCACAATATGATGAGAAACACAAAGAATGGTCAATTTACTACATTAACAAAAACCTCATCAGTTACAAAAGTTGTTATACCCCTTTGGAAAATATGTCCTTAGAAATGGTCTTTGCTTCTCAAAAGCTAATATATTACATGTTAAGTCACAATATTTATATTATAGCCAAGGTTGATCCACTATGGTACCTTATGTATAAGCCCTACCTTTTGGGTAGGATAGACAAATAGGTTATTATACTTAATTATTAGATCTTGAATTCATTAGTTAAAATTCGGTTAAGGGATAAGTTATAGCTAATCAACTAGTAGCAACCCCTTTACCAACTAGTCATCCCCTAGATATTGAGTATCTTTATGAGATGATGTGCACTCTTGAGACATAACAACAAGATCCCTATACTATTTTCTTTGATTTCACAAGATGCATTAAGGGAGCAGGAGTAGGAATTATCCTAGTATCACTGCAACAAATCATAATTCCCTTGTCTTGTAAGATCTAATTATTGTGTACTCATTACACAATAGAGTATGAAGCTCTTATTCTTGGGCTACACACAACCTTAGACCTAAAAATCACTAGTCTGTCCATTTTTAGAGATTTTCAATTAATAATTAACCAAATCAACAAATTTTATTAAACTAAAAATGATACACTAAAACCATACAAAGGGATTGTGGATAACTTGATTGCTTCCTTTGAAAATGTAACCATTGATATGGTTACACACTCTAGTAACCATCAAGCAGATGCAATGGTTACTATTGCATTTGTCATGCCCTTAGAATTGTAAGATGAACAAGCTATAATTATCATTCACCAAATTAGACAACCAGTAACATTGAAATCTATTCAATAACAACTAGCTATTATTTCCATTGAACAAGCATCAATCATTGATCATAGTATAAGGAAATATATGAATTTCTTAAGAGATATATTTTACCTAAGGGATTAAACCATAATGAATAGAAGAAGCTAAGGCAACACACTTGTCTCTTTTTTATAATGGGAGACATCCTCTATAAGTGAATATTTGATGGTATTCTCTTAAGCTGCCTCAATGTAGACGAAGCCAAAATAGTCGTTTAATATGCTCATGAGGGGGTATATGGTGGATACTTCAATGGAAGTGTCATTGCTATGAAGGTCATTAATACGGGCTATTACTATTTGATTATGGAATGAGGTGCTCGTAACCATATGCACAAATATGACAAATATCAAAAGTGTTATAACCTAATTCATACTCTATCTCAAGAACTTTAGTTGATCACATCCCCTTGGCCCTTCTCTACTTGGGGAATATATATTATCAAAAAAATAAATTCGATTTTTTTTATGGACATAAGTTCATAATCATGGCAATAGAATACTTTACCAAGTAGGTAGAAGCCATTTGCTTAGCCTCTGATACTTGTGTTCAAGTCTCCAAATTTATCCTAAATCATATATTATCATTATACAACATTCCTAACACACTTATATCCAATAATAGTACTCCTTTTAAAAGTAAGGACATAGCCAAACGTTTTGCTAAATTCAAAATTAATCATAAGTGGTCAACACCATATTACTCACATAGTAATGGGTAGGCTGAAGCTTCTAAAAAGACATTAATCAAAATATTAAAGAAGCTCATAAGAAAAACTTGTAGGAATTGGTATTTATAGTTATACCTGCTTTATGGGCATATCACACTAGTGTTCAAAATCCAACTAGTGTTATACCCTATGCCTTGGTTTATGGTATTGAGGCCATATTTTCCTTTAAATTATAAGTTCCATCTCTTAGAGTCCTTCTAAATGATTTAGTAGTTGGTGACAAGTATCGCCATGCATGACTTAGCCAACTCAAGTTGTTTGATGAAAAGCAAACTCATGCCTTAGAACACTTGTGTGTATATCATCAAAAACTTAATAAAGTCCATGATAAATGATTTTGATCTCATTCTTTCAAAGTAGGAGAATTATTTCTTAAAGAAAACCAAAAAAACATCAATGCTAAGGAATACCTTAAGGATAAATGCGAACCTAACTAGTTAGATCCCTCATCGTAACAACCAAATATGGGTCACATATCACTTGGTCACATTAGATGGTGATGAGCATAAAGAATCTAATAATATAATGAATTTAAAAAGGTATTATGATTTAATTCTTATGTTTTACTGATCATGTGCCTCATTGCATGATTTATTGTATATATGGTTGTCTTTTAATATATTTTGTTTGCTTTCATATTCCTGAATTGCATTTTTATTGTGTTTGCTTCTTCATATCTTAAAGTTGTGAGGGGGCATCCTATAAATAAGTGATTATAATCTTAGCTATAAAATGGTGTCACTTACATAACACTTGTAGTAGGTCACTGAGCTAGTGGACTCCCTCAATAATTTTCCCAAAATCCTCTCCAATTCTTTTGATATTTTCAACTTTGGAAAAGAAACTAAGGTTCTAACGACATATAACGATCACCAATTATGACCTAACCATAGCTTGATACCTTGGATTCTTTATATAGAATCCAAATTTTATAAAATAACTCACATGCATCGACTTGCTTGATCATATGTTTTCTTGTTGCATAATCGACTAATATTTCACTTGGTTGTGTTCATATTCTTGTTGTTTGCATATGGGGTCGAGACGATTTGCCATGAATAGTGATGATTCTAGTTAGGAGAGATTAAATTATAGGTTTGCATCTTATTTAGGTACCTAAGATAATTAATCTCTCTAATAAATCTTTTTATATGGACAAAAAATCCTTTCAAACATCTTCTCTATCTCATATTTTTTCATAAAATTCTTTCTCTAGACTTATTAGCACTCTATGATGATGTTGATACTACAATGCCAACTCAAGAGTGGCTTATAAAAGGGTAAATATGAGCTAACAAGTTATTCCCTAGGATAATTTCATTCTCACTTCCTTTACCAACATATCTCTTGACTCAATCTTATACCTAGGAAAAATGGGTGATAGGATTTTTTAATGCCAAACGAATTTTGAGAATCAAAGTCATTCATCTACATCTAGTAACCCTATCAAATGTTTTTCCTCTATATAGGTATTTATAAAAAATTTCAATCTCATCAACATTTCTTCAATTATTGCTTTTAAATATCATTTTCATCAATTTATGGTCCATGCTTATATCCAAATAGAAAGTTTGATAGAATCATTCACTACTCGATAAGCATTAGTAATTCCTATATGTCTTAAAAGTGAGGACCAATTCTGTCAAAAATTCTTCTTTGATATAAATATCTATCATACATCATAAATGAGCACAAACATAATGATGTCAACATATCAAACTCTTATCAATTTATGATTCACTCTTATATCCAAATAGAAGGTTTGGTATAAATATTCACCACTTGGTAAGCAATATTCTTCTTCAATATAAGGGTTCATTATAAATATAAAAATAATGACCAATCTAGACGTCTTCAATATGTCAAATCTATTCATCACAAATCCAATCAATTTGTGATTCATTCTTATATCTAGAAAAAAGGCTAGATAAAATTATCCACCACTTAGCAAGCATTAGAATTCCTATATGCCCAACAAGTAAAGAAGAATTCTATGAAAAAAAAAATTCTCGATATAAATATCTATTACAAATTTAGATTTATTAATTATCATATTTATTTATACCTAAAATGGATAAATGAAATATGATTACACAATACTAGACAAAATATTTCAAAAATTAAGTATTGGATTATTAAATAAGAAATCATATCTTGGTATAAACCTCTATCATAATTATCATATAACCATATTCTTCTTTCTAAATTAGGGCCATATGATGAAGTGCGATCACTGACAACCCCATATCATCAATCTTCTTGACATGAATTTAACTCAAATTGGCTAAAAATATCTTTAATCATTAATTAATTTCATACATATGATGTGCATATTGTTTAATTTTTCATAATTATATAATTGCACATATGCATAGACTACATGTATTGACTTGTTGTTTACCTTACTCCACTGGGATGCAACAATTACCCTCTTTATACTATATTACGGATCGTGTGCTAGTGGATTCTAGTTATATTGCATAGCATAGTTTTTTCGATGAGGGAGTGGTGAAGGTAATTTCATATTCGAGCTAGGCTCAACATAGAGTTACCTTCTTATCATATTTCTTCCTTGAAAAAGCATAAGCTCATAGCTTCTAAGCAAGTGGAGAACATGAATTATTTTTCGTTTAAATAATTTTCCTAGCTTCAAAAATATTCTATGGGAAATAATTTTAAGTTTTCTCTTTTAACTCAAAAGCATTAAGACATTACTCATATTTCATTCATCATTATTTTTTCAATGAGTTTACATAGGTTTTTATGAGGGGTCTTAATCCCCTCATACTGAGTGGGATTTGAACCTTGGACCTCTCAAATAGAGGCCAAGACCCTTACCACTGCAATAAGCTTGGAGCTTATTCATTCATCATTATTGTCATGAATATATGTCTACATTTATGAACTGATTGTGTGTACATGTAGAACTTAGAGGATCTTACGATGAGGTGATGATGACCACAAGTTAGGATAACATTCACATGCATTGCATTCATGCTAGGTCTTTGATGCTAGCAAACCCCACTCTTAGGATCATGTATATACTTTAGATCTTTTATTGCTTTCATCTAGCATAATATGCTTGTTGCATTTAGAACATATTAGCATTATACATCAATTTATTTCATTGGCTTTGTCTCCTGCAACAAATTTAACAAATCTTAGCATATATAGTGTGTTATTTTTTAGGCTATTGTGGGTAAAAAAAATCATGAACTAAATCACCCAATCTTCTCCATGCACTCTTTTTATGATGATAACATGTTTTCCTAAGATAACGCAACCTTGTTATGGTCACAAAAAGTGCTTTCATGGTTGAACATTGGACACACAACCATCGATATGCAATAAAGAATCCAAGCTATAAATACCATTATAGAATTTGGGCCCTAAAATGCTAGTGGTAAATCAAGAAAATACACATTAATTTTCATGTTTTCTAACTTGCAATATTTGATTATTTCATGCTTTGATTCATATATACACCAAACAATAAAAGAACAAGAAATTAGTTCAAATCAAAACATCCCCCTGCTTGTAAAATGATGTCATTCCTTAAGTCGTAGGAATGGGTAGAATTTTCATTCCTTTAAATTGGTGATAATTTCAAGAAATGACTAAGTTTAGGCCTCTTATTAGTACCCTCTAGGTGATAAATGAAACTTAGTTCATTTTCTCAAGAGCCCTAATAAAGGTCTAAAGTAATGAAAATTAAAAACGTTTGTATCCTATCAACTTATAGAAGGATGGACAAGATTAGTTCACCTCCATAAACGATCAACATAGTCCAAAAAGTATGGTAAATGATAAAAGTCCTGTGATGCCAATATTACTAATGGCAAGATCTCCTATTCATAATTCTATCAATTCCTAATCATCTAAATAAACCTCGAAACTAGGTGCATTGAAAAGTCTATCAATAAGGACATAAATTGTCCTAATTTTATAAAATAAAGGTACCATATCATGTGGACATTGACTATCCTTAGCATTGTATCATATGGACATAGATTATCCAAGAAAGTAAAAGTACCATAACATGTATCATATGGACATTAACTATCCCTAGCATTGTATCATATGGACATTGATTGTCCTTAGCATCATATCATATGGATATTAACTATCCGCTAGCATTGTACCATATCATAACATTGATTATCTAAACATTGAAAAGGGTATTAACTTCCTACACAATGCAACAATTTGGCTAAACACTTGTCTATTAATTAGGCTAAAAGAGCCACCGCATAGTAGTAAAATATTTTATAGGATATAAAACTCTCCTATGGCATGGACTACCTAAAAATGCTATCAATCGTAATCAACGAAGTGCTTGTCCAGTTATCAAGCTAAGAGGTCGTTGCTTAGGGTCTACTGACAATATTAATAAATCAACCTATAAAGAGCTATTCGATTAGCCTTTCAAATTGATATATATAATGTACAATAATTCATGACTTGATTTTGGATTTGACTATTCTTTCTCATGAATAAAATAAATTTGTGAAAAATACTTCTTTCCTTCCTAACTCATAATAAATCTCATCCAATTCTAAGGTAATAAAGGATTGGAATAGAAGAAGAGGGTCCTGCAAGACCAAAAACTACTTTGGAGGAAGGATTTTTAGGGTGACTTCCATGGAAGTCCTATTCCTTTTACCTGCATCCTTTCCTTGTCCCTATCCTAGGACCCTGTTCCTTTCCCAGTTTCCTTGGCACCTTTCCCATCCTTTTCGGAAGGAAGGTGTTGCAGATGATATCCTTTGGGGGGGAGATCCTTGATCCACTGTTCTACCCCTTTCCTTGCACTATGGTGGGAAAATTTATCCCATTTTTTGTTCCACTATTCCATCCTTTGGTGTCTAGGTTCTGGGTTGTGTTTAGGTTTTCCCTAGGACTTTTCCTGAGGTTTTTTCTCATGATGTTTTTGGAAGTCTTCCTCTCAAATATCCTTTGGGTTACTTCAATTGTGGTTTGTTGGGTCTTAGGATTTATCTCTTCATGAGCAATTCTACACAACATCCTTTTGGTTGGTAGGACCATGTTATTTATACTATGGCTATGCTCTTTGGGTTTGAAGTGGCAGTTCTTGGTGGTTTTCAGCTCCTTTCATGGCTTCAGGGATGGGCCTCTATTTTTCTTGTTGCTAATTCCTTTCAGGATTTCCTCCTTCGTCTCCTTGAAGTTGTTTTTGGTGGGTCTGAGGAATTTTGGCTTCATGAGCAGTTTTGCATAGCATCCTTTCGGTTTTGGAGGAGACTGTGTGCTTTCTACTATGACTATGCTCTTTTGGTTCATGGCATTGGTTCCTACAGGTTTTCAATTTCTTTCAAGGCTTCTAAGGATGGGCCTCTGATTTTCTTGCTACTAAATCCTTGCAGGTTTTCCTTCTCTGCATCCTTGAAGCTTTGGTGTTGAAGGTTGTCTGGGATGCCCGATTGCTTCCTTTCATTTTGGGCTCTTATGTCTTCATTCTTGCCTCATGACTCCTTTTATTCCTGTGGTACTTTCTTACCTTTCCTTCTGACGTGCTATTCCACTACTGTTGTTTCTTGCGTTGGGTCATTATTTCTCGAAGACTTCCTTTTTCCTTCTTGAGGACTTCATCCCTGGGAAGTTCCTCTTGTTCCTATTCCACTGTTGCCCTTTCCTCCAGGCTGTTGTTCCACTGCATGAGGATTTTGTAGCCTATAATTTTCCTCTTTATGTTGATTTATTTTTTAAGGCTTTCAGGGAATGGTCTTTTCAGTTTTCTTAATATTGCACTTTCCCTGTATGTTTCATTTTGCTTCACTGATCCACCTTTCTATTCATGGTGGATTTTATGTTTCTTTTTGGTTTTCCCCTGTGTGGGAAGGTGTTTTCTCTCAGGCTTAATTCCCACTGGTGGTTTCTAGTTTTCCCGCCATTGGGTTGATTCAAAATTTAAATTCTTGGCTTTGGTTCCTTTTCCCACCCTTGGGAAAGTTTCAAATTGGTTTTTAGTGGATGGGGTGGTTTGGCACTTTCTCCCGCCCTTGGTTTACTTGAAATTCTTGTTTCACACCCTTTGATTCAAATTTGATTCTCTGGCGGGATTTTCCTTCCTACCCTTGTTTCCTTTGGTGCTTAGGAAGTAGTATTCCTCTGGCACAAAGGATTATGCCTTCCTCTGGTATTTAGGATGGCGCATCCCTTTTCTTATTTATGTTCCTCTAGTGTTTCCTTTTGTTACAATCTGATGTATTGTGTTGCATTCTGATCCTTTGTAATCAAGTTTTGGAATCCTTGATAAAAACCCACTTTTAATATATAACTTGCCAAAAAGAAAATAATAAATCTCATCCAAAATATTTTTTTAATCTTAATCAACTTGACTCTCCACTTGAACATCAAAAAGAAGACATCTTTGAATTTTGTAGATTTTATTGTGGACCGTGATTGTAGTGTTAACATGATTACTTCAACCTTTTTAAAATTTAATTTAAACATCTATTATCCTCCAAATCAATCTTACATCTCTTCATTAACTAACATTCATCATTTCGCATATATCTATCATATTATTATTTGATATTAATTTATTTGTAAACTTATGTCTGATACCCATCAAATATTTTCAATACGCCAGATTTTCAAAATAAAATTAATTTAGTAAAAATGTTTAAATTATTCAAAAATAAAATTTTTACTCATCAATATATACAACACTCGTCTAACATCGTCAAAGCATCATACCATTAATTTTATTATCTATACAATTTAGACAAATTTTTACATCACAAAAAAATCAATATCACACAACACAAACATGAACCAATAAAAAGATCAATATATATATATATATATATATATATAACTCATATCACCCTGGTGTACCACAATCTATAAAAACTAGTACACTCAAATCATGTCAATGGGATGAAGCATTGCATACAAATTTGATGCTATCATGCCGCTAAAAGAATAAAAAATTCCAAAAACATTGCATCATTAGCCCTCGATCTCTAACCCATGCTTGGTTGGTTGAGAAGTAAATTGGACTAACTATTGTGATGGCTATGTCATTTATCTCATATTGGAGCATAAACAATATCGAGTCCTCAAGAGCAATGGTTACCTCTGCTTTAGATAAAATGTTCCATAGTACATAACTTTATAGTGGGTGCTCCTTGCCACCTCTCTTGTACATTGAGCCTATACACTTGGATCATGTTAGTGAGATATAGCATCTCATACAAAATTGATGTTATCGTACCACTAAAAGAACAAAAAATACCAAAAAAATCACATCATTAGCCCTAGCTCTCTAACCCACCCTCGACTGGTCGAGGAGGAAATTAAACTAATTGTTGTGATGGTTGTATCATTGATCTCGTCTTGGATCATAAACAAGGTTGAGTCCTCAAGGTAAATGGTTGCCTCTACTCTAGATAAAATGTTGCATAGTACATAGCTTTATAGTGGGTGCTCCTTGCCACCTCTGTTATATATTGAGCCTATAAACTAGCTATCTAGTCAAATAAACCTTTGACAACTAGGTCACTTCTCCCAGTCCTAACTGTATCTACTCTGACTATGGTGCCACTTCACTCGATCCATGTTTGATCTCTATTTTATTGGGCCTATTTTCTCTCCAAAATATTTTGATCCCTATCTACCAATATTTGTGCTAGTTACCCATGTAGCAACTCAATATATCTTGTCATCACATTCCTCTCTTGTTGGGATGCATCCTTAGCAGTCCTACTAGTCCCTACCTTGACATCATGAGTTGTAGCTAGAGGAGATATAATTAAGGATATAGATTACATTGATCCATCACTTGATCTATGTCGTAATTGCTTTTGTACCATCTAAACATGACAATGAGCCATCCTGCTTAGTCTAAGGCCCATCTGGATTTGCCTAACAATTGGTGTGATTTGAGCAATACAGGTCTAGTGATACCACTAAAGGTAAACTAGGGCAACCCCCATGTTATCCAAATTAGGATACATAATTGGATGATTATCCACATAATCAATACATCCCTCAAGGTCTAGGAGATCACCAAAGCCCTTTTTCCTCTCTTAGATAACCCATTGGAACCATTGCTTCCCTAATGCAAGGATCCTTTAAACTAGGTCAAACTAAATCTTAGCCTTATCAAAAAATAGAGTTCAACTCTCACATGGTCTTTGTAGCTATTTGATCCTTTGAACCTTGGCTAACTCAACTTCGTCAATTGCCCACCCTACATGATCCCTCTAAGGGTGCCATCATATTTGATTAGGTTGGAGATCCTCAATCATCCTATGACCTACCAATATCATTCCCCTAAATTATCTCATGCCTATCTCATGGGATCAGTATCACCTAAACCCTACAAGCACATCTAGATCTATCAAAACTATAGGTAACCCAACAAGTCACTTGATAGCTATGTGATCCCACACCTAGATCTATAGAAGAGTGTAGTAGACCAAGCTCTTCCCCCTCTTGTAAGCTACAAGATAGAGAATCTGATCAAGCCTGTACAAGATGAAAGGTATTTAGGAAAATCTCACATGATCATCCCTTATTTTGGAAATGATCTCAAAAAATCCCCAGTACAACAACCTCTTGCTAGTATCTCTCACCAGTAAGCTCAAACCCACAACGTATAGCAATGTTATCAATTTATCAAATATTCCTTCATATAATATGGCATTGATGTCAATGCCATAGCACCTCAGCTCAAAATAGCACCCACAAGTCAAACTAGAGATAGCTCAAGCCTAATTACAAATTTACAACTCATTAGTATGTCAGTGCCTTGAATAGGCACTCACAAGATCCTCCATATATCCTCCAAGGTCACCATAATATATCTAGTCGACAATAAAAATGTATAACACTCTGAATGCCACTGCTCTACCATAACGATTAAAAGGGTATGGTTGAGCTCGATGGTAGACATAGTCACCAAATTCACTAGACCCACTACATCTAGTATATCTTGATTTGTAGGTGTCATAGCGACCACTATAGATCGTAAGGTGTGAGGGAATCACTCTCGATGCTCTAGCACATCTAACACCTACAACCAAGGAAAAGAAATAGTAAAAAAAACAAAATAAGTCAACTGTAAAAGACCTTTAATTTTTTTAGAGAATATACCATGTAGGAGTTGGAAAATTTATCAAAAAAACATGAATCCATCGACCCATAAAAATTGTGAATATACCACCTTCATGGCGTATTTGAGTCAGTGTATTCATGCCTATGAGATAAATATGCCAACTATAGCATCCCAAAACTAAAAAGGAAAAAAATAAAAATAAAAACTAATGGATGAAAAAATCTCATACCTCTATCAAGGCCCCACCTAGGCCTACTCCTCTTACTTTTTCCAACCTATGGATTGGTCGTCTCTGCTATGCCATTCTACAAATTCTTCCTTTTTCTCTAGATCTCTTTCTCTCTCCTATGCATGATAAAAATAACTTTTACCCATTGCCTTTTACCCTATTTTACCTCAAACCTTGTAAATTTATCTTTTATTCATCTCTCATCTTGCTTGTTTGAGTTATTTTATGACTACAATTTATCCCTCAGAAACTTCAGGGGGCATCCAGGCTAGGGGTAATAACTAGTTTAAAACCCTGCATCAACTTTAACAAGAAAATTATCTAGTAAAAGCTTGGATTTTTTTAATTTAGCTAAAAATAATCTCTTAATATGTCTTGCCCCATATTGATTAATTGAAACCCAATCACCATGATTTCCTAATTTAGGCATATACATCTATTTTTGATACATTTATTAAAATTTAAAATGCATAAAAAGGGGGGTAAATACGGATACTTAAAATTGGATCACCTAGTTTACGTCGATCTTTGAAGCAAACAAATAAAACAATCAAGTTAACCATTCAAATTAACCCAACCCCAAGAACTGTAGGTAAAACCAAGTAGTCGTGAATCTACCAACTTAAAGGAATCTGCATTGAAGTGAATACTCTTCCATCCTAGTGCATTCATGAACAATTTAAATTTATCCCATCCTACCAGGCTTAACTTTTAATAGTAAAGTGTGTGAATATGCTTGATCATGATGCGCTTACAAGTATATTTGTTTAGGTGGTGTATTGGCACCTAAAGATTGAAACTCTAAGTTTCATCTGTAGAGGGCTACCAAGGTGGAAATCTCATCCAACTAACTATCTACAAGCATAGACGATCACCAAATAGGAAAGGAAGGATATGAATTCCCTTCCACCTCCTTTCTTTCCCTAATCAACCTCAATTAGAAGGCAGTCATTTCTAATTAGCCAGACCAACCAACCAACTAGCCAGCCCAACCAACAAGACCAGCTAGCATGTTATCCACCTCACCCCTCCCATTTGGAAAAATCTAAGAGTGCCAATTTCTATAAATTGACCCCTTAGGGGAGCATTCAATATAAATTTTTCAAAATGAAGTTCTACCAAAATCGCAATTGAACTAAACAAGTAACAAAGTGTTTCCAAAATTCCCTCATGAAGTCGTTGAACGATTTGGTCCCAAAGGAAGGAAAGGAAGCACTCACAATTGAAAGGTTGTTGATATTCTCCTATTATTAATTAATTAGAAAATTTATTTCTAATGGTCATTTATGCTTTAGGATTTAGAATCTATAGAAAGCATGTTTATAATCTTTATCTTCAAAAATCTAATCATTGTTTCTTTTGTTAAGATTTCTCTACTATTAATTTTTTAGGTGTCTTAGGAAGTTCTTACAAGATAGAAATATTCACCAAAACCCCTATCATACCAGTAGAGAACATTCACAACTACACCATGACTATATTTGTGACTTTATTATTAGATTGAACAAATCCATTGACCAAATCAATTTTAGTCGGCATATTCATATAGTGTGGTCATGTAATCGTCTCACCAGATTAATAGTCATTCTTTGATTCCAATACCTAGAACGAATATGCCAAATATAATTACTATAGGTGGCATATTCACCATATATCTTAGAAGCCTTAGATACCCAATCTGCCCAACATTCGGTTCAACTAAACGCATCCTTGTGCATCATTCTTATAATATAGGAAATATTTATTTTTTAATATATTTATTATCAATTTAGTTTAGTTATAATAATGAATCTGCCAGATACATAATTTTTAGCTAGTGTATTCACTACAGATCTCTCTACATCCATATCCAAGGTAATATCACCTTGATTTATTCATAAACAGAGGGCTTAACTATGCAAACTAGGAAGAAATGATCTTGTTATTTAGAAAGCCCCCAAACTATTATTTCCATCTTATATATATATATATATATATATATATATATATATATATATATATATATATATATATATATATATATATATATATATATTTTATTTATTTATTTATTTATTTATTTATTTATTTATTTATTTATTTATTCATGAATTTTCTAGTTGAAAGAGTATCAATCTATAAATTCACATAGGAAGCATATTCGACTCTAGACAACGTATTCTCTTTAAACACCAAAACATGTAAGTATTGATCTACCAATTTTCTAGTTCATAGTATAGATTTTTTTGTCTATTCTTTTTTGTTGTTTCTCCTTTTAGCATAAAAAATAAAAGAAAAATCAAAAGAATATTTAGTCTAGCTAACATTTTATCTCACTTTCCTAGGCCTTTAAAATGAATATCGTATGTAGCCTTTATTTAGGTTAATTTATGTGATTTCATCCTTCTTAAACATTCATCTTCAAAAGAAAATAAAAATAAAAATTCACTTTCATAAAATAAATAGCAAATTTAGGGAGTGCAATTTGAGAGGAAGTGTGAGCTATGAGGAAGTGTGAGTTGGGAGGAAGTGTGATCTAGGAGGAAGTGTGAGCCAAGAGGGAGTGTGAGCTAGGAGAAATTGTGAGCTAAGAGGGAGTGCAAACTGAGATTTAGTCATGGTAGAAGAGCAACAGGTTCATCCAGAGTGTATCAATGCTTCAAACCCTTACCATGAAAGTGTGGAACATTATTTCCAAAAAATTATTGAAGCAAAGAAATGTTGAGAAAAATAAGAGATAGGAGCTATTGTGAGCCAAGAGGGAGTGCAAGCTAGGAGCGAGTGTGATGTAGGAGAGAGTGCAAGCTGGGAGTGATTACAAGCTGAGAGTGAGTGAGATCCAAGAGGGAGTGCAAGTATAGAAGGAAATTCATATTTGAAAGCTCTAATGGGAAGTCAGGATGCCCTAGTTGGAAGTATGGGAAGCCAAGTTAAATATAAGTAGAAGAGCAAATACATGGAAAATTCAATCTAGGTAGTAGATGTTACACCAAAAGTGAGTATCAAGGATGATATGATTGAGCATGATATAATGGTTCTTAAAAGTAGAGGGTTAACATGTAAGTTCCATAGATCATGGCTAGGGTTTTTGGAGATTTAAAATTGGATCAAGTGGAAGTGGGGATTAAATTCAAATTACTCGATGAATTTTCTTCCTAAAGGTTTTTTCCTCATTATTAGTTCCAATTTAGAAATTAGGGATAAAATAATGGATGGTGGTCCATGGTTTAGGGGAATATATGCACTTTGTTTGAGACCATGGAATAAAAAAATTTATGTTTAGACAAAAAATATTAAGAAGCTTCCAGTATGGGTTAGGTTTTCTGGACTTCCATATCAACTTATAAATAAATATGTTTTGAATAATATTTAAAATACCTTAGGAAAATTCATCAAGGAAGTAATAACTACTAAGGAGTGAAATCATGCTATATATACTCGAATATGTGTTGCTATGGATATTTTAAAACCTTTTCCACAATCCATTAAGATTTAATCCAAATAAAGAGAATGGAATCAACAAGTAGATTATGAAAATATCTCATTTTTTTGCCATAATTGTTATGATATTGAACACATGGCTAGAGTTTACAAAGTGAAAACTATGAAGGAAGAGATAAAAATTCTAGCCATGACATAAACTTCAAGACAAAGCAAGAAAATCATATAATAATAGAATCTAGATCATATCAAGGAAATTCCACTCTGAAATAAGAAGTAAAAAAAAACCTATATGCAATATCATTTGGCAAGTTCAAAAGGAATTAAAGGTGCAAAAGAAGATGTAGAGAGAAATCCTAAAACAAATATGGAAAAAGAGGTCAAGTTTATTCCAGGTAAATCTTCACTTTTCTCAAGTAGTATAGAATCCTCTTCAACTAATAAAAGTGAAAGAAATAAGGATGTAGGAAACCCATACTAATTTATTTTTTATAGGGTAGAATAAGAAGATAATTTCTATAGAAAATCATCCT
Source organism: Wollemia nobilis (assembly GCA_028583015.1). Classification (NCBI taxonomy): domain Eukaryota; kingdom Viridiplantae; phylum Streptophyta; class Pinopsida; order Araucariales; family Araucariaceae; genus Wollemia; species Wollemia nobilis. Next base: position 3,663,727 of record JAQPPZ010006183.1, on the reverse strand, counting down.
TACACTTTAGTATTTCTAGGGAAACATAAAAAATAATGTTCTTTTAAGGTAATTTCTTGCACTTCAAATCCTTCAAAACAAGGCAAACCTAAACATGATAAGTATTACTATAACAAGTGTGAGAATATTGAAGAGATTGATGAAGATGAAAGTATTGCTGTGAATGAAAAAAGGAGAGAAACCAACAAGAAGCAAAAGAAAAGAGAAAAAGAAACCCATCGGGATATTGATATGGGAAAACAAAAGCAAATATCACAACTGCTAACAAGACATGAGGCTAAACCCACAAATAAAAACAAAAAATAACAATGAAAATAATATCTTGGAATATTAGAGGAATGAATAAGAACCCTAGAAAAAGGGATTAAGAAAATATGAGACAAGATACTTATAGATATAGAAGGTGGGCAACAAAATTTTTAGCCATTTACGGTGTTGAATTTCATCTTGATAGAATTTAAATTTTGGAAGGCACCTAATATAAAAGGAGTTGATTGTGGAAACTTATCAATTTGAGGACGATGGAGAATATCCTTGATAAAAAATAAAATGAAGAATATATTTGATCGAAAAATAAATTTGGATATGCTTTAATTAACTTGTTAGAAATGTAATGAGAGCAATGTAATGTTCTATTTTTATAATGAGAGTGGTACCAATAGAAGTCACACATAGATTTAAAAACATAGATATCAAATCATCAAAATTCAAATTGCATATAGGATAATACTTTATCTTTTGCATCACTATTTTTCATATTACATTGCATTGCACTCTCATATTGCATATTAGATCCTAGGATAGATTACCAAACCTAGGTGCTTGTCAAAATTGAACACATCAAAATATATTAGGGAATCTATAAATCCCTTGGTGAACCCGAATCTCTCCCACCAAAGATAGCACTGCACACAAAAATCACATTCCTCCAAAATGATGGGTTAATAGCAATGCTCTCTCACCTGAGTATGGATGAAGTTGGAGGGAAATATACCCAGGGTCAATACCCCAAACAAGTGCACCCTTTTTGGTGGCCCATAATAAGAGAATAATAATATGGGCTAGAAGGACAATACCCAACCACCATGCACTTGACAAACCATGGATGAACAATAAGGTAGTACCTCAATGGGATGCACAAGGACTTGCCAATTTTTACAACCTCGTGAGTAGAAATAAAATTATGGGTTTCATAGTGTATCTCTAAATTCTCATGGCCAAAATATGGTTACAATGAGGGCCCTACACCAGTAAGAGCTTACCCTTGAGTTACCTAGGTTGGAAAACAATTACTCCTAGTAAAAGCAAATATTTGAGGGAAGCTTTAGCAAAATGTTGCATTTTCAAATGTTACATACCTCTATTTATACCTCCATTAGGCTTAGAAGCTCTAAAAATACTTAGTGCACCATAAAATGTCAAAAATGTTGCTTTCCTAAATATTTTTCTCTAAATTTATGTGGTTTTTTACTTTTTTGTCCTTACTAAGTGATTCACTTATTATGTCAAGTGATTCTCTCACATTGGTAAGTGGAGACAATCACTCCTTTGATAAAATCAATAGCTTTGTTGAGTGAATTGCTCCTTTGAGCCAATCAATAAATTTTTTTGAGTGAATTATATGTTCTCAAAAAGTTAATAAAATTTTGAATTTTGAAATTTGTTTTGTTATTTGTTACCATTTGCTACTCATGGCTTCAAAATATACATTTTTTTAAAGGTAGAAGCCAAGATTTATTGGAATAGAATCCTAGATCCTAATTTTATACTTGGGCATGGAATCTACAAAATTAACATAATTATGGGTCATCTTTGTTTAGCTCTAGGGTAACAGGTTCAAAAATACCTATCAATTAGTGCATGAGGGTGCACCCTAATCATTTACATTTTGGTATTCAACACCAAATACTCATAATGAGATTATTAGGGTATCTTCCCTTGATCCTCTTTAATATATTGACTTCCACAATTGGTTTTTTGGTTCAATGATCTCCTTTGAAGTGCCATGCAATATTATCTATTTAGCTATTCTTGCATCTCCTTACTCAATTCTTCAATTTTCATTTCAAGAGCATCATATAAAAATTGCATTGTTGGGGTGTACTTTGCATGTAGGACATGTCCTTTAATTATATGATTAGCATCTTCTTATCTGACCTACCCAACTATTTCATTTGTTTGACTAGATGGGGAGTTCTATAGTGTACATTGCCTTGGATATTATCCCCTCTTCCATTTTCCTGATTGCCATTAAAAATCAAGGTCTCCCACTTATTATAATATGCGGGATGCACCTAAACATACATGGTCCCAAAGGGACACAACTTGTCTTGCCATTAAGATCTTGACTTTCATATTCTACATTGAAAGTTCTTTCATAAATAATGACTCTTCTCTTCCTTTTATTAGCTAGAATTAGTGTATCACAAGTGGAGTAGATGGTGAAGCTATTTTTATAGGTGTTATCTTGACCAATTTGCTTTCTTGTCCTTTACACAATACTTGATGCTTACTCTCTATATTTTCCCTCAAAGGATCCATTTTCACTAGGTGGGAGAATGACTAATGAATGTCAATGCCAAGGTAATAGTGTGAATTATCTTGAAAAGCTTTGATGTTTCAAAGTACCATTATAACTAGGTTGACCAATGGACCAATAAAGATAAGGATACTAGTTTGACACAATAACATGGATGATAATGTGGATTGAGTGGTGATGAATGATGAGAGAGATTGAAATGATGATACATGGAGTAACATAATGACACTTGCAATGTGGGGTCCAAAGGATGGGTGAAATGTGGTTGGAATAGTAGGTAACATCATGAATGCTTATAAGGAAAACTAGAGTGGAGATGCCATATGAATTGACCCTATATTTTAAAGATATAAACCTATTGGTGACCCTAAGACTCGGGCTACACTTATTTGAGGTTGTATGGGTTCAACAAAAGAAATTAGGGGTATTTAAAGAAGCAAAAATATAAGAAGTAGTAGGGAAATAGAAAATAGAGATGAGATTAGAATAAATAGGCTGAATGTGAAGTGAAGATGATTCTAGAAAATATGGTAGAAGAAATTTATACTTCTAGAGTAGTGGCTTCCATTTTTGCCAATTTTTTCATTTTTTTTGTAAAGCTTCTATTTTCAAGCCCTTCTCTTTAGGGTTATCCATCATTTATCTTCATACTTTTATCCCTCCTCTCCTTAATTCATCAAAGGTATCATTTACTATTCTATTATTACCAACCCTCATGTTGATACTCATTCCTAAGAATAGACTGTTAATAAGGTTTGTCTTAGAATCTACCTTGTTCATTGGGTTGCAGGGTTAGAAGGAAGAAAACTCCTAAAAATAATCATATCTTAGATATTTATTTGCTATCATCATATTTATAGGTTGGCATTTCATCTTATTAGATTATGGAAGAAACCAATGATTTTATAAATATATTCAACCAATCTTAGAGAAGAGGGATGTAAAGAAATGGAAACCTAAGTGTCTCTTGTAAAAAAATTTCCTAGGTGAGATGGGGTGTTTTTTCTTTCTTTTTTAGAGGAGAGAATTTAGAGAAATAAACAAATATATTTCTACGTGAAATACAGTCCAATTTTTTGGCTCAGGAAAATAGTTGATTTTTCTAATGTTGATATTCCAGCTCAGGATTTTCCAACACCTATGTAAACATAGTATGTCATATAGCATTAATGGTTTATATAGGGGTCCTCTGCTAAAGGGGATTCCCAAATTTACAACCTCATGGGTACATTCTAGGAGACAATATGTTTCTTCATCAAAATTACCAAACCCTTAATAGGGTTTCATGATCTACAAAATTAGAAAAGTCTTTTCTTTTATCATTCTCTTTTGATCTACTTTTTGATGTCAAATGTCTTGGAACTAATACCTCCCTTTAATTCTAAAGTGGTGGAAAGTATGGGTGGGAATTAGAATTTCTACAACTATAATAACCTCTCTACCTTTACCATATTACATGATCAAATTTAATGGTGTTTTTTAGTTTGGATAACTAAATTTATGCAACTAGGAAAAACAACCTCAATAATAGTGGTTTCTTTTACTATTGTCCCTAGACAAATTAATGTCATAATTCAAAATATCTAGCTATCGGGGTGCAATTTACCTTAGTTGTACTTCTCAAGATTGTAGGAAAGTGCCCTAATTTTAGAATCATGGTTCCTCTGTTACTCATTGAAGCCTCATTATCTAGAACCACTTGAGCAGTCTCAAAACTCATAGGTGAATCCTTCTCCAGTTGTTGAATATAGTCTATTTCTAGGATTTAATCCTCAAATAAGGATACCTCTTTAAAAAAGCAGTCCCATAAGTTTTCTTCAAGCCTTGCAAACCTAGGATCTCCAAGATGAAAATATATGTATCATATTCTAGCTTAAATTCAATTTATCTTTATCCTTCTATATAAATATCTCATATTCTAGTTATAGGATTTCCTTTATTTATACTATAGGATTCTCTCTCCCCAAAGATAAATCAAAAGTCTCATATTCTATGGAATAAAATATTTCAGCAACCTTAGGTGCCTCAAATGTCGTAATTAATTGAATCTCACATGGAATTTTAGGAAATTGGTATTCTTCTTGTAAAATTTCCTCATCAAAAATGTAAAATGTTTTCATGAAAGACAAATCACATGTTAATTACTTAGACTTTGTAGTGTCTCCTTATTCATATTCTATGGCAATTCTTCTTTCTATTGCTCTTGTATGCTCTGATTCATTATTTGAGTAAGTCACTGATGCTTGATGATCTAATTGTATACTTACCTTTATTATCCTTATAGGTAAGGAATCCTCAAAAGGAGATTCAATCCACTTGTGTCTTGATTTAATTTCTACTTCCATTGTAGACTCTTTTCCTTCGAAGAAAAATTTAAATACTTCACATTATTTTGTTTATTTTGATTATGTATCTGAGTAGAAATTAATTGATTCATGATTTTCTTATCATTAGCTTCATTTTTCATGTTCTTCTTATCTTCTTATTTCTCCTATTCTACTATGATATGTCCTTCACCCTTTAAGTTCCAAGGTGGCCTTAACCTTCTAAAGATAGTTGTACCCTCCCTCATTTTAACTTACCTATTAAGTAATTGATCTTCAAAAAAATTTATCTTGTCTCTAGTTTCAACCCCTTATTTATTAATATATATGATGTCATATCTGAACATTGGCTACTCATTAGTTACTATAGCACTATAATTTCCTAGGATTGTAATGTTGAGATTGGGTGTGCTTGATATTGATAATAGAGCCTATGGTTATTGATTCTCAACTACTAATTGAATTATTTGGTAATCCCTTATACCACAAGGTAACTTTATCATGAAGACAGTAGATAATTAAGCATGTCTTTATGTCCTCTTCTTGGATGTAGTGAATTGACTTAAGCATAGACAATTTATTGAGGTGGTCTAGTGTTGTCTTATCCCCATTCCCATTAAATATGGGTAGTGCTTTCATAGCTATTGAGGGAATAGGAGAATAGGCCACCAAATTTAGTGGTCCATGGTAGATCTTATCAAGGAATTGGTTTTATGGCCTCCAAGGTGCTCTTAGATTATTTTTTTGAGGAAATTGGTTGTACTGTTGGTAATAAGGGGGTGCATTGCAAATGCATGAGGTAGATATGGAGGGTATGGAGGACATGGATATGGAATATAATAAAGGTAAGAGTACTACGATGGTAGATTCTGGTAAATCCACTATTAGTTTAGAGGTAATTGGATATTATGTTACAAGTTTTATAGAGATTGAATTTGACCTTGGGGAATCTATAGGTATTGAGATATATGAATAATTTGATCCAATGACATGTTTTGTACTATTTTAGGATTCCCTCGTGGTTGAATTTTCATAACTCTGCGCTAATCCCGAAAATGTTGAAGACAATTTTAGAGCTCATATGAAATTTTTTAAGTTATTTTTGGAAGCAAATCATCGATTTAATTTTGCTAAATTTTATGATGCAAAGCATCATTCTAGATCCTCAAATGTATTTGTGCAGATAGAATTTTATGATTAAAAATCTATAAAATTTCTAAATTTCTAAATTTTGGCCCGTTGAGTGATTCACTTGTAAATTAGAGTGATTCACTTGAAAATTTAGATGATTCATTAGTAGGACACAATTTTTTAATAAACAAAAAATTTAAGCAATTTGCTTGCAAATGGGAGTGATTCATTCACAATTTTAGGAAATTTGCTTTAGGAATGTAGTTTTTTAGGGAATTACCTATTTGAGCTATTTGCTTGTAATTTTAGGCACTTTTTTGCTATTTATGCAATTTTAGTCAACTAAAAAACTAAGTGATTTGATTAGAAATTCAAGTGATTCACTTGCTTTATTGGACTTAGAAAATTTTGACAAGGAGAGATAGTTGTCCTAGTAAGTCACTTTGAGTGAATCTAGATTCATGTTGGCTAGATTCCATTCTCTATCCAGCGAATTGCTCTTTTTGTCAAGAAAATGGTTTGCTATATTAGAAGTGTGTAAAATTAACTTTAAAATTCACCTTTTGTGATTTTGCCCATGGTAGATGCACATATGAGGTCAAATTTGAGTTTGTTTAACTTGAATACTATTGAATTCATCTCTATAAAAATCTAGTTTTTTGGAGTTTATGTTGGAATCGCCATCCGCAAGGTACCTACAAAATCTAAGCACAAAAATAAAAATAAAAGGTGGAATTTTAAGCAAAATTGTATTTAGATCTAAAAATTAGGTAAATTGCTCCAATTTTAACTTGCTGGAAGTGCAAAAAAAAAAGAACAATGTGCTTGCTAAATTGAGCAAGTCACTCACTTTTTGCAAAATCTTAAACTTACTCAAAATTGAACAAATCACTCGCTTTTATGAGTGAATCACTTGTAGAGTAAAACTTAGTGATTTTATTCTTTTGATTTTTAGCCCATCGCTCCATCTATGATGGATGCCTTTTTGGGCATGAAAATTGAGGAAATGCATAAAAATAGGGCTTGTCCCACCAGGTGTGTTATAAACTATATTGATTTATAAATTAGAATAAATTTAATTTTAGTTATAACACCCTCAAATTTGAGTTGTAATAAGGTTTGATGGGTTTGCCATAGGCTTCCCTTGATGTCCTTTGTTTGGATATAATCTAAACTAACTTATTTACATAAAATAGAATGCACACATGAAAGTAAATGAAAAAATTAAAGCACAAAATTAATAAAATATTTAATTAAAATTAAAAAAAATAAATGCATTAAGTTTAGAGTGTGAGAAATGAAAGCAAATACAACTGTTACATTATAGCAAGGATAGCATGTGATTAGTCAACACATTAATGTGCACCCATTCTTTTGATTATCAAACTGATAAATCAATGACAAGATGGGCTACAAGAGTAATACCCAACTATCATGCACTTTATAAACCATGAGGTAGTACCTGTAATGGGATGTAAAAGGACTTGCCAATTTCTTACAATCTCATGAGTACAAAGCACAATGTGGATTTTATAGAGTGTAGCTCTGAATTCTCATGGTCAAAAGATGGTCATAATGAGGGCTTTAGACCCCTATTTATAGTAAGAGTTTGCCCCTAAGTTACTTAGGGTGGAAAATAAGTACTCCTAGTAAAGGCAGAGGTTTAGGGGTAACTTTAGCAAAATAGTGCACCTCCAAACATTATATGCCTCTAATTATTTCTTTAACTGACTTAGAAGGCCCAAAAAATACTTCGAGTACCATAAAATACCAAAAATATCACTTTCCTATATATTTACCTTGAAATTCATGTGAATTTTCACTATTATGTCTTGAAAAAGCGATTTTATTGTTATGTCAAGGCTTTTGCTCAATTTTATGAGTGATTCACTCACCTTAGCAAGTGGAGAAAATTACTTTTTTAAGCAAATCAATAGTTTGTTAAGCAAATTGCTCCTCTATGTCAAAAGATATTTTTTTTGAGCAAATTGCATCTTATCATAAATTCAACAAAATTTTCAATTTTGAAGAATTTTGTACCATATATTACCATCTATTGCTTGTGGATTCAAAATGTATAATTTTTTGTAAATTTTAGGGTACTACAATGGGTTAAACCTAAATTCAAAATCAATGCCCACAAAACTTTGGTGAATATGCATGAGTGAATTTATTGAAGAAATTGATGGTACAATAGTTCCTTTGAATACATTAGGTGGAGAAAAGACTTAATCCAATTTTGAGTCTTCAACGTTTGCCTTCCTAGAACTAATTTTATGTAGAAGGCCAAAATTAATTGGTCCTATTGAACAATTTTATGAATAAATGGTAAATAAATGGTAGATGTTCTTATATGAATTTTGACATGACTTCTTCCTTGCCTTTTCTTTTGGGAATGGATTATTGAATCCACATGTCATAGAATATAGAAAAGCTTTGTGGATTGAGACATGCATTGGAGTAATGTACAAAATTATATGCTAAGAAGTGGTTTAAAAACTGCAGATATATTAGTAACAATTTTGTAAAGACTTTGATGGAAGGGTTAATAAGTGATAGGAAGAACAAGATCTTTGTAGAAGTAATGAAAACCATCCATCCCATGGGTGAATGGTATTTTTATAAATGTGTTATCACTTATATCAAGGCTACTAGGAGATATTCAAGATATTATATTCTAGCACATTAAGTCATAGATAAATTCATGCTAATGGAGTATTTGAGGTAACTAAAGTCTCTTAACAAAAAAATAGAAATCACATATAAATATGATAAATTTTCCATTCACCATTGGGAATTATTCATTTAGGTCAAAATTTAGGAAGTTGAAATCATAACTAAAATATAAAAGTAAAAATTAGGGTCTCCTAAGAAGAGGAAATATGATAGAAGAGGAGTCTTACAAAGAATGTATCAATATTATACTACTATTATCTTTGAACATCTTCCATAGCTTGTGTTGGACATTTTGAGTCCCTAAGTCAAAGTTGTCATTGATGTCACCAGATGAAGTCATCATTAATGTCAAGGAATTCGTCAAGAAATAAAGTTGTCAAGGTTGTCATTTGATATCCAGGAAGAAGCTTCAAATAACACCAAAGGTCAAGAGAATCAGTGCAGAAGTTAAAGGCAAAAGGGCTCCATAATATTTTAATATTATATGGGAGCTTAGTTTAAAAGGTGTTTCATAAAAACCCAAGGAGGCCTATTGCAAAGTTAAAAGGAGGTCTAATATTTATTTTATAAAATATTTAAATTCAAAAGGAATTTAAATTTTATAAATAAATATCATTAATACCAAGTTGTGCAATAAGAGAAGGCCCTAATAAAACCAAAGGTTTTATTAAATTAATTTATAATATTTAAATTTAAATAAATTTAAATCATTTATAAATTAATTCGAACATCGACGTCGAATAAGATTGGAGGAGCATCGACGTGTTTGCATAAAGGATGAAAGGCTATATATACCATGCCTTAAAGGTATTTTAATTATCCTTGCTTCGAACGTTATTGCATGTGAATTGAATGAAGAGGAAGCTCGTGAGAAAATACAATAAATTCGTATTTTGTGTGACAGCGATTGAGAATAAATTGAAAGCGTCAAAAGTTTGAGAGCTAGTGGGCAGCATGGCCTAGTGGCGAGGAGGCATTGGCTAAAACGTTGAGGCATCGAGTGGCCTGCGTTCGAAACGTGATGGTAGTGTTTGCATTGTGTTGGAAGCACCAAGGGAAGGGCACATGTTTTTATTTGGCAGAGAGAGGGAGGTTCATTGAGCACGTTGTGCTCTCCACTTCCCAAGCGAGCACTTAGCTCGAGCGACGATTGGAGCCGCGGCAAAGGCATTGGTCATGGGCTGCGTTGAGGGTTCGAATCCCTCCAAAGGTAAGGTAATTAAATTTTGATTATTTTTAATATTGCCTAAAGTTGGGAGTTAAAAGGGTTGCTAGTTGGAAATAGTTGAAAGGGTTGCTAGTTGAAAATTGGTGTTTGTTGGAAATTATTTTTAATGAGTTATAAGGAGTTTGATTTTATTTTTAAATAAAGTCTTAAATTATTATATTTGCATATTGGAGGAGTAAGACTTTAAGAGTGTTGATTTTATTTTTAAAGGGATTTTTGCCAAAGATATTATTATGAAGGTGTTGGATATTATTTTAAAGTTGGAGTGATAAGGTGTATTTTGTTTGATATCATTTTGTATTGTGATTCATTGAGAAAATTATTATCTTCTAACCTTTCTTTGAGATTGGCAAAGAAGTGATTGTGAGTGTGGCAGATTTGTGTGGTCCCTTCATCATCAAGAAAAAGGTATGAGCAAATTCTTCCATAGTTGAGTTGATTGATTGGTTTTCTGGAAAATAAAGTTTGGAGTGAAAAGGATTTGATTAGGGTTTCCTTTTCGAGAGTGTTTGAGTTAATGCTTCAAGGTTTTCTGGAATAAAGAGTTGTTGTTAAAACCTTGTTTGATAAGCATTGTTGTTGAAGCCATTGGTTGTGTGAAGAACTTGAGTTAGGGTTTTGAAAAGAACATGAGTATCATTGTTATGTGAGATTTGTTGTTGAGCATTGTTGGAAATATTTTGAGTTGGTGGTTATATGCTTGGACTAGGGTTTGTGAGAAAGGGGTGTTTCATTGAGTGATTGGTTGAGTAGATTTGGTTGAGCCTAGTCAAGTGGTTGTGTGAAGTGATTGTTCAAGTTCCATAAAATAAACTATCCTATATTCTGATTTGAGTTGAGAAAGTGTTTGAGCATTGAGTTGAAACATATTGGGTCTCTAACAATTCACTTTATGTTTCTATGAGATTGGTTAAGTTATGTGTGAGCTTATTGAGCCAGATTTGGACAAGTTTTGAGTGGACTTGTTGAGCAGATTTGGACAAGTCTTGAGTGGACTTGTTGAGCAGATTTGGAGCAAGTTCCGAGTGGACTTGTTGAGCAAATTGGACAAGTTTTGAGTGGACTTGTTGAGTAGATTTGGGCAAGTTATGAGTGGACTTGTTGAGCAGATTGAGCAAGTTCTGAGTGGACTCGTTGAGCATTTGGTGAATTGGAGCAAGTTTTGAGTGGACTTGTTGAACAATTTTAATCAAGTTTGAGTGGACTTGTTGAGCAGTTTTGAGCAAGTTCCGAGTGGACTTGTTGAGCATATTTGAGCAAGTTATGAGTGGACTTGTTGAGCAGATTTGAGCAAGTTCTGAGTGGACCTGTTGAGCATATTTGAGCAAATTTTGAGTGGACCTAGTTGAGCCATATTTGAGCAGGTTCGAGTGGACCTATTGAGAGATTTGGGCAGTTTTGAGTGGACTTGTTGAGTAAAGATTTGAGATAGAGCTTTGGAGGTGATAGAGCAGAGAGGATAGTAGTCTCTAGTGGATAGAGATCCATCAGCCAGGGTAGTGAGGATAGGTCTTCTGAGTGGGGACAAGAGTCTTCAGTGGAGAGAGATCCACAAGCCAGTGTAGTGGAGGCAGTAGTCTTCTAGAGGATCACCAGCCAGAGCAGAGGAGAAGGAGTTCTCCTATGGATAGAGATCCATGAACTTGATTTAGGGGATTGATATCTCCTTTGGATAGAGGTCCATAAACATTGTAATAGGGAAGGATTCCCAAGAGATTGATTGAGAAAATTTTAGTAAAATATTTTCTCCGTGGAGTAGCCCACATTGGGTGAACCACGTAAATTGTGGTGTCTCTATTGTGTATGGTGTTTTGTGCATTTCTTTGATTACTATTGTTGATATTGCTATCTATACATTGCATAATATTGATTGGGAAAGAAAAGTAAAAAGTGGTCTTATACTGTTCACCCCCCTCTCAGTATAAGCTTGTGTTCTTCAATTGGTATCAGAGCGGGTTCCTTCAGAAGAGTTTAAAAACTTGAAGGAAAAGCTAACAAGAACACAATGGATCCTAAGGAGGTGTCCTCAAATAATTCAGCACCAGTATTTGATGGAAGTGACTATATGTATTGGAGTATGATGATGAAGATCTACCTGATGGCACTTGGAAATGAAATTTGGGAATCAGTGGAATTTGGATACGATCCCTTAATCAATCCTCCTATAGATAAGGAAGGTAAGCTTTTACAACACTATAATTCAAAAGCAATGAATGCACTTGTGAGAGGTTTGCGTAGAACAGAGTCTATGAAAGTTATGCATTGTAAAACTGCAAAAGAGATGTGGGATAAATTGCAAAATATATATGAAGGAGATAAAAGTGTCAAGAAAGCAAAGATGCAAAATCTCAAAGGACAACTTGAAGCATTAAGAATGAATGAAGAGGAAAATATTAGTGCTTATCTAATTCGAATTGATGAGGTTGTTAATGATATGCAAGGACTTGGAATGAAGATTGATGAATCAGATGTTTGTGATAAAGTCTTAAGAACTCTTCCAAAAAGATTCAGTGAACAGGTTTCTGCTATAGAAGTATCAATGGATGGTGATACTTTGACAAGAGATAAATTGCTTGGTATGCTCACAAATTTTGAGATAAGAACAAAAGATCCTATTCCCCAGAAGGAAGCAACATTCAAAGCAATCAATAAGACAAAGGGTAAGAAGTCAAAATCAAGCAATGAGTCATCTAGTGATGAGGAAGCTAATTATAGTAAAAGAGATAAATATTCCAGAAGATCCAGAGATCTAAGATCTGTTAAGTGTTTCAATTGTGGAAAGTATGGACATTTTGCAATAGATTTTCAAGAACCTAAGAACAACAATGGTGAAGAAAAATAGGATCACAGGTACAGGGATTCAAAAAGATACAGGCATCAAAAGAAAAGCAAGGATGGACAAAATAGACAAGGAAAGAAGTTCTTCCAAAGGCAAAAGAGGAGCTACTATGCGGATAAGGCAAGTAAGTACTCAAGTGATAGTGATGCTAGTTTTTCAGACAATGATAGAGATGAAGTCTTGTTTATGATTGAAGAAAAAGAGCAAGTTAAGAAAAGGACTCCAGTAATTCTCAAGTGTTTTAGATGTGGTAACTTCGGACATCTTGAAGATGATTGTACAAGGAATGGTTATAGTTTCAATGATGATGAATATGAAGATGCACTTGAAAGACCAGATGAAAATCTTCTAATGGCATTAGAAGAAGAAGAAAGTGATCCTATAGAAGACAAGCCAATAGAAAATAAATATGAGGACAAAGGCAAAAAAATAGAGGAATACTTAGAAAAGAATGGTTATGATCTCAAGGGAGAACTTATCTATGCTCTTGACATGGTAAAGAAGGTAAGGAAGCAACACTCTAAACTTGAAATTCAGTTTCAAGAATGTGATGAAGAGAGAAGATTGCTCATAGAGGATTTAGAAAAATCAAAGGCTAAGGCAAAGAGGTTCAAAGATAAGTTAGAAGCAAAGATCTTGGAATGTGAGAAGTTAGCACAAGAAGTGGCACTACTAAGAGAATATTTAGAGGACTCCAAGATCAAGATGAAAGGGTTTAAAAATAGCTCAAAGAACTTGGATAAGTTCATCAAGATACAAAAGCCTACATCAAGAAAAATAGGTCTTGGATTTGAACAGGTTCAAAAGAAATGGGAAGGAGAGTCAACTTCAAGTTTTGGAGGAGAAGAAACTTTAGATGAAGATACTTCAGAAGAAGATAGTGTAAAATAAAGTGAGACATCAGAGGATGAGTTGGACAATAGAGAGTTCAACAAAAATAGGAACAATGCACAAAGAAGATACAGATGGAACAACAATCAGAATAGGAGAGACTAAGAGACCAATGAGGTCAAGACAAGGAAACTTCAATGGAAGATGCTTTTCATGTCACAGGTTTGGGCACATGGCTTCACAGTGCAGGACACATGAAAGATAAGAATATGGGAACATACAACTTTTCCATGGGTATTGCTACTCATGTAATCAGTTTGGTCACAAGGCAATGAATTGCAGGGTTCATGACAGAAGAGGATATGGCTTCACTAGGAGATATCCTAAGACATTTGCACCTCCAAGGAATAATAACATTAAGTGTTATAAGTGCAATAATGATGGTCACACAACAAAGTGGTGTAGAGCAGACATCCCAAAAATAGGTATGAACATGAACATATGAATAGGAATAGGAACATGGATATGAATAGGAATAGGAACAAGAACATGGATATGAACAAGAACAGGAATAGGAACAAGAATGTAGACATGGACAAGAACATGGACATGGATAGAAACAGTCAAAGGAATCAAAAATTTAGATAAGAAGAAAAGAGGATAAAGGTAAAGAACAATGCTTTCTAGGAGTAGAAATACTCCCACCCCAGAATTAACCACCTCAAAAGGAGGTGGGGGAGGGGCTAAGCTAAGAGGCTCATTCTTAGCCCTGAGCCCCAAAGGTGACCCTTTGCCATTGATGTCAAAGGGAGAGATTTGAGTAAGGGGGAGATATTTGATATTTGAGAGAGCATTGAGCCAGGGGGAGCAATGTCCTAGGGGAGCAGTGAAGAAGAAGTCAAGTTTTTGGTAAAACATTTTTGGGTTGCCATCAATGACAAAGGGGGATATTGTTGGACATTTTGAGTCCCTAAGTCAAAGTTGTCATTGATGTCACCAGATGAAGTCATCATTAATGTCAAGGACTTTGTCAAGAAATAAAGTCGTCAAAGTTGTCATTTGATATCCAGGAAGAAGCTTCAAAACAACGTAGGAAGTTAAAGGCAAAAGGGCTCCATAATATTTTAATATTATATGGAAGCTTAGTTTAAAAGGTTTTTTATAAAAACCAAAGGAGGCCTATTGCAAAGTTAAAAGGAGGTCTAATATTTATTTTATAAAATATTTAAATTCAAAAGGAATTTAAATTTTATAAATAAATATCATTAATACCAAGTTGTGCAATTAGAGAAGGCCCTAATAAAACCAAAGGTTTTATTAAATTAATTTATAATATTTAAATTTAAATAAATTTAAATCACTTATAAATTAATTCGAACATCGACGTCGAATAAGATTGGAGGAGCGCCGACGTGTTTGCATAAAGGAGGAAAGGCTATATATACCATGCCTTAAAGGTATTTTAATTATCCTTGCTTCGAACGTGATTGCATGCTAATTGAATGAAGAGAAGCTTGTGAGAAAAACAACAATTCATATTTCCTGTGTGGCAGCGATTGGGAATAATTTGAAAGTGATGTAATGTTTGGAGCCAGCTGGGCAGGTGGCCTAGTGGCAAGGAGGCATTGGCTAAAATATTGAGGCGTCGAGTGGCCTGCATTCGAAACATGATGGTAGTGTTTGCATTGTGTTGAAGCACCAAGGGAAGGCACGTTTTTATTTGGTAGAGAGAGGAAGGTTCATAGAGCACGTTGTGCTCTCCCCTTCCCAAGCGAGCGCTTAGCTCGAGCGACGGTTGGAGCCACGGCAAAGGCATTGGTCGTGGGCTGCGTTGAGGGTTCGAATCCCTCCAAAGGCAAGGTAATTAAATTTTGATTATTTTTAATATTGCCTAAAGTTGGGAGTTAAAAGGGTTGCTAGTTGGAAATAGTTGAAAGGGTTGCTAGTTGAAAATTGGTGTTTGTTGGAAATTATTTTTGGAGTTATAAGGAGTTTGATTTTATTTTTAAATAAAGTCTTAAATTATTATATTTGCATATTGGAGGAGTAAGACTTTAAGAGTGTTGATTTTATTTTTAAAGGGATTTTTGCCAAAGATATTATTATGAAGGTGTTGGATATTATTTTAAAGTTGGAGTGATAAGGTGTATTTTGTTTGATATCATTTTGTATTGTGATTCATTGAGAAAATTATTATCTTCTAACCTTTCTTTGAGATTGGCAAAGAAGTGATTGTGAGTGTGGCATATTTGTGTGATCCCTTCCTCGTCAAGAAAAAGGTATGGGAAAATTCTTCCTTGGTTGAGTTGATTGAGTGGCTTTCTGAAAATAAAGTTTGGAGTGAAAAGGACTTGATTAGGGTTTCCTTTTTGAGAGTGTTTGAGTTAATGCTTCAAGGTTTTCTGGAATAAAGAGTTGTTGTTAAAACCTTGTTTGATAAGCATTGTTGTTGAAGCCATTGGTTGTGTGAAGAACTTGAACTAGGGTTTGAAAAGAACATGAGTATCATTGTTATGTGAGATTTGTTGTTGAGCATTGTTGGAAACATTTTGAGTTGGTGGTTATATGCTTGGACTAGGGTTTGTGAGAAAGGGTTGTTTCATTGAGTGATTGGTTGAGTAGAGTTGGTTGAGCCTAGTCAAGTGGTTGTGTGAAGTGATTGTTCAAGTTCCATAAAATAAACTATCCTATATTCTGATTTGAGTTGAGAAAGTGTTTGAGCATTGAGTTGAAACATATTGGGTCTCTAAAAATTCACTTTATGTTTCTATGAGATTGGTTAAGTTCTGTGTGAGCTTATTGAGCAGATTTGGACAAGTTAGTGGACTTGTTGAGAATATGGAAAGTTGATTTGATGGTGTTGAGTGAGCAAGTTTTGAGTGGACTTGTTGAGCATATTTGAGACAAGTTTTGAGTGGACTTGTTGAGTAGATTTGAGCAAGTTCTTGAGTGGACTTGTTGAGAGATTGAGCAAGTTTTGAGTGGACTTGTTGAGTAGATTTTGGACAGCAAGTTCCGAGTGAGACTTGTTGAGATAGGTTTGAGACAAGTTCTGAGTGGACTTGTTGAGCAGATTTGAGCAAGTTCTGAGTGGACTTGTTGAGAGAGTTGGGTGTGGGTTTGAGATTTGAGCCAGTTTTGTTCTGAGTGGACCTAGTTGAGCAGATTTGAGCTAGCCGTCTATTCTAGTGGACCTATTGAGCAGATTTGAGATAGAGCTTTGGAGGTGACAGAGTAGAGAGGACAGTAGTCTCCAGTGGATAGAGATCCATCAGCCAAGGTAGTGAGGATAGGTCTTCTGAGTGGGGACAAGAGTCTTCAGTGGAGAGAGATCCACAAGCCAGTGTAGTGGAGGCAGTAGTCTTCTAGAGGATCACCAGCCAGAGCAGAGGAGAAGGAGTTCTCCTATGGATAGAGATCCACGAACTTGATTTAGGGGATTGATATCTCCTTTGGACAGAGGTCCATAAACATTGTAATAGGGAAGGATTCCCAAGAGATTGATTGAGAAAATTTTAGTAAAATATTTTCTCCGTGGAGTAGCCCACATTGGGTGAACCACGTAAATTATGGTGTCTCTATTGTGTATGGTGTTTTGTGCATTGCTTTGATTATTGTTGTTGATATTGCTATCTATACATTGCATAATATTGATTGGGAAAGAAAAGTAAAAAGTGGTCTTATACTGTTCACCCCCCTCTCAGTATAAGCTTGTGTTCTTCATCTTGAAGAGGATGTGTGGGATAATTGTAATAATGAAGTTGGGGTGATGATGATATTATATGGCTTTATATGGTTTCTTCAATGGGTTTATAAATAGCCTTAGAGTATATTATTTCCAAGGAAGTAGTTAAAGAATATATTGCATTAAAAAATAAGCAACTCATGTGACACTCAAGTTACTAATAAATATGATAAGTCTTTTAGGAAAATTGAAATGGGAGAGTTCTTAAAAGTACTATAAGAAGAATAGATCATAGAACTTACTAGAGATCAACCCATGGATAAAGTATCATCTTATTATGTATCTCATATTAGTTAACCTATTTCATTTGGGAAAGTATTTCAAACACTAAGTGTTTCTTATACTACCTTCACATAGGTTAACATTGCTAAATATAGAATTTCTAAATCTACTCAAAAGAAGGATATTGCTCCTTAAAAAGAGGGGTCTTAAACTACTGTAGAAAATAAAATAGAATCAAATCAAAAATCAATATCTCATAAGGTTTTAGGAGTGTTAGGGCCTCTAAGAGGAGATGGTGATGATGGTGGAGATGGAGATGATGATAATGGGAAGAATCATAAAGCACATGCTTCCAATGATGTCCCATAAAAGAAAAGAAAAAATAATAAACATGATAAGAGTGATGATGATGAGTCTTCTCCTTCTTAGAAGGAAATCCTAATTGCCTAAATAGCAAAAGCTACAAGTATTATAGGGCAATGTGTTGAACTAACTTAAAGGAAACATTAGATAAAGGAAATGAAATTATAGGAGTGCATTAGACACTAATGATTTCTTTTCCAACTTTTTAAAATGGAATTCTAAATGGCATAATGGAGAAATTAGTTGATATTTCTACCTTATTCAGTTAGGATCCTAAAGATCTCAAGAGGAAGAACAAAGCTAAGATAGAATGGAAAGTAGACCTAGTGGAAAAGGAATAATGATTAGGGTAGTGTAACAAAAATATGAGGTACCTTGAGGTAAAAATCCACCTAAGAAATATTACAAGTTCACTACCACTATTCTCCCTCCCATGGATGCCTAAGGAATAAACAATATGCTAGATGTGAGTACTAAGTTTACAAAGGAGATAATTAAATATTTGGAAGAGGAAGTTACTCAATTTAGGGTACAAAATAACTCTTTTAAAAATTTGGAAAATAATTTTTCAAGTCTTTAAGGGTTTCCATGTCTACAAAAGTCCCTCAAGGAGGAGTAAAAGAAATAGAAACTCAACCTATAGATTAGAGTCAAGAACATTTTCCTCCAAGTGAAGCCCCTCTTGAATAACCTTAAGAAGAAGAGAAGGTAGATATTTGTTTTAGTGAGCTTGATCATATTGTTGCATCAAACAAATGTCTTGTTGAAGTGGATATAAATTAAAAGAAATATGACATCCAATTTGGGGAGGAAGCTTGGCAATGTTATTGTCAACTTCTCTATTTTAAAAAATGAAGTGGATGATGGTGAAAATAGGTGACATAAGAAATTCACACTCACAATTCATATAGAAAAGAGATAGCTTCCTTAACTAGTGAACAAGAATGGACAAAATAAAAAATTGAATATAAAGAAAACTTTAGAAATCCTATGGATTAGAAAGTTACTATTGAAAATAGAAATTCCATGTTGGTCAAAGTTGTTAATGTTTATGATGAGACATATTTGGACATATTATAAATTTAAAGAATTTCCTACTCACTACTGAAGTAGACTTGAGTGAAGAAGCTAAGAGGTTAAATTAATCAACCTATGAAGAAAAAATATATTAAAAAAATAGGGAAACTAGAACAATGATATTGTTCACTTTAAATATTATCATGAGGAAAGTATTGAAACTTTCATTGAAATTTATAATCAGATGGCCTATATTGAAGAATACTTTAAGAATACATAAAATATACTTGGCTAAAAATGGAAATAATTCCATATCCTCAAACTTGTATTAGAAAATATTAAAGTGTTAAACATAAAAGAAATCAATGAGTAGATTGGCTATTGGGGGATATATGTGGAGAAGAAATGAAATGAAGAGGAATCAATAAAAATGATTGAAAAGGGTAAGAAGGTAAAAAATGCCACCATAACTCTGATTGACTCATTGTGGATGAAAAATATAGTTTAAAATATTTCAATAATTTACAATATTTAAAAAAATTACATTCACATTATGACTTTTTTTGTAGAAGCCTAATGATGACCCATTTTTGTTACTTAAGTTATTTACTTAAAATTAATATAAAATGGTATAATTAGTTAGAAATGTACAAAACCAACCTTACTCTATAAATTGAGAGAAACAAATGTAAAAGTTTCACTCTGTTTGATATTGCATAAGGATAACATGCATACTAAATCTTGTGGAAGAATAAATTCAAATTTACATGTAGTTTTATTCAATACAATGTGGATAAGTGGTTGATGACTTTTTGTTGTAAAAAATTGTATTTGAATGAGTTGTAGTTATTATAACATGAAATTTACATTGGTATATTGCTCTTGCATGTTTTTACTTCTAGTTTATATTATTTAATGATGGTTTTTTATCCAAAATTAATCATAGGTCCCAATATCTAGGATCTAATATAAGTCAGGTATAAATTATATGAAATCTCATTCATAGAATAATATCAATCATGAATAAAACATTCATAAAACATAACA
Organism: Wollemia nobilis; assembly: GCA_028583015.1. Taxonomy (NCBI): domain Eukaryota; kingdom Viridiplantae; phylum Streptophyta; class Pinopsida; order Araucariales; family Araucariaceae; genus Wollemia; species Wollemia nobilis. The sequence goes on along the minus strand of JAQPPZ010006183.1, from coordinate 3,643,765 downwards.
ATAATATAATTGTTGGCATTTGCGCCACACTAAAATAAATTTTGAATTTTGAATAAGTGTGCAATAAGTTTTGCGAGATACCATTCCGACCAAAAGATTCAGTTTCTTAGTGAAACTCTCATTTCGGCAGCGAAATCCCCTTTCGCACATTTTCTAGTGAAATCCTCTTTGCTAGTGAAACTCCCATTGTGACAGCTAAATTCCTTTTCAGCCATGATCGAGCGAAATCACCTTTTAGCACACTATCAGGGCGAAAGCATATTTTCATGTTTTGCCTTGGCAGAATTCCTTCTTGTGCCACACCTTGGCAAAATCTTTGGTGAAATTATTCTTGGGCCACATCTTGGCACATTTTTCAGGTGAACTTCATTTATACCTTGGTGCAATCATCTTTCTCCATGCTACCTTGGTGAAATCACATTTTTTGGCATAACACTTGAGCATAGTTCCTAGGCAAAATTCCTTTGTGTGCTTCAAAGTGACGAAACTCCTATTCGTGCGAATGCCGAGCGAAACTCATTTTTGTGCATGACTTGGTGAAAGTAGCAATAGCACTTGGCATATTTTCTAACGAAGGCCTCTTCATGCTAAATCCTGGTGAAAGCATTTATTCATGCTATAGCCTAACAAAATCAACTTCTTTGCATGCTACGCCTTGGAGAAAGCCCTTTTTGGGTTTCACCTTGGCGAAATCAATTTACTCCATTTTCTTTAGGCAAAAATCATGGTCAAAGGCACTCTAGAAAAAAATTAGTATGGAGAGAATTTCAAGGCCGATGAATTCAATTTTTGGGGCAAAAAATATTAAATTTTTTGGAGTTACTACTAATAATAATAGGTTCAACTTATAACCGAAATATTGTCCAAATTAAATGTTGTCCACTCTTGACTCTGGTGTGATATTATTGTTTTCAAGGTACCACCATGGAGATAAACTTTGTTGATGATTTCATCTAGGACCCGATATGTAATCTTCTGAAATCTCTCATTGCTTCCCAAAGTACTACCAGATTGGTTCATTGTTGCTACCGAGGAGAAAATTGTGACCGACCAATATTGGATTTCCCATCAGTTTATTTAATGAGCATTTAATTTTGGAGGTGAAATCCTCTATAAAACCTAAGAAACTTGATGTAAGAGAATGATATGGACATTCTTCTGAAAAACTCTTTGAGTTTAAACTTCTACCTCAATAGAAAGACTTTTGACTCTGGTTCCTGGATTAGTTGTGTATGTGATTGTTTTATGCCTGTAATTTCTGTTATATTCATGCCTTTGTTAGATAAATTGAATTCTACATTTGAATTTAATTTTCTATGAAGAAGTGAATGTTGAAATCTTAATTGGAAGTCATATTTATGATCTGTGATTGGTTCCTATGTTGTTATTTCTGTTAAACGTTGGTTAGAACTTGACTTAGTTATTTAGTTGTTAGTTAATCCCCTACTCTATTTTTCTAGCTTACATCCATATTTCTCATCTCTTTCTATTAATTTCTCTCCCTAAGCTTTATACCAATTTTTAGAATAGCAAGGGAACCAACCCTCTCTGGAGATTTTTCTGAAGGACATGTATTTCCTTCGACCTTTCAATGTTGGCCGGGTCTAGGGTGTATATTTTTTTACTTAGGAAGATTCATGGACAATAGTTTTTGGCATACCCAGTGGGACACGAAAGTTCCACCTTAAGCAGTATTAAGATTTGATATTCATGTTTTACTATTTGATTATAACATATAGTGACTCAGTTTTACCTAGAAGCCTCCAAATGTGAAGCTGGTGAAAGCTTTACTTCATGGTCATGAGATCGAAGGCCAAAAATTTAGAAAATCCTATTGAGTTCTTTGAGCTTGACACCCAATTCTTAGGAGAGCATTCTAGATTAGTCACTCTGACTATCTCATCAATCGTAATGTCTTCACAAGTAGTTGGTGTGTTTTTCGTTCCTTCAACTCCCTCTAGCACTGCCACTAGATTTCCTCCCTGAGTAAATTCTTCGATCCAAATAGCTCAAAATCCACCATGAAAATTTCTAGCATGGAATCATTCTAGAGCTTTGAATATATAAGCTCAAAATCTGATCTTGCTAGCAGCATTGAAGGCTTTTCCTACTTATGATGGTATGAGAAAAATAGCTTATGAGCATGTTCAAGATGTAGCTTCTTTGGCAACTATTCATAGCATCACAGATGAAGATGCCATGGTCAAATTGCTTTTGCTCTCTCTTAGAGGGAAGCTAATTTATTGGTATCAGTATTTACCACCTACTATTATTACCACATGGGACCAGTTAGTTGAGTTAATGATAAAAGGCTTCAATGAACAAGTGGATCCTTTTTCCCTATTGCATCAATTTACTAATATTCAGAGGAATCCACTAAAGAAAATTGTTGACTTCAATGTTAGGTTCTCTCGAACTTGGTAGCGAGTCCCTAACGGTCTTCGACTGACTCTCAAACAAGTTGTATTTTATTATCTCTGAGCCTTCAATTTTGATATTAGCATGGTCATCCATCAGTCCAATGTTGATACATTTTTGGCCTTGTACTACCAAATGCAAAAGGCTAAAGCTAATTTAATTACTATTGGTAAGCTCCCATTGAATATGATGATGCCTATCTTTCCTGATCTCCCATAACTTTTATATTCCAATGCATCTTCTCAGTCTTTACCAATATCCTCCATATATCCAGTTATTTCATGGAATCCTATCTCATCTCAAACCTCGATAGTTTCTATCCCACAACTACCTAATCCTTCCATTCCATATCTACCCGCTCAAGTTCCATTCCCAACATTATCATCTCTACAAGTGCCACTACCATTACCAGCTCCTCCAGCACCCTCAAATCCTGATCCTTAAGTGAAGTTGTTGCAAGATATGCAATCAATGAACTCAATAATGAGAGCGATGACAAATGATATCATAGCCATTAAGAAAAGATAAGATGAGAGAAATTTCCAGACTAGTAGATTTCAACCTCCACCAATCACCAAGAAAAAGCAACTTTGACCAGTAATATGCTTGAAAGGAATACAACCATGTTGAAAAATGAAGAAGTTGGCCCATCAAATAATATGTATTGGTGTTCTACCTACAATGATCCACATGGTGAAGAAACTTGTATGGTTCATCTAAACTATGTGCAAACATTGGCAAATAGCTCTTTCGATGGTCAGATCAACATGATTAGAGAAGTCGATCATAATTTTATGGTCCCTTATGTAGAACAAGTTTTAATTCTCACAAGAGCTAGAAAAAAATCAATCATAGTGGACCCAGTTGAGATGGAGCCGTTGAAGGTACCTGTTGAGCCGAAGGTGCATAATAAAAAGAGACAAGCACAGGTGAAGGCATCTAGATTTATGCCTAATTTGGAAGAAACTATCCTCTTAAAATGTCTCTTGCCTACACAAGAGAAGGTGTTAACTTCACAAACGCAAGTTGAGATGAAGGAACAGGCAAAGAAACAAATTATATACCCATCCTTGACCAAGAATCAAAGGGTGGAAGCCACACAATAATATTGGAGTAAGTATGAGGCTGCTAATGAAGGAAGAGAATCCATTTTGTCCACGTACAACATCATTGAAGAATTAAAGAAAATTCTTACCAAGGTTAGTCTGTACGATGCTTTGTAATTGCTTGGACATGTTGATTTATTGCAAGAATCTCTAAATTCTATTAAATGTAAAAAGAAATATCCTACTCAGACTATGTTAGCTCAAATGCTTACAACTTTAGCTACTAGAAAGAATAGACCACCACCATTTTACTTGTCTCTCAGGATGGAGGGATGGATTGTGCATAATTGCATGATTGACTCTGGTGCTGCAACAACTGTCATGCCGAAAGTGGTTTGCGAGATCATGGGTATGGAGTATACCAGAAGCAGCCCAATATTTTTGTAGTTATATGGAATCCCTATGAAAACAATGGATGTTATTAAATATATCCCAATTGTATTGCATAAAATACCTCAAATCATTGTGATCCAAGAGGTGGTTGTGGTTGATTTGGAACCATACTTTAGTATGCGCCTCTCGAGAGAATTCATTGCCAAGCTAGGAGGCTACCTTTCTCTGTATTATTCCCATTTTGGAAATTTCATTCAAAGGGAAAAGAATTCATATCTACAATGAAAAACCTTCCACCTTTCATATAGAAAAGATCGAGGATGAAGAAAATCCCATGGATTAGACTAATTTTATGATCGAAGAGGTGGAAGAGTTAGATTTGATGGAAGAAGATTTGGGTGAACTTTGCATAGAATATGAATTCTCCATGAATAACTTCAATGCAATGATTGAAACTGAGATTGGTTGCTATACCATTACCAAGCCTAAAAAGGTGGAAGTGAAAGTATCCAATGACGAAGATCCTGTCTCATATCAATTGTGGAAACTCTTCTTTGATGGTGCAAGATGCAAAAATGGTGCCAAAGTAGGGATTATCCTCATCTCCCATTTTGGAATATAGAAGACATATTCATATCGGTTGACCTGGAGCTGTACAAACAATGTTGTTGAATATGAAGCATTGTGCTTAGGCTTGAAGAAAGCAGAGAAGCTTGAGATCGAACAACTACGAATTTTTAGAGATTTTGAGTTGATTGTAAATCAAGTAACTAGTAAGTGTGTCTCCAAGTAGCACTATCTAAAGGTATATCACAACAATATTTGGGATCTATTTGAGTCCTTCATGACATTAAATGTTCAAGTGATTTCATGGGAACAAAATAAACATGCAGATCTTTTGGCATCCCTTGGCACCAAATTTTCTCCAGTTGAGCACATGGTGAAGAAACCAAAGACCATGAGGTTGGTTTATAGGCCTTCAGTTCCTAATAAGAATATTTATTGGTAAGTGTTTGAAAGTGATGATCAGATCATGAACTTCCTGATAAAAGAAGCTAGTAGTGTGGAAGGAAGAACACTTGATGAAGAAGAACCTAAGGGACAAATCTAGTTAAGGAATAATCATATCTCGAAAGGATTGATTTCACTTGAAAGTCTCTTTGGTTAGAATGATAGAGCTGAAAAACATAAAATCAAAGTAGATGAGAAGGAGTACACCAAGCTGCAGTTGGAACCTAAAAAGTTAATCAAGGTTGGAACTGATTACACTCTAGAAGAACTTGAGCAAATCAAGGAGCTATGCCATGAATTTCCAAACATTTTTGCCTAGAGTTACCATGATTTAAAAGGTTACAACAAGAATGTGATCCAAAATACTATTGAACTACAAGAAGGAGTGAAACCCTTTAGGTAAAAACAAAGACCAATCAATCCCAAAATTGAATTTCTGATGAAAGTTGAACTATTGAAAATGCTAGAAGATAAAATTATTTACCCAATCAAGCATTCTACATGGGTAGCTAATTTGGTCCCTATGTACAAAAAAATAATGGAGATATTCACCTTTGTGTTGATTTTTGAAATTTAAATTAGGCTTCTTTGAAGGATCATTATCCTTTGCCATAGATTGATCAGATTCTTCACATAGTTATAGGAGCTCAAAGATTTTCTCTGTTAGATGGATTCTTTAGCTACAATCAGATATGGGTCAAGGATGAAGACCAATACAAAATGACATTCACCACAAAATGGGGTACATTTGCTTATCAACGAATACCTTTTGGTCTCTCAAACGCTAGAGAAACCTTTTAGAGAGTGATGGATGTGGCTTTTGATGAGTTATTAAACTGATTCATTTTTATTTATTTGGATGATATGACTATCTTCTCTCATAACAAGGAGGAGCATAACTTGCATTTAAGACAAGTGTTCAAAAAATACCGAGAGTTTGGGATATCCATTAACCTAAAGAATTCTATCTTCATGGTGAAGGAGTAAAAGATCCTGGGCCATATAATCTCATAAAATGGTTTAGCTATTGATCCGGATAGAGTTGAGGCTCTTTTGAAGCTTCCACTGCCAGTTGAGGCTCTTTTGAAGCTTCCACTGCCATCCAACAAGAAGGGTTTGTAGTCATTTTTTGGTCAGATTAACTTCATTTAGAAGTTTATTGTAGATTTTTCCTAGGTTGTGAAACCAATGATTGAAATCTTGAAGAAAGATGATGAGTTCAAATGGACTGAGCAAAGGAAGCAAGCATTTAGGGAAATCAAGGAAAGAATTACTCAAGCCCCTATTTTGATAAACCCTGACTATTTGAAGGATTTTATCCTTTATGTTGTTGGTGAACAAGAGAGTTACCCAACTATGCTCACACAAAAGGGAGAAAATGGTGATTAGCGGTCAAACACATTTTTAAGCCAAGTCATCCAACCACATGAAGAAAAGTACAATTTCATAGAGAAGAAAGTGTATCCAGTAATGAAGTCCCTAAAGAATTTTTGGCATTTCATTTCGCAAAGTAAAATATCTATTTATATTGTCCATCTAGATGTCCGGAGTTTCATTATCTAGGGTGAGATTGGAGATAAGAGAGCTGGTTGGGTTTCTAAAATCCAAGAATATGATATTGAAATTCGACCAACCAAGCTGGTTCATGGCCGAGCACTATGTTAAGAGCTTATGAAGAACATTGCTCTCAAATCAATAATTTTTGAGTATGAAGATTCAACAATTGAAAGTAATCTTGCTAATCATTCCTCATTTGACCATGATTGGATAGAGGACCTTATTGAATACTTCAATTTAGGAAAGTTTCCTTCACATCTCAATGCTTCACAAAGAAGAATATTTAGACTACAGGCCCTCAGGTATATTAAGTTTCCAAATGGATTGTTTCATAATAATATTGATGGAGTACTTCTCAGGTGTGTCTAAGAATCAGTAAAGCAAAAATCTTGGAACAGTTTCATTCTGTATTTTCAAGAGGCCACTATGTAAGAAGACCCATGGCATTAAAAATTATCAAAGTAGGTTATTTATAGCCCACCCTTTTTTCAGATGCATTTAAGGTCAATCAAAGTTGTGATAAATGCCAAAGGTATATTGACAAGAGAAAAAATGCATCTTTACCTCTTCACCCGATCCAAGTAGAAGCACCATTTCAACAATAGGGTTTATATTTTATTGGGGTCATTGATCCTAATTTATCTATCAAACATAAATACATTTTGACTATAACTGCTTATTTCACCCGATGGGTCGAAGCAATCCCAACTAAGAAGGTAAACCAAGAGGTAGTCATCACTTTCCTTGAAGGATTGATCACTCACTTTGGCATACCAAATATGAATATAATAGACAACGAAACTCCATTCATCGGTACCAAAATTAGTGAGTTTGCGGGTAAGTATGGTATTTATTTAAAAACTTCATCAAATTACTATCCATAAGGAAATGGTTTAGCCTAAATCTACGAACAAGAATCTACTTAGGATTTTTAAGAGGACTCTTGGTGACAACAAGTAAATTTGGCATTTGCTCTTAAACAAAGCTTTATGGGTTGATCGCATCTCAATTAAAAAGTCTATCAAGATGTCCTCCTATTCTTTGGTGTATGGTAAGGAAGCAGTCTTACCCATTCACATTGAGTTGTCAACTCTTCAATATTTGTAATTTCTTGATGATAAAGATGATGAATTTGATCCCATGAGTGCAAGGTTGGCTCAACTATTACGGTTGGAAGAAGAAAGGAAGAAATCATATAATGCTTTCATGAAGCATGCTCAAGTAACTAAAAATTGGTTCAACAAGAAGACTTCGGACAAAGATTTTAGTGTTGGTGATCTTGTGTTGAAATGGAATGAAAATAAGGTCAAGCTGGGAAATCATCATAAGTTTGAGGTAATTTGGAAAGGCCCATTTTAAATTTTTAGCAATATTCAAGTCATTTCATACTACCTACAAGATATGGAAGGTCATGTTCTACCAATTCTAGTTAATGGATTTCATTTAAAGGCCTATTATTAGTAAGGAAATGCGAGAATATATGTAATTATGTACATAGTTTTTCAACTTGATTTTTATGCAAAACAAAAGGGGAGTGAAAGTCATTTTTGCTTAAGCAAAGTATTTTTGTCGATGAAAAAATTTTTCACTCCTCCCTTGATGGCTAAAAAAAAAAAATGAAAGTCATTTTTGCTAGACGATGGTATTTTCACTGGCAAAAATCTTTTCACCAGTGAAAATCCTCTTCACTCCTTTTTTGGCACACAAGTTGGAAATTTCACCTGAAAGTGCTCTTTCGCCTAGGAATTTTCATGCAAAATTTGAATTTTGGTTGCACATCTTCCCGGAGCCATAACTTTTGACTCGTTGACCCAATTGACTATTGTAATATATCATTGGAAAGCTTGGAAAGAGATCTACAATACCCCAATGACCTAAAGGTCATTGAGGTAAATTTTCATCCTTCTTCGGGGCCTCTAAGATCTTCATATTGTATTTTTAAGTTGTGTTGGAGAAATTTCTTGGGACAAAAACTTTAATATCTCTCAAACCATTCAGGGTATTGGGGTGATTCTTTCACCACAAGTCTAATTTTTCAATTTCCCTCCTTTGGGTAAATTTTCAAGTCCATAGGTGTCCATTTAGGCTGATTTCCTAAAAATGGCCACTTCCTAGTTTTCACCTTTTTTGACTTCTGACTGACTTACACCTCTTAAGTGTCATCATGGACTGTAAAGCAACTAAAGAAACCTACAACTAAAAGAGAAAATACAAATTCTTCTTTTTGGTGCTATAGGATTTAAAAGTTTTGCTTTTTCGATGCATGGAGTTAAGTCACGCCTATTTTTAATAGTTGAACCACTGAAAAGCAATGTTGGCGCTCAAGTTAGCGAAAACATTTGGATAAAAAAAAGGAGAAAAGGTGATTTCACTCAAAATAAGATTTTTGCTCATGCAGATCTTTCATTTTTGGAGTGAAACACAAGTTGGCAGCAAGAAACTTCCACTCACATGCTTTTTCGAGTGGATGAAGTGGCAAAAGCTATTTTCAGAGTGAAAGTGGGTGAAATTGCTTTTCACCTTGCTTTTCCCACGAACTTCCTGAAGACATGGCTTTTTTGCCAGTAAAAGTAGAAAAATGCTTTCTCGACACTCCACTTGAGTGAAACAGACACCTATCACATAGTTTAAGGTAAAAAAGTAGTGAATAACATTTTCCCAAATTAACCATTAACAACAAGTTGCACCTCCCAAAAAGGAAAAAAACAAATCAACCAATCACGATGCTCTAAAAAGATATGGGTGAAAACTGTTGAATCATTAGAAAGCATGATGTGCCCCTCAAATTTAGTAGGTGCATCGTAGGCATTAAATTTGATAGGTGTGGTTGGAAGACTATAAAATAGTGAATACTTTAGCTAAAAATCAAGAAAATTGTAGAGCTCCTATTTGTGAAGGTGTTGCGAATTGCTTTTTCTCCAAGGTGTAAAATATTTTGCTATCTGTTCAAGGAGAGCTGAAGATGAGAAAGAAGACCATAGAAGCCAAGAAAGAGAAGGCTTCAAAGAAATTTGACCAAGAGAAGAGGTAGCAAAAATCTAAAGAGGAGGATGAAGAAGAAGAACTGGCACCTTACTATGACTACCTAGCACAAATCAATGATTGTATCATCACAAATAAAGGCATGAAGAAATTGTGACAAGATATTGAATTCACTCTTCATAAGGTATCTACCGAGATTTTATACACCACAATATCTTACACCCATATTTTTTAGTATCTTTGTACATCGATGTATTCATATCCTAAGTTGGTATGGGTGATTGCTTAGTTTTATGATCCTTCTATAAGAGCTATTCGAAACGCCAATGGAGATAGTTTGTTCAAAATTTCAGCCAACTTGATCATAGAAGCTTTCACTTGTGGTGCAAGACCTCCTTTAGAAATTATTTTTAAGAGGCTCAATCTTGTAGAGTAGGAGGAGAGATATCAATCTACAGTACCTATGCAATAGTTCATGGAAAATCAATTGCTAAAGACACCACGGTTTGGGGAATTTCTAGATTTACCGATGCCACTGAGATATTTTAAGAGCCCAAACTTATATTTAATGTTGGCATGGATTTTTAGGCTACCCTCAAATTCCACAATGCATAAATGGTAGGCGTCTCTTGTGTAGTGTATTTTACAAGTTGAGTTTTATGCTCCAAATACCATGAAGGCAACCACAAATCCAATTTTCTTTGATTGGGTAGATTTTTTTTAGCTTGAAGGATGCACACTCAGCTATAGAAGGTGCAAAGTGGAGACATCACCTTTAAGCATTTTTCTTTTTTGGTCTAGTATTTCTTTTATTTTATGCATTCTCATTTTGCCTTTGTAGCAGTGAAGAAAACAAATGAAGTAGGTGAAACATTACCAGTTTATTCATGGACCCATAATTTATCGAAGGAGTCCTATTATAATTATAATCGGATGTTTTTGGGACTTGCCCTTGAAATCATTTACAGCATGTGTAATAGAGTGCTGAAAGAGATGAAGGAGGAGATTTTTGCACAAGAGAAAGGTGATGTATTTTTTCTAACACAAGGATTTATCGTTAGAATTTTTTGTTTCAATGGTAAGCCTTTTTTGTTGTCGTATTTTACCATGGAGCATATTTTTGTACTGGAAGTAGCCCAGAAGAATAATTTCACCAAGTGACACATATGGGTTAGGAAAGGGAAAGTGAGCTACGTGCACCATGCCTTTTCAGTTTGGTGACATTAAAGTAACTCAATGCAAGCATAATGAGTTGATTTTCAAAACACTATACCACCATGGATTGATTGAGCTTCCTCGGTGATGGTGATACAACCCTTTGGGTATTTTCGAGAGGTTTATCAAGGTGAAGAATTTTCATTGCTACCCTAGGGAAGATATCTTGCAGCAAAGGAATAATCCCAAGGGGTGTGACCTTGAGTGGCATGTTGAAAAGATGATGTCACTCCATCCTTGGCATAATTTCTATGAAATGGAGGTCGAGTATGATCCCACAAATCATCTAGAGTAGGTTCCTCCTCATGATTTGTTTAATAAAATGAAAGCAAAATTACCCAAATCGTTTAATGAAAAAATCGCCAACTGGTGGATCATGAGGGTTCATCGAGGGAATCCTAAATCATCTTATCCATTGGTTATGGATGAAGTGTTTTCGCAAGTTTATGATGATTATTGTGATAAGTACCAACTCATATATTTCGCTAACCTAGTGCCTCGAAGTATCTAAAGTCCTAACAAAGAAGAATATGTGGTAAGAGAAAAGAAGGTGTTGGTCAAAGAGATGGTAGTTATCAAAGAATAAGAGGAACACCTACTGCCCAAAGAACAAATTTTATTAAAAAATGGAGCACGGGTACAAAACTTCCTTTTCCTAAAGTTGAAAAGAGGTCCAGAAGTGGTGAAGTTTTTGTTCCTAGCATAAATCCTCTTTCTTCACTTGCATTTTAGCAGATTGGTTTTAGGAAGTCATCCTCTTTGGCTCAACAAGGAAAACCAAGGAATATGGTGAAGTTGATAGATCTTGAGGTAGAGGTGGTGTAAGACCAAGAAGATGAAAATCCAATAGTGCATAAGCCTTCGACATTGGCTCAAATTGTCTTAGAGCTCGTAGGTATGCATTTACTTTCTTCTTATTTCAATAAAAAGGATTTGGTGATCACTCTTTTTCATCCTATAGTCCATAATTCCACTTCACTTGCAAGTTTCGTACCCACCTCTGCTAATATCTTCTCATTTTTGTAATCACAGGTTACCAATGCTCCCTTTGTTTCTTCCATTCCTTCCATCTCTCTATATTTTAGTTCATTTGCCTTCGACCCTAATCCATTTTCCCTTCCATCATCCTCCATTTCGTATTCCATCCATGTCAATCCTATTTTCACTATAAGTATCCAAGCCCCTCCCAGGGTAAGTGTAACTATAGCACCTTCCACTTTCGCTCCCTTTGTTGAGCCAAAATCTCAGTAGACCCTCTTTCCATTTTACCTCAATTTTTGTAGTACATGAGCCAATTTCTTTAGAAGTGAAACTTCTACTAGAGCACCCAATAGCAGAGAAGATCAGTCGAGCACGATAGAGTTCCTTGTGATGGTTAAATAGCTACAAGTGAAAGGACACGTAAGCCTCGACTAAGATAGTGAAGAAGGTGACTTTTGATCTAGAGTCTATGGAGGTACACACTATGAAGATGGTCCCTCAGGTCCAAAAACCCCAAGGAGAGATGATGCCAAATTATTATTCATATCAGGTCATCATCGAGGACCTCACAAAAATTGATACGACTGAGAAAATGGGCAACATATAGGTGGAAATTAGTTCAATATACTTGCATGGTGAGCATTTCAAGGATCGTTTCTTCCAAGATGAAGTGAAGATAGTGAAATTAGAAGATGCTTTGGCTAAACAAAAGGTCCAATTGGACACTACACAATCTAAATCTCAGTGATGGCAGTAGAAAGTGATGAGCCTGGAGGGTGAAATTGAAGGATATAAGCAGGTGGTTGAACAATATCAAGCAGTAGGGTAGGAAGTGCAGCAATAAATCCAAGCCTTGAAGGACCAAATCCAGAGTCTGTAGAATCATTTGGTAGATAAGGTAATGCAATCGATAGCTCTCATAAAGGAAAAAGTTAAGGAGGCTTGTAGCCATATGCTTATTGATTGTCTAAAAATGGTGGCAAAAGAAATGTTGGTTCTCAATTTCCTTCATGAGATATGGTAAGCTATTTTGTATGACTTACATGTAGTGGAGTATTTAGAAGAGAACCTCAAATCAAAATTGGAGATGGCAATGAAGATTTAGGCAATGGTCAAAATGGATCAGGATCTCAATTTTAGCCCAATGAGTGACATGGCTCGAGCTTGGGTGAATGCCAAGATAACACTATGCATTTATTTTTCTAGGTTGGATCTGATTAAAGAAGCTCAAAAGATACTAGATAAATATGAGCAAGATAGGTGCATTTCGTTGGTCTATTTTGAGATTGTAGCGAACAATGGTTTCCCTAGTTTCATTGATGATCAAGAGAATATTCTGGTGAAGAAAAACTTGGATGTAGTATGGGCTATTTTTCATAGATGATACTTTAGAGATTGATGAGTGGAAAGATCCCATCATCAAAGAATACGTGATGCCATTGATGAGGAAGCTTACTCACATCAAGTTTGGTTTGTTGGAGCTCATCCAAAGGGCTAACTATATCGACTTGGATCAGGTTTAGACTTTTTGATACATTGTTGATATGCTCCAGACTTGTGAGGTGATTAGTATTGACGCTTGGGCCAAAGCTATCATGGTATATAAAACTATAACCTTACATCTCAAAGGGCAAGAAGAGACTGGTGCAACTAGAAAACAATCAGATGCATTCGATGGTGGAAACTTTGAGCCCAATGGATAAAGGCCTTAGGGTCGATTGCATTCAGGCAAGATGAATACCCCACGAGCCACCAAAAGTGTTGGCATTTTTGCCACACTAAAATAAATTTTAAAAATTTGACTAAGTGTGCAATAATTTTTGCTCAACGAGATCCCATTTTGGGCAAAAGATTTAGTTTCTTAGCGAAACTCTCATTTCGGTAGCGAAATCCCTTTTTCACCCATTTTTTGGTGAAATCCTCTTTGCCATTAAAACTCCTATTTTGGTAGTAAAATTTATTTTCACCCATGCCTGAGCGAAATCACCTTTTAGCATGTTGTTCGAGCGATAACGTATTTTCATGTTTTGCCTTGGAAAAATTCTATCCCGTGCCACACCTTGGCAAAATATTTGACGAAATTATTCTTGGGCCACATCTTGGCGTATTTTTGGATGAACTTCATTTATACCTTTGCACAATCATCTTTCCCCATGCTATCTTGGTGAAATTGCATTTTTTGGCATAACACTTGAGCGCATTTTCTAAGCAAAATTCCTTTTTGCACTTCACAATGGTGAAACTCCTATTCATGCAAAGACCGAGTGAAACTCCTTTTCGCACATGACTTGGTGAAAGTAGCAACAACACTTGGCACATTTTCTAACAAAGGCCTCTTCACGCTAAATCCTAGAGAAAGCATCTATTCGTACTATAGCCTAGCAAAATCAACTTCTTTGCGCACTACGCCTTGGCAAAAGCCCTTTTCGGGTTTCATCTTGGTGAAATCAATTTTCTCCATTTTCATTCAGGTAAAAATCATGGTCAAAGGCACTTTGAGCAAAGATTAGTATGGAGAGAATTTCAAGGCTGATGAATTCAATTTTTGGGGTAAAAAAGGTTAAAGTTTTCAAAAATGCTACTAATAAAGAATAGGTTTGAATTATAAATGAAATATTGTCCAAATTAAATGTTGTCCACTCTTGACTCTGGTGTGATCCTACTGTTTTCAAGGCACCGCCATGGAGATGAATTTTATTGATGATTCTAGCTAGGACCTGATATGCAATCTTCTGAAATCGCTCCTTGCTTCCCAAAGTACTACCAGAGTGGTTCATTGTTGCTACTGAGGAGAAAATTGTGATCGACCAATCATGTATTTCCCATAATTTTATTTAATGAGCATTTAATTTTGGAGGTGAAATCCTCTATAAAAACTAATAAACTTGATGTAAGAGAATGAGATGGACATTCTGTTGAAAAACTCTCGAGTTTAAACTTTTGCCTCAATTGAAAGACTTTTGACTCTAGTTCCTAGATCAATTGTGTATGTGATTGCTTTCTGCCTGTCATTTTTGTTATATTCATGCCTTTTTTAGATAAATTGAATTCTACATTTGAATTTAATTTTTGATGAAGAAATGAATGTTGAAATGTTAAATGGAAGTCATATTTACGATATGTGATTGGTTCCTATGTTGTTATTTTTGTTAAATACTGGTTAGAACTTGACTTAGTTATTTAGATGTTAGTTCATCCCCACTCTATTTTTCTAGCTTACAACCATATTTTCCATCTCTTTCTGTTAATTTCTCTCCCTAAGATTTATACTAATTTTTAGATTAGTAAGGGAACCAGCCCTCTCTGGAGATTGGCCCAAAGGACATCTCTTTCCTTCGGACCTTTCAATGTTGGTTGGGTCTAGGGCGTATATTTTTATACTTAGGCAGATTCGTGACCAACAATAATATAACGCAATGAACAAACTCACTATATTATGAATCAAATATACAAGAGCTTTATTATATGAATCAATGTTTGATACATTTCTCGATACTCAGATACAATACATGGAGCTTTGTCTCCATAATATAACCTTACAAGTGACCTTTCAATACTTTATCTATTGCTCTCCTCACATATTTGGGAGATGCATCCTTTCCTATTCCACACATAAGACAAACCTCTCATGTCTCTTGATTTTACATATTTCCACATACATGTGACTCTTCACTTGTATACTTGCCACCTACACATGACTCTTGACTTACTTACATGACACATTGCACACTCTCACATATTACACACTTGCACACTTTATTACATGAAACTTGTACACTCTTACACTCTACACACTTGCACACTTTACTACATGACACTTAGACTCATCCTACACATTGACACATACTTTAGAGAAAATATAAAACACACTCCCTAATATAATAATATTTACAAATATGTACATTTGTACCATGGGGGTAATTTAGTATCTACCAAATAATGTAATATTCTCCAACATTAAATTAACTTGGTATAAAATCCATTGTAAGTCTTTTCTTGGTTACAAAATCAATAAATTTTTTACTTATCCTTAAAATGTTATCCCTTTAAATTGTATTTCATGTTTGGTAAATTTTTTGTGAAAATTCTCATGGATGTTGTGAATTTTGATTGGGATGCTCATTACTTTGCTATCTATTCTTTATATATTCATATTTTAGTTCTTTCATATTCCATTTTAGTGTAATATATAAGTGTCTTTGAGTCTTAATTTTACCAAGTCATATACTTTTTTAAAAATAAGCTATATGTAGCTTCTTTTAGGGGACACTCCTATTGAAATATCAAAATATTACATATCCTATTAGGTCAATTATACCATATTGAATTTACCTTTTCTATAAAATTATTGATATCATTTGCATTAAGAGATAAAATATCCCTCAAACAATTACGTTCTTACATATATATTTCACTAAAAAAAATATCAAAACCATGATTTTCTAAACTATCTACCACCTTGCTTCCTTCTCTATAGATATAATGACATTTCTAGGATAATATATCTATTAATAATTGATGGACATCAAAAAAAAATATTGTTTTTTATCTAGTCTCCACATCTACTTTTCTTGACAATGTTTATAATAAAAACATGTGAATCCATCTTGATTGAAATATGTCTCCATCCTTTTTAATGATAATATTCATCCCTATAAGAAGAGCCTTGGAATATGCATAGTATTTTATTTAATTTCAATAGAATTTTGAGTAGGTTAGGAGAATTTTTCCTTTATTATTGAGAAAATGGTCTCCAAAATCTTTCCTAGGGTTTTCTTTGGAAGCATCATTAACATTAGCTTTGATGAACCCAAATTTTGCATATTTATAACTTACCATGGTGAGATGTAGATACTTTATGTTAGCTTCATTGTCATTAATGAACCATGCATGTATATTTAAATCTACTAACCAAGAGGACAGGACATATATTCCCATACCTAAGACTTCCCGTAGTGAGTACCATACCTATAAACATTTTTTAAAAGAGGCAATGATACAAATAAACTTATGATTTTGATATTTATTTTTTAAAATTTTATTTTTACTTTCAAGTTATATATTCCAACACATAATAGTAGATTCAATCCCCCACTAAATTCTTAATGCTCTAGCTCTAAAATAATTAATCCACTATTTAATCAACTCTTCCAATATTTCTATATCAACACAATAGATTCTTATTATTTGAAAAAGTATCCTCAATTTATGGAAGCAAAGGCATATGAAGAAATAGACAATGTAATATTTCTAGATCCTAATTATATAAGGAAAACCTGAAAGATCCATGATATCCTCTTCTTTGTAGATTATCAATCATAAGAATTTTTATTTGGACTACTAACCAAAGGAATGTTGAGTCCTTAGGAAGGTACCTACTTGAAAAACATTCTTCCAAGGGAAGTGCTTAGAATTTTGATTGTAGAAAAATATTATGACTGATTGTCCACCATATTTTGATATATTTTAAACCAACTCATCATTCTATAAAAAATGACCAACCAAGTCTCCTGAATCATGTTTTGGACCATATATGTTATTTGTTTGAGGTCCTCTCCCTCAACCAAATTTCTATTAGAAATCTGATATTTTTCTACATATAGAACAAACCTAAGAAGACCAACTCAATGGTTTTCATTTGGATAAAAATAAGAAGATATGGTTTCAATCAAGGGTTAGAACAATAATACATAAATCATCCTAATTGGTCAACCACCTAACATATCTCTTACTTAATTAGAAACTCTTTTATATCAAGTTTCATATTATTGAACCCATAGGTAGGGTGCATTTTCATGATAATTTTATGAAATCCATAGAGCCTTATATATTTTGAAATAATATTTTTTTCCAAATCTTCCATTTATGTTTGAATTACCTCCAACCAAGCTTTCTTCCTAATGACAAACTCATAAATTTACAATTTCACAAGTGTTGTCCACTCAAAATATTTTAGTCATCCATTTTAGTCAGATTCACCCAACACTCATGCCTTGCATTGAGCAACATAGTCTGAAAGCCTTGCGAGTGATGGATGCACTTGTAGGGAAACCTCTAATATTTTTCTTAGACCATATCCTCATTTGATATGATCTCTAATGTTCACCTTCCTAAACTACTTGCTTTCATCAAAAGAAAAAGGGAGCAATGCAAAAAATAAAACCTAACCTGATAGAGGTGATGCACCAAGAACAAAAGATCCTTTGTGCATTACTAAAATAAAATGAACACATTCATCATCCATTAATGGCTAGTAAATTGAACAACGTTTCAATCTAACGTGTAACATTCACAAGATGTATATAAGAAATAAGACAAAGCAAAATTAATTACAACTTCATATATCTATATTGTAAAAATTTATACAGAGTTGATACATTAAAAGAGGCTCGAATGCTATTAACAAAAGACTCAAGGTTTGAGTCCAAATTAATACACAAAAGAAAAGTGAAAAAAAATATATACACAAGGCCATATTTTAAGCATGGGAAAACAACTTCCAATGCTTACAATGGAAATGAAACCACAATTTATAAGCAAAAACTAGGGTTTCTTTGCTTTAAAAATTGTATAAGAATTTTAAATTTTTCTCCTCAAATCAAGCAAGAGATTGGTATACATTCAATGTTGATTGGTTTTGTACCTTTAGAACTACAGATATCAATGCCAAAAAGTTAAAGGTCTCTATAACTAGAACTTCTATCAATATTACCAACCACTTTTATTATAAACTACCCCAAAATTGAGCACGGGATTTATTTGTAATAAATATCACTAGGCGTGATGTCTCTAGGACTAGAGCTACCACTATTATATTTAAGACACCGATTTATTTTCCTAGAATACCATATCCAAATGGTGCAGGTAGGTGGAATTGAAGCTTTTATGTCATGGAGACTCCTTGTTATGGAAGGTAGGAAGTTGGTGGTTAAATTTGAAGGAATATAGTAGCCTTCTCAAATGCTACAACTCATTGGATTCATCCACTTCTCATTTGATCAAACAACTAGCACTATTAGCCTTGATATCCTCTTTTGTTTGCATATTTTACTTAGACCATTGATTGCCAAACGTAGATGGTTGTCACTATTTATTAATCCTATATCACCTATGTCTCCCCTCAATTCATGCAAACCATAAAAATGGTCATGATTTGATCTTAATTTTTGGTTTCTTCTAAACGTGGAGTGGGGAGATCATGTGGCTAACATAATTTTGGTCACTATGAGCCCAATAAAATATGGAAGAGAGGTTATATGGCTATTGACTTTGCTACACTCCAACCAATGGTAGAGAATTAATGCTAAAGAGCTTCCTGATTTATCATGATCCATTGATCACTAAATCATACAGTGCATATGATTTTATGATTTGGATGCTTCAACATCCTTGTTGATATTTTGTAGGCTATTGGATTTTCCATCTATCTATAATCTATGGCAAACCTTCATTGTATGTGATTTTTGAACTTGAGACCTTACAGACTACTAGTGCTCCTTCCATGTGTATTTAATATCAACAAATGGTGGGGTTTCTTCTCTAACAATTGCTTCAACATCGTAATCAACTACGTGGATTTTTGGATGAGTAATTAATGGCTCGCATGACTTTGAAAAATCTTTTTTAACTATTTTTATGGAAAATATATCCCACTATTCATGAAAATATTGATGGACTACATTGCTTTGTTAGCTTTATGTTATTAATCCATTTGTAAATTAGCACTCACCATTGATCAATGCAATCAAACAACTCATATGACTTCATAATATTTTTGAAGGATCCTTTGCACCAAAACAATGCTAGTCATTGACAGTGTGTGTAGCCTCTGCCTCCTCCTCTTCTTAACTTGATGATTTACCCACTGCCAAGACCAACTTGGAAAATTGGGCAAGACAAAACTCCTCTAAGTGTAGTGAAATTTCACTATAGTTTTGGTGACTCAAAGAGACATTCTACTTGTTGAAGATTAAATAATCCCATTTTTTATAGCTTCATCCATTGGGCATGGATTCAAATGAAAGAATTAAAAATAAAATAATTGAATAAATAATAAAAACAATAATTGAAGAAGCATCGTGGGGTTTATTAGGAAGACAATTTGTCCACATAGACCTTGATCTCTCCCACTAATCATTTGAATATATTTCTATTGTTTAGTGCTAGCAGTAGCATCTTTCGAGTTTTATTTGATCATCACACAAGAATGTTCTTACTTCACTTGCAACTTCTTGAATCCATGCCTTAAGCTCCACAAGCAGCCTGATGACCTATACTACATCATCTAGAGTGGAATTTTTGGTCATTTATCAAAGTATGTTTGTCTCTCATTTTTTTTGAGAATTTGTGTAAATTCTTGCTCTAAAATGAACATATTATCAAAATTCCAAGGTGAGGGTAGGACCCTTTTGAATTAAGGAGTTGATGGGACCCCTTAGATTTGCAACTATAGTGGATAGAACATATATTTGGGATTTATTTATGCAACTTGTTCCTTATCAAATATTTCAAGTACTTTTTGCACTAATTTTTTTTCTTGAATTCCTATAGCTATCAACTCCTAACCAGGTGAGGTGACAAAATTTATTTTGTATGCCCTTGCTTTGACCAATCTTACAAATTTCACAGTTAAAATTCTCTCTATTTCTTTTATCATTTGAGTGCTTTGCATAGTGGTTGCATCTATGAGCTTGAGCACCTAGGACAAAGATGATGTTATTTTGGTTATGCTATCCAAGTATACTTGGTAAACTTCTTTTATTAGCCCTATCACCCTTGGCAACTACTTGAGCCTTGCATTCTTCTTTCTCTCCTCCTCAAGATCATTTTGAAAATAAACTATCTCCTTATTAATTTGGGCTTTCTGGGTGGTGAGCTCATCGATGAGGATTTGGTTCTTTCTCTTTTTTACATTCAAGAGAGAATTTAGAACTTGTACATTTTCTAGATAGCCTATCTAGTTTAGAAGTGCTTTGACATCCAACTCGGTATTTCTAAGGGTAGCCTTAACATATCCAAGATCTTTTTCCCTCTTCATAAACTTTCTTTTGAGGGATAGGTTATCATGGTTTACAACATTACCAACTTGCTCCATGAACTCTACCCTATTGCTAGGTCAACTATCTTGAAGGATGATCCCCATTGTTGTTGCTTGGCATTCCTATTCTTGCATTTTCTATTTTGACTTAGATATATTCAGAGACAATTAGACAATATATATTGTGTTACCTTGAGGATCAAATTGACTCCTCATCCTTGTTTCGATGCACCACATAGCCTTTTGGCTTCTTTATTTTGGGTGTGCTAAAACATCTAATCTCAAAAAGTCTAAAATTTTTGTAGTACATTAGAAGTAGGAGGAGGTGCCTATGAACCCATCAACTATCCTTGTGTAATTAAAAATAGGGCTAATAATTTGAATAATAAAAATGGGTAGGATAGATGAGTGAAAGAAAGGAAAGTTTCCTTCTAGTAGAATGGGCTAGGGACCTATAGTTGGGGTGATGGGAATAGAAGAAATGGGGATGACAATTTCAAGGGATGCAAATGGGGGCACTTCTTGAATGAAGGTTGATGAAAAAACCATGGAAGGGGTCTTGCCCAATGTGGAACTAGAGGAGGGAATGGAGGCCAATGGGGCTGAAAGAATCAAATAAATGGGAGGGCACTAGCTAGTAGACAAAGCAAAAGTGGGATAAATAGAATGAAACTTACTAGATATTGGAGGTAGAGCAATTTGTGGTAGAGTCCTTGGGGTATCTTCCCTTGTCTTCTTTGGTGGTGGAGGGCTTACCCCATGGATCAATCTTCACTTTTCTTTTTGTTGTGATGCTTCTTGGATTATTCATGGTGGTAGTATTACTATTGTAGGAGGTTCCTAGGGAGAGGTAGTAGTTGGGTCTTCTTTAGGATTCATTAGGACTCTTCTATGTGTAGAACTTGTTGACTACCACCTTTATCGACTCTGTCATTTGGACCCATACAATGGATATTTCTTCCTTGTTTTTTTGATAGATAAGATACTATAGCATTAATATTGGGTGTTACAGGTTGACCCAAAATCTTTTACAAAAATTAGTGCAGGGTTGTTGATGAACATGTCCTTACTAAGGATCCTATATATGTAAAATCTACATGCCGCCAAAGCCATTACATCCAGTAAGGCACATAGCCTGTTATCAAAAATAAACTTCCCATACAAAATTTTGGGTATACCTCGAGAAAACACACCTGCATCATAATTACAAAAAAAAGAAACAGACACGGATCCCTTCCTTGAAATAGTGGAGAAATAAAAAGTTGCAGACACACATAGCAGAGTATTGAAAAAAACTCCCACAAGCTCTATATTGACAGTTACTCTTAATAATTCTTTGGTAATTGCTTTCTTTCGTATATGACATGCTTTGGGACCACATCCCATCTTGGCCAATCAACCTTGGAAAAGTGAACCTGTTGGATAGATTTATGCCGGTGGCTATCTGGTGGTCCACGTGGCTCTAGTTCGAAGTCTTATATTGTCATTTCTTTCCTGCCCTGTGATTATCAACCAACCTCAAATTACTAATATGGCTAGGAGCCATGTTATCTAACATGTGACTGTCCCCATTAGTCTTTGTGGTATTTCCAAGCAACATCCACCAAGATTGATAACTCGAATAATTTTTATTATGAGTCCATTTCAAAAAAGAGACGAGAATACTCATAGCCTTCGAACTTACAGTGCCTTCCCTGTCGGTAAATTTGACTATCATTCTTGGAATTCTTGTTGAATACGCTCCTCTACTTCACTCGGGACACTGTGTTCCCATTTGAAAATTTTGTTACCATCGACAACCAAATTGGCTAGCTTATCAGCAACTTTGTTAGCTTCCCAAAAGACATGTTGGGATTTTTTGTCCTGTCTTCCCTGGAAAAGGATCCTAGCCTCTTCAACAATTGTTTTAATCCTCCAAGGAGATGTTTTCCAATTATTGAGGATATTTATAACATGCATAGAGCCTCCTTCTACGATAAAATTTCCTTCTAAGTCTTGAGTCATTTGAAGGCCTCTCCACATAGCTCTAGCTTCAACTTCATTGTTCGTCCTTGTTCCCAAATATTCAAAAAACACAAGCATCATATTCCCATTATGATCTCACACAATGCCGCCAGCACCTGCTCTGCCAGTATTATCCTTAGTCGCTCCATCAAAATTAATCTTAAACCAACCCATAGAAGGTGGGGACTGTTGAGAAGCAACACACCCCCACTAAAAAAATGAAATTCCATCCCTTTGAAAATATTTAATTTTCATTTTTTCGTAGGGACCCTCTTGAGTTTTCGGGTTTTAATTCCAAATTTTGCTTGCACCCTTTTTTTAAGCTTCGCCTACATCAAAGTGTCCAAGTATACTTGCATATGGCATTGATTTCAATAGCAGTTTCTATTTTTGGCCAGCAAACTTCTAAATGCATTTTCCCTTCAACCGTGATGAATTTTTAAGCTCCGTTTGCAGATTTGGATACCCTTTGGGCCTTTTTAGATGCTTGTAAAGTTTCATCAAATTCTGGGCACTTTGAGTTTTTCATCATTTTTTCTACACCATGTGAAGTTGATCATTCTTGAGCAATTTAAAATTCATTTTTCAAATGTTAAATTTATTTATGAGTAAGGAAGATCCTTCACCAATATGTAAAAATGCCAAATACAGGTGGACAAAGTCGCTGGAGTCAACCCACAATTTTTGGAGAGTTTGCAAAGTAGAAGAAAAGCTTGAAGGAAATGTCGCGATATCGCGACATGTTCCATTTTTGGACCTGTCTCATTTTGCGAGAGGAAAAGCTCAGAAGAAAATCTTGAAGGAAATGTCGCGATATCGCGACATGTTCCATTTTTGGACTTCTCATTTTCGCGAGAGGAAAAGCTTAAAAGATAAAAGCTTGAAGGAAATGTCGCGATATCGCGACATGTTCCATTTTTGGACCTGTCTCATTTTTGCGAGAGGAAAAGCTCAGAAGAAAAGCTTGAGGGAAATGTCGTGATATCGTGACATGTTCCATTTTCGACTTGTCAGAATTTCGCTCAAAATTAATTGTATCCTAAAATATTTTAAAGTTCGATGTCGCGATATCGCGACATGTTCCATTTTCGGACTTGGAAATAATGACTTGAGGAAATGTCGTGATATCGTGACATGTTCCATTTTTGGACTTGTCGGACTTTCGCTCAAATTTAATTGTATCTTAAAATCTTTTGAAGTCCGATGTCGCGATATCATGACATGTTCCATTTTCGGACAGCTTTCCATTTAGAAAGTTAAAAGACTAAGCTGAAGGAAATGTCGCGATATTCGCGACATGTTCCATTTGCGAGGAAGCTTGGAAGAGACTAAGTGAAGGAAATGTCACGATATCGCGACATGTTCCATTTTAAAAAAATAAGATGTCGATTACATGTTCCATTTGCGAGGAAAGCTAAAAAAAGTTGAAGGAAATGTCAGATTTGCGACATGTTCCATTTTTGGAAGGTTGAAAAGAAGTGAAGGAAATGTCACGATTTCGGACATGTTCCATTTTTGCGAGGGCCAAGACTTGAAAGAGACTAAGTGAAGGAAATGTCGCGATTTCGCGACATGTTCCATTTTCACGAGGACAAAAGCTTGAAAGACACGAAGTGAAGGAAATGTCGCGATATCGCGACATGTTCCATTTTCGTGAAGGCACAAGCAAGGAAGAAGTAACTTGAAGAACATGTCGCGATATCGCGACATGTTTGGTTTTATATTCATTTTTGCAAAATTTGGCCATTTTCTTTAAATTTTTCATCACCCATCCAAAGGAAGTGAAAGCTTTTCGACACAGTCCAAACCCTAGAAGTATTTAAATGGGAAAATTAATTAATTCTAATCTTTGTTTTTCTTTTGCAGAAAGTAATTCGGCAGTTACATTCATGGCAGAAGTAATGGCGAGAAAGACAGACAAATCTGAATTTCGGCACAAATCAAGCGAGGAATTAATGAGATGCTCTGACGGATTACCGAAAGATAAAGATAAGAGATGTCGGGAAGTCAGTGACTCATCCAGATTTTGCAGATCCGGCCACAAATACAGGCTTCAAGGAATTTTCCGGTGGATCCATTTGCCCAAAAAATTTATGGCAAAAGTAATGACGGGCAGAAAATCTCAACTCGAACCAAACAAAGGTGGCTGTGCAAGGATGGAAGGCCTCGGAAGTCAGTGACTCATCCGAATTTTGTAGAAGAATTAATGAGATACTCTGACAGCTTGCCGAAAGATAAAGATACATTTACACGCAGTGCCCATTTGACGAGGATAAAATCAAATCTTATCTTCTCCATTTATGGCGAGATCCACACGAAGATTTTAGAGTGATTAGGGTTTATCGAAACTCTATATTAAAATACCTTATATTGTAAAGCTTCGGCGATGGGATTTTTATGATAAGATTTAGATATTTAGAAGAAGATATTTTAAAAAGATGAGGGTCTGTCCTGAGTCTATATATACTTCTCTTGAATGTAAAGTGAGGATGCGAAAACTTGGAATAAAAGACATTCTAGCAATTTCTTGCAAATCTTGTTTGAATGCTTTGTTCTGGACCTGGGGATTGTGTGAAATCGTTCTTCTGTGATAGCGTGGCCAGGAGCCTAATCTCTTTCGGATTTTGATAAGTGCACCTTCTTCTATTTTTGTCTCACTAAAGTTCTATTTATTTTAGTTGTAAATCTGCGTTATCAAGATTGAACATGCTGCTAGGCTTCACTCTGTTTGTTATATGCTAGGAAAAATTAAAGATTTAAGGTTCTGGTCTGTCCTAATTGCTCTGTCCTCACTATGCAAGCTAGACTGCTTGTGAGAGATACCAGTTAACACCGACTTCCCTTTTATTTATGATTTTCTTTCAAATCTATGTTATCTCCGTCTTATGCTCTTAGTAGAAGGTGATCTTAGAAAGTTTGGACACCTTCCTCTTTGATTGGTTCCATTGTGAAGTTTAAGAGTGTAATTGAAATTGATAGTTTTGATTTTGCAACTAACTTAGATAAGCTTCTCTTTTCGCCCTACCCTACTCTCTTTGTTCTACTGTTAAATGATCCATTTTTATTTTCTTTCAAAATTTGTCTTTTATTTAATCTGCTAAAACATAAAGAGCTATATCAAAGAACTCATTGTAAATCCGATAGTCAACAAAGTAACAACTTCTAAACATTATTGAACGAAGGTCGAGCCCATTGTAAGGTAACAGACAGTCCACTTGAAACTATTCCAGAAGCGAAAAAGAGTGAATAGACATTCGACCCAACTCTGTAACTCACACCTTGGATAACCGATAAGATCCTAAAGTGAGTGGGATTTATCCCGTATAAGTGTTATTGGTATTTTATGCTCATTCTTCATGGGGTGTGTATGAAAGCCGAACCAACATTTAAAATTGGCGCTAGAAGGAGGGCCTACTGAACTCCATTCAGTATTTGTTAAGGATTGTGAGTTGCTTGTGAAAAGCTGGATTCTACCTATAGAGTAACCAGGTCCCACTCCAGAGCCGGAGAGCTCCTTGTGCCTGAGTTAGAAACCCCAAGGAGAAGTAGCCTCAGAAGGGCCAAGTCTTTGTCCAGTGTAGTTTTGTCACCCCTTGTAGTTCCTCCAACTGCAACTCAAAATATCATCGTCAATCAGGTAGTAATGGCGAACTGGTTGGGTTCCACTACTTTGAATATTCTTGGTGCAACGCATGATTTGCCCAAAAATCCTGAGAAGTATCTCCCTACCTACAAACATGATGGAATTAGAACAGCAGAAGAACATCTAGTGGCATATAAAAATGCTCTAAAGTTGTTAAATGTGCAGCATGAAGATGTGGCTTGTAGGTTATTCCCGTTCACCCTCCAGGAGGGAGCATACGACTGGTTTTTGAATCTCACTAATGATTCTATTACCAGTTGGAATGACCTAGAGAAAGTTTTTGTATCACAATTTGGGGAAGTGATTGACCCCAGTGTGTTATATCAACAGTTTTCCAGCATTAAGAGAGGAATCAATGAGACTGTCAGATCTTTCAATGTCAGGTTTCAAAAAGCTTATGGTAGATTGACGGGTCATTATGTGCCAACTGCAGACCTAGCATTGGAAATTTTTAGGAATTCCCTAGATCCAGTGACCTCTGTTTTCTTGAAGAGAGATGCAAATATTACTAATTTAACAGAGGCATATAGAGAAGCTTTGGTTCTTGAAAGACAATTAGGACCTCAACCTTTGAACGCTCCTCTAATTCCCTTTGTTACACAAAATACTCCTATTTTAAATCCTATCCCACATCAAATGATGTTGCCATCAGGCCAAACTCCACCAATAGGAAATCCATTGGCTGTAACACATGCTGAACATGTACAGAATACAGAGAAAGAATCTGATAAAACAAGAGTTGAGGAAGTCTCAAAGATGGTCCAAAAGTTGGCAAATGACTTTTTGAGTTTCAAAAGGCAGGTGTCCACCGGGGACAACTCAAATAGATTTCCTTATCAACAGAATAGATTCACTAGACCACCCTATGAACCCAATAAGGATTATAAAGGTAAGGGGCATGAAGTGAATATTTGTGACTTGGCTTTGCCCAACTGGTGTAGGATACATGGAACATCTCAGCACGGGGAATTAGATTGTTTGGAGTTTTGCAATGCCTTTGAAGCTTTATCTGGTGAGTTGGTTTTTCCTGAAAACCAAAGAAATGCTGATGGTCCAGGTTCATCCAAACATAGTACAGCTATGGTGTTAGATTCTTTCACTTTTCTAGATGAGTCAGAGAATGTTGTGGAGATGCCTATGGATGAAGTGCAAGCCTTTCAATAGTATAGAAGGGACAACTATAACCTCAGGAACAAAAATCTGGAGCCTAATACTACATCTACACCTCCAGACAACTCCCATAATGTTCCTCCAGATCCATCTTCAAATAATAACCCACCTCCACCCAAGGGAGGAGATCCAAGAGTACCAAGTGGATTTTTTGCTTCACTCAATAAAGGATACAACATAGTGGAGGATATGAAGAAGATCAAGGCTAACATCACTCTTCATGAGTTGGCTCAAATTACTGAACAAAGGGATAATTTGATTAAGACATACTCTGAGCCTACCGCCAAACCTCTAGAAAAGGGGAAGAAGATAGCGAATGCAAACTTGGCCATGTATAAAGAAAGGACAGAAGTTCCACCTTTCCTGCTAACTGTCCGTATATTTGGGAAGAATCTACACAACTGTCTGGTGGATTACGGTGCTTCGACCAATGTCATGCCTCTATCCATCTCATCAACGGTTGGGTTTAACCCCTATGAAGTCCGAGAGAAGAGTCATCCAATTGGATAAAACTGAGGTTAAGGTGGTAGGTGAACTTCAGAATATACACATCCAGCTAGCATCCGAGCCGAGAGCACAACACAAAATTGACATTCAGGTGGTAGATATTCCCGTGGGATACGGAATGCTTCTGAGCAGAGACTGGTCAAAGTCTTTGAATGGGTACTTGGCGACTGATTTCTCACATATGTGGTTACCTTGGAAAGGTGTTGCAAATCAGTTGAGAATCGAAAGAGAACCTAGATATAAACACGTAATCACTGAGTATAATGCCAAGAATGAGACTGTTAATATTGCTGATGTAGATATCGGGGTTTATAATCTGACAACTGCACAAAATGGGAAACCTGTTAAAGCTCATCTTGATCATGATAATGAAGTTTGGATGCTTCATGTCGATGGAGCTAAGTCCAAACAAGGTTTTGGTACAGGGGCAGTTCTTAAAGGACCTAGAGATCAGACCTATTTTATGTCTTATCGCTTGCAGTTTCCTTGCACAAATAATTTGGCGGAATATGAAGCACTAGTGCTTGGGATTGAAATTTGCTTTAGATAAAGGTGTGAAAAATATCCAGGTTTTCACAGACTCAGAGTTGGTGGCTAATCAGGTTAGAGGTAAATTTCAATGCAAGGCATCTTACCTGAAAAGATATAAACACCGAGCTTGGGATCTCATAGAGGATTTTGATGCTTTTAATTTGACACACATTCCTAGAGAGGAGAATTCACTTGCAGATGTCTTAGCTTCATCAGCCGCAAATCTGAAGCCATTAGAGGAGTTCAAATGGAAGAAATTTTCAATCGAATTAATCCCTTGTCCTTCGGTTCCAGATAACGTAGACAATTTTCAAGTCTTTTCTGACGACCAACAAATTATAGACTTTTTACAGAATACCAATGCATTTGAAAATGCTATAATTGATGATGGTCAAAAGGATACTATGCTGGAATAGTTTGATGATGAAAGGGGGATGATGAGTTTGAAAGATAATAGAATTCCGAAAGGAATGGTAGAACTTGAGCGACTGTTTGATATCGACCAAATTAAACAAAGAGGAATTTCTATTGGTATAGCAGGCGGTGAAACTAAAAAACTGAATGTGGGGACTGAAGAAGATCCCAGACACCTTAAGTTAGCTAAAGCTTGTGACCCTGAAATTAAAAAGAATATGATTGAATTCCTTCACAGATCCAAGGATGTTATGGCTTGGTCTTATAAAGACCTAAAGGTTTTTGATCCAAAAGTTTACACCCATATAATACCTTTAAAGGAGTCCTGCAAACCCTTCCGACAAAAACAGAGGCATGTCAACGCCTTGTTGGAACCCCTCATCAAGAAGGAGGTGGAGAAATTATTGAGTGCTGCCATTATATTTCCCATCAGACATTCTACTTGGGTAGCCAATTTAGTACCGGTTAGAAAAAAGAATGGGGAAATCCGCTTGTGCGTGGATTTTAGAAACTTGAACAAGGCTTCCGAAAAGGATAATTATCCTTTGCCTTCCATGGATGATGTGCTACAAATTGTGAATGGTTCAGAAATGATGTCTTTCTTAGATGGATTTTTGGGGTACAACCAGATATTGGTTGAAAGGGAAGACAGGATGAAAACTGCCTTCACGACCAAGTGGGGAACCTTTGCTTACAAGAGAATGCCATTTGGATTGATAAATGTTGGAGCTACCTTTCAGCGTGCAATGGATCATGCCTTCAAAGGTCTCATGGGTAAGTGCATCGTTGTCTACATGGATGACTTGACAGTTTTTTCTAAATCTCGGTTTGACCACGTAAAGCACTTGGAATCTGTCTTCAACAAATGCAGAGAGTTTGGCATTTCTTTAAACCCAAAGAAGTGTGTTTTTGGTGTAACTGAAGGAAAACTCCTTGGACACTTAATCACCAAAGATGGCATTTCCATGGATCCAGAGAGAGTTGAAGCCATATCGGGGATACCTTTTCCCAACTCTAAGAAAGAGTTAAGATCATTTTTTGGGAAAATTAATTTCGTCAAAAAATTCATCTCTGGTTTTGCAGAAATAGTCAAGCCGCTAAATAACATGCTGAAGGGAACTGCTAAGATTTCCTGGACAACAGAAGCCAAAGCAGCATTCCACGAGATCAAAACTGCCATCAAGCAAGCTCCAGTTCTGGTGAGCCCAGATTTTAGTGCAGATTTTTACCTGTACTCTTTTTCTTCTGAACACACACTTGCAGCAGTTTTAACCCAACGAAGGGAAACAGGGGAACACCCGATTGCTTTCAAAAGTACCAACTTAAAGGGTGTTGAGCTAAAATACTCTCGCTTGGATAAGCAAGCCTATGCCTTGGTGAGAGCAGTCAAGCAATTCAGGCATTACATATTGAGGAGCAAAGTCCATGCTATAGTTCCTGATCCAGCTGTAAAATATTTATTAAGCCAGGATGAATTGGGTGAGCTAAGAGGTAATTGGGCCACGAGACTGCAGGAATACGACTTAGAAATTTGACCTACAAAATTAATCAGAGGACTTGGTTTGTCCCGGCATATTGCTGAAATACCTGTAGAGGCAGAAATTAATCAGCTGGATTTTGGGGTGGATGATTGGTATGGAGATATCATTCATCTGCTAAGGTTTGGAATTTGTCCACCTCACCTGAATAGAACTCAAAGAAGAGCACTGAAGCTGAAATCTGCTCATTTTCTACTCAAAGGAGGCAACTTATACAGAGAAAACTATGTTGGTATATTCTTAAGATGCATTTCTCAGAATGAAGTAGACGAGGTGATGTCTAGTTTTCATGAAAAGTTAGGAGCGGGGCATTCCTCAGGTTTCGCTACTACACACAAGATATTGAGAGCAGGCTATTACTGGCCTACATTGTTTAAAGATGCACATCAGCATGTGAGAACTTGCCAACAGTGTCAGATCTTTGCATCCAAGCAAGTTAATCGAGCTCTACCATTACAACCTTGTTATAATAGAAAAACCTTTTATGCAATGGGGACTTGACTTCGTAGGTGTGATAAACCCGAATTCATCAACAAGGGCACAAGTATGTTTTAACAACCACTGACTATTGTACAAGATGGGTTGAAGCAGTAGCCACCATGAAAAGTACAACCCACGAGGTGATTGGATTTTTAGAGTCAAATATCATAACCAGGTTTGGAGTTCCTTTGAATTTGGTGTGCGACAACGGACCGGATTTTTAGTCATTCGAATTTGCAGAGTGGGCATACCAGAGGGGGATAGTCATCAAGTTTTCATCCAATTATTATCCCCAAGGTAATGGACTAGTTGAGTCCACAAATAAGAATTTGATGAATGCCATCAAGAAGTCTGCTGTAGACAAACCCAGACAATGGCACACACTATTGAAGTATGCACTTTGGGCCGACAGGATAAGACATAAAGAAGCTCTTAAGACTTCCCCATTTGCTTTGTTGTATGGCACCCAGCCCATAGTTCCTATCTCTCTAAAATTGCCCACTTACCAATTTGCTTTAGATTACTTTGATGATCATGCAGATGCAAAAGCTCGTATATTGGACTTAATTAATTTGCAGGATGAACGACTTCAAGCCTTGGAGCATTTTAGCCGACACCAAGAGACAGTCAAGCGCTGGTTTGACAAAAGAGCCAGAGTAAAAGCCTTCAGACTTGCAGACTTGGTGCTTCTATGGGACAAAGCCCATGAAAAGAAAGGTAAACACACCAAGTTGCAACCTCTATGGATAGGGCCATACCAGATCGCCGAAATCCTAGGTAATAATGCGTTTCGCCTGCAGGACCTGGAAGGTAATTTTTTGAACCTTCCTGTCAATGGTCAATATCTGAAGCATTATTTCTCAGTTGTTCCATCCACTACATCATTTGAATAATTGCAAAGATTTTGTGCATATGTATAATATTGTAAATGAAGTGTGAAGTAGTGTGTTTTTGTTTTGTTTTATTTAAAAGTTTGAAGTTCTGTATTTTGTCTTTGTAGGTCTGTGCAATTTTGTCTTTAACTGGTGGCCTTTTTCCTCCTCGTTAGCTCTTTAATCCTGTTTGTTTGAGTTTGCCTAAACAAAGAAAAACACAAATCAACATTGAAAATTGGCCTAGTGTGTTTTCATTTTGTTTCATTCTACTTTAAGAGATAGTCTGCTAGGATTAAAAAGTGGGACTACTTGTTATCTAGAACAACAGTAGAAAGATAATTGGATTTTGTATTTTGCTTGCCACAATTATTTTGATTATGAAGAAATTACTATACTGTTTGGTTGAAGAACTCCCAGGGAATCTAAGAAAAGTTGGTCATGAGAGGGGAATCCGATTCATAAAATTACATCAAAGCGTCCCAGGAGGTTGTTGGTACCTGAGCTGAAACAGTTAGTTGATCAATTGCTCGATGAATATAAAAAAAAAAAAAGAAGAAGCAGCAAGGCACTCCAGTAATCGGTATCTTTCAAAAGAAAAGAGAGAGATGGTGAAAGTTGGACAAGCCAACATAAAACTGGCACTCTTTCCTGCGCATAACCAAGGCTCCCGAAGGATACATCTCAAACATGTTCACCAAGCTATAGATGCCACCTCATAATTGTGATCAGGGTCGTGAAAATCTAAAGAGTAACTCTGTCGAGGCTGTGAAAGGCTAAACTAGTAAACAGAGCTCTACTCGGTTTCCCCTACACAATCTAAATAGTTGTCCGATTCATAGCAAGCATTTGAAGCCCCGGTCATCCTTGGAAGAAGGTTTATACACTTGTAATCGCACATCAGAATCTTCCTTAAGTGGTTCAACCTAGTATGTCCTTGGGAAACTTTAACAGCTAGCAGATAGTAGTTAAGTCATTTTAGAAAATATTTGTGGCAAAGCATGGTACATAGTCTAAATTGTTTTGAAACTAGAGTTCTGGATTCTAAATAGTGCTACTATTTTCCCCGCAGATATCGCCATTTGTTGAGAAGCAACACACCCCCACTAAAAAAATGAAATTCCATCCCTTTGAAAATATTTAATTTTCATTTTTTCGTAGGGACCCTCTTGAGTTTTCGGGTTTTTAATTCCAAATTTTGCTTGCACCCTTTTTTAAGCTTCGCCTACATCAAAGTGTCCAAGTATACTTGCATATGGCATTGATTTCAATAGCAGTTTCTATTTTTGGCCAGCAAACTTCTAAATGCATTTTCCCTTCAACCGTGATGAATTTTTAAGCTCCGTTTGCAGATTTGGATACCCTTTGGGCCTTTTTAGATGCTTGTAAAGTTTCATCAAATTCTGGGCACTTTGAGTTTTTCATCATTTTTTCTACACCATGTGAAGCTGATCATTCTTGAGCAATTTAAAATTCATTTTTCAAATGTTAAATTTATTTCTGAGTAAGGAAGATCCTTCACCAATATGTAAAAATGCCAAATACAGGTGGACAAAGTCGCTGGAGTCAACCCACAATTTTTGGAGAGTTTGCAAAGTAGAAGAAAAGCTTGAAGGAAATGTCGCGATATCGCGACATGTTCCATTTTTGGACCTGTCTCATTTTCGCGAGAGGAAAAGCTCAGAAGAAAAGCTTGAAGGAAATGTCGCGATATCGTGACATGTTCCATTTTTGGACTTGTCTCATTTTCGCGAGAGGAAAAGCTTAGAAGAAAATCTTGAAGGAAATGTCGCGATATCGTGACATGTTCCATTTTTGGACCTGTCTCATTTTCGCGAGAGGAAAAGCTCAGAAGAAAAGCTTGAGGGAAATGTCGCGATATCGCGACATGTTCCATTTTTGGACTTGTCGGACTTTCGCTCAAAATTAATTGTATCCTAAAATCTTTTAAAGTCCGATGTCGCGATATCGTGACATGTTCCATTTTCGGAGGGCAAAAGCTTGGAAAAAGCTTGAGGGAAATGTCATGATATCGCGACATGTTCCATTTCGGACTTGTCGAATTTTCGCTCAAATTTAATTGTATCCTAAAATATTTTAAAGTCCGATGTCGCGATATCGTGACATGTTCCATTTTCGTGAGAGCAAAAGCTTAAAAGGCATGAAGTGAAGGAAATGTCGCGATATCGTGACATGTTCCATTTTTGGAGGGCCAATGCTTGGAAGAGACTAAGTGAAGGAAATGTCATGATTTCGTGACATGTTCCATTTTTGAGAGGGCAAAGTTGAAAAAAGACTAAGTGAAGAAAATGTTGTGATATCGTGACATGTTCCATTTTCGAGGAAATTGAAAAAAAAGTGGAGGGAAATGTCAGGATATTGTGACATGTTCCATTTTATGAGGCAATGCTAAAAGACTGAAGTGAAGGAAATGTCACGATTTCGTGACATGTTCCATTTTGCGAGGGCAAAGGCTTAAAGAGACTAAGTGAAGGAAATGTCGCGATTTCGTGACATGTTCCATTTTCGACGAGGAAAAGCTTGAAAGACACGAAGTGAAGGAAATGTCGCGATATCGCGACATGTTCCATTTTCGTGAAGGCACAAGCAAGGAAGAAGTAACTTGAAGAACATGTCGCGATATCGCGACATGTTTGGTTTTATATTCATTTTTGCAAAATTTGGCCATTTTCTTTAAATTTTTCATCACCCATCCAAAGGAAGTGAAAGCTTTTCGACACAGTCCAAACCCTAGAAGTATTTAAATGGGAAAATTAATTAATTCTAATCTTTGTTTTTCTTTTGCAAAAAGTAATTCGGCAATTACATTCATGGCAGAAGTAATGGCGAGAAAGACAGACAAATCTGAATTTCGGCACAAATCAAGCGAGGAATTAATGAGATGCTCTGACGGATTACCGAAAGATAAAGATAAGAGATGTCGGGAAGTCAGTGACTCATCCAGATTTTGCAGATCCGGCCACAAATACAGGCTTCAAGGAATTTTTCGGTGGATCCATTTGCCCAAAAAATTTATGGCAAAAGTAATGACGGGCCGAAAATCTCAACTCGAACCAAACAAAGGCGGTTGTGCAAGGATGGAAGGCCTCGGAAGTCAGTGACTCATCCGAATTTTGTAGAAGAATTAATGAGATGCTCTGACGACTTGTCGAAAGATAAAGATACATTACCTACACGGAGTGCCCATTTGACGAGGATAAAATCAAATCTTATCTTCTCCATTTATGGCGAGATCCACACGAAGATTTCAGAGTGATTAGGGTTTATCGAAACTCTATATTAAAATACCTTATATTGTAAAGCTTCGGCGGTGGGATTTTTATGATAAGATTTAGATATTTAGAAGAAGATATTTTAAAAAAAGATGAGGGTCCATCTTGAGTCTATATATACTTCTCTTGAATGTAAAGTGAGGATGCGAAAACTTGGAATAAAAGACATTCTAGCAATTTCCTGCAAATCTTGTTTGAATGCTTTGTTCTGGACCTAGGGATTGTGTGAAATCGTTCTTCTATGATAGCGTGGCCAGGAGCCTAATCTCTTTTGGATTTCGATAAGTGCACCTTCTTCTATTTTTGTCTCACTAAAGTTCTATTTATTTTAGTTGTAAATCTGCGTTATCAAGATTGAATATGTTGCTAGGCTTCACTCTGTTTGTTATATGCTAGGAAAAATTAAAGATTTAAGGTTTTGGTCTGTCCTAATTGCTCTGTCCTCACTGCGTGAGCTAGACTGCTTGTGAGAGATACCAGTTAACACCGACTTCCCTTTTATTTATGATTTTCTTTCAAATCTATGTTATCTCCGTCTTATGCTCTTAGTAGAAGGTGATCTTAGAAAGTCTGGACACCTTCCTCTTTGATTGGTTCCATTGTGAAGTTTAAGAGTGTAATTGAAATTGATAGTTTTGATTTTGCAACTAACTTAGATAAGCTTCTCTTTTCTGCCCTACCCTACTCTCTTTGTTCTATTGTTAAATGATCCATTTTTATTTTCTTTCAAAATTTGTCTTTTATTTAATCTGCTAAAACATAAAGAGCTATATCAAAGAACTCATTGTAAATCCGATAGTCAACAAAGATAACAACTTCTAAACATTATTGAACGAAGGTCGAGCCCATTGTAAGGTAACAGACAGTCCACTTGAAACTATTCTAGAAGCGGAAAAGAGTGAATAGACATTCGACCCAACTCTGTAACTCACACCTTGGATAACCAGTAAGATCCTAAAGTGAGTGGGATTTATCCCGTATAAGTGTTATTGGTATTTTATGCTCATTCTTCATAGGGTGTGTATGAAAGCCGAACCAACATGGACCACTTAACATTGGCTTTTGGGTTGACTACCCTAGGCACAGACTCATCTAATAAGGTTAAGCTTAAATATTGAGCAATCATGGTCTCCTACAAATGAGGTTTACGGCTATCAAAAGGGATAATGTTCACATTCTCATTGGCAAAGTATAGGATCCTGGCAATGATAGTTTTATGATCATGGATAGACTCATTAAAGACTCTATGGTTCCTTTCTAACCACACCTTCCAAAGATAGTGATTTACAAATTTTCCACATGTATCTAAGTATTTGGCTTGAAAAGGGGCAAGGCCACTGGATGAACAAATCAAGTACGATGGCTAGTTTAGCCCAAGAAATATTGAAGGCCTAGAAAATCCCACTTGGGATAGTCAAGGAAAAAGGGCACTCAAGGAAAATGTGATAAATGGTCTCCCAATTAGCCCTGCACAAATAACAACGATTAGAGATACAAATACCTTTACGCATCATATTATCAATGGTTAGAATTCTTCCTTGGATAACCAGCCATGAAAAGACTGTAATTTTTGGAATTAAATTTTTTATCCAAAATAAGTCCTTTTGGAGGACAAAATCCTTGTCATCAAGCAGAAGCTTGTAAGCTGATTTAACAGTGAACTGCCCATTTTTTGTAGGAGCCCAGGTCACTTGATCTTCCTTGGGTCTCATGGGGATAAACTATTTTTTAGAATGTTACAAAGATCATTTGATTTTTCTTGAAATCCCTAAATCCTTATATGTTTCCACTTCATTCTGCCTCTATCCTCAAACATATAATCAGAGACTTTTCTGCCAATGAGTTCTTTCATGATATCTCTGATTCGGGCTAAGTTAGGATACTATTTTAGTGGTTCGTCCTTAGCCCACCTATCATTCCAGCAATTTATCCTCTCACCATTGCCTAAAACCCATCTTAAACCTTTTTTGATGATTTTCTTACAACTGAGAATTGCTTTCCAAAAAGCATAACCTCTTATTGGAACTGATTCACTTAGAAATTTCATATTTTGAAGATACTTTCATTTGATGATAGTTATCCATTCATTTTCTTCACCAGAAATGAGGTGCCACGCCTGTTTAGCTAGTAAAGCTAAATTCATATGAGCAATTCTCCTCAGACCTAAGCCCCCATTTTCCCTGGGTCTGCACACTTTGGTCCATCCTATAAGGTGTATCCTTTTTTTCTCCTCTGATCTAGTCCATAAAAATTCTTTTTGGAGTTTCTCAATTTTTTGGAAAACCTTCACAGGGGATTTGAAAATGGAGAGGAAATAGATTGGAATGCTCTGAAGAGATGCCTTAGTGAGGGTCAGCTTTCCTGCTTGAGATAGAAGATGAATTTTCCATCCAGCAAGTTTTTTTGAATTCTATCAATAACCTTGTCCCACATTGACTCTCTCGGAGAACCAATGAAAAGAGGGAGACCAAGATACGAAGTGGGGAGGTTTGCTATATCACACCCTAAAATTTATGCAATCCTTCCTTGCCTCTGAATGGGTATGTTCAAGAAATATAACTTGCTTTTATTGAAATTAACTTTCTGACCAGCAGCATCCTCGTAGAGTTGCAAGATGTATTTAATTCTTTTGGCCTCAACCATCGAAGCCTTAGTCAATAGAAGAGTATCATCGACGAATTGTTGGTGAGAAACAGCCCTAGTGAGAGATGTTGCCTTGATTCCTGATATTAACCTTGAGCTGCAAGTATTTTTTATGGTTCTGCCTAAATCTTTTGCCACAATGATGAATAACATGGGGTTGATAGGGTCCCCCTGTCGAATTCCTCTACGACTTTGAAAGTAACCAGCAGTTTTTCCATTAACCAGAATCGAGAACCATGCTTTAGAAATGCATTCTTTGATCAAATTAACCCATTGGTGGTGAAAACCAAACTTAAGGAGGACAACAATTAGAAAGTCCCAATTTAGCCTATCAAATGCTTTGTTTATATCAAGCTTGAGGGTAAAAATAGACCTGTTAATCTTATGAGCAAAGTGGAGAGCTTCATGAACTATGATAACTCCATCCAAGATTGACCTACCCTAGATAGAGCTTCCCTAGCATAGATCTATGATGCAGGGCAGAAAATCTCTTAATCTATTTGCAATTTCTTTAGTTAGGATCTTGTAAAAAACATTGCACAGACTGATTGACCTAAAGTCAGCCATAGATTCAGGGGTTTGCTTCTTAATAATTAGAGAAATAAAAGTAGATTTGAGACCTTTTGGGATATGATTTCTTGCTTGGAATTCTCTGACAGTAGAAATTACATCCTCACTTACGATGTCCTAAAAAGCTTTATAGAAACGAGGGGGAAAGCCATCGGGTCCAGGGGCTTTGTCTGGCTCCATGCTAAACAAGGCTTCCTTAATTTCTTCATCAAAAAGGGAGCTAGAATATTAAGGTTTATATCCTCATTTATTATGCTAGGAATGGATTGCAAGAGAATATCTTTGGCCTCCTCATTGCACTGCGATTCCTAACCAAGGATAGAATTGAAATAAGTTACTGCCTCCTTTTTTATTTATGTTAAGTCCTGAGTAATAGAACCATCTATTTTTTTTTTTTTTTTATCTTGTTATTGCTTCTGTTTCTAAGCGTGGTGACGTGAAAAAACTTAGAATTTGAATCTCCATATTTCAACCAAAGAGCCCTTGATTTTTGCCTCCAATAGATTTCCTCACAGGCCAAAATGTTATGAAACTCTGCTAGTTTTGTCTGTTCCTCATGCCTAGTAGTTTCATCAACATCACCATGTTGAATCCTCTAATCAATTATCTTCAAAATTTAAACAACCTATTTTTTATTTTCAAAGAGGTTCCCAAAGACCTCTTTGTTCCAAGTTCGAAGCTTTTCCTTAACAAACTTTAATTTACCAACAAGTTTAAAAGTTGCACTATCCTTGACAGGTTGTTGTCACCACTGAATTAAATTATCTCTGAAACTGGAATGTTTGATCCACATAGATTGAAATCTAAAAGTTTTCTTGAATGACAAAGATTTAGGGGTCTCCAATAAAATAGGATTATGATCAGAGGCAATTTTAGTAAGGGCTTGTAGGGTAGAATCACCGAACAGAGTTGTAGCCTCCTTTGATAGAAAAAACTGTCAGGCCTTTCTAGAATGAGATGACACCCTATCTACCAATTGCTCCACATATAATTTGCTCTTCTAAGTTTTACATCCATCAACATGTTGGAGTTCACAAAGTCATTGAACTCATCCATGCTTCTGATAGGTGGTCAATTTCCACCCATTTTGTTTGAAGGTTAAAGAGGAGTGTTAAAATCCCCAGCCAGAATCCAGGGGACATTATGGAAGTACTCCCATAGTAGAGCTCTCCCTTGAATTGAAGTCAAGGTATAAATATTTGAAAGGATCCATGACCTGTTGTTGTTTATTTCCTTAAATAAAACACTAATAACCCTGTCATATTTCTAAATAATGGTGCCTTCTACTATCTGGGATCCCACAAAGTCATAAGGCCTCCAAATGCTCCTCTAGTTGATTTGCAAACCATCTCCCATTGATTCTAGATTTTTTTGCTACTTTTTTTTATTAAATCTCATCAGTTTTTGTTTCTTGCAACATGATAATAGTTGGATTCACTTGATTTCTTATTGCACCGACTTCCCTATATTTGGGCAGGCCATTGAGGCCTCTCACATTCCATGAGAG
The DNA here is from genome assembly GCA_028583015.1 of Wollemia nobilis. NCBI lineage: Eukaryota > Viridiplantae > Streptophyta > Pinopsida > Araucariales > Araucariaceae > Wollemia > Wollemia nobilis. Next base: position 3,603,953 of record JAQPPZ010006183.1, on the reverse strand, counting down.
GAACTTAATTTAGATTGTTTGGCATTTCTTCCTCTCCCCCTCCCTTGAGGGGGTTTTCCTAATTTGTTGTCTTCAGAACCCAGAATAACCTGTTGAAACAAGGTTCTCTATTTTCCATTTGCAATGTCATTATCAATTTTAATTTTTTGATGCTCAGCATTTGATATTCTCCCTCTTCTTTTTCATTGCCAAAATCTATAGGAGACTTCATAGTGCTCCTGGTTTTTTTAGGACTAAACTGGGGGAGGCAATTTGTTGTAGAATTGGACTGCCATATTCCTCAGTCTAAAGAGTTTCACATATCGCCACCCCTACATCCAAATCTTCTCCTTTTTTCCTGTATTCCCCTGGTCTATGGGATGGCCCCTCAGTAGGATTCACCTGGCTCCTAGTGATGATGTTAGGGAGATGAGATTTTTTATTTTCCAATGCCTCAACTTTCTTCCTAAGTTCTTTAGCATTAGGGTTTGGCTTTGGGATGCCCACTGGGCTTGAAGTATTTTCAGCATTGGGGTTTAAGGACCCCGACTTGGATAGGGATTCTAGAGATTGAGCATTAGGGTTTGGCTTTGTGATATAGGGCTTACAATAATTTTAGCATTAGGGTTTGAGAATCCTGACTTGGATGGGGATTATAGAGAGTCAAAAATGTTAGCCTGAAGGTTCTAGGCTTCCATGTTTTTTGATAATCCTCCTACTCCCATATTGGATAGAATTGAAAATTTATTTGAAACTAGAGTATTGGAACTTACCTGATTATTTTGGTTGCCAACAACCTGTTGTTTTCCTTTGTCTTGTTGGGACCCTACACTCTCTCTTTTATTTTTTTGGTAGACATAGTTTGCCTGATTGAAATCGCCTCTACCAAGAAAAACTCCTCAAATTTTATCTGTCTAGCATTCCCTGCTTCTGCTTTTCTCTATTCATTGTCAGGTTAGGGCACTAATTGCATAGATGTCCTTGATTTTTGCATTCTGCACAGAATTTCAGTATTTTCTCGTATTCTATCGGTTGTTTTTGATAGTATTCTCCATACTCTAGCTCCACAAACCTTGGAAATTCATTATCCAAATTAGCATTTATGCAGATTCATGCATGATTCATCCTTGTCCTGGCCAAGGTTGCATGGTCAATGGAGATCAGGTCCCCTATAGTTTTTTCTATGCCCTACAACCAATATTCATTGAAGAACTGGGTAGGTAGACTCGGGAGACGAACCCAAATAGAGGCAATGTTAATATTTTGCTTTTCAGGGTCAAAATATTCACCCCATCATTTGAGAAAAAGGCTCCTTTTGACCAAAAACTAAGGACCTCCTGTTAAAATATGGTTAGCATCCTCCATATTGTTAAAAAGGATAATGAAGAACCCTCGAGCTAGAGCTACCAACTCCAAGCTATTTTTCGATCGCCATTTACCCATCGCCCAAGCCTTGATAGTCTCCATGTCCAGCCTACCTCCCAAAAACTTGCCTACCATGGAGAATTCTTCCATTGAAAGAAAACGGCTCATGGAACTTGTCAGGCTGAAATTTTATTATTTACTAGAACTAGGGTCGAACGAGAGAGAACCTCCTTTCTTTTTCCTCTAAGAGTCTCAGCAAAAGACAACCACTTCTTGGGCCCCGCATTGTCCTTCGTATCCTTTTTGTCGGGGTCTTTATGAGGAGGGTCGAGCCCCCACATGATGCCTACCTCCAAATCTGTTGTAGCCTGACCGCCTTCCTCTGGATCCTTGCTTGATCCATGCTTGAGGTTCCCACCTACCCCTTCCATACCTGCTCTACCTCTACCACCTTGGCTGAGATTCCTGCCCAAAAAATTTAAACCCTCACTCCTGCCACACCTGCTAAACCTCAGCTCACTCATTCCATGCCCATACAAAATATTGCTTGGTTTCATGTAAATGTGCAAGGCAAGTATATATTTAATAAAGTTAGGGAATATAGGGTAGTGTCTATAATTTCATTCAACAAAATATTTTTTTTTATTATTATTGTTATGGAACACACTAAATATGCAAAAGTTGCTAAATTTTTTTGTAGTTAGATATTATTCTCAGTGGATATCCAGATGACATGCACAAGTTTGATATCTCGATTGAGTAAATATAATTCCTCGCTGTAGGATTATGTGCTCAGAAAATCGACAAGAAATGTTAGTGGACGATGACTCTTGTACATCCCGAATTTTGCCCATGCCACATTTTCTTCCACCACCATAAATATTGTCCTATTCATGCCAGTTTTTCTTCCACCACCGTTTTCTTGTACAATATTTATTCTTTGTTGTCTTCATGAGATGTGGAGATTTTGACATCTAAGTGCTCCTAGTTGTATAATTCATTGAATTTATTATTATCATCTAGGTCACCATAAGCTATCATAGTGTCCCCTATCTCATGTTTGAATTTCCACCATGCCTCAGTTTTTGGCCCCATTCTAGTGCTTCTCCATCAAGACCTTCATCTTGGCAATGATGTGGGATTGGGGGTTCATCAGGTGTTTCTTCTGATAGAAGGTCTTATAAACCCTTGGCTTATATGAATGCTTCATAATTTTATTTACTGGTCATGTGTCTACCTCCTCTACTGGGTTCTTTTAGTATTTGACATCTAGTCTTGGCATGTGTATGAATTTAGCTAAACTCGTGATGCTTGTTAAGCAGGTGATAAACTTACCTTATATGTCACAATTCCATTCACCTAGCATTACATAGAACTCTATATCCTCTAGTTTATTCTCTAAGAAAGGGGCAAGCTTCCTATTTACCTATGTTACACTTCCAAAGCTAAAGAGAAGCTTATAAAAGTTTATCTTGCCCTTCTCACTCCCATAGGACACATCAATTATATCCATCTGTTTGAGCAAATCTAAAGCACAAACTCTTTTTGACAAATACTTGGGTAGCTAATAAACAAAGTTGCTAAAACCATGTAGTCTAAAAATAGTGGTTTGCAATCTCCTCTATGTTTTCCTTATAAAATTTGGATACTGGTTGTTGAGAGGTACTATGGCTAAAACCTGCTTAGAGCTACCAGATTCAAGGCTAACAAATTTTCTATAAAATTATAATAGGAAGAGGCCTTGTTCAAGACCTTTTTCTAAGAATAAATAGGTCACTCATGTATGGACTTGTCCACTTGCTTCAAATTCAACCTAGGGTATATCACAAGATTTTGGAACAAAATCAAATGGGCTAAAGAAAAGAAAATTTAAACAATTGGGTGTCCTTGAATATAGGCAATCCCTCATGAATTTATCCAACAATAAATTCATTGAAATCAAAATTCACCCTCTCACTTTTTGTTTTTTGTATCATCATGTGTAAAATGTTGAGTTGGGCCTAAGTCATCCTCTTATCATTTTTAAAACCAAAAATAAATGCTAGCATGCTCAAGGCAGCTCTAACACTATCACTACAAATTTTGTGGCTTAGAGGTAACTCTAGTGGTGTGGTGTCATTAATGGTATATTCATTGTATAGGTACCATTTCTTGTTCTAGATATCTTTGTAGAAGCCTGTGGTATTCTCCAAATTTATGCCAAGTCTACCGATTTCAACTAGTAACATATTTTAGATAATATGGGGGTTGATAACAACTTGAAAGCTTCCATTGGGAGACCAAACTTATTGGTCTTGGGTGTCATAAAGCCCCATGCATGCAACCACTATTTCATAGTATTTATGGACCTTAGGAACCATATATTTTGCCAAGGATCTGATCCATATCCATGCTACAATCATCTCAAGGTCCCTATATTTAGACCCTTGGAATACCTCTTCTCTTAGGTTTTTGGTCCTTTTGGATAATCTAGGGTCTGCAACCCTCTTGGTTGGGTCCTTACTAGCTTGGATTCCATGAATTGGGGAGATTAGATCGATGTTTGTTGATTTAATATGGAATGAGAGGCTACAACTAATCTTGTAGAAGAAGATATGGATGGGCATGTTCTAGTTGATAATGGGTGGGTGGTGGTGTTACGGAGATACCAATAGTCATGGAATCTACAACTATTCTTCTTTGTGCTCTCTTGGATCTTGTTCACTTGGATGCTCATTAATCAATGATAAAAAATGAATTCAATGAATCCTCTTTTATCTCAAATAATGGGATACCCACATGCATTGAATTCACATTACATGAATTCATGTCTTCCATTCACAATGTAGATGGGAAGTGTCCATTACCTTTTCAACACAAAATTTACCTAATTTGAATTGATTTCACTTCTTGCACAAATATGATAGGAAGAGGCTGCCACATTTTCTAAGCATCAAATTTCTATCTTTAGAACCACTCTACCATCTTTTCAGGAATGAATTTGCATTGCATGCATTTACTCCCTCTTTTAATAGAGCTAACACAAAGTTATTAGAAATTATTCCAATGCATTGACTTAATGCTATGCAAAGTTATTCTTCCTCATGCAAGGTTGACAAAATATATTACCTCATTAAATTATCATTATGTGAATTTATGTTGCCACCTTTTTGTTGATTGGTCGATGTATAGGCCATCCCTTTTGACCGATCATATGGCTCATGCTATCTTGAAGAGCCATTTGCCTTTCCTATTTTGGTAATGAATGCTATCTATTAATAATTTGATCATATGATTCATGCAACTTTGCCCTTGGCTAAAGCCTTTATTGCTCACTAATCTAGCACAATCTCATCACGTTTCATCATTGATGATACAAAATCATGTTGAAAAAGCTTCATGTAGGGGTTAGAAATAGTTTATATTCCATCATTTGGATCATGTAAACATATCTTCATTGGGGTACTTATGACATTATATTACTTTAGGGGGAATTTATCTAAATACTTCATGAAATGTCATAAATACACAAGTTTCCATGTGCAAGTTGTAAATGTGCAAGGTGTCACTTGTACAACTAGATAGAGTGTTGGCCAAGTATCCTATTTTACCTATATAGTGATGGCCTCATTGTTAGTATAGAAGCAAGAGGAGTGTCGATGACACAATAGCTTAGGGTTCTTAGTAGTTAGTTCAGTTATGTGTGGATCACCATCCATTGGTGATGGATGCAATGTAGTCCAGTAGCTATATTGATGGAGTGCTCATTTTCTCCATAGCTACATTGTATTCATTTATATATTATTTATATTTATTGCATATCTTAGTCTTCTTGCAGATTTACTTTCATTAATATTATTCTGCATATCGTGATTATTATCTCCTTTGGATATTGTATCAAAATCTAATAGTAGGAAAGGGAAAAAATGACTAAGTGTAGAACACTCATACATGAAATATCTTTTTTAGATTTTTGATGACTCATGGAATTTCTCCCCTTATTATTTGATGGTTTTCAAAACTTAGGCAACTTGTTTGAATCAAGAAACAATGTTTTTTGATGGTCTAAATCAGATAATTCATTCTAACCCAAACTTGGGTTTTCCTTTGATAGCCCTTGATTGAGTGTGAGTCTACCATGTGTCCTAGGAGATCTAAAAACTATCACTACTTTAAATAAAAGTATTTATCTTGGCATATTTATGGTCACTCATGGTATTCAAAAACACATTGCTTCTTAAGACTCCATCACTTCGTGAAAACCTGTTACAAAATAAACTTATGACTATGTAATTTTTTAAATATATATACAGACTATATTACAGGGTGACCTTAGAAAGCTTTTCATCCCATGCTTTTTTGCTCGAATACTCTATAGGGATCTGAATCCCACATCTTGACTACTCACTTGTTTGTTTAATCATTAAGAATAGAAGAATGGACCTAGTTGAGTGATAACTTGGATCCATATTGTCCTTCCTCTACAATGTAGATCTACTTAATGTCTCATCATATTGAAGGGACATGCTCCACATGATGGATATGGAGGGATTATGATGGTATCTTAATTTTAGTTCTATATTTGGTCCTAAGCAACATGTGCATCAAATCCAAATACATATAGTCTTCTATCCATCAATGGACTCCCTTGATAAGCAGATTCTAAAAGTAGTTGGTAGCTCAATCAATACTATGTCTTGATGGACTGTAAGATTTGGATAAGCTTATAATATGAAGGGGAGACTCTACAACAATCCAAATATCTAAATTGGAGTTCCATCAAGCTAGAATACCCATTTTTTATCAACTCATATGCCAAACCCAATGCATCTACTACCCTTCTAGGCATGACTAAGGTACTTGACCTAAAATTTACCATGCAATTATGAATAAACTTATCATCATAGATTAGATTCAAGTATAATAACATCAATTTGGATTGACTTAAATCAAATCTAGATATCTACAAGATCATAGGAGACTTTTACTTTCCCAGAGCTTTTTATCTCTCTAGTGCTTCCTCCAAGTGTCTCATTTTATTTGGCATAGACAGGACATCCCATAGAGACGTGGCCATGGTAGATTTTTTTAGATGGTTTATCATATTAAATAATATATTGGACTAAACCCTCTAAGTTACATTTGGAATGAGTATGTGTTGCATTGGGGCTTCATGGATATTCCTCCTAGTAGCCATCAGGAGGTTTTACATATTTTGACTAGGTGTGACCATAGGAAAAATACCTTTTTTGGTATCAATTGGCTTGCTTTGGGTATTAATGTTCACTTGATTAGACTTTTGTTGCTCCTCTAGTGTCTTCATTTTTGCCCTATTCATATAGTCTAATTGGACTAGTGGTCTCCACTGCTCTGTCATACATAACATATACTTCTTCCTTGTCCCAAGTTATTAGAGTCTACTCTTTATTGGTAGAGTTTGCTCTTCGGAGAGATATTTGGGGTTGGAAAAGAAAGATATGGCTCTACACTTATGGCTCCAACCTAAATTAAGAAGTATATGGTTGGGCATGTAAAAATTCATTTACAATGATATTATCTGTTGAGGATTTCTTATAGAAAAAGCATTAGGAGGATGGGCATTAGGGTGGGGGTAGTACCAAACGTTAGGATCTTCCACGTAATCATTTACATGGTAACTATATCCCTAACAGGGATAGGGGGAATTTATTGTAATGGGATCTATATAGGCACTATATGTTGATTAGATCTCTTAGTTTGTCCTACATTCTAATGAAAATTAGAGCCTTGATACCCATTTGGAGGAGGTTTGTAACCTTGGCTATCTTGCTACAAGGGAGGTCTTAGAGAACTCTAATATTGAACGTCTAATTATTATGCCACCTTTTGAGGGATATGACCTCATTAGATACTATCCTCAATAATTTATTCATTTCATCTAGCTCATTGGAGGAGTAAGGACTTGTAGAGGGGTATCCTAGAGTAGGAAGAGAGGTCTAAGCCTTTGTAGTATTTATAGTAGAATTAGGATGAAAAGTGGTAGGATGGACTACTGGAGGTGGCTGATATTGGAGGTTGGATGCTCAATAATAAGGTATATGGGGTCTAGGTGCTATACTTCCCTTTTTAATTAAATCATTCTTAGCTTGGATGGTCATCCCATAGACCATAGATAGAGAGTTTCCTCCTCTAAACATGATCATCATAGTTATTTTAGAGTTAATAAATTTCAAATAAATAATAAATTCTAGAACTGAGGGGATCTAATATGATCTAGGATTTAAACTAGGTTTTGTGAAACCAAGTTTTGAAATCATCTATTATCTCCATGGGTGCCCTCTTGATGGTTTTCAATTTCTCTAGGAGAGACACTCCATCTACATTCTCTCTAAATCTATCAACCAACATATCTATGATTTGGTCCTAACTTTTGATTGAATGTGGAGCAAGGCATATGTACCATTCTTTCCATTTGTCTCTAAAAGAAGTTACTAATAATTTGAGGGCTATATTATGTTCCTTGATGTTGTGTACTTCACATAGGTTAACCATGTGGTGTAGGTGCTCAGTAGGCATGGTAGCATCCTCACCAATGAATCAAGGCAATGACGAACATTGAGGTTAGAATTGGATCCCATGCCACTCAAGAAATAGGTAATTGTAAGGGTCTCTATAATTCTAGGTCAAGTACCCTCTTGGGGCTTGGTTATGATTCATAGCGATGTTTTGATGTTAGGCTTTTCTTTTGGGTCCTTGGTTTAAGGGTGATACTAGTGCTTTTAGAAATATACTTGCAAAGGAACTAGTAACAGGTCTTACGCTCATAAATATTTAGGTCCTTCATTCTTAGTGGAGTTTCTAGATGAATGCTCATGTGCTTCAATAAGAAAAATAGACTGATATCTTCATTAGAATATCAATAAGGTATGCATGCCAACAAAATTATTATGTAGTTGGTGTGTCATATGAGTAGGTGTTTATTGTTGCTTCTTTATGGAGCAAAGTGTTAAGCTCATCCTATCATATGTGCCAGGAAAACTATTGTGTATGCATGGTGGTTCCTCCTTGGTGCAAAAGACATCCCTAATTAGGATCAATCTGTCAAATTTATGGGGTGAATGAATAACATTCATCCCATCAAACATGCAAAACAAATAATTTTCCACTCAAAATGTTACAATCATTTATTGTAGTAGCCACATGTACCTAACACTCATGCCTTGCATTGAGTGACATATTATGAAAGCCATATGAGTGAGGGATGAACTTGTGGGTAAATATTTGGTATTTTGTTACGGCCAACTCCTTGGTTGATATAATCTCTAATACTCATCTTCCTAAACTACTTGCTTTCATCAAAAGAAAAAGAGAGAAATAAAAAAAATAAACCTAATCCTATAAAGGTGATGCTAAAAGATCAAATTATCCCTCTATGCACTATTAGAATAAAATAAACACATTAATCATCCATTAACACTAGTAAATTATATACGATTTCAATCCTACATGTAACATTTATGCACAAGATGTATATTAGAAAAAACACAGTGTAAAATTAATCACAACTTCATATGTATCATAAATTTATATATAGAAATTCCATATTAAAAGAGGCTCAAAGGCTATAACATGACTAAATGTTCAAGTCTAGATTAATACATAGAAGAAAAGTGAAATTAAATATACACACAAGGCTACATATTAGGCACAAACATACAAATTACAATGGTTACAATGGAAATGAAACCATGATTTATAAGCAAAAATTAGCATTTCTTTTCCTTAAAATTTGTACAAGAAGCTAAAAAGGTTCTCTCCAAGAGAGATTGGTTTGCATTCAATTTTGATGGGTTTAGGATATTTGGAACTATAGTTATCAATGCCAAAAGGTTTGGGGCCTCTAGAATTGGAACTTCCACCAACATTACTAACCAGTTTTACTAGAAACTCCCCTAAAATTAAGCATGGGATTTATTCACAATAAAAGCCCCTGGTCTTGAGGTCTCTAGGATTGGATCTATCACTGCTACTATCTTTAATAATCCAACCACTTTTCCTAGAATATTGCATCCAAATGGTGTGGGTAGGTGGACTTGAAGTTTTTTGTCATGGAGGGTCCTTGTTGTGGAAGGTGAAAGGCTGATGGTTAAATTTGAAGGAACAATGTAGCCTTCTTGAAGGCTATGGTCCATTGGATTAGTTTGCTTCTCATCTAATTGGAAAACTGACATTGCTACTCTTGATATACTATTTTGTCTACATATCTTCCTTGGGTTGTTGATTGATAAAATTTAAATTTTGGTGATGTTTTCCAACACTATATTACCTCTATCTCTCAATTCATGCAAGACACCAAAATGTTCTTGATTTGATCTCGATCATTAGTTCCTTCTAAACATGGAGGGGGGAGATCATGTGACTACCATTGGTTTGGTCTTTGTGAGTCCAATTAGATAAGAAAGAGAGGTTATATAGCCATTGACTTTGCTGCACTTCAACCAATCGTAGAGCGTTAATGCTAGAGAGCTTCTTGAGATAGCATGAGTAATCCATTGTTGAAATTAGGCAGTCCATAAAATTTTATGATTTGGAGGCTTTAATGTACCTTCCTATATTTTATGGGCCATTGGATTTACCACTTGTCAATGATATACAATGGACCTTCTTTGTATGTGAGTTATGAAATTAATACCTTACATATTTTTTGAGCTCCTACCAATGGTAGGGTTTCTTCTCTTAAAAATTCCTTCGATAGCCTAATGAACTGGCATGGGTCATTGGATGAGCAACTAATAGCTTGCATGAATTTGAAAACTCTTTTTTGACCACTTTGTTGGAAAATGGTGCCCATCATTCATCAAAATATCCATGTCTCATGTTTCTTTATTAGATTTAAATTATTAATCTAGCCACAAATTAGCACTTGCCATCAATCAATATGATCGAACAGGTTGTATGGCTTCATAATATATTTGAAGTTTCTTTGTGCCAAAAAAATTTCCATCATTGATTGAAAACATTAATGGTGCATGTAACCTCCACCTCCTCTCCTCATCAATTTTTTTTATTTACCCGCTATCAAGGTCGACTTGGAAAATTGGCTAAGACAACACTTCTCTAGGTGTAGTGAAATTTCACTACAACAAGCATTCCCCTCTAGTATTATTTACTTTACAAATACTATCAATTGTGTAAAGAGAAAACATAAATTTCTCCTAGAGTCATTTTCAAAGAAAATGTCTTTGAATTTTATCAAATTTGGATGTTGTACCTTCTAGTAATTTTAAAAGTGACATTACATATAGGTATATATAGGAATATAGTCTTTATGAGTTGTAATATTCTAGCCATGATTAATAAATTTAATTTTGTAAGCTACCAAACAAAATTTCATTCTATCCAAAATTTAGTCCCAAATACCCTTCCTTGTTTTGTTAGATAAGGAAATACATATAGATATGTAATCCATATATATTATAAATTTATAGTAGGTCACATGGGCACATGAAAAGTTGAAAATAAGGAAGAAAATTCAAGTAATATTGACTCTTAAAAACATCCAAAATAAAGAAACATCATATCAAATGAAGGTAGATTATAGTGAAACTTTATAGGGAGTTTTCTAACATCAGAAGAATGCTTAAAATTAGTTTGACCTCAAAATGCATCCTATAGTCCCTCCAAAAAATTGGAAAGAATGACCAACTTTATCAAAAATGAAAGTGAAATAGAGAGCACTACTGTTAGTATACTGTGGTAATACTAGTGCCTCCAACAAAAGGAAAATAGTAGGAGGGCATTATCCAGCATCTCCAATAGAAGACAATAAAAGGAGAGCTTTGTCTAAAGCCTCTCCAGAAGAATATATTGTATTATCTAAGTGCCAGCATAATTCAAAGCAACAAGTAGGAATACATCATCTAAGTTCTAGTGCATTCTTCATAGAGAAGAAGGCAAAGAGACCAATGAAGGTGACCGGTGAAAGAGACCAATGAAGGAGACAAACGATGAAGCAAAGAGATCGAAAAAGAAAGCAAAGAGACTAGCGATGAAGCAAAGAGACCAATGTGATGAAGTGAAGAGACCATCAAAGAAGTCATGGAAACTAGTGTGAGGAAAGCACAAAAATGTATGCATAACACCTATGAGTAGTAATAGAGAAGTATTATTGCTTGCAACCACCTAAAGTAATGTATCTTGAAGGCAGATACACAAAGGATGTTATCATAGAAGAAAGCAAATTAAACGTTACTAACATTTGATTAGCTTGTAGAGTTCCATGTGGATCTAGGGTTTGGATTGACACGTTTGAACAAGAACTCTAGTGCAGAGTTGTTAGTGCATCGAGTGAATGTTAGCACATCCAGTGAGCAAGCAAAGAAAGAATAGAAGTGCAAGTCGACTAAGGTGAAACGTAAGGTTAGTTGAAATTGAAGTTTTTAAATGCATTAATTTGAGTTATGGAGTCATAAGGAATTTACATGTTAATAAGGAGTTATAAGGAGATTATAATTAGTCGGAGTTATATATATATGTTTTTTTTAAGTGTGGAGTAATAAGGGTTTCTACTTTAATTAGTTTATTTGATTTAATTATTTAAATTTTTTAGTGTTTGAATATATTTGAATTTTCTTAATATAGAAGATTTATTTTTCTTAAGTTCTTCAATTTTTGAGAAAATTTGAAATTAAAAAATATTAGAAGTTTTTGAAATTTTGTAAATTTAAAATATTAGGGAGTTAAAAGGTTTTCTACATCAAAGGATTAGAAAATTTAGAATTTGCAAATTTTATTTTTTAGTGCATATTAAATTTGGGAGATATAAGGTTTACTACTTCAAAGGAATTGAATTATAAACCTTGATTATTATTATGGAAAGAAATATGGAGTCCATAATAAAAAAGAAAAGACTAGAAGTTATAAAATCTGGTATTGGAAAATTGATTGAAAAATATAAGGGTAAGCTAGATATGCCAATACAATTAATCTATAGAAAATCTATGGATGATATTTTTGAGACATTTGAATACTATTTAAATTCAAAACTTGTAGAAGAGGCCAATTTTTTAAAATATCTACTTGAAAAAGATTTTGCCTAAGCCAAACTCAAGACTATCCAAGGACAATTCAATAATTCTACCACTACATTGTAGCACACATACAAATATCTTTGCTCTAGTCAACAGGAAAAGAGTATGTATTCATCTTAAAATAAAATAGGTGACACCCCCATTGAAACCAACCATTGACTAATCATGAAGGTCATGGTTACCTTCATTGAGTTTTGACCCCTAGAACTCCACCAAAATGAGCAACTAACCATTGTGCCAATCTATAGTGTTGAAACCAACATGTACAATATCCTTAGACATCTTGATAGAAGGCTTTAATGGAAATAAAAAAATGAATATCAAAAAAGGAAGAGGTAAAGTCTTGAACCCACAACATATCCACAATGAAACACCTCATGCTCACCAAAGCATATGTGCACTACTTGAGGGTTGACACTTTTGTTGAATTTAAATCATCTCTCAAAAGCACAAAAAAAATATTTTTAAACCATACAAATGAAAACATAGAGTTTCAAAGTTGGCAACAAGACATTGCAATGGAAATATCTTACTATTGCACCATAATCCTAACAATGGGATGCCCCATCAAAAATAATAATTTAAAAAAGTATAATCACGTTAGAGACACAAAACATTCAACTCCTCCCAATTCACACCCTTGCATATTTTTTCTATTGATTAGGAAAATATTTTTGAAATATTCTTTTTTAATTAAATTTTTAGATTTTGGACGCAAATATGCAACTATTTTTTGAATGTAAAAACAAACATCAAGGAGGTGAAATTTTTTTAGTGTTGAACAAGAACCCCCCTAAAATTTCACAAGGAACCCAATAGAGTTGATATATCGAACATATTGCTTGATTTGCCATTGTCCACCTTGTCTAGGAGGTTTAATTATGGCATTGTAATGTTATATCTTAAGGTCGATTTTTTAACCTTAACCTAAAGTCACTTGTAATTTCAGTATTCATATTTCTTAAGACAAACCTTTTATTCATTGTTTGAAAGTATTTATTCTTTTGTTAGTTAGATTATTTTATGTCTAAGGGCACCTATTGATGAAGGCATAAAATAGCCTAAGTATTAGCTTAGGCATATTTTATCATTATTGTTGCTAATAATGTGAGCCTTCTTGCTCATGCTAGCTTCTAGTTGTCAGGTTGTTTTAGACAACCTCCTAGTTGTTAGTTGTTAGTTGTTAGTTGTTAGTTGTTAGTTGTTAGTTGTTAGTTGTTAGTTGTTAGTACTTATTTAGCTTTCATTTGTCCTTTAGCTAAGTTGTTGTTTATTGCAACTCCTTCCAAACTACCACTCTTGGAAGAACCTTGTTTGTTGCAACTTCTTGATTCTCTTTGATTCTTATTTAAGCATCCTCCTTAATGTAATTTTCAGATTTGGCTTCTGCAATTCCAACTTGTCTTTCACTCTTATTATTCTTGTGTTTTCTCTCTGCATTTGTATGTGGCACTTTTATGCCACATCACTCCGTAGCAGTCACACCAGGTGAGGACTTCTTTTTTTTCTTTCTCTCCTCCCTCTTCTTGCTCTCCTTCGTCTTCTTCCTCTTCTCCTTCTTTCAATGGAAAAAAAATGGTAATCATTGTAAAAGAAGAGGCCATGTAGAAAAAAATTGTTTTAGGAAGAAGAAAATTTTGATTGTACAAACAAATGAGGAACCACAAGATGGTCCTATTTGTACTACAAGAGAGGCAATACCTTATGTTGAGCTTAGGGGTAAGCTCAATAATGTAAACTTATTGTCACATCATTTGTATGAGGGTACCCATGATAATTTATTTGTCATGAGGTCCCACTTGATGCATGACTTTTTTGTGTATTGTATCCTTGACAACAAATCACAAAAGAATTTAATTACAAAGTTTGTTGTTGATAGATTGAAACTATCGGTGGAACCTCATCCTCATCCTTACTCACTAGGATGGAAGGATAAGGGTTCCTCCTCATACATCAATGAAAGGTGCATGGTGTCCTTTGCCTTTGGTCTGCATTATGTGGATAGAGTCACATGCAACGTGACTCCCATGGATTGTTGTGGTTTGATTTTGGGTAAGCCTTATCAATTTGACAAGAGGGCTACATATAATACTTTGAAAATACATATACATTGCACCATGAGAACAAGACTTTTCTTGTTGAAAGCATTAAGTATGATGCACTTTTGATGCACCCCATTCAACCACAACCAAAGAATATTACCTTAATCTTTGATAGACCATAGGATACATAGACACTAATTAAACCATCCACTCCTCTTCCTAAGGATTTGACTTCTTCTTCATCGGCTCCTCCTGCTCCTCTAGCTTCGTAGAAGACTCAGTAGCCTCAATAATAGGGTATTGGTCCTCGTTGGCTTCCTCCTCCTTCTAAGGGTGGTGATAGAGTACTAACCAAGTGTGGCATTCCAGCATAAGCAATGATGGGCTTCACCAACCTTGTTTAAGCCAATGATGATATGGCACCACAACCTTTGCTCCATCCAGCCAACTGATGAGCCCTAAAAACGCTCATTTTTGTACAAACTTTCCATATATATTATGGTATTTATTTTAATAGAAATATATGTTTTATGCAAATTTTATATGTATTTAACATTAGATTATGTATGTTGTCTAATATTTGTTTTTGAGTGAATTATGTGTAGATTTAGTGGATTTTATAGTATTTTAGCATGACTACATCGAGGTCCCATTCGGACTTGGCACTTTCCATTGTGATGGTAAAAATATCTTCAATAGAATAGTGATGAAGCGCTAAGTCAGGCGCTCGACTCCCGTTTAGGCACCCGATTCCCATTTGGTGCTTGACTTTCGGGTGCTCGATTCCCATTTGGTGCTTGACTATCGGGTGCCTGATTCTTGTTTAGGCACTTGATTCACATTTATGCACTCGACTCTCATTTGGCTCCTGATTCCCATATTCTATAGATAAGATGCCTGATTCCCATTGACGTAGAATTACAGTGCAACCCCTATTATTGGTAGAATAGAATGACGATTTCAGCGATGGATGCGGACGCGATTTCAGCGATGGATGCAGACCAAGGACAATGTCAATGACCATATGTCATCTATTTTTTAGCAATCACGTAAAAATCAATGTAATCGGGTAGAGAAAAATATCAGACGTATTCTATTCTGATACAAAATACGTTGAATATATTCTGAGTTTAATGTTTTGCTTTATCTCCTTTATTCCTGCATATTGTTGTAACAACAAAATAAAAAATCGATTTGCTTTTAGAATGTAATAGGGCATGGTCGCATATCTTATAAATATGCAGGCCACCCCTAAAAAATAGATCCTAGATTTTCTCTGTATTTTTCCACTACAAATTTCAATACAATACATTTGAGTCTTTTAATCAAACTCAACTAGCATCCGGTGAATGTCTTAATGCAGGTAAAATTTTCTGGAAGCTTGGGCCCACTCTCAATAGTATTCCTCCCTTCTTTTCCCTATTTTCTATCATTTTAATTTATTTTCCTATTTTTTGTAGTTTAGTTTAATACTGTAATTTCCCCTATTTTCTGTAAATTTCCAACAAGTGTGCAATTTTTATTTCAAAGCATTTTAGTTATTTCTTTGATAATGCAAATTAGATTAGTGGTTTGGAAGATAAACGAGAACTCCAATGAAACAACACCCCCCAAACCATAGAATCTAAGGGACTCATCTGATTAAAGGGAGATTACAGGTATATATTATGCAGGGTTACTCACAAGTTTATGAGTTGTCCTGGGTTGACAATTAAATGGAGGTAATGATTTATACCATAGAAAACTAACCAATATTTTGCCCAACATTTTGGCACCATTTTTGGGGAGTAGCCAACTATA
This sequence comes from Wollemia nobilis, assembly GCA_028583015.1. Taxonomy (NCBI): domain Eukaryota; kingdom Viridiplantae; phylum Streptophyta; class Pinopsida; order Araucariales; family Araucariaceae; genus Wollemia; species Wollemia nobilis. Next base: position 3,587,719 of record JAQPPZ010006183.1, on the reverse strand, counting down.
ATTTTTTTTCTGAAGAAAGTATGTTAGAGGTAGTTTAGGTTACTTTCTACAAAACCTCCATTTGAAATTTTGTATGAGTCCACCTAGAATTAGAGGACCAGATGGTCGTTTTATCAAGAACACAAACATTGTTTCTCAAAAAGCCTCTATTTCAGTTGTGCTAGATCTTGAGACTAAAACCTCTCCACCATCATCTCCACCTGTGCATTGGAGTCAACACCCATTGTTTGCACAGGATCCTTCTAAAATAGACCAACAAAACCTTAGGGAAGGATCTGAGATAGGAAGAGTTCAATCCGAGGAAGATTTACTAAACCTTCAACATTGGCAAGTAGTTGAGGAAGGGACTATTTCAAATACTAATTTAGTAATCCTTCTGGAGGATAAAAGAAATGAGATAGAAGCCTTGAAATCTACCCTAAATGCAGTAGGTGTAGAAACCTTGATAGCAGACAAGATGGCTAAAATAATAGAAGAAGCATCCACTAGTTTTAACTTCCCCATAGAAGAGGCAAGAGGAGACCACAAGATGAAACATATCTCTCCTACCCACCTTCCAATATTTAGAGGATTTCAATCAAAATATCCCAACTTGTTTCTCTTCAAATTTGATGTTCTATGCAGGTTGGTAGACTATAAAATCGATGCTCAAAAACTAAAGTTATTTTCCTCAACTCTTGATGATGCAACCCTGCGTTGGTTCATCAGTTTAGGACACAGATAGATAACTACCTGGGAAGACATGAAAAAACTCTTCCTAGATCAGTATCAAGACTTTGGTAGGGCACGGGACTCCAGAGAAGAAGTCTTGGATATGACACAAAAGGAAGGAGAATCATTAGAGGAGTATTGGGATAGGTTTAGCTTTAATTTGCAGAGATCTCCCCATGCAAGACTAGGAGACAGGTCCTTAAGAAGTATCTTCTTAAAGGGACTTACAAATGAATCTCTTGAAGCCTTAAACATGATTTCTAGAGGGGATATTTATCAACACCAAATGTCTGATATCCGATAGTTGTGTCAAAACTTTTCAAGAAGGAAGGGTAAGTTAACCCCCAGGAATATCAAACAATCAACCACTATCACTAAAATAGAAATAGGGAATATGCTTGAAGACCTCAAGAGTGAGATGTTGTCATCTCTTGCACTCCAAATGGATACCCTTCTACTTCAGAAAAATAAGTAGGAGAATGAGGCAGCACTAGCCTATTTTTGTCCTAAATGCAGGGGAAAGCACCCCAAAAATGAATGTCCTGAGAACAAAGTTAGAGTGTGCGATGTGTGTCAAAAATATCATAAAACTAAGTTGTGTCCACAGTTATCAAAATCTAGAGAGGAACCTAAAGTAACAGAAGCATACTTCATGGGTAATAGGAGAAACTAGCAATAGTCTCCTATGGGAAACAACATGCCAGTAGGAATGCCATCCTATGGGGGCAGTAATTATCAGAACCAAGGTCAAGTTCAACCACCCAACATGGGTTGGTGGGGACAACAACCTTGGACTCAATTTCCCCAAGGAGAAAATCCTTACAATCCCTACCCATGGATGCCATACCAATAGCCTAGATAGTAGTGGAGAAATCAGAATGCTTGGAGCCAAACTCCACAACATGTTGCACCAATCCCACTACAGCCAAGTCTACCAGCTTCCCCTGCTTTGAGACCTACTCAACTACCGACACAACCTACTTCTAATCCAAACAACAAACCATAGTTAGCATACCAGATGGAGAATGAGATGTACCCCATGTATAATATCAAAGTAGATTGTAGTCCCATACAATTAAGGTTAGGTAGATAGGTAGGTGTACCAGTAGCCCCTCTGGTAGAAGAGGAGGAAAACATAGAGTTAGAAAAAGAGGAATCACCTCTTATAGAATAAGTAGAAGAAGAATAAACAACTATAAATAACAGAGAAGGGGTTCCACCTTTTCCAAAAAGGTTGCAAGAACCCAAGAAGCCAATACAACCAAAATTTGATATTCTTTCTAGTTTGAAGAACCTGACAGTCACAATTCCTCTCTTTCAGGCCATAAGGGATATTCCTATCTACAACAAGGCCATAAGAGAATTGTGTCTAAGAAAACTAGGAAGAAAACCAGCACAAGCAATCAATTTGGTAGGACAACTAGCTGATCTTATGCTAGGAAATACCTACAGCCAAAAATATTTAGACCCAGGAAGCCCTATTTTAACTGTGAAAATTGGGGGTTGTGTTTTACCCAATACATTAGTAGATCTAGGGGCTGCCATTAATGTCATGCCCAAGGAAACCATGCAGAAACTCAGTTTAACCAATCTGAAGCCAACCAAAACTATCCTTCAATTGGCAGATAGGTCAATAGTGCTCCTTAAAGGAATACTGGAAGACATAACTATCATAGTGGATGCATGGGAGTACCCAATAAATTTCTTAGTGTTACAATCCAAGTCTGGGTTGGGTGGTTATCCACTCATCTTAGGTAGGCCTTGGCTGGCAATAGTTGATGCCTACATAAGTTGCAAAAATGGACAAATGACCATTTTTGATGGTCAAAATGTAAAAAATCTGATCATCCATCCACCTGCACAGTCTGTAGATTTGTTGGGAGAACCTGAATGTGAAAACCAGAACATGAGTGGTTTATCAATGATTCAATCCATCATGGCACTTGATGAGTTGGAGGATGAGAGTGATGAGGATAGGGTGATATCAAACTTTTTTCAAGGAGAACCCTCCTATCCTCCTCCAGAGTTGCCATTAGTGGGAGGTAAAGATCACCATATTCAGCAAATAGAAGTTGCACCTAGGAGAGTATTAAACATAAATGATGGGTTGACATCTGAACAGTAGACCAAACTAAGAGAAATATTAGTCAAACATCAAGGTGCCTTTGCTTGGGAGTATTCAGACATGAGAGGAATAGCTCCTGAAACCTGTACTCATCGAATATATCTGGAAGATGAAATAAAATCGGTAAGACAACCATAGCGTAGGATGAATCCAGCTATGAAGGAGATTGTTAAAATAGAATTGCAAAAACTCCTGACTATTGGATTTATCTACCCTATCTCAGATAGTGAATGGGTATCACCTTTGGTGGTGGTGCCCAAGAAAAATGGAAAGTGGAGGATTTGTGTTGATTATAGGTCACTTAATAAAGCAACCAAGAAAGACCACTTCCCCTTACCTTTCATAGATCAGGTCCTTGACACCTTAGAAGGGAAGAAATACTTTTCTTTCTTGGATGGGTTCAATGGATATAATCAGATTCAGATTGGGGAAGAGGACCAAGATAAGACCACATTCACTTGTCCATGGGGAACCTTCGCTTACCGAGTTTTACCCTTTGGTTTGTGCAATGCACCTGCCACATTTCAAAGGGTAGTTTTGAGCATCTTCTCTGATATGATTGGAGAAACTATGGAGGTATATATGGATGATTTCATTGTATATGGTGAAACCTTTGAAGAAGCCACAGAAAATTTGGAGAAAACACTTCAACGGTGTGAGGAAACCAATCTGTCCCTAAGCAATGAGAAATGTTATATGCTAATGCAGGAGGGGATAGTTTTAGGACATCATATCTCTACATATGGGATTAAGGTAGACAGGAAGAAGATAGAAGTTATCCAAAACCTGCCTACACCCAAAACTCAAAAGGATATCCATAGTTTCCTTGGATCAGTTGGTTACTATAGGAGGTTTATAGCAGACTTTAGCAAAACTACTAAACCCCTAAGCACATTGTTAGCAAAAGACATAGAGTTTGTCTAGACAAATGATTGTGAACAAGCATTTAACATTTTGAAAGAAAAATTGACTTCTACTCCAGTCCTGAGGGGTCCAAATTGGACCATCCCCTTTCACATATATGCAGATGCATCCAATAATGTGATAGGGTCAGTTATGGGACAGAAATATGGTGATGATTTCTATGCCATCTACTATGTCAGTAAACATCTTACAGGTGCTGAGTTCAATTATACTATCACAAAAAAGGAATTCCTTGCAGTCATACATGCTCTTAACAAATTTTACCACTATATTACAAGTTATCAGGTTTTTGTGCACACTGATCATTCAGCTATCAGATACCTAACAAACAAACCTGGAATTAGTGGTAGGATTATCATATGGTTGTTACTTCTATAGGAGTTTGATGTGACAATTGTAGACAAACCAGGTAAGGACAATGTGGTAGTTGATTTCCTTTCCATATTGACACCTCTTGATCATTCAGCCATAGAAGATCAGTTTCTAGATGAGCATTTGTTTGCTCTTAATGAACAGATACCATGGTATGCAAATATGGCTAATTATTTAGCCACTGGTAAAGTATCCCTTACACTTTCACCATGTGAGAAATAAACTTTAATTGAGAAAAGTGCAGACTTCTCATGGATTGATGGGTGCCTGTTTAAAACAGGGCCTGATCAGGTCATGAGAAGATGTGTTGTTGATAATGAGATTGTAGAAATACTAAAAGCTTACCATAATGAACCTTGTGGTGGCCATTTTGCAGGAAAAAAGATTACATTCAAAGTATTGCAGGTTGGTTATTACTGGCCTTCACTATTCAAAGATGCAACCAAGCACGTGAGCCAATGTGACCAATGTCAGAGGATGGGCAGACCTACTCTCAAAGATGAAATGCCACTCCAACCACATGTGCACATAGAGCCATTTGATAAATGGGGGATGGACTTTGTAGGACCCATTAATCCATAGTCAATAGGTAAGAGGTATATCTTAGTTTGCACTAACTATGTGACCAAGTGGGTTGAAGTGCAGGCATTGCATGATTCTAAAGAGAATACTGTAGTAGACTTCCTGTATTCATCTATTTTCACTAGATTTGGGGTTCCAAGGGAGATCACAACTGATCAAGGGCCTCAATTTACTTCAAATATGATTCAGGAACTCATGCAACAATATAAAATCAGGCATAACAAAACCACTCCTTACCATCCATAGGCAAATGGGCAAGTAGAGGTAACCAACCATGAACTGGAGAACATTCTCACAAAGATGGTACAGTAGCATAGGAAGGACTAGGCCACAAGATTACCAGAAGTAGTGTGGGCTTACAGAACCACCTAGAAAACTACTACTGGTTTTACACCATTCCAGCTAGTATATGGGAAGAATGCTATGATGCCCATAGAATTTGAGATTAAAACTCTCAAAAATATAGTAGATTTAAATTTGAATCTAGATGAGGCACAAAAGGAGTGGATTCAGCAACTTAACCAGTTGGATGAATACTAAAGAGATGCTCTACATCGGACAGAGGTCATCCAAAAATAGAGGGCCAAGTGGCATGATCATCACACTAGGCCAAAGTAGTTAAAAGTGGGAGAGTGGGCATTATTGTATGACTCCCGGTTCTAGGAAAGGAAAGGTAAACTTATGCAGCACTAGATGGGGCCATATGAAGTGATTGAGATCATCAACAATGGAGTTGTGAGGATCAAAACAATTGATGGCAACAACATTACATTAACAGTCAATGGTCACCAACTGCATCCATATCATGTGTCTAAGACTTATATGATGAAGTCCAGATTAGGCATGGGGGAGACCCCAATTGATTCTAGTTTTAAAATGAGTCAGTAATATGTGGACGTAGTCCACATGGTCCAAAAATAATTATTCTTTTAAAGTTCTACAATTTTTCTTTCTTTAGTTGTATTTCTATTTTGTAGGAATGATGCCCTGAGTGCAACTGTTAGGCAGCCTGGGAAACCTAGGCCTAACAAGCACAGGATCCATGAACCTACGCAATCCCAGCTTTCTAGGAGATTAAATTCTAGTAGAAGTAGCTCATCCCCACTTGGAGGGGAAACCATATCTGAACAAGTGTTTGGGTGTTTGTTTTTTGGTCTTCATGAAGAAAAATACTTGGATTTTGGTTCAAGTAGTGGATGTTGATTCTGTCCCTGTTCTTCAAACCAAAATGTTGAAGGCCTGATCAACTATAAGCGTACACTAGTGGACACATCAGCAGACATTGAAATAAAGGAGGAGCACCTGCTTTCTATTTTTTGAAGAAGAAGGTGCCCAATTCTCATTTTTTGGAGAAGAAGGCACCCGCCTTCCATTTTTACGAAATATGGCACCCGATTCTCGTTTGTATGATAAAAGGTGCATGATTCCCATTTGTATGGTAGAAGGTGCCCAACTCCTGTTATGTCAAGGAAAAGGCGCTTGAGTCTCATTTTTCAAGTAGACCGATGCCTGATTCCTAGTTTTCATAAGGAAATGGTACCCAAATTTTATTTTTTGGGAAAGCGACACCTAATTTCCTAGACATAAAAAAAGTGCTTTTTGTATTTAAGTATGGCACCCGACTTCCAATAAAAAGGTGCTTGCTTTCTATTTTTTGCTTTAATTACGATGCCCGATTGCCAGCAAAAGGTGCTTACTTTCCATATTAAGCACGATGCTCGATTGCTAACAAAAGGTGTATGCTTTCTGTTTACCAAGAGTTTGTATGCCTTGATTCAAAAGAAGGCACCCGATTTCCATGTAAGGAGGCACTTGCTTTCTATTTTCATGGGTGTTTGTGCCTCGTATGAATAATCTTCAGCATTGGGAAGTGGCCCGAGCCACGTCAGCATTTCACCCACGTGCATAAGTCAAACTTCACGGATGAAATTATTTTAATTTTTTTGTTGGAGATTTGTGCACGTTCCAAGGTCATCAATGAACAATTTCCAAGGGAGGGATGTTTTTCATCCCGTGAAGATGTGTTTTTCTAACATTTTCTTGAAAATGTGCAAGAATTCTCAAATGTATCAAAATGCAGCAACCGAGAACCAATCAAAACGAAGAGAAATTCATCGCATGGGAAATATGCCTATCATTCTTTGTTCTAAAATATCTAGTCACCATGAAGTAGCCAATGCCAGTGCACCACGAGTGTCTACGCATTATCCATGCACGAAATATAATACGGGTACATGCTTAATTTTTTGTTTTATATATATATATATTTATATTGTTTTCATAGGCATATGTTTCTATAAAATAGTGTCGATACAATCCCCATTAAATTACCAACCACCCATTTCTCTCCACTTGGCATTTTTCCACATGTCACTACTCTAATTGGGGAAAACACTCATGGTCATCATCTACGCAAAATCTAGCACACGCTTTAATGATATTTTGCATAGATAACCATAATTATTTCTAATTACGATAATCAGGCACCTACGTTCATGGATGCAGGTGATTTAAAACCATGCATTGGCAAAACTCTATGCAAGAAAATAATAGAGTGCCACAAAAAAACTAGGGTGTGAGAAATTGCTACAAGTAAAACTCAAAGCCAAGAAAAATTTGAACTTTGCCATGGGGGGAAATCGACCAACCATCTATTGAAAAAGAGTGAGCCTACAGATTGTTCAGGCATTAGTGAGGATGTACAGACATAATTCATCACCATCGGATAGATGGAATACTGCCATCTGGTTAGCCAGAACTAGGATGTAGATATGGCTAAATAATTTATGACATCTATTAGGGATAAATTTGTTTGCATGCGAGGACTGGAAATTCTATTCATCGAAGAGTACATTGTCATAGTAATCGGCCTTCCCCAAATAGGGGAATGCACATATAAGAAGAACAACCCTGCACTTTGTGCACAAAGATTCTTTGGACACCCAACGTAATACTTGATGCATGTTGGTTTACCGAAGTAGTACATCCTCGAGCTCTAAAGGTCGGTCTTCGAGTAGATTACCTAATTTTTCACTTGTACGGGTAGGCTTTCCAAACTAAAATCTAACCATTTTTGTTTTCTCAACCATTTACTACATGGGGACAAGATCAATAACCCCCATTATCTTACATGTGCACTCAAGGATGAGGTCAACCAGTACCAGGCAGGCACAACATATGGCCTGGATCACCATGGCCTAATTTTAGCCTTGGTGCGACATACCAAGTCACACAGAGATGTAACTATTGAGGAAGCTGAAGAAAATAATACAATTCCTCAAGTAGGGGAAGAAGCGATGGTACTAGAATAGACTGATCGAACGGTTGATAGGACAGTAGAACAAACAAAGATGGTGCTTGCATCCCAGCTTGAGAAAAATACATGGGATGTAGAGCAAGCCTCACCCCCTATTTTTCCTCAATTTTATGAGAATGCAAGACACACTTCGTCCCCTATTGGCCCTCAATTTGATGATGAGGTAGGGCATGGTTCGTCAAGCCCTACTTACATGCCAATTTCCACCAGAACTAGGAGCAGGACAACGAAGGCGTCCATGGTGGTTTATAGCTTATTGGATGATGATGCAACAATTGATGAGTTGAATAAGGATGAGTTCATGGCCCAAATTTTGTGAGATTTATCTACTAGGCATACTCCTCAGTAGGAAATGCAAACAGAGGATCTGTAGCAGCAATTGTAGATATTGAAAGAATAGACTTGTACTTGGGAGGTCAAGTATAAGGAGAAGCTGACTCTTTTTCAATATTCCATAAAAGCAAATGCAGTAAAATTGTAGGAGTTGTATTAGAACATCCATCAGTTGTAGATGATATTGGAGCTACAATTATAGACCCATCAAATTGAGGTTGAAAGACCAGCTAGGGTAGATGCAGTAGTACAAGATGCAGTAGTACAAACTGACTAGGCTATGGAAGTGCCCACTACCTCTAGATTTTGAGAAGAAAATAACCTCCTCTGGCCCTTTTCAATTAGATGCAAGAAATTCCAGTAAGGAAGCTCAGGTAGGGGACCAATCAATGGATTCTACTATATATATGTCTACACCAAGGAGCCCTAATTCTCATGGAAGAACCCCTACAATTATTATAGAAAGTGCAACTAAAGAATCATCCCAAAAATCCTATGCAGAAGCAAAGTAAGAAATAAATAAAGCAATGGAGGTTGAATAATACCATTCACCAGCTCACTCTGTAGAACAAGGGCAAGATCAGGGTCCTGAAGTTGATATGGGATAGTTCCCAACATCTTCTTCCTTTGCAGATATAGAGATAAATTAGGAGGATGAAATTGAGGTTGAAGAACCTCAACTTTCAGCAAAATCTGCATAGGAAAACACAAGACAGGAATATGAAATTGAGGCTAAAGAGACTCAAATTTCAAATTAGGTTATAGAGGAGGATCAGGGGGTTTGCAAAATCTCAGGATTTTACTCACTTTGTAGGCCAGGAACCAGAAGGAGATGCAAGGACTGAGCCTGAGTAGCTTCAGGTAAAAAATGGAACTTCAACAGAGGAGTCACCTGTTGCACAGAATGTGACTGAAGGATCACCTAACCAAATGCCTACAGAGCAGGTACATGAGACTTCGAAGTCTCCAACTTTTGAAGATCAAGCAAAAAAGGTAGCAAAAATAGGAGAAGGGGGAAATCTCCCTATTTTAGATATACCTACAAACCCTGCAAGATAGCCCAAGAAGCTAAGAAGGAAGAGAAATGTTGTAAGGGGACTTTAATAAAGACCCAGAACTAGAGCAAGGACTATACAACTAAAAGAATCAAGTATGAATTTTGATGAAGAATGGGCAGATACTTTAAAGCTATTTTATGAGTAGAAATAGAAGTTTGAACAGCTCAAGGCATATATCAAGGTAGATAAGGAGTATAGGAAAGCCTCTAAGGGAGTGGTCAAGGAAACTAGAAAAGAGGCTAAGAAGGCATCTGAAGCTCCTCATAAGAAAATTGAATTTTCTCGACCAATGCAATTATGGGATTTGTATGGCTCAACAGGTGATCAGCCTTCAAAGATGAAGGTATATTTCATGAAGATGGGACTAGTAGATCATGTACCACCTACATCTCAAGCAACAACAAGCATATATCCCCTGGTGGAAGAAGTAGAGTCTAAAGATGATGCTAAACTTAGACTAGCGGTGGCTAGTTTACCTAAGTTCAAGGTTGTTGATAAATCCAGCATTATGTTTGGTGATGAATCTACAGTACCAGTGGGAGAACGTTTACCCCCTCACCATCAATACTAGAACAAGGATGAGCTAGCATTCCACAAGGATGCCTCTACTTTTACTGGGTACTATGTAAGGAATGTGGTAGGGGGGAAGGTTTGGACAAAGGAACAACCAAGTGAAGGAGCAGGACCCAGCTAGCCAACTCGGCACAACAAGTGCCTGAAAAAGCAGCAAAAGGAGGTAACCACCCCCAAAACACTTAAAGGGCGAAAACCCAAAGATAAGGAAAAATCCAAGTCCGCAACCAAGAAAGGGAAGGAGAAAAATAGGGCCTATTGGAAAGTTGTAAATAAAATTGGTAATTATCAGTTTAAAGTGGCACAAGGACATGCCAACCCTTAAGCATGGAGGGATGATGAGCACTAAAAAACGCTCATTTTTGTACAAAATTTCCATATATATTGCGGTATTTATGTTAATATAAATATATGTTTTATGCAAATTTTATATGTATTTAACATTAAATTATGTATGATGTCTAATATTTGTTTTTGAGTGAATTATGTGTAGATTCAATGGATTTTATAGTATTTTAGCATGACTACGTCGAAGTCCCGTTTAGATTTGACACTTTTCATTATGATGGTAAAAATATCTTCAATATAATAGTGATGAAGCGCTAAGTCAGGCACTCGACTCCCGTTTAGGTGCTCAATTCCCATTTGGTGCTTGACTGTCGAGTGCTCGATTCCCATTTGGTGCTTGACTGTCGAGTGCTCGATTCCCATTTGGTGCTTGACTGTCATGTGCTTGATTCCCATTTGGTGCTTGACTATCATGTGCTTGATTCTCATGCACATGATTCTCATTTAGGTGCCCAACTCCCGTTTAGGCACCCAAATCCTGTTTGGCACCTAATTCTCATCTTCTACTTATAAAGCATCTGATTCCCATTGATATAGAATTGCAGTGTAACCTCTGTTGTCGGCAGAACAGAATGACGATTTGAGCAATGGATGCGAACGTGATTTCAGTGATGGAAGCAAACCAAGGACAACTTCAACAATCATATGTCATATATTTTTATAAATCACATAAAAATCACTATAATCAGGTAGAGGAAAATATTAGATGTATTATGTTCTGATACATAATATGCTAAATATATTATGAGTTTAATATTTTGTTTTATCTCCTTTAGTCCTGCATATTGTTGTAGCAACAAAATCAGAAATTAATTAGCTTTCATAATGTAACAGGGCATGGTTGCATATCTTATAAATATGTAGGCCACGCTTGAAAAACAAATCCTAGATCTTAGATCTTATATTTTCTCTGTATTTTTTCCACTGCAAATTTCAATACAATATGTTTGAGTCTTTTAATAAAACTCAACTAGCATCTAGTGAATGTCTTAATGCGAGTAGAATCTTCTGGAAGCTTGGGCCCCCTCTCAACAGTATTCCTCCCTTCTTTTCTCTATTTTATGTCATTTTAATTTATTTTCCTATTTTTTGTAGTTTAGTTTAATACTGCAATTTCCCTTATTTTTTGTAAATTTCCAACAAGTGTGCAGTTTTAATTTCAAATTATTTTAGTTATTTCTTTGATAATGCAAATTAGATTAGTGGTTTGGAAGATAAACAAGAACTCCAACAAAACATTAACACACCCTGAAACCATAGAATCTAAGGGACTCATCTGAGATTACAGGCATATACTATGTAGGGTTACTCATAAGTTTACGAGCTATCCCAGGTTGACAATTAAATGGAGGTAATGATTTATACCATAGAAAACTAACCAATGTTTTGCCCAACACCAGCAAGATTTGTTTTTAGTGTTTGGTGTCTCACACTTCCACTTCTGTTGTAAAAATATTGGAGTTCAATTCTTCTATTGTTGGGAGGTATGATGAGGGCATCAAATAGCCTAAGTATTAGCTTAGGCATATTTTATTATTATTGTTGCTAATAATGTGAGCCACCTTGCTCACGCTAGCTTCTAGTTGGTAGGTTGTTTTAGACAACCTCCTAGTTGTTAGTTGTTAGCACTTAGTTAGCTTTCATTTATCCTTTAGCTAACTAGGTGATGCCTTAGTTAGCTAAATTGTTGTTTGTTGCAACTCCTTCCAAACTACCACTCTTGGAAGCACCTTGTTTGTTGCAACTTCTTGATTCTCTTTGATGCTTATTTAAGCATCCCCCTTAATGCAATATTCAAATTTGGATTTTGTAATTCCAACTTGTCTTTTGCTCTTCTTATTCTTGTGTGTTCTCTCTGCATTTGTGTGTGGCAATTTAATGCCACATGACCTATCATATCAGGATGTGCTTATACAAGATTTGTAATTTCTTTACTAGGTCATGTGTTGATTCTATTTTCTAATTCATTGATAAATATAACAATATAATAATATAAAAGGAAGTAACAACCCTCATATTTATTGTTAAAAACACTTCAAAAATTATTTGTTAGGGAAAAGGCTTGCCAATTTTATTGACTATGTTGACCTGAATTATATTTTCAACAAATTAAATCCGCTAAGGAGGATTGTCGGATAAATTCTACTCTTGAAAAAATCTATATTTGACATTGTGAATTGGTCAAAGAAGAAGCATACTAAGGTAGATGCTCTTCCATGAGCATACAAAGGTATTGGTTCTAAGTATGAATATTAAAATTTTATGCTACGAAATTACTCTCAATGGAAGCCATTTTATAGGAGTATGTAGACATTCAAAAATATTTAAATAAGATTAGATTCCTTAAATGTGCTACACAAAAGTGATGAGTGATAGATTATAATTATCTTTAACTTGCATTATTATTAAACTAATCAGTTTATTTTCTAAACACTCATATATTAGATATGGGATTTTATCCTAGATAACATCTAGAAATGGATGGTTACATATATCCTAATCTAAATCTTCATAGAAAAAGAGAAAAATAAACTACTACAACTAGTTGATTTGATTATAATATACAATATGCCTTGTATGAATAATAAAATGTATGATTGACCATAATTGCATTAGGAGACTAAGTTTACTTAATCAACCATTTTATGCTAATGATTCATATATATAGAAAATAAGAGAGAACTGTTGGCATTTTTGCCACATTAATTTTTTGATAAAATTTTACCTAATTATAGAGCTTTAAATCGGTAAATCACATGCAAAAGTGTTGGAATTTTGTGGGCTCTAAAAGAGGATGATAAAGTGGATGTATTGATATTTTGATGTCTCATTATTGCAGATCTTTTCGTAAGCTTTCCGGCGATATATTATAATAGGTGATCGGGTCAACGGATCAAAATTTATGGCCCCGAAAGCAAAGCCAGCAAAAGTCCACTTCGGGATTGAAAAATATTCTAAGGCATGAGGGACACTTAGTCCAAAATCCTGCCGAAGTTGCCACTTCGGGCTCTTTGTTCATCGAACCTCCACTTCAGTCCCAACTCCAGTGAACCTCCCCGTCCCGATGATGAAAAAGTTTAAGGCTGGCAGGTCACTTCGCCCAAAAAATTGCCGAAGTTGCACTTCGGCCAATGTTCCCAGCGAACCATCCCCAGAAAAGCGCTAAGTTCGGGTTTGAGCCTAGCGAAGCATCCACTTCGGCCATATTTTTAGCGAACCTCCATCCAGTTGGCAAAAAAATATTTAAGGTAAGAGGGGCACTTCACCCAGAATTTGGTCGAACTACCACTTCAGGCCTCCACTTTAGCAAAGCTTCAAGTCGACCGAAAAGTTAAACGTTGGCCAAAATCCTCCATGTCGGCTAGCGAAGTTCAACATCGGCCGAAGCTCTCTATGTAGACGAGAAAAATCCAGTTCAGCCTTGAATCTCAAGTTAGCTAACAAAGTTCAAATTGGCTAGCGAAGCTCCATGTCGGCCAAAAGGTTCAAGTCGGCCACCGAAGTGCAATGTCGGCCAAAATGTTCAACGTCGGCCAAAGTGCCCACTTCGGCCAAAAAGCTCCACTTCGGCCCCCGAAGTGCAATGTTGGCTTTGAACCTCATGTCGGTCATGAACCTCACATCGACCAAAGTGCTCTAAGTCGACCAAATATCTCTACTTCGACCCCAAAGTTCAAGTCGGCCATGAAGCTCCATGTCGGCCAAAAGGTTCATGTCGACCGTGAATCCCAACGTCGACCAAAATTCCAACGTCGACCAGAATTCCAACATCGACCATAATCCCAATGTGTGTCAGAATCCCAACGTCACCCAAAATCCCAACGTCGGCCAGAATTTCAATGTTGGCCAAAATCCCAACGTCGATCGGAATACCAATATCGGCCAAAATCCTTTGTCGACCATAAATTCTCAAATTCGTCTGAATCACCTACGAACCTCAACTCTGGGGGCAGGCTGCAGTGAAGCTCCCCCTAAGCCACTCTTGATAATGGTGCTTCTCCTGAGGGGCACACATTCCAAGATCGGGTATTTATCCAAGGTATTGGTGCAGCACATAAATGCAGTTTTTCACCCCAAAAGACCTGATATCTAGTTATGGTAATAGGATGGGAAGTTTTAATTGCAGAAGATGGTGAGCATGATTTTTGGAGCCGCCTGAGCATCCTTGTAGATCTAGCACATTAATGGCTCAGAGGTAAGGGTCCTCGATAAAAACCCACTCATTGTAATGAAAATGGGGGGGAACATTTGCTCGAAAACTACTGTATCTTGATTTTTACAATTGATATGAAGAACTTTGGGCTCCATTTCTCTCTTGTATTTTTTCTTCTGTGATTATTTTTGCTATTATGTATCTTCATTTGCATACTGTAATTTTACATCCTGGATTTAGGTGTGTGATTGAGGATAGAACCCTGGAATTCTCCTGGAGGATACACATGGAAGAAAACGTTGTGTTAGTTTTCTTGTATGCTGCTTGTGGTTAGTGTTTCTGCTATATTCATGTATTTTACCAACTGCTATAATTTTGAAATCTGGATTTAAGCGTAGGAAGATAGGTGGATCCTAAATTCTTTGTATTTATTGTTGCTACTTCAAGGTATTAGTTAGTGATCGTGTTGTTGGTTCTTCCCCTTTAAATCAGTTATTTACATTTATTTTTGCAATATTTCAATTTATTTCTAGTTCTCTTAGCTTTTCAATCTCTTTCCAGTTCCCTTAGCTTTTTCCCAATCTCTTTCCTGCACCCTTATCTCGAAAACCCCAGTAGTGTAGTATAGGAGCCAGCATTCTCTGGAGATTGGCATAGAGGGCATCTCTTCCCTCTGGCCTTTCAATGTTGGTCAAGGTCTAGGGCGCTTAGACAAGAAAAAATCCTTTCTTGTGGCATATTTGTGACCAACAATTTTTGGCACGCCCGATGGGATAACGGTCTCCATATTTTAAGGAAGCCCGAGTTTGGTGAATCTCTGGCTTGCCTTCATTTGGAAAAATCACCTGGCAACTCTGATTGAACTGAAGATCAAGATTTCTTGATTGTAGACACCTTTTAAAGCTGAAAGAAGACACCCCAAAGGAATCAAGGTTTGGTGAGCAACCTTGACCTCACAAGCGAAGACAATAATGTTCACCTGGTGACTCTGACTTAGTGGCGAGAACCTTGATTCTATAGACCACTATTATAATGGCAAAGGTGTGCCATCCCAACTGGGATGATCCTGACCCTCTGAATATCCAAAATTGGCATGAGATTTCAAAAAGCACCCTAAAAATCCTAACAAAATACAATGACACCAAGGGAATGGCCCGAGAGCACCTTGAAGATATTGCTACTCTAGCAACCCCCCATGGCATAACCCATGATCAAAATTTTTGTTCTATCTCTAGAAGGAAGGGTGTTGTAGTGGTACGGACTGCTTGGGCATAAGAGCATCTGCTCGTGGGATGACTTAGTGACAGCACTCATCAACACATTTGACGGCTCTCAAGATCCCTTCCAGCTCTTGATGCACCTCTCCACCATCATGAGAGCACCTCTGGAGAGCATCACATATTTCAATGTTCGATTCTATAGAATTTAGAAGATAATTCCAGGGGAGATCCAGCCGACACCCACCCAGGCCCACCTCTTCTATGTTTGGGATTTCCACCCGGACATAAGCCTCCTCTTGCTGTAATTAGGTGAACATAAATTCCCTCAAATCTTTGAGGAAGCAACACAAGCAGAGCAGCTTCTGCTCCTATCAGGAAAGTGGTAATGGGGAGAAACTCTGTCACTTTCTCCAATCTATCCCACGTACTATTCACCATGGAAGATCCCTCATATTATGTAGAGACCTTGAATGCAACTGTGTGGAGCTCGAGATGCAGATCTCATCTAGGGCCAATAATGAGAATATGAAAGCACCGCCTAAGAAATGAATATTATGGTTGCTTACAGTTTCCATTAGGAGATGGTCCAAGAATGGGAACAGGATCAAGTGGCAGAACCTAAGAGCAAATATGGCACATTTTTATACCCTTTTTGTGTCCCAGGGCATAGCATGCAAGTATTCAGCCAGAACCCAATAAGCATGCCTCACCAAGAGGTTGAGCCTGAGGAGATCTTGGAAGAAGACCTATCATCAAAAAAGTTTTGTTGTCACATCAAGAGGTTGGAGGAGCCTGTACTCAGCCCACAGTTAGTGGACTCTTTAAAGTGGTGGTATTGGCTCTAGCCATCACTACAGCCAATACCTAAAGAAGGCCTCCATGTAGTAAACCTATTTGCCACATTATTCATCAACTGTATGGGTACTGGCATGAATGATAACCTACCATGTTGCACCCTATTTGCAACATGGAGAACTTCGAGAAGAGGCCAGTAAAACTTCAAATATCGATTGAAGTACAATCAGATCTGGTCCAGACACTACACTTTCATTGGATAGGCACCCGAAGCTGGGTTTGTGGTGGCAGTATGCCAATAATGTTGTAAAATTTTGTGTAAATACTGTAAATAGCCCGACTGGTAAATAAAGTGTCGAGGGCACTAAGTGTTGCTTAGGAGCTTAAGTACAATTTTCTATTTTTAGTTTAGTTTGTGTGTGTTTCTTTTTAGTGCTCCAAAGAGATAGCAGTTTTCAAGTACCATTTTTAGCCTCACCTGGAACAACAGTTCAATTCCATATAAGGTGTTTTCATTTTCAGATCAAGCTCTTGGGCAGTTGTACAACCAGAATGGATAAGAGGAGCATTGAGAAGACATAAAAGGCCCCAAAGAAGTTGGAGGAGTTTACCGCCACTAGTGAGCACTCAAAAAAGGATATCGAGGATGACTCTATTGCCCAATGGATAAAGGCCTGGGATCTCTGCATTCATATAAGCTAAATGCCCTATGAGCCTCCAAGAATGTTGGCATTTTTGCCACATTAAATTTTTTTATGAACTTCTACCTAAGTATGGAGCTTTAAATCGACAAATCACATGCAAAAGCATTGGCATTTTTGTGGGCTCTAAAATAGGATGATAAAGTGGATGAATTGATCTTTTAATGTCTCATTATTGCAGATATTTTCGCAAGCTTTCTGGCGATATATTACAATAGGTGATCGGGTCAGCGGATCAAAAGTTATGGCCCCAAAAGCAAAGCCAACAAAAGTCCACTTCGGGCTTGAAAAATATTCTAAGGCATGAGGGACACTTCACCTAGAATGCTACTGAAGTTGCCACTTCAGGCTCTTTGGTCGTCAAACCTCCACTTCAGCCCCAACTCCAACAAACCCCCCCGTCCTAACGATGAAAAATTTTAAGGTTGCCAGGTCACTTTGCCCAGAAAATTGTCGAAGTTGCACTTCGGCCAATGTTCCCAACGAACCATCCCCAAAAAAGTGTTGAGTTAGGGCTTGATCCTGGTGAAGCATCCACTTCGAACATCATTTTAGCAAACCTCCATCTAGTTGGTAAAAAAATATCTAAGGCAAGAGGGGAACTTCGCCCAGAATTTGGTCAAACTACCACTTCGGGCCTCCGCTTCAGCGGAGCTTCAAGTCGGCAAAAAAGTTAAACGTCGACCAAAATCCTCCATGTCAGCTAGCGAAGTTCAACGTCGATCGAAGTTCTCTATGTCGGCAATAAAACTCCACTTCGACCCCAAAGCTCAAGTCGGCCAGCGAAGTTCAAGTTGGCCAGTGAAGCTCCATGTCGGCCAAAAGGTTCAAGTTGGCCAGTGAAGCTCCATGTCGACCAAAATGTTCAATGTCAGTCAAAGTTCCCACTTTGGCCAAAAAATTCCACTTCGGCCTTCGAAGTGCAATTTCGGCTCTGAACCTCATGTCAGCCATGAACCTCACGTCGGCCAAAGTGCTCTAAGTTGGCCAGAAAACTCCACTTCGGACCCGAAGTTCAAGTCGGCCATCAAAGCTCCATGTCGGCCAAAAGGTTCATGTCAATCACGAATCCCAACGTCGACCAAAATCCCAACGTCGACCAAAATTCCAACATCGGCCAAAATTCCAATGTCGGCCAAAATTCCAATGTCAGCCAGAATCCCAACGTCGATTAGAATCCCAATGTCGGTCAAAACCCTTTATGTCAGCAAGAAATGCTCAAAATCGTCTAAATCACATGCAAACCTCAGCTTCGAGGGTGGGCTGCAGCAAAGCTCCCCCTAAGCCGCTCCTAACAATGATGCTTCTCCTGAGGGGCACATATTCCAAGGCCAAGTATTTATCCAAGGTATTGGTGCGGCACATAAATGCAGTTTTTCACCCCAAAAGACCCGGTATCTAGTTATGGTAATAGGATGGGAAGTTTCAATTGCAAAGGATGGCAAGCATAATTTTTGGAGCCGCCTGAGCATCCTTGTAGATCTAGCGCATTAATGGCCCAGAGGGAAGGGTACTCGATAAAAACCCACTCATTGTAATGAAAACGAGGGGGAACATTTGCTTGAAAATTATTGTATCTTGATTTTTGCAATTGATATTAAGAACTTTGGGCTCCATTTCTCTCTTGTATGTTGTCTTCTGTGATTATTTCTGCTATTTTGTATCTTCATTTGCATACTATAATTATGCATCCTAGATTTAGGTGTGTGATTGGGGACAAAACCCTAAAACTCTCCTGGAGGATACACAGGGGAGAAAACGTTGTGTTAGTTTCCTTGTATGTTGCCTATGGTTAGTGTTTCTACTATATTCATGTATTTTCCCAACTGTTGTAATTCTAAAATTTGGATTTAGGCATAGGAAGATAGGTGGATCCTGAAGCTCTTCCAGAGGATACATAGGGAAGCTAGTGTGGTGTTAATTTATGTTTTATTCTTTGTATTTATTGTTGTTACTTCAAAATATTAGTTAGTGATCGTGATGTTGGTTCTTCCCTTTTAAATCAATTATTTACATTTTTTTTTGCAATATTTCAATTTCTTTCAAGTTCCCTTATCTTTTCAATCTCTTTCTAGTCCCCTTAGTTTTTTCCCAATCTCTTTCTTGCACCCTTATCTCGAAAACCCCAATAGCATAGTATAGGATTCGGCCTTCTTTGGATATTGGCACGAAGGGCATCTCTTCCCTCTGGCCTTTCAATGTTGGTCCAGGTCTAGGACGCTTAGAAAAGCGAAAATCCTTTCCTGTGGTGGATTTGTGACCAACAAGAACCAAATAGAAGGGCCATAGTATTAAAAGTTGGTATTCCAAAAGTATTAAATATTCTAAGACACACAAATACAATGGGACCAATGCCCTCCTAATACTGTCATGCATAAAGTGTAATACTTATAAGAATAAATTGCTCCCATATTTCAAAATTCAATGAATAAGGATCTA
This sequence comes from Wollemia nobilis, assembly GCA_028583015.1. Taxonomy (NCBI): domain Eukaryota; kingdom Viridiplantae; phylum Streptophyta; class Pinopsida; order Araucariales; family Araucariaceae; genus Wollemia; species Wollemia nobilis. Next base: position 3,568,069 of record JAQPPZ010006183.1, on the reverse strand, counting down.
ATCTTACACAAGGATTCTAAGAGTTTCAAAGTATTCATACAAATGCCAAAAATTTAAAATATTTTTTGTGCTATGAAGCACATATATATACAATATACTATGGATTTGCTCTAATTTTAGGCCACAAAATATCTATCTAAAAAAATAAGTGTCATCTCTAATAGAAATGAATAAGGCAACTAGTTTAGAATATCTAACATGTTTTTATAATCTTTAAATTGATCATAGATTTTATTGTGATTGTAGAATTGACATTAGTTATTGTAGGTGTTTATATAAAAATGCTCAAACTACATGCCAAAATTTATATCTATGACTACTTGATCCTTAGTATAAGAGTGTCTACATATAGATTTAAACTACATTTACACTCTAGGTACCTATGTTGTATTGAACATGTTTTGTATACTTAATGCCTCAATATCTCAAGTTCTATGCTTGAATTTTCTAGTGCCTTAGGTTCCTCAAATTTTGTTAGGATGTGCAACATCTATTTCTTAAAATATTGTGGAGAAGATATTTAAAAGTTTTACATTGAGCCCAAAATTGATTTAATGTTCAGTTTGGAACGTTTATCTCCCCAAAAGGTAGGACTAAAATTTCTCAATTTTTTTGCCACTTGTTATTGATAATCATTGTGGTTACCAAGATGCAAGAATGTATTTTATGTTTATGATAGATGTCTAGAAGGAAATATTTGGGGATAGAAGATGATTTTAAGATAATTTGATTTTGATATGAATGGCTCATTCATTGATTGTTGGCAAATGGTTTTGTTGACATCATCATTTTTGGTAAATAATAGGATGATGTGTATGTTGGAAGCGAATAGTTGTATTTATGTAGAATTGATATTTATAGAATACCAGAGGCTATGGTTAGCCTGTAAAAATGTGATCCCTAATCCTATTAACCCAACTAACTGTGGCATATAAAATATTCCAACTAATTATAGGTTGCTAAAATCATTTGTGCACATTGGTTTCTAGATTGCCAACTCATTAAGTACTTATTTATTTTCTAAGAAAATATTTAACTAAATAATGTAATAAATTAAATATCCTAACATCCCCCCTTATTATATTATTTGGAATACATAGAGAGTTTTGAAACAACTCAAACTTGACACGTACAAGCGCCTTTGTGAAAATATCTACAACTTGTTTGTCGGTGGGAATGTATTGGAGTTGGATCTTATGTTTTTGAACTTTGTCTCAAATGAAGTGACATTGAGCTTCAATGCGATTTGTTCATTCATGGAACATTGGATTCTTGACTAGTTTCAAAACACCTTGGTTATCGCATTTCAAGTGTATTAGAAGATTCTTCTGAAGACCTATACTTGAAAGAATACGACATAGCCATATCGCTTTGCACACGATATTCTGCCTCTATGGATGAAAGAAAATTTGCTTGATGATTTTTGCTATGCCATGAGATAGGTCTAGATCCTAGATGAAATACGTATCCATACATTGATTTCCTATCATATAGATATCCAGCATAATCTAAGTCTATTTATCCTTGTGAGAAGAACTTATCATTTTTCTTATATTCCAAGCTATATTCTATTGTTCCACAGACAATGTAAAACTCACTTTGTTGCTTTCCAATGACTGACCTTATTCTTATGTATGAACCTCAAAATATAGCTTATAGCAAATCTAATATTTGACCTAGTGTTAGTCAGATATATGGGACTCCCAATTAGCTATAAATAGAGAGTTCCAGATACCTAAGGTGATTTGTCATATCTGGAAAACTATAACCTTGGTTCCATTGGATTTTCCTTAGTTTTACATTCTATCATTCGATATTTTTCTATCAGTGCCTTGGCATATTTCATTTGCATGATCTTGATGTTGTTCTTCTGTTGCAAAACTTCCAATCCAAGACAATGATGTAAAAGTCCTAAATCTATCATATCAAAAAACTTTTTCAAGTCATTCTTCATAGTGTCCACCATCTCATCAAAACTACCAATGATGATCAGATCATAAATATATAGTACAAGTATCATTATTTTAGAACTAACCTTCTTGAAATAGATAATTGCATTTGAGGTACTCCTTTTAAATCCATGCTATAATAGGTGATTATAAATATTGATGTACCAAGTTCTCGAAGTTTGTTTCAACCCGTACAAGGACTTTATCAATTTGTAAACTTTTTGCTCTTGCCCTTCAACAACAAAACCTTTATGTTTAACCATGTACACCTCTTCTTTGAGATCACCATTCAAGAAGGCACTCTTCACATCCATATGATGTAATTTCCATCTGAACTAAGCTGTCATTGCACAGAGAACACAAATGGTTGTCATTTTTGTTGTTGGTGCAAATATCTCTTCATAATCAATACCTTCTTTTTTAGCATAGACCTTTGCAACAAGTCAAGCTTTATTCTTATCAATTTTTCCATCTACCTTATAGTTGATTTTGAATACCCACTTGTAGCCTATGGGTTTCTTTCCAGCATGCAAATTGACTAGCTCCCATGTATTTTTTTTCATAAGAGACTTATGCTCAACTTCCATAACTTCCTTCCATTGAGGTAAGCTAAGTGCATCATTCACTGAAGCAAGTTTTGCATGCTCCATCACTAAAGACATAAAACCCCTATATCCTTCCTAGCGTGACATACTTCAAGTACATGGTTGAGTGGAATTGAGGTTAGGAGGTGCATCAAGTTTTGCATCTCTCATTGTGCTTGTGTACCATTTTGGAATTTATTTTGCTATGGGGAAGCAATTGTTGTAGGATCATCAACAAGGGCATGAATGTCATTTTGGACTTCATCAAATTCTAATTGTACATCATGATATGTGTCTTTGCTAGACTCTTCAAAATCTATTGTATTTGACTTGGGAGCATTTTCTTCATCGAATATCACATATCTAATGATATAAATTTTCTTGGTATTAGGGTCAACCAAATGACATCCTTTTGATTCTTCATTATAACCAAGAAATATGTACTGTAGGTACTTCTCATCTAGCTTGTTCCTTTTCTTCTTAGGAATGTGCATGTAGGCTTTGCTACCAAATATCCTTAGATGAGAAATTGATGGTTTTATTCCACTCTAAGCTTCTTTGGGTGTGACTCCTTGAAGAACTTTTATTGGTGCTCTATTTAGGAGATACACAATAGTATTGATAGCTTTGACCAAATATTGTTGCCCAAGATGAACTCCAGTGAGCATACATCGAACCATATTTATGATGGAAGGATTCCTCTTTTCAGCAACTCCATTTTATTGAGGAGTATAAGTTGTTATAAGTTGTTTTTTTATCCCATGTTTTGTAAGAAACCTTGAGAACGCATTAGAGGTAAATTCCCCTTCTCAATCTAAGTGAAGGATCTTGATTGAACATCTTGATTCTTTCTCAACACATTTTTGAAAATGTTAAAAATACCAAAAGATATCATACTTCAGTTGTAAGAAGAAGGCACGTACTTTTCTAGAGCAATCGTCAAAAACAACTAAAAATATTCCATTCCACCAAAATTTTCTAGTATGGGTATGCACATATTGGTGTGTATTAGCTCCAACGGTACTTTAGCCCTGGAAGAACTCAATTCAAAAGGTACTTGGTGTTGCTTCCCTACTAAGAATCTAGGTAAACTAGCTACGTTGGTGAGAGGTTGGGTAGGCCTAACACCATTTCATGTTTACTCATTTAGAGTAAGTAGTATGAACTAATATGCCCATATCGTTTGTACCATAAGGAGGTTGCTTCTTTTGTGGTGGCAACCAAGGCAACATGAGGTGTGAATTGAGGGCATCTAAAGCAAACAATCCATGTTTATATGAAGCAGTTACAATATGTTTAACATTTTTGGTAATAAAACAAAACTTTTGTCATCAGCAAATTTAAAATCAACCACCAAATTTGTATCCAATATTTGTGGAACTAACAACAAATTAGTGGCTAATCTTGGTACATAAAGTACCTTTTCAAGTTGACACTGTCCATCTAGATGAGTAACCAAGACATCACCTACTCCTTTCACTGGATAGGTCTTATCATATGTAATTGTGATAGGTTTACCTTATTTTGCTTCAAAAGTATCAAACCATACCTTATCTCCTATGATGTGCTTGCTTGCACCTGAATCTATGTACAAAATATTATCTTTTTGTTTGAAATTAGTTTGAGTCATTAGCACTTTGTGTGCTTACTTCGAGTCTAAATCTAATTCTTTAATAGCAACATGACTTTTTTGTTGTCAGTATTTAAGACATGGTTTGTATTGTCCTTTCTTATTTGGTGGTTGACAGTTCTTATCACCTTTGTTGGAAGAGTTGTACCAACATTGTTTTGTATCTTGGCTTTCTTTCTCATAAATGTGGCAGTAACTCTTTTGATTTTGAGGTGACTTTTGTGAAGAGGTTGAGGTGATAGAACCCTTGGATGAAGAACCCTTCTAAAAAGAACCTCATTTCTTGTATCCATATTTCTTAGAAATGAGTGCACTATTGGACAATTGGTCTTGTAGGTTGTTGGTAGCTTCTTCTTGTTGCAATAAATTAACCAACTCGCAAAAAGAGACTTTTTTATTGGACACTTGAAAGGAAGTCACTGGCACTCTAAAATAATATGGTAAAACTCTTAGAATTGTGCAATTTAAAAGTTTATCGTCCGCTTTCTCTCCCATTGCATACAATTTTACTCTCAAATTAGCAACTCTACAAAGTTATACCTAGATACTTTCTTCATTGTTTATGCTTAGAGTGTGAATCTAGGATTGAAGGTTAAGAATTGTTGCTTGATTATTTTCTTCATAAATGGTGGTCAAATTATCCCATGCATCTTTGGCAGTTTTGGATTCACAAATATGTGGTTGAATCTCACCAGTAGTGGCAAGAACTATGACCATAAGTGCTTTGGAATTTGCCTCGTAATATATTTTTCTTTCATCATCTTAAACTTTTGGGCATGTGACTATGCCAGTCATGATGTCCCATAGCTTTTCAATTTTCAATATGATCTGCATATTTTTCTTCCATGGACCAAAATTCGAACCTTTTAAGAGCTGAGAATCTAAAAGATAGACCTTTGAAATGGACATTATGAGGGTTCCTTATATCTCCAAATAGTCCCCATTTCTATATATCGCTAGGTCTTTATACCGAAAATTTTGATATACCTACCCTTCCTATATATTCGTCGATATGTGGAAGAAGTTAATCCTCTCTATATAAGTGGTTGTACATGAGAGAGACCTTAAGGTACTGAAAGTCGAATGGTAAGTGGTACATAGGTAGTACTGAAAGGGAATCACTTTGTTTTTTACACCTAATTAGAATGATATATGCATGCATGGGCTATAACTTCCCCTAAACACTTTGGATAAACCTCCTATCAGGATTTACGTCTAACAACAATAGTGATTAAGATAATGATAGAGTGAATATAATAAACTAGGATTTCTTTATTTCTCCCTGGTGATTTATAGGTATAGACCCCATATGTCATTGTTGTAGCTATGTTAGGCGCTAAACATAGTAGCCCAATAATTACAACATTACTTGTACGTGTGGACCAGAGGCATCGTAATTACCAAACACTGCCTTATACAAGTTGCATAAAAATAGGGTAAAAATATGAGGTCTTTTTGTTACCACAAAGTAATGCATTAAACAATAAATTAAATGCATGCAATCATTCACAATGCCCATAAATTTATTGTGTTTCTAAGGTGTTAATTTCCACTGAAAAAACACCTTTTACAATGCCAACTTTACAATAATTTTGATGTATATAATTGCAAAATGAATTGAATTTTACCCCTTTAAAATTATTTAATTAAATAAACTAATAAATCAAATAATTATTTGATTTGACTAATTAATTAATTATTTAAAATATATATTTAATTAACTAATTTAGATTATAAATAAATTTAAAAAATTAAAATAAAAAGAAAGAGTCAAGGGGATTTGAACTTGGTACCTATCGATCACCAACTTTATCTACCACGCGCTAACCAATGGATTCAAGCAGGTCTCAAAATATGTGAGAAGATATATAAAATGCTTCTCCCCTAAACCTTCACACATAACACAACTTGGCCTCTCCAGGAAACTCTAGGTGATAGTGGTTGGTCGAAATTGTTTCGTTCAATAAATACCTATGTGGTGTCTAGCTTCTCAAAAGGCACGTTCAAAAACTTGTGTGCTCAAATAGGAGTGGAGGGCCTATTCGAACCTAAAGCAGATGGAGGTCTTGTTCGAATTGAAAGCACATTGAATCAATGTATTTGTATTGTAGACTGAGTGTGTTGCACGCTTGTAGACACGCACCTGCTCCTACGCAAGAGCATTGCATGGGATGTGCTTGCATGCTCCTACGCCTTACGCACATGTAAGATGCAAGGTGTCATGCCCCTACGCTCCTATTGCAGGGGGTGCTGAGTGGCTTGCTCTCCTGCTATATTTTTTTAGCCTATTACATATAATCAAGCAAACTATTCTCACCCAAATCCCCAAAAGATCAAGGCTTCATTATGATACCAATGTTGGAAGCAAACAATTTTATTCATGCAGAATTAATATTTATAAAATGCCAAAGGCTATAATTAGCTTGTAACAATGTGGTACCTAATCCTACCAACCCAACTAACTATGGCGTACAAAATATTCCAACTAACTATAGGTTGCTAAAATAATTTGTGCATATTGGCTTCTAGACTATTAACTCATTAAGCACTTATTTATTTTCTAAGAACATTTTAACTAAATAATGTAATAAATCAAATATCCTAACAGTGTACCCTTACCTAAGGTGGATATGGCTCTAGTTAATGAATCAGGTCATTCAATGGAGTAAATCATTGCCAAGGATGGGGAGAATCCATTTATAGTTCCTTCATATTCCCTAATTGATTGAGAGAATTCTTGAATGACATAATTATGTTCCTTCTCTATACGTAAGAAACATATAGTCTTTGAAATAAAACATGGCTAAGCATTCAGTTATAAATTTAAACTCAACTTGTATCATTCACGGAGTGAACTATACCTTTTGAAAAACTAGTGACTTGAGTTCCTTTGAGAATATTAGTGTATAATATAATTGGTTGAAAGTGAGGTCATCCATTCATCCATTTGCATTCCTTGCACATCAATTAAAAATATTCAAAATGAGATTAGTTTTAGACATAATCATTGGATTTGTTCAATTTGATCATCCTTGAAAAACTCATGCAATAACAAATTTGGAAGTTGCTTTTGTAATGAATTTTGAATGGATCTCTAAATCTTCTCTTTGGGGCCAATACTTTAAAAATATTTACAATATTTACAAGGTATTAAGCCTAAAAAAATATTATTTTGGGGTATTACTATAAGCATTTAGATATGTGTTTTTCACAATGAAGTTGTGGTAAAAATATTACTACATCGTGACTACGTTCTAGGTGATCTTGCCTACTATGATAAATTAAATTAGAATATTCAATTTTTTTTTTTTAAAGCGAAAAACCCCTTGCGGGGCCACCTTGGTCTGAGAGACCACGAACAGAGGTTTCTAGGGGCCACCTTGGTCTGAGAGACCACAAACAGAGGGTTCTACACCGTCAAAGTCACTTGGGATTCACACCCGACCCTGCCCGCACCAACATTATCAATTGGATTTTAGATACCCAATTCAACTTTTTGTAGGGTGGAGATTTGAACTTGGAACCTCCCTTGGAGGATTGCCCTCTCCTCTCCAACTCACCTACAACAACTGAGTTTAGAATATTCAATTTTGTTCCTTATGATATGAAGTCTTTAGATGAAGAATAAAGAAGAATGAAATATGGTCAATGTACAAATAATCAAATAGTGAGAAGTGATCCAAATATTTTACCTACTACTTATAGGAAAAAAAATGCTCAAGATGAGTATAACAAAAAAAAATAGGTTTTTAATATAAGCTTTTTGATATGATTTTTTACGATGTAGAAGTGTTAAGGAATACTGAATTTTGACTACTTTCTAGGTACTCATTCCTACCACAATAAATAAACATTGATTATTCATTTATATTCTTGTTAAATCAAAAAAATGATATTGACTTTTAATTTAATTAATAATGCACCCCAATCTTGGCCTTTCAATAGTTCATTGGATGAAAGGGCCTATGGCTTCCTCCAACATCTAGATTTAGGCTAGATACCCATTCTCCTTGGTAATTCCTACTCTAACCTACTCTTATTGCATCAAATTAAAATGCATGAAAAGTATATTTTGAAGTTTAAACGTGCAATGAATTCAAGATAAATATGGTCGTAGCTAGAACAAGTGTGTCATCAATCAACACATGATTATTCAAATAACAACAATAATCTCATTCAACTAATATAAAATTGTAAGGTGAATGAAAAGATGGGAAAAAATGATATGCCTTAGTCACCATGCATTTCATGGTCTAGGAGGGAGTGCCACTAATGGAAAGCAAAGGAATTATCATTTTTCTTCCAATTTCATGAATTATAAAGCATAATACAGGTTCCACATAGTGCAGGTTTGGTTTCTCATGGCCAAAAGATGTTTACAATGGATCCCATGACTCTTATGTATAGTTGGAGTTTACCCCTAAGTTACCTAGAGTGAGAAACTATTAATCCTATTAAAGTAGATATTTTGGGGAATATCTAACAAAGTGATGTAGCTCCCAATATTATGTACCTCTATATATATCTTTAAAAGTCTTATAATGTTTCTAAAATGAGTTATAGTGCCACTATATGCCATATGTTACTTTCTAAAGATTCCTCTTATGATCCATATCTTTATTTTTACCCCTTCACAAGTCTCAAGTGATTTGCTTCAGGAAGTGAGTGAATCACTCCACTTTGTTAGTGATTCACTAGAATTTTCTAGTGAATCACTTTTGCAAGCCAATAAGTCCATTTTGCTAATGGATAAATCAATCAAAATTTATACGTGAAACAACATTTGAGCAAATCATCCCACCTTGGAGAATTAACCAAATTATATCAATTTTGTAAACTTTTGTTGTTTTAATTGTTGTTAATTGGTTTGTAAAATACATTTTTGCATGACTAATTCCTTAGGCTATGTATTCTCCAGATAAAGAATAAAGAAAAATGAAATATTAAAAAATGTATAAATAATCAAATAGTGAAAAGTAAGCCAAAGATTTTACCTACTAACTATGGACCAAAAAATGCTCAAGATTAGTCTAGAGATAATAAGATCATCATGGAGGACCACTTTATTGATTAAGTAATTTGATCCAAAACCATGGAATCTTAGACCACTTTCAATCTTCTCAAACCTTTCTTCAAATTGCTAAAATTCATGATACTTTTTAAAAACATTATGAATAATACATTCACCACAATCATTTGTAGAAAAGGGAAGAAGAGCAAAATAAAAGACTATATAGAAGAAAATAGAGAAAGATAGATAAACAAAATACATTGAGATAACTTATGGAAGTAAAAAAATGGTGTGCATGAACACCTCATGATCTCATATATCACAAACTAATTCAATGGATTAGACACTAGGGGGTATTTATAGTGATACCAAATCATAATTAAATGTTAACCTCAAGTTGACTTAACTTGAATTGAAGGTTGAATTACAAAATGATAAATATATTAAACCCTTTAATAAATGTTAACTATAGTGGTTTAACTAATATCACTAAGGGTGAATACATCAAAACTACCCATAGGCTTACATAAAGATGCTCATAGGCTTACTTAGAAGAATACACATAGTTTTTTTGTTTTTGCTTGATAATAAGGGGTTGTACTCAGGTCCCCCATCCTTGAAAAATTACATCTCTCTTAGTTAGAGCTTGAGAGTTTACAAATAGATATGTTTTTCATCTCAATTGAGATGCTATTGCTAGAAATCTACATCATTTTACATAAAATATCTGAATTCTTGATTTTCCTTTTTTGGATATTTTCAAATCCCTGTTTGAATACAATTACTCCAGAATTTAGCATCTTTCTAGACATTTTTCTATAGCAACCTTCATAATGCCAAAACTTCACCTCTACTATCTATGCCTTGCATCTTAGTATATTAATATTTTCAAAACATCGCACTATCATAGTATGCTTTACCAAATTATGGATTGCTAGTTTCCTTCTTGAAACACAAGTGCAACCACAAAAAATATAATAAATAGCCTAAATGAAAACACATTATTGTTACAAAATAAAAAAGATATTACCAATGGAAAATATTAAAGTAAAACTTAATCATTAATTGATTTAGGCAATCAACATTTTTTGTCAGCTTCAACTAAACTTTCTACTTCCTCTAACCATGGAAAGAAGAATTTAACTTCACGATCCTCAACCAAAACCCCTCTATTGGTTAGCTTATCTGCACATTTTTTTCCTTCCCTTAATATATGTGTAAACCTAATTTCTTCAAACTCTTTATCAAGATCTTGAATTTCCACAATTATCTCTTGTATGTTCCATGGAGCCTTTGCTTTCCTCAAAATTGCATTTATTACTATGATATAATTGCCTTCCATCCATACTCTATTCCATTTCATTTGCTTACATAATTTTAACCCTTCTAAAGCTGCCCAAGCTTCAGATTCATTATTTTTCTTAAATCCACTATTGACAGCATAATGAGACAAAATTGTTAGTCTTACAATGGCACTGAGAGGGGGGGGTGAATCAGTGCAGCTATTTAAAACTTAAAACTTTAACTCTTAAATCCAAAACAAATGAATGCTAAAACTAGAAACAGCAAGTACCACAAGAGAGCATCACATAACACAAGATGTAACGAGGTTCACCAGTTTTGGCTACTCCTCAAACTAGACTGCTTGGACTCCCATCCAAATCCAACCATTGCAAAGCACCAACTTTACAATCAATTTACTAGCATCCACTCGGAAGGAGCACCAACCCCTAATTTACCAGCACCAACTGGAAGGAGCACCAACCCCTGATTCCAAGCACCAACTTGGATTTCTATTTTCAATTTTGATTGACATAAAAATGCCTTCTGTGTTACAAGACCCTCACTGGTCTAGCTTAACTCAAATCAATCTCATGGAAGCATACACTCTTTTACAGTTCTACCTTATGCACACTTACAACCCTTTCATATGGCTTGCTCTTGCAGCTCTTCACAGCTCCATCACAACACTGTTATTATCTCTTACAGCATACTTGCTTTCTTTTAACAACCCATAACACTATCCTTCTTACAACATACTTCAAGTTGTTTTTCAATCCAGTACTATCTCTCTATTCTTCCGCAACACTCTTTCCTCACCGCTCTTATCTCTCAGCAGTTCTCTCTCTCACTTGACCAACCCTTTCTTTCTTTGGCTTTTTCTTATATATGTTTTTTTCCACACACGAGCTAAAACCTTACGGTTCATTCTTACCGCTCTGCTTAATGCATGCTCAGCCCGTCTTCTCTGCACCCTGACAGCTTTTCTGTTTATTTCGGCTCTGACAACCTTTCTGTTTATTTCGGCTCTGACAGCCTTATCTGTTTATTTCGGCTCTGACAGCCTTATCTGTTCATTTCGGCGTTCTCTCTTCCTTGTCAGTGGCACCTTCCCTCTTTATGGCTACATGTCATTTTAAACAATATTTTTCATCTTAAAACCCTAGTCTTTTGTAACTGCCATTAACACGCATGCAGCCTATACTATCTGTGCTTTCTCGGCTTTTGTATTTTTATTGCAATATATTATATTTTATTACGGCCCATACTTTTTGTATTTCTCATTTCCCTCGCTCTTACCGCCACACCGCGCACCCTACTACAGTTGTCTTATTATAATAATACATTATGCATGCTCTTCTTCAGATTTTTTCGGCCACTGTAGATTCTGTCAGTTTGTTACACGTGTAGCATTTATGTAACCCCACCTGTAACAGATCTTGTTTTGCTGCAAGATTTTATTTTGCAACTGTCCCTATGTATGCTTCTTCGGCTTGCTATCGCGAAAACCTTACATGTTGCGAAATCGCGACATACTCTGCTTTCGTACACTCTACTTCGCAAGCACCAGCGAAAACATGACATGTCACGAAATCATGACACTTTTCGCCTTATTGACCTCTTCTTGGTATGCACCCGCGAAAATGGAACACGTCATGAAATCGCGACACCTTTTTCTCTCTCCTCTTTCCTTCGCTTTCGCCCATGAAAATGGAACATGTCGCGAAATCGTGACATCTTTTTCTCTCTCCTCTTTCCTTCGCTTTCGCCCGCGAAAATGGAACATGTCGCGAAATCGCGACATCTTTTTCTCTCTCCTCTTTCCTTCGCTTTCGCCCTTGAAAATGGAACATGTCGTGAAATCACAACATCTTTTTCTCTCTCCTCTTTCCTTCGCTTTCGCCCGTGAAAATGGAACATGTCGCGAAATCGTGACACTTTTCGGCATGCACTAGCAAAATCGAAACATGTTGTGAAATCGCGACATCTTTTTCTCTCTCCTCTTTCCTTCACTTTTGCCCGTGAAAATGGAACATGTCACGAAATCGTGACATCATTTTCTCTCTCCTCTTTCCTTCGCTTTCGCCCGCGAAAATGGAACATGTCACGAAATCGCGACATCTTTTGCATCCGTACAACTCTCTCTTCATGCACTAGCAAAATTCCAACATGTAGCGATATCGCTACATTTTTGTTCCTTGCACTTTCTTTTGCTTCGGCCTCCGAAAATCCAACATGTAGCGAAATCGCTACACTTCTGTTCCTTGCACTTCCAACTTTGCTTCGGCCTGCGAAAATCCAACATGTAGCGAAATCGCTACACTTCTGTTCCTTGCACTTCCAACTTTGCTTCGGCCTGCGAAAATCCAACATGTAGCGAAATCGCTACACTTTTGTTCCTTGGCGCTTTTTCTCTGAACATGTCACGAAATCGTGACAGTTTTTCTTGAGCCTTCTCTCTCCTCGGCTATGTCGCGAAATCGCGACAGAAAACATGTCACGATATCGTGACAGTTTTCCAGCTTTTTCTCTCTCCTCTTTTTTGTCGCGATATCGCGACAGTTTTCTAACTTGTCTTTTTCTTTGATTTTCTAAAACTGGGCCACTTCTGTCTTCTTGGAAATTTACTGTACCTATTTTGACTAACCTCTAAACATCTGTCCACTGTATCAACTGATCTATCTATTGACTTCTGCACTCCTGTCCATTGCATCAACCGATCCTTTGTCTGTGTTGATAATAATGACAATACTTTGGCTGCACCTTACTCATCAAATAACTCTTGTCCATCACCTTGCTCATAAATCAACTCCAATCCATTGCATCAACTGATCAACCTGACTGTGTTGACAACAATGACAATACTTTGGTTGCACCTTGCTCATCAAAAATCTCTCCTCTATTATTTCTAATTATTCCTCCTCCTCCTACTGGTCCTGGATTTCCTTTATATGCTCCATCAAAATTCAATTTAACCTACTCCATATCTGGTGGTTTCCACTTTATATTCTTTAACTTATTTTTACTTCTCTTGTACCCAACATCATAATTCCATTTAATGACTTGACTCCATCTATCAAGATTATCTGCTTCCAAATTAGCAATTGGGTAAGTTTATAGAGTTGGTTTAGACTCCTCTATGGCTAAACATATATTCTATTTCATTACCTCTAAATTGCTTTCCTTTTATTTAAATATTCTTCTATTCCTTTCTAGCGATATAGTATAAATTATTGTATATTTTTATATATCCCATATTGTCTGTAAAGCCTCACTTTTATAAGTGCTATGTCATTGCTTTAACCAATATTTAATCCTATTATTCATCACCATGCATTTATCAAACATATTAATAATCCATTGCCATAGATTCTAAACTATTGAGCAATGTCCCAAGATATGGTCAATACTCTTCTCCTCCTTATTATAATAAACACATTAAGAGGGGCCATGAAACCCCCTTTTCATAAGGTTATCCTAGGATAAAATTCTTCTATGACCTACTAGCCAAACAAACATTTTGACTTTAGGAATGATTGAGCTATCCAAAATATCTCTCCAAATTCTAGTGACATTATTATTATGTTGGTGTTGAACATTATATCCATTTCTTGTTGTGTATTCTCCTGGGCTATTCAACTCTCAAATCAATTTATCCTTGAGACCCCTTGAAATAATCACAATTGTTATCTTACTACTCAATTGCCTCCTAGCATCAATGTCTTGTATACTTATAAAAAAATCTTCTTTCCATTTGTATATCCTTCTCGATCCTTGTACAAAATGTTTGAAACCCTATCACCATATCTGTCTTGAAGTAATATCATCCAAGGATTCAAAATTGGATCTAAATTGAGTGGTTTTTTATCACAAGTATCCATCCAAATAGAATTGTTTTCTCCAGTTCCCACCACCCATCTTAAACCTTTAATCATAAGGTCAATAGATTTTTTTTTAAACCATTCCAAAGAGCATAGCCATTTTGGAGAGAGAATGTAGTAAAAATTAAACTTGGGTTATTGGGATCAACATACTTAGAAGAATTCTCACCCATTGTCTTTGACTCTCTTTGTACAATCTCCAGATAAATTTTCCCCTAAGAGCTAAGTTTGCATCTATAAGAGCTCTTAAACCAAGACCTCCCCTAGTTTTGTCATCACACAACTTGCTCCATTTCACCAAAGGAAAATTCCTTTTATCATATAAACCTGACCATAAAAAGGATCGTATAATAAAGATTAAACTTTTTTCAACTAATTTTGGCATAGAAAATAATGACATATAATATGTTGGAATGGCTTGTAAGATTGACTTAATTAACTACACTCTTCCTGCTAACGATAACCATCTACCTTTCCAAGTTGGAAGTTTATTTTGAAATTTACTAATAATTGGATTCCATAAATCTATCCTCATTCTCCCCTCAAATAAAGACATCCCTAGATAACATGTTGGAAAATTTACCTCCTCCATTTGAAGCAACCTATAAATTCTTGCTTTGATATTAGGAGGAGTGTTAAGGAAGTAAATTTTGGATTTAGTTCTATTGTTTTTTGCCCTGAAGCTCTTTCGTACTCTTTTAAAAATTTATTCAAAGCTCTAGCCTCATTTATCCTTGCCCTTTCAAAAAGGGTTGTATCATCTACAAACTTTTGATGGGTGATGTTATCGATGTTATTACTAACCTTAAGTCCATTAATAAACCCATCTTTGTAAGCCTTCTTTAAGTTCCTACTCAAAACTTCTGCTATAATAATGAACAAATTAGGAGATAAAGGATCTCTTTGTTTAAGGCTTCTATTGGCTTTAAAATATTTTGTCACTAACCCATTGACCAACACTGAATAAGAAACTGTAGAGACACAAGCTTTAATCCATCTAACCCATTTCTTCCCAAAATCAAACTTATCTAAAACTACAAAAATAAAATCCCAATTAACCCTATCATAGGCTTTACTCATATCAAGTTTTATGATCATAGCCTTCTATTTTTTTGAAGTTGTTGAATGTATAACTTCATGAGCTACTATGATCCCATCTAGAATTTGTCTCCCTTTCACAAATCCTCCTTGCTCCTCTGAAATTATGTTGTCTAACAATGGCCTTAATCCATTCGCCATCACTTTGGAAAAAATATTATATGTCATATTACATAGGCTTATGGGTCTAAAATAATCAAACAATTTGGCATCCTTCTTTTTTGGAATTAGGGTAAGATAAGTTGCATTTATTTTATAAGGAATGTATTGTTTTACCCTAGACTGTTCCACAACCACCAATAAAGAATCCTTCACTATATCCCAATTATGTTGGTAAAAATATGTAGAGATCCCATCTGGACCTAGGTATTTATCCTTATTAAAAGAGAAAAGAGCTAAATGAACTTCTTCTAGAGTAATAGGCTCCATCAGTTTCCTATTGTCTTCATTTGTTATAACCGAAGGAACATCTTGAAGAATTTTATCATTAAGAACTTCGGTCTCCTCTGAACCTAAAATATTTTGATAAAATGACTTTGCCTCTTTTCTAATTTCACTTTGATCTTCAATCCAAACTCTTTCTATTGATTTAATTCTATTAATTCTAGAAAATGATCTTTGTACTATAGCCATCCTATGAAAAAATTTATATTCTTATCTCCTTCTTTTAACTAAGTTTATCTTGATTTTAATCTCCAGAATTTATCTTCCTTACTCAAAATATTATGATATTCACTAAGCAACTCCCTTTCCTCTGAGTTTGTATTATTTTCATCACCTTTTTGGAATTTTGATAGTTTTTCTTTTAGTTCTTCTTTCTTCTCAAAAATGTTTCCAAAGATGTTCTTGTTCCATTCTTTTAATCTAGATGTCATAGCTTTAATTTGGTTTGGAAGAGCATACAACCCACCATTACCTAAAGAATTTCATGTTTGAGCTATCATATCAACAAATTGAGGATGGTCTTCCCACATCTGCTCATATTTAAATATGATATTTTTTAATTCACTTACCACCATTTTAACTCTTATTGGCCAATGATCTGAACCAATGCTTGTTAAGGTATTAGTTTTAGAACAAGTTCCTTCATCAAGCCAATGATTTGAGAGAATGCATCTATCTAATTTTTTTGCTATTAGGTTTTGGCCTCTCCTGTTGTTGGCCCAAGTATAGTTGTCTTCTTCAAACTCAACTTCCCATAGATTGTTGTTTTTAATAAAAGCTGAGAAATATTTCATACTTTGCGTGAATTTCCTAATTCTCCCAAATTGTTTGTGTAGCTTGGTTATGACATTAAAATCTCCAATGATCATGAATTGGGTTACTTGGTCTTTACTTCTCATAAAGGCTTAAATCCCTCTCCAAACTTCTAATCTACCTGAATGAGTTGTAGGTCCATAGTCATTGATAAGGATGAAGCGAATATCTGCAAAGTAGTAAGTGACTAAAGAGGCTATCAGAGGCTATCCAATACCTAGTTTTATGAATGGTTACACAAGAGGTTCTAGAAGGATTCCAACAAGTTAGAATTCCCCCTGTTGCTCCTTCAGAATCCATAGCATCCCATTCACATCTTGCTCAAACTGCTTTCATAGTTTTTGAAACTTCTTATTTTGTCATTTTAGTTTTGTAGATACAGAGAATATCGGGTTTATTACTTAAACATAGGTCCCTAATACACCTATGCTTTGAGGGGGCATTATCACCCCTTATATTCCATGAGATGATAATCATGTCTCATTAGGGGCTTTTGGCCCCTCTTGTGTATTACCAATATTATTTTGTTCTTTGATATAGAGAAGTTCAACCAACTTTGTTTGTGTTCCTTTCTAATAAACATAGGCTTATATATATATATATTTCTTGTAGGCTTACATAGAAGGATCCCATATTATTACACAGAGAATGCTAAAATACTTACATAGAACTTGCTTATAGGCTACATCAAGAGCACCTATAAACATTTTACCACTATCAACCTTGGCCTAATAAGGTAAGATTACAAATATTTAAGCACCCCCCATTTATAAACTAATGGACCATGTAGATAATATATTATAGATGGTACATCTTTCCCCATATTTTTTGATAATGGTATATGAAATGGATTAACCTCTTTATAAACATGAAGTTGTGACTCCACCTCCTAGACAAAGATGTTAAGCTTCTCATGAGAGGATCTTCAACATGCAATATGGTGACCATAATCTACACTCTAATATCAAGAGAAAGAAGTTGAATCATGAAATAATAGATAGGTCTCTAAATATTCAACCCTAATGTCTATAGTGGGACACATAGGAACAAGGTGTACCTTGTGTTGACCATCCAAAACCTACTCTTGTAGCCAAAATATTACCAACCACCACACTAATGGGTTGTTGGAGTTAAAGACTACACTATGTATTAGACATGGAAAAGAGGTAAAATGTGAGAGAAGGAGAGGTGTACAAAAATATAAGCAAAGAGAATTGAACTCTTAATCTCTCAAACATAATGTAGATGACTAATTGCTATACCAATGAGCTTAGTTGGAATTAGATATATGGTACTCCTTAAAAGCATAAAATCTTAAGGGTTATGATAAAAGAAATGATAGAAAATAAGTTTTGAACGAATTACCTTGTTGCAAAATAAGGGCTTTATTATACTTGCACTAGTTGAGGTAACAAGGAACAATGTTGGGTCTTATGATGCATAATCAGTCTAAAAATATTACAGATTACTTTAACTAGAAGGAAATACAAACCAAATTCAAGCTTGCTACCTATGTAGATTTGAACCATACACATGCTAGATGTAAGTAAGTTTACCAACTAACATGCAAATGGGTCTATGAGAGTTAATATTGCACCGATGTTAAAGAGGAGAATTCCAACTAGGTCCAATTAATAGAAAAATAAAACTCCCACTAAATAGTTATAGGTCCTTAAACTGATATAACCATTCTACAAAGCTCAAAAAATTATATAATCAAAAAAATTGGCCCAAATTACTTATGTATGAAAAAGCTATGGCCTTTAAAACTTCAGGCATATCAGTATTAATATTTAAAAATACCTTATGAAAATGATGGACCAACTAGAAATTATCGTGTGTTATTAGATGCTTGTTGTGTTTTGTCGATGTCACCCCTCTCATTGAACTCCCAATTAGAAAAAACATCAAATAAACTACTGACACTTGGCATAATAGGATTGGCTATAATTTATATGCAAGTAAAAAATAGTGTGGTCATTGCACTATTAGAAATAAAATGCATAGGAATCGAACTCAAGATCTCCTATGTGCAACGCCTTCCCAACTGATACAACTATAATATTAGAGATTATAAATATATATACAATATATGATGTAGAACAAATGTTGAGTTGTTAAGATACTTGCTTAAAAAATATTTGGCTTGAGCCAAACTCAAGACTATACAAGGACTATTCAACAATCTTATCACTACATCATAGTATAGATGCAAATACCTTTGCTCTATTTAGTAGGAAAAGAGTGTGTGTTTGTCTTAAAAACAATAAGTGGCATCCCCATTGAAACTAACCATTGACTAATTACAAAGGTGATGATTTCCTATGTCACGTTTAGACCCTTAGAACTCCATCAAGATAAGAAACTAACCATTGTTCCAAGCTATAGTATTGAAACCAACAAATCCAATATTTGTAGATATTCTAAAAGAAGGATTTAATGGAGATGAAAAAGTCATAATACAAAAATTCAAGAGGTAAATAATTGAACCCATGACATACCCATAGTGAAACACCTAATGCTAACTAAAGCATATGCCCACTAGTTGAGGGTCAACACTTTCGTTAAACTTAAATCATCTCCCAAAAGAATTTAAAAAGTTCTATTTACACCATACAAATGTAAACATATAATTTTCAAATTGACAACAAGAAATTGAAATGGAAATATCTTACCATTGTACTATAATCATAACCATGGCATCCCCCATAAAAAAATATTAAAAGTATAATCACATTAGAGATGCCAAACTTCTAACTCGTCCCCATTCACACCCGTGCATGTTTTTTCTATAAATCAAGAATTTGTTTTTGGAATATTCTTTTTTTAGTTTAAAATTTAATATTTTCAAAGCAAATATGTAAATATTCTTCAAAAGTAGAAACATACGTCAAGGAGGTAAAATTTATTGGCTTTTAAGCCATATTATCTCATGTCCTAATATTTTATATCTTGAGTAGTCTCAAATATAAGAGCAATCAAAATATTATATGGCCAACATTATTCAAAATAATATTTATTTATTTATTATTATTATTTTAATTTTACATGGTGGAATTGGTAGCCGCCACAATGATCCGGGTATGCTATCCATTTTTATGGCTGCCATAGTTTTCTACGTTGTTCACCCAGAAGCCACCACATAGTACTCGAGCAGTCCATCCCTATAACCACCATGCCACAATCATTTTAAACCTTTTATGTCGATAAAAACACTAGGAAAGGGACAAGCGTTCAGTCCGATGAGGCCCAAGATTTGGACCTTGGACCTCTGCCCCACTTACGGGGTTTGGCTAAACCAATTGGTCTACACCTTGGACCTAATAACAATAATATTTATAAAAAAGACAAAAAATTGAATATAAATGGCCAAAATCATTCATGTAATAACATGAAGAAAACTTACAATAGAATTGCTCAAAATATACATACAAGCTAATGCTTGAATGTGATCCTTATAGATTCTTTTGATATACAATACATGGAGTATTTTTCCATAATATAGCCTTACAAATATATCCAATGGCATTAGCTCAACTGGTTAGATTCCTCGACTTTGAAGGAGAAAACCAAGATTCAAATCTTGCCAAAGGATACATGCTTAAATAGCCAAATTATTGTAATACCACTCTGCGGTGATGATGTAATATAGGTGGGGTCTGTTTCAATCCCATTAGAAAAATTAAACTATAAATCAAATATATATTTACAACCTTACAAATATGACTCTTCATGTACTTGACTATTGCTCTCCTCACATATCTAGGAGATGCATCTTTTCCTATTCCATGCATAATATAAATCCTCTCATGTCTTTTGGCTTCTCATCTTGCCACTTGTATACATGACTCTTGACTCTCTATTTACTTGCACACTTCTATATGACACACTTCTACATGCACACCTAATACATGACACTTGTGCACTTTCTCACATTACATATTTGCACACTTAATGACACTTGTGCACTTTCTCTCATTACACACTTGCACACTTACATGACATTTGTGCATATCCTACACATAGACACTTAGATAAAAGGGAAATATAAATCACACTCCTAAACTATAGACTCAAAACCTATTCTAATATCTACATTGTACCATAGGTACCATGGGGATACATTATAATGTACCAAATAATGTAATATGATCCAACACCCCCTTGTATTACATTATTTGGTTATTGAAGACTTTAGTCTTCAATATTTATCTTCATCTTGGATCTTGTGTTCATCCACTGCCTCTATTTGTAGTTTCTACTTGGATTATGCCTGATCCATCTTTTTATTTCCTATCATTTGAAGAAATCAAACAAATCATATTTAATTTATTTTTTATGACAAAGACAATCTAATATTCCTTTTGAGAAACCCATAGTGTCAAGAGAAAATATTCCATCTTTCAGTGAACCCATTAATTCAATTTTGTTTTGTTTTCTTATGACACATTTTTTGTTTCTATTTATGAATTTAAATTCCACTATTCTTCCTTTTCCAACTAATTGAGCAATAGATATAAGATTAATAGATAACCTTGGAACATATAAAACATCATCTAGCACAAAATCTGAAAAAGGTATGCTAGGTATAATTTTTCCAGATCCTTGAACATAATAAATCTTATTATCTACAAATCTTAGTGGATCATTTGGTTTGACATCCAATGATTCAAACCAATGCAAATTTCCAATCATCTGATAACTGACTCTTGAATCAATATACCTTATGTCATTTTCTTTCCTCAATCTTTGATGGAATTTAAATGTTTTGATTTTATATCTATGATAGAAGTTTTGAAAAAACCTTCTATTATTTTGTTCCTTGAATTCAAAAGACTAACTTTGAAATCTTCTTCTCATAGAATATGGTTCTTTATATGTATTTTGAAGATTTTTCTTATTATGAGAATGTTGTGATGCTCCTATTCTTCTTTGTCATTTATCCATTTTCAAATCTTTTGATTCCTTTGAAGTTGAAATCCTTTTTACTCCAAAGTTAAATATTCAATAATTTCCATAGTAAAAAATTTTAAATATATTTCAAAGATAAATTTTCAAATTCTTTGAACTAGTAAACCTTTTATCTCTCTAACAATTAAATTTGCAAATTTTCTAAATTATTCAAATTTCAAATTTTCTTTTTGGAGTAGAAATCGTGATCTCTCTAAAATTCAATATTTATCAATTTTTTCAAAAACCAAATTTTTGAAATAAATTGCAAATATACAAATTTTCAATATTTCAAAATATTGAGATTGAATCCTTTTTAACTCCCACCTTCTAAATTTTTTAATTCAATGTGGTAGAATTCCTTTTTTTTCCACCTTTAATTTAAACTTCCTAAGGTTCTTAAATCTCCAAATATTAACCTTGGTACTATATCCATGCATCAACTAATAATAAGGTAAGATTCCTACCTCTGATTTATCTTGTCAAATTAGGTCTTTATTTGACCATGTCACGTCAAGAATATAATGTGTTACAATGTAACCTTCTTTGAAAGTGCTTTGATTAATGCTCACACCAAGGTACTCAATGAATATACTCAGCTTCTCAAAAACCATTCTCTACTACACTCCTACCAATTGTACCTTTTACACATTAGAGAGACACTTGGCTCAACTTTGGATGAATGCAAATGATGTGCTTTTGATTTTGGATGAAAACATTTCACTTTCATCTTTACCAAAACACTAGATATATTTGTTTTTAGTAACAAATATTGAATTCTAATATAGCGAATAACAAAGGTTCATCACGACTCAGTTCATTACCAGGTTATAGGCACTAAATTCCTCCTCAAATGGCTCGAATTAGGATGTTCTATTTTTGAATGCACAACTCAACTCATTATGACTCTAATGACATGGCTCAACATGTTCTATTATGTCTTGAAAATCTTGGTTCAACTCAACATTATTTGTTGCTTTACTAATTTCACCCACCTTCACAATAATCCGGTCATGAACTCTCCTTTTTTAATACATGAAGACTTTCCATTCTCTAATAATCTACTAGGTGTTGGACACTTCGTCCAATGCAATATTTATAGACTGCCCTCTAATAATTCTTAAGCTATTGGACACTTTGTCCAATGTAATATTTATGGACTTTTCATACTCCAATGGTGGTTTTTGAACCACTATAATACATGAGGACTTCCCATCCTCTAATAATCTACTAGGTATTGGACACTTTGTCTAATGCAATATTTATAGACTCTTAGTCCTTTAATAATCTGTAAGTTATTGGACACTTTGTCCAATGCAATATTTATGGACTTTTCATCCTCTAATGGTATTTTTTGAACCACTATAATCATTTTATGTGATTCTCCTATTTTCTAGAGAATACAAATAATATCAGGGTGACTTAGAATATTCCCTCATGTCCAACTTTCTTCAAAGTTGGCCCTTGTAAGTTGCTTCTGACTTGAGTCCTTGTCTTCACTAGTTTTAGAACAACATATAATGAAACATTTTTCAAATGTTTTCAAACTAAATGGAATCTTTATCATATATCAATTTGTAAATTCAAAATTTACAACAATATGAGTCTACGTTTTCTTCATGTGACTTAATATAAATTCACACCGAAGACTTCCTTCAATGCTAGCAATAGAGTCTACTTGAAGTAGCTTTGATACCACTATTGGATTTTAAGCTATATTATCTCAGGTCCCAATATTATAGATCTTGAGTAGTCTCAAATATAAGAGCAATCAAAATATTATATGGTCAAAATAATTAACATTAATAGTTATGAAAATAACAATATACTACACCAACAATGGTCCTTAAGGGTGGTTTTTAATCGCCCTTTTTTCAGTCGTCGGCTATGAGAATATCGTAAAAACATCTACAACATATGAGGACGGTTAAAAATTACCTCAAAAAATTGCCCTCTTAGGGTCTATTAGGGTGGTTAAAAACCACCTCATAAATCACCTTAGTTTATCACTATGGTGGAGGTTTAAAACCGTCCTCGTAGGGTCTGACGTTGGTTGAAGACAATATCCAATACCATTTGCCTGCATATTAAACATGGTTGAGAATACAAGCAAGAATATTGCTTATAACAAATTAAAAGATAAGATCAAACATTACAAAAAACTTGCTCTCATTGAAGAGCAAGAATGGAACAAATCTCATTCAGCACAAAGCCTTAGAATCCAATAAAATATTTAGTGGAATTAGAGCCATATACTTTTTTACTTGCATCTCCATATTTTCATGAGGGCATTGCCTAGGTGCTCTATAGTCCACTCTTCCTTCAATTTCCCCTCACAAAAAGAGAGACACGACACCTAATACTGCAATTGGAAATAAGAGGACCAAACACCCTTAATCAAAAGAGACTGATAGAGTCCCTTACCAACCGGCTACATTAACAATAAACCAAAAAATTAGGATATACACATCATTAACGAAGGGCAACAAATACATAATATTTTTGCAACATCCATTATAAATTTCCATGTCCCATCATATCCAATCAAAACTTGTTTCCTTGGGCAACAACAAGCCAATAAGACATTCATTAGGAAAAGGTGCAATGGCCAACATTTCACATGCCTCAACATAATAAGGAAGAATAAACAGTATCCGTGACCAAATCGAACTCCCTTAAGGGATTTTTACAACTCCAACACATTCTTGTTGCTTCAAATATGTAATAAATTATTTAAACTACAAATACAACATCCACAAATACATAGATTCTTATAAAAAATGGTAGATTCTAATCTCTCGATAATATGTGCATGTAAAATTGAATAGACATGCATATCCATTTTGATAGTGTTTTTACCCCTTTGTTATTGTCATCTCCAATGGATGGCACAAGCCGATAGACCTCCCTCTGTAGTCAAATAACAAAGAAATAATCATTATGATTTTTACTGATAGTTATGAATATATCAAAACTATCATACAATGCAACATCAAAAAAATTCAAATGCATTAACTACATATTTAGTCCTATTCATGTCAGCATAGACAAAGCATGCATCAAAAAGCTATAATGCATCTACTGCTACAAAGAAACCTTATCAAGAAGGCAATAGAGGTCATAATACAGTTAAAATTATAAAATATCACACATGCATGCAAGCTTCAAGAATTCTCTCTCCACATGATCATATTACCTAAATCATAAATCTTTAACTTAAGGTTGTCCTTAGAATATGACATATAAGCCTATGTAATATGGCATATATTTCCAAAGTGATGGTGAATCGATTACGACCACTATTAGATAAAATTATTTTAGAAGATCAAGGAGGATTTGTGAAAGGGAGACAAATTATGGACAAGATCATAGCAACTCATGAAGTTATGTATTCAACAACTTCAAGAAAAGAGAAATAAATGATCTTAAAACTTGATATAAGTAAGGCCTATGATAGGGTTAAATGGGATTTTATTTTTGTAGTATTAGAAAAGTTTGGATTTGGGAAGAAATGGATCAGATGGATTAAAGCTTGTGTCTCTACGGTTTCATATTCAGTGTTAGTCAATGGGTTAGTAATAAAATCATTTAAAGCCAAGAGAGGCCTTAGATAAGGAGATCCTCTATCACCATATTTGTTCATTATTGTGGCATAAGTTTTGGGTAGGAACTTGAAGAAGGCTTATAGATTTGGGCTTATAAGTGGACTTAAGGCTAGTAATAACATCAACAACATCACCCATCAATAGTTTGTAGATGATACAACCCTTTTTAAGAGGGTAAGGATAAACGAGGTCAAAGCTTTGAATAACTTATTAAAGGAATATGAAAGAGCATAAGGGCAAAAGGTTAATAGGACAAATAAAAAATTTACTTCCTAAACACCTTAGATAAAATCAAAGCAAGGATTTACTTCAAATGGTGGAGGCAAATTTACTAGCAACTTATCTACAGGTGCCCTTATTTGAGGGGAGTTTGAGGATAGAATTATGAAATCTAGTTATAAGTTCAAAATAAAATACTGGCATGGAAAGGTAGATGGTTATCGTTAGCAAGAAGAGTGCAACTAATTAAATTAGTCTTATAAGCCATTCCAACTTATTATATGTCCTTGTATACTATGCCAAAATCAATAGAAAAAAGTTTAGTTTTATTATATAGTCATTTTTGTGGTTAGGATTACATAATAAAAGGAATTTTCCTTTGGTGAAATGGAGTAAGGTGTGTGATGATAAAACTAGGGATGTCTTGGTGTAAAAGTTCTTACGGATGCAAATTTAGCTCTTAGGGGAAAATTAATTTGAAGATTGTACAAAGAGAGTAAAAGACAATGGGCAAAATTTATTCTAAGTATGTTGAGCCCAATGACCCAAGCTTAATATTATTGCATTCTCTTTGCCAAATGGTTTTGCACTATAGAATAGTTTAAAAAAACAATTGACCTAGTGATTAAATGTTTAATATGGGTGGTGGGAGTTGGAGAAAAAAATTCTATTTTGATGGATACTTGGTGACCCACTCAATCTAGATCCAATTTTGAAACCATGGATGAGATTACTTCAAGATAAATATGGTTATAGGGTTTCAAACATTTTGTACAAGGACCAGGAAGGAAGATACAAATGGAAAGAAGATTTTTTTACAATTATACAAGACATTGATGCTAAGAGGTAGTTGAGTAAAAAGATAACAACAATGATTATTCCAAGGGAAGCCAAGGATAAGTTGATTTAGGGGTTGAATAACTTAGGAGAATACACAATAAGAAGTGGATATAATATGAACACCATAAAAATAGGAATATCACAAGAATATGGAGAGATATTTGGGATAGTCCAAGCATTCCTAAAGTCCAAATGTTTGTTTGAATAGTAGGGCATAATTTTTTTTTATCCTAGGATAACTTTATGAAAAAGGGTTTTCATGGCCTTTCAAAATGTGCTCTTTGTAAAATGGAGGAAAGCATAGACCATATCTTGGGACATTGCTCAATAGTTTAGAAACTATGGCAATGGATTCTTAATATGTTTGGCAAATGCATGGTGATGAATGGAAGAATTGAAGATGGTTAGAGCAATGACAAAACACTTTTAAAAGTGACACTTTATAGACAATCTAGAATATATCAAAAGATACAATAATTTGGACTATATGGCTAGAAAGGAATAATTTAATATTTAAAGGAAAGGAAAGCAATTTAGAGGTAATAAAAATGAAGATTTGTTTAGCCATAGAGGAGTCTAAACCAACCCTATCAACTCACCCAATCCCTAATCTGGAAGTAGAGAGCCTTGATAGATGGAGTCAAGTCATCAAATGTAATTATGATGTTGGGGACAAGAGAAACAAAAAGAAGGCAAAGAATATAAAGTAGAAACCATCGGATGTGGAGTTGGTCAAATTGAATTTTGATGGAGCATCTAAAGGAAATCCAAGACCAGGAGGAGGAGGAATAATTAGAAATAATAAGAGAGAGATTTTGTCTCGTTACACTTTCAATAGTGAAGCTGAAGCTTGGGCAACTTTGGAAGGGTTAAAAATATGCAAACAAATAAAATGAAACAAAGTATGGATTAAAGGTGATTCACTCATAGTAATAAATGCAATTTCGATGAAAGCAAAGGCTCCATGGAACATACAATAGATAATTGTGGAAATTCAAGATCTTGCTATAGAGTTTGAAGAAATCATGTTTACACATACATTAAGGGAAGGAAACAAATGTGCAGATAGGCTAGCCAATAGAGGGGTTTTAATTGAGGAACATGAAGTTAAATTATCTTTTCCTTGGTTAAGGAAGGTAGTAAGTTTAGCTGAAGTTTACATGAAAATGTTGACTGTCTGAATCAATTAACAATTAAGATTTACTTTAATGTTTTCCATTGGTAATATCTACTTTATTTTATAACATTAATGTGCTTTCATATAAACTATGTATTACAATTTTTGTGGTTGCACTTGTGCTTTAGGAAAAAAACTAGCAATCCATATCTGGTAAAGTAGGCTATGATAGTACAATGTTTTGGAAATATTACTTTACTAAGATGCAATGCATATATAGTAGAGGTGAAGTTTTAGTATTGAGAAGGCTGCTATAGGAAAATGTCAAGAAAGATACTGAATTTTGGAATATTTGTATTCGCATAAAAAATTGAAGAAGTTCTAGAAAATGAAAATAAGAATTTAAACATTTTATGTAAAATGATGTAGGTTTCTAGCTATAGCAACTCAATTGAGATAAGAATTGAATTAGTTTGTAAACTCTCATACTCTAAAAAAAAAGAGTTGTGATTTGTCAATAGTGGGGGACCCAAATACAACCCCTTGTTTAATAAAAAAAATAAAAAATAAAATTACTATAATATTATTATATTAAAACTATTGTTTGTAAAAATATAATACAATCATATATATTATAAAAATTGGTTATAAGAGACTCAGATAATTCACCTTTATTGTATCCCCACATAGTGGTATTACAACAATTTGAATATTATCTATAGTTTAGCAACAAATATGTCTCCTCTTTGAATGTTGTTGAATTCCAATGGATTGAAATAATGCAATTTAATCATACACCACTTGGTTTAATTTAATATGATTATTTAAAATATTTATTTTAATATATTTTTAATTGAATATAGGAGATTTAAACTGATCACACTTGTAGAACATCACAACCATATAAAAGAATTATCTTAATATCAAGTTAAATAATTATGTGAGATTTAATTTTTTTTGTTCAGCTGAAAAAACCATATTATTATTCTAAAATTGTAGGAGCTGAGCAACTACTTTCGATCAGGTTCTTTCCAAAAGTTAGTTTGCTTCTCGACTTTATTTAGGTTTAATAGAAAGACTTTAAAATCTCAGATGTTTTTTTTTTAAATTTTTATTTGGGTTTACTGAAGATTTTCTAACTCTAAACAAGAAATGCAGGTTCGAATCAGGCTGTCATACCCAAATCTATCGTCTGATATGATCTAGGGCAACTTTTACTTTGTTGGAGTAATAAATAAGTTAGTTATTGCCAGTGGCCCACCCCATATGACAAAGGCGTGGCCCTAACTCAACCTTCGGTTTTTTGTGACGGAGCTCGAAGGCAAGCAAGTCCGAGAGAAAAGTGAAATTGCACACTGTTTGCCATACGACTCCGTTCTAGAGTTAAAAAGCGCAGAGGAATCGATACAGGGCAGCGAGTTATAAACATATTTATTTGGAAGGACACTAAACCTCTTGTTCACTACAGGCAGGTTTGAATCTTAAACCCATAACAACAGAATAGTATGACGTGCTTAATGCAATGCAATTAAATATTTCAACTTTTGATACATTCTTATAAGTTTTATCTCTGCAATTTGAGTGACATTTAACTTATTTAATTCAATTGTGTTTGAATTTACTTTAAATTTAGCGGCCTGTGGCATGCACAATAACAGGAGCGGATTGCACATACAATAAAGGAGCTCTTAAGCGTCTTCAAGCAAATTGAATTTTGTAAGTTGTCTGTTAATCCTACTGAAATCTGGGAACCATAGTAACAGGGAGACTCGTTTTGGCTTAGCAATCGCATCTTTGATTCGTTTAATTGTCCTGAAAACTGTAACAATAACTTTAAAGTGGCCAATTAAAGGCTATTTGCCCGCATTGCAACGACCCAGGAACATAATACGTTTGATGAGCTAACTTCTGTCCCACTAATGCATATACATTTCTGATGAATTTTCAATAATGGTTTAGCCGTTATATAAGGTTAAAAGGATCATCAACTTCACGCTGAGTTATTTTAATTGCATTTTAACAAAGTTGTTGATAGAGAGAGGAGAGGAGCAAGTAGTAGAGTACCCTACACTTGCCAAGGTTATCTAATGCCACCTGAGGTTAGGGGCTTATGTTATATAGTTTAGTTTTAGAATTTACAGCTGAGGTTAGATGTCTAGTAAAATATGCGAGGAGCATTTTTGGACAAGTATATCCTTCAGTAATTGCCATAGCTTATATTGAAGGTCATAAAATTCCATGTAATGACGATATGTCACAATTCAAAAACTTGCCTGTAGATAGAGAATAATATCATATCAGCATTCGAATCTCACATGTAGGTAAAGTGTGATGTGAGCACAGCTTCAATTTTTTTAATAGCCCTTAAAGAAATTTTCTCATAATAACATATGCAAATATGCATTAGCACACTTTTATGTGAAATTAGTAAAATATCTTTGTTTCCAAGTGATAGACAATTGGATTGGCTTGTCACAACAAATGGATCAACTACTGTTCTTAACTGTGACTCTTTCCCCTCGTTGGAAGGTCACAGCTTTCTTATAAACATTTAATACAGTGGACCCTACAGATGGAAGAAATACTTTCCCCTCGTTGGAAGGTCACAGCTTTCTTATAAACATTTAAAACAGTGGACCCTACAGACGGAAGAAATAGGGTGAAACAGAAAAAAACGATAGTTATATATCTTAAAAATATTATCATAGAACTCACCAGGCAGGTAAAAGATTACAAACTAAACTTGATGCATATGCGACATTCTAAATAATTATCTCATATATCTTCCAGCATATGTTGACCGTAAAATTCATCCTCCCTTGATTACTGGTCATTGTATGGGAGAAAAGACGAGCACACGGAAGCATTGGAGCAGTGCACGTATGTATGCATGCTCGTCTTTCTCTAAACCCTAAGAGCTGTAAGATGTTACTGCCTTATGGGAAGCTGCCACCTATTGTTTGTTAGAGTGGACTGAAGATGGATCTCATCTTTTGACAATTTGCTCGTCTTCTCTTTGGAAGGCCTAGCTCCTCAATCTTTTTTTCTTGCTTTTTTCCACTTTCATGGCATCCAAGATGATGTGCATTCTTGGGCTTTGGTATTGCCAAAATGGGTTCTCCTATTTGTTGTTATTTTTCGCAAGGGCCTTGTCCTTTGTAATCCCATTTTGCCAACAACTTAGAACCTGTACCTTTTTTATGCTGCTCAAAGCTTGCAAAATTGGATCGTGGCTTGCTTACCATGCATATTTTTTTCATGATGTTTATCCTTGGTTGATTTGCTTCTTTCTAGGCAACAGTTTGCATTCAACTTGGAGTTAAGTCAACAATCCTTTTAGGGATGCCAACTCTTGTTGCAATTGCTCTATTCTTGTAGACGTTTGCCTTCTACTTGTACAATCCTTCTGCAAGCAAGGCTGGCTACTTGGGCTCATTGCTGTTGTGCCCCTACAACTTGCTTTTCTTGTTGAGTCTCTACAACTTGTCTTGCTATTGCTACCAAGAGCTCTTCTTATTCTTGGAACTGCATTGACAACTTGCTGTTCTCTTCTTAATTTGGCCATATCCTTGTTTCGTTGTCATTTTATCTCCAATGACTCTTGAACCTTGCTCCTCACCTCTTGGAGATTGTTTTGGTCAGCTTTGCTGGTCTTCCTTATGTTGATAGACCTGGAAACCCTGCTTTGATATCCAGTGCTTTTGACTGCTCAACACTTTTGCTCAAAACATACTTAAAAACAGATTCAAAACTTATTCAATATTTCAACATACATTTAAATGCTTGCATATACATTGATGTGCACACATGCACATACACGTGCACCACATACACGTGCACACGCGTGTGCACACATGCACATATACGTGCACACGCGTGTGCACACATGCACATATACGTGCACATGCACATGCACATGCACATACACGTGCACATGCGTGTGCACACGTGCACATACACATATCTATCTATCTATGTGTATAAAGGCTAAAAACACAGAACAACAGATAAAAAAATCATTCACACATTAGATAAGATAGAAAATTCTATTGACGCCCATAGATGGCTAAAGTAGGCCAATGGGACTCATTGAAAAGAGCTGTTACAAATTAAAATGCACTGTAGTAACCAAAAAGTACTATGAAAATAAGCTAAACTAGAGTAAAGAATCTAGTATAAACTACTCTAAAGTGGAACAACTGTTATGGCATAAAATTACAGTCTCGAGGGTTACCCAAAATGGATAAACCCTAACATGCTAATTGTAATGATTAAGAGAGAGCTAGAAATTGAGATACAATAGAGATAGGAAGAAGCTTCAATGGATCCAAGCTCCAACATTAATCTATAGTGGGATGTAAAATAGAAGCATAGTCGTCGTCATCACCAACTATCCCAAAACAACCGACACAAGATCTAATGATGCTACCAAGAGAAGGGCCAGGACTAAGAGGGGGTGGTTGGATAATATTGGAGTACATGCAGTTCAACCCCTCAAGACTCTTCTAGCATCCATGGTTGTGGAACCAATAGAAGAGGACAAGAAACTGGTAAGTTGCATTTGTCTACAACTCCTTAGAATGTGATGGGTTGTTGAAACCTGACGCTGAAGAACTGCAGTCCTTTCATGTCATAAGCAAGAAGAAAGAACTAAAGCCCTAGTAGCCACTCTTGTTGCACACAAGGGTACATAGATTTGTCCTTAACATTTTGGATAGTTGTAGCTTCAAATGAGCACTTATGACTCTCAATTGTAGAGATAGAGTGAAAGAATAAGGTGATTAGTTGAGTAGTAATATGTCTCCCCTGTAATAATTGGTTCTAAAGAGGGATAACTTCCCTAAGGTAAAGAGCAAGCATATTTAGGATAGATGAAAAAAAGTGGCAAGCGATCCACTTGAGTCTCTATACAAGCAATAGTATCTCCCTTGAATCTCATAATAAATAGGACATTTGAAGATGAAATTTTCTTTAGTCTCCACCTTTTGAATAGACCAAAGACGACATCCCCTATTCTTTGAAGGAATATGGTAGTTCGTCTCCATTTGCAACTGACGTGAGCATACTTTGAGTTGACCAAGGCTGTATGTCCATGTTGCTCGACATAATTAGGACAAGTCATGCCATTCTCAATCCTTATGAAATGTTTAGTGTAGAAGGCCAACTTAGGACTAAGAGGTTGAGATGGAGCGACCCAAGTGATCTTAATATATTGTTGATAAACATCATCTTTGATTGCTTGATTGATTAATTACCCATTTATCAAGAAGGTGGGGAGGAGCATTTAAAGAGTATTTGAATGGAGGTTATTGAGCTATGGAGATACCAACTGATTGTACCGCCCATGATGATGACCAAAAGATCCCCTAGATGTAATGCATTTTGAGGAGCAGAGCGCTAAATGTGGGTATCTCTTTTGGCTTGAGGTGTAGTCATCCATGGATCTAAGGCGATGAGAATGAAAAATTATTCTCAAGATGCTCTTAAGGCGAAGAGAATGAACACCAAAATCTGCTTGAGAATTGTTCTTTTACATTGGATAAATCGCTGAAGCAAAATAATCTAGACCCTATCACTGCAAGCCTAACCAATACATAGACATGGACCCCAAATCTCAGATCCATAAAGGACTATGGATTTGATGATGCAATCAAAGAGGTGCATCTTTGTAGGTATATCTTAGAAGTGTTGTTGGAAGCATTGGCGTTCCAAGACTGAGAGAGATGTGTATCTTTTGTAAATGAATGACTTTGAAGCTGGCCGAAGATTAAGGGAAGGACTTGTAAACTGAACCCTCAAGTAGGTGTAAGCGATGGTGATCCCAATGGACTTGCTCCTATGGAAGAACTGAAAATTAGATAGGGTACTTTTTGATGTGTTGAAGATCATCACCTTAGTCTTGCTAAGATAGACTGGAAGTTGTTTTAAGTCACAAAAACAAGCAAGAGCATCGAACTATCTTTGCAAACCATTAGGAGTATGAACAAGAAAATCAACATTATTTGCAAAAAGCAATATAGCTATCAAGACACGATGTAGAATGCAACCATCATCAACATGTGTGTTTTGACAAAAAAATTCTTGAAGCACATTAATGTAGAGCCCAAGGAGTGAAGGGGAACGAGGACAACTTTATTTGATGCCAATGGTGCTTTGGACATCGTCTAAGAAACCAAAAGTTGTTGGAAATGACCAATGATTGCCTCATATAGTCTCTTGATGGTAGTGATAAAGAGCTTTGAGATGTCGATGTCATTTAGTCTTTGAATCAAAAGATGCTTGGGAACGATGTCAAAGGCCTTTCTAAAGCCCTCAAAACAATAGAATACTTTAGAAGACTATTGGCACACCTCAATAATAACCCTAGAGTGAAAACACGATCAAGAGACTGATGATCCCTTCTAAAACCAGCCTGCCCTCTTGCTCGAAGCTTACCTTGATCCAAGAGTTTTGAGAGCTTTGTATTCAAAACTGTCGCATAAATCTTAGCAAATGTGTGACCAATCATGATAGTTTTGTATTTTTTCGGATTTAAATATTCCCTAGATTTGTGGATGGGTGGATAATATTATGTGACAAGTAGGTAGGGAACCTAGAACAAACAATTTTGTTTGATAATTTTGCAATGGGATAGCCAAGAGCTTCAACACCATACTTTACTCAGCTTCGAATCCCTCAAAATCAACAACCTTTCTAGTGTTTTATTATGTATAGCTCATTTGATGTTCGCTGAAGATGTGACATGATGTTGGGGGGGAAGAGATAGGAATGTTGGGCTGCTTTGGGATATCATACAAGGAATTAGCATTGATGCACATGGGATGGGGCTTTCTAAGAAGAGTGTGCCAAAAAGCTTGAGGAGAGTGACGAAGAGCATCTAGAAGCTCACAATGCATAGTGACAAGACACTCTCCCTTCTTACGTTCAATGAGGCGTTTTCAAGTGGAAGATATAGCTGTAGGCTTATGGATAAGAGCAAAACGAAGCTTTTAATGCATGGACGTAAATTCCTTGTCATCCCCACAATTCATGGGACAAGCACCAATCTGACGAATAGGCTTTGGCTGATGAAAAGTTTGGGGAAATGAGCCAAGGGTTGCATCCCATAACATACGAGACAAAAAATCGTACTTGATTATTGTGTGGATTTAAGAGAGTAGTATTGAGGCATCAATTGGGAGAGACGAGCAACAGAACCATCGGCCAAACACTAATCAAAATGAATTGTGGGATCATTTGTAGGACTGGGTGATGAAGGAGGAAAAGACGGAGAGGCAATTAATGTGTTTAGACTAATAAAATTTAATATCACACCAAGTGGAAAGTGGCCTATAAAATATAAAATATTCCAAAACAAATTCTTGGTACAAACCAAATTTTGTTTTGAAGATTGCTCGAACTCAATTGTTCATCATAGTGGAATGGTCTCACCGTATTGCAAAACTTTGTCCTTGTCGTTGGTGTTGCTATGAGGATTGCATTGAGTTTGCTTGAGGAATGCTTGGAGTTGTTCCTTAATCTTGATAAAAAAATTCTTTATAGGATTCGATGACGGAGAGGGACATATTACCAATCGCAAGTAAAAAACTCCATTACAATCCGAATGCACACAATTAGTCAGATTGGTCCTTACTTAACTGCAAACCAAGGTGAATAGGGATGAACTGAATTGTCACATCCTGAAGTGTGGCATGGGTCTCCACTTTTCTTTGAATGCAACACCATCTCTGATGAGAGTAGACAATGCATTCTTCATCTTATTTGTAACTTCGATGCTCGAACAATGTTTGAAATGGATCAGATCATATTTGAAAGTATGACCCCACTCCATCTGAACAAATTTTTGATTTGGTTCCTCAAATTGCTGGCACAATTTTTTGCTTCTACGACTGAATATAAAGGCTAATATATCCACTTCAACAACAACAAAAATATGTATGTTGTATTGGGCTCAAAAAGAGCTTTCCAATGACTATACATATTCTTGTACTTGCAAAATATACTTTGGGCAAAATAATAGGGTTTTGAAAGCTTCCAAATCCACCAACAAAACCTCTTAAATCAACTCTAATATATTATGTATGATAATACTATAAAAATATTCAGCTTACCCAATAATTCAAAATATAAATAGATATATATATTCCAAATTTCTTCTTGTCTGGTAAATGTGGGATAATTTTGCTTGCTTGCTTATAATCACACCCATGCATTGTACCATAAAAACTATTTGGTCTTATTAAAGTCATTGCGATGATGCTGCTCGTGGTCCAACTTGTTGAAATCTTTCATGTACTTGTCCATCTGCATGGGAAACACGAACTTTCGGAAGCCTATGACACTGCTGCCACATTGTAAATGGATCTCCACTTGAGCGCCAAGTCCACAAGTGCCAACACTGTCTTTTTGATGTGGATGCCCCTCCTCAACGGGTGCCTCACCATGTGCACCAATGAGCTTGACATGAACTTAAACAACCCATTGCAACCCAACAATCAAAAGTCATCCTCATAACTCAACTCCTACTCCAATGGTTGCTTTTGAATCCAAACTAAATGCATTTTGTACAAATCTTGTCAAGATCTATGCCTTTTTCATTGGAGTCTCCAATCAACACCACCTAGAACACATAGTTTATTCTTCATGGTATTTTGAACAGATCTTGGTGGCCCCATTGAGAATAAAAGGCGGTGTTTGTTGTTTCTCGACATCCTCCGTGTACTTTACAAAGAGCTGCTTGTACATTTTCTTCCTGACTTCCACATGCCTGTCCAATGTTCCTACATTAGACTTTTTCTCGCAAAGCTTTGTCTTCATCCAAAGAATGGTCATAGGAATGCATGCTTGACTTGTCTTAAAGAAAATGTCTATTTGCTTCCAACAAACACACTTTCAAAAACAATGTACAAAATAAAAAAATCACACTCAGATCTCAATGGAAAGATTCAAATGCTGAATGTACTATACATGGGTTTCTTCCTAAATGAGTACGCATCCAACAAATCTTTAATGTTACCAGAATGGAGATTGTCAGCATGCTACGTCTTTCACGAACTGCACTTAAAATAATATATGCAACGTCTCACCGATTGAGAGATTGCTTCATCTTTGATCGAGGTTGTCATGGAATGACTTGGGATATCTCAAAATGGGAACAACAACTTCTTTCTTATAGCAACAATTAATGAGACCAATGTCCGTGTTCCCAACGTCACACTCAACACAAATCTATATGCTCATTATTCAATAAAAGAATATATATTCTCAAAAAGGCCTGAGAAAATGGTAGTTACAAAAACCAAAATACATGTTTTGCATCCCCCTCAAAGACATGTTCATCGTCTTTATGCATCGATGGCAAGGAAGAATTGCTTCCAACGCCTCTTTGGAGACACGCCTTCTCTGTCCACAACACCACCTTCAAAATTTCACAAATTTAGAGACAACATTTATTGCAAGGAATCTTCCCTTATTCACGCTCTCAAAATGGCTGAAGATTATAACTACCTGTTTGATATCCTGCTCTGCCCAAGCAAATGGTGCTGGACAAGATTCGTTGATGAAATGTATATATTGATACAAGATTTATGTGGTTGGTTTTAACCATAGTAGTCAACCTCAGACTTGGCAAGGCCGACTTTGTTAGGAGGTGAAGTCACTATGCAGTGTTTTTGCCAGCAAAGACTGCTGCTAGACGTCTAGGCAGTAGTACTAGACGTCTAGGCAGCAGACGTCTAGGTTGTTAGACGTCCAGGCAACACTACCAGACGTCTAGGCAGTAGTACTAGACGTCTAGGCAGCAGACGTCTAGGCTGCTAGACATCTAGGCAGTAGTGCCAGACGTCTAGGCAGCAACACTAGACGTCTAGGCTGCGCTGCTAGATGTCTAGGGTAGACGTCTAATTGCAGAAGACTAACAGGTTCAGGTGCCTTCCTTGGGAGTGGAAACGAACAGTTTCTGGAGGCTTCCTTTGGGAGAGGAAATGAACAGTTTGGAGTCCTCCTTCTGTTCTATAAAGGGGACATGAACCCTTGCATATAATGTAATGTTGAAAACGTGAATGTAAAGTTTTGCCGGAAATAATAGAAAAGAGAAGTTGCCATTGCCCCGTGGTTTTCCTGCACATTGCATGTTTCCACGTAAATCTCTGTGTTACTTGTGTTGCTGTTTTTTGTTCTCTGTCATTGTGTTTCTACTTGCAGGTCTAAAAGCTGAAATATTTTCCTAACATCTGGTATCAAAGCTCAAGGTTTTGTGCGAGTGGGAGCTGCAACAATGACATGAGGTGTAACCAAGTTCGAGATTGAGAAATTTGATGGCAGGAACTTCGCTCTATGGAAGATGAAGGTGGAGGATTTGCTGGTTCAGAATGACCAAGCTCAAGCCTTGAAAGGGGTCGCGAGTAAACCGAGCAGCATGAAAGATGAGGAGTGGGCAACGCTTGAAAAGTTGTATGAAACAAAATCAACAACAAATAAGGTTTTTCTGAAAAAGTAGCTTTATAGCTTGAGGATGAAGGAAAGTTCATCCGTGGTAGATCATTTGAATGAATTAAATACTCTTATCAGTAAACTGCTTTTAGTTAATGTGAATATGGAGGATGAAGATAGAGCTATCACCCTACTTTGTTTCCTCCCGAACACTTGGGATCATATGGTGATGACCATCAGTAATTCATCATTAGGAACTCTCAAATTTGATGATGTGGTAGCCGCTTTGTTGGCAGAAGAGTTGAGGCGAAAAATGTCTCAAGAACCCTCAAGCAATGAAGCCCTATCTGTGAGAGGTCAATCTTTCGAGGGGAGTAAACAAGGTAGAAAACAGTCCAGATCTAAGTCTAAAGGACGTAAGCAGAAAGGGAAGTGCTGGCATTGTGGGAAGCCAGGACTCTCAAAGAAGGACTGTTGGCAATTAAAGAATGGTGAAAAGCAAAATCAGCCATCAGCTGAGGCCAGTGCAACAGATTCAGGAGAGACATCAACATGTGAAACCTTCTGTATCAGGAACAACAAATCTGTTTTATATAACTGGGTTTTGGACTCAGGTGCATCTTTCCACATGTTTCCTCACAGAGACTGGTTTGACAAATATCAGCCATACTGTGGTGGAAAGGTCTATTTGGGTGATGATCACCCTTTAGAAATTGTGGGAAGAGGGGATATAAGGATCAGGCTAGACGATGGTAGAGAAAGGATGTTATGTTCTGTGCGACATGTGCTCGATTTGCGGAAGAATTTGCTCTCAATCAAGATGATGGATAAGCTAGGGTATTTTGTCACTTTCAGTAACAACTACTGCAAAATTACCAGAGGAGATCTTGTAGTAGCAAAGGGAGAATCTTATGGGAGCCTATATCGTTTATGCGGTGATGCGGTGACAAACCATGCAGCAGCAACAACTTCTGTTTAGGATGCAGTAATTCTACGACATCAACGCCTAGGCCATATGAGTGAAAAAGGTCTGAAAATTCTGCATGACAGAGGTATGCTTTCTGGGATTAAGTCTTGCAATTTAGACTTATGTGAACACTGTATTTTTGGTAAACAAAAGAGGGTTCGGTTTACTGCAAGTCTTGGTAAAAGTTCTGATTTTCTACAACTTATACACTCGGATATATTTGGACCAGTCCCCATTCAGCCCTTAAATGGTGCCATCTATTTTATGACTTTTATAGATGATTATTCTAGGAGAGTGTGGGTTTATTTTCTGAAGAAGTCGGAAGCTTTGCAAAAATTTAAAGAGTTCAAAGCACGGGTAGAGAAGAGTTTGGGCAAGTCGATTTTATGTCTCAGGTCAGATAATGGGGGTGAATATTGCTCCAAGGAATTTGATAAATTTTGTATGCAGGAAGGTATTAAGCACCAAAAGATTGTACCATATACTCCACAACAAAATGGTGTGGCTGAGCGGATGAATCGCACAATCATGGAACGTGCAAGAAGCATGCTTAGCGCAACCATGTTGGAGAAACATTTCTGGGCAGAGGTTGTTAATACAGCTGTTTATCTTATTAACAGGTCACCTACAACTGCATTGGATGGACAGATTCCGGAAGAGGTTTGGTGTTGTAAGCTAGTTGATTACTCTCATTTGCGTACCTTTAGCTGTGATGCGTTTGCCGATGTACCCAAAGAAAAAAGGTCCAAGCTTGACCCAAAGTCAAGCGAATGTGTTTTTCTCGGCTATGGAGATACAGTGAAGGGGTATAGATTGTGGGATCCTACTGCCCACAAGGTAATCATTAGCCGGGATGTTATTGTTGATGAAAAATCCATGCAAAGGAAGGAAGTACAACAAACTCCTAATGTTGTACCAGTTGAAGTAGAAATGAGTGAAGATAAATATGAAAATCAACATGCTGAAGTTTTTGATCAGCATGGAAAACAGGAAGTAGAACAACAAGTAGAGCAGCCACAACGATCACAAGACCAAGAGCCACAATCAACAGATCATTGGGTTAGAAGATCTACAGGTCCATAAAAGTGTCCGGAAAAGTATTCTCATGTGTATCAGTCCTCTTTTGCTTTGTTAACTGATGATGGTGAACCTAGTTCATTTCAGGAAGCTAGAGAGTCCGAAAATGCAAGAAAGTGGAGGAAATCCATGGAGGAGGAAATCAAGGCACCTTGCAAGAATAAAATGTGGGAACTTGTGGATCTCCCACCTGGAAGAAAGGCCGTTGGAAACAAGTGGGTTTTCAAAGTAAAGAAGAATAGCAATGGGCAGTTGGAATGCTATAAAGCTCGCTTGGTGGCAAAAGGCTATGTGCAAAAGTCAGGTATTGAATTTAATGAAATTTTCTCTCCAGTTGTGAAGATGACTACTATTAGAGTTCTACTTGCACTTGTAGCTGCATAGGATTTAGAACTGGAGCAGCTTGATGTAAAGACTGCTTTCTTGCATGGTGATCTCGAGGAAGAGATTTATATGGATCAGCCTGAGGGCTATGAGGAAAGAGGCAAAGAGCATTTGGTTTGTAGACTGGAGAAATCACTGTACAGGTTGAAACAGACTGTACAGGTTGAAACAAGCGCCAAGGATGTGGTACAGGAAATTTGACACCTTCATGAAGAGCCAAGGTTTTAGCAGGAGTGAAGCTGACCATTGTGGATACTATAAGAGGTTAGATGATAGCAGTTTTATTATTTTGCTGTTGTATGTTGATGATATGCTGGTTCCAGGCCCCAACATGAAGAAAATCATTGATCTTAAGGCTCGGCTAGGACATTTGAAATGAAGGATTTAGGAGCAGCAAACCAAATTTTAGGGATGAAGATACACAGAGACAGAAAAGGAAGAAAGATCTGGTTAAGTCAAAAGTCACATATGGAAAAGATTCTGCAGCGCTTCATTATGCAAAATGCAAAACCAGTTAGTACCCCACTTCTTCCACACTTAAAGTTGTCTTCCAACCAGTGTCCTAGAACAGAAGCAGAGAAGACAAGCATGTCTCGTGTACCGTATTCATCAGCAGTAGGAAGCCTCATGTATGCCATGGTGAGCACCAG
This sequence comes from Wollemia nobilis, assembly GCA_028583015.1. Lineage (NCBI taxonomy): Eukaryota > Viridiplantae > Streptophyta > Pinopsida > Araucariales > Araucariaceae > Wollemia > Wollemia nobilis. The sequence continues at coordinate 3,527,138 of JAQPPZ010006183.1, read as the reverse complement.
ATCGGAAATTGCCCAAGTAGTTGGAGTAGTCAGCCGGTACATCCTGGTAAGGAGCATTGGAATGCGGTGAAGTGGATATTCAGATTTTTAAGAGCCACTTCAGATGTTGCCATTTACTTTGGATCGACAGATTTGCAAGTTAAAGGTTTTGTGGATTCTGATTATGGTGGAGATAGAGATGGGAGAAAGTCCACTACAGGATATACCTTCACTCTTGCTGGTGGAGCAGTGAGTTGGGCTTCTAAGGTGCAGTTTGTTGTGGCTTTATCAACCATTGAAGCAGAATATATTGCAGCGACTCATGCCAACAAAGAGGCAATTTGGCTAGAGCGACTGTTGGGTGACTTCAAGGTAATGTAGGAGAAAATTATGCTGCATTGTGATAGCCAAAGTGCTATTCATCTAGTGAAGAACCCAACATTCCATGATCGTACGAAACACATTGATGTCAATTACCACTTTATAAGAAATGTGGTGGAAGAAGGTAGGATCCTGTTGCAAAAAATTGACACTGAAGTGAATCCTGCAGATATGCTTACAAAGCCGGTCAAGGTAGAGAAGTTTGAGTGGTGTAGAACTTCTCTGGGCTTGCTGAAAAAGTAACAAGGGCAACATTGGGCAATTGGCACTAGATGAAAATATTTGGCAGAAGAATTCCTGAATACTGACTTCAAGTGGGAGAATGTTAGGAGGTGAAGTCACTATGTAGTGTTTTTGCTAGCAGAGACTGCTGCTAGACGTCTAGGCAGTAGTACTAGGCTGCTAGATGTCTAGGTTGCAACGGGAGACGTCTAGGCAGCAGCGTGAGACGTCTAGGCTGCTAGACGTCTAGGATAGACTTCTAAATGCAGAAGACTAACAGGTTTAGGCACCTTCCTTGGGAGTGGAAACGAACAGTTTTTGGAGGCTTTCTTTGGGAGAGGAAATGAACAGTTTGGAGTCTTCCTTTTGCTCTATAAAAGGGACTTGATCCCTTGCATATGATGTAATGTTGAAACGTTGAAAACGTGAATGTAAAGTTTTGCTGAAAATAATAGAAAAGAGAAGTTGCCATTGCCCCGTGGTTTTCCTGCACATTGCAGGTTTCCACGTAAATCTTTGTGTTACTTGTGTTGCTGTTTTTGTTCTCTGTCATTGTGTTTCTACTTGTAGGTCTAAAATCTGAAGTTTTTCTTAACAGATTTGGGACTTAGACTCGGACTCGGCAAAAAAAATGGAAAAACTCAGCAAAATTTTTTTTGAAGAAAATGCATTTTTTCATTGGAAAAAGGTTCTTTTTTTTCATGCATATCATAGTTAATTAACATTATACAAATCCAAAATTAATACTGTAAGTGATACAAGCTTAAACAACACATGAAAGTGACAAAATACACTTCAATTAATGAAATTTTAATGCATTCAAAAATCAAATATTCTTTTTTTGCTTATAAATAATAGTATAAAAAGGTGCAAATTACAAAATGTGTCATGACAAAGCCTCAATTTCTTGCAATGCCCTTTGCCCTAGCAGAAGCTATAGTCTCTCTTGGCGGCTGTGCCCGTGCCCCTTCTTGTGTCTTGGCAGCTAACTCTTCCGCCATGCTTTCAAAATCATCCATAGAAAAGAAGGGCTTTTGCTGCTATTTTTGCTTTGGCTCTCTGATCCATTCAGATGATGGATCAATCTTGTCTAGGTCAAGGGCTTTTTAGCTTGTTCCTGCAATTTTTTTATGGTGGAGGCGAAGGTTGTAATGAACAAAAGCAAGATTGTTCAACTTTTGCTGTGTGAGATTGTTGCGCCTCTGGAGTGTATGTACTCACATATACTCCAATTACGCTCACAACCTGAAGTGCTACATGGTTGACATAAAAATTTGATGGTGAATTGTTGTAGATTAGGAGTATACGCACCAAAGTCTTCCCACCATAAATCTAGAAAAAGCCAAGAAAAGAAAAATTTAATAATTAACATGTAAAGTCGTAAATTGAGATTATTTAATAAAACAAAATCAATAATAATTCGATGAGGGTTACCTAGCCTCAAAGTTGACCTTGCTTGAATGCACTACGTGGATGTGAAAAGGATGCCCTCACATCTCTTATAATCTTGTAGCTCATCCTATATCTTACTACGGGTTTGCTCATCAGGCACCATGTGGTCAAGGCATTGTCGAAGGCCTGACATCACCTCATAGTTGGTTTCGAACATAGTTGAGAAAATTGGAATCGAATTGGAATCGGCATGGAAAAGAATCGGGAAAAATCGGGAATCGGCAAAAAATCGGCATTTTTTCATTGAAAAAACTGAAGAAAATGCAAATTTTCATTGAAAAAAGCTTTTTCATGCATATCAGAATTTTTCGGGAAAAATCAGGAAAAATTGGCTAGCCTGTGAATGGGCAAAAATCGGATCGAATCGGGATTTTTTGCAGATTTTCTCAACTATGGTTTCGAATGAATCAACATAATTTTTTTGGGGTTGAGGTAGTACCCTGTCGCACGAAGAGGGCTATGGAGTTAAGAAGTCCATCGCCAGTCAATAATTTCCCAAATGGAATTGTATTTGGCCTTGAAATAATTATAAAATGAGGCAATTGCTTCTTTTACCTTATCCATGGCCTCATATACATATCCCATTACTGTTTTTTCTCCATCAACAAGATGGAGAACCTTCACCAAAGGCTCTGACACTTGAAAAAAAGGAAAAATAATTTACAATTCAAATTTTCAAAATTTGCAAATGGAAAAATAATTTAAATAAAAAATAAAAAATAAAATAAAATAAAAAACTTAGTCTTGTACCTTGATTGCCTCATCAATGGCTCTGTCTAGAAGGCCTCCTCAAAGATATAGCCACTCTCTTTATGCCCTTCGTTGGAGAATCAATATCTAGCAACCTCTTTGGCATTCCACTCTTCGCTTACAAACATCCTCTTCATTTCCCCCTTTACATCAAATAGGCTCTGCAATGTAACGAAGTTTGGGGTGAAGTTTGTAACTCAAAGCCACACTAGCTCCTTCCCACCAATAAAATACCTCATCAGTTGGAGGACCGAGATAAATTTTGCAATTCATCTGCTCTTTTGTACAACCTCCAACATCCAAGGTAATTTCCCAATGTCTTCAAGTAGCAAATCGAGACAATGGGCTGCACATGGTGTCCAAAAAAAGGTGGGGAATCTCTCCTCCAACATCCTACCAATTGCTACATATGCTACTACGTTGTCTGTGATAACTTTGACAACATTCTCCACCCCCACCCCCACCTTTGACACGATTTTTTTTTCATGCATATTACAATGAATTAACATTATGCAAATCAACTATTGCAATAAAAGCAACAATTCAAGTCAAGACATCATACAAGGCTCAAGCTTTAAGTACACATGAAAGTGACAAAACAAGCCCTAATCTGTTGGTTGTGGAGCTTGATTCTCTCTCTAATTCGGAGGTCTTGTTTTCAGTTGCACTTGGACCCACTCCACGAAGGGGGGTGTAGGGGGGCTTGCCCCCCTACTATTGTTGCCAGGGTGGTCTTGGGAGGGGCAGCGCCCCCGAAGCCAAAAATAGATGTATTTTTTCCTTTGTAAATATGGACCATTCATTATTAGGTCATAGATCGAACGATAGGATTTTATGCTAGCATTTTTTGCCCTAAAATGTAACTCTCTTTTGTAAGAGGATTTTGAATGGCGGCTGGGTGAGGGAAATATATTGTGTGATAGAACAAAGAGGAAGTTACAACGAATGTGTTGTAGGTAGTATCCCTGGATGGAATAAACAAAGGCCTGGTTATTTTCTCCGTGGATGTAGCCCATATTGGGTGAACCACGTATATCTGTGTCTCTCTTGTATCGTGTTTTTCTGCGGTTTATTTCTGCGTCTTATTTATTGTTCGTGTTATTATTCCTAACATAATCTATTTTTCAAAAAAACAAGAGTTTTCAAAAAATCCGAAGGACCTAAACCCTTACAAAAAAACCCTAAAAAAAATTAAAAAACCCTAAACCCGTTTAATGTTTAAAAAATATTGATAGGATAGCAGCTAGCTAATAATTTGGCTTGCATATATCAATTTTGTATCTATTTAAAAGGAGGAGATTAAAAACCCTAAAACCAAAACCCTAGACTAAGGTTTTGGGTTTAGGGTTTTAACTTTGAGAACAACCCTAACATAATTTCAAGCAACCCTAATCTGATTTCAAACAAGCCCTAATCTATTTTCAAAAAAACAAAAGAGTTTAAAAAAAAATTCTGACCTTGAATGAATCTTCTGGCTGGATGTTGTTGGCTGCCGGATTCCTTCACACCGCAATCGCTCGCGCTCCTAGGATGCCTCGACGAAGTTGGTCCAGGTGGTAGCAAGGTAGAGAGTGTTTTTTTGTCTTTGCAAGAGGTCAGGAGAGTGTTTTATAAAAAACTGTTGCTTTTTTCTATTTATCGGCCACAGCATCTACTCGCGCGGTTTCAGCCGTTTTTCTGCAGATTTTTTAAAAAATCGGAAAAAATTGCCGATTCCGATTTTTTCAAAAAATCGGCAATGAATCGCCGGACTCGCGATAGTTTGCCGAGTCACTCGTTTCGCGAATGACTTGCGATTCACTCGCGATTCCGGCGATTTTTTGCCGATTTTCGTAACAGAGATTTTTTCCATTGGTTCACCCGTCGGACATGATTGTGCAATCCCTCTTCCTCCACATCCTACGCTGCTCTTCAATCAAAACCTGAATATCGTCTATGGATTCACAAAGGAGAGAGACCCTATGATCATGATAAGTTGGCGACTTACATTCTCCATTACAAACTGTTAGGGTATCTACCATTCCCTGCCAATATAGAGACCTTGCCACATTAAAGGTAATGTCGGAAAAATACTAGAAGCTTGGAATAGCCTTCCTCGTGGCCCTATGCCTCTCCTTGTTCCATGCGGTCATACCCTCAAGCGTGGGTTGTGACCCTGGTGTGGAACGTTCCACAAATTAAGACTCTTCAGTCCCACTCCTGGGTATGTAACTGATGGACTGGAACCACCTTGGTGGTAAAATCGGCTATAGGTGCTGCCATGGCCTTGCTTGTTCTTCGTTTTAGTTCTTTTTTCTCAGTGTAGTCTGACAGGATGGCATTGCATTCACTCTCAACCTTAGTCGACACCTTTGAACATAGCCTGACATCATGGCCTTGTTTCCTTGCCAAGTGGTATTTGAGGTGGTTTATGCCTCCATGAATTTTTTCCCCACAAAAATTGGAGTAAACCTCCCCTTTCTTTTCCCCATCCTTTATATGCTTCTATGCTGTGTCTCTTTTCTCTGTCATTTTCATGTGGCAGCACATGGAAACAACAAACAATTAGTTAGGAAAAATAAGATGCCCTAGGGTTTAAAGCTTAAGCATTGACAGGTGATTTTTTCTAGCTCAACAGTTGGGTGGCTGTTGCAATTAGTTAGAAACGAAAAAAAAAAAAGAAAAAAAGAAATGCCGAAAAATTTAAAAAAATAAAAAAACTGATAGCTGAATGAAACAGAGTTTTTTTAGTTTAAGCATTGACAACTGATTTTTTCTAGCTCAAATGAAACAGTTGGGTGGCTGTTGCAATTAGTTTGAAACTTAAAAAAAGGAAAAACAAATGCCTGAAACTTTAAAAAAGAAAAAAAATTGACAGCTGAAACAGAGTTTTCTTACCTCAGATGAAACAGTTGGGTGGCTGTTAGATTCTTTCAAACTGATTTTTTCGTTTTGTTTTAGGATGCAATCTTGAGTTTGTTTTGGTTTGGTATCAGATAGTCTCCCTCTCCTGCAGTTTGGAACAACAAAAATGAGGCCCAATGAAAAAAAAACGTTTTTATGTTGTTTCCTGTACGAGTGTGATGCTGGCTGAATTTTTTTTGGGGACTCGGAAAGTTTTAAAAGAACTCGGCTGAGTTAAAAATACTTGCTGAGTCATGTCTGACTGTCTCGATGAGGCAGACTTGGATTTGGACTTGGCGAGTTCTTAAAAAACTCTCCAAGTTTTGCTACTATAGTTTTAACAACCACTTATCAATGATATCTATAACTCCCTAACCAATCTATACTATGATGTAATATTTCAGACATTTTGAATGCTTGTATTTTGCTTGATAGAGTGAATTCTGGAGGTACAAGGGATCCTGCTTGCAAACTCAGACTTCTTGTTTTGATAAAGTGTAATGCGGAGGTCCTGTATATATTTCTATCATTGATGGGTTGATTATTAACATAGATGGGTGAGCCGAATGGCCCTAAGTGTAGAGATTGGAATCCATTAACTTGTTTACAGTGGCATTAGTTGATTTTCAAGGTAATTACTAACGTCAAACGATGAGAAACAGTTGCTTAAGGGATTAAGATTCAATATCCATGCTAAGTGATGGCATTTTGGTGACAGTCGATCAAGGACATTTACTTTAAAATGTATGCTATGGGATTCAGCTCACTTCATGTACATCTTCAGAGTCTAAACTCTAGATAAAGGATTGCCAGTAACTCGTTTTTCAAGGCAGTTCAAAAGGTTTGTGAAGCTTACATATTAAGAGGAATGCAAAGACAGTGCATTTTATGATGCTTCATTCAAAGTATTTTCTACCTGTATATGACAGTCTAAGCCCATTTTTGGTGGCAATCGCTGTTACGGCAGTTTACTGGCTATAGTTTCTAGATTTGTCTTCCCTTTCTCCTTAACCTTTTTGATTTTGAATTATATTGTGCACTTATTTCCTGAAGTTTCAATAATCAGCTTTGAACTTTCAAAATTTTTGCAAGTTTTCCTCCACTTACTTCCTGCATTTTGTGGTTGTGCAGTGTAGCTAGGACACTAAACATGACTACATAGTTGTCTTCTATGATATGTCAAACAGTACTATTTAGAATATAGTCATGATGTAATTGATTTTACATTTAGAGATATCTTACCTCAGTAAATGAATGGAAAACAGAAAACTTAAACTTCAGATCTGTCTTTTATATCAATTTGCTAAAATGTGAAGGCATTCCATAATCATCTTTTTACTACCTTTTGTTATGTAGGACGTTGAGAAGGAATGTTTTCTAGATGGAGCAGGGTGGTTTCTTTGCGCTCAGTGGCCATATTGGGGGAAGAGTTTAGTGGGAACAAGCCATTGTGTTTGAGCTATCGGGCATTTTCTAAGGCTGTTGAAAGGGTTACACACTTTGATAAAGATAATAGCTTTTCAAAAGATAACCATAGAGCTAAAATTGATCCCAATGATCGCAGATCTTCATATCAGGTACCTCTGCTACCTCAAAATTCCTGGTCTTTAGTTCCGTATTGATATTTTTCTATAGTAGTAAGATGTTTTTGGTGTCCTTTGAATGTTCCAGCTAAATTTGATTAATGTTTGGCTTGGAAAGCATTAGCTGTTGTGCATAAAAATTGTATGGTTTCATGGAAAGGAATTAATAAAAAGGCTACATCCAAACACAAATTACAAAATTTTAAAGGGATATTTTCTAAAATCATCATAGTAATCCCCGTGTGTGGGGTCTACCGGCAAGGACGCCACTTGCATTATCGGTGATGTGACCCGGGTTCAATCCCCATGGTGGATGTGTATACGAAGTATTTACTCAATAAAAAAAAAAAAAAAATCATCATAGTTTTGGTATTTGTCATTTCCATTCAATCTTTGATTATGATTTCCTTCATACTTTTGATCTTTCTGGCCTTCATTTATGCATTGAGACGAGAAGCTTTTATCACGGGGTTAGCATTTAACAGGGCTGGTTTCCAATGCTTGACATATCCACTAATTAACTCCTTCGATACATCAATTTGATAGCAATTAGATGCCGGGGGAAATATTTTTTACCGGCAGGGTGCCTTGATGAAACTTCCTTGAATACTGTGCCATGGTGCCTTGTTTTTTCATGTTCTTGAGTGCCAAGAAATAGCCTCTCTAGGTATGAGTGTCAAAATTCTGGTAAACTGCAGGCACAAATTGGTCTCAAGTTAGTTGTCTCTTGCTTGTCACCCTATTCTTACCCTTGTTCACTCATTTAGCACGAGTCAAATGCTGGCTTCAAGATGCGATATGGCAAACTGAAATTTTGGGTAATCTTCACATTATTTGATTGGATAAAAACATGACAACTTTCCTATCCATTCTCTATTCTTACTTAGCTACAACTAGAAGAGCTAGGAACGATAATCTTTTCTATTAGCTTCCGACTTATGTGCTTTCCTCTCTAGTTTTTTTGGTTGCCTTGATTATTCAGATTGCCTCCACTCTTATCAATGTTTTCTGCAAAAATATTTTCCTGTGATCATGATGTCCAGCCTTGTCTAATCGTAGGGTCTTTGCTAATCAACTTCGCTACTGCACCTGTCTTGCTGGCCTTTTCTATCCGTTGGTCAAGATCAATCTATTTAGTGCATGACTTATCTATTTCATCCTGTTCGTTATCCTATCTAAGTGAGTGCTTTATCTTTTGATTTTCAGTTGTTTCTCCATACGTAGCTGTGAATGGACCCATTGTTGATCTCCACCCATGAGGGCAAGAAAGTGACTTTAATAACATGGGCATGAGTCCAACTATAAACTTGCTACAACTGTTGTAAACCCTGTAGTACAAACCGTGGGTCTGGAAAAAGTCTTAATCTGAATTTAAAGGAAGAAATAATAAAAATGCCCCCCTTTTTTTCTCCTTTTTTAAATACATATTTTTTTAATTGTAGAGCTTTTCAATGAAAGATCTAGTTATTTGGACTGTAAGCATCACATTCCTCAGAAGTTATGTGGCACTAGTTTAGGCGAAAAAAATCTAAAAGGAGCATGTCACTGCATTTGGTCAAGACAGAAGTCTCCATAGACCCACACACAAATGACTTCCATGCAAAAATATGCTTGGATTTGGGGCCTAATGGCTTATGTATTAGCTTAAGCTTTAGCTTTAGCTCTTTTGTTTTTTGCACGTGGGATAATGAGATTATATGTAAAACTTTCAACTCCCAAGAAAGTGCAACTGATGTATTCATAAAATTAAATGTCTAACAAGACATACATATAAAATTCATTTTTGCAGATGATGTTCTTCTTCTTGTTCATATTCCTGAGGGCCTACAAAGACAGTTGGATGCTGTTGCTCACTTTTATGACTTAAAACAGCTGGCGGTCAATCCTAGCAAGACTAAGGTGATGATCTTTAACACATCAAAGAGTACCTTATCTAAGTTTCAGTTCTTTTATAAGGGCGAGTCCATTGAGATCACCATTGCTTACACCTACTTGGGGGTTCAGTTTATAGGTCCTTCCCTTAATCTTCAGCCAGCTTCACAGTCACATCTTTGCAAGGGATATGCATCTCTCTCAGTCTTGGAATGCCAATGCTTCCAACAACACTTTCAAGACATACCTACAAAGATGCACCTCTTTGATTGCATCATCAAAGCCACAGTCCTTTATGGATCTAAGATTTGGGGTCCAAGTCTAGGGTGTGTTGATTGGGCTTGCATTGAGAGGGTCCAAACTATTTTGCTTCAGCAATTTATCTAATGTAAAAGAACAATTCCCCAATGTATTGTTTAGGCTGAGTTTGGCATTCATCCTCTTCGTCTTGAGAGCATCTTCAAAATTATTTTTCAGCTTCATCACCTTAGATCCATGGGTGACTACACCTCAGGCCGAGAGAGATACCCATATTTGGCGCTTTGCTCCTCAGAATGCATTACCTCTAGGGGCTCTTTTGGTCCTCATCGTGGATGGTACTCAAAAGTTATTTCTCTTCTTCAGTCAGTTGGCATCTCCATAGATCAATTACCTCCTTTCAAATACTCTTTAAATGCTCCTCCCTGCCTTCTTCCTGATAAGAGGGTAATTAATCAAGCAGTCAAAGATGATGTTTATCAACAATATATTCAGATCACTTGGGTCGCTCCATCTCAACCTCTTAGTCCTAAGTTGGCCTTCTACACTAAGCATTTCATGAGGATTAAGAATGGCATTATTACTTGTCCTAATTATGTCGAGCGACATTGGACACACAACCTTAGGATTCCTCTTGGTCAACTCAAAGTATGCTTACATCAGTTGCGGTGGAGATGGACCACCATATTCCTCGAGAGGATAGGGTATGTCATCTTTGCTCTATTTGGGAGGTGGAGACTAAAGAACATTTCATCTTCAGGTGTCCTATTTATTATGAGATTCGAGGGAGGTACTATTGCTTGTATAGAGACTCGGGTGGATCGCTTGCCACTTTTTTCAGCTATCCTAACCAAAGATGCTTGGCTCTTTACCTCAGGGAAGCTATCACTCTTCGGCGTCAGTTATTACAGGGGAGACAAACTACTACTCGACTAATCACCTCATTCTTTCACTCTATCTCTACAGTCGAGAGTAATAAGTGCTCATTGGAAGCTACAACTATCCAAAATATTAATGACAAATTTGTGCGCCCTTGTCTGCATACAAGAGTGGCTACTAGGGCTTCAGTTCTTTCTTCTTGCTTACAACAGGACAAGACTGCAGTTCTTCGGCGTCGGGTTTCAGCCACCCCTCACATATCGAGGAGTTGTAGACAGGTGCAACTTACTAGTTTCTTGTCCTCTTCTATTGGTTCCACAACCATGGATGCTAGAAGAGTCTTGAGGGGTCGAACTCCATGTCCTCCCAGGATTATCCAACCAGGCCCTCTTAGTCCTGGCCATTCTCTTGGGAGCATCATTAGATCCTATGTTGGCCCTTTTGGGATAGTTGGTGATGACAACGACTGTGCTTCTACTTTACATCCCACTATAGATTAATGTTGGCGCTTGGATCCATTGGAGCTCCTTTCTATCTTTGTTGTACCTCAACTTCTAGATCTCTCTTAATCATTACTTTTAGCATGTTAGGGTTTATCCATTTTGGGTAACCCTCGAGGCTGTAATTTTATGCCATACAGTTGTTCCACTTTAGAGTAGTTTACACTAGATTCTTTACTCTAGTTTAGCTTATTTTCGTAGTACTTTGTGGTTACTACAATGCATTGTAATTTGTAACAGCTCTTTTCAATGAGTCCCATTGGCCTACTTTGGCCATCTGTGGACATTAATAGAATTATCTTATCTCTAACAAAAGTTAAAAAAGATTATCAAAATTCCTACTCATCGATACAAAGTACCAATAACTAATTGTAAAGCAGTTTACCTTTATACTCTATAGGAGGTTTTATATATTTATTTATAAAAAAAAATTCAGTGACAATGCGGGGGCAAAAATTCTATGCTCTATAAAAAAGATGGTTGCTCCCTTGCAAATAATTACTCTCTATAACTGAATTGAGAGGATGACCACATGCAGTCACCATCAATTTGAATGCACACAACTTTGATGCCTTTACTTTCATGTTCACTAGAAGCTCATATGCATGGCATATCAGCCTATGAATGTAGTTGGCAAGTGAACTGATGTATTGTGTGTCGTGTGCTAAGAAGTCCATTTGACATTCATTTCATATACTAAGACAATCAATTGTTCGTGCCATGCTAAGATGACGGATCACCATCTGAGATTGGTACGAAAGGCCATCTGTCTTTGTAACTGAATTTTTATGTATTTGTATAAAAGTTTAAAACTATGTTCCATGGGGATGCATCCCAGGCTTTGGGGGCTGTCTCGGAAAGTCATCCTTGCATTCCGGAAACACATCCTGAGGTCCCAGAAATCTGTTCCAATGTCCCATGCCATTCCTATCCTGTAAACTTTGTGGAACATAGGTGTAAAATATTTAACACGTACTCTGCAAATTCTTCCTATGGGATTTCATTAAAACTTAGCATATATGAGTCTGATTTGGTGAGAACTAAAGCAAATAAGATTTCTCAATCTCTCAACCCTTGCCAGTAGCACTGCCGTGTGTGTACTGTAATTGCTGATTAATGGAAAGGAAACTATCAATCATTGTCTCTTCTATGGATCCCTGTTTAAAATGTATTTGCATGAGCTTACTAGATGTACATTGTTGAACTACAACTTTGAATTCTCTTGGATTTTTTTTAGCACCAGAGCATTGAATGCCTACTTAAACAAGATTCCAATACCTGCAGTAAGGAGTTAAATCAGGTTCCATCTTAGACCATCCACTATCAGATGCACTCTGGCTAAGATTGCTGAATTATCCAAGAAATTCATGAAGGATTCTATGGAAATGCATCAGATCATATAGGAGGCATTGGAGAAATAGAGGACATCTCTCTTCAGAGGACAGCTCTCTTCATGCAGATGTCATGTTGCAAATGGGCCCTTTTGCAGCCATGAGTTCTCCTCTTTTCAAGGTCCAAGCCAGTTTGGACATGCTAATGTTTCAAGGAAAATCCATGGAAGTTGTGATTGAAGAGTTCTACTCTCAAATAAAATTATATGGTGACATCCATGTCAAATGAAAACTACTGTGCTTGATCGAGGTGGTCATTTGAGAAATTTGGCAATTTTGCTGGGGTCTACTTACAGAGGTCATAACTCTTTCACCCTTGAATTGAGTTACTATTGTAATAAAAATTGCATCTTAAAATTGCGACCCAATTTTGGTATTAAAGTTCTAATTGTCAATATTTGTATAGCAGTGCAAACTTGACACGAGTTTTTGGGTTTTGGCACGAAACCTAATACTAACCATTAGAAGATGAACCATTCATCTCTCAACAATGTCTTCACATTTGATTGTACACACTTGCATAAAAGATGTTGTTTGAATGTGAAAAATAGTCTGCATCATTCTATCTGTCTTCAGATATTTATTGTAGAGATTTTCCATATGAATACAAATTGTATTTGAACTTGTAAATGATTTGTCCTGTGTGTGTGAATGGCTTCTTGTTATTTTATTTTGTATAACATATAATTTTTTACAAAATAATGTGTTGTTAATTGGGTTCCAACAATTCTCTGGATTAATAGTATTGGAGTAGTTGTTTGTGTTGTATGTTTGGCCCTATGAGGTCAGGCTAGAGGAAGCATGGTCTTTATGTATGCAATCTGTCATTTACCTTTCTTGAGGTTTCAAACAATGTTAGATGGAAAGTGACACCAAAATTTGAGACCCTTTCAAGACGATTCTGAACAAAGCATTGGAGAAATATATGAACAAGATACTCAACTCGTTTGCAGAAATTTCTCAAGAACTCCCTGTGGAGGCTCAACACCATAGTAGAGGAAATCAGAATCGGCTTGGAATCGGGCTAGAAAAAGAATCGGGAAAAAATCGGCCAAAAGAAAAACCCGAAGAAAACGCAATGTTTTATTAATATATTTTTTTCATGCATATCACAATGAATTAACATTATGCAAATCAAATATTAATGATATAAGACTGTAAGCTTAAACTACACATGAGAGTGACAAAACACATCTTGTATTGCTTATAATATGAAAAGGTACAAATTACAAAATGTGTCATTAGTCATAATAAATTGTCAAATACAATGCCTCAATGTCTTTGAATGCCTTTGCCCCTTGCCCTAGTAGAAGCTCTAGTCTCTCTTTGTTGATGTGCTCATGCCTCTTGTGTCTGTGCCTCTTCTTGTGCCTTGGCGGTCATCTCTGCCGCTAGGTCTTCGAAGTTTTGTAATTCATTTGGGGAGAAGAAAGGCTCTTCTTGCTGCTCCGACTTTGGATCTGTGATCCATTCATATGATGGATTAATGAAATGAAAGATTTTAATTACGTCCGCGAGACCCAAATATGGTCTATGGGACCTCAAATATGGAAGTACAATTACTCAAATCATATCATATGATCTTTAATATCTTTGAGAAGGTTGTTCCTTCTCTTGCTGATTTGTGTTAGCAATTCTCCAACTTTTTTTATTTTATTGTCTTCAAATAAATCTGTAATAAACTCGTTCCCAATTGTTTCTTTGTATTTGTCACGGATATCTGACAAACTCGGGCATTTATAGATGAAGTCTTCCTCTGTCTCTACTGCTCTTGTGCTGCATAGAGTACATATCATTTCTTCCCATTGTTCTTTGGGCGTTGTCCATCTCCCTGTTTCACATCTAAGCCTATGAGAGCTAGTCCTTATCTGAGCAATGAGTATTTTTTCCTTCCACTTGATTTCAGCGCCTATATACGCTTTTTCCTTGTGGTCATATGTTGGGTTAAAATTTGCAATATAATATTGTCTTTTCCTGCTTGCATTTTTCCACATTCCACTTCTGAACTTTTCATTCACATAATTTTTTATGTCTTTGTTGACATTTGGGCATTCATTTATGTTGATTTCCCAACGTTTCATCCACGTATTCTTTTGCCTATGCAACTCTTCGTCCCTAGCTGCTCTAGGCCATCTATCATTTGTCATGTTTTCTGTTTTTTTCAAGTAACGTAACAGCTTGGTCATAGCAATTGCTTCTAAAGGGAACATTCCAGTTTCAGCTAGAATAATTTCATAAGGGGTTGTGGCCTTAATTTTGAGAAAGTTTGTGATTAGATATTTTTGAATCCTTTCTATTTGCCTCCATTTTGCATTTGTTGTGCCACTAGCCCACACCTCGCAACCATACAACATAACCGGTGTAACAAGTAGGCCAAATAAGACCTTGGTGGTATTCTAGTCCCACAACTCGGCATTCCTACACCTGTTTTGAAGTGCATATAGTGCTCTCCAGCCACTTTGAGTTCTTTGCATCCTACATGTATTCCAATTAAGTTTGTCATGAAAGTCTATGCCCAGGTACTTGTATTCTACTACTACATCAAGCGGTTCTCCTGCAAACTGAAATTTGAGTTGTTGCTTCTTTTTTGCTGAAAAAATCATAATTTTTGTTTTGCTCGTGTTCACTTGCATCCCAACTTCTTTACAAAAGAGTTCTAGAGCTTGAAGGTGATCTTCTAGATCTTTGGCTGTTTTGGCCACAAGAATTACATCATCTGCATACATGAGGAGTTTTACCACATATTTGGCTAAATGCACACCCTCTCCCCCAAATTTGTTTATCCATTCTTCTAACTTGTCAATGTACAACCCAAATAAGGTCGGAGATAGAGGGCAACCTTGTTTGACACCTATGTCACTACCAAAACATTCAGATACTCAACTCGTTTGCAGAAATTTCGCAAGAACTCCTTGTGGAGGCTCAACACCATAGTAGAGGAAATCAGAATCGGCTTGGAATCGGGCTAGAAAAAGAATCGGGAAAAAATCGGCCAAAAGAAAAACCCGAAGAAAACGCAATGTTTCATTAATATATTTTTTTCATGCATATCACAATGAATTAACATTATGCAAATCAAATATTAATGATATAAGACTGTAAGCTTAAACTACACATGAAAGTGACAAAACACATCTTGTATTGCTTATAATATGAAAAGGTACAAATTACAAAATGTGTCATTAGACATAATAAATTGTCAAATACAATGCCTCAATGTCTTTGAATGCCTTTGCCCCTTGCCCTAGTAGAAGCTCTAGTCTCTCTTTGTTGATGTGCTCATGCCTCTTGTGTCTGTGCCTCTTCTTGTGCCTTGTTTGACACCTATGTCTGTGCCTCTTCTTGTGCCATTAACCTTGTTGAATATGCAACAATTACACAATAGCTGGAAAATGAACAGCAGAAGCAAAAGAATGGTCTGTACAAAAGAGTACAGCTACAACAGGACGACCTGCTCTATTTCTGCCTTTTCTGGACAGTAAATCACTCTTCCTCTCCTCTTAACCCTGAAGCACACTCAAGCATCAACAAGAAATAATGCATTTCCTATAGATCTGAAGGTGTATGACCTGTGCATGGCCTGCTGTACGACCTTATCTTGCAGTTCTCTTCAACAATCTGCTCTTCTTCTCCTCTAAGCACTCTTGCCCTTCTCCTGCTCTCTTGCTCCTCTTCAAAGTATATATCTATATTTTTTTCTTCATCTTGTCTGCCTTTTATGCTTGAACAAAACCCTAATCTCTTTAATCCTAGCCACCCATATCTCATCTTCAGATGTACGGTCAAATATTGGACCCTATCTCATCTTGAAATGTATGAACCAGATTAAATCCTAGTCTAAGTCATGAATGTTCTAGAACATTTCCTTTAGACTCCTAAGACTAAGTCAACTTCAAGAGAAAAGACTTTCACCCCTTCTAAAGTGAATTACAAAATAGAATTAGTTCCCACTTTTCCTAAGTGGTCACTTTACAAATAATGAGAGAAAAAATGAAATAATAGGAAATCTAAACCTAAGACACAACTTGACTTTGACATGAGGTACTTCTCCTGAACTGATACACCAAGTGCCATGTAGATTCTCCCACTCTTCGTTGTGGGTCCCACTATGCCATATCATCCTCTAAATGTCTCGAACCACTTCTAGCACGTTCATACTAAAGCCTGTGCAAGAAGTTCCTGTCCGAGCTACATTTCTCAACACGTATTTGGTGCGGACATATCCATAAAATGTGGCAATTGCCTCTTTTGCCTTGTCCATAGCCTCATATACATGTCCCATTGCAGATTGTTCTCCATCAACAAGATAGAGAACCTTCACCAAAGGCTTTGACACCTGAAAAAAAGGAACAATAATTTAAATAAAAATATGTTATAACAAAAAAAATAACAAAATGCAAGATTCCCAAATGGAAAAATATTTTAAATTAAATAATAAATAATAAAATAAATTAATAAACTTGGTCTTGTACCTTGATGGCCTCATCCATGGCTATCTAGAAGGGTTTCTCAAACAAATAGGCATATACATTTTGCCCCTCACTAGAGAATCGGTATCTACCAGCTTGTTTGGAATTCCAGTCATTGCTCACAAACATCTACTTCAATGACCCTCTTGCATTATAGATGCTTTGCAATGTCACGAAGTTTGTGGCGAAGCGTGTAACTTCAGCCTGCACTAGCTCCCTCTCAATTGTAAATCGCCTCATTTGGTTGAGGACCCATGCATGGTTGTAGATGAATTATGTGACAACCCTTGCCTTCTGTGCAACCTTTTCCACCCAAGGTAATTTCCCAATGTCTTCGAGGAGCAAATCGAGACAATGGGCTGCACATGGCATCCAAACAATAGTGGGGAATCTTTCCTCCAAAATCTTATTGGTTGCTTTATATGCTGTTGCGTTGTCCATGATGACTTGGACAACATTCTCCTCCATGACCTCCAACACAACCTCCCCCAACAACCCTGCAAGCATTTTGACACTCTTAACTTGTGCCAATGCATCTATTGACTTGAGGAATGCAATTTCTCCTGTAGAAGCAACCAAAAATTCAATCAAGGTTCTTCCCTTCCCATCCGTTCAGCAATTGGACATGATACTGCAAACCTTCGTCCTCCACACCTTGCATTGGTCTTCAAGCACAACCTGAATTTAAAAAAAAAATTTAATCATGCATGTGTATAAATTTAAGCACAACTTGAATGTTGTCCACGGATTGTCGAAGGAGAGGGCCCCTAAGGTCATAAAAAATTGGCGCCTTAAATCTTGCGTCGCAACTTGTGACGACATTTATCATGTGCTGCCAATATGGAGACCTTGCCACATTGAAGGGAAGGTCGGAAAATTACCAAAAAGTGGCAATGGCTATCCTCGCTGCGTTGTGCCTCTCTTGGTTCCACGCGACCATACCCTCAAGTGTGGGTTGTGCCCCTGGCGTGGAACGCTCTACAAAATGGGACTCATCCGTCCCACTCCTTGGTGTGCAATTGATGGACTTGAACTCTCATGCTGAAACCAGCTAAAGTTGCTGCCGGTACAGGGAATTCGAGAAGGGGGGGATGAGATGGCCTCGGTTTGTCTTCATTTGAGTTCTTTTTTTCCTGTGAGCTAGAGATCATGGCATCTACAATATTTCTAACTTATTTCGACACCTTTTGGCATGGCTTGACATCCTTGCTAGTTTTCTTTGCCAAATGGAATTTTTTTTTTTTTTTTGGCGAAAAACCCCTTGCGGGGCTGCCTTGGTCTAAGAGACCACGAACAGGGGGTTCTACACCGTCAAAGTCACCCGGGGGTCGCACCCAGCCCTGGCCGTACCAACATTGCCAAATGGAATTTGATGTGGTAAATGCCTCCATGAATAAGAGAGTCACAAAAATTGCAATAAGCTTCCCCTTTCTTTTCCCCTTCCCTTGCATACTGCCATGCTGGATCTCTTTTCGTCGCCATTTTTTTAATGCCTGCACATGGAAACAAGTAACAACAAAGTTACAAACAATTAGTTAAAAAGAAAAAAGAACTCTAAACCCTAAACCCTAGTTTAGGGTTTAAACTTGAAACATTGACAGCTGAAAAATGGGCTTGCATACATAGTTATCAAGCAGCAATATTTACTTAAAAGGAGGAAAAAAAACCCTAAACCCTAGACTAGGGTTTAGGGTTTAAACTTGAAACATTGACAGCTGAAAAATGGGCTTGCATACATAGTTATTAGGCAGCAATATTTACTTAAAAGGAGAAAAAACCCTAAACCCAAAACCTTAGATTAGGGTTTAGGGTTTAAACTTGAAACATTGACAGCTGAAAACTGGGCTTGCATACATAGTTATCAGGCAGCAATATTTACTTAAAAGGAAAAAAAACCCCTAAATCCTAAACCCTAGACCTTAAATTTAATGTTTGGGAATATGCTTGAAAAAGAAAACAAAAACATTTGCAAACAGCCTTAATCTAAACCTAGTTTGCAAAAACCTCATACTGCAAAAGAGTTTCAACCTGGGAAAAAAAAAAAAGTTTGCAAAAGTTTTTCTTACCTCGGATGAATCCTTTGGGCGGTTGTTGGTGGCTGCCAGATTCCTTCAAACTGCAAAAAATCTGCTGTTAGGATGCCCTAGTGTGTTTGGTTTGGTGTGGTAGTAGGTAGGCAGACCCCTTTCTCCAATTTGCAACAACTGAAAATGAAGGAAAGTGAAAAAAAACGAGTTTATACCTTTTTCCCTACGCGCCTAGCTTTTGGCGATTTTTTCTGTCATGTAATAATCATGATTCAAAAAATCAGCAAAAAATTGCCGATTCTATGCCGAATTGACTTGGAGTTTCTGTTAGAATCAGAAAAAATTGGGAACTGGTAATTTTTCGTAACTATGCTCAACACTATTCAAGGTACAAATGGATTTTGATATTCCCACTTTTGAAGGAAATATTGGTGTAGACTGTAGAAAATTGGTTGTATCAATCGCAACAATTTTTTCGGGTTCATAATGTTTTTTTGAATATGAAATAAATCTCATTTGCACTTATGAGAACTCGTGTTTGTTAGAAATTGGTGGGAAGCATATTTTGCCTAAGCTAACAAGGAGAATGCATAAGAAAGCATAGTCCATTTGGAACGCAGTTGGGCAGATTTTGTGGACACCATCAAGAGTAAGTACTATTTGGTGGGACACTATGATGAATAGTATCCCAGGTGGTAACGATTGTGCTACGGATGGGACCAATCAGTGAAAGATTATACAAATGCATTCCATATATTGTTAGCAAAGTTTGGTATACAAGATAAAGAGAGGGATAAATTTCTTAAGTATCCTAGTGGTTTGCATCAAAATACATTCTGTCCAAAAATGGATTTTTTGAACATTGTGACATTGAGAGGAGGGGGCCTTCATGGATGTGATGAAGATTGAAGACAAGTTTAAGAACAGAGGTGGGTAGAAGATTAATGATATCCAAATAAACTTGATTTCTATAGATGTTGTCAAAAGAATGATGCTGATGATGGCATTTGTTCTGCAACCACATAATGTGGCTCATTTTGCCAAGGAGTAGCCATGCATGTCATAGAATAGTGTCACCTCTCATTTTCCACCAAGCCTTTTCAAGATGAAAAACTTTGTGATGTGGTCCCATTAGATGTGTGTGATGTTCTTCTTGGGCAACCATACATGTGGGAGCGCCATGGGGTCTATGAGTCAACGCCCTAGAGTGTCATCATCACTTTAAAAGAACAATGCTAAAGGATATTGGAGGTAGCCCTTGCTATCAAAGTTTCTTTGATCCGTGCAAAGCAATGTTGAAATGTGATCAATCAAACATACAAGTTCCTGCTTTTGATAATAAAGCCTCATTAAGATAGAAAAGTTGTTGCAGCCACCTACGCTGTTGTGGGTGTCCAATCAGGGTTACAATGACAATTGGAACAAGTAGTGTTAGGATACAAGGATGGCATCACCCACAAGGGTACCATTGCATTAATAGGTGAAGCACCTAATTGATTTGGTTTTGAGGGTGTCTCTACATAATGCATCGGTAGACAAATGTTTTGTCTTGGAGAATGAGGAGATTAAGCATTAAATTCAAGGATATACAAAAAGGCCATATATAACCAAATGCTTCACCATGCTTCAAAAGGATATACTTGGAGAAGTGTACATTTTGCTTGAGGAAGATTCAATGTCTAGGGTTCTTTGTCGATGAAAATGGTTTTCATGTGGACCCACAAAGATCCAATTTTTTCTAGATTGGCTTGTCCCAAAGACCATAGAGCTTTTTAGCTTCTTTGTCCTTTCTAATTTTTACTGCAGATTGTGTTATTGTTGGCCACTGAACTAGGCAACCAAAGGCCAAAGCAAAATTCATGTGGGTAGAAGCCATCAAAAGGTGTTCAGGGAATTAAAATGATTACTTTGTTCGAGTCCACTCCTTGCATTGCCATAATTGTAATGACCTCTCAAGATAATGATAGATGCTTCAGAATATGCACTTGGTGTGGTTCTCACTCATCATGGGCATCCAATTGCTTACCTTAGATATTCAACAATGTTGGTCAAAGGTACTCCACATATGATAGAGAGCTCTATACCATTGTCAAAGCGTGTTATGGTGGAATTGTTACATCTTGGGCAAAGAAACTATCATTCACACTGTTCATAAGCCTTTGTAGTTCTTGTAGACCTAGAGCAAGTTGCAAAATAATCATCATTAGTAGTGGTCCACATACTTAAAATAGTTCCATTTGAACATGAAGCATAAGAGAGGTAGTATGAATTGATTCACAAATTGTTTAAGTTGGCCACTCATTGCTACATTAACAACAATCCTTGAATCTTATGGTCACGAGAATCCCACTTGGCTGTTCCTCTATGAAAGTGACCTTGATTTTGCAGTCACATGTTAGGCACTACTTGCAGGCAAACAAGTTGTGACTAATATCTACAAGATAGACATTTGGGCCACTTGGGACACTGCTATGTTTTTCCAGGTGAGAGATATAAAAATGATTTGATAAGCACGTTATAGTTGGGCAATGGGCTCTTGTGAAAAAAGACTGTTAGTATTGGATCAATATTTTTATTGGCCGAAGCTTTGCATTGATGTCATCAAATATGTCAAGTCATGCACTGCCTATTGAATTGCCAAGCTTGCCAAAAATGGTTATTTTGGCCCCTTGCAGAAAGGACATTTCAATAGAAGACAATGCGAAACTTTTCTTTGAGCATGTTGTTCCACATTGCAGGCAATTGTGTTAGTTAGAGACACCAAATTATTGAGCATCTTTTGGTTTAACCTTTGGTCCATGATGGACACTAAGCTTTCTCGGTCAACTGCATTTTATTCATAGGCTAATAGAGAGGTTGAGGTAGTTAATAGAATGATGGTTCATCTTTTCAAAATGTATAACTCAAAGCACCCATGCATTCCAGGTGTGCTTGGGTTCCAACTGTTGAAAATTTAAATCTTGCTTACTGCACCTTGTTGGAAATATGGAACTTCATAAATTGCACTGGAAACTAATTATAGCAATATATGATTCTGAAACAAATACTTAACAAAAGTAATCACAACAAGAACACACAAACAAGACATGAAATACTAGAAATGTTATTTACAATAGAATGATTACAACTACTGGCTGCCCACAAAGGGCAGGAATACCTCTCAATTTTTCTTCTGTATATGAATTCTATTTTCACATTTTTTATATAGGCAAACAAGACATTTGTTCTTTCAGCTTCCAAATTTTTGTAATGACATTTCCTAACTGGGATATTAATGAGATGTATAATTGTACTTTCAACCATAGTTGAGAAAATTGGAATCGAAAAAGAATCGACATTTTTAAAAATCGGTGAAAATCGGGAATTGGCAATAAATCGGCAAAAAAAAACCGAAGAAAATGAAAATTTTCATTTTTTTTTTTTATGCATATTACACTGAATTAACATTATGCAAATCAAATATTGAAATAAAAGCAATAATTCATGTCAAAACATCATACAAGGCTCAAGCTTTAAGTACACATGAAAGTGACAAAGCACATCTTGTATTGCGTATAATATGAAAAGGTACAAAGTTACAAGTTGTTAGGAAAACTTCAGATTTTATACCTGCTAGCAAAAAACACAATGACAGAGAACAAAACAACAACACAAGTAACACATAGAATTTACGTGGAAACCTGCAATGTGCAGGAAAACCACGGGGCAATGGCAACTTTATCTTTTATTGATTTCAGCAAACTTTACATTCTCAACAACATGCACATCCAAGGGATCATTCCCCTTTTATAGAGTAGAAAAGGAAGACACCGAAACTGTTCGTTTCCTCTCCCAAAGGAAGCCTTTGAAAAACTGTTCGTTTCCACTCCCAAGGAAAAGCGTCTGAAACTGTTCGTCTTCCGCATCTAGACGTCTGGCACAAACTGCTGCCTAGACGTCTGGCCTAGACGTCTGCTGCCTAGACGTCTAGCAGTGCTGCCTAGGCATCTAGCAGCCTAGACGTCTAGCACTGCTGCCTAGACGTCTAGCAGCCTAGACCTCTAGTACTGCTGCCTAGACGTCTGCTGCCTAGACGTCTAGCAGTGCTGCCTAGGCATCTAGCAGCCTAGACGTCTAGCACTGCTGCCTAGACGTCTAGCAGCCTAGACGTCTAGCACTGCTGCCTAGACGTCTAGCAGCCTAGACGTCTGCTGCCTAGACGTCTAGCAGCCTAGACATCTGCCTAGACGTCTAGTATTGCTGCCTAGACTTCTGATGCCTAGACGTCTAGCAGCCTAGACATCTGCTGCCTAGACGTCTAGCAGCAGCCTCTGCTGGCTAAAACCCTGCATAGTGACTTCACCTCCTAACACAAGTAACAAGGAAAAAAAGGTTTCATTTTTTATATGCTTGCACATGGAAACAAGTAACAACAAAGTTACAATCACTTGAAAAAAAGGAAAAAAAACCTAAACCCTAAACCAAAAGGCTAGGGTTTAAAATTGAAACATTGACAGTTGAAAAATGGGCTTGCATACATAGTTATCAGGCAGCAATATTTACTTAAAAAGAGGAGGAAAAAAAACCCAAACCCCTAGGGCCTAGACTAGGGTTTAGGGTTTAATTTAAGTTCAAAGTTCAAAGTTTCAAATTCAAACACAAGCAGCTGAAAAATGGGCTTGCATACATAGTTACCACGCAGCAATATTTACTTCTTTACTTAGAAAGTGGAGGAAAAAAAACAAACCCTAAACCCAAACCTAGGGTTTAGGGTTAGGGTTTAAACTTCAAAGTTTCAAACATTAACAACCTTAAAATGGCTTGCATGAAGAAAAAAAAACTGAAACCCTAAACTAGGGTTTCAGATTTAGGGTTTAAACTTTAAACTTCAAAGTTCAAACATTAACAGCTGAAAAATGGGCTTGCATAAAAAGACCCTAAATCTTTTTATGCAAGCCCATTTTTCAGATTATGCCGATTTTTTGAAAAAATGGCAAAAAATCGGGAGTCTGCCGATGTTTTGCCGATTTTCTCAACTAGGCTTTCAACACTCTCCCACAATTGACATCCAACCATCATTCACTTCTTCCCCACAATTAATAGAGTCTTCTTTGCAATAGAACAATTTAATGAAAGCCACACACATGAACATTACTAGTGCGAACATTGGACCACATTTTCTTCCACTTGTTGGAACCCCCTACTAAATTCTTGCAATAGGTCTGCCATATCTTCCCTTTCATGGAATTCATCACTTAGACTCTGGCCAATACTACAGTGCTAACGAGCAAATTCTCAAGCATCCTAAAAATGTTCTCATGCTTGGAGGCTACCCAAATCAATCTGGTTATCTTTCCAAATGTTTGTAACTAGTTCCTTACTCTCACCTTATTGTGTGCTTCTACTTGCACTAGTATTCAATGTTTGAAACCATTAAATACTGACCTTTTGCCAAACTCGATAGCATCAGTCATTAAGGAAGAAAATAACTAGAGAAACAATCTAGGAGCTAAAGCAACACAACATTTTGCTCTTTTCATTATTCTTCTATCTCCATAGGCATAGAATCTTTCTTGTTCCGATACCATGTTGGAAATCTGAATACGTGCTCAAAGCCTCATGTTGCTTTGTAGATTACACTAGAGACTAGTTGCAGCGAAATAGGGTTCCTAAAGCAAATACACAAGTAACACATGAAAAACAAAAAATGTTATTACAATGGAACTATTACAACAATTGATTGCGCATAAAGTGCAGCAAGAACTCTAAATATTTCTTTTGCATACGAGTCCTATTCTATAAATTTTATATATGCAGTCAAAGCCAAAGTATTTGGTCTTTCATCTCCCAGGCATGCACAGGTTGATCCTTCAACCTTGAGCTTACAAACATTTGTAACGACATTTTCAAAAATAGGACAGTTACTGGATCTACACCTGTACTTTCAGCACCAACCATTGGCTCTGATCGATACCTCTTCTGATAGCAGCTATGGGGGCTTCACCTACTATTATAACAAAGCTGAAAAAGCAAGTGGCTTCATCAAGCAGATTTGACACATTTAACGTTAGCTTGATGGCATATTGCATAGACGAATGCAAAGTATAAGCAAAGAGATGACAAACATCCTATGCAACATTATTACAAAGTGGTTTATAAATTGTGGCTACATATTGCGAAGGAAAGTTTCAGGAGTCCCAACGGATAGATCAGACCACTTAGTTATTGACCTTATACCAACATCTAGTAGCTGGGAGACAATGCCTTTGAGCTTAATCTTCCTCCCTGTAATGTCCAACCCCCAATTTTTTTTTTTTGTTTTTGTTTGGAGTAATACTTCTTATACTTGTTTTCGTTGCTTTTGATTCACAATTTGAATACAAAGGAAAATAGCAATACTAACTGGAAATATATGCAACACTCAGAAAAACAACAGCTAACTATCACTTTTTGCATTCAAATCTTAATGGAAGACATATACAATCTGATATACTTGTTTGTAAATGAGAGTGGCTATCAAGTATTCAAATTACAAGCATACCCGGGTGCGGCAAATGGCATTTCCAGGTCTGTAATAAACTGCTACAGCAAACAGAATGACACCAAACGAACAATATTCATTTATTTTTGCTGTTCTCCAACTCCAATGATGTATACAAATGCTGGTATAAGGTAGACGCCTCAAAACAGGCCCAAAACAGTTTCCAAAGTGGGGCGATTCACCTCCAAACTCAAACGCCCCTCTTCCACAGGTGTACGGCCCAGCCAAGATGTACGGCCCCCTTAGCAAGTGGTTAAAATCTGATTATTCTGCTCAAACTTGGCGCCCAGGTCTGCACACTCACCCTTAGCAAATTTCGATGCAAACTCACTTCAAACCCCACCTCCAAATGGTACGGCCTTGTGCAAATGGTACGGCCTGTTTATGCAACTATCACGCCCAACCAAGGATGGAAAAAGCACATTAAATCTGCCTTAAGCCCTCTGCAATTTCTTCTTATATAAATCTGAAAATGTAAGCACAAATAGATTCAATGAAGCTCCATTGCAACCTCCGAATGAAGTTGCCTGCAAACCACCCAGGAGTGATCTTTCACACTCGAAGATGATGTCCCCTGTGAAGGATTTCGTCTCCACAAAGCAAAATAACCTTGTTCAGGTCTGCAAGTCACCAAAAGATATCCAACATCCATCCCCCCGCAAAATGAGCTCTTTCCCTTCTTTTATTCTCACCCCAAACCCCACGCCCAACTTGGCATTTAAATTTTAATTTAATTTTTTGCTTTTCAACTATAGCTGGGTGCCCACTTTCATTTAATACATATGGCCCTTTTCTTTTAATTTTTATAAATCATTTTATGTCCTCTAGGAGCCCTTTCACTTTATCATTTAATTAATAACGCTTTAAAGTTAAATATTTAATTTAACTTTAATATATTGCGTTAAAATTAAATATTACATGCCAAGTAAAAGAATACCACCGACCATTATAATACGTCCTCCTCAATCAATTACGCATACCACCATGTCCATAGATCAAATCGGTGATCCAAAATGCACTTACTAAAAATAGTAAGTATGGGCCTAAAAGTCCAAAATGGCTCCGGAAAGTGTCAATTGAGAGCTTGCGATGATCTGAACCATCTTCCACAACCCCAAGAGTTCCCTAACCCCATCATATTAGCCTATGGGAACCCGAGAGTAGGCTAACCGTAACCACATAGTCACTGCTTAGGAAGGGGACATTACACTCCCTACTTGGGATTTCATCCAATATTCAATGTGGAGCTTCTTTTACCATACTTATTGTCTCTACTGGACACATTAGTTGTGGTAGAGCAATTACAATTTTCAAAGCTAAACTCTAATTGCACCACTTTGACAACAAATTAGATAGTGGATACACAAAACAAAAGCACTCAAATTCAAGTAATACCTCTTTTTTGGGTTGTCAAGGCAGGTCAATTCATCCACCAAGGGAAATGGTGCACTTGCGATTAGATAGAGAAGTTCCCTCATTTGGTTCAAGAGTTAAATTCAATGAGGTCCATTGCATTCAAGGAGAGGCAATCATTTGAGGTGGCAATTTGAGAAATTTGGGAGGTTTTTTGGGTCCATTTTTGGAGCTCATAATTTGTTGACCATTGATCCGTCTTGCTATTGTAATTCCTTTTTGAAATCTGTAGGACAAGCTCTATGCGTAGGACTCCTTATCCATAGGACATATGGCAATCCCATAATTTTATGCCTCAAAACATTCTTTGAAGGGTCTCAAAATTGCATTTTAAAATTGCCACTTGATTTTGGTACCAAAATATCAATTGTCAATATTTGCATATTAGTGCCACCTCAACATGGGGAATGGCATTGAACTTGTTAGTAACCTTTGGAAGTGTTGGCCTACTTGCCACATTTTGTAAAATTTTGATTTATATGCAGTTTTGGGAGTTAATCATTGTAAAACTTCTCTTTTTCCATTGAAAATGGTTAAGATGTTATGTTTGTTGTGTTTTCACCAGTTGTCTCCTTTTGCTCAAAGCTGTTTTCTTTCAAATCCTATGGTTTCTCTGGTTTTTCTGTGCTTTTCCTGTCGTTTCGCATGCAAACTTGTGTTTTAGCATGGGGCGATGTTGTGGATAAATTTTCTGCTTAAGTCTGGTTTCTGCAGGTTCGTTTCATTCTTCAGATGTGGTGACAGTTTCTGGCAACTTAGACAATTTTCAAAGAATGCTTCCCTTTTGAACGCAAGTAAGGGGCACTTTCGCTCCCAAGTGTGGAGCGAAAGTTCCTATTAAATGAAAGGGGAGCAAATGACTAAGTCTTGGTCAAGGCACGAAGTGCTTTCGCTCCATGTGGAGCGAAAGCCCCCCAAAAGAATTAAGTGTGCACACTGACCAGAAAGTGCTTTCGCTCCACTTAGGGAGCGAAAGCTCCTTCTTGAGAGCCGTGAAAATCAAAGTGCAATAAAAGTCAAAATCTTGGTCAAAGTTTCTGTCGCTCCACCAGTGGAGCGAAAATCCCTGTCGCTCCACCAGTGGAGCGACACTCAAGAAAAGGCACAAATCGTCTTAAGTGTAAGGCCAAGGGTGCTTTCGCTCCACTTGTGGAGCGAAAGCTAGCCAAAAAGTAAGTAGACTCTAAGCAAAGCAAGAGGATGCTTTCGCTCCACCTCTGGAGCAAAAGTGCTTTCGCTCCAGTTGTGGAGCGAAACTCCAGGCGGGCCCCAAGCGCAGCGAAAGCTGCCCAAAACCGCCATTGACTGCTCAACCGACCCTGAAGCTGCGCTCCTAGCCGTCCGATCATGGTGGATCAGGGGAACCTTCTGCATTCAATGCTAAGTTATCTGCAAAATCAAATTTATGTTGTTAAGTCGGTTCCGGATCAAATCTACCTGTCACCATCGCAAAAGTGGTTGGGCATTAATGTTTTAAGAGGTGGAATCCTCTATAAAAGCTAGATTTTTCTCTGTAACTAAGGATGGACAATCTCTGCTAGAAAAGCAGCTGTATATCTTGAAATCTGCTTCTGAAACACGGACTTCTGGTTCCGGTCTTGAATCTTCTGTCTCTGTGTATGCCTTCTATCATGTTATTTCTATTAAGTTAGTTACTTTGTCATACGACTTGAATTCTGTTTCTGGATTTAGCTGTTGGTGAGGGATTAATACTGGAATACCCCTGGAGGTTATGCAAGTGAGAGGATTTAGTGTCGGTTTCTGTTAAAAGTTTATTGTTTTGATTGTTGTTGGTTCAAGTGTTAGGTTGTGTATCGTGCTTCCTGTCCATCACCCCCGTATTTCAGGCTTTCGGCCTCTTTTCCCATTCCTTTCGGTAATTTCCCTCTCTTTTAGCATCTTCCCTAACCCTTATCTCAAAAACCAATTTTATTTTATTTCGGAACCAACCCTACTGGAGATTGTCACGGAGGACATTTCTTTCCTTCGGACATTCAATGCTTGGCAGCGGGTCTAGGGCGTTGTAGACTTAGAAAATCTATATCTAGGCCGATTCGATTGCCAACAGTTTCTGGCACGCCCGGTGGGACGCAAACGTTCCACGTCAAAAGCAGTATTAAGAAGTTGATGTTCATCTTATTGCTGTCAAATCCGAACATCTGGCGACTCAGCTGAACTCAGACGCCTCCGAATCTCGAAGACCAGTTTAAAAATCACGCCTTCATGCACACGAGATGGAGAGTTAAAAATACAGAAGAAGAAGTCGAGTTCTTCGAGCTTGACATCGACGCTTTGGGAGAACATCCTAGAGTGGTCCGACCGAATATCCCGTTAGACGGGACATCTTCACAAGTAGTTGTTGTTGCTTCGCAGACTCCAAGTCCTGCCAGCACAACAACTAGCTTGCCCCCAAATCCGCCGAATTCTCCAGTTCAACAGAATCCTCCGGTTCAACCGAACGTTCCGGTTCAGCTAGTTCCGAACGTTTCGGTCCAGCCAGTTCAACCAACTCCGCCAATCTAGATGGCCCAACCAAGCTGCCCCCAGGTAGTTCCCCGCATGGAATCATTCGGGGCCTCTAGCTTTGATGACTCAAAACCAAGTACCGCCCGCAACATTGAAAGCTCTACCCACATACGACGGTACAGGGAAGACGACTTACGAGCATGTCCAAGACGTCGCCGGACTAGCAACCATTCACCACATCACCGAGGAAGATGTCATGGTGAGACTGCTAGTTCTCTCACTCCGAGGTAAGCTCCTCTACTGGTACCGGTCTCTTCCGGCCGACACCATCACCACATGGGACCAATTGGTAGAACAACTGATAAGGGGCTTCAACGAACAAGCGGACCCCTTCTCTTTGTTGCACCAGTTCACCACTATCCAGAGGCATCCCCAAGAGGAGATAGCAGACTTTAACGTCAGGTTCGCTCGAACCTGGCAGAGAGTCACCACCGGCCTTCGGCCCACTCCGGAGCAAGCGACGTTCTACTACTTGAGAGCTTTCCATTCGGATATAAGCATGAGCATCCGACATGCTAATATCAATACATTCCCTGCCTTGTATGAGCAGGCGCAGAAGGCCGAGGCTGACCTGATAGCTATCGGAAAGTTGCCTCCCAAGGTGACTATGCCGATTTACCCGGATTTCCCTCAGAACATGTATCCCAGTGCATCTTCTCAGTCTATGCCTTCACCCCCGATGTACCCCAATCAATCATGGAATCCCAATCCTCAGAATCAAGCGGTACCCACTCCGCAGTATCAAGCACCCGTCGTTCCTCAGCTCCCAGCTCCTGTCCAATATCCGACATTGCCTGCACCGTTGGCGCCATTGCCATTACCCGCGCCTCAAGCAGTTTTAAATGCAGACCAGGTCAAAGAGTTGCAAGATTTGCGGGCATCGATGAAGACGATGGCGAATGAGATGACCGTCATGAGGAGGAGGCAAAATGACCAAAGCTTCCAGTCAAGGAGATTCCCTCCTCCCCCGATCACTAGGGAGCAAGCTTCTACCAGCAGGGTTCCTGAGAGAAATGTTTGGAAAGTGAAGAAGCCGGTTCATCCGGCAGAACTTATTGGTGTACCACGTGCAACGACCCGCACAGCGAAGAAACCTGCATGGTGCACCTCAACTATGTCCAGACGTTGGCCGGTGGCGCTTACGATGGGCAAATCAACATGATCAAAGAAGCTGGTCATAATTTCATGATGCCTTCCGCCGAGCAAGTCTCAGTCCTCACCAAGGCTGGGAAGAAGCCTATCGAGGTAGATCCAACCCAGATGGATCCGCTAAAGGTGCCTGCTGCACCCAAACCGTGGAGCAAAAAGGCCCAGTCGTCGGCAAAAGCTCCCAATCCAACGACGACCTCAGAGCAATCCGACTTACTGAAGGACTTCCTGCCCCCATGAGCTAGAGAAAGGGGTTTCCAACCCAAAGCTTCGACTTCTCAGCCACAAGCCGAGATGCGAGATCAAGCCAGGGAGAAGCTCCGATACCCCTCACTGACCAAGCGTCAAAGGGTGGATGCCACACAACAGTACCGGAATACGTACGAATCTGCAAAAGGAGTGGGAGAATCTGGCACTTCGGCGTACAACATAGTCGAAGAGATGAAAAAGGCACCCGCCAAGGTAAGCCTTTATGATGCCCTCCAACTTCCTGGTCAAGTAGACCTCTTGCAGGAATCTCTCAAGTCTGCCAAAGACAAGGAGAGTAGGCCCACGCAGACGGTGTTTGCTCAACCGTTGACGACTTCGGCCACAGGTAAGAATAGGCCCCCGCCATTCTACCTTTCCCTTCGAATGGAAGGATGGATCGTGCACAACTGCATGATTGACTTTGGCTCTGCGACGACAGTCATGCCCAAAGCGGTGTGCGACATCATGGGCATGGAGTATACCCGGAGCAGCCCTAGGGTGTTGCAACTAGACGAGACTCCCGTAAAGATGGTGGGAGTGATCAAAGATGTTCCGATCCTCCTGCACAAAATGCCGCAAGTCACGGTCATCCAAGAGATCGTGGTGGTCGACCTCGAGCCATACTTCAGTATGTGCCTCTCAAGAGAATTCACAGCCAAGTTGGGAGGCTACCTCTCCCTCGACTACTCACATTTGGAAATCCCCTTCAAGGGGAAGAAATTTAAGCTCTTCAACGAGAAGCCTACCAGTTTTCATGTCGAAAAACTTGAAGACGGGGAGAAAGGCTCGGACTCTGTCAACCTGATGACAGAAGAAATGCAAGAAGTGAACTTGATGGAAGAATCTCTCGATGAGCTCCGAGCTGAAGATGAGTTTTCTATGACCGATTTTAATGCCATCATCGGGACAGATTTAGGGTGCTACTCACTTACAAAGCCTGAAAAGGCTGAAATAAAAGCACTTGAAGAAAAGCCCCCGATATCCGATCAGCTATGGAAACTTTTCTTCGATGGCGCGCGATGCAAAAACGGCACCGGGGCTGGTGTCGCTCTTATCTCTCCATCTGGCGAACAAAAGACTTACTCGTACAAGCTTGCATGGAGCTGTACGAATAATGCAACAGAGTATGAGGCTTTGTGCCTCGGACTCAAGAAAGCCGAGAAGCTCGGCATCAAGCAATTGCAGATATTCGGGGATTCCGAATTGATCTGCAACCAAGTCACCAACAAGTGCTCCTCCAAGCAACACTATCTAAAGGCGTACCGCAACAAGGTGTGGGATTTGCTTGAATCCTTCACCGCATTGAGCATCAAGTCGATTTCGCGAGAGCGAAATAAGCTTGCGGACATCTTGGCCTCCATTGGCGCTCGGTTCTCACCGACGGACAATATGATGCATAAGCCAAAAACGGTGAGGCTGATCTATAGGCCTTCTGTGCCTGATAAGAAGATCCACTGGCAAGTGTTCGACAATGATGAACAACTTGTCAATTTTTTGGTTAATGAAGCATCCTCAATTGAGAATCGGACTCTGGATGAAGAAGACCGCGAGGGGTTAATCCAATTGAAAAACAATCATATCCCCAAGGGTCTGATCACATTAGAAAGTCTGTTTGATCGGAACGATAGGTCTGTCACCCACAAGATCAAAGTAGACAGCAGAGAGTTCGTAGACCTGGAGTTAGAGCCGAGGAAGGTTATCAAAGTAGGGGCTGATTGCACAGCCAAGGAGCTCCAACAGATTCGCACCCTATGCAAGGAGTATCCCGATATCATCGCTTGGTGCTATCAAGATCTAAGGGGGTATGACAAGAATGTCATCCAACACACAATTGAGTTGGAAGAAGGGATCAAACCCTTCAGGCAAAAATAGAGGCCCGTCAACCCGAAGATCGAGATGCTGATGAGAGCTGAGCTTCTGAAGATGCTTGAAGCGAAGATCATCTACCCGATCAAGCACTCCTCCTGGGTGGCCAACCTGGTCCCGGTACGAAAGAAGAACGGGGACATTCGCTTGTGTATCGATTTTCGAAATCTTAACCAAGCGTCGCTCAAGGACCACTACCCGCTACCTCAGATTGACCAGATTCTTCACGTAGTGGCGGGAGCGCAGAGGTTCTCTTTGTTGGATGGCTTCTCCGGCTACAACCAGATATGGGTCAAGGACGAAGACCAACATAAGACTGCGTTCACCACCAAATGGGGAACCTTCGCCTATCAGCGTATGCCCTTCGACCTCTCGAACGCCGGAGCGACTTTCCAAAGGGCGATGGACCTCGCTTTTGGCGAACTGTTAAATCATGTCATCGTGATCTACTTGGATGATATGACAGTCTTCTCCCATAAGAGGGAGGAACACGACCTACATTTACGGCAAGTCTTTGAGAAATGCCGGGAGTTCGGGGTCTCCATCAACCCCAAAAAATCAATTTTTGTAGTGAAGGAAGGCAAACTTCTCGGGCACTTGATCTTTGAGAAGGGATTAACTGTCGATCCCGCCCGAGCTGAAGCACTCCTCCGACTTCCACTGCCGTCGAACAAGAAAGCCCTGCAGTCCTTTTTCGGACAAATCAACTTCGTTAGGAAGTTCATAGCCGACTTCGCCCAAGTGGTGAAGCCGATGACCGAGCTTCTGAAGAAGGATGCCGAGTTCAAGTGGACCGATGTAAGGAAGCAGGCATTCCAAGAGATCAAGGAGCGGATCGCTCAAGCTCCAGTCCTCATAAATCCCGACTACGCAAAGGATTTTATCCTGTACGCTGTCGGGGAACCAGAAAGCTACGCAGCTGTTCTGACCCAAAAGGGGGAAGATGGAGATGAGCACCCGATAGCGTTCCTGAGCCAGATCATCCAACCGCACGAAGAAAGGTACAATTTTATCGAAAGACAAGTGCATGCGGTGATGAAATCGCTCCAGAAATTCAGACATTTCATCTCCCAGAGTAAGACAATAGTGTACGTGGTACACCCCGACGTCAGGAGTTTCATTATTCAGGGAGAGCTCGACAATAGGAGGGCTGGATGGGTCTCTAAGATCCAAGAATTTGATATCGAAGTACGCCCTACCAAGTTGGTCCGAGGCCGAGCGCTCTGTCAGGAACTAGCCAGAAGTGCTGCAGCTGAAGCAACAAACCCCGAATCAGAGCACTCTACCCTTGAAAGCAACCTTGCCAACCTGTCGGTTAGCAGTCCAGATTGGACGGATGACCTTGTCAGTACTTCGACACGGGCAAATGTCCTTCTCGCTTCAATGCTTCGCAAAGAAGAAGATTTCGCTTGCAAGCTGGTCGGTACGTTCTGACACCCAATGGACTGTTCTATCAGAATATCGACAGAGTCCTCTTGAGGTGCATCAGAGAGTCGGAGAAATCAAGAATCCTTGAAGAGTTTCACTCTGGGATTTCGGGAGGTCATTTCGCGGGCAGGCCAATGGCCCTGAAGATCATCAAGGCAGGTTACTACTGGCCCACCCTCTTCGTTGACGCTTTCAAGGTCAGTCAGTGCT
Source organism: Wollemia nobilis (assembly GCA_028583015.1). Lineage (NCBI taxonomy): Eukaryota > Viridiplantae > Streptophyta > Pinopsida > Araucariales > Araucariaceae > Wollemia > Wollemia nobilis. The sequence goes on along the minus strand of JAQPPZ010006183.1, from coordinate 3,493,131 downwards.
GTGACAAATGCCAGCGCTACTCGGGCAGAACCCGGAATGCCTCGCTTCCTCTCCACCCCATTCAAGCAGAAGCTCCGTTCCAGCAGTGGGGCTTGGATTTCATCGGGATCATTAACCCCAACTCCTCCGTCGACCACAAATACATTTTGACCGCTATAGACTATTTCACTCGGTGGTCGGAGGCAGTGCCAACCAAGCAGGCCAACCAAGACGTGGTTATCTCTTTTCTTCAAGGGTTGATCACTCGTTTTGGCGTGCCTGAAGCGATTGTGTCTGATAACGACTCTCCTTTCACCGGTGCAAGGATCTGCGAGTTCGCAGTCAGGTACGGGATTTATTTGAAGACCTCGTCTAACTATTACCCGCAGGGCAATGGATTGGCGGAGTCTACGAACAAGAACCTGCTGCGGATTCTGAAAAGGTCTCTGGCGGAGAATAAGCGAAGCTGGCATCTGCTCTTAGACCAGTCGCTTTGGGCTGATCGCATTTCCATCAAACGCTCAATTAAAACATCACCCTATTCGCTGGTGTACGGGAAAGAGGCAGTCTTGCCCACGCACATAGAGCTACCCGCATTGCAGTTACTCAAGTGGCTCGATGGTGAAGAGGGTGAATTCGACCCGATGGATGCAAGGTTAGCCCAACTACTGCAGTTGGAAGAAGACAGAGAGAAAGCTTATGAAGCTTTCGCAAAGCATGCTGAATCCACCAAGGGCTGGTTCAGTAAAAAGACTTCTGACAGAGCCTTCAGTGTCGGGGACTTGGTCTTAAAATGGAATGAAAACAAGTCTAAGCCGGGGAACCACGAGAAGTTTGACGCCTTCTGGGAAGGCCCATTTCGAGTCTCCGGCGTCAATCAGATCAATTCTTTCATCCTGCAGGACATGGAGGGTTTTACTCTCCCAATTTCGGTGAACGACTTCTATCTGAAAGCTTATCACCAGCTGAATCCCGAGAAGGTTTGATAGTTTGCCAGGTATGATCCTGTGTGTGTATATATAAAAAAAAGAAAAAAAAAAGGTAAAAATAATAAATAAATGTGCTTTCACTCCACTAGTGGAGCGAAAGTCTCCCCCTCCTACTTTTTTCGTCTTTATTTTATGTTATTTCCTTTTAAGGCCGTCCATCCGGAAAGCACCATGTGTCAAGCAGAGATAAGTTCGAAGGCGCTCTCCAGCCTAGTGAAGCATTATAAAAGTGGGGCCATCCGACGTCTTTGTCCAATCAAAGCACTTTCGCTCCTTAACGCTCTGAAGCGCGCTTCCCCATGACAGGTCCAAGTGAGCGCTCCTCCCGAGAAGCACGTGCCCCAAGGAGGATTTTCTCGACTGGTGCTGATATTCATCATTAACGAGGGCAAATCATAGGCACACGATTGCATGCGCAATATCCACCTGCATTAACTCCTGACACTGTCATTTAAGGTGGTAGATTTGAAAAGAGCACTATAAGGAGAAAGGTTCTCCAGAGCCATTTCGTGCCCTTCATTGCAGTTGTGTTTTCGTAGAGTGTTTGCGTCACTGCAGTTTCTGGATCGTTTCTTTGTGCAAGAGTTTGAATCAGAACAATTCCGAGATGGGCAAGAAGAGTGGGGAACATGGAGAAAAGGCGTCCAAAGAAAAGGAGCGCACCAAGGAGAGTGGCTCAGAAGCCGCGAAAGCGTGAGAAGAAGCCAGTGAAGCTGACGCCGCCCGAAGATAACCTCTTTAGACTTCGGGACTGTCTGATGACGCATAAGGACATCGAAGAACTGCGCCAGGACGTCGAGAGGGCGTTCGAGGATAACCCAACTAGAAATGCGTTGGCTGCAGTTCACCACTCGCACCTGTTCTTTTACATGTGCACGCCCGTGCATCATTGCCCAGAGTTTGTGCGGGCAATTTCACAATTTTATGATGCCCAGACGAGAACAGTACGGGATTCCAGTGGGAATAGGTTGTTCCCCATTACAGTTGACACTGTCCGAGAGGCTTTCGCCTGCGAAAAGAAACCCTCGACTGATGTCCTCCCCAAGAAGATCACCATTTCTGAGCAGAGCTAAAGGTATCAGTCCACGCCTCAGATGTGCCGGTTCATGAGAGAGCAGTTGGGAAGAGCACCATCGTCTGGGTGGCTTCCCGAATTACCCATGCGCTTGACAGAGTTGCACACCGCGACATCTATTCGATTTTGGCATGGGTGATGGGGCTCTCTACCGACGCCATGGTCTACACCTGGTAGGTCTCCATGGCAGAGTCCATTTTTCACAACCTCCCGTCCAAGATGAAGCCAGATACCTTGCCAGTTTTCTTTGATTGGGCAGAGTGGATGGCGCGGCAAATGCACTTCTCATTATTCTATCTGCAGAGCCACAGGGACGACCAATTCAGACATTGCTCCTCCTTCGTGTGGTATTTCTTTTACCACCTGCATGAGCGCTTCCCCTTCATCCCCAAGAATCAGACTGACGAAGAAGGGAAGGCATTGCCGGTCTATCTCTAGATGCAGAGCTTGTCCAGGGATGAATCGTACTATAATTTTAACTGAGTCTTCTTGGGGCCGGTGCTGAAGCTAATCTATGGTCATTGCGAGCGAGTTCCCACGAAGATGAGGAACAAAGTGGTGGATGGGAAGTTGGGAGATGTTTTCTTGGTCACCCAGGGCTTGGTGATCAGAATTTTCGGGTTCACAGAGAAACCCTTCCTGTTGCCCTACTACGCCATGTTGTGCTTGTTTGCCCTGGATGTCGCTCGACAATGTGAGTTCACCGAGTTGTACGTGAAAGGCAGAGGGAAGAAGCACACATGTACTATGCCTTTCCAGATCGGAGACATCAAGGTGAAGCAGTGCGGCCAGAACGCTGTCCTTACAGTAACTGTTGGTTACGAATCTACCACTAGGAAAGGGTTTGGTCTATCTATGCGCCCTAGACCCGCCCAACAGATTGAAAGACCGAAAGGAAGGAATGCCTTCCGTGCCAATCTTCGGAGAAGGCCGGCTCCTATACTACACTACATTTGGTTTCAGATTAGGGAACATGAAAGAGATGGGAAAAATGCTGAAAGGGATAAATAATCGAAAGAAATGGGAAATGCAGATTGTTTCAAGGGGAAGAACAAGCAACACAATTACTAACTCCTACTTGAACCAGCAACAATCAATACTATAAACATTATCAGAAACTAAAACTGAACACACACTGATATGTATCCTTTAGCAATTCCAGGGTTCGTTCTTAATCCACACACTTAAATCCAGGTTTCAAAATTTACTGTATGCAAATGAAGAAACGGAATTAACAGAAATAAGCATAAAAGGCATCATACACAGTGAAAAAGCCCAGATTCAGAACCAAGAGTCTTTATATTGATGCAATAAGTCCAAATTACAGCAGCTCTTTAGCAAAATGTTCCCCCCCATTACATTGCATTGAACTGCCTTTTATAGAAGAATTTTCCCCCCAATTACATTGATGCCCAGATCCCAAAACTGCCGGAGCAGTTGAGATTTGACCTCTGTCAGCTGTCAGCGTACCTGAAATAAGGCTCACCCGTGTTTAGAGCGGCTCCGGACTATTTTTGCAGTTGGGAGAGCATGCCTCATCAATGCGGCTGGTACAACTTGCCCTTTGGAGTGCTTTTGGGACCTGACAGGGTGTCCTGCAGGGATGGGCTGAGACCTGAATTCGTGTGCCATTAATGTGCCTTAAACGCCCACCTACCCTGCTTCCGCTTGAAATTCTGCCAAGTCCAGCATAAACTCCGAAGATCGCTCAATTTTAGCCCCAGATTGAAGTTCGCTGCAGAATAGGAGCGACGTTGGGAATCGCTCTGTAATGGAGCGAAGCTGGGAGTCGCACAAGGGGAGGAGCAAACTTGGGGGCTCTGTTGCTTGCTCGCATGAAGTGACGCCGATGACGGGGTTTGCTAGCGAGTGGGAGCGATACTGAGAATCGCCCGGGAATGGAGCGATGCTGGGGAGCTTGGTGCCCGGAGACTGGAGCGAGACCGAGGTTCGCCCGGAGACTGGAGCGAGACTGGGATTCGCTGGAGACTGGAGCGATCTTGGGGTGAGTTGCCACTTAGCGCTTTTTCACCTTTTGTACCGCGGTTCGCCAAAGAACTCAAGCGATTCCGGGAGTCGCTGCCCTTTGAAGCGATATTGGAGGGGCCCTTCTTACTTAATTGTTTTCCACGTCTCGGGCTGCAGGTCGCTCTAAAGCCAAGGCGAACTTGAGGTTCGGTCCACTTGGGAGCGATCTTGAAGCAACTCACTGCCCAAGCTGTGGTTCGCTCCTGGGGCATAGCGAGGCTGGGATTCTCTCCTTTTGAGAGCGAACCTAAGCTTTTCATGCCTTAGGCAAATTTCGGGTACCCAAAATCTTTTGCTGTTTGTGCCGGAGTTGAGCAATCTCGGGGTTCACCAATAGAGGGACCCGAAGCCGGGGCTCGTTGGCAGAGGGGAACAAGTTCGAGAGTCGCTTGGAAGTGGAGCGATCTTGAGGAAAATTCTGCCTTAGAATATTTTAACTCTTGTCCAAAGCTGGGCATCGCTGCCAACTCGGGTGAACCTGAGGGTGAGCCAGAGAACCTTTGTACCTTAGCCGTTTTTGGGCGAAGCCGGTGTTATAGGAGAGGAGAAAAGGAGAGAGGATTCAAACATGAAAATAGTGCTGCAATTTTTTAAAATTTTACCCCTTAGTTAAAATGTGGCAACATTTTTGACGGCTCGCGGGGTATTGAGCTTGCCTCAATGCAAGGACCCCAGGCCTTCATCCTTTGGGCTCGGAGTCACCCTCTGGTTCCTCTTCTGATTCACTGCTGTAGTCTGCGGATTCCTCCTCCTGTTTCTCTCCCTCCTCTGTCTCTTCTTCACTGTGCTCTTCACCTTCTCCTTCTTCTTCTGGGCCCTGGTCGGTCTCCGGAGGGGCAAGGCGGTCACGAATGCGCTCATAAGTGGCCTGGACCTGAGTCCAGGCCTCCTCTTGGAATGGCTCGCGATCGTGGAGCTCTTTCAACAGGTGCTTGAAGGTCTCGATCTGGAGCATATCGGCCTGGTCAACCCTCTGGCTCAGATCGGCTAGGCTGGCACTAATTTGGCAGAATTTGGATATTAACTGGGTCACCTGCGCCTCCATGATAAGGTCTATCCAACGGTCAATTTCAAAAGTATCCTCCTTGAAGGCATCCCATGCCAGCTTCAGTTTATCCTTGGGTAGGCAATTTCCATCATTATCTGTGAAGTTGGGAAAACCGAGCCTCGTGAGGGTCTGGAAATGTGCCAGGCAGATGCTCTTCTCTTTTTCAAATGCATCTAGCAATCTCCTGGTCCTTTTGACCTTCTCCAACTTATCAAAGAAAGCATGCAGAGTTGATCATGCAATAGCCCATTCTCGGGCAGTCTGGGTCATTGGTGGCACTTGGAGGTCTTTGCGCTCGTAAACTTCAACTTCAATGGCCAGGCTGAGCCAGCGCTCTGCCTCGCGCTCGACCTCCTCTATGACAGGCTTGCCCTGAGTGGATGCTTGCTGGGCTTCCCAAACAAACATGAGGACGAATAAGGACCTTGAGGCCCTAGTTCTTAAATAAACTGGCACAGACGTCCTTCACTCGATCCCTGGAGAAGACCTCAATCTGTTCTTCTCTCTTCTCCAGCTGCTGCTGCGCTTCCTCAACCTGGGCTTTCAGCCTGCTTATCTTGGCTTGCGCGTCCTCGCCCTCCTTGAGATGGCGCTGGACAACAATTTTATGCTCGGCCACTTCCTGTTCCAATGCTGCCACTCGCTGCCGCAACTGCTCAGATTCATTCTTGGATTCGTCCAGCTGGGCCTGCATCTTTGCTAGGGTTTCCTGCATCTTCAGGTTCTCATTCTCCACTGCGAAGTAGCGCTCCTTCAGTTGCTCATGATGCAGGTAAACCGTGCTTGCTTTGAGCTGAATGGCCCCCACCTCGTTCTCCACACTGACTGTTTTCAAGTCTTTAATCACCCGCTGGTAAGTGTAGTCAGCAGGCGTCATATCCTCCAGGGGTTTTTGGACCTTGGGGATCTTCTTCACCTTATGCAGCTCCATTTTCTCAAGATTGAACTTGGCGCGTTTTTCAACTCTAGCAGGATCTTGCGCCTTTCTCTTTTTGATGTTCTTAATCCATCTGAAGGAGCTTTGCTCCGCCTAGACTAGGTTGTCTACTATGCGATCTATCATTTCCAGTTCTTGCTCCATGAGTTCCATTCCGCCGAACATAGGTGTGATCAGAGGCAGATCCTGCTGAGGCATAGATTTTGTGGACAGATGAGGGACAGTGGAGACTGGGAGCTCGGTCACTATTGGGGCCGTTATGGTCTGGATGGCAGCGGGAGGATTGTCAAGGTTCAGAGGCAGGTCCTCAACTAGTTCTCCTGCTGAAGATGAGGGGTTAGGCGGAGGTGATGGGCCTTGGCTAGCAGTGCCTGGTTGAAGGGGGCGATAGTTTCAAATGCGTTGGGGGCGGAAGCAAATAAGCCAAATGCTTGCTGGTTAGGACGGGAAGAAGTAGAAGGCTGAACCTCTTCAATGGCAGGATGGGATATTGTGAGGGGGAGGGTGAACGCTGGTTCGCTGCCTAAAGGCAACGCAAAGACTAAGGGCTCAACAGTGGACGGTGCTGCAGATGGAGGTTCTGAAGAGGAGAGGGAGAGAAAAGAGTGCGTACCTGCGTGCTCTGTAAGAGCTGACGTGGTAAATAGCTGCGTTATAGGGCTCTGGGCCGCCCACTCTTCCTTCGACGAAGTGTCCTCTTCTACGTTGATAATGTATTTTAAGATAACTTTTGGCGCGACTTCCTTTTGTGGCACAACCTCTCTTTGCTGTATTATCTCCTTCGGCGGCACGACCTCCTGCGGGACGACTGGGATAGATGCACTTGGGGCTAAACCGGCGGGCTTTCATGAGGGGGCCTTGGGAGACTTTATTAGGACCCGAGTCTTTTTCTTCTTGGGAGGCGTCGCCTATGTTGCGTTAGCTGGTCATTTTGATGACTTATCCTGCTTTTCAGCTGAATGCTGTGATTTATGTTCAACTGTCTGACCCTCCTTCGCTCCGCTGCTAGATCCCCCACTCTGCCCAAGTGGCTGCTTGTGCTGCTTTGGTGGGCTTTGTACCCTTCCTGGGCTTTGGGCGCCTCGAGGCACGAGATCTCCAAATAGGATTGGCCGCCACGTGGCATGATGGTTATCGTAGAGCGTGGAGAACTGGTTGTCGCCCACGAGGATTTTTTCTGACGTTTCTTTCTTGGTATGGGCCCTCATGACCCACCAGTCTGCAATCTTTTCCGGAGTCCAACCCATCCCTTTCAATTTGCTCTCCATATTTTTGAAGACCTTGGAGTTAGGATCGTGGGCTGTGTTCCGCGCCGAGTCGTATTTGGCCTCTATGTGATAGAAATCATGCCACGGCGAGAAGGACCGCATTCTTTCTATGTGCCATTCAAGGTCTCGCCCTGACGGGTTGTTGCGCTCCTCCATGATTTTCGGGCGGGGCCAGACATGGAAGCTTTTCATCTCGAGGAAATTTTTCAATACGTCTAGGGGTCATATCTCCACTGTTGGGGAAGCTCGACCAGGCCAAAGCTCAGGAACGTTGCTGCAAGGAACTCGTTCTGTCCTTTGTCGTTGACTTCGATATCGTCCCATTTGAATGGGAACTCGTATATATGCCCCCACTTCCTCCCCTGGCCGTAGTTATGATCTGTGTAATCAGTTTGTCGTGCTATCTCCAGGGCGAACATATATTTTGTGGTGTAGTAGGGCAGAAGGAAGGGTTTACCTGTAAACCCGAAAACTCTAATGACAAAGCCCTGTGTTAGCTGAAAAGTGTCACCCATGTTGCGCCGCACCACATCATCTCTCATCTCGCGGGGATGCACGGGCAAGAGCCATGGATGAGTTCCAAGGCAGGGCCAAGGAATGCCTGATTGAACATGTAGTAGGACTCCTTTTTCAACAACACCCGAGTCCATTGATACACTGGCAGTGGCCTGCCCTTCTCATCAGTGCGTCTGGTGGGGATAAACTTGAATTTACTGTGCATATGGAAGAGGAAGAGCCAGACCAGGAACGAACACTGTCTGAAAGAGTGGGATTTTCCCTGCATCAGGTCCTGCAGCCGAGAATGCAAGCTGCGCGCTATCCAGTCCGCCCAGTCAAAGAACACTGGCTTCGTGTTCGGCCCCATGGCGCTGGGAGCGTAGAATTCTCCATGCGATATGCATTCCGCAATGGCGACCTGGTAGGGAAATACCACCGCATAAATAGCGAGCCCGAACACCCATGCTAGCATTGTGTACATATCAGTGCTTTTGAAGTGTGTCAGAGACAGGCAGCTTTGGCCACTGGTTGGCTGGTAGTGGGTCCTTCAGTTGAGATTCCATGAAAAGCCGCATCCGTGGGGTGTCCTGATATCTGTCAGATTGCTCATCAATGTTGATGGACCTGATGGTATAATCTGTGTTTGGCAACTGCATGGGAGCGAAGGCCATCTGGACGGTGTCAGAAAAAAGAGAAAACAGGACCTTCCCTTCTGTGTTCCGGATTTGTCTATTTTACGGATTATAGTATTTGGTGACAGCAACCACCAGCTCTGGACAATTGTGTACGGGTGGGCACAAGAACCAGTATAGGTTGGAATAATATGCTGCGGTATTGGGGTTCGCGGGGGAAACTTTCTCGCGCCTCTCATCGATGGTCTGCCGCAACTGTTCAATGCTCTGAGAGAAGGCGCCATCCATGTACTTCACCAAATTGTCAATAGGTGGGGAAACTACTACCTTTGCTGGCCCTGATTCCCCTTTCGGCCATGTTGCTGCCTCAGGCTTCTGCATCTGTTCTTTCTTTTTATCCTTCTTCTCTTTCTTTTCTTTACCACCCTCAGCCTTCCACTTCTTATCACTCTCTGGCCTGTCTGAAGCTCCCTGCTTGGGCGCCTTACCCTTCTCTTCAGCACTCCTTTTGCCCATGACGATTTGCAAAAAAACATAGGTGCATTGCTGCACGCTGGTGAATTACTTTGTTCTCGGTATCTGGTGCAGTGCAGGGCAAACTCTGAATCAATTGGCAGGGCGAACTGGGGCGTCACGCCTTTTATGGGAGTGGGTGCGAACTTCGCCATTAATGGTGGATACTTGAAGTAAATGCCTGGAGCAAGGAGTTGGTGGAGGCAGCCGTTCTTCATTGGTGGCCGTGCGCAAAATCTTTCTTGAAGGCGCAAAACCCCTCGATCTCCGATCCCAAGGCTCCGTCCTTTTCTCCTAACGAGCTGCTTAGAAATGCTTGGGCCAACCTCATTAACAATGTACGCCTTGGGAGTATAAATCACCGCCATGTTTCACGAGCCCCGATGCTTGCTGAGTTCAGTCATTACATGGGGCTGAGGTTCGCTCGACATTAGAGAGAACCCCAGCTTCGGGGAGCGCGACGCTTGAACTCGGGCTTTAGCATTCTACGCTTTGCCTAAAACCTTAGGCGATTCTATTCCTCGCTTTGAACGACGAGCGAACTTCGGCATGACGGTGTGATCTTTGTCGGGCGAACTCCGGCCCTCGCTACAAATCCTGCCCGAAACCCGACCTCGCCGGTAGTAAGAGGTTCCATTTGGGCTGCATCCACCTCGATTGGCTTCTTTCCATTTCTAGTAAGAATTGAAACTTGCTCGTCCTCGAGGATCATGAGGTTACGGTCCGCCTCCTTGATCATGTTAACTTGATCACTAGGGATGTTGCCCGCCAGTGTTTGAGCATAGTGTTGGTGCACCATACAAGTATCCTTCCCATGCGGGTCGTTGTATGTGGAGCACCAGTGCACATAGTCTGAGGTGCTCGGCTCTTCACAAATAGCGGCATTCCTCGCGAGAGGTCTACCTGCTTGAGCCGCTTGATCTCTGGTGATCGCTGGAGGAGGATAGGGTCTTCTTGGCAAGAATTCTTGCTAAGCTTGCTTCTTCTTCATCACTGCCATATCGTTGGACAGCATTCTCACGGTGGAATTAAGCAATTGCAGCTCTTGTAAAAGCTTGGTTTGTGGGTCAACAGTCGGGGGAGCCGGCAATGGTAGCGGTGCCATAGGCGGAGGCAAAGCCGGGTATTGCGGGGGTGGAGGCAGCTGCGGAATTGGGGGAGCGGGAAGTTGCCGAAAGTTGGGCGCTTGACTCGGATTCCATGAGGGAATCGGATACATGGCAGGTGTTGGTCACGAATCCGCCATGAGGAAAGGATTTGTCGCTATTGCGCCTTGGACCCGCGAACCAGCATTGAAAGGCCGGAAGGAAGAGATGCCTTCCGTGCCAATCTCCGGAGAAGGCCGGCTCCTTTGGGGGGTTTTATGGTTTAAGCTAAGAGTGCAGGAAAGAGATAAAGGAACGGAAAGAATTTACAAATGTGATTGGAGTTTGGTGGGGGGAACTAACAGTACGGCAACACATTAATCACCATTACTTACTGCATCATAAATACAAAGCATGACCAGGAACTGCAAAACCTAAGTGTACTTTCTGTACTTAAGCAGTGTACGCACAGCTACAATGGTCCCCTAACAAACATTCTCCCTACAAGGAGAACTAACAGCACGACAATGCATCAATCACTACTACGGACAATAACATAAGCAGAAAGTAACCTAGAGATGTCAGAGCCAGGTATATGTGTTATGCAGAGAATTTATACGCACAGCTACAATGGTCCCCTAGCAAACATTCTCCCTACAAGGAGAACTAACAGCACGGCAACGCATCAATCACCACTACGGACAGCAACGTAACACACAACTGATGGAACTGCTACCACATCTATTATGAAGTTAAAAGTGCTTGGCCACCAAATGCCGAAATAAATCAACAAGCCATGACACAAACAATGCTTTAGGTATATCTGACCACCAAATGCTGAAACGAATCAACGAGCAGTGACACAGGGAAACGTAAAGCATAAAGAATAAAAGCAGTAGAACAGAACCAGGCATACAATTTATATTTATAAGCAGAAGCACGGTTACAATGGTTCCCTAACAGACATTCCCCTTCCACCACTTTACAATGAAAACATGGTGGGTATTTATAGCCCAAAGTCCCCCCCGTTACATTAATGGGCACAAAGTCCCAGTCAAACATTAGCTGACAAAAGCAGCCGCGGAACTGCTGATGCTGACTTCTGTCGGGCTGGACTGTACTCTCGGCATGGTCTCCCTGAAGGTTAAACAACCACGTGGCAGCGCGTTGGGTGGAACTTTATATTGACAGGAATGCGGGTAGCTGAGGTAGGTGGAAACTCACATCAGCATTAAATGAGGCAGCTGGCATAGGTAGTGCAGCCCATGCTTGTCCTTTTGCTCGGCATGTCTTGGCCCGGATCCCAAAGTTGGACACTTGTCAGATGATAATGCTTGAGACGTGTCTGCCTTGAAAGGCAGTCTATCCAACTTCGCCCAGGATTAGAGCGCAATCGCGTAGCACAAGTGAAAAACAGCGCAGTCGGGTAGCACTATTTCCCTACTGCGCACCGGTCAAAGGGCGCAGTCCGACTTCGCTGCGAAGTCGGGTTACGCACCGGCACTTGCTGATTCTCACCGCCGTTCGTACTTCACACGGACACTTAGTCATTTTTCTGCCAGCCTGCTACAAGGTGCGCCCAGAAAGAAGGGCGAAGTTGGACTTCGCACCAAAACTGGGCGAAGTACGAACTTCGCACCAAAACTGGGCGAAGTCGGACTTCGCACCAAAACTGGGCGAAGTACGGACTTCGCACCAAAATTGGGCGAAGTCGGACCGACTTCGCACAAAAACTGGGTTTCCTGGTTCTGCTTCCGGGGCCATAACTTTTGATCCGCTGACCCGATCGCCTATTATAATATATCGTCGGAAAGTCGGCGAGAAGATCTGCAATAATGAAATATCTAGGGCTCATTTTGTCCATTTTATCGCCCCTGTTTATGGCCCGCGAAAACCCGAACACCTCAGCATGCTCTTTGCCGCTTGAAAGCTCCATACTTAGGCCAAAATTTATCAAAATTTTTAATGTGGCAAAGTTGCCAACAGCAGGTACAGGAGGGAATTGAGTGGATGTGCTGGGGTATTGATACTAAGCAAATTAGGGTAGATTGGCATTGTCGGCTTCGGCGGGAGTTTGCCAATGGCGATCAAATCAGCCTCGGCCTTCTGCGCCTGCGTATATAAATCTGGGAAAGTGTTGATGCCAGAATATCAGATATTCATGCTGAGGTCTGAGTTGAACGCTCTGAGGAAATAGAATGCAGCTTGATCAAGAGCCGGCTGAAGGCCATCAGGGACTCTCTGCCAGGTCCGAGCAAATCTGACGTTAAAATCAGGGACCTCCTCCTGTTGATGTCTTTGGATGGTCATGAATTGGTGGAGGAAGGAGTAAGGGTCTGCCGATTCATTGAACCCTTGTATCAACCTTCTCGCCAACTGGTCCCATGTAGCAATAGTGTCGGGCGGCAAGGATCTATACCAGTATAGAAGCTTCCCCTTGAGGGACAAGACTAGCAACCTCACCATGATGTTTTCTTCCGTGATACCATGGATGGTAGGTAGAGCGGCAACGTCCTAGACATGCTCTTGCACCGTTTTTCCAGTGCCGTCATAGGTAGGAATGGCCTTGAGCGCTGTGGCTGGGATCTGATCTTGTGCTGCAAGGTTCAATGGACCTGAATGGTTCCAAGCCGCGAACTGTCTTGGAGGATTAGGCGGTTGATTTTGCTGCAAGTTCTGATTTTGTGCCATATTTGCGTTCGGATTTGGCTGATTAGGAGGCAACAATAGCAGGTTCGGCTGAACAGGAGGTCTCGAAGCACCTAACTAATCATCAGGTAAAACCGGAGCGTCTTGATGGTCTAGAGAGTTCGAAGGATTTGGAGGACATCTAGTTGCTGTCCTGTCTGAAGTTGGATCTTGCTCGGCAACAATAGCTTCCTGCGATGATGCTTCGTCCAGAGAGATATTCGGCCTGACTAGCCTAGGACGTTCTCCGAAGGCGTTGATGTCAAGTTCGTAGTACTCGGTCTCTTCTTCTGTGTTTCTAACTCTCCATCTCGTACGCATGAAGACGTGATTTTATTTAGACTGGTCTTTGAGACTTGGAGGTATCCGAGTTTAGCAGAGTCGCCAGATGTTTAGATTTGACAGTACTGAACCGAACATCACTTCCTCAATACCGCTTATGAGGTGGAACGATTGGGTCCCACCGGGCGTGCCAAAAGAAACTGTTGGTTACGAATCTACCACTAGGAAAATGTTTGGTCTATCTATGCACCCTAGACCCGCCCAACAGATTGAAAGGCCGAAAGGAAGGAATGCCTTTCGTGCCAATCTCCGGAGAAGGCGGGCTCCTATACTACACTACACTTGGTTTCAGATTAGGGAATAGGAAAGAGATGGGAAAAAGCTAAAAGGGATAAATGACTGAAAGAAATGGGAAATGCAGATTGTTTCAAGGGGAAGAACAAGCAGCACAATTACTAACTCCTACTTGGACCAGCAACAATCAATACTATAAACATTATCAGAAACTAAAACCGAGTTCAGGATCCGCTCGAAGCTGAGTTGGAGATGACGTAGCACCTTGCAACTGCGGAGAGCATCCGCAAGGCGCGTCATAGTTCATCGCGTTGGCTGAGGGACCGCAGGAGGGAGGCGTAGACTCTGGCGCAAGTCGAGAAAGCGTCCATCATTAACCTAGACAGGATGGAGCTCCACACGGTAGAGAAGATACCGATTGTTCATAAGCCCCTAAGGGGAGATGACCTCGACTATACTTACTGCCATACCGTGGAGGACGTGACGAAGATTAACATGGCGCAGAAGATGGGCAACATTGCAGTTGAAATAGGCTCCATCTATTTCTTGGCAAGCACTACAAGGAGCGCTTCTTTGAAGTGCAGGCCAAGAACTTCGAGCTTGAGGAGGCCCTGGCAAAAGCGAGGGGACAGTTGGAGACGCTCGAGTTTAAAGCCACGCAGTTGAGGCAGCGCGTGGTTTTGCTAGAGGCTGAGGTTGATGAGCATTCTAAGGTGCGCGCCCAAGCAGACCAGTAGGTGCAGACACTGACCATTCAGGTTCAGCAATTGTAGGGATAGTTGGCAAAGAAAACGTCGCAGCCTGTCGCATTCTCTAGGGAGTGCAACAAGGAGATGCGCATGCAGTTCCTGATAGATTTTCCCGCGAGAGCTGCATGGGGGGGTCACGATTTTAACCTTTTTCAGGGAAGCACAGGAGGCAGTTGCCGCTGGAAGCTTTGTTTTAGAGGCTGCTCAGGAAGTTGTTGATCTTTGGCTGGACTTAGCCACGCAACTCAAGAAAATTGAAAATGTGGATGCCCACCTTACTCCCATGAGCCCCCTGGCTAGATCTTGGGCAACAACGAAGATGACCTTGCGCTCTTTTTTCACGAAGCTCGAGCTGACCAAAGAAGTTCATAAGCTTTCAGATGCCCTCGAGCAAGAGAGAGACGTTTCGCTGTAGTATTTTAATACCCTCGCTCAAATCGGCATCCCCAACTTCATAGACAATGAAGGACCCATTCCACCACTTGAGGAGTTAAGGCCGATATGGGCGGCATTCGTTGACAACGCCTCAGACGTTGATGGCTGGGAGGATCCCATTTCAGATGCCCAGGTGATGCCTTTCATGGCTAAGTATGCCACAATTGAGTCTTGCTTGCAGGAGTTCGACCGAAGGCTGGATCTCGCTGATATTGAGCGAATTGAGACCTTCCGTTACCTAATCCAGGAGCTCCAGAAACAGCCAACCTTTTGCCTTGACCATTGGGACAATGCTTCCGCGGTGTATAAACATGTTTTTAAGAGCTCTCTGGAAATATTTCTTCCCCCACAGCATGAGCTAGATTCCGAGGAGGAAGCAGAAGGCGAGCAAGGAGAAGAAGAGGAAAAGGACAGACTTGAAGAGCTACCAGGAAGCAACGAGGAGCAGTCCGAGGATGTTGAAAGTGAAGATGACTCTGCAACCCAAGGATAAGGCCTGGGATCTTTGCATTGAGGCAAGCTCAATACCCCGCGAGCCGCCAGAGATGTTGGCCTACTTGCCACATTTTGTAAAATTTTGATTTATATGCAGTTTTGGGAGTTAATCATTGTAAAACTTCTCTTTTTCCATTGAAAATGGTTAAGATGTTGTTATGTTTGCTGTGTTTTCACCAGCTGTCTCCTTTTGCTCAAAGCTGTTTTCTTTCAAATTCTATGGTTTCTCTAGTTTTTCTGTGCTTTTCCTATCGTTTCGCATGCAAAATTGTAAACGTTTTAGCATGGGGCGATGTTGTGGATAAATTTTCTGCTTAAGTCTGGTTTCTGCAGGTTCGTTTCATTCTTCAGATGTAGTGGCAGTTTTCTGGCAACTTAAACATTTTTCACTTCCTTTTCAAATGCAAGTAAGGGGCACTTTTGCTCCCAAGTGTGGAGCGAAAGTTCCTATTAAATGAAAGGGGAGCAAATGACTAAGTCTTGGTCAAGGCACGAAGTGCTTTCGCTCCATGTGGAGCGAAAGCCCCCCAAAAGAATTAAGTGTGCACACTGACCAGACTTTCACTCCACTTAGGGAGCGAAAGCTCCTTCTTGAGAGCTGTGAAAATCAAAGTGCAATAAAAGTCAAAGTCAAGGTCAAAGTTTTTGTCGCTCCACCAATAGAGCGAGAATCCCTATCGCTCCACTGTGGCGCAAAAATCTTTGTCGCTCCACCAGTGGAGCGAAAATCCTTGTCGCTCCACCAGTGGAGCGACACTCAAGAAAAGGCACAAATCGTCTAAGTGTAAGGCCAAGGGTACTTGTGGAGCGAAAGCTGGCCAGAGAGTAAGAAGACTAAGCAAAGCAAGAGGATGCTTTCGCTCCATCTCTGGAGCGAAAGTGCTTTCGCTCCAGTTGTGGAGCGAAACTCCAGGTGGGTCCCAAGCGCAGCGAAAGCTGCCGAGCACCGCCATTGACTGCTCAACCGACCCCGAAGCTGCTTTCCTAGCCATCCGATCATGGTGGATCAGGGGAACCTTCTGCATTCAATGCTTAGTTATCAGCAAAATCAAATTTATGCTGTTAAGTCGGTTACGAATCAAATCTACCTGTCACCATCGCAGAAGTGGTTGGGCATTAATGTTTTAAGAGGCAGAATCCTCTATAAAAGCTAGATTTTTCTCTGTAACTAAGGATGGACAATCTCTGCTAGAAAAGCAGCTGTATATTTTGAAATCTGCTTCTGAAACACGGACTTTTGGTTCTGGTCTTGAATCTTTTGTTTCTGTGTATGCCTTCTATTTAGTTAGTTACTTCGTCATATGGCTTGAATTCTGTTTCTGGATTTAGCTGTTGGTGAGGGATTAATACTGGAATACCCCTGGAGGTTATGCAAGTGAGAGGATTTAGTGTCGGTTTTTGTTAAAAGTTTATTGTTTTGATTGCTGTTGGTTCAAGTGTTAGGCTGTGTATCGTGCTTCCTGTCCATCACCCCCGTATTTCAGGCTTTCAGCCTCCTTTCCCATTCCTTTCAGTAATTTCCCTCTCTTTTAGCATCTTCCCTAACCCTTATCTCAAAAACCAATTTTATTTTATTTCGAAACCAACCCTATTGGAGATTGTCACGGAGGACATTTCTTTCCTTCGGACATTCAATGCTTGGCAGCGGGTCTAGGGTGCTGTAGACTTAGAAAATCTATATCTAGGCCGATTCGATTGCCAACAGGAAGATGAACCATTTTATCTCCCAATGATGTCTCTTCACCTCGGCAAGTGTACCTTTGGCATGATGCAAATTCAATAGCTGGGGTATATCATTAATCATGCCAGTGTATATGTAACCTTTGAGAAGACCAATCTCATTAAGGACCGGCCTTTCCTGTGCAATATCATAGAGCTACAAAGTTTCCTCAGCATTGTGAACTAGAATTAAAGGTCTGTGATTTGTTTCTAGATCATGCATGCAAGGATGTTCTATTTGACACCACTGTAGCAAGACAGCTTCAATGAACTCACTGCATCTTGGCTTTGGGCTGATGTTTGTCATAGTAGACCTTACCATCCCTTAAACTTTTGAACACATTGGGCTATGTGCTCAGTAAAGTACTCACTCAGCATGGACATCTTGTCATAAATCATTTTGAGACCTTCAATAACACAATGCAGAATTACTCAATCTATGACAGAGAGTTATAAACCATTGTGTAAGGCTAAGCAATGAAGAAATGGTGATATTACATATTAGGAAAGGGGATGATCATTCAAATAGATCACGAGATGCATCAGTTCCTACATATCCATGGTAGGCTAGAAAATGCACACTTCTTGAAGTTGATGACTTACCTATAACAATTCCATTTAGTGATCAGGCATATGGGAATGGATAACAAAGCAATATACTATTCTATAATTATTAACATTGCTCTTAAAAATTCTTAATACTTGGTCACAACTGCGATGAATGTGTCTCATTGTACCCATTTGATCTTTAGACTTCACACAACCCTACAACGATCTTCTGCAAGATTCATATGGTTTTGAATCTTTGATCACTATTTGACAATTTGTCTGACAAGCTACTATTGAGATTTCAAGATATTCTGAATATGCATCGAAAGTGAAATACAAACAACCCAAGCAAGAGATTAGACCATCTTATAGCCGTGCCCTTAACATGACATTTAAGTGCATAAGCAAGCTATATTTTGTCCATGCAAATCATAATATATATATATATTTTTTATCTGGCATGTCATGGGATCAATATGGTAGGCATTTCAAGCAATGGAACCCATTCATAGCCATCTCCCTTCACAAAATATAAAAAAATAATTTGGACATCAACTTTAAAATTAATATATTTTATCTATAGATAATAGAATATAGCTGCTTAATAGTTTTTATTTCCTTTCTGGAGTTTTTGTGCCTGAATCCACATCGTGGATGTTTCAGGGGTCTCCAAGTCTGGTTGGACACATGGATAATAGACAAAATGGTTTTGAAGGCTTAGCTTTTCTTCTGAAGTTCCTAAAGCTATATAAAGTTGATCTGCAGATAGTTTTATGCTTTATTATGGCTAGACCAAACTTCCTTGGGATAAGCCTAGTCTGTTATAGGGTTCAGCTCAGCATATTTGGTTTGTAAAATTTGGATGTTGGCATTTGTTCCTTCTGAATCAAACATATCGCATTTCTTGGGCTTGGATTGAATGCAGTAAGACATAGAAATTTCAATAACCTAATCTTAAATGCTTTGAGCTATCACTTTTTGAATGAACATTTTTGATAATGTGATTTGACATGCTTTTAATGTCTTAAGTTTTGATCATTTTATCATGGTTTACATGTTTTGAATAAAGTTTGAAGTAACTTAGAATTTTTTTTTTTGACATTATATTGCATTTAATTTTTTACTTGGAAATTTAAAATAATAAAGAATGGCAAAATTCTAATTATTTTGCAGACAAATTTGGTCCTTCCCAAACACAAACACTAAGTTGAACCTTGAGACCTAGTACCTTGTATAATTTGCTATATTTCTCATGCTGCACTTTGCTGAAAGAATGAAATAGACAAATACTGACAGCTGTGGCTAGCTTTCCTTCATAGTCAAATTTGGTTGCCTATTTCAAGTTGGATGATTTTGCAATTGTCAACTGATGCGTGCTGTTAGGTAGCCAGCTATGCCACCTGGTCTCCCTAACACCTAGCTGGCTTATTACAGGAAACTTTAACACTGCCATGGAATGAACCTGCAAGTAGAGAACTTTCTGTAAACCTTTTTGCTTTATCCTATAACAATGGTCTTCGTAGGGTGGGTTAGAAACATATCTCAGATGACTGTGCTGAGGATCTGTTTAATTTTACTTCTTTTCATGTTACCAACAAAGGTAGTTTACCAACAACATTTTGAGCCAAGGCAAAAATAAAGTTCTGCCCCAAAAAGGGTTGGCGTCATGCAAAATGAGATGGTTGGGTCATCTCTTGTTGCTTATTGTGGTTGCTTTGGTGGTGCAGAGGCATCAGGTCATTGGCCAAAGAGAGTTGAGTATATAATGTTAACTATGTTTGACCTAGTGAAAAGAAAGATGTTGAATGTTTACTGGTCAGTCACAGACTATGGAGGAATAGTGTTGGAACATGTAGTTTTTCTTTCTTTTATATTCTATGGTTAGTATTTTCCTTTTTCATTCACTGAACTCCATTGCTTGGTTTTGCTAGGACTAAGTTGCATTCTTGCTTGATTTTGTGGTTGGATCTCTGGTTTTAATTCAGAGGGATAGTTGTGGGCTCTGTCACCATTATTGTTTGGTAACGTATATTTTCTTCAACAGGTATCTGGCCACATGGCATTCATGTCAAAGCCATGTTCTTTGGCTCTGTCTCCCAACTCTAAATTGTGGGTACAGGAGCCAGAATATAAAGGGATCCGCCGTTTTATCCTCAAAATGCTTTTGTATTACAGCAAAGAAAGCAGATCTATTCGAAATGCAAATGTTTTGTATAAACGGATTGTTGGCCAAGTGGACAGAACTGAGATATACAACAGTAAGTGCCATTTTAAGTGCCATTTTTCCTTGATGCTTAATAGATTCTATATCTAGACTTTTGGAGCTGATGATATGTGTACTAAATTAGTGTTTCCTATAGTTTGATATTGGCAGGTATCCTAATACAGTTTCAAGATCAACAGTGTTCATGTGCATTTTTTAAATTCCATAAAATTAGAACAGGGATTTAGTAGTTAATGTTCATTGTCCAGGGATATATAATAAGCAAAAGAAAACATTTCAAGAAGTATTGTGGCTTCACATGTCTTGTTTTGTTGTGATATGTTTATTGCATTTTTTGTTGTTTAATGATGTACATGTCCATCAAATGAGATTGAGGAGGAATGCAGATCAGTTGAAATTAAAATTGTGCAACTTTTCCAAATTGTTTGTCTGTGACTAGACAATAACTCATGTTTGACAAGAAATAATGCCTGAAAACTTGACTCAATAGTGCGGTATTTATATCTATAATGCTTCCTTGGTTTTAAAAGTTGTAGGTTATACCTCATCAATGAATAAACAAATATGTAACAAGAATATATTTTACTTATATATCATCCCCAGAATGTCACAAAACTTGTGTCTTGATTACAAAGAGTGCACTTAAAGTTGATATCTGCCAGAAAATGAGTCTTCTTAGAGAGAGAATGCAATGTTATGTCTTTGACACAAAATAAAAATATAGATGAGAATATTGCCAATGTTAGTTTGAAAACTTAGCTAAAAGATGAGAGGCATTTAGTAACAAAAAAAACATTGATGGTATGACTAGCTTGTCCGTTGATATATATTTTATTGACATTGAACCCTATGTGGTAAATTGACTAAGGTGACTTGGTATGTGCATTTCCAATTTCAAGTCTTGTTTTAATACCTCTATAGCCAAAACATAATTATGTTGAAGGATAATTATCAAAGCTTTCTATAAATGGCCATTATGGAAATTTTTTCTTGATAGGCAATCTTATAAGACAAATTGTCTCAGGGATTGTTCAAGTAACCAAAATTGTCTTGGATTACCCCTCCAATGCACTGCCATTAGTCTTTCTGTTAACTATTTATGTTGTTTACTTGCTGCAGTGACAGGGATTGAAATGATACCTTCTAGGTTTTTATGGACACATCTACACATGACAATGAATTTTTGTGGTCATCTTCTGTAATCTTAATATATTGATTCAAATTTTAGTTGTCTTGATTCATGTTTTGATAGTGTAGGACTTTAGAATAGAATATATGGATTTTAATTGTTTGCGGTGCCAAACAGCCTATGGGACTACAAAGACACAATAATACCAAAGATAATATGTTCTCACACTTGCTCCGTTAGAGTAAAAATAAGTCTATATGAAGATACGAAGTCTGACCCATCATTCTTTCTTTTTGATGTGTTGATCTTTGCTAGTGATTCTGATGATGATTTCCCCTACTCTTTTCTTATATCCTCAAACAGTTCAAGCATAGATTCCATTGCCAAAGTATCGGCATAACTAGCCTGAATGTCACTATAGTTTTTGCATTCCAAGATAAAGTGATTCATTGTTTCAGCTGCCCTTGACATACAAAATGTACAGACCCTCTTTTTTCATTTCTTTTTTGGTCTCTTCCATTTGCTTTTCTCACACTTGGGCTGACATGAGCTAGTTCTTAATTGGGCTGTGAGCAGCTTTGCTCTGCATTTGATGTTTGCACCTATATATGCCTTTTGATGATATTCCTATGTGGGGTTGGACTCAGTAAGGCAGTGTTCTCTCTTTCTTCCTAAATTTTTTGTCCACATGGATGGATTATCTGAATTTTTCCCTAACAGAGGCTTTTATTTCCTTGCTATTGTTGGTTCACTCCATTAAATTAATATCTCACCTATTTGTGCATTTATTGTTTTCTTTCATACATGTGCTCTTTTTTGTTCAGATCTTTTCATGCTATAGCCATAGGTCAATTTTTTCATCCATTCTTTCAATCTTTTCTTTTTTAAGATAGCTTAGAAGATGATTGAAAGAATGCCATATACAATTTCCTTTTACATGTGTTTTATAAAGGATACCAACAATTGCTTTGGGCATTACATTCCTTCAATAGGCATCGAGAACCCATTCAATCATGTATTATGGTCTTGTGATACTCAAAAGTGCAGTGATTAAACCCCAAGGCGCTGTCTTGGCAGCAGCCGTGGGGCTCACTCGATGGTGGCATCCTTCTTCATAGTCAGTGGGATAAAGTGTATTGTTGTCAAGTCCTGTATGAATTTGCACGGTTTACTCTTCTACGAACTTAAATGCTTGCCTCCTATGCTGAGTTGGACATGTCAGATAAAATTAGCCTCTAGGTTAAATATCAAATGGTATTAAAAGGGAAGGTCTTTCAACACTTCTTACTAGGTTTTTGTATATGGTGTATTTTGTGTGCGCAATCCATTATTTAGCCACCGTAATTTTCAATGTCTGTCTTGTAATATGTATTGTCATTTTGTGGTAAATCCTCCTTCCTCATTATTGAAGGATTACAACATACATGTATCAAGCCTTTAGTTTCTTTTTCTCATCCCTGGGAATGTTTTTCAAACATTGCCTTTGATATTGTTTTGTTTTAATTTTTTCTTGATATTACTTGTAAAAAATCTAATTAAATTTCTTTCTTACTTTAGGCTGGATGGATTGAATGAAGTGGCAGATGATGTGATGAATTTGAAATAAATGTTTTATGGAGGATATGCTGTTCTTTTTTTGTCTTTTGGAACATATCTGTGCTCTTTCAACTATTGGACCTTATCTTTGGTTTAATTGATTTCAGGGTAATGTTCAGGAACATTAACCTGCTTTCTCTTTGATGCTTTCATAGAGTGCGCTCTTGAGACAGGAATTTCCCAAATTTTAGTATTGACTAACGCATGTACAAGTGTTGTTAACATGAAACATTTCCTCACTTTACTCTTTAAGGTTTATATGTAAATAGCTGCTAAATTATGACCAAGATCTGTATTGAGGGTCAGTCTGACCATATGCTTACATCAAAGGTTTCTTGACGACCCCTACATGCTTCTCATTTGTGCCTAGTACTTCCACTTACGACTGGGTACAGGTCACATGCCTCAGCTTCATCCATTTTGCGGCTAGTTGATTTAACAAGTGATTTAAGAGCTTTAATTTTAGTTTATATATTTGTATTCATAGCCAAGTTGAGTGGCCAACATAAGAATCATTGTAAAATTATCAATGGAAGATCAGTTGAGTTGAGATGTCTTTGTCTTATCACAAGCATTTTATTTGTAAACTGAAATCCTGTAAATGGAAAACATATTCAATGCTTTAGGAGAATATTTGCTGTTGTTTATAGTTTGTGATGAATCAATTGCTTATCTTTGATGCAAAGATGGCCTTGTATTGCCTTCTTTGACATTTCAAGGTCTTTGGGAAAGGGTCGAGATACTCCTCATTGTCTTACACAAGCCTGAAAAAGGGGTCCATCCCAAATGGTTTGTAGCTGTCCTTATTCATGGGGTCTGAATGTAATGTCCCCTTTTCACCGAGTCAGCACATGTGGGACCCACGAGCCCATTTCTATACTTCTCGGTGCATGAGGGGTGATTACTAGAGAAGTATATACTAGTGAGGATTGGTTTCATTTATTTGTCCCTGGTATTTTTATGAGTTTTGGACCATTTCCTATATTTTAGGAGCATTTCCTAAATTTTAGGTCGGTTGGAGGTGGGACCCTCACCATTAGTTTCCTCATGGGGGATTTACCCTAACCTAATGGGACCCTTTTACTATTGACAGTGTTCATGCCCTTGGAGATTTTTTAGTGTTCATGTTCATTATAAGTGCCATGGGGAAAACTTGTTTCTATTTCTTAGGGGATTTTGGAGGGCTTTTGAGGACAAGACCATGTCATGCAACTTGTTGTTGGATTCGGGTGTGATTCGGCTGTTCATAATGCTTTATTTCAAGTCTTTCCGGCGAGTGGTTCTCCAGTTGTGACTGATTTACTAATGAGGGGTTAGAGTTTATTGGCTACTTAGGCAATTTAATGTTATTACACTAGTTCCATGTTATGTGGTACTTAATTATTAACATTAAATTTGACATGTCCTAAGTGATATTAGTGTCATATCAAGTAAAAATAATCTCTATTCATTTCTATTGACACTTGAGCTAGGCGCCTAGGGTTTGGAGCATGTCAATGAATAAATAGAGGCTGCCCAACCTTTGAGAGATTCATTCTATGCTTATATCACATTTTTCAGATTTAGAGAGGGCAGCTACTCTAGGCAGCACTCATCTATTGATTTAGGGACAAAAACCCTTGGATCCAGAGATCAGAGGACAGAACCCTTCTGATTTCTTGTGGGCAATCTCATCTAGGGATTGCATTGAGCTGAAAACATTCTCTTTTCTATGGGTAGACTGATTTGAGGGGCGGCTGGAGCAGCATTATACAACATCAGTTCTGATTTTGGGAAAGATCTTCTACTAGGTGCTTTACTTCTAGTTAGTTCCATATTATTATTACTTTATTGATGTATTCCAACAGATTTTATCAATAAAATACAGCTCCAGGGTTATTGTATGATTTATTTTGTTAGTTACATTGGTGTGGTACATTGTTCTTTTCTTTCTGGCATCATTTTGGTTTTGAAAAAAAAAATTATTAGATAGAGGGCATCACAGTGGTATCAGAGCCGATTTCCTGCCAGCCTGTGAACCATGGACAGAAATGAGAGAACTCTAATGGATGAGGAAAGGGCAGATCTATTTCAAAATACTCAGATAGGGATTTAAAGGGGTCAAGAGAGAATGACAAAGCTAATGACACAAATGTTACAGCTTCAAAGTAACATGCATACTACCATTCCTTTGCAGAATCCAAACCCTATTCCTATTAATACATTTCAGAGAGGGGAAAGCTCAACTGCACATAACCGACCAGCGGTTAGTCAAACAGGTCCCATTCTAAAACCCGTTAAGCCCATGTTTATACAAAGGAATGAAAGATCAGATTCTGAGACAATTACTTCAGAGGAGTTAGACACACTCTTTATGGAGTATCAAAGGAAATTAGAAGACTTTAGGGCTATGGTGACTTTTGTCAATTTCTTGGAGATACTCGGGAAGAAGTATTTGGGTGGTAGAGCCCATGTTAGCAATCAAAATGATGATAGGAGAGATTTGCAACATAAAGTGAATAAACTTAATGCTCCTACTTTTGATGGCAGCAACAAAATATCCGCTCAGGCATGGTTGCAGAAGTTACAGACATACTTTACACTCAACCCTATGATGGAAGAGGATGCCATATAGTTCGCTACATTGCATTTGGAGGGTGTTGCCTATGACTGGTGGCACCATGGTTTGATTACTCAGGGGCACAACCTTGTGCAGACATTCAATGATTTCAGCCAAAGACTGTTGGACTGCTTTGACTGGAAGGATGAAGAAGAGTACTTCAAGGAGCTTGCTAGAATAAAACAACAGACTTTTGTGGAGTCATATGTTATTAAATTTTAGCAAGTTGCAGTCATGGTACCCGATGTATTGAAAAGGAGAATCACTTTTCTCTTTATTGAGGGTTTATTCGAGCCCCTCAAAGGTCTAGTTAAGGCCTTTGCACCCTCATCACTATAGGATGCTATTAAGAGGGTGTTGACATTTGAGCCTTCTATGCTTAGGAGCAGATTTTCATCTCAGCCTAGAGTACCTACTACCAAGTTGAGAGGGATTTTTTAGAGAGGAAGACATCATGGTAGTAGGTTTAATTCGTACCTTCAGAGAGCTACACCACCACTGCATCCACTATGGCAAAAAAGATTGATGAGCAAACTAGAAATGAACTTAGAAGAAAAAAGTTGTGCTTTATGTGCAAGGAGCATTGGGAGCCGGGTCATAGATGCCTTGGAAAGGGGCAAGTCTATTATATTGATGTAGTATATGAGAGGAGGAGGCTGGTTATCAAACTGATGAATCGGAATAGCAATAGGCAGCAGAGGAGTAAATTGCTGAATATGAGCTTGAGCAGTTGCCATAGGGTAATACTGACACTAGAGAAGGTACGCTTGCAACTCTTTTAGGAGCACCACGATATCATCCTTTTAGGGTTCATGGAGAGTTATCTAGACAGTGGATTATTGTGCTCATTGATAGTGGGGCTACCCACAATTTTATTGATGAAGGCCTCGTGGCTAAGAGGAGGTTGAAGGCGGAGGACTTCTCGGGGTTCAATGTGACTGTTGCTAATGGTTTCACTATCCCATGCATCAAGGTAATTCGATAGCTCAAGCTATCTTTGGGTGATTATACTGTATGTGATGACTTCTATGTTGTTGGATTGGGTGGAGCACACATGGTTTTGGGTATACAGTGGCTGCATTCCCTTGGGGAATTTTCCCAGAATTATCAGTCCATGGAGCTGAAGTTCAAGTCACAAGGGAGAGACATGATACTTAAGGGCATGCATGAAGAATTGCCATAGATAGTTACAACCAAGAGGATGGAGAGGATTTTCTGTAAGGGAGAAGGGTAGCCAATTGCTTTATGATAAAAGGCATGCATGTTGTAACTTGTACCTTCAGAACTGCACATATCATCTTGACATTCGGAGTATCTTAGAGAAGCATAGTGTTGTGTTCGGTGATATGCCGACAGGGTCTCCACCGAATAGGGGATTCCAACACAACATAGAGTTGGAGCCAAGCTATAAGCCCATCATGATCACCCCCTACCACCATCCATGGATATATAAAGAGGATGTAGAGAAATGAACTTAGAAGAAAAAAGTTGTGCTTTATGTGCAACAAAGATTGATGAGCAAACTAGAAATGAACTTAGAAGAAAACAGTTGTGCTTTATGTGCAAGGAGCATTGGGAGCCGGGTCATAGATGCCTTGGAAATGGGCAAGTCTATTATATTGATGTAGTATATGAGAGGAGGAGGCTGGTTATCAAACTGATGAATCGGAATAGCAATAGGCAGAAGAGGAGTAAATTGCTGAATATGAGCTTGAGCAGTTGCCATAGGGTAATACTGACACTAGAGAAGGTACGCTTGCAACTCTTTTAGGAGCACCACGATATCATCCTTTTAGGGTTCGTGGAGAGTTATCCAGACAGTGGATTATTGTGCTCATTGATAGTGGGGCTACCCACAATTTTATTGATGAGGGCCTCGTGGCTAAGAGGAGGTTGAAGGCAGAGGACTTCTCGGGGTTCAATGTGATTGTTGCTGATGGTTTCACTATCCCATGCATCAAGGTAATTCGATAGCTCAAGCTATCTTTGGGTGATTATATTGTATGTGATGACTTCTATGTTGTTGGATTGGGTGGAGCACACATGGTTCTGGGTATACAGTGGCTGCATTCCCTTGGGGAATTTTCCCAAAATTATCAGTCCATGGAGCTGAAGTTCAAGTCACAGGGGAGAGACATGGTACTTAAGGGCATACATGAAGACTCGCCATAGATAGTTACAACCAAGAGGATGGAGAGGATTTTCTATAAGGGAGAAGCTTTATGGGCAGCCAATTGCTTTATGATAAAAGGCATGCCTATTGTACCTTCAGATGAGCACCGCACTTATCATGTTGACATTCAGACTATCTTGGATAGGCATAGTGTTGTGTTCGGTGATATGCCTACAGGGTTGCCACCGAATAGGGGATTCCAACACATCATAGAGTTGGAGCCAAGCTCTAAGCCCATCATGATCACCCCCTACCACCATCCATGGATATATAAAGAGGAAATAGAGAAGGCTATAAAAGAACTTCTAGAGATGGGTCACATTAGACCTAGTTCTAGTCCATTTGCTTCATCGGTAGTGCTTGTAAAGAAGGATGGTACGATGAGGATGTGCATAGATTACCGAGCCTTGAACAAGAAAACAATCAAGAACAGGTATCCCATTCCCAGGATCGATGAGCTTATTGATGAGTTGCATGGAGTTGTCTACTTTTTGAAAATTGACTTAAGGTTTGGCTATCACTAAATCCATGTGCGTGAGGAGGACGTGCACAAGACAACCTTCAGGTGTCATTGTGGACACTATGAGTTCATGGTCATGCCATTCGGGCTAACAAATGCACCAACCACTTTCCAATCAACCATGAACTAGGTATTTAGTGCCCAGTTGAGGAAATTTGTTTTGGTATTCTTTGATGACATTTTGATCTATAGTAAAACCTGGGAGGACCACTTGAGACACTTGGATACAATCCTCGAGATATTGCAGCAGCAGGTCTTCTTTGCAAAAGAATCCAAGTGTGAATTTGGAGTTATAGAGATCCTATACTTGGGCCACATCATTGGTGCTAAAGGCATTCAGGTGGATTAGCAGAAGATCCAGGCTATTCAGGAATGGCCAGCCCCTACTATGTTGACCCATTTAAGAGGCTTCTTAGGCCTATGCAGTTACTATCGAAGATTCATTAGGGGTTTTCATAGCTAGCAACACCCTTGATTGAAATGACGAAGAAAGGAGCCTTCATATGGAGTGACGCAACTCAAAGAGCTTTTGAGAAGCTCAAGCATGTGATGTGCTCATGCCTTGTACTTGCCATTCTCGATTTCTCACTACCATTTGTTGTAGAGTGTGATGCTTCAGGTGAGGGGATCAGAGCTATGCTAATGCAAAAGGGCCAACCCATAGCATTTGAGAGCAGAAAATTAAAAGCTACAAAAGGACATTTTCTATCTATGACAAGGAAATGCTCACCATTATGCATGCTTTGGCTAAGTTCAGGCAATACTTAGTTTGTGGCAGATTTGTGGTGAGGACATACCACAACAATTTGAAATTCTTCTTGGGCCAACATGATTTAAATGATCAGCAACAGAAGTGGGTAAGTAAGCTTCAAGCTTATGATTTCGATATTGAGTATGTGAAGGGTAAGAAGAATGTGGTTGTTGATGCTCTTTCCCGTATGCCTACTTTCTATGCCATTTCTTCTATTGTTGCTGATTGGAAGGCTTCTATCATGGCCGAATATGCCAAGAATGCCTTTGCTACTAGTGTATTGGATGGGAGTGTGAAGGATGATAAGTATGTTGTGGCAGATGGCCTTATACTGTATAAGAACATAATACTTCTTGTACTTGAGTCCAAAATGAAGGAGAAGATTATGAGGGCTTTGCATGATGCACCCATAGCTGGCCACCCGGGCTTCTACAAAACTTATAGGCAGCTGAGTGAGAGGTTCTCTTGGAAGGGCCTCAAGGAGGATGTTCTTAGACATGTTAGAGAGTGCACTCCTTGCCAATAGAATAAAGCAGAGCACACTTCCCTAGGTTTACTACAGTCCTTGCCCATTCCCAGCCAGAAATGGGAAAGTATATCCATGGATTTTATCACAGGTCTTCCTAAAGTGAATGGCAAGAACTGCATTTTTGTGGTAGTGGATTGGTTAACTAAATATGCACATTTCTTTGCCATCCCTATAGAGTTTAGAGCACCACAAGTGGCTGACTTGTCTTTTCGAGAGTTATTTCGGCAAGATGGCTTGCCCAAGACCATTCTTAGTGAGAAGGACAATAGATTCCTTAGCTCCTTTTGGCAAGAGCTGTTTTGTTTGATTGGCACCGAGCTTACTCCTAGTACCAACTATCATCCCTAGATTGATGGATAGACAAAGATAGTTAATAAGTGGGCTGAAGGGTACTTAAGGAACTATGTTGTAGATCAGCAGACAACTTGGGTTAAGTGGTTGCACCTTGGAGAGCATTGTTATAATACCACTTACCACATGTCCATTGGCATGACACCATTTATGGCACTATATGGATACGATGCACCTACCTTCACTGATTTAGTGTTCACTGACAATCGTGTACCAACAACTGGTGACTTTGTGGAGCATAGCAGAGACATTTTGAGGTCACTTAGAGACCATTTGTAGTGGGCACAAAATCAATAGAAATTTTATGCAGATTGGCATCGTACTGAGAGATCATTTGAGGTGGGAGATATGGTCTTTCTATGCTTGCAACCTTATAGGTAGACTTCCATGAAGTGGGGCTAAAATGCTCAAACCTCGCTTCTATGGACCTTATAGAGTATTGAGAAGAGTTGGTGAGGTGGCCTATGAGTTGGAATTGCTAGTAGGAAGTCGGATTCACAATGTTTTCCATGTGTCTTGCCTTAAAAAGGCACTTGCATAGTAGGTTGTGCCATCAATTGATCTGCCACCCCTTGATGATGAAGGGAAACTTGTATTGGACCCAGATGCCATTATTGACACACGAGAGAAGAGATTGAGGAACAAAACCATCACGGAGTACTTGGTCCGTTGGAGGGGCCTACCCACAAAGGATGCTACTTGGGAGGGGCTATAGATACTTGAACATCCGGCATTACATTGCTTGTGGGCAAGCAATTTTGGGAAGGGTGGACTTGTAATGTCCCCTTTTCACTGAGTTAGCACGTGTGGGACCCACAAGCCCATTTCTATACTTCTTGATGGGTGAGGGGTGATTGCTAGAGAAGTATATATTGGTGAGGATTGTTTTCATTTATTTGTCCCTGGTATTTTTATGAGTTTTGGACCATTTCCTATATTTTTGGAGCATTTCCTAAATTTTAGGTTGGTTGGAGGTGGGATCCTCACCATTAGTTTCCTCATGGGGGATTTACCCTAAGGGGACCTTTTTACTGTTGACATTGTTCATGCCCTTGGAGATTTTTAAGTGTACATGTTCATTATAAGTGCCCTAGGGAAAATTTATTCCTATTTCTTAGGGGCTTTTGGAGGGCTTTTGGAGATAGGACCATGTCATGCAACCTGTCGTTGGATTTGGGTGTGAGTCAATTGGTCATAATGCTTTATTTCAGGGCTTTTTGGCAAGTGGTTCTCCAACGGGGTTAGGGTTTATTGGCTACTTAGGCAATTTAATGTTATTACACTAGTGCCATGTTATGTGGTACTTGATTATTAACATTAAATTTGACATGTCCTAAGTGATATTAGTGTCATATCAAGTAAAAATAATCTCTATTCATTTCTATTGACACTTGAGCTAGGCACCTAGGGTTTGGAGCATGTCAATGAATAAATAGAGGCCACCCAACCTTTGAGAGATTCATTCTATGCTTATATCATATTTTTCAGACCTAGAGAGGGCAGCTACTCCAGGAAGCACTCAAAGGTTGCTCCTGCAGATTTGATCAATAAAATACAGCTCTAGGGTTATTGTATGGTTTATTTTGTTAATTACGTTGGTTTGGTACATTGTTCTTTTCTTTCCGGCATCATCCTAGTAATAAAAAAAAATTATTAGATAGAGGACATCACACTGCAAGATGCCTAAATTTTTCTTATGGTGGTTTTGTTATGGCTAGACATCTAGGGGACACCCAAACATCCTCGAGATAAGCGAGGGATACCATAACAACAAAACACCTCCTCAACTATAAGCGATGACCAAGGACGCATAACTTAATTGAAAAAAAAAGAAGGAAAATTAAAAATATGGATGGGGGCTCCTAAATGTTCCCCCACTTCCAATTCCTAACCCTAACCCTATACTAACAAAAGAATGGAGGAGACATTTGATAGCATGCTTGTTCACATAAGGGCAGCCATTTGAGAAATGAAATGAAATGAAATATTATTAATGTTCGCGATGGGCCAAAAAAAGACCCAAGGGTAAGAAGGACAATAATGATTGCCAAATAGCAGGTTAAAAAGCCCAACAAAGAAAAGAAACTAAGTTAAATACAAGACGTAACCCGACAAACGGGCCAAAGAGAAGGGGAATAGAGAAGGGGGAGAAGAGGGGGGAGGGCAGCAGTCCAGAGGAGCGGAGTGCACGCCAAGAAGAACGGAGAGAGAGAGGGAGGGGGGAGGGAGCAGCCCAAGAAGGGCAAGCTCCAAGAACCCCCAAAAACTAATCTCTCCTAACAGTCGTGGCCGAAGTATTCGAGCTGAAGAAGTCCATGATATGTCTCTGTCCATTGCTAGTTCGGGACCCTAACAAGTTGTGGGTGCACTGCCTAGTGACCTTGCTGCCGTCCGAACTGGAAGAAGCAGACCGTTTTCGATCGATGTCACCTGGTCCGTTGGAGTTGGTGAAGTAAGTTGTGATGAGCCGATGTTGAGGGGGGTGAGATCCATCTGGAGGAGAGATTTTATGGCAACGAAACTGAGTTATCTCCCTAAGAAAGAGTGCGAGACACCGCTGGTCCGGGTATCTGAAGAAGCTAGAAACAAATCGAAAGTTGTCTCTAAAAAGGCAATGGAATCTGCCTCAGATCTAGTAATAAATGGGACAGCAAAAAATAAAGTGATGCAGGGTTTCAACTTCCCCCAAGGAGCAAAACAAGCAAACCCGCTCCTTCGTCAAAAGATGGTGATTTGACTCAATCCGGAGTTGGTGAGAACACACCCTGAGTTGTCCAATGCATTATATCCTGCGCTAGCATTTTATGCGCAACACATTCATGTAGGAGAAATTCACAAGCCGTACCAATGGTTCTGTATTCGAAACAATTTATGGAAAAATTACATTCTATCAATAGAATTCATGACAAGGTGACAATTATGAATCCAAAATCGTGCTAACATACTGAAAAATAATTCCTCACAATTTGAACTATTCTAAAGGGTAATTAAGATACTGAAAGTTCTAACGAACTTTATTCTAAGAGCTGCTAGATCACATGTTAAAACTTCAAATAAACTTTATTCTGACAACTGCTAAATGGGATGCTAAAACTTCTAATGAGCTTAATCCTAACAATTGCTAAATCATGTGCTAAAGCTTTTAACAATTTTTGTTGTAGCAGTCTACATTCCTAATACTTCCTGAATGAGTGAATCAGATATAATCCTGAGTTTATCTTTAAAATATACAAATTATTTTCTATCAACTGATTTAGTCATTATGTCTGCAACCTGCTCAGAAGTTGGGCAATAATGAAGGCAAAAATCTTCATTGTCAACTAGCTGTTGGATATGGTGGTTATAAACCTCAATGTGTTTTGTTCTAGCATGATATACCAGAGTCTTCACCATCTTGAGCAAAGTTCAATTATCATTGAAAAGTGGCTTTGGTGCTGTTTGACATATAAGTGTAGATCATATAACAAAATGCCTCACACTCTGCACTGTTTGCTGCCTTTTATTCTGCTTTAGTAGATGATAAGGCAACTGTATGTTGTAGCTTGTTTGCTAAGAAATAACTCTTAATCCAACAGAAAACATGTACATTTTAGTAGATTTTGGCTCATTGAATGATCTGACCCAATATACATTAATCTATCTAGTCAACAAAATATCAACAGATTGTTGATATAAAATACCAAACTTGAATGTGTGGGGCGATACCAGGGAATAGGCAGGAAAACCGGATTTCAAACCGCGGTGACTAGAATATGCCAGCGCAGGTCTACGAGCAGCAGAGGGCAGACAATAGATATCTGAGATCAGAAATGAAGAGGACTCGGCTGTTGGGCCTGCAGCAGCCATGACGGCTGCATCTGTGTTCAAGAACACTGGAAATGGATCCTCTTAACTGTTCTCACAACCACCTTTGTTTGATCA
Organism: Wollemia nobilis; assembly: GCA_028583015.1. Classification (NCBI taxonomy): domain Eukaryota; kingdom Viridiplantae; phylum Streptophyta; class Pinopsida; order Araucariales; family Araucariaceae; genus Wollemia; species Wollemia nobilis. The sequence continues at coordinate 3,460,075 of JAQPPZ010006183.1, read as the reverse complement.
AACAAAATTAGAAAACTTGACCAAAGCCCTAAAAGCAAGGAGGCCACAATAGGCCCAAACAAGCACCAAAAGCACCTTTGTTCCCAAGCTGGATGAAGCACCAGTGGTCAAGATCCCTTCGGACTTCATACAGAGTCCGATTCTCACATTGACAGAAAACCACTTGCATGCAAATTCGTGGAAATCTCCCCATAGCCATACAAAAGTGGATAGCCTCTACCTGGGGATAAGAAATCTCTAGTTATGAGATAATGATGGCAGGTAGAGGATACTTCATAGTCATCTTCTCATCTATAGAAGAAAGGAATGCAATCTTTTATGGAGGGGCTTGGTTCCTCAGGTTGAGTCCTTTGTACATGATCCCCTGGTCAACAAGCTTTGATCTGCAAGAAAAACAACTGGAAGAGGTCTCAATATGGATAAGACTACCATTTTTACCACTTCACCTTTGGAACAAGCCAACTTTGGAGATAAAAGGAAATTCTATCGGCATGTTTTCCCCCAAAAGCCAACAATGCAATATGTGCCAGAATTTGTGTTCAAGTTAACTTGAAGAAAGGACTCCTTGAAAGTATAGGCATCGAAGTCTTGGATTGGATCCACACCCAACCATTGGACTATGAGCATATACCTTTCAAATGCATTACCTGTCATCAACATGGACATTTTTCAAGAAACTGTCCCTCTAAAGTACAACAAGAGAACAAAGGGGAAGACCAGGAGTTTTGGACAGTAAGAAGAAAACAACAGAGATGATCAAGGAGTAGAAGGAGGCCACAACAGCCTGAAAAACAGAACAATAACAAGTTTTTGTGTCTTATTTGAAGCTGAAGAAGAGGCTCTCCCATAACCATCCTCCAAAAAGGGAAAAGAACCATTGGAACTAGAAACAAAAGAAGTGGAGGGAACACAGGCTAGTAAAGACACTCTTGCTGAAGAGGAGAGCAAAGAAGAAATAGAAGAAACTCAAATAGCAGTAGCTGTCATCCCAAGGGGTACTCTCACCACCAAATCCACTACAAGGGGGAGAAAAACCAACCAAGAAGCAAGGACAAAGCAAGCCAATCTAGAAATACAAAAGAAAATCCAAACAGTCTTAGACTTTTAACGAGGCTAAGAAGTCAACAAAGAAATGAAGGCTATATCCTGGAATGGAAGGGGATTAGGTAGTCCCTTGAAGAAAAACTACCTAAGTAACTTAATAGATCAATAAAAGCCAAAGGTAGTCTACATACAAGAGACAAAATTGTTAGGGCAAATAGTAAAATTGGAATCGAATAAAATATGGAGACACTCAGAACTAGAAGCAACAAATTCATCAGGAGCTTCTGGTGGACTCATTCTAGCTTGGGACCCACAGGCCATGACATGTCCCAACAAAATCATACACACCAGCTGGATAGCTGTTTCACTCAATTCTCTAGAAGGTCAGAGTGGGACCATAGCCAACTTTTATGTCCCAAACAACATAGTATTAAGGCAGGAAAGACCTCCCAATCTAATCATAACAGGGGACCTAAATGTTACATTAGCACAATGGGAAAAAAAGGGAGGCACTACATCAAAAGATCCTACAAAAGAACAGGTAATACAGATCATAGCTGAGAAGCAACTACAGGACATAATCCCCCAAAAAGCAAAATTCACATGGATAGACAGGAGAGCTAGGATTAAATATATAGCAAAAATATTAGACAGATTTCTGATACAAGAGGACATACCAACCAGGTATCCACTTACATCAAGTGATATAATCCAAAGCTTGATATGAAATCCCAAACCCATCTCATTGGACATTGGAGACAATACCCTTGAGAGAAAGATTCCTTTTAGCTACAACTCAGATTAGATGGACCATGAATACTTTGGTCTATTAGTAAAAAACACTTGGAAGCAACACATCACCTCAAAAAGTCCCCAAGAGGTATGGAAAATAAAGCTTTCCAATCTCAAGAAAGCCATCAGGGACTGGATTTCCAAAAAGCCAAGAAATCAATTTAGGAGAAACATTCTGATACAATAGATGGAAGAAGTTAAATATTAGTTTAAATTAGTTAAAAAAATCTAGTGTAAACTACTCTAAAGTGGAATGATTTTATGGCATAAAATTACAGCCTCGAGGGTTACCCAAAATGGATATAGATTAAATAAGATAATTCTATTAATGTCCAGAGATGGCCAAAGTAGGCCAATGGGACTCATTGAAAAGATGTCACAAATTACAATGCAATTTAGTAACTACAAAGTACTACGAAAATAAGCTAAACTAGAGTAAAGAATCTAGTGTAAACTACTCTAAAGTGGTACAACTGTATGGCATAAAATTACAGCCACGAGGGTTACCCATAAAGGATAAAACATGCTAAAAGTAATGATTAAGAGAGATATAGAAGCTGTGCCAACATTAATCTATAGTGGGATGTAAAGTAGAAGCACAGTTGTCATCACCATCTATCCCTAAAGGGCCAACACAGGATCTAATGATGCTTCTAGGAGAATGGCCAAGACTAAGAGGGCCTGGTTGGATAATTCTAGGAGTACATGGAATTTGATCCCTCAAGACTCTTCTAGTGTCCATGGTTGTAAAACCAATAGAAGAGAATAAGAAACTAGTAAGTTGCAACTGTCTACAACTCCTCGGTATGTGAGGGTTGGCCAAAAATCAATGCCAAAGAACTTCAGTCTTGTCTTGTCGCAAGGAGGAAGAAAGAATTAAAGCCTTAGTAGCCACCCTTGTATGCAGATGAGGGTGCATAGATTCGTCATTTATATTTGGATAGTTGAAACTTCCAATGAGCGCTTATTACTCTTGTCTGAAGAGATAGGGTGAAAGAATGAGGTGATTAGTCGAGTAGTAGTTTATCTCCCTTGTAATAACAGATGCCGTAAAGTCATAGCTTCCCTAAGGTAAAGAGCCAAGCATCTTTGCTCAAGATAGCTGATAAAAATGGCAAGTGATCCGTTTGGGTGTCTATACAAGTAATAGTACCTCCCTCGAATCTCATAATAAATAGGACGCTTGAAGATGAAATGTTCTTTAGACTCCACCTCCCGAATAGAGCAAAGATGACATACCCTATCCTCTCGAGGAATATGGTGGTCTGTCTCCACCTGCAATTGATGTGAGCATACTCTAAGTTAACCAAGAGGAATCCTAAGGCTGTGTGTTGATGTTGCTTGACATAACTAGAACGAGTAAATTCTTAATCCTCATGAAATGCTTAATGTAGAAGGCCAACATAGGGCTAAGAGGTTGAGATGGAGTGACCCAAGTGATTTGAATGTATTGTCGATAAGCATTGTCTCTGATTGCCTGATTAATTACCCTCTTGTCATGAAGAAAATAGGGAGGAGCATTTAAAGAGTATTTGAAAGGAGGTAATTTATCTAGGGAAATGCCAACTAACTGAAGTTGAGAAATAACTTCCGAGTACCATCTGTGATGAAGACCAAAAGAGCCCATAGAGATTAGGATTAGAGAAACTCCTAAGTCTTGAATCTCTAAGATGTTGAACAGTTTTGGTGTACCAAGTTCTATGAGCATTTGGTTTGTATAAGGACTCGAGCAACCTGCAAACCAGATTTTATTTTTTCGTGACTTAAAATCCATGTGGTTCCAAGTACACCTCTTCTTCCAAGTCTCCATTCAGACAGTCACTCTTAACACCCATTCGATATACCTTACATATGAATTGTGTTGGAATGGAGAGAACTAATAGGAAGGTCAACATCTTTACTGTCGAGGTAGATTGTCTCTTCATTGTCTATCCCTTTATTCTACACAACTTTTACAAACTAGGCATGGTTTGAACTTGTCAATCAAGCCATTTGATTTGCATTTCACCTTATAAACCCACTTACAACCATTGGGTTTCGTTCTGTCAAGTAACTTGAACAATTCCCATGCTTTTTTCTTCATCAAAGAATCAAATTCTGCCTTCGTGGTAGATTCCCATTCAGGTTTGCCTTTGGCCTCTTTGTGTGTGCTTGGTTCATAAACTTGTGAAATGAAAGCAAAATTCACTTACTGAGAACTTGCATAGGATTTTTTTCTTGTTCGCATGGATCATCAAACTACTGCTTTTCTTCTTCTCTAACATAATTCATTGTTTACTTATACCATTTTGGTCATCAATGCACTTCACGTGTACAGACCTCCATGCTACCCTGTTGTTGTTGGTGTCCTTCACTTGGATGGACCTCTACCCTTCTTAGTACAGCCTGAGTAGCCTAGTGATGGAGACTTTGGAACTTTGAATAGAGGTCCAAGGTTCAAATTGTGAGGGGGGTAGGGTTGTACAATATGCTTCCGTAACCAGATTATGGTTGCAGATAACTGTTGGTTACGAATCTGCCATTAGGAAAGGATTTGGTAAAATGCGCCCCAGATTCGCCCACCAGATTGAAAGGCCGGAAGGAAGGAATGCCTTCCGTGCCAATCTCCGAAGAAGGCCGGCTTCCTATGGGTTTTCTCAAGTGTTTTAAGCTAAAAGTACATGAAAGGGATTAAAATGCGAAAAGAGATTGAAATGTGATTTGAGTTGGGTGGGGGAGATAAGCAGCATGACAACGATCAATCACCACTACTAACAGTAATTAAATACAGAACACACTACAGAAACTACAACTATCGTACATTCTATGTATCCTTTATCTACGCATTCCAGGAATACTCAATCATCAAATACCGGAATCCAAAATTCAGAATAACAGTAAGCAATGAAATAAGCAACATGAGGCAGAAATGTCAAGTAAAGGCAGCATAAAGAATGATAACAGCAAAATAGAGCCAAGTGTGTGCCTTGCATCCAGAAACAAACGTATAGCTACAATGGTTCCCTAGCAGGATATCCCCCTTCCCCCTTTACAATGATGTAGTGCGGCTATTTATAGCGCAATTCCCCCCCGATTACAATCCTGGGCACAAAATCCCAGAGCTGACAAAAGCTGACAAAAGCGGCGAAAGGGCTGCTGATGTTGACTCCTGCAGACAGGGACTGTACTGGCAGCAAGGTCCACCTGAAGTCTTGGCAGCTACGTGGCAGTGCGGTTGATGAAACTTCGAGTCAGCATGAACGCGGGTAGCTGCGGTAGATGGAACTTTGCATCAGCTTAAATGAGGGCAGCTGGAGGAGGTGATTTGGCCCATGCTTGTCCTTTTTCCTATCACATCTCGGCTCGGATCTTGAGGCTGGACACTTGTCAACTTTTGACGGGGGGCGCATCTGCCTTGAAAGGCAGTCTCTCTCTTGTGTCCTACTTCACCTGGAAACGGAGCGCAACTGGGTAGCGCAAGCGGGGAACAACGCAGTTGGGGAGGCCTCCGTGCCTTAGTCTGTTTTGGGCTGCTTGAAAGATATTGCCTGACTGCGCACAAGCTAGAGGGCGCAGCCCGACTTCGCTGCGAAGTCGGGTTGCGCACTCCGACAGTTAGCCAATTTGGCAGCTATTCAGACTGCGCACAGGAATCAGGGCGCAGCCCGACTTCGCTGCGAAGTCGGGTTGCGCTCTGACACTTAGCTGATTTTCTGGATACTGCTTCCCAGGTGCGCACAGGAAGAGGAGCGCACCCCGACTTCGCTGCGAAGTCGGGTTGCGCTCCCATACTTAGCCAAATTCTGCTCATTTTCTGTCTTCTTCCGCACTTCGCATCCCCGAGTGCGCTCGAACTTAAGGGCGCAACCCAACTTCGCTGCGAAGTCGGGTTGCGCTATTAGAATTAGAATTTTTCAGGGAATGTTTGCTCTGTTTTGGCCGAAGAAAGAACAAGGGATAAAGGCTGCGAAGTCGGGGTGCGCTCCCATACTTAGCCAAATTTTGCTTATTTTCTGTCTTCTTTCGCACTTAGCATCCCTGAGTGCTCTCGAACTTAAGGGCGCAACCCGACTTCGCTACGAAGTCGGGTTGCGCTCTTAGAATTAGAAATTTTCAGGGAATGTTTGCTCTGTTTTGGCCGAAGAAAGAACAAGGGATAAAGGGAGGAATGCAACTGGTAGAAAGGGAGAAATGGAACAGTGGAGAAAGGGAAAGGAGATGGAAGGAAGGGAGAGCAGCATACTTACAAAATTTTGAAAACATGGCACCCCGTGCAAAATGTGGCAACAATAACCATATATTGGGTAAACAATATCCGTCTCATATGGCCTATGGCCTCATGGACGTTGAAAACTACTTTACCCTTTTACCCTTCAAGGTCATTCCAAGGTGGATTGGATATACACCAATGTGGTTGAGCCTTTGTCCCACAGTTCGTGAGTTTTTGATACCAGGTTGACTTTACAACCTAAACATGTACCAACACTATAAATAGTTCTAAATCATACATTGTCAATGGGTTCACCATCATCTTAGATTAAAGGAGTTTTCTCATAAACTATAACATATCTTATGATGATAATAATAATCATCCATAAATAATTTGTATGCGTTAGATTCCTAATTATAGCCAACAGACATATACTTCTTGCATTTTGCATCTCATTTACTTCTCTTAGTATTTGCAATTTATGCAAAAGCAACACAACCAACAACATGAAAACAGTTGATTGATGGTTTCCTTCCAGACTTGTTTTCTTTAGGAGTGGCTTTATAGGGACACTGGATGATATAGACAACCCTATTTATTGCTTCTGCCCACTAATGATACGACATGTGCTGGCCGTGCAGTATGCGCCTTGCCATCTTCATGGTTATCCTGTTTGTTCTTTCAATAACTGTCTCCTGCTATGGAGTGTACCAAGTTGTATGCCGTCTATGTATACCTTCATGCTTGCAGAAATTTTGAGTTCTTTTGAGGTAATATCACCTCCATTGTGGGACTGCAAGGACTTGATGTTGTTATTGGTTTATCTCTCCACCAAGGTCTTGAATGCTACAAACTGCCAAAAGCATTCAAACTTGTACTTTAGGAAGCATACCCACATCTTCCTAGAATAATCATCTATCAGCATCAAAAAGTATTTGGCACCAAACTTGTGGGCATGTTCATTTGACTGAACAATCAACATGTACTTGATCCAAGACACCTTGCTCATTCAATGCCTTGTTTCAAATGGTTGTCAGCTTTATTTGCCTACTTGACATTTGACACATGCATTCCGTTGCTCTTGAATAGGTGGTAGTCCTTGAACAATGTTACACTTATTGAGAATTGACAAATATCTATACTTGAGGTGTCAATACCTCTGTGCCAAAGTAAATTACTTTTCTTTTCAGCTGCCAGCACACATGAACTTGCAGATATTGGATTAACCAATCTATACAATCCCTTCGCACCAACACCTAGAGCTTGCTTTGCTATTATGAAACATTTTTCTTCTCAAATCTATCCCGTGACATTTTACTGTGAGTTGAGGATTCTTAGTAATTTCAGTAAATGACAGAAGATTTTTGTTTATATCAAGAACATATCTTACATTTTTGAAGACAGGTGAAGTCATTGTTTAATGTGATAGTCACATTATCAAGAGCTTTAACAAAATGCCTTACCATCTCCTCAGGAAACAAATTCATCCCCACTTTTATCTTGAACTAAAGATACATACCGTTTTCTCTGGCATGTGTAATGTTTGGGTGCAGCTGAGTCAAAGTACCAGATGGTGGATTTAGCTGATCACCCGTTTGTTGTTAAAAAATAAACTTTTCTTCTTGATCTTCTATCTTAGCAACATTGGCTTGCTTGCCTGCTTTACTCTTTTGCTTTCTGCAATCTCTTATGTAATGTGCAGGCTTCTTGCAGAAAAGGAAATTACTTCGAATTTGTTAGAGGCATTACCTTGCTTGTTGTCTACTGACTGCTTGGAATTTTGATTGCCTTTGCCTTTGGATTTGGAAGTGAATGGACTCCTTTTGCTCCCTGTTGTTTACTCTTCCAGTAGTGTCTTCTTTGCTTTTTCTACAATGGTGCAGAATCCAGATATCTTCTCAAAATCTAAAGTCTATGTGCAATCATAAGTAAAGATTCTACAAAAGACTAATAAATGAAGGCAAACCCCGCAAGACCAATGCAAACATATCTTCATCTTCATGTTTTCTTAATGACTGTTAACTGATCTTGTAGATCATATTGATGCATGTGATACTATTTGAGATGAAAAGAGAAGGTTCTTGGAGTACAAAGCATGTCTACCTTTGGATGTCTGATACTTGTTCTTCAAATTCTTCCAGTGTTGTAGCCTGATTGATGTTGTAGGCTTCTAGAATCATTTTAGCTGCAATAGATAACTCCAGCAGCAACAAAGCTTCCTTATGTCTCGTCATAATCATTGGTGTCCAACTATAATTTAAAAATAAAGATGTGGGGGGGACGAGGGAAGCAACTTGCTTTACACCTGAATATTGTGAGAAAACAAGATAAATACATACCTTTTTTTTTAATGACGGGTGGTTCATTTTTCACGTGCATCTCATAGGCAGCTGGACATTGTTCTTTTTCAATGGTTGCTTCAACTTTTATGTGCTATTTGCAGATTAGCATTCACATCTCTTTATGATGACTTCTGCATAGGTTGAGTTCAAGAATAGGATTGAAAGTATATTTTGCAGATTCTTCATTTATTTATTTATTTTTAAATTGATTAAATGGGGTTGAAATGGGCTTCACCTGTATTACATCTATTTAAGCAAACCACATTATCATGGTATCACAACAAACTATATTACAGGGCCTGCCTCATTGTCGAATGTCCATCACAATGCAGGGTTTGAAGTCAGGTTGCTCTAATAAGATGGCATCCCATTTATGATTGCTTTACAATACCTTGAACAAAAGTATACATTGTATATTATATAAATATTAACTTCAATATGTTATATTATCACTTTGATCTTTATTTGTGGCAAGAAGTTACTTAAATGTAAATTATATTAAATTTAATTTTTCTCATTATAAAATTCGGTCTTATAAAATAATTTCATTCTTTATAGTGTGTTCAAATTTAGAGTGACGAATATTAAATGTCAGGAGCCCAAGTGGTAAAAAATGCGGGCTCCTACTGTGAAGAGTCAGCTTCAATTCTTGCCAGGCGATCTAATGCATAATTGCCACTTGTAATGCCACTATGTGGTTCGTTGAAATACTGTCGTAACATGGTGATGATGTAAATACAGCAGCGGCTGTTTCAATCCAACATGACCGATAAAAAATAAAAATAAAAATTAGTGTTAGGAAATTCTGTTTCAAATTTTAACTTAGTTTTTATGTTATGTAAATGACGTAAAATTCTGAGTGGAGGTTCACTTTACAAATTATTGGATTATTAATTTTAGCATGATATTATTAGTCATTTTATGTTATTGTAGTACACACACATAAATTATTTTTATAAGTTTAAATATATTTAATTATTTACATTTTTCTAAACCAAACCAGACTTTTCAAGAATCTCGATTCTCCAAGCCTTTCTCTCCCCGTTTGTTTGGACTGAACTTCCCACATCTGGAACCTTTGCTTTGTACCATATAGAACAGTGGCTTTAATGATAGAGGCGAAGAGGTGCATGAATCAATGTTCAATGTCAAGAACTGTGGCATGAAGCTTGACAGATGTGTGCCCAATCATATTTGTCCACTTGATATTTGGGTTTGAGGTATCCCCAGATTTATGGTTGGGATGAATGGTGTCCCTTAACCAAGAGAGAGGAAAGCCTGAACAAACAATCTCTTTTAATAAATTTGCAGTGGAATGAACAAGTGACTTAATGTATTATTTGAGGAACACTGCCTGAGTCCTTAACAATCAGGTACTTTGCTTGTACATAACTTTCAAAAAGCTCTGGTGATGTCGCTTAAGCAAAAGAAATAACAAGGTGGAGGGATGAGACTTTGATTCGGTAAAATTTTTGGAGATATACTTCTTTCTATTATCTATCCTAAGAAACCTTTGGTTTGAGAAAGTACATCTTTATCTTTCTTGACATGTCATCCACAAAGTTAAAGAAGCACCTGGCACCATTAAATAAGGGAGCATTCAATGATCAACAAGTATTAGGATGCACCAACTTAAGAGTTTCTTTTGCCTTAATGCTTTTCTTGTCTGGGTTGTCTCTCCATGCTCCAGTTAAACAAGCTGCACAAATCTCTTTCATCATGAACCAAAGCTAAACCATGTGCAATTCATTTATGTAACTCAGAATGGTATTGAATATTTAGTGAGGTGGTTGGTTGTGTGATGCCCCATCTTGGTCATTTATTTTAGCATTGTTCTCTTGTTCAATTTCTATAAAGGTCTTCATTTAGTTTAGATTTTTAGTAAAATCTTCCTTAACTTGTCTTACTCTTCTTCCCCATATCATCACAGAGTACTAAGGGGATTAAAATTCCTAGCTTTGAATCACCATATTTGCTACACTGCTTGTAAAGTCGCCACAACAGAATAGCCAATTATAGTATTAGGTATTTTCAATGAGATGAAAGCCTATTCAGATCAAGCTAATAAACAGCCTTTTCCTGGGTACAGGTCCCAAGTGCCTTGCTAGTGATAGGTAAATGCCACCTATCAAATTTGCACAGCAGGATTTCTATGTTCACACCTTTTATTTGCCAAAGTGGGCTCAAATGATCCTGGTTGGGCATGGGCATGGTCATCTATGCTTATGTCAACGTTGGTGGAGCTGACTATGGTTTTGTTTGCTAACATATATCTTTTGATGAGGCCTGTGTGCTTTCTATATATTTAATTCTTCTTAAGGAATGCTTCTATATCTTTTTTGTGATGGTACATTTCTTGTCCATGCCATGCCTTTGGCAAACAAATATAATAGTTTTGAATAAGCTGAATAGTTTGAGACTCTTGCTTGACAACTTCAAAGCTTTCTTGCTCTATTAAAAAGGCATAACCAGGCTTCTGTTTTTCTTGTTAGTTTCTCTTATACATTGTCTAGTATAGTACATGAATTTGAGACAATATGAGTATGAAGGGAAAATTGAATTTGCAAGTGCCTGCTGATTTTGGGGCTTATCCAGAGGAATTTGCATTGCATATGTACACTACCTTAGGTTATATGTTTTTTCTCAAGTTCTTTATGACCCATCAAAAACTTGAATTATTAGTGCTATGCTATGTAATCGTCATAACAATTTGTTCTATTTTCTATTTATATATGTTTAGAAGAGATATAGCATATGATGTACCCAGGTAAACACTTAGCTGTAGCTGAAATATCTGGTTGGATTTAATTTTTATATAGGGAGACATGAATTTTTGGTATTCTCTTTTGATCTTTGTTCATATTGCTTTTTGTTTTTTACATGAATTATTTTTTTTGGCTGGAGATTTTTTGCATAAACTATTTTTACTATGATATAAATTAAGTTGTTCTGTCTTGATATATGCAGCATTTAATTTGGAAAAATGTTTTAGAACAACATTTGCGTTGCTAGTGCTCCACATGTGGCTTTGTTTGTCACGTTTGAAGGTAGAGGGCAAGGAAGGGATTGAGTTTGGGCAATATTTATATGAGCACTACAACCGTGACTTGGAACTGAGAGTTGCATCTGCTGGGGTTAGCACTTTATTCCTCAAGATTTTTATTTTGTCTATATTTTGAACATTTCCTTGTAGGTAGGGATTATCTTCAATCTTTGATGTTCTAAATTGTTGGATGCTTGATGTGTAATTTTTGCTCTTTTGTGGTATGTTTTATAATGCCTTACAGAACTACTGAGGGGATTATATACATGGAAAAGTTCAGTTGGGATTCTTGCTAGTTTTGGAGCTAGACAAGGCCTCATAAGATATAAAATTATGACTAACAAGCTGCAAGAAAAGGTTTGGGATTTGCTTCTACTCTTGTGTTACAAATTTGTGATGCGTGAGACTGCTACAGAAGCCAGGTAAAAAATGGAAATTTGATAAAACTACCCTCTAAAGAAAACAGGAAAGAAAAAGGGGATTTGTGAAGGCGGGTTAAGGGAGGGAGAAGGGTGGGGGGTTGGGGTATAGTGGGGAAGGGGAAGAAAATCTCAATGGGAAAAGCTATTGCATTCAGAATGTGGGCCTCCAAAACTTCAAATTCTCAAGTTCAAATTGTGAATTCAACATTTGCCAAGAAAGGATCTTTTGGCACCACGTCTTGTTGATGTGTCCTCTAAGGGACCTTACCTCATAAATTGCCCTCAACCTTATTTGCTGCACCCTTGTTTCAGGTGTCCTACTAGACTGCTTTGACTGGGATTGACCTGGATGCTGATGTAGCACTAGTTCAAATGGTTTTTAATAGTGGTCTGGCCTTGTGGGTAGCAGCTAGGCTGCCATGTCAGCTGAAATGAAGCCAATCAAGAGGTGCCAAGTGTCTTGCACATGTTAGAAAGCGGGTAGACCTTCTGAAAATTGCTCAAGTGTCCATGCCTTGCAAATTCAATTGCCACTTGAATGGGGTTATGGGCTTGTTGAATTGTCAAAATGGACTTGGTCATGAATTGGGTTTAGGTGCCTGTGTGTGCGGGATCTCCAAGAAGTTTGTGCTCCTTCAATATGGAAGGGGGGTGGGCATTGGCTTTGACCTTGGGACCTTGTCCTGATGACTTCACAAGAGTGGGCTAGCTGTAATGTGGAGTTGGTGCACCCGATTTTGTGAATGCCTCCTCCCAAAGTTCCTACCTCGCAAGAAACTGCTTACAGAAATTGCAAATCAGGGGTTACAAAACCACAATTGATGCTGCAAAACAACTCAAGAAATTACTGTTTTTGCATTGGAAAGTGTAGAAGAAAGCCCATGCTACGAAGAAATATTTGCAAAATATTCTTTGTTTTTTTTAATTTTTAAAAACTCATAATTTCATGTTTAAATTAATTGAAAGCCAAAACAAGGGCAATGTTGACTGGGCTTTGACTGCAAATTTCATCTGCTAGATCTGCAATCATATTTGGGAAATTGATCCAGGTTTCTAAGACGTGCATTTTCTCACAAACAGAATAGCTGTGATATCTAGACAACTGTGAAGAGATGCAGCTTGCCATTTGAATCACAGGCTGTTTATGTTTTCACCAATCAATGATTTTAGCATATCAGGTGATTTGTAAAAATATCCAGATTTTGCGTCTTCTTCCCGGTGAGCTTCTGAAGTGCTTCTCCAAGTCTCAAGTGCGGTCAGTCTTTTTGGGACAACTCCTCTGAGAGGCAGATTGCTATTCCATGGTCTTGCCGCTTCACTGAAGTTTTCTCCTACCACTTGGAAAGCAAATGATCTCTAAGTCCTAAGGTTATTGTGTTGGAAAACACAATTCACAAGAAGAGCATATGATGAAAAGACGAAGTGATGTCGAAATAAAAGATAAAATGATGAACGATGAAAATGACAAACGATATAATGCCTTATATAGACTTGTGGTGATAAGGCAAAAAAGTTAGTCGGCCTTAATCACTAACATAACAAAGTGCCACAAAGTGAGTTTACCACACTTTGCTATGAGATCCTTATATAGGACGATGCCACTGGAAGAATGTGGAAAATATTAGAGACAAGAAATAATTTGGCAAAATTGTATTGATGTTAAGTGAGTCTTACTGTTTACATAATCTTACATGCTTATGCAGACCAACCCACATAATGTCTGGATATAGCATGAATGGATGATATACAAGTTAACTACCAACCAAAACCAACACTTAATTCCCAACTAACTAATATGACTACATATGACCTCTATTACTTTGATGTAATACCATGTTTTTTTATTATATGATATAGAAATTGGTTAAATCTAGAATTTAGGATATCTTACTATGGGCTTTCATGGTGACTTATTGGAAACAAAGAAATTGTGAATGGCTACATCTAGTTGGTCTTGCTGCAATGTGTGTATCTCACATAATTCCCTCCAAGAAAGGGGGGGGGGGGGTTCTTTCTGGCTTTGTGAAAACCTTATCAAGAAAATCTCTCTATTATATATGGCCAACCAACTCTTCTCTCTTGGCAAGAGCATCATGCTATTCTCATAAACTTTCTACATTGGCTTGTCAAATCATCAACTTATTTCAAAGATAGGCTTATGGCCTCTCCAAAGCAATTTGTAATGCAAACAAACCTCATTTTGAGACCCATGCATGTGGCCCGTATCTCTCTCTCCTCGACCTTGTGATGGTATTGGTTGGCGTCTCCCCTTTCTTATTTCAAGGATCTTGGTGTGTCAAAAGTTAGGTCATTTCAGAGTGATGTTGTGTGCCCAACATTTTGAGTGAGATGGGCAATCTAATCCCTTACCGATATTGGGTGGAGCATAGATGCTCTCGATCCATCTCGTAAAATGTGTGGATAGGTTCCCTCTCGAGGAGTGAAATGTGAGAGGTGTGCTTGACATTTCAATTAGGAAATTGATGTGGGTCGATCAATTTCTTGAGGTAAGCATTCACACCTTCCTTAAAGTCGTTAATACATATATAATTGACAATGGTTTTTATAAATGGTTCAATGTCGTGGAAATTACTCACTTGAACATTTGGATACATGTTATTATGAAAACTTCTATGATAATGATGTAGGCGACATATCTACCTCCCAAAAGAAAAAGAAATAAAAAGATTGAACAAAAATGGACTTACAATTTGACAAGTTTAAGTGTAATTTTGGTAAAGTAAAGTTTGAAGTGAAATGCACACCAAATTAGATGTAGTTAAAATGAAATGTAATTAAAGTTCAAATGAAATGAAATTAGGTGAAATGTGAGTGAAATTAGATGTGATAAGAAATTAATGTTAGAATATTAGGAAAAATTAATGAATGCATGCTTGAAGGATACGGGGTGGCGGTTGTAAATGATGCACTGTCTTAGGAACTGCTTGGAACGGCCTAGGGCAGGCTTCATAAGTCCCCCTCCTTCAATTTTGATGTTATTGTTCCTAAGAGAGAGAGAGATGGTGTAGATAGTGATGTTCATTACTGTGTATGCATGTTGGATACGCCATTGCCGTGATTGGAGAATGAAGACTGTAAATAGAATTATGGTTATTTGATTGCCATTATCATTCAACCTGATTCACATTGTAATTACATTTCTATGTTGCTAGTTGCAGCAGTTATATAATACAATGCAACCATTATCGTACTTTTCCCCACGCATGTGTGTGAATTGAGTATTTTGTCTCTATTGTATTTTCCTTTACTGTTGTAACTTTTCTGAATTTGTTAGGGTATAGAAGTAGATGGTGTTTGCAGTAAGAATGAATACTTTGTAGGTCATAGAGCAAGGTGGAAGATGCCATGGATTTTACGGAGGTTTACAACAGAGAATAACTGTTTGCTGAAGGTTGTATGGAGAATTGTGGTATCCACTAAGTTTCTAGGTGGTAGTTACAAAATCGTACAACTTTGGACTTGTATGAGGGAAGACAAATTTGTGTTGCCCATAATAAAATTTGAATGTTGCATAACTTGTGGCGTACAAGTTGTCGATTGTACAATGATTGGGAAGAATATGTACATCAAACTTGGTATTGTATCATACGATAAACAATTGTACAAGAGGAACAATTGTTGCTAAGAATACATTGTCCAACAGTGTGGGTGAGTTGTACGATGGAAGGTAATATTACGATAGATGATTGTACAAGAGGAACAATTGCTGCTAAGAATACATTGTACAACAATGTGGGTGAGTTGTACGACGGAAGGTAAACATACGATTGAGTATTGTATGAATCGTGTTGTCATAAAATGTACGTTTTGGGAATCATATGGTTGAAGTTACAATTATGTTGTATGACTGTGGATTCCATTCTTGAATCTGTTGCCACCCCCCTACTCGGAATACCGCCACTCGTGCCACAAGTAGCGTGAAGGAATAGAGGTGGATGATAGATTCAATTATGCGAGGATGTAGGAGACGAGATCACAAAGAGGATCAAGTGCTCGTGAGAAGCATAAGGATTGCTCATCAAAGGGTTGTGAACAATACGGTACCACAATCAAGGGAAATGATACTTGAACAAGTTTGGGCTCTAGAAGAAGGAGAAAGTGAAAGGTGGGATACATTGTTGTTGAGTACAAAAGAAGAGGTGTAGGGAGAGCAACATCAAATAGTCAAAGAGAACATTTGCGTAAGTGAAGACGCTAACGTATGAAATGCGCAAGAAAACGAAGGGTGGATGGTGACACCTGAGCAAGCAGGGAGGAGTTTACCAAGGGGTGTAGAGGACGGGAGCTAGGCACTAGAGCAACTGTGCGTGGATACTTAAGGAGGTAGACTAGAACCGCATATTGTTTACCAGAGAAGAAGGTCGCGAAGTGAGGATGCACTAGAATTTGGAAGAAGACTATTTGGAGTAGACGAAGTGTTTAGGATTGAATCACGAGAAGAACGAGTAGAGCCACCAACGACAGAGAGGGATTGGGTGGAGATCCTAAGAGAGTCATCATCAAGTAACGAGGAAGAGGGAAACCACCCAATGGCGAACATTGCTAATAGAGCGGGTAGGCAAAAATGCTCACCCTTCACTGGAGAAGGGAAAGAAGATCTAGCAAGGCACATAGGCACTTGCACCACCATTTGGAAAGCAAATGGGGTAAGGCAACTTGATGAATGGTTGCAATTATTTCTTGCTACATTGCGAGGCATCGCAATAGATTGGTACCTAAAAAGAGAGGGAACACAAGCCTTTCATGAATGGGATACCATGATAGAGGAATTCATAAAGGAATTCTGGCCTTTGAGGGATGACAAAGAAGTCATCACAGAAATATATGCTACAAAGCAAAGGAAAGATGAAGATGTTAAAACATACAATAGAAGATTGAAGTAGCTCACTGATAAAATGGAGATGCCACCAACCGATGGTCTGGTTAGGAGATGGTTTATTGATGGATTATTGCCTAAATATAGGAAGAAGATGAAGGTTGTACCATCTTCAACATACGTAGAAGCATTGGAGAAGGCAAAGAATTTTGAGAGCGAGGCGAAGCAGACAATGGCTGGGATTGTAGGTCATCCTAGGAGTGAAGATTTGGATAGTGATACCGATGACAAGGTACAAAATGCTATCTACTCCATGAGGAAGGAATTTGACAAAATGATTAAAGAAGTCAAAGGCGAAGTGAAAAAGGACAGAAAAGACATATGGTGTACAGATTGTAAGTTTGAAGGACACACCAATGTAAATTGTCCTAAGAATGCATATTGTAATATATGCGATGTGTCGGGACATTTGGTTACCGATTGTCCATTTAATTTAAAGGGAGCAAGGCACCAGACTATGACAGTGCAAGAGGAAGAGGAAAAATGAAACACTCCAAGGAATGGACAAGGCACAACCAATGGCGGTTACAAGAATAACCATCGAGGAGGTAGGCAATATCAAGGCAATCAACAAGGAGGTCAAAGTTGGTTGCAGTATGATTCAAATGGTAGACCAATCATACAATGTCGCAATTGCCAAGAATGGGGGCACTTTGCGAAGAATTGTCCTTCTTCTCAAACAAATGGGACAGCAGGAAATAATGTATCACACGTGTCGATGGTGCAGTCCACGCAATCACAAGGAGGCCAATTGCCCAAAGAAGGCGAGTACAAGTAACTCGCAGAATGGCAATTTCCTTGACATAAAAGGGCCTCCTACTAAAGAAAAGTCAAAAGAGAAAGGTGTATTGGTTGTGACAAGAAGTTAGGCCAAGAAGGAAAAATATCCTGAACCTACCATAGAAAAGGAAAGATGGCAGGAGGCACAAAAGGTGATTGAAGAAGTAGAAAAAGCAAAGCAAGAATGATTGGCTGAGCAGAGGAAGTTAAAGAAGCCATTAGGCTCAGAGAAGGTGTCAACACTAGAATTGGCAGCACAAGTGTTGAACACGATGGTAGAAGTAAAAGTGGCAAGTTTGCTTGGTGCCATACCGTCGTTGCATGCAGTTATAGGAGAGGAACTGCAGCCGCAAAGAGTAATGGAGGTGCAAAGTCAGCTAGTAGAAGTGAAGAAGAAGGATCACTTCATTGATCCGACAGTATTAATGATCGATGTTGGGAAGAAGCCAGCATTGATTCATATTGAGATATTGGATCACAAGTTGACACAAGTGATTGTTGATGGTGGATCAAGTGTAAATGTGCTCCCAAAAAAGACATGGAAAGAGATTGGGGCTCCATTTCTATGGTCACCAAGTTTCAAATTATATGGCACATACCAGTATGGGATTGAAATGAAAGGAGTCTTGACGACTCAGAAAGTAAAGATTGTAGATCAAGAATTCATCATGGATTTCGTTGTGATCACCATGCAAAAACCAGCATATGATGCATTGCTGGGGAGAGGTTGGTTAAGAATGGCTAAGGTGAATCACAACTAGGAAAAAGATCGGTTGACATTTAAGAAAGGGCAACATAAGTATATGATCAATTTGAAGAACCAAATGGTTAGCGAAGATTTGGCCACAACTGACAAGTCAAGAAGTTCTTCAGAGGAAGATAATCAGTATGAGCCAAATGAAGAAGGAATGTTGTACCTAGAAGAGTGCAGTGAAGATGAAAACCGATCAGATAGTGGACTTCTTCATTGGAAAATGGAGGAGTACGAAATGTTTCAGCCGACTTGCCTTTGTATTCAGACAGAGGAGACTCAAGAAAACCATGATGAAAAAGCTGAGATTAGCAAAAAGGAAGAGAAAGAAGAGAAATGGACCTTTCCCAAGAGTTTTGCAGAATATACAATTGGTGATGCTGAAATTGATGCAAAACCAACACACTTGGAGAATGTGGCAAAAGCAAAGGATGAGCCAAAAAATATAAAATATGAAGGACCAAAGACAATAGAAGTGAATTTGGGAATGAAGGAAGATCGTAAGATAATCCATTGCGGAGATGATTGGGATCTAGTGTTGAAAGCAACAACTTTCAAAATTTTCTTGCAATATAAGGATGTCTTTGCATGGACGTACAAAGATTTAAAAGGGATACCTCCAGAGCTGTGTGTTCATAGGATCCAGTTGATCCTAGGTGCCTTACCAGTAAGGAGACAGCCTTATAGGATGAATCCAAAGTATGCAGCTTTGGTCAATGCGGAGATAGAGAAGATGCTGGAAGTCGGCATAATCTTCAAAGTGACGGTGAGCGAGTGGGTGTCACCGATTGTGATTACTTTGAAGGAGGCAAATAGAATCCACATATGCGTAGACTTTAGAAGTCTTAACGTAGTAACCATAAAGGATCCCTTTCCTATTCCGTTCATTGATTCTATTCTAGAGGAGGTAGTTGGACATGAGATTTACTCATTTTTGGATGGGTTTTCCAGCTACAATTAGGTCAACATTGCAGAAGAAGACAAGTTGAAGACCACATTTGTGGTAGAAAATGGCATTTATGCTTACAATAGGATGCCATTTGGGCTATGTAATGCCCCAACCACATTTCAAAGGATTATTCTCTATATTTGACCAGATGGCGACAAGAAAGTTCAAAGCTTTCTTGGATGATTGGTCGATATATGGAAAGGTAGAGGAGCATTTGCCAGCATTGGAGGAATGCATGAGATTATGCAAGAATGCCCGATTAGCTTTGAATCTGGGAAAATGTCACCTGATGATGCCTTATGGCAAGTTGTTAGGACACATAGTCTGTACAGAAGGGCTGAAACAGATCCTGATAAGATTCGCGTCATTGTAAATATGGAGGAACCTCATGACATGAGCTCATTGAAGACCTTCCTAGGATCTATAGGATACTACAAGAGGTTTATCAAGAATTTTGCCCATGTGTCCTACCCATTGGACTCGTTAACAAAGAAGAATGTTCCCTTCAGGTGGACGGAGGAACATCAAGGAGCCTTCGAGGAGTTTAAGGCGAAGCTTGTGTGCAGTCCCATCCTAGTGTTCCTGGATTGGGACAAAGAATTTCATGTCCACATAGACGCGTCCAATTTTGCAATTGGATGTGCACTAGCCCAAGAAGGACAGTTTAGGCTAGATCAACCTATTTATTTTGCAAGTCGATTACTATAGAGGGTGGAAAGAAACTATAACACAACAGAGCGAGAGGCTTTGGGGATGGTGTATGCTGTGCAGAAGTATAGGCACTATTTATTGGCCAACCCATTTGCCTTTTATGTTGACCACCAAGCTCTGTTGTATTTAATTAATAAACCAATTATACACGAGCGAGTTAGCAAGTGGCTCGTCACGTTGCAAGAATTCATGTTTCGGGTAGTGGTCAAACCTAGGAAGAAACATGTGATAGCGGATCAATTATCAAGGATTTGCTCAGGGGAGCCTACAGGAGCAGGAGTGTCAGATGAGTTCTCTGACGCTCAACTATTTACAATAAGCATTGTACCATCATGGTACAAGTTGATAGGAGAATATTTATCCACAGGAGAGTTGCCAAAGGAGATGTCGACAATAGAAAAGAGGAAGGTGATTATGAAGTCAACACCTTTCCAATTGATAGCAGGATTATTGTACAAATTGGGACTAGATGGAATATTGAGGAGATGTGTAATGGAAGAGGAAGTTAAGGTAACATTAAAAGAAGCTCATGAAGGATTGGCCGGAGGGCATATGGGACCAGATGTGATCGCAAGAAAGGTGCTTCTGGTAGGGCTATGGTGGCCCACCCTTTATCATGATGCGAAAGAATATGTACAAGCATGTGATATGTGCCAGCGAGCTGGTAAGCCATTATGCCATTGCACTTGTCCCAACTGTAGGAGTTATTGGAAAGAGTTTTGGATTTTGTGGGTCCTTTGAAGACAACCCAAAGAAGGAAGTGCCGGTATAATGTGGGAGCAATTGAATACCTAACAAAGTGGGTAGAGGCATGGGCACTGACGGATAACTCAACAAAAATTACAACCCGATTCTTGTATGAACAGGCAATTACAAGATTTGACATCCTACTACAATTGACGAGTGACAGAGGAGGTCACTTTGTGAATGAAGTCATCAAGAAGTTGACAACGGAATTCAAGATTTTGCATTTGTTGTCAAGTCCGTATTACCCAAGAGCAAATGGGTAGGTGGAGGCAACAAACAAGATCTTGGTATCCACTCTTTATAAGACCTATGGAATTGAAGGAGTTGATTGGGAGGAAAAGTTGCCATTAGTCCTATGGGTGTATAGGACAACTTTCAAACCCACAAAAAACGACATGCCATTCCAACTAATGTATGGCCAGGAGGTAGTAGTTCCAATGGATTTCCCTATCCCCAATTTGAGGGTAGTGGTAGAAAACCGGCTAGGAGATCGGGAAAGCCTAGAGGAGAGGCTTGTGACACTAATTAGACTGGATGAAAAGAGAGTCATGGTGCAATGGGCGATAGAAGTAGCCCAACGAAGAAGGAAGTTGTGGCATGACAAGCACCTTAGAAAGTTGGAATTGAAGCAAGGTGACTTGGTCTTGAAGTATAATGGCAAAAGAGAAATCAAGCCGGGAAATTTGAAAACCTTATGGCTTGGTCCCTTCAAAGTAATAGAAATGATGGAGAATGGTGCGTTGAAGTTACAAAAATTGGACAACATAGTAGTTCCCGAAACTGTGAATGGGTCCAAATTGAAGCCTTACAAAGTTCAATGTCTGTTTATTTCTATGGAGGAAATAGAAAGGAGAAGAAGACAAGAGGAAGAGCTCTACAAACGACAAGAAGCAACCCGAAACAATCAAAATCGTCAATAGGACGAGGATGATGAAGGGATGAGAAGGTTGTTTGTAGAAGGGGAGGAAGCGCAACCAGTCATAGAACAACAAGAGTTAGAACCTCATCCCGAGGAAAGGAGAAGAATACGGGTGCATGTACGATTTCTAGATAGAGTGGAGGAACATGAGGAGAATATGCCTATTCTGGAAAATATAGGACGACCTCAGGATGAGGAATTGGCAGCAGAAAATCCATTACCTCAAGGAGTAGCATAGCAAATGCCGGAGGAAGTACATCCTTAGATAGAGCAGCAGGAAATAGTACATCATCCAAATAGAAGAAGAATGATACGGGTACAGGTATGGTTCCTGGATAGACTGGAGACATACGAGCAAGAAATACCGACTCTTGAGGAAGGAGTTACAAATGAGGAGTTGGTAGAATATAGCCCCTTAGCTCAGCTTGGGCTCATACAACAAAGAATGCAAGAACAGATGCAACAACTACAAGAAGAATATGAAACCTTGCGGGAAAATAATGCGAGATTGAGAGAGCAAATCATCCAGGAGTTGGATGACACCATACAAAGAATTGATGATCGCCAAGTTGCAAGACGACAAGAGCTCGAACAACAAGAAGGAGTTGAAGAGGGTGCAAGGGAAGGGGTAGAGCTTGAACAATGAGGAGTTGAAGAGGGCGAGAGACAAGAAGAAAGGCCCTAGGACGAATCTATAGGTCCATCACAATTTTGGCTGAATGAAGATGAAGTTGCCGAAATATTGTGGAGAGATATAGAGGAAGCTACAACATTGCTAGAAATACAAAGGAACTGGGTAACAGATTCAAGTGATGATGGGGTTCCCCCAGTTCAAAGATGCAACAACAGTTCAAGCAGTAGTAGTGACCTCTTTAGAAGATATCGAGAACCGCAAATTCGCCCTAAGGTTGAAGAGTATGTAGAAGCATGTAGACAATTGAGAAGGCAAAGGAGAGATGTAAGAAGGCTACAAAGACATGGAAACAACACCTAGCTGGACCCTACAAAAAGAAGATGAGCTGAACGATTCGTGTACTGAATTCGACTTTTCAACATAGTATCAAGAAGCATTAATTGATTGTGAAACACAAAAACGTTTCGAGGAAAGAAGATGGACGAGACGATTGCTGCGGGCAGATTAGAGATTGAGATCCTTAAGACAATTGTCACCGAGAACTCAAAATCGAGAAGGGAGGTTGACAAGGTCACAACTTTTAGATAGAGAGTTATCTTCAAGCAATTGGGAAAGAGGAGAGTCAAGTAGACAACAGGAACAAGAAGAAGAAGATAACTTAGGCATCTTGGGGAAGCAACCAAGTTCTGTAGTGGCCCAAGGCAACCTAGCAAAGGGAGGAGTTTGATTGATCTCCCTCCTGGTGGCTTAAGGGGAAGAAATTTCCCGCTTGCTACCCCTAAGCTGTTGGGTCAGCGTAATGAGCCTCAAGGTCCATTCTTTGATTCAACAAGAAACAATCAAGTTGGGCTTGTCTTTCAGGGTGGAATATTTGGACCACTTTGATGACCATGTTCAAGTTGTCTACGACAACCAAGGAATTGGATGGATCTCGACCAGCCAAGAGTTGGAAGAGGGCTGCCCCAAGTTGTAGAGATTCATCCAAGGAGTAGAGGAGGAGCCATGGCACAAGTGCAGGGCCATGGAAGAAATGGGCAAGGAAATGAAAGGGAGCAAGTCTATGCAAGGCAAGCACGAGTTCAACAAGTTCGTGAAGGAGTTAGAAGAACTCGCTTGCCAACCTTGGAAGCAAACTTAGTTCAAAGGGATCAAAGGAAAAATCGTCTAATTGAAGAGGACTGTATGACAAGGGGTCGTACATGTTAGGGGCAACAAAGGGACGAAACGACAAGATGTTGTACAAGTCTAGAGCAAGTTAGTCGTATGACAAGACAACGTACAAGTCGGATGGATGAGATGGATTGTACGATGCTACACCGTACAAATATAGATAAGGACAATTGTACGATGCAAGAAGGAGAAAGAGATTGTACGACGCAGGAGCAAAGAAATCGTATGACAGGCAATCGTACGTTGTGAGAAGAGGAAAGAAGAGATTGTATGATGGGAGAAGATGGAGGTGATCATATGAGAAGGAATCATACGACGGATCAGGCGGAAGGTGGTCGTACGACATGTCGTTGAAGAACTAGTTGAACATTAGAATGATAGGTTGGCAGGGGACGTCGTACAAGTACAAGTCAATGTCGCTGTATGACTTGTATGACAACTCTGACATGTGAGCAAGGCACCTGCATGTGTAGTTATTTAAATTAAAAAAAGGACGAAAAACATATGCAAGCACTGAGGTGGTGGCGAAATGGTTATAAGCACATGCAAATGCTGAGGTGGCGGCCAAACAGTTATAATCACCTTTCTTTACAGGCAGGTTACCTACTATCCAAAAATATTTCAGGAAGGGTTTTATAGAATCGTGAAAGGCAAAAGGAAACCTTTTGATCGGATGAATTGTGCCAGGGAGGAAGGCCGACTAGTAGGAAAGTCGCCGTACAAGGGTGTGAAGAGCAAAAAGTGACAAAGCTTGCAAGTTGACGTGCCTGGTAAATTTGTTGTGAAAATCATTGCAAAAGGCTATCGTACGACGTATTGAGTTGCAGTATGGTAGTACGAAAGAACTACTAAAAACCATTGTATGATAAAGAGGGAGTTATTGTACGATTGAACAAAGTTGAGCATGCAGTTATCATATGATTGGTAGGAGACTTGTATGATCTGGAATAGGGTCATACAATTGTTGGAGAGACCATACGATTGTTGGCAGGATCATACGATCGCAGCAAGTTGTACAGTGGTGAAGGAGGAAATCGCACAACTATAGATAGAATCGTACAATTGTATGATTGTTGTACAAGAGCAAGTATTGTGTTGCACGATAGACGAACAAGATGAACACATATGAAGCATGAGTGGGAGAAGGGACTTTTGTGAGCATATATGGAGTATTGCGGAATGACGAATTGAGCGCTCACTTGGTCCACTGAGTATTGGTCAAGAAGAGAAGAACCACAATTTGCAAGAAGACCAGAACCAACCTAGTACTCATATAGGTGAGGACGTGGTTTTACGCCTAGATGTAGATGAGGTTATAGGATGATGGAACAAATTTAGTCTCTCGGAGTAAAGTAGAGAAAGAAAAGACGCTAGTAGAACAAAATGAACCCCAAAGTGAAATAGAAAAAGAAAAGGTACCATTGAAGGATATAACATTGACTCGAGGAAATGGTGGTAGGAAACTCCACCAAATCATGGATTGAAGGCCACATTGGCTCAAGTTAAGCATTATTGTGCAAGTCCCAGTTTTTGACAAGGACTTCTACCGAGAATACTTGTTGCAGATGATTCAATCCTATGATGAAAAGGAGAATGCGACCTTTGTTCGAATTGGGAATCGACACCTAAGATGGTATTCTCAACAAATAATTTTTGCAAACATTTGGGTTGCCGCAAGGAGGAATCAAAGTAAAAGAAGGAACACATGGATCTAGATCTAGTTGAGTGGAACAGTCTGATTCGAAAATTTATAGATATTAAGCTTGACGAGGATGTTACCAAGTCTTTTGGATCGGATGGACGTGGCATCAAATAGATCTAGTTGAAGATTGATGAAATGAGATGTGTCATGAATATTGTTATGGCAAAGCTTTCAAGAGAAGCAAGATCATCAGAGATGCCGGTATGGTTGGCATAGTATGTGGAAGGCATCATGGAAGGTGTGCAATACGATTGGGCGATGTACTTATCACACAGAATCTAGAATTTCTTGAAACGACAAAAGAAATTTTCCAAGACACTTCATGCCATAGGAATTATGCTTGATGTAGTATCTCATGCCAATATTCCATTATATGGATTGAATGCTTCAAGGGATTTGCCAAAAGGTCAACCTTCAATTTTGAGATGGATGGGCAAAGCTAGTACCCACAACAAAGTCCACTCCAGGAAAAGGGAAGACCAAGAAGATTGCAAAGAAATTAGAAGTGGTCTTAGTAGAGGAGAGTGAGGCTTTGTAGGAGGAGGTACACCATAGATGCAAGAGAAGGTTAGCGAAATATTTGGAGCAAGAAACTGAAGAAGTAGCCCTTGAGAAATTGTTGCCGAAGCACCAAGTTCATTAAAGAAGGGAGAAAGAAAGATTGTTGGCAAGCCTTGTTCAGACAAGGAGACAACGAGAACAGTAGAGGACGACGCTGCAAGAGCAACAACTCCCTGGACCAATTGTGCAATAACAAATATTGAGAACACAACCAACTGTGGAAGTCCAAAAAGGACCAGAAGAGGCTGATATTATAGAGCTGCATTTGCTAGGATTTATTGGGTGGCCACGACAAGAGAAAACTTGTGGGTCACTTGCTTTGGTTAATATAGATCAGATTGAATTGTCGAAAAGAGCACAAGGATTATTGAAAGATATAGATATACCACCAGAAACAAGGGTGGAAAATCCTGAAAGGAACAAGGAGGTGGAGATTGGACTTGAAGAACCTTAGAAGGAGAAAAAGAAATTGAAGCTCAAATTTGTTAAAAGAGGCAGCAACAGCCAAAGATCGGCTAGTGAGGAGCGCTTGCTAGGGAGGCAAAATGACAAACAACTTGATTAGTTGGAAGGATTACAGGAACAAAATGATGAACAATGTGGTCGGTTGGAAGGATCACAGGAGCAAAATACTGAATGTGATCAGTTGGAAGGATCACAGGGGCAAAATGTTGAACAACATGATTAGTTGGAAGATGGACAAGAAAGAATTGTAGAACAAATTGATCAACAAGAAGGAAATAATGAAGCATTGTTTGGAGGAAATAGGGAAACTTAGTCCAACCAGCAGCAAGAGCAGAATATAGTACAGAAAGAAGAAACTAATCAAGGGCTACAGACACATTTCATGATTGAAATACGAACTTTTGGGTTAACTAATGAAGGAGAGGAAATCGGCCATTAGGTGGAAGAGTTATTTGGGAAAGTGATGTAGATGCTGGATAATACATGATTGCATTTTCGGATGGGCTGTGTAGGGCAGCTAAGACGATGGAAATCCAGGGCATATAATGAAATGGACAAAGTAATGCAGTGGGTTAAGAATGAAGGAAGAATAAAGAAACTCATTGAAATTGATGAGAAACAACCTTGGGGGTTACCAACTGGAGAAGTAACTATCATGATTGGAGTGAAGGAGCTGCCAAAAGGAACAAAGACCAATTACAGGATGCCCTCAAGAGTGTATATAGATCCAGGTTTCTCGTGACATTGTCAATTGGACACAACAAAGGTGGAATATAGGAAAGTACCACTGAAATTGGCACCACTATTCAGTAAGTTTAATTTTTTGACACACTGGATAGATTGGTTAACAGTTGGGTTGGAAAGGATTCACTAATCCAAGGAAGAACAAGTTAACTAGCAAAAGGAGGAGACGGAAGCAGCAAGAAAAGAAATGGAAGCCATGGAGGAAGAAATTGAGATGATAAAAAGGGAAGCAAAAGCAATGCGAAAGAGATTGAAGGTCACAAACGAGTAGCTGAAGGTCATAAACGAGTAGCTGAAGGTAAAAACTGACCAGTTAGAAGAAAAAGACAATTGAAGGATAAGGATGAACAGCTGAAAGACAAGGATGATCAGCTGAATGTTAAATATAAGGAGATTGCTGAATTGAAGAGGGACGTGGCAAGATATAACGAGATTATTGTGGACCATAAGGAAATACTGGAAATAAAGATGCAGAGAGAGGAACCTCATGGAAAGAGCTAGAACATAGCGATCAACTTATTGTCAAAAAATACGAACAGTTGGCTATTGCAGCCAGAATTGAGGCTGAGTTGAAAGAGAAAATTTGAAAGGGAGCCTTGGAACGAGAAAAAGAACTGATAAAGGACTTGGCTGAAATAAAAAGGAAAGTGAACCAATATGGGTTACAGGCTGTTCAGATCAGTCAGTATGCAACACGATTGAAGGATGAATGATAAGCTCTATAGGTTCAGATAAATGCTATGGGTGGAGCACTTGTTTATGATCCACAACAGCAGCTGTCAAGTATAGGAAAACAACAAGCATCGGTGAGGATACCAATTGATTTAAAGGGGAGGATAGATGTAGGCAGCAAATCTACCTCCCAAAAGAAAAAGAAGTAAAAAGATTGTACATAAATGGACTTACAATTTTGACAAGTTTTGAGCAAGTTTTAGTGTAATTTTGGTAAAGTAAGGTGTGAAATGAAATGCACACCAAATTAGATGTAATTAAAATGAAATGTAATTAAAGTTCAAATGAAATGAAATTAGGTGAAATGCGAGTGAAATTAGATTTGATAAAAATTAAAGTTAGAACCTTACGAAAAATTAATAAATGCATGTTTGAAGGATATGGGGTGGTGGTTGTAAATAATGCGCTGTCTCAAGAACCGCTTGGAACGGCCTAGGGAAGGCTTCATAAGGCGCCCTCCAATTTTGATGTTATTGTTCTTGAGAGAGAGAGATAGCGTAGATAGTGATGTTCATTATTGTGTATGCATGTTGGAACGCCATTGCCTTGACTAGAGAATGAAGACTGTAAACGGAATTATGGTTATTTGATTGCCATTATCATTAGACCTGGTTCACATTGTAATTACATTTCTACGTTGCTGGTTGCAGTAGTGATATAATACATTGCAGCCATTATCGTACTTTTCCCTATACATGTGTGTGTGAATTCAGTTACTCATTGTTCTATTTTCGAGCTCCTTGTTTTGGCAACTTTTTCGCCTTTCTAATCAACTCTATTTATCGATCTATACCGCTCTGACTTTCTTCACTGATCTAAACTTCTTTGTCCTCAAAAGCTCCATTCATCCGATGGTTTATGTCGTTCTTGGGTTATGTTGTTTTGACATGATTTATGTTGCATTGACTTATAAATGGTCGCTATGATTTCATTGCCTTGAGTATTATTGTTTTGTGTTATATTGCTCTGAAGTATACCAATCCAACTTATGTTGCTTTGTCTCATGTCGCTTCGATTCATATTGCTTTGATCTTCTATGCCATTTCGACCTTTTAAGATAATTTGCCTTTCCGAAACTTGAAGCTGGTTTAAAGGGTTATAGATTGCATTTGCTCAGATTTCAATCAACATTCGAAAGGTCATTTTGAAGCCAAGAAAACATTTGAAGCCAAAGAAAGGTCATTTGGAGCTAAGGAGAGGTTGTTTGAGAGGGTTGAGTGAAGGCTACCAAAATGTAGATGAGGAGAAAAATCTAGTTGAAATAGTGAGGAGTTCAATGGTTTTGTTGTTGAGGTTTTGGGGTGCTTTCCATCAACCCTGTAGGGGGGCTTCCACCTTCTTGACCTCCGATAAAGGTGGCAACAGGTGTTTCCTGTCATGTTCGCCGTGTTGGTGATATGGCCGAGTGTAGGAAGTGGAGTGAGCAATCCAAAAAAAATGTTTTGTTGGCAGCATCTTAAAGTGAAGTTAGTATAGAAGATATATGGAACAAGAGAAAGCGAAAGGAATGTGACAAGAGATTCTAGTACATAATTCAATGAATCTATCCCTATTGTTCAACTCATGCGTTGTTGAAGACACCGACAAATCTAGACGAGGGGATCGACGTAGGAAGACAAATGGACATGTTTGCATAATCAAAGAATAAAGTTGTCATATTATGTTATTTTGTAGTTTGTAGGCAAAGTGTGTATGTGTAATTAATAAAGTTCATGAAATGTAAATGAAGATAAACGTATGTAAAATGTAATTCAAGAAATGATGAGGTGTCAGGGAAGTTAATTGGAGGAAGTTGAGGATGCAACTACTCCTTAATTCTATAAATAATCCCCTCCCTCATTCATTCGTACATTGGTATTGCACATGCTAGTAGAAGTTGGGTGTAATCAGACATGTATTCTTGAGATACTTGTCCCAAGCCATTTGAATTGCTATGCAAGGCCCTCTAAACTGCTACGTAGGGCCATCTGGTTGTTGGACCAGGTCATCTGATATATGCTGTGTGCATAGTGTATCCACTTGTAATTGTGCGTTATTTGCATTTTATATTTTTTCTATTTAAGTGGTAAAGGAATTGTGTTGTAGTGTTTTGTATTCCAATTCTACAATGGTTGGCGTTGCCCCCTTCTTCCTTTTGGGAACATTGGTCTTTGCAATTGTCGCTAAGGCTGCACCATTTGCACATCATTGGCACATTGTGACTAGTGGCATTCATGCAATTGTTATCAAAGTGCCTTAACTCCTAGCACTTGTGGCATCGGACAACAAGCCTCTTAACCATGTCATATAGTATGTGATTGCATTTGTTCCCATTCTTCTCACAACCTTGATTTCCATTGTTTTTCCTTGGGCAATTGTTATGGTACCTGCCACTAGTCACACTGACAGTTGTTATGGTACCTACCACTAGTCATACCACCTTTTGAGGTGCTAGGCTTCTTATCGACCTCCTTCTTGAATGCCAACATATGATGCTTTTTTGAATGGACACTTTGACATTTAGTGTGCATGCACTTCGCAAATGCTATAGTAGGCATGCTTAGGACCTTGGGCATTGGTGTGTCCTTCCATCTTGCACTATGTTCACCATATCTGCTTTTTCTCTTTGTTGTCATCTTTAATTTTTGTAAATCATTCACTTCACGCCCTCGTTGAGCACCTCAATTTATGCTCCTTCTCTTTAACTACTGCTATTGAAGTCACTTGCCGATTGAATCCAACTCTTTCCACCCATGGTTTTATACTTGCTTTCTAGGGTTAGAGCCGTGTCAACCATTTTTTGGTATGTTGTGGGTGGGACTAGTTGCATCTTCTTATGAAACCTTGGAAGAAGTCCCTCCATAAACTATCACTTTTTTAGGCCATTTTCTAGTTGATTCTCCAATTGACAAAGCAAATCCTTATGTGGACAAATATAGGACTTTACATTCTCATTCTTTCCTTGCTTCGTGTTACAAATTTTCACAATGATCTTGTCATTGTCGCATAGGAGACAAAACTCCTCAAACGCTTCTTTTAGCTAAGCCCATCTGCCATATGGTGTTGGTGATTGTAAGGACCAATCAATTACCACACCTTTGAGTGTTGCGGGAAAAGCTTGCATCCACTTTGTCCTGTCATGACCATTGGCATGAAAAATGGTAATACACGTTCCACAATGATCTACTAGGTCTTCTTTGCTATCTCCATTTAATTTTGGATTCTTTTACATGCCTTTTATAGCAATGATTATCCACTGAACCATAGTCACACTTGTTTTGGCTTGATTAGTTTGGGGTCAAGTCAGGATAATTGGTGTCTACATGTCGTTCTCTAGTTCTTCTTGACTCATCTGGTTTGCTGCTAATGGTTTTCGTGTCTTGGTTGATCTTCCAAAATCAATGCCAAGGCATCTTCTAGTGTCTGTACTCAAGCTTTGTGACCTTTGTTACATGTACTCTTGCATAGGCTCCCATCAACTGCCACTACTCCAAACACCTCCAAACACGCTCCTTTGTGATCACTTCAATGCCATATTTCCATCTTGTGAACCATTGGATGCAACACCCCTTTGTGCTAGAATCTCTTGTGCAATCACGTGCCAATTTCCTTCGTCTCTTGCAACCTTATCACAAGTAGCATTGTCATGTGCTTCTTTGTCATGGACACTCATTGCACACACCTTTATCACCACTTTTGTTGTCAACTATGCCTTTGTCATGACTTAATATTCGTGCTCCAAGTTAGTGTCTTGTGTTTTTGCCATGAAAAACAAGGTCTCCAATCAAGCTTAATTTGTTTGTTAAGCACTTCACTTCTTGTTGAAAAACAAGTCTTTTGAATGGGGACTTTTTCCTTCTTGAGGAGGCCATGCATGCTCAATTTTTGGTGACAAGACTCGTTCCTCAAAGCAGACTATTGGGATGCCTTTATTGCGTCATCGTTCAAGTTGAACAGGTGGAGGTGTTTACACACCACTTTTTCCTTCAACATGGAGGTCTTTGTAGAAGCTCTGCCTTTACTTTTCCTTTTTGATCGAGAAGGGAATGTCGTGGTTCAGTGGGAATTCACTGTGCTTCCACATGTGTGTCCTTGACACCACATCGCTTGTCAGGTCATACCTAGTGCAATCTGCTTGGACCTTCGAGTGGGGACTCCCCATTGTTTTTGTTATCTTCATCCTCATACCCTATGTGGATTGTCAATCATTCACTTGTGTCGTTGACACTCAACCCAATTTGATGTGACAATGACACCAAATGTTTGTTAGTAATCCCCTTGTGTCATCGGCACTGAACCCAATCTGATCCGACAATGACACCAATGTAGAATAGGTTTTTTGTATCCCAAATTCATGCATAGAGAATAATGACTAGAACAGAAAGATATATCGAATATGCATCATAAATGAATATTGAGCTATATTAAGATAACTCACAACACCTTCTATATTATGTCATTATCTTTGCAAAAATACATTGACAATCCAGTCTTGTTCAATATGACAACATTAGCTCTGCACAATGTACACTTTGACGCATGTTCTACAACCTTGATATGATACTATGATACAATGATAATAATACAGCGAACCTACAACCAACACCAAACATCAAAGGGACTAGAATGGGTAGATATATTGTAAGAAGGGTTATCAAGAAGTCATTGGCAATTGCCTAACCACCTAACCACCCAGACACTCGTATACATACAAAATAAAGTACCCCATTTAATGTAATTGACATACATTTTTATAAACACATAGGTTTCTGCATACACACATGTGATAACTCATGTGACAACACACACACACACACACACATATATATGACCAAAATCCTATGATACTATGTCCATGACCCTAATCACACCAACTCATGTTCTGTAGTGTTTGAGCTGGTGCCACATCATTGAGTCTGCTGCCTACAGTGTATAAATGTGTAACTGATATATAACTGATATGGAGGAGATGATTAATATCTCACTATCAAGCGAAGATAAATGGAAAGCGGCAAAGATAGTGTATGGTAGCTTGATTGGTACCTCCCTCAAATGGAGACTAATTGTTGAACAGAGTTATTATGTAATTTCAGCTACATAAAATTTTTGTGAAAAAATGGTTTTTTAATTTACATATTTGATTGGGAAATATTGGAAGAGTTATCTCGTCTAACACAATGCAAGTTGATCATGCCAATGAAGAGATTTCAAAGAAAAATCCAAAGCAAATTGTTGAACAAATAGACTAGTCCTGGGAAGTTGAGATTAAAATTTGAAGATTATGATATTGAAAATATCAATTCATTGTTTGAACTTTGATCTTTCAAGAAACTCAATGAATTAGCGCCCTTAACGGTTAAAGGAAACAAGTTGGAACACAAAATTGAGAAGCTGAAGGCATTGCATGTGGTAAGGATCACAAACTATGAACCTCCAAATTTCAAGGATATTTCAGGACGAATTGAGTATTGGAGATTCTATTTGATGAAGAAACAAAGTGAAGAGGAGAAAGGGGAAGTGATTGCCAAGTAATATAGTTTTATAATCTTTTCATTGCAAAGATTTTAATTTGAGATTTTCAAGCTTATGCTTAAAATTTCTTATTAAAATTTAATCTAGAAAGTTAATTAGAAACTTAGAACTACCTTTCTTGGATGTATAAATTTTGAAAGAAAGATAAGGGGGATTTTTTTTTCTTTTTTTGGGTGGAAGGATGAAAGGAAGAGGGATTTTAATCTCTTTTTGCATTTTGTAATATGCCATGTCTTGTTGCTAGAGTTGCCTTATTGAGAACTTATTTTTCTTTTACATGCTATCAAATCATATTGTTGGGAGAATTTCAATGATGTTCAGAATTTAGTATTTCTCTTGATGCAAGCCTGAACATCTTTTGATTTTTATTTTTCTTCATAGAATTTCCCAGCACCTTTATTTGGAAAAAAGTCACTTAATGTGTATTAACAATTTTATCTGTAGAATTCCGACTTGTGCAAGTTTTTCTTTAACATTATTTAAAAAGTATAAAATCTAAAAGGCCAAAAGAGCCACCGTTAGGAATAGTTATTCCCAAAACTGTCTTGAAAAATCAAATTTCCCAACCAACAACCACCTCCTTTTAAAATGCCTCCTTCCCCTGCCTTATATGGATATAGGCCACTATGACTCAAAGAATTTTTGGTTAAATCATGCTGAATAGAAATGATCTTGAATGTGGAAGTAGAATGAAATGACAAGTTGAATAACAACATTTGCAATGCAAATTTTACTAGGGTGATTGCGTTTATCTTCATTTAAAAATTTACAAACAAATATCTTAAAAAATGAGCAGTAAAAAATTTAATCTTCAGAACACTAGGGCTATTATCATATACAAAGGAAGATACGCTCAGTTGCTTATGCCATAGAGCTTCCAAATATTCATGATCTTGTTCATGTTTCTTGTTTAAAAATGAAGTTGGGAACACATTTCCTCTCTGAATTGGGCTGCATATTTTGAATAGAAGAGGCAACTTCTTTCAGAACCCAAATGTATTTTGGAGACTTGTACCAAATCCTTGTGATCTTGATTTATTATCAAGTATTTAATTAAATTAAAAGGATTTTTAAGATAAAATGCATTATGGGAAATTTGGGCATTTATTTTTAGTCAGTCCTCGTTTTTCATTCGTTGAGGATAAGGCATTTTTGGATGGGATGACTTTTAATAACCCTTCATAAACTTAACTTGGACATGTCTTGTGCTAAGGGGTCATGCCTCTATGTAAGTGCCATTTTGTCCCTATAAATTATTATCTCAATGCTAGAAAACTATCACACATCTTTTCTATCTTATATACAAATTCATAAACATGTCCATTTTAAATCGCCTCTAAACCCCCACAATGTATCCTGTCAATGAATCTGAAATGACTATCTTCAGATATGCACATGGAGTGTTTTCTTGGCCTAGACTGGCTCTCATGGAACTTTATTGAATGTATTCAATTTGGTTATTAGATCTGAAGAGAAATTTGATTTAATACTAGGTTGTGTAATTACTTGTTGCATTACAAATTATAATATAGTGGAGAGCTTTCTTACAGTAAAAATGGGAAAAAGTTCTAGTTTCATGTCAAAGCATTTTAACTGATTGATTCAAGCAATTAGGACAATCTGTCTCTCTTTTGTGAATTTTAGATTGTGTAGTGTTATTATTTTTAATTTATGAATTTAAATTTAGCCTTTTATGTCTGGGAGATTTTTACAATTTGTCATTATGTGGCAAACAGGTTAATTTGCTCTTGACAAGATGGATGAAGGACCTTGAGAAGATATTTTATGGTAATGTTGCAGCATATGATGCTTCTATGAAGCCTGATGCCACAAAGGATGAGCTTCCTCGTGTTATTTGGAGGTCATATGTTTTCCCTGATCATTGTTGGTGGCTTCTTGTGCTCTTCAAGATGAGATAATTTGTGGGACTTGCCATCTGAATTGGTTTATGACAAACTTGAGTTACTGAATTGGAATTTCTAAAAGATAATAGAAATGTCTGTTGTTAAAAAATAATAAATAGCTGGAGGAGTTCTATATAGTAAATAGTGAAAATAGCTTTGGAAAGGGTCCGCATCATATGTAATCAATTTTTCATTATCAAGACAAGCCACTAATGAAATTAATTCTTTAGCTTGATCTCCATCCTCTGTGAACTCTGTGGTCAACATATACATGAACTCTGTGGTCTCCATTAATTCTTTGTATACCAATGCCATCCTTCGACATGGATTGATAGGAAGAAACGCTTGTAACAAACTGGGCACAAATCTTGAAATAGACTATATAAGAATGTTTAGCTACGCTACAAAATTTGCTGTGTGGTTGCTGCTTATAATTGGAAATTTTTTGAATTTGATGAGAAAATATCTTTAGTTTAAAATGTCATCAACTTCCCTCTAATTTGTAGGACATTGATCTTCATCAGTTGTTCTATGGTGATATTGAGGGCATCTAAAGACAACAATCTGTTTGATATATGGGCTGCTACATACACCAATGGTATATTAAATATTGTTTATGGGTATGAGCTAAGATGTCAGGAAATGAGACCAAATGTTTGAAAGTTGCCATTACTTATGACTTAGGTGTGGGATTGCAAATAGTTGTTCTACTTTATTTTCCAGCCAACAATGGATACACTGCAGTAGAATGTGATATGTGAAGAGGGATCCTGTTCTAGGGCTGATTCTGGCTCCAATCAAGGTCAAAACCAACCTAATGAAGAATGAATTTTCCAATTAGATGACTGTTCAACAGTCATTTATCAGACATGGGAGTATTACATTGGCATAGGGGTGAATACAAAATATTAATGGAGATAGAAGTTATACAAATGAGCAAAACTCTTAATGGAGATAGAATTGGAATATCATTGCAAAAGAAAGATGAGTAAAATCTATTGATGTCCATGGATGACTGAAGTAAGCCAATGGGACTTGTTGAAAAGAGTTGTTACAATGCACTGTGGTAATTAAAAAGTGCTACAGAAAGAGTGAATTGGCTTATATTATTGAAAGTGAACTTGAGTAGCTAATGTATTTGTTTGTTCAAGCTGAATCTGAACCTGAACCTGAACCATTGCCTCAAGAAGGCTTTAGTACCTTGAAAATTCAAAATAATAGACCTTACTTCTTCCTCAGAATACCAAACAAGCGAGGCCAAATTGGATATGCAATCTGCATACCAATTTTTGAGCTACAGTGTGGGGGATCCCCGATCCAACAAGTTAACATGGGTACAGCAGAAGAACATATGATTACCATGCGTTCTGGATAGAAACCAGAGTTAACAATGGCAGCTACAGAGATATTTACTCCATGTCAGGAACTATGTTCCCAAACTTACAAGGTTTTGAATGGAATACATCTAGAATCTGGCCATAGCATACAACTACTATCAGGGTCATTGCCAATAATGAGGAGAATATTAGATGAACCCTAGGTATGCTGATCCTGTCTATCATGAAATAGAAAATAAAATGTTCATATTCAGAGTCAATATGTGACTAGGCCTTACCAGTAGTCACAGCACTGAAGATGAATATGGTTTAACTATATCACAACCAGCTGATTCATTTTACAAAGGCTATTTCTGAAAATCTGTGGCAAGTGAGTCATATTCATTTGTCCATGGGTTCTGTGGTTACAACCAAATAACCATAGCGAAGGAGGTTAATTTGAAAACAACAGTTTGTTGGAGTTTACAATATTTTCATATAATAGAATGCCCTTTAGGTTGTGAATTGCTTCCACCACCATCCACAAAATGTCATTTAGGAAATGTATGCCAAATATTTAAAAATGTTTCTGGATGATTGCTGTCATCCATCATCTTAAAACAGATCATTGAAGAGTGCCATCTCAATGTTTGTGTCAATGCTGTGAAGCACACTTATATTTGACGTAAGTTTAAATCACTAACGTTTGAGAAACTAGTTGGGTATGTGGTTTTCCAAGTGGCAATTGGGACATACCTAGATGAAATCAAAGTAATTGATATTTAGAGGAATTGAAAGATATAGCCCAAGAAGGGTTTTCCTTGGCCATGATGGGTATTATTGCCACTTATAAATAGTTCTCCAGAATTGTCTCACCTCTTGGATGATTTACTAAGGAAACAATAAATCTTTGAAATGAAAATCGTTCTGGATTGAGGAGCAATGCTCTTCATGTGTTCCCTTTTATGCTGTGGGATGGGTTGAGTGGCAGTGCCTCATTGACGGAGGACACTCCAAATATTTTCAATTGGCTTGATGCCTTTCATAATATTTTCTGCACCTCTGTTTTGGAAGGGGCAAATAACTTTGCAATGTTTGATTGTTGTCTTCTCTCGACTCTTATTGTCCATGTTTTAATTGTGTGCTCTTCACACAATTAGTTTTGATTTGGGCCGATCTTAGCATTGTCATCTTTGTGTTCTTATTAGAGCAAGATGTTTATCTTGACTTTTGGTCATTGACATCCACCCAAAATCTTTTTTTGGTAATGATACCGAAATGTGCAATCTGGGTGTATTCAAGTCACATGATCTGCAATATACCATGCAATACAATACAATAAAGTAATAAGCAATGAAATATTATGCAAGGAAAGAAAGACAACAAAATGAAAGATCAACTCACATACACTATATAATATTTAACCAAAGACAAATGAAGGAATGAGTCTATTGTATTGTCCACAAGGTCTGCAATATAGTTTGATAGAATCACTGTGGTCAAGTCACATGTCAAGAGCAAGACGACTAAGTATGTAAAATCCCATGGGTGGAGATGTGGTGGAGTGCAACGATCAGGCTTGTCCAACTTCCCGCATATACTAAGAAAAATTAAATGTATCCCAATAACTGTAATTACTATATACAAGTCATGCCTTTATTAAAACACAAAATGTAACGCCACATGATGACATGCCATATAAAGATTTCTTAAAATTCCTGAAACTGGCACTGAGTTTCAGAGCAAAAGGGGTCTACCTTGACCCTTGGGAAATCACCCTATCTATCCCATGTTTCGCATGGCTAGTCCCTTAAACCAGCACAAAGAAATTTCTATGTTTGATTCCTGTTGTAGTTCCATTAATTTCCACACCAAGCTCCGTCAATAGAACTTTCCTTGGTTGAAGTAAGAGCCCATAGGGCTGACGACTATCTAAACCCTTTCTGATTGGGTCTCTGAGGATCGAAACCTGGTGAGAAACCTGCATGGCAGTCTCATTCACAGTCTAGTGTAGGAGGAATCACCCCAACCCATACACTAGAGCAGGTTCCCTTCCACCCAAGACTTATGACTTTGGTCAACATGACGGCATTCAAAGACCTTATTGACATTAATTGCATTCATCAATGGACTTGGGGATGTTTCCCAAGCAAAGATGTGATGTCTTAGAGTTGTGAGGGAGATGTTGGAGGATTAGGGAGGGACATAGGCTACTTCCTCTTTCCAAGCTATTTGGCAAAATTGTGTCTAGGTCAGAGAAGAAGAAAATCCTATTGTTGTCTTCTTGTGTGCTGCTATTGGTATTGATAAGTGAGGCTAATTCCCAAGGGGCTTTTGGATGTTAATTCTAGGGGTGAAAAAGAAATAGGGGTAAACCTAAATTGCAAATTCTATCTTGGAATTTTATCTGAATTTGATCTGTAATTGATTGTCCAAAATAAGGGAACCCTACATATGTAAGTACATGACCTAAAATATCTAATTTGGGTTCCATAGGTCAGCCATGATTTGGATATTTTTTGAGAGTTAAAACCTAGAATGCGATCTTTATCGCCAAACTTCAAATTTAATTGTAAGTTGCAATGAGTTGCATGGGTTTTCATTTATTTATTTTACAGTTTTATTTGGACATTTATATACGTTTACTTGTAGCACAGCTTGCCAAGCGTATGCGCACACATACACATTAAATTCTGATTGATAATCCAATTAATCTACTAGCATGATTTGTTCATTTACCAACATCACACATTCTTAGCATCCTATGTTCTTGTCAGTGTGTATATCATTCTTGAAAAGTTTTTATTTTTTAAAACAAAAAGAGATTTGGGTAATGTCAAATTCTTCACGCAATATTTCTTCCCCCTTGAGATTGAACCACTAATTTGACGTGGTAGTGAAACAAAGCTTGTAGAAATAAAATTTAACATACTTAAACACAATTCCATTTCCACTTAAATAAACCTACAGATCTACCTTCTGCAGCAATTAGCAATGACAATACATATAGGAAACATACAATAGCAATAGCAGATGATAAATGAATATAAGCAGATCTTGTATTAACAATAGCCTGTACGGTAAAATATGTACGACATTCACCTTACATACATAGTACCCAACATACCCGGTTAGCCTCTCCTTCCATGCCAACCACAACCACACCAAACACCAGCCAGCCACCTGACAACATCCACATTCTTCGGCCAGCCACACACTTCGGCCCTTACATTACCCAAATGAATGAGGGAAGGGTCTTATTTATACAACTAAAAAGTAGTTGCATCCTCCAACTACCCGACACCTCATCATTTTCCTAAATTACATTTGACATGCATTTGACTTACATTTACATTTCATTTTATAACTCACTTTATGACTTAACCATATATAACTTAATATTACACATTATCATATGAATATTACATTATAACCAGGGTTCCACAGGGACGCGTCCCCCCGTCCCCTGTGTCCTCGGGGACAGGGGACGGCAGGGCAGCCGTCCCAGGTGGCCATCCTTGGGATGTCCCTTTTTAGGGGACGTCCAGGGATGTCCCCAGGGATGGCCAGCCGTCCCCCCCAAAAAAATAAATAATAATAATAAAAAAAGATACAAACTTAAATTTAAAAAAAAGGGCTGTCATATTTGAACAGTTAGGGGTAACTGTCATTGCTTACATGGTGGGAACTGAACAATGGTGGTTGTCAATGTTTAAATGTTGCTTTAGTGATTGGACAGCAGTGCAGAATTGCTAGAGACTGAACAGTAAAGCTGTCTTGCTTTTATAATTTATATTGAGGGCCATAAACTGATGACTGTCATGATCGACCATTGATGGCTGAAAAAATAGATAACTATCTTGCCTGAACAGAGAAAAGTAAAAACCAATGACTATCTTGCTTGAACATTGATGGCCAAAAAGTAAAAACTAAGAACTGTCTTTGTTTCAACATTGGTGACCGAAAAAAAATTAAAAAATGGTCTTTGCTTGAACATTGGTGGCTTTAAAAATGATGATTGTTATTGTTTGAATGTTAAAAGCTGAATAGTGTGGCGTTCATTACTTGATCAATAGCAACTATTTTGGTTGACTGTTAGAGATTGCACTTGATATCCTTGGCTGAACCTTCAAGTTACATTTGTTGAACTGGCTACACTTAGTAATAGGCTAATAGTTGAGTTCATTTCAGATTGAAACATGTTTTAAGAACATGCATACTTTTTAAGTTTTTAGTATTTTTCATTTTTGTTGTGTGTAGAATTTGTAGATTATTCTAAATTTCTAAAAAAATTTATAGTATTATACCAGCCGTCCTCCCAGCCGTCCCCTAAAATCATCCTGCCGTCCCCAAAACTTGTCCCCCCGTCCCCCAGGCTCGTGGAACCTTGATTATGACTTTCAATTATACATACGGACATATTGTCAAACACTTTGCATACAAACTACAAAATAGCACAAAATGGCAAAACTTATTTACTAATTACATAGACATCAATTTGTGTGCTTACATCTATTCCCTCCTCTAGATTTGTTGGAGTCCTTGACGACACATGAATTGAACACTGGGGATAGAAGCACTGAACAACGTATTGGAATTTCTTGTCACACTCCCTCCGCTTTCTTCTATTCTAGATGTCTTTCGCAACTGGCATCACTTCAAATTGCTGCTCGCAACATATTGCTTTCTGATTGCTTACTACACTTTTTGCAATTAGCCGCATCAACTTGATGAAAATGACCAACATAACTAACATGACAGGCATCGCCTGTCGCCACTTGTGTCGGGGGTCAAGAGAGTGGGAGCCCGCTTGCAGGGTTGAGGGGCAACACCCTTCACACATACCCACTTAAACAACTTCCCCTCGACTCTGAATTATTTCTCTTGCTGCTGATGACTATTTCTTGGCCTCTGATAGTCTTGCCTTACCCTCTAACAGACATCCCTCACCTACTTGAACATCGCTTCTTTGTACGACACCTTCTTGAATAGCAGGTCCTTATACGACACCTCCTTGAACAATGACTCCTTGTACGACACCTTCTTGAATAGCAAGTCCTTATACGACACCTCCTTGAACAATGACTCCTTGTACGACACCTTCTTGAATAGCAGGTTCTTATACAACACCTCCTTGAACAACAACTCCTTGTATGACACCTCCTTGAATGAGAGGTCCTTGTATGACACCTTGTATGGAACCTCCTTGTACGTCAAGCATTTGTACAACATGCATTTGTACGACAACATACATCGACAATACTTGTATAACAACTTTGTGACTCAACTTGTATGACAACTCCATGACCTTCAAATTATACGGTGGCAGTTCCTCAAATGTCACTTAGATGGAACTTCCTCGGATGCACTTTCTTGTATGACACTTGCAACTCCTCGCCATATGACCTTGGCCTTGCAACTTTTGAACGAACTTGCTGCAGACGGTCAGACGCTGAACACACTCTCTTCCTTGTTTGTAGCGTTCATTAAATCGTTTGCATCACTTCCTTGTTTGCATCAACCACTTTTGTAACTTCTTCCTACACAACTTCAACTATTTGTTGGATTTTTGTCTCTTCAATTGAGATCAAGTTCACCTCCTCAATTGCATTTGAGTTTATCTCCTCTGCTTCTTGGCAAGGGTTGTGACTCTTCTTCGGTGCTTCGAACTCTGTAAGC
Source organism: Wollemia nobilis (assembly GCA_028583015.1). Taxonomy (NCBI): domain Eukaryota; kingdom Viridiplantae; phylum Streptophyta; class Pinopsida; order Araucariales; family Araucariaceae; genus Wollemia; species Wollemia nobilis. The sequence goes on along the minus strand of JAQPPZ010006183.1, from coordinate 3,418,071 downwards.
ATCATTGGTTCATCTTGACTTGCAACACTTTGACATTCACATGCGAAGTGCCCCCACAAATGGCATTGCCAACATTGTACCATGGGTCTGCCCTTAGTATCATACTTAATTCAGTGTCTTCTAGTTCTCTGACGGTTGTCACAGACTACATTACTAGTGGCATCTCCCCTTGGTACAATCTCCCTTTGTGCTGCATGTACCTGTAGCAATGATTTTGCACTCCTTGTTTGCATCAACCACTTTTGTAACTTCTTCCTACACAACTTCAACTATTTGTTGGATTTTTGTCTCTTCAATTGAGATCAAGTTCACCTCCTCAATTTCTGCCCTTAGTATCATACTTAATTCAGCGTATTCTAGTTCTCTGACGGTTGTCACAGACTACATTACCAGTGGCATCCCCCCTTGGTACAATCTCCCTTTGTGTTGCATGTACCTGTAGCAATGATTTTGCACTCTCCGAGTCACACTCATCCTTGGAGTCATCGTTCTTCTCTTCAAAGTCACGTCCTTCACTAGCCTCTTGACCCCAACACTTGAACGATGAACAACTCAATTCCTAAATAAAAACTCTCATTGTTTGAATCACTCTCCACATTAGTCACTTTCATCCAGAGAGTCAATCTCGTCCGCGTTAACAAGATCCCAACACTTTAGTGATGTTTTTGCATCACTTTCCAATTTAAGGCCCACTCCAAAGCCTCTTGGTATGACATCGAAGGAACCGCCCTGATCTTTTTTTTTTTTTTACGTAGGAAGAAGTCCCTCTATGAACAACTCCTCTTCAATGCGTTTGATGGGTCTTCCTCTAGATGGGTAAACAACCCACTTAACCTTCGGTTGTACGAATGAACAGGCTCTTTCTCACCTTGTTCCATTCGATAAATTTCAGCAATGACCACATTGTCATTGTGGAACAACTAGAATTCTTTCACGAATTTATCGTGCAACTCTTCTTCCCATGTTTGGTACCTGCCCTTTGAAAATCCCTTTGACAATCTCATGTACCAGTCCATTGCCACTCCACGAAATGTTGCAAGGAATAACCTCCTCCATTTGTCATTATTCACCTCATTCGCTTTCCACATCGTGAGGCAGATTTCTCAATGCTTGACTCGGTATTCTTTTTCTCCTCCATGAAATATTGGACACTTACATGATATGCCAAAATTATTGTTTTGATAGTTTGGCTTGTCATTGGCAGCGGTTGTTTGCGTATATCTCCTTCACACACATCGTCACGTACATCATTAGGCGTACCACACCGCAATTGCTCTTGTGTTGGACTCTTGTCCCATGCACCATGAAATGTGCCAACTTGCAGTTGCTCTGATCTCGGATTCGTGTCCTGCTCACCATCCAGCATACCAACTTGTAGTTTCCCTAGCATCGAACTCCTGTCTCGCACATTGTTGGTCATGCCATCTTCCTTTTGCATTGATGTTGGACTCCTGTTTGTAAATTTTCCTAACCCTAGATAATTGCTGCCCTATATTTCTAAATAAAATCAGATCTGAGATGAATTTATTTTAAACATACAACAGTCACACAGATGGCTGGAAAAATAAACAGAATGAACAACGGAAAATATACTACAGAACCTGCATATTTTATATAATGGAGGAGGTTACAGTTACAGCAGGACAACCTGCTCTCTTGCTGCCTTTCTGGCCAACAAATCACTCTTCACCTCTGCACAATAGCCTTGCAGTTCTCCTTCAGCAATCTGTTCACCTTCTTTTCTTTCTGTGTGTAAAACACTCTTGACCTTCTCCTTTTATCCTTGAAAAGGTAACCCTAATCTCTCTAACCCTAAGATTAGATCTCATCTCATCTTGAGATGTATGGTTAAAAATAGAAAATCACTTAAGTGAATTACAAAATAGAATCACTTAAGTGAATTTAAAATAAAATCACTTAAGTGAATTACAAAATAGAATTCGAAATGTCTCGAACCACTTCTAGCACGTTCATACTGAAGCCTGTGCAAGAAGTTCCTGTCCGAGCTACATTTCTCAACACTCCCTCTTAGCGAGGAAGGAATTCTGCACCAATCCAAGTTTGTCTCTGAATGCTTCAAACTTCCCTTTCACTAAGGGCTTGGTCAGAATATCAGCTACCTATTGATCTGTGGGAATATATTGGAGCTTTACGGCTCCCTTCTGAATCTTGTCTCGTATGAAGTGATATTTGATGTCTATGTGTTTGGACTTGTCATGAAATACTGGATTCTCAGAGAGTTTGATACAACTCTGATTATCACAGTATATCACCGTGGGATCCAACTCTTGATCAATCAATATTGTAAGCAACTTGCGAAGCTAGATGGCCTCACAACTAGCAATATTGGCTGCCATGTATTCGGCCTCTATTGAGCTAAGTGCCACAGAAGTCTGCTTCCTGCTGAACCAGGATATCATGCCTGATCCCAAGCTAAAGCAACACCTTGAGGTGCTCTTCCTATCTGCTACATTGCTTGCCCAATCTGAGTCTGTATACCCCTGCAACCTCACTTCACCATCTCCAAGATATCTCAGACCATACTCCACCGTGCCCCTCAAGTATCTGAGCACATGTTTTGTTGCTACCCAATGCTCTTGCCTTGGCTCCACCATGAACTGACTCAAGGTGTTCATTGCAAAACATATATCTGGTCTAGTGTTGACCAAATACATCAAGGATCCTATCAGCTGCTTGTACAACGTAGGGTCCACCAATTCTGAATCTGAAGTTGTCACCTTCTTCAGATTAGTGATCATGGGTGTGGCCATAGGTTTGCAGTCCTCCATCCGAAACCTCTTCAGGATCTCAACTGCATACTTACCCTGCCCAAGGAATATCTCCCCTGGTCTCTGCCAAACCTCCAAACCCAAGAAGTAATGCATCATGCCAATGTCCTTCATCTCAAACTCAGCTGCCATATCTGCTTTGCACCCTGCAATGAGCTTCTCTGCACCTGTAAGAAACAAGTCATCTACATATAGCACCAAAATGAGTAGATCAGTCCCAACAAATATGTAATATAGATTAGGATCTGCATCACTTTTGGCGAAGCCCACACTCTGCAAGTATCCATCTATCCTGGAATACCATGCTCTCGGTGCCTGTTTGAGTCCATATAAGGCTTTCTTCAGCCTACAAACATGGGACTCCTTCCCATTTACCTCAAAGCCCTGAGGCTGCTCTATGTACACTTCTTCCTCAATGATCCCATTAAGGAAAGTTGTCTTCACATCCATTTGATGAATCCGCCATCCCATAGATGAAGCTAAAGACATAATTGCTCTAATGGAAGTGTATCTGGCGACTGGAGCAAAAGTCTCCTCATAGTCCACTCCCTCTTTCTGGGAGAACCCTCTCGCCACAAACCTTGCCTTGAACTTCTCGATGCTGCCATCTGCAACATGCTTAATTTTGTAGAGCCACCTGGAACTCACAACTGACTTCCCCTCCGGTCTTGGCACTATGTCCCAAACATCATTCTTCATGATGGAGGTGTACTCCTCCACCATGGCATCCCGCCAAACCTGCTGGTCTGTTGCCTCCTGAAAACTGGAAGGCTCTGAATTTATGATGTTACTCATCAATGCCATGTAGTTTGAAAACTTCCTTGGAGGTCTGCTCTCCCTAATCATGTTGCTAGGAGCCTCAACATACTCCTGAGCATCCCTCAATGTCTGTGTAAGCCATCGAGGTCTCCTGATAGAACTGGAAGGGGCTAATGTCTCCTCCTCCTCACCTGAAGGTTGTTGTCCTGAACTGGAAACCACTGGTGTCTTTGGTGACCCTGGCTCAACCTTCGGAGCTTCCTGCTCCTCATTCTCTATCACTGGAATAGGCTCATGGGACTTCCTGGATGCAACGTCCTCCTCAAACTTTACATCCCTGCTCACTATTGTCTTCCTCTTCTCTGGAATATAAACCCTGTAAGCTTTTGAAGTCTCATTGTAACCTACAAATAAACCCTTCCTACTGGAGGGCTCCAACTTGGTCCTCTTCTCTACTGGAACATGGATATAAACTGGACATCCAAAGATGCGGAAATGACTCACCTCTGGTTTCACACCAGTGAATGCCTCCTCTGGTGTCTTGTCCTCCAAGATCCTGTGAGGACACATGTTCTGGATGTAGATTGTTGTGTTGCATGCTTCTGCCCAAAGAAACATCGACAAGCCCTGGTCATGAATCATGGCCCTAGCAGCCCCTATGATGGATCGATTCTTTCGCTCTGCAACCCCATTCTGTTGTGGGTTGTATGGAACAATCAACTCCCTCTTGATTCCTGCCTGCTTGCAGAAACCATCGAACTCCTTGGAGGTATATTCACCCCCATTGTCTGATCTCAAGACCTTGATCTTCTTCTCTGTCTGGTTCTCAACTAGAGCTTTGAACTCCTGAAACCTGCTAAAGACTTCATCCTTGGTCTTTAAGAAGTAGATCCATGTCTTGCGAGAGAAATCATCAATAAAGGAAACATAGTACATGCTACCTGAAATTGATGCTACTGACATCGGTCCACAAACATCCGAATGTACTAGATCTAGTATCTCCTTAGACCTATGCTCGTTGTTTGGGAAAACAGCCTTGGCATGCTTGCCAAGCGTGCACCCTCTGCATACTCCCTGTTGCTCAATGCTGAACTCTGGAAGACCTGTGACTATCTCCCTCAGAATAGGCAACACTCTATGATGCAGGTGCCCCATCCTCTTGTGCCACAACTCACACAAGTTGTTACTGCTATGAACTAGGGCTCGAACAGGTTCACCCTGCAACCTGTATAGACTGCCTTCCCTAACCCCTATCACTTGTGTTGTTTTTGGGCTAGATTCTTTTGGTCTAATAAGGACATGTTGGTTCTTGAACTCTATTGCATAACCCTTATCCTCCATAACCGAAACTGAAAGCAAGTTCTTCCTGAGACCTGGAACAAACAAAACATCATCAAAGTCTAAAGAGTTCCTTGACTGGAGTCGAAAATGAATGGTACCAATTCCTTCAACTGGATATTTGGTATCATCACCAAGCTCAACTTGAACCCTTGAGTCTTGCTCTTGTAGACTGGTAAAACATTGTCGGGTTGATGTCATGTGCCGAGATGCCCCACTGTCCACATACCAAGCATCCCTCGGAACCGTGTTGGTAGAAAGGCAAGAGACCAACGAGAAATCCTTCTCGAATTTGGCAGCAAACTCGCTCATTTGAGTTTCTGCAGAGGCTGCTACCTGCGTCTGCTGTTGCTTCCCTTTGCCCTTCTTGTCTGGACACTGTGATGCATAATGGTCATGCTTATGACAAATGAAGCACTTGATCTTGCTCAAGTCCTTCTTCCCTAACTGTGAGGTTGACTCCTCACTCTTTACCTTACCCTTGTTGGGTCCTTTACCTCTGCCCTTCTTGGTTTGCCCAAAGAGAGCTAGGTTATCGTCACCACCTTTCTTGTTGGCCTTTGACTCCATCCGAGTCTCCTCCTGGATGAAATCATCCCACAGTTTCTCAAAGGTGGGAAGGTGCTCACGAGCACAGATGCCTTTGACAAATGGTTCCCATGAAGTTGAGAAACCATTCAGTGCCACGTTCACCAACTCTGTGTCTTCAACCTTCTCCCCAACTGCTGCCAGTTGATCACGAATCTGCGTGATCTTCATCAGGTAACTGGTAACGGTGTCAGATCTGGTCATCTCCATAGATCTGAGTTTGTTCCGCAATATCATCTTTCTATTTATGTTCTCGCTCTGGTAGAGGCTAACCAGGGCATCGAACATCTCCTTTGCCTTAGTCTTCTCGGATATGTGAGGAATCAGGTGATCCTTCACTGCATCCAAGATCATCCGCTTGGCCTTCACTTCCTTCTTTGTGAGCTGCCAATTGTTGCGGATCTGTAGGCAGAGTCACAACATCCTTGACAATATCCCAGAGATCATTCTCTTCCAATAAGAACATTACCCTAACTTTCCAAGGCAAGAAATTGGAGGCACCTTCCAATCTATCCTCAAATCTGAGGCTAGTTGCTGCCATCTCTGAGATCTACTGCACAAACTTTCAGATCTGATATGAATGACTCAAAAAACTGTCCTGCAAATAAGCTTAGTCCTTCAAGCAAAAGTATGAAACCCTCTAACTGCTGGTTTTTAATATCCAGCAGTGATCTACTGCTGTAAACCCTTGAGGATCTCAATCACAGAACCTAACTCTGATACCATGTAAATTTTCCTAACCCTAGATAATTGCTGCCCTATATTTCTAAATAAAATCAGATCTGAGATGAATTTATTTTAAACATACAACAGTCACACAGATGGCTGGAAAAATAAACAGAATGAACAACGGAAAATATACTACAGAACTTGCATATTTTATATAATGGAGGAGGTTACAGTTACAGTAGGACAGCTTGCTCTCTTGCTGCCTTTCTGGCCAGCAAATCACTCTTCACCTCTGCACAATAGCCTTGCAGTTCTCCTTCAGCAATCTGTTCACCTTCTTTTCTTTCTGTGTGTAAAACACTCTTGACCTTCTCCTTTTATCCTTGAAAAGGTAACCCTAATCTCTCTAACCCTAAGATTAGATCTCATCTCATCTTGAGATGTATGGTTAAAAATAGAAAATCACTTAAGTGAATTACAAAATAGAATCACTTAAGTGAATTTCAAAATAGAATTCGAAATGTCTCGAACCACTTCTAGCACGTTCATACTGAAGCCTGTGCAAGAAGTTCCTGTCCGAGCTACATTTCTCAACACCGTCCCTCTCACCATTGGGCACCTCCACTTGCAATTGCTTTGGTGCCATACATTCTTCATCGTCATGCAATCGTTCATCGACACCTTCCGACAACTCCTGTTGAACCTTGCTTGTATGATCCTTCAGCTTATTTGTACGATTGCTTGCACTTGTATGGTCACTTGGTTTTGTATGATAGGCCCTGCTTGTACATCAGGCTGGATTTGTATGGTAGGTTCCCTCATTGTATGACAAACTGTGTTTGTACGACGCATGTCACTTGTATGACTTCTATCATTTGTATGGTAGTGTGCCGTTCTACTGTACACACCCTTTGTTGTCTATCATTCTCCCTTTTGCGTGCCTGCTATATGCATCTCTCTGTACGATACTTCATCAGCGTCCACAAACAAATCTGCGTCTTCATTTGCTTCATTGGCTGCATTTTATTGCTATCATTGTGCACTTGCCCAAGTGATTTGCTTCTCACAACTCCATGTCACCAGGCTTGACCCAACTTCATATAGGCAACAACACTAGAATGTAGAAATAAAATTTAACATACTTAAACACAATTCCATTTCCACTTAAATAAACCTACAGATCTACCTTCTGCAACAATTAGCAATGACAATACATACAGGAAACATATTGTCGCCATAGCCGAGGATAAATGAATATGATCTTGTATTAAAAACAGCCTGTACGAAAAAATATGTATGGCATTCACCTTACATACACAACACCCAACATACCTGGTCAGCCTCTCCTTCCATGCCAACCACAACCACACCAAACACTGGCCAGCCACTTGACAACATCCACATTTTTCAGCCAGCCACACACTTAAGCCCTTAAATTAACCAAATGAAGGAGGGAAGGGCCTTATTTTTACAGCTAAAAAGTAGTTGCATCCTCCAACTACCCAACACCTCATCATTTTTCTAAATTACATTTCACATGCATTTGACTTACATTTACATTTCATTTCATAACTCACTTTATGACTTAACCGTACATAACATTACACATTATCATATGAAATATTACATTATGACTTTCTTAATTGTACGTACACACATTTTGTCAAACACTTTGCATATGAACGACATGGCAAAACTGATTTACTAATTACGCAGACATATCAGTTTGCCTATTTGCAAAGCAATCCAATCATGCTTACCTCTCCAAGTTGTTATCGCCATTTTGTTCTGTAAAATAAGTTATGCACAATAGTCTATAGAATAAGGAAAACTTGGGACATGGGAAGGTGATAGAGATGAACTTTTAGATGCCTAATTATAATGTCTAGAAGCACTACTGACCAAAAGTTGAGTGTTATTTTGATATTTTTTTAAAACTTAAATGTTTGGAATAGTTAATCATTTGGCTCTAAGGTACATCAAAATGAATCAAACACAATTATTGATCTGTCACATCCAGGATTACCAGTCTTAAACCAACCAAAGCAAACTAACATAAGCTAATTCTATCCAAAGCCAGCACAAAACGGGAAGCAGCTATCGTGATAATAAGAGCTAAAAAAGACTAGACATCCTTAGACACATGATAAAAATTTGCCCTCTTTGCAAGGGCCTTCAAGCCCAAAGGATGTATCACTCAAGGCCTTCTTTTTGCTCCTGTTTCCTTTGAGAGGGGGCTATCTTGAAGACTGTTTGACAGGAGCTACAAAATCAAAAGGCACAACTCCATCAACCAGAGTCACCAAAAGTAAATGCACTAGTGCCTGCTCTGGTTTCTTCATCTGGTCTTAAAAGAAAAGGAATTGTTAATGAGGAACTTTAGGCAATGTCCTTCTTTAGAAAAGAATTAAAGACAGAAGAGCTATTTTTCTTTTTACATCATCACCACGTAGTGGTATTACAATAAAGCTTGAATATTATCCATGTATTGCTTGGCAAGATTCGAACCTAGGTCTCCTCCTTGAATGTTGAGGAATCTAACCAGTTGAGCTAATGCCATTTGATAAAGACAGAAGAGATATTAGTTAAAGGAGAAAACATGATGAGTCGTCCTGGAGGACCTGAGAATAAAGTGGGTGATGAGTCAGATGGAGAAGGATCTCTAATTCAGAAAATGTAGAGAGAAAATGCTACTTCCCTTGTTTATAATGATAAGCTGGATGGTGCTCAATCAGGGGAAATAGGGAAAGTGTTGGTTAAAGCACCTGTCCCAACTTGCACTGTAATAGAATATGGAATGTCAAAAAAATCTGAATATTTCAGTAACGAGTTGTGCTTTTGTTTCATATGTTCTATCACCCAAAGACATCTCAAACATAAACTGTCATATCATGATAGATGAAATTTGCAAAGGCATATTTGTATTCACAAAATCAAAAAGCACAATTTCAGCAGCCAGAGTGATCAGCAATAGAGGCATTAGCAATGCTGCTTGCTGTTTCTCACTCACTTTCTGATTGGTTATGGTAGTCTTGAACAGAGTACCATACCCCACAGATTTTAATCCAGATATGTAAGATACAGAAACCTCTGCTGCCAAAGTTAAATGTTGGTGAGGTCGTTACTACAATCAATGCAGCAGTTTCAGATGGAGATTTCTATGGTTCTCGTTCCTGATGTGCTATCTCAGTGTAGCATCTCCTTATCCCAATCCAACTGATGTGGTCACATTTTGCTCTTACCCCCCTACCTTTTGGATTTCATTGGGCTGCAGAGATGTTGTGATCCAGCGACTGTAGATATTGGGCTGCAGAGATGTTGTGGCACTGCTTTTCACTGCTTTACAAAGCAAATTTAACCTTATTACATATCAGATTTCATTGCTAATTGGCTATGGTCCATTATAGTTCTAGGAATCCACCATAAACATGCATAGGATACTCTGCAAGATATGATTCTGCACCATGGTTATTGCATGAGCATGTCATTGTCACTGACTTCCAACCAATTTACAAGACAGAATGGTTCCATTGTTTGTGTCCTCATAAACAAAAATGTCATAGCTATTAATTGGAATTATCTTGGTATAAGGATTTTGCTTGTAAGTGACATGTTGTCGAGTTCATTGAGGGATATGGAGGACACGTCCTGGATCACTTGGGCCATGTGTTCAGAGGAATGAATGAAATAATTGAACAATATCTTGGGTGTTGCTTTAAAAAAAAAAAAAGAAAAAAAAATTCTCAAGGAAATTTGCCAAGCCTTTTGTCCATTTCCATCTGGTCATTGTCATGCAGCTAAAGCTTCAATAAATTTTACGTCCAGCACCATCATAACATGTGGCAAATTTCCCTTTGCTTTTGCCACATGTCTCTACTAAACATGCACTGCTTGAAGATTCATTTTAGAGCCCATGTTTTCCTAGTATTCCTTACCAACACGTTACTGCATCTGAGAACCATATGTTTCTTGTTGATGTTAGTGCAACTAGAAAAATATTTATCTTTCCACAACCAAGGAATATCTATAGACATAGAATCGAGCTCTTGGGGATCTTAAGAATAAGTGAGTTTGGATTCAATGTGCACTCTTTTATTGCATTTCTATGCTTTTCGAGCTCTTCATGTAGTACATGAAACTGGATTTTAAGAATGATCTCTGTTTAGATTCCAAGTGCACTCTTTTATTGCAATTCTACACTTTATTACCTGTGAATGTAGTCCATGATTAATTGTGTATAGCAACTGGCAAGTCCAAGTCTTATCGTTCTTAAATGCATAGTTCATACCTATTTGATGTGTTGTCATAGACCGAATATTTTATAATAATTTATTGACACATGAAGTTATATTGCGCTCATTACAAGGTGACAAATATGGTATATGTCAATGGGAAAATAAATGTGGCTCAAATTCTCTCTCTTTACCTGAAACAACAATGGTATTTTGCAGTATGTAGAGTTTATTTTCATTATTGAAGTTTGATACAAATTGTGTAGATCCATGTAGTAAATCCTAGTATGGACATTTTTTACTTTTATTCAAACAAGAAGTCAAATACAAAGTGGGCAGAAAATAAACACTAATAGACTACATAATATTTGCTATGTTTGTTGAAGTAATGCGTTGTGCAATACTTTTCAGTAAGGGATTCTTTATCATGATTCAAGGAAATTAACAACTCTAGGCTTCAAGATAGCAGGTTTCTGAAAAAATGGTTTTATGTTCCTTTAGCCAGGTGTCTGGCACCTAGAAAACATTTTCTTTTCTTCTTTTGAATCTGGAAGGCCACTTGAAGTGAGAATGGAGTTTAAAATCTGAATTTTCTATATTTTTCATTTATCTTGAATGCTTGCTATTAAATATGGGCATTGTTTCTTGGTGCTAGTTGTTCTTAATAATGGCAAATCAATTTTCTGGCAGAAATGTTTTTTCCGATGAGGACACTCCCATGCCAAAAGGTTCTGATGCTGCTGCGGTCCAGGTCTCGTTCTTTCTCTTGTATCACAATTATGGATGAAATATCAAATTGAAAATGAAGATTTTCAGTAATGTTTTACTTGCTCATTTTTGTGAGCAGCTTTGCGTGAGTCAAAACACACATTGTTTTGCTCACTATCTTCCTTTTTCCAAACAATGTTTTCTCCTTTGTAGTGATATCTTCTAATGGAACAACTTACTGCATGAGTGTTAGAAAGATAATGATTTTGTTTAGGCTGGCATATGAGATAATTTGTTCAATCTAATGCATTTGTTCAAGGGAGGCATTGAAAGGTAGAAAGACGCATACAGAATTACTAAGACTTCACTTGGAGCCTCACTACTAGTTTTGATGTCAGGAATACGAAGGATACAGGGACTGAAACATAAATTTAAGAAACAAATCAAATGGTATTACTGGAAATAGGAAATAATTTACTTTACTTTTCTGATTTCTACGTTTTTTATTTTTGGTGGAATAACTCATCTTATATTATTTCAATGCACTAAAAATTTACGTAAGCTGTTCAACATGATTGCATCTATTGTTATACATGCAAGGAGGGATAGCACCTGGGCTTGTAATCCAATGGGCAGGGACTTGATGTCTTTTCTATCCAAGGAAGCTGACAAGTAGGCCCAGATCTTGCTTAGAAGACATTAGAAGACCTAGCTGAAATGTGTCCTCCTGAAGTGCTGCTTTATATCTTCTCTTTCACGAAAAGGCCAATGCAGTCAACTGAAATATTGGCCATGAACATTGGCATCTTTCTGTTCTAACCTAGATTCGCCAAGTGAGGTAATATGCCAAGAAAGGGTGCAGTGAAGAGAAGTTGAGTTCTACCTATAATTATGTCCAAAAATTTGTAACAGATTTCTATCTTTAAAAGAGATGGAAAGGTGTGTCCTCCCTTTCCACTAAAAATGCAAAGTCTTTAAAGCCAATCTTGCAAAGATGTGATTTAAAAGCCACCCAAAGGTGAAGAATAAGCCAGCCCACAATTTTAAGCCTAAAGTTCTTGCTTTCCAGATGGATGGACAATGCCTTTGTCATTGCACTTCTGGTCCATGAATTCTCCAATATTTGTTCAAATGGGAAGCAACTGAGGAAGTACACCTCATTGAGACATATAAGTTATTTTCCACAAAAATGAGAAAAGCTTTCACTATTAACTCCATTTCAAATCTTTCCAATAGGGATCTAAACGATACAATTGTAATTTAAAGAGAGAATTTCCAAGAATAATTCTGCAAAGTTCTTTGAAAGTTGTAACTAGGGGACTCGACCTTTCAGCTCTATGTAAATCTCTCTAAGAATATCATTGTTGAATATCATAATTCTAAGGATCATCTGCATACAGGAAACACTTTCTAGGCATTATTTTACTTGAGAAGGCAGGTAGATGCCCAAGTTGACTATGGAGGAAAAAGTCCAAATAAATCTTTTCAACATGATCCAATCATCTCTTTGCCCCTCAAAGTGCCAGTTTAGTAACTTGCAGATGATCTGTCACATGTCCTGAATGTGCTTAGAGAGGCACATCCTGAGATCAAAAAGGCCTTTGCGTTCACCACTATAGGACATATTAGAAAAGCCCAAAATTCCTTGAATATGGTGAGCAGAAACAATTCAATGCCATTGAAGGATTTGCCAAGGAGCTTCACCTCTACAACTCTCCACATCTATTTACTTGCTAAGGTATATGTTGTGCTCATATGTCTGCAATCCCCAACCTACATTTACCACTGGCAAGAGTGCAAAAATCTGAGGCTACTATAAAATGTACTCTGTATCACCTTTGCTTGGCCCCATAGAAAATTTTGAGGATATTTTCTATAACTTTTATCTTTTCTGAGGATCTTTGTAGCAACTTTTTTATGTTCAAGTCCCATTTTGACTTTGGTCATTTTTGGACATTAATTATCTTATTCATTTATTTATAGGTTGTTGACTACTTTTATTCACCTTTTCTTCTTAGAATTAGATGGTTCAAGAGCACTAGGAATACATGGAACATATTTTTAAAATTTTGAAGGCAAGAAAGTTGATAAATTAGAGATGGCTAAAAATTGAAACCTTCTTGAGTGCTGTTACTTTTATAGATTTTAAAGATTTTAAACTGATGATAACTATTACTTTGTCTAGCCTTACAAAACATTGTTCCTTCATATTATGAAGCGATCCACCTACAGAAGGAATAAAGTATTTATTCTAATGACATATTTATCAAAAGTACAATAATCTGTACCATAGTAGTCGGACTCACCCGGACTCCCGAGTACTCGGCCCAGTCCAAGTCCGAGTGGGCTCAGCCGCGCCGAGCCCACTCGGACTCGTTTTTTTTTTCTGGACTCGGCTGAGTCCAGCCGAGTCCGAGGCCGAGTTTGAGTCCAACACGGACTCGCGAGTCTAGACGTCGGGACTCGGTTGGCCCAGAAAACATTATATGGTATGGGTTAAAAAATATTTAAAATAAAGCGAGAATGTACGAGTCCGCCCTTTACGATGCCGACAGTTATTTTTTTACGGGAAAGAGATGGAAGAATCTGGTGCACAGGTTGAGAAATAGTTATAAAATAAATACCAAGAGATGGAAGAATCTGGTGCGCAGGTTGAGAAATAGTTATAAAATAAATACCAAAGGCATGAAAGCCAGGCTGTTTCAATACGATCCGGCGAGTTATGCGCTTAACTTCGACGAGGGTTCTCGACGAGAGGGTGACTTGTGGCAGGACCAGATTTATTCTGGGAAAAACAAGGCAGCCTAATCTAATTTAATATTTCCCTTCTATCTTGTTTATCTGTACATTAAATTTAAATTTTCTTAATAAAAATTCCAAAACATACTCACTTAATATTCCAACAAGAACATTCACAATTATTATATGAAATCTCCTATTTAATTAAAAATTAAGACTTTCAAAGCCAGTTAATAATATAATATTCATCCAAACTGGAGACAAACGACCAAATATTGTTTTGGTAAAAGTCAGTTTGATATTTGGTAAAAAGTAAAAGATTCCCTTAAATAATTAAAAAATAATAAAAGCATTTGTTGGCCCCATGAAATCCCATGGAGATATTGTTTTGACATCCTACTGGAATTATGAAAGCTTAACAAAATTTTAGTGCAAATAAAGAAACGTGTTTATTTTGACCTATAGTGCGGAGGCGATTTCTAAATTGGCGCGGTGGCAGGGCGGGGATCCGTGTGTTTTATAATTAAGTCTGCATTCTTCTTTTCATTCAATTATTTTAAATTATAATTAACACACTTATATACTAAAGAGGAAGACTTATAAGTTAAAACAAAAAATTATAAGTGTGTTAAGTTCAAATATAAGTTTTTATTTTAACTTATGGGTGTGTGGAGGAAGACTTATAAGTTAAAACAAAAACTTATAAGTGTGTTAAATTAAAGTTAAAATAAAAACTTATAAGTGTGTTAAATTAAAGTTAAAATAAAAACTTATATTTTAACTTATGGGTGTGTGGTGGCTGTGTATTAAATTCCCTATTGATAAGTATAGCTTTTGGTTTTACTAGGGGTCATGGTTGGGAGGAGACTGCTCAGCCCTGTGCGTTGGTCGTAGGGTTTCTCACACTAACCAAATAAAAATAAAAAACAATAAAGAGTTAAAACAAAAACTTATAAATGTGTTAATTATAATAAAGATTTATAATTATAAAAACTTATAAGTGTGTTAAATTATAGTTAAAATATAAAAACTTATATTTTAAGTTATAATTATAATAAAGACTTATAATTATAATTAGAAGTTAAAACAAAAACTTATAAGTGTGTTAATTATAAACTTATATACTAAAAACTTATAAGTGTGTTAATTATAAACTTATATACTAAAAACTTATAAGTGTGTTAATTATAAACTTATATACTAAAAACTTATAAGTGTGTTAGAATATACTAATAAGTAATATGCATGAAAATACTTATTTTTTCAATAAAATTTTGTTCTTTTTTCTTTTTGCTGAGTCTTGCTGAGTTTTTTTGTCGAGTCCTGAGTCGACCTTTCCGAGTCTGAGTTTTGCTACTATGATCAGTACCCATTCTCATAGAATTATTGTTCTTATGGCCAACAAAGAAGTAAGAAAGAAGATTTTGAATGATAAATGGAACTTCTAGCTAGTGGCTCTTTTATTTCTTTCTTTATTTAAGACCATAGGTAATTTTTGTTTTTATTTGGAAAATTGCATATAATAATCATGAGGAGAGAATTATATCCAGTGAACAACAAATTTACATGGAAAGTCCTCCTAAATAAGCCAGAATAGAAAATACCTTGCTTTTTTCTCCCATTGCTGAAGAGTCAATATCCTTGTGTCTATTTTCCTTGTGCTTGGACCAAAACTGCTAAATCTTTTTGCAATAGCTTCAATTTTTATAGGCTTAGTAGAGAGGTATCCCCCCAAAACATTGCTTGCCAAAGCATCTTCCATAAGAAGAAAAGGCCAACAACACAAAACATGTGACATAGTTATTTGTGTTTCTATTATCAATTAAGAGACCCTGATCAACACTCCTTTCTAGAGGATCATGGAAGAAACAAGTATGGAAATTTCTGCATGGAATTGAGAGCCAGAATCACCAAGTGCGCACACATCTCCAAAAGAAACGAATATGGAAAGACCTATGGAATCAAGAAACTATTAATATCATATCACATCTGAGAGGCCTCCTCCCCACAAAGGCAAGGAAATCTAACATCTCCATTTTTTAGCCAGCTAGCAAAGACTCTACATTTTTGTAGTAGTTGGCTACTTCCACCAAGCTGAGGAAGATGATAGGCAAGAAAGAAACCAACAAAAATTGGCTAAGTGTTTGGAAACTGTGTGCCTCGCTTCGTTCGCGTGAGCCTTGCTCTCTGAAGCGCCCCATTCAGAGTGTCCTGCCCACTGGAGCGCTGTACTCCCCACTGCACCCCGCTTAGAGTGCCTTGCTCATGAAACACCTTGCTTGGAGTGACTTCTTAGAGTGCCCCATTTCTTTCACCATTTGCCTCACGATTCCTTCATCTCCACCTCCTTTGTTTCTTCTGCTATCACTATTTCCTCCTCTCTTATTTCTTCTGTTCTCACTTCTCAAATCCTCCTCACTTCTTATGCTGCACCCATATTGACCCTTCTTGTCACCCATCATCACCTTGTTTGTGCCATCATCTATGTCTTCGCAATTAGTCTAGTGTCCTTGCCCTCATTGGTCCACGGGTTGCTATAGGTACAATGACAATCTTCCCTCCAACAACATCAACTTTGCTGCAAGACTACCTCAATTTTGACTTCGTGCCCAAGAATAAGACACAATTTGGGATCTTTCGTCAATCAGGATTGATGTCCTCGTAAGTCACCATAATTGTAGTAGCTTGCTACTAGCATCATGCTATGAGTAGAGATTCATTGCAAAGATTGAAGTAGCAAATAGAGCAGGGCAGAAATCATCGAAAATTGGCTAAGTGATTGGAACAGTGCATCCCACTTTCTTGGAGTGAGCCCCACTTGCTTGAGCACTGAGCTCCCTGGTGCACCCTGTTTAGAGCGCCTCACTCCCAAAGTGCCTTGCTTCAAGCTACTTCTCAAAGCTTCCTGTTTGGAGTGACTTCCCAAAGCGTCATTCTCGGAGATGCACCTTGCTTAGAGTGACTTCTCAGATTGCCCTATTTGGACCAATCGACATGCCCCTCTTGGAGCAACTTCTTGGTGCGCCCAATGCATCTCACTTCTTAGAGCGCCTTGCTTGGATCGACTTCTAGAAGCACCCTGCTTGGAGCGATCAACATGCCCTGCTACCTAGAGTGCTTGGTGTCCCAGAGGGCCCTACTCAAAGCGACTTCCCAGAGCTTCCTACTTGAGGCAATCGGCAAGCTCCACTTCCTGGAGCGCCTCTCTCAAACTGACCAACATGCCCTACTTCCTAACACACCCCACACAGAGTGACTTCCTAACATGCCATGCTTCTCATAGTGCACCACTTGGAGAGATTGATGCCACCCCTTCCTGAAGCACCTTGCTCAGAGTGATGCCGTATGCGCCTTGCTACAATTTGTGCATCTCTTTTTGGCGTTGTGGATAAGGACGATGAGTTTGCATGAAATTTTGAACTCGTCCAAAAATAGACTAGGGCTTTATTTTTCAACTATAAAGAAGAGAATGATTCTCATTGTAAGGATCCTTTGGCTATCCAACATACCAAAGCTACTCTTGGAGGTCATTGTACTCAACACTTTGAGATTAACAAAACAAAGAATTTTGATTGACATTCATGAATGATTATGTTTTCTACCTTTAATTTATGAATGCATGAACATAGTAGCTATGCTCTTTTTCCCTTTGTGAGTCATTTCCTCGTGATATAGCTGATTACTTTGGAGATATGATCATAGTGAAGTTATTTGATATCTACTAGAATTGTTGATTTTACCAACTTTGAACCTCGCTACCACTTTTATTGTAGTTTTGTTTTCTTGTTTTCTTTCTCTTATCCTTTTCCTTGCAAAGTAGATAGATCTACTTTTCATGCACTTAGATTAGATTTTATTTTCTGAACAATTAGATTAGTTTCTTTATTTTTCAATTTTTATATTTTCATTAAGGTAAGAATGAAACTGGCCCAAGATTTGGAGGGTGGGGGGAGTAAAACTCTCCCCATGCAATTGTTGAACTATAGTCACGGGTGCAAATTGCACTTGACGATTTCTATGTTCCATAGTTTTGGCATGCTTAGTGGGACTCTCAAGCGCGATTTCGGTATGAAATCGATCTTACTCCACTTGCACATAATTTTGCTAATTTGCACAAGCATACTTTATATCCTTTCAGATCTGCAAATAGGGGTGTGTGCTACACCACCATGCACGAAACCCAGAATTTTTTTTTGCATTTTATGAGTTGCTTTTTAGTTCAACTTTCATATTTCTCCTATTTTTCATGCAAATGGCAACTCCATTTGATTTGATCTAGAACCTTGCCTAACTTATGATTTGTGAATCTCGTTTTTCTAAGAAGGAATGGAAGTGGTGATGAACAAAAATAGGAGCAAGCAAAAATGATACTACACAACGGAAATACTGTGTTTGACTTTCCCTACTTAGTGCAATGCATAGCTTGGAGCTCCCTACTTAGTGTAGCACCCCAATTCGTTCTGATTGGTATGCCTCGCTTTTCATTCCCATTCTTTGGTGTGATTTTTGAGGTTTCTCCCCATTTTCATTCATGAATATCAAATAATATATTTGATCCAAGTGGGTCTGAGTCAATAACATGACAACCCCGTTGGGAGGAAACACCCCAATGATGTCAAGTATGTCTTGGGTACCGCATCACCAAATCCTTCAACAACTAACTGATACCCCTATAGGATCACTTGTATACCACATGTCACATGAGCAAGGGCATATGGCAATTCATACAATACAAGCAAGTACCTCAGTTGTCTCAAACCATTCACCAAAAAAACCTTGTAACATTCACTCAACAAGAATACCCCACCGATATAACCCAAATGATCGCACCGCAATTCCAATATCCTTCAACAATTACCCCAATATCCATAGTTTCCTCTAGAGCCCTAGTGTTAACAAGTCCTTCAAGACCATCAAGAATTTCGAATGCAACTAAACGAACTCAAGTATATGGTTTCAACCCTTCAGTCACTCTATACATGGGAGTATGAACTCGATGAAGGGAACAAGTCGATTCCTCAATAGGGAGATTTTTAGATGGCTGATCAAGGGAGTTGGTCAATTCCTCAACAAGGAAATTTTCAAATGGCTAACTAGGCATAGAAGTATATGGTGAATCAACCCATCATATTCAGTCAACCAACAGCTGATTGGTTCACAATACAACAACCAATAATGAGTCCAATGGTTGTACCTCAGGTTCATACAATGCAAGCCCACACAATACTTGAAACATCCTTGATGGGTGTAAATTGTTTTGGCTGATCAAGGGACCTGGTCAATTCCTTAGCAAGGAAAATTTCAAATGGCTAATATTTAGTCAATCAACGGCTGATTGGTTCACAATACAACAACCAACAATGAGTCCAGTGGTTGTACCTCAAGTTCATACAACACAAGCCCACGCGAGACTTGGAACATCCTTGATGGGCGGAAATTGTTTAGCTTCCCAAGGTGTTGTCATGTACAATAATCATTCAAATAGGTTGATGACTCAAAAGATTTTCTGCTTGAGCATCAAGAGTCATGCCCCCCTCCACGAGGGATAGAATCCAAGATTGTAAATGAAGATCTTGGAGATGAAGGAACAAAAGGATATAATGTGAAGTTTGTCCTTGATAGAAAAGGAAACTCTATAGAGGTGATGGAGGCAAGTTCATAACCATCACATGAGATCATTATTTTGGGACCTGCTGAAATAATAAGGGACCTGCTGAAATAATATGAAAGGAAGGAAAACTAACAAGACTTGAAGAGTTAACAAACGAGCCCCCATTAGTGGAAGTGTTTCCCTTCTTTAGACCAGAAATCCTAGGAGGCTACCAAATGCGCGAAACATGTTGTGAAATAGAATGAGAACTGAAGTGGAGAGAGAAGATTTTGATGTCGAAATAGAGTACGTGGGATTCTTGTTTTCACTAGAAAAGGAGAAACCTATAGGAGTGATGGAAATAGATTTTCCTCTAGAGTATGAAATATTCAGTTTATTCTAAAGGAAAAAAAATCTTCAAGTCTTGACAAGTTTAGAATAGGACCTATTGCAAAAAAATTCTACCTCCCTAAACTTTGGTTTTTGTTTTCAGATGTGCATAATAGCAGGTTTTACGAAGAATGACATCGAGAGGGAATGCCACTGCTGAGTAATGATTTGTCATTTGGTTACATAGGAACAAGGGCCTGAACTAGGTACTAATGCCAAAGTCCACCATGGGATGAGATGAGAAACAAAGAGGCGGTCATAATCACAAAAGTTTATGCATCCACCCTTGTTGCCAACCACTTTAGTGTTGAAAGGGAATATTCTTCTCTAGATGTCTGGTATCAAGGTTTGGATTAGGGAGAGATAATAAGGGCAAAAGGTACCTTAGCTCACAAAACTTTGGTATTTGTTTTCAGATCTGTACAATCCTCTGATGAGGGGGTATATTACATACTAGAGGACATCCATGAAGTTTCGAGTTGGGGAAGAACTATTTGTAATATGTCATTACTGTCATCCAATCTACTTTATTTGCATAGGTGTTGGAAGATCTTGAGTTGGAATGTCGGCGTCAAGAGGAAAGGTAGCTACTTTTTTGGTGTTGGTCAACAAAAGCAACCCACTCAACGAGAATAGCTGCTAGCAAATTTGTGAAAAGTGATTCATGATGTACATCAACCAAAAATAAAAAAGAAACAAAGAAGAAAAAAACATTTTGTCCGATTGAGTGAAAATCCGCATGGGGACATTATATTTTCCCATTGTTATCAACCCGCTTTTGCGTCTTCCCCTTACACTCGCTCTGTGATATTTGGCTTATTTCTTTACAAAAGGAAAAAAAGAAATAAAAAAAAAAAGAATGAAAAATCTCTCTCCAAAGCAAAAATCTCATGAGACACTCAGGTTCCCACTTTTTGTCTCTTTCTTTCAATAGCTTCCTCAAGATCACTTCCCCTTAACCTCCTTTGTTTCTTATTTTGTCACTATTTCCTCTTCCCCTCTTATTTCTTTTGTTTTTGCTTCTCAAATTCCCCTCACTTCTTCTGTTGCATACACATCAACCCTTATTGTCACCCATCATCACCTTGTTTGTGCCATTGTCTATGTCTTTGCATCAGACTAGTATCCTTGCCCTCATCAGTGAACGGGTCGTTATAGGTACAATGACAATCTTCCCTCAAACAACATGAACTTTGCTGTGAGACTCCCTCAATTTTGACTCCGCACCCAAGAATAAGGCACAATTTGGGGTCTTTCATTAGTTAGGATTGATGTCCCCATGAGTTGCCAGAATTGTTGTAGCTCACTACTACCATTATGCTGCAAACAGAGATCCGGTGGACAAGCAAAGGCAAAAGACAAAGCAGGGAACAAATCAGTGAAAATTGGCTAAATTTTTTAGAAATAGTGAGCCTCACTCTCTGGAGTGCTTCGTTTGGAACGTGCTGCCTCTTGAAGTGCCCCACTGCCCGATGTGCCCCGCTTGGAGTGTACCATTTAGAGAGTCGTGCTTGAAGTAACTTCCCAAAGCACCTTGCTTAGAGCCACCAACATGCCTCACTTCCTAGAGAGCCTCTCTCAAAGCAACTTCATGGAGCGATTGATGCGCCTTGCTTCTTGAAGTGGTCCTCTTGGAGTGACTTCTAGGACCACAGTGCTTGAAGTGACCAATTTACCTTGTGTCTTGGAGCGCAATGCTTGGAGGATCTGTTGCCACATTTGGCACGGGGTGCCATGTTTTCAGTTTTTGTAAGTGACCTGCTCTTTTCCTTCCTTCCTCTCTTTCCCTTTCTTCATTTCTCCCTTTCTCCCTCTTCCTTGCAGTTTAATTCCTCCCTCTTCCCTTTGAACTTCCCCCAGCAAAGTTTCCAGCAAGTGTTTCCTAAAAATGGCTAAGTGTCAGGGCGCAACCCGACTTCGCAGCGAAGTCGGAGTGCGCCCTCCAGTTGGAGCACAGTAGGGAATGCGAAGTGCGCAGGCAGACAGAAATGAGCAAAATTTGACTAAGTGTCAGGGCGCAACCCGACTTCGCGGCGAAGTCGGGGTGCGCCCTTCTTCCTGGGCGCACTTGGAGAGCAGTGTGGCTAAAAATCAGCTAAGTGTTGGGGCGCAACCCGACTTCGCCCGAAGTCGGGGTGCGCCCCCCTTTTTGGTGCGCAGTCCGAATGACAGTAAAAACAGCAAAGTGCCGGTGCGCAACCCGACTTCGCAGCGAAGTCGGGGTGCGCCCTCTGACCGGTGCGCAGTTGGGCAAGCAAGCCCAAAAATTGACTAAGGCACGGAGGCCTCCCCAACTGCGCTGTTTTCCGTCTGCGCAACCCGACAGCGCTCTGATCCTGGGCGAAGTTGGATAAACTGCCTTTCAAGGCAGCATGTGTCACTCATCCGCATCCGACAAGTGTCCAACTTCGGGATTCGAGCCAAGACATGACCGGGAAAAGGACAAAGCATGGACTGCACTATCTACGCCAGCTGCCATCATTTAAGGCTGATGTGAAGTTCCATCCGCCACAGCTACCCGCACTCCTGCTGACCAAAGGTTTGACCCGACACACCGCCACGTAGTTGTACAGCTTTCAGGGAGACCATGCCGCAAGTACAGTCCTACCCGACAGAAGTCAGCATCAGCAGCTCCTTGGCCGCTTTTGTCAGCTATTGTCTGGCCCGGGACTTTGTGCCCGTGATTGTAATCGGGGGAACTTGAGGCTATAAATAGCCATGCAATTTCATTGTAAAAGGGGGAAGGGGAATATACTGCTAGGGAACCATTGTAGCTGTGCGTTTGCCTCTAATACAAAGCATATACTTGGCTCTGCTTACTGTCTTTTATCTTGTATGCTGCCTCTCCTTGTCATTTCTGCCTCATGTTTCTTGTATCATTGCTTACTGTTGTACTGAACTCTGGACTCTGGTATTTGATGATCAAGTATTCCTGGAATGCATAGATAGAGGATACATAGGATGAATGATAGCTGTAGTTTCAATGTGTGTTTTGTATATGAATGTTGTTAGTAGTGGTGATTGATCGTTGCCGTGCTGCTTATTCCCCCCACCCAACTCCAATCACATTTGGATTCTCTTTCCGCACTTTTATCTCTTTCCCTGCACTCTTATCTTAAAACACTAAAACCCCACAGGAAGCCGGCCTTCTCCGGAGATTGGCACGGAAGGCATTCCTTCCTTCCGGCCTTTCAATCTGGTGGGCGAATCTGGGCGCAATAATACCAAATCCTTTCCTCATGGCAGATTCGTAACCAACAGTTTCTCTGGCACGCCCGGTGGGACATGGTAGTTTCCCACCCCAAGACAGAATCGAAGCACTGGTGTTCGCTTCATTGCTGTTAAAAATCAGAGCACCTGGCGACTCTGCAAATATCTGAATACTCTCTGAGTCCGTAAAGACCGGTCCTAACGCCTTCATGCAAACAAGAAGGTGGCGAGCAAGGAATCCGGGAAACCCGCCTGACTTTTACGAAATTGACATTGACGCTCCAGGCGAGCGCGTCAGGCTGGCTGATTACCAAGCTCGCGTAGAAGAACCCGAGGCTGAAATTCAAGAGGCCGAGGCTGAAATCGAAGAAGACGAGGCTGAAGAGCAATCTACATCCTCGGACGGTTCTGACACCGAGTACACCACCGGAGGGGAAGAAGACATGGCTGCCCAGCAGAATGATGATGATCTCTTCCCGGCGGTGGACTCCACGGGGCCCTTGGCCCTAGTCGGACAGCAAGCTGTGCCCCCCGCTGCCTTAAAGTCTATCCCTACGTATGACGGCTACGGCAAGACGGCGTATGAACACATCCAGGACATTCTGGCCCTGGCTGCACTGCATTCCATTACAGACGAAAGTGTGAAGACCCGTCTGCTGGCCCTTTCCCTAAGGGGAAAGCTTCTCTACTGGTGGAGATCACTGCCAGAGGGATCTATCACAGGGTGGCGACAGTTAGCCGGCAGGCTCGTGAAAGGATGCAACGAGTCTGCTGATCCCTCTTCTTTGCTGCATCAATTCCAAAGTATACAAAGACACCCCCAAGAGGAGGTGTCAGACTTCAACATCAGGTTTGCGAGGTCTTGGAAACGAGTACCTCGCGAACTCCGACCTTCAGCAGGCCAGGCTGCCCACTACTACCTGAGATCCTTCAACTCAGACATTTGCCTGCTGTTGAAGATAGCCAGAATCGACTCGTTCCCTGCTCTGTATGAGGCTGCCCAGCAAGCTGAGATGGATATCATTTCCATAGGCAGACTCCCGCACAGAGTACAACCGCCCATTTACCCTGACTTTCCCCGATCTCAGTACCCATCGGCTTCTGGGGCGGTGCCGTCGACTTCAGGACAGCAACCCCAGCAGCAATGGAATCCGGCGCCGGTTGTAAACCCCTACGGCCCGCCACAAATTCATTATCCGCCTCCTCCTCCTCCGCATTATCCAGCACTCCCTGCTCCCCCGCAGTATGCACAATATTCTACACCGCCTCCATTGGCTGCATTACCTCCCCCAGCTCAGTTGCCGCCTCCCGACAACGATATTCAGAATAAAATCCTCCAGGAGGTACGAGCTCTGGCCTCTGGGATATCACACCATGTCCAATGACATGACCATTCTAAAGAAGAAACAGGCCCAGATGGATCTTGTTCCAAGGAGGCCATATCCGCCCCCGGCACTGACAAAAGATCAAGCCCCAGAACGGCGAGATCAGAGGCGGCCCCCTCCAAGAAATGCTGCCATTGAAGACCAACCTGGTACTTCTGACCAGGTCAACTGGTGCACTACGTGCAATGACCCGCATTCGGAGGATGACTGCACTCTGCACCAACACTACCTCCAGACCTTGGCCGACAGCGCAATAGAGGACGAAGAACTCTATATGATCCTGGACGACGAAGGCAACTTTGCCGTTCCAGAGGAAGATCTGTTGCCGCCTCCTGCCAAGGAAAACAGAAAGTCTGCTGAAGCCGCTCCAAAGCCCTTGAAGGTATACGCCAGAAGAGATAAGGCGCAACCTGCTGGGCTACCACCTGACAAGAGGCTGTGGCCCTACACAGCCAAAGAGAAGACTCCCGCAGTCAAGCCTCCCGTAGCGAAAGCTCCCCCGGCTAAAGCTCCCGCTGCTCAGCCTCCAGCTGAAACCAAAGAACAAGCTCAGGAGAAGCTGAGATATCCGTCTCTGACCAAGAGACAGAGAGTTGAGGCCACTCAGCAGTACCGGACAAAGTACGAGCCGGCAAAAGAAGCGGAAGGAGCTAGCACTTCGGGCTACAGCATAGTAGACGAGCTGAAGAGGACCCCCGCAAGAATCAGCATGTATGATGCTCTTCTGCTCCCAGGCCAAGTTGATCTGCTGCAGGAATCTCTGAAAAGTATGAAGAATGGCAAGCAGATACAGCCTGCTGTCCTGGTTCAACCTCTGACAGTCTCAGCCATCGGGAAGAACAGACCACCTCCCTTCTATCTGTCATTACGGATGCAAGGGTACATAGTGCACAACTGTATGGTGGATTCTGGTGCTTCCACGACTGTTATGCCGAGAGCCGTCTGTGATGAGATCGGGATGGAGTACACAAGGAGCAGCCAAGGCGTGCTGCAACTGGACGACACCCTTGTCAAGACAGTCGGTGTCATTAAAGACATCCCTATTCGGCTGCACAAAGCTCTCGACATCGTGGTCATTCAAGAAGTCGTGGTTGTCGACTTGGAACCCTACTTCGGCATGTGTCTCTCCAGGGAGTTCACTGCGAAGTTGGGAGGGTATCTGTCTCTAGACTACTCACACATGGAAGTGCCCTTCAAAGGAAGGAGACTGAAGATCTACAACGAGAAGCCTTCCACCTTCCTAGTAGAGAAGATACCCGGAGAAGAGTCGCAAGACTGCATGGTTCAGCTGACGGAGGAAGAACTGGTGGTGGTAGACATGACGGAGCAAGCTCTTGAGCTGCTGCAAGTAGAAGACGAATTCTCCTTGCGGGACTTCAACGCCGTGATCGAAACTGAGCAAGGCTGCTACACCGTCGTCCAGCCTGAGAGGCTTGACAAGTCGGCCAAAAGAGAAGTAGGACCTGCACCAGAAAAGCTGTGGAAGCTTTTCTTTGACGGCGCACGATGCAAAAATGGCGCCGGTGCTGGTGTACTTTTGGTTTCCCCAACCGGGATCCAGAAGGACTACACCTACAGGCTGGCCTGGAGCTGTACCAACAACGCGGCGGAGTACGAAGCCCTGTGCTTAGGCTTGCGAAAAGCGGAGAGGCTGGGGATTAAGCATCTGCAGATCTTTGGCGACTCAGAGTTGGTGTGCCACCAGATTACGAACAAGTGCGCCTCCAAGAAGCACTATCTCAAGGCGTACCGTAATCGGGTCTGGGATCTGATGGAGTCTTTTGACTCGTTGAATGTCAAGGCTATATCACGCGAGAAAAACAAGCATGCTGACATTCTGGCGTCTGTTGGAGCCAGGTACGTTCCGGCTGATGACACTGTCCAGAAGCCGAAGCCGGTCCGTACCATTTACAGGCCTTCTATGCCTGATAAGGACACCCACTGGCAGGTGTTTGACTGTGACGAGGAGATCGTCACATTTTTGGTTAACGAAGCGTGTTCAATCGAAGGTAGAGACCCTGATGACGAGCAATATGAGGGGTTGATACAGCTGAAGAATAATCATGTCCCAAAAGGACTGATTACACTTGAGAGTCTATTTGATCAGAACGACAGAGCAATATCACATCGGATCAAAGTAGACCCGAAGCAGTACTCCGACCTGGAGCTTGAACCTGGAAAAACAATCAAGGTCGGGACAGACTGCACCACAGAGGAACTTGAGCAAATCAGAACATTGTGCCGAGAGTTCCCTGACATAGTAGCCTGGTGCTACCAGGACTTGAAGGGGTATGACAGAAATATAATCCAGCATACCATTGAGCTAGAAGATGGCGCCAAGCCATTCCGGCAGAAGCAGAGGGCTGTAAATCCGAAGATCGAGGCCATGATGAAGGCCGAGCTCCTGAAGATGCTGGAGGCCAAAATCATCTACCCCATCAAGCATTCATCCTGGGTTGCGAACTTGGTTCCCGTGAGGAAGAAGAACGGAGACATTCGTCTCTGTGTGGACTTCAGAAATCTGAATCAGGCCTCCCTCAAGGACCATTATCCGCTTCCCCAAATCGATCAGATCCTCTATATAGTTGCTGGAGCACAAAGATTCTCCCTCCTAGATGGCTTTTCTGGGTACAACCAGATCTGGGTCAAAGATGAGGACCAGCATAAGACGGCGTTCACCACCAAATGGGGAACGTTCGCCTACCAGCGCATGCCTTTCGGCTTATCCAATGCTGGCGCCACATTCCAGAGAGCCATGGACCTGGCCTTCCGAGAGCTGCTCAACAAGGTTATTGTCATCTACTTGGATGACATGACCGTATTCTCTCACAGGAGAGAGGACCATGTTCCCCACTTGCGGCAAATATTTGAGAGGTGTCGTGAATTCGGCATTTCCATAAACCCGAAGAAATCTGTCTTCGCGGTAAAAGAAGGTAAGCTGCTAGGGCATGTCATCTCCGAGAAAGGCCTAGCCGTGGACCCTGATAGAGCAGAAGCCCTCCTCCGCTTGCCCGCCCCAGTTGACAAGAAGGGGCTGCAGTCCTTCTTCGGCCAAATCAACTTCGTGCGGAAGTTCATACCGGACTTCGCACAGGTAATCAAGCCCATGGCCGAATTGCTGAAAAAGAATGCTGAATTCTTATGGACTGATGAAAGGAGGCAGGCCTTTGAGGAGATCAAAGCCCGAATTGCACAAGCTCCGGTGTTGATAAACCCGGACTACTCCAAGGACTTCATCCTGTACGCGGTGGGAGAACCCGAGAGTTACGCCGCAGTCCTGACCCAAAAGGGAGACGATGGCGAAGAGCGCCCTATAGCGTTCCTGAGCCAAGTGATTCAGCCGCATGAAGAAAAGTACAACTTTATAGAGCGGCAGGTTCACGCAGTCATGAAGTCTCTCCGAAAGTTCAGGCACTTCGTCTCCCAGAGCAAAACGATTGTCTTTGTGATACACCCGGACGTCCGAAGCTTCATCATACAAGGAGAGCCGGGTCACAAGAGAGCAGGATGGATTGCTAAAATCCAGGAGTTCGACATCGAAGTGCGGCCAACCAAGCTTATCAGAGGCCGAGCCTTGTGCCAGGAGCTGGCCCGAAGCGCAGCAGCCCAGATATCCGCTTGTAAGTGGGAGGATCCAGCAACAACCACCAACCTAGCCAACTCCTTACCCGAGGAGAGTGACTGGACAGATGACCTGGTGAAGTATTTCTGCACCGGGAGATGTCCAGACCACCTGAATGCCTCACAAAGAAGGAGGTTTCGGCTAGGTGCACTGAAATACACTCTTCGCCCCGAGGGGCTTTACTTCAAAAATATTGACGGCATCCTGTTGCGGTGCGTCAAGAAAACAGACCAGCCCAGGATCCTCGGAGAATTTCACTCTGGGATGCCTGGGGGTCACCATTCTGCAAGGCCTACGGCCTTGAAAATAATAAGAGTTGGGTACTACTGGCCCACTCTCTTCACAGACGCGCATGCGGTCTGTACAAAATGTGATCAATGCCAGAGATTTGCTGGCAGAAATAGAAAAGCACCCCTGCCCCTTCAACCGATCCAAGCCGAGACTCCGTTTCAGCAATGGGGTCTGGACTTCATCGGGGTGATTACGCCGAACTCTGCAGCTGGGCACAAGTTCATCCTTACCGCCACCGACTACTTCACGCGGTGGGCAGAGGCGATCCCCACCAAGAACGCGGACCAGGAGACGGTCATCAGGTTCCTCGAGAGCCTCATTACCCGCTTCGGGGTCCCTGAGTCAATAGTGACGGACAATGGTCCGGGGTTCGCAGGCGCTGTACTCACGGAGTACACCGGCAAATACGGCATTTATCACAAAATGTCTTCCAATTACTACCCGCAGGGGAACGGTCTTGCCGAGTCCACCAACAAAAACCTACTGAAAATCATCAGGAGGACAGTAGAGAACAACAAGAGGACTTGGCACCTACTCCTGGATCGGGCGCTGTGGGCGGACAGAATATCCTTCAAGAAATCAATCAAGACGTCCCCCTATGCGCTCGTTTACGGCAAAGAAGCAGTCCTGCCGACCCACATCGAAATTCCCGCTCTCTGGATGTTAGACGAAGAGAGAGGCAACGGGGATCCGGTAGACGCCAGACTGTGCCAATTGCTGCAGTTAGAGGAAGACAGAGAGAAAGCATACCAGGCCTTCACCAAACATGCTGAAGCAACCCAAGGCTGGTTTGCAAAAGGAGCCACCGCCCGAGTTTTCAAAATCGGGGACCTGGTGCTGAAGTGGGACTCGTTGAAGGCAAAGCCGGGCAATCACGGCAAATTTGACGCTCTCTGGGAGGGCCCTTATCAGATTGCCCGGGTGAACCAGTTCAACGCATTTGTGCTCCGGGACATGGAGGGACAGCTTCTTCCCATTCCCGTCAATGGGTTCCACCTAAAAGTTTACCGCCACTGAAGGCGCCCAAATGGGCCCTTCCTTGTACAGATTTTCCTTCTGCATTTTTAATTTTCAGAATGTATATATTTCAGCATTCAGTTTTTTTAATTTTTTAGAAAAAGCCCAAGTAAAGCTGAGGCAAAACCCGACTTCGCAGCGAAGTCGGGTAGCGCTCCTTGGACAGTGCGAAGTTCGGAACAAGGCAGCTGAAAAAGAGGAGCAAAATGACTAAGTCTAGGTGCGCAACCCGACTTCGCAGCGAAGTCGGGCTGCGCCCCCTCCGAAGGGCGCAGTTGGGAAACAGACAGCGACAAAACGGCTAAGTGTCAGACTGCGCAAGCAAATCTGGGCGAAGTCGGAGTGCGCCCATTTTTTGGGCGAAGTCCGAGTGCGCCCTGAATTTTGGGCGCAGCCCGAATAACCCACCACGGAAAACATGAAAAATTCTAAGTGTGGGCCCAGGGCGCAGTACGGCACGGTGCGAAGTTGGACTTCCTGGGCCAAAAATTCTCTCTTGTAAAGTGTGCCCAGACGGCAGCGATGACGTCAGCGGTGGCACAACGTCCAAGGAGGTTTAATGATTGCACGACTTTCAAGAATGATGCATTAAAAAAGCAAGGTGCGTTTTGGACCAACGGCTACTGGGGTGCGCTTTTCAAAAATAAACCCATGCACAGCCGCCAAAAAATCATAACGCCTCCACCAACTCCAAGTTAACCGCCCTAACTCCCTCCCTCGCGCCATTAATGTTGCAGTCGTTGTCTAGAAAAGGGGCCCTGGCGCACTCAGAAAATTCAAATCGTCCAAGCTGACTCCCTGACTGCAAAGAGCAGAGCTGACAACTCAGAAGCCGTAATTCCCGTCCCTGCTGTTTCAGAAGTTTCAGAAAGGATGGACAAGGGGAAAGCGCCCGTACAGGCGCAATCCAGCGAAGAGCGGCGCGAATCTGAAGAATCACCAGAGTCAAGCGCTCATGAGAGCGAAGCGCCTCAGGACCAGAAAAGAAAGACCCGGACAAAGAGGCGCGTAGCTGGGCGAACTCCGCCGCCACCAGTTAATCACCTGGCCGGGTACAAAGACGGCTCTTTCTCCATCAGCCTCACCAAGCTGCGGCTGAATATCGCAAAATGGGCAGACAAGGTTTCGCCCTCGCACCATGTCGGGGCTGCATATAAATCAAACCTGTATTGGTTCTTGTGCCCTCCTACCCACCAGTGCCCGGAGCTGATTGAAGCAATTGCAGAATATTACAAACCAGCTGCCCGGCAAGTCTGCGACAACAAGGGAAAAGTGTTGTTCACACTCTTCCGGGAAAGCGTCCAGCCAGCGTTTGCCCCGGGGCTTCAGTACGAGCCCGGCGCAATTGTCAGAAGGGTAAATCTTGATGAGCAGACCGGCAGATTTACGCAGACAAAGCGGATGAGAGAATTTCTTGATTCGGAGCTGAAGACTCCGCTGGCAGCCGGACAGTGGCCAACTGGCCCCATACCCCTGGATAGATTTGAAAATAAATATATCTACATCATCCTGGCGTGGGTCCTCGGCTGCGACTCTGACAAGGTGGTACGGCCGTACCAGCTGCGCGTCGTGAATGTCTCCTGCACGGAGAATTTTACGACTCTACAACGCAGAAGAGTGGAAAGCGCCCTATTTTCTTCGACTGGGCGGACTGGCTGGCGTATGCAATACATTCAAGTCTGGTTAGGCTGCAGCAGAAGCAGACAAAAGATTTCCGGTTTTGTTCCTTCCTCGCCTGGCTGTGCCTATATCACATGCACTACCGGATGAATGTTCCCGACTTGAAGAAAATAAATGAAAAAGGAGAACCGCTGCCCGTGTATGAATGGACCGAGATTCTGTACAGAAAAGGATCGTTCTATGAATTTAATCTTAAGTTTCTGTGCATGGTCATGGGGTTGTTCAACCGTAAGGCGTCTCGCCCACCGGAGGTCATGACAAAATACCTGTGGAAGAATGAGTACGGGGACACCTTCCGGTTGACTCAAGGCATCATAGTCAGAATCTACGGATTCAAGGGGCAGCCGTTCCTGCTGCCCTACTTCTGCACTGACCACCAGTTCGGGATGGAAATTGCGCGGCAGATGGACTATGTTGAAGAAGAGTTCGGCCAAGGCAAAAAGAAGGGCCATATATTTCAGTATCCCATTACCTGGGCGAATACCCAAGTGTACGAAATCGGACAGCATGTCTACCTCGAGCGGGAACTCATTGATATGGGTCTAATAATGCTGCCGCAGCGCTGGAAATACGACCCAATTGGGGTCAGAGGAAAATTCACGCACATCTGTCCCCGAGCTGAGATCATGCAAGAAAGAAGGAACAGGACAGGTGCAGACCTGGAATGGCACATCGAGCAGATGCAATCATGGCCTCCATGGCATGAGTTCTACTGCGAAGAGGTAGCGTACGATCCAGAGCGAAACCCGGATCACCGGTTGGAGTCTGCGGGCTTCAGAAAATTCCTCGCCAAGGTGGCACCCCTCAACTGGCATAAAGACAAAATTATTGAATGCTGGAAGATGAGGTGTCGCACACAGCACGATAAATCCAACCGGAGGAATCTGGCCGTGGATGACGAATTTTCGGCCCTATATGACCAGCACGCTGCCACGTGGCGGCCCTTCGAATTTCGAAATTGCGTCCCCCGAGGCGCTAAGAAAAGGTATATAAGAAGGCCCCCGTCCCAGCAATCATCAACTCCGGCGACTTCCAGCGCGACTCCGGTGAGCAGTCAAGTGGGCCCGATGCAGCCTGTAGCTTCCGAGGCGGTGCCCGAAAAGGCGCAAGATTCAGAGAAGTCAACCCCAGAGGTGGCCCCTCAAACAGAAAAAGTGCCCGCGCTGCCAGCTAGCAGACCGAGCGCGGCGGGCATCCTTCCAGCCAGACCCAGGTACAAGTTTACCGTGGGGACGTCAACGCCTGCCGCCCCGACCTTATCTCCTTCCTCTGGACCAGCCACAACGCCAGAAGAAAAGAAGAGGAAGAGAGTTGAAAGGGCCAAACGGCCTAAGGAGCCGGTACAGCAGACAGCCGCGGCACAAACAGGGGCAGCAGCGCCAGAGATTGTCTCTTTGGACAGCCCTGAACCGGAGGCAGACACTCGGGCTGCAAGCGCCCCTCCAACAGCGGCTCAGGCGGAGCCCGCAGGTACGTCCACTGCACCTCTTCCCCAAGTCCCAGTCAGCCTTGCCAAAGCTCCCTCTCCCATTTCATCAGGGCAAGCCATAGCCGCGTCTTCCTCTTCCCAAGCTACCCAGCCCTCTAGCGGCCCACATTCCTTTGACCAGTTTGCTCAGGATCCTAACGCCTTCCAATCACTGAGTCAAACCCTAGAACCCTCTCCCGCAGCCAGTGCTGAAGTTGCTCCTTCACCGCCGCGCTCCTCACCCCAGCCGTCCAAAACCCTACCAGCACCATCCACTCAGCCGCCCGTTTCCCCTAGGACCCGGTCGCCCTCAAAAGCGGCCACTCCTTCTGGAATACCTCCCGCGTCACTGTTTGCGGGAAAAATGCCGCGGCAAAATCCAATGCTGGAGGATCTGGACTTCATGGGCGAACTACAGAGCGCCGATGACCTGCCTTTGGCAGTAAGCGCCTCAGGATGTTCCGCCTCCTTTCTCCAGGGCGTGAAACGAAGGAGAGCCGAAGAGATAGCTGCCCCGGTAAAACGCACGAAGTTCGACCTAGACAGGAGAGTGCTGACAACCGAGAAATTGATCCCGAAAGTAAAGAAGCCTCTCCGGGAGATGACTGAGGCGGACTACGAGCATCGGAGGAAGGAGAAAAGCTTTGATGACATCAACGAGGAATACGAAATTCATGGTATTCGTCGTAGGACAGACAATCTCCTTGTCAAGCATCTTGAGACCCAGGAAGCGCTGTTCCAGATGCAGAATAACACAAGGCAGCTAGAGGAGGACCTAGCTAGGGCCACCGCGCAGCTAGGGTCAGCACAACAGGAGATAGATGAGCTTAAGGCTCAGCTGGCCGCCTCTCAGCAGGAGGCCACAGCACAGAGACAGACAGCCGAGCTGCTGTCAGAAGAGAAAAGAGTTGCGCTGGAGCAGGTTTCGCAGCTTCAAGATTCGCTGAAACAGGCGCAGTCGCGGCTTGCAGAGAAAACATCACAAGCGGCGGTCTTTTCAAAGAGCAAAGCCAAGGAGATGCGGGCTAGTCTGCTGCAAGGTTGCAAGCCCAACCTTGTCAAGTCCTTGTCAGTTCTGGACTTCGTGTCCAGGATTGAAGAAGTATCTGCCCAGGGAAAGCCTGTGGTAGAGGAGGCCGAACACCAGGCGAGGCAATGGCTAGACCTGGCTATGAAACTTGAGCAGTTTGAGCGCAAAGGCCTCCAATTTGCCCCTATGTCCCAACTTGCCTCAGAGTGGGCAGATGCAAGGGTAACCTTGCATATTTATTTTGATAAGACAGAGAAAATTAGAACGGTCAGGAGGACGCTGGACGCCCTAGAACATGAAAGGAACATTCTCCTGGCCCCCTTTCACACTCTGTCCGAGCACGGGTGCCCGAGCTTCGTCAAGGATGGCGAATTTCTGACCCTGGACCAGGTCAAGCAGAATTGGTTGTCTTTTGAGGCAGACACAACGGAGATTGATAGTTGGGCAGAGCCGATTCAAGAAGCTCAGGTCACCCAGATGGTGTCGAAGTACTGTAAAATCAACTCCTCCCTAAAGGAATTGGGAAGAAGATATAACACCATCGACCTGCACGCAGTTGCTGCATTCCACGCAGCACTGAGAGAAGTCAACGACCTTGGGCCCTTCCAAGCAGCAGTCTGGGACCAAGCCAAGGCTGCATACCAACGCATCAGCGAGTGGGAGGCTGACAGTGGAGAGCATTCAGGTTCAAAAGGAGAAACCGAGGAGGCAACTGCCGGAAGTGATCCTGAAGAAGAACAGTTGCCCGGAATGAAGCGGTCAGAGCAGCAGAAAGCAGGGGAAGGAAGTTCCTCTGCACCCAATGGATAAAGGCATGGTTCTTTGCGTCGAGGCGAGCTCGACACCCCGCGAGCCGCCAGGAATGTTGCCACATTTGGCACGGGGTGCCATGTTTTCAGTTTTTGTAAGTGACCTGCTCTTTTCCTTCCTTCCTCTCTTTCCCTTTCTTCATTTCTCCCTTTCTCCCTCTTCCTTGCAGTTTAATTCCTC
Source organism: Wollemia nobilis (assembly GCA_028583015.1). Classification (NCBI taxonomy): domain Eukaryota; kingdom Viridiplantae; phylum Streptophyta; class Pinopsida; order Araucariales; family Araucariaceae; genus Wollemia; species Wollemia nobilis. The sequence continues at coordinate 3,383,576 of JAQPPZ010006183.1, read as the reverse complement.
CCTCTTCCCTTTGAACTTCCCCCAGCAAAGTTTCCAACAAGTGTTTCCTAAAAATGGCTAAGTGTCAGGGCGCAACCCGACTTCGCAGCGAAGTCGGAGTGCGCCCTCCAGTTGGAGCGCAGTAGGGAATGCGAAGTGCGCAGCGACAGGAAACGAGCAAAATTTGACTAAGTGTCAGGGCGCAACCCGACTTCGCGCGAAGTCGGGGTGCGCCCTTCTTCCCGGCGCACTTGGAGAGCAAGTGTGGCAAAAATCAGCTAAGTGTTGGGCGCAACCCGACTTCGCAGCGAAGTCGGGGTGCGCCCCTTTTGGTGCGCAGTCCGAATGACAGAGAAAACAGCAAAGTGCCGGTGCGCAACCCGACTTCGCAGCGAAGTCGGGGTGCGCCCTCTGACCGGTGCGCAGTTGGGCAAGCAAACCCAGAAATTGACTAAGGCACAGAGGCCTCCCCAACTGCGTTGTTTTCCGTCTGCGCAACCCGACAGCGCTCTGATCCTGGGCGAAGTTGGATAAACTGCCTTTCAAGGCAGCATGTGTCACTCATCCGCATCCGACAAGTGTCCAACTTCGGGATTCGAGCCAAGACATGACCGGAAAAGGACAAAGCATGGACTGCACTATCTACGCCAGCTGCCATCATTTAAGGCTGATGTGAAGTTCCATCCGCCACAGCTACCCGCACTCCTGCTGACCAAAGGTTTGACCCGACACACCGCCACGTAGCTGTACAGCTTTCAGGGAGACCATGCCGCAAGTACAGTCCTACCCGACAGAAGTCAGCATCAGCAGCTCCTTGGCCGCTTTTGTCAGCTATTGTCTGGCCCGGGACTTTGTGCCCGTGATTGTAATCGGGGGGAACTTGAGGCTATAAATAGCCATGCAATTTCATTGTAAAAGGGGGAAGGGGAATATACTGCTAGGGAACCATTGTAGTTGTGTGTTTGCCTCTAATACAAAGCATATACTTGGCTCTGCTTACTGTCTTTTATCTTGTATGCTGCCTCTCCTTGTCATTTCTGCCTCATGTTTCTTGTATCATTGCTTATCGTTGTACTGAACTCTGGACTCTGGTATTTGATGATCAAGTATTCCCGGAATGCATAGATAGAGGATACATAGGATGAATGATAGCTGTAGTTTCAATGTGTGTTTTGTATATGAATGTTGTTAGTAGTGGTGATTGATCGTTGTCGTGCTGCTTATTCCCCCCACCCAACTCCAATCACATTTGGATTCTCTTTCCGCACTTTTATCTCTTTCCCTGCACTCTTATCCTAAAACACTAAAACCCCACAGGAAGCCGGCCTTCTCCGGAGATTGGCACGGAAGGCATTCCTTCCTTCCGGCCTTTCAATCTGGTGGGCGAATCTGGGCACATTATACCAAATCCTTTCCTCATGGCAGATTCGTAACCAACAGTGACTTCTTGGAGCGCCTCGCTTGAAGCGACCAATGCGCCCTCCTTCCTAGAGCACCCCCCTTAGATCAACTTCCTAGAGCGCCCCACTCATTGCGACATCCTGTGCGCCTCGCTCTAGTTCGTATGTATATTTTTGATCTTGTGGATAAGGACGATGAGCCTACATGAAATTTTGAACTACTAGTCCAAAAATAGATTAGGGTTTTATTTTTCAAGTATAAATAAGAGAATGATTCTCATTGTAAGGGTCCTTTGGCTACCCAACATACTAGAGCTACTCTCTGAAGATCATTGTACTCAACACTTTGAGATCAATAAAACAAAGAAATGTTCTTGACATTCATGAATGATTGTGCCTTTGACCTATAATTTTTGAATGTGTGGAACTAGCAACTGTGTTCTTTTTCCCTCGGTTAGTCATTTTTTTGTGATATGGTCAATTACTTTGGAGATTTGATCAGAGTGAAGTTATTCAGTATCTATTGGAATTGCTGATTGGAGCAACCCTGAACCTTGCTATGGCTTCGGTCTTATTTCTGTTTTCTTGTTTTCTTTCTCTTATCCTTTTCCTCACGAAGTAGATTCGATTTACTTTTCATGCACGTAGATTAGATTTTATTTTCTATACAATTATATTAGTTTTCTTCTTATGTTTTCAGCAAGGTTAAAAAAGAATCGACCCAAGATCCGAGGTTGGGGAGAATAAAACCCTTCCCATCCATTTGTTGTATTGCGGTCATTGTTGCAAATCGCACTTGATGGTTTCGACGTTTAACATTTCCCTAAAAGACAAGTCAATCTAAGCACAATGTTTTAGACTCATAATTGCAAAGAAATTGAAAAGGAGTATCTCAACCCTACCATGATATAGAACTCGATTTATGTTAAGATCTCTTCCACAATGCATGACCAATTCTGGACATGGCATTATGTCCAAAACCATAGTAGCTTCCAAAAACCAAAGTTGGTCTTTTGTCTTTTATGCTCACTAAGGTCCATCTAGTCCTAAATTAAAAGATTTTATTTGTTGCAAACTGCATCTCTTGTACCACTATAGGCATTTTCATGTTGTTGGAGTAAACCGTGCTCCTATGTATGTCACTAGTGGACATTATTATGCACATACATTAGGTTTTGTATTAATGAGGTTATGAACTAGTAAAGGTCAATAATAAAATAAACCAAAAGTGGTTCAACCACCTTGTACAGGACTTCTCCTTCCATAAAGGAGGTCTTCCTAAGATTATGTAATCAATCGAAAGAGTTATCAACGTTTTATCTTTTCACATTTTTTTTGTTTGCTTCCCTTTAAGTTGTGCCATCTTATCCAAGTCTTGCTTCTTGAAAACAAAGTGCTTGGAATGAAGTGAATTTCTCAAGATAGTTTTGTAAATGACAATTTCTAAGGATTTCTAACGTAACTTCTTAATTGTGAATTTTAGTTGTATTTTCTTTGCTCATGTTATAATGAATTCCTAATTACTTGTAATGGGTGCACATTTGATGTGCCTTGTTATACATTGCTTGGGTTATAGGATTTCCTTGTCAATGAAGTGGTAAATGTATGAGAGGATGCTAATCCCCAAAGGTCATTTGGATCTTGGAATCCCTTATTTGTATTTGGTCATGCCATAGTAGCAAAACTCGGACTCGGAAAGTTCGACTCGGGAGTCGGACTCGGGACTCGGCAAAAAAACTTGGCAAGACTCGGTAAAAACTCGGGAAAAAGAAAAAATGAAAAAATACAAATTTTTATTGAAAAAATAAGTTTTTTCATGCATATTACTTATTAGTATATTCTAACACACTTACTTAACATTCAACATTATACAAATAAGAAATTAACAAGAGGAAGGAGCATATTTTAATAGCAAGCTAATAATTTTGTTTTATAATTTTTTTTTGGATACATAGGGAGTTGGTTACATCCACACTATTTTTTAGTAACTGCCAAGTGCAAGGTTCAAACTACAGGGGCTGCCCCCAAAAAGCCTATGCCACCTCATTATTTTATAACCCGGTATGAAGAGGACCACCGGTCACTCGAGATTCATACCATCGTTGTCGGTCTAGCGTGCACTCAGAGGATTCGGAACAGACTATGACCTTTGCAGGCATGACCACTTTGGTTTATAAAATTATAAATAAATAATATAATGATAAAATAAAACTTAATATGTAAAGTTCAAAAACATTATTAACATTTTACAAAACATTAAATAATAATAAAAACTTTAAATAATAATAAACATTACTGTATGACGGAATCACCCTAACTTAGTCCCATGTTTAATAAATAAAATATTCAAATACCATGTTCAATAGAGAAACCATGGGATGGAATCACCCTAACTTAGTCCACCATGTTTAATAAATAAAATATTCAAATACCATGGTTAATTATAATCGGTGGGTTGTCTAGATTCGATTTCCTAGATGGTTGGTTTGGATCTATTAACTTTACTTTTAATAAAAGGTTCCTAAGAAAAAAAAATTGAAAATTAAATTCTTCAAATATTAATAAAGCTAATATTTAATCCTAGCCATTTTTTCGGTTTTAGAATGGGACGCCGTTTTTGTAAACTACTTACCAAAATTCAAGGTAGAAGCAACATTCATTATTTTGGGGGAGCTTCGTGCGTAGCAATTGTTTCGTTGGCGGTCGAGGGTTTCAGAGCGAAATAAATTATTGTTTTTAATTTTTTTTCCATTGCGGCATGGTGGTGTGTATTGGCTGCAATGGCGACGGTGGCAGTGACGACGATGGGAGAGGGTGCATTGAAGGAGAGAAAAGAATGGAAGAAAATGAAGGTGCAAAAACTGCGCAACAAACTTTCCAGAAGAGGTCTCAGCATTGGCGACCTCAAGCCTTCCTTGATCAAACGCCTCCAAAAACCATGACAATCTCCGCCCGAATCGCCACACCCCACAGGACATGCATATGTGCATTCTAAAGCGATTCCCATTCCCAAACAAGACGTGGATGATGTATCCATCGACGAAAGATATATTTGTATTAAAATAAATTATAATTGAGGGATAAGCATTCTGAAATTTTGAGAAGCAAAATTACACATTCTCTCATTAATATAATAAACAAATATTTCAGCGTCTTGTTCATGATTGCGCATTGGCCAACGTGGATGCTTAAGTCGTGGAGCATCATCAACACTTAACTGCCCTAGACGTAATTTTTTTTTTTTTTTTAACTCCTATTTTTTTTGGGCCAACTGAGTCCTGACGTCGGGACTCGAGAGTTCGTGCCGGGCTCGGACTCGGCCGGACTCGAGTCCAAAAAAAAAAAAGGAGCCGGAGTGGGCTCGGCACGGCTAAGTCCACTTGGACTCTGACTCGGTCGAGTACTCGGGAGTCCAAAAGAGTCTGACTACTATGGGTCATGCTATAGGTGCCTGGTGAAATTTGCACAATGCTAAAACTAAAAATAAATAAATAAAAATGCCATATGTAGAAGCACAATGTTGTAATTGGTAGAACAACAAATTTCTTTAATTCTATATTGGGACTTGGTAGAAGTCAGCCATAAAACATGAGATATTGCGAATAAACTAAGGACTAGAATGATTCAAACTTCAAGATTCCACATTTCCATTGATTGTAAATGTGGACACTTGCACATCTCCTTCATATATAGACACTTGCACGTTTCCTTCACATGCGACCACTTGCGTGTTTGGTTGCGCATCTGCTTCACGCATTGGTCCTTTGTTAGCATCAACAAAAAGTTTTCATCTTCTTTTGTTGCAATCTCCAATCCTCTCTTCTCTCGAGGGAGATATGTTTTTTGTCAACTGCACTGTAATCATACCATTGTTTTCATTTTGTACAGTCTCAAGTGCAATGGTTCCATGTCACTAACTACAAAGTACAAACCCACTTCGAATAGGCAACAATGCCAAAATGTAGAATTGAAACACAACACATTGCAATATAATTCCGTTACCACTTATATAAACAAAAGTATGTAATGGAAATAACATACAGATACAAATGGATACATTGTGCACGTAGCATGTATCTTGTAGAACAAGTATCTGCAATACATAATACTTCGATGAACAATCTACCAACAAGCAACTCTAACCAACAATACACTTTGACCAGCACTCTTGCATCTCTCACATAGATGCGTACTTATAATGAGACCAATAGGTAGTTGGTATCTACCTCTAAACTACCCGTTAACATAAAACATTAAAATTATCCCATTACATTATTACAAACACTTTGCCATGTGTCTTGTTACAAACACTTTTGTGCACATATTTGTGCGTCTATTTATACTCTCAAAAATGCATTCATGTAGATGTGTCAAATTGTTTGCCTACAAGTAGTAACCAACAAAGTTATACTAGAACAAGCTAAACTACTGTAAAGTAACTGCAGTAAATCACACTATAGTTAAGCCATTGTAGGACATTAGATAACATCCTTAATTGTTGGACCAAAGTTCATCCTTTGCATAAGAGGATAGACACAATGGGTGTTCAACCATATTATAATGCCAATACTTGACAAGAACAAGAACTTTTGCCAAGAATTATTAGTGAATTCTAGAAATACCAGCCATTTCTAGCTAGGCCAATCATTGACGTTTGAGGGTATTAGGTGTGGATCATCTTTGCACCCCCAAAGATATCAATAGCATTTGGTTTGCTATGGATGGTGAGCTAGTGGTAAAGCGATGAGCATTGTTTTTGCCATGATTTCAGCTCCTCAAAACTAGTAAACATTTGGGTTTTTGTGGACCTATGTGGCATTTGCAGAGTACATTTGAGGTATAAATGATGATTTTGGTGATTGATTAGGTATAATGTGTTTTCCTCATTTTTAGAATTTCATGTCAAATTTTCACGACTTTGATATGATTCTTTGCATTATGGGCTATAAAGATGGAATTAGACTACATTATGTCTAGCAGACATTTGAAGGGATTGTCAGTGTACAACATAGTTGGAAAATTCGCAACTCGACAAAAACTCAACTCTCCAATGTTGGAGAGTTTTTTGTCAACTCGGGAAAACAAGGTAAAGAAAAAATCAAACAAAATAATCTAATAAAAAAAAATTTAAACAGAATTTAGAGAGCCAGAATCTTGCTTTTCTATTGGATTTTCATAAAAAAGATTTCAATTATGATTCATGATCATAAAAAACCAACAAAATAGTAAAATACAACAACCTAAGCTAGGTCTTGAGCCCATAAACACCATACTGTGGCTCATGAATGAATGACAATAGAGATATTGGGTTATTCATGATAAGAAGCTCCAACCTTATGACCCAATACTATAATACTTGCATCCTAAATCCAAAGAACTTCAGCTAATTTAATAACCTTTATTGTTTATGACATATGTGTTGAATTATTTCAAAGCTTTTTCAATATTTAGGTAAGAGTACTTTGTATATGGTTAGTTTCCAAGTTTGTTTAATTAAAACAATTTAAAAAATGAACATCATTTTTCATTTGTTAGGTGAACTTCTCATGGATTTATTAAGTATTGTTCAATGCTAAGTAGTTCCTTGATCACCACACTCAACAAAAATCATAGAAGACTTTGACTAAATTTAAGAATAGTAGTGTTTTCATTGATTCAAACCTCAATCCATTGTTTATGTAGTTGTAGCTTTCTTGAAAATAATCAATTAATATTACAAATAGAAAAATTCAAAGCCTATTCATGAAAATGTTTGCATTCTAGTCTATATATGTGAATTTTTCTGTGTTTTTCTTGAGAAATCGACGAGATTTTGGCAAGAAAATAGCCGAGAAATTGCCGATTTCTTGGCGCAAATAAATTAAAAAAAAAATCGCCATGCTGAAATTCTCACTAGAAAATCAGGTTCTCGCAAGAAGTTGGCGAGTTTTCCAACTAGGGTGGACAGTTGTACTTGTCAACATGGATGAAGGCTTGTTTACTCAATCAAATGGACATGAATGAGGGGGCTTGAATCAATCAAAAGAATTCATTTGTGTCATCAATCAAGCGAAGAGGTTGAACAACTACAAGCAAGAAACTTCTGATGCTAAACTTGAAATCTCAAGAATGGTCGGTAAGTCAAGGTAGAGACTTTTATTGCAGTTTGCACAAGAGAACAAAGGGGCAACTGAAATGGCTGATGTGGAAGCTAAGATTTTTTCATAGATCTTGAGATTCATTTGAAGAAAAGGGAAGGAATATAAGATCAATCGCTATCTATACCTCCATTGCTTAATTTGGAGTCAAAACAAGCAATTGAAACCAAGTGATGTATGATTGAATAGATGGACTTTCATTTGAATTGTGTATTTGAATGTGAAATTCTTATGTTACGCAAAACAAGCGAGAAACATATGCATTATATGAAGCAATTCCAAAGAGACGACAACCTTCCAATGAGATTGGAGGGATAACACATAACCTGTCCACAAGCCTTTTTCAAGCTCTGTGAAGGGTAGCAAAAGAGAATTCAAAGCATATCCATATATCTTGTCTCTTGGAAATCCAAGCAAGGGAGCACACAAGCATAAGGGCAAAACAAGAATGTATGCAAAGGAATTTTTCAAGTCTCCTTATATTCTCATTGTAAAAGAAGATGTCCATCCATGCCTAGGTGGAAAGAGTAACCTTTGTGTTACCATGTCTTGGAGGAGGTATGATATCAACAAATGGTTGAAGCACTCTAGCAAGAAAACCAAGGAAATATCATTGTCGACCGAACAATAGAAAGAAACTTCTTCCAAGGGTCATTGCAGCCATATGCATGCTTATGTGGCTTGAGGCAATCACACATGACTAAAATGTTGCAAGGAAAATTGCAGCCATACCCACCATCATGCGGCTTGAATTATTGACATGATGCGTACAAAGAGCAATGCAAAAAAGAGGTTGATTTTACAGTGATACATCAACATATAGAGTATCCAAAACAACATGAATTAGATAGGACAGCTGATTTCTACATCCAGAAAGGGCTGTCGTGTAAGTTATCTGTACCTTCAGTGTATCGTGGAAATGGTCTCATGAAATATCCATTCTTTTAAAAGTAGATGATTATTTTGGGGTTGGGAAAATAAATATTTACTTGTAGCAATATGCCTATTGGTTGTGATGAAAGGTTCGTTTACGGGTGTACCCTATGTAGCACATGCAAGATGAATAATAGGAAATTAAGATTGAACACACCAATCATTGATTCTTAATCGGCCATGGGATACTAACTTCCTGGACTTTCCAGGCAGTTTGCCCAAGACCAAGCAAGGTTGTGATTCCTTCTTCATAGTGTTATATTGATGTATTTATTACATGCAGGAAACACATAGAAGAAACATGAAACCATATGGTGTATAGATGCGCTTTGGGTGCCTAAAGATTTTGTTTCCAAGGACAATGCAAGGGTTTTGGAGCAGCTCTCGGACACCTTGTTGAAAATGCAGGACACCAAATTCAAGTGTACCACCATATTCAATCCACAAGCAAAAGGCTAATTCAAGATATCCAACCGAACACTAGTGCTCATATTGAGAGGGCATAATCAGGACAATCTAAGGTTATATACATATTCTTTATACATATTGACTGAATTTTTCTAATTTTCAATTTTTGAGTATTGATGTGAATAAGTATGTAGCACTAAAACTATTGTCTAGAAAAGAGGACTGCAATGACTAAGAGCATTTGATGATCACTTAGGCAATTGCTCTAAATTATGAAAGACATCATAATACCATCTAAGGACTGTTTAATGCTTACAAGGAAGAGATTGTTGTCAGTGGGTAAGAACAACCTTGTAATTTGTGCTGGAGGAGGATAAATGCGAGGCACAGTGATGTTTTGATGAAATAGACTAGCAAAGGAGATTATGAAATTGGTGGGGATGGTAATACATTGGCAGTGATGGTAATGCATCTCTAAGGGACATTTATTTTGTTATGAAGTCACTTATAGTTTTTCACCTTGTCAAGAGCCAGTCTATTGTCCTTTACTTCATTGGCCTAGTAGGGATGTAAGAGTGAATGTAGTCCTTTATTTCTCAACAGGGTTATAAGAAATTGTTAGTAGTCCTTTCCTCTATTAGCTTAGGAAGGGCAGAAGAGCATGCTAGTGGTCATTGTTGGATTATCAGGATGTAAGAGACCATTGTGACTGACAAGATGTAAGAGCATAGCTGTTGCTCGATTGGCCTGCTGATGTAGGATCTCCCTAATGTTCTTTTACTCTATTGGCATGATAAGGATGTACTGCTGTTGATGGTCCTTTCACTCTATTTGCTTGAAAAGAACAGTAAGTGTCTACTTGTGGCTCCACACTTACTTGCTCTGCATGGTAGTAAATCTTGTTGATGTCTAATTTACTGTAGTAACATCATCTTATTTTAATAAGGAATGGTTGGTTATGATGTGTTGGTTAGAATCCCAAATTAGTGAGCTCAATATGAATGAATGTTAAGGTACTTGTCTACAATTGAGTTTGGTGTTGGTTTGACTATGCTACTCCTTGTAGGTTTATTTCTTGAGTAATATTACTTTGGAATGTTTCCATGTTCTCCTGCTTGTTATTTTCACTATGTGCATATGTAGATGCATGGAAAATGGTGCATAACGAATGGGTATTCAAGGTTTCAATTGTTTGAAAATAGCTTGGAAAATGCAAAGTGCAAGGTTTGTTGGCTTTTGATCACAAGGCCTTATGACCAGTTAATTTGCATAGAATTTGAGCAAGATCACAATGTTAGGCAGAGTTTAGATGAATATAACTTCTAAGAAATGCATTGCCCTGCATTGAAAGGAAAATAAAGACTTGTGTTTGTCAAGACCATCAATGTTGTGAGGCAGCCTTCTATGCACTTTTGTTTGCTTAACCTTTTTCCTTAGGTTACAGAGATCACAATCTACAAAACTATAACTTCTCTTGATTTTGAGGATAGGACTTGCTATTCTAACCACTTTTCTTGTCATTTTGACTCTGGAATTAAAGCATTATTCATTTATATGACTACTAATCCTAAGATGATATATTTGAAAGCATAAAAGTACATTCATTATTTTTCTCACACTAATGACAGGCACTTGGGATACAAGAAACACCTATAGAAGTATTCGTTACCCAGACCTTTTATTTTTACCTCCAAATTTTCCCTATTTATGTAAAATATTCTTAGCTTTTTGCTATGGAAGTTGCTTAGTAGATTGAACCTACAGTTCAAAGATTGAGAATCATCTTTCCTCACACAAAATTCTTTGCAAACTTGCTCTTTTGTTTGTTATGTCACTATGTGACCTTCAATTTATAAAGGGGTAGAAATAACACTTGATAATTGATATAATTTGGCATGCCAATTGTGACAACATTTATGATGAGCTTTAAGAAAGAAGACGTAGCAATTACTAAAATAACCTTTTGATAACTTTTTGACATATTTATTCTTATGCTTCCTAGGGTTCGATCGAAGCACTGTAATCTCAAGGGTAGCTAAACACTCAACAATTTAAACATGTGCATCAGATTTATCATCCTTGGAATAACTTTAATCATCAAGGTTTTGTTTGTGAAATCATCCCCATTTTTAAAACATTCATATTTTTATTACTGAACTGCCAAGTATTGCATCAATCTTTTGCAAGTCATTTCAAAGGTAATGCGTTATAGAACTTATCATGTTAATGACAGAAGTTAATAACTTCTATATGTTGCAAATGGAGATGTTTCTTTCTTTGCTGTCAATATCTAGTTTCTACTCATTTTTAGGTGCACACGCCCATTGTTCTATGGAACATAGTGAGATAAGATAAGATAATTCTATTAATGGTCAAACTAGGCCAATGGGATTCATCGGAAAGAGCTGTTACAAAAAATTACAAATAAAGTAAGACAAATGAGTGAGAGCTCATTTTTTTGACTTTATTTTAATTCAATTTAATCAAATATATTTTGCAGGTTTAAAATTTTACTTTTCTTTTTAAATTCTCCATATGGACATTTAATTTTGTTTTGTATTATATTCTGCATGCAGGCTCTTGCTCGATATACTAGAAGGGAATATGCATGTCTAGCTCTAACAGGTATTTCAATTATATATATATATATATATATATATATATATATATATTATAAGAGAAGTTTTGGTAGTTTGACATTGATTTTTTGTTCACAGGAGGTGAGATTATTTTTATTTGGAATCTTTAAGCATCCTTTTATTAACATTTTTCTCCCCTCCAAATGTCTTACCATTCTCCTATGAGATATGGCACCTAACTTGTTTTACAATAGAAGCAAGGAAGAAATTCTACAAGGTTTGAAAACTCGAACTCCGAATGTCTGGAGTTTTTTTGGGGAATTAGAAGCTTGCAAAATGATTGCCGTAGTATTTTTTATTCTACTCAGCCTATGTCTTCTTGTACTACCATGCCCTTATATAGTATCTTTATAGATGCAGTGAACTATTAAAGGTGACAATTATAAACTGCATCTAACCATTTGTTTGATCATGATAGATGGTGAAAATGACTAATTACTACAGGCCAACATCGTGAAAGGAAAAATAACAGGAGACTGGTTAACATATTTGCTTGATGGCCACCGAATACTCTAGTCATTTGTTGCTTGATTTCCTCTATACTGCATGGTTGTTGCTGAATCAATTTGATGTCTGCATTTTCTTTGGAGGCCATCTGTGAGTGTCTATCCAGCAGCGTGTCCACATTAATTTTGCACAAAATATTGTATTCAATCAATTTCTTTGTTTCTTACATCCATTAAATATTTGTCAAGCTGATTCTTCCTATCATTGAAATCCATAGATTTTGGGTGTGGCTCCTACGTGTTATAGTAGTTGTCTCTGTCCATGAGACAAAAGGAAAGTGCAAGGAGAAGACAAAGATTATTTTACAATGGAGATCACTTTGATGTAATCAAAGACAATGGACGTATTAGAGGAAAACGAGGAGATATCCAGTCTAAGTATCTACAATGCAACTCCTCTTGAATAGATAAGAACCCTCAGAAGGGAAGAAAAAATACTTTCTGTAGGCAGAATTGAATTTTACGAACAAGGAAAATGTAGAGCATGGTTAATGCATCACCATTGCATATATCCCATAATAGGAAATATAATTTATAAACGAATATCATTTATCCTTTTTATACAATGTCTGAGTAAATGTTTGGTTACAAGAATATTGTCACCTTGATAGTTGTGGCTAACCACTTCACCTTACTCTATTTCTTCCTATATTTATGCAATGTTGCATTGCTGTGAGTTGTTCACAGTTGTCTATCATTTGTCTATTGCCAAAACATATGCGAGTCAGGCTTGCATGTAGACCTAAGGGAGAACTATTTGAGTGATATAGCTTCTCCATTTTGTTCTGTTCTATAATCATGTGTTTATTCTTGCAGATATTATTTGCTGCTGTAAATATTCTTCTAATATTCTTGTTGTAAATGATTGCATGCCTACAGTTTTGGCATGGCTTTTGTGTTGATTCCACTCTCTTTTCCAAACCTTAGAATATTGACATCATCTACTATCTTCACTAGTATGCAAGCCATAGCAGCCCATAGTTTTCTCTTTGTGTTATCATGAAAATTTGAACAGAAAGAGGAAAATGAAAAATGAGGGAAAAGAGAGATTGATAGGATGCAAAGCAATGCCATGAAGCTAATCAAAGATATGAAGACAAGTTCGTGGCATATTCGGACCTCCATTGCATCTTGCCATGCATGCACATAGGTTCCAATTAACCGAGGGAATATAGATTTGTGGTCAACTTGCCAAGGTGCTTTGCATGCTGCTACATAGCTTACAAAATGCCACGAAAAGCATCAGCAAAAAGCAGAACAATGTGTGAGGGAACTTTAGGCAGATGAGTTGGTCTGCATGAGCACCCACATGATCATGAATGATTGATGTGAATGGTCATGAACATCAGCAATGAGGCAGTGATGAGTCATGCATATGTGATGTAAATAGTCATGTCATAGGTTGAGTGTTGATGTTATTTTATCTTATGTAATAAATAATGATAAATGCGGTTAAGTAGGTATGGCAGGTGCCAAACACCTACCTTTCCCTCTGATAGTTATACGTACACCCATCTACCTTGGTCAAGAGATGGAGCTGTCTGGTCTGTGTGTGGCCTTTCTGTCCTGAGTAGCCTAACGGTGGAGACTTTGGAATTTTAAATAGAGGTCCAATGTTCAAATCCTGTGGGAGTAGGGTTGTACACCATGCTTCGGTAACAAGAGTATGGTTAGATAGTCATATTTTAGGTAAACAACATCCTCTTTGAGGGTCGCCTCATTTGAACTATAGCCTTGTGGACGTTAAAAACTACTTTACCCTTTTAACCTTTAGCAGGGAGTAAGTAGTTGGTTGTCATATGATGATTGAGGTATGCTGACCGTCTGTGTAGTGTATGCTCTACTAGACCATAATGTATTTCAAATGATTGGAATGTGAAGGATACATTTGTGTGCTGGATATTTACATGTATTTGTGAGTTCTTCCCATTGTGTTGTCTTTCTTATATAATGGAATTGTATTGTAGTGTGTACATTGTATAGATATTTGTGTGACTGGAACACTCACACTCTACAGGAATTCTATCTCTTGATATCAGCTAAGGAAAGAACAAGAGGGAGAGAAATATGTAGAGCACTGTTGAAGCAATTAATGCTTTTTCACTTCATAGCTCATAAAAGTTGGTCAGTACCACTCAGAGAAAACTCCAGAGAAGACTATCACTGCTACAAGGTCCAACAGGTTAGCAAAGAAACAAACGATGCAACAAATTTTGTTAATGATTACTGTGGTGTCAAAGGGAGTCTTGGAGAAGACTGCACATACCAAAGTAAGATTGTGGTCAAGACAGTACAATGGGAGTATTAGTTTTGAGAAACTTGATCTCTGAGAGCATGACATCAGTGATAGGCCAGTGGACAGAAGCCAGATAGACCTGGTGACGAACTTGACAACAAAGGTAGAAGAAGGCCCAAGTAGATGAAGGTATGGCATCAAGTGACAACCCAGACACAGAGGCCTGACTACAAAATGAGGATCAAAATTGAAGAAGGTGCAGTATCAAGTCTCAACTCAGAGGAATAGGCTAGAAACATTGCTTAAGTTTCAAAAGATTCAGGTGCAGAGATTGGGACTAAGGGTGCAGAGGACACAATACCAGAATGGCTACAGGCCAAACCATTATATCGCAGGACAGTGTCACATCAAAACTGTTCAGCAAATTCTTGTCAAACCTGTTAGTCTTCTAGTTTTGGTATTTTATGTTTACTAGATAATTGATGTACGTGACAAATCTCATGCTATGATTGCTTATGCATTGTTTAACTTGTATGGTTGGTATTGCTTGGGGGATATGGGTCTTCATAAGCTTTGGACTAGCCTCTTGTCAACATCGTGCCACAAGTCTACAATTAATAACCAGGGTAGATGCAATACAACTATTACCAGCATTGGGGTCAGTTAAAATATAAACAATTAACCACTAGCAGTTTTTGATGCAATCATAGTTGCTTGGCATCTTCTCTGTTGGGTCTGTTGTTTCCATTTGTGGTTGAATGCAACCTAGTTGCATTGGCCACCTTTTCAGATGCTGGGACTTCCTGTATACTGTAGAGTCTTTCAGTTACATTGGATTGCTTGAGTCATTTCTATTGATGTGTGTTGGTTCCGCACAAAGTGCAAACATAGGAACCAGGACCCTAATTCTTGCCTCTAAATTGCCATATTTTATCAGTGTAGGCTTATTATCATGCACACACAAAAAATTAGGTGAGAAGTTATTTATTATAGGGGATATGCCACGTGATATTTTAACAAGCTCGTAATTATAATATAAAGAGGACAACCACTAGGTGTAAAAAAGCCTCATAAACCATCTGTGATTTACAGTTTTTATCAATGTGGAACCATTAAACATACAACATAATGTGGCAAGCCCAAAGGTAAGCTACATACTTGTGCTAGAGGCCCTCAATTGCCTTTTGATGCATTCTTTTAGTTCATTATATGCACCTAACATAATATATCTATGTCCCACGAAGTTTCTGGTATGGGGATGTGGGAGACATCAGAACAGCTTTTTTGGGACATCAGGATTTTTCTTTGTGACAGCTCCTAGCTCGGGACATGGAACATAGTCATACATGCACACTATTATTGTGGATGTTAGAGCACAAGGACGTTGCCAAAATGACAACCATGTGACATGCTCCCCATTGCATGCTTCTAAATTTACAAAGCTTTTAGTATATGAACTGACTCATCATCTTCCTGTGATTAATAATTGTTATCGATGATGGATTAATATGCAGACTTCCAACATGACACACCCACAAGACATGAAGGAGAGGAGGTATTAACATGGCATGAAATTCATAGCAAGGGATAAAGTACACATAGGTAAATGAGCTTGCAGTTAAGAGGGCGTCACAAAGACCATTACTGCAAGGCAAGGTGAGTCACAAAGCACAAGCAGAGTCAGGCCTTGATATTACAGATAAAAGGAGGTTACTAAGATGATAACTGAGGGACTTGCACTCTGATGCTCATTTTTGGGTTGGCAGAACTTTTTCTGCATGTTTTGCCCCATAAACATTCCTTTACATCATACATACTTAACAAATGGGCAAGATTATGCATTTGTAGAAAATGATATTTCGTGCGACAACTTTCTTAATTTGAAAATAAACCCTTTGTAAAAGAAGGGTGTTTCATTATTAAAAGTAAAGTAAGAAATTTGGATGGCAATGTTCAGACCTTATGCTAAAGATTGCAAAGTGCAAGCTGAATTATTGAAAAATGATCAGGCTTTGCTTTAGAATAAAATGAAATGAAAAGAAGACTGAGGACATGCAACACAACTGTCATTGACAGCAAGTGATAAAGTGCTTTTCATATATATGTACAAAAAGGATTACTTGCCTCACAACTACTTGCTTTGTATGAATATACAAGTATGTAAAATCTGAAATACTTGGAGAGACATTCCACTTAACTAGTAGTAACTAATATTTAGGAATATATATATTGTCATAGTTCAAGACTTTCAATAATTAAAAAATAGCGTTGACCATTTAACCTACCTTTGAAGTATACATATACTAAAAGTAAGCATAGAGAATTCACATTTATGTATTATCTCTTTGATGTAGAGATTCGGAGTCTGTTGCTATGGTAGAAATATGTAATAGGCCTGAGTTCTTCTCTGTAATATCTAGTGTTACATTTTATAAAGGATAACTCTTTCTTCTCTTGAGTTTTTAGAATAAGGGACAAAGAAAGATTTGAAAACTTAAGCTCAAAGCCTGGTAAAATACGAACAATTATCGTCCGTGGCCTAAATTTTGAGTCAGTTTTCAATTATCTATCTTCAGGTTAGCGTCAGTATCGTACATAATTATATTGGCTTTAAAATTAAAGTCGAGCTGGAAAATTACTTTGTCAGGCCACTCAAGGAATATTTAGAACAGTTATGAAGCTTTCCATTGGTATTTTTTTAAACAATCATGTGTCCCACTAAGAAAATGTTCTGTGGTGTTTTCAGCCTACTTAATGTAAACAAATTGGCAGTTTGGTTTTGGGCATGAGGTGGTGACTATTGGCTCTGTAAATCAGATTATTGATGCGCATTTTGGTTGTCTTCTTGTACTTGATATTTTTAGTGAATTCGCATTCCTGTATTCTTTCGTGGTTACTTTCTCCTTTTCTCAAACTTATAAACCCCTGTAATGGATAAATCATCATATGATTGCTGAGATCTTACATGGCTTGTTTAAGATGGATTTGTTGTCCCCAGCATTAGTTGAAACAGGGAAGAGCAACTACTTCACCCTTACATAATTGAATAAGGGATTAGAGCTTAAAGATTTGTTTCTTTAGGTGAATGGAATTTCAATAATTTACCAAGTGATCAGAATTAGGCTTTTGAATCAGAATCTAAAGTGTCTGGTTAACACATTATATAATTTTGGTGCTTTTATGTTGCATTATATTGCTTTTGATTATTTATGAACCACATGTGGAAAGAAATGTAGTAGAAAATAATATGTTGTAGGAGTTAGTATGAACTAGCTTTTTGCATTTGAAATTAAAGTTTTGTTGATGATGTCTTATGTAAGAGACAACAATATAGATTAGGAACAGGCATTCCCGACAAGCAATGTTGAAGACCTTAGATTTAGATTGCTATATAGATTTTTTTTCATAGAATATCTGATAGTGCATTGTCTTACTCCAATACAATGTTCTTGGGATTTGCAGACAAAGAAGCATTATTCTCTGGCAACATGATGTTTACATCACTGCACAAGTCATGTATTCAACCAGCTGCGTCCCAATAATGGTTTCCTTCACTTCCAATATTTATCTGAAGGATATGATGTTTTGTAAGTTTACATTGTTGAAAAAAAAAAAACTTGTAGATGAGGGCAACTGCAATAGAAATCAATTTGATCTTATCTCTGCTTGTTTTGTCTCCCCTTTTTTGGTTAAGTCATTCCTGTTTTTCATGTATTTTGCAGGGAGCACATGATACTAGCTCACACATTTAGAATCTAGATAAAAAATTTATCGAGGAAGCAAGCCAAAACTTTGAGGTCATCTGACTGAAAGCCAAAAGTTGCTGATTGTTCTGAGCTTGAGTCTTTTGTATTGAAATGTCGGTTGAAATTTTGAAGCAATAAGGATGTCTACAAATTCTTTCAAGGGCATTTTTAGTGAACTAATTGAACATTTTAGTTTAAGTTGATGAAGCAGAGGAGTTCTGATTGTTTTTATGTTACGCTATAATATTTATTAATTCATTGGATTCAAAAGTAAGAGTCGATAATGCACTTATATTTCTGGTGTCCTTTCCTTTTCTTATAGGGAAGATACTAAAATAGATAGATTGTGCAGTAATGAACAGAGGCTTTTTTCAAATGTTAACAATGTCAACATGTGGATTTCTTGTTGAACATGGATGTTTCTAGGGTATCCTAATTTTGAAGTGAGTGTATAAATGCAAAGGATGTTTATTTATGAATAAGCAGATCTAGGTTATCAAACCATATGAAAAGATTGGCACATTATGTGATATTTTTTTTATTTGATTTCAAATAAGTCATGGGTAGTACTCTCATTGATTGTGTAGAACTTCAGTCTCTTCCAAAATTTGCTGGAAAGTTAAGTTTCATTGTGAGCCCAAGAGAGCCAATTTGGTGCATATTGATCATCTTATACTACTTTGTGGTCAATGAGGTATTTAGAGGGAATGTTCTGGAGCATTGTTACGAAAATCGCCTAAAAATCACAATTCGAATCGAAAAATTGTGATCTGTAGGCGAAATGATTTAATCGGCCTTGGAATCGGTTTTTAAAAAAAAGTCTCCAAAAATGGGGAATCGTGATTTTTTGGTAAAAAAATCACCCATGGTTGCGTGGGTAGAGAAAACAACAAAAATCTTTTTTCTTTTCAATTTTGCCTCATTTTGCTTCTTCCAAACTTGAGAGAGAGGTCTCCCTACTTGCTACCACACCAAACAAAACCCCAAAACGCATCCTAACAATGGATTTTTTGGAGTTTAAAGTAATCCGGTATCCACTAACAGCCACCAAATAGCGAATTTTTTGGAGTTTGAAGGATCCCAACAGCCACCAACAACCACCAACATCTACCCAAAGGATTCATTTGAGGTAAGCAAATTGATTTTTTTTTTTCTCTTATTCTGTTGAATTTGTTCCAAATTTTCAAGCATATATATATATATATATATATATATATATATATATATATATATATATATATATATTTCAAGTAATTGTTTGCTAATATTTGTTGCTTGAAACATGTATGCAAGTCTATCTTTTCAGCTTTCAATGTTTAAACTTTAAATTAGCGTTTAGGTTTTTTTTTTTTTTTTTAATAAGTAATTGTTTGTTGTTATTTGTTGCTAGAAATATGTTTTTTTTTAAGTAATTGTTTGTTGTTATTTGTTGCCTAGAATATGTATACAAGTCCATATTTTTAGTTGTCAATGTTTAAACTTTAAAGTTTTAAACTCCAAAGTTCAAACTAGGGTTTACGGTTTTTATTTTTTATTTTTTAAGTAATTGTTTGCTGTCATTTGTTTCTATGTGCAACCACAGGAAAATGTTAGGGAAAAGAGATAAAAAATAATCTCAAAACTTTATTAATAGGTGGGATGTAGATATAGCATAGAAATATGAAACAGAAGGGGAAAAGAAATGAAAAGTTATTTGCAGTTTTTGTGGGTCGACTATATATGGAGGGCATATGTCCCTTGAAATTTCATTTGGCAAGAAAAACAGGCGAAAATGTTAGGTTATGCCCACATGTGCCAAAGGACATTGAGAGAATGCATGGCAATCATCACTGAAAAAGTGAAGGAAAAAGAGAAAACGAAGACAAATCGAGACCATTTCATCCCCCTCTTCTCGGCCTTGGGGGTGGGACTGTAGTGTTCCACCCCCAAATCTAGATTTTTTTTTTTACTGTGGTTTTGGTTTATCTTTGCAATAACTATGGATTAATTTGAACATGCAATAATACCCAAATGAAAGAAGCCAATAACAGCAGCATGCAATGATACCCAGATGGATTTAACACTGAATAATCGATTTTTATGCAGCACCCATAATCAAAAATAGCTTATTAATTCATATCAGCAAATTAACAACAATGTTTAGAAATTCCAGATGGATAAATGTCTTCAAAATATCATTATAAACATACCAATTTGCTATTATCTCAAACTGATGGACTATAAACCTCTCGAATCTTTGATTGAATCACATAAGCGTGAATCCTGAGTGAATTCACCAGCCAAGAACCGGGTTTTCGTCCAGCTCCCTTCTCCAATACTGAGGGTTTCCGTCCTCAGAACTTCAACAATCTGCACACTGTCGATCCCTGAAATGGAACCGATTTGCCCTTCGGGGTTTCGTTCGTCGGGTTATCGATTGGGGTTTCCGTCCCTTTCGATGAAGAAATATCAGTCGCCGACCTTAATCTCCAAGAGAAGAAATAACATAAACCAGAATGTCTGAAATGAGACCAAGCCACCGAATAAATAGACTCCTCCACCGCAAACTCCTTTTGCACACGCAATGTGGGATAAAACATAAAACATAACTTATTTTAAGTCCCACATCCTGCTTTTATAATATAAGGTTAAAACTATATAAAGTAATTAAATAATTCCACTTTATATAATTAAACCCTTGCGCATTAAAAACTCAGCCTTCTGATTAACCAATCTGCAAACTGAAGATAGAAATGGACACCCATTTCGGCGAAGAATATCACTGCACCGTCCATTCCGCCAGAAACCCTAAAAAAAACTTACTATAAATAGTAAGTCCAATGATCCATGCTCAGAATGACTCCGGAAAGCAGGCAACTGAAAACATACTGCATTCTGATGAGGACTGAACAACCTCCAATGAGCTCCCACCCATCTGACATAGTCGTTGGGAACCCCTAAAACTGACAAGCAAATTAGAAGCGTGAAAGGGACATTACAGTCCGCCCTTCCCAAAGATTGCTTGTCCTCAAGCAATTCGATCTGTATGCCAGGATCCCACAAGAATCTGAAAAATATCCCATGACGGAGACACTGCCATGAACTGCCATCCCAAAAACTGGCAACACTGTCAAGCTTTATCACCAAACTGATACGCCGGAACCCTGTAATCCTGACCATCCCAGTCATCAAACTGAAGAGTGATCCATCACTGAAACTAAATAGAATCCTAGGGTCCCAAACCAGAATCAGAACAATACTACCACGCTGACGTTGTGCCACTCTGATCATAACTATAAAGTCCATGTGCCACAGCTGAACTCTCCTCATCAACAACTCAGTAATGAATCCATTATAACCATCCAAACTGCCATACCTATGAGAGCCGGAATCTGAAACATGAAGGACCCCCTGCCATGGCACCTCTATGTGGTACATATATGTAATCTCTCTGTCAATCACGATCCTGGGCAACAGAAAACCCAATATGCTCAACCAATCACCATTAGTCAGCTCTGAAAGATGAACATCATGCCAAGTGATAACATCACCATCACTAATCTGATATCTCCTAATCCTCCAAGGTTCACTGCTAAACACCTGTATGATTGGTTGGTGATCCCTGTCATGCATAGATGATATTGTATTAGCTGCATTCATACCCTTGTGAGGCTCACCGGGATCCCATACCTTGTGACTGTCACCAAACATGCTACTGGAATCAGGAAGCGCTCCACCATCCAACTCAAAGAGTGGATTGTCAAAAGTAACCTCTACATCCCACTCAAAAAGAGGATTATCAACAAACTGAAAATTACCTCCATTTTCTTGATGTTCACCTGTAGTCTTTGGAAACTGATCTAAATCAAAATTTGTATGGAGTCTATCTAGCTCATCAATCACCTGCTGGATTTCCTTAGCTCTTTCCTCATTTTCATACTCCCTAAATTGTTCAGCAATAGCAAGGTGATTTTCTGCTTCTTGTAGAGCCATTTGAGTATTCTCCAATGAATCCTTAGTAGACTTAAGCTCAAAGGTGAGCTTATCAACTTCGTCTTCTTTTTCCTTCAATGCAATAAGAGTCCTTTCTGCAAGCTTGATGGAATGATCTCTGTCTGTAAGTAACTCCAAGAAACCTGATTTCAAATTTTCTAAAGCTTCTATGACTGTCTGCAACTCAACAATAGAGGTTACTCCTTCAACACCCTTCTGTCTCTTCTCAATTTGAGCCTTCCAACAAAGTTTTTCAATGAGCTTGTAGGTGTTATCAAAATGTGTTAAGGCAGCAACAATCTTATCTTCACTAAGCATTTGATAAAAATCAGCTTCATGTAATAAATTTTCTAATTTGCCTTCTAAATCTTGACTCATAAAATCAGCTTCTTCTATGTTATCCACTTTGCATATTTCATGTTTTGAAGTTTGGGCAGCAACTATTTCAAAAGGAAATTCATCTCCACTTCCCAAAACTATAATAGTCTCAGGTTCATTTTCTAGGCCAGCACTCTGCTCAAGAGGAAAAACATCATCAATTGCAGCTTCATCTTTTAAATCTGTAATAGTTTCCATCACATTGGAAAAATCTCCTTCCAAAAACCTATTGATTTTGTCTACTTCAGATTTCAGCTGAGACTCATCCTCAACAACGTTGATTTCTTCATCAAATTTGGGGTTTATAGAAACTTCATCATGAAAAACATCAACATGCATTAATGAACCGATGCTAGGAGATTCATCATACCTCATATAAAAAATCTCACAATCCTCACTGGATTGTTCTGAATGCATTTCCACAGCGGTTATTTTGTCTTTCTCATCATCACTAAAATCATCCTGATTCTCGGTTATGCATGATACCTGAAATGAAGCATCTTCTCCAAACTCTAAGGTCTCAACTTTACTGTTGTCCTCAACTTGATTTGGCCGCAAAAAATCATTGTGCGTGTTGTTTCCACAGATGTGACCAAGAGTCCAAGACTCTTGACATGTGAAACAACGTTGCTCTCTCCTTAGCTGATTCTTGCTGATTCGTGGATGACCTGCACCCTGTAAACCATAAGAACCCACTTCCTTTTCTGTCAACTGTTTTTCCAAACTTTTATGGGACAACGAGCTCATCATTGTGTTTTGAATTTTTGATCTTTTCAAGAAGGTTCATTTTCTCATCTCCATTAGGTTGTTGCCTCATATGCACATCAATGTAATCTTCATAAGTCATAAGGGTGTGGTAATCATCACTAAGATCCTTCCACTCCTGCTGAAATTGATCAAGCAATTCAGAGATGGTGGGCTCAACCTTAGCCTTAGAGGAAACCATAGGTGCTGACTTAGGCGACATAGCAGCTGTAAGCTGATTGAGAGTTCGCTGTAACTCTCGTTGATCCTGCCAAAACTCAAGCTGAAACCTAGCCCAATCACTGAGTGGCTCCATCTTAACACTTAACTAACCCACTCTCAGATTCACTCAACATACCAGATAAAGAACCCTGTAGTATCTCCCTATGAATAAATTGCCTATTTTGCAAGCTCCCTTTTATTGATGCTACTGGACAATACAGAGGGTCTGATATAACAATAAAAAAATGCTTCAAATAATGCCCAAGAGGCTATTGCACATCCAACTTATATGGATTGATGATTTTACAATGAAGTGGTTGTGTGCTGGGCATTGGAAATGGTTGTGTGCTGGGCATTGGAAATCTTTGTTTTTATTTCATTCATGGCCAACTCTAAAGAGTCACAATGATGAATTAATCTTTCGACAAATTTAGTTGATTGACAGCTACAAATTGCTCCTTTACTGACAACGGCTGAGAAAAGAGAAAGGAGTTGTTGAACAATTAGGAGCCTGTGCTTTCTAGAAATTACTGAACGTTATATTTGGCCAAACCTGCTGAAATAATATCTTCTCACAACAATCGATTCTCTTGAAGTATGAATTATTAATAATCCGTGACATATACTAAACCTTCAGTCGAGATTCCTCAACAAAACCCTATTGTCTGCTAATCTTCTATACTCCGCAAATTTCAAGCAATATAATTTCAGACAAAGAATTATTTCCACCAAATCAAACCTGAGAATTTTGTCTTTGATAGAAGACTTCACAAAATTCGCAATGAAACCCTGAATAGGTTGGCAGGAAAAACCAGCTCTGATACCATTATAGTGTTCCACCCCCAAATCTGGATAATTTTTTTTTTGTACTGTGGTTTTGGTTTGTCTTTGCAAAAACTATGGATTTATTTGAACATGCAATAATACCCAAATGAAAGAAGCCAATAATAGCAGCATGCAATGATACCCAGATGGATTTAACATTGAATAGTTGATTTTTATGCAGCATCCATAATAAAAAATAGCTTATTAATTATATCAACAAATTAACAACAATGTTTAGAAATTCTAGATGGATAAATGTCTTTAGAATATCATTATAAACATACCAATTTGCTATTATCTCAAACTGATGGATTATAAACCTTTGAATCTTTGATTTAATCACATAAGCGTGAATCCTGAGTGATTTTACTAGCCCAGAACTAGGTTTTCGTCCAACTGCTTTCTATAATACTGAGGGTTTCCGTCCTTAGAACTTCAACAATTTGCACATTGTCGATCCCTGAAACGGAACCGATCTGCCCTTCGGGGTTTCATCCGTCGGGTTATCGATTGAGGTTTCCGTCCCTTTCGTTGAAGAAATATCAACCGTCGACCTTAATCTCCAAGAGAAGAAATAACATAAACTAGAATGTCTGAAATGAGACCAAGCCACCGAATAAATAGACTCCACCGCAAACTCCTTTTGCACACGCAATGTGGGATAAAACATAAAACATAACTTATTTTAAGTCCTACATCCCGCTTTTATAATATAAGGTTAAAACTATATAAAGTAATTAAATAATTCCACTTTATATAATTAAACCCTTGCGCATTAAAAACTCAGCCTTATGATTAACCAATCTGCAAATTGAAGATAGAAATGGACACCCATTTCGGCGAAGAATATCATTGCACCGTCCATTCTGCCATAAACCCTAAAAAATAATGACTTACTATAAATAGTAAGTCCAATGATCCAACTCAGAATGACTCCGAAAAGCAGGCAACTGAAAACATACTGCATTCTGATGAAAACTGAACAACCTCCAATGAGCTCCCACCCATCTGACATAGTCGTTGGGGACCCCTAAAACTGACAAGAAAATTAGAAGCGTGAAAGGGACATTACATGGACAAGCCACACTTGATGGTATAGTTGCGTGGAACCAAGAGAGGCATAGGGCAACGAGGAAGGCCATTGACACTTTTTGGGATTTTTTTTACCTTCCCTTCAATGTGGCAAGGTCTCCATATTGGCGAAGCATGGTAGATGCCATCACAGGTTGCGGCACAAGCTTTAAGTTGCCAACTTATGACGACATTAGGGGCCCTCCTTCGTGAATGCATGGATGACATTGAGGTTGTTCTTAATGAGCAGCGTAGGGTGTGGAGCACTAACAATTGCACCATCATGTTTGATGGGTGGACCGTTGGGAGGGGAAGAACCTTAATTAATTTGTTGGTTTCTTCTGCAAGAGGAATGACATTCCTTAAGTGGATGCATCAACACAAGTTAAGAGTGTTGAAATGCTTGCAGGGTTGTTGGGGGAGGTTGTGATGGAGGTCGGGGTGGAGAATGTTGTCCAAGTCATCACGAACAACGTAACAACATATGTAGCAACTAACAAGATGTTAGAGGAGAGATTTTCCACCATTTTTTTGTCGTCGTGCAACCCATTGTCTCGATTTGCTCCTCAAAGACATTGGGAAATTACCTTGGGTGTTAGAGGTTGTACCTAAGTCTAGGGCAATTACAAAATTTATCTACAACCATTCTTGGGTCCTCAACCTCATGAGGCATTTTACTGGTGGGAGGGAGTTGGTGCAGGTTGGAGTTACATGTTTCACAACAAACTTTCTGACATTGCAAAGCATTATAATGCAAGAGGGTCATTGAAGAAAATATTTGTGAGCGATGAGTGGAATTTTGAGCAAGCTGCTACATACCGATTCTCCATTGAGGGCAAGAAGGTATATGGATGTGTTTGAGGAGCCCTTCTTGATAGCCATGGATGAGGCCATCAAGGTACAAGAGTAAGTTTATTAATTTATTTTATATTTTATTTTTTAAATTTAAAATATTTTTTATTTGCAAATCTTGTATTGTAAATTTTTTTTATAAATTTTATTTAAATTATTTTTCATTTTTTCAGGTGCCAAAGCCTTTGGTGATAGTTCTTCGTCTTGTTGATGGATAAAAATCACCAATGAGGTATATATATATATATATATATATATATATATATATATATATATATATATATATTCAAGTGCCAAAGCCTTTGGTGAAGGTTCTTCGTCTTGTTGATGGAGAAGAATCACCAATGAGGTATATATATAAGGCTATGGATAAGGCAAAAGCCATAATTGCCTCATTTTATAGATGTGTCCAATCCAAATATGGCCCTATTTGTGATATTATTGACAAACAATAGACATCTAAGCTCCATAGCCCTCTTCATACAGCAGGATACTACCTCAACTCCAAAATTTTTTACTCCAACATATTCCATGCCGACTATGAGGTGATGCTGAGCCTTTGATTATGTGTTGACCGCATGTACCCTGATGAAGAAATGAGCGCTAAGAAACAATCTAAGATGCATTCTTATAAGAAAGGTGAGGGCATAATTTTCTTGTTCGCGATGTGTTTGATGAAGGTCAACTATGAGGCTATGTAACCCTCATTGAATTATTGTTTATTTAATTTTTTGATTTTGTTTTAAAAAATAACCTCATTTTATGATTTCACATGCGAATTATTAAATTTCTTTTTTCTTGGCTATTTCTAGATTTATGATGGTATGAGTTTGGTGCATATATGCCCAATCTACAACACTTCACCATTAGATTTTTATCTCAACCATGCAATGTTTCAGGTTGTGAACGCAATTGGAGTATGTTTGAGCACATACACTCCAAGAAGCACAATAGGCTTACACAAGAAAATTTTAATGATCTTGTGTTTGTTCATTACAACCTTTGCCACCACCATAAGAAAATTACAAGAACAAGTATTGAGGTCGTTGATCTAAACGAGGTTGATCCATCTAATGATTGGATCATATAGGCACGGGAGGAGCAACAAGAAGATGATCTCTTCACCATAGATGAATTTGAAAACTTTGAGATGGCAACTAAGGCACAAGAAGATGCACGGGCACAAGAAGAGGCATAGGTAGAGCAAACAAAGAGAGACTACAACTTTTGCTAGGGCAAAAGGGCAAAGGAATTGCAAGACACTAGATAGTGGGCCTATTGAGGCATTTTGACACATTTTGTATTTGTAATATGTTCCATTTTATATTATAAACAATACAAGATGTGTTTTGTCACTTTCATGTGTAGTTTAAGCTTGTATCACTTACAATATTAATATTTGATTTGCATTGTGTTAATTCATTGTGATATGCATGAAAAAAAAGCCAATGAAAATTTGAAAATTTTTCGATTTTATTTTTTTGCCAAATTTTTCTTTGATTTTTTCCCGATTCCCAAATTTTCAAATTTATTTTCCATGGCGATTGCGAACCGATTTCAATTTTCTCAATTATGGTTTGGAGTTTGCATAGAAAATTGAGGCTAAAATTCTAGAGATTGTAAAGGCGTATTGACTTTTTCTGTTGTGGAAATAATTTTATGGGAGTGAAAACTTGGTGGAGAGGAATTAATATTGACATTTGGATGTAGACCATGAAAATATGCCATGATGGAATTAATGTATGACTTAAAAGACATCCTTCTGGTTACTTCTTGATGAGAGGTGGTCATATGCAATACTCAATTCGACTAGTGGGTATGGGAAGTAATAAATTAATGGTTGTTTAACAAGGGTAAACTTCAAGAACGGGGTAATAGTCAAACTTCAAGAGAATCATTACAGCTACATACTAAACCTATTAATAAACTATAAGGAAATGAAAAAGACAACACAATTGGCAGAAGTTCAAGTCAACACATTGTCCTCAATCCAAGGTACATGGCACATGCAACTTCAATATGATGCATGTAAGCAACTTGGTTGTGTTTCTTATTTTGCTATTCAATATAACCAGTCTTATTTATGTCTTTGAGGTTAATGTCATGACTTAAAACAAACATGCTTCATTGATAAGTCAGTCTAAACCTATTGCTTCTTATAATATAGAAGAAAACTTATATCTAATACAAAGATATTAATAAACTAAAGGAAAATGAAGAATTACTAGAGGACCTATATGATATTAATCAAACCTATAGGGTAAATTGGATCCAATAATCACTAGATCAATGACTGCTATGATGGACATATAACCTCCTTTATAAAGAAAGTTCATAGTTGAGACCATAGGATCAACCCCTTATTATATAGTAAGCATGGACAGTGGCCAAGCAAGGGACATGAAATGCAAGAATAACAAGAAAACATTCTTTTAAATGGGGAGAATGAAGCCAACTTTGGTGCGTTAGAAGGCCTTTTCAACCTAAGCATAGAATGGATATGGAATCAAGTGCTTGTACAAATACACATCATTAGAGGCTTCATTTTCTCTATTTACGTTTGTGATCTCTATCTAGATGCTGACATTACAGTGACTTTCTCCTTTCCATCCTTTGTGCCATAATTTTAAGGTACATTGAACTTATTAATTGCATAATTTCTAGTAATATTTTTCTTGTAAGCAATATTAAATCAAATACAATCAAGCGTGAATTGTATGCATAAGCCTTAAAATGGATGACAATAATTAGCTTAATGGGTCCTTTGCTAGTAATTGACAAAGAATTACATAGAAGTCCTTGCCATACTTAGGTTGTGGGTGTGTTTCACAATTAGTCATGGAGGCTTTTATATAGTGTCTTAGTTAGAAGGGTGGGTCATTATACTCTATGATATCCTATCATGTAACAAATTTGGTTGGAACCATAAATTAGCAAATCTTACTAATGTTAGCAATAAATTTTAAATATTGTGATGGAAAATGTTCAAATCTTACCAAAAATGTTAGTAATATGTATTATAAACTTACTGCTTCAATAGAACTCTCAAGTTTGTATATGGTGGTGTAGGAAAGTTAATGCTTATTTGTTAATATATAAACATGATTATGGTATAATTATGAAAGGATGTTGTTATATGATAGGTAATTTACTTTCTTCTTTTGTACTTTAGCAATTTCAATAAAAAAAACAGGAGTGCATTTAAACATGCATGAAAGAACGCTTTACTCTCTTTGTATTGTCAAAACTTTTATTTCAAATATATTTAAAAGGTCATGAGCATGCATTAAACAAATAATTGGATTTCTAAAATCATAAGCAATCTCAATCCATTTTTTGGTTAACATAAAATCCTAGTAACCTTAGGAGTGTACTTAAACATAAATGAAAGAACTCTTTTTACTCTATTTGTATTGTCAAAACTTTTATTCCAAATATGTCTAAAATATCATGAGTATACATTAAATAAATAACTGAATTTTAAAAATCATGAGCAATCTCATTCCATTTTTTAGGCCAACATAAGTTTCTAGTAACCTAATGAATTGTATACATAATAAAATTTTAAATAAATTTGAATAGCTTAGAAAACGAAAAATGAAAAATAAGGACTATCTATTTTGAGCTTTTGAGGATGTGCAAATTTGGTAAAAATGTTATGCAATCTAATTATTTAGGTCAAATCAACAAAGAAATAAGCAACCATAACCTTAATACAAACCTTTGTATATATAGCTCATTTGGAACAAGAATCTTCTCTCCACATATTGAACTAAGCAAAATAAATAAAAAATAAACTATTTTAAAATATAAGTAGCATGGTGTTGAACGTATTTGATAACATGATATGAATATCACTCAATAGTATGTTGGCATTTTTTTAGATCTTGTAATGAAGGTGTGATACATTTTGCTCTCACTAAAAATTTGTAGTATGAAGAACGAAAGTAGTGGCTCAAAATAGAGACACCTACAAAATATGCAAGAAGACAAGTAGCATTCACTCATAAAAAGAAAATGAAAATGAAGTTGCAACTAATGTGGATATCCTTTTGTAGCCTTTGAAAGTTATCTTTGTTAAGTTATATATAAATGAAGCATTAAAGTAACTCATGGTAAGATAGGTCTAGGGAGTTGTATAGGATAAAATTGGGCCAAGTGCTACATTGTTTTTCAAATAATCTTGTAATATAGTTGACCTTATTGGTGCTAGTATTGAGATAAATTATTGATCTTCATAAGCAATGTTTGAAATAATAGTCAACATACAAGTTTCCAAAGAATTGGCAAGGCCAATTTGGTTTGCTTCCTTGTGAAAGCACAATTGACTTGCTAATGTAGCTCTAAAGAAATATTATTTGCAAAATAAATACCAAAACATTGATTATTTTAAATATGTTTATGGCAAAAAGGGATTCCATCCAAAGGTTATTTACCTTAAAGAAGTAAGAAAAATGAATCTTGACTTTATATTCAACTCAAATATATTGCTTAGTACAAGCTTGCTTAAATGACCATGGGTGTAATCAAAAGGATAGGATGACCCTTGCCTAATCTACCCTCAACTAAGTTCTCAATTTGGTGTTTTCTTTGGATTTCGTTTTCAAACCAATTAGCTTTTTTCGAGTACAAATCAAAGTGGGTTGTTCTAGTCATCATGTTTATACATTCACTACCTACCATATTGCAAATGAATCTATTAATCCAATAGTAGTTAGAGTGTTTACCTTTAATTGGTATTATGATATTTTATTAAATTAAAGATAAGATCGCTAATTTTCTATTTAGTGAATAGACCATTTCATAATCTTGTATGTTTACTTTCATTTAAAAGAGTTGTTGATCTTACAAGAGTCATCAATATATGTATCAACAATGAGAACTTTCCTCTTATCTCAAAAATTTCAACGTCTATTTTTATGCACAACTAAATTTCAACCTTGATAGAAGTATCTAATCCTAAAGCATGTTAGGAACAACATTACAAGGAAACAACTTTGTGATTAATAAAAAAGCTATATTTTCAATTGTCTTTCTTAAGAGCTTTATCATTGTAGATTATGAAGCACAATCCACTCTTTGTCTAGCCATTCCAAGATGGGATGACTATGTTTTTGCTTGAAAACAACAATTTAACTTTGGATTTGTTAATCACAAGTATCTCAAACATGATCACTTATCATTATATTCTATATCCATAAATATAATAAGATTATTTTAAGTTAGGATTTTACAAAAGTCCCAACAAAGACTTCATAGTTTAATAGATGTTTATGTCACTCTAGAGTTGAGCAATGTGTTGAGTCATTATTAGTGGCCAATGAATCTAAGATGTAGTGTACTTAACACGCTATTTGATATTGTTTCTACAAATACTCAACATGATCATAAAGCATCATATTAGATAGAACTAATAAGATATTATATTTTAGTAAAATATTCCTTACAAAACCAGGGAACTATTTCTAATGCAACTATCATTTCTTCTTAAACATAAGTGATTACTTCAAAAGAACATATTAAAAGGTGAAATATATGATCAATTAATTTAACCACATTGGCAAAGGACAGGACTATTAATTTCACTAAAAAACTAAACTTGAATCACACTATAAAAGAGAAGGAGAGGATTAGATCTAGTGTTCAAAATATCATTATATAAAGTAAACTTGGACTAGTAGTTACACAATGCTTAAGGATAAATTCAAAAGAAAGCATTAATATTTAGTTTATGATTGACCTTTTTTTAAACAAAAGGTATGTACAAATTTTATTGGAGGTGGCTCCCATCAAAATAATAAAACATTACATTGTTGTCATTAGACCATTGTTAGGTTAATTAACCAATACCCAACATGCTTTTTTTATCAAATATGTTCTTTATTTGCCTTACTATCAAATATATTCTTTATCTTCCTTAAACAACTATGTTTCCATATTTGGGTCCTTCATATCATTTTCATTTAGAGATAAAACATCACTTAGTGAGTTGCCTTCTAAAATTTGAATTTTATCAAGATAAAGATGAACACTATAATTGGCTAAATTATCGATTACTTGCTTTCCCTCTCTGTAGATATGCTAATATTTCTAGGATATTGCCTCCAAAAATAGTTGATGGACATAAAAAATAATATTATTTTTTATTTGATCCCCATATTCATTTTTTCTATATATCATAAATAATAATATGTGAATTCTCCTCAATAAAAATATATTTCTATCCATATTTAGTGACAATTCTAATCCCTATAAGAAGTGCCCTATCATTTGTATCGTTTTTAATTCAAGTTCTATATGATTTTGATTCTAAGTGAGTAGAATTTTGCCTTAATTATTTTGAAAAACACCACCTCCATCAACTTTTCCTAGATTTTTTTAGAAGCACCATCAAAATTAATTTTTAAAAACCTAACTTCTTTACATTTTTATTTTACCATAGATTGAAGCACATCCTTTGTGTTAACCCTATTATCATTGACGATCCTTTAATTAATATTCAAATTCTCTAACGAAGATTTCCATGATGAGCACTATGTATATAAACATCATGCAAGAGAGACAATGGTATGATTCCAAAATTAGAAACCATAAACTCCAATAAATAATGACATGATAAATTCTCCAAAGGATGCACAATGTTTTAGTTTTGAAACAATTATTCCAACATTTTACGAACTCTTTCAATATCAATGAAGTTACACAATTTTCTCATATTTTAACAAAAGTATCCCCAAATGGTATAAAAAAGGGATACCTAGAAGGTCCATAGTATCATCTTATTTTTAAACTTCAACTTGTAAGAATCTTGCTTTGGGCTACTACTTAAAGGAATTTTTAGGCCTTAAGGATGCCTCGATTGAGAAAACATTCTTCCAAGGAAAATATTTAGAAGTAGGAAATTATAATTGCTCTAAATTCTTATATCCCAACTTGACAAGATATCCACCATATTTTGACAAATTCCAAACCAATTCATATTTTTGCATAAAAATAACCCAATAAAATTTTTGAAGTATTCTTTGAAGCTCATCTACTTTTTATTTGAGGTCCTCTACTTCAATTTTGTTTTTTGGTAGATAAGATACTATAGCATTAATACCAGGTTTTACAAGTTGACCCAAAATATTTTACAAAAATCAGCCCATGGTTGTTGATGAAGATGTCCTTACTAAGGATCCTATATATGTAAAATCTACATGCCACCAAAGCCATTACATCCAGTAATGCACATAGCCTGTTATCAAAAAGAAACTTCCCGTACAACATTTTGGGTATAACCCGAGAAAACACACCTGCATCATAATTACAAAAAAAGAAACAGACACAAATCCCTTCCTTGAAATAGTGGAGAAACAAAAAGCTGCAGACACACATAGCAGAGTACTAAAAAAAACTCCCACAAGCTCTGTATTGACATTTACTCTTAATAATTCTTTGGTAATTGCTTTCTTCCGTATATGACATGCTTTGGGACCACATCCTGTCTTGGCCAATCAACCTTGGAGAAGTGAACCTGCTGGCTAGATTTATGGCGGTGGCTATATGGTGGTCCACGTGGCTTTGGTTCGAAGTCTTATATTGTCGTTTCTTTTCTGCCCTGTGATTATCAACCAACCTCAAATCACTAAGACGACTAGGAGCCATGTTATCTGACATGTGATCGTCCCCATTAGTCTTTGTGGTATTTCCAAGCAACATCCACCAAGACTGATAGCTCGGATAATTTTTATTGTGAGTCCATTTCAAAAAAGATACGGGAATACTCATAGCCTTTGAACTTACAATGCCTTCCCTGTTGGTAAATTCGACTATCATTCTTGGCATTCTTGTTGAATAAGCTCCTCTACTTCGCTCGGGACATCGTGTTCCCATTTGAAAAGTTCATCACCATTGACACCCAAATTGGCTAGCTTATCAACAACTTTGTTAGCTTCTCGAAAGACATGTTGGGCTTTTCTATCCTGTCTTCCCTGGAAAAGGATCCTAGCCTCTTCAACAATTGTTTTAATCCTCCAAGGATGTATTTTCCAATTAACTTCAATTAGGTTGTTAATAGAAATCCACGATTTGGAGTTGTTCACATTAATATAAATTTTGACCTTTACAAGCTAAACATCTCTGATCCAATAATTTAATTTTGGATCATACGAGGATAAGGCATCAACTAAAAATTTATAGAATTTTTCTCATTGATTGACCATCTACTATGATTCATGATGAATTATAAATTATTTGATATGAAGTCTTGTGTTGATCCTCCAAGTAGGGTTTGTTTCTTGAATAATTATATTGCGTCAATAGAACCTATATATTGTTGACGTAATATTTTTTCCTAACTCTATCATTAATATTTGAATAATCTTCACGTAGGTTTTGCCTTGGATGCCAAACTAATAATTCTATAATCTTGCAAGCTTGCCCCTTTTATATTCCTTCCTTTGCAAACCCTATTCTATTTACAAGATGAAACTTAAATTTTTCCTCACATCCTTTCCAACGAAAATCTCTTTGAATTTTATCAAATTCAAATGCTCTATATGCTGCCGACAGGCAGTTGCCCTAGTGGCTAATATGGTAGTTGTTTATTAAGTGGTCTTGTGTTCAAAACCCCTTGAGGGTGGTTGTTGATGTAATTTGTAAACGTTTTCCTCAAAACAAAACAAAAATATCTATATGCTTGCAATATTGAAAGTGACATCATATATATAAACAGTCTTTATGAGTTGTAGCTTTCCATCTATGATTAAGAACTTATCTTTCCAACCTACCAAACAAGATTTCATTCTATCCAAAAATTAATCCCAAATATTCTTCTTTCTTTTGTCAAACAAAGGAATACCCAAATAATTTGATGAATATTTTCCAACATTAAACCCTAAAATATCCATAGTAATGCATTGTAATTCTAGGGTAATGTTAATGAAAAATATTCTAGAGTTTACAATATCATCCATCAAACAACCTTCTCATAACATGATATTATTGATTTAAACTCCATGGCCTCGCTAATTGAGTGATCACCCAAAAGAAAATTATCATCAACAAATTGGAGATGATATTTGAAGGAACCATTTGTTGCAACCCAAATACTTTGATTTTTCTTCCGCTTTTGCCTTTGAGAAAGATCTCTCTAGTGCCTCAACAATAATAATAAATAGATAAGGAGATAATGGGCACCTTGGGAGAGTCCACAAGATGATTCAAAGTCTTTAATGAGGGATCCATTGATCAAAAGAGAATATTTTGTAGTGCTAAAACATCTAATCCATTCATGCCAACCTTGATAAAAACCAAATTTTCTAAGAATATCATGTAGGAAACATCAACAAACCCTATCATATGCTTTGTTCATATCTATTTTTTTAAGTATAACTGGATTTTTCATGAAATATAAAGAATATATGGCCTCCTATGCAATGATTAATTTATTAAGAACTTGTTTACCATGAAAAAAACCATGTAGTTCCTCAAATATTATAAAATTTAGAATGCTTTTCATTCTATTTACCATAATTTTTGAAATTATTTTATTAATCATAGTATAAATGATTAGTGAATGAAAAGTATCAAAGTATTTTTTTGTCATCTTTCATGGGAGCCAATTCAATAAAAGTGGCATTGGTCTCACTTACTATAGCCTTTTTTCATGGTCTCTTCAACTACATCGAACATATCACTCTTAATAAATCCCACAACCTTTGAAAGAAAATTATGGGAATCCCATCAAGGCCAAGTGCTTTGTTGTAGTGGAAAAATAAAAAAATTCTTCTATAGCTCCTCTGTAGAGATCTTCCTCATCTCTCCCTTGATTTTTATGACCAATCTAAATTTTCCTTTTTTAATGCATCATGATAGTTATTATTACACATAAGTATCTTGGTCCATTTTGTTAGATTTTAAAATACTTTTCATAAATCCTTTAAAACATACATTCACCATAAATCATATTGTAAAAGAGTAGAAGCAAAAATTATACAACATATAACCAAAATAGAAATAAGAGAGATACAAAATAAAAGAAATCCAAAATAAGGATAAGACATTGGTGCCCATAGGCACCCCATAATAATTTTTTACAAACTAATACAATAAATTTATCATTATGGTTATTTATAGTAATACCTAATCCCCAATAAATACTAGCCTCAAGCTAATATTACCTGACTTAAAGGTTAAATTACAATACATTTAATGTATTAAACCCTTTAAGGTTAAACATATAAGTGGTTTAAATAAAATTTCTAAGGGTAATTGCATTAAAGCTTTTGATAGGCTTACATAAACATGCTTGTAAGATTACATATAGAACACCCGTAGTCTTACATTACAATTGCTTATAGGCTACATCAAGAGTGCTCGTATGCACTTCATTATTTTGGCCTTGGCCAATACGTTTAGATTATTGGCATTCCAACACCCCCCATAATTTGAGTTGAGGGGCAAAGGAGAGGAAACATTAGATACGGTACATCTACCCTTATAACGAATTCTCAGATGGGGCAATGAATCTTCATCATCATTTATGCTATCTTCTTTTCATAGAGATACATAGATTGTATCAACCTTTCTTCAAAATGAAGTTGTGACTCCACCTTAATCCAAGATGTTGAGCTTCTAATGAGAAGATCTTCAACATGTAATATGGTGATCATAATATTTCCTCCAATATAAAGAGGAAACAACTAAATTATCAAGTAATAGAAATATCTCCAAATAGTCAACCCCTATGGTTAGTGTTGAATCATGAAAAGATCTAATCTCTTATGTGCCCATAATTTTGTTTTAACAAGTTGGAAGAAAAGGGAGTGTGCCCTTATCAATATCTATATTTATTTCGAATCCCTATTGTCCTTGTTAAATCTAACTAATGTAAGTTAAATGCATAAAAATAAATACAAAAACTAAAGTACAAAAATTAAAATGCAAAAATTGAAGTGCATGAAAGTAAAATTTAAGTGTAGGGTGTGATAGATCAAAATAAATTACTACCATAGATGTACTAGTGAGAGTGTATGATCAATAAACACGTGAGAAAATCAAATAATAATAACAAGTCCTATTCATATGAAATAAAATTAATAAGGAATGACAATAGGACAAAGGGTGATGCTACAATCATCACACAGTCCATAATCTAGGAGGGCAGTGCCAATAATTAAAAGTAAAAGGCCTCATCAGTTTCTAGTTAATCCAAGATAAAAGAGCCATTACAATGTTGGGATTATAAAGTGTAGATCGATTCTCTTAAGGCCAAAATATGTTTACAATGGATCCCATGGATCCTATTTATAAAAATAATTCACTCTAAGTTACCTTGGGTGAGAAATTCTTACTCCCTAGTAAAAGCAAATATTTAGGGGAATCTTTAGCAAATTGATGTACTTCTAGATGTCAATACCTCTAAATGCATTCCTAAACCACATATGAAAATTCCAAAATGCCTAGTGGTTCCACTACATTCCAAAATGTTATTTTTAGAAAATAATTCTTAGGATTCATGCACTTCCTTTTGTACTTTTACCTATGAGCAATTTGCTCTACGAGGGGAGAGAATCACTCATGTCTAGTAGCACTTTCCTCCATATTTCTAGTACTTCACTCTTTATGGGCCAATCACTCTATGGTATCTATCATTTCCCTCCTTAGAAACCAATAACATCACCTTGAGCAAATCACACCTTTGGATGAAATTTAATTTTTGGATGCCTTAATTGACTGACTAAAGAAGTTTTACACATTTTCAAAATTAGGAAATCCCAAGATAGTAATTTTTTACTATATTTCTAGCGACTTTATGGGGCATCAAAGATTGATTGGCAAGAGATTCAAAATCGCGTCTTTATCTTTGTGTACTGAGTCTACAAAATTGGAATCATTTTTCTATAAAATTGTAAAATTGATCATTCTCCCTATGCTCCCCAAGGAAGTTGCTTCAACAACTTCTTCCACTCCTCATCCCATGACAAATTTATATTTGCGAGGTATTTTGCATCTCTTGCTAGGTCCTCATATTGGTTCTCTAATAACCCATCTTAATTTTCCACCATCTCATGGATCCTATCTAGTAGATCCTTCAATTTCTCTATTTGTTTGTGTCACTTCAACTTTAATGTTGACATTATCTTCAATCATTGTGTTTATAATATCATCATTGATGATCCTTTTTTATCGTCAAGAATATCCAAAACTGTAGCATTGACTAACCTCTATATTTTTTTTTTCATCTCTTGAACTAGGGTTTCTAAGGAGATCATTGTGTTTTTGTAAGTCTATTAGTATTTTTAGGCATTGAGGTTTTTATTCAATTTTATCACTACCATTTTCATCAATCCCCATCTACTATACCTATGACATTGATAATATGTCCAATTGTTTAAGTACCTCTTCGTGCGTCATCTTTGTAGCCAATTATATTTCTATTTGTTGAATTTTCCTTGACACTTGGTTGAGGATTGCCTTTGTATTAGCTACAAAGTGGAAGTACTACTTACCTACCACTTCAGTCTTGATATGGTCCCATAGGGAGTTCACTTCATCCACTTCTAAGGCTCACCTTAGATCTATTACAACTCTTTCCTTTAATATCACAACTTTTCCTTAGATATTAGTTAATTTTTTATCTCTATCTTATTGGGCCATTTGCATTTATTCTATTTGTCACACCAACCATGACTTCCCTTGTTTAAACTACTATCTCAACTACTTCTTTCTTTAAGCAAGTTATTCAAAGATATCCTCCATTTGCTTTTTCTATTTTTCACTTGATAAGTTGGGATTTTAGTTCCTCAAATTGCAAATGTAATTAGGCTCCTTTGGTGACATATTTCCTTAGGGATTCTACCTATTGCTATAACTAAAGTTTTTTTCTATAATATAGGCTACTATTGATGCATAGTCACTTGCTCTTTTCTTTCTTGTCTCATTCTCTACTATCAATTGACCATATTGGATGATCGCCTAATGGAAAGTTGGTTGGTGAGCTCAATCATTTGGGAAGGATCTATTATTGCAAGATCCATATTTGAAACTATGGTAGGAAAGTCAACAAGAGAGGTGGTTGGCTTAGATGCATCATTAAAGAATACTTCAATGATGAGGACCTTGTTTCCAACAACTACCAGTTATGATTGCATGATTATTGATGCCCTTAAGGTTTGGTCCTTCAAACATTTGTACTTATTTCTAACATTCCCCTTTTCATATTTGATGGAGTTAAAGACCTTTTGGATATCTATATCTTCAAGTGCACCAATAACCTACTAGACATAAGCCTAATCAGGTCCTATAGTTTTCCATGGTTACGAGGTGGTTTTCATAGACTTAATAATGTAAGTTGGAGTTGGAAATATTATTTTCTCCAGTAGGATTTTCTTGATATATGTGCTTGGATGACACAAGGGATGGAAAAAGATATTAGGTTAGGGTAAATTGAGTGGATATGAGTGTGAATGGTGAGATAGTGGTTGATGCTTTAGTATCCAGATGGAGTTGGAAATGTCATTGTATCCAGTAGGATTTTCTTGATAGATATGCTTGGATGACACAAAGGATGGAAAAATATATTAGGTTAGGGTAAATTGAGTGGATATGGATGTGAATGGTGAGATAGTGGTTGATGCTTTAGTCTCTAGATGGAGTTGTAAATGTCATTGTCTCTAGTAGGATTTTCTTGATAGATGTGCTTGGATGACACAAAGTATGGAAAGGGATATTAGGTTAGGGTAAATTGAGTGGATATGGGTGTGAATGGTGAGATAGTGGTTGATTATTTAGTCGCCATCTATGCCAAGTTTTTCTACTAGCAATGAAACTAGACATGATGGTGATTGAATCTTGACATATAAAATGAGTGGTCAAGAGATGGTGACTTCTACGAAGGGTAAAGGAAATGACATGATTTATATGGTACCAAGACTATGAATCATAATGGTATGTAGTATACTTCCAATAAAATCTATAGATGCACTTATTAATCAAGAATTATGTATAGTAGAAGTAGAGGAATTGGAGTGGGAATAAAAGAAATAGGTGGGAAATAAGTCAAAACATAAGAAAGAGAAAACATATTATAGAGAGATGGAGGGGGAATGATGGAGGGAAAAGCAACAAAATCCAACATGGTCCTTGAGATAATTTTATTTTCCTTAGCAGGGCCCATGGAGGTTCTAATGATCGCTAGGTCTTGGGACCTTTTCATTTTTCTTGTTTTGTTGATTGCCCTCAATTGGTCATTATTTATGCTCTCAACAAAGGTTGTTACCACCTTAAATTAATACTCTATTACTAATAAACTAGAAAGAGGCCCTCCTTGTATAATTTTCCCTTCCTCCAAAGGAGATAATTCTTGCCTTATCTCATCTATAGGTGATGGAACTTCTACTTCATAGCTTGGGACTGCTCCTATTATACCT
Organism: Wollemia nobilis; assembly: GCA_028583015.1. Lineage (NCBI taxonomy): Eukaryota > Viridiplantae > Streptophyta > Pinopsida > Araucariales > Araucariaceae > Wollemia > Wollemia nobilis. Next base: position 3,343,114 of record JAQPPZ010006183.1, on the reverse strand, counting down.
TTTTTCCAAACTACCATCTTTTCAAAGAATGACCCATGAGGGTCCTCTTGTTATTTATATACCTTTCCTTGACCATCTCTTGAATTGTAATACTTACCATGACTAGGGTTTTTGGTGTTATAATTATAACACTTTCATTTTCAATGGTGGAAACCCTTATTTTTAGAGAATATTCTTTTGGATATGCTTATATTATCCTTGACCTCTTAGACAACTACTTATGCTTTTTGTCCCAAATTACCAATAACTATTCATCGAAGGGATCACTTCACACTAGCCTCTTGGTTGTTCTAATTTTATACTTTATTATTTGTTAGGCTAAGATATTCCTTCATGAGGATCCCAAGTTCTCTAAATCCCTCTAATGATTTACTTTGCTATCCAAGTCAATGTCATCTTTGGATTTGGGTTCTCTACAGAGAAAGCAAACCATTTTGGTAAGTTTATGTACCATTTCTAAATCTCATGTTCATTGATGACCCAATGCTTCGAATAATTGTATTATGGTAGTGAATGGTATTTAAGTACATAGGATACCTATTTTAGGCATAGCAAACCTTCAAATAAACTTGCAACTACCTTGTCCTATACTACATGTATGTACCTTGTAAGAAGTCATTATATCACTTGATTTATCACATGGTCTATGATGTAATAACTCCTTACATACCCACCCTTATTACATCATAGTCAAAAGATCTATTTTTCTTATGATCAAATATTGATGTCTAGGGTGATGTTAGAATTTGAGAGAGAAAATTCTTCCCTTAGTGTAGACTTCCTACTTTGATACTTAGGAGTGTTAGATTCTATTGATCATTCACTCCAAACAAATTTATTATAAAAATACTTATTCAATACTTATATCATTTAATGCTTTAAAATGTGTTTTATTCAATGTGGAGGATCTTCATTAAAAACATTAGCTATTGATGATATTAAATGTTCTCCTATCATGTAGACTTGTTTCCAGATCTTATCTTGATCAATATCTTCTATTATGATGAGATAAATTACCTCTTATCTCTTCTTTGTAATGGCTTCATTTGTTTGATTAAGTCTTTGTTTATAATGCAAGATGTATTCCCACTTTCTTTGGTCTTCAATGTGATATGCTACCATGCATCCTTTATTGATCATAGAATTAATTGATTTCTAATACTTTTATGTGTTGTCATATCTTCTATTCAAGATAGTTTTCATTTTAAGTTTTGATTATCTCTTGATAGAGTGAGGTTAATCATCTTTTGCTTCTTCTTAGCATTGTTCATATTGAGAAGGTGTTGTTTATGGTAAGCAATGTATTCATGATTTCTTTGGTATTTTATTGATGGTTTAATATTCAATACCTATTAAATTTATTCCTCATTCTCTTTGCTATCTTCAAAAACTTTTTTTTTGTTAGATTAAAAGTGGGTTTTTGTCAAGGATCCCAAAACCTGATTACAAAGGATCATAATACAACATAAAATATCAGAATGAAACAAAAATAATTTGTCCAAGGGTGGACAAAAAGTCAGACAAGGTCAGCCCAAAGGAACAAAATAAGGAACATGCAATCCTTTGTGCCAGAGGAAGACGTCTTCCTTTGAGCCAAAGGAAAAATGGGTAGGAAGGGAAAGCCCGCCAGAAACCCAAATTTGAAACACAAGGCATTGAAAAAGGTCGGGAGAAAGCGCCAAACTGTCCTAACCATGAAAATCCTTTTGAAACTTTCCCATGGGTGGGAAAAGAAAACAAAGCCAAGGATTTAAAATTTGAAACATCCCAAGGGCGGGAAAACCAGAAACCACCCTTGGGAAACAAAGCTCTGTAGAAAACTAGCATCCCATGTAGGGGAGCTCAAAATGAAGAAAAATGGAATAATATCCTGAAGATGGTACTGAAGTGGTGCAATAGCAAAAGTAACACCCTAGGCCATAGGGTCCTTATGTAAAAAGGAAGCCTTCAAGAACATCTACTCAGCAAAGGAAGCAGCAATAGCAGAATAGCACTTCTCAAGGAAAGAACGAGAGAGTGCCACATGAATTCACTAAGAAGGAAGCACGAAAAGTCATGACTATAGACGTTAGAGCTCAAACCAAAAAATAGCAGCCATACATCCCATACAACCTTCAACAATAGCTTTAGGTACAAAGAAAAGGAAGTCCCTTAAGGAATCAACAACTATAAAACCAGAGGCTCCCAAAGGCCACGAAAAAAATTGAGACCCGTAGGAACTACCACTTCAGACCCAAAGAGTAGAGTCATAGTAGAAAGCACATGGGCAACCCCACAAGCCCAAAAGGATGTTGTGCAAAACTGCTCAAGAAGCCATAATTCCTCAGACCCGCCAAAAGCAGCTTCAAGGAAACAAGGAGGAGAACCTGCAAGGATTCAGTAGCAAAACAACCAGAGGCTACAAAGCCATGAAAGGAACTAAAATCCTACAAAACCCACCACCTCGAATCCAAAGAGTAGAGTCACAGTATCAAGCACGTGGTCCCTCCTCTGACCAAAAGGATGTTGTGCAAAATTGCTCAAGAAGCCAGAATTCCTCAGACCCAGCCATTCACCATTGAATATCCTCAATGAGCATATGTGAAGAAGACTTCCAAAAACAACCTGAGAAAACCCAGGAAGAGTCCCAGGAAGAAAAACCTAAACCCAACCCAGAACCCTGACACCAGAGGAAAAGGCTGGATAATGGAGCAAAGGTGGAACACAGGTTTTCCCACTAAAGGGCAAGGAAAGGGGTAGAACAATGGAACAGTGATCTCCCACCCTAAAGGAGATCATATGCAACACCTTTCCAGCCAAAAAGGATGGGAAAAGGAGGTGCCAGGGAAACTAGAAAAGGATCAGGGACCTGGGACAGGGCTGAGGAAGGGATGTAGGAAAGCATAAAAGGATTTTCATAGGAATTCACCTGTAGAGCCCCTCCTCCTTCCTCCCGCTAAAGGAAGAGCCCCCCATCTTCAAAAACTTCTACTGATGGTGAAGAATCACATTTTGAGTGTACATATTCATTTTTAGGTCCTTGATTCTTGATTTTCCTAGTTGCATTATATTAATAATAATTTGAATGGACCCAAGTTTTATTGATTTATCACATATTTGGAATCATACCAAATATTGTTGTATTGTTTTATCTTTTCTTGTATGATAAACACATGTTCTTCTTCTTGAATTTCTTGATTCTTTTCTTCTTCTTAATTTGATTCTCCTCAATTACATTACTTTGATGTGCCTTTCTCCAACTTTTATTTTACTTTTCTAAATATGACTTGTCATGTTGCTAGTTCATATCTTATGAATGGGATCCATTTTTTTATGCAAACATTCCTTCATGATATGTCTATTTCTACCATAATGTTCACACATATTTTGCATGTGGAAAGTACTCCTTTGAGAATCATTTCTCTAATTCTGATATCTTTGAAAATTATTTCTTTGTTGCAAGTGCTATGGAGGTCTTATGCCTCTTCTAAATGGGTGCTTCCCTCTTTCATCCTTGACTTGTATATAATGATTGTTCTTCTTAATCTATTGTATGTGAGGTCTCTACTTTTTGAATTAGGTTCACCAACTTATCAAATCTTAGTGTTTTCTTAGTAATATTTAATGTGATCATAAAAACATTATACTTTGATGGGAGGGATCTCAAAATTATAGGAAGTAACATTTCATCATATACTTAAGCTCCTAGTGCTTGTAATGATACTCACAATTATGCTAATATTCTCATGAATGATTCCAAATTTTCTCCTCTTTATCCTCAGGCAATTGAGTTGGATTTGGAGGAATAGAATTTGATTTTGATTTTTGGATTCAAATATTGTTTTCAACTTCTCCCATGCATCCTTGATTGTGGTTTTATCCCTAATGTATGCTTGGACCTCATATACTACTTTGAACATGATGATTAGTCTTGATTTTCTATCTTCCTTATCAAACTTTGTTTGATCTTCTCCTTATGTAGTAGGACAGGTAATGCATCCATCTACTACTTGTCATACTTCCTCAAACTTAAGCTAATTCATGAGTTTGGTCTTCCAAGCAACATAATTGTTTTTCCTAAATAATTGAATATCTAGTAACAAGAACTTTGGTGCTCCACTGGCCATGGTAAATTTTTACAAAATTTGAATATTCTTATTTTATTGAGTCCACCTCAAAAATCTATTTTTAACAAGTATATAAGTCTATATTAAGATTTCAAAGGATGCTTCAAAAATGCGAGAAAGAATTGTGTCTCATCAAGTAAGGCAAAGGGAACGATTCTTCCTCTATAGAATATTCCTTTCTTTAAAATATTATATTTTTCTTTTCACCTTGTTTGAAAATTATCCACATGGTACTTTCTCCTTTGTCCATATACTGCTTTGAGTTTCTTTTATCCTTTGCTTTTATGGTAGAAAAAATTGAATGATGCCTTGATTTTTGTGCTCTTTGATTTCCATTAGAGGATGGATTTTATTCCTTTTTTTTGGAGTTTAAAACTTCTTCAATAACTTCCTTCTATCATCCTTATTTTTTTTACACAATGCTCTTTCATGGATCTTATTCTATTCCTTGTTTTAGTCATCATTGATGTTGTCTGGACGATGCAATGTTCTTCCTTGTTATACCTTGTTTTGATCATCGTCAATGTTGTTTGGACGATGCAATATTATTTTATAGGATTTTTCTATAGTCCAATGAAATATTTTTCTTCTTGTTCATTAGAATATTAGCCTCATTGAAGGACATTTCTCTGAGATACAACTACTACATCATCTTGATCATGTGTCGTTTGGATGACCTTTGGGTGTTGTTTGAGTGACTTGTGGATGAGCATCCAGCTCTACACATGAGTTACCTATTGGTCCAAATTTCCTTTGAATTTCCTTCCTTATACTTCCACTTGGCCTTTGGATTTATGTATCTCATTATAGGTGCTTTCGAGAGGTGTTTTACTTCTAATATTTAGTCTTCTTGAATGTAGATGTTAATTGTTTCTTTCTCAAATATTGTTAACTTGCTATAATAATCTCTACTTAATAAATTTATGTTGGAGTCTCTTCTTTTGAGACATTATTTCTTTTTCTTTCACTATATACTTATTTTTTCTTACCTTGAAGATTTTATATATTCTTCTTTAAATATTTATGTGCTTCACGGAGCTCTTACGAGTGTTGTGGTAATTTTGAACTTCGGACCTTCATTTTTATCTATAATATTTTCATACATTTCTTTTGGAGTTTGAACTTTAGATTTTTCTTGGCATTTTGTCTTTTGTGCCTCACTTTTCTATTTTTGATTTCTTAGATTGAACATATCTCATGCAACATCCAATTTTCTTTTGTCATTTTAGTTTGGAATGCTTACTTCAAGTTTTGTAAAAAAAAAAAAATTAATTCTTATGTTTCAAAATTCTAGCTTTATGTTTAAAAAAACTAAAAATTCTTCTTTTAATAATTGCCTATTACCAAAGCACGTTCTTCTTGGAATGTTTTTATATCTTTGTGAGATTATTCCTTCTATAATGATGTAACTTGTATAATGTTGCTTCTTACAACTTTGAGAGTCTTTGATTCTCCCTTTTTATGAGCCTTTATGGGCTTATGCTTTTAATCTTCTGCAATCTTCTTTGCAATGCCTTTTAAATGGCTTTAATGGTTTCTTTCTTTGTGATTTTCAAAGGGGCTTCTATGACTTCCCTTTCTTGCAATTTTAAGGAGCTTCTATGGATTTCTCTCCTTACCTCAATTGGCTTGGTTGTTTACTTGTAGGAATTTGCCTTTGGTAGAGGTTTTCCACCCTAAAATTATTTGAATATTTCCTTCAAAGTCACAATCTAATACAGGGTAATTTTACCCTTAAACTTATTTTCTCAAACAGAGTGCACCTTTGGATTTTTCTATGTTGAAAATAGAGGAGGATCATAAGGTGAATTATTTATTCCTTCAACCTACTATTATGTAACATGTTAAATCTTAATGCTTTAAATAATTATATTATGGTAGCGAAGGATATTTAAGTACACAAGATGCATGTTTTAGGCATAGTAAACCTTTGAACTTGTAACTGCATTTTCCTATACTATGTGCATGTACCTTGTGAGGGGTGGTTAAACCACTTGACTTCTCACATGGTCTATGTTTTAATAAATCCTAGAACAATTAAAATGTCTCATCATATTGTTCATTTTGTTTATAATTCTTGTTGTTTTGTGTTCCTTGGCTATCTCTAAACTTGTGATTGTGTAATAAAATAATAAAATTATGCAATTATAAAAAATATAAGCATAATACAGTATATTATGGTTGTTTGGGTGTTTTTACTTAGGTTTATTTGTTGCTATATTATTTTCATATAACAAGTGTGTATATTATGTGCTTTAGGTATAATATTAGGTACAAAATATTAGTTTGCATAATTATAAATAGATTGTTTATTATTTATGAAAAATTGTTGACCTAGCTATGAAAGGATGAAAGCCCAAGCGATGAATGCCTAGTTAGCTCAGCCATGGAATCGACCATAGAGATAAATTTAATCTACTGCATTTTTATTATACTCTTCATCATTAGATCCATGTAAGAAGACTACAACTATGTGTTTGAGCAAGGACGCCTATAAAAATGATATCTATAGGATACTTTAGTCATAGAGTAAAACATCAAAAACCTAAAACAAAAACTAATATGGAAGATTCAATCATGAGTAGGGACTAAGTTTATTATATAATTGGAGGATTAAAGTTATTTCTTTGTAACAACATATTTATTGGTTGTCATAAATCCTTGATTTTTATTTAATTTAGTTGTAGTTAGATTTAGTCAATCCTTGAGAACTGTTAGGCAGTTAAGAGGTCAATTTTTTTTATTAAATTAATAGAGATGTTCCTATAAAATCATTTAGAAGAAGGAATATAATTCTAAAGCCAAGTCTATAATGGACAATAGTTGTATTTGTAGAATATTAGCCAAACACCTTTCTATAGTATTTTAGTTATCAATAAGATAGATTTGTGATATGTTTTACTTTTGAGCATTTAATTATTTTTCAATAGCTACAGGAGGGCAACATCCACTCCTTGCAAAAACAACCCACTACAAAAGTAAGGTTTGTCAGAGCTCCCATAGGATTTCCTTTAAGCATTAATTTCTTGTTTGTCTGTAAATATAAATTAAGCTTTAAAATTTAGTTTTTTTTTTTAATTTATAAGTTTGTACTTTTCATAGTTGGTTTGCTTTTCTATGATATTTTATATAAGTTTTCTATAGTCTTAGTGAGTGAATGATAAATTACATTTATTTGCATTTATACATGCATTATTCCCTAAAAGGTCAAGCACACTTTAAATTTATATAGAATATAGGCTTTAGTAATCTATGGTGCATAAACAATTCCTAGCACCTCATAAGTCTATGGGTCCCATATTGATAATAATTGATGATCACATATGTAATAATTAAAGTATTTATAGTAAATTATTTTTTAAGAATTATCTGAATAAGCCATTTTGGCACTATTGTAGGGGAGGTAATAAACCACAACAAACTAAGCGTATTCACAGAAGGGTAAGCCTGGGTGAAGGGATACATTCATCTAGACTATCCCTTTAAGAGGTGTTTTTTTACTCTCCATAGCCACACCTTAGATTATTTAGTCATGCATATCTTGATCTAAGAATAAAAGAGGTAGATTCTTATCAAACAATACATACATAGGTTAGTGTAGGAGTGGCAAAAGGAAAGAGGATTGGACACTAGCAACGACCAAAGTAGCAAGACAAAAAAAAGTCTACAAGAAGAGCTACAATAATCCAATGACTCCCAAGGACAAACAATTGAGTCTATCAATCAAACAAGATTAATTAAATATTTATTAGAGGGTCATGGTTAGGGACCACTTATTCCTATCCACCCAAAAGATCCTATAATTAGAGAACATGATATATTATATGACCCAACAAAAAAAGTGATGAAATATCCATTAACCCCAATTGTTTAAGTCCATATTTATTTGACACCTTGGACAAAGATTTTTTTTGTAAAAATGGTAGAAGAAACTCAAACAAAAAGCTTCAAGTTTCCTATAAGAGAATCACAAGAATATGCTTGAATGAAGAATATCCCTTTGTTTATTCCTCCTACGATTTATGGATTTATTTTAGAGGACCCTAATGTATTCCTCTTCAAATTTGACAAGTTTTGTAGAAGTTACGATTGTAACATGGATGCATAAAATTTAAAGCTCTTTCTAACCACCTTGAAGGATGTAACTCTACGTTAGTTCATGGGGTTGGGAACTAAAAATATCGACACATGGGATATAATGAGAAGTAAGTTTCTATAAAAATATTAGGACTATTGCAAGGTAAGGGAGGCAATATATGAGGTCTTACAAATGATATAGAGAGAAAGAAATATTAGAAGACTATGTTGAAAGATAACAATTCAATATCCAAAAATCTAAACATTTAAGCTTGGAACTAGAAACCTTGAAGATAATTTTCCTACAAGGGATCCTAGATAAAGTAAACTTAATGGTTGGGAATATTTTTATCATGTTGGGTTTGATGACATAAGACTCTTTATTGAAACTATTCAAGGTCCATTATAAGAAAAGGAAAAGGGTTTTGAGGAAGCAACATATCAGTGACCAATATCTCGATCTAGATTTCTAGGGATGATATTAAGAATATGCTTGGAATCCTCAAGATAGATGTCCTCTCTTACTTAACCACTCAACTGGACATATTTTAAGTAAAGAAATAGGAGGAGATATAGAAATATTTTGTAGTATTTTGTTTGAGGTGCACAAAAAACATGCAAAGCATGAATGTTTAACGAACAAGATCAAGATTTGCATCCTCTACCAGTAGGATCATAAGACAATTAGTTGTCATATGAATCTTGAGTTGAATATATCCTACCAAATTAGAACCTATGGAGTTGAGTAGGTCTACTATATAAACCAAGGGAAACCATGGAAGCCCCAAAAATTTCAAGATATGGACTATGGAGCCCAACCATTTTATTATCCCCCTAATCTTAATAATGCTTGTTCTCCATCTAGATAGCAATGACCTCCTCAAAATTGAACCCTTGGTCTAACCAATAAAAATCTTGGTCCCAACAATATTCAACCCAACACTAGTGGCAATCACTAACAAATTGGTAATGTCAACCTTTTGCCTACCTACCATCATAAAATCAATTGTCTTATCTACCAATGCCCAATACATCCAATATACAACACCCAAACAACCATAATTACTTGCCCACCTAGCATTGAACCCAAAAAACTAGGTAGGATAACCTATTTATAATCAAGAGTTGATAGGATATCCTACTTATCCTATAAATAGTGTTAACTATAATAATCTACACCTACATTTAGGAAGAGTCCTCAAGGATCATGAACCCTTCATTATTTTTAAACCAGAAGAAAAAATCCCAACTGAAGAGGAATCCTAGGATAAACCTCAAGAGGCTGAACTCACAAAAGATATAAGTAAAGAAAACATGGAAAACACATCCTTTCCTAAATTACTACAACAATCAAAGCAACCCTCATAAATTGAATTTGATTTTTTGGAGAACTATAGAATGTATATGTCCTCATTATCCTCTTCCAAGCTATAAGGGATATCCATATTTATAGTAGACCCATTAATGATTTATGTCTCTAAAAGCCTAGATGGAAGAAAGATCCTAAAATAGTGCAAGTAATAGGGCGACTACTATATCTAATGCTTGGGAAGATTATCACACAATATTTTGATCCAAGAATCCCAATTGTAAATGTTCCAATTGGAAACATTTTTAATAAGAATGTATTAGTTAATCTAGGGGTGTCAATAAATGTAATAACAAAGTCAAGATTTGTTAGATTTCATAGTAGTTTCAAAAAATAAATGGAATCAAACATTACCTAGTATTGCTTATCAAAATAAATGCACAAATTAAAAATATAGTATATGATGGGATGTTCATACACACCAAAATATCTTCACTCAAAAGAGAATCAAAATTACACTCAAACTAATAAAGAAATGATCGATGCGGGGTATTTATATCCAATTACATATTTTTTGAGGTCAAGTTTATGATATTGAACCCTAGATATAAAATATTTAAAAATTACAAAAATACCTTTTTCAATGTTTACATGGGCCCAAAGCGCAAACATAACAAAAAGTTAGTCATAGCCTCAAGAGATGCTTAATCACCACATATTTCAACATCCCCCATTAAGCTAAATGGGGGATAGGAAGAGAGGCCCTTATATTGGATCTCCCTTAAGGGATATTCTCCTACTTCAAGAAGCTCCTATATACACATAAAAGTAACCTTGGGCATGGTCCTAGCCAATATATCAACTTCCTAATCTAAATAAGTAATAAACACTAGATCTAACATCCCATGATCATGAACCATTGCACAAAGTGTATTCATATCTAAATGTGCTTTGTAAACTAATGAAACATGATTGCATACAAGCTAGATAGTGCTCTGATTATCATAGTGAAGATAAACCATAAATCCTTAAAGAATAGAAATATCTAAAATCATCAACATCCATATGAGATGATTGGTTTCCTCATTGGTAACACAATATTCAGGTTTTATAGAATACTAAAAAATGGTGGATTAGCATCTAGAATACCAAGTAGAATACAATTTCTATGATGGATTATTGTTCATCCAAATATCCTTCCTAATTAGCTTCTAAGAAACCTATAAAAATCATAGGAGAATCAATAGTGTAGTAAATTCCCATCATATATCCCTTTTATACATCTGACAATTTGATTAGCTATTATCTAGTGACTCTCTTGAGGAGCTTGCATGTATATAGAATAATAGCTAATAGCAAATGTTATATCTAATCTAATGCGATTGAGATAAATAATTCCTCCTACAAGATATCAATATAGTGTAGCATCAATGAATGTTGTAATAAATTCAACTTGTAACTTCAAACCGGAGGCAAAAGGGATCCTAGAAGGCTTGCACTTCTCTATCTTGAATTACTAAATAAGATCTAGAACATTTTTTGGCTAAAAAATGGTAATGACAAAATTTGAATGATCAATCTAGATTTCCAAAAAATAGTGTAAGAGCCTCATATCTATCATCTCAAAAGTGGAACAAAGTTGTGACTTCATCTCCTAAATCAAAGTAGTGGAGCTACCAATGATAAGAAGGTTATCGATATATAACACAATCACTACAATATCCTCAACATGATTTTTAATGTAAACATCATGGTTAGCCTCACATAATTGAAATCCACAATTGATAAAAAAAGAGTGTATTTTACCATACCAAGCATGAGGATCCTACTTAAGACTATACAAATATTGGATCAAATAATATACCAATGGAGTAGGGCCCTCTAGCTCAAAAATGGGTGGTTATCGTATGTAATTTTCCTCCTAAATTTCTCCATGGAGAAATATATTCTTCACATCCATATGATGCACCTTACATCCATATAAAGCTATAATGGAAAGAATCATTCTAATGGAATCCATTGTATCTACTTATGAGTGTTAATACTCTCACTTTAGTCTTTTATCAGACTAGGGTCATGTCCTAAGGCTATATGTGTTAAGAGGTATACAAATTGCATCTTGGATATTAAAGTTCTAATCTAATCTATGAAAAGCAGGAATCACAACGTCTTTGTAGAATAATTAAGAAAAATATACTAAATTTCTAGTTTTGTTACTAAAAGAAATCTTAATTTCAATTATAATCTAAGTGCAATAATAAATCAAGTAACAACTCTTAATTTAAAAGAAACTACATGAATTTAAGATGAAATAAAACACAATTCAATGCTAAAATAAAATAGGTAACTAACATAAATCATATTGCATAAATCAAATAGAAATAATAACACACACTTAAGTAAAAGTAAACCAAAACACACCAGTTCAAAAATAGAATTTAACTAAGATAAATTGAAAATGAAAGCAAACTCATCAACTTTGACTATGCTATTCTATTTGCTAAAATAAATAATAGAAATAAAATCAATAGAAAACCTACAACTATGCTAATAATCCTTCCACTATTCTAGAGAGTGAGCCCTTGCTCTGAGGTTTAGTGGGAGGTAGAAGATGTCAACATAAAACTAGTCTAAAAGATCAAAGTCACATATGTAATAGGACATAATAATTCAGACTAAGACAACATGCTAAAAGTTAAATTATTCTTGCATCTCTTTCATTCCAACTTCTGCTTCTCAACCCCTACCCAATAGGCATACATTATTATTTATAGCTAAGCTTCTAACTATTTAGCTTACTAATATGGTTTATTTTAAGTAGTATTCTATATTTTAATTTAATACATAGGTCTACGTGTTCAATCTAACCAATCATATTATAACAACAAACTTGGTTGGATAAGTCACCCATATTTTTATAATTTTGTTGACTAGTTTGAAACAATTTGAGATATCCATTGTGTTTCGTTGCTTTGATATACATGCATTAGGCTCCTTATCACCATGTGGTTGATTTTATTCTGGTGTGATAGAAATACAACTCCAAAATAAATTGAGTCAACATTGTTATTTTTTTGCATGGTTACATATTTATGTCAATGTTATTGGTCAACATTAATTCAAATCGAATGACTCATGATCTTAATAAGATGCTTCCAAGGCGGTTTGACCACATGCTTTGTCATTTCCTCCCATGCACAACTATTTTGGAGTGCTCCACATACTATTATTTTGGTGAAGTTCCCATGTCCTTTTATTTTGGTTCCTAAGCTATTCTGGCACCCCAATAATGCTCAAATTATTTTGGTGCAATACTAGTGCTAGATTACTATGATTTTTAGAACTTAAGTGCGATAAATTTCAAAAATACTCCAGAGGATTGGTCTACCAATTTTATTATTAATTTATTCAACTTCAACTTTAATTATTTATTCACAAAATTTTGTAAATTTTATTATTAATTTATTCTACCCTTCAGTTAAGAATAAACAATGCAATTGGTTCTTAAAAAAACAAAAAAAAAAATCAAAATAGAGAAAGAGAACATATATATATTTTATTTTACATGGCAGAATTGGTAGCCACCTTGATGATCCAGGCATGATTTTCATCTTTATAGCCACCACATTATTATGTGTTGTCTACTCTAGAAGCAACCACACAATGTTTTGTGCAGTCCACCCCTATAACCACTATCCCACATTCATTTTAAACCTTTTAAACAGCTGAAAGCACCAAAAAAGGGACAAACATTCAGTATGATAAGGCCCAAGATTTGAACCCTTGGCATCCATCCCCCTTACAGGGTTTCTTCGCACCAATTTATCTACACCTCAGACCAAAGAGAGAATATATTTATGATGCAGGACTGTAATTACAAGTAGAGAAACCACCAATATTTCATTCAAAGCTTTCAAATCCAAATTACAGAAGTTAAAAATGGCCAACCTCGCTTACAATGTATGAACTGCCTCTTATAGCGGACCCGACCCCCTTCAGACATCATTACACAGATTGTGGAGTTTTCTGTCATCGCCTGCACGAATGTTCTGTCGTCGCCCGCATCCTATTGCTAGGTGCCTTGGACCATCATTGCATAGAATGGCAGAGTGCTCTACAGCTGCCTGCACATCGACCCTCTGAGTCATCATTCATAGGAGTGCTCTGTAGTCACCTATATTTTGCTGCCACATGCCCTTCTGCAATGACCTCTGCAACCTTCCACCACTGGTCCTTCCACCAGCTCTCCCACCACGATCCTTTCCTCTCTGCTTACCCTCAAACCTCCTATTTAGTTTCTCTTCCACTTTTAGGGCAAACTGGTACGCATCCTCAACTGTGCTCATCCAAACCAGACTCAACTCTTCTTGAATTATGGTTCTCAACCCATTGATGTAGTGGGCGACCTTCTCCTTATTTGCCTTAGAATGGCTGGTTTGAATTGAGATCTGGTAGAACTCCTCCGTGTACTCTTTGACAGATTTACTCGACTGTCTGAGACTCTACATCCTCCTCAATAGATCCAACTCATAATCTACGGGGATGAATTGCCTCTTCAATTTCTCAACCATCCGATCCCACCTGGTGATATTTTTTTTCCCCTCCTGTTCCTTTCTAGCTATACTCCTTTCCACCAGATGCTAGCATGTCCCTTCAACTTTGTTTTTGTGAACCTGATCCGATTTGAATCTAAGATCTCCTCATACTCAAAATATTCCTCCATGTTGTTGATCTAATCTATCAACTCCTCAGGGTTGAGATTCCTAGAATATGTGGAGACGTCAAACTTTGACTTCTTCCCGATCTGGGATATGGCCCTATATAGCCTAGCTTCTGCTGGATCCAATGCTTCTTCCTCATCAGATGGACCCTCGGCTTCCCAAGCTTCATCTTCACTATGGTCTTCTCTTCTTGGCTCAACTCCTCTTCTCAATTCCTCCTGTAGGGCTTGCACTTGCCTCTACGAAGCTTTAAAATCGACCTCTGGCACCATATTCCTCGCACCACCACGGTTTCTTTGTAGAGGCATTTTGCTCACTTTATCACAACCTCCAACCACAGATCCTGGTGCAAACTGCCTCACGGTCGGCGATCTGCTTGCACGCTCAGAATCTTCTCACTCCGATACCACTTGATGTAGGACTGTAATTACAAGCAAATAAACCACCAATATTTCATTCAAAGCTTTCAAATCTGAATTACAGAAGTTAAAAATGGCCAACCCCGCTTACAATGTATGAACTGCCTCTTATAGTAGACCCGACCCCCTTCGAACATCATTACACAGATTGTAGAGTTTTCTATCACTGCCTACACGAATGTTCTATTGCCGCCCGCATCCTGTTGCCAGGTGCCTTGGACCATCATTGCATAGAATGGCGGAGTGCTCTGCAGCTGCCTGCACATCAACCCTCTGATTCATCATTCATAGGAGTGCTCTGTAGTCACCTATATTTTGCTACCACGTGCCCTTCTACAACGAACTCTGCAACCGCTTGCCCGTCTAGAGTCATGAACGATTTGTCACGATATCGTGACGTTTTGGCGTTCGGCCTCTATTCTCTCCTCTGGGTTGTGAAACCATGACATGTCACAAAATCATGACATCTTGGCCTTTCATACTTGCTTTCTGCCTTCGGGTCGTGAAACTGTGACACGTCATGAAATCGTGACATCTTGGCTTTTCTTTCTCTCATTCTATCTTCGGCTCGCAAAACCGTGACATGTCACAAAATCGTGACATCTTGGCCTTTCGTACTCTCCTTCCATATTCGAGTCGTGAAATCATGACATGTCACAAAATCGTGACATCTTTGCCTTCCGTACTTGTCTTTTACCTTCGGGTCATGAAACCGTGACATGTCACGAAATTGCGACATCTTTGCCTTTCGTACTTGTCTTCTGCCTTCGGGTCGCAAAACCACGACATGTCACGAAATCGTGACATCTTTGCCTTTCGTACTTGTCTTCTACCTTTGGGTCGTGAAACCGCGACATGTCACGAAATTGTAACATATTTGCCTTTCGTACTTGTCTTCTGCCTTTGGGTCACGAAATCATGACATGTCGTGAAATCGTGACATCGTTGACATCCTTGCCTTTCCTATGAAACCCGTCGCGATATCGCGACAGTTCTTCCTGCTAGCTTCATTCTCCATTTTGTGTCGCGATATCGTGCCACATTTTCTATCGCGATATCGCGACAGCTTCTTCCCGTTGGTTTCTTTTCTCCAAATGTGTCACGATATCGCGACACATTTTCTGTCACGATATCGCTACAACTTCTCCTCACTGGGTTTCTTTTCTCCAAATGTGTCACGATATTGCGACACATTTTCTATCGTGATAGCTTCTCCCCGCTGGCTCCTCTTCTCCAAATGTGTCGCAATATCACGACACATTTTCTTTTGCGATATCGCGACAGCTTTTCCCCTTGCCAACACTTAAATTTTTTTTGATGATGCAAGATTGCTCTGCCACCACCAGATGCTCCTGCATCAATTTATTCACTACATTTAACATTAATATTAATATAGATAATGGTAAATATTTGATATATGTTGTATCAGTTTAATAAAAAATAGATAAAAAGGTTTAAGGTTGCTAAAAAACAAGGTAGTTTTACAACCTCATCACTCCTCCCCACAAATTTTGATGGATGTCCTCATTCATTTTGTCTGGCCAAAATAGCATGCATATCTAGTTCCTTATAAATATTGCTCCAATTTTTTTGTTATAGAGTGGTATCAATGTTCTAGTTGTGGCCCATTCTCAAAATAATATGGAATGGGGGTGATCATAGTAGGTGGTCAAAATTGTAGGCTTATCCATTCATGTTGTAATGCTCTAATTACCTCAATCATTTTATTTTCTCTCCCATGGGACCATATTAGATTTATTGGTGAAATGGGCTCTCTTTTCTTCAAAGTGATAATCATCTCATCCCACCTCTGTCTACATGCAACTCGGGCCATGTTAAAATTATCTTTGCATTTTTCTTGGAAATTTCTTACACTTACATGGATATGATAAAAATACCTCTCCCTAACAGCTGCATTACCCATAAGAGAGTGATGTGTACCATTAAGAACCCTTGGGTTAGGTTGATCATGATGTCTCAATAGACTAGGTCCCATTTCACTTGATCTATACTATTTCACCATTTCTTGTAAGTGCAACTAATTACAAAGGGTTAAGGTGAATGGTCATAATTTAACATTAACAACGTAAATATAAGGAAGAAATTGTACATCATTAGGAAGTGCAAATTTATGCAAATAAAATTTGTATAACAAGTTATGTTCCATAGGACTATGCAAGAAAACTTTAACAAAAACTTTAGCAGAGGTCATATCATAAGAGAGGTTGGAAGAAATCCTCATTACTTTCCATCTATAATATTATTACTTTAGGAACAAGCTATAAATCTTTCCAAGTGATCTCCACTCAACCAATTGGTCTTTAGACTTGTTATCTCTTCACCCTGTTTCTTGTTTTATGCCTCTAAAGCTCTAAGTGTCACAAGGTGCCCTTCTAAGTGATGACATCACCTCATCCATATTGATACTATCGCATTATGATTATCTAATATGACCATGCCCTATGGGATGACAACAATTGGTCTTGGAATTAGAATTTCTAGGGGTTTAGTTTGTGTTCCCCTTTATGTTGATTGTCCAATGCTCACTATCTTAATAATAAACTACTTGATCACTATGGTTGGATCTATTTTAGGATTATTAGGTGCATCATGTCATTTTTATACTCTTAATATTGAATCCCTTTGCTCTAGCACTCTCTTTGATTCACCTTGTTGAGAAACGTATTTTGGAACACCTTGTTATGCTACTTGATCTGGCACATATTGTTCCAATGCACCTTGTTTAAATACCTATTTTGCTTGTGTGGAAGTTTCTCCAACTTCTATTGGTGCCTTTCTTTCATGACATACAAAAACCTATTCCAAAGCATCCGACTCCAAACTTTTTGAAACACTTCTATTTTCAACATTTTCATTAGGACCAGATGGAGTTTGGCCTTTTTCTAGAATATCTTAATTACTATTAAACTCACTCGCTAATCCTAGTAGAATATGTACTACATCTACTCTAGGAATTTATTTGAAAGATATATTTTCTCTTGATTTACTTTTCACTTAATTAAGTTCCCACAACAATTGAAAAATATACATTTCTTTCTTCTAAACTTCCATTTGAGATCCCTATAGCTGTAATTATTGAAACTTGATGATAGCTTTGGCTTGTGCAATAGTTAACCAATCTAAGGCTTTAGCCTCTTTCTCCACCATATACTCATTTGACTCTTTGTTCATAGGTTGAGGCTCCTAGGCATGATCATTACCAACAATAACTTATTGTTATGTTGGGATGTCAACATTGATTGGTGGAGTTTGCACTAATGTTTTGGCCATATTTGTAGGATGGAAACCACTTTGTTGCTACTTCTATGTTTGTGCAAGAACATCTAGGGTTTTTACATCCTCCTCATCATCAATGATTAACCTCCATCTTTTTCATTATAATGCCAATGCTTATTTTAGAGCAGCTAAATTTTTCTTTTATCTTTGACTTCATATGAGGGGAGGTTGTTCTGGTCCAACTTGTTCTTCATGATGTTCATCTGACATCTCCTCTTCCTCACCACTAGAGAAAATATCAAATGGTTTTATCACCTCTTCTTGTGCACAAAATTATTTTGGTGCTTCCTCTTATTTTCTTAGATGAGTATAATATAATGTTCTACCCTTATTTAGTTGTTCTCTTTTTTTAGTAGCCCTAGATTGCTTCTTTTTTCTTTAGGTAGAACTTCTATCAACTATTTTCGAGTTGTTATTTATTGATGTAGACTCAAGGGACTAATGGTGAACCTCCTCTTGCATAGGGGTCTCTTTTGATATCTCTATAGACTTCCCTAGTGTAGGTACTTCTTCTAAGGTTTCTCCTACACAAAGCTTTTTTCTTGGGCAAAACTTCCCTTATCATCATATCATATTATTACTTGATGTTACCTCTTTTGCTATACTAGTGTAGATTGCTCTGCTATAGGTGTCTCTTCAGTATCTGGTGCAACTTTAGTATATCTTTTATTACTAGTTCTAGGAATATCCCCTATAGGTACAGGTCTTTTGATGGAATGGTTTCTTTCCCAACATCTATGTTAGTATCCCTATGTTGCATTATACTAATGCCCCTAGATTTTCTTCATACAACTAGTGTTTCATTTTATGGGATCTCTATAGTTTTTTATTTCTTTTTACTTATAGATATTTCTCCCGTTTATTTTTTGTGATATTTGGGAGTGGAAGCTTTGAAACATGAATCCAAAAATTGCTTTTATGAATGCTCATTTTTCCAAAGTGATGTTAACACAACAATTTGATTAATCCATGGTGCTTCATAAAGCCTTACCTCTATTGAGCTCTTTTAGCCATATCATGAAAAGCATGATGTAAATATAGGGGAAAATTGATCCTTTATTCAGGTTTGTGAATACCAAGCCTAAGATGGATCAAAATATTTAACAGATGGTTTGAAAGGATAAAAAATTAAGCTTCACAAGTCAAATATTTTATAACCCATACAACGATTTCATTCCATGGTGTCTTTAGGCAAGATTGTTTAATGCCTTTATAGAGTGTTTTTTATCTCAAATTTGGGCTCGTGGTTGACCTTTATTCTAAAAGCATTAAATATATTGAGGAGAATAACTCTAATTTTTTGTGACCTCTTCTCCCTCATAAGGAATTTAAAAAATTAGTCTAAGAATTTTGGAGTTACCTTAATTACGGTCCTATCAATCCTTGCATGATTATTCTAAAGGAATTGTGCAAATTGTGCTACTAGGGCCTCCACATGACCTTCAATTTTTTATAGAAAACCCATCATTCCAACTTATTGAAATACCTTGACAACCTCAGGATAGCTTTGCTTTTCATTTTGGTCCTCCCATAATATTTGCTTCTACCTACACACCAAATTTCATAGATTCTATCATCATCTTTCACAAGAATACAATAAAATTTCTCTCTACAACTTTGCTACTTGCTCTCATGATAATCAAAGCAAATATTGCAAATAAAATCATTTTTGCATGATCATGGTGCAAGCAGATAGTTTTTCATTGTGGTGCAATCATGCCTCAAAAAATACCACATGCTCCGGAAGGGATATTGTTAGGCACATGCATTTACATGATCATCTTCCAACACATGAGGGATATTTTGCATGATTCTTATGCATACAACAAGGTAGGTGGTGATTTTATGACAAACATTGCATAATAACAAATTATACCTTTGAACTTACCTCTATTATGAAATCACTCCATAATGTGCAACCAAACACTTTATTCGATGCACAGTTAATATGTTGTTTTCCACGTGGTCTAAATTTAATAATTTTTTGACTTTTACGACCTTGGTTGTGCCAACTCATCACTAAAAACACGTCCTTATAGATAACTATATTTATTCCCTTCTTGTCAACCACCACCAAGGTGCCATGTTTCCTTGAAATCATGCAATTACATGGCTTAGCAATTATAGTCACTATCACACTATTCAAGGTAGTCTCATTCGCTTCTTTAGTCACCACCATTCTAGTAAAATTGTATAGGTTATAACATCCAATAGTTATCTACCACCTATCCTTGATGGTGCTTCCATTATGTATGCCATATGTCCACAACTTTTCTTTGTTGATGGTATATGTATTACAATTCAAAGACATTGAACTATTATGGCACCATTAACTGAGTTATTCCAATGCACCAAGATTACCATTTTGGAGCAACATGTCAATTTTGATGCTATCAATTGTATAGTCCAAAGAAAATTAGGATCAAGTCTAGCATAGCCAAATGTGTATTAAATTTTCCTTTGGAATATTGTTTTCTATTTTGATTATATATAAGTATGCTAAGACATTAATCATAATTTATATCACACTAAAGTCAAATAATAGCAAAATCAAAGAAAATATGTACCTTACTATCAGAAAGGTTTCATGCAACTTTTCAACACATTGCTTATTACATTTTTAGAAATCCTAAAAGCTAGAATATACATAACTGCAATGATTAAAACTCCATACATACTCTCATTTTCTAAAGGCAAATAAGCTAAAAACTGGTTTTTATGTAAGCCTTAATTCCATAACTTCTCAAAGGGGTTTTCACTATCAAATTATTTATTTATTTATTTATTTTTAAAGTGAAGATACGATCATTCTAAATTCATTTCAGAAGAGGAAGCTTCTTCTACAACATATAATTTTGACTATAAAAGAAAGTATTGAGAAAATTCCACCTTAGTAAGTGGCTTATGGTACAATCATAGACATTGTCCATTTATCATCAATTTCCTCCTTGAATTATAAATGAAATAAAGTCAAAAAAATTCATTCTCGAACACTTTTTCAAAATATTAAGGTCCTAGCCACCAAGTTTGTAGCTTAATAAACATAGCAAGAATCAAACAACAATACCCAATCGCCTAGTTTGTACTTGTTGCTCTTAATGTGACTATTTTGCTATATTATTTGTTGCTCTTGGATGACCTTCACTTGGTGGAGTGCCTCCAATCAAAGTTCATCCAATACATTCAATTACAAAATGCTCTCTTGTTGTACCTATGACAATTCAATATCTACTCCCAAATATGTACGAAGTCTTAACAATTCAAATTCAATTGGAAAAATAGGTTTCTTACAATAGACCAATTCATAAGTTATGAATTATGTCATGGATTTCCATGTAGTATTGTATGCCCATATGGCCTATGGCAATTTGTTCATCCAATATTTCCTATGAGAAGCCACTATTTTTGTTAGTATATTTTCTAATTCTCTATTTGTGACTTCTACTTGACCATTTGCTTGAGGGTGATAAGGTGATGAATTTTTATGTTTGATTTCATAAAATTCAAAAAATGCTTCTATGACTTTAGATGTAAATTAGGATTTTTGATATAAAATTATAGAGCATGGAGCACCAAATCATTGAAATTTTGGATATATAGGAAATAATCTACCTTTTCTTCACGAGCATGTTTAAAAGCACATACTTCAGCCCACTTTGTCACAGAATCAGTACACACTAGAATGTGTTATTGTCCTTGAGAACAACAAATCTAAACCTCCATATATCTAATGAACAAAGGTAAATCTATCCAAATAATCTTTCAAAGTTTTATCTTCTTCCTATTTCATCCTAAACAGTTTATCCTTCTAATTATTTACCTTGCAATACTCTTGCTATTTTCCCAACAATACTCTTTCCATTTCATCTCAGGTTCTAACCAAATCAAACACTAAACCCATGAACCATCACATTGTAGAATCTTCCCAAGTGGAAGGAAACAATTTAAGTTTTTTGTTATCATTTATATAATCATAAGTTTAATATAAAACCTTAAAATTAAATAAGAATTGATCAGAATATTCGTACACAACTCCCCTAAAATTTGGTAATACAAAAGATGAAATAACCTTCATGGGAGCTTCTAGGTTAGGATTTAGTTGGATGGGGTATTGGAAAGTCCTGTTAGAAGTACTAGTTTCACTAGGGTGGAGTACATTACAGGCTCTTTCTATATTTTCTTATCTTTTTGCCATTG
Source organism: Wollemia nobilis (assembly GCA_028583015.1). Taxonomy (NCBI): domain Eukaryota; kingdom Viridiplantae; phylum Streptophyta; class Pinopsida; order Araucariales; family Araucariaceae; genus Wollemia; species Wollemia nobilis. The sequence goes on along the minus strand of JAQPPZ010006183.1, from coordinate 3,320,988 downwards.
TTTATTCCCAACAAAAATTATATATTTTTTAAATTTTCCTGATGGTACATATTTTTTAGGAGTAAGTGGCATTCAACTACCTATTTTTTCTTGTTGCGATTCTCTCTTAGGGAATCCTAAACTCCATGAAGTTGATAATTGTGATTCTTTAAAAATTCTAACATCTTAAAGAATCATTGCTACAATAAACTTAGGAGTTGGTATCGATTCAACCTCTCATTGTGGATGTCTTCTTCCTATGGCTCATGGTAAGTCAGATCTAATAAATCTATCTCTTTCATCTCTAAGTCTATTCATACATCCTATTTTTGAAAACTTCTATTCTAATGTCCGAATGTCTTAAATGTAATTCTTGACAATGCAACTATCTTTGTGCAAATTTGTTTTTTTTAATGTATTAAAAACTATCCTAAGAATTTAATCTACAACTTTACAGGAAAATAATTAACATCGAATGAATTATTTGTTTTCTAGCAATTCCAACTGGCAATGACATCAAAAAGTGGTGAGTGTTGTTAATGCTCTCAATTTAATCTTTTATCAAAATAGTGTGGCATCCTAAGGTTGTATGTGTTAGAGACCTAAGAATTACATCTTGGATATTAGGGTTCTAAACTAATCTATGAAAATTAGGAATCACAATGTCTTTGCAACATTTACAAAGGAAACTATACTAAATTTCTAGCTTTGTTATTGAAAGAATTTCTAATTTCAATTATAATCCAAGTGCAGTAATAAATCAATTAGCAACTCTTAATTTGAAGGAAATTAAATGAATTTAAGCTTAAATAAAACACAATTCAATACTAAAATGAAATAGGTAACTAAAAAAAATTATGTAATATAAATCAAATGAAAATAATGCACACTTATATAAAAGTAAAGCAAATCACACCATTTTAGAAATAAAACTTAACTAAGAGAAACTGAAAATGAAATCAAACTCATCGATTTTGACTATGCTATTCTATTTGCTAAAATAAATAATAGAAAGAAAATCAAACATAAAACCTACAACTATGCTAATAATCCTTCCACTATTCCTGAGATTGGGCCCTTGCTCTCAGGTTTAGCATGAGGTAAAAGATGTCAACTAAAAACTAGTCTAAAAGGTCAAAGTCACATATGTAATAAGACAAAATAATATAGACTAAGACAACGTGTTGAAAGTCAAATTATTCTTGCATCTCTTTCATTCCAACTTTTGCTTCTCAATCCTTGCCCAATAGGCATACATTATTATTTATAGTTGAGTTTCTAACTATTCAACTTAGTAACATGGTCTATTTTAGGTAGTATTCTATATTTTAATTTAATATACAGGTCTACATGTTTAATCAAACCAATCAGATTACAACAACAGACTTGGTTGGATAAGTAACCCAATTTTTTGCAATTTTGTTGACTAGTTTGAAACAAATCTGAGGTCTCTAGTATGTTTCCATACTTTGATTTACGTGCATCAAGCTCATTTTCACCATGTGGTTGATTTTATTTTAGTGTAACAAAAAAACAACTCCAAAATAAACTGAGTCAACACTGTTATTTATGTGCATGGTTACATATTTGCATTGATGTTATTGGTCAACATTAATTCAAATTGAATGACTCAAGGTCTTAATAAGATGCTTTAAATATGGGTTGACTACATATTTTATCATTTCCTCCCATGCACAACTTTTCTAGAGTTCTGTGTGTCCTATTATTCTAGCGTAGTCCCTATGTCCTATTATTCTAACACTTAAGCTATTATGGCACACAGTTGGTGCTCATATTATTTTGGCACATAGTTGGTGCTAGATTTATCCAATTTTTAGAACTTAAGTGTGATAAATTTAAAAAATACTACAAATAAATGGTCCTCCAAACACTTCAACTTATTGATTTGTTCATAAAATTCTATAGAATTTATTATTAATTTATTCTACCATGCAATTAGTCCTTTAAAACACAAAAAATATTTCAAACTAGATAAAGATAATATGTTACTTTATTCACTACATTTAACATTAATATTAGCATAGATAATGATTAATATTTGGCATATGCTATATTAGTTTAATAAAAATGGATAAAAAAGGTTTAAGGTTGCTAAAAATTAAGGCAATTTTGTAACCTCATCAGCTACAAGTACACGTCTTGAAGTAGTCCACTCCCTCCTATTTATTGAATCCCTTGGCAACAAGGCATACCTTATGCTTTTCAATCTAACCCTCCAATATGTACTTGGTTTTGTAGACCCACTTATGCCCCATAACAGTCTTCCCTACTAGAAGAGGAACCAACTCCCATATTATATTTTCACTAATGGCTCATATTCTACTACCATGGCATCTTCTCATTAAGGTTTCCCTATCCTAGGAGTAGGTGATATGATGTTGTGAATGTGATACCTTCAAATATTGGAAGAGCCTTATAATGCTACTCAAGAGGAAAAATGGGTAGTTTCCTTCATAATCATTTTAACCCACTTAGGGATAGGTTGTTCAAAATAAGCATGGGTATATTTCACCATATCAACACAAGAAACTAAAATAAAATAATCCAACTCATCACCACTCACCTCATCATGCATAATTGGAGCACTCTAAACTAAACCATCCTTATCATCCTATCTTGCTTTAGGGGAAGAGGAGACTGCCTAAGAAATTATGAATGATGGAGTCAAATCAATAGGTAGTAAAAAACCACTAGAATAGGAAGATGCTCTAAAAGGGATGGAGCTAATAAATGTATCTAAAGAACCTATTGTAGTTGGAATAGGTAGAGAATTAGAGGAATCAAATGCTAAAATATCAATATGAAGAGTGGAAGGAGTATCTAGAAGCACTTCATAAAATATGACATCTCTTCTAATCAATATCTCATATCTCTAAGGATTATAGATATGATATACCTTTAAGATATTATAATATCCCACAAATATACACTTATGGATCTTAAGTACTTTATTTTTTTGAAGATCCTTTGGTATGTGAGCCCATGTTGAAGACTCAAATATTTAGAACATAGACACATCCACTTATCCCCTATCAATTTCTCAAGAGGTATCATCCCTCAAAAAACCTTTATAGGTACCTTATTCATGATATACACTATACACATGACTACCTCACCCTAATACTTATGATCTATTCCATTGGCATGAATCATACAATGAGCCATTTTGATGATTACCCTATTTTTTGTTTTTGTTATACCATTATGTTCAGGAGTGTAGTGACAATCCTCTAATATGTTATTTCATAAGTGATCAAAAAAATTTGGAAATATGACTAACATATTCACCACCCCATTTTCCCTTAGGCACTTGATCTTTTTGTCTAACAAGTTTTTAATAAGAGCCTTACAAGTTTTGAATCTCTTAAACACTTCAGCCTTGGTATGAATAGTATATACCCACACATATCTAAAAAATTTATCAATGAAAAAGGAAGTACCAATTTTTCTAAAAGAGAAGGTGTGCCCAAAGGTCCACAAATGCCACTATGAATGATCTCCAAAGGATGAGATACCCTCTTGACAACTCATTTTAGAAAGACCTCACTATGATACTTTTCCAAAATTCATCCTTGAAAAACACCACATGGAGGAGATATGCATGGAAGCCTAATAGCCATCTTATGATGACTCATGTATCTCAAGGAACCACAACTAAGATATCCAATCTTATGTTACCACTTTTAACTCTCATCATCATCATCATCATCATCATCATGTGCTATCACTGCAACAAAGTTCTTCTTGCTAGAAGAGGAAGTGGATATTTTATCCAACATATATATGATAATCATATTCATCACAATATCTAGAAGCAACAGTCCTAAATCTATTGCCTCTATTCTTAGTCACCCATCTATTAGCCTAGAATTCTACTTTCTTATCCGTATGAGTAATGTGATAAATAGATAAAAGATTAGGACCCAACATTAGGAACATGAAGTACCTCATAAAATAACAAATATCCAATAGTAATATCTCCACTTCTTACAACCTATAATGAAGAGTCATCTCCAATCATAACATTTTCCCCTACATGATTTTTATTATAGCCTTGAAGAAGGTGCTTATGCTTCATCATGTGCCTAGTATCCCTTGAATTAGCTATCCACTCATTTGAAGAAGTGGATGTCCAATATGAAAAATAAACTACAACATGTGCCTATAAGGTTTCTTAATCAAGCTTATCCTCACATTAGACATAGAAGAGAGCAACATCAACATGCTTCTTTCTTGGTACTTCCACCAATTTCTTGATCTAAATTCTATAAAATTCTGCATTGTATCCTTCCCTTTTGTAGAACTCACAAGTAGGCTTCTTGAACTTCAACAAGGGTACATGATGATCTATAACTATTTTACCAAATTTAAAAATATACATGAAGTTATGACTAGAAATAATACCAATGTAGAGAACTCAATTAAATATGTGATTTAGAAAAATAGGCTCAGAACACTTTCATATGCAAAAGTTATGGCCCTCAAAAATTTGGCCCAAAAATTGCAAACATTTCCTACAAAACCATTGAAATATTGATTTTCTTTTCATACCTATAACAATTGGGAAGTCACCACATGTTACTATGGAGTGCTTGAGATGGTGCATGCTATGTGCTAAGTATATTTTGTAGTAGCTAATCACATGATACCACTTGTTCTAATTTTATTTTCTATCTTTTTTGCCAACCATGTTGTGCCAATTGTCACTCTAATTTGCTCTAAAATTAATCATCACCAAGTCTACTACTAATTGTGTGGGTTATTTATCAAGTTCAATGATATATTACAATGTTATTGGTCAATTTTATTTTTATAGGTATCAAATGGTATATAGGCTACCACATATACCACTATATGGATAGTCACAGTAGCCCAATCAAAATGTACCACATATTTCCTTAAAGTGTATGTCATTTCAATACCCCAAGAAAGCACCACACGTCATCTTATATCACCACCCTAGATCTCCACCTCAATTGCCACATGTCACCTTGGGATCCAAGAACTACTTACCACATCACCTATATGGATAACCATATTGACTACCATATATTACCTTGATATGCATGTAGTTTGGCAATTTGAATAAACATATTGCCATGTGTTGCCTCAAGATGTGTGCACCTACCAACTTGACTATATAGAATGCTACATGTCACACCAAAATGTATTCCTAGTGTTTCCTATGGATGCATGCACCTTAAAACTCTACTATATAGACTATCATGTGTTTCCTTGACATGCAAGCCACTACTAGCTCAATTATATGGATTTCCACATGTCACCATGGGATACATTCCACTACCAATTTAGTTGTATAGACTACCACATATTACCTCAAGATTCATGCCATATCATCATGTGTGCAGGCATAAAATGGGCATATGATACTTATGTCATCATCCAAAAGGTTGGAATATTTAAATATAGAAATTCCTCCATGAAATTCCTTAGTCCCTAATGCACTAACCATCCTCCCAAGCACTTGGCCTAGGAGATAAAATATACAAGTGCCATAAGAACCATCAAAATACGTGTGTACACCTTTTTCATACCTGCATGATGTCAATGTGCATCATGATGATGTGAGCATGCCCAATAATGTTCTTTTCCACCATGAATAGGGAATGTTCTATGGAATATTCCTTGTCTCAAATTCAAGTTTTCAAAAAATGGAGGGAAATTAACAAAATTTTCAGGCACAAATTTGGAGTACTGTAAGAAAAATGGTAATATATGTTGAACTATGACCCCATTAAAATTTTGTAGTGATTCCAAAAATGTTAATGGTTCATCCATATCTATTATGGTTTATCCTATATAATCATTTTATCTAATGAAACCAATCAAGTCCTCCTCTCATGCCTATGAAACAAAAAATTTGTCAAAAAAATTTTATAACTTTGTCAAGTAGCTTGAAGGTCTTTGCTAAGCACACAAGCCTATCCATGAATTATTTAGTACCAAGGATCTATCTAAAAAAAATAGCCTTTTCTTTTCATATTTTATAGTGGCCAAGCAATCTATCTCCTCATCAATGCTATTATTGGTCATCAAAAACTAAAAGATAAAATAAAATGGATTTTTTTGAAAAAATCATAAAATACAAATGAGGTTTTAAAAAAATATCAAAAATCAATCTTAAACTAGGGCATCCATTTGGTCAAAAAATAACAATCAATATTGAGTGCTATTGAGAGTAAAAATTGAACCTATCGATGAATATTTCTGAAGAACACAAGCTTATACTGAGAGGGGGGGTGAACAGTATAAGACCTCTTTTTACTTTTTCCTTTATACTTCAAAATAGTAAAGCAATATACCTAAAGCAATATCAAAGCAATGCACAATATCATCCACAAAGTGACACCAATTTTAACATGGTTCACCTAGAATGGTTGGGCTACGTCCACAAAACTTTTCTCTAAAAGTTATCTCAAAGTTCTTTGGGAATCCTTCCCAATTACAATTTTTATGAGCCTCGACCCAAAGGAGATACCTTCCCTCAATCATAATTTATGAGCCTCTGCTCAAAGGAGATACCTTCCCCTCTGCTCTGGAAATGATCCCTCAGAAGATCAACTGCCTCTACCTCTTGCCAGCATGTGGAACTCCTTTCCACCAAGACCTCATGTCCTCAATGCTTAGCCTAAGAGACCTGTGTCTTCTATGATCACGTCCATAGCAGCTCAACAACCTGTACCAAACATAGTTAGTCGGTCTAGTACAAGTCTTCCTCTGTCTGTCATATCTGTCCAACTCTTGAACAAATCAATCCTCTGCATACAAGCCTTCTCAAAGACTTGCCAAATCTGTCCTTAGGTTCTTCTCATAGAACCAATGCACCTCTGTCCTCAGGTTCTCTGATATAACTATCAAACTCAGCTCACAAGTCCTCTACTAGGACCTGTCAAAATCTGCTCACAATTCCCCATCGAAACCTGTCCAAAAACTGCTCACAAGTCCCCTTTGGAACCTGTCCAAAAACTCAGCAAGCTCACCAAGAAAAACTTTCTTAGTAGGAAATCACAAAGTGAATTGTTAGAGACCCAATGTGATTTGTCAAACTCATAGAAGCATAAATAGAATTGTTAGAGACTCAATATGTTCTATACTCAAATCCCAATCTCAAAACTCAACTCAAATCAACTCAGCTCAATCTCAATCTCAAATCGAAAACTCAACTCAACATCTGAAATGGATAGGATAGAATGTTTTCTTTCAAGAACATGAAACCCCAACAATTGCCAACTATGCAAAGAATCACATAACAATGATACTCATGTTCTGTTCACCATCAATTAGGGTTTCAACAACAATGCTCATCAAACAAGGTTTAGTCAACCAACATCATTCAACTCAACATCAACCTTGAAGCATTCAACCAATCATCACAAGAAAAGGAAACAAGTAGAAATATTTTTCCCTCCAAATATATTTGAACAAAACAGCCACCAACACAATATCACCAAATGCAAAGAATAACTTGCTCAAATCAACTCAATGGAGTAAGCCCAATATCATGAATCAAGTAAAGCAATAACTTGATCAAACAACCTCTATGGAAGAAACTCAACCATCAAACTCAAAACAGCCAACCAAGGGTTCCACCAACTCAATGCAAGTAGCTAGACTCACAAATATAAACCCTAGTGCACAAAGCTTTCACTATCTCAAGCCAAAAATTATGCATTCACCAAAACTCTCCTTAAGGATAACAATGCATAAGTAGTCTTCAACAAACCAGAAAATAGGATTTACACCCAACCAAAGGAAACCTAGTTGAAAACCTTTTCACTCCAACTTTATTTCATAAAAACATACACCAATCATACTCATAAGAAAAATGTGCCCATACCCTTTTTGAAGATGAAAAAGCCCTTGAAAATCTACCACAATTAATAATTTTGATCTTCCCTAAAAATTATTAACCCAACATTGGCATGTCAAAATAACTCAACCACCATGGCAATTATTTCCCCTTTAATTTTCAATCTGACTATAGCAACAATATTAAGCTTGCATTCCTTATACCTCCTAAAGCTAACTTTATAAAACCTTAGCAAGCAAAATATTAAAATTTAATTGCCACTCTTTCTACAAAAATTGGAGCGCATACCTTTGGTAAATATCCCACAAATTTTGGAGTGCATACACTACCCTCAAAAGGGTCTTCGATGATTCGAACCGTCGATCACCATGCTACTAAGTCCTTTGGCCATGTCGCGTGGGCTAGGAGAGCCCACGTGAGGGAGAAGGGAATTCTCCATTCTTATCACCGCGTGCGCCTCCTCCTTGGCGCCAAGACCAACCCATCACACCTTTGACCACGCAATGCTTGTCTTCCTCCTTCGCTGGCGTAGGGGCTTCGATGTCGAAATTGAAATGCTCAGGGATTAATGTCAAACTCTTTGCCAAACATAAATGAATTCATTTGCCTCATTTTGTATGCACTTTGATGCATTTCCAAACACGTCGACTGAATTCGAAAAGTAATTTCGAATTTAATCGAAATTGCTTTCTAAAGGGTTTAAAAACCCTTAATATAAATTAAAAATAATTTCTCCCTTAATTAATTAAATAATTAAAACCTTGAAGGGTTTTAAATCATAATTAAATAAATAATAAAGAGAACCTCCATTTGTTTTAATAAAAACCATTTAACTTGGTTTTAATGAAAAACCCTTGCCAATGGAATCTCTCCGGATTCTCTTGGAATCTTCCACCTTTGAAGCCAACACATCCTCTTAACATTAATGTCATTTCCTTTTGACATCAATGACAACTCATAGACAAGAAGCTAGGATCTCAAACCCAAAATTGCCAACAATTTCTCCTCGAGCAAATTTATTGATTCAAGTGAGATCCTTGCCATCCAAGCCCACTAAGGTTTTTTTATCAAAAATACTTCTTCAGGTTATATAGTCATATTCAACAAAACTTCTCCATAAGCCCTACAAAAATCATCCTCAAAAGAAATAGGAAGAAAATTCTACGACTAATAGAAGCAAATGAATAATGAATATTGACACTTGCTCTAATACCATGTTAGATTTCACTATAGTTTCTATAAATAAATGGAATCAAAATTTACCTAGTATTGTTTGTTAAAATAAATACACAACATATAAAAACATAATATATTATGGGGTTTCCATAGACACTAAAATATCTTTACTCAAATATAATTAAAATTACATACAAATCAACAAATAAATGATAGGTGAGGAGGGGTTTTTATACCTAGTTATATATTATCTTTAGGTCAAGTTTATGAGATGGACCCTCAAGAATTAAATATTAAAAAATTATACAAAATATATTATTTTCAAGCTTTACATGGGCCCAAAGAGAAAATATAACAAAATGTTGGTCGTGGCCTCAAGAGAAGCTCAACCACCATACATTTTAACACAATACATCATCTACAATTTTTGAATCTTAGGCCTACCCCTATACTATTGCATATGGATGATTGATTTACTATAACTCTGAAGGGGATATAGAAGATATAGTCATCTATATAGATTCATGGAAATAATTGATTGAATTCATGGTCTTTAATCCAAAAACCAACCTTAGAGGATATCACCTAGTCCTTAGGAGATTCTAGCTAGCTACAATTGATGATTACATTAGCTATAAAACATTGAGTATGACTATTTTAAATGGATCTAAGACAATAAATGAATACTCTATCCACTTGTAATAACTGCTTTTGAAGTTAAGAATCTCATGTGGGTGGATCAACATGAAAACAACAAGGTGATCATACGCCCAATTGATTAGTTCATAAAATAATATGAAAAGAATGAAGATTAAACCATTTTTAATTCCCTACAAAATCTATTTTCCTATAAAATGAGTGATTTAGTTGCTTCTATAGGTTTCCTAGATCCTCCAAAATATGTGAGACAATCAAAGCCTCCCCAAGATCGAAGAATGCTCCATAAGATCAATCGCACACAAAATATGAAAACCCACAACACCAATATTAAGTGGTAAAACCCTACTTCAAATTAAGAAGAAAAACATCCACTATGAAGCTTACTATATTACTCAATGATTTAACAATACAAGAATGCTTCAATGTTATGCAACAATATGCATCAACATGATATGACTAGATGTAGTAGATAACACCCCTATTTAAAGAGAAGCTTTTCTACTACAACCCTAAAATTACCCTAATCTTATCACAATCTTATCTTGAGATGTGTGACAAATCTTATCATAATCTTATCTTGAGATGTGTGACAAACCTTATCATAATCTTATCTTAAGATGTGTGACAAGTGGCATCTATCAAATATTAAAAAGTGATTGGTTACTTTTTAATATTTGCTGGAAAAGGGGAAATAATTTTTCCCACAAATTAAATATTCTTAGCACCCTTATTTTATTTATTAATTGGGTGTGAATATTTTTACATAAAATAGAATTATTTTCTAATTCAAATATTATTCTTTAGACTTTATATTTTAGTCTAAGAATAATTTACACAATGTTGCATTACATATTCCCACACTCCCCCTTAATGCAATATTGGAGAAAGGAATTATGAAAAAAGAAACATTCTCCCCCTAAAGATACAAACGGGGATGAGAATAAGATGAGTAATATAGTTACAATGAGCTTCTATGACCAAAAATGGTCTACAATAAGGAACCAATACAAAATGGGCCAAAATGATACTGCAAGCCCCCAATGGAGTAGCTTCAGATACAAGCAGCTTACAAAGCCATCCATCAACCACAAGTGGTTGCAAATGACAAGAAGAAAACATCAGAAGGGTGTCTTCAGTAAGCTTGCAAAACCCCAAATGAAAGTACCTGCAAGCTACAAGCAGCTCAACATAAGATCAATTAGATACATCATCATAAATATATTCACCACAGCATATATGAATATCCAAATATGATAACAAAACTGATCTAACAAATAGTGAACTATAAGTCATCACAAAAAGATGCCAAGCCATACTTATAGTCACATGCTATATAGTTGATCAAAAAATATCATGTACAAAGTTGCATAAAGCAAACAAGGAGTACCATGATAATGCAAACTCTAAATTACCATATACAAAAGTAGCACAAGGCTAACAAAAAAGTACCATGTACAAGAGTTGCATAAGGTATATGAAAATAATAAAGTGTGCACACCGGTTGCATAAAGCCAACCATAAAATATCATGTACAAAAGTAGCATAAATGCTAACAATAAAGTACCATGATAAACCAATTGCATAATGCCAACTACATAAAAACATATACAAAGTTGCACAAGGCAACAAGAAAGTACCATGTAAAAGAGTCACATAAAGCAATCGCATCATATACCATAATTGCACAATGCCATCTACAAAGTAACATGTACAAAAGTTGCACAAGGCAAACAAGAAAGTACCATGTTCAAAAGAGATGCAAAAAGCAATTATACCACCAAATATCAACTCATATATATAGCACAAAACACTTCATAAGGATGAATTTGTCATCACACAAGTTTAACTACACTTCATTCCCCCTTGAGGACAACTTCACCAAACCAAGTGAGTTCCTCAGCTTACAAAACTTCTCCTTGGAAAGAGGTTTGGTGAACAAATTAGCAGAATTAGAAGATGATGGGCAATACTCCAACTAAATAGTCCCATCCAATACCTTCTCTATGATAAAGTGGGTTTGTATTTCAACATGCTTTATCCTTTGATGCATTATAGGATTTTTAGCCAAGGCAATAGCTAATTGATTATCGGAGAGCAAACGTGAAGGACCAAATTGCTCAAAGCCAATTTCCTTCATGAGGGTACGAAGCCAAACCGCTTCCTATGTAGTTGTTGTCATAGCCTTATACTCTACTTTCATTGTAGAAAGATCAATTGTATCTTGCTTCTTGGAATACCAAGAGATAGATACAAACCCAATACTAAAAACATATGTTGTGGTAGACTTTCTATCTATTCTATCCCCTCCAAAATCAGAATCAGCATAGCCAAAAAGAGCAAAGGAAGGAAGCATAGAATACTTGAGTGCCAAATCTCTAGTACCTAAAAGGTACTTCAAAATATTCTTGGTAGCTTTTAAGTGCTCAATATAAGGTTTCTACATGAACCTAGCCATCATACCAACTACAAAAGCAATATCTGGCCTTGTGATGGTAACATAAATAAGACTACCAATGAGTTGCCTATACAATGTAGCATCGTCCAACTGATATTATGTACTTACTTCCAACTTAACCCCTATAGAAATAGGAATGGAAGTAGGATTGCCATCCTCCAAATCAAACCTCTTAAGAAGATCTCAAATATACTTGGATTGACTCAAAAAGATACAATCCTCATGCTGATAAACTTGCATGCCAATATAGTAGTGTAGAAGACCAAGGTCAGTCATTTCATACTCTGAATTTAATTTGGAGATGAAATAAAAAATGGCCTCATTCTCATTTCCAGTCATAACAAGGTCATCAACAAATAGAGCAATTAAAATAACCAAGTTATCCTTCCTAAGCACATAGAGATCTGTATCTGAATAGCATTTATCAAAACCAAGAGATAAGAAGTAACATGAAATATTCATGTACCATGCTCTAGGTGCTTGCTTCAGACTGTACAAGGTTTTCTTTAGATTAAAAACAAGTGTTTCCTTACCTTATACAACAAATCCTTGTGGTTGACTCATGTAGATATCCACATCCAAATCACCATTTAGAAAGGCACTTTTCACATCAAGCTGAAAAATCTGCCAACCTTGAGCAGCAGCAATAGCAATGAGAAGTTGAATGATGGGAATTTTGGAAACTGGTACAAAGGTTTCATCATAGTCAATGCCATGTTTTTGAGCATAACCCTTAGCAACCAATCTAGCCTTATACTTTTCTATTTCTCCATTAGAATTGTACTTGATTCTATAGACCCACTTGTTCCCCATAACATTTCTCTTATTAGGATAAGGCACTAGATCCCAAGTTTTATTCTTTAGAAGAGAATCCATCTCAACCTTTATGGCATCAACCCAACAAGAGTGTTGTGAAGCTTCTTGGTAAGAAGTAGGCTCATGATCATTCTCTATCTTAGCTAGAAGAGACATGTTAAGGGTCATACTTCTAGTTATCCTTTGGCTAACTAAATTTTGCTCTTTAGGACCCCTAGAATGATCCAACCACTTGGTCCTTTTGACACAAGGCCCACCCTTTTCTAACTCAAGAAGGTCTTCATTGAATTTGACATCTCTTGAAACAAATACAATGCGTGAAGAAGGTGAGTATAACCTGTAGACCCTATGTTCTACATCATAGCCAATAAAGATGCATTTTTGAAACTTTTTGTCCAATTTCTTCCTCTTTTCTGAAGGAATATATGAACAATGCATCACATCCAAACACTCTTAAGTGTGACAAATTAGACTTCTTACCATTCCAAACCTCATAAGGAGTCTTCCCCTCAACTGATTTTGAAGGACACCTATTAATAATGTAGATTGTTGTACTGGCTACTTCACCCCAAAGAAATTGAGGTAAGTGGTCACCAAGCATGCATCTTACCATCTCCATGATTGTCCTATTTTTCCTCTCAGCAACACCATTTTGTTGAGGAGTGTATGGACAAGTAAACTACCATTTGATCCCATGAGAAGAATAAAACTCATTGAAATCATTGCTATTGTACTCCCCTCCATTGTCACTTCTAATCATTTTGATCTTTGCTCCCTTTTTATTTTCTACCAAATCTTTGAACTCCTTGAATATCTCAAAACAATCTGATTTATTCTTAAGTAGATACCCAAATATCATTCTTGAATAATCATCTATAAAGGTGAGAATATAGGATGCACCACCAAGTGATCTAACATGTAATGGACCCATAATATCTATATGAATGAGTTGAATAATTTGTGTGGCCCTTGTTGACTTGTCCTTTGCAAACTTTTGTTTGCTCATCTTGCCTAAGATGCATGTTTCACACAAACCATGAATAGGTGAAATGTTAGGCAAGCCTTCAACCAAATTTTTGGACTTCATCATTTGAATATTTTGATAGTTTGTATGGCCTAACCTTAAGTGCCAAAGCTTACTGTTAGGAGAAACATTAGTTGCTAAACACACTTTAGGAGGAGCATCACCTAACACATAAAGATTATTCTTCACATAACCTGTAATGATTGGTAGCATACCTTTCCTAATGCTCCATGAAGTTGCATTGAACTCAATAGTGTGACCACTTCTAGAAACTTGCAAAAATAAAATTAAATTTCTCCTAAGGTTAGGCACATATAGGACATTATCAAGTAATTTCCCTTCAATTACAACATTGCCAACACCTTCTACTTGAAGTCTATTATTATCACCAATGACAACTGAATCTGAAGAGTGCTTATGAAAGTCCACAAACTTATCCTTTTCAAAACACATATGGTTAGTGCATCCATAATCTAACACCCATTCATTATAAGTAGATGAGTCAATGGATTAGAGGGCACAAACAAAGGCATTTTTATTAGAATTTTGCTTTACATTGTTGTTCTTTTTATTTCCCTTGCCAAACCATTTCTTAGGTCCTTGTCCCTTAGCCTTTTCTTGCTCGTCCTTTTCTGTAATATTCTTCTTCTTGAAATAATTTTGTTCCTTGTGGCCTTTCTTGCCACAAAAGTTGCAAGTGAAATCAACTCTAGGCTTGTTGGGTTGGAAATTTTGATTTTTCCTTCCCTTGTATTTCTTCTTGAAGGAAGCCTTAGTGGCACTCAAGGCAACATTATTCTCCTTGACAACTTGACCATTCACTTTGTCTCTATTAAGAGACTCTTCATGTTGAATCAATAATTGTGAAAGAGTGTTGAGAGGAATGCCATCCTCTTCTTTCTCTAGCCTAGTCTCAATAATGGTGACAAAATTCTTGAACTTGCTTGACAAGTTCCTCAAAATGATAAAGCTTAAGATATTCTCACTTATCCAATCACAATTACAAGCCAATAGTTGAGTTCTCATGTCTTTCATCTTTGAGAGGAATATCAAGGCACTTTCTTCTTCACCTTGCATAGTGCTAAGAATTTTGGACAATAAAGTGAATTTCCTTGATGTGTTGGACCCTAGATGAACTTGTTTTAAAAAATACAATGCATCTATAGCATGCTCACAATGGCTTATAGTGAGCAATATCTCATCACTCACACTATTGATAATCATGGAAAGTGCAAGGTGACTCTTGTTGTTGTATGTCTCAAGTGCCCTTTCTTGGGTTGGGATTTCTTCATCTCCATTCACAATGGGCCATAACTTTCTTGCTTGAAATTCAGCCCTCATACTTGGTTCCCATATTCCAAAATTTGATCCATCAAGAATGTGCTTAGGTGTGAAGGAGATTCCATGATCAGCCATTCTAGAAAGTGAACATAATCAAAACATAAGATGCATTGACAAAGGAAATAAATGATGCAATAAAAAAGTAGATAAACATACTTGCATATATATAAAAAAAACATAACTTTCAAGTAATCTACTTTTCAATCATCAAAGATAATCATCATGAAATATAAACATCATGAAAGATAATCAAAATTAAGCATCATCAAGAGATATAAGCATCATCATGAAATATAATCAACATCATCATGAACTACTATAACCATCTTGCAATAAAAAACTATAACCATATTGCAATTGATTGAAGGAAATAAACCAAGATCAACTTGCAATAGATTAACTTTCAATAAGAAGGTAACTAACCATAACAATCATCTTGCAACAAAATAAACTAACTTGAATTGAACCATAAAATATTTGTTAAATGTTAGATAGTCAATAATCTAGTAAGTTAGTGTTCATTTTAAGGTTTTGATATATCCTAATGAATTGCCAATTCATCTCACCCAAGGTCAACCAAGCTACCCAAAAGGGTATGGATACGAGGACCCGAAAAGGACTTGCTACCGATAGAGTGGATTCTTTTGGATTCAATAGGTGTTTAGCAAATACAAACTGTGTTGCAAGATTAAGTAAATTTTAATCAAATACTAAAGTTGTGGTTAGTAAGTTGATTCATTTTTAACCTTCTTGATTAATATGAAAATTAGTAAATTGCAAGTTAGTTGGTTAGTAGATTGTTTAGTAGCAAGTTAGTAAGTTAGTAGTTATATTAGTTGAGATGCAAAATAGGCAAAACACAAATACACACACTCTCTCTCTCTCTCTCTCTCTCTCTCTCTCTCTCTCTCTCTCTCTCTCTCTTTTACTCATTATGAGAGATACAAGATACATTTTTACATTATGCTTCAAGCAAATGCTTGAGAGAGATTAGAAGAAATTAATAAAAATAGGAGGAAGAGAGTAAAAAAGTTGATCCGAAATTGCCTTGTATACTCCAAAACATACTCGGATAACCTAGTAAAACAAGCAAACTCACAAACAACCATTGTTAATGTGAAAAAAAATGACTATAATGTCTAAATTATTTGACAATTTGACTAAAAATTTGCCAAAAATTGCATAAAAGGATTCTAGTTGCATTATACAATAATAAAAAATGCATTTCAATTTATGCAAAAAAAAATGACTATTAGGTCTTAAAATAAAATAAATGATTGTTTTTTTATTATTAAAAAACAAAATAATAAATGACTGTTTTTTATTAAAAAATAGAATAATAAAAAATGACTATTTTTTTTATTAAATGACTGTTTTTTTATTAAAAAACAGAATAATAAAAAAAATGATTGCTTTTTTTATTAAATGACTTTTTTTATTAAAAAAATAGAATAATAAAAAAAATGACTATTTTTTTTATTAAATGATTGTTATTTTTTTTTAAATAGATTAATAAAAAATTAGACTGTACAACAAAATGGGTGGGGGGCCATTTGGCCCCCAAATAAAAAAATTTGCCTTAGATTTATTTTTCACCAAAATAGGGCAAATAATATATGGAAATAGGGATTTTGGGCCTTCCGGATGCAACCATGGGATCTGTTTGGCTCCAAAACCCTTCCACCAAAAGCTCAATGCCAAAAATTTATAGATTTAAAATGAAAACACCATTTGCAAAAGATCTAACAACTAGATCAAAAAAACACAATAAATCTATAAACCCTAATGACAGATTTGCAAAATAAGTTTGCCCAAATATCAAATGCATAAAATACCCAAATATCAAATGCATGCATTAAAACAAAAAATATATACCTTAATGGGTTTTTCACCTCAAAGGATTGAAGACACTTGATGGATATCCCAACCGCTCTGATACCAAATGTGAGACAAGCAAAGTCTCCCCAAGATCGAAGAATGCTCCACAAGATCAATCACACACAAAAGAAGAAAACCCACAACACCAATATTAAGTGGTAAAACAAAAGAAGAAAACCAACAACACCACTATGAAGCTCACTATATTACTCAATGATTCAACAATACAATAATGTTTCAATGTTATGCAACAATATGCATCAACATGATATGACTAGATGTAGTAGACAACACCCCTATTTAAAAAGAAGATTTTTTACTACAACCCTAAAATTGCCCTAATCTTATTACAATATTATCTTGAGATATGTGACAAATATTATCACAATCTTATCTTAAGATGTGTGACAAGTGGTATCTATCAAATATTAAAAAGTGATTGGTTACTTTTTAATATTTGCTGGAAAAGGGGAAATAACTTTTTCCACAAATTAAATATTCCTAGCAACCTTATTTTATTTATTAATTGGGTGGGAATATTTTTACATAAAATGGAATTATTTTCTAATTCAAATATTATTCTTTAGACTTTATATTTTAGTCTAAGAATAATTTACACAATGTTGCATTACATATTCCAACAAAATATACACTTTAGTCTAACCTATATGATATTAGAAGAATTAAGAAAGAGTCCCTTATTAAGGTTATTGAATTTGATTTAGGATAAACCCTAAACATCAACAGTTAGTCAACTATGGAAGAGGAAAAAAATTATTAAGATTCTTACTAAGCCCAACTCAACCTTCACTTGCGATTATAAGGATATGAAAGAAATTCATTTTAGAATTTGCACTCATCTCATTTGCATGGAGGATAATGCTAATCTAATACACTAGCCATAATAGAGGATGGATCTTGTAGTTAAAGATATTATCAAGGAATAATTAAGAAAACTTCTAAAAACCAGATTCATCTATCCTATATAGAACAACCAATGGATATTATTATTAGTGATAGTACCTAGAAAAGGTGAGAAGCAACAAACTTATGTGATTACAAGGAATTAAATAAAGCCACCTGTAAAGTATCCTTACCTTTTATTGGCTAAATACTAGATAATTTTTCTAATAAAAAGTATTTTCCCTTCTTAGATGACTTTATTGGATACAATTAAATTTAAATAGCACCCAAATATCAAGATAATATTACATTCATCTACCCATTGTGTATATTTTTCTATCAAGTTATATCATTTGGAATGGCTAATACCCCTACTACATTTCAAATAATAATAATAAGTATTTTTTATGATTTAAGAAGTAGATATGTTGAAATTTTTATGGAGGACTTTACTATCTACCCAAAAAAATTGATGAAGTTGCTATAGATTTGAAAACATTCCTCCAGTGGTGTCAAGAAATCAACCTCTCCTTGAGCAATGAGAAATGGTACATGATGATAATGGAAGGGAAAATTTTGGGCCATCATATTTTTGGTCAAGGGATTAAGGTAGATCCAACCAAGATTAAAATTATTAAAAATCTACCTATCCCATAAAAGTAGAGACATATCCATAGTTTCCTTGGACATACTAGGTATTGTAGAATATTTTGTATTACTAAAAAGAACACTAACAACTTTGTAGGTGGTGGAGATTCACATCCTCCAATATATAGGATAGGGGTGGACTAAATTTGTTAGTCCTTAGGTAGGATGACAAGATCCATGTTAGATTATGGTTTTGGCTCCTTTTCTTCTCCCAATTGTTATATTTTTGCCAAATTTCTTGGTTGTTTTTTTGTTAACTTTTTTAAATCCTAAAAAAATGATAGAATCACAATTAAGGGACATGTTTGCATGTGTCCATCAAAGAACACATCTTAAAAATCAACGGTTTTAATATCACCACTTTAATTAGGTATCATAGTCGTTGATTTAATTTTAGGGCTTTTGATGGATGGTTGTGATTCTAGTGTGTTTCTACATCTAGGATTAAGAGAGAGAGAGAGAGAGGGATGGGATGCTCTACTAGGATTTGTAGCTAAAGATCAAGAAATGACACTTGAGGATTGGCTTTTGAGGTATGATGTATCCTTTGCATATAGTCTAGGTGTTATCTCTCCTTTATTACTATGGTGACATAGCAAGAAAGATAATATAAATGAGTATTTTATTATGTTTAATATTGAATGTGAGGGTTTTTGATAGTTCTCTTTATTAAGGATAGAACATTTATCAAAACCCTATTTTTCCTTGAGTAGGTTTTTTGGTTGCTCTTATGGCTCCTTCCACTTCTTGTAATGGATTTAGAATGACTATTAGGTCTAAGAAGAAGTGAATTCTATGATTCCCATATATATATATAATTATCTCATTCAATCCATTGCTCATGAAAATTATATTTTTCATCCTCTAGAGGTGAATTGTGATCAAACTCCAATTAAAATATTAAGGATAGATATTGTGATTTTGATGAAGAAAAAAATCCAAACATAGACTTTGATCAACCTTATATGTGTACCATAAAGTCTCAAAAGGATCTGAAAGTATCTAAATTGAAAAAAATTATGAATGAAGTGCTAAACTATGATCACCATTTAATGTGATGATCATGGAAGAATAGTTTAAATGCAAATGGTGAACACAAAATGCACCTCCAGAAATTATCATACACATTATGAGCCTATGATAAAAAAAAATAGTTGCATATATGATGACCCTTAGGGAATACTTGGCATATCAAATAGACAATCGATCACGTGTGTGATATTGAGAAGTAGGCCTCTAGAAGCGAAACAACCAAATAAATATTGGATATTATGATTAATATTACTCAAATTTTGAGTGTTAATAGAAACCCTTTAATGCACATTGTTATATATCTTTCTCCACCTCCCTCGGCTAATCCTAGGATGGATTTACCTATATCAATGAACTCTACTTTGAGAATTTATCAAAGCCAATATCTAGCCCCTGATGTTAAAGCTATAAACTTGTCTAGGCATATTTCTATTTTTTTATGATGGGACAAATAAATCCTAAATATTCATTGATAATATCGTTTCTTATTACAAGGTTTGTTTGTATAATAAAAAATATTTGCTAAAATTAATGATTAGGGCCTTGGTAGGAAATTGATTTGCATTTTTATCTAAATATTATATTAACTTCCTAGATATTTTTGCCAAAATTTTAAAGCAATAATTTGATGGTGATATATCTATGATGGAGGTAGTGGATATATTGTAAATGTTAAACAAATACCCAATGAATATAATACCAATTGCCAAAAGATGTGGGGAAGACTTAAATGTCATTCTAATATAAACTTAACTAAAGAGGTAACAACAAAAATATTTACAAATAAGCTTGGACCACCTTTTTTGGCTAATATTTAGGAACACAACCCTTGTGGCTTGACCTCTCTAGACAAGGTTATCTAATTTATTAAAATCCTTGAACATTGGGAAAAGAAGAAAGGCCAAAAATCCTTGAAACCTAAAAATCCTAACAAGAATATTATAGAGAATGGAATTTGTAATGTAGTTGTCCAAGATACATCTTGTAAGTTAGATATTGTTGGATATTTTGTGTATGTGTTGACCAAATGTAAGGGTGTCCTGAGACCTGATAATATGATGCCTCAATGGACCCATGAAGGTATTCTCAAAATATATATGACACTTAAGCTTAAAAATACCATTTAAATGATAGGTTTGCATGATATGATCCTAACAAATTTTATTTTTGACATGGAAATTATGGTCATGATAATTCCACTTGTGTGGAAATACATAGATTTTACCTCAAATGGAATTTTAGTCCTAATTTTAACATTTACCAAGTCAACAATGATAGGATCAACTTGTTCCATGAAAAGAAATGAAATCTCCAAAAAAATTATAATCACCCTTGCAATAAAAGGTTAGGTATCTAGAATACCACCATTTCCCACCCATGAACAACAAGATACCAACCAACAAGAAGTGAATCAAAACCAATATCAAGGGCTTAATCAAGGTGACCATCAAAATTTTCAAAATCAATGACATAATTCCAACTAGGAAAACCAAAGACGTAATCAAGAAGGGGATCAAAATAATCAAAATCAAAATGTTAGTTACCCCCAAAATCAAAATCCTAGAGCTAGCACTTCTCAATATGCCTCTAAAGTTAACTAAGTCTTTACCCAATCTATCCCTAATGGATAATATACTTGTAAACCAAATGTATCTCATTATGCCAAGATTTTGGAGGAACAAAGAGAACCATTGCATCCTTGGAGAAACAAATTGTTGCTATTACTAGGAGTGCACCTCAAAAATAAATTCTAAAGAGTAAAAAAATAAGGATAAAGAAAAATAAAATATCTAGAGAACAATCAATCTATCTGTTGGACATTTTGAGTAGATGAGTTGTCATTGATGTCAAGAGTGAATGGTCATTGATGTCAAAATTCAGTTTAAGTGAGCAGTGCAAGGGGAAGCAGTTCTGTAGTCAGTACAAAAAGAAGAGTATGCCTTCAGTTGGTCAAATCTGGTTCCAGGCAGTAAGATATGGTCCAAAGTGCAAAGAAGAGGCCCAAGAAAATAATATTATAATATTTTATTATAATATTAAAAAGGAAATTTAAATTAATTATAAATTAATTAATATAATATTTATTATAAATTAATTTATTAATTAATTTAATTAACTTTCAAAGTTATTTAAGTTAATTATAATTTAATTTTTAATTTAATTATAAATTAATTTTTATTAATTTAATAAACCCTAAAGAGGGTTATAAGGCTAAGTCAAAAATCGAATTAGAAATTTGATTTGGTGCACCGACGTTTTATGGCATGAAGCATCATGTATAAATGGTGGTAAAACCTTTGCCTTACCTCCCAATGCTATCGATCGAATTCCTATGCTCCATTATTTCGTGCGCAAAAAGGTAGAAAGAGTTCTCATGTTTTTTGAAAGATCTTCGATGGTGAAGAAATAAATTGAAGGGAGCCCTAAACTTAGCACCAAAGGCATTGGTAGCACAGTTGGCAATGGTGGAAGTGCTAAGTGTTTCAGCAAGTAGGGCGTGCAGGTTCGAATCCTGTCGAGTTTATTTTTGCAAGGCAGAGAGGGCATTCATTTTTTGAAAAGCATCGAACGAAGGGATAAAGGGAGGCTTGCACCTTCCCTTCCCCATGGGAGTGCTTAGCCCACGTGGTGGGCTAGCACCTTGATAAGGCGCTCGATGGAGAGCAGGTTTCGCGTTCGAAACCCATCGAGGCCTTTTGGTAGTGTCAAAGGTATGCGCTGATGTCATTTGTGTTGGTCGCTTGATTTTGGATGTGCTAAGGTTGAAAGAAAATAAAATATTTTTTTTGATGTGCCTAAGGTTGAAAAATATAAAATATTTTGATGGTTTATGAAGTTTAATTTTTGCCTGAATTAATTTGGTTATTAAGTATTTTGAGGGAGATAAAAGGGTAGGCAAATATTATTTTTGAAAGGTTAATTTTTGGAGTTTGATTAATTAAAGTTGGAGATTATAAGGGGCAATTGAGTGATTATTTTTATGTGTGATTTGATGATTGCTAATTTCAAGGAGTAATAAGGTGTATTTGAGATTGATTATTTTTGTGATTGAGAAATATTTTGAAAGAGTGTTAGTGTGATATTTTGTCATCTAACCATTGAAATTGGCAAAGAAGAAAATTGTGATTGAGATAGGTTTTGAAGGGCACTTCTACATCAAACAAAAAGGTATGGGCACATCTTCCTAGTGAGTGATTGTTGGATGTTGTGAATGCTAAGTTGGAGTGAAAAGGATTGTTTGATAAGCATTGTTGTTGAAGTGATTGATTGAGTGAAGAACTTGAACTAGGGTTTGTCTTGAAGTAAAGTGAAAGATCATGAGTATCATTGTTATGTGAAATTGTTTGATAAGCATTGTTGTTGAAGTGATTGGTTGAGTGAAGAACTTGAACTAGGGTTTGCAAAGATCATGAGTATCATTGTTATGTGAGATTGGTTGATAAGCATTGTTGGAAATAAGTGAGTGAGTGTTCATATGCTTGGACTAGGGTTTGTGAGCAAGGATTATTTCATTGAGTGATTGGTTGAGTAGAGTTGGTTGAGCCTAGTCAAGTGGATGTGTTGAAGTGATAGTTCAAGTTCTGTGAAACAAATTGTTCTATATTCTAAATTGATTTGAGAAAGAGGTTGAGTGTTTGTGAGTGTGAAACATATTGAGTCTCTAACAATTCTCTATATGTTTTTATGGTAAAAAGAGATATTGAAAGTGATTGAGCATTGTGGTGAATGTGAAGCATATTGAGTCTCTAACAATTATCTATATGTTTCTATGATATTGGACAAGTTCTAGTGAGGACTTGTTGAGCAGATTTGAGGTAAGTCTTTGAGAAGACTTGTGGATAGATTTGTGTGAGCTTTTGTGGAAGCTTACAATACATATTTGAGGATAGATATTATTGAGCAGATTGGACAAGTTCTAGAGAGGACTTGTGGATAGATTAGTGTGAGCTTTTGTGGAAGCTTACAAGGTATATTTGAGATAAGTCTTTGAGAAGACTTGTGAGCAGAGTTGATTGATTGATTTGTTCAAACCTTGAGTTAAGGTTTGGGGCAGATCTAGCAGAGTTGATTTGTGATTGAGTCAAGCTTTGTGTTAAGGCTTGAGGATAGATATTGAGGATATATTTGTGCTAGACCGAAGGACTATGTTTAGTGTAGATCTGAGGATAGATATTGAGGATAGATTTGTGCTAGACCGAAGGATTATGTTTAGTGTATATTTGAGGATAGATTTTGGTGTATATTTGAGGATAGGTTTGTGCCAGACTAGAGATAGATATTGAGCAGATTTGTGCTAGATCGAAGGATTGTGTTTAGTATAGATTTGAGATAGAGCT
Source organism: Wollemia nobilis (assembly GCA_028583015.1). Classification (NCBI taxonomy): domain Eukaryota; kingdom Viridiplantae; phylum Streptophyta; class Pinopsida; order Araucariales; family Araucariaceae; genus Wollemia; species Wollemia nobilis. The sequence continues at coordinate 3,296,887 of JAQPPZ010006183.1, read as the reverse complement.
AAGAGCAAGCTTTGGAGGTGATAGAGTATAGAGGATGACAGTCTCTAGTGGATAGAGATCCATTAGCTAGGGTAGTGAGGATAGGTCTTCTGAGTGAGGATAGGAGTCTTCAGTGGATAGAGATCCATTAGCCATTGTAGTGGAGGCAACATTTCTTCTAGAATATCACCAGCCAGAGCTAAGGAGAAAGGAGTTCTCCTGTGGATAGAGATCCATGAACTTGATTAGGGGATTGGTGTCTCCTTTGGATAGAGGTCCATAAACATTGTAATAGGGAAAGGATTCCCAAGAGATTGATTGAGAAAATTTTAGTGAAATATTTTCTCCGTGGAGTAGCCCACATTGGGTGAACCACATTAAATTGGTGTCTCTATTGTGTGTGGTGATTTGTGCATTGCTTTGATTACTATTGTTGATATTGCTATTGATACATTGCATAATATTGATTGGGAAAGAAAAGTAAAAAGTGGTCTTATACTGTTCACCCCCTCTCTTAGTATAAGCTTGTGTTCTTCAATTGGTATCAGAGTGGGTTCCTTCGGAAGAGTTTAACATCTTGAAGGAAAAGCTTACAAGAACACAATGGATTCTAAGAATGGATCCTCAGATAATTCAACACCAGTATTTGATGGAAGCGATTATATATTTTGGAGTATGAGAATGAAGATTCACCTGATGGCACTTGGCAATGAAATATGGGAAGCAGTTGAAAATGGATACACACCACCAACTACTCCACCTACGAGATAAATATGGTAAGCTTCTACATCATTACAATTCAAAAGCAATGAATGCAATTTTGAGAGGTTTGCATAGAATAGAGTTCATAAAGGTTATGCATTGCAAATCAGCAAAAGATATTTGGGATAAGTTGCAAAGCATATATGAAGGAGATAAAAGTGTCAAAAAGGTAAAGATACAAAATCTCAAAGGACAATTTGAAGATTTAAGAATGAAGGATGAGGAAAACATTAGTACTTATCTACTTCGTGTAGATGAGGTTGTTAATGCCATGCAAGGACTTGGACTTGAGATTGAAGAATCTGATGTTTGTGATAAGATCTTAAGATCTCTCCCAAAAAGTTTAGTGAAAATATCTCTGCTATAGAGGAATCAAAATATGGTGATATTTTGACAAGAGATGTATTACTTGGTATTCTTACAACTTTTGAGATGAGAACAAAAGAGGAACCTAATCTCTGAAAGGAAGCAACCTTCAAAGCTACTAAGAAGACAAAGGGCAAGAAGTCAGATTCAAGCAATGAGTCATCCAGTGATGAAGAAGCAAATTATGGTAGAAGGAATAAGGATCCAAGAAGATTTAAAGATGCAAAATCTGTTAGATGTTTCAATTGTGGAAAGTATGGTCACTATGCAACTGATTGTCAAGAAGCCAAAAATAGCAATGATGAAGAAAAATAGGATCATAAGAACAGGGAATCAAAAAAATACAGGTACCAAAAGAAAGGTAAGGATGGACAAGGCAAACAAGGAAAGAAGTTCTTTCAAAGACAGAAGAGGAGTTACTATGCAGACAAGGCAAGTAAGTACTCAAGTGATAGTGATAATAGTTTCTCAGATAATGATAAATATGAAGTTCTATTTCTGATAGAGGAAAAGGAAGAAGTTATGAAAAGGTCACCAATAATTCTCAAGTGTTTTAGATGTGGTAATTTTGGACATCTTGAAGATAGTTGTACAAAGAATGGTTTCAGTTTCAGTGATGATGAATATGAAGATACACTTGAAGGACCAGAAGAGAATATTCTAATGGCACTAGAAGAAGAAGGAGGTGATCCTATAGAAGACAAGTCAGAAGAGAATGAAGATGTTTTCAAAGGCAAAAAAATAGAGGAAGAATCAAAAAAAGGAGAAGTTGATCTTGAGGGAGAGCTTATTTATGCTCTTAACACATTGAAGAAGGTAAGAAAGCAAAATTCCCAACTTAAGCTTCAGTTTCAAGAATGTGATGAAGAGAGAGGAAATCTTATAGAGGATCTAAATAATTCAATGGCTAAGACAAAGAAGTTCAAGGATAAGTTAGAAGCAAAGGTCTTAGAATGTGAAAGATTAGAACAAGAAGTGGCTCTACTAAGGAAAGAAATAAAAGAGTCTAAAGATAGGTTATACAAGTTTGGAAGAAGCTCAAAGAATTTGGATAAGATTATCAAGACACAAAAGCCTACATCAAGAAAAATAGGTCTTGGTTTTGAACAGGTACAAAAGAAGCAAGAAGAGGAGTCAACCTCAAGTTCTAAAGAAGAAGAAACTTTAGAAGAAGACAGTGTGAGAGAAAGTGAGACTTCTGAGGATGAGTTGGACAATAGAAAGTTCAACAAGGAAAAGAACAATGCACAAAAGAGGAACAGATGGAATAGGAACCAACATAGGGTAAAAGAGACTAAGAGACCAATGAGGTCAAGGCAAGGAAATTTCAATGGATGATGCTTCTCATGTCACAGATTTGGGCACAAGGCTTCACAGTGCAGGACACATGAAAGACAAGAATATGGGAACTTCAGAAACATGTAGCTTTTTCATGGGTATTGCTACTCATGTAATCAGTTTGGTCACAAGGCAATGAATTGCAGGGTCCATGATAGGAATAGATATGGCTTCACTAGAAGAAATCCCAAGATATTTGCACCACCAAGGAATAACAATATTAAGTGTTATAAGTGCAATAATGATGGACACACAACAAAGTGGTGTAGAGCAAAAATTCCAGAGACAAGCAGGAACAAGAACAGTCAGAGAAATCAGAAGGATCAGATGAGAAGGAAAGTGGACAAAGGTAAAGATCAGTGCTTGTTGGGAGTAGAAATACTCCCACCCCAGAATTAACCACCTCAAGAGGAGGTGGGGGAGGGGCTAAGCTAAGAGACTCATTCTTAGCCCCGAGCCCCAAAGGTGACCCTTTGCCATTGATGTCAAAGGGGGAGAGATTTGAGTAAGGGGGAGAGATTTGATTTAAGAAGAGAGCATTGAGTCAGGGGGAGCAGTTTCCCAGGGGGAGCAGAACAGAAAAAGGTTAAGGAAATTGGAAAAGATAATTGGGTTGCCATCAATGACAAAGGGGAAGATTGTTGGACATTTTGAGTAGATGAGTTGTCATTGATGTCAAGAGTGAATGGTCATTGATGTCAAAAGTCAGTTTTAGTGAGCAGTGCAAGGAGAAGCAGTTCCATAATTAGTACAAAAAGAAGAGTCCACCTTCAGTTGGTCAAATCCGGTTCCAGGCAGTCAGATATGGTCCAAAGTGCAAAGAAGAGGCCCAAGAAAATAATATTATAATATTTTATTATAATATTAAAAAGGAAATTTAAATTAATTATAAATTAATTAATATAATTTTATTATAAATTAATTTATTAATTAATTTAATTAACTTTCAAAGTTATTTAAGTTAATTATAATTTAATTTTTAATTTAATTATAAATTAATTTTTATTAATTTAATAAACCCTAAAGAGGGTTATAAGGCTAAGTCAAAAATTGAATTAGAAATTCGATTTGGTGCATCGATGTTTTAAGGCATGAAGCATCATGTATAAATGGTGGTAAAACCTTTGCCTTAACTCCCAATGCAATCGATTGAATTCCAATGCTCCATTATTTTGTGTGCAAAAAGGGAAAGAGTTTCCATGTTTTTGAAAGGTCTCCGATGACAGAAGTGAGAGAAATAGGAGCGAGGCTCAAACTTAGAACCAAATGTGCTAGTAGCACGATTGGTAATGATGGATGTACTAAGTGTTTCGGCAGACAAGAAGTGCGGGTTCAAACCCTTTCAAGTTCATTTTTGCAAGGTAGAGAGGGCATTCATTTTTTGAAAAGCATCGAATGAAGGGATAAAGGGAGGCTTGCGCCTTCCCTTCCCCATGGGAGCGCTTAGCCCATGTGGTGGGCTAGCGCCTTGATAAGGTGCTCGACGGAGAGTAGGTCTCATGTTCGAAACCCACCAAGGCCTTTTGGTAGTGTCAAAGGTATGCATTGATGTCATTTGTGTTGGTCGCTTGATTTTGGATGTGCTAAGGTTGAAAGAAAATAAAATATTTTTTTTGATGTGCCTAAGGTTGAAAAATATAAAATATTTTGATGGTTTATGAAGTTTAATTTTTGCCTGAATTAATTTGGTTATTAAGTATTTTGAGGGAGATAAAAGGGTAGGCAAATATTATTTTTGAAAGGTTAATTTTTGGAGTTTGATTAATTAAAGTTGGAGATTATAAGGGGCAATTGAGTGATTATTTTTATGTGTGATTTGATGATTGCTAATTTCAATAAGGAGTAATAAGGTGTATTTGAGATTGATTATTTTTGTAATTGAGAAATATTTTGAAAGAGTGTTAGTGTGATATTTTGTCATCTAACCATTGAAATTGGCAAAGAAGAAAATTGTGATTGAGACAGGTTTTGAAGGGCACTTCTACATCAAACAAAAAGGTATGGGCACATCTTCCTAGTGAGTGATTGTTGGATGTTGTGAATGCTAAGTTGGAGTGAAAAGGATTTGTTTGATAATCATTGTTGTTGAAGTGATTGGTTGAGTGAAGAACTTGAACTAGGGTTTGTCAAAGATCATGAGTATCATTGTTATGTGAGGATAATAAAATTGTTTGATAAGCATTGTTGTTGAAGTGATTGGTTGAGTGAAGAACTTGAACTAGGGTTTGCAAAGATCATGAGTATCATTGTTATGTGAGATTGTTTGATAAGCATTGTTGGAAATAATTGAGTGAGTGTTCATATGCTTGGACTAGGGTTTGTGAGCAAGGATTAATTCATTGAGTGATTGGTTGAGTAGAGTTGGTTGAGCCTAGTCAAGTGGATGTGTTGAAGTGATAGTTCAAGTTCTGTGAAACAAATTGTTCTATATTCTAAATTGATTTGAGAAAGAGGTTGAGTGTTTGTGAGTGTGAAACATATTGAGTCTCTAACAATTCTCTATATGTTTCTGTGGTAAAAATAGAGATTGAAAGTGATTGAGCATTGTGGTGAATGTGAAGCATATTGAGTCTCTAACAATTCTCTATATGTTTATATGAGATTGGACAAGTTCTAGTGAGGACTTGTTGAGCATATTTGAGGTAAGTCTTTGAGAAGACTTGTGGATAGATTTGTGTGAGCTTTTGTGGAAGCTTACAATACAGATTTGAGGACAGATATTATTGAGAAGATTGGACAAGTTCTAGAGAGGACTTGTGGACAGATTAGTGTGAGCTTTTGTGGAAGCTTACAAGGCAGATTTGAGATAAGTCTTTGAGAAGACTTGTGAGCAGAGTTGATTGATTGATTTGTTCAAACCTTGAGTTAAGGTTTGGGGTAGATCTAGCAGAGTTGATTTGTGATTGAGTCAAGCTTTGTGTTAAGGCTTGAGGATAGATTTGTGCTAGACCAAAGGACTATGTTTAGTGCAGATCAGAGGACAGATATTGAGGATAGATTTGTGCTAGACCGAAGGACTATGTTTAGTGCAGATTTGAGGACAAAGTTTGGTGCATATTTGAGGATAGGTTTGTGCCAGACCAGAGATAGAGATTGAGAAGATTTGTGCTAGACCGAAGGACTGTGTTTAGTGTAGATTTGAGATAGAGCTAAGAGCAAGCTTTGGAGGTGACAGAGTATAGAGGATGATAGTCTCTAGTGGATAGAGATCCATTAGCTAGGGCAGTGAGGATAGGTCTTCTGAGTGAGGACATGAGTCTTCAGTGGATAGAGATCCATTAGCTAGTGTAGTGGAGGCAACAGTTCTTCTAGAAGATCACCAGCCAGAGCTAAGGAGAAAGGAGTTCTCCTATGGATAGAGATCCATGAACTTGATTAGGGGATTGGTGTCTCCTTTGGATAGAGGTCCATAAACATTGTAATAGGGAAAGGATTCCCAAGAGATTGATTGAGAAAATTTTAGTGAAATATTTTCTCCGTGGAGTAGCCCACATTGGGTGAACCACGTTAAATTGGTGTCTCTATTGTGTGTGGTGATTTGTGCATTGCTTTGATTATTGTTGTTGATATTGCTATTGATACATTGCATAATATTGATTGGGAAAGAAAAGTAAAAAGTGGTCTTATACTGTTCACCCCCCTCTCAGTATAAGCTTGTGTTCTTCATCTGTAGTTTATAAAATCCCAAATCCTTCTTTGGTCATATGACTACACACATAGAAACATAGAAAAATGAGAAATAATATTGATAATACCTTAGCCAAGTCCATATAACCTACCATTATTGAAAAGGTTGAAATAATTAGATTGCAACTTAAAGCAGTTATCCTAAAACCTATGGGAACAAACTAATAGGATCTTACCTAGCCCATAAAATCACTACTTAAAAAAGTCATGAGCAAAACTAAAGTGTGGGACATTGTTGAAGAGTTGTGTACAACCCCTTGCAAGGTCCCATACTTGGAATTACTTAGGACATGTCCCTATCAATGACAATAATTAAGAGACTTATTATATTTAATGAAGATTCCCAATCCAAGGGTTGCCAATATTATGCCCACCATTCCAAGGACTTATGAAGTGAAATACATTCAATCATATAGATAAATATTTGTATTGATGCATATACTATTTCTATATTATTTTCCTTATAAAAACATGATTGCTACTATTTGTCAAGGGTTTATGAACTACCATTGATGATAACAATTATTTATAACAATATTGTATTTCATAGGGATTTGGTTGACAAAGTGAGTGGTACATATGCTATGATATTATCCTTGATAGATAAACTGAATATCCTTAGATAAAATAGCCTCTCTACTAGAATTAATTGCTATGCTTATAGTGGTAAAGCACAAGATCCTATAGGTTGCATTTGGTTGCCAATTTTATTTGGACCTAAGGAAGTAGGAGTGAAATTTATGGGGTTTGACTTTTTTACAAACTATAACATGTTATTTTATAGATCTTAGACTAGTAAGATGAGGGCCATTACTTTCTCTACTTTTCAAGAGGTTAAATATGCCTATGATGATAAAGTTTTAACCATAGAGGTAGACTTATATCATTGGGGACCTCATCCTCTAAACCATGAAAATTACTTTATTCCTTCTATGTATGAGACATAGAAGGTTCCAATTTATAAACATGGTCCTTAGTAGACTTCTATAAGGAAGTTGTATAAGGGGTATCATGTATTTCACTTGAAATGCACCCAAGACATGTATGAATTAGAAGATGATCAACCTCATATGGATGCTATTACTACACTTTATCAAGAGGTAGTTGAAAAATTGCTACCATTGTTGAAACCTAAGAAGAGACAAGATCATATTTTATTCTATAATCACTTGACCAAATTACATAAAGCCCATGAGGATGTTGTCAAATTGAAAAAAGTAATATTTTTTGTAGATAATGTCAACATGATGAGGAAATTGATAGTGATGTAGAGAGTGATTTTAATCAAGCCTTTAACATTGAAACTAAGAATTCTCTTCTACTACTATTTTTAAGGTGGGTTTTTGGCATTAGCAAGTAGATTCAATGGAAGTTCCTATTTTAGATGATGATGATATTCAATCTAATATACATTTTTGTGAGCTTGCTTATGGGGAAAGCAATAATTTATTTGCTTGTTGTATGTTTAGAAATTATGACCATAACTTATACAAAACTAGGGTAGATAGACATAAAAAACTAATGTTTCTTATATCTTAACTTCAAAACCTTAAAATACGCCAATTGAAAAAAGATTTTTTTCCTTGCTTAGGAATTTTACAAAGGCTAAATCCATTAGTTCAAAATTACCATAAAGATATATTGATTGGTTTTTTTGTCTCTAAAAATATTAATTCCTATATTGTTTTTAATTATTATAAATTAGAACCCACTCTTGTCTTGTCCACTATTGAGGTGTCTCCTACAGAATTGGGATCATCCTTAAAATAGGGATGTCGATCATGATTGACTTTCCACCTAATTTTGGGCTTGTTCTTGCTATTGTAACAATCCATGATAAATATCAAGTGGCATTAGCTCAACCGGTTATATTTCTCAATATTCCAAGGAGGAGACTTAAGTTTGAATCTTATCAAATGATACATGGTTGATATCCAAGATTTATTGTAATACCACTATGTGGTGATGATGTAATATGGGTGGGGTCCATTTCAATACCATATAGCCCATTGGAAAAAATCAATCCATGATAATTTCTTGACCTCTAATATTCCTACTGTGCCCATCTTGTCTAATATTTTTGATGAAATTTATCTCCAATTTAGATCACCTCTTGATGTGATGATCTTAATTTCTTTTTATATAAAATAGTGAATGTTGAGACATCCACTACTATCTCTAATATCCTATTTCTATATCTATATTTTTTTCAAAAATATCATTTGGCAAGTGGTTGATACTTTAATCGATTTTACACCCTCTTGTCCAATAAGGCACTTGATTGAAGCTAATTTTTATCCTAGATTAAAAATAAGGGATGTAACTAATGCCTTGATTAAATTTTACAAGAAAATTAGAACCATACCCTGGTCCCCATATCCTTATATTTCTTAATTTTTAGTCAAATGCCCGCATCCTCTCTAGGATTAGGGACAAGGGGTATGCAGAGCAACCAACAATTCAAACCCCAAATAATGTCCTCTTTATTCTATCATTTTCAAATATAAACCCATCTTATAATTTTTATATGCAAGAGAGGAAATAATCCCTCAATAATACAATCAGAGAGGATTTCTTCAAGAACCCAATACTAATTAGGGGAGGCACAAGTGGTATGATTATGTTTGCTATTTTGATATTAGTTTTGAGTTAGGGAATACTCCCCCTACTCTAGATCATTTTGAATAAGGAAATACTATAAATGCTAAATCTACTATATATCAACATATTCACCCCTAAACAACCATGCATAGTTAAAATTAGGGATAGCCTAGCTAAAAATAACAAGCCATATTTACTACCTTGATTAAGGAGTACAAGGATATTTTGCTTGGGAATATTCTGACATACCCAAAATGGATGAGGATTTAGTTATCCATAACATTATAACCTTTTAGGAAACCTCTTCTACTCAACAAAATAAAAGAAGGTTCTCTCCCCTAATTCAAGACCTATGCAAAATTAAAATCCAAAAGTTGCTAAATGTTAATTTCATAAGTACTATTGACTATTCAAGTTGGGTATCTATAGTACCTCTATACTACCTTGTAAATTTGACAAACTATAAAATAAAATATGGTAGAAGAGATTCAATAGTAGAGGCTTTCTAAAATTCTCACAATTTGACTAGACAAGGATCAATCTACTTTCAAAAACCAACTAATTGTCTCCAAATGTTGATTCACTAGCTAGAAATGACCAATTGGCTTGAGTAAGTGATTCACATGGCAAACATGGTAAACTTACCTATAAATTTGAGTTATTCACTCACAAAATATGAGTGATTTGCTTTCCAATATAGAGTGAACCACTTGAACAATCACAAAAATAAATTGAAGGTGTGGATCCTAATGCAAATATTCTAGAAAGAGATATTTTGGCATGTAGTGGTTCACTATGTTATTTTTAAAGTTTTCTAAAACTATTAGAGGTATAATTGGAGGCATGTAACATTTGGGTTATAACATTTTACTAAAGTTACTTCAAATATTTAATTTTACAAAGAGTAATTATTTCTAACCCTAGGTAAATTAGGGGTAAGCTTTAACAATAAATAGAGGCCTAGGGTCATCATTATATTCATCTTTTTCCATTAGAATTTAGAGCTACACTTTGTAAAACCCACATTATGCTTTGTCCTCATGAGGTTGTAAGAAATTAACAAGTCCTTAGGCATTCAATTAGTGGCATTGACCTTTTGACTTGTTAAGTGCACAATGGTTGTGGCATGTCCATTCTACCCCATATTATAATTTTATTATCAAATTTAAGATATAATAATGGGGTGGATAGTGATATTATTCAACATATATCTTTCAATTTGGCATATTGTTATGTTCTCTAAATGGGACAAATAGAATAATAAATCGTCTAGCTTTCTAAGACAGACTTATTATCTAGCAAGGGGTGAAGCAAGTTTTGGGATAGATCAACCTATTTAAAACATAGTTCTCCCTAGAATTAATAGGATGTGTCTGTGGATAGCAAATGCTCATGTTGTTAGAAAATGGTAAGTGCAAATAATAAAATCACAAGCTTAAAATAATTATTCAAATGGTAGGTATAAATAATAAAACAATAGGCTATGAATAGCCTTAGAATAATATGCAATATATTATCCTATACTAATGCTAACAAAACGCGTCAAGGTTGCCCTATCTTGAAGATAGCTAAAAACTAACCTACTAACCTAGTTATGTAGTCAAAATGACTACAACTTAACTAACCCTAGGTAAATAGTAATAGGTAATTACTAGTGGTAAAAAGTAACAAGCTACTTTTTACCATGCGGTAAATCAAATCTACCTAGGTGAATATTACAAATTCCCTAAATGAGGTACTAATCATAGTTACTAACATAGTAACTCTAACACATGCACACAAACTAGAGCTATCATATTCAGATCTTTAAACTAGTTGGTTTAAACACATCCTTAAGATAGTTTAATATTTCTAAAATTCAAATCTCGCTTGGATGATTTTACCAGTAGCTTAGCTCATGCAGCAAAATCAGAGCAAGTAAAATAAGAATTAAATTTCAGAATTCAAACTGCAATGAAGCTCTTTCTTAACACTAACAACATACCAAATCAATCAAACTCATGATAATTTTAATTACATACATCCCAATGAAAACAAGAACAAGGAAATGAGCACCATTGAAATTTAATAAGCGGATTAAGTGCCTGGCTATGCCACTTCAGAGTAACAACGCCACAAAAGATCCCATGTCGACAATAGAGAAATTTTCTAGAAAAGGTAATTTTCAAAAAAAATACTTCTATTATAAATTCTTGCATCCTTTGTTTACATTCAATGGGAGTATATATAGACTCAGGACATGCCTTGATATTTTAAAAATATCTTCCTCCCAAGGACTTAAAACATAATATAAAAAATATCACCGCTAGCTTTTGCGTCCAAGTATCTTACCATAAATGGTGAAGATACTATTTGATCTTATCTCTATCAAATTATGACTGCGTGCAGATATACTTTCCCTTTCAATTTCATTGTAAATGTATTTATTTTGTGTGCACTACTTGGCCACACCTCATAAATTGTTTGTCACTCTTCAAGCTCAATAATGACCACACTCTTTGACTTTCAACTTGCACGATGCTCAGGGATCCTGGAGATTCCATGTCTCATTAAATCTTAGCGCTACACAAGTTGGATTGATAAGTAATTTTACGCATCTTCCATCCTACAAAGTCATGCCCTTGTTTGGTTCACTTTGAAATTCCATGCTCGACCTCACATCCATCATTACTTCCGCCATTACAGTGGTTGCCAGCAAATTTTTTGCAAAAATAAAAAAAGGCAAAGATTAGAACATTAATGTTATAATTAATTTGAATTAATTAATTTTCCTAAGGTGTAAACCTTGGGTTTTTCAATTATTAAATTAACTAATTCCTTCATAGTTTGAGCCTTTGATTTTTCAATTATAAATTAATTCTTTCAATTTTAAAATATCCCTAAGGTTGGAGATTTTAATATTAGGGCAAAACTTATTTTTATATTCAATTCCAATGCCTTTCCTTTCATCAAATCTGCGCTCTTGCAAAGAAAATCTGAAATGCGCTCTCTTAATGAAATTTCAATGAAATCTTAAATCCGCGCTCTAAAATGAAGAAAATTTGAAATGTGTTCCATTTACAAAGGAGCAAGAGAAAGTTGAGAATTTCTCCCAAAAGCTCATTTTCTCACGAAACCTTATTTCGCAGTGCATTCTTGTTTGCACTTCATTTACAAAGGAGCTTGAGAAACTTAAGAATTTCTCTATTTTACCTAATTTTCAGCACTCTCTTGTTTTCTGTCATTTTTTAGCGCTTTCTCGTTTGTGCTCCATTTACAAAGGAGCTTGAGAAACTTAAGCATTTCTCCCGAAATATCATTTTCTAGCAAAACCTTATTTTGCAGTGCATTCTCATTTGCTCTCCATTTATAAAGGAGCTTGAGAAACTTAAGAATTTATTTATTTTACCCAATTTTTAGTGCTTTTTTGTTTTCTCTTATTTTTTAGCGCTTTCTCGTTTGCGGTCCATTTACAAAGGATCTTAAGAAATTTAAGGACTTCTCACAAAATATCATTTTCTAGTGAAACCTTATTTCGTAGTGTCTTCTTGTTTGCGCTCCATTTACAAAGGAGCTTGAGAAACTTAAAAATTTCTCTATTTTACACAAATTTTCAGTGCTTTCTTATTCTCTCATTTTTCAAAGCTTTCTCGTTTGCACTTCATTTACGAAGGAGCTTGAGAAACTTAAGGACTTCTCCCCAAATATCATTTTCTAGCGAAACCTTATTTCGTAGCACATTCTCGTTTGTGTTCCATTTACAAAGGAGCTTGAGAAACTTAAGAATTTCTTTTGAATTCAATAATTTCAACGCATTCGAGAATCTCAGGGCAAATAGAAAATCTCGGGCTTTTCTTTGAATTTCATGATGAGAAAATTAGGTAAAAATCCAAAGTGCTCAAAATCTTGTAAAACTCTCCATGCTTCTAAATAAGCCAAATGGGTACTCAAAAAAGTTGAGAAATCTCAAAATTTCTCTACGGATCAAGAGAAATTGTATTTTAAATCTTGTTGGCTGCAATTGGATATTGCTATTTTTGGAAAGAAAATGATGTCTGAAAATCTGCAAATTATGTACCATTGAAAAGAAAAGCTCGAAATATTTCACCCATAATTTGAATCACCTAAAATGGATTCTTCTACCAAGAGTTATGATGATTTGAAATTTGAAGTGAAATGGATTCTTCTACCAAGAGTTATGATGATTTGAAATTTGAAGTAAATTTGTCAGCAAGATGAATTTTAGAAGAACCCTAAAAATTAATTTTAATAATTCAGACCTTAGGAAAACTTTTTTAAAAATAAAATTTTTGAAACATTGGATTTGAAATAATATCATCGACACATGAATATTTAGATAAATTCAATTCAAATCAATGCTCTCATGCAAGGAATTCTAACACTTTGATAATGGCAAAGAAAATTTGGAATTAAGACCAAAAATATTTCATTTAAGAAATTCTTCAAAGCTTTTGGGAGGGGAACTTTTAAAGACTCGCAAACAAAAGACGATCCACAAAAATTTGATAAACGAAACTACTTAATTATATGCAATAAATAAACTTAGAAAAAAAGCTTAATGATTTTAGACCTCAAGAGAGCCCCCTCGAAGAATAAAATTTAATTATCAAAAGCTAAAAATTTTATTTTTACTGGGGTGTGTTGCTTCTCAATAGGTACCTTATGGTACAATTGTAAATATGTAATAGATTAGGGTGTGAGTCTATAGTTTAGGAGTGTGATTTATATTTCCCTTTATGTATGTGTCTATGTGTAGGATGTGCACAAGTGTCATGTAATTATGTGTGCAAGTGTGAGGAGTGAGAAAGTGTGCAAGTGTCATGTAATAGAATGTGCATGTGTATAGATGTAGGAGTGTGCAATGTGTCATAAAGTGTACAAGAGTAAATAGAGAGTCAAGAGTCATGTACACAAGTATCTTATGTATGGAATAGGAAAAGATACATCTCCCTAATATGTGAGGAGAGCAACAAAAAAATATTCTAAGAGTCACCTTTCGAAGGTTATATTTTAGAGATAAATCTCCTTGTAATGTATGAAAAGAATTCATTCAAGCATTTATAATATAGAAGCTTGTATGCAGTTTGAGAAATTCTATTATAATTTTTCTTCATGTTATTGCATGAATAATATTGGTCATTTTACTTCATATTATTGTTATTTTATATGAATATTTTTTTATTAATATTGATCACATATATTGAATGCTCAAATATTGAATAATATATTATGATCCTAAATATTGAAACATGTGATAATCTGGGTGAAAAGCCAACACTATTCAAGAAGTAATCATTGTCAATATCCCTCCTTATTTTAGGATGTTTCCCTCATGAAAATGGATCAAAAAATTGTTTAGGGATGGATACTTGACGTTGTATTACTCACATATGAAGGTACACTTAGAAGCAAAAATAATCATGATAGAGAATGAACCTCCATGTAACTACTTATTTCACAAACTTGATTATGGTGGTGTAGTGAATTGGAATGAGTTGTTTGAACGTGTGGATGATGAGACTATTGAGGGTGACCATATGGTAGAAATCAATGTGATTCAAGGTGTGATTCAAGGTGATAAATACATAGAGGTAAATTTTAAATAAATTAAATTTGGAAACTATCTTATATCCAATGAATTTTCTAATATTCTAGCTCTAACAAGCCAACAAGCACAAGGACCTGATGGAACGTGGATCATGCATTTTAATGGTACAAGACTAGAAATGGAGTAGGCATTGATATTTAGTTCATTAATTCTCAAGGTACTCAATTGAATTACACCTATAAGTTTCTATTCAACTGCACTAATGGCATGGTTGAGTATGAAGCACTTTACATGGATCTAAGGAAGGACAAAAATATGGGTATCAAGAACCTCAAAATATTTGGTGACTCTAAGTTGGTCATAAATGAAGTTAACTTTGAATATGCAACTAAAAATAAGCACTAAAATCATACAATCATAGAGTTTAAGATCTGCTAGAAAGCTTAAATATAGATGAGATCAAGTCAATCCCTCATGAGCTAAATATCAAGGTGAATGAGATAAATTTAATGGCAATAAAGTTTAAACTTTCTTTAGATATGTGCTATAAGCCAAAGGAATTGGAGGTAGTCTTCAAATATAATATCCTTGATAACTCTGATTATTGAAAGGTATTTAATAATGATGACTAAATTATAGAATTTATCATTAAGAAATCTCAACATGCTAAAGATAAGAACAAGTACAAGGATAATATAAAGAACAAAATTATCCAATTGAAGACTAATCGGTTGCAAAAAGGACAACATGATAGAAAGCTTATTCAACCTTGATGATAGTGTCAATAATTCTAGCACGGAGGTGAATTATCCTCTTACCATCTAGTTGAACTTGTCAAAGAGAAACATATTGGTGGGTAAGGAATGAACTAAAGAAGTGATCATCCTTTTGAGGAACTCTGTGGGAAGTATGGTCACATTACTGCTTGGTCTAATGAGGATTTACATTTTTATGATAGAAGCATCATTAAATATACCATAGAGTTGGAACCATCATTTCGATAGAAACAAAGACCTATCAATCCCACAATTGAAGCTAAAAAAAAAAAATTCTAAAGCTTCTATAATCCTAAATCACATTCTCTATTAAGCATTCTACCTACATGGCCAACCAGATGCTAGTTTAAAAGAAAAGTAGTGATATCGGGTTATATGTTAATTTCATAAACTTAAATAGGGCATCACTAAAATACCACAATCCACTTCCTACCATAAATTAGATTTTGTAAAAAGTAGTTGAATTCCAAATGTTATTACTATTGGATGGCTTTCTAGGGTACAACTAGATGTGGATTAAATATGAGAACCAATACAAAATAATTTTCATGAATAAATGGATGACTTTTTTATAACAAAGAATACCTTTTGGGTTGTCAAATGGTGAGCCCACATTCCAAGGACCCATAGACATACTTTTGCAGGTTTGGTAGATGAAATCATACTCATATATCTAGATGAATTAACTATTTCTCTACATAATGGTACAAACATATGGAACATCTAAATTCTTTTTTATAGATTTGTAGAGTATGGCAAGTCATTTTACTAAATCCAAAGAAGTATATCTTTTTGGTATAAAAGGGAAGCTTTTACGGCATGTAGTGTCTAAGGATGGCCTAACAATAGACCCTAATAGAATAAAATCAATCGAAGATTTACCTTCACCCACGTCCATCAAAGGGATTAGGTTGTTTTTTCCCAAAGCTTAAATGGTTTTATTCCCCTAAGAGTTACAAATATTTCTCTTTTGTTTGGGTAAATCTAGTTTGTAACCAAGTTCATAATCAAATTTATGCAGTGGGTCCAACCTAACTAAGATGAAGAAGGATGTTATTTTTATATGGATTGAAGAAGGTAAGTTGACTTCCAAAATATAAAGGATGTGATTACAAAAGCCCTAGTCCTTATTATCCCATACTTTTTCTAGAGATTTTAGACTATATGACTTTGACTAATGAAAGTATTACAACTATTTTAAATAAAAATATTATAGGAAATAATAATACTTGATCTCTTTCATGATTCAAATGCTCCATAATTATGAGAAAAAATATACTTTCATAGAATATTGAGTGTTTTCCATGATGAAAGCCCTAAGGAAATTAATATATCTATCTCAAAGCAATACCAATGTATTTGTATTACATCCCAATGTCCTATTCATTGTACTACACGATGAATGAGGGAAAAGAGAGTAGGTTGAATATATAAAACTAAAAATTTGACATATACATAAAATCCACCAAAGTAGTTAGCAATAGATATTTATGTGAAAATATTGTTATGATAGCTCCAAAGGACTAGGTAGAATTAGTGGTAGAAAATAAACCTAATGATCAACCAAGCTGGATAGGATACATTAGGATATATATGATATCATGATAAGTTTTGGATAGATTAAAACCAAAAGATAGAGCTAGATATAGAGAAAAGGAAATTTACTACACATGGCTAAACAAAGTTTTTTCCAAAAATGGTATCATGGAATTCTATTGAGGGGAATCAAGGAAGAAAGGATGAAATCTCTAATCAAATAATACCATGATAGAGAATTATATTATTCTATCCAAATTAAAATTGATAAAACTATAAGGGTATGATATTACTATCCTACCATCTTTTTTGGCTACTTTAAGAGGGTTAAGGAACGCAAATCTTATTATACTTTCATGGATAGGAGAAGAAAATAACCAATGCCATTAAATCCCATCATAATTATTGATCATTTTCAACAGTGGGGCCTAGATTTTATTGGTAACATCAGTCACTTATCAAGCACTGATCATGGATGGATCCTAGTTGCAATATATAAATTTACTATGTGGATTGAAGCATTGTTAGTAAAGTTGACAAATCAAGAGGTTTTATCCAAATTTTGGAAGATATAATCACTTGGTAATGGACCCCTTACATGATAATTAATGATAATATCACAACCTTTACAATATTTAAGGTAATGAAGTTTGCACTTGGATATGACTTTATGTTAAAAATGGCATCAAATTACTATCCTCAATGTAATAACTTGGATAAATCCACAAATAATAGCATCATAAGGATATCAAAAAAGAACATAGCCAAATCACAAAGGGATTAGCACATAAAACTGAAGGAATTATGAAAAAATAGAGCTTCGACAAGGTCATCACTTTACAAACTTGTCTTTGAAAAAGTAGTATTTCCCATAAGTTTATAATTCCCTTCTCTCCAAAAATCTCAACAATTAGAGATCGAAGACATAGATATTGATCCAATGAAACCATATGTAAATACCTTATTAGCTCTAGATGTGGAAATGGAAAATACATTTAAATAGTTGGTGCAACATCAAATGGCAACAAAAAATATGGTTTGACTAGAGAGTCACTAAAATGGATTACAAAGAAGGAAACTTGGTATTCAATCGGAATGAGGACAAAGAAAAGTGTGGAATCTATGGGAATTTTGATTTACTTTAGAGGGTGGCATACTAGATCCTCTAAATTATAGGGTCAAATATGTATAAACTTGTAACACTAGATGGAATACCACTACCAATTTCAATTAATGGAAAGAACTTAAGGTCCATCTAAAGGGTTCAAAAAGTAAATGAACATACAAATATGTACATATTAGCTTTATTTATTTTCCCTAACTATTATTTCCTACTTCTATCTTCCTTTTCCCAAAAAAATACAAAAGAATTAAAAATATGACAAAATGAGAAAGAGTACCAAGTTCAACTGAAAACCTTGAAAAGGATGCTTGAACATTCTATTTACCTTATTTTTTTCTCCCATTGCTCAAATGTTTTTATAAGAAAAATATCCCAAGTTTCAAAAGGGGGATTGTTTGCTCCCTAGTGAGTGAATTGCTTTGTGTTTCAAAATGAATCACTTTGCAAAGGAAAAATTATAAAAAGAAAAAATGAAAAGCAAATTGGCCAACTTTTGAGCTAATCACCTACTCAATGTTAAATATTTTAACCTATTGCCTTCAATGTTATTCAAGAATTTTTGGGTTCACTATATTGACCATGGTTGGGTTGTTCCTTAATAGGTTCACATCCCATTTTTTACAAGTTCAAACTTCTTGCTCATCCCTTGAGTCATTTAGTCCACATATTTGTCTTCTTAAAGCCTTTACCTTACTTTCAAACTTGAGTGCATGGTGCTAGTGTTAGGTAAAAGGGGATGAATTTTTGCTAAGTTTAATATTGAATAGTGATTTTCTCCACAATTTGTGAATTGTACTTTACCAGACTCAAAATCTATCTGCCTTCAAGGAGTAATGTTGAAATATGTTTAATATTATCTTGGTTAGGTTAAAACCAAATGTATGATATGATGCTTATAAGCACCATTTATGTAGCCTATATGCATGAGACTATGTAAAGCCTACAATAATTCCCCATTTATATAAGCCTATAGGTATGTCCATGTAAGCCTACAAGCCCCTTTCATATTTCATCCTTAGTGGTATTGGTTAATCCATATTTATGGATAACCTCACTTAAAGGGTAATTTTTTATTATTTTATTAAAATATTAGCCTCAATATTAAGTTAATGTCAGCTTGAGGTTAACCTCTCATTAGGATTTTGGTATATACCCCTTAATGAGGATCTACTTATATCATAACTGTGAATAAAATATGGTATATTGGGTTGCCCATGAAACCACCTTATATTTCTTGTCGTCTCCCTTTGCTTATTTTCTATCATTTACTATTGTTATCTTTTAGTTTCATTTTCTTCTTTTCGACATACAATTGTGGTGGATGCATGTTTTTGGAAGGTTTCTAGAAAATATTTCAATTTCAAACATGGTATCAAAACAAATTCTAAAGTTGATTCACTCTTTCTATAGAAAATACTCATTGGCAATTCTTGACATCAAATTCAGGGTTTTCTTTGAATTTTTAAAATTTTAAATTCAATTTTTCTCCAATTTTTTCTCACCCAAATAGAATGTTTTGTTTATGCATGGGTTGTTTGATTTGTGTCCCTCCAAGGTCTATAAAATCCCAACAAAATTGGCATTATTGATACAGTGGACATTATGACATGCTTGCATTTTTTATCATGGGAGGTATCGAGTTTGAAATCCATCATATTTGTTATCATTTCTAGGTCTTTCTCTTTGTGTTATGCCAAATGAATGTGATACAATGGTAGAGGCCACATTATTTTGATAGAAGGGTGTGGTATCAAATCCTTGAGACAAATAATAGAGATATTTCTAGACAAATCCATCTATGGATCTGCTCCAAGTGTGGTCATATGGCATAGTGGATTGACCTTTTGCTTACATTGAAAATAAATCTAGTTTGAGACTTGATAATTTTTTAGTGTAGTTTCAAAAAAGAGGGGAATAAAGAAAGTTCTTAGTTATAAATTCTTCACGTATGCCCAATTGGTGTCATGGCTAGACATCCTCTTTACATAAGGGAGATCACAAGATTAAATATTATGGGCTTCTTTTTGTTTGGATAATCTTATCCAATTGAATGGCTATAGGCTAAGGAGTAGGTGGTTTTCACAAGACTTCAACTTATTGAGTGAAACAATGGTTGGGTTGAACACTTGTGGGATGAAGGTACTAGGTTCAAAACCTGGTAGTAGCACCTTTTGCTATTTAAAATAAGGTATAAGCTACACACTATCATATTTATTCTATATTAGCTTCATTGCATACATATGGTATGGTGGTTAGTATCCTTACTTGTGCACATGGAGTCCCAGGTTTTATCCTTGTTGACACAAAAATTGCATAAAATATTATATATATATGAAGTTGAGTAACCCATTAATTCACATACACTATGTGTCAGGTTTTGATTTTTTTGACAAAATAAACAAAAATCAATCCAATGTCAACTCCTAATTTGACAAAAAAATTAAAGGTTTGACATTTGATTTCTTGCTGATTTGAGTGCTAATTTAATCAAATATTTTAGAGGCCATAAATTTTGCATATGAAAACATTTAGAATCCATTTTTCTAGATTGCATATTTTTTGAACTTTATGCAATGGAGACCTCAATTTACAAACCTATTATAGATCTATTTAGGGTTTTATGCGTAAAATAGATTCCTTAGGGTATGTTACTTGTCTCAATGGGTAAAATTATAGCACTTGGCCAGTTAAAATTTTAATATTACTCAAAAGAAAAAATATAAGGTTCCTCTTCAACAATTAATCAAAAGAAGGTCTCAATGATCATAGACTTAGTAATAGAAAGTAGGAAGCTTTGGAACTATTTCTCATGTTACTGGAACCATATGTACTTTTTCATGTTAGAGAGAAGATTAGTCCTATTGATGTTTTGACTACTTTGAAATATCTCTATGAAAAATTAAGTACTTTTAAAGTTAATATAATAGACACAAAGCTCTCCAATATCAAAATATCATATTTTAGTACTATCAAAGACTATATATCTCATTTTATAGCTCTAAAGTATGATCTAGCTATGGCAAGAAACAAAGTAAAAAGTAATTAAGAGAATGTCAAATTTATTACTTCCAATATTTCTCCTCCTTTTCATACAGTTGGTTTGGTTCTTTATCTAAATGCTATGACTATCAAAGAACTATGGTACATCTCTCTTGAAGGTCCTTTCAAGATTCTAATCTAGTTATCATACACAAGCTCATCCAAAAGACTTAAATACAATGGAACCTAAGGCTTATGTTTAAGGATAAGTTTGTGGTTTCAAATAAGTCAAACATTTATGAGTATTATAAAAATGAATGACACTCCATTAAGAATTTTGTTACAAAGGTGAAAAGTATTGAGACAAAATTTTTTATGACTAGACACAAGCTTTATAATTATGAATATGAGGATGAAGGAGGAACAATGGAGATCCACTAGAGCATACATTATGGGGGAAGGTGTTACCTCTAATGCCTTCTCCCCTTGGCCCTCTCAGCTCATATTATGGGGATGTTGAAATATATGTAATATAATATTGTTTAGACCAAGGTCAAATGTGTGATATGGTGCTTGTTGACACTTTTTGTCACATTATACAAGGGGTAGAAGAATAGTAGATTTTTTGTATAATATTTCTTTGTTGAAAAGTTTATCTTTTATTTTAAGTTACAGCAATTTTGACCCTCCCTATCACCCCTTTTATAAAATGAAGAAGAAAGAGCTTCGCTACCAAACAAGCCAAGAAAAATGGCTTCGTCGAAAGAAAAGGAGAATGTGAAAAAGAGCTTCGGGCCCGAAACACTTCAAATCATCACTTCGAGCGAAAACCTTGCGAAGTAATTTCGTCGAGGAAAATACAAAGATAACGCTTCGCACCCGAAGCATTTTCGGTAGCCGCTTCGGGCGGAATTCTTACGAAGTAGCATCCAAAAGACTTTGTCGAAGGAGGAGAGCATAATCCAAAATCATCTAAGGCAAGGAAACTACTTCGGGCCCGAAGTATTTTCGACACCTACTTTGGCCAGTTTTCACCCGAAGTAGTGGTGCTCGAAGCAAAATGACAATGTGTCAAAAACAGAAGAATGCTTCGAAAGGATATTCCCCAAACCACAGTTTTGAGAAAGAGTAGAGCCGAAACATTTTCTAGCCAAAGCAGTTTCTCCAGCAAAGGACAAAAAGCCCCATTTCAAAGATGGAATTCGCTCGGCACTCGACATCCTCGAAGTAGTTTCTGCAAAGCATTATTTTGTGAAAAACAAATCAAGGAGAATCTACTTCGGCCCAAGGCTTCAACGAGGTGATGTAGCGAAGCACTTTTTGGGCCCACATTCCAAGGTGGGCAGCTTCCCAAGGTGATTGAAAGCCCCTTATAAATACCCCTTTCTTGCCCGATAAGTCCATTGACCAATTTTGGCAAATGAAAGGGATGTAACAGTTCTCAAAGTAAAACCCGACGGGCGTAACGATCACTCAAGCACAGCATCCAGAAGCCAGGGACACTCAAGCGACGCATTAAATGAATATTTCCATGGTTGACCCAGTCACAGTTGCCAGTTTTGGCAACCGGTTTGAAAACTCAACCACAGCAGCCGTGAGGAGCCGATTTATCAGATCCCGAGGGTGTACTCCATCGTTTTTGTAATAATGACTCAGAGGGTCGGGTCCTCTATAAAAACCCAGGCATGTAATGTAAAAATGGGGGGGAAATTTCTACTAGAAAGCTGTTGTAACTTGATGTCCTGCGTTTAATACTAAAGACTTTTGTGCTCTATTTCTCTCTTTTATGCTGCCTTCTATGCTTAATTCTTTTGTCTTTTCTCGTTCGCGTACTGAGACTTTGAATCTTGAATTCGGTGTGCGATCGGGGACTGAACCCCTGAAATTTGCCCTGAAGGATACATAGGAGAGGAAAAACGTCTTGTCTCTTTCCTTTATGCTGCCTGGTGGATCGAGGTTTCTGTTATTCCCTTATCTCAATCGTTGTTACTCTGAACCCTGAATTCCAGCGAGAAAGAAAGGATAACCCTGCGAACCCATCCAGAGGATACATAGGAAGTTTGGCATTTCGTTTCTTTCATGTTATTCTTGGTATTTCTTACTGCTATTCGAGTTGTTAGCGAGTAATCGTGCTTCCTGTTCTCTCCCACCTTAAATCATCATCTTCTAACCCTTACTCTTTTTATTTCTTTCTCTAACCCTTACCCTTTTTATTTCTTTTCCTAGCCCTTACTCTGTTTATTTCTTTCCTGCACTCTTGTCTCAACCCCAAAAAGTAGATTAGTATAGGATTCGGCATTTCTTCGAAGATTGGCACGAGGGGCATCTCTTCCCCTCGGCCTTTCAATTTTGGTCGCAGGTCCAGGGCGCGCAAACCCACCGAAATTCCTTTCCTGTGCGGATTTGATGACCAACAATTTTTGGCACGCCCGGTGGGACCCAAGGTCCAATATTTGAGAAAATTTCTAGCCCATCTTCACCGGAGCCAGTAGTTCTAACAAGTTCCCGATGAGATTCGATCAGTATCATCTTTTGAGTAGTAGTGAGAATAAATGCCCTCATTACCAAAAGACTCTTAGCATCTGGCAACTCTGTTTTAACTAAGAATCTTTGAAGTCATGGAGACCAGTACCTAAACCTGGTTTTCATAACCAGGAGCCCCCATGTTTTGAGAAGGTCCGAGTTCGATGAATCTCTAGCCTGTCTTCATCTGATAAAATCACCTGGCGACTCGATTGAGCTGAAGATCCAGATTTCCTGGTCGTAGGCACCTTTCAAATCTGAAATAAGATATCTTGGAGGAACCAAGGTTTGATGAGCAGCCTTGACCTCATAAACGGAGAAAGAATGTTCACCTAACGACTCCAACTCAGCAGTGACAACCGCGATTTCCATAGGTTGTTGTTGTAATGGCTAGGAGAAGCTTTCCTAGCTGGAATGATCCAGGCCCCCTGAATATCCAAAGATACCATGAGATTCCCAAAAGCGCCTTGAAATCATTGACAAAATACAATGGCATCGCGGGAACATCCTGAGAACACCTTGAAGATGTTGCCGATTTTGCGACCCTCCATGACATTATCCATGAAGATGTCATGATCAGACTTCTTGTTCTATCTTTAGAAGGAAGGGCACTACGGTGGTCCAGATTGCTCAGGCCCAAAAGCATCTGCTCATGGGATGACTTAGCGAGGGCATTAATCGAGACGTTCGATGGCTCTCAAGACCCCTTCCATCTCTTCGCATACTTCTCCACTATCAAGAGAGCACCTTCAGAGGGTATCACAGACTTCAATGTCTGATTCTACAGAAGTTGGAAGATAATCCCACTGGAGATCCAACCAACGCCCACCCAAGCCCATCTCTTCTATGTTCGGGCCTTCCACTCGGACGTAAGCCTCATTCTATTGCAATCATGGGAACGAAGGTTCCCTCAAATATTTGAGGAGGCAATACGAGCGGAACGACTTCTGCTCCTATCGAGAAAGTGGCAGTGGGAAGAAACTCCATCGCTTCCTCCGATAATTACTGCTCCTATTTGGCCAATGCAGTACTCATCATGGGGCATTCCTCACACTGAGCTGAGACCTGAGATGTAGTCATTGGGAGCTCAGGAAGCAGACCTCATACTAGCTCAACAATGGAAGTATGCAAGCATGGCCCACCCAATGAACAACATTGTTGTTCGCGATCTCCATCAAGAGGTGAACCAAGAAGAGAAGCAGACTCGAGTGGTAGAACCTGAGAACAAAGAGGGCACATTTTTGCACCCTTTTTGTATCCCAAAATATGGCATGCAAGTGTTTAGCCAAAGCTCATCAAGCCTGTCCAATTTAGAAGATAAGCCCGAAGGGATCCTGGAGGACTACTCTTCGTCGAAGGAGCCTTGTTACCATATCAGTGGGATGGAAGAACCTATACCCGGCCTTTATTTCGAAGAATCTATAAAATTTTGGCATTGGGTCTGGTATTGGTTTCGGCTATCCCTAAGGCCAATGCCCCAAGAAGGTTTTCAAGTGGCGAACTTCTTCGCCAATAATCTGGGCACTAGCAGGAATGGAAATCGGCTGCGTTGCTTCCTATTTGCAGCATGGAAAACTTCAGGAAGGGTCTAGCAGAACCTCAAGGGTATGTTAAAGTACAATCAGATCTGGTCCGAACACTGCAGGTTTACCGGATAATTGCTCAAAGTTGAATCCATGGTGGCAGCATGTCGATTATGCCGCAAAAATATTGTGTAAATACTATAAATAGTTTGGCTCTAAATAAGGTGTTGCTCAAAAGTTCAGGTCGATTTTTACTCACTCCAAAAAAAAAAAAAAGAAGAAGAAAAGCTTGGGAACTGGGCGTATGAAATAGCTGATAGAAAATAGCTCACAGCAAATTTTGTGACCAAGCAAGACTCAGGCTGAGGACCGAGAGGTACTTCTCCAGGGGGAATCCAAGCGAAGTAGTATCGAAAGAAAGACCGACGAACCACCTTCGATGAAGAGAACTATTTCAGGCTCGAAGCATAAAAGAAATAGCTCGCACCAAGGGTTTTCCCTAAAGCATTTCAACCTTGACCTCGACTTCACCAACCCAACGATGGAAAAGTCAGGGGCATTTAAAATGTGCCTAGGGTAACGTGCTGACAACTGCCTTCAAAAGTGTCTAAAGTGGGCGAGTTAAATGAAAAGGTGGCAAGTATGTCCTTTAAGGATTCGGTTAGGAGAAAAATTCATGCTCGGGTACAAAGTGGCAGAGGGTCACGCTTCCAAAGCGAGCTACAATCAACACAACACACAGCCCTGTGTACCACTCCACCATGTGGCGAATTGGACAAAGTGACATGAAGTTAATTATGGCAAGTGCCATAAATACTGGTGGTTGCCTTCTAAGGCTATATAACGTAGGCTCCAGCAGTAATGAAGCTATTTGCTCGATAATTCATGCAAACTTTGCTACTACTCTTTAAACTCTCCTATCTTGCGCTTTGAAGCCTCCAATCTTGAAGCCCTCTGCATTGTTTTCTCCATCACCCCTAGCACTATGGGGAAGAATAACTCTAAGGAAAATGGGAAGGAATCAGAAGTGGTGGCCCCCGAGCAGCCAAGGGCAAAGGGCCATGACAAATGGCCGAAGAATGTCGATGTTAGCCGTCGCCCTGAGAAACAAATCATGGGAGAAAAAGAGGATTCTGGGGATGAGCAACCTGAAGAACCACCAGTCGATAGGTGGGATAGGATCAGAGACACCAAGCTATCGAGGAGCGTAGCTAAACTCAGGAGCACCATCGAGTTCATGAAAAGTAGGCTCTCGATAGAAAACAAAAGAGTTGTCACTTACTACTCCCAGATATACTGGTATCTGATGCCCCCCACACATCACTGCCCTGAGCTGATTGATGCCATCACGTGAAACTATCAGCTCACCTCCAGGAAAGTGGTAGATGCCTCTGGTCACAAATTGTTCTCCATTCTGAAGGAAGATGTCTAGGCAGCCTTTGCACCATAGCAGGTCCCTCCTAAGGGGTATACGGTTCGCAATGTTATTCTTAGCGAACAAATGGAGAGGTTCGCATCCTCCAACTACATAATCAATTTTTTGTAGCAGAGCCTCAAAAGCGAGCTCCCTTCGGGTAAATTACCCCAGATGCCCCTACCCTTGGAGGCCTTCAAAAATGCTGACATCTTCTCCATCATTGCTTGGGTGGCAGGCCTATCTACTGACGCTTCAGTGCACCCGTGGCAGGCATCTTTGGCTGAGTGTATTTCCAGAGGGGAATTTTATGCCCCTAATGCTTCGAGGCCAAGCACCAACCCAGTATTTTTTGACTGGGCAAAATGGGTGGCCAGGACCCTACATACGCGGCTTGCCAGCATGAAGAATGCTGGGACAAATAAGTACTTTTCGCCCTGTTCTCTTCTTGTTTGGTTATTTTTCTTTCATGTACATAGAAGTTTCCCTTATGTTGCTATTACGGCAAGCGACGAGGATGGAAATCCTCTACCTATATACCAGTGGACCCCTCTCCTATTGAAGATGGAGTCCTATTATTCTTTTAACCAACAATTTTTGGGACCCGCAATGCACATGCTAACAGGGTCTTCCCCTCGGGTTCCCCTCCTCCTAAGGGAAAAAGTGGTACAAGAGAGGAGGGGAGACATTTTTTAGCTGACACAAGGGCTTGTAATTCACATATTCGGCTTCATAGGGAAGCCTTTTCTATTGCCAGTCTATCCCTCCGAATACCAGTTCGCATTGGAGGTCGCTCGACAGAGCGATGCAACAAACGCCATTTATGGCCATGGACGAAAATGGGCTCACACCTACGATTTCCATTTCAAAATGGGAGTTATCAAGGTGTTAGCCCTAAAAAAAATGTTTTCTTGGAGGAGAAACTCGCCAATTTTTTCCTAGTCCAGCTTCCTCAGCAATGGCTCTATGACCCCCTAGGGGTAATGAGGGACCATCTTCGATTTAAGAACTTCCACGCTTGCCCTTATCTAGAAATCATAGAGTAGAGGAACAATCCCAACGGGAGGGATCTAGAGTGGCACTTGGAGAAAATGGAAATGCTACCTCCCTGGCACAAGTTCTACCCGATGGAGGTTGCATATGACCCAGTTTGGCACCCTCTCCCGAGCCCCAACTCCACCTTCTGGAAGAAGGCAAAAGATGACTTGAAGGAGACGATGAAAGATTGGGATGTGGACCAGCTAAGAGAATGGTGGATAATGAGGGTCCATCGCCAAAATATGAACTCTTACAAACTTTTGGCAACTGACAAGGACTTCATGACGGTTTATGAGGCCAATGTTGGGACATGGAAGCCCCTATCCTTTGCCGACCTCATTCCCCTAGTTATACCAAGTTTGGGCAAAAGCCCAAAAGGTAAGGAAACTACTTCGAAGTCGAAGAAAGGGAAGAAGGCCAAAGCCACACCACGTAAACCACCTCAGGTACCTGCGGGAGGCCAAGGCATGAGTTTCGAGGATTCAGAACAACTTCTGGTGAGGACAAAGAGAAAGAGGCCAGAATCAGTCCAAGTGCCTCCAAGCCATCCAAAGCGGCTTCGCACAAGTTTTCATAGCCCTTCCACTGGACAACCTACATCGAGCCCGTTTTAAGCATACATCAAATGCGTAGCACCACCAAGCATCGAAACCATCCCAGATATTAATGTCATCAATGTGGAGGAACTCCTCCAATTCGAAGGGGATGCTAAGGCAAAAACCATGGAGGTTGAAGATGTCGAAGCAGAAGAAGAATAGGAGATGGCTGCACCTAAAGTCACTATAGCCACTTTGCTAGGAGCGCACTCAGGTATGCATGCTTCACCCTATGCCCAGGACTCACCTACGTCCACTACGACCATGGTCGAAGGATCCCATCAGTCTCCCCTACAGGGCCACTCATCCCCTCACACATCGCCCGTAGCTAGTCCAGGTCCATCCCACGATCCCGGCCGAGATAAGTCCATTGATATCACTTTGCCCACTCATGCTGCCATTCCCTTGATTCTTAGCAAAAGTGGACGTATCACTTTGATGTCGAGGCCTACCACCCAATTCCCCATCTCACATGATGTGGTCGCCATTGCCAAAATGCCCGCTACACCCACCGTCAAACCTTCTGATGAGACATCCCCCATCCACTCCCTGTATTTGTTCACTCCTTCGGCTGGTGACCCAGCCTTGTTTTAATTTGAGATGTCCTTGATCAAGGAATGCCCCCTCACCGAGAAGCTGCTCCAAGCCCGACAGAATACTAACAAAATCTTGAAATAGGCGAGAAAGAAAAGAGGGCGAGCGACGGCTCAAGTTGAAAAATACATCGTGTTTGATTTGAAAGCTGGGAAGATGCACAAGATCAAGAAGGTCCCTAAGGTGCAGAAACCTCTGGATGAAATGACTCCAGCGGACTATGATTACCAGGAAACACCTAAAGACCTGGTGCATCTAAATGTAGACAATGAATCGGCATCCATGCATGTCCAAATTGAGACCTTTAGGGCTCATGCAGTTATCGCCAACCAACACAGGATTGAGGTTGAGGCCGCCAATTTTAAGCTAGAAGAATATTTGGTGAGGGTCCGCTCTAAGTTGGCAGAGGCCGAGGAGCAGTGCAAGGCCATGAAAAAGGAAACACGCGCCCTGAAGCTGCAAGTTCTACAGCTCCATAATACTAAAGAAAATCAGGCGCAGAGACAAGCCAAAATGACCTAAAGGCCAAAGAGCTGGAAGGAAGAGTTGCACAAATGCAGGCCCAACTGTACGAGAAGGAAGACCTATCAATGTTTGATAGGATCAAAATTAAGGAGATTCACGCCCACTTGCTCAAAAATTTTAGGTCTCGGTGTTCCAACGCCCTCACGATATTAACCTTTATCACCGAGGCCCAATGTGCTATTGTCGAAGGAGGGCCAATCATTGATGAAGTCACATAGAAAGCCAAGCATCGGCTCAAGTTAGCCTTCGACGTCTAGAATGCGAGATATCAGGACTTGCAGGTCACTACAATGACTCGGACGACTAGGGATTGGTCCACGGCCCAGGCCATAGTTTGCACCTTTTTCTCCAAGGTGCAAAAAGCTCAGAATACGAGAAGGCTCCAAGACATCTTTGAAAATAAGCAACGCGCCTCGATGAATTATTTTCAAGACCTCTCCTCCTTGGGTTTCCCGAGTTTCACAGACGATGATGGGAACCTTCTGACTAAAGATGACCCCAAGCAAGTTTGGCTCCAATTCGAGGGTGATGTCTCAGAGATAGACGGATGGGCGGAGCCAATCTCGGAAGGGTAGATAACTGACTTCATTTTGAGGTACTGCAAGATGGTAGCATGCCTAAACGATTTATTCATCAGGTCCAAACATGCTGACATCGGGCAATAGAAGAATGCTTCGGGAGGATATTCCCCAAACCATAGTTTTGAGGAGTCGAGCCGAAAAATTTTCCAGCCAAAGCAGTTTCGCCAACAAAGGACAAAAAGCCCCATTTCAAATATGGAATTCGCTCGACACTCGACATCCCCAAAGTAGTTTTTGCGAAGCATTATTTTGTGAAAAACAAATCAAGGAGAATCTACTTCGGCCTAAGGCTTCGGTGAGGTGGAGATGTAGCGAAGCACTTTCCAGGCCCACATTCCAAGGTGGGTAGCTTCCCAAGGTGATCGAAATCCCCTTATAAATACCCCTTTCTTACCCGATAAGTCTGCTAACCAATTTTGGCAAATGAAAGGGATGTAACAGTTCTCGAAGTAAAACCCGACGGGCATAATGATCACTCAAGCACAGCATCCAGAAGCCAAGGACACTCGAGCGGTGCATTAAATGAATATTTCCATGGTTGACCCAGTCACAGCTGCCAGTTTCGGCAACTGATTTGAAAACTCAGCCGCAGCAGCCATGAGGAGCCGATTTATCAGAGCTCGAGGGTGTACTCCGTCGTTTTTGTAATAATGACTCAGAGGGTCGGGTCCTCTATAAAAACCCAGGCATGTAATGTAAAAAGGGGGTGGAACTTTCTGCTAGAAAGCTACTGTAACTTGATGTCCTGCATTTAATACTAAATACTTTTGTGCTCTATTTCTCTCTTTTATGCTGCCTTCTGTGCTTAATTCTTTTGTCTTTTCTCGTTCGTGTACTGAGACTCTGAATCCTGAATTTGGTGTGCGATCGAGGACTAAACCCCTAAAATTTGCCCTAAAGGATACATAGGAGAGGAAAAATGTCTTGTCGCTTTCCTTTATGCTGCCTGGTGGATCGAGGTTTCTGTTATTCCCTTATCTCAATTGTTGTTACTCTGAACCCTGAATTCCAGCGAGAAAGAAAGGAGAACCCTGCGAACCCATCTAGAGGATACATAGGAAGTTCGGCATTTCATTTCTTTCATGTTATTCTTGGTATTTCTTGCTGCTATTCGAGTTGTTAGCGAGTAATCGTGCTTCCTGTTCTCTCCCACCTTAAATCATCATCTTCTAACCCTTACTCTTTTTATTTCTTTCTCTAACCCTTACCATTTTTATTTCTTTTCCTAGCCCTTACTCTGTTTATTTCTTTCCTGCACTCTTGTCTCAACCCAAAAAAGTAGATTAGTATAGGATCCGGCCTTTCTCCGGAGATTGGCACGAGGGGCATCTCTTCCCCTCGGCCTTTCAATGTTGGTCGCAGGTCCAGGGCACGCAAACCCACCGAAAGTCCTTTCCTGTGCAGATTTGATGACCAATAGTGCTTATGAGTGTTATTTATTTAGCCTATGGGCATGTGAATATGTAAAGCCTATAGCCATTATTCATTTATGTAAGCCTACAGGAATTTTCATATTATCATATGGATCCCTTTCATATTTCACCCTTAGTGGCATTCATTAATCTATATTTATGAATAAACTCACTATTATGTACCCCATAAATGTAATACATTTGGCCTATGTACTATATGGTATATATAAAAAAGGTCAAATATCAAATTAGGAATAGGTAGGAGAATATTTTCATAGAATAATATATGTAATTGTCTTAGAATCATATATATAATTGTCATATAATCATATATGTAAATTGTCATTAGAATATGCAATCAGGTAATATTATCATAATATAGTCAATAAATATGTTTGTAAGCCTTATAAAAAGGAAATGATGCAACCTTCATGGGCTAGAGAAGATTGGCATTTATTTTTAAGCAATTTTCTCCCTTGAAGAGGCAAGTGATATAAATATTTTACTCTTATTTTGAATTTACATGTATCACTTATCTAGTATCTATGTTATTAGAAATGTGATATTAATCTTACTTTTTTTGCTAGTCCTTGTATTTACAATAAGAATTATACTTGGTACATAATTTATTATCTCAATATAGCTTAAAACCAATAACTTCTAGGTGAAGTACTCACATCAACAGAAGAGGTTCACTCCAAGTGGTATCAGATTCCTTTCTAGGGTTTGGTAAGCTTTTGTTGTGTGTAAATGTTTATTATTTTAAGCCTAGATCCATAGGTTAGAAATGATATTTTTAACATTTTAAAACATCATGGAGGAGTTTTCATTTTTAGCTAAGCTATATTACCCATAAAGCATCTAATGAAGTGAGGGGTGCTTTGACCCCAATAGCTAGGCCTTAAATAGCACCCACACATATAATTGAGATCCCTTGTACATTGTGTATATTAGGAGACCATTATTAGGAACTTAGATCTAAACCTTAAAATATAGGAATTCAATAGAGTCAATCATTTAATTATCCATAATGCACCAAGAATAGCACTCGGGAAGATTACCCTAATGTACTGCAGTAGTAGTATATTAGAGGGTTATGGTAAATAACAACCTAGATTACCTTCCTTTCCTAAATTTTACTTCTGATAGTTTTGTAATTGTGTTGACCTTATCATTATTAGGATAGGAAAAACATTTATAAAGGGCTAAAGGGCTCAATCTAGCTTAAGTTAGTGTCATGAAAATAAAGTTTCCTTTTAATCTAGAGCATTTTGAAGGAGATATGCAACACAAAAACCAATCTAGTACTAAAAATTTGGAAAAGCCAAAAATTATCATTTTGCAGTATAGCCTATTTAGATCATCTTTTCAAGCTAATAATTTTGGTGTATAACACCCATACACTTTTTTGGGACCCTTACTAGAAATAGTAAAAATATATTTTTAGTAGATGCCATCAGAGACCAAAACTCAAGCAATGAAGGCCAGAATGCAAAATATGGAGGAACAACTCACTATATTGGTTGTCATAAATTAATTAGCTATCTGTATGTCTACCCTCACTAGAATGGTCATATATTTCAAACATAAACAAGACTCAATGATCTAGGACCTTTAAGTGCTTAAGCTTAATAATCCAAATTTTGATGGGCACCCTAAAAATAACCCTAAATGCCATAGAGGGAAATATCTTTACAAGTCAAACTTTTCTAGGTCCATTATTGGTGATAATTATCAATAATTAAGAAACCATAGAGGCATGACCCCTAGGCTCTCCAAGATAGATATTCCAAGGTTTGATGGGATAGATCCCTAAAGTTGGTTAATTAAGACTGAAAAATCATATGAATTGCATGAGACACCCATCAACCAATGGATTTTTTGGTTGCCTTCCATTTTGACTTTGAAGCACTCCATTCGTATCAATGGTTACATAAAAAAATACCAAACATTGTTTAGACAATTTAATAATTAACTCCTTAGTCATTTTGGTCCTTTCAAGTTTGAATACTTTACTCAACAAGTTTTGATAGACAAGAATAGTACCTAAGTATATTACAACTTTTAAGAAGTTAGTCAATAGAACACAAGGTCTTCTTGACATATTTTTCATAATTTGTTTCATCAGTGGCCTTAAGAATAAATTTATAACTGGGGTACAAATGCTCAAACCCACCACATACATGACTATGATAGGGTTGGCTAATCTTACAAAAATTAAATGGAATACCCAATAAAATGTCTCCAAATCCTCAATATTTCAAAATAAAATATTTGCACCCATTAAAAATAATGCTCCAAAGACTTCAATAGTAAATAGGCTAACATAAAAGGAGATTCCAAACCATAGAGCCAAGGGACTTTGTTATAAATATGATGAAAAATGGGCCACTAGGCATTAGTTTAAAACAAAGGAGAATAATTTGTGGAGTTAGTTAAAAATATTGATTCAATAGATGATAAAGCTAATACCTAATGGACCCATGGAAGAACCTACACTTTCATTGAATGCCATTACAAAAAATTCAACACCATAATGCATGAAAATCTAGGGTTTCCTCAAGGGATACATAGTGTAGCAAAAATGGTGGATTGCTTCATTTATTTTTTGACCAAATTAATTTCAAGATTGCTAATGGAGACATCATGACCTATAACATGTGGTGTCAAAATGGATTTGAGGGTTTGGTTCAATGGTCAAAACGCTTTTGTAAGAGCGTGGATACCAATATTCCAATCCCTCAGGCCCCATAGTATCGGTGGGCGTATCGCATCAATACCATCAGCTACATAAAAGGTTTACCTCAATGCAACTGGATATTATAGTGGTGACAAGGAGTAAGATTCAAACCCATGAAGAGGTGTAGAAAATTATAACATGTTATCGACTCCTCTAGTATAATAAAAAAACATGTGGTGTCAAAATATTCATCTATACATAAACAATTACTAGTTTCAAACTAATTTCTATGTAGCTCCCTTGGGAGGTGTGGATATTTTGTTGGGACACCTCTAGCTGAGGACTCTAAAGCCAGTACTATAGGATTTCTTAAAACTTTGGATGAGGATCGTTGTGAAAAATAAGACACACACCGTCCTAGGATAAATCATGGGAAACCCAAGGTTATAACATCCCATCAAATGCAACAATTGATAAAAAGGATCACAAGGCAATAGTTGGAAATTTTTATCAAATACAGTCGTGTGCAATGTAGGTTGATAAGGTACCCCTTGATTTGGCATCCATCCTCATCAAGAATCAAGAAGTATTCAATGAGAAAACTTAGCTAACTCTCTATCAACTAGAATATCATGGGATCAATTTGGTACTGAGGATTTGGCCCTCAAACATAGAATCATACAAGTACTCATGTCATCAAAAGAATGAGATAAAAAATGGTGAAGGAATTATTGATTGTAGGACATATTCACCTTGTTTGAAATAAATATGGATCGTGGAGGATGTGTGTGGATTTTCATAAACTTAATAATATCACCATCAAGGATAATTTTCCAATACCTATGATTGATGACTTATTGGACAAGCTACATGGGGCCCAATATTTTACCAAGTTGGACCTCCGGTTTGGGTACCATCAAATCTACGTCCATGAGGAGGATATAGCTAAAATGAACTTCAGGACTCATGAGGGGAACTATGAGTTCTTGGTTATACCTTTTAGTCTCACAAATGCACCTTCCACTTTTCAAGGACTGATGAATAGGGTTATCAATCCATATCTATGGAAGTTTACCTTGGTTTTCTTTGATAATATTTTGGTATACATTAATACATGGGATAAACACCTCCAATGTTGACCAAGTTCTGAAGCTAATATAGGACAATTAACTTTATGTCAAATAATCCAAATGTACCTTTGGGGTGACATAAGTGGAATATTTAAGACACATTGTGGCCAAGTATGGTGTGTGCATGGAACCTACAAAATTAAGGTCATGAAGAAATGGACCAAACCAAAAATATTGAAGAGCCTCTGGGGAGTCCTTAGAATTATAGGGTACTACCATAAAATCATCAAGTATTATGGTAATATTATCATACCCCTAATATCTATGCTCCTCAAGGACATTTTTGTTTGAAATAATCAAGCAAAACAAGTCTTCCTTACTCTAAAAAAGCTATGTGCCACATCCTAGTTTTAGCCATTTTATATTTTCCCAAGACTTTTATGATATAGAGTGATTCATCCATGGTTATATTAGGTTTATACGCATGCAAGAATGCAAACACCTTATATTCATCAAATATACATTATCAAGACATAATTTGGCCAAATCAACCTATGAAAAAGAGATGATGACTATCATATTTGCAGTTCTCCATTGGAAACCATATCTAATAGAGAGGCATTTCATAATCAAGATAAATTTCCATAGCCTAAAATATATTCTCAAACAATGGGTTTCTTCCCCTAAGAAACAAAAATAGATCACTATGCTCTTAGGGTTTGACTATGATATTGTCTACCACAAGCGCAAGGAGCATATGGTAGATTATGCCCTTTCAAGACTACCAAAAATATAGGACACTCTTTATTCAATATCTATCCTCTAATTTTATTGTCTAGATGATATAAATTTAGAGTGACAAGGCAACCCCACCCTCACCAAAATTAATTTAGGACCTCTACGCAAAAATTAGGGATCATCCTGAGTACACATGAAGGGAGGGGATACTCTACTTTGAAACTCAAGACTCAAATTTTTATGGAGCTTTATTCTTCACCAATAGGACACACTAGTTTCTTGTGTACCTATGAAATGGTCAAACATATTAGCCAAGTTTGAAGCTTGATGTGAAGCAATTGTTAGACACTTGTGATACATGTAAATATAAAAAAAAAATAGTTAAAACACCAAGTTTGCTTTAACCCTTACCCATTCTTTATTCAATATGGACAAATATTTTCATTGACTTCATTGAAGGGCTCCCTCTACCCATTTGAAAAGTGTTTTTCATGGTTGTAGTAGACAGACTGACCAAGTATGCTCACTTTTGCCCCTTGGGTCATCCCTATACTATAATGATAGTGGAACAAATTTTATGGACTAGATCTTTTGGCTCCATGGAATACCTCAATCCATAGTCAATAACCATGATAATGTGTTCAATAGTAATTTTTGTGAGGAGCTCCACCAAGAGGACAAAGCTAAAATGAAGCACATATTATCATTTGCAATTTGATGATTAAACTGAGGTGGTCAAAAAATGTCTAGATATATACCTCAAATGTTAACTCTAATCAATAATCCAAGTGGATCCAATGGCTTCTCTTAGCAAAATGGTTGTACAAAACCACTTTCCATACAACCACTAAGATGACTCTATATAAGGTATTATATGGTCAATCACCTTTGATAATTACCTCTTACCTTCTAGGGAGTTCAAAGGTTGAGGTGGTTGATACAATCCTTACTTATTGACAAGATATCTTAGCTACCTTGAAGTAGAACTTAGAGACTAACCAAAATTGTATGAAACAATAGGTGGATCAATATAAGACCGAGAAGAATTTTGCAAAAGGTGACATGCTTTTTCTTCACCTTCAACCCTACAAGAAAAGGTCCTTAAAACAAAAGGGATGATGTCCTTAAAACAAAAGGAATGACACACGTTAGAACCCAATATCTATAGGCTTTACAAGATCCTCCAATAGGTAGAGAATGTTGCTTACAAAATGGATCTACCAATGTGCTCCAAGATCCACCTAATTTTCCATGTCTTGCTTGAAGAAGATGGTGGGAAAACATACCCTAATACATACATTATTTTTAGAACTAGATGAAGAAGGATATATTCGTCTCAACCTTACAACCATCCTTTATTTTCAAACTCGACACCTTTACTCCCACAACATCATTAAAGTTCTTGTGTAGTGACATGGGCTCCAACAAGAAAATGCCATGTGTGATCCATTTCAAGAACTCCAATAGTAGTTTCCTACTTTTTAGCTTAGAGTACAAAGCTTTTCTAATGGGATAGCATGTTACGTATCCCATAAATGTAATATAGGTTGGTCGATGTACCATATGGCATATATGAAAAAGACCACATGTCAAATTAGGACTAGGCAGAACAATATTATCATAGAATCATATATGTAACTATCTTATAATCATAAATGTAACTATCTTATAATCATATATGTAACTGTCATATGACCATATACGTAACTATCATTAGAATATGTAGTCAAGGAATATTATCATAGAATAGTCAAAAAATATATTTGTAAGCCTTATAAAAAGGCAAGATGCAACCTTTATGGGCTAGAGAAGATTGGAATATATTGTTAATAAGGTTGTCCCCTTGAAGAGGAAAGCGATATCAATATAACTGCTTTTGTTCTAAATTTTCATGCATCACTTATTTAATGTTTTTATTATTTAAATTGTATTACTAATCCTGCTTTTATTGTTAGTCCTTGTATTTACAACTAGAATTATCCTTGATATAAAATTTCTTCTCTTAGTATAGCTTAGGACTAGGAACTTCTAGGTGAAATACTTACATTAGCGAAAGAGGTTCATTCCACTCACTTAAAGGGTAGTTTATTATTATTTTATTGTAAGGTTAACCTCAAGGTTAAGTTTATATCGGCCTAAGGTTAACCTTTCATTGGGGATTTGGTATCACTATAAATACCCCTTAATGAGGATCCATTTGTATTATAAGGGTGAATAAGATGTGATATTTTAGGGTGCCCACACGCACCCACCTTCTAATTATTGTCATCTCCCTTTGTTTATTTTTCATCATTTACTATTGATATCTTTTAATCACCTTTTCTTCTTTTTGAAATATATTATGGTGAATGCATGCTTTTGAAGGGTTATAGAAAATATTACAAATTCAAACAAGTAATTGGATCTTCCAAGTAATTTACTCTTCTAGTATTAGGTGATTCACTTGATTGACTTAAAAATAAAAATTTCTAAAGTATTTTTCTTTGAGTAATTCACTCAGTTTGGTTGTGTGATTTGCTCCATCTAGTCAAGCAAATAACTCTCCTTACCTAGACAAAAAAAAAACAAAGACTCCTAAAATTAAGTAAAGCTTCCAAAACTACCATGAATACTACTGTTGCATGCATAGACTCAACAAACTAAGACTAATCCAATAACATCATTTATTACCACCACCTCACCAGTCAATACTCCATCCAACCCATTCAAGTATAAATGGTAACAACACAAGTTTTTTCATCTAAGGAAAAATACAAAAGAGAGGATAAGAAGAAGAAGCATCCCCTCCTTCAAAGAGTCTTGAATAAATTATGGATGATTCTTATAGGTGATTTAAAGATGGAAAGTATAAGCACTCACCTACAAAAGTAAGAAAAAAGGCCTTGAGAAGATATAACTTGAGGTTAAGAATAGACTCTTTGAGCATCAATCGAGTCTAGAATTCAAACCTTGCAATGAACTTACTTTCCCAATTTTAGAATATCCCAAAGCTAGTGGAGTCATATGTTAAAAGGTATGAATTTGAATGGAGAAACATAATGCTACCACAATGAGAGGACACACATTTTTACGTTATAAAAGAAGAAATCATGAACATGTTTAACATCAAGGATAATTCATACATGTGGATGACATGCAATCCTAATGCATAAAATATTGTTATTGTTGACAATTTTGTCACATTACTTAGAGGGGTGAAGAAAATTGAAATTTGAGATGTTTCTGTAAAGTATTTTCTTGTTTTCCATGAATTTGTTCCCTTGCTTTTCCTTGTATTTTGTAGCACTACAACAATTTTGGTTTCCATTTTGACCCCTTGTATATAAAGTGCTTTACCAGCAAAGAGCAGGAAAAAATAGAAAGCTTCGCTAAAGGCAGAAGGAGAGGAGTAGCTTCGCAAAAGAAATCAGGCAAGTCCAGTTTTGGCCAAAAAATTCCTAAGGCATGGAAGACACTTCGCTCGCGAAGCTGTCGAAGTATCCACTTCGGGCGGAGGAATTGCGAAGCTACCATTGTGAGTTAATGAAGAATGCGCCAAGTCGGTGAAGCACTTCGCTAAAATCTTGGCCGAAGTGTTGCTTCGGCCCATCTTTCCAGCGAACCATCTCATAGGCAAGCGCCACTTCGGGCCTCAACTTGGCGAAGCAGCTACTTCGGCTGGTCCCTCAGCGAACCTCCCACTTCGACCACCATTTTTTCAAAGCTTTGTAAGAAGGATGAGAAAATGTTCAAGGCATGAAGTTAACTTTGGGCGATGCTCCCCCAAACTACCACCTTACGACTGAATCATCGTGAAGCATCCAACCAAGGGCGAGGGGGGAAGACTTCATAGCATATCGCCAGTAGTCAGCCACTTTAGGAAAATTCATTATCGAAGCAGCATTTTGGCCTCTCTCTCTACGAAGCGGCATAACTATGGATTAAGTGGCCATGTCTTCTATAAGAAAATGGGCTACTTCGGCTTATTCATCCAACGAAGCTATCTTCAAGGTTGTTTTCTAGTAAACCATTAAGTACTCACCTACCATCCTACCTTTGCTTTGGCTTGGGCTCATTGCGAAGCTGCACTTCAACTAAAAATCTAGTGAAGCTCCACCCAGGGCACGTTCGATGATAATGCTCCTCCCAAGAGGCTCACATTCCAAGGTCGAGTATTTATCCAAGGCATTGATGCGGCACATAAATGCAGTTTTTCCTCCCCAAAAGACTCGACATCTATTTGTGGTAATAGGATGGGAAGTTTCAATTGCAGAAGATGCCCAACGCAATTTTTGGAGCCGCCTGAACGTCCTAACCAAAGCAGGTCTACGGTTCATAAATGCAAATTTCCCCGCTTAACGCGGCCCTGTATCTAGTTTTGGTAATTGGATAAGAGGGTTCGATTGTGAAAAGTAGGCTAGCATCATTACCAGATCTGCCCTAGCATTCTTGTAAATCGGGATCATTAATGGCTCAGAGGGTTGGGTCCTCTATAAAAACCCACGTATTGTAATGAAAAATGGGGGGAACATATTGCTAAAGAAGTTGTTGTAGCTAAACATTCTGCATCAATATAGAAGATCTTTGGCTCTGAATCTGTGCTTTCTTTTATGCTGCCTCTGGCAAGTATTTCTGCTTTCATTTATTTTTTTGATTGCTGTAATTCTGATATCTGGATTTTAGCATTGGGAGATAAATGTGTCTGGAATTCTGGTAGAGGATACATAGGAAAGTATATGCAGTTTCGGTTTCTGTTACATCTTCTGTATTATTTGTTGTTGGTTTAGATATAGATTAGTTATTGTGCTGCTTGTTCTTTCCCACTACAATATCCAGCTATTTGCATTTCTTTCTGTACTTTTTATCTCTTTCCTGCACCCTCACTCTTTTAATTTCTTTCCTGCACTCTTATCTTAAAACCCCCAATAGTTTAGTATAGGAGTCAGACCTTCTCTAGAGATTGGCATGGAGGGCATCTCTTCCCTCTGGCCTTTCAATGTTGGTCCAGGTCTAGGGCGCTTAGACATGTGAAAATCCTTTCCTATGGCAGATTTGTGACCAACAGTTTTTGGCATGCCCGATGGGACCTGGTCAGTCTCACCTTCTGAGTGGTATTGAGAGTTGATGCTCATCTCAGTATTGTAAGACTCGAGCAACTGGCGACTCTGTTCAATGTGAAAATATTAAGCCTTAGAGACCGATACAAATATTCGTACCTTCATGCATACAATATGGAGAGTTAGGAACTCTGGAGAAGAGACCAAGTTTTTTGAACTCGACATTAACGCCTTTGGGGAACGTCCTAGGTTAGTCACACCAGATTCTCTTCTATGTGAAGGGTCATCATAGGAGGTTGTCCTTGACGAGCAAGGTCCGACTTCGGACAACACCGCGACTAGTCTCCCTCCTAACCCCCCGAACTCTCCAGACCACCAAAGCACCTTGGGAACTTCAGTCCTGTCAAACCAGTTGTTGCTTACCCCTTATCAGCCAAACCTAGGTGTAAACATGGCTCATCAACAACAACAACAACAATAGCAACAACAATAGTAGCAATAGCCATTGTCATTGCCCCACCTAGGTTGTTCCCAACCTAGAATTCTGCTAGACCGTTAAATATAGTAGGGTAGGGGCAAATCTCACCTTCTGCTCTGAATTCAATACCCACCTTCGATGGTATGGGGAAGACAACATTCGAACACATCCAAGACATTGCCTCTTTGGCCGTGATCCATAATATCATAGAAGAGGAGGTTATGGTTTGGCTATTGATTCTGTCCCTCCAGGGGAAACTCCTCTATTGGTATAGAGCTCTACCACCTGGCACTATAATGGGATGGGATCAGTTAGCTAGACAAATTGATGAGAGGATTTAATGAGTCCGTTGACCCTTCCTCCCTCCTGCACCAATTCACAATGATCCAAAGGCACCCTCAAGAGGAGATAGCTGATTTTAATGTGAGGTTCACCCAAACCTGGTAGAGGGTACCTGTTGGACTACGACCAACTACCGAAGCAGGGGCCTACTATTACCTTAGGGCCTTCAACGCCGACATCATCATGATGATAAGGTTTTCAAATGTCAATACCTTTCCCAAATTATATGAGTTGGCCCAAAAAGCAGAAATGGATCTGATTGCCATTGGTAAACTTCCTCTGAGGATGCCAATGCCAATATTCCTTGAATTCCCCCAATCACAATATCCTAGTGTCGCTACTTCACAGACTTCCATGTCTTCCGCATGCCCTATTCCACCATGGAATCCTAACCCTACTATGTCCCAGTTTGCTGCTCTGCAAGTACATTTCCCCACACCCTCGGTACCTCAACCCACTATTCCTTCGCCATTCTCGACATTACCCATGCCACCCCAATATCCCGCCTTACCCCCAGTTCCAACAATAGCTCCATTACCACCTTCGATAGTATCAGCCCCTACAACTGTAGATGTACAAGCCAAGTTGTTGCAAGAAGTGTAGTCTCTGAATTCTACCATGCGAACCTTGTCTAACGACATGGCTGTCATGAAAAAGAAACAAGCTCAACAAGAATTTTTTTCAAGAAGATCATATCCTCCATCGACACTTACGAAGGACTAGGAAGCCTAGTCAGGCAGACCTCCTATGAGAAATGTTGCCATTAATGAGGAGCCGAGCACTTTTGAGTATGTGCATTGGTGTTCCACCTGTAACGACCCACATGAAGAAGGCACTTGCATGCTACATCAACACTATGTCCAAACACTGGCAAGTAGTAGCTCTAGCGGCCAAGTTAATATGATTATGGAGGTGAACCACAATTTAGGGATAGTAGAAGAAGAGCAAGTTTTAGTTCTTACCAGAGGTGGGAAGAAGTCAATCAAAGTAGACACAACTCAAATGGGCCCCTTAAAGGTGCACGCTCATCGTGAAAAGGAACAACCACCTGTTAAAGCTCCTAACAAAGATCCTCAGCCTCCACCAACAAAGGAAAAATCCCAACAATCTATTGTAGCTCCACTACAGGCCGAGACCAAGGAGCAGGCTAGAGAAAGGTTGAAGTACCCTTCGCTAACAAAATGACAAAGAATTGAGGCCACACAACAATATCACACCAAGTACAAAGCAATGAAGGAACCAGAGATGCCTACTACTATGACATATAATATTGTGGAGGAGTTAAAAAGGACTCCCACCAAGATCAGTTTATATGATGCCCTGCAACTCCTCGAACAAGTGGACTTGCTGCAAGAGTCGCTAAAGTCAGCAAAAGCAAAAAAATCGGTGCAACCTGTCCTAGCTCAACCCTTGCCCACTTTGATCACAGGAAAAAATAGGCCTCCCCCATTTTATCTGACTCTGCAGATGGAAGGATACATTGTTCACAATTGTATGATTGACTCCGGCACCACAACCACAGTCATGCCAAAGGCTATTTGTGAGGAAATAGGTATGGAATACACGTGAAGTAGCCATGGCATGCTTCAGTTGGATGACACTCCTATAAAGACAGTCGGTGTGATCAAGGATATACCTATTCGGCTAAACAAGGTGCCTCAAATCGTAGTGATACAAGAGGTAGTGGTTGTTGATCTCGAACCATACTTCAGCATGTGCCTATCGAGGGAGTTCACGGCTAAGCTCGATGGTTACCTTTCCATGGATTATTCACACCTGGAAGTTCCGTTCAAGGGAAGAAAAGTCAAGATTTACAATGAGAAGCCCTCTACCTTCCTCGTAGAAAAGATGGCCGAAGAAGAAGAACACAAAGATTCAGTGCACTTGATGACCGAAGAGTCGGAGCAGGTGGACCTAGTAGAGCAAGTCTTGGACAAGTTGTGCACCGAAGATGAGTTCTCATTAATAGATTTTAATGCTATGATTGAAACAGATATGGGATGCTATTCCATCACTAAGTTTGAAAGGTCCACGGACCTAATGCAGAGGAATAAGGAAGTTCCCGAAGAAGAATTGTGGAAGTTGTTCTTCGATGGTGCCCGATGTAAAAATGGAGCCGGAGCAGGAGTGCTCCTGGTGTCACCATCCGGTGAACAAAAGGACTATTGCTACCGGCTTGCCTAGAGTTGTACCAACAACGCAACCGAATATGAAGCTTTATGCTTGGGACTGAAGAAAGCTAAGAAATTGGATATCAAGCATCTTCAGATCTTCGATGATTCAGAATTGGTTTGCAACCAAATTACAAACAAGTGCACCTCCAAGAAGCACTACCTTAAGGCATATCGCAACAGGGTTTGGGACCTGTTGGAGCATTTTGAATCGCTCAACGTTCAGTCCATTCCACGAGAGAAAAATAGGCATGCCGATATTTTAGCATCCATAGGAGCCAGATACTCCCCAGCTGATGAAATGGTGCATAAGCCCAAGGTAGTAAGGACTGTCTATAGACCATCTGTACCCGACAAGGACA
Organism: Wollemia nobilis; assembly: GCA_028583015.1. Lineage (NCBI taxonomy): Eukaryota > Viridiplantae > Streptophyta > Pinopsida > Araucariales > Araucariaceae > Wollemia > Wollemia nobilis. Next base: position 3,253,109 of record JAQPPZ010006183.1, on the reverse strand, counting down.
CTCACTAGCAAGTCTTTGACAGCGATGAGCAAATTGTTAACTTCCTGGTTCAAGAGGCAACCACCGTTGAAGGGAGAAATCCTGAAGATGAAGAATACGAAGGGCTAATATAGCTAAAGAACAATCATGTTTCGAAGGGATTAATTACTCTGGAAAGCCTATTCGATCAGAATGACAAGGCGATTTCCCATAGGATCAAGGTGGATGCAAGACAGTACCAAGACCTTGAGCTCGAACCGGATAAAGTGATAAAGGTCAAAACAGATTGCACTTCAACAGAACTTGAGCAGATTTGGTCTTTATGCAAAAGGTACCCAGACACCGTGGCATGGTGTTACCAAGACTTGAAGGGCTATGACCGAGGCATTATTCAACATACAATCGAATTACAAGGAGTTAGGCCCTACAGACAAAAGTAGAGGCCGATGAATCCAAAGATCGAAGTCTTGATGAAGGCCGAACTCTTGAAGATGCTTGAGGCCAAAATTATTTACCCAATAAAGCATTCTTCTTGGGTCACGAACCTGGTCCCTATCAGGAAGAAGAACAGAGATATCCGCCTGTGCGTCGACTTTCACAATTTGAATCAGACCTCTTTAAAAGATCATTACCCGCTCCCTCAGATTGACCAGATACTCCATGTTGTGGCAGGAGCACAACGCTTCTCCCTTCTGGATGGATTCTCAGGATATAATCAGATCTAGGTCAGAGATGAAGACCAACATAAGATGACATTCACCACCAAATGGGGAACGTTCGCTTATCAATGCATGTCGTTTGGTCTTTCGAATGCGGGGGCTACGTTCCAAAGGGCCATGGACTTAGCATTCAGTGAACTACTAAACAAAGTCATTGTCATATATTTAGATGACATGACTGTGTTTTCTCATAAGAGGGAAGATCATGCCCTGCATTTACAACAGATATTCGAAAGGTGCAGAGAGTTCGACATTTCAATCAACCCGAAGAAGTCTATCTTCGCGGTGAAATAAGGGAAGCTGCTAGGCCATATTATATCAGAAAGAGGGCTTGCTGTTGATCCTGATAGAGCCGAAGCACTCCTCAAGCTCCCACCCTCGATGAACAAGAAAGGGCTACAGTCATTCTTCGACCAAATCAACTTCGTAAGGAAGTTTATCCCCGACTTCGTGCAAGTCATTAAGCCGATGTCCGAACTCCTAAAGAAGAACGTTGAGTTCGCCTGGATGGAAGAAAGAAGAAAAGCATTCGAAGAAATCAAAGTCCGGATCGCCCAGGCTCCCGTATTGATTAACCCAGATTACAACAAAGATTTTATTCTTTATGCAGTCGGAGAACCTGAAAGTTACGCAACAGTCCTAACACAAAAAGGAGATGATGGCGAAGAACGCCCAATCGCCTTCCTGAGCCAAGTGATACAACCTCATGAAGAGAAATACAATTTTATAGAATGCCAGGTGCATGCAGTTATGAGGTCCCTCAGAAAGTTCAAGCACTTCGTCTCCCAGAGCCGAACCACAGTGTTCGTCATACACCCGGACGTGCGAAGTTTCATCATCCAGGGGGAAATGGGTAGCAAAAGAGCCGGTTGGGTCAATAAAATACAAGAGTTTGATGTGGAAATCTGGCCCACCAAATTGGTTCACGGTCGTGCACTATGCCAAGAGCTCGCAAAGAGTATAGTTATCGAAGTAACGACATGCCAATGGGATGACCCAGTAGCAGAAAGCAGCTTCGCTGATCAAGTTACCGATGAAGAAGATTGGACCGATGAAATCATCAGGTACTTCAACACTGGGAGATGTCCCGAGCATTTAAATGCCTCACAGCGAAGACGGTTTAGGATGCAATCCCTCCGTTATGTCTTACACCCCGAAGGACTATTCTTCAGAAATATTGATGGTGTTCTTCTGAGATGCATCAGAGGAGATGATAAGAGAAAAGTCCTCGACGAATTTCACTCCGGGTTATCAGGAGGCCACTTCGCAGGAAGGTCGACAGCCTTAAAAATAATCAGGGTAGGCTACTATTGGCCTACTCTCTTCATCGATGCTTTCACGATTTGTCGAAAGTGTGAACAATGCCAAAGGTTCACCGACCAAAGTAAAAATACCCCAATGCCCTTACAACCGATACAAGTCAAAGCACCTTTCCAACAATGGGGATTAGACTTCGTAGGGGTGATATCACCAAATTCATCAATAGGGCACAAGTTCATCTTGACTGCAATAGACTATTTCACCAGATGGGCCGAAGCAATACCCACGAAACATGCTGATCAAGAAATAGTCATCATGTTTCTAGAAGGTTTAATCACCCGCTTCGGGGTTCCAGAAGCAATAGTAACTGATAATGGCCCAGGATTCATAGGTGCCAAAATTAATGAATTTGCCTGCAAGTATGGAATTTATCTCAAGGCCACTTCAAATTACTATCCACAGGGCAATGGATTAGCAGAATCCACCAACAAAAACCTGTTGAAGATCATTAAAAAGCTTCTGGAAAGAAACAAGGGGACCTGGCATTTGCTCCTGGACCAAGCGCTATGGGCCGATCGAATTTCTATCAAAAAATCAATCAAGACTTCGCCTTACGCCCTAGTCTATGGCAAAGAAGTTGTCTTACCGACTCACATGGAAATTCTTGCACTTTGGATGTTAGGTGGTGAGGGAGGAGAATTAGATCCCATGGAAGCCATATTAGCTCAACTGCTGCAACTTGAAGAAGACCGAGAGAAGGCCTACGAAGTTTTCATGAAACACACAGAAACCACCCAAAATTGGTTCAAGAAGAAGTCTACTGCTCAAACTTTCAAGGTCGGGGACCTAGTGTGGAAATGGGACTCGTGGAAGATCAAGCCAGGCAATCATGATAAATTTGATGCCTTCTGGGAAGGCTCGTTCCAAATACCGCAAGTCAATCAAGCCAACTCTGTCATTCCGAAAGACATGACCGACCAAACTCTACCCATCCTAGTCAACGGTCTTCATCTGAAGGCCTTTCACTCTTAAAGAGGTATTCAAAAGAGTTTTGCTCCTGTATATAGTGTTTTGTTTATGTTGTCTTTGCTTGTATATATGTTGGATTTCAAGACCTTTTAGAAGGATACTTAGTATAGATTCACAGCCTTTGCTGCAAGAAAAACTGACCCCAATCCAAAACAACTAAGGATCATCGAATACCTAAGCATAATAAGGCACTTCGACAATTTTCCAAGCGAAGCAGTCATTACCAGAGGATAAACTGTGAAGCACCTCAATGCCGATGAAGCAAATGAGGTGAAATAATGTCAAAAAGGTGCTAAGACAAGCTTCACATCATAGAAGCAATGCTTCTCTGGTTTTCCAACATCAGGAGATGGTTCGCGTAGCTTAGAACCAAACGAAGGGCAGGAAGGTGCGACTTTGACCAGGAACAAGTCAATAGGTGGCTTCGCTGAAAGGGAGTAACTTGAAGGTCACTTCGGCCAAAATCTCCAAAATCGGCTACTTCGGGCCTCAAAAACTCTGAATCACAATCTCTGCCCCAACTTCAGTGAACCTCCTTGTGCCAATGATGAAGAAGAGCCTAAGGCTTCTAAATTACTTCGCTCAGGAAGTTGTCGAAGTTACCCTTCGGCCAAAGTCCCTAGCGAACCATTTCTCAGGAAGGCACTAAGTTCAGGTTTTGAGCTTGGTGAAGCTCCCACTTCGGCCACAAATTAGCGAACCACCTCTCTTCATAACATTGGTTCGGCCTTAAAATATGCGAAGTAAGTACTTCACATGAAAGGTGGTCGAACCTCTATTTCGGAGCCCATTTCGAGTAAAGCAACCATCCACCAAAGTAAAAATTGTAAACCCCTTTGCTCCTCAAATATGTAAGAATATCTACTTTGGGCCAAAGAAATACCGAACCTTCAGTTCGTTCCAAAATTCGATGAAGTAGTGTCTTCAAAAGGGCAGATTCGGCGAAGCTTTACTTCGCTAGATTTTGTGAACGAGATTCACTTCGGGCAAAAAGCATGCCGAACTGCTTGATCGCCTTCAATTCTAGCGAAGCAACAAAAGGCACATGCTCACCCGCTTCGAGAAAAAGCAAAGCCGAAGAGAAGCTTCACCCGATTTCATTCGAAGCACCCAAGTTGAATCATGAAAGGGACATGCACATTTAAAATGTGCCTTGGGGCACGTGCCGATTGATGGCTTAGTTGAGCATCGAAGCACACGACGTTAATGCAAAGGTGGCGACACACATCCCAATAGAATTTAGTTAGACTAGAGGCTCGTGCCCGAGTACAAGACAACAAAGTTTTAAGGTTTCGAAGCATGAGGAGATCTTCAAAGTACCTCGGTCCTCGCAAACGACGTCATGAAACCAATCAAAGGACAATGTGATCTCCTCTGGCCTGATTTGCACATTTATTTCCAGCAGGCACCATTAATGGAAACAATCACAACTTTTGCCTATAAAAGCCAAGTGCCTTCATCAAAATTTATTTACCTACTGGTTAATTTTGTGCGAGAGCTTACGAGCTGTAACTCTGATGCATTTTTGCCACTCTACCCTTCCCGAGTGCTATGACTCTACCACATTCTGTAAAACCATAATGGGAAAGAAGGTCTCAAAGGAGAAGAAGAAAGCGCCCGAGGAGGCAAGCACAAAAAAGGTCAAAAGGCCGAAGGAGGAAAAGAAACATAGAGCAAAGAGGGTCGACCTCAATGTCCGCCCAAAAAAACAAGTCATGGAGGAGGAGGAAGATTCTGAAGATGAAATGCCCGTAGAACCACCCATTGATGGGTGGGATAACATCAAGGACACCATGCTCTCCAAGAGCATTGTCGAGCTCAGGAAAATGATTGATTTTATGAAGAGTCGACTGTCAGCAGAACACAAACGGGCCGTTGCTTATTATTCACAACTATACTGGTACCTGTGTCCTCCGGTGCACCACTGTCCCGAGCTTGTCTACGCTATCGCCCAAAATTACCAGCCTCTGACTAGGCAGGTCCAGGACACCGCAGGAAATAATTTATTTTCAATTTATAAATATGACGTACAGGAGGCATTCGCCCCTCGTGAGGAGCCACCCAAAGGGTTCAAAATTTGAAATGTCAATATGAGCGAGCAGACGGGAAGATTTACCCCCTCCCCCAACATTATAAAATTTTTAGGGGAACATTTGAATGTCGGGCTCCCCTCTGGCAAGTTGCCAAAAATGCCCTTGCTCCTCAGTGATTTCAAGTACCTGGACATTTTTTCTATTCTTGCATGGGTGGCGGGCTTGTCTTCCGACGTTGTTGTATATCCTTGGTAGGTGGCACTCACAGAGTGCATTTCTCATGGGGAATTCTATGCCCCTGACCCTTCCAGGCCGCATGTCAATCTAGTGTTTTTTGACTGGGCGGAATGGGTGGCCCGAACCCTGCACACGCGACTGACCAACTTGAAGAATTCGGGGCCAGACCAGTACTTCGGGCCATGTTCCTTTCTCATTTGGCTTTTCTTTTATTATACACAAAGTCATTTTCCCCATATCATTGTCAACTGCGTTGACAAGGATGGAGCCCCACAGCTAGTATACCAGTGGACTTCTCTTCTGATGAAGATTGAGTCCTATTATATTTTTAATCAATAGTTCCTAGGATGCGCTTTGCAGCTGATGTGTGACTCTTGCCCTCGGGTCCCTATGATGCTCAGAGATAGAGTCATCAACAAATAGGTTGGGCGATGTCTTCCAATTGACGCAGGGGCTCGTGGTGCGCATCTTCGGGTTTATAGGAAACCCCTTTCTACTGCCCTTTTATACTTCGGAATACCAGTTTTCATTGGAAGTCGCTCACCAGAGTGACTTCACAAATGCAATCTATGGCCACGACCAAAAATGGGGCCCTACCTGTGACTTCCCTTTTAAGATGGGAGTCATTGAAGTTTTTGCCATAAAGCAATATGCTCACCTTGAAGTGAAACTCAGCAACTTTGACCTGCTGGAGATTCCCCAACGGTGGTTCTATGATCCCCTAGGGGTAATGAGGGATTTCCTCAGGTTCAAAAATTTTCACAACTGCCCCCACCCAGAGATAGTTGAGCAACGCAACAACCCTAATGGGAGGGATCTAGAATGGCACATAGAGCGCATGCAAGCTCTGCCCCCGTGGCATAGTTTTTACCAGGTTGAGGCCGAATACATCCCTGATAGGTATCCATTTCTAGATCCTAATTCTGCATTCTGGAGAAAAGTGAAAGAAGAGTTGAAGGAAGAGTTGAAGGGGTGGCACGAAGAAAAGTTGAGGGAATGGTGGATAATGAGAGTTCACCACAAGAAGCAGAAATCAAATGGTTTCCTCCAGATAGACCGAGATTTTTGCATATTATATGATGCCCACGTGGACTCATGGCAGCCCATCTCCTTCGTAGACTTTGTGCCCCCAAGCGTCCCTGGCTTAGGTGAGAGCCCAAGAAGAATTGAGGAGGTACCTAAATAGGAAGAAGAAGAAGAATCAATGGGGGCACAACAGGTGCAGCAGAATGAGCCTGTAGAGGGTTCCAACCAAGCTACTGAAAAGGATGCGCAATGGAAGGAAAAGAAAAGGAGGAAGAAGGTCGATGAAGCCCAAATGCCCCCTCCACATCCAAAGTGGCCTCGCACTAAACCCTCTGGCTCTGCTAGCGAACAACTTTCGGAGAGCCCAGTTGAGACAAATGTTGGTGAAGCGGCACCTGAACCCCCATCGCAAGGAGAAAAAGAAATTGTTGATGTTGACACCATTGATATGGAGGAACTCCTCCAAGAAGAAGGAGAAGTAGGAAAAAGGGATATTGGAGATGTTGAAAGAACACAAGAGGAAAGCGACCAGGGGCTCAACATGCAAGATTTCACCACTACTGCTCTCACGGTAGAGCACGAAGGTACGCGCCTCTTTTCCCTTTCTACTACTTCTGAATCCATAGTTGTAGTTGCCCTGACCGAAAGGCCTTTAGTGTCCCCCTTATATGCAATCAAGCCCCCACAAACCATAGCTTCTATCGAAGCTTCGTGACCACCAGTTGACACCATTTCGGTTGCTACCACCATTCCATTTTTCCAAGCCATATCTTCCACCTTCGATGATGTCCCTAATGTCTCTACACCATCTACATCACTTGGTCGAGGCACCACCAACATACCGTTACCCACTCACTCCCACCCGCACCATCCGAATAGCCTAGGGGTGATACTTCACTCCCAAACCCTAACAACCCAGTCACGGTGGCACAACCCGTTGCTTCTCCCATTGGATCTCCCACCACACCCATCGCCAATCCGTCGGGCGAAGCATCCTCCCATCAGTCATTGTATTTGTTCACCCCTTTGGCTGGCAATCCAGCCTCATTTGATAAGGAATTGGCTTTGATTGAAGAACGCCCTTTGGCAGAAATATTGCTCTAGGCCCAGAAAAACATAGATAAGTTGCTTAAGGAGGCCAGGAAGAAAAGAGGACGGTCTTTGGAAAAAGTGGAGAAGTGCGTTGTATTTGATGTTAAGAGCGGGAAACTCCACAAGGTAAAGAAGGTGCCCAAAGTCCAGAAGCCTATTGATGAAATGACACCTTCAGACTACGCATATCAGGAAAAGGTCAAGGACCTGGAGCAGTTAGATGTTGATGATGAATCAGAATCCATGCATGTGCGGATTGATTCAGTTCGCATCCACGCTAAAATAGTGAATGAGCGTCGCTATGAGATGGAAAATGCAAACATGAAGCTGGAAGAAGACCTCGCCAAGACCCGCACCGAGTTGGAGGATGCTCAGAAACGATGCGAACAGATGAAACAGGAGGTAAATGCCCTAAAACAGCAGGTAGCTCAGCTCCAAGATGCTGCAGGAGGCCGCGATAAGATACAAGCCGAAGCAGAGGAAAGGGTTAAGAAGTTTGAAGCCCGAATCATGGAAATGCAGCAGCAGTTGTATGAAAAAGAAAATATGGAGTTGTTTGATAGGGATAGAATTAAAAGCATCCACACACATTTACTAAAAAACTTTAGATCTCGGGCCTCCAATGCCTTGTCAGTTCTCTCGTACATCATAGAAGCCCAAAGTGCAGCTTCGTAGAGTGGGCCTATTGTTGATGAAGTGATGCAAGAAATTTGACGTCGGCTCAGGTTAGCAATGGAGGTACAGAGCATTAAGTATCAAGATTTACAGGTGCCTACCATGAGTCGGATAACAAGGGATTGGTCCACCGCTCAGTCCACCATTGATGCCTTCTTCTCAAAAGTGAGGAAAGCTCAGAAGGCTAAATGGCTAATGGACATATTTGAGCAGGAACAACGCACTTCGTTAGTATATTTTTAGGATCTCTCGCGGTTGGGTTTCCCAGGTTTTACTGATGATGACGGGAATCTCTTGTCAAAAGAAGAACTCAAGCCCGTATGGCTCCACTTCGAGGGTGACACTTCAGAAATTGATAATTGGGTTGAGCCCATCATAGAAAAATAGGTCACAGATCTTATCCTGAGATATTGTCAGATCATAGCTTGTTTGAACGACTTGAGAACATGAGCCAAGCATGCAAACATAGGCCAAATTGACCAATTCCATGTTTTGGTAAAATCCCTTCAAGATCGAGGACCATTCTAGAAGGGAGCTTGGGCTCACATCCATCGAACAATGGAGCACATCCATGACCATCTTCCCCCATCACCAAAATAGGAACAAACACCCGATGAGAAAGAAGAAGGAGAAAGAAATGAAGAAGTAGCTGCAGAGGTACCCCCAGGAGAAGAAGCACAAATTGAGGCAGGGACCAGAGGTAACTCTGGCCCAATGGATCAAGGCTGAGGGTCCATGCATCGAGGCGAGCTCGTTACCCCACGAGCCACCAGGAATGTTGACAATTTTGTCACATTACTTAGAGGGGTGAAGAAAATTGAAATTTGAGATGTTTCTGTAAAGTATTTTCTTGTTTTCCATGAATTTGTTCCCTTGCTTTTCCTTGTATTTTGTAGCACTACAACAATTTTGGTTTCTATTTTGACCCCCTGTATATAAAGAGCTTTGCCAACAAAGAGCAGGAAAAAATAGAAAGCTTCGCTAAAGGCAGAAGGAGAGGAGTAGGTTCACAAAAGAAATCAAGCAAGTCCAATTTTGGCCAAAAAATTCCTAAGGCATGGAAGACACTTCACCCGCAAAGCCATCAAAGTATCCACTTCGGGTGGGAGAATTACGAAGCTACCATTGCGAGTTAATGAAGAATGCACCAAGTCGATGAAGCACTTCGCTAAAATCTTGTCCAAAGTGTTGCTTCGGCCCATATTTCCAATGAACCATCTCGTAGGCAGGTGCCACTTCGGGCCTCAACTTGGCGAAGCAGCTACTTCGGCTGGTCCCTCAACGAACCTCCCACTTCGTGACCACCATTTTGTCAAAGCTCTATAAGAAGGATGAGAAAATGTTCAAGGCATGAAGTTAACTTTGGGTGATGCTCCCCCGAACTACCACCTTACGACTGAATCATCGTGAAGCATCCAACCAAGGGCGAGGGGGAAGACTTCATAGCATATCACCAGTAGTCAGCCGCTTCGGGAAAATTCATTGCTGAAGCAGCATTTTGGCCTCTCTCTCGGTGAAGCGACATGACTATGGATTAAGTGGCCATGTCTTCTACAAGCAAATGGGCTACTTCGGCTTATTCATCTAGCGAAGCTATCTTCAAGGTTGTTTTCCAGCAAACCATTAAGTACTCGCCTACCATCCTACCTTTGCTTCGGCTTGGGCTCATTGTGAAGCTGCGCTTCAACTAAAAATCCGGTGAAGCTCCACCCAGGGCACGTTCAACGATAATGCTCCTCCCAAGAGGCTCACATTCCAAGGCCAGGTATTTATCCAAGGCATTGATGCGACACATAAATGCAGTTTTTCCTCCCCAAAAGACCCGACATCTATTTGTGGTAATAGGATGGGAAGTTTCAATTGCAGAAGATGCCCAACGCAATTTTTGGAGCCGCCTGAACGTCCTAACCAAAGCAGGTCTGCGGTTCATAAATGCAAATTTCCCCGCTTAACGCGGCCCTGTATCTAGTTTTGGTAATTGGATAAGAGGGTTCGATTGTGAAAAGTAGGCTAGCATCATTACCAGATCTGCCCTAGCATTCTTGTAAACCAGGATCATTAATGCCTCAGAGGGTTGGGTCCTCTATAAAAACCCACTCATTGTAATGAAAAAGGGGGGGGAACATATTGCTAAAGAAGCTGTTGTAGCTAAACATTCTGCATCAATATAGAAGATCTTTGGCTCTGAACCTGTGCTTTCTTTTATACTGCCTCTGGCAAGTATTTATGCTTTCATTTATTTTTTTGATTGCTGTAATTCTGATATCTGGATTTTAGCGTTGGGAGATAAATGTGTCTAGAATTCTGGTAGAGGATACATAGGAAAGTATATGCAGTTTCGGTTTCTATTACATCTTCTATATTATTTGTTGTTGGTTTAGATATAGATTAGTTATTGTGCTGCTTGTTCTTTCCCACTGCAATATCCAACTATTTGCATTTCTTTCTGTACTTTTTATCTCTTTCCTGCACCCTCACTCTTTTAATTTCTTTCTTGCACTCTTATCTTAAAATCCCCAGTAGTTTAGTATAGGAGTCGGCCTTCTCCAGAGATTGGCACGGAGGGCATCTCTTCCCTCCGACCTTTCAATGTTGGTCCAGGTCTAGGGCGCTTAGACATGTGAAAATCCTTTCCTGTGGCGGATTTGTGACCAACAGTTACTACAAGTAATCTTGAACACATTTAATAACTACCTTGACCACTCCTATATGATAGACTATGCAAAATAAATAGCAAACTAGATGAATAAGCAATTGATAGTTTTTAATAAAACAAGAAAGTTCACTTATACATCCTACATGGTCTAGCTCATTTTGAACCATAAGGAGTGGTTCTTCTTACTATAGTTGAACCAAATAGTAACCAACAACAAACCTTTACCCATTGTATAATTTATGGGCATACCTTTTCAAGAAAAAAAAAATTCATACTACTTCTACAATGAAATATACAACTCGATCATGCTAAATTTAAGGGAGAGAGTACCAATACTACAAGAGGAGGCCTATAATATATTAATGTTAGAGGAATAACCAAATGGCAATTTCCACCTATGGAAGCATTGATCTTTCATATACCTCTTTAGGTTTTCTATTATGCCCTTCAAGTTACCTATATTTATACCAAATACCTCTTCAAATTGAACCATCTAAAGTAGTTAGATTATGTGAAAATTGAACATTTCAAGATCCAAGAGAAAAAAACCTTCTACCCTATTAAAAATCAAATCATAAATATTACACCAAAGCTATGGGAATTCAACCATATCATAAAATAAAAGATAATAAGAATGGGTTTTGAGCTATTGGTGGATGTATGATCCTATGATCCAAAAGATTATTTTAGAAGGTAGTTATAAAGTAAAGTGTTGCATACCCTCTATGCTCATGAGAGAAGGTATAGAATAGAGAATGAAACCAACCTATCAAAAGAGATAACCTTGACAAAACCAGGGGAAGAAGAGTATGAATATAAAATCTAGCAATAGTGTATGCACCGCTGAAATGGTTTTCCTTCTGTGTATATGCCAAAGTGAACCATGACTTCAACCCAAATCACAATATTAATCACCAAACTAGGAGTGCTCTAGAGAAAATTATATATACAAGAAGAGATATCCTTACCTAAAAAATATAAGATGAAACCAATACTCTCAAAAAAGCTAATATATCAAGGGCTTTTTGATGAATATATTTCAAGGATCTACAATACAATGGAGGAGCTCCCATGGCCATGATTAGAAAGACAATTCAAAAAATGAGCAAGGAACAATAGAAAAATAATGGAAGGACCCCCATGGATAAATTTTGGAGATGTAAATATAGGTTGAAGGAGTACTAGGCAATGGCCTTAGTGAGAGGCCACCCTACTTTAATAAGGGAAGATCCTTCCAAAAAGGTAGTAAATATAATATAAGCACAAAGGAGGGTATTCCATGCTTTCATCAATAATATAAGCATCATAGAGGTTAGAGTGCAATATGATGAGTGTAGAAAGAAGAGGCTCCAAGATAGTGCCATAATAGTAGTCAAGAATACCATTAAAGAAATAAATCACCTAACAAGTATCATTCCTAAAGTAGCAACTATAGATACATGAACCCCTTTCCATGAATAATCCCATCCTCCTCTTCTACTCCTCTTGATTCTTTCTTCACATCTATGTCTTTCATTCCTACTTCTTCAATCCCATATACTTATTTTATTACAGTCCCCTACCCCTCATAAAGTATAATAATTGGTTCTCTATGAGTCACCCCACATCCCATATTCAATAAAACTTTTGGAACCACACCAATTATCTCATTTCCACCTCCAACCATTGAGGTCATCACCACATGTCCATTAGTATCATGTGTTGAAATTTCATCACCATCATAACTAGTATCATCGTTAGACACCACACTGACACAAATGGAAATTTATGTGTTAACCATCACCTTGTATTTCACCACCATATCCACCTAGTTCACTCCATCCATCATTTCATTGCACCATTGTGTCCCCTAGGTATCTCTACTTTAAAACTCTTATTGGGATGATGACATTGCAAATACAAACCCACTTGACCAATTCCATCAAAACTACCCTAGAGTAACAAACTATAGTAAGACTTAAACAAAATTAAATCTGGTATTTTACTAATGCTCCAATGGTAAAGGATGCCCAAGAGACATTGGACTCCATCCAAGGAGAAGAGAGGAAAATCAAGGAGTAAAATTTTTTAAAGGAGCAAGTGTTAAGAGTGTTGGTGACCATGTAGCCCTAGATGGCTAAGGGTGGAATAAAGATCCTAATCATAAAATTTGTATGGGTTGGCCCATCCAAACCCTCCACGTATTTTGTTGAATTTATTATTAGGGTTTTAGATATTCTACCTTACCAAGACAAATCCATGCTAGATGATCCAATTCTCCAACCAATTATCAATAAGTGCAATTATATATGGCCAAACGGTGAAGAAAAATGGAGCAAATAAGAATGCCCAAGATAATAATTCAAAAATAACACAACTCACATCCAAAAAACTATAGCTTTAATAAGAAATAGAAACTCCCAATAAGGATCTCGCTAAAGGAGCTTAGCTACTACAATAGATAAAATACTATAAGCATAGCTTGCTAATAGAGCAACAACGAAAGCAACTGGAGGATCTCTCAAAGTATTTTTTCCAAGGTCAAAATTACCTCAAACAATATGAGCAATAGAAAAGGGATCTAGAACAATAGATAGAATAGATGTCAATGCCCAATAAGTGAATAGTCATGAAATAAGTAGGCTCTAAAAAGAGATTAAAAGATAAAAATAAAAAAATAAGCAATGGCAAACCTAAGGTCCACTTTAAAAATAAACCAAATGAATTTCCTATGGGAAGACATTAGAATTAAGGTAGAAAATACCAAGAGTTTCTTTGAATTCATAACTAACTTTTAAACCCTCCTTGATGAAACAATATAGATAATTTAGTAAATCGAGGATAAGTTGACTATGAAGCTAAAGTATCAAGAGGTGTTTAAGTAATTGGGTATAATAACATCACATACACAACAGCTATGGGTAGACCAAAAAGAAATGGTTAGATAGTTGAAGAAAATTCTAGATGTCTAAAAAAACCTACAAACCTGTAATGATACCATGGATACCCTATAACCCTACTCCAAGAAATGGTAGAAAAAGTACAAGGGTTGATAAATGTTGGTTTACCTAACATTTTTCATGATTAAAGGAGAATCCTATATGATGATGTGGATATATTATTCGATAAAAAAACCAAGGATGAAGTAGAATATACATAGAAACACTTTGAAAATTTGAAGGCAATACTAGGTCAATTAAATAAACTGGTGGAGCAACAAAATGGGTAATTTGAAATACCATAGGATCTTTCTAGGGACATAGAGAATATGATAGACCTTAGATTACTCAAATATGAAGAATGACAAGATTTTTTGAAGCTGCTATCATGAGAGGACTAAAGAAAATCAAAATTTTGTCATTTTACAATGAAAGTGTTCCAATTTTATAGACCATATGCCCAAGTGTTAGGTATGAAAAATGACCTCTCACCAATCAAGCTTGGCGTCCCATGGAGTACCTAGAAATGTATTAATTCAGCTACTACCATAGGGTCCATGATATTTTGAAGACTTACAGAACCAAAGGATTCAATATTTTAAACCTCTAGACAACTAGTTTTGAGATACAATATGCTCTAACAAGTGTGATTTATTCAATTGGATTAAATCACTCATCAAACAAGCAAAAAGCTTCCCTTTTAGGAGTGAATCATTCATTTACATGTAAAAGTGGAGCAAGGAATGTGGATATCCCAAAGAAGATATTTGGAAAGCGATATTCTGGCATGTAATGACATCACTAACCATTTTAGAAGGCTTTTAAGCTATTTAGGAGTGTATTTAGAGGCATGTAACATTTGGTGGTACATCATTTTCTAAAGATGCCACCAAACCTTTACTTTTACTAGAAGTAGAAAATTTTCACCCAAGGCAACTCTGGTGAATTCCACCTAAAAATATGAGCTATGGGTTCCATTGTAAACATATTTTGACCTTAAGTAAATAAATGCTATGCTTCATGAGATCCACATTGTATTTGCTCATTTTAAATTAATAAGAGAATGTGTAAGACTTTTTTCTTTCCATATTTGGCCTTCCTCTCTTGGATTGTGGAGACGTGATGATTGTCGCACTTCCCTTTTGTGCTATTATCATTATTTATTATTTCTATTTTACATACATGGGGCTACTTAGTCTTCATTTGATTTTCTTGTGTTGATTGAGCATACACTCTCCTTGCTATGATTTTTCTTGTATTTTATTTTCAATCTCTTGTACCCTAAACTTCTAAGTTTTACTTTTGGGCATTTGGTTTTCGCGTTTACATTTCCTATTTAACTTATATTAGATTAGATTTAGTGAGAATAGTGGGGAGCAAACCTTTATCCAAAGGAAAGGGTCACATTCCCCTTTCTTCCAATTTGTTGAAATGCAATTATGGATGCATAAGAAATTATAGCTTTCCATAATTCAAGTGTAAATCCTAAGGATCTCATGTATTATGATTGCCTTTTTGTCAATATAACTTCTAATAGTTTCTTTAGTTTACTTTGTAATATTTGAATTGTTATAGTTTTCATTCATCAATTCATAATTTTTCTAACATCTCTATCAAGTGAATTTGGTCTAATTATAAGCCTTCATTGATCATCATTTTTGCTTAGTATTGGATAATTTGTTGTATTTTTCCAATATAATTTCTAAAAGTTTCTTGAATTACTTTGTAATATTTAAATTGTTACAGTTTTCATTTATCCACTCATAATCTCTCTAACATCTCTTTAAAGTATATTTTGCTTAATTATAAACCTTCATTAATCGTCATTGTTTATTAATGTTGGATAATTTGCTATCAATTTTTTAGTTGCTATGTCATTTCTAAAATTTCTTCTTGAATTTATCTTTCAAGTTGGCTTGTCAACATTAATTTTTATAAACTATATAATTGCATAGCCAATTTCAAAGCAAAGTCATTTACTTATCATTCATATAATTGTTAGCTTCCTCATAATAGTCATAATAAATATAATGGTATTCTTCCATCCAAAACATGGATTAATGATAATTGGAAAACAATCATATAAGTGTAATTCAAGGTCAAGTACCCTCATTGTAATGGGCATTCATGTGGTAACACAATTTGTTGAAATATTACAATAATGTGATCATGATGTAATACAAGTAGGGTTCATTTCAACCTTATATAACTACAAAAAAAGTGTTAGTCTTTTTCCCTTTAGCCTCATCTCACATCAAAAACTATTTAAGATCTACATTTTATTTTTTATAAGACTTAAGTGGCTGATTACTTAAAAATTTTCATGGAGTAATTGGATGCCCCTCTATTTCTTTATTTTCTTGTTTTTTAAGAAAAAAATATTGGTAACACTAGTCACATCATGAGGTGGGCTTTAATGAAGTTAATTTGATGCCAATGGAAAGATCAATCAATCCTATCATTAAGTAAAACGTAATTACAGCAAACATAGTGCCTCATACAAAGTGACAAGGTACACCTTCTATCAAATATTTCCTTTCAATTTAAATACATAGTACTTAAGGGTTATATTCCATCAAAATTTACCGACTCACTTCCAACCAGGTTTTTTTCTTCTTAAATAACTAGGCCATATAATTCTCGAAAGTAAGTCAAGCATGGGTTGTACTAAATTCCTCATCATGAAAATGGTTTTATTTTATTGTTAGAATAGTTATGTTGGATATTTGGTACATTTATTACTGCAAATAAGCAATTATGAATTCTTTCGAGTAATCAAGCATATTCTTCTACCTTAAGAAATCCAATTGGAGTACTTTCTTGTAGGTCCATGTTATTTATTTATAAAAATTCACAATACTATGGGAGAAACAAATGTAATCAACACATTATGTAGATAATTGCATAGAAATAATACAAAAATAAAAACATGAAATATGGGGATGGTGTCATTAGACACCAATTATATTCTTCATTAGCAATGAAATGACCTCCAAGGGATATAATATATGGTTGGAAGGTAAAGTATAAATACTCCCACAATACAATGACATATATCCAAATAAATGTCAAACCGATATATTATTGGTTATCAAAATATCACACTTATCACCTTGCTAGGTGTAAGTAACCCATAGACATTTATGATATATTACATCATATGAATCTATTCATTGCCAAGTAGTGAAATATCAATATGTTTCAACTTCCCTCCTTAATCTAAATTAGGGACCTTGAAAAAATACATTATTGAATATGAACCCTTAATCAAAGTTGTCCCACACAAATAAGCTTTTGTAACTGACCTCAAGCAAAACCTTCATGAAGGTATCTTCAAGCTAGTTAATCAGAGCCATAAATGAGCAATAGGTCCTGAGAGTGAAATTGCCTAATAAAATGCATCTAAAGCTTAATGTGCTTGATTTGTTGATACTCCACCATATTACAAATTAGGTGAATAATGTTATGGTTGCAAAATAGTTTTGTGGCTCTTTTAAGAAAGACTCAAGAAACATCCCCATCACTTGAGATGTTTACATGACTAAAACTACAATATTTTGCTTTTGTAAAAGACAAATAGATCATATCCTTATTTTTAAAATACCAATAAACAAGTCTAAACCAAGAGAAAACAAATAACCTAAATGGAATTATGTTCTTATGGATCTTTGGCCCAATCTAAATTTGAGTATCCTTATAAAACAATAGGATCCTTTGTTACATGATGAATGCCCAGATTAACATATCCCTATTACAATGAGAAATATGTTTCATAACATTATAATGGATCTCATAACATGCATGCATATACCTTGAAAAAGTTAACGACAAAGTAGATACTCGATTGAGTGTGGTTGAGATAAAGGAGGCTACCCACCATTGACTGGTAAAGTCAAGCATGCACCATAGGAGAATAGTAGCCTCAAGCTTAACCCCAAAAGCAAAAGGTATGAGAGTTGGCTTACAATCCTCCATCATAAACCATTGTAATAAATTTAATGTATATTGTAGCTAAGAGAAAAACTTCCCTAAATAATACTTAAAAAAATTGTCATCTCAAATGATTGTTAAAGTCGAGGTTTTAAAACATGAGTCGGAGGAAGAAATCATAATAATTAGGTCATCAACATAAAACATGACAATAAATCTCACCATTTTGATGCTTGATTCTTGATGTAAGCATCATGATTTGCATTTTTTTGAGAAAATTTGCACTAAATAAAGGTGTAAATATTCTCGTACAAAGCTTGAGGTGTTTGCTTGATCTCTTCTAAGGGTCTCCTCTTAACTTCTATATGGTGAGCTTCCTAATGTTGTAGAGTAACAATAGAGATGGTAATAAAAATTGAATCTATGTGAGCAATGCAGGAAAAAATCTCATTGTAATTAACTGCTCCTTAAGAATACCCTTCATACTTGTTGTTGCCATTGCACAACTTACCCCAAATTTGGTAAACCACCTTGAATTTTGATGTTTATGGGAAATTTTGGGTTTGCATTGAGTGATTTCTTGATTAGTTATACCGAGACATGTTGGTGATGTGGATGAGTTTTAGTAAAGTCCAAAGGTTTAACATGGTCATGCTTAGCGATGGATTTTTTTGTTGTTTATGTTTGATCTCATTGTCCTCATGTGTTTGACCTCATATTTTTATCACATCCCATTTCGAGTACCACATTGCTCATGTTCTTAAGATTTATCTAGTGGCCTTTTTGGTGTTATATAAGCTTAGTTCAAGGTTTATATCGAATCATTCTTGAATCTAGTTCATTGATTATCCATAGATCAATAAAAATAAAAATAAAAACAAAGAAAAGAAAAAATAAATAAATAAATAAAAGAAAAAATTATATATATATATATATATATATATATATATATATATATATATATATATATATATGTATATATATTAAATCAAAATTAAGCCTTCAATGTGTTTCTCTGATTTTGAAAAGTCTAATTTAACTTTATTTTGGGGATTTTTAATTTAATTTTATTAAGGGTTTTATTTTGGGAAGTTTTAGTGTAGTTTTATTAATGGTTTTATTTTGAGAAGGTTTAATTCAATTTTATTAATGGTTTTATTTTGGGAAGTTTAATTTATGTGATTTTTTATGATAGGTTAATAAAACATTGTGGGTACAATTTTTGAGGTGAACTCAACCCGATCAACTAGCGAACATAGTGCATGAGTGTGGTCGACATGGGACACAAGTTTCGAGGGTCAACAACATGGTTTTAGAAGGTCAACATGGGTACAGTTTCCAAGGAGACACCAAGTGGCACGATCGAGTGAGTCTACAGGGTTTCCATTGTGAACAACTCGCCATAAGCGAGTAGGAGGGTTCATTTTAATAAACCCTCTGGCATGTCATCCTCGGATACATGTGGGATAAAATATTGCTTCGATTGGCACATTTCTTATGGAATTACTATTAGTAATGGTTTACATAGAGGTAACTATGTACCAGTGCCAAAGATGTAGAGGGGGCCTTTCAAGTCTTACCATTGGTTAAGAAGAATGGATTGAAATTTGACTGTAAACTATACACATCACTGATATCAAGTTGTGCAAAAGGTGGTAAAGTTGACATCATGTTCAAGGTTTTTTTACAAAATAGTTAACGTTGAAATAGAGCCTAGAATTGACACATATGGTGCCTTGATTGATGGATGTGCAAAAGTTGTACAAGTAGCCAAAGCATTTGGTGTGTATGGAATCATGAGATCAAAAAAAATGAAGCCTAAACGTACCATATTCAATGTACTTATCATGGCATGTGGTTGTGTTGGAATTGTTGATCGAGCTTTTGTATATTATCTGAGATGAGGGCTAAACCGCACCCATTAGATCCTGATTATGTGACATATGGAGTCTTAATCAATGTCTTCTCACAATCTGGCCAAGTTGATCAAGCATTGCAAGTCTATAAAATGGTTTAAGAGTATGGAATCAAGGGACTGTAGATGTTTATACAATGGTTGTGAATACGTGTAGCCAAAATGGTGATCTGGATTTTGTTGTTCATGTTTAGAATGATATGAGAAAAAATGCAGTATGTCCTAATTAATTTTTCTTGAGTGCACTGATAGACGTTGTTGGACATGCTGGAGATATAGATTTTGCCTTCAAAATTTGTTAGGGTGCAAAAACAATCAGGTATTAACACTAAGGAGTGTTATCTACAGTTCATTGATGGGTGCCTGTACCAATTTAAAAAATTTGTAGACGGTATTGGAGGTGTATGAGAAAATAAAGGGAGCAATATTCATTCCAACAGTTTCAAAATTTAATGCCCCTATCACATCCTTGTGTGATGCCATAAATTGCACAAATATATTAAAATCCTCAAGAAAATGAGATGAGCATAAGTCTTACCTAATTACATCACATACATAGAATTTTTAGTAGCATCTCATAAGTAGGACAAACCAAAATTAGCATTTAAGTTTTTCTCAAGGACAACAATGGACGGTGTTGTTCCTAATCTTACAATGTGTGATTGTGTCACAAGTCTATGCTTGCGGAGATTTCAAAATGTATTTATGGTTGGACAATTGATCGTGTGTATTGACTGGAGAGGTGAACATATACATAACCGATGGACATCATGGGCTTTACTAGTATACCGTAAAACAATTTCAGCCATAGTAACACCTACAATGGAAGCACTCTCACATGTGTTAGGGTGTTTGTGGATGTCATTTAGTGCTTTTTCTACTCCTGGTAAAACAAATAATTATGGTATCAATGAGACTTACTGTTGGATATCACCCTGGTCCAACTTTATCTGAACAATAAAGAATATGTTTCTTTGTTGAGATATTTGGAATTTATGATCCTCATGCATTTTCTTTGTATGAAGAAGCTACATCACTTGGTGTGGTTCCATGCTTTCCATATAAGGATGCTTCTGTGAGTTTGGATCTAAGAGACATGCAATTTTATGTTGTTGAGGTTTACGTACTTACTATTCTAAAGGGACTTAACATAGTTTTGTTGTTGGTGCACAACTACCTAACATAACACTTCTCTTGCAAGTAGAGAAGGTGGTTTTTAACTCAAAAACTGGCCAAATACTAGTCAGTGTTAGTGGAAGAACTAGGCAGGTAGTAGCAGCTTTGTTAAGGAGACTGAATCTATTATATCAAGGAAACAAGACATATAGAAAATTTTGAATTGTTGGAAAGGCTATAAAGCATTGGTTTTGCCCAAAATATTCTCTAGGGAGGGCAAGGATTCCAAAATCATATCTAGCAAAAGGTATTGGTGATCAGTAGCGTACCATTCAAATTGAACACTTTTCTATCAATGGAAGCACATCATAGAATTCAGTGCAACCTTGAGTTGGACTCACTTTTACCACATGTTTATAATGAATGATTCCAGATCTCTCTAATATAGAAAGAGCAAAGTGTAGGCAAAGTAGTTTGGAAATGTGTGGAATGTTTCATTCAGGTAAATATTCACATCAACACCAGGTAGAGAGTAGTAATGAATATCGTTGCGAGAAATAATTATGAAACCTATTTCAAACAAAAAAAGTGTTATGAAATGAACAAGCGATAAAGAAGATGAAGTGAAATGGGTTGTCTATTGAGGATAATATGAAATGGAAGAAACAAAATATTTCCTATTAATATCCATCAAAGCACACGAAAGAAAGTTCAGAGAATATTGGCAGTGAATGCATGTTGGAAATCAGATTTTCTTGAAGAAGCATCTCCTCCCTGGTTGCTAGACTGCAGAAATTTCACCATTGTAATCCATTGGAACAAGGTATTCTGCAAGTGTATTCATTAAAAAAATTTCATGTTGGCAATATATTGGAAATTTTTAATAAGTTATGTGTATGTGGATGGTATACTTATTCATTTTTTAATATATTGTGCTTTTCCCTTAGAAGATTGCATCACATTAATTTTGGACTGCATGAAGATGGCTCAGATTAATGTTGGTTTAGTTTAGGATATTTGTTTATGCAAATTCGGGATGAAATTTTAGAAGTTATAGTGACTTGTTTTTATTTTATTTATTTTTCTAACCCTAGCCTTTTATTTTTGTTAAAGTTTCATCAAATAAAAATAAAATTAAAAAGTAATAAAAATTAAAACCCCCAGAAAAAATGCGTCGTCTACAAAAATAAAGTTTAAACGTTCATTTTACGTAAGTTCATATTTTTATTGAAATTTTGAAGTTTTAAACTTTGCATTTTTTTTCAAATGATCATTCAATTTCATTTTACGTAAAATTGAAATTTCAATCAATTTCAATATTTTATTAAAATGAATAATTAATATGACATTCCAAAGTTTTTACATTGCAAAGTTAGATTTAATCATTTCATTTTTATTTTCAAGCAAACCTTAACAATCAAAGATAAAATTTGGTTAACAAACGGAGATAAAAATTGATTAACAATTGAAGATCAAATTTGGTTAACAAATGAAATAAAATTTGATTAGCAATCAAAAATAAAATTTGATTAACAATTTGAGATAAAATCAATGAAAATTAAATTTTCAAAGGTTCAAATCAAATATTTATCAAATTTTGAAGGTTGTTAGTTGATCAATAATTTCACATTTTCATAAATTCCATGAACAACAAAATCATTGCAAATCAAATCAACCCAAAACAAGCCCCTTGTTAACATAATTATGCAAAAATGAGATATCCAATTAACTTTTAGCATGTCATATTTTTCACTAAGCATTGAAAGCAAATTAATACACTAAATAGAACCTTGGGGAAATTACAAATATTTTCTTGCAAGAGAGGATATCTAGGTAGAATCCTGACAGTGAGTATATTCTTGTAATTGGACAAAAATATCACTCAATAGAATTGGCGCTAGAAGGAGGGCCTGAATTATTCATTTCATTGTTACTTTAAATGCTAAATTGTTCATTGTTACTTGAGAGCCCTAAATTATTGACTTTCTCTAAGCCCTCAACATGCAACAGAATTGGCGCTAGAAGGAGGGCCTGAATTGAAGGTATTTTCTTTGACTTATGAATTTTTTTGTTGAAATTTGTTCACATTTATTGATTGGAAAATTATCTAATTGATGATGCATTGATGCTAACCTTTTACAAATTTGAGAATGTTCCTTATTGTTATGGTTTAATTGATGCCTTATAATGAACATGATCATTTATCAGTTAAACATTTGAAATTTGAAAGTCGTTTCATTTCAATAGCACTAAACTCTTGTTGTTTTCATTGTTAAGACTAGAATCAAAAATCATAATCACAAGATCTAAGGATTCGAAATATACTATTTTCCATAACCTTTCTCCTACAAAGAGGATCAGAATGTCTAAGAGTCAGACGATTGTTATTCCACCTAGTAGTGATTCATCGCTACCCATCATCCCTGTAACAACCCCATTTGTTACCCCAAAAAAAAAATTATGTAAACATATTCATCTTTCATAAGGCAAGGGTCATAATCACGAACTAAGATAGAATCATTCCATTTGGATTGTAAATTGTCAAGGCAAATATTATCAAGAGATATTGAGACTTGATCAGAGTCACTCTTGAGTAGAAGTGATCAGCTTCTACGAAACCCTCATACCACTCGGGTAGGAGAGTGTTGGCCAAGCGTTGGGTTTCATCCCTCTTAAAAGAGAAATCACCCTTAACCATACTGTCCACCAAGTCCAGTATATAGGTGAATGCCATGAATATGGAACCCATCTTAATGAAATAACCTCAACAATGGTTATTCATAGATCTTAGATCCAACCCACATCTTCTCGATGGGGTTACTAAGATAACAAAATCACTATACGTGATTAAAATTACATAATCCTTGGAATGCCATATTATTTGTTTGGTGATTGATTGCCATTCTCCCTCATGTATTGAGTGCTTGGTTTGTTTCTAATTAACTTAGATTAGTGGTATAGTTTAGCCTAGTATTGTTGTGTAGATCCTTCATAAGTTTTCCCTCTACACTATTGTACTCTATAAGAGATAAAAATTATAAACACTCATTAAACATCATATATTTGACAAAATATACTAATCAAAGAATTTCCATTACTTGATAAATTTTCACAAATTATTTCAGCCATCCATAATTACAATGAAACTATATCAAAACATGCTTATTCAAAATGAATAGAATAATAGTCTTCAATAATTGTTGTCTGGTCCTTCGTTGGAATGTCTTGATTCTCCATGGTGTGAGAGATGATAGTGAGGGATCAGGACAACTCATATGCAAAGTATGCCAAATGCATTACAAGCAAACATGCTTATCAAATTTAAATGCAAACATGCATCATACATTTACCAAAAGTATATCACATACAAAGAAAGCACCAAGCATGAATTGCAAATCCATCCTTCTTTAATATTTTCCTAACAAGGGTTAATTTTTAACCCCATTCATCATTTGTTTGGATTACCCCCAAACATATGGAAGAGTCCCATACCTCTTCCCAAGGAAAGGACACCAACCCATCCTTCTCATCACTAGAAGATATACTTCTAGATGACTAACTTCAGTTACACTATTCATTATAGCAAATATAATGAAATACAAATGTAAAAGGTATATAATTTTACTTTGTTAATTAAATCTAATAATCAAATTGATTTACAATCAAATTAACCAATACCATTTGGTTTCTATATTATACAAAATCATTTCCAATATATTAAAAGTCATTACCAAAATTTAATTAAATCTAGTATGCAATAGTCCTATACTTATTATAAATAAAATTCCTACTCCATATGAAATAATCATATGCCATCAAAACCTAAAGGACTTTTCCTTGAAATTGGACTCCATATATACTCAACATTAGCAAGTAAATTTGCTTTCATTCAATTTAAAGTCACCATATTTACTTTAGTTTAACATAAATTAAATTAACACTGGTCTCCTTGTGAAGTTATAACACAAATCATAATTTTCCAATATCTAATTCCATATAAACATTCATTTACTAAGATCTATCTTATCACACTTAATACAAATCATTACAATATCCATCTTATCACACTTAATACAACTCATTACAATATCCATACTCTGTACAGATTATCGAATCATACATATTTTCTACGGTACTTTGAAGCTTTAAACCATGCTTTAATTTCAATGATAAAAACTAAAAGCGGTCTATTTTTTATTTTAACAAGATTTAGAGGTTACTACTGCATACATCTAATGAAATCGACGATGCTCCAGAATTGATGGATATCACATCGATAGTGGAGGGTTTCCAATTATAACCGGATTGCATCACTAAACATAAAATTTAGATTTTAAACCAAGGTCTATAAACACCAAGCAGATCATCCCTATGGTCTTGCAACAATGATCCAAAAGGCTACAACTAGAACTACTGTCAACATGCGTGAAGAATAATGAAGCAAGGTTGGAGGTTACACCTAAAAAAGAGTGACAATTGATGCTAGTTGCCAGTTAATGAGGTTGAGGTTTTCGAATAGTTGGACGGAGAAATTCAACCACACATGCCACATGGTTGAATAGATTTTAATAACAATACACATATAAACATAATTCTAGCTGACCCACTGGTTAATTTTTATATGTCGAAACTAGTTTCGTCGATAGAGTAGGATAGAGAACAATATAAGCTTAAGGTGAAGACGATCCTTGATCGATATAAGCAAATAATCGCTAAGGATTTTTAATCAAAACGAATATGCTTTGAGGCGAGGGTGCAATCAACATTCTTGATCGAAATTATCATGAGACGACATTAGGAATAATCTTTGGCCAGTGAGAGTGTTGGTTAATCTAATAGGATACGGAGGAAGACAAAGTTAATCTAGCATCATAGAAGAACATAGGACAGAATTACAAAGTTAACATATGTCTAGGGCTCCGATCAGCAGAAGGATTATTTGGGAAGACATTCACTAGCATGTCGAGGACAAAAAGAGTAAAATTACATATATTCATTTCTTCTATAAGGTTTTTATAATAGATACAGATTTTAGAATTGAAAACCATTTCAATTCTATGCTTAAACACTCATACAGAAAGACTTTCAATTCTATGCTTAAACACTCATACAGAAAGACTTTCAATTCTATGCTTAAACACTCATACAAAAAATTTTTTAAATGAAAAAGACTCTAAAACTTATATAGCATTTCTAAATATTTGATTAATATGCCATACAGATTGAGAAAACCATCAAACACGTAGTAAAAGTGGAGACTTTCACACCTGGACCTTCTACAGAGTTGTGAACTCAGCTTGTTGTAGAGCCTTCCCTTCTACTCTTCCTTCTCCAGCCTAGCATATCCTTTGCATAACATAACATATCCTAAACTCTTTTTCTCCATCTTAATGGTAATTTATAGCTTTCTTTCTTTAAGAAATATGCTTCTAAATATAAATTTTATTTATATTTCTTTTTGCTTTCTTTCTTTTAGAAAATATGCTTCTAAATATATATATATATATATATATATATATATATATATATATATATATATATATATATATATATATATATATTAATGGAAAGGGAATCCATAGAGATAAGAGCATAATATTATCCACCATCTCAACCTTCCCAAAGTAGCCATGCATGTGTAGGAAAAATTGATCATTTAAATCTACAAGGTAGTTTTTTTTCCTTTCCATGTTTTAATCCAATCAAAATTGAGCAAATTTATAAAAACACAAACTACCTAATTTCCTTCTAAAATAGGATCAACTAGATCAAATAAGCATGTTCAAAATAAATCCTTTTACTTAAAAACATTGCTCAAATTAATATTTCACTTAATTATAATAAATTGCATAATATATTATTACTTTATTTTTAAAAGTAATTTGAAAAATGCAAAATATTATTTAATGTGCATTTTCAAGTAAAATTCAATTAACCAAACTCATGCACATCAATCATGAAATCAAATATAAATCACACACAAATGGCATACAAGCACTCAATGCATGTGCCCAGTATCCCCCATCACTATTTTTCCTTTGATTGAGCGGGACTTTTTAGAGTAATACTCAAGTAACACCACCATCAGGGAGGTAACTAGTGATGATAGGAATATGAGCTTTACCTGTTGAGTTGTCATAGTCATCATTTCCCTTCTCATCTCTTGGTGGTCAGTCTTCCACCTACGAGAATAAATGTTCCTACAATTAAGCAACGCAGCATCATTTTCTTTTTATAGAAATAAATACAATGCAATTATATTAAGCATTAAAAACCAGCTACCATCACACAAATAGCATCTTTAAAAATAGTCCTCTAAGGTGGGATGTGACAATCCTATTTGTTCCCCCACTTGTAATTCTAATGGCAGGAGTTGCAGCTTGGTTAGACACTCATAGCAGTCCTTTAAACATTATTGGATATGCCCATGACATTCCCAAAAATGCATAAAGGTATTTACCTAAATATAAACATGATGAAATTAGAATTGTTGAAGAGCATATTCAAGCTTACAAGGATACCTTGATTAGACTGCAAGTTGAACATGAGGATGTTACTTGCATAATATTTCCTCTCACCTTAGATGAAATGGCATATGATTGGTACATTAGTTTTCCTTCCAATTTCATTGCGTAGTGGATTCAGTTGGAAATAGCTTTTGTAAATCAATTTAGGCTACCCATAGATCTGACTATAATCTATCATTAGTTTGTGTCAACCAAGAGAGAGCCTAATGAACCTTTGAGATTGTTCAATACTCGTTTCTATAAGTTGTATAGCAGGTTATTTTCTCCTTATAATCTTTGGGAAGATGCTACCATACAGATGTACTTTAGGGCATTGGACCCTTTAACATCTATGTTTGTAAGGAGAGCTCCTCAAATAACTACACTTCCCATGGCATATAGTGAGGCTTTAACTGTAGAACAATAGTTAATACCACAAGCTTTTGGGATAGGACAGTTGTCTTCCATAGGACAACCAAGTGCCTATAATCAAGTTTCTATGATCAATCAAGCTTTGTCACAACAAGTACCTATGTTGAATTCCATGTCATTCAATAATTTCAATTTTCCATACAATTCGCCTATCATACCCACTTATCCCACCACTCCACTATATTTAGAAAATCAATTCACCACTCATAAAATGGATGAAACAAATTCTCAAACCATGCCTACATTCTTTAATACAACACCCACTCCAAATGCCTCAATATTTCATCAAAATAACATAGCATTTCCACAAGTTCTCCAAAATCAAAGTTTGTCAAGTTTTCTAAATACCATAGCCACTACGAGTAACACAACCAATCAAAATAATGTAGAACAAAATAATGAACCTAATTCTCAGGTAAACGACCTACAAAGGGTTGTCCAAAAACTCAGTAGTGACATGGTTCAAATGCAGAAACAATTACCTCAAAATTCTCATCAAAATAGAAATTTTAGTTTTCAGAGAAAACAATGGAATACTCGTCCGAACAATGGAGGAGTACCTAGTCCCATGGTTAATCAGAACAATGCTACCACTAGTTCTAATCAAACCAGCACCATTATCAATATTTCAAATTTAGCTTTAAACAATTGGTGTAGGGTGCATTCTATGGCACAACATAGTGAGAATGAGTACCTTGAATTCAAAACAACTTTAGACATTCTACAAAAAGAGATGGATAACATGGAAATTGTTTTGGATGAAGATCCTTCCCAACAAGATAGTACTAGCAAAGTGAAAGAATCAGCGCTATTAGTTGAAACATTTGAATCAATTGAACAAGATGAAGAAGGGTAAGATGGGTCTATAGAAGAGGAAGTTCAAGCTTTCAGATAATTTAAAAGGGAAAATCATAATTACAAGATTAGGAGTAAGACTAAAGCTCCTTTTAATTCTACTCCCCCAAATAACACCATCATTCCTCCTAACACACTGTCTAGTAAAAATCTCATGCCTCCGTCCAAGGTTGATCTGCCTCAACCACCACAGGAAAAAATTGCATATAATATTGTGGAGGATTTAAAGAAAACAAATATGAATATATCTTTATTTGATGTTGCTAAGTTGACTAATCAACAAAAAAATTTGATACAGGCTTTTGATGATCAAAGCAAAAACAAATCCCAAAAATCCATGGATGTGCAATTTACTTCATGAAGGGACAAAGGAGAAGCTCCTCCCTTTATTTTGACCATAAGAATTGCAAGAAGAAATCTACACAATTGTCTTGTTGATTCAAGAGCATCCGGTAATGTCATGCCTCACATTGTTTGTCAAAAATTGGGTTTGAAACCCATCCCTTCTAACAGGATAGTTGTGCAACTAGATAAATATAAAATTAATATGGATGGAATGCTTAAGAATATTCACATATATCTAGCCTTAGAACCTAGGATACAACACTATATTGATATACATGTTGTAGATATACCAGATAGATATGGAATGTTATTGAGTAGAGATTGGTCTAGGAACTTAAACAGATACATGGCCATAGATTGTTCACATATGTGGATACCATGGAAGGGTGTTGCTAACCAAATAAAAGTTGAAAGAGAACCTAGACTCAAGGATTTGATTACTGAATATAACAAAACCAATGAATTTTTTTACAATGATTCTGAGTTAGGTGTTTACACTTTGGAAATAAAATTAGATATAGGTAAATCTGAAAATGAAACATCATCTATTGATCCAATTAAGGATGAAAATCTTGTTTGGATGCTTAAATTTGATAGATCTAAATCTAAACAAGGTAGTGGAGCTGGTGTGGAATTGATTAGTCCTAAAGGTAAGTCATCTTTGGCAGCTTATAGATTACAGTTTCCTTGCACTTGTAACAATGTAGAATATGAAGCCTTAATATTCAGTTTACAATTAGCCTTAAAGAAAAATATTAAATTTTTGAAAGTGCTAGGAGATTCATAATTGGTTGTTAAACATGTGAAATGCCAATACACATATCATGATAAAAGGCTAATTCATTATAGAAATAGAGTTAGGAATTTGATTTATGAATTTCATGCTTTCAATATCTTATTGATATCTAGGAAGAACAATCAAATTGTTGATTTGTTAGCTATCGTAGCAGGTGCTCTTAAGCCTATTGATAATAGGAGGCTAAAAAAGTTTTCAATTGAGTTGATACCATGTCCTTCTATACCTAACAATGTGAAAAATTTATAGGTATTTGAAAGTGACAGACACATTTTTTATTTTGTAACTAATTCAGGCATTTTTGAAAATCAGGTGATCGATGAGGACAAGAGATTGCAAAAATATGAAAATGAGGATTATTAGATAACAAAGAAAATCAATGCGATTCCCAAAGGTATAATTTCTATTGAGAAGCTTTTTTATATTGATTACAAAAGCAAAAGTTATAACAAAGCCTCACTCTCGTAGGATGCTTATAATTCTATTGATCTTGGGATTAGTAAAGACCCGTATAATGTTCTCATAGGAAAGGCTTGCACTCATCATGAACAAGAAGGGATTGTACTGGCTCTTAAATATTACGTTGATGTAATAGCATGGAGTTATGAGAATTTAAAGACTTATAATGAAAACATCATAACACATACTATTCCTTTAAAGCAGATTCAAAACCATTTAAACAAAAACAAAGACCAATTAACCTATTGCTAGAGCCTCTTATACAAAAGGAGGTTAAGAAATTGTTGGATGCTAAGATTATAATCTTAACCATCAATTGGTTAATTGGTTGGATGCTAAGATATTTCAGGATGCTAACATCAATTGGATTGGTTAAGCTAAAGCAACTTTTTAGGATGTTAAAAATGCAATATCTTCTACACCTATGCTTGTGAGTCCTAATTACAAGAATCCTTTTTATATTTATGCATTTGCGTCAGAGTATTATTTTGCTAGTGTATTAACTCAAAAGAACAAAGATAATTCAAAAAATCCTATTGCTTTCTTGAGTTCACCACTAAAATATGCACAGTTGAAATATACTATTTTGGATAAACAGGTATATGCTCTTTTCAAAATTTTGAAGAAGATTAGACATTATATTTTGTATAGTAGAATTTTTGCAATAGTACCAAATCCAGCTGTCAAAATAATGTTGATGTCAAACGAACTAGGAGAAATGAGAGGCAAATGGCTAGTTACTTTGCAAGAGTTTGATTTAGAGATCCGTCCAATGACACTTGTTAGAGGACAAGGTTTGAAAAAGTCTAGCTAAAATCGATCCTCAAATCGCGTGTCAGCAATACATTGTAGAAAGCATCACCACGGATGAATGGTATAATGACATTGTGTATTTTCTTTTGAATGGTAAGTGCCCTGATCACTTTAATTCTATGCAAAGAAGAGCACTTCGATTAAAGAGCTCTAATTTTATGATTAAAGTTGGTGTGTTATATAGAAGAAATCACGAAGGAATTTTCCTTAGATGTTTGAGTAAGGATGAGGCTATGCAAATTCTTAAGGATTTTCATGGTAAGTATAGGACTGGGCATGGATCAGCTAATATCACAATACATCATAGTTTAATATCTGGTTACTATTTGCCCTACATTTTCAAATATGTCCATGCCCATGTTTGTTCTTGTCATGTCATATTTCCGCCAACGAAGAATGAAATGTCACCATGCCTTTACAACCCGTATTTGAGGCTAGACCATTTGCACAATGGGGTTTAGATTTTGTAGGAGTTATAAACCCAAACTCTTCAACTGGTCAAAAATATATTTTAACCACCACAGATTATTGTACTAGATGGACTGAAGCCATTCCCACTAAGAGTTGTACTTTTGAAGTGGTTATTCATTTTTTAGTACATATTGCATTCTATTATTTGTGACAATGGTTATGCTTTCACTTCAATTTTCAGAATGGGCCTACGATAATAAGGTAAGTATAAAGTTTTTTTCAAATTATTACCCACAAGGTAATGGTTTAGTAGAATCTACTAATAAGAACTTATTGTCAATCATTAAGAAATTGTTGGAAATGAATCCTAGAGACTGGCATAACAAGTTGAAGTATGCTTTATGGGTGGATAAAACTAGATCAAAAGGGTCCATAGGCACTTCTCTTTATCATTTAGTTTATGGTCAAGATCCCATTTTTCCTACCAATTTGAAATTGCAGACTCTTTAGTTTATGAAAGATTATCTTGAAACTTTGATAAAACAAAGGTAATATTTACTCACTTAATGATTCTAGATGAAAAGAGGGAATATGCCCTACAACATTTTAGTAAGCATCATAGGAATGTTAAAAGGTGGTTTGATAAGAGAGTCAAGGTCAAAGCCTTTAGGATTTCTGATTTGGTTTTGTTGTGGGATAAGGCACACGAAAAGAAGGGTGATCATGATAAATTTGACAATCTTTGGTTAGGCCCCTACCAAATTTTCGAGATTCTTGGGGAGAATGCATTTAGATTGCATAATATGAGTGGAGAGAGTATTCCTTTACCTGTCAATGGGTAGTTCTTAAAGCATTATTTCCATCCCTAAGACGAAAATCACATCCATCACTTATATATATTCACCTCTTGTACATAGTTGTTGGTTTGTAAGTTTTTCTTGTATGTAACTTTGGTGTTTTGTTTTGGTTTTCGCTTGTGCATAGTTTTGTGTGTGTGCATACCATTTGGATGCAGTCATCACTTGTTGGTTTGTTTTGTGGTTTTCATTTTTGAAATTTTGTTGTTTCCATTTTGGTCTTTCAATAATATAGGTTCATGCCAAATTTTGGCTTTGGTTTGTGTTCACATTTTTGTTTTTTTATTTTCACGTGATTTGGCTTGGTTTTCCAGATCATGGTATAGTTGTGTAGTTGCAATAAACTTTTGTCACTTTGTGGGAAATGTTGCTTAGTGTCGGAAGATAAATTGCCTGTTTGAAATTAGGTGAAATTGACATTACTGAAATTAAATTATTTAGTAGTTATTCTTGAATTGTGGATTAAAATAGTGGGCATTGAAGTAATATGACATGTTGCTAAAGCTTCACATATAAAATCACATTTAAAAGGATATTTTTGACTCCTAAAGGATGAAATCATTATGGTTCATTGATTAGGCAAAAAAATTTATAGACTCCATCTTAAGCCTTAGATGATCTCTAACCCAAGGGGCGCATATGATATTTGCAAAGCAATCAAATGCTTATAAAAAAATGCAAATCAATCTAGTGCCCGGGTGATTCATATAATCTCTATCGGGGCTATAGATGCACATGGCAGTAGAGCAAGGTCTAGAAGAGATCAAGGTCATCTCCACTGGAGCTATGGATGCTTGCCTGGCAGTCGAGCAATGCAGAGGTAAATTTTTTAGTAACATTTTTCATAGCCTAATTGCAAAACAAATGAGAAAATTATGATGGATTAAAAAATAGAGAATGAATTCACAAAACACACACTAAGCTGAAGCGAATAAGGTATTTACTTTCAGTTGAAGCTATTTGAACCCCATATTTCTTGGGTATTACTAGATGATTTATTTTGCTAACCTTTGGTTTTCTTGATTTCGGATTAGGTTCTTTATCCAAAATACTCAAGAGTATTTTCCAGTAGAGTCACCATTTGTTGTTGTCATTGCACAACTTACCCCAAATTTGGGGACCCACCTTAAATTTTGATGTTTATGGAAAATTTTGGTTTGCATTGAGTGATTTCTTGATTAGTTATACCGAGACATGTTGGTGATGTGGATGAGTTTTAGTAAAGTCCAAGGTTTAACATGGTCATGCTTAGCGGTGGATTTTTTTTTTTTATGTTTGATCTCATTGTCCTCATGTGTTTGACCTCATGTTTTTATCACATCCCATTTCGAGTACCACATTGCTCATGTTCTTAAGATTTATCTAGTGGCCTTTTGGTGTTATATAAGCTTAGTTCAAGGTTTATATTGAATCATTCTTGAATCCAATTCATTGATTATCCATGGATCAATAAAATAAAAATAAAAATAAAAACAAAGAAAAGAAAAAATAAATAAATAAATAAAAAGAAAATAATATATATATATATATATATATATATATATATATAATCAAAATGAAGCCATCAATGTGTTTCTCTTGTTTTGGAAAGTCTAATTTAACTTTATTTTGGGAAGGTTTAATTTAGTTTTATTAAGGGTTTTATTTTGGGAAGCTTTAGTGTAGTTTTATTAATGGTTTTATTTTGAAGGTTTAATTCAATTTTATTAATGGTTTTATTTTGGGAAGTTTAATTTATGTGATTTTTATGACAAGTTATTAAAAAATTATGGGCATGATTTTCGAGGCGGGACGCAGCGCATGAGCGCAGTCGATGCGAGACACGGGTTCTGAGGGTCAACGACACAGTTTTAGAAGGTCAACATGGGCATGATTTCCAAGGAGCCACCAAGTGGTGCGGCCGAGTGAGTCTGCAAGGTTTCCATTGTGAACAACGTGTTATAAGCGAGTATGAAGGTTCGTGTTAATAAACTCCCTAGCATGTTGTCCCCGAACACATGTGGGACAAAACATTGCTTTGATTGGCACATTTCTTATGGAATTACTATTAGTAACGGTTTACACAGAGGCAGCTATGTGCTAGTGCCAAATATGTAGAGGGGGTCTTTCAAGTCTTACCGTTGGTTAAGAAGAATGGATTGAAAGTTAACTGCAAACTATACACATCACTGATATCAAGCTGTGCAAAATATGGTAAAGTTGACATCATGTTCAAGGTTTTTTCATGAAATGGTTCTGAAATAGAACCTAGCATTTACAAATATGGTGCTTTGATTGATGGTTGTGCAAGAGCAAAACAAGTAGCCAAAGCATTTGGTGTATGGAAACATGAGATCAAAGAAAATGAAACATGACCGTGCCATATTCAAAGCACTTATCACGGCATGTGGTCGTGCTAGAGTTGTTGATCGAGTTTTTGATATTTTATGAGATGAGCATTGAACTACACCCATTAGATCTTGATCAGGTGACAGTTGGAGCCTTAATCAATGTCTGCTCACAATCTGGTCAAGTTGATCGAGCATTGTAAGTCTATAAAATGATTCAAGAGTATGGAATCAAGGGGACTGCATATGTTTAGACAATGGTTGTGAATGCGTGCAACCAAAATAATGATATGGATTTTGTTGTTCGTGTTTACAATGATATGAGAAAAAATGCAGTATGCCCTAATGAAGTGTTCTTGAGTGCACTGATAGACGTTGTTGGACATGTTGGAGATATAGATTTTGCCTTCAAAATTTGTCAAGGTGCAAAAAAAATCAGGGATTAACACCAGAGAGTGTTATCTACAGTTCATTGATGGGTGCCTGTACCAATGCAAAAAAATGGCAGAAGGCACTGGAGATGTATGAGGAAATAAAGGGAGCAAGATTCATTCCAAAAGTTTCAACATTTAGTGCTCCTATCACATCCTTGTGTGATGCTGGCAAATTGCACAAATCTATTGAAATCCTCAAGGAAATGAGACAAGCACAAGTCTTACCTAATTACATCACATATACAATACTTTTAGTAGCATCTCATTAGGAGGACAAACCAGAATTAGCATTTAAGCTTTTCTCAAGGGCAACAATGGATGGTGTTGTTCCTACTATTACAATGTGTGATTGTGTCACAAGTTTGTGCTTGCAAAGATTTCGAAAGGTATTTATGGTTGGACAATCGATCGTGTGTATTGACTCGGGAGGTGAACAGATACATAACCAATGGACATCATGGGCTTTACTGGTATACCGTCGAACAATTTCAGTCGAAGCAACATCTAAAATGGAAGCACTCTCGCATGTGTTGGGGTGTTTGCGGATGCCATACAGTGCTTGTTCTGCTCCTAGTAAAACAAACAATTATGGTATCAATGAGACTCTTACTGTTGGATATCACTCTGGTCTAACTTTATCTAAACAATCAAGCACATGTTCCTTTGTTGAGAGCTTTAGAATTTATGATCCTCGTGCCTTTTCTTTATACGAGGAAGTTGCATCACTTGGCGTGGTGTCATGCTTTCCATATAAGGATGCTTTTGTGAGTTTGGATTTAAGAGACATGCCAGTCTATGTTGCTAAGATTTACGTACTTACTATTCTGAAGGGACTCAAACATAGTTTTGTTGTTGGTGCACAACTAGCTAACATAACACTTCGCTTGCAGGTAGAGAAGGCGGTTGTTAACTCAAAAACTGGCCAAACACTAGTCAGTGTTAGTGGAAGCACTGGGCAGGCAGTAGCAGCTTTCTTAAGGAGACTGAATCTATTATATCAATGAAACGAAGCATATGGAAAATTTTGAATTGTTGACAAAGCTATAAAGCATTGGCTTTGCCCAAAATATTCTCCAAGGAGGGCAAGGATTCTAACCATGGCTTCAAGCTTTCCAAAATCATATCTGGCAAAAGGCATTGGTGATCAGTTGCGTACCATTCGAACTAAATACTTTTCTATCAATAGAAGCACATTAGTGCAACCTTGAGTTGGACTCGCTTTTGCCACGTGTTTGTAATGAATTATTCCAAATCTCTCTAATATAGGAAGAGCAAGGTGCAAGCGAAGTAGTTTGGAAACGTGTGGAGCGTTTCATTTAGGTAATTGTTCACATCAACGCCAGGTAGTAGTAATGAAGATCGTTACAGAAAATAATTATGAAAGTCGTTTCAAACGAAAAAAGCGTTATGAAATGAACAAGAGTTAAAGAAGACGAAGAGGAAAGGGTTGTCCATTGAGGAGAATATGAAGTGGAAGCAACAAAATCTTTCCTATTAATATCCATCGAAGCACACAGAAGAAAGGTCGGAGAATATAGACAGTGAGTGCATGTTGGAAATCAGATTTTATTGAAGAGGCATCTCCTCCCTAGTTGCTGGACTGCAAAAATTTCACCATTGTAATCCATTGGAACAAGGTATTTTGCAAGTGTATTCATTAAAAATCTTTCATGTTGGCAATATATTGAAAAATTTTATTAAGTTATATGAATGCGGATGGTATACTTATTTTTTTTAATATATTGTGTTTTTCCTTTAAAAGATTGCATCACATAAATTTTGAACTGCGTGAAGACGAGTCAGATTAATGTTGGTTTAGTGCAGGATATTTGTTTATGTGGATTCGGAATGAGATTTTAGAAGTTACGACTTGTTTTATGTTATTTCTTTTTCTAGCCCTAGCCTTTTATTTTTGTTGAAGTTCAATCAAATAAAAATTTTAAAAAAAAAGTATTAAAAGTTAAAACCCAAAAAAAAAATACATCGGCTCCAAAATTAAAGTTCAAATTTTACGTAAGTTCACAATTTTAATGAAAATTTGAAGTTTTAAACTTTGCATTTTTTTTTCAAATGATCATTCAATTTTATTTTACGTAAAATTTAAATTTCAATCAATTTCAATCTTTTATTAAAATGAATAATTAATATGACCTTCCAAAGTTCTTACATTGCAAAGTTAGATTTAACCATTTCATTTTTATTTTCAAGCAAACCTTAACAATCGAAGATAAAATTTGGTTAACAAATGAAGATAAAATTTGATTAACAATCGAAGATAAAATTTGGTTAACAAACGAAGATAAAATTTGATTAACAATTTGAGATAAAATCAATGAAAATTAAATTTTCAAACGTTCAAATCAAATATTTATCAAAATTCGAAGGTTGTTAGTTGATCAATAATTTCATGTTTTCATAAATTCCATGAACAACAAAATCATTGCAAATCAAATCAACCCAAAACAGGCCCTTTGTTAACAGGCATATGCAAAACTGAGGTATCCAATTAACTTTTAGCATTTCACATTTTTCACTAAGCATTGCAAGCAAATTAATACATTAAATAGAACCTTAGGAAAATTACAAATATTTCCTTACAAGAGAGGATATCCGGGTAGAATCCTGACTGTGAGTATATTTTTGTAATTGGACAAAAATATCGCTCAACAATACTAAGATCATGGTTATGCTTCTCAATTTGACGATCAAAACCAAACTTATAGACTATTTGCAACCAACAACATTCTTGCCCATATGTAAAGAAATCAAATCTCAAGTTTAATTCTTCATAATATTTCTCCATCTACATAGTTCCTTCCCACTCAAGGCATCTCTTAGCCTAATTATACATGGTTGAAGTCCATCGATATGCACCTTGCCAAGCAAAGCATAAGATGGAACAATTTTGGTGATTTTCCTAATTAAAAAGACTAACCATCCTATACAGTACTCCTAGCCAACTTGGGTATAGGGCAAACTAAAGGAGGCACAATAGGCAAGAACCCATTCCTGGAATCCATGTTAGAAACTGAAGGATTATGCACATCATCATTATTTGAATAGATGTCAAGAATTAGATCATCCAAAGTGGGTGATCAACTTCCTCCACCCAAGAACCACAAGGGCTTAGTAGCATCACTTCTAAGTATTTGACCAACTATAAGCTAGGTAGAAGTAAACCCAACAAAATATGACTAAAAAACATCAAAAGGCACATAACGAGGGGTTATCAAAAGATTCAAAAATGGACCCATAGGTGTACCAAAGGATATCTTATTAAAATAAACGTCATGCATGGTAATAACCTCACAAGTATTTGGATCATAAGGTCTATAGCTTTTCACCCTCATATCATATAGAACAAAATACATCTATTCCTTTTCAACTAACTGAAACACCTTCAAGTACAAAACCATAGGCTTCTCCCTTATCTATGCCCTTAATGACGTAGAAGTCTCATTGATGATATATATTACAGTCTTTTGCCTCTACCAAAAGCTTAAGATCCACTTATCAAGTGTGGATCACACAACAAACATCTCTATGATGGCTCTATTCTTTTGTTCAACTACCCTATTTTTGTTGGGGTATGTACCAAACAATGTATATCATGGGAGGTCATGTAAATCAATAGGCAGTACTCTGTGACTCCATTAGT
The DNA here is from genome assembly GCA_028583015.1 of Wollemia nobilis. Classification (NCBI taxonomy): domain Eukaryota; kingdom Viridiplantae; phylum Streptophyta; class Pinopsida; order Araucariales; family Araucariaceae; genus Wollemia; species Wollemia nobilis. The sequence goes on along the minus strand of JAQPPZ010006183.1, from coordinate 3,214,631 downwards.
GATGGAGTACATTATAGTCATGTAGCATCTTGCATGGACGAGTGTGTGAGGGGATGGGTGTATGGTGATTGTGTGTTAAATTCTTTATTGATAAGCATAGCTCTCGTCTTTACGAAGGGTCATGGTTGGGAGGAGACTGCTCAGCCAGGGGATGGGTGTGTGGTGGTTGCGTGTTAAAAAATTAATTTTGGTTCCTGAAAATAAATTTCGCTGGAGAAATTGCCTGAAATTGATTTCGATGGAGAAATTGCCTGAAATTGATTTCACTGGAGAAATTGCCTGAAATTGATTTCATTGGAGAAATTGCCTGAAAATCAATTTCGTTGGATAAATTACCTGAAATTGATTTTGCTGGAGAAATTGCCTGAAATCAATTTCACTAGAGAAATTGCTTGAAAATCAATTTCGCTGGAGAAATTGCCTGAAATTGATTTCGTTGGAGAAATTACCTTTTCCACCATTGTAAATCCCTAGGCATTTGATTTTCCTTTTGTTTTGAGCCTCCAATAGGGTTTTGAACTCTTTGAACTTGGCAATGGCTTTGCCCTTGGATTTCATGGTGTAGACCCAAACCACCATTAGTGAAATCATCAATAAACGTGAAATTATAATTGTTATCTACAATAGACTCAATAACAATAGGACCGCATATGTCATTATAGATCAACTTCAAAGGTTGGAAGTCTCATTGTGCATTATCCTTGAGAAATGACTCTTGATGGTTTTTCTCTAACATACATTCCTCAATAATTCTTGAAGATGGATCAATTGATGGAAGATCATAAACCATGGGAAGACAACTCATGTTGGGAGGAACCAAAATCAGTATGTCCAAGCATCTAATACCAAAGCTCACTAGTAGTGGCTAATTTCAAGTCACTAAAGCCAACAATGATTTCATCGTGACTTGAAATTTTGTAAAGGTGAATGATAACCAATAGCAACTTACAACTCACTTTCTCTTGTGCAAAAGGCTATAATCAAAAAGGAGATGGTGATGCTTAGTCATTTGCCTAGTGGCTCCAAAAAATGCAATCCACTCTTGAGAAGAGTATGACAAAATGTTGTAAGTGCATGGCAACATGTACACTATTAAAATGAGCTCTATCTCATGAGATGTGTTAAGAACATTATCAAGTTCTGCCTTCTTAAACTCTACCTCAATGGTTGGGAATCTAGCAAGGCAATTTTTGGAATGGTGGTCATCTCACACAAAATGTCCTAGTATTTCTCTTCTTGGAGGGTTTTGACTTTTTGCTCTTAGGCCCCTTTGTGTTATTCTCCTTAGATTTAGAGACAACTTTTACATGAGCCTATTCATCAAGAAGACCATCATAGAGTAACCTAAAAGTGAATCAAATGCCAAAAAGAATATCATTATGGGCTAGAGATGTATGTCCCTTCGCAAAAATGAGAATGACAAACATAAGGTCAAGCATTTTTCTCATCGATGGCTCTAGAAGAAATTACATTTCCCTTGAAAGCCTTAAACCTAGCAATATAATCGTCAACGGTAACTAAAACTTTCCAATTTTAGGGTAGCAAGCTTCATCTTCAAATGGTTGACTTTAATTGAATTCACTTAAACAAATAGATTTTGTAGGTTTGTCCACATGGCAATGGGATCTCTTTCATCCTTACTATTAAAGGTGAGTTTTCTCATAAAGAAATCATCCAAGCAGATCAAATATTATAAATTTACTATTCAAGTGGACAAAATACGACTTGGTATCCATCGTGCGAAATAGGTTAAAAATAGGTGAAAGCTTTTGGAAACTCCAGACCTAGATATTATAATTTAACATTTTTAAAAAGAACAAGCCTAATTATTCTATTTGAAAATTAAACTTGCGATGTTGCATATTTCCATGGGAGAATGAGAAGATAATTCACCACTAATTACACTTCCATTTGCAGCTTCAAACCAATATTATGCTAAAGAGCACTGATTTCGCTTCGGAAGAAGCCCATGCTTTTCCCTTTCAATTCCCCGCTCCCGAACTTTCACTTGAGGACCAGCTACCGATCCAGGGCCACCAGGACTCGAGCTCCACGCACTCCCCGGCTGGAGCACCTCTCGTACTTCATCACTATAACGAATAACGAAACTTTTAATAAGCGCACTACCTTACCTGCTCGAATAAGAACATGGGCCAAAAGGTAGAGAAGGTAGAAGGAACCCGCCCCGGCCAAACACAACAGAAAAGAGGTCTGAAAGCTGAGGAGAGATGTTGTCCGGTTGGCCTATCGAGCACTTTAAAATAGAGAGGGAGGAGTTCCATTGCTTTAAACAGCCTCATCGCCCTTTTGCCCGCCCTTTTGAATAGTGGGGAGGGGCAAAACACAACAGCTAAAGACCTCTTTCTGGATCCGAATCCGGACCCGGCAATTTAGAATGAAAGGGCAAGCCCTGCGCCTCGATACCATGGGCGGGACCCATAGAATGGGGATCCTCGTCTAAGGCATGTGGGTCGAGTCGTGCCTCTTTCCCCCCTATACCGATCCCACTTTAAGTGATTGAATCGCTCTATCTCCCCACCTTACTATAGAGGCTGTGCCGAGCTTTAAAAGCTTTATTTCCCTCTACTGTGCGGAGGCATCAAGTGTGCCTCTGCGGTTGAAAGGGAAGGGAGAGGGAATGAAGCCAAAAAAGGATATGAAACGATCGAAGACCCCCGAAGTCGCATATAAAAAATCCATTATAAAGCCCGCCCAGCCCTTTGAAATATGGGGGAGAGGGGAGAGGGGACTAGCTCAAGCTTGTTCGTCTTGCTCCACCTTCGCACGCACTCCGCTAGTTCTACACGATTCCACTCCCCACTATCTCACTCATGTAAATAGTTTCGAAAGCGAGATTTCAAAAACAAGGGTAGAGAGCCCCGCCAAACTTGAAATGTCATCAAGTCAAGGAAGGACCTAACTAATCATTAGGGTGGAATTGATGAATTTTTAAATTTAAAGGTCTAAACACTTATCCTCTCCCCTACCCCCTTTAATTCGCCTCCCATAGCTCCTCTCTTAAAACCCTTTTTAAAACAGAGAGGGAAGGCACTCGACTTAAGATGATTCTCTCGATCTCTTATATACGCATTAACAACATATCTTTAGGAAAGTTTTTTCTCATATAGAGAAATGGAATTTCTCCTTTGGACACCACATTGGTTTGACTTGCATACAACCAAAAAAAATTAGAACCAAAAAATAAAAAATAAAAGAAATCATTAAATTGGGATGCCACATTTCAATGTACAAATCTATAAATGTACTCCTTCCTAAAAGAATCCCTACATTTTCCACAGGAATACTATCAATCCACTTGTATCTAGTAATAGATTAGACTCTATTCAATGTCATCAACACATCCCTGTTAGTGCTCAAAAGGAAGCATTATTAAATGAACAGAGATAATATTATTAATTTAATTCACAATAACTAGCACCAATCACACAACCATATAATATATACAAAATTGACTAGCAACATTGATGGTGCCACTACAATCATCCTTCAACAAGTTGACCTCCAACAATTTTATAATTTGAAATAAATTTACCAGCATGTGATAAAACCATTTCAAACTATGTTCTCAACAATAGCTATTGGAAGCAGTCACCAGTGTTGCAACAATGTCCACTCCTCATCCTGGGATCACTTTAACCAATAAGAAACTTATGGCCTCAGCCACAACATAATTGTTTTTAATAACAGTCTAAACAAGAACCATATTTAATTGGTCAGATTATTTGAGATTATAAATTCCCACTGGCCGATAATCTCAACTTCTACAATTTTCCCAATTCTTACAAGCTGTACTTGTAGATTTAGAATTTCCCTCATCCTATATTTGTACGTAAGTGATGCTTCACCTTTTAACTAATATTTATATTTATTACCTGATATAGGCTCACTCATACACCTCTGAGCTTTGACTAAGGTTTTCACAAACCTTACAAACTGTACTTGTACACTTCAAATTTCCCATCCTATGTTTTGAACTTATGTTACTTCACCATTGAACTAATATTTATATTTATTATGCAATCTAGGCTCACACAACTCTGAGCTTTAAATTTGTACCTTTGTGTTATTATGTAGAATAGTCCATACAAAGGCACTACAATTCTACCCCTAGCTACAGTTTGATGGACTCTGGTATAATCCTCCAATAAATATTCATTAAATTTTTACAATTGGATGAATTAAAAAGGACATAAAACTAGCAAAAAATATGGATTGAATAGGAGGCCATCCTAAATGGGAAGTACCACCTGCATATCCAATATCAGCAATAATATGAGATCCAAGGTTATGAGGTCTCCAGCCATGAAAACTATAGACAAATTTAAAACAAACCAGCCACCAGAAAACAGACAATTGTGTAAATATAAACATTGTACTATATTCAGGAAATGACATTCAACCACACCGGCAAAACTAACAAGGGTAACGCCTAACTTCCATGTAACCAACCTCTGGTATGTGACATTGAAATTCTAAAAAAGAATGTACATAGCACTCTAATCCTGAGTGTATGTGCCAGGGAATTCTAAAAAGTCTACAGATGTCTGCGGGTTGAAGTGCAATACCCTTCCATCACCAAAATGGTATGGGGTAGCACTGATAAAACCAAAACTATCTTTTCAGTATGTTCAATGCAAAAGTCATTGTGAAATAACCTCAAAACAATTGCAATACCAATATCAAGACCATGGAGTCGAGAATTTCAAAAAAAATGAACAATCCAAGCTAAGTCCTTTAAAATTCACTTTCAATATTATGTCCTGTAATATTGTGTTGTATCCTTCTCATACGAGAGATGCAGAAGGCACCAGAGCATCCAATATTTACCCTCATCAATCAAATGATGCTGGCACTTGCAAAAATTTATATCCTACACCAGATGACAATAAAAGAATCTGAAAAATTGAAGTAGAATTGAAACTTTAAGAATACCAAAGAACTATAAACCTTAAGCTAAAACACTAGCTACCAAAGTTTCAATGAAGCACCACCTTGCTTCCTGCTCAGATTTAAGAAAACTGTGCAATTTTAGCTTTGACTATTGAAAAAGTATTTCAAAAGTCCTTGAAAGAATCAATTTTAAATGATTCAATCATCTCCAAACTTGGTCTTCTTGCCTGCAAAAAGATATGGCAGAAAGTAAGGACAAAGCCAACTAGGGCAAACAAATTTCCAACAAGCTTAAGATTGATAAAAATATACCAGTTCCATAAGAAGTAATAGCAATCTTGTGAGGTTCCCGTCCTACATTGTGATCTCCCCGACCCCAGCCACGACCACGGCCACCACCCCGGTCTCGACCTGCAATGCAATAAGGGAGTTGAGATATGCTATTACCCCTATTCTGAAGTTCAACATGCAATACCAATAACATCATGACGTCCTGCAAGTTGTAGAAAAGATAGTACTAAAAAAACAAATGAACAAACCTAAACTGTTTCCTATTTGGATTAATGTTATCTACCATGAATCAGGAGAATCAACGTAGCTTATTAAAAAAACATAAAACATAATCAGGAGAATCAAAGCAGCTTATTTAATTTTTTTTTTTTACACATAAAATAATAAATTATTTTTTGTCCAAACAGCTCCAAGTAAAAGATGTGTCCCAGAAATGTCTACTGTATTATTTAATGTTAAAACAAATACTATCAATGCAAAGTCCCAGAAGAGCATACAGTCATATAAATTTTGAAATTACATGAGATCTATGCATTCTCTTGTTTCATGCAACTGCTATGAGGGAATAGATTGAGTGTAATAGGCTGGGTTTATGTCAAGCACAAAGAGTAAGAACCTATTAAAGACCCAACACGAATGTTTATAGTGAACCTAAAAAAAGGGTTTAACTTATAATGCATTCACCTCCCCAGTACATTTAATAAGGCAACTTGAAACATATCTGTCAAATCAGCTCCTCGCATCAGACACAAGGTTGTGTAAGCTAAAGCAATATTTGGAATTATGCTAGAAATCCTCACCTCCTGAAAATCTACCTCCACCTCTACCCCCTCCATCACAGCCTCCACTTCTTTCCATTGCTTCTACAACAGATAAACCATTGCTACTTGTCTCTAAGGCCTTAGAAAGTGATGCTCTGTCCTTAAATTCAACATAGGCAAACCTGGATCACAGTTCAAAAAAAAGTAATAAGAACTAAGAACCATGATCAGACCTAATCATAAAAATTTGATAATCATGAAAACTGGAGCACCAAAGCTCACCCTTTAACGTATCCTGACTCGATGTCCTTTGGAATTCGAATGCTCACAATATCTCCACAAGTTTTGAAATGCTCATACAAGTAATTCCGAATCTAAATGATTCACAACAGTAAGGGAATTTAATGCACACATAAAAAAAAATACCTTACAAACTTTATTGAAAAAAGCAACATTTAAAACATACATCCTCCTCCTCTTGATTTTTGTCAAATCCCCTCACAAAAACAGTTGCTTTCTGGCCATGCTGGTTGCCAGTAAAGCCAGGTTTCTGGCCCTGCCAATTACTATATGTATAGCATGTGAAAAAATTAGACTCAATTCCAGGCAACAGCCTTATCAGAGATGCAAACAATATTTAAATTTATGCATTGTAGCACTATATGACCTGTAATTCCCATCCTGCTTCCCCAAGAATGTACCACGCTCTCCACGCCCTTGAGCAAAATCAAGTTTGACACATCGCCCACATAACTCCTGCCCATTTTTTTCCATTGCCTGAAAACAAAAGCAAAAATCACAAATATGTATAGAAAAACTAAGGTATTCCTGAAAATGCAACACCAAATGTAATGTAGGACCCAGAAAAAAACCATCGAGTGTAACATAGCCCCCCCACAAAAGAAAAAAAAAATGTTCAAGATGCCCTCTCCATTTATGACATACATCAACCTAGAAATCTAAACAAAGTAAATCTTTGATCCACTTTTAGCAAGAATTCCTTGTTTTTTCTTCAACCCTTCTCTTTTCTTCTTCAATGTATCTAACATGGTGATGCTACCAAAACAATGCCAACAAAAGAGGGAATGAAAAGGATATACCACCAAACCATAAATATTGAAAATAATACATCACTTTCAAAAGAAAGGTCATCGATAATATTGACCCGGACTAAATCCATGTCGAACATAGCCATTTCATATTTATTTGAGATAATTAAAAAACAATCCTATTTCAGGAGAAAGTATTGTCATTGACATTGACATATGCCCAAATCAGATAGACAGTAAACCTAAGTAAGCCTGTCTTCTATAAAGATATAAAATTTTTGTTAGATGCTTTAAAGTAACGTTCCAAGAAAATCCCTATCACACCTTCATGGCCAGTGCTTCAGTTGCAAACTCAACATGTGCAAAACCCCTAAGCGAGCCATCATCTCTCTTAGCCAGACGAACATGGACCACTTCCCCAACATCTTCAAAAAACTGATAGCTGTGAAAAACATAGCAAAGATTTAATAAGCATAAATGTAGCCCAAAATTCAAGCATTATCAAATTTGCAAAAAGAATGCTATTAGTCATAAGCAGTGTTACATACATGCTGTCCATGTCAATCGAAAAAGCAAGATTTCCTACAAAGAGTGTCCTGGTACCAGGGGTTGCTGGGGTATTTGGCATCTTTTGCGTATTTGGTGTGAAAGACTACATAAGTTACAAACCCATGTTAATATCAAACTAACAAAGCGAGAAGAGTAGGTCAGTTAACATGGAGCCAGGTTCAATAATGAGCAGTAAAAAATAAATTTACTTTAAAGCTTGTGTACCTTTCCTTTCTGGACTAGTGTTTTCTTTGGCACTGGTGTTTCTTCCAAATCTTCCATTTCCTCATCACCATCTTCCTCTTGTTTGGATACCTAAGGTAAAAAGAATCAACTTTTTAATTGCAATTAAAACGATGCTGAACATAGTAAACCAATCGGTTACTATTTTCACATCAAGCATAAAAATTAATATCGCCTTAATGCTTTACTTTGAAATTGCAATTAAAAAGATGCTTGATGTCATAAAGCAATCAGTTTTTATTTTCAGTTCATCAGGCCAAAAAAAAAAACTAATTTCACCTTAACGTTCTGTTGTTTTGTTTTTGGCTCATCATCACTGCTATCTTTCTTCATGATTTTGGCAGTCTGTTGCTTCTTAGCCAGCTACAAAACCCACACCAATGACTACTAGCACTGGAAACTTGTTTCTAAACCCATAACTTTCATTGTTGCTTAGATTAGAGCTAATTATACATCAATTATCATTACGATATGCAAAGAAGACAAAAGAACATCATATATTGAGCAAAATATATAGGTGATTGAACCACTATATAATTGAAGCTAACATTTTTTCTGAAAAGAAAAAACAGAGGAACAAGAAAAGGTATTTACATTAATTACGTCTTCCACACATTATACGTTGAACATCCTCCTCCATAAAAGGAGACAAGACCTACAATAGATGGTTGAACCACTTTTATGTTGATTGATGTTTCCAGGACAGCAAAATACATTCTATATGCAAATAACAGGAAGAATATCTTCTCACATAAGAGATAGACAGAGTATGTCTTTATTCAGAAGGAAATTATGTTTATATTCTTTCCCCCTTCATTGCCTTCTTTTTTCTAAACTTTTGAAGGAAAATTAACTTAACTTTTGACTTTATTCAGACCTTTTTGTCTTTTCTAAACTTTGTTTTTATTCAGAGTTCAGACCTTTCTGTCTTTTCTAAACTTTGGCTATATGCAAGCTTTTAAACTTTGCCCTTATTGCTCTTTCCATATAATTTTTTGCCTTGGAAAATGGAAAAAAGTGCATAAAAATACCTAAAAACATTGTGCACGAGGCTCCTGAGTCCTTATCTTCTATTTATCATTTCCGCATAACAAATCTCGAGTTCTGGTTCAAGTTTTTGGTCGGGTCGGTATTCAATGAACTGGAACTTTCTTACCACACCCTATGATTTGATAAGGTTCAACTTCAACATGACCTTCGACATTAATGCTATTCTTCACAAAATCATGGATTTTGTTTGGCAACCGAAAATGGGCCATTTCTGCTACCATCTACAATAGTCTAGTAATCTACCAATGCATGTCCTCAAAACAGCACTTTGCTTTTGCCACGCACAGAGGCTAACTAAAATTTTAAAATCTCTCCTTGCTTTGAATATACAGTTCACAGCGGCATTCCACTGAAAGTTTCTGCCACAAAATTATGGGCAGCATACAACACCACTGCAACTACTTGAAAATTATCTGGTTTTGTAAGAAGTAAACCTTCAAACAATAGGCATTTTCGATGAGTTGAAATGGTTGCAAAAATATTGACACTTGATCCTTGGTGCATCCACCAGCAGGTCAGCAACACTTAAAAAGTCTTGTGCCAAATGCTCAAGCAACGCTGTGTTCTTCCTCGTCTTCTATTAGGTACTGAACAGTCTGTCAGGCATTGTGAATATCATTTCCATCTTCTATCTTTAAAAAGTGCATCTATCTTTCATGTGGTGCTTCCCTTGAAACACAAACTTTGTTTGCAACTCCACAGTTTTGTGTGGTGCATGTCTTTCATGGCCGTGTATGATTGGTCATCCTTGACTGGATCTGTTGCAGATTTCTGTTACAGCACTCATAGACAATGTTTTTGAGATCTGCTTCATTTTTGCAAAGATCTTGAATGGTAGGCAAAATCCTCGATGACTTCTGTAGACTTTGACTTCAAAACAAATTAGGAATGATTATCTGCAACTCATACTAAGTACACATCTTGAAATGGTTTTCAATTATTTTATTCTTTGCTCTTGGCTAGAACATGTGTCTGTGAGTGACAGGATCTCCAAGCTCCCTCTGGCTTTTGGACTTCTATACCAGCTTATCAATAAGGACATTCTGAATAGTATTGGAAATAGCCTAGGGGAGTTCATCAAGGAGGGACCAACTACTAAGGAGCAAAAGCATGTTATATGTACCCGGATATGTGTTGCTATAAATATTTCAAAACCTTTTCCACAATGCATTAAGAATAAATCTGAATCAAGAGAAAGGGATATACAATTGGATTATAAAAACATTGCATTTAGATCCAAGTGTGAGTATCATGTACCCCGACAGACATGACCTCAGGAGTTTTGGACATGATATATCCAAGTGTGAGTGCATCATGTACCCCGACAGACACTTTCAAGTTCAAATCCTGGAAAAAATTGGCTGGATAAGCGATTGACGTATGCATCATTGTCAAAATGTTAAAGTCTTAATCAGGTAAACTACTCCATCCAAGTCTGGGTTCATCATGTACCCCTACATAGTACATACATGTTCAGGTTCAAATCCTGGAAGAATTTGGCCGGAAAAGTGATTTTAACAAATGGCTAGAACATCTATAAAAAATTTGCCTTAAAAAAATGGAGCAAACAAGAATCACAAATACAAACAAAAATTATGGAATGATGATGCACCAAAGAGAAAATTAAACTTTTTCATTACAAATATTTAAATAAAACAGTACATGATGATAACGAATCAAAGCATTCTACTTGTAAAAGCAGGTTTACTACCCATTGAAAATGATGCCTTAAAACATTATTTATTGTAAAAACACAAACTATCAAATCTAAGACGAGAGACTCGCTATAATAACCAAACAATCAAGTCTAACTCTACTGCCTCTAAAAAGAGGCTGGAAAATCAATTCAAACAAATAGCTTTGGAATATTTATAAACAAAATTGCCTTAAAGGAATGGGACAAACAAGAATCACACATTAAAAACAAAATCATTAATAACTTAAAGAATAATGACACACCAAAAGAGAAAAAGAAAAAAACTTTATAATTACAAATTTTAATTTTAAAAAGAAAACAGTATATGATGATAACCAATCAAAACTGGGAAAACATATAACTGAGTTTAACATTTACAGGAACTACTTTGCAACTAAATAATTACAGCTGAATCAGTTTCACGGGCCAATTTGAACTAAAGGGTAGTAAAAGTCATCATTATTGTCATCATCATCAATTCTGGTCTTGTACGAAATTAAAAATACTTATCATTTATCCAGGGATTGCGGCATGTAATTTTACCTTAGGTTCATCATCGGTCTCTTCTGAGCTTTCTTCCTCCTCACTGCTGCTCTCTTTCTTCACTTTACTTCCAGATTGATGGAATTTAATTACCTGGAAATAATACCGGGTTACCACTACCATCCTGATATTGTAAGAAAGCAAAAGCGTAATGACTCATTCAAGAGGTTGTGACCTGTAGTTTTACCTTTACACCTTGCTTGGTCTTAGGCTCATCATCACTCTCTTCTGAGCTTTCTTCCTCCTCACTGCTGCTCTCTTTCTTTGCAATTTTCCCAGGTTGGAGGTTCTTTACCTGAAAAATAGTGTGATACCACCATCATTCCTGTTTTGTAGAAAGTAGGGGTGTTTATCATTCATCCAGGGGTTGTACACTGTAGTAATACCTTCAAGCCTTGTTTGCCCTTTCGTGTATCGTCACTCTCTTCTGAGCTTTCTTCCTCCTCACTGCTGCTCTCTTTATTTACGTTCTTTGCAGGTTGTTGCATTTTAGTTACCTGAAAATAATAATGCATTACAACCATGATTATGGTCTTGTAAGAAAGCAAGACGTTTGTGTCAATTGTCCAAAGGCTGGCGACATGTAATTTTACCTTCATGGCTTTCTTGGCCTTAGTATCAGCATCACTGTCTTCTGAGCTTTCTTCCTCCTCACTGCTGCTCTCTTTCTTCAAACTTTTTACAGGTTCTTGGACTTTAGTTACCTGAAAATGATTCGCATTACCACTTTAACTCTGATCTCATAAGAGAGCAAAAATGTTTGTCATTCACCCAAGGGGTTATGGTATATTGACAATAGGAGATGCTCATAATATATTAATGCAGATTTTAATCACCCTCATCACAATGCAGTCTATAATTCTTGTATTATAAGAAAGCAAAATATTTCACCATTCATCAACAGGATTGTGTCATGTAGGTTTACCTTCATCACTTGCTTGGCCCTGGGCACATCATCACTCTCTTCTGAGCTTTCTTCCTCCTCACTGCTGCTCTCCTTCTTCACAGTTTTTTCAGGCTGTTGGATTTTAGTTACCTGAAAACGATTATGGTTATCACTTTAATTGTGGCTTTGTAATTGAAGAAAACTACTTATCATTTGTCCAAGGGGTTGTGGCATGTAATTTTTACCTTCATCGTTTTTTTCTTATGTTTCCTTCCTCAAATGCAAATAAGTTTAGTATTCTTGCTGAAACCCCTGAGGAGGGAGAATTTGTAGAGAAGGATCAAGAGAGATAGGGGAAAATTCCCAGAAGGATGCCCTAGGGGGAGAAGATGAAAAATTGAAAGAACAGGAAGACAAGGTGGAGCAGTAGCCAAAAGTAATGGAGGAGGTGACTAAAATTTTGGAAACCCCAATTTCTAGGGGAACAAAGCCACAAGAGTCTAAAGCAAAATCTCAGCCAGAGAATGCTCCTAGCCAAGTTAAGGAAAATGTTGATTATGTTCCTTGCCCTCTTTCAGTGGCATATTCCTATGTTGAAATTTCGTTCCACTTTAATACCTCTTCTACTTAGTTATTGTAGTGTGTGCACGAGTTAATAATCCCACATTGACCCGGTTGTGGAACCTGAGTGATTTATGAGCCCCAACACTTGCCAAACTCTTTGCCAATGGAGTAGCAGGCTTAAAGGTGGAAGCCCTTGTTCCCGCTTATATGGGACTCCTCACCCCTATTAACATCGAGTTGCGGCATGTGTGTGGGGGGTAGTTGGCCCTCTTGCTTTCTAACCGGTTTATGTGATGCTGTTAACATACAAGTTGTTTATTTCCAGTGGCATATTCCTGTTTATTTCCAGTGGTATATTCCTATGTTTGGAATTTCGTTCCACTTTAATACCTCTTCTTGCTCTTTGTATGAGTCAAAAAAGTTTGCTCAAAACAAACCCTTGACCTCTAAACAAGATGATATTTCAGTGAGACTTATTAGGAATACTAGAAAAACAGCAAATGTAGGGGTTGAAGCCAAACTAGGTAGACCAACTAATAATGAGCTTAGAAACAAAGAAGCAATGAGATAAATTGCACTTGGAACACAAACAATTTTGAATTTGAGTGGAAGGAAGACTTCCACAAGGGGTAAAAAATGAAAATCATCTCCTAGAATATAAGGGGCATGAATGCCCCTTCAAAACAAAGGATGGTTGTTCATTATCAAAGAAATATAGTGAGATTATTACTTGTGAATATATGGGTAGGGTTCATATTAAGCGGTGCAACAGATATAGTCTCGACAGCAGGATACTATTTTGTGGTAGGGTTATTGTTCTGTGGTAGGGTTCATGTTGAGTGGTGTGGCAGTGGGATACTATACTGTTTCACTATACTGTTTCGTAGTAGGGTTCCTATTGAGCGGTGTGACGGCTATGGTCTCAACAGCAGTTGCAAGTGGGTGTGGTGTTAGCATGGCCCATGCAGCATTTTGCGGGATACTGTTCTATGGTAGGGTTCCTGTTCTGTGGTAGGGTTACTATTATGTCGTAGGGTTCCTGTTGAGCGGTGTAGCGGCTACAGTCTCGACACCGGGATACTGTTCTGTGCTAGGGTTACTGTTTATGGTAGGGTTCCTATTGAGCGGTGTGGCAGCAGGATATTGTTTTGTGGTAAGGTTACTATTCTGTAGTAGGTTCCTTTTGAGCAATGCAGCAGCTACGGTCATTGCAGCCTTGGAGGAGGTTAATATAGTGCATATCTATTGAGAGGGCAACCAAGCGGCGGATTGGTTGGCCAATAAAGGTGTAGACAGTCCTGAACCAATTCTATGGAGGGATGATTTTCCTAGTGAGTTGAGGAGTATAGTTGAGAGGGAGTTGTAAGCTTAATATAGACCGAATTATGATTAAATTATCCATCAAAGGTTGCAAGCTTTATTCACCTCTTGTAGTAATAGGAAGTGAAGCATTTCAGTTTTTTTCCATATAAGAGGTTTATGTGACTTCTTGTCTTGTTCTACTGCTACACTTCTCTAATTCTTCATTGTTTGATTTAATATAGAGGAGTGGTATTGTAAAAATGGGTTGGGGCCCTTTCAACAACCCCTTCTTTTCACCCTCATCAAAAAATAAAGAAATTGTTGTAATACCACGATGTGGTCATGATGTAATACAAGTCAATCCCATATAACCAATTAAAAAAGAATTAAGACAATTTTTTGTCCAAGGCCATGTGGAGTAATGATAGGGGGTGCATTCATAAGGGCATGCTCTAGGTAAACTCCAGTATTCACAAAAATACCCCATCGCAAAATGACTCAGATAAAAAAAATTCAAGGCGGAGTGGAGTAATGGACAATGAGGTGCGTTTGAAAGAGCGTGATCTAGGTAAATCCCTGCACTGTGATAAGGCAGCCTACACCTATGACCATCCTTGCAATAATGCGGCACGTGATAATACAGTTATGCTGTAATATTGGAAGAGCCACGTTTCAACCTCTAATTTACCCGTCACCACTATATAGATGGGTAAGTTGGGGAGTTGAAACATAGCTCCTCCAATCAAAATGTGTGTGTACATACCCAAATTCTTAAGTTGGGGAGTTGAAACATAGCTCCTCCATTCAAACTGTGTGTGTACATACCCCAATGGGTTTGGGACAAACAGTAGTTTCAAACTGTGAGCAAAGGTTTCAATCCCATGGGTGCACCTTAAAAATAGTCCAAGGCATTGTGGAGCAACAGTAAATGGGTTGCAATCATACTAACGTGATCCATCTTCAAACCCCTGCATTGTGATCAACACTTCTGAGATAAGGCAGTCTATGATAATACAATTTGTTATAAAACCACAAGAATGTGGTTCAGTAAAATAGACATAATATGGATGGGAATCATTTCAACCCAAATGAAGCAAAAAGAACAAAAACACCATTTCTAGGAACCATAAAAAACATTTTGTTTAGCATTTTAACAATGTTTTTCTATATCAAAGAGCATGAACTCAAAGTGGTTAAGAACATGGAATCCCATTGTAGAGATCCACGTTCAAATCTTGCTAGGCGATATATGCAAAATTACCAGTTGAAATACCGCTAAATGGTTTGTTGAAATACCACAGTAATACAGCCATAATGTAATACAGATGGGACCCATTTCAATCCCATATAACAAATTTAAAACCAAACAAAAGGCAATGTTTATATATACAAAAGCCCAAATAACAAATCAAATTACACACAAAGTAAATAACTTGATGCCTTTTTCATCCAAAATAAACCCAATGTTAAAGCTGCTCTTAATCAACACAGGAATTCTGATCTCACAGGAAAATCAGGTTTTCTGGACACCCTAAAGTGCACAACCCCAGCATCACCGCCCCTCCCCCATAAATCTATTGGACTAATTTAACAACACAAAAAAGATTGTACAGTGTTCATGAATGAATTATAAAATAAAATATAAAATACCTTTGCTCTCAGTTTTTGGGGTGCAGGCTCTTTGTCACTCTCCTCGGAAGTTTCCTCTTCACTGCTACTGCTCACTTGCTTGGCAGCAGCTTTCTGAAATCAACAATATATATATATATATATATATATATATATATATATATATATATATATATTATGGAAAAATCCCAAATTAAAAATAGCACTGACAATATATATTATGAAAAAACCCAAGTTTCCTCTTCACTGCTACTGCTCACTTGCTTAGCAGCAGCTTCTGAAATCGAATATATATATATATATATATATATATATATATATATATATATATATATATATATATATATATATATATATATTATTATGAAAGAACCCCAAATTAAAAATAGCACTTGCCATCAAATGGCACTAGCTCATCTGGTTAGATTCCTCAAATTGAAGGAGGAGACACAGGTTTGAATCTTGCCAAGTGATGCATGGATAATATCCAAGCTGTTGTAATACCACTAGGTGTTGATGATCTAAAAGGTGTGGGGCCCATTCCAATCCCAAATAACCAATTGAAAAAAGGGAAAAAAAATAGAACTGACCATTGGCATTAGATATTCATTAAAGAAATCTGATATTTGAAGAGTTCAAATTGTTCTCAATGTTAACAATAAACTTCAATTGGAAAATCAAGAAAACAAGTGTATTTTGTGCATCATTAATGTACAAAAACAAGGACGTTGGAGGGTCCGGCCCGTTGGTCAAAGTGCTCCCTTGGGAGGGTGGAGACCACGGTTTGAATCCCTCAGGCCTCGTAGAACCGGAGGGCGTGTCGCGCCAGCACTGTCGGCTACGTTAAAAAGTTTACCCAGCACAACTGGAGGTTATAGTGGCAGCAAGGAGCAGGATTCAAACCCACGAAGAGGCGATGAAAAATGTTACAAGTTACCAATTCTTCTAGCATACGCAAAAAAAGATAGTACAAAAACAAGGGAAAAAAACAGATAATCCCAAAAGGCATTGCCCTCACAAAACAAATACACGTAATTTCCTGGATTAGGATGCATTACAGAATATCTAAAGCAAAAAGCAGCAAGGGGCAGCTACGAATCATGTCCTTGGCCTGTAAAAAGTCCTAGCAAGGAATTCAGATATAGGTATTTGCATGATTCATTGATTATTTTAGATTGTCTAGTCCCACTATTTGATATATTGTTAGATGATAAACTGCCATAAAATTTATATTGTTTTTTTATCTTTCTGTGCAATTTTTTCCTCTGCTGTCCCCTGATAATGGGGGTTAGCCATGCTGGAAACTTGTCCATCAGTTTCCCCATCCCCTGCTCAAGGATACTTTGCAGAACCTTGCAAACCAAATGAAACATTCTAAAGAATTCTATACAATTAGAAAAGGTATTTAGGGAATGCAAGTTGTTCTCACATCATTAGATTAAATAATGATTACAGAAGCAAGAAAAGAGAATTATATTTTGCATGCCATTAATAGAAAGAATAGTATGAACTGAATTCATACCAACTTAGCATCATCAGTGCAAGTACAACAAACCAAATGGAATGTTTATTACCTTTTCGGCAATGTTTTCCTCCTCAGAATCTTCACTGTCAGATTCTTCAGAACTGCTATCTTCCTTCCTTGGAGGAACCTTGACAGGCACATTCTGCACAATGAAATTAAAACAGTGGCATGAAATTCTAGGCATCAAGGAAATGTAATGGAACAAGCACCAATGCCTAGCAATAAACTTATGGCAAAGCAAACGTTCTGAACTTTGTGATTTTTTGTTTGATTAGCCTTAGCTACAGGAACCTTTAATACAAATAGCAAAGCATATAACCAAGACAGAAAATAATTTAGAAACTTCACGATATTTAGTCCCACTATTTGCTTATATTTATTTTGCATTTCTAATATATTGTTAGATGATAAACTACCATAAAACTTGTATTGTTTTTTTATCTTTCTATGCAACTTTTTCCTCTGCTGTCCCCTGATAATGGGGGTTACCCATGCTAGAAACTTATCCATCAGTCTACCCATCCCCTACTCAAGGATACTTTGCAGAACCTTGCAAACAAAATGAAGCATTCTAAAGCATTCTATACAATTAGAAAAGGTATTTAGGGAATGCAAGTTGTTCTCATATCATTAGATTAAATAATGATTACAGAAGCAAGAGAAGAGAATTATATTTTGCAAGTCATTAATAGAAAGAATAATATGAACTGAATTAATACCAACTGAGCATCATCAGTGCAAGTACAACAAACCAAATGGAATGTTTATTACCTTTTCGGCAATGTTTTCCTCCTCAGACTCTTCACTGTCAGATTCTTCAGAACTGCTAACTTCCTTCCTTGGAGGAACCTTGACAGGCACATTCTGCACAATGAAATTAAAACAGTGGCATGAAATTCTAGGCATCAAGGAAACGGAAAAAGCACCACTGCATAGCAATAAACTTATGGCAAAGCATACCACTTGTTGCATATACCTTTGAACGTCCTGAACTTTGTGATTTTTTGTTTGATTAAGTAACCTTAGCTACAGGAACCTTTAATACAAATAGCAAAGCATATAACCAAGACAGAGTAATTTAGAAATTTCAAGATATTTAGTCCCACTAGTTGCTTATATTTGTTTTGCATTTCTAATATATTGTTAGATGATAAACTGCCATAAAAATTATATTGTTGTTTTATCTTTCTGTGCAACTTTTTCTTCTGCTGTGCCCTGATAAAGGGGGTTAGCCATGCTGGAAACTTGTCCATCAGTTTACCCATCCTTTGCTCAAGGATACTTTGCAGAACCTTGCAAACCAAATGAAGCATTCTATACAATTACAACAGGTATTTAGGGAATGCAAGTTGTTCTCACATCATTAGATTAAATGATGATTAAAGAAGCAAGAGAAGAGAATTATATTTTGCATATCATTGATAGAAAGGATAATATGAACTGCATTAATACCAACTTAGCATCATCAGTGCAAGTACAACAAACCAAATGGAATATTTATTACCTTTTCGGCAATGTTTTCCTCCTCAGACTCTTCACTGTCAGATTCTTCAGAACTGCTGTCATCCTTCCTTGGAGGAACCTTGACAGGCACATTCTGCACAATGAAACTAAAACAGTGGCATGAAATTCTAGGCATCAAGGAAATGTAATGGAAAAAGCACCAATGCCTAGCAATAAACTTATGGCAAAGCAAACCACTTGTTGCATATACCTCTGAACGAGCTGAACTTTGACCTTAGATACAGGAACCTTTAATACAAATAGCAAAGCATATAACCAAGACAGAAAGTAATTTAAAAATTTCAGGATATATAGTCCCACTATTTGCTTATATTTATATTGCATTTCTAATATATTGATGATAAACTGCCATAAAATTTATATTGTTTTTTTATCTTTCTGTGCAATTTTTTCCTCTGCTGTCCCCTGATGATGGGGGTTAGCCATGCGGGAAACTTGTCCATCAGTCTCCCCATCCCCTGCTCAAGGATACTTTGCAGAACCTTGCAAACCACATGAAGCGTTCTAAAGAATTCTATATAATTAGAACAGGTATTTAGGGAATGCAAGTTGTTCTCATATCATTAGATTAAATGATGAATGCAGAAGCAAGAGAAGAATATTATATTTTGCATGTCATTAATAGAAAGAAAACTGAATTAGTACCAACTTAGCATCATCAGTGCAAGTACAACAAACCAAATGGAATGTTTATTACCTTTTCGGCAATGTTTTCCACCTCAGACTCTTCACTGTCAGATTCTTCAGAACTGCTATCTTCCTTCCTTGGAGGAACCTGGACAGGCACATTCTGCACAATGAAATTAAAACAGTGGCATGAAATTCTACGCATCAAGGAAATGTAATGGAAAAAGCACCAATGCCTAGCAATAAACTTATGGCAAAGCAAACCACTTGTTGCATATACCTTTGAACGTCCTGAACTTTGTGATTTTTTGTTTGATTAACCTTAGCTACAGGAACCTTTAATACAAATAGCAAAGCATATAACCAAGACAGAAAGTAATTTAGAAATTTCAGGATATTTAGTCCCACTGTTTGCTTATATTTATTTTGCATTTCTAATATATTGTTAGATGATAAACTGCCATAAAAATTATATTGTTTTTTTATCTTTCTGTACAACTTTTTCCTCTACTGTCCCCTGATGATGGGGGTTAGCCATGCTGGAAACTTGTCCATCAGTCTCCCCAACCCCTGCTCAAGGATACTTTGCAGAACCTTGCAAACCAAACGAAGCATTCTAAAGCATTCTATACAATTAGAACAGGTATTTAGGGAATGCAAGTTGTTCTCACATCATTATATTAAATGATGATTACAGAAGCAAGAGAAGAGAATTACATTTTGCATGTCATTAATAGAAAGAATAATATGAACTGAATTAGTACCAACTTAGCATCATCAGTGCAAGTATAACAAACCAAATGGAATGTTTATTACCTTTTCGGCAAGGTTTTCCTCCTCAGACTCTTCACTGTCAGATTCTTCAGAACTGCTATCTTCCTTCCTTGGAGGAACCTTGACAGGCACATTCTGCACAATGAAATTAAAACAGTGACATGAAATTCTAGGCATCAAGGAAATGTAATGGAAAACGCACCAATGCCTAGAAAAACACTTATGGCAAAGCAAACCACATGTTGCATATACCTTTGGACGGGCTGAACTTTGTGATTTTTTGTTTGATTGAGTAACCTTAGCTACAGGAACCTTTAATACAAATAGCAAAGCATATATTATATAACCAAGACAGAAAGTAATTTAGAAATCTCAGGATATTTAGTCCCACTATTTGCTTATATTTATTTTGCATTTCTAATATACAGTTAGATGATAAACTGCCATAAAATTTATATTGTTTTTTAGTCTTTCTGTTCAACTTTTTCCTCTGCTGTTCCCTGATGATGGGGGTTAGCCATGCTGGAAACTTGTCCATCAGTTTCACCATCCCCTGCTCAAGGATACTTTGCAGACCCTTGCAAACCAAATGAAGCATTCTAAAGCAATCTATACAATTAGAACAGGTATTTAGGGAATGCAAGTTGTTCTCACATCATTAGATTAAATGATTTACATAAGCAAGAGAAGAGAATTATATTTTGCATGCCATTAATAGAAAGAATACTATGAACTAAATTAATAGCAACTTAGCATCATCAGTGCAAGTATAACAAACCAAATGGAATGTTTATTACCTTTTTGGCAATGTTTTCCTCCTCAGACTCTTCACTGTCAGATTCTTCAGAACTGCTATCTTCCTTCCTTGGAGGAACCTTGACAGGCACATTCTGCACAATGAAATGAAAACAGTGGCATGAAATTCTACGCATCAAGGAAATGTAATGGAAAAAAGCACCAATGCATAGCAATAAACTTATGGCAAAGCAAACCACTTGTTGCATACACCTTTGAACATCCTGAACTTTGTGATTTTTTGTTTGATTAACCTTAGCTACATGAACCTTTAATACAAATAGCAAAGCATATAACCAAGACAGAAAGTAATTTAGAAATTTCAGGATATTTAGTCCCACTATTTGCTTAAATATATTTTGCATTTCTAATATATTGTTAGATGATAAACTGACATAAAATTTATATTGTTTTTTTTATCTTTCTGTATAACTTTTTCCTCTGCTGTCCCCTGATGATGGGGATTAGCTGTGCTGGAAACTTGTCCATCAGTTTCCCCATCCCCTGCTCAAGGATACTTTGCAGAACCTTGCAAACCAAATTAAGCAATCTAAAGCATTCTATACAATTAGAACAGGTATTTAGGGAATGCAAGTTGTTCTCACATCATTAGATTAAATGATGATTAAAGAAGCAAGAGAAGAGAATTATATTTTGCATGTCATAGTAGAAAGAATAATATAAACTGAATTAATACCAACTTAGCATCATCAGTGCAAGTACAACAAACCAAATGGAATGTTTATTACCTTTTCGGCAATGTTTTCCTCCTCAGACTCGTCACTGTCAGATTCTTCAGAACTGCTATCTTCCTTCCTTGGAGGAACCTTGACAGGCACATTCTTCACAATGAAATTAAAACAGTGGCATGAAATTCTCGACATCAAGGAAATGTAATGGAAAAAGCACCAATGCCTAGCAATAAACTTATGGCAAAGCAAACCACTTGTTGCATATACCTTTGAACATGCTGAACTTTGTGACTTTTTGTTTGATTGAGTAACCTTAGCTACAGGAACCTTTAATACAAATAACAAAGCATATATCCAAGACACAAAGTAATTTAAAAATTTCAGGATATAGAGCTTATCAATATTATTAATCTGACTAATGCTTTGAAACAATGAACTAAAGCCTACTCTTAAACTTATGAAAAGGAAGCGAGTTACTATACTAATAACTTTACTAATATAATGTTTATATCTTATGCTGAAGAATGCTATATAGTACCTCTATTTTTAGCCTCTTGGGAAGAGGTTCGTCATCATTTTCATCAGAGGTTTCTTCTTCACTGCTACTTTCTTGTTTTGCATCACGTCTAACTATGGGTTTGGCAGGATGTTTCTGAAATTCATCCCAAAAGAAACATCAATTTTTTTTCTTACAAAATCAACAAACTTTTCATCTTGATATTGGAATTGTTAGGTAAAAACATGCTCAAATTCTTATCATATAGTAGCAATAAACAATATTTTCAAAAGATTAAAACAATATCAAGTAACTTCGAGCAAACACAAATAAATGTATTTTTTGGCTACCTAAACTGACTGTTCTTAAAGAGATGAACAACAGGGAGGAGTTCATAAAGGTGAGGAAGAAACTCAGCAACAAAAAGGAATAAGAACCAAGAAGCCTTATGGATGATGAATCTACTTACATTACTGTAATTCTTAATATCTTATGCACTGGCATTTTTCCCATTGTTTGAATTCATGCATGCATATCATGTTTGCTTATTTTAGGAAACATCATATATAACATATTCATGGAAACCCCAAAACAAAACAAAAAAGAAAGTAATGCTAGCTGGCAAATATGAATTACATCAAAGAAAACAGATTAACTTGTTAATGTGTATACTTTTTGTGTTAGTAAGCTTCTAACAATATCTAGAGGAAATCTAGAATTTTGAAATTTGACAGCATACTTTCACAAAAGCTAAGATAGAATGTTTGAAACATTCTAATCTCAAATTCCTAAATTATTTGATTATTTAAAGAATGCAAGTTGTTATCCAATTGTAAGAATAAAACATCAGTTATACAAATAAGGAGGCAAAACTATATTTCACATGTCATTAATTTGGATAAGATAATTCTATTAATGTCCATGGATGAACAAAGTAAGCCAATGGGACTTGCTGAAAAGAGTAGTTATTATGTACTATACCAAAGAGTACTACGAAAATAAGCTAAGCCAGAGTAGAAAGACTACAGTAAACTACAATCAAGTTCAATGATGCTAAAAGCAATATTAGATGGAAACAGATACAAATAATAATACGGATATTGTATCAAATCTGAATGCAGCAAATTTTCAAGACCCCCTAATATCGATATGGATGGAACAGTTATGATAAAAAGCATGTACAATTTATATATCAAAAGGAAACATAGAACACAAAAATGTTTACACCAATATAAGTTATAAATAAGATATTTTTATTTAGTAACAAAAGGATTGTCCTTGTTTCTTATATTTAAAATTTATTTAGTAAAATGTGTATTCTTCTTTTAGTCTCATGTTGCCAACACAAATCTAGATGTGCCTAGGCCATATTTGGATGTGGTTTTAAATATGGGGACCAAATAGAGCATATTTTTGGATAAATTTGGATACGGTGCTCTTGTATTCAAATATGTTTAGATACAATATCTGAGAAGTATAGCATCCAATATTGATAGTAGGTATGAATATCTAGGTAGGAGAAGTGTCAGATATGATAACTCTGGCTAAAAGTAATAAAGAAGAGGAGAGAGCCACAAGCATGGTATAAGAGAGAAAGAGCTCAAGTGGATCCAAGCGCCAACCCTAGTCTATCGTAGGATGTAAAGTATAAACAGAATCACCATCCATCCCAAAAGGGCCAAAACAGGATCTAATGATGCTCCCAAGAGAATTGTCATGACTAAGGATGCCGAATTGGATAATTTGGGAGGGCATAGAATCCGAACCCTCAAGACTTTCCTAGCCTCCATGTTCAAGGAACCAATAGAAGAACATAAGAAACTGGTGAGCTGTGTTAGTAATTAGTATGCAACTGCTGGGTACATGAGGGATGACCAAAACCCAGCACTACGAAATGCAGTCCTGTACAACCGCATGCAAGAAGAATGAACCAAAGCCTTAGTAATCACTCTCATATGCAGGCAAGGACCCACAACCCGTCTCTGGACAGCTGTAGCTTCACATGAACACTTGGTCCTCTCATTCGCAGAGATAGGGTGAAAGAATAAGGCAATAAAAGAAAAATGATAAATATAAACAAAGTTAATAACACCTTAGTATCATCAGATGGCATTTGCTGAACCGGTTATATTGCTCATTTTCAAGAAGGAGATCCAGGTTCGAATCTTGCCAAGCGATACATGCATAATTGCCAAATTGTTATAATACCACTATGTGGTCATGATATGATACAGATGGGGCCCTTACAATCCCATATAACCAATTAAAAAAATAACACCTTAGTGTCATCCTCATAAATATAACAAACTGAATAGAAGATTATCTTACCTTTTGAGATCCGTCTCCCTCCTCCGATTCTTCACTGTCAGATTCTTCAGAACTGCTTTCCTCTTTCCTTGAAGGAATTTTGACTGGCAAATTCTGCTCATCAGGATATAAACATTGTCATGAAATCCTAAGCATCAACAAAATACAAATGAAAAAAATGATGACCAGAAACTTGTGTAGCTACAGGAACTTATACAAATAATAAATTATGTGAACAGAGACAAATTAAATTCCTACTTTCTGTGTATAGACCATATCAAGAGTATTAATATGAATCAATACTAAGATACAATGGACTAAGCCCTAATCTACACATATAAAAAAAATCTGTGTAACCGTGCACACTTTCTCATGCATGAAAAAATACCATTAAATTTAGATCAAAAATCTTAACAATTAGCATCATCCTCACAAGCATAACAAACCAAATGAAATGTTTTCCTACTTTCTGAGCAATGTTTTCTTCCTCAGATTCTTCACTGCTAGATTCTTCAGAATTGCCATCCTCCTTGCGTGGAGGAGCTTTGACCTGCACATTCTGCACATCGGAATTAAAACAGTGTTATGAAATTCTTAGCATCAACGAAATATAATTGGAAAAATAAAAAGGATGACAAGAAACTGACTTATGGCGGTGCAAACCACTTGTTGCATATACCTTTGGAGTAAATGGGCCTATTAATGTTTTGGCCTTAGTGGAGTAGCCTTAGCTACAGGAATTTGTAATACAAATAATAAAGCGTGTGAACAGAAAGAAATTAACTTTCTAATTTCTTTATACAGAGGCTATCAATAATATTAGTCTGATTAATGCTAAGATGCAATGAACACCTCTTGATACAAATATGAAAAGAATCCCTGTTACCACACACCTTACCTCATACACACAACTTTACCATTAAGTTTAAATTTAAAACTGACTTTGTGGTGTTCATATGCATGAGACAAATAATATTATAAGTACCGCCACTTTCAACTTTTGGGGTGCAGGCTCCTCATCACTCTCATCAGAAATTTCTTCTTCACTGCTACTTTCTCCTTTCTCCTTAAGTTTACCTATGGGTTTGGCAGGAGGTTTCGAGGGAAAAGAAACCAACATATCTTCCATCTTAAAGTTGGAATTGTTGGGGAAAATTTTGCAAATTCTAGTCACATTGTAGCAATAAACACTATTTCCAAAATAAAAGTCATCTAGCAACCTTCATAAAACACCAGTAACAGCAAAGAAAATAGTCAATCTCCTTTAATTAATATCATGAATTTCATAGAGAGCAAGCGTGAGCAGGGAGAGCATGTCAGCAAGGAGCAAGCCTCACCTTCAGAGCTGTTGCCCTAAATATTTGGAGAAATTCAAAGAATAAAGGATTCTCATAAAACAATATTGGGTAGCAAGGGGAAAAAAACATATATTTATGGAAGTAAGGATACCCTTGTTGGGAGAAGTGAGTTTTTGCAAATCAAGAACAGAAGATCCCTATCCAAGTGGCAAATGTTTCATCAAAACTGATTACTTAGGATGGAATGATCTAACTGTTGGTTACGAATCTGCCATGAGGAAAGGATTTTTGGTTAATGCGCCCAGATTCGCCCACCAGCATGAAAGGCCGGAAGGAAGAGATGCCTTCCGAGCCAATCTCCGGAGAAGGCCGGCTCCTTTTTGGGGGGGTTGATTTAAGCTAAAGGGAACAGGAAAGAAATAAAGGAACGGAAAGAGACAAATGTACAGAAAGAGATACAAATATGTCCAAAGGTTGGTGGGGGGAACTAACAGTACGGGAACACACCAATCACCGCTACTTACTGCATACAAACACAGAGCATGACAAGGAACTGCAAAACCTAGGCGTACTTCCGATACACCAGCAGCGTATGCACAGCTTCAATAGCTCCCTAGCAAACATTCCCTACAAGGAACTAACAACAGGGGATCGTATCAATCACCAGATACATACACTGACAGGGGTAGAAAGTAAACCTAGAGATGCCGGAGCCGGTATATGTGTTAGGTAGAGAGTTTAACCGTACGACTTCAATGGCTCCCTAGCAAACATTCCCTACAAGGAACTAACAGCAGGGGATCGCATCAATCACCAGATACGGGCCAGCAACGTCACACACAACTGATGGAACTGCTACCAAATTTATAATGAATGCTTTAAATAATGAAGTACAGAAGGTGCTTTAAGCAAGCAATGCTAGAGGAACCTGATCGCCAAATGCCAAAGTGAATTAACGAGCAGCGACACAGGTGGGCCTAAGGCATATAATGAAAGACAGCATAAAAGAATAAAGATAGTAGAACAGAACCAGGCATACAGATTGTATTTATAAGCAGAAGTACAGTTACAGTAAGCACAGTAGTTCCCTAACAAACATTCCCCTTCCACACTTTACAATGAATTTCAGATGGGCTTTTATAGCCCGAGTCCCACTTGTTACATTAATGGGCACAGAGTCCCAGTCAAACATGAGTGACGAAGCGGCGAAAGAGCTGCAAATGCTGACCTTTTGTCGGACCGGGCTGTACCCGCAACATGGTCTTCCTGGAATTTGGACAGCTACGTGGCGGAGTGCTGGGTAATTCTTCAAGTCGGGAGGCTTGCTAGTAGCTGGAGCAGGTGAAACCTCAGATCAGCTTTGAATGTGGCTATTAACGCAGGCGGTGCAGGCAGCCCATGCTTATCCCTTTTGGTCGGCGAGTCTTGGTTCAAATCCCGAAGCCGGACACTTGTCCGATGATGGGTTATGCCGTGTGACACATGCCTGCCTTAGAGGGCATTCTATCCATCTTTGCTTGGGATCGGGGCTCCTTGGGATGCGTGCAAAAATCAGTGCAGTCGGGGAAGGCCTTCAAGCCTTGGTCAAATTCCGGGTTTGTTCCCCTACTGTACACCTGTCAAGGGCGCATTCCCGCTCCGTTGAGAAGTCGAACTGCGCACAGGCGAACACTGGTGTCTGCCGCCATATGGACCTGCTCCGGCATTTTACCTTTTTTCTGCATTGACCTGTCAGTCTGCCAGTGCAAGGTGCGCCCAGGAGGTGGGGCGAAGTGCGCACTTCGCACCAAAACTGGGCGAAGTGCGCACTTCGCACCAAAACTGGGCGAAGTGCGCACTTCGCACCAAAACTGGGCGAAGTGCGAACTTCGCACCAAAACTGGGCGAAGTGCGAACTTCGCACCCAGACTTAGCCAATTTCAGATAGACCTGCTGGAAAGCTGGAAAATCAACTGGGGAACTCCATGGAAAAAAGGGGGAGAGAAAGAGAATGGGAAAGAAAAGGAAAGGGAGAGAAGCGAGAAAAACGGAAGGAGGAAAAGAAGAGCAGCAATGTTACAAAACAACATTGAAGACATTGCACCCCGTGCAAAAATGTGACAACATTTCTGGCGGCTCGCGGGGTGTCGAGCTCGCCTCGGCGCAAAGAATCCATGCCTTCATCCTTTGGGTGCAGAGGAACTTGCCTCCCCTGCCTTTTTCTGCTCTAACTGTTCTCCTTGCGGCAACTGTTCTTCAGATTCATCTTTGTCAGTCGCCTCATCAGTATCTCCTTCTGAAAGGTCTCCATTTCCTGCTTCTGCCTCGCACATGCGAGTGTACGCCTCTTGGGCTGAGCGCCAGGCTTCCGCTTCGAATGGCTTGCGGTCAGCTATGTCTTCTAATGCTCCGTGAAAAGCAGCGACCGCGTGCAGGTCGATGGTGAGGTATCTTTTCTCTAACTCCTGAAAATAGGAGCGGATCCTGGAATATCTGGACACCATCTGAGTGACCTGACTGTCTTGAATTGGCTCTGTCCAGCTATCAATTTCAGCTGTATCTGCTTCAAAGGACTGCCAATTCCTCTTTACCCGATCTAGGGTAAGGAGCTCGCCATTCTCAACAAAACCTGGACACCCAAGTTCTGTAAGAGCGTGAAAGGGGGCCAGACAGATATCTTTTTCATGCCCGAATGCATCAAGCATTCGTCTGGCCACTCTCACCTCTTCAACTTTTCTAAAATATTTGTGCAAGGTCACCCTTGCACCTGCCCATTCTGCAGCGAATGAGGACACGGGGGAAAAAAGGACGCCGTCGCGCTCGCGCTCTTGAAGGTTTATCGCCAGGTCCAGCCATTGCTTTGCCTGGCGCTCGGCCTCCTCTACCACAGGCTTTCCCTGGGCAGAAACTTCTTGAATCCTGGATGCGAAGTCCAGGACTGCCATCGCCTTAAAGGTATGGGGCTTGCATTCCCTCAGCAAACCAGCCCTCATTTCCTTAACTTTTGTCTTTGAAAAGACAGCCGCTTGAGATGTTTTTTCTGCAAGCTGCGACTGTGCCTGCTTCAAAGACTCCTGGAGCTGAGAAATCTGCTCCGAGGCTGCTTTCTTTTCGGTTGCGGCCTGTTGCTGAGAAGCGGCTAGCTGGGCTTTGAATTCATCGGTTTCTCGCCGCGCCGCTTCCAGCTGCTCAGTGGACCTAGATAGGTCCTCTTCAAGTTGCCTTACTTTGTCCTGCAACGCAAAAAGTTCTTCCTGCTCCTCCAGACTCTTGACAAAGAGATTGTCAGCTTTGCGCATGATCGTCTGAATCTCATACTGTTTATCAATGTCATCAAAGCTTTTCTCCTTTGTCTGGAGCACGTAGTCCGCCTTAGTCATTTCTCGGAGAGGCTTCTTCACTATTGGGATTATTTTCTCCGTTGTAATCACTCTCCCTTCCGAAATCATACTTTGCGCGTTTTGCCGGGGCGGCTATCTCTTCATGTCTCCTCCGCTTCAGGTCTTGGCGGAAAGAGAGAGAATACTCTACGGCTCTCGTTGCCAGGGGCAAGTCATCTGAGTTCTGGAGGTCGTCCATAAAATCTGGTTCCCCCAGCTTAGGGATCTGCCGAGACGTCTCTCCTGCGGGGATGGGATCAGGAGGAACCGGACAGACCTTGGAAGAATCGGTCGCCTGTGGGGGCGACCGGGAAACGGAAATGGGAGAGGCTGAGATTGTGAGGGTTTGAAGCGGCCGAGGCGGAGGATGTGATGGTGAACGGACAGCCTCGGCACTAACCTCGGGCGAAGGGTTTGGAGTTGTGCTCGGAGAAAGAGAGACGTTAGGGTTCCGAGCAAACGCGGTCGAAAGAATGGGGACCGCTAGAAGGGCGCGGAGACGGGGAGGAGGATGTGGTCATGGCTCGCCCGGATTGAGCGGGGGCCGAGTAGAAGTAGAACCGGGTGAGACAAGAGAGACAAGGGACAGCAAACGTACCTGCGGGCTCCGCCTGAGCCGATGCCGGGTGAATGTCTTCTCTTATTGTCTCGGCGGCTGGCTTGGGACTGCCCAAAGGAACTGCCTCTGCGGCGGCAGGACGCGGCTGCGGCTCTGCGACTGGCTGCTGCACTATCAGGCTAGGTCGCCTGATTTTCTCAACTCTCCTCCGCTTCTTTTCTTCTGGAACAACTGTCGGATCAGGGGAAGGAGACGAAGCAGGTGCAGCAGGCGCTGATGCTCCCACGGTAAACTTGTACCGGGGTTTGACTTGCAGAAGGTCTGCCGCAACCGGTCTGCGTTCTGGCGGTGCTGGTGCTTTTCTTGCCTGAGGAAGTGCCTCGGGCGCTGCCTCGGCTAACTTTTTCGCCTTTTCAGGCGCCGCCTTAGGAGCCACGAACTGCATTGGATCGGCCTGGGTACTTGCTGGGCCGGCGCTGGCAATTGCCGAAGTGTACAACTGTTTGGGAGGAGACCCACTTTTATAATCCTCAAAGGGGCCTCGGGGAACGTAACCTTGATATGCGAACGGCCGCCAGCTGTCGTGATGCTGGTCATAGAGAACCGAGAAGTCGTCATCTACGGCCAGGTTTCTCCTTGTGGATTTATCGTGCTGCGTGCGGCATCTCATTTTCCAGCATTCAATAATCTTTTCTTTAGACCAGTTAAGGCCTGCAATCTTGGACAGAAATTTTTTGAACCCCGGAGATGAGAAGTGATGGTCCCGGTTTCTCTTGGGGTCATATGTCACCTCCTCGCAGTAGAAATCCTGCCAAGGGGGAGAAGCTTCCATTAATTCAATCTCCGAGTCAAGGTCCACATGGACCACGTCGCATCTATCTTCGGTTATGTCCCGGGGGCACAGATGTGCAAACTTTCCCCTTATCCCATGAGGGTCATACTTCCAGCGCTGTGGCAGCAAAACCAGGCCAATCCGGGACAGCGCTTGCCCTAGGTAGACATGTTGTCCTACCTCAATAATCTCAACATTGGCCCAGGAAAGAGGATATTGAAAAATCTGTCCTCTTTTCTTCCCTAGGCCGAACTCTTCTTCCACATAGTCCATCTGTCGGGCAACTTCCATCCCGAACAGATGCTCTGAGCACCAATAGGGCAGCAAATAGGGTTTGCCCTTGAATCCGTAGATTCTGATCACAATCCCCTGCGTCAGTCTGAAAACGTCCCCGAGCTTCTGATTTATCAAAGCACTCGTCATTTCTCTCGGGGGACGGGGAATTTCACTTTCGATGAAGACTGACATGACGAATCCCAGAAAGTTGAAGTTGAACTTGTAGTAGGACCCTTTCCGGTATAAGTCATCCGTCCAGTTATAGACGGGCTGGGGTTCTCCCTTCTCGTTAACCTTCTTTAGGTTCAGGATCGGCATTTGGGGGTGCAGATGGTACAAGCAAAGCCAGACCAGAACAGAACTGAAACGAAAATTGGTTGACTGGCGCTTCTGGATCTTCAGCAGACTGGAATGAATGGCGTAAGCCAGCCAGTCTGCCCAGTCGAAAGAGATGGGGCGCTTTCCGCTCCATTGCGCCGGCTGGTTCGTAAGATTCTCCACACAGGAGGCATTCTGCCAGCGCCAGCTGGTACGGGTGTACCAGCTCATCGGAGTCGCAGCCGAGGATCCATGCCAAGATGGTATATAGATACTTGCTCTGAAATTTTACCAAAGGCATGGGGCCAGTCGGCCATTGTCCGGCTGGAAGCGGGGCGCTCAGCTCTGAATTGAGGAAATCCCTCATTCGCTTGGTGTGCGTGAAACGTCCCGCTTGTTCGCCCAAATTGATTTTTCTGAGGATGGTGCCGGAGTCGTACTCCAGCCCTGGGGCGAAAGCTGGCTGCACAGTCTCCCTGCGCAGTGCGAACAAGGGTTTGCCGCTGGAACTGCAGATTTGCCGGGAAGCTGGTTTATAGTGTCTGACAATTAAGTCTATCAGCTCCGGGCATTGGTGGACAGGAGGGCACATGAATCTGAAGAGGTTTGATTTGTACGCCGCTCCAAAATGATGGGAGGGCGAAACCTTGTCAGCCCGACTCTCCACATTCGCTCTCAGCTGAATTAGGCTCATGGAAAACGAGCCGTCCACATATCCTGCCAGGTAATTCACCGGAGGTGGTGGGGATTGCCCGCGCTGTACCTTCTTCGTCCGGGCCTTTGACTTTTTCTCTGGCGGAGGATCGCCTTTGAAAACTCCTGGCCGCGGCAAATCCCCTGGTTCGCTGCTTCCGCTGGACTGCGCTGACACAGGCATTTTTCCCTTGTCCATCTCTCCGAGTCAGCAATAATGACAGATTCAGGCTGTTCGCAACAAATTTCGCTATCAGAAGAATAATTAGCACTGTCCGAGGAATAATCTCTGCAATCTGGAATGTTGGCATGATTCTGACCCCCTTTTCTAGATAAGAACAGCGCCATTAATGCAACGCAGGAGGGGTAGGTCGGCTGAGTTAAAACCCTTGGTGGCCGCGCAGGAGAACGTTTAGGAAAAGACGCGCCCCAGCAGCCGTCCCTTGCTTTTTTAGTTGCGTTTTCGCTTGAAAAACGCGCAATCATTAACTCAGCGTTGGGGACTGCACCATGGCTGACGTTGCTGCCACCACTTGGGCACGCTGATCAAGACAAAACCTTCGGTGCGGAAACCCACATTAAAACAAGTGCAATCGCGCCCTGGGCCCAGCTTGGGGTTTTTGAATTTTTTTTTTTTATTATTCTTTAAACCGCGTCCCAATACTGGCCCGGAAAACTAGGCGCAGCCGGACTTCGCCCGAAGTTGGGCACGGCCCGACCTCGCCGGCGAAGTCGGACTTCGCCCGAATTTCGGGCGAAGTACGAACTTCGCACCAAAACTGGGCGAAGTACGCACTTCGCACCAAAACTGGGCGAAGTACGAACTTCGCGCGAAGCGCGTGCTTGAACTGTTCTACCTCTGTTTTTAGCTGCGCCCAAGGTTTGGGCGCGATCTGGGTCTTTGCCGCCTTTGATCTTTAGATGGACTTCGCACGGGCGCTGGCCGCTTTGTTCGGACTTCGGCCGAAACTTGAGGCGAAGTGCGAACTTCGCGCGAAGTTCGCACTTCGCCCAAGTGTTGAGCGCAGCGGGCACTTCGCACGGGCGCTGGCCGAAGTCGGACTTCGGTGCGAAGTTCGTACTTCGCACAAACTTTGCGCGAAGTTCGTACTTCTCACGAAGGGTTGCGCAGTGCGAACTTTAGTCTGTTTCAGCTTGCTGGGACAAACTTCGCAATTCGGCTGGGCCGAAGTCCGGCGTCGCTGCGAAGTCGGACTTCGGTCAACACTTAGTCGATTTCTGCTCTTTTTTCTCCTTTCTTTTTCTGCATAGCCGAACTTCGCCCCTCCTGCGGGGCAACGATAGACTTCGTTGCGAAGTCTGTCTTTCTCTCCCATGCCGCATTTAAGCTCAAAGAAGGAAAAATAAACTGAATGCTAAAACTGGAAACTATACATGCGGGGAAAAATAAAAACACAAGGCAAAATTTTTACGGGGAAGGGCCACTCGGGCGCCTTCAACAACGATAAAGCTTCAAGTGGAACCCGTTGACGGGGATGGGGAGGAGCCGACCCTCCATATCCGAAAGTATGTAGGCATTGAACCGATTCACCCGGGCAATCCGATAAGGGCCCTCCCGCGAGAGCATCAAATTTTCCATGATTACCCGGTTTTGCCTTGTATGAGTCCCACTTCGACACCGGGTCCCCCGATTTTGAAAACTCGGGCAGTGGTGCCTTTGGCAAACCAGCCTTTAGTGGCTGCAATGTGATCGGCGAAGGCCTGGTATGCACTTTCTCTGTCTTCTTCCAACTGCAGGAGTTGGCACAACCTGTCGTCTACCGGGTCTTCGCTGCTCCTGTCTTCGTCAATCATCCACAGGGCGGGGATTTCAATGTGTGATGGCATAACAGCTTGCTTGCCATAGACGAGCGCGTAGGGGGACGTCTTGAGGGATTTCTTGAACGCAACTCTGTCCGCCCATAGCGCCCGGTTCAGGAGCAAGTGCCAAGTCCGCTTATTTTTTTCAATGGTCCTCCGGAGAATTTTCAGGAGGTTCTTGTTAGTAGACTCGGCAAGGCCATTCCCCTGCGGGTAGTAATTAGAAGACATCTTGTGATAGATGCCAAGGCCGCTGGTGTACTCCGTGAGTACAGCGCCTACAAATCCCGGACCGTTGTCTGTCACAATCGACTCTGGAACCCCGAACGGGTAATCGGGCTCTCAATGAACTCGATGACCGTTTCTTGGTCGGCGTTCTTGGTCGGGATCGCCTCCGTCCACCGTGTGAAATAGTCAGTAGCTGTGAGAATAAACTTGTGGCCGGCGGAGGAGTTAGGAGAAATCACCCCAATGAAGTCCAGACCCCATTGCTGGAACGGAGCTTCGGCTTGAATCGATTGAAGGGGCAGGGGTGCTTTTCTGTTTCGGCCAGCATACCTCTGGCATTGATCACACTTGGCACAGACCGCATACGCGTCTGCGAACAGAGTGGGCCAATAGTATCCAGCCCTTATTATTTTTAAGGCCGTTGGCCTTGAAGAATGGTGACCCCCAGGCATCCCGCGAATGAAATTCTCCGAGGACCCTAGGCTGGTCAGATTTTAAGACGCACCGCAACGGGATGCCGTCAATGTTTTTGAAGTAAAGCCCCTCGGGGCGAAGAGTGTACTTAAGTGCACCTAGCCGAAATCTCCTTCGTTGTGAGGCGTTCAGGTGATCGGGACATCTTCCGGTGCAGAAGTATCTCACCAGTTCATCTGTCCAATCACTCCCCTCCGATAAGGAGTTGGTTAGGTAGACGCGTGTCGCTGTGTCCTCCCACTTACAGGCGGAGATGCCGGCTACAGCGCTTCGGGCCAATTCCTGACACAAGGCTCGGCCTCTGATAAGCTTGGTGGGCCGTACTTCGATGTCAAACTCCTGGATCTTGGCAATCCATCCCGCTCTCTTG
Organism: Wollemia nobilis; assembly: GCA_028583015.1. NCBI lineage: Eukaryota > Viridiplantae > Streptophyta > Pinopsida > Araucariales > Araucariaceae > Wollemia > Wollemia nobilis. Next base: position 3,180,189 of record JAQPPZ010006183.1, on the reverse strand, counting down.
TGACCCGGTTCCCCTTGCAAGATGAAACTGCGAACATCGGGATGAATCACAAAGACAGTGGTCTTACTTTGGGAGACAAAGTGCCTGAGCTTTCGAAGGGACTTCATGACCGCATGGACCTGCCGCTCTATAAAATTGTACTTCTCTTCGTGTGGCAGAATCACTTGGCTTAGGAACGCAATGGGGCGCTCCTCACCGTCGTCTCCCTTCTGAGTCAGGACTGCAGCGTAACTTTCGGGTTCTCCCACTGCATACAGGATGAAGTCCTTGGAGTAGTCCGGGTTTGTCAACACCGGAGCTTGCGCAATTCGAGCCTTGATTTCCTCGAAAGCTTGCTCTCTCTCATCAGTCCATTCGTAAGGTGTATCTTTCTTCAACAATTCGGCCATAGGCTTGATCACCTGTGCGAAGTCCGGAATGAACTTCCGCACGAAGTTAATCTGACCGAAGAAGGACTGCAGACCTTTTTTATCAGTGGGGGCTGGCAAGCGAACGAGGGCTTGTGCTCTGTCAGGGTCAATGGCGAGGCCTTCCTCGGAGATGACATGTCCCAGCAGCTTTCCTTCCTTTACCGCGAAGACAGACTTCTTCGGGTTTATAGAGATGAATTCTCGACAACTTTCAAATATCTGCCGCAGGTGCGAAACATGATCTTCTCGTCGGTGAGAGAAAACAGTCATGTCATCGAGATAGATGACAATAATCTTGTTGAGCAGCTCTCGGAAGGCCAGGTCCATGGCCCTTTGGAACGTGGCACCAGCATTGGATAAGCCAAACGGCATGCGCTGATAGGCGAACGTCCCCCACTTGGTGGTAAACGCCGTCTTATGTTGGTCTTCGTCTTTAACCCAAATCTGATTGTAGCCGGAAAATCCATCTAAAAGTGAAAATCTCTGGGCTCCAGCAACGATATGCAAAATTTGGTCGATTTGGGGAAGCGGATAGTGGTCCCGGAGGGAAACCTGATTTAGGTTTCTGAAGTCGACACAGAGACGTATGTCGCCATTCTTTTTCCTCACGGGCACCAGATTCGCGACCCAGGATGAATGTTTGATGGGGTAGATGATCTTGGCCTCCAGCATCTTCAAGAGCTCGGTCTTCATCATGGCCTCAACCTTTGGATTTACGGCCCTTTGCTTTTGTCGGAACGGCTTGGCGCCATCCTCTAGCTCGATGGTATGCTGGATGACAGATCTGTCATACCCCCTCAAATCTTCGTAGCACCAGGCCACGATGTCGGGGAACTCCTGGCACAGTGATCTAATCTGCACCCGCTCCTCCGACGTGCAGTCTGTTCCGACCTTGATGGTTTTATCAGGTTCGAGCTCCAGGTCAGCATACTGCCTCGGGTCTACTTTGATCCTGTGGGATATGGCTCTGTCATTCCGATCAAAGAGACTTTCTAATGTAATCAGTCCTTTTGGGACGTGATTATTCCGTAACTGTATCAACCCCTCATATTGCTCGTCATCAGGGTCTCTACCTTCGATTACACACACTTCGTTAACCAGGAATGTGACGATCTCCTCGTCACAGCTGAATACCTGCCAGAAGGTATCCCTATCAGGCACAGAAGGCCTGTAAATGGTGCGGACCGGCTTCAGTTTCTGGACGACGTCTTCAGCCGGAACGTACCTGGCTCCAACAGACGCCAGAATATCCGCGTGCTTGTTTCTCTCACGCGATATTGCCTTAACGTTCAATGAGTCAAACGATTCCATCAGGTCCCAGACCCGATTGCGGTACGCTCTAAGATAGTGATGCTTAGACGCGCATTTATTCGTAACTTGATGACACACTAACTCTGAATCTCCGAAAATTTGGAGATGCTTGATTCCGAGCCTTTCCGCCTTTCGCAGACCTAAGCACAGGGCTTCGTATTCCGCCGAATTGTTAGTACGGCTCCAGGCCAGCCTGTAGGCATAGTCCCTCTGGACTCCGGTTGGAGAAACCAGGAGGACCCCTGCACCGGCGCCATTCTTGCAACGGGCGCCGTCAAAGAAAAGCTTCCACAGCTCTTCGGGTGCAAGTCCTACCTTCTTCGCAACGGACACGTCAAGCTCCTCGGGCTGCTTAATGGAATAACAGCCCTGCTCTGTCCCGATTACGGCATTAAAATCCCGCAACGAGAACTCGTCTTCTAGCTGTAGCACTTCGAGAGCTTGCTCGGTCAGTTCTACTGTCACCAGTTCTTCTTCGACAAGCTGGACCATGCAGTCCATCTCTCCGCCGGGTATCTTGTCTACTAGAAATGGAGAAGGCTTCTCATTGAAAATTTTCGGTCTCCTTCCTTTGAAAGGCACTTCCATGTGCGAGTAGTCTAGAGACAGTACCCGCCCAACTTCGCGGTGAACTCCCGAGAGAGACACATGCCGAAGTAAGGCTCCGAGTCAACAATCACGACCTCTTGGATGACCACAATGTCGAGAGCTTTGTGCAGCCGGATAGGGATGTCCTTTATGACACCAACCTGTCTTGACGAGGGTGCCGTCTAATTGCAAGCACACCTTGGCTGCTCCGTGTGTATTCCATCCCGATCTCATCGCAGACGGCCTTCGGCATCACAGTCGAGGAAGCACCAGAATCCACCATGCAGTTGTGAACTATGTGCCCTTGCATCCGTAAAGACGGATAAAAGGGTGGCGGTCTGTTCTTCCCGGTGGTGGAGACTGTCAAAGGTTGAACCGGGACAGCGAGTCGCATCTGCTTGCCGTTCTTCATGTTTTTTAGTGATTCTTGCAGCAGATCTACCTGGCCTGGAAGCAGAAGGGCATCGTACATGCTGATTCTGGCAGGAGTCTTCTTTAACTCGTCTACAATGCTGTAGCCCGAGGTACTAGCTCCTTCTGCTGGTTTAGCCGGTTCATACTTGGTCCGGTACTGTTGGGTGGCCTCAACTCGCTGTCTCTTGGTCAGAGACGGGTACCTCAGCTTCTCCTGGGCTTGTTCTTTGGTTTCGGCTGGGGGCTGAAGTACAGGGAGCTTAGCGGGAGTTGGGGCCTTTGCTGGAGGCTTAGCTGGAACAGCAGCGGTCTTTGCTGGAGAAGGTTTAGCGGGAGCTTTATCTTTGGATGCCTTCTCCTGGGCTGTGTAAGGCCACAGCCGCTTGTACGGTGGCAGCCCATTGGGCTGCGGTCTTTCTCTTCTCGTGTATACCTGCAAAGGTTTAGCCGTGTCCGCAGCTTTCTTTTCTTCCTTGGCGGGCGTCACTGGGTTCTCTTCTGGCAGGGCAAAATTGGCCTCACCGTCCAAGATCATGTACAGCTCATCATCTTCTATAGTGCTGCCGGCCAAGGTCTGGATGTAGTGCTGGTGCAAAGTGCAATCTTCCTCCGAATGCGGGTCATTGCAAGTAGTGCACCAGTTGACCTGGTCAGGAGGACCAGGTGGGTCATCTATAGCAGCATTTCTCGGAGGCGGACGCCTCTGCGGTTGGTTTTCTGGGGCTTTATCTTTTGTCAATGCCGGCGGCGCATACGGCCTTCTAGGAGCAAAGTCCATTTGGGCCTGCTTCTTTTTCATAGCTGTCATGTCATTCGACATGGCATGATATCCGGAGGCCAAAGCCCGCACTTCTTGTAGAATCGTGCTCTGGATGCTGCTGTCGGGAGGCGGCAACTGTGCCGGTGGAGGCAAAGCGGCCAATGGAGGAGGGTTAGAATAAGACGCATACTGCGGGGGAGCAGGAAGCGCTGGGAAATGCGGAGCGGGAGGGGGCGGATGAGGGTAATGCAACTGAGGCGGGCCGTATTGAGTTACGACCGGCGCCGGATTCCACTGCGGCTGGGGCTGCTGCCCTGAAGTAGACGGCACACCACCAGAAGCAGAAGGATACTGCGATCTTGGAAAGTCGGGATGGATCGGCTCCTGCACTCTGGACGGAAGCCTGCCGATGGAGATAATGTCGGCTTCGACTTGTCGGGCAGCTTCGTACAGGTGCGGGGAACTCGTCAATTCGGGCGATCTTCAGCGACGAGCATATGTCCGAGTTGAAGGACCTCGGATAGTAGTGAGCAGCCATGCCGGCTGAAGGCCGAAGTTCGCGAGGTACCCGTTTCCGAGGATCTCGCGAACCTAATGTTAAAATCGGACACCTCCTCTTGAGGATGCCTCCGGATTGCTTGGAACTGATGCAGTAGAGAGGTAGGATCAGCAGACTCGTTGCATCCTTTTACGAGCCTCCTGGCAAGCTGGGGCCAACCAGTGATGGATCCCTCTGGCAGCGATCTCCACCAGTAGAGAAGCTTTCCCCTCAGGGAAAGGGCCAGCAGACGGGTCTTCACACTTTCATCGGTGATGGTATGCAGTGCGGCCAGGGCAAGGATGTCCTGGATGTGCTCGTACGCCGTCTTACCGTAGCCGTCGTATGTGGGAATAGACTTTAAAGCGGCGGGGGCACAGCTTGGCGACCGATCAGGGCCAAAGGCCTCGTGAGAGTCCACCGCCGGGAAGAGATCATCGTCATTCGGCTGTTGATCGGCCATTTCTTCTTCTTCTCCGCCGTCGGTTGTGTACTCGGTATCGGTACTTTCCGAGGATACAAGATTTTCCTCTTCCTCGGCCTCTTCTACTTCGTACTCGGCTCTTCCGACCTCAGCTTCGGCCTCTTCTTGGATCTCAGCCTCGGCTTCGTCGAAATGAGCTCGCGGATCAGCCAGCCTGGGTATCTCGCCTCGAGCGTGGATGTCTAGTTCGTAGAACTCAGGCGGGCTTCTCGGATTTCTTGTTCGCCACCTTCTCGTGTGCATGAAGGTGACCGGACCGGTCTTCTAGACTCAGAGGATTTGTTCGTGCGAGTCGCCGGTGTTCGGATTTGGAACAGCAATGAAGCGAACACCGGTGCTTCGATTCCGTCGGGGGTGAGAAACTTCCTTGTCTCACCAAGAGCTCGAGAACCTGTCGGCGCCAGGTGAAGACTGATCAGAAAATCTCTCGTCAGATGTGGGACCCGTGTTCCGCCGAGCGTGGCAGAGAAACTGTTGCGCTAGGTGGAAACTGGATGGGCACTCTTTCTTTAAATCGTGGGACAAGTGTCCCACCGGGCGTGCCAGAGAAACTGTTGGTTACGAATCTGCCATGAGGAAAGGATTTTTGGTTAATGCGCCCAGATTCGCCCACCGACCATGAAAGGCCGGAAGGAAGAGATGCCTTCCGAGCCAATCTCCGGAGAAGGCCGGCTCCTTTTTGGGGGGGTTGATTTAAGCTAAAGGGAACAGGAAAGAAATAAAGGAACGGAAAGAGACAAATGTACAGAAAGAGATACAAATATGTCCAAAGGTTGGTGGGGGGAACTAACAGTACGGGAACACACCAATCACCGCTACTTACTGCATACAAACACAGAGCATGACAAGGAACCGCAAAACCTAGGCGTACTTCCGATACACCGGCAGCCGTATGCACGACTTCAATAGCTCCCTAGCAAACATTCCCTACAAGGAACTAACAACGAGGGATCGTATCAATCACCGGATACATACACCGACGGGGGTAGAAAGTAAACCTAGAGATGCCGAGCCGGTATATGTGTTAGGTAGAGAGTTTAACCGCACGACTTCAATGGCTCCCTAGCAAACATTCCCTACAAGGAACTAACGACGAGGGGATCGCATCAATCACCAGATACGGGCCAGCAACGTCACACACAACTGATGGAACTGCTACCAAATTTATAATGAATGCTTTAAATAATGAAGTACAGAAGGTGCTTTAAGCAAGCAATGCTAGAGGAACCCGATCGCCAAATGCCAAAGTGAATTAACGAGCAGCGACACGGGTGGGCCTAAGGCATATAATGAAAGACGGCATAAAAGAATAAAGATAGTAGAACAGAACCAGGCATACAGATTGTATTTATAAGCAGAAGTACAGTTACAGTAAGCACAGTAGTTCCCTAACAAACATTCCCCTTCCACACTTTACAATGAATTTCAGATGGGTTTTTATAGCCCGAGTCCCACTTGTTACATCAATGGGCACAGAGTCCCAGTCAAACATGAGCTGACAGAAGCGGCGAAAGAGCTGCAAATGCTGACCTTTTGTCGGACCAGGCTGTACCCGCGAGCATGGTCTTCCCGGAATTTGGACAGCTACGTGGCGGAGTGTTGGGTAATTCTTCAAGTCGGCAGGCTTGCTAGTAGCTGGAGCAGGTGAAACCTCAGATCAGCTTTGAATGTGGCTATTAACGCAGGCGGTGCAGGCAGCCCATGCTTATCCCTTTTGGTCGGCAGTCTTGGTTCAAATCCCGAAGCTGGACACTTGTCTAATGATGGGTTATGCCGTGTGACACATGCCTGCCTTAGAGGGCAGTCTATCCATCTTTGCTTGGGATCGGGGCTCCTTGGGATGCGTGCAAAAATCAGTGCAGTCGGGGAAGGCCTTCAAGCCTTGGTCAAATTCCGGGTTTGTTCCCCTACTGTACACCTGTCAAGGGCGCATTCCCGCTCCGTTGAGAAGTCGAACTGCGCACAGGCGAACACTGGTGTCTGCCGCCATATGGACCTGCTCCGGCATTTTACCTTTTTTTCTGCATTGACCTGTCAGTCTGCCAGTGCAAGGTGCGCCCAGGAGGTGGGGCGAAGTGCGCACTTCGCACCAAAACTGGGCGAAGTGCGCACTTCGCACCAAAACTGGGCGAAGTGCGCACTTCGCACCAAAACTGGGCGAAGTGCGAACTTCGCACCCAGACTTAGCCAATTTCAGATAGACCTGCTGGAAAGCTGGAAAATTAACTGGAGAACTCCATGGAAAAAAGGGGGGAGAGAAAGAGAATGGGAAAGAAAAGGAAAGGGAGAGAAGCGAGAAAAACGGAAGGAGGAAAAGAAGAGCAGCACTGTTACAAAACAACATTGAAGACATTGCACCCCGTGCAAAAATGTGACAACACTAACATGATATAATAGTTCTTAAAAGCAGAGGGTCAATATGTAACTTCAATGGATACCATAGTTACCAGGTTCATCCAAGCTTGGACCAGGTTTGGTCGAGTTTGGACTTTCCAGGCTAGACCGGTGCAGTCCATTCCTTGTTTTTTTTAGGGGGAGGAATTCACAATTTGTTTATATTCAAAAAAAAAAAAATAACATAAAATATGGCTAGTAAAACATAACTTGTACATTTATAAAATATAAAATATACTTGATTAGAGAAAATAAGGAAGAATCTGAATTTTTTAATCTTCTTTCTTTTGCATATATTTATATTTTTTATTAATATTTTGATGTTTGTATGTGTATAAAATTATAAATTATCCAAACTGAACTGAACCTCTGAACTTTTTTGGCCTTCCAGTCCTCCAAACCAAACCATATTGGGTAAATTGATAATGGCCAAGTTTTTTGGAGATTAAAAAGTGGATTGGATGGAAGTGGGAATTAAGTTCATAGTTATTTAATGACTTTCCTTCTGAATGATTTTTTTCTCATGATCTTCTCCAGAAAGTCAGGGATAAAATAATGCATAGCAGCCCATGGTATGTGGGGAGAGTTGCCTTGTGTTTAGGAACGTGGAATGAGAATGTTTTTGTGGAGACGTGAAACCCCTGAAAGGCTTCTGATGTGGGTTAGGCTTTTCATAATTCTGTGTCAGCTTATCGATAAGGAGATTTTGAAGAATATTGGTAATACACTAGGAGAGTTCGTCCAAGAGGCATCTACTTCGAAGGAGTGAAAGCAATCCGTGTATACATGGACATGCATTGCCATGGATATTTCAAAAGCCAATATCCATTGTGATTAAACCTGAATCAAATGAATGGGTTCAACAAGTGGACTATGAAAACATTGCATTTCTATGCGAAATATATCATAAGACTGGAAACATGACAAGAAATTGCAGAAGTCAAAACAACCGAAAAAATAGTAGAAAAGTTTTGTTCGTAAGACAAAATGGGAGTTGAAGCAAAGGGACCATATACTAGTAGATCACTCAAATCAAGGACTTTCTACTCCAAAGAGTAGGCAAAGAAAGCCTCTCTACCTAATTAAGAAACAAAGGCCATCACAAAGAAACTAAGAAGGATGCACAAAATGAGGAACCGCAATGTGAAAGTTCAAATTCAAAAAAAATTAAAGCTGTAAAGAAAGATATGGAGTCAATTTTCAAAGGGGGGAAGGTTGAAGAGGTTAGGTTTGACCTAGGTAAATGATCTCCATTTTCCTCAAATAGTAGATATTCATCTCCTTGCATAAAAAATGAAAGTGATCCATGGGGTTTGCAGCAATTGGATTACAAGTGAAGAGTTTCACAGCCTAAACTACAGTTCAAATATCATGGATGAACCTTAACATTTATGAAAAATAGTATTCCTTGACTTTTGAGGAGAGTCAGGTTTGAATCTTGCCAATTGATACATGCATAATAGCCAAGCTGTTTAAGACCATTATGCAGTCATTATGTAATACATGAGGGATCCATTTCAATCCCATAGAGTTTGTCCCTTGCACATTATGGTTTCCAATGCAGCATAATAAAGAAAGAAGCATGGAGGATATAAATTGCACTTTAGAGTTTTAGGGCAGCATAAGAAAGTAGTACCATGCAGGTAACCCCTTTCACTTTAAGGGTTCCAAGCCAGCATAAAAATGGAAGCATTTTTACAGTTATCCCTTGCTCTTCACATTCCCAGGGCAGTACAAACCTATAGATGAGCCAAATTGTGAATAGTCTGGAAAGATGGAAGAGATTGATAAGGAAAAAGCATTGGTGGGTATGAAAAAAAGAGATGTAGACCCTCAAAGCAGGAACAACGGAAAAAGAAAATGCAAAGGGAGATTGATTTGGAAAGCCAGAAACAAATATCACAAGTGTTAACAAGAAGTGCGCCTCAATCCACAAATAAGAATAAAAATGATGATGAAGGTGGTATTTTGGAATACTTGGAGTATGAATATGGGCCCAAAGAAAAGAGAACTATTAGGAAAATAAAAGGTTGTTCTAGTTCTAAATTTATTTTGATTCAATGAACAAAAACAAGTAGTGAGGAATGTATGATGCATTCAAAAAGTTTTAGAAAACAGGGGATTGTCTGGTAGTTTCTGCTATTGGAGCTTCAAGAGGTAACAGTATGGAACAATTGCAAATGGGATGGACAATTGCTAGAAGCAAGAAGTAATTGGGTTGCTGATCTTTTTTTTGCACAAAAGAGGAAAATATAAATTCGAGTCATAATTATACATGCTTCAAATATAGTTATTCTTTAAAGCATCTTTTGGAGCTCATTTATTTGGGTTTTGCAAGTTAAAAAAGCAATTGGAAGCAGAGATTCTAGAGGGTAAAAGGATGTCAAACAGAAACTTCTTAAAGGTTGAAGAGGCAGCAAACAACAAAGGGTGTTGGAGATGTGCAGGAGCTGGGGAATATTTTTGATAGAAAGGCAAGTCAGAAATTATTCATAAAAATGTTGATTGGATATGGTCTACTTGAGCTGATAACATGTGTACTATTTTAACATTTTCATGGAAGTGGGCCCCAATAGAAGCCACATATAGTTTATTTATTTAACAAATAATAAAAAGGAGTTGGAGACCATGATGAATCTACTGTAATGTAATTATTGTTTATTGGCATTTGTTCACGCCTGCATTCATTCATATATACATGCGCGCATGCATATGATGTGCTTATTATATGACATGTCATATATAACACATCCATAGAAAAAATCCAATGCAATGGAAATTAATGCCAGCTAGCCTCATCCTCGTTCCAAATACAAAGAACACTTTTTAGCCTTTTCTGTAGTGTTCCCTTTAGCTTCTTCACTGTCAGCTTCTTGAGAACTGCTGTCTTTCTTCTTCAGAGGGGCTTTGAAGGGTAATTGTGTGGCAAAATTTAAAAATTGCCATCAAAACAAAGTAACAATGAGTTGTAATTATAAGACACCAATTGTCAATTGTACCTTTATATAAAAGCAAATTAATTAGCCAGCATATACCATTTTAATTCCCAAGTGTGCTAAATTTTTGTTCAGATGAGTTACCTTGGCTACAGGCTCCTGCAAGGAAATAGAGAAAACAATGCAGAAGGGTCCCATTAAAGGCAATTTTACAAACATTAAAATCCAAGAGAACACCAACAACTTGTAGTAAACAGACTTATAATGCAATATTATAGCTCATTGTAAAAAGTACCTCATCAGAAGATTCATCTTCAGTGCTGTCTTCACTTGATCCTGCTGAAGCATTCTTTAAGGCTCCAATTGACCCATTTTTTGCCATTGCCAGTCCTTTCTTTCCCAAGGCAACGGGTTTTGCTGCAGGTCCCTGCAGACATTGCCAATGCATAGACAAATTGCATCCAATTTTAAAAATAAAATAAAAATCCCCTTATACAATATAGCTTCAGATGAGTCTAAGCTCAAATTGTCCTGCCAACAGTTTAAAACTACATGGTCATTTCCTATTCAGGCCACAATTTTTCAAATGCTATTTAAAGGACAGAAAAGGCTGTCAATTAAGAATATTATTTAAAGAACACTTATTTTAGCGTAGGTTTTTCTTTTGCATATGTTCAGTCAGGTTTAAAAAAGTATGTTCTACCCAAATTTACAGCCACTATGTTTAGAATATTTCTCTTATCCCTCTAATAAATTACTCCCTGCATCTATGATTACGTTAAAACCCTATCTATAGATAAGTATCCACCCTGTAGAATACTCGCCTCATCAGAAGAATCCTCTTCACTGCTGCTATCATTTGCGGATGGTTTCCTTGCAAAAAGAGGCCTTTTGCTTGAAGGAAGTTTAACCTTAAGAGGCACATAAAAACAATCAGAACTGATTAAAAAAACAATAGTAAACATATCAAAAACAACTATGAACATACTTGTCTCACAACTATGCCATGTGTATTATATTCCACAGTTAATCAAAACAAAGGCAAAAAGACAATCCATGATGTGACGGTAAACATAATTACATTAGACATTTAGTCAACATAAGCTCAATGAAAACAAACAACTAATATGGCCAAGAAGATAATCACATTTCTATTATATGGATACCAATATGTGATCCTCAAAAAATTTCCACATTAAAAGGTAGACATTCTCCTCTAAAGTTACTCCAGAATCCATCTTTCACTCCATCTCAAAAAAGGAAGCATGTTCAAAAGAAAAGATGCATACATATCCTGTTATGATACCTAGGGATAGGAATATGGAGATATGATATTATATTTTATAAGGGTATTATGGATAGTTGGCATGGGCTCCACATAACCCAAGGTTGATTATATTATAATATTGTATTATAATAATGAGTGGGATAAGGGTTTAGGAGTCAGCTCCCTAAAGTAGCATTAGAAGATGGGTATATAAAGAAGGGATATTGTCATTGTAATCATCATTCGTATCAAGTATTATCTTGTAATTGTCTTTGCCTGCAGAGTGGCCTCTCATCTTGGTAGATGTTGTGGACTTATTCCTTCCCTAAAGGAGTACTATTGCCGCCGCCCTACCTTAAGGGTATTATCTATCTCTATCTTATTGTGTGGATTGTTAATGGGGATAATTATTTGTGGTTGGATGTTTTGTTATTTCTGTATAAGGTGTATGATTTATGTTAATGAGAATAAAGTTTCATAACAAGTGGTATCAAAGCAATGATTATAGCAAAGTGGGAATTGTTTTGTGAATTACAAAATTTTGTCAATTTTACTTCTAGAAAACGTCTCATTTTTTTAGAGCCATATCTTTGTGTACAGCTATCCAATTCAAACAATTCTTGCACCATTTTGTTCAAAATTTGAAGAGCTTCAAATCAAGTGGTCATGAAGGAATCTGAGGATGCAACCCTGTGAAGTCACCCATCTAGAATAGGGCAGTGACATTTTTTCAAATCGCATTTTTTCCCTAAAAAACGAAATTTGATATATCTTTCAGTGGAGGAAAGCAAATTATCTGTTGTTGTGTTTAAAGGAGATTTTGTTTTGGAAATTTAGCTTCAAATCAGTAGGGAGACATATTTTTATGAAACCCTAATTTGCATTGTCTTTTTGTTGGGGCGTGAACTTATGGAGCTACAAAAGTTTTCTGGAGAAGATGATATTGATGTTAGAGAATGGTGGAAACAATTTAAATCCTTGTATTCTACTGATTATTGTTGGAACATTAGGCTTACTTTTTATTTTGGAGGAGAAGCTCTCTCTTGGTTTCAAAGTTTTCTTATGGCCCATAATTATGAACTGACTTGGGAAGAAACAGAGCAAGCATTCTTGAGTCAATGGAACCCATATAAAAATATAGCTAGGCTCCAGGATGAACAAAAGGAATTAAAAAGAGAGTTGGAAAATTTCAAGAAATTGGCAGAAGGAAAAGATAAGGATGATAGTGTGCAGGCTAAGGGAACCACAGCTTTGGTGTCATATAAGCCAAACAGTGGTCAAAAGGATTTGTTTGAATCTAAAAATTATATTTTGCAAGTTCATGGCTGCATTCAAAGGGAAAAGGTTTTTATTTCCACAAATCCTAGCAACAAGTATAATTTTATTAACAATGCTTTGGCTACAACGTTGCAGGTTCAAGCAACAAAAATTAAAGACATACAAATTGAGGGTGTGAATGTTCATATTTTGAAGATTTGAAGATCACCATGGATAAATATGTTTTATATCCAGGTTTTCATGCTATTCTGATGGATGTTGTGGATATCACTTTGGGTTATCCTTAGTTGGATTCTTTGGGTACTGTTAACATTAATGTGCAGAAGAAGTTCATGAAGTTATGTTATAAGAAAAAGAAGACAACACTGAAAGATATTTCTCAACTTAAAAAGCAAGGATCCAAGGACAAACAAGAAGCAATTATGGCAAGGGAACAAGTTAAGGAACCAGTAGAGGAATCTAAAGCTAAGTCTACAACAGAGGCAATAGCAGAGTCTTAGGAAGAAGCAGCAACAAAATCCAAGGAAGCTCTGTTAGAAGAGAACATAGATGCACCAAAAGAAGGGCACATGAGAGAAGAGCGTAAGGTCTTAGAATTTAAAAGAGTGAAACAAAATGTTGAAGAATCAAAGGAAACAAAATGTCAGGTTAAAGTTAGAGCATATAGCTACCCACATCACCATGAGCAGCAACAATCTCAGAGGCAAGGATTACGGCATCAGAAGCATGTAGCCAACAAAACAGTTACGTATATTCAAGTGACAATGGCAGCTTGGACCACCACCAATCAAGATTTCACTTGGATGGAGGGATGATCAAGATTGGTACCAGTTGTCAACATTGCTTAGCAAATCATTTTATCTAGTTTCTTCTCATGTTTCAAGGACAAAACATTTGTAAGGAGGGTGGAATGTTATGGTACCTAGGGATAGGAATATAGGAATGAATCATATGATATTATATTGTATAAAGGTATTATAAATAGTTGGCATGGGCCACACATAACCCAAGGTTGATTTTATTATAATATTATATTATAATAATGAGTGGAATAAGGGTTTAGGAGTGGCTCCCCAAAGTAGCACTAGAAGATGGGTATATAAAGAAGTGATATTGTTATTGTAATCATGAATCATATTGAGTATTCTCTTGTAACAGTCTTGGCTCGTGAAGCGGATCTCATTTTGGGAGATATTGTGGAGTGTTTCCTTCCTTAAGGAATAACATTGGTGTTGCCCTACTTGAAGGGTATTATCACATCTTCCCTTGTGTGGATTAATTATTGTGGTTGATTTATTTAATATTTAACATATTATGGATGCTTTTATATTTATGAGAAGCAAAGGTTCATAACACATTCCCCCTTAACACAATCAATAATTTTTTATCTAGATATTATTTTGAGGAAAATGCTTTTTCAAAAACTCATCAAAGTTATCTCAATTTTAAAAAAAAAAAAAATTGCAACAAAAATTACCTACGTACAAGGGAAATGTGTTTTTGAGATATGATGAAGCTCACGCATTTGAAATACAAGTAGTTGATAACAGTATGAAAAACAAACACAACCATCAAGACAGGCAACAAAAACTTGAGCCATAGAATTACTACATAGAGATGATAATATTCAATCCATAATATTTAACCACACATAAATAATTCAATTATAGAATTCTTTGAAGATGCCCAAAGTCACAATTGCATGGGTTACCTACCTCTTCCTCAGCTTCAGAGTCATCCTCGGATGATGAGGATGTCTCCTGTTTGTTCTTAGGGGGGACTCTGCTCAAAGACTTTAACCTTTTTGTTGGTGGCTGCATTAAATGTTCAGCTTCTGCTTCTCTCTTGCCTTTTAACAAGCAAGCAGAACCAAAAAGGTGTGAAGAAAACCTCACAATGATGACAGCCTAAATCGATCTATTCCTTTCAAAAAAGAATACCACTCAAAGCACTAACAAAAATTTGACACAAAGTAAATATCTTGTTACTATCTATAACACACCTTTCTTCCCATTCTTTGCTGGGGCAGATGGAACAGAAGCAACAACCTGAAATTACAAAAAGAGAACCACCTCGCTAAAGCCAATGTAAAAACGTAGTTAAAGGATAAATTCACCGACAATATTCTAATTAACGAGCTCACCTCAGCTTTATCTTTCTTGTTTGACTTCCCCATCGTTCTAACAACCTGTAGCAATTCAATAAATTGTTTTCATTCATGTTAACCTGAAAAATCTCACCGCCCATAAATCATCTTTCATAAGATCAACACACCCTAACTATAGAGCAGAAACAAAATGCAAATCAAGATATGTACAAAATTCAGCTTATTGCCGGTTCTATTAGAATGCTTTTCCCTGAACTAATGGATGGACTTGGAGGTTTTGTTTAATGTTGACCATATTTAAAAGGTGAATTGAAAAAAAAAATACTATAAAAGCTTTTAATATACAACCAATTTACATATAATGTAAAAATGATAAGTTCTCTTATTCCTTCAAAAAAGGGTGACATCATTTGGATCTAGGTGGAGCGCTGACTGAGCTAGAAGTTTTTAAAACTAGCTTAGATATTTACAGTACACATCTATTAAACACTGAGAGGTATGCCTACCTTATATGTTTAGCTTTAAAAAAGCTTGAAATAGAAGCCTTTCAATGTTTAGCTTTGGAAAAGCTTGAAATAGAAGCCTTTCAATGTTTAGCTTTGGAAAAGCTTGAAATAGAAGCCTTTCAATGTTTAAAAAGTATGTGTACTGTAGATATCAAATTAATTATGTCAATGCAGTTCAAGAGTATTTTTTTCAAGCGTTTTTTTTTTAGTTTGTACTGTATAGAAAACCTAAGTTTCTAGGTCCAACTCTCCTAGTGTTATAATAAACCAAGTAAAACTAAAGGGAATCCAGAATAAGCTAAGACGAAAACCGAATAAGCTTGATCTTTTTCCAAAAAGAATTGTTGTGGTCCTACTTAACATGACTTTTTAAATTTATCAGACTCATCCCTAGAAGTTTGAGAAAAAATTTAAATGAGTTTCTAACTCCTATACTCTACTTTCAATGTTGATATCCTCTGAGCATTTTGATTTATTTTTAAAAATTTTAAATTTAAATATTTACAAAAATTTAAATAATAAAAACATAATAATTTAATTAAAATTTGTAAATTAAAACAATTAATAATCTTTAATGGATTTGAAAAGAATCTAACTAAAAGTAAACCGAGACTTACAAATTAATTTTCGGCCACAGTATAATTAAAAATTTAAATAACAAACGTTTTCTAGCTTTAATTAAAATTTATGAAATTTAATGGATCTAAAAATAATTTATCCAAAAGATACTACTTTCTTCTAAATAAATTTTCTAAATTTATTTAGACAGCATACAAAAACATAGTTTTTTTGTGTTTACCTTTGGTATAATTATAATGATCCAAGAAAAGTATTTATTGAATGAATAGGCAAAGAATCCATGCAAAAATATATTAAAACTTACTTATGAAAACCTTTAAGATTCTAGGTTTAATTTTTAGAGTTGTAATAATTCAATATAAGTTAAGGCAAAAGAAATAAAAGAAGGATAGTTGTAAGTTTATTGCAGTGATAAGGGTTTTGGCCTCTTTTGAAAGAACCAAAGTTCAAAATTTAAACCCCATTTAATATAAGAGAACCAAGACCCTTCATAAAATCCTATATAAACTCATTAAAAAACAAAAATGAAGAACAGAAGTTCAAACCCCATTTAATATAAGAGAACCAAAACCCTTCATAAAATCTTATATAAACTCATTAAAAAACAAAAATGAAGAACAAAACATGTGCACTGATAAACCGGTTAAAACTAAAATCACTTGTACAACTGCAATCTTTGCTTCTCACTATGTGTTGCCCTCTTCGCTCTAGGCTCCAACAATTCGATAAGGATTGAATTACAAAAATGGCTATGTTCTTCGTTACACCAAGTTTAAGAAGGGTAGATTACATAACAAACTCCATGGGTGTATTTCCTTTTAATTTATTTAATATCAATATTTGAGTTAAGAAGACGTTTTGAGGCTTGTATATGAATCTTTATCATTTCGGGAAGGGCCCTATAGAACGCGTTTGCTTTTAAAAAAAATATTAAAGTTCAAAATTTACTTCAAACTTAATAAAAATATAAAAACATAAAAAAAACCACCGTTACCCTTGCATATCTAGATGATTCAATACCTTTAGTATTCTACTGTTAAAGAGGAAAAGCATGAACACACCATCTTGCACCTAAGCTGGCAACATGTAAAAAACTAAACAGATACAATTCTTTACAGAAATTTTTGAATTGAAATTATAAATAAAATAAAACTTTAATTATACTTTTATTAAATGGTATTAGTTTAATTAGTTAGATTCTTTAATATTTAAGGAGGAGACCTATATCAAATCTTTGCCAAACAATACATTGATAGTATGCAAGCTGTTATAATACCAGTAAGTGGTGATGACGTAATATGGATTGAGCTTGTTCCAATTCCATATAACAAATTGAAAAAAAATTAAATTAAATTTTACTTTTTAATAAGTTATATATGACTTCTACTGGGACTATTTTTATTAAAATAAAAAATTATTACATTACTATCAGGTTAATTAAACCATATTCAACTTATTCTTAATTTGCCTTTCTTCATCTTCTTCAAATTGCTACATTTCTACAATCAACTCTTGATATGGTTTTAAACAATAAAATCTGTTACAAACTGCTACATTTCTACAATCAACTTTTGATATCGTTTTAAACAATAAAATCTCTTACAAGCTACTATATTTTTACAATCCCACTCTTGATATCGTTTTAAACAATAAAATCTCACTCCAATTAACTTCTAAAATCAACTTTATATTTGCTATAACTTCCATATTTATAAATACACCTTATACGATCTCAACAATCTTATTCATACCCATAATATTACAGTTCATAGACTTAGCCCGCCTATTGTCACCTTAATTTAATTGTTAATATTATACACGTATAATATTTTGCAATTTCGTAAAGGCACTGCTTTTAATAGACGTTCGTATATTTCTCAATGCAACCCTTTTCGAATCAGTCGAATGTGAAGAGATCCTAAAATTGCGTGAGATGTAACCAAAATTAGTTTTATATTTAAAAACTGACCATTCTGAAAATGTAGAAACAAATTGCCCGGAAGCATAAAATCTAAAAATGTAATTTCAAAAAATTCAAAACAAATAACATGGTCTACATTATGAATACCGCGGGTGGAGGGAAAAAGATAGTCTTTTGAGAACGAAATCTTTTGAGAACGAAAATCATAAAAAGAGAAATATGATGAATTGAAATTTAACAAATACGGCATAAAAGCTGCTTGTCAAGATAAAATCAGACAACAAACGTTAAAGGATAAAATTTAACTTACTTGGACTGAAAACAGATAATATTTCCGACAGCCGAGAGCGCAATTTTCACTCGCTACAATCAATTGAGACTTCTCCGATGACGAAACAAAGAAGAACAATTATGTCGCAGCAGGATAAGCAAAATTAAACGTAAAATCCGAGCGAGGGTTTTACAGAGAAACACAGAAATCGAAATGGTGGCAAATAAACCGCGAACCACCTAATACTCTCCCATTCGGGCCTTTTTATAGGTCAAGCGATATATTATTATTTATTTTTGCCCAATCGTACGTGGATAGTAGTGGATGCTGAAATAGACGTAATGTTTTTTTTTTAATTAGGAGAAACGGTAACCAAAATTTTAAAGTAAGATATGGGGTTATAAAAGGATTTTCGTTAATCGTTTAAATTTAGTTTTTTTTAAATTAATATATAAAAGTTATTATTATAAACATTTTTTTTCAATAATTTTAATTTAAATTTTTTAATTTTTTTAAAAAAAAAATCTAAAACATGTCACTAGTTTTCGTTAATAGTTTAAATTTAGTTTTTTTAAATTAATATATAAAAAATTATTATTATAACCATTTTCTTTTCAATAACTTAAATTTAAATTTTTTAATTTAAAAAAAAACAAAAAAATCTAAAAACATGTCACTAGTTTTTTTGTTTTTAATACCTCCTGCTTTTTCTCCACTCTTCGTGGGCCAAGATGCCATTATTAGAGCCTCTCCACACGCGATCATTTTAATTAATTTTTCTGGTAACCAACTAGAAGGTTTTTACTTGTTTTATTAAATTTTAAAAAGTATATTAACCTTTTTTATATATAATAGTGGGGACAAAGTGACCAAAGAATTTTTTCAGCGCCTTAGACCTCTTGTTCAACATTCTCAGTTTCAAGCCATTCAAGTTGATGGGCAGAGATTTACAAATCTTTCAGACATTGTCAAAGTATTTGTTTCACATTATCAAGGTGTTTTTGCTTCTCAACCCCTTAATGATGCTAGAAGGCAAGCTCTTGCGGATTGTACCGTTGTTGTCCCCAACAAGCTTTCTCCTGAGAAAATGTTATTTTGTGACACTCCTATTTCTCTGGAAGATCTAAAAATTGACTTGTCACTTATGGCCAATGATAAGGCACCTAAGCTTGATGGCTTCCCATGTGAATTCTATAAAGAATTTTGGGATATGCTTGGTTTTGATCTCCACAAAGTTTATCTTGAAGCCCTGCAATGTGGTTCACTGGATTCCATTATTAACAAAGGCAATGTTAAATTTATTCCTAAGTCTGGAGATCCCGAGCTCATCACCAATTGGAGGCCGATCAGCCCGCTTAATGTGAGCTACAAGATTATTGCTAAAGCCCTTGCGCTTAAGCTTAAATCTATTCTCGCCTTTGATTGTCGACTTGAACAAACTGGCTTTGTTAAGGGAAGATACATTCTTGATAATGTTCTTGTTGTTTGGGAAGGTATGGAGTGGGCAAGAAATTCTGAACAAGATGCTTTATTCATTAAGATAGACTTTGAGAAAGCCTATGATAAGATGGAGTGGTACTTCATAACTGCCATGCTTCAGGCTCTAGGTTTTGGGCTAGTATTTGTGAGCACCATTCTTATGTTATTTCAATATGCTTCAACTGTTCTTACCTTGAATAATAGTCAATCGCAATCAATTTCTCTTGGTCGCTTTGTGAGACAGGGGTGCCCTCTTGCTCCATCTCTTTTCATTCTTGCTACAGAGGCTTTTGGCTATTTGTTGGCCCATAAGATGGATCAAGGATTAATCAAGGGTATTGCTCTCCCTAATTCTGACCGTTAGTTGGTCAATGGTCATTTTGCAGATGATTCCTTCTTAATGCTTCAAGAAGATGAGCAATCCCTTTCCTCGGCTATTAGTTGCTTAGAGGTGTTCTGTTTAGCCTCTGGTTCTTCTATACAATGGAAAAAAACATCCTGTTTTTGGCAATCTCAATCTCAACTGCCACACTGGTTACATCAATTCCAATGGACTTGGATTCATCCAGGTGAGGTGTTTAAATTTCTTGGAATTCCTTTTGCATTTCATGGTTCCTCTACTCAATTGTGGCAGTATGTTATTGATAAAGTGGAAAAGAAGCTTTCTTACTGGACTAGTAAGAAACTTTCTCTGGCAGGAAAATTTCATATTTGTTCTAAGGTTTTAGCCACTACCCATGTCTATTATTCATCTTGTTGGGTTCCATCCAAATCTTGTTATAAAAAACTGGATAAGCTTCTGAGAGACTTCTTGTGGGCCAAAGACTCTGTCAAGCAAGGTTTTCATCGGGTAGCCTCGGGAAATTTGTTGTTTGCCCAAGGATTGTGGAGGCATGGGTTTGTTTGATTGTCACCGACAAGGTCTTGCCCTTTGTGCTAAATGGATCACCCGATCTTTAATTGGGGATGAATCTTGGAAAGTGTTGGTCAAGCATTGCATTTCTTCTAGTTTGCTTTAGGGGAAGAAAATTTGGAAAGGGGTGGGATTGCAATCCATTCTTACTGCCCCTATCCCTATTAAAGTTAAAGGTTCTTTTGTCATTCAGAGTATTTGGAAAGCCTGGGAGGCCTTCAAACCCTAGCTTAGTTGGAAAGGGAGTTTTCGCAAAGCAGGTGCCTCTTTGTCTTCCATGAATATTTGGTGGTCTCCTGTTATCACTTGGCAAGGTTCTCCCTTAGCTCTGGTGTAGTGGGTCAGAGCGTAGAGGTTCTATAAGCGTGGTATTGCTTCCATTTTTTATTTCTTCTCCCGACATGCCAGGTGTTGGATACCCTGGGAAATTTTTTGTCAAATTCACAATTTAAATCCTGGTGATAGAGACACTTATGAGGTGGTTATTGATAGTATTCCATTTTCTATTTGGAGCAAACTACATAAGCATTTTCAAAAACCCTGGTGGTCAGATTGGTGTTGGCCTGGGGAGCTTCCCTGTTTTGCAATATAAAGCTCATCTTGGTTACAAATGGCTCACCCCACAAGTTCCAATGGTTGATAAGCTCACTCTGAGATGGAATTTAGTCTCTCTTCCCTCCCAATGGAATAAGAGGTTTCGGATTGCTTGGGCTACTTATATTGAACCTAAACAGAGTTTTTTTGCTTGGAGTCTCTTACATCAAGGGTTACCTGTTGGCAGTAGGCTCAAGCATCTGGGTGTTCATAATCTCATTTGCCCGATTTGTGGACAAGCGAAAGATTTACTGCATGTTTTTTGGTCTTGTGATCGGGCTCAGTCAGCTTGGGAGTGGCTTCTTGAATTTTTTAGACCTTTTATGCAGGAGGATTTTACTTGGGTGCATGCTATTTTGGGTGACCCTATTGCTTTTTCCTTCAACTTGGATGTTGTTTGGAATATTTTTAGAATTGGTACCTTGTTTTATCTATGGAAGTCCCGAAATAGAGCTATTTTTTCTAAGCAAGATGTCGGACATGTCTTCTCCGTTGTTGATAAATATGATATATTCTTTGATTGTTGGTTATAGATTCAAGTACAAAGTTAAAAAAGTACAGGTGGAGCTGCAGTACTTGCGTACCCTCATGGATCATTGGGGGAATGCACCCTGCATTATGAGTCATGTGCATCTTCCTTCCCCTTCCAGGTGGTAGTAATTTCTCGGCTTCTTTCTTTTCGAATGCATATTTAATACTGTTTTGGCAGTTGTTATTGGCAATTTGTGGGTTGTTTCTGACACTCTTGTATACTCTTAACCACAATGGTTAATGTATTGGTTTATGGGGTGTGCTAATCCCACCCACCCTTTTTTGTATGATTAAACATTATTTTATTAATATAATGGCTTTTTCATCAAAAAAAAAAAGAGATGTGTTTGACAATATTATTAGAGTGATGACTATTATTATGTTTAATAATTGGATGAGGTATAGTAATATTTCTACTCTTAAGGCCACTATAGCAGCCGACACTGTAGAAGCCTGCAAACCGTAGCAGTCGCCACTGTAGTAGCCCATGCATTGTAACGGTCGCAAAAATTTTGGCCCTAAAAAAAAAAAATGGCAGATTTAACAAGGAGGCGAGAAGTTGTGACGGATGGAGCAGCAAGGAGGAGGAGCGGGAGGTCTAGGGGCAACAAACCCTAGGTGTGGGGCTTCGAAGGGCAGATCAGCAGACGCAACAGGTGGGGGCTCTGGTGAGATAGCAGGCCCCCAGGTGGAGGATGTGGACAATGAAGTTCTATTGGAACCGGTCCAAGGGCGTTGGGCAGATGCGGTTGAAGATATCTCTGAGGGGGACCAAGACTCGTAGCGTCAGGATCAAAGGAAGACCCAGGAAGGAGACAAA
Source organism: Wollemia nobilis (assembly GCA_028583015.1). NCBI lineage: Eukaryota > Viridiplantae > Streptophyta > Pinopsida > Araucariales > Araucariaceae > Wollemia > Wollemia nobilis. The sequence continues at coordinate 3,158,088 of JAQPPZ010006183.1, read as the reverse complement.
GAGAAACTTGGCAACTGGAGACCTTCATATCTTAATGCTCTTCGCGGTAAGCAAAAATTATCCGACTCTTATTTTAATCTAAAATCTGTCAATGGTAGGTTGCACGTCCCGGATACCTTAGCTCAGCATGTGGCTATGGAGGGCAGAACATCTCTAGTGGCTAAATTTATGGGGGTGAGGCCGGACTTGGAAGTCATAAGGAGATGGGTCGTCCAAAAATGGCAGCCAAGGGCCGATATGATGATTAAGGCTTTACCCAAGAGTTTTCTTTTGGTGACATTTCAATGTGAACAGGACATGGAAAGGACTCTCCAAGGAGGTCCTTGGTTTTTTGGGAAAATGGGCTTGTATCTGAAGCGTTGGTCCCCCGAATTCAACCCCCGCACTCGAGTGCCTGGATTTGGCTCCTATTTGGGTTAAGATGCCGGGATTACCTCTACTTTTCTAGAATGAACAAATCTTGGTCGGGATAGCTACAGAGATTGGAGAACTAATAGCTATTGATCCTGCAACCTTGAGCAAAACAAGACTCCTTTCTGCTCGCATGTGTGTGTTGGCGAACCTGAGTAAAGAGCTCCCTAAATCCATTATATTATCGTCTATGTTTAGACTTCATACTCGGGTCTTTGAATATGAAAATATGTCTTTTAAGTGTAGTGTTTGCGGGAAGGTAAGGCACCAGGGTATCCACTGCATTTCCAAGAACCAGCCCCCACTCCAAAATACTGCTCCTCAAACCCAGAATAATATCCCTCCCCCGTAGATCTCCATTCCTACCCAACATGGGCCTCACGGACGTGGAGCTCGAAATCCGAATATCAGAGACCCTATTTGCCCTATTGTAAGAAAGAGGCAACGTTATAACCCTCCTCCCAAAAATACCTATGCCTCGAAACCCTCTCACAGGGAGCTGGTCCCTTTGATGGGAACCCTCAAGCTCAACTCGCTCCTAAGATGATATAGAAAGCCTCAGAGCCAAATCACAAAGGAAAGAACCCCATAGATCAATGCCCTGGGGCAAGTAAGTTTGATTGGGTAATACGGGAGGCCTATGGAGGCTCGGTGGAAGTGGTCCCATGTACTGCAGAGGAATTTATGGGAAGAAATTCCAAGGAGATCAACATCCTAGTGGAGAACAGTTTTGATGCATTAAATCATCTGAAGGGAGATCAGATGGATAGCCAAGAAGTGGAATCTGAGGTAGAGGAGACTCAAGAGAAGGATTTAGAGGAGAAAAATCATAGGAAGGAGCAGGAAACTAATAATACAGGCAAGGATACTCAGGAGGAAGAGGTGAACCACCAAGATCAGTGTAACCCCAAAGCAAGGAAAAAAGAATCTACTAATCAAGAAGCTAAGAGCACGAAATCATCTCCACTGTCAGAAAGACCAGTTAACCTGGAAAGCCAGATTATTACCCCAAAGACCAAGACTGACCTATCCAAGATGGTTACTAGAATCCAAGTGAAACCCAAGGAACCCCAGCCTAGAGCGGATGTATGGGGATATGGTTCGATAGGAAGAGGGAAACCTAGCAATGTTGCCTTAAGGCAGAAAGAAGCAGAGCGAGGAGTGGCTGATGGCACTCAAGCAATATTGCTCTTTGGGGCGAAGGCTCGAGGATCCAAAGCCCATAAATGAAGATTCTTTCATGGAATATTTGTGGGAGTAATCCTTCAAAAATAAGAGCTTTGTATGCTCTTAGACAAGAACACAAACCGGATATGATTTTACCGCAAGAAACTAAAATGGAGGAGAGTAGAGTTATTCCTTTTAAGAATAGGACTTGGCGAGAAGTCAAAGTAGTAGGCCAAGAGGCCACCGGAATAGCAGGAGGGTTGTCGGTTATGTGGAACAAGAATGTGATTGATAGTAGAGTGATTCTGATGTCTAGTTGGTTTATTTGTCTCTTATGTGTGGATAAAACCACGCAGGAAGAATGGATCTTAACGAATGTATATGCTCCAGTTAGATAGGGACTGAGAAGGGTTCTTTGGAGTCAGCTAGCTGAATTGAGGGAGATGGTCCCCAACTACCCTTGGATTGTGGCGGGGGATTTCAATTGCTACCTTAATCCTGCAGATAAATTGGGGGGCTCTCAAAGAATAATTGTTGATATCTACGAGTTTAGAGATTTTGTTGAGCAACATGAGTTGATGGATGTGGACCTGCATAGATTCTCCTATACATGGTCTAACAAAAGATTGAAGGAAAACCAAATTCAGATCAGATTAGATAGGTTTCTTCTTTCTCAAGAATGCTTGGAGAGGTTTGGGGACTCTTCATTAACGACACTCCCAAGAATTGGGTCTGATCACAACCCAATTATGTGGGAAATAAGGGAGGACTCTAAGAAAAGATACATCAGACCCTTTTGATTCGAACTTATGTGGTTCCAACATCAGGATCTCAAGGATCTGGTTGCCCAATGGTGGGACAAAAAGTATAATGGTTCGAAACTGGCCTAAGTGGCATGTAAACTAAGGAATGTGAAGGCTAACATTAGAGAGTGGAACAAAACTTCCTTTGGCAATATTTTTGTTAAAAAGGCAGAACTAAAAGACAAGATCAATGAACTACAGGAGAAGCTAAAGTCAGAGCAGCTTACAGAGGATCTGAGAAACCAAGAGAGGGAGTTGTTAGCCGAATACCACACGATGCTAGGATTTGAAGAAACCTTTTGGAGGCAGAAATCCAGACTGCGTTGGTTAAAGGAGGGTGACAGAAATACAAAGTTCTTCCATGTCTCTACTCTTCGCCACAGGAGTACTAACAAAATTAAGGAGATCAAGATGGCCGATGGGTCTAACACCAAAGATATGGAAGACATAAGGAGGGAAGCGGTTGAGTACTTTAAATCATTGTTAGAAGATGTAAATCCGACTATTGAAGAAGAGGACTCTCTGTTGGCAACCATTCCACCCCTCGTAACTGAGAATCTTAATGGATTCTTACTTAGTCCTTTCACAAAGGAGGAAATCAAGAAGGTGGTTTTTGACATGGATGGTAACAGCTCCCTAGGATCGGATGGCTTCCCCGCAGCTTTCTTCCAGAAGTTTTGGGATATCCTAGGCAATGATGTAGTGGAAGCTATAATTGAGGCTCAAAAGGACATGGAAATCCTAGGAGTTAATGCTACATTTTTAGTCCTCATCCCTAAACTAGTGGGAGCAATGGAATTTTCCAGTTTTCGCCCTATCAGTTTATGTAACACTCTAATGAAGATTCTCACAAAAACAATCGCCAATAGGCTGAAGGTTATCCTTCCTTTCATCATTGATATGAACCAAGGAGGCTTTGTGAAAGGGTGACAAATACTAGATGGTATCATCACAATTCATGAGGTTATTCATTCAATGGTGGCTAGTAAGGAAGCAGGTATGTTACTAAAGCTTGATATGAATAAAGCCTACGATCGGGTCTCATGGCGGTTCCTCACCAAGATTTTGGGTAAGTTTGGTTTTTGTCCCCAGTGGATTAAGTTGATTTTTAGTTGTATCTCTACTACAAGATTTTTTGTCATGGTGAATGGGTCACCCTCCGGTTACTTTAAGAGTGAAAGGGGGTTGCGACAAGGAGATCCTTTGTCTCCATACTTGTTTATTATTTTAGCGAAAGCATTGGGTAGGAACATTTCAGCAATAGTGGCAGATGGTCGATTGGAAGGTTTCAAACCAGCCTCAACAAGAGAGCCAGTGTCTCACCAACAGCTTTGTGGATAATACAATCATTGTGTCCAAATCCTCGATGCCTCGGGATAGGAAGTCAAGAGAATTCTAACCAAGTATGAGACAAAAGGAGGACAATACATAAACTATAAGAAGAGTAGCATCTATTTCTTTAACACGCCTGGTGGGAGGGAGGAAAGAATAGCTAACCTCTTCGGTTGTGGAAAGGAGCTTCTACTAGCAACTTATCTAGGCATGCCTATGTTCGAAGGAAGAATGAAGGCTACATTGTGGAACTCAATCATTGATAGGATCTCCAAAAAGTTAGCAAGGTGGAAGGGCAGCCTTCTCAACTCACGCAGAAAAGCCTTATTAGTTCAAACTACTTTACAAAGCATTCAAATTTACTACATGTCTCTATTTAGAATGCCTGCAAAGGTTCGAGCTACATTAGAGCAAATTCAACACAACTTCTTGTGGTCAGGTTCAGAGGAGAGAGAGAATTTCGTTGGTAGCATGGAATCAGGTGTGTGCAAGCAAGGATCAGGGGGGCCTGGTGCTAAAGAGAATGAAAGAAATGAATCAAGCTCTGATTAGCAAACAGGTATGGAGATTTATCAATAATGATCAATTGGGATGGGTAAAACTTCTTAAGGCAAAATATATCCGAAATAATCAGGACTTCCTGAAAGTTGATAATCTCCCTAGAGGATCCTATTTATGGAATTGTTTGCTCGAATGTCGGGAGGTAGTCAGGAAAGGCATCAGATGGAGAATTGGTAATGGAAGACAAGTGGACTATTGGCAAGACCCGTGGTTGGAAGAGGCCCCTCTGAAAGATAACTTAGACCTTTAGGTTCTCCAACATAAACTTTCGAATGAAATTGGAGGAAAAGTAGGGGATTTTATTGCTGTAGCACAGGAAACTTCCTCTTGGAAGAAAATCACAGTTCATAATCTATTAGAGCAAGAGAAGGTGGCCCTAACCAAACTCAATGATGCTTTAAGGGTGTTCCCGATCATTCCTGGGGAAGGAAGAGACAAGGCGATTTGGGGCAAAACTACAAGTGGGATCTATTCAGTAAAAACTGCCTATAAGTTAATCCACTCAAGATTCAATGGCTGGACTCCGACTTCTATTATTTGGTTAAATAATTTAACCCCAAAAATAGCTTTCTTCTTTTGGTTGGCAGTTCAAAATAAGATTCTCACAATAGATAATCTGCAAAGGAGAGGTTTCCAATTCATCAATCGATGTATCTTGTGTGAGAAAGCGATAGAATCTGTAAGTCATATATTTCTAACTTGTGAATTTTCTTGTACAGTCTTCCAAATGATCCTGTCCAAATTTCATATAGATTGGGTTTGTCCAAATAGCATGTCTGACTTCTGCATACAGTGGGCTTCCCCCTTCCGGGCGAAACTTTTGACTTGGCTCTGGAAGCTCAACTTACCCTATTTTTTATGGGGGATATGGAATGAGAGAAATAAGAGAGTATTTAAAGGACGTAAAAAAGATCCCAGGTTATGTGGTAATAAAATAATCAGAGCTTTGAAAGAAAACTAGAAAACTTTCTTCTTCAAAAATGAGACCATGTCTCTAAGGGAAAGGAGGATTTTGCGAAACTGGGGAGAGGAACTTCCAGACCTAGACATTACAACCAACCCACGGGATGGTGTCAAGTGGATACCCCCCACACAAAAGTGGGTTAAGTTTAATTTTGACGGGGCAGCTAAAGGAAATATGGGGGCTGCAAGAGCAGGAGGAGTTCTGAGAAATGAGGAAGGAAAAGTGGTCTTTGCCTTTGCAGAGCCTTTGGGAACTCAAACAAATCATTTTGTAGAAGCCCGAGCCTACATGCAGGCAATGAGAATTGCCAGACTTGAGGGTTATAAGGAAGTTATCTTTGAAGGGGATTCGCTTAATATAATCAAGGCAATTAAGGAGGATAAAGACCCTAGCTGGACCATCTTGGAGCTTATCCTAGAAGCAAAGATTCATAAATCTCATTTGGTTAATGCCCGAATCCAACACACCTTCAGAGAAGGGAACCAGGCGGCGGATCTAATGGCAAATATTGCAGTTTTCGTTGGGGAGATGCAAATTTGGAAGGATAACTTCCCTCAAGAACTATTGGTGTTGGCTTCTAGCGAAGAGCTAAGATCAAACCCGTTAGAGCATCAGGAGATCAGAGGGGTTGATGATGAGTAATCCGACAGATGGAATTAGGCAGAAAAGGCATCCCATTTGGTGGCGCCTGGGAGGTGACAAGTGTACAGTACAACAACCTAGTGGTATTAGTAAGTGCTAGGTGTTGTTTGGTTTTTTTTTTATCCTAAATAGTCAAGCGACAAGTATAGGACTGTGGACTCTAAGTATGGCTTAATGTGGATCTTAGAAAGATCCATTTTGTATTTTGATTATACGGGCTTGATGTTAGAACCAGCCCATTTTGACTATGTAAAAGGTTTGTGGACCTTATAACCACCTCTACCTTATACCAAAAAAAAAATATTATTAGAGTCATAGTAATTTTTTTTTAAATGAATTATTTTTTAAGGGTTATATTTTATATAGAGTTGTTTGATTTAAAGAATTTTTATGTTATTTTTGTGTGGAATTTGAAAAGTTTTAAAATGAGTGGTTATTCACAAGAATCCAAATAATATTGAGGGAGATACAACCATATGAAGATAGTCGTTCAAAACTAGGATAACGATAGGATAATTTTTTCTTGGCAAATGTTAAATTTGCTAAGAGTCATTCTTGGATCAATTTATGCTAAATTTTAAGATCTTTAAAATGAGTGGTCATATAAAGGAATCAAAGTTGTATTGAGAGAGATATGACCCTATGAAGTCACCCATCCGGAACAAGGATGGTGACAATTTTTCAAGTGAAAAACAAAATTGTAGATAATTGTTTGTCCGTGGGTCTAGGTGGATTGGTAAGTTGGGGTGCTTATCGAGAGGAGACCTAGGTTCCAATCCCACGAGCTTGCCCATGCACAGACAGTAGCCCAGATCCGATTCCTCTGAGTGGTGCGCCAGATTGATGACGACGGTGTAACCCCTGTGCGTCCGACGGTCCCCATCTCATGCCGGGTTACCATGTACCGGGACGGTGGAAGTCCTGGGAGCCTTCGTAGATAGTTTGAACCCTACCAGCTGTGCTGGTAGTTACTAAAAATCGTGATTGTAACCATTGCTTCTATATATCAAAAAAAAAAATTGTAGATAATTGTCAGCTAGGATATGGATGATGGGAACAACAATGGAGGGCTAGGACCTCAATGATTATGTTTGGGCATACAATTTTTTAGCTAAATTTCCTGTTTCTCTTTTTTATCTTAGAAGTTTTGCATGCAAATTACTATAGGTTTATTTTCAAATAATATATCTTTATAGGTTATACTAATAAATAATAGAAGATCTTGAGTTATAGTTTCCTTCCCATGGATCAATTTACAGCTAAATTCTTAGAATCGTCCCTAATAGTATAGGTTAGTGAGGACCTCCCAAAGAAGCGATCCTTGTTGCTTAAAGATAGGGTAATTTTTGGTAAATTTAATGGGTCTTGGCCAAGGGCTTTGGCCTTGAGAAAATGGATTTATAGGATTTGAAAGTCTCTAGGGGTAATTCTATCATTTTTTCCCAAAAGGTTTCTTCCTAGCCATTTTTTGTTCCAAGAAGGAAAGAGTGATGCAGGAGCCTATCTTTCGGAGGGCATAACTTTTGATCCGATCGTTGGATCAACTTGAAATTTTACGAGGAGTTAGATAAAGAGGTGGACATGCCATGGGCTAGACGATTCTAGTCATTTAGTTGTTTTTTCAAGCTTTTTTCAAGTTCTAATTCTTTCATCTAGTGCCCTGAAAATGGGATTTAGTATTTTTTTTTTAAAAGAGACGAAAATAGATTTGGAATAACTCCTTATTTAGGCATGAGTAGGTGTTGATATTTTTTAGAAGTCTTAATATAGATGATATGAAGGTGCATATCTATTTTGAGGGCTATCCGAGTTTTTCTAGGTGATTTAGGTTTTGGCACTAAAGACGAAATAGCCTAGAAAATAAAATAATAAAATAAATAAAATTATTTTTTTATTTTTAGGCTTAAGATTTAGGGTTTTGTTTTAGGGTTTATTTTGGGATATATATTCCCTTGGTATTGCATTGTAAAAGGGGTAAAATCCAGGAATGAGAAAGAAAGCATTTATTATATTATTTTCATCTATTGTAACTTTTGTGTGATTGGGAATTTTGTCTTTTGCTTTGTCTCTTTTTATCACAATTTCATGTGATTAGAGGTTCTTGTTCTAACCTCTTGCAACTGTATTTACACCATTTGGTGTCCCAAAAATAATCACCTTAGATCGAGATACAAGGTTTCTAAGTCACTTTTGGAGGACTCTATGGAGGAAGATGGGAACAAAGCTACAGTTCAATAGTGCTCATCACCCCCAGACTGATGGGCAAACAGAAGTAGTAAATCGCACCTTGGGAAATATTCTAAGGTGTATTGTTGGAGAAAAACCAAATCAGTGGGACTTAGCCTTACCACAAGCTGAGTTTGCATATAATAGTTCTATCAACAGATCAACTAGAAAATCTCCTTTTCAGATTGTTTATGGTAAGAATCCCAATGGTGTGTTAAATCTGATTGATCTATCGATTTTGGGTAAAATTAGTGATGATGCAAAGGCATTTGCAGAGCACATACAAGAATTGCAGGAAGATGTCAGAAAAAAGTTACAAGATAATAATGAAAAGTATAAGGCAACAACAAATTCAAGTAGGAGACTAAAAGTCTTTCAGGTGGGAGACAAGGTGATGGTTCACCTCAGGAAGGAGTGGTTTCCAAAGGGCACATATAACAAATTGAAATATAAGAAGATTGGACCCTGTAGAATTCTGAAGAAGATGAATGATAATGCCTATAAAGTGGAGTTGCCTGATGATCTTGATATCTCACCAGTTTATAATGTTACATATTTGTATGACTTTCATGGGACTGAATATGAAGTTGAAGAAGAAGAAGGTATAAATTGGGAACAACATATACCTAAGAATAAGAAAAAAAAAAGTTATGTAAGTACTTGATAAGAAGACAATTAGTACCCGATAGGGAAACTATAGCAAATACTTGGTACAATGGGAAGGTTTACAACAAGAAGATAATACTTAGATTTCAGAGGGGGAACTAAAAACTATTAATAGCCAAAAGTTGCATGAGTTTGATCAAAGGAACTCTTAGGAAAAGAGTTCTCTAAAACCATAGGAGAATGATGCAGAAGCCTATGTTCCAGAGGGCGTAACTTTTGATCCGACCGTTGGATCAGCTTGAAATTTTACGGGGAGTTAGATAAAGAGGTGGACATACCATGGGCTAGACGACTCTAGTCATCTAGTTGTTTTTTTAAGGCTTTTTCAATTTCTAATTCTTTCATCTAGTGCCCCAAAAATAAGATTTGGTGTTTTTTTGAAAAATGGACGAAAACAGATTTGGAATAACTCCTTATTTAGGCATGGGTAGGTGTTGATATTTTCTAGAAGTCTTAATATAGATTATATGAAGGTGCATATCTATTTTGATGGTTATCCAAGTTTTTTTGGGTGGTTTAGGTTTTGGCACTAAAGACGAAATAACTTAGAAAATAAAATAATAAAATAAATAAATAAAATTATTTTTTATTTTTAGGCTTACGATTTAGGGTTTTGTTTTAGGATTTATTTTGGGATATATATTCCCTTGGTATTGCATTGTAAAAGGGGTGAAATCCAGGAATGAGAAATAAAGCATTTATCGGATTATTTCCATCTATTGTAACTTTTGTGTGATTGGGAATTTTGTCTTTTGCTTTGTCTCTTTTTGTCATAATTTCATGTGATTGGAGGTTCTTGTTCTACCCTCTTGCATCTGGATTTACACCAAAGGGAGAATCATAAAAATGGGATCCTTGGTTTATGGAAAGAGCAAGACAATTTCTTACCCCTTGGTATGAAGGCTTTGCACCTAAAAACATAAATATATCCTTAGTACTAGTATGGGTTAGGATGTATGGGTTACCCATTGAGTTATAGGAAATGGATACCTTCAAGATAATAGACAACACTCTAGGAGAATTCTTTGAAATTTTAGAAACTACAAAAGATGGATTCTTGGTTATTTATGCTTAAATATTGGTCATGATTAATGAGTAAACCTTTACCATAATCATTCTTAAGTATGGGGGTAAGTTGTGAACCCAAACCATAGATTATGAATATATATCTTTTAAATATAGAATATGGTATGAGGTGGGGTATATTGAAATATCATGCCCTAAGAAGAGTCCAGTAGAACATATGTTGAAAATCGTAAGAGAAACTTACAAACATATATGAACGAGGATGGTTTTCAACTTCTAAAAAATAGGTCCAAACAAATGAAAGTAAAAAAATTGTGGAGACCAGTAAGGAAGGATGTTGGAAGAAATACCAATTATTTTGAGGCTTCGACCTATGAAGAAAAAGTAGATCAGAGCTTAGAGGACACAATACAACGTGATCAAAATATTAACAAGGAACTATTTATTCAGTATGATCTTGATTTAGGGATGAACATTCTTTCTAAACCTAAGGAATGTATCTCATCAAAATTTGAAAACTCTCTTGAAGTTCCATGCACCGTTCAAGAGAAGGAAAGTGGTAGAGAAAATGCAGTGTTAGATGTTAATACCTCCACCATTAATAAGAAAATGTCAAAAAATGAGCAGGACAAATCAAAAGCTTCTGTAGCAGAGCTAGGACAAGATAAATCTAATGAAAATGAAAGATGTGAAAGAATATTGAGGAATATAATAATAAGATGTACTCTTGATACAGGTAAGGTAAAAAGAGAAAAATCCTCAAATTATCAAGCGAGAGTCGAGGAAGCAAGAGCAAACATAGAGAAAGGAACACAATCTAAGTTGGTTGAACTTCTCTATAACAAATTGCAAAATGATATTGGTAATTCGTAGGTGGGACCAGTTGCCTCTAATGAGATATGATTACCATCTCATGAAATATAAAGGTTATAATGCCCCCTCAAAGCATGGATGTATTAGGGACCTTTGTTTAAGTAATAAGCTAAATATTCTTTATATCCAGGAAACTAAAATGACAAAGGAAGAAGTTTTTAAAACTATGAAAGTAGTATGGGAAATATGTGAATGGGATGCTATGGATTCTAAAGGACTGGTAAGGAGAATTCTAACATGTTGGAATCATGTTAGAACCTCTTGTGCAACCATTCATAAAACTAGGCATTAGATAGCCTCATTAGTCACTTGCTACTTTGCAGATATTCATTTCATCATTATCAATGTTTATGGACCTATAACTCAATTAGACATATTAGAAACATGGAGTGGGATTGAAGCCTTTATGAGAAGTAAAGACCAATAAAATTGATTCATGATCATAGGAGATTTTAATGTTATAACCAAGTTGGATGACAAATTTGGGGGAATTAGGAAAATAACCTAAAGTATGAGAGATTTCCCAGCTTCTATTGAAAACAATAATCTATGGGAAGTTGAGTTTGAAGAGGGCAACTATACATGGACCAACAGGAGGAGAGGCCAAAACTTAATAGTAAAAAAATAGATAGATACTCTCGTATCATTGGCTAGATGAAGGGACTTGTGCTAAAAATAATACCTTGACTAGGATTGATTCAGATCACTGGTCATTAAGAGTTAAAATGACGGTAAGTGAATTAAAAAAAACATCATATTTTAGATATAAGTAGATGTGGGAAGACCATCCTCAATTTGTTGATATGATAGCGCAAACACAGAATTATTTAGGAAACGGTGGGTTGTATACACTTTCAAAACAAATTAAATCAATGACATCTAGATTAAAAGAATGGAACAATAACATTTTTGGAAACATTTTTAAGAAGAAAAAACTAAAAGAAAAACTTTTAAAATTCTAAAAATGTTAACATAATAATCCAAGCTCAAAAGAAAGGGAGTTGCTTAGTGAATATCATAATATTTTAAGTAAGGAAGAGAAATTTTGGAGATTAAAATTGAGATAAACTTGGTTAAAAGAAAATAAAAACACAAAGTTTTTACATAGGATGGAAATGGTATAGAGATAAGCATCCAGAACTAGTAGAAGTAAATCAATAAAAGGGGTTTGGATTAAAGACCAGAGTGAAATTAGAAAGGAGGTAAGTTTTTTAGGATCAAAGGAGTTTGAAGTTCTTAATGATAAAATTGTACAAGAAGTTCCTTTAGCTATAACAAATGTAGACAATAGAAAATTGACAAAGCCTTTTACTTTGGAAGAAGTTTATTTAGCTTTTTTCTCTTTTGATAAGGATAAATCTCCTAGTCGATACGGGCTCTCTATAGCATTATATCAACATAATTGGGATATAATAAAGGATTCTTTTTTGGTGGTAATGGAATAGTCTAGGTTAAAACAATACATACCTTACAAAATAAATGCAACATGTCTTAACCTAATTCCAAAAGAAGGATGCATAATTGTTTGATTCATTTAGGCCCATAATCCTATGTAACATGGCATATAAGATAATCTCCAAAGTGATGGTAAATTAGTTAATATCATTGTTAGACAGTATTATTTTAGAAGAGCAAGGAGAATTCATCAAAGGGAAACAAATTTTGGACAGGATCATAGTATCTTGTGAAGTTATGCACTCAATAGCTTCAAGAAAATAGAGCAATGATATTAAAAATTTATATGAGTAAAGTCTATGATATGGTTAAATGGAATTTTCTTTTTGTAATATTAGAAAAGTTTAGAATTTGAAAGAAATGGTGTAGACACTAAAACCTAGGCATTTGCAAAACCACATTCACATTGCATATTCCAATTCTGCATAATAAAATATGTGTCTAAAGTTTGACTTAGGCATATAATTCCTGCACATTATCCATTCACATAACACATTGCAATTTTACATAATAATAATGTGCCTAAGGTTTGACTTAGGCATATTAATTTTGCACATTATCCTATTTTCCAAATTTTAATAAATAAGAAAAATATCCTAGGATACCCTATCTTCCCATGTGACATGTGTCCTACCACTACCCATCACCTTGCCACATATCACACACTCATGTCCCCTTTGTCCCTTCACATGGGACATCCCTTACACCTCACTCCACTTGCAACCACATCACCCCAGTTAAGTGAGACACCCCGGGTGACTCACTCTAACTGAATCTTCCATTTGGAAGCCCTGAATTGCCACTTGGTAATCTTGGCTTGCCACCTCCCATTTCCCTCCAAAATCCTAAGGGGCCTATAAAGGTACCTTTACCCCATCAACCAAAGGAGGCTAAAAATATACACCATTAGGCTATCGACATAGCACCAGGAACTCGCACACATCTCGAGGGGATCGAAGATCTGAAGCCTTGAAGTCCATTTTTGGAATCTTCTGCCATTCAACCGAAACTTCCTGTCCATGGTTACACAATCGAAACTGCACTAGCGCAGTTTCCTCACCACCTGCTCATGGTTAACCAACCCAAACCGTGGATTTGTGATTGCTTATAACCATAATAACACGATAGATTTGATCAGTAAGTTTAATTTCAACAAGGCATCCAGTTTTATTTTCTATGTTTTCTACAACATTAGTTAGAGGGTTTTTACTGCATTGTTTTCAATCTGATATATAAGTGCTACTAAAACCCCTTGTGCCTTTTCATGTGTGTAGGAAACAGATACTTGGAAGGCTATTGAATCTAGAGTGGTCCCCCCTTTGTGGATATCAAAATCCCACTCACCCCTTTGAAGTTGTAGCTGAGGAATGGAAAACACGGAGTTTACTGAAGAGTTGGAAGATCCCCCCTTTTATATTAGAGCATTGTATTCATAGAAGAGACAAAATAAGCATTGTAGTGTTACCCCCAACACATTTGGGGTAATTCAAGAAATTATTGTAAAAACAGGAGATTCGGGGTCCCTGTATCAAAATTAATACAAAGATAATTTTTTGCAAGTCCTCTTTTCTGTTTCATATATTGTTTATGTTCATTTATTCTAGCTACAAAATGGTGATCATGGTGGGACTCCCTAAGGGTTCTATTTGTTATTGCCTTACTATTTTATGATACTTATATGTGTTTTTCTATTATTGCACGTTCCTGGAGTTCGATCACATGAAGATTGGAAATCGAAAGTCGACAGATCTAGAGCCTATTTTGGTTTGGCCCTACACCTAAGCAACCATGAATGCATAGTTACAGATCGAAAGAACCACGCACCAGTGGTTGGACTTCTACGAAACTATACACCGATGATTGGAGCACTACAGAACCGTAGATCGATGATTGACAAAGTTAGGAGTAGTGAAAGGATAATAGGTGTCTACATCTAAAATCCTCCCCTTTATTTTGCTTTAGGGTTTGCATTAGGTTAATTAAGATTCTCAATCCTTGTTTATTTTTTATTGTATTTAGGTCTTAGTCTAGGCATATTCAAAATCAAAAGAAAAAATAAATATATCAAGGAATCTACATTTTAGCTCAGTCAGTAAAGGATCCGCATTGCCTAATTAGGAATATACCAGGCTCATTTAGGGTTCCAAGCTCGTTGTGCTCTATTTTCTAAGATATAATTGGAATCGCGGGTCTACAATTGGGAACTCCCAAACACACACACGTGGTTGGTTAACTGCGAAGTTGTAGTTTACCAAACCTAACTTCCCACCAGTGGTTGGCTCTGTATTTTAAAAACTTTTTAGATCTTGCTTGGGATTAGTCGTTCGGCTCCTGATTTAATTTTGTTTGCTACAATGTGTTTTTATTCTTTCTGCATTTAGGCAATAAACAAAATTGCATGCTAGTTTGCATTTACATAATAATAAACGAAAATCCCATACACTCGCACATGCACATTGAATAAGGTTGGACTTCACAACCAACCCCCAACATATTTACCCCATTATTTGTCCAATACCAGCTCCAAAAACCATTGTAGCTGTGGAAAATATCATGCATTCCTCTTTAGAGGGTGTATCATTACCCACAATGAACTGGGTGAGGACTGGTAAGACCTAGGCTCCCTCATCGGATTTGGATTTCATCTCTAAGTCTTGGTGGGTTTCACAACTCGAACTTCATCATTAGGTTAGTGTGTGAGAGTGTCTAGGTTAAATCCATAGATTTATTTTAGGGCTAAATATTTTGCACATCGTTATTTATTTTTACCAAAAACTTAAAAAAAAATCAAAAACAAAAATCAAACTTTACAAAAACTTAGGAGCAAACTTGTTTGTTTGTTTACTTTGCGTGTTATTTTACTTTATGCTTCCATTACACACTCACACACATACATCCATATTTTGCACTTCATCCCGTCCATAGCGTATGGTAACAACCCGTGGTCAGGTTAAATGGTTAGCCCTAGTTCAAAGTCAATTGTCTCCTTCCATGGATCCATATCAGTCCTGTCAGGCCCCTAACACTTCGATGGTAGGGTAAGTCAGTGTAGCCCCTACTGTGTCCCTAAACCTGAATTTTGGGCCCTCTAGTGGTACCCCTATCTCAGACATATATATTATGTAGAGGGCTACTCATGCCGCCATCCTTAAGACTTCTAGGAGTGAGCCACCTAAGCCATTTGATGGTCGTATCGTGTATGTGGACATGGATGTAGTTAGGACTTATTTGAATGCAAATAGTCTTGTCTTTCCATCATTGCCTCCACCCACTATAAAAATACCCCCACATCCACTCAATCACATGCATGGTGCTCCATCAACACAACACACCATCATTCCACCATCTCCTCATCAACAACCACCTCTTCACCAACACTATTAGGATCCTATCCTAACATTATTTTGTAATTCTTATTATTATGTAATGACCCACTTCCAATGTGGGGGATCCCATCTATAATGTTATTTTACAATATTTTGTAATGTATGTGGCAAGTTAGGCTCCTAGCCAAGTGGGGTCATTTGATGTAATCGTATCAATATTGTAACCAACGTTTGGTAGAAGATTATAGCTTGAGTGGTGTTTTGCATGTAAGACAACTCTTGAACTTAGGGTTAGGGTTGCATGAAGTATTTCTTTTAAAGCTATGAAGCCATGTACAAATGTATCTTTTTGCAAGTTAATGAAATATTGAAGGAGGTTGCCCCCTCAAAGAGACCTACAATTTTGAGTTATTTGTGAGATTGTTTCAATTTTGCAATTATATTTTGGATAGTGTTATTCTATTATTGTGTGTATTTCAGTTATATTTTAGTATTTTGTGTGTGTGAGATTTATTTCAATAGTAGGTTCCTTACAAGTGGTATTAGAGTGCTTTCCAGGGTCGAGTTTTGTTGCTACTGCAACAATTATTTCTTAGCCATTTTCGCTTGTTAGGTATAATTTTCCTGTGTTTTTTCATTCTATTTTACTTTATTCAAAAACCAAAAAAATAATCTGCAAAAATAAAAAAATACAATTTGTTTTTTCAGTAGTTGAGTAGGCTAGAAACCTTGTGTCATGGGTTTTAAAATATCACGAAGGATCTGTAATTATTGCCTAAGCTAGATAGCCCATAAAGCATCTAGTGAAGTGATGGGTGATTAGACTCCAATACCCATGCCTCAAACAACACTCGCATACAGAATTGAGCTCCCACTCATCTTCGAGTGTATCGGGATACCATTCTAGGTTGAACAAAATTTTATCCAATAGGAAACTTTTCGGTCTTATATCATCCATAGTCCACAGGACACAACATCCCAGACGATTACCCTCTCGTACCTGTTAGAGAGGCAAATAGTGTGCTCAAGGGTATGTGTGGAATACTCCTTGGGTAGTGGCCTAAAAAATTGGTCCGAGCACTATTGTTTCATCACTGCAGTATAACATAGGGTCTATGGGTGTTACATACTCCTCTACCTAGCATACCCTAGTTCTGTTAAAAACTTCAACCTGTAAAAACTCACATCTCCCTGTTCTGCTAAACTTGCATTCACAATCCCAAAAAGTGAGCATATGAAGAAAGACTTTCCTATCATAGAAGAACACACTTTGCATGCACCAACAGTTAGGACAGATTCTACAAGTGTCTATAATAGTCTAAAATATTTTGGTACCATTTATATCAGTGGTAGTAACAGTTAGGTCAGTGATAGTTTTAGTCAGGTGAATGATAGTAACAGTCGGGTCAGTGACATTAATAGTCGGGTCAACAATAGTAACAATAATAGTTAGAAAATACAGGTGGTCAGGGTCAAAAATAGAACTGTCAGTGTCAGTAATTGTAAAACAAGTGATAGGATAGTGACAGGGTGGTCAGTTGACAGAACACACAAATCAAAGATAGTTGATCAAGTTTTCAACTTTGAACTTTAGCTCCAAATAATAATGAAAAAAAAACTGGCTGCACTAGTAGACTCATAAAAAAAAAATTAATTTGCTACTTTTTGATTATGCACTCAAAAAATAAAAAATCGTGCAAATCGAAGCTATAATGAAGAAGTTGTAGTGGTTTTATCATTACTCTATTTTGAGTAATATTAAAACCAAAAATAGGGAAAATAACACTAAAAAGTCATAAAAATCCCTAGACAACCCAAAAAATCCTCAAAATTGTTGTGTTATCTTAGTTAGCGCCTTTTGCACTTCTCACATAATTTTTGAGTCTTAACTCCTTTTTTTCTTGAAATTCCTCAAATTTATCTTTTTCCACTAGCCCTCCTTGGCCAAATATTCCACAAATACAAAATCTGAGTCTAGGGTGCCCAAAAATCCGTGTTGTAGGATATAGCTCATTGTGACCATTTTTTCAAGTTGATCATCTTGATATATAACATCCAAGCACTTTTTTGGACTCCTTACTAAAAATAGTAACTTCTAAAATCATACTTCTATTTTTAGTAATTCAGTAAAAAAGGTTCAAGGCTATCTCAAATGGCAAGTGGCACTCATGGACATCAAAAATAGGTAGAGCAAAACACCACTTCAGTGTTATATACCCTACTAAGTGATGTTACTAGCTTGCAAAAAACAAGTGAATACTTGATGACATAATTTCAAACTTTCAAAATTAAACAAGATACCTCCATAATTCACCTAGAAGAACGACTAGCAAAAGTTGAGTCTAATTTACAGGGTTTCCAAGCAAGTCTGAGTATCGTATTGAACACTCACATTTTGATCAAGGTCAAGGAAATATAATAGTTGACTCTCACCTTCACTTTGATCGTGATACTACCTTTAAGATGTCAAAAATAGACTTCCTAAGTTCAATGGGAAGGATGTGGATGGGTGGTTATGTCGTGTTGCTCAATTATTTAGACTCCACGATGTCCCCATGTATCATCGAGTTCAAATGGCTTCTTTCAACCTAGAGTCTGAAGCCTTACAATGGTACCAATTGTTGTAGAAAACTCTCCTTGATCCTTATTAAGAGGACTTTGAGTCTTAATTACTCACTCACTTTGGCCCTAGTGAGTATGATGATTTTATAGGACAATTGACAAAGTTGAGACAAACTTCGATAGTTCAATATTACCAAATACAATTTGAGAAATTGGCCAACAAAACTACAAGAATGAATGAAGGATTCTTTATGAGTTGTTTTGTTAGCAGGTTGAGGGAAGATCTCCAAGCCGAGGTCACGATGTTTAAACCACAATCCATGATGCAGACTATCAAGTTAGCTCGTTTGGTCGAGTCCAAATTTTTAGCTTAGAGGTGGATATATAAATTTCTATAAGCTAAACCCTCTTTTCATCCTATATTCCAAAACCATGATGAACAAAAACCTGTTGCACCCACTGCTGCACCCAAACGTCTAACCACTACCGAAATGGATGCACAACGTGCCCAAGGGTTATGCTACAATTGTGATGAAATTTTTTCTCGCAGGCATAGGTGCACCCAAAATAAGTTGTTCCTCATCGATGTTGATGAGCCTGACACCAGCAATCGCAGTGATGATAATACATAATCAATAGAGGAACCACCCAAACCAGAGGAAGAAAACTAGGATGAACCACAGGATATAATTTTTGTTCATGCTCTTGCTAGCATTACTACTCCCCAAACCATGAAAGTTGTGGGTTATTTCAAGGGCCTGTGTCTTACCATCTTGATTGATTTTAGCAGTACACATAATTTTATTGATCCCTGCATTGCTAAGCAGGAAAATTGATACGTACATACATGTAATTATGTAGACACTAAAATCATGTCAATCCGATTAGGCGATCGAAAGCATTGACTAATTGACATCATATGCCCCCTTGGGCAACCCTCAAAGGTTTAATAGTGGTCCTAACCACTCTTGGAAGGCTCTACCCAAATTTTGGGAGGTTTTGGGCCACATAGGCATGATCGTCCCACCCTAGGATGATCACAATTCATGGTTGTTCCACTTAGGGACGGTGGCAAAGCGGTCATCCATGGGTGGGATGGCCATAAGGTTTGACTCCCAAAAAGTCAAATTTGGACAAATGGCACCCAAAAACTACCATTTATCCTACCTATGTGAGCATGCAATACCTGAGGGTGTAGAATCCTTATGACATGTTGTAGAATGGAGGCCAAAATGGGAGATTCTCTTCCCCCTCCAATGCATGCTCGGTTTTAGACAAGTGGCACCTCTTGCCATGCATGCCCATTTGCCCAAAGGCTTCCTTTAGCTATAAAGTGGATTCATTTTCCACACAAGAGATAGAGAGGATTTTTTATACATAACAACGAAGTGCTGCCAAGATTTCCCCTCATCCTTTTGTGCCTTTTTCCCTCAAAATATCTACCTAGCGAAGGAGGTTTGCGAGTGATATAGGAGGCACAATTTGTTTGCAAAATCGAACCATCTTAGTGTATTTCACCATCAAATTTGATGACAACACTGTTACGGAGGTTTTTGACAAATTCCTTGAGGAATTGATGGTAAATTAGGAGCATAATTGGTGGTCGTCCTACCCCAATATGGTCCCCAATCTATGACAGTCACCGTAGTTCCTACAAGGTATGGTGATAAATCTATGCTTGATTTTTCTACAATTTTTAATCAGGTATATTCTAGGTTATATTATGAACATGTTATCCAAATTTCATGTAATTTGGAGTTATATTTAATGAGATATTACAATTTTAAGGTTTTTTAAGATTTTAGAGATCATCTGAATATGCACATGAAACTGTAATTGATTTTAAAAATATGACCATATGGGTCCTCTTAAAATATCATTGTGTGTATATTGTCCAAGTTTGGTTTTATTTGAAGGTGTTTTGGTCCAAAAATTGTTTATTTTGGATTTTGTAGGCTTCGTAGGCGCACTGCAAATGTGACACCGATTCAGAGGCAATTTTTGTTCTGTTTTCCATTAGATCTTTCCAAAATAATATATTATACATATCTCTACAATTTCAAATTATTTGGAGTTGTTTTAGATAGGTGCATTGCATATTTACACTTTCTAGCTTTTAATTGCATGTATGACTTTTGCTTGTTTCACATTCTACGCACTTGCTATTTGATAAATCTAGTTTTCTTGTGTGCACGTGCAGGTTTTATAGCACATTAGGAAGAAATACAAGATCAGAACAACGAATAACAAAGTGGTGGCATCATAGGTTCGCCCACCTTAATTGTGGGTACAAGGAAGAACATTGGAAGTGCACACGAGCTTGTTTGAAAGGACTTGATCCTTGGGCACCCATTTTTGTAAAAAAGTGTATCAAACTAAGAGCCCTTAAGGGGACATCTATATAACCATGATTCTGATTTATGAAATGAAATAAAGAGAAACACCTTTTTCTTGCACTTATTTTGATTCCATGGTTGCTTGAATTTGTCCCTTTGTAATGCTTGATTCATACCAGATATAGATATATATTGTTTGGCATTCTTAGGTGCATCGTTTTTTTCCTACTTAAGTGGTGATCATAGTGGGACCCTATCCGTATTGCTTTTTTTGAAGGTTGAACCCTATTTTTGCTTGCTTTTTGTTGTAGGTACTAGTCGTTCTGGCTTGAAATGGCCTCTGGACTACTGATCGTCCCACCCTGGGATGACCACACAACCGTCCCACCCTGGGACGGTCATCAAATTGGCCACCATACCACCCTAGGACGATCACAAATTTAGGAGTTTTTCTGCTCCAAATTCCAGCAACAACAGGCTTATAGGCCATTGAGGTAGGTATTAAAATCCTTTGTTTTCATTTTTGTTGTTCAAAACTGCTAAAATCTATTTTTTCTTACCTCTTTTGATTGCTTGAAAAGTAGAAGTTAGATTTATTTTTCTATAACTGAAAAACAACAAAAATATTAAGAAAAACTAGAAAGGAACTAAGTAGAAATGCATCTCTATGGTTTGCTTGCTTGTAGCCTACCTAATGGGTAGGTTATCATTTAGGGTTTGCATCTTCTAGGTTACTTTTTATCTAGCCTTTTTTGAAAGTAAAACGTCAGTTCTTTGCATTTAGTGAAAGATCATCAAATGCTTCATTGTTTACTTTCTTTTGGCTTAAAAATAACCACACACACCATGTTCCACTTGAACGCTAGTGAGTTGGATTTCATCATCAACCACTAGTAGAGGTCAGTGATGGTGGCTTTCATCGCCATCCATTGCCTCAACTCCCACGAACCCTTGTTCTTTGCCAAGGCCGGATCCAAGATCCGACATAGCTTGGAAAATTTGCATGTACTTATCTTTGGAGGGTATAACTCTTACCAAGTGAGTACTGGGTGAGGACTGGCAGGACCTATGCTCCCTAACTAGGTATGGGTTTCATATCCATACTTTGGTGGGTTTATGTGACCGTGACTTTCATTTTTGTTTGTCGAGCTGCAAGCATACAGGTCAAATCCAATTAAACACAATATTATCATCCAACAAAATTCAAACATGTGATACAAGGTCATATTTACAAACAACACATCTGAAACACACAAAACAGTCTAGGGATTCACATCTAAAACTTAAAAGAGATAATTACTTGTCTTATTGAGTGTTTCCTTTTCTTATGTGTTGTTTTATTAAGAATTTGTAAATGAGATAATCATCTAGGTTTGATAGAGAGTAACAATTGTGTGCACCCGTAGCCAAGCCCAATCATGAGTGAAAGCTATGGAGGGTGGACTAGGAGACGCGAGTCATCTCCGCTTTAGACTTAGGGATCTGGTCATACCTCCCTGGTGAGCCTCTACTCACCCGAGTCCTAGAACAACGGGACATGAACAACACCTATAAGGGATCCCTGTGTGGGACACCCCTATGGGTGGTGGACCTTATTCAAGAGAGTGTTCTCGGTATGTAGACACATCACATGCCTTCTTGTATGAAAGGCAACATCGCATTTAGGCACAAGTAGACAGAGCGGTGCCACACATCCGTGTGCCTGATAGGTCTAACACACCCACTTATGGGCTAGAACATGACTTCACACATTGGGCAAGGCCGATTGATCATACTTCGCCCTTACACCACCCTGATAGATTCCAATAGCCTAGGCAACAGGAGGAGTATGATACTCATCACTCAAGGCGAGCAAAATCAGCCCTTCCCTTCCTCATTCATGAAGGAAGGCATGAGGAAATCCTCAATTATCCTCAAGAGCAATATACCATGCAAGTACGATGTGCCTTTGTGCCCACTGAGTATAAAGAGCATATGCCCAGGCCTGAACCTCAAGTAAACATGACTACCCTCTATCGAGGGAAGCACACGATGAATATCATAGATTATCTTGAATGAGGTCGGCCTTAGGGTGAGACTCCTAGACCTCGTAGACCCCGCATAATGGAATAGATCAATCAAGCGGTTGCAAGATATGTGAAACACCAAGCGTAGTTCAAGCAACTTCAACGAGACAAAGAGCAACTAGACCGTTTGCATCAACTTGAGAAAGAAAGAATCGAATGGTAAAATAACGAGTTGTTCCATAAAACTTTACATGAGAGGGTCCCTACCTCTAGAACATATAGATATGAAGTACATACGAGTAACCTGCTCTCATTCAAGATAGGTCTCCTAGGCCTTATCCAATGTTACCTCTGTGACCTCATAGGCCAGATCAAGACTTGCCTCCCAGGCCAAACATAGGTTCCCCACCGCAGGCAACTACCCCTATTTATAGGCCAACTCAAGAGACACCCTATGGGGCTTACACCGAGCATGAGCTAGAGGTGGAATATTTGGAAACGCCTTATCAAGTCAAGGGGGTGACATGCCACCACCCTGAAATAGGCCTGAGGATCCTCGCCCTCCACCGCATAATAAGAGCAAATAATAGGAGATCAAATCCTCTAATGCATATAAAGTACTGCTAGAGCACTTAAAGTTAGTAGAGAATAATACCTCTGGATCTGGATCTCAAAAGCTCACTCAATGCTAGCTATGCAATCAAATCCTTCATCCTTCGGTGCATGCCCCTTCCTATCCAAAGCAATTTAAGATGCCTCAGTTGACTACCTTTAAGGGAGAAGAAGATGCATAGGAGAATTCTTTGGCATCCAAGATAACGACACTTTGATTTTATGAATATTCATGACTACCCTCTCTAGACCAGCCATGGAGTGGTTTAATCAACTCTCAAAGCATAACATCAACAATTTGGATCAACTCGTAGACGCATTCCTAGAATGCTTCACCTTCAATACCAAGAGGAAGGTGACACTGGCTGATCTCGTTGGGTTGAAATAATATGATGATGAGTCGATAGCGAATTACAGTAATAGGTGGTAAGCATTGCTCACCAAGCTACTATATCTACTCCCCATGTTGGAGTTGACTCAGATATTTGCCAAGAGTTGCCTAAAGCCAATCTCCTTGTTATTGCAACTGCAATAATATTCAACTCCTGAAGATGCCCTAGCACAAGCTAGAACAATTGAAGACATCAATATTTAAGAGGGTGAAATTGTGAAGCCTCACAAGGAGTGGAACAAGAATGCTAAGAATAGCCCAGTGTAGCCTACACCAACAATAGTCAATTAGGTTGCTATTAGAATCCTAAGGCTAGTGCAACCCGTGCCACCTCAAAAGCCTAATTATCAAGCCACACTTAGGAACTATAACAAGGACAACCAAAATAATCAAGGGCAAAATCAACATCGCCCCAAGTGATAGTTCACACCCATTGCAGAGTCCATGGACTCTTTGTTTGAGCGCCTTTGTGCAGCCAAGGCAATAAATCTTCCTAAGAGTTGACCTATCGATCCAAATGCATCGAAGCCCAAAGGGTATCGAGAAGACCTATATTGTAAGTTTCATAGGCAAAATGGGCATGACGTGCAAATGTGCTATAGATTCAAGCATCTAGTGCAAGACATAATCTATAGGAATGACCTTCAGGTCAAAAACCTGATTGCGCCAAACAACCAACATATGGGTGTTTTTAAAGACCCATTGTCTGCCCATGTAGAGCAAGCCAAGCCAGTGCCCTAGGTAAATGAGGTTCATCATGCACCCCTAAGCAAGGGTATGCCACAATGATCAGCATTGTAACAAGGAACATGTGGTACCCAAGTCCAATTGCACCACCTGTGACTTCAAGCATTGTTCCTTCAACATCGTAGCCTTTACCCGCCCCAGTGCCAAACCTCCCACCTTGACCTGTGGTCACAATTAAGAGCAGGCTCTCCCAAAGCTTGAAAATGACATCTGCTCGACTCTCCATCTATGAGCTTATACAATAATCTCCACCTCATAGAGAAGCTCTAATGGAGATCCTTAAGGCAATTGAGCTTCAGCCCTAGGAGTCTAACTCCAATAATTTTGTGGGGCATGTTCGACAATGCACAAAACCAGTGATTACCTTCTGAGAAGATGAGCTTAAATATGTTCCAAATGATATGGTGGATCCTCCCTTGCACATCATCGCATGTGTAAATTAAACACCCTACAAGAGAGTGTTGATAGACATTGGCTCTTCCAACAACATAATTCCTACAACTCTCAAGCATTTGGGGTTCCCAACATCTCACATTGTCGCATCAACATACACCCTTCGAGCATTTAATGATGTCATGTGATCAATAGTTGGTACGATAGTCCTACCCATTCAGGAAGGGCAAAAGACCATACCAACACTATGCCACATATTGGAGGGTGATATGGCATACAATATCTTGCTAGGAAGACCATGGATCAGGGATATGAAGTGTGTCCCTTCCATCACTCACTAGTGCCTAAAGTACACCTATGAAGGACAATTTCGTGTCGTCTCTACAAACTAAAACCCTTAAAGTATTACAACATGGTGCAGTAGATCCCTGAGTCAACCTTACCATCCACCCACTTGGATTTTCAATTGAACGAATCCATCCAAGGTCTAAATTCGTTGCCATCACCTTCATTCAATCCATAATCATCTCATGCCATACCATCCTCATATTCGACACCCCCAGACATACCCTCATCATCGATAAATCCTTCATAGAGGGACACGGGGAAGAGGCTTATTGATGAGATCCCTCCAATCATATCCACCATATCCACAAGTGAGATTCCTATCCAAGTGGATGAGGAGTTACCTCATGAGGAAAACGTTGAATCAACTCAAGCCTCACCCCCATCTCCTCCTTCGTAGCCACAGGTCACAATGCACCTAGATACCACTAGTTTGGGAGAGTACATGGTTAGGAATGTCACATCCACCTCTGCCATCGAGTCAGTGCAAGATATGGGTCAACCTCATCTTCCTGTAGGCATTATCGTACCTCTTGGCATTCCCCCTAATTAGACAAATTTCATCTATGGGGGTCTTGACTATGGCATCGAGCCTTATCAATATCAGGAAGAGGATGAAGAGCCCTTTTTTGAGGACATCAAATACATGTCCAACCCTGAATTCAACCTCAGGTATCTTCACCTCTGTAATTGGTATGGTTATGGGTTGGGCTTGTATGAGCAAGACACTTGGGTCTCTTACCAACCGCAGTATCAAATGCCTTATGACAAGTCTGGTCTAGGACACAACAAGCCTATGTCCCTCGATGTCCTCACAGATAGTCTAGAGCACAAGACTTTAGGGAAGAGCTTGCGCACAATCATGTATCAAATCTAGTAGAATCTATTCACTAGGAGACTATTTCCCCACACCCACCGGTAATCAAGAGACACCTTGTGATATCCCTGATCCTACAAATGGGATGAAATTTTACATACCTTCCACATGACAGTGAGGAAGAAGATCAAGGGTCTCCTTATGAGTGGATATAAGACAATGAATCAGATTATGAAGTGGCATCCATTGACACTTCCAATTTGCATGTCGAGTATGCACGGATGATCCCATTGGACAATGAGCATGAGGGTTATTTACATATGTTCCCCTTGAACGACCCTATCTAGTGCCAGTTCCTTCCTATAGAAGGGCAAGTCCACCCACAGCCGCATCGATCGCCTCTGGTCATTTTGCCTTCGTCGCAACCACCTCCTCAAGTCTTGCGACATCCCAATGTCACTGGACACCACCAACCACCTAAAGGAAATCATCCATCCATAAATATGATTTCCATAGACCTTTTTGAGCCCTTGCGAGATTCGAATAACCCGTTGAAGCCACTACACCTCGACCTGGGGGTAATTGACTTCAATTGGGGAGATTCTCCCCCATCGCCTTCTGAGTGTTGGCCTTGCAATGAGATGTTACATCCATTTCATTTCTCTCCAAGGTCTACTCATGATGTCTTTCATGCTGAGGAGGAACCTGAGGTTCCAATTAATGATATAAATCTAGAATATGACATTCACTTAATCCCTACTCCCAACCAGTTGGAGGAGGGGTTGCAGATGTCAATCGAACCAATGATTGACAGAGTCATCGACTCAGATCCTGAGAATCCACAATACATCAAGTTAGGGGAAAGCCTATCACCCAAAGAGAAAGCCGATTACATAGCCCTTCTCACCAAGAAGGAGGCTTTTTCATGGTCCTACAAAGACATGTTGGGACTAGATCCAAATCTAGTCATGCATAATCTAATGCTTGACCCCAAGGCCAAGCCGGTTAAGCAAAAGTTGAGAAAGATGCATCCGAAAATAGCCTTGATGGTCAAACATGAGCTACAAAAGCTTTTGGATGCCAAGTTCATCATTTTTGTAGACTATCCACCATGGTTTTCCAACGTGGTTCCCATTAAGAAGCCTTATGGGAGAATTTGCATTTGCATCGACTTTCGAGACCTAAACAAAGCGAGTCCTAAGGGATGATTTTCCTTTGCCGAGCATCGATGCCTTGGTAGATGCCACAACGGGCCATGCAATGTTATCCCTCATGGATGATTTTTTTGGATACAACCAGGAAGACCAACTCAAAATGGCGTTCACAATACCTTAGGGGACATTTTTCTATAAGGTCATTCCTTTTGGTCTTAAAAACATCGGTGTTACCTACCAGCACGCCGTCATCTTCCATGATTACATGCATAAGATTTTGGAATATTATATGGATGACTTACTGGCCAAACAATTATTACGCCATGAGCATCTTGATGTCTTGTGCAAAGTCCTCGATCACCTTATTGAGCATAATGTGAGAATAAACCCTAAGAAGTGTGTCTTCGACGTCACATATGGAAAGATCCTGGGATTCATCATCTCTAAAAGAGGCATCAAAGTGGACCCCAACAAGGTTAATACAATCCTCAAGATGCCTCCCCCAACTACCATCAAGCAACTTCGGAGCCTGCAGGGAAATATTGCATCCATCAAGTGCTTCATAGCGCAATTGTCGAACAAATGTTGACCCATGAACAAGTTACTGCATAGGGGGTCGCATTCCATTGGGATGACGAGTGTCAAGCTGCATTTGATGCAATAAAGCAATACATGGCTTCACCACCAGTATTGGCTCCACCCAGACCAAGAGTGTCATTCTGCGTATACATCTTAGCCACTGAGATTGTATTGGGCGCCATGTTAGCCCAGAATAACGAATTGCATAAGGAACAGACTACTTACTATCTTAGTCGTATACTAGTCAGCTATGAAATCAAGTACGCATACATTGAAAAGTTATACCTAACGATGGTTTTTGCCATCAATAAACTATGCCATTACATGCTTAGTCATACCACGTATGTTGTATCAAAAGAGAATCCATTGCGATACATGATGAGTCATACTTATCACAATAGTTGCACAACAAAATGGATTATGTTGTTGATGTTGTTTGACCTTGAATTTATTAGACAAAAATCAATTAAGGGTTAGGTCATCATCGATCAACTCACAAAGGCTCCCCTCCAGGATGAGCAACCTCTTAGCATGGAGCTTCCTGACGATGGAGTCTTCCACATATCAAAATCACCTGATTATAACGAGCCTGAGTCATAGGTTGATATAACTCTATTCTTCGATGGGTCCAAGTACGAGCAAGGGGGTGGTGCATGAATTGTGTTTTTCACACCTCAAGGGGCTCCTATACCCCTATCTTTCAAACTTGATTTTCCATGCACCAAAAACAATGCCAAGTACGAAGCCTTGCTCATAGGTCTTCAAACAACTGTTGCTATGAAAATAACCAAGCTCAACATTTTTGGCGACTTCTTTCTCATCATAAACTAGGTCAAAGGGATTTTATAATGCAAGTGCCCAGTTCTGCAAGCGTATAAATCCATTGTGTATAAACTTCTGGTAAAGTTTGAATGGTATGATATCAAGGAACTCCCTCGATCATCTAATCATTTTGCAGATACAATGGCCTCCCTAGGGTCCTCGATCCCGTAGATACCTATGGATGATATGATAACCATTCAGGTCAAAATGTTGTTGCAATCTACGGTTGAGCATGAGAGCAGTCACTCCACGCAAGAAGTCCACTTGATTCAGATTGAACCTCATCAAGACAGGTTCTCACAAATTCACGAGCGCATGAATCAGACCGCTTGGGGGACTCTATTCCCCCAAACCTCTTTTTATAGAAGTACAATGCTATTATTACAAGTTCTTTCCCAGTCAACATTCACTCGAGATGAACTTCAAAAGGGATAGGCGATTCATGCAATTGAGGCTTCCTCACAACAGGACTGGTCTACCCAAATCAAGAATTACCTAAAGCTTGGTAATCTCCCTCATGGTTTGTCGCATGCCGCCAAAAATACATTTAAACAAAAAGTAACAAAGTATGTCTTGCTAGGAGACATTTTGTATCGTTGGAGTTACGAAGGTATCCTCCTTCATTGCTTAGAGAATCAAGAGTCAGTTTCAAAAATTGCCCAAGCACACGACGATACATGCGGTATCCATTTCAACGACATGGCTATCTCTAAGCGCATTCTTCGCATGGGCTATTATTGGCCAACCTTAGAGTAAGATTGTTGCACTTATGTTAAGAAGTGTGTGAAGTGTCAACACCATGCTAACTTAAAATATGTACCTTCTCAGGCCTTACAACTGATTCAATCGACTTGGTCGTTCTTGCAATGGGGTTTGATTTAATCGAGAAAATCTCACCTGCCTCCTCGAGCCGTCATACGTTCATCATTACGGCTATCGAGTATTTTACAAAATGGGTGGAAGCAATTCCCCTTACCACTATGACAAGACCCCACATAGTGGAGTTCATATTGCACAATATCATTTGTCGTTTTGGTATTCCATCCAAGATCATTTTTGATAATGAGACATCGTTCAAGAAAAAATATGTGTGCTTTTATAATAAAGTATAATATCCAACACAACTTTTCAATGCCCTATTATCCGTAAGAAAATGGGCAAGTAGAGGCATCGAACAAAATATTGATTATCATTTTGAAGAAAACAATTAAAGAAAATCACACCGATTGGCATACGCAAATGCCCCTTACTCTATGGGTCTACCGCACTAGCATTCAGACGCACACTAGGGCCACTCTGTTTTCACTAGTGTATGGAACCGAGGCAGTCATAACTCTAGAGTTGGAAATCTCATTGCTGCGCATATCCATTCAAGAGTTCAACGATGATGATACTGCATGACAGGCTCACCTAAACCAACTTACGTTACTTGATGAACAACGGGTCAATGCTCTTGAGCATCTACGCATTTATCAAGATCGACTTAAGAGAGCTTACAATATGAAAGTCCATACTAGATAATTTCATGTTGGTGACCTCATTCTGAAAGAGAACCAGCAAAATTCCAATTTTCCACCCCATATACGAGATAAGTTTACGACAAACTGGTTAGGTCCTTTCATCATCACTAGTCAGATCGGACCCAAGACTTACCGCCTAGCCTCCCTTGAAGGAATAGAGGATCCTGAACCTTTGAACATCCTCCATCTGCAACCTTTGCATGCCTAGAGTGTTGTGGCCCATCCCAAAATTCTCCAAGCGTACCTACATACCGCTTAGTCAACCTAAAATGCTCCTAGGTGGTCTATGATCGTCTAGGTCACCCCAAAACATTCCAACTATACCTACATACCGCTTGGTCAACCCAAAATGCTCCTAGGTGGTCTATGACCATCTAGGTCACCCCAAAATGCTCCAAGGGTACCTACATACCACTTGGTCAACCTAAAATGCTCCTAGGTGGTCTATGACCATCTAGGTCATCCCAAAATGCTCCAAGGGTACCTACATACCGCTTGGTCAACCCAAAATACTCATAGGTGGTCTATGACCGTCTAGGTCACCCCAAAATGCTCCAAGAGTACCTACATACCTCTTGGTCCACCCAAAATGTTCCTAGGTGGTCTATGACCGTCTACTTCATCCCAAAATGTTCCAAGCGTACCTACATACCGCTTGGTCAACCTAAAATGCTCCTAGGTAGTCTATGACCATCTAGGTCATCCCAAAATGCTCCAAGGGTATCTACAAACCGCTTGGTCAACCTAAAATGCTCCTAGGCGGTCTATGACCATCTAGGTCACCCAAAAATGCTCCAAGGGTACCTACATACTGCTTGGTCAACCTAAAAAACTCCTAGGCGGTCTATGATCGTCTAGGTCATCCCAAAATACCCCAAGGGTATCTATAAACCACTTGGTCAATCCAAAATGCCCCAAAGGCATCTATAAGCCCATTGGTAAACCTGTATATACATATATCAATCAAAAATCCAAAAACATTATCAAAACATTAAAATTACAAAAATATTGCATCACGTCACATTGCATACCATTGCATCATATCATCAATTGCATTAGGCATACTCGTCATTTCACTTTGCATTTTAGCCTTGCCCATACATGTCTAGCACTAAGACTGTACATTAGTCATCATTCAAAATCACTCGTGTCAAAGTCATCATACACATAATTTCATATTTCACTTATCATTTCCCACTTTTCATATTTTTGTCTATCCCCTTCACCTAGCGATTTGTTCTAGAATGTCATTAGGGTTTTTGGTTACTTAGCCATCTCTAGTTTTATTTTCAAATTTTGTAGAAAGCTATCCTGGTTTTTAGGAGGTAGAGTCTTGCTTAAATTGTACCTTGTATATTTCAAAATCCTAGCATATTTTCACGTTAAATCCAAATTTTGCACAAGGAAAGATGAAACCTACGAAGTGGTCTAGGTTACCTTAAGTGAAAAGTTTATCTTGCTCATCCCCTTGTGTGAATGGTTCAAGAATCTTGAGAATTGACAAAAGGACAAGCTCCTCCTTACCCAATTCCCCAAAATAAACAGTGGTTTTCACCACTATCAATAAGCAAAATCCCATAAAGCAAAAATCAAAAGCAAAATAAACAATGATTTTCATCATTAAACAAATCCCTACCCTCGGGTCAAGTCTACCAAGAACTCTCTAACATGCCACCACCTGCCCTATCTACCCTCTATGTAGAGCTAGGCATCCCCATCCTCATAGAATACTATCTTGTACCACTCCACCGACTCTGGTGTGATCCACTAGCATATAGATGAATTGGTATGCGCACCCTAAGGTGCACTACCTCATACTCTAGCTCATCAATATAGGTCTGCTTCTGTCGACATCTCACCTGGTAGGTATCCATTAAGCCCTGGAGCTATGCCACCTCCTCCCATAGCCTAGTCATCTCTCCACTGCTCGATACCTTCTAAATAGAGCTTCGAGGTATCAATTATACTTGTAGAGCCGCTATCTCTACCTGGGTATCCTGTACCTGTATCCGAAGGAGATATCTCTCCCACCTGATCCTGATCAACTCCTCCTGTAGCTCTATATATGTGTTACCTCGAGTGACCTACTGTACCTGCATCCCTTGATCCCTAGTGTTATCATCCTCAAAATTACCCTGATATCCTAAGTCTAGGAGGTCTGCTTGCTCATTTGCCATGTGACAAAGCCCATGTCACTCACCTACCTCTCCCTGGTCCTCCGCCAAAGTGTCTTACTGAGCCTTCATTGCTGCCTTACTGCATATACCCTAGTGGTCCCTTTCCTTGCAACTGGTGCATCACCCACCAGGAGTCATACTCCTCTATAGTCCCAGCATCATCCTAGTCTGGAATATCTACTACAAGATCCACCTCCCCTCCTATCGCCTCCACTAATGGCCACCTCAATATCCTCTCATACCTACGGTTTCGATAGACCACTGGCTCACTGGAAATCCTCTATCGTAGTCCAAACTACTACATAACCTGAGAATAATGGAAGAACTCCCACTTCATCTAGTTTCATTCAACCAACCAACTACTTCGCCTCACCCGACGAAGCTGCACCTCAGCATCAGACCATGTTGGGCAATCCGTATAAGGTCTCTAGAGTACATATACTACTCTAAGTCATACAAAATACTAGGCATAATGGCCCACATCACCTGCCCAATGTCGACTCTGCCCTACCTCCTAATCCTGCTACCATAGGATCTCATAGCTAATATCTCGATTCGTCAACTGTACCCATGACATCCAAGGCAATCCCTGTGGCTGATCCACAACTATGTGCTGCCACCCCCACACCTATAGTAGAAAGTTGCATTTGAAGCCCTTTCACCCCCAGGAGTGGATCTCATATAACTCATTGTACAATTGTGCCAATAGTGTCATCCCCCACGCCATCACTAGTGGTTGCTCCATAGTGCACCCTATCAAAGTAAACACTAAATCTAGAAAGTTCCAATGAAACTTGGCACTTGATGAGTCTGGTAGTAGCATATTAGAGATCAACATCATCAACAAAATATGCCTCACATACAATGCCCTGGCCTCATACCAGTATCCCACCAATATGCCTCTGCTGAGAGAGTCCCCTATCGCCTCCTCCGCGGTCCTACCAATGTACCTCTCCATCACTGCATCCATTCAATCACGATGAGTCAACATGATTGATCGTCCCTCTATCGAAATGCGTAATATCCGATAGACATCCTCCAGTATCACCATCATCTCCCCTGTTGGTAGGTGGAAGGTGTTGGTGCATGGATCCCACAAGTCAATAAGAGTATTCAAGTAAGCACAATCACCCACCATGGGCTCTAATCGTGTCACATGCTCGAGGCCAATGACATCAAGCCATTCTTAGTATGCCTTTGTCAATAAGTCTCTCATGGTCTCAAAGAGAGTTGAAACTTGATACCGACTGTTAACCACCTGATAGAGATAGGTCGATCAATAATAAACATCAAACAAGCTTCAAAATTATCCAAAAATACCCAAAAAAGATAAAAAATGACCCTTTTTTTAGGCCAGTTTGTGACTGTCCCACCCAAGAAATATCCCTAAATCTATGACTGTTCCACCTAGGGACGACCCCCGAATTGGGCCAAAAGGGGTCTTTCAGGCCACCAAAAATAGCAAAAATTAAGCAAAATTCAGCCATAAAAAGCATCAAATTGTATAAAAATACAAAAACAAGTATAAAAAATTACATAGCATCCCTACTTAGGTTCAATTAATGAGGAATTAGCATGCTCTACAAAAAAGCAAAAACAAGCAATAATTCCACTTTTAACACTAGCATATTGTAGTAAGAAATTCAACTCTTACCCGTCTTGCACTGGCTCTAGGCTTTGCCGTTGGACGAGTTTGTACACTAGCTCATGATGACTATAGGATGATTTTGGTAGCACTCCGCTGCATAGAATCCTTCTCCTCCTCGTCACTTCTCAAATTACAAAGTTGCAAATGCACAAATGAGTCCAAATGACTCATTTTTGGATTACATTAACATTGCCAGGGCCTTGACCATCCCTGGGTGGGATGAGCAGCTAATTAGCTGACCGTACCACCTTGGGACAATCATAAAATATGCCCCCATCCCACCCTTGTATGACCACAAAAAAATTAGCTCAAAACAACCCAAAAATGCACCTAAAAGGGTCCAAAACCCACCAAAAACTACTCAAACTTGGTCAAATTCAATAGTCATCCAGATGAACCTAAATTGCTCATGGAGAAATGGAAAAGTCCTTAATTTAATCCCTAAGAAGGCCATTGTGGCTGGACTATCCCACGGGAACGAAGTTTTCAACTCCTTTCTTCCATACAACATCAACAATCATCAAAATCCTTCAAATAATGCTCTATTTTTCAATGGATAAAATTGAAGGAAACCCTAACAAAGTCATATGTGTCAAGCGACTCATCACTTTTATCATTGGTCATTCCCTCATTGACTCATCGCTTGAGGGGGTAGTCATACTTAACAAATTTATAATCAAAATCAACAATCAAACACTCAATCGAGCAAATTGCATTCGTTCAACGAATCATTGACAAAGACAATCATGCCCTTGCTTGGGGCAAAAAACAAGCACAAATTAAATTAAAACAAATGCTTGGCATTATAGAATCATCTTTATGACTGAAAAATATCCAAGATCAGGTCAACCTTACTGGAAAGGTTAAACTTGAAGAAATTTCCTTAGCTAGTCAGAAGCAAGGATTCAAGAACGCATACTCTTTCCATGATTGGGGCTCTAATGTTGGTTAGGTTATTGAATAACCTTAATAATTTAGCATTTTAGTCATCTATTTTTGCTCAGTGTTGTGTTGCACACAACGCTTCTCAGAAAAGGGTATATGTAGACACTAAAATCATGTCAATCCGATTAAGCGATTGAAAGCATTGGCTAATTGACATCATATGGCCCCCTTGGGCAACCCTCAAAGGTTTAATAGTGGTCCTAACTACTATTGGAAGGATCTACCCACTTTTGGGAGGTTTTGGGCCACATAGGCATGACTGTCCCACCCTGTGATGATCACAGTTCATGGTCGTCCCACCCAGGGACGGTGGCAAAGCGGTCGTCCCTAGGTGGGACGACCATAAGGTTTGACTCCCAACAAGTCAAATATGGACAAATGGCATCCAAAAAATGCCATTTATCCCACCTATGTGAGTATGCAAGACCCAAGGATGCAGAATCCTTATGACATGCTGCAGAATGGAGGTCAAAATGGGAGATTCTCTTCCCCCTCCAATGCATGCTCAATTTTAGACAAGTGGCATCTCTTGCCATGTTCCCAAAGGCTCCCTTTGGCTATAAAGTGGATTCATTTTCCACACAATAGATAAAGAGGAGTTTTGATACATAGCAACAAAGTGCTGCCAAGATTTACCCTCACCCTTTTGTACCTTTTTCCCTCGAAATATCTACCTAGCGAAGGAGGTTTGCGAGTGACATAGGAGGCGTAATGTTTTTGCAAAACTGAACCATTTGAGTGAATTTCACCACCAAATTTGATGAAAACACTATTAAGGAGGTTTTTGACCAATCCCTTGAGGAATTGGTGGCAAATTAGGAGCAGAATTGGTGGCCATCCCACCCTAGGATGGTCCTCAATCTGTGATAGTCACCACTATCCCTACAAGGTACGGTGATAGATATGTGCCTAATTTTTATATTGTTTTTAATTAGGTATATTATAGGTTAGATTATGAACATGTTATCCAAATTTTATGTAATTTGGAGTTATATTGAATGAGATATTACAATTTTAAGGTTTTGTAGGCTTTCGAAGATCATATGAAGATGCACATGAAGCTGTGACTGATTTTGTAAATCTAACCATATGGGTCATGTTAAAATATCATTTTATGGATACTGTCCAAGTTTGGTTTGATTTGGAGGTGTTTTGGTCCATAAATTGCTTGTTTTGGGTTTTGTAGGCTTCGTAGGTGCACTACGAATGCAACACCGATTCAGGTTTTTCCATTAGATCTTTCCAAAATCATCTATTATACATATCTTTGCAATTTTAGATCATTTGGAGTTGCTTTATATAGGTGCATTGCATATTTACGCTTTCTAGCTTATAGTTGCATGTATGGATTTTGTTTGTTTCACATTCTATGCACTTGCTATTTGACAAATCTGGTTTCCTTGTGTGCAGGTGCAGGTTTTACAATGCATTAGGAAGGAATACAAGATCATAATAGTGAATAACAAAGTGGTGACATCATAGGTTCGCCCACCTCAATTGTGGGTACGAGGAAGAACATTGGAAGTGCACACGAGCTTGTTTGAAAGGACTTGATCCTTGGGCATCCATTTTTGTAAAAAAGTGTATCAAACTAAGAGCCCTCAAGGGGACATTTATGTAACCATGATTTTAATTTATGAAAAAAAATAAAGAGAAAAACGTTTTTCTTGCACTTATTTGGATTCCATGGTTGCTTGAATTTATCCTATTGCAATGCTTGATTCATACCAAATATAGATGCATCTTGTTTGGCATTCTTAGGTGCACCGTTTTTCCTCTACTTCAAATTCCTTTGAGGTCATGGTATCCAATGGTGGGACCTTACCTTGCAAGGGTAAATTTCGCAATGTTAAGGTTAAGATTGGGGACTATGAGTTCAAACATTATATGTATGCACTTCAACTAGGGGGATGTGATATCATGTTGGGAGCGCAATGGTTGGGCACATTGGGAGTCATCTCATGGCACTCTGTCGAGCTTTGGATGCGATTTTCATAGAAAGGATAGTCCTACTCTCTCAATGGCTTAAAAGTTGAGCCTTCACAGATTATTAGTTCCAATCGGATGGAGAAGTTGTTAAAAAATCATCTCAAGATGTTGTAGCTTAGATTTTTGTGATCCAACCTCATACTTCAAAGGAGGATTTTTTTCCTAAAGATTTGCAACTTATTTTGACCATGCAAAATTTTTGTTTTTGCTAAGCCATCAGAACTACCGCCTCGCCACTCTCATGACAATGTTATTCCCTTATTACCTGGTAATACACCATACAATATTAGACCATACCTATATCCTCATGCTCTTAAGTCAGAAATCGAGAAGTTAGTACATGAATTGTTAAAAGTCGGTGTCATTCGACCAAGCAACAATCCTTACTCTTCTCCAATTTTACTGGTGCGCAAGAAAGATGGATCTTGGCGATTATGTATCGATTATTGAGAGCTCAATAATTTCACCATTAAGGTTAAGTTTCCTATTTTGGTGGTGGATGAATTACTGGATGAACTTCATGGGACTATGTATTTTTCCAAATTCGACTTTCACTTGGGGTACCATCAAATCAGGCTCAAGGATGAGGATATTCCCAAGACTACTTTTTATACTCATGAAGGTCACTATGAATTTTTGGTAATGCCATTCGAATTGACTAATGCCCCTTCCACTTTCCAAAGCCTCATGAACAACATTTTTCACCCATTCCTTCGAAAGTTCATCCTAGTCTTCTTTGATGATATTATGGTGTATAGTCGCTCATGGGAAGAGCATCTTATTCATGTGAATCAAACTCTCTAGTTGTTGGCACAACATCAACTCTATGCTAAGCATTCCAAGTGTTCTTTTGGGTTGACAAAAGTGGAATATTTGGGACACATTATCACTAAGGAGGACGTCAAAGTTGACCCCAAGAAGATCCAAGTGGTTTAGGAATGGCCGAAACCTCACACTTTCAAAGGTCTTAAGGGATTTTTAGGGCTTATAGGTTATTATCGTAAATTTATTTGTAACTATGGTAAAGTTGTAGCTCCCCTCACTTCCATATTAAATAAGGACTCTTTTACTTGGACAAGATCATCTAAATAGGTTTTCCTAGAATTAAAGCATGCTATGACCACTATGCTTGTTTTGGCCATGTCATATTTCTCTAAACTATTTGTCATTGAAAGCGATGCTTCAAGTCGTGGCATTGGTGTAGCATTGATGCAAGAAGGGAGACCCTTGACCTTAATTAATACAATTCTCTCCTATCATAATTTGGGAAAATCCACTTATGCCAAGGATATATTGGTAATTCTACATGCAGTAACCCATTGGCAACCGTATCTCATCGGGCATCATTTCTCCTTTAAAATCGACCATCCAAGTATCAAATACTTTTTGGAGCAACGGGTTGTCATCCCTAAACAACAAAAATGGATCTCTAAACTCATGGGATATGATTATGATATCACTTATAAGAAGGGCAAGGAGAATGTTTTAATCGATGCTCTCTCACCAATTTGAGGCTCTCAGTATGTTGTGTACCACTTCATTGTCGGTTCCTCAATTCATAAATTCCTTACACCAAGAGGTACTTCATGATTCTAAATTGCAGACTTTGGTTGCTTTCCTCCACACTGAGCCTACTTCATGTCTAAGCTACACTTG
The DNA here is from genome assembly GCA_028583015.1 of Wollemia nobilis. Taxonomy (NCBI): domain Eukaryota; kingdom Viridiplantae; phylum Streptophyta; class Pinopsida; order Araucariales; family Araucariaceae; genus Wollemia; species Wollemia nobilis. Next base: position 3,119,937 of record JAQPPZ010006183.1, on the reverse strand, counting down.
GGATGACCAGGATTTACGTTACCACCAACGTCTTGTTGTACCCCACAAGTTCCCACTACGGGAACTTCTCATCATAGAACTGCATGCTGCACCATATTTTGGCCATTCAAGATTTCTCAAAACATATGAACGACTTAAGTGCACTTTTTTTGGAAGGGTATGAAAAATGACATTCATGATTTTGTGGGAGCTTGTGATACCTGTCAATGGATGAAAGGTGAAACAATGCATTCTCCAGGCACTCTTCAACCCTTTCCCATTCTTGACCAGGTTTGGATGGATATTTCTATGGATTTTATTAAAGGATTACCTAAGTCTAGAGGAAAATTTGTTATCTTCATGGTAGTGGATCATCTTTCGAAATATGATCACTTTTGTTCCTTATCCCATACTTACACAACATCCACCATGTCAAGGTAAGCCAACAAATTGTATTGATAGGAATGCTAATTAAATACATAACTTAGGCTCTAATTAGCCCTAATAAAGCGGATCTCGTTAACAATAATGAGCCCAAATAAAAGATGCTAACAATATTAAATAATGTAATAATAGCTAATAAAATATACGCTAACATCCCCCCTTATTACATTATTTGGGTAATAATATAACTACTAGCTATGCTAATATCCCCCCATACAACATATTTGGGTAAAGTATATAACTGCCCCAATACAGTGAAGAAGAAGAAGAAGAGAAATGAAAGAATGGTGGCTTGTGCTTTGTCTTCGGCTCTGGCTCTAGCTCTGGCTCTAAGCATACCTCTGGAATTGTACCTCTGGGTCTATCTCGGGATCTGCTTGTTAAACTGCCTCTGGATCATTGCCTCTGGATCTGCCTGTAGATCTGCCTCTAGAACTTTGTCTCTGGGTCTGTCTTTAGGTTTGTCTCTGGGACTACCACTCGGTCTGTCACTGGATTTGCCTCGGGGTCTACCATAGGTTTTACCTTTTCGGTAGAAGCCATACAACATTTCTTTCATCATGGTCCATTGTGTGAAATTTGTCCATCCACAATCAATATGAACCTTGTTGGCCATTTTCATTTTGTACCAACAACTAGAAGAAGAGTGATTCGTACATCCACATGAATCACAAGGATGTAATCTCCAACACTTAGCTGCAACATGTCCTGCCTTTCCATAGTGACTGCAACAATGCTTTTTAGGAGATAGAGATTTAGGTTTTACAAACATAGAATTACTGGTACTTATTTCCAGTATAGCCAAGGCCTTCATTCTTTGCCTTGACACTTAGCATTATTGGAGATTTAATGCCTTGTTCCTGTTTACCTAATCTCTCACCATTGAATCCCATTTTCTTCATCATTTTGGAACCAAATCCTTTGGTGTGTTTTTCAAAACACCCAATTTCATCATCTTCATCAATACTTTTAACAATATTGCATTTGTCACTATTGATGAGATTATGGAGTTCATTTTTAGGAGGTTCAATTTTTAAGTCACTAGTGTCACAAGAAAAATATGCTATTGTGATGAGATCACCTATGCTACAACTGATATCTGCCATCATAGGCATGAGGTCGCTTGTATCACAACAAGCATTCACCACCATGGGCTGAAGATCACTTGTGTCACTACAAGCATCGACCATTAGGGGTTTGACCTCTGATTCCTCACTAATGTCCCTTTTTTGTTGTGCTTTATCAAGAGCATAAAATGACATGAATATGCCCATTATAGCACCAATAGGGATTAGAACACCATTTTTCTGCATGTCTCCACAAGACGCATAATCATTGATTATGGCATTTACACCACTCCTTAGTGTACGAAATGTGCCATCTTCATAATAATCTATCCCTTCCAGGTGTGGGGAAAAATATGGGCCTTTAACTGATTTTACAACATCATCAGTTTGTTTTGGGATAGTTTTCTTCTTTGATCTACCCATTCTTAAGGTGTCGGTCTCTGTCGAAAATGCACCTTTTACAATAAAATTTTGCAAAATAATTTGACTAAGGTGTCGGTCACTGCTGAAAATGCACCCTTATAAGTCTTCCCCCTTTGGTTTTGCAAAAATTATATCTCCCTTGTATGGGGTTCCAAGGGGCAACGCGTAAAATGGGCGCTCCAAAAGGCTTTTTTTACTGGTTTGTAAAAAATTACAATATTTGCCTCTTAGGCAGATTAGCACAAAAATGTCATAAAAAAAAATCCCCCCTGTGTGAAGTACTTCAAACAATTTTTTTTTCTATTTATGAAGCCTACGAAAAAACAGGTGCCAGGTTTTGAGGTTTGATGACTTGATGCCTTTCTTAAACAGGTGCCAGGTTTTGAGGTTTGATGACTTGATGCCTTTCTTAGTGCCTTTAAGAAGTATCTCCCTTTGTTTCAATTTTGTGCAATGAGGAACAAAAAATCCCCCTTGATTTTTGAAAAAAATACTCCCCCCTTTAAAAAAAATTCTCTCTTTTTAAAGCATTTTTAAAATATTTGTTGTATAACTAAAGTTAAAAAAAAAATTTCATATAGTAAAAATTAATTTAAAAAAAAAAAAAAAATTTAAACTATAAAAAATATATTATTCTTAACTTTAGAAAAAAAATATAATTTTTTTTTTTTAAATGAAAAAATTCTTACCTTAGGGGGTCAGCGGGATTGGAACCCGCGACCTCAGGGCTCCCGGAGCCCTACCGCTTAGCCCACAACCAGGTGGGTTAGCGGGCTGATCCAAAAGGATCAACGGACCTCGAATACTTGAGGGGTCTCTGCGTGCCTTTCCTTAGCTCAGCCGCCACTCCTCCTCTCAGAGGCAGCTCCGATGGTGGCATGCGGGTGGCGGCTTGGGTGGTGGCTTATCGAAAATGTTCTGTGACACCTTCATAAATAAGCTGTAGATTTCATCACCACTCGCCTATGCAGGAAACATCACCCAAAAAAAAAATAGCGAGGTCGTCTGAGATCTAAAAACAAACAGTACAGCGGGCGACGTATCCAGTAGCGGGCGGCGTATCCATAGCAACGACAACTCTCACACAGGATCCAGATTTTTCCTCTCGTGATGCCTATTCTCTCTACTGTGCATTAATGTCAAAAGGCATCAATGGCATCTGCACAGATGGGCAGATTGGAATCCAATAGTGCATCGCCTCCTTCACAGGGAAATATGTAGAGTTCTTCACAGTAGGTGAAAAATCAATCGGGACGATGCCACTAGTTCGTCAGGTAGGCGATGCAAACAATGTTGATGAAATGCAGATCACTACCAATCACTTGCTAAGGCAAGCACAAAAAACACCTTTCAGTCTCGTGTTTGCAAATCTCACTGCTACTACTCGATCACAATGTTGCGTTTGTAGCAATAATCCCACATGCGGGAGATGGGAGGCAAAGTAATGTTTTAAAACAAAAAAAACTCCACTTTGTTTACGACCACCACATGGTGGTTGGTCCTCCCATATGCTTGTTTTGCCCGTCGATGCCTAGTCACAAGCGTCTACGAGTTCATTCCCCCCTCCTTATCAGACTGCGTCCACATTTAGGTGTAGTCTAGCTTAGGTGGGTCCACATGTCTGAAGGTCCAGGGTCAAGTTTGCTAGGGTTTTTCTAGGTCCAGTTTACCACGCGTCTGCTATGCCAGGTCTTGGTAGCTTACGCATCTCCACAAAGAGTCCAGTCAACTATAGGGTGCTGCTATCCTCCAGTCCGCCCATTTGGACCGATCTAGGTCAGATCGATAGCGTCCTAGGGGTCCATGCAGTTTGCTGTCAGGGTCAGATCTACCGAGCAACAATCGAATCCACTCGACAAGGCTATGAGAGACTCAAATATTGTAACTCTGATACCATGTCAAGGTAATCCAAAAAATTGTATTGATAGGAATGCTAATTAAATACATAACTTAGGCTCTAATTAGCCCTAATAAAGCGGATCTCATTAACAATAACGAGCCCAAATAAAATATGCTAACAATATTAAATAATGTAATAATAGCTAATAAAATATATGCTAACACACCATTGCCAAAATTTCATTGATTATATCTTTCATCTTCATGGTCTGCCCTTCTCCATCGTGCCTGATCATGACCCAACCTTTACTAGTCACTTCTAACAAGAATTGTTTAAGTTGTAGGGAACTCAACTCAAAATGAGTTCAGCTTATCATCCACAAATGGATGGCCAGACGGAGATTGTCAACAAGTGTTTGGAAACCTACCTTCGTTGCTTTACCTCTAATCATCCTATGCACTGGGTGAAATGGCTTCCTTTGGCCGAGTGGTGGTACAACACTTCTTATCACACAACAACCAAGGTCACCCCTTTTGAATCAGTTTATGGATGCACTTCACCCATGCCTTCCTCCTACATTCTAGGTAGATACAAGGTCCATGCAGTCAAAACTACTCTTAGTCAACATGTTGATGTCCTCCATCAACTGAAGATAAATTTGGATGTAGCCCAGAATCAGATGCAGAAACAGGCTGACCAACATCGTTTCAAACGTAGTTTTGATGTGGGTGATTTTCCTTTGTTTGCAGCCATATAAACAATTGTCTCTCCAACTTCGCAGATGCCAAAAATTTATCGTGAAATACTATGGACCCTACCAGGTGTTATAGCGGATTGGTTCTACAACCTACAAATTGGCTCTTCCACCTACATCCAAGTTCCATCCTATTTTTCATGTTTCCTCTCTCAAAAAGGTGGTGGGCAATTAGGTACAGGTTCAATCTACACTTCCAAAGTTATATGAAGAAGGTTCTATCTTGCTTGAACTCGAATAGTTGTTGGATCATTGGACTCACACTCTCCGCAACCGCACCATTACTGAAGTCCTTGTTTAGTGGCATGGAATACAGTAAGAAGATGCTACACAAGAGTCTCTCCATCAACACCAACACCATTTTCCTCACCTTCAACTTTGAGGACAAATATTTTTGAAGGGAATAACATGTTAGGATCCCATCCTAACATTATTTTGTAATTATCATTATTATGTAATGACCCACTTCCAACATGGAGGATCCCATAAATAATGTTATTTTGCAATATTTTGTAATGTATGTGGCAAGTTAGGATCCTAGCCAAGTGGGGCCATTTGATGTAACCGTTATCAAGATTGTAACCGATGTTTGGTAGAAGATTCTAGCTTGAGTGGCATTTTGCATGTAAGCCAACTCTTGAGCTTAGGGTTAGGGTTGCATGAAGTCTTTCTTTAAAAGCTATGAAGCCATGTACAAATGTATCTTTTTACAAGTTAATGAAATATTGAAGGAGGTTACCCCTTGAAGAGGCCTACAATTCTGAGTTATTTGTGAGATTGTTTCAATTCTACAATTACTTTTTGCATAGTATTTTATTCTATTATTGTATGTATTTAAATTATCTTTCAGTATTTTGTGTGTGTGAGCTTTATTTTAATAGTAGATTCCTTATAACAACACTACTCATTCTATAGCAAATTTTGAACCGCCTTACAAACATTGAGCTACAATTGAGTCATCATCAACCTCATCAACATCGCCCACCTCATCAACCTCATCAACATGACCAATCTCATTCAAATTGTCAACCACGTACCTGGGCCCCTCTATCCGAGCCCATGTCGATCAACTTCAAATACTGTAAGATGCAAAAACAATCGTTTTACCTAACATACGTCTTATAAAATCCAAAAATCATAAGTCCAAGTCGTATAGGGAAGATCATTATTGTCTCTATCATCGATAAGTGAGCCATGACAACAACAATTGCTTTGCATTTAAAAATATGGTCCAAAATATTATCGACGAGGGGGTGTTTTCCATTGAAATCCCAATAATCGCATCCAATTAAAACCTTGGTATTCAATAGGAATAAAACAATTTGGGGATGATTAAGGTATCACACCTTTCCAAAGCAAAAAAAACTCCAAAGGAACCAAACTCCTTTGGTCACATTCTATCCAAAAGGCTCCAAAGGGGACACCCCTTTGGTCACATTCAATTCAAAAGGCTCCAAAGGAATCTAACCCCTTTGGTCAAAATTTAGTCCAAAATGCTCCAAAGGAACCAAACTCCTTTGGTCACATTCAAATCAAAAGGCTCCAAAGGAACCAAACTCCTTTGGTCACATTCAATCCAAAAGGCTCCAAAGGAACCAAACTCCTTTGGTCACATTCAATCCAAAAGGCTCCAAAGGAACCAAACTCCTTTGATCACATGCAATTCAAAAATCTCCAAAGGAACAAAACTCCTTTGGTCACTATCAAATCCAAAATGCTCCAAGGGAAGAACACCCCTTTGGTCAAATTAATCCAAAATCTCCAAAGGCACCAAACCCCTTTGGTAAAAAAAATCCTCAAGTGAACCTTGTACCTAGTGATTTATTCTAGTCACCTGGCAGTTGCAATGACTAGTTATCCATGCAATCCAGTATGATGGATAGATCACCATAAGGACACCTAAAAAATAATAATAATAAAACACAAAAACATTTTCATACACATTGTATTTTTAATACATCGCATTCACAATCCCACTTTCATTGCATTCACACATTCCACTTCCATTGCATTTGCACATTCGTATCATTTGCATCCATTCATGTCGCTTACCATATTAATTGTCATCCACTCAGGTTAGATAATTATTCATTCATTGAGTCTTGTTGACTTAATTAGGGGCACCTACAGTCTAGCATTAGTCCAATTTCACCATCCAAAACCATGTCAAAAAAATAGCTGCAATAAAACCCCATAGCACTTCATTTCTTTGGTAGTCTTTGGTTTGAGGAATCTCTAGGTGTTTTTGATCACTCAGCCACTCCTAGTGTTCCAAGCAACCTTAATTGAAAGTTAAATAATCATTAGGTGTTATAGGGTGCTCCTGGTTAATCAAGTTTTCCTATTGGACCATGCACATCAAAACACATAAAAACATTGTGAAGCATAGGAATGACGAAGTCATGAGTTGCTATTGCCATAAAGTGAAAGGTTTTCCATATTCATCCAATTATGTGCATGGTCTAGAATTCTATAAAGTTGATAAAAGGACAAGCTCTGATGCGTAGTCGTTATACCATCATTAAATCTCAAAGATCTTATCAATCCGAGGTGGTGTCCAAGGCTATCTATGATAGAAAGTTCAAGCAGGGTTGTAGTTCAGTTCATTTGGAAACAGTAGGTCTTATTGGTGGAATTGATTGTGTGGGGGTTTTGTGTCACTTCTACCCCTAAATTGCATAAATTTAACTTTAATCTATTTGCAAGAATAAAAAACTAATTGCTGTCTACAGAAATAAAGTCCTAATTACAATTGCCAAATTGAGACTTAATTGATTTGCAGAAGGAAAATCCTAATTACAGTTGCTAAATGAGAAACCTATTTACTTTTGCAATGATGAGATAAAACAAGTAATCAACTTTTGTCAATACTCGTCAATCTTCTGTGCAGTGTTTGACAGCAAAAAGAAGAATGCACGAAATTATAGAAAACTTGTAAATTGCTGGAAATGTAAATTGCAGGGAATTAAAAAATTACTAAAAAATAAAGAAACTGATTATATCTATTGCTGATTACATCACAAATGTGAAATAGATGGATAAAAACTAAAACAGAAATCAAATACCACAAAATGCTGAAATTGACAAGTTCCACTACTTATTCTGCTGCAGCAAAATCGGGACTGAAAACCTGTCTGTTAGTCCTTCTCCTAGATTTGAAAGTGGCCGGCCTCATTTTCCAGAAGAAGGTATAATTTCTTCTCTAATTCTTACTCACACTCAGACATAACAAATTAAATGGAATGAAACTGCACTTTTATTGCTTCAGAAACATAATTACAATTCTGCTGAAATCTGTTACAGATCTGCAATCTGTTACAGGTCTATTATCTCTAATATGTCTAATCTCTAATTTAATATTTCTAATATCTAATATCTTCTTCCTAAGATCCGCTCATTCCGAAGATACTGCAATTCTCATTTCGAAGATCCGCTCATTCCGAAGATACTGCAATTCTCATTTCGAAGATCCGCTCATTCCGAAGATACTGCAATTCTCATTTCGAAGATACTGCAATTCTCATTCTGAAGACACTGTGTTTTTCTCATTTCGAAGATATTTGTTCATTCCGAAGACACTGTGTTCATTCTGAAGATCTTTAGAATGACCAACTGTGTTGACTCCAAATGGTTTTGGCTGCATTTCTCGGTGTATTAGACCTTAGGATCAGATTGCAATAGTCTTCATTCTTCCTTGGATGTGAATTCCATGCCTTGCCATTCATTGGTAGCTTGTTGGAATTTATATGGAAAAACTAGTTTTCTGTCGCACAATAATAAGTCTTTGTACTATTTACTGAATTTAGAGAAACTAATGCTTAATGATCATCAAAATAAGACTACCGAAATGCTCGTTGTCAACCTAAGCATGAAAATATAACATAAAACTATACAAAAACTGTTAAAAATCAGAATATAATGTCCTTAACACTGCAATCATGCAAACAGTTAATACAAAGCATATTAAATCAACTTAACTAGCATATAAGATAATTCACAAGAGTTTTAGACAATTTTAACTATTTAAAAAATGTTATAAATGAGGCTTATCCAGGCCTCATCATCCCCCCCAACTTATATTAATGCATGCCCTCATGCATTGCAGTGGGATATGGAGTCACAGATGTCCATACTCATATTCCATGTTTCATAGAACAATTTAATGCCTGTGTAATTTCTCATGAAGATTTCTGATTCATTATTCAAAATGATCATCTGGTTGGGAATCATCTTCAAAAGTCAACTTGTGACAGACTGCTTTTTAGTTTCTCCACTTTTTTCTATAATTCTCAATTTTTTTTTTCATGTTTTTCAATAACATCTTTTCTTTCCTCAATCCATCTCATTTGTATTTTTATAACACTCTTGGCTGCTGTCAGTTGTTTTGTGATGTCCACATCCTCTTATTATTTTGACTCAGAACCTAATACTGAAAAATCAATTGCAGCTTCTTTGCTCAACAATGATCTCATCCTCTACTTCAGACCCCTACTCCCGTACAGGAGGTTCCATGAAATTATCTATGATTACATCCAAATTCTCAGTGGCTTGTTGCACTTCTATGACATTAGGGCTATCCTGTCTAGTCTTCTTTTCAATCATTTGTTCTTTTATCTCTTTTTGTTGGAGTCTTGCAGACCTCTTAGTCCTTAATGTATATTTTCTCTTGTTTCCCTATTTTCTTGTGGTAACAGGGGCTGTAGGGATAGCTTCAAGCTCTTCACTAGGAACTTCACTCTTATATTCTGACAGATAAGTAACATATTTAGAAAAATGAACCCTCTTCTATTTTATTTTTCTGCTATAAGTTTCAGCCCTGACAAAATTACATACTACCCTTCACAGGTTGAAAAGTCTGGTACCCCATGTGGTTACGTTATTCCAGGGTTCTTGTAAGCTGGCCTTTTTTTTTTCATTTTTCACTTCATTTCTCTATTCCGATGCTTCGAGAAGGCTGCTCTCTTCTCTCGCTACGAGTCATCTGCTAGGTCATCGATTTCTAGTTTCTACGGAATTACGGGGTTTGCTCTTGTTCTTCTTCAGAAAGAACTTTTAATTTTTTACTTTTCCTTGTAATCATTAGAAAATATGTCTTCAAAAAGAAAATATGGCACACTTCCTTATTTTGTGCTCTGAACACCTAGCCATCGATCATTGGACATCCTTGCCATCAAATTTTCTTTACTATTTTTAACTCATCCATTCTACATGCAAATTTTCCCACATGAGTGGTTATTAGCAATGAATGGTGGTGGCATGTTTGTTGGTTATTTTCCCTGTGATTCTCATACTTCCTTGATGGGTGCAAAATATGAGATGAATCTAACCGCAAGCCAGATGACATGTGTCAATGATCACATGGAGTAAAACAATTCTACTGACTATGTCTTTTTCTCCCTCCTTGGATGCCACATGGAAACAGACTATTAAATATTCATTCCGAAGATTATGTTTCATTCTAAAGACTAAGTTGGGCATTTAATTTGAAGATAACCTCATTCCAAAGATAAACCTTCATTCTGAAAACAAACCTTCATTCTAAAGACAAACCTTCATTCCAAAGACAAACCTTCATTCTGAAGACACACCTTCATTCCGAAGACAAAGCTTCATTCTAAAGATACCATAGTTATTTGAAGATACATCAGTCATTCTGAAGACATAGCAGAAACCAACATTTTTCTCTTTCTCCAAGCATGTTTTGTTTATGCCAACTCTTATGAACATTTTTATACTAATTGTTAATTGTCATATACTATATATCAAATATTTACAATGAGAAAAGTGCAAGAAACATATATACCTGGTTAAAACAAGTTAATGCAAGTTTTGAAAGATGACTGCTTCTGTTGATATTCTACTGAGGCTTCCTGCAACACTTCAAAAACAAGTGCAGTTGGTGAATTTGTACAATGGTGACTCAAAAATTTCAAGGTTATGCATGCCAGAAAACTGGTTTTCATGCATACCAACTCAGTAGCTCCTTAGAAAAAGGTTTTCACTGCTGAGCTATTCATTTTTTTTTTTTTCTCTTTAACCTCTCATTTTCTCTCTTTTTTTTCTGTCTTTTTGATTCTGATTGTGCCCGTGAAGGAATTCATGACTTCCCTGAAATCATGCCCATGAAGGAATTCACAGCTAGAATTTATTCATCTTTTTGTTTTCTATTTTTTTCTAATTTTTTTCTTTTTCTTTTAAGATTCAAAGATATGATCATTTGGAATATTCATCAGAAGAAGAAGCCTCTTCTATCAAATGTAACTGTGTGAAATACCGAGCAAATTCCACCTTTGTTAGTGGTTTATGGTACAACTGTAAAAGATGTCCATTCACCACTAATATCCTCCTTAAATCATCAACTAAATAAAGTTGAACAACTTCATTCTCAGACTCCCATGGTTCATCCTTGCTGCTCTTAATGTGATCATCATGCCACATTTTCCATTTTTGTTGAGTGAACTCTATTTGGTGAAGTGCTTCCAACCAAAGTTCATCAAATGCATTCAACTGTAAAATTTGTTTTTTTTGTACCTGCAACAACTTAATGCCAACTGCTAAAGATGCATAAAATGTTAGTAAAGCATTAGGATGTTGCACCAATATATCCAACAAATTTGCTCCCTGGTTTTTAGTCAACCAACTATTTTTGTTCAAAGGTTGTTTTGGTTGTGTTTTAGTTTGTTTTGTACCAGGCTTATTTGAATTGGGTCTTGGAGAAACATTTTTATTTACACCAATGGAGGCCAAAACTAAAGTATTCTTTTCATTTTTCTTATGTTTTCTAAGAAACTGTGGGCTTTCTGTACAATCATACTTAGGTGTAATAAGTTTACCTGAAAGCAAGTTAACTAATTTTACACCTTTTTGTATGGTTTTAGGATATACTTTCTTCTTTTTTCTTGGTTTTATAAAACACATTTCTTGAACAATCCTAATAATGATTGGTACAACTTGAGGTAAAGGGATTGTAACAGCTACATGTTCTAATTCCTTTATCAAATCTGATTGTGAAGATATTATTTTTGATATCTCAGACTATTCAAAATATGATACTTTATTTGATGAGGTATCTTTTTCTTCTTGATGTTGTTTTAGTGTAGATTTGTTTTCATGTTCATTATTTTTAACTTCACTTTCTACATCGATAAGTGGAATAGGTTCAAGCGAGTGTTTCACTTGAACACAACCGAGTTTTAACACGAGTCACTAACATTTATTAGGGCTGTATTTTTTGATTCAACCACAGAGACATGGGTTACCTGTTTAACATGATTTGGACTGACCACAGGTTGAGTTGAAAATAGAGGTTGTTTTAATTTGTGTTGTTGTTGTCCATGATTGAAATTATGGATATAATTAGGCAACAAATTTGATTTTTGTTTTTGACAATGTTGTTGCCCTTTGTATAGATTTTGATGTTGTACCCATTGATATCCCTGTAAATTTGGCTGCAACCATGGTGAATGTTGTTGATTCCATTGTTGTTGCATCCATCCATGTTGAGACCATGCTTGGGAATATGCCCATGGTGATTTACTCCAACATTGTTGAAGTGGACCTAGAGCAGACCATGGCATATACCAAGGATTATTTCCCCAATGTGCAGGAAATTGAGAAGCATTCTGATATGGAAATTTATGAAAATTATTCCTTTGTCCTTGTCCTACAAAATTGATTTTTTTCATAGGTTGAGACTGTTTTTCAAAGACACTTTTAAGTTCGGCAATAAACTACACCGATCCGTGGGGTGTCCTAATTGACAAATGCTACATGTAGCAAGTGTAAATATTTTGTTCAAAGGACAATCATGAAGAGAGTGTTGCTTTTTACATTCCGAACAATAGATGGCTGAAGATTCAGTAGATTCATTTTTTTCATCTAATGTTCTATCATGTACTAAAACATCGACCTCTTTCATGCATTCTTTCAAATCATGTTTTTCATTACCAATTCTGTGTTTTCTATGTCTTGAATGAGAGTAATTTTTACAGAGTTTAATAATTTCCTCAAATTTAAGTGCATTTGTATCTCCTCTTCCCAAGATATCCAATGCATCCCTAGATTCATCTTGTAGTCCCCTTAAGAATATGACTTTGCAAATTTCAGGTTCAACACTTCCACATCTCTTATGAACAAAAGAAAATATGTCTATATAATCTTCTAAGATTTCATTTTCCTCTTGTTTCATTGTAAGAATTTCATCATTTTGATTCTTAACTTGACAATATTCTTGGTATTTCTCTAAGAATATGTTTTGCATCTCATCCCAAGTTCTAATTGAGTCAGGTGCTAAGGTGATAAACCATCGTAGAGCTAACTCTTTAAGAGTGGAAGGAAATAGTTTGAGCTTTTGATTGTCATTAGTGTAATCATGAGCTTGACATACAATTTTAAACTCAAACAAAAACATATCAGGATCTTTAGATGTAATTCCCTTGAAAGTTGGTAATATTGTAGGTGAAATGACCTTCATGGGAGCGTTTTGATTAAGATCTAGTTGGATGGGATTTTGAAAAGTTCTGGCAAGTGCACTAGTTGCACTAGGGTGGAGCACATTGTTGGCTCTACCTTGATTCTCTTGTGAGCCTTCCATTGTAGGTTCCCAAAAACAATTATAAATCTTGTCAAATTTTCCTGATTGTATGGATTTGTCAAGAGAAAATGGTGTTGAACTACTTAATTTTCCTCCTTGTAATGATTTCTCAAAGGATCTTGCAGTGGATGATTGAGATTCTTTGAAAATTCCAACATTTTTGGAAATAAAAAATTTAGACATTTTTAACATAATTTCAACCTCTTGTGAAATTTTCCTTCTTGTGGTTTCTTGCTTGTTTCCTAAATGGACTAAAATACAATTTACCAATAACAATTACTTATACCAGTCATTATATTCAGATTTTACTCTAAAATTCACAACTTAGCATATTTAATAATTATTGGACTGCTTTTCACCTTCTAACAACATCGTGTTCCCCGGAAACGATGCCAAAATGATGCGTAGTCGTTATACCATCATTAAATCTCAAAGATCTTATCAATCCGGGGTGGTGTCCAAGGCTGTCTACGATAGAAAGTTCAAGCAGGGTTGTAGTTCAGTTCATTTGGAAACAATAGGTCTTATTGGTGGAATTGATTGTGTGGGGGTTTTGTGTCACTTCTACCCCTAAATTGCATAAATTTAACTTTAATCTATTGGCAAGAATAAAAAACTAATTGCTGTCTACAGAAATAAAGTCCTAATTACAATTGCTAAATTGAGACTTAATTGATTTGCGGAAGGAAAATCCTAATTACGAGTTGCTAAATGAGAAACCTATTTACTTTTGCAATGATGAGATAAAACAAGTAATCAACTTCGTCAATACTCCGAAACAGAAGGTCGTCAATCTTACGTGCAAGTGTTTGACAACAAAAACAAGAATGCACGAAATTATAGAAAACTTGTAAATTGCTGGAAATGTAAATTGCAGGGAATTGGAAAATTACTAAAAAATAAAGAAACTGATTATATCTATTGCTGATTACATCACAAATGTTAAATAGATGGATAAAAACTAAAACAGAAATCAAATACCACAAAATGCTGAAATTGACAAGTTCCACTACTTATTCTACTGCAGCAAAATCAGGACTGAAAACCTGTCTGTTAGTCCTTCTCCTAGATTTGAAAGTGGCTGGCCTCCTTTTCCAGAAGAAGGTATAATTTCTTCTCTAAGTCTTACTCACACTCAGACAACAAATTAAATGGAATGAAACTGCACTTTTATTGCTTCAGAAACATAATTACAATTCTGCTGAAATCTGTTACAGATCTGCAATCTGTTATAGGTCTATTATCTCTAATATGTCTAATCTCTAATTTAATATTTCTAATATCTAATATCTTCTTCCTAATAGCTCAACCTTTACGGGAGCTATCTTTTATAGATGCCTAAAATCTAATTACAAACATAAAATATGCTGTCCTGATATCCTGCAGAATTTCCTGCGTTTATCCTAGAAGAAGATCAAACTTGATATTTTCCATAAATGATGGCTTTGGACGGCAAGGACGACAAAATTAGATGGGAGATATTTTCCCTTAACTTTCTCAACCTTATTATCCCCTTTTCCACCGCCAAAAGTCAGTCAACAAGTCAAAAAGTACATTATGTTTTCATTCCGAAGATAAGTGGCTCATTCAGAAGATACTGCAATTCTCATTCCGAAGATCCGCTCATTTCGAAGATACTGTAATTCTCATTCCGAAGATCCGCTCATTCCGAAGATACTGCAATTCTCATTTCGAAGATACTGCAATTCTCATTCTGAAAACACTGTGTTTTTCTCATTTCGAAGATATTTGTTCATTTCGAAGACACTGTGTTCATTCCGAAGATCTTTAGAATGACCAACTGTGTTGACTCCAAATGGTTTTGGCTGCATGTCTCAGGTGTATTAGACCTTAGGATCAGATTGCAATAGTCTTCATTCTTCCTTGGATGTGAATTCCATGCCTTGCCATTCATTGGTAGCTTGCTGGAATTTATATGGAAAAACTAGTTTTCTGCTGCACAGTAATAAGTCTTTGTACTATTTGCTGAATTTAGAGAAACTAATGCTTAATGATCATCAAAATAAGACTACTGAAATGCTGTTGTCAACCTAAGCATGAAAATATAACATAAAACTATACAAAAACTATTAAAAATCAGAATATAATGTCCTTAACATTGCAATCATGCAAACAGTTAATACAAAGCATATTAAATCAACTTAACTAGCATATAAGATAATTCACAAGAGTTTTAGGCAGTTTTAACTATTTAAAACATGCTATAAATGAGGCTTATCCAGGCCTCATCAAGCTCCACCTACATCCCAAGCACAAAAAAAGCAATAAAGATCCCTTGCTCTTTCTCAAAATGAGCAAGTATCCCAAATGAATCCCAAAAGCAATAAAAATCCCTTGCTCTTCCTCAAAATGAGCAAGTATCCCAAAAGCATTTCAAAAAGCAATAAAATCCCCTTACTCTTCCTCAAAATGAGCAAGTATCCCAAAAGCATTTCAAAAAGCAATAAAATCCCCTTACTCTTCCTCAAAATGAGCAAGCATCTAAATAGCAATAAAAACGCTCTTTGATCCAACATAAAAATGAGCAAACCTAAAAATAAAATCCCCAAAATCCAATGCAATAAAAGAAGGAAAAGTATCTTGAATCCTTAGAACTCTTAGTGTCTCGAAAACCATGGGGTGATCCTCATTACAACAATAGTTTTAGCGAAACTCGTCTGGTAATGGGGTATCCTTATGTGTGGTGCCACGTCTGTCACATTAGCGACATTATTTTATACAGACCTATGGATGCTCACGAATGAGCTAGCTTATTGGCATAAGTTACAAATTGATTAGTTTGACCTAACTCATGATGAGAAATCAACATTCATTTGCACACACAGTTGGTCCTTGAGAAATTAGAAAATAATAGGGCATCCTTAGCATCATATAGATTTATGAGATGGATAGATGAGTTTATTTGAGATCACTAGGATGTTTGAGTCTTTATAAAACAACTCTAGATCCTTTATCTCTCAGGACAACAAAGTCATAAGCAAGCTTCCATTCCATACCTCCATCATATTTTTTTAAGCAAAAAACCCCTTGCGGGGCCGCGTTGGTCTGAGATACCACGACCAGGGGGTTCTACACCGTCAAAGTCACCCAGGAGTCGCACCCGACCCTGCTCGCACCAACATTATCAATTGGATTTTGGGTACCCAATTCAACTTTTTGGTAGGGTGGAGATTCAAACCTAGGACCTCCCTTGGAGGATTGCCCTCTCTTCTCCAACTCACCTACAAAACCTGGGTTCCATACCTCCATCACATAGTCACATATATCATAGTCCATTTCAACTTACAAAATGTAGTCAAACTAGTAGTATTGTATTGGTGCCCCTAATTAAGCAATAAAGGCAAAGTTTACTAAAACAATGGTCCATAACCTCTTTGAATGATAATTAATAAGCCAACATCATTCATTCACTTGCATACATCACCACCAATTGCATTCATTCATAATACATTCATTTCATCACGTGCACAAAAAAAAAAAATCTAAACAATCCATCAATATACATATACATGCACAATCACATCAACAACCAACTACGAGGGGTTCAAGGTCCCACACCTTCCCCAATAATCACATAAAGTAGTCGACCAATCGGGGGATTCAAGGTCTTCCACTTTCCCCAAAAATCATGTCATAAACACCAACTAGGGGGTTCAAGGTCTCACACCTTCCCCATTAGTCACATCAAACAATCAATCAAGAAACTTGGGGGGTTCAAGGTCTCACACCTACCCCAACAATCACATTTTCAAATCGCATGCTAGGTTCAAAAGGTTGTGCCCTTTGCCTCGCATTCACAAACACAACACATCTAATTCCATTTACTTTCTTGCATTCATCAATTTGATTCACTAGCTTAGATCCTCGAGTGAACCTCATTCCTAGTGATATACTATCATCACCTAATGGTTGTAGTGACTGGTTATCCATGCAATCCGGTAGGATGAGTATATTACCATAAGGACACTCGTCATTACATTAATTAAAAAATCTCCAAAGAAACTAATCTCCTTTGGTCAAATTCACTTCAAAAGGCCCCAAAGGAACAAAAAATCCTTTGGTCACAATCAAATTCACTTCAAAAGGCTCTAAAGAATAAAAAATCCTTTGGTCACATACAGTTTAAAAGGCTCCAAAGGAACCACATCCCTTTGATTAGTTAAACTCCAAAGGCTCCAAAGGAACTAAAACTCCTCTGGTCACATTCAATCTAAAAGGCTCCAAAGGGACCTAACACTTTTGGTCAAATTTCATTCCAAATGCTCCAAAGGAGACACACCCCTTTGGTCAAATCATTTCAAAGGCTCCAAAGGAACCAAACCCCTTTGGTTAAAACATCCTCAAGAGAACCTCGTATCTAGTGATATACTCTAGTCACCTTGTAGTTGCAACAAATGGTTTATCCATGCAATCTGATAGGATGAGTATATTACAATAAGAACACTTGTTGGATTATCACTGATGCAATAAGATCAATTAAATCAAGTATTTCATCTATTTTCATACTTCACCCATTTTTCACTTGGGGGAGTAAGTCAAAAAATAAAATAAAAATAAAAATTGCCAATCACATTTAATTCAAAAAGCTCCAAAGGAACCTAATCCCCTTGGTCAAATTTCATTTCAAAATGTTCTAAAGGAAACACATCCCTTTAGTCAAATTAGTTCAAAAGGCTCCAAATGAACCTAACCCCTTTGGTCAAATTTCATTCCAAATGCTCCAAAGGAGACACACCCCTTTGATAAAAAAAAGTAAAGGAACAAAACCATTTGGTCAAAATATCTTTGAGTGAACCTCATATCTAGTGATATACTCTAGTCACCTAGCGGTTGCATCGACTGGTTATCCCTACAATTTGGTAGGATGAGTACATTACCATAAGAACACTCGTCATTACATCAATTCAAAAGGTTCCAAAGGAAGCAAGTCCCTTTGGTCAAATTCACTCCAAAAGGCTCCAAAGGAACCAAAACTCCTTTGGTCACATTCAATCCAAAAGGCTCCAAAGATGCCTAATCCCTTTGGTAAATTTCAAAAGTCTCCAAAGTCACCTACACCTTTGGTCAAATTAATCCAAAAATATCCAAAGGTACCCTAATTCCTTTGGATAAATTCAATCTAAAACAAGGCTTTCGAAAGAGTCAAAGTGCTATAATATCAACTCCCTAAGAAAGCCATGCAACTGGATTGATCCATGGAATAGAGATGTGCATTTTCTTATTCCACCTAGCCTTAAGTGATCCTTGCATCTAGTGATTTACTCTAGTCCCCTAGTGGTTGTAGCAATTAGTTATCCATACAATCTGATAGGAGGAGTAGATTACCATAAGGACAATCATTATTAACACAATTCAAAAAGCCCCAAAGGCACCTATCCCTTTGGTTAAATCCATCCAAAATGCTCCAAAGGTACCCAAATTCCTTTGGAAAAAAAAAAAAAATCACTTAGAAAATATTAAAACCACAAAACCAATATAAAACCCCCCAAAAAATATAAAAATCATCAAATCAAAAGTCTCGAGTTAATCTCGTATCTAGTGATTTACTCTAGTCACTTAGTGGTTGCAGCGATTGACTATCCATGCAATCCAGTAAGATGAGTACATTACAATAAGGCCACTCACAAAAGAAAAACAACTACAAAAATCTCCAAAGGTACCTCAATTCCTTTGGTCAAAAACAAATTCAATAGACTCCTGAAAGAATAGAAATGCTCTCATCTCAACTTCCTACAAAGGCCATGTGGTTGGACTGCTCCAAGGAATACATGTGTACATTTTCTTCTTCCACATAGCCTCAAATGATCCTCGTATACAATAACTTTCCTATACACTTGATGGTTGCAACGACTAATTATCCATGCAATTCGGTAGGATGGTAGGTTACCATAAGGCCTTTGAACAATGATTCACCTCAAGAAAGAATTGAATTGTTATGATCTCAATTACCTAAGAAAGCCATACGACTGGACTGATCTAAGGGATAGAGGTGTACAATTATCAATAATGGTCGAAATCACAATTGTAACAAAAACAAAAAATATTATTTCATTTTAATCATTTTCACCTTTGTCATTTGCTTCGTCACTTTCATCAATTCATATCTTCTTCATCGACTCATTGCTTGAGGGGTAGACAATATCTACAAAATTCTAGTCTCAAATTAAGTCAATACTCAAAAAACTCAATCATGCAAATTGTGTTCATTCAAGAATCATTACCAAAGACTATCATATGCCCTTTTTGTTGGGGCAGATCACAAGCAAAAATCTCAATCAAACAAACACTTGGTATCTCTAAAGCCTAAAGCATAGACTAAATCATGTCTACCCACGGATGAAAGGTTTGCCAAAATTAAGTTCATCAATTTGTAAGAAGTAATGATTCGATAATGAGAATATTTTCCATGATTGGGGTAACCCAAGTTGACTTTTATTTGTGACCATATTACACAACTCCCCTTCAAATGCAAATGGCTTCAAAAAAATCCTCAAATCAATACAAATCCATTCAAATCATCATCTCATATCATCATCATCTCAAGTGAACCTTATATCTAGTGATTTACGCTAGACACCTAGCACATGTAGCGATTGGTTGTCCATGCAATTCCGTAGGATGGGTCAATTACCATAAGGAAACTTATTCAAAATCATTTCATATCATCACGTTTAAAATTAAATCAGTTTGGTTCCTCAATTTTTGAGTGACCTGTGTTTAAGAAAATTTACCCCAAGGTTGTCATTCACACTTACTCTATGGGGTTACAAAACACGAAAAAATATTACTTCATCATTTTGTATTAAGGTTTTTGATACTATCACTAAGACAATGGGATCCTAGGATGATTGGTTCCTTCATCATCTTGTATGTCAATTATACCAAAAGGTAAATTTACGATAACACAAGTCCACCCCAAACTTGGGGCATCCAACTTTATCTTGATTTCCAAAAATTGCATCCATGACATCCACTCCTTTCATCATCCACATTTGGTAAATTGGCTTGTGGGTTTCATTCTTTACCCATACACCAATTGAGGGGGTAAGTAAACAAATCAAAATTTTCAAAAGTCATTCATTCTTGAGCGTCAAGAAGATTTGAGTCTATCTATCCATCCAATAAGGACATGTGTCTTTTTTTTTGCACTGCATTATGTTTACACAACATGGTACAAAAGGGGCATCTGTAGACACTGAAACCTAGGCATTTGCAATACCATAATCACATTGCATATTCCAAGTCTACATAATAAAATATGTGTATAAAGTTTGACTTTTTTTTTGCTTCATAATAAGGGGTTGTACTCGGGTCCCCCACCCTTGAAAAATTACATCTCTTTTCTTTAGATCTTGAGAGTTTAAAAATAGATACACTTATCATATCAATTGAGATGCTATAGCTAGAAACCTACATCATTTACATAAAATAACTGAATTCTTGATTTTCATTTTATGGATATTTTCAAATATTTGTATGAATACAATTACTCCAAAATTTAGCATCTTTCTTGACATTCTTCTATATCATCCTTCACAATGCCAAAACTTCACCTCTACTATCTATGCCTTACATCTTAGTAGAGTAATATTTCCAAAACATCGCACTATCATAGTCCGCTTTACCAAATCTGGATTGCTAGTTTTATTCTTGAAACACAAGTGCAAACACAAAAACTATAATAAATAGTCTAAATGAAAACACATTATTGTTACAAAATAAAATAGATATTACCAATGGAAAACATTAAAGTAAATCTTAATCATTTATAGATTTAGGAAATCAACATTTTTTTGTCAGCTTCAACTAAAATTTCTACTTCCTCAACCATGGAAAGGAGAATTTAACTTCACGATCCTCAATCAAAACTCCTCTATTGGCTAGCTTATTTACACATTTGTTTCCTTCCATTAATATATGTGTAAACTTGATTTCTTCAAACTCTTTAGCAAGATCTTGAACTTCCACAATTATCTCTTGTATATTCCATGGAGCCTTTGCTTTCCTCAAAATCGGATTTATTACTATGAGAGAACCACCTTCCATCCATACTCTATTCCATTTCATTTGTTTACATATTTTTAACCCTTCTAAAGTTTCCCAATCTTCAGCTTCATTATTTATCTTAAATCCACTATTAAAAGCATAATGAGATAAAATCTCTCCTCTATTATTTCTAATTATTCCTCCTCCTCTTGCTGGTCCTGGATTTCCTTTAGATGCTCCATCAAAATTCAATTTAACCCACTCCACATATGGTGGTTTCCACTATATATTCTTTAGCTTATTTTTGCTTCTATTATAACCAACATCATAATTCCATTTAATGACTTGACTCCATCTATCAAGACTCTTTGCTTCCAAATTAGGGATTGGTGAGTTGATAGGGTTGGATTAGACTCCTCTATGGCTAAACATATCTTATTTTACATTACCTCTAAACTACTTTTCTTTCCTTTAAATATTATTCTATTTCTTTCTAGCCATATAGTCCAAAGTATTGTATCTTTTGATATATCCCATATCATCTGTAAAGCCTCACTTTTATAGGTGCTTTGCCATTGCTTTAACCAATATTCAATTCTTCTATTCATCACCATATATTTACCAAACATATTAAGAATCCATTGCCATAGATTCCATACTATTGAGCAATGTCCCAAGATATGGTCAATACTCTCCTCCTCATTATAGAAAACACATTGAGAGGGGCCATGAAAACCCCTTTTCATAAGGTTATCCTAGGATAAAACTCTTCTATGAACTACTAGCCAAAAAAATAGTTTAACTTTAGGAATGCTTGGGCTATCCCAAATAACTCTCCACATTCTAGTGATATTATTATTATGTTGGTGTTGAACATTATATCCACTTCTTGTTGTGTATTCTCTAGAGCTATTCAACTCCCAAATCAATTTGTCCTTGGCACCCCTCAGAATAATCACAGTTATATTTCTACTCAATTTCCTCCTAGCATCATTGTCTTGTATACTTGTAAAAAAATATTCTTTCCATTTGTATCTTCCTTATTGATCCTTGTACAAAATGTTTGAAACCCTATCACCGTATTTGTCTTGAAGCAATCTCATCTAAGGTTTCAAAAATGTATCTAAATTGAGTGGTTTTTTATCACACAAAGTATCCATCCAAATAGATTTTTTTTCTTTTTGCCCACTACCCATCTTAAACCTTTAATCATAAGATCAATATATATTTTTTAAACATTCAAAAGAGCAGAACCATTTGGAAGAGAGAATGCAGTAAATATTAAACTTGGGTCAATGGGATCAGTTAGAAGAATTCTTGCCCATTATCTTTGAATCTCTTTGTATAATCTCTAAATAACTTTTCCCCTAAGAGCTAAGTTTGCATCCGTAAGAACTCTTAAACCAAGACCTCCCCTAGTTTTATCATCACACAAATTGCTCCATTTCACCAAGGGAAATTTCCTTTTATCATGTAAACCTGACCATAAAAAGGATCACATAATAAATATTAAACTTTTTTCAAATGATTTTGGCATAGAATACAATGACATATAATATGTTGGAATGGCTTGTAAGACTGACTTAATTAACTGCACTATTTTTACTAATGATAACCATCTACCTTTTCAAGCTGGAAGTTTATTTAAAACTTTACTAATAACTGGATTCCATAAATCTATCCTCCTTCTCCCCTCAAATAAAGGCATCCCTAGATAAGTTGTTGGTAAATTTGCCTCCTCCATTTGAAGCAACCTACAAATTCTTGCTTTGATATTAATAGGAGAGTTAAGGAAGTAAATTTTGAATTTAGTCCTATTAATTTTTTTCCCTAAAGCTCTTTCATACTCTTTTAAAAAGTGAATCAAAGCTCCGGCCTCATTTGTCCTTGCCCTTACAATAAGGGATGTATCATCTACAAACTGTTGATGGGTGATGTTATCGATGTTATTACCAACCTTAAGTCCACTTATAAGCCCATATTTGTAAGCCTTATTTAAGTTCCTACTTAAAAAATATGCCATAATAATGAACAAATAAGGAGATAGAGTATCTCCTTGTCTAAGGCCTCTCTTGGATTTAAAAGATTATGTCACTAACCCATTGACCAACACTAAATAAGAAACTATAGAGAAACAAGCTTTAATCCATCTAACCCATTTCTTCCCAAAACCAAACTTATCTAAAACTACAAAAAAAAAATCTCATTTAATTCTATTATAGGCTTTACTCATATCAAGTTTTAATATCATAGCTTTCTCTTTTCTTGAAGCTACTGAATGTATAACTTCATGAGCCACTATGATCCCATCCAGAATTTGTCTTCCTTTTGGAAATCCTCCTTGCTCTTTTAAAATGATTTTGTTTAACAAAGGCCTTAATCTATTCGCCATCACTTTGGAAATAATCGTATAAGCCATATTACATAGGCTTATGGGTCTAAAAGAATCAAACAATTCAACATCCTTATTTTTTGGAATTAGGGTAATATAAGTTGCATTTATTTTATAAGGAATGTATTGTTTTACCCTAGATTTTTCCACTATCACCAATAAATAATCCTTCACTATATCCCAATTATGTTGGTAAAAATTTGTAGAGAGCCCATTGGACTTGGGGATTTATCATTTTTAAAATATAAAAGAGCTAAATGAACTTCTTCTAGAGTAATAAGATCCATCAGTTTCCTATTGTCTTCATTTGTTAAAACTGAAGGAACATCTTGAAGAAGTTTATCATTAAGAACTTCGGTCTTCTCTGAACCTAGAATATTATGATTAAATGACTTTGTCTCTTTTATAATTTCACTCCGATCTTCAATCCAAACCCCTTTTAGTGATTTAATTCTACTAATTGTAGAATATATTCTTTGTACTATAGCTATCCTATAAAAAACTTTGTATTTTTATCTCCTTTTAACCAAGTCTATCTTGATTTTAATATCCATAGTCTCTCTTCCTTACTAAAAATATTATGATAAGCACTAAGCAACTCCCTTTCCTATGAGCTTGTATTATTTTCATTACCTTTTTGGAATTTTGAAAGTTTATATTTTAGTTCTTCTTTCTTCTCAAAAATATTTTCAAAGGTGTTCTTGTTCCAATATTTTAATCTAGATGTCATAGCTTTAATTTGTTTTGGAAGAGCATACAACCCACCATTACCTAAATAATTCCATGTTTGAGCTATCATATCAACAAATTGAGGATGGTCTTCCTAAATTTTCTCATATTTAAAATATGATATTGTTTTTGAATTCACTTACCATTATTTTGACTCTTATTGGCCAATGATCTAAACCAATCCTTGTTATGGTATTAATTTTAGCACAATTTCCTTTATCTAGACAATAATATGAGAGAATGCATCTATCTATTTTTTTTCTACTAGGTTCTAGCCTCTCATGTTGTTGGTCCAAGGACAGTTGTCTTCTTCAAACTCAACTTCCCATAGATTGTTGTTTTGAATAAAAGTTGAGAAATATTTCATACTTTGGGTCAATTTTCTAATTCCCCCAAAATTTTCATTTGGGTTGGTTATGGCATTAAAATCTCCAATGTTCATGAACCAGATTTCTTGGTCTTTACTTCTCATAAAGGATTCAATCCCACTCCAAAATTCTAATATACCTGATTGAGTAGTAGGTCCATAGACATTGATAGGGATGAAAAAAATATTTGCAAAGTAGCAAGTGACTAAAGAGGCTATCCAATGCCCAGTTTTATGAATGGTTACATAAGAGGTTCTAGAAGGATTCCAACAAGTTAGAATTCCCCTTGCTGCTCCTTCAAAATCCATAGCATCCCATTCACATCTTTCCCAAACTGCTTTCATAGTTTTTGAAACTTCTTATTTTGTCATTTTAGTTTTCTAGATACAGAGAATATCAGGTTTATTACTTAAACATAGGTCCCTAATACACCTATGCTTTGAGGGGGCATTAGCACCCCTTATATTCCATGAGATGATAATCATGTCTCATTAGGGGCTTTTGGCCCCTCATGCGTATTACCAATATCATTTTGTTTTTTGGTAAATAGAAGTTCAACCAACTTAGTTTGTGTTCCTTTCTCTATGTTAGCTCTTACTTCTCTGGATCTTGCTTGATAATTTGAGGGTTTTCCTCTTTTTGCCTTGCCTATATCAGGAGTAGATCTTATTATTCTATTTCTCAATATTACTTCATAGTTTTGCTTTTCAACATATTTATCCTCTCCTAGCTCTATTATAAAAGCTTTTGACTTATCCTGCTCATTTTATGGTATTTCCTTATTAATGGTAGAGGTGTTAAATTCTAAAACTGCATTTTCTTTACCAATTTTTTCTCCTGAATGGTGCATGGTACTTCAAGAAAGTCTTCAAAATATGATGAGATACATTCCTTAGGTTCAACGAGAATGTTCTTCCTTAAATTAGGATCATACTGAATAGACGGTTCCTTGCTAATATATTGAAATTGTTGTACTGTGTCCTCTAAGTTTTGATCTACTTTTTCTTCATAGGCTAAAGCCTCAAAAGAATTGGAATTTATTCCAGTATCCTTCCTTATTGGTCTCTATTGTTCATTTTATTTTATTTTTCTAGATCTTTTTTTTGGAAGTTGAAAAACATCTTTATCCATAACCCTTTATAAATTTCTCTTACAAGTTTCTACAAATGATTCTGCTAGGCTCTTCTTAGGGCATGATATCTCAATATACCCCACCTCATGATATATTCATCTAGAAGATATATTTTCATAATCTATAGTTTGGGTCCACATCTTATCCCCATACTTAAGAATGATTGATTTTGGTAAAACTTTACTTATATCAATCATGACCAATATTCGAGCATAAATAGCCAAAAATCCATCTTTTGTTGTATCTAAAATCTTAAGGAATTCTCCTAGAGTGTTGTCTATAGCCTTGAAGGTATATATTTTCCAAATTTAAATGGGTAACCCAAACATCCTAACCCAGACTGGTACTAGAAATAAATTTACTTTTTTAGGTGAAAAGACTTCATACCAATGAGTAAGGAAGAACCCTTCTCTTCCCATAAACCAAGGACCCCATTTTATGATTTTTTCTCTTTCTTCCCTAGAACAAAAATGTCTAGGAATAAAACTTTGGGAAGAAATGATAGAATCACTCCTAAAGACTTCCAACTCCTATCAATCCATTTTATCAAGGCTGAAGCCCCTGGTCAATACCTATTAAATTTACCAAAACCTGCCCTATCTTGGAGCAATGAGGATCTCTCTAAGGTGCGCTCACTAACCTCTACCACTAGGGATGAATCTAATGATTTAACTATAAATCGATCAATGGAAAGGAAACTAAAACTCAAAATCTAATGAAATTTATCTAAAAGTCCTATAGCAAATATAATATTTTATAAAAAAATTATAAAATTTTCATGCACAATTTCTAAGATAAAGAAAGGAAAAAAAAACTTATGTAAAAATATTCTTTGTCTAGATAGAATGTCTTGCCTTGCTGAAGTCCTAGTCCTTCATTGCTCTTCCCATTATTCGAACCCTAGATGGCAAATATTTGCAATTTTTTTTTTCGCGACTTGAAAATCATCACTACCCTTGTTCTGAATGGTTGACTTCACAAGATTGTATCTCCCTCAATGACCACTCATTTTAAATCTATTCAAATTCTACACAAGTTGGTCCAAGAATCAATAACTATTCGTGAAGATATGACTCCTAAAAGATGAGATATTTTTCAGGAAAAAACCCTAATCCTTCGCACTTTACAATTTCATTTTTTGTAAATATATAATAATTACTCAGAGGATTTATGTTATGTCTAAAGTTTGACTTAGACATATAATTCTTGCACATTATCCATTCACATAGCACATTGCATTTTTGCATAATAATAATGTGCCTAAGGTTTGACTTAGACATATTACTTTTGCATATTATCCTATTTTCCATATTTTAATAAATATAAAAAATCCCCTAAGATACCCTGTCTTCCTATGTGACATGTGTCTTAGCCACCACTACCTCTCACCTTGCCACATATTACACACTCATGTCACCCTTGTCCCTTCACATGGTATATCCCTCACACCTCACTCCACTTGCACCTACTCACATGCCACCACTCCACCTAAGTGAGACACTCTAAGTGAATCACTACAACTACCCAGGATAGGTGGTTGCCCAATCCCTACCACTTGGCAGCCCTGGATTGCCACCTATATTTTCCCTCCAAAACCCAAAGTTGCCTATAAAAGCAACACCATTCCATCAAGCAAAGAGGACTGAAAAAGACACCGCTATGTTGCCAAAATCATCGCAAGAAATTGCCAAAGTTCATGGAGTTCATGTCGTCAAGGTCCCAAATTTGAGTTTTAGGGTATTTTCCATTCCTACACAATCATGCACCCATAGTTACACAGTCCCAACCACCTCTTACGGTTGCTCAGTCACAACTACGGGCCCACGTTTGCACAAAAACTACCAAATGTTTTTTGGCCATGTCCGACTCATCCAAACTTGAATTGAGCTAAAATTTTGAGGGTAGGTTCTTGACATCCCCAAAATCATCTCTACCAATTTTAAGACCATTTGAAGTAGAAGAGATCAGTAAGTTTTTATTTTTTTAGCAAGGCACTTATATTTTGAATTCTATGTTTTTTGCAAGCATTCATTCAAGGGTTTTCATTTGCATTGGTTTTCAATCGTTTATACAGGTACTACTTACCTTTGTTTGATTTCCATGTGTGCAAGAGACATGTACTTGAAGAAATATTGAAGCTAGGAGTGGTCGCACATCCAGGATACAAAAATCCTACTTAGCACATGGATTGTAGCAAAGGATACTAAAGACACCATCATTTCTTGATTTTGGCAAAAAGGAGTTTTCCCTCCTTCTTTCCCATTGTATTTTGGAATCAAGCATTTGTAATCATTACCCTTGCACATTTGGGGAAAAAGCATTGTAAACAAAGATCAAGGCTCCATTGAAATCTAATACAAAAATTATTTTTATTGCACATTGCTTGTTCCTTTATTTTATTATTTGGTGTTGTCTTTTCTGCTTACAAAATGGTGATCACGGTGTTGTATTTTATTATTTGGTGTTGTATTTTACCATAAGTAAACTTATTCAAAATCATTTCATGTCATTACGTTTGAAATAAAATTAGTTTGGTTCCTCAATTTTTGAGTGACCTTTGTTCAAGCAAATTTGCCCAAGGTTGTCATTGATGCCTACTCCGTGGGGTTAAAAAACATGAAAAATCTTACTTCATCATTTTGCATTATTTGATATAGTCACTAGGACAACGAACTCCTAGGGTGATTGGTTCCTTTACTTCATCATATTGCATGTCAATCATACCAAAAGGTAAATTTACGATAACACAAGTCCACCCCAAACTTGGGGTATCCAACTTGATCTTGATTTCCAACATTTGCATCCATCACATCCACCTCTTTTCATCATCCATATTTGGTCAATTGGCTCATAGGTTTCATTCTTACCCATTCACCAATTGAGTGGGTAAGCTAAAATCAAAAAATTCAAAATTCATTCATTCTTGAGCATTGAGAAGATTTGAGTCCATCTATCCATCCAATACGGACATATGTCTTTTGTTTTTGCACCGCATTGTGTTTTACACAACACAGTACAAAAAGGAGCATATGTAGACATCAAAAACTAGGAATTTTCAAGACCACATTCACATTACATATTCCAAGTTTACATAATAAAATGTGTCTAAATTTTGACTTAGGCATATAATTCCTACACATTATCCATTTACATAGCACATTGCAATTTTGCATAATAATAATATGTCGAAGGTTTGACTAGTTATATTAATTCTATACATTATCCTATTTTCTATATTTTAATAAATATGAAAAATATCCTAGGATACCCTATCTCCCCATGTGACATGTGTCCCAAACACCACTACCCCTCACCTTGTCACCTACACACTCATGTCCCCTTTGTCCCTTCACACGGTACAACCCTTACACCTCACTCCAATTGCAGCTACATCACCCTAGTTAAGTGAGACACCCTAGGTGACTCACTCTAACTGCCCCTTCCATTTGGTAGCCCTGGATTACCACTTGACAATCCTGGCTTGCCACCTCCCATTCCCTCAAAAATCCTAAGGGACCTATAAAGGCAGCTTTACCCCATCAACCAAAGGAGGTTGAACATATACACCATCAGGCTATCGAAATAGCACTAGGAGCTCGCATGCATCCCGAGGAGACCGAAGATCTGAAGCCCCAAAGTCCATTTTTGGAATCTTCTACCATTCAATCGAAATTGCCCATCCATAGTTACACAATCAAAACCGCCCTAGCGTGGTTTCCTCATCGCTCGCCTATGATTAACCAACCCAAACCATGCATTCGTAGTTGCTCAGAACTAGAACACAATAAATCTGATCAGTAAGTTTGATTTCATCAAGACATCCAATTCTATTTTCTGTGTTTTCTACAACATTAGTTAGAGGGTTTTTACTGCATTGTTTTCAATATTATATATAGGTGCTACTAAACCCCCTTGTGCCTTTTCACGTGGGTAGGAAACAAATACTTGTAAGGCTATTGAAACTAGAGTGGCCTCCCCTTTGTTGGATATCAGAAGCCCACTCACCCCTTTGAAGTTGTAGTTAAGGAACGAAGAACACAGAGTTTGCTGAAGATTTGGAAGACCCCCCCTTCCTATTAGAGCATTGTATTCAAATAAGAGACAAAATAAGCATTGTAACATTACCCCCAACACATTTGGGGTAATTCAAGAAAATATTGTAAAAACAGGAGATTCAGGCTCCTTGTATCAATATTAATACAAAGATCATTTTTTGCAAGTCCTCTTTTCTATTTCATATATTGTTTGTGTTCAGTTATTATGGCTACAAATGGGTCATATGATCTAAATATTATGTCTCTACAGTATCATATTAAGTGTTGGTCAATAGGTTAGTAATAAAATAATTTAAAGCCAAGAGAGATCTTAGATAGGGAGGTCCTTTATCACCATATTTGTTCATTATTATGGCAAAGATATTGGGTAGGAACTTAAAGAAGGCTAACCAAGAGGGGCTAATAAGTGGACTTAAGGCTAGTACTAACATCAACAACATCACCCATTAATAGTTTGTAGATAAGTCCATTTTGGGAGGGCAAGGATAAATGAGGTCAGAGCTTTGAATAGCTTATTAAAAGAATATGAAAGAGCATTAGGGCAAAAAGTGTTTAGGAAAAAATCCAAATTTTTTACCTAAACACTCCAACTAGAATCAAAGCAAGGATATGTAGGTTACTTCAAATGGAGGCAAATTTGCCAGCAATTTATCTATGGATGCCCTTATTTGAGGGGAGAATGAGGATAGAATTGTGGAATATAGTTATAAGTTCAAAATAAACCACTAGCATGGAGAGTAGATGGTTGTTACAGTTGAAAATTCTGTCACATTACACAAGGGGTAGAAAAAAATCAAAAAATTTCCTTTTGTAAAGTGTTTCTTTTGTTGCTTCAAAAGCATTTGTAAGTGTTGCAACAATTTTGGCTTTCAATGACATCCCCTTGTACACAGAATGAAGAAGGAAAAGCTTCACTGCCAAACAGGCCAAAGAAAATAGCTCCACCAAAAGTGAGAAAGGTGGTCGCGATATCGCGACATGAAAATGGTCGCGATATCATGACAGGTCGCATTTTTGCGACCGACAACAAGGAGGAAGGGCATAAACAGAAAATGTTGCGATATCGCGACGTGTCGCAAAATCGCGGCTCATAGCAAGGAAAAGTGACAAAATGAAAAACGGTCGCGATATCGTGACATGTCGCAAAATTGCGGCTGACAGCAAAGAGGCAGAGCCAAAGAGAAAAGTCGTCGCGATATCACGCATGTCGCGTTTTCACGGCCGACAACGAGAAGAAGCGCCAGGGCGAGAAAGTCGTCGCGATATCGCGCATGTCGCGTTTTCGTGGCCAAAGGCAAAGAGAAAGCGCCAGGAGAGAAAAGCGTCGCGATATCGCGACGTGTTGCATTTTTGCGATGCAAGAAGAGGAACCAAGCTGAAGGCATAAAGGTGTCGCGATATCGCGACATGTCACAAAATCGCGGCCTAGAGCAAGGAGGCAGAGCCAAAAGGAAAAGTGTCGCGATATCGCGACGTGTCACAAAATCATGACCGACAGCGAGAAGAAGGCGCAGCAAGGAAAAACCGTCACGATATCGCGACATGTCGCAGAATCACGACCGAAAGCGAGGAAGAGCCAAAGAATGAAAAACGGTCGCGATATCACGACGTGTCGTGAAATTGCGGCCAAAGTCAAGGGGAAAGTGCCAAGAGAGAAAAGCGTCGCGACATCGCGACATGTCGCATTTTCACGACTTAAAGCAACAAAAGAAGACAAAGACATAGACATGTCGCGATATCGCGACATGTCATATTTTCGTGATGCAACAAGAAGAATCAAGCTGAAGGCAAGGAAATGTCGCGATATCGCGACATGTTGCTTTTTCGTGATGGGCACGCGCTTCAAGCCGGGTATCTTTTCAAGACAATTAAGTGCCTCATAAATGCATTCTTTCTTGCCCAATAAGCTCGCTGTTCTTTTTTGGCAATTGGAAGTGAAGTGTCAGTCCCTGAAGGAGAAGTTCGGCGATCATGGTGGCCACTCGAGCATTGCACCAGGGATACTCAGGCAATTCATCAATGCATATTTTCGTGGTTGACCCGATCACAGTTACCTATTCTGGTAATGGATTTGAAAGCTCAGTCTTGAGGGCCGTGAGGAGCCGACTTCTCAGATATCAAGAACATACTTCGCCATTCTGTGTAATAATGACTCAGAGGGTCGGGTCCTCTATAAAAACCTAGATTTTATAATGTAAAAAGGGGGGAACTATCTGCTAGAAAGCTGCTATAACTTGATGTCCTACGATTAATACTAAGAGACTTTGAGCTCAATTCTTCTCTTTTATGCTGCCTTCTGTGCTTGATTCTTCTATCTCTCTTTGTTTGTAGACTGAGATGCTGAACTCTGCATCCGGGGTGCAATCAAGGACAGTGTCCTGAAACTCGTTCGAAAGGATACATAGGAGTTAGAAAAACATCATATAAGCTTTCTTTTATGCTGCCTGGTGGGTCGTGGTTTCTGTTATTCCCTTGTCTTAATCACTGTTACTCTGAACCCTGAATTCCAACGAGAGAGAAAGGAGAACCCTATGAACTCATCCAGAGGATACATAGGAAAGTGAGTATCGGTTTCTTTCGTTTATTCTTGGTGTTCTTTGCTGCTATTCGAGTTGTCAGTTAGTGATCGTGCTTCCTGTTCTCTCCCACCTCAAATCATCAACCTCTCTCCCTTAACCCTTTTATTTCTTTCTCTAACCCTACTCCTTTTTTGTTTCTTTCTCTAACCCTACTCCTTTTATCTCTTTCCTGTACTCTTGTCTTAAAACACCCAAGTAGTTTAGCATAGGAGCCGGCCTTTCTCCGGAGATCGGCATGAGGGGCATCTCTTCCCCTCGACCTTTCAATGTTGGTCGCAGGTCCAGGGCGCGCAAACCCATCGAAAGTCCTTTCCTGTGCAGATTTGATGACCAACAATTACTAGTAGTAAGAGTGCAGCTAATTAAATTAGTCTTACAACCCATTCCAACATATTATATGTCCTTGTATACTATGCCAAAATTTGAAAAAAAAATCTATATTATGTAGTGATTTTTGTGGTTAGAATAATATGATAAAAGAATTTTTTATTTGGTGAAATGGATCAAGGTGTGTGATGATAAAACCATGGGAGGTCTTGGTTTAAGAGTTATTCAAAATGTAAACTTAGCTCTTAGAGGAAAAGTAATTTGAATATTATACAAAGAGAGTCAAAGACAGTGGGCAAGATTTTGGAGATTCTATTTGGATGGATAGTTGGTGTGATAAAAAACCTCTTAATTATAGATCCAATATTGAAACCATGGATAATATTACTTCAAGATAAATATTATGATAGGGTTTCAAACATTATGTACATTGATGCTAGGAGGTAGTTGAGAAGAAAGATAAGAACAATGATTATTCCAATGGAAGCCAAGGATAAGTTGATTTGGGAGTTGAATAGCTCAAGAGATTACACAACAAGAAGCGAATATGATGTAAAGCACAAAAAAATAGGAATACCACAAGAATTTGAAGAGATATTTGGGATAGCTCGAGCATTTGTAAAGTCAAATTTTTTATTTTGCTAGTAGGTCATAGAATATTTTTATCATGGAATAACCTTATGAAAAGTGGTTTTCATGACCCCTCACAATGTATTCTATGTAAAAAAGAGGAGGAGAGTATAGACCATCTCTTGGGACACTGCTCAATAGTCTGGAAACTATGGCAATGAATGCTTAATATGTTTGGTAAATGCATGGTGATGAATGGTAGAATTGAAGAATGGTCAAAGCAATGGCAAAGCTCTTTTAAAAGTGAGGCTTTTTAGAAAATTTGGGATATATGAAAAGATACAATACTTTGGACTATATGGCTGGAAATGAAGAGAATTTACAGAAACATATTCTAGAAATAATGCAAAAATAATAACTAAGGAAATAATGACACCATTCAATGCACATATAACACACAAGATTTACCCTGGTTCACCCAATTTGGGCTAGTCCAGCAAACAAGAGTCTATCCTCCTTGATATATATTATTCTCTCTCTTATCCCTAAAACGGGACATTACAATAATTATATAAGGAAACTCATACAAACCTAAACCACCAAGTGGTATTAGGGTACCGTGGATACAACACCGTGGGCTAAACCACCCACACCCACTAACCACCCACCAACTGTGGGAATCCCGGGGGTCGCTCCAAAAGTAGCGATAAAAGTAGGTGAAAAGTAGCGATAAAAGTAGGTGAAAATTTCACCGTCGGCTTCGTCGGCTTTTATCAACGTCGGCTTCGCTGGCTTCTATCACTTTCACCGTATCCGAGGGTGTCCCCCTACGCACCCCGAGCCATCACCTATTACGTAATCACCTTTACCGTAGTCGGGGGTCCTTGGGGGCCTCCGGCCCCCTCGGACCCCCCCTACCCGTCGTATTTTGCACTGTAGTGCCTGTCGTACAATTCTTTTTTGGCAAAGAATGAGACACATCCAAAATTCTCCCACTTGTTGAATACTTTTCCAGACCCATTTCAATTGTACAGAATTCTAAACTTTTCAGTGCTTACAGCCTTGGTTAAAGCATCTGCAACATTTTCCTTGGTGTCTACCTTTTCCAGCAACACTTTCCTCTGTTCAAGCATGTCCCTGCAAAAATGGAACTTTGTATCAATGTGCTTCGTTCTTGAATGGTAAGCAGGGTTATTTTCCAAAAATATGGCACTCTGACTGTCACAGTTTATCTTCATAGCTCCTTGAAAGAACCCAATTTCAGCACATAGTCTTTGCAGCCATACTGCCTTCCTTACTAGCATCAATGGCTGCCATATACTCAGCTTCAATAGTTGAAAGAGCAACAACAGTCTACCTCTTGCTCATCCAACTAATGGCCCCTCCGAACAAATTGAATACATAAGCACTAGTAGATCTTCTCCTGTCCAGATCTCCAACCCAATCTGCATCAACAAACCCTTCTATATCCAATTGTCTGTTTTCTTTACCTGTACCCTCATAGCAGATTGTAAAATCAAAGGTGCCACGCAAATATCTGAAAACCCTTTTCAGAGCAGTCCAATGCTCTTTACCAGGTTTAGACATATATCTACTCAAGACTCCCACTGCATGGGCAATGTCAGCACTAGTACAAACCATGGCATACATTAAACTACCTACAGCATTTGCATAAGGAATATGTGACATTTCCTCTACCTCTTCTTCCGTCTTTGGACATTGTTCAGCGAGACAATTTTTCACCTAAAGAAATAGGTACCTTCACCGGTTTGCAATCCCGCATATTGAACCTTTTCAACACTTGTCTCAACATACTTTTTCCGATCCGACCACAACTTTCTGTTAGAGCGATCTCTTTTTATTTGCATACCCAATATAAAATTTGCAGGGCCAAGATCCTTCATGTCAAACTGTGATGCCAATTAAGACTTTACTTCCTTGACTAGTTTCTTGCTATTTCCAATTAGTAACATGTCATCAACATAAAGAACTATAATGACAATTACATTACCAATTTTCTTTGAATACACACGGTGATCAAGCATTGCTACTGAACAAAACCAATTCCTAAAACATAAGTATCAAATTTTTGGTACCACATTCTAGGTGATTGTTTTAGTCCATACAATGATTTCTTTAACTTACATACTAGATCCTCCTTTCCTGCAATAGTGAAACCTTCAGGTTGCCTCATATAGATTTCTTCCTCCAAATCTCCATGAAGGAATGCAGTTTTCACATCCATCTATTCTATTTCAAGATCAAATGCAGCAGCCACGGCTAACATAAATCTAATTGATGTTAGCTTTGCTACAGGAGAAAAAACTTCACCATAATCAATTCCTTCAACCTGGGAAAACCTTTAGCAACCAAGTGAGCTTTATATTTCTCCACTTTACCTTCAACATTCTGCTTCTTCTTAAAGATCCACTTGCAACCTATTGCTTTCCTACCACTTGGTAATTTCACTAAATCCCATGTTCTGTTCTTTTTCAAGGACATCATTTCCTCATCCATGGCCTCTTCCCAACGGTTTGCCTCTCCGAATTAATGACTTCTCTAAATGTTCTAGGATCTTCATCAGTAAGATAGTATAAAAGAAGTAGGAAAAGCATATGGACTATACCTTTCAGGTTGCCTCCTTTCCCGTGTTGATCTCCTTACCATAGGTGTATGAACCTCTTCTTCATCCTCTTCAAGATCCTCACCTGTATGCTCCTCTTCCATATCCTCATCTGTATGCTCCTCTTCCAGATCCTCTCATCGTCTGATAGTTTTCCATGAGATCAAATTGGACCGTTCCAGGTTCCTCTTCCGTAACTACCTTCCCGGAATCATCGATCATCTCCCTAAACACCACATCTCTACTATACACTGTACTTTTTGTTTTTGGATTCCAAAGCTTATATCCTTTAACACCATCTTTATAACCAATAATGATACATTTAACGACCTTATTATCTAGCTTACTTCTTTTCTCCTTTGGAATATGCATGTATGCATCACGACTAAAAACTACGAGATGTGAAATAGATGGTTTCTTACCAAATAGAGCTTCAAATGGAGTTTGATCTGACAATGCTGATGTAGGTGACCGATTTCGCAAGTAGCATGCTTGCACTCACCGTTTCGCCCATAATTCTCGTGCCAAACCTGCACCACCGAGCATACTTCTAGCCTTCTCCATCAGTGATCTGTTCAACCTCTTTGCAACTCCATTCTGTTGAGGTGTATATGGAGTAGTCTTCTGTCTTGCAATACCACATTGCTTACAAAATTTCTCAAATATATTAGAACAATATTTCCCTCCATTATCAGACCTCAACACCTTAATCCTTTTATCAGTTTGATTCTCAACAAGTGCTTTAAATTCCTTAAATTTTTCAAACACTTCATCTTTGCTCTTAAGAAAGTAAATCCATGCATATCTTGAAAAATCATCAACAAAGGAAGCATAATACCGTGATTTTACAAGAGACGACATAGGAACAAGACCAAAAATATCACTGTGGATCAAATCTAGTACCCCACTAGATCTTGTGGCACCAGATGGAAAACTAACCCGATTCTGTTTACCATAAATACAATGTTCACAAAACTCGGAAGACATTGAGTAATTAGGGATACCATGAACCATACCTTTTGTGTACAGGGTACGCAATCCCTTTTCTCCAATATGTCCCATCCTTTGATGCCAGAGTGTTGAGCTTTTATCAGAATCAACCTCAAGAACAGTTGAGCTATTGCACTCATTTGTCATAGTGCTTCCCAATAGCTTATACAATGTTCCAATCCGAACTCCCCTTGCCAACACCATTGATCCACGAACCATTTTGCGTGAATCCTTGCCAAAACTGACATTCACTACTGCATCGACCATTTTGCTTACTGAAATCAAATTTCTAGCAAGTCTCGGAATATGCATCACACCTGGTAAGGTCTTAACCCTACCATCCTGCAGCAAAATTTTCACTCTTCCACGACCCATGATTCTGAGTGGTGAATCATCTCCCAATAGTACCTCCCCTCCATCATATCTTTCATATTCACTAAACCACCCTCTATGAGGAGTCATATGAAAAGAGGCACCAGTATCAATCAACCAATAATTTTTATCTGATTGTGTGGAGCACGATGAGCAGGATGCCAGATATACATCCCCTGCTTCATTAATGGATTTATTCATCTCTGTGGAAGTTGATTCATCGGAATTTTTCCAGACTCGACTTTCTTTGATCCGTAATCCTTCTTCATATGACCAGGCTTGCCACAATTCCGAGCATTTTCTCTCAAACTTCCCCCGAGACTTGGATCTACCTTTAGACTTAGACCTATCACCATATCTAGATTTGTCCTTCTCCTTGGCACGCCCTCTCACTGTTAGGTATTCCTTAGATGTGCCCTCCATGGCTTTTCTCCTCATATCTTCAGATAATAGAGATGCCACTATATCTTCAAACTTCAATGTGGATGAAGTTGTACTACCAATTGCTACTACTAAGTTATCCCATGAATGCGGTAAAGAGCATAACAAAGTAATGCATTTATCTTCCTCACTTAACTTAATTTCTACTGAGATGTTAGTTGACTTACCACTGTATTGAATGCATTCAGATGATCTGCAACCGAATCCCCGTCATGCATCCTAAGATTGTACAGTTTTTTTTGAGGAATAATTTGTTCACTAGGGACTTCGATTGATACAAATCCCCTAACCTCTCCCAAAGATCCTTTCTTGTAGCTTCTCCCGAAACATTGATGAGCACCGAATCTGCAAGACACAGTCGAATCAGACTCCTTGCTTTTCGATTCATCTTCTCCCAATCTTCATCGAAATACCCGTAGGTTGTGTTGTTTCTGAAATAGCAGCCCACTGATCTCTATCCATGAGCATATCTTCCATATTTAACTTCCATAGCTCAAAACTTTTGCCGTCAAATTTCTTGATCTCTATCCTTGAATGATTTCCTGACATTTTTCCTTCAAACTCCTTCTGCGTAACTCCCACTCCAGAATAGGTTTACTCTCACTCCTAGAAACCCTAGATCTTCTTCAAATAGATTTAAACCCTAGCAATAAAGGCGTCCCCCCATGGCTAATGACTTGGCTCTGATACCAAATGAAGAGAATTTACAGAAACATATTCTAGAAATAATGCAAAAATAATAACTAAGGAAATAATGACACCATTCAATGCACATATAACACACAAGATTTACCCTGGTTCACCCAATTTGGGCTAGTCCAACCAAACAAGAGTCTATCCTCCTTGATATATTATTCTCTCTCTTATCCCTAAAACGGGACATTACAATAATTATATAAGGAAACTCATACAAACCTAAACCACCAAGTGGTATTAGGGTATTGTGGATACAACACCGTGGGCTAAACCACCCACACCCACTAACCACCCACCAACTATGGGAATCTCGGGGGTCGCTCCAAAAGTAGCGATAAAAGTAGGTGAAAATTTTATCGTTGGCTTCGTCGGCTTTTATCTTCGCTGGCTTCTATCACTTTCATCGTATCCGAGGGTGTCCCCCTATGCACCCCGAGCCATCACCTATTACGTAATCACCTTTACCGTAGCCGGGGTCCTTGGGGGCCTCCGCCCCCGGACCCCCCCTACCCGTCGTATTTTGCGCTGTAGTGCCTGTCGTACAATTCTTTTCCAGCAAAGAATGAGACACATCCAACAGGAAAGGAATAGAAGAATATTTAAAGGAAAGGAAAGCAATTTAGAGGTAATGAAAAGGAATATTTATTTAGCCATAGAGGAGTCTAAACCAACCCTATCAACTCACCCAATCTCTAATCTTGAAGTAGAGAGCATTGATAGATGGAGTCAAGTCATCAAATGAAACTATGACGTTGGTTACAAGAGAAAAAAAATGAAGGCAAATAATATAAAGTGGTAAAAACTAGAAGTGGAGTTGGTCAAATTGAATTTTGATGAAGCATCTAAAGAAAATCCAGGATCAATAGGAGGAATAATTAAAAATAAGAGGGGAGAGATTTTGTCTCATTACGCGTTAAATAGTGGATTCGAAAAAAATAAAAAAATAAAAGCTTGGGTGAATTTGGAAGGGTTAAAAATATGTAGACAAATGAAATAGAATAAAGTATGGATGAAAGTTGATTCATTAATAGTAATAAATGCAATTTTGAGGAAAGAAAAGGCTCCATGGAAAATACAATAGATAATTATGGAAATACAAGATCTTGCTATAGAGTTTGGATAAATCAGGTTTACACATACGTTAAGGGAAGGAAAAAAATGTGCAGATAGACTAGCCAATATAGGGATTTTAATTGAGGATCATGAAATTAAATTCTCTTTTCCATGGTTAGAGGAAGTAATAAGTTTAGATAAAGCTGGCAGGAAAATGTTGACTGCCTGAACCAAATAATGATTAAGATTTACTTTAATGTTTTCCATTGGTAATATTTGCTTTGTTTTATAATATTAAGGTTTTTTCATATTAACTATTTATTACTTTTCTTGTGGTTGCACTTATGCTTTAGAAAACGAACTAGCAATCCAAATTTGGTAAAGTGGACTATGATAGCGCAAAGTTTTGGAAATATTACTCTACTAAGATGCAATGCATATACAATAGAGGTGGAGTTTTGGTATTGTGAAGGTTGTTGCAAGAAAATATCAAGAAGAAGGATGCTGAATTTTGGAATAAATGTATTCACATAGAAAATTAAAGAAGATCCAAAAAATGAAAATCAAGAATTCAGAATTTTTATAAAAGATGTAGGTATCTAGCTATAACATCTCAATTGAGATGAGAATTGAATCTCTTTGTTAACTCTCAAGCTCTAAGGGAGAGAGTTGTGATTTTTCGAGGGTTGGGGACTCGAGTACAACCCCTTGTTCTCTAGCAAATAATAATAATAATTTACTTTTATTAAATGGTATAAATTAAAAATTTCAACAAATAAACTGATATTCAAATATTATTAAAGTGATATATGATTATTAAGTTGTTAATATATCATTATATGGTAACCATTTACTATATGCAAAACCATTATAATATCATATAATTAATTTTAAAATACTTAATTTTTTTATCTTTAATGTATTTGTATTTAATAATATTTTAGCATTGTTTTTTACATTCCATAAAAGAATATATTTTAGTATTATTTTTTTATATTTTATAAAATAAAAAATAAAGTGATAGAGATGAAGTAGAATAGTTCACACTGAGGTTGAATAAAATATTAATTCAATAACAATATTTACAAATTGTTTATAAATTAACAATTGTAAATATATGCTAATTATATTAAAATGGTATTAGCTCAATTGATTATATTCTTTAACTTTTGAGGATGATATTTATGTTTAAAATTTTCCAAGTGATATGTGCATAATTGTCAAGTTATTGTAATACCATTATGTGGTCATGATGTAGTATGGGTAAAACCTATTTCAATCTTGTATAGCTAACACACACATATATATATACACGTGTGTGTGTTAACTATGTAATTATTAGTAGAAATCTTAATGAAGTTGTCAATTAATATGCAAAAGTGTTATTTTAGGCAAAAGCATGTGAGCCAAAATAAAGGTTAAGACTTTTCAATGCATATAACAATGATCACAAGGTAATTAACATGTAAAAGTATTATCCTAGGAAAAATCATGGAAACACATAAAAGACTACTATTGATGATGGTAGTTGCAAGCTTACTATAGTGGTAAGGGTTTTGGCCTCTCTTTGAGAGGTCCAAGGTTTAAATCCCACTCAGTATGAGGGGATCAAAACCTCTCATAAAAACCTATGTAAACTTATTGAAGAGTTGCAAGCTTACTTTGTAGTGGTAAAGGCTTTGGCCTCTCTTTGAGAGGTCCAAGGTTAAAACCCCACTCAGTATGAGGGGACCAGGACCCCTCATAAAACCTTGTATAAACTCATTGAAAAATATATCTAGTGATGATCATAAGGTAATTAATTTATTCTATAATATCATGAAAAATATTTGTTTTAATGGTCCT
The DNA here is from genome assembly GCA_028583015.1 of Wollemia nobilis. Classification (NCBI taxonomy): domain Eukaryota; kingdom Viridiplantae; phylum Streptophyta; class Pinopsida; order Araucariales; family Araucariaceae; genus Wollemia; species Wollemia nobilis. The sequence continues at coordinate 3,078,658 of JAQPPZ010006183.1, read as the reverse complement.
TCAAGTTCCTCTAAATGGATATATTCTTGTTGGATATTGTAAACTAGAAGCTTGACAACAATGATAATAAGGCCCAAACATTCAATGGACATTGGGATCTTCATCTCAACTAAATATGTCATTGGTTTTTAGCATAATGAATGCAAACTTAGTCAAGAATAGAGGAACATTATGGCTTAACATTAAGATCTAGGTTTGTTGGTGACACCAAGTAGTAATTGGGTTAGTATGCAAAGAAAAGAAGGATGTAAGACATTCACACATAGGAGAAAAATAATCTAGAGAAACATAAAATCTATTCATGTTGAGGGTCTAAATAGTGAATAGATGAAGAAAATGTAAAATAACACATGTATAGTAGATCTTTGAGAAGAGATGTGTAATCCTTTGTGTGTTTGCTATATTTTGTCCTCTATTATCCTTTCTCTTGTTCAGACAATGTCTTCATATGTTGGTATGCATGATGGAATATAAAAAGATGTTTTTGAAGATAAAACAATTAACCATCGAATAATTATAAGAATTAGGGCTATTTGATAATGAATGCTCCTTCATGTTCTTTTGGTGTAGAGTGACGTCTATTTGATGGCCCAAGATATAGGATCTAATGATGCTAGGGATTATAGAAAATGTTAGTTTCATTAGAATTTAATGGCAATTGATATTAACATCCTTGGTGGCAACTACAACTAGTGACACCATCACCAGCAACTGACAAGGACTCTTGGCACCCAAATGAACTCCCACATAGACCAATCACCCTCCTTGAGAATAAATTGACCTTAGTGCATCTATCTCTTAAACTAGATGATGAATTTTTTCTATTTAATTGTGAATGTACCACTTCCCTTAGTAGATGACTTATCTTGCCTGAACAACCCAAAAAGGTATTGTTTATTGGGTTGTAGTTTTTTTGTCAAAGTATCGATTATTTTATCTATTTTTCTAGAGTGATATAATTAGGATTTAAATTTGAAGACTATAATTATTGTAAAATATCCAATGTGTCTAACAAACATGGAAAGTATGGTTAAAGAAGCTCCATATCGAGCAGTAAATAGAGTTTCAAATAAGGAGGAAGACATAGCTTGAAGGCATATTCTCACTTGTTTGGTGATGTGTGTGATCCAAAATAGAGTATTTTGATCTTTTTGTTGAGGCCTATAACCTTTATTTTTAAACATATAACCACACTTTCTCACATACTTGTCTTGTTGTAGTCCTTTATTTTTATCAAATATTTGCTTATACTTGGCATTCGTCTATCGTTGTATGTCTTGAATTGGAACTTGATGTGTTAAATTTCTGCAATGAAACTACAAGTGATTTATTTCCCTCCTCAGAGAAGGCAAATTCTCTTAGAACCACTACACAAAGAGCTATCCCAATTGGCACCAATGGTTAGAACATGAAGTCTACAAAAACAAATTTATATGATTCATCAAGTGTTGACAAAGGTGTTTACAGTTCTTTCTTGTTAGCAAGGTTGACAATTGCACAAGTAGTTGAATGGACATATATAGTGATGTCATTATGAAGCCTTGGCAATTAAAATTACTTTCATAGAACTATTAGGGCATCATTCTAACAAAGTGTCATGTTGTCCTATTATATCATGCTTCCTTGATTATCTTTTACCTTTTGCCTATTGGAACATAATGATGTCCCAAGTAGCATACATGATTTTATTAAAGAATTTACTTTCCTATAAGTAGAGCTTACATACTTGCAATATTAAGTTCACTTTAATATAAGTGAAACCAAGCGGATGTTTCATGTCTATAAGAATTATGGGTTAGCTCAAGAAATTTGTAACTTAGCTAGTGCATCCTCCTCTATGCTTGATGCTCAAATGAAATCCTTGTAGGCAGGTCGACCACTTTTCATGTTCATAATTTTATAGCTTGGTATGTATTTATAGAGATCATAAGACAATGATTTCCTTATCCAAGATATAGTACTTCCATTGGTAGTATGCTTGGGAAATGACATGGATATTTTCATCATACACAAAATAACCCTAAAAATATTATTGATTTTTTTATTATGATAGGTAACCAAATGCTAATGATCAACAAGGATTGCATCAAGCACATAATTTGAGGTGTTGATCTATATCTCAAAAGGATATTGTAGGTATGGTAATGCGATGACTATAATTGAATAGAATTATCATTTTATTTTCTTAAATACATATTTTTTAATTGGTTGTAAAGGGTTGAAATGGGCTCCACCCATATTACATTATGACCACATAGTGGTATGACAATAGTTTGGCAATTATGCATGTATTGCTTGGCAAGATTTGAACTTGGATCTCATCCTCTAAAATTGAGGAATATAACTTATTGAGCTAATACCATTTGATTTTTTTCTAAAATACATCTTATCATGCTTCCTTCCATGTAAATTCTACTTTTATACCCCTTGGTTGCCTTATTCAATGGTTAAATTATGTTAGAGGATCCTAAGACAAAACTATGGTAGAATTTGGCAAGTTCTAAGAAGATACAAAACTCTATGATGGTCAGTGGAAGAGCGCAATATATAATGGACGATATCTTCTATGGATCCACTTGAATTCAAATTTAGTTATGATAAATTTCAAAAATAAAATCTATTGGAAATAGATAAATATTTTTCCATGTTGGGATGAGATTTGATATGGAATCAATCCCAACTTGAGCTTCCATTACCAACTAGTGCTTATATAACACAAAGTACATAACAAATTATCTTCTAGATTGTAATAGATGCAATATTTGGAAGATAAAAAACAAGGAGTTGCAAAATAAATACATAACTCTACGATAAATTAGTCTAACAAACAAGCTAAACTAAGACTACCAACTAATAGAGATATAGAAGCCACGTAGAAGCTCACATGATCCACAATAATCCTAGGAAATAAATAAATCCTAAGACAAAAATATTAACAAGCCTAGGATATGTAATGAACTAACACTCCTAGCTAGAACAATAAGACATGTTCTCATCACACCTCCCAACAATAGAAGCATTAGACTCCAATGTTTTTACAATAGAAGAAATATTGTCTTGATGTGAAATTCGATCTGGATTTGGTGAAAGCTACAAATTAACTTTTGAATGGGTAGAAGTACTAATGATGTTGAGAATTCCAAGCGGTGTCTTTTTTGCAAGACCACACTTGGTCCAAACTTTGTCACCAACCCAATAAGGAGGAGGAATTCGATGAGGACCAATGGCCTATTGTTGTTGTTGAGTCTTCAGTAAAATAGGGATTTTCCTGGCTAAAGGATACTACAAGGAAGGTCTCCAATTAATGCCAATAATAAATTTAGTAGGAGGAGCATAAGGGGGTGTTGGTGGCATTCTAGGAGGAGGTGCAATTATTGTCAGTGTCCTATGGACTGCTTAATATGAGAAAAATATTTTATGGTTGATTTGAATGAAGCAAAAGTATGTTCTTGACATAACATATGAGAAATATCTTGTGCTCATGATGCAAGGTGTAGGTGTTGTGAAAAACATCATATTGAGTCTTCCTATTGTATTGATAGGGTTTGCCAAGAAGTAGACCACAATAGTCCATTAGAGTCATATCACAGGTGACTTGATCCATAAAATGTGGACCAAGGGCAAAGGACACTATGCACGTATGAGTGATGCATAAGGTGGAACCATTATCATTCCATACAAGTGAGAATGGATGAGTATGTAGTTCCAGTGGTAGTTGCAACTTATCAACAATGGATATCGCAATCAAATTATTTTGAGTTGTTGTCAATTATACAATTTATTGAGAAATTGTAAGTGATGTGAGCCCTCATGATGAACCAATTATTAGGGTCACCTTTAGACATGATGAGATATTTGGGTGACATCATGAAGTCTACCTTTGAGCTCATCATACTCCCTATATTCTTCTATAACCTCAATGGGACCATTTTGTGGTGGTTCCTCATTATGAGGTTTTACAACCAAATTATTTTTCTTTCTAAAATATACTGACTCTTCATGACCTTTCCTATTATAAGTACAAATATTTTTATTTATAAAGGAGAATATCTTTAACGAGGAAAAGAAGAAGAGAAATAAAAAAGAGAAGAAGAAGAAGAGAAAGAAAAAGGATTTTTCACCTTGAATGGTTGTTGCGATTTAGAAGTCCATAAAGATTGTGAACCTATATGTTGAGCAACAAATTTCTCTTCGGCCAAATGTGCATGATTGTAGGCAACATCTAGTGTGGCAAGGAGAGTGTACTTCAACTCATTATGTAGGTGCTCCTATAAGTTGCTCTTAAACTTGATGATGAGTGTTGGAGCTACATCTACCACACCAAGGAGAATTCACAACATGTTGAATTGGAAAATATAATCTTGCATAGACATGTTGTTACTTTACCTCAAGTAAAACCATTTTACAATTATATTCTGCTTATAATTTGAAAGATAGAAAGTTTTCGTCAAGGCTCTAACGAGGTTGTCCTAAGTGTGGTGTGGGTTTTGGCCCTCCTAACGCTCCATCAACAAAAACTTTGCTAACCCAAAGAGCTTAAGTTTAGCAAAAGGGACTCTCTCCTCATCTAGAATTTGAGTATAGGAGAACCATGTCTCCATATCAAGGATCCAACTACTCAAGATGTCTAGATATCTTGAGCCATCATACATCTAAACTTCACACTTGGACTTGGAGTGGAAGTCATTATTGTAAAATTTTACATCACTTGGACCACTTTGGACTGTTATATCATTGACCTTGTCAACCAAGGCACTTACAACCTTGGCCAATTTGGCCACTTGTTCCACTAAATTGGTGACCATAGCAAAATGAGTGAAAGCCAAATGTGCCAAACAATGGTGCCACAAAAGGTTACAAAATCATGCTATCCCAAGGAATTACAAAATTTGACTTTTTTAAAGTTTGTTCAACTTAAAAAATTCACCCAAATGTGCATAGGAATTGTTTATTATGCACTTTACAACATAATTACTTGATTGATTAATTTAATAATTAACTAATTAGTTTAATTAATTTGGTTAATTTAATTAATTAAAAGGAATTTTTACCTTAGGCTTGGGGCACACTTGTATTTTTAATAGGATATTGGCATCTTGTGTTAATCAGTCAAGAGATCGGTTGCCAACGATTGACCTTGTCCATGCAACATCTCCTGTGACATGCCCTTGGTTTGCAACCCATGCCACTTGTCATGACCATAGACTAGCTCATCTTTTATGTTATATTGATGTCTAAGAGTAGGAATCATGTAGGTGTTATTGGACAACCCTACTAAAGATCAAGTTGGTGAGGGCTAGAATATTGGTTAATGAGCTAATTGTACTTAAAATAATCAATTACGATCACCATGGTCATGCCACACGTTGGATTCATACTTGTGTTTTTACACTAACTCTAATGCATCCTGAATTGGCAAAATTTATTTCTTCCAAACAGACATGACATTAACATGAAACTCATAAGAAAATGGTGGAGCCTAACTGCTACTCCCACACTTTTGGATTGTGTCATCATAGTGGTACCTAAGAGAAATAAAAAGGTGTACAAAATCTAGATAAAAACTTCCAATGATGACTTGCCACATTAAATGCAAGACTTTGAATGTTGATGACTATCCTAATTTTTCAAAGCTTCCCTAAACATGAATATGATATTATAGTGATGTTGACGTATATGTAAATTTCAAAGCAATGAAGGCAAGGATGATATCGATCATCTAATGTAGGTCTGTCTAGCAATGTTGACCATGATTGAGAAGGGATGTCTAATATTTTGGTTGACTACATCAATAAACACCCATGATAACATCTACCTATGGTAATGCTCTTCTCCTCTATGTAGTGGCCTCTATAGCATGCACCTTCAAAGACATACCCAAGTGATAAAGTTACATGGATGACATCGATTTTTTTATGACAAAATATAGACACCTAAAACACATCATATTGAGGAGGCTACCTATATGGACACCTTTTCAGGCCATATGACTCATCTTGGGCATTCCCAAGACCTAACAGTGGTTATTACCACTCAAACAAGGGCAAGCCGACCATTTACAACCCGGACTATCATACCCAGGAGCAGCCTCCATCAGCCGCTGGACCCTGTAACAACCCCCAATCTTGGCCATTCCACCCTAGGGCAATCACGCTTGTAACAAAATCAAACTCCATGAGCCGAGCCAAATAAGTTACAAGGCAAGTTGAGCATAACGACTAACCTAGAGAAGGTTCTAGATGCGATGCTTGGGTTGCCTAGATCCTAACCAAATATTGATCTTAGTTTCTCTTGCAAGCCAAGATTGCAATTGGGAAATCTTGCAAAAGGAGCCCAAAAACTTCATAAAATATAGAGGTGAGATCGAATTTGAATTCAACGAAGTGCTACTGGTTTGTGTAATAGAGAGAACTTACTCTCACAAGCAATGAATTGTTGCCCAAATCCAACCATGAAGCTTGCATTTGTGTCAATGGATTCCTTTGGATATTGAAGATCAAATTCCACCATCGTGCATCATCAATCATCCTAAATTTGTGCTCATTTCCACATTTAAGTCATTCCTCATGAACGCATTAAGAACGTCAAACCATCTACAAATCAAATTAGACGTCGCCCTACATTGAACATGAAGACATGCTCTATGTTCAGTGTCCGCTTCGCCTCGAAGTGATCTGCAGGTGCAGTCATTGTACCCTCTGAAGGCTAACATAGCTAGTCATTGTACCCTATGATAACCTCTTTGTGAAATCCGCTTTCTCTGTGTTTTTAATTACAATAGCTTTAGCAACACCTTATTTATGTTTTAGCATAGTTTCAATATATTTTGCATGCATTTCTTTATCGTTTGAAGCATTTTATTTTCAATTGCTTATCATGGAAATGGACCTCATCATGAGAGGTTCCACATTTGCTACTGATATCTTGTAAGTGTTCTTGTGTGCAAGTTTCAAGCCTTATCAAGAGCTCTTCATCATAAAGATACTTCAATCTTTACATAATCAAGCAAAAGTTGTAAAGAAACCCTCCATAACTAGTTTTGGGAGAGTAAAAACTCTGCAAATTACACCTACTCTTGTGGTTCTTAATTGTAATTTGTATCAAATTGGTGTAATCCCTAAGAGGGATATCTTTGTAATTGTTTTGTAAAGACAATTTCAAATATCAATGAGAAGAGCACTATTTTGTATATTTCTTTGTCATATTATGGTTACATGATATTATCTTGTCAATTTCATTTCATATTACATGTTTAGGAGTATTTTGTTTTTGCTACTCTATAATGGAGATTATGGTCGAACCTCGACTAAACCTTCATAATTTATCGTTACTACTTGTTTCTTATTTTATTGATTTATAGGTACCACCGCTCTAGGTTGGAATGGCTTACATGAGCTACCATCCTACCCTGTGACGGCCAACAGATCCCGTCACTCTACCTTATGACGATCTCAAAGTAGACTCACAAAACTAAAGAGGTAGCAACTTCATCGAATGTAGGCTTCGCCTATGAGTATCTCTGCACTTAATTTTATTGTTTTTCACAAAAAAGATAGAATAGCAAGTTTGAAGTAAGAAATTTAGAGAAAATATTAGGTTCTAATATTTTTACCTATGGTTGCTCCTAGGTCCAACAACCTTTGTTGTTGGCCGCTACAGGGTATAGCGTCCCCTCTTTTTTACTGCTTATGTGTTAAGCGACATTTGTTGTAGATCGTCTTACACAAATATGGCCCCTATTTTACTGTCTGTTTGGGCTTGATTGCTTGGTACTTGTCTAAAGGTTAACTTCATTTAGGGTTTGCACTTTCAATTTTTTTGAAACTAAAATGTTCTTATTTAGAAATTTGGAAATTTGAAACGTATTTTATGCATTAGAAAAATATCATTGATTGCTCAAGGTTGCATCTTTCTTTTTGCATAAGAAAGAAAGAACCTACACACACCATGTATCACATTAAATATCACTAAGTTGGAATTCACACCCAACCGTTGATCAAGACTAACAACGACGATCTTCATCACCACCTTGTTAGATTGTGGTTCTTCGCACCCAATTTTGGCCAAGGCTAGTCCAAGAACCATTATAGCCAAGGAATATAGCACATATGTCTCTTTGGGGAGGTATATTGCTAATCGAGGTGAACTATGTGATGATTGGTAGGACCTGGACTCCCTCACTAGATTTGGACTTCATCACCAAATATCGATGGGTTTCATGACTTGGACTTCATCACTAGGCCTGTGTGTGAGAGGATACAAGTGAAATCCATTTAACTGAGTATTTCATCAACAAAATCAAAACTTGAACAAGAGAAAAGCAATAAAACAACGAATCAAAACACACAAACCAGTATAGGAATCACAAAGAATATTTAAAAGAGATAATCAAAATTTTCTACTTTGTTTGTTTCCTTTCTGATTTGCTTAATCAAGACAACATGATAAATATGCATAGCCTAGTTCAACCATGAGTCGGTGAAGTGAAAAAAATATGAAGAGGCCTTGAACGCCTTTGCTATAGTCTCGAGGATCTCATTCTCGCACGATGCTCTAATAGTCATCGTGAAGCTACTTTCTCACATAGAGGATTAGACCACCAATATACTTATACTAGGAGAAAATCAACAGGTTATTCACATGATCAAGTGGATAATTTTGTTAGTCAATGTCGATCCTAGACCTATACCAGTCATAGTCAGTTTATCAATATGCCTACTAGGAAAATCCACATTCCCTCTACGTCGTGACCTTTATCACGCTGAAGTCACATCCAAAGCACACCATCTCAACTGGTGGTCACAATCAAAAGTGGGCCTATGCAAAGTTTGCATACGCCATAAACCAACTATTAGTCATCAATCCGACATCGCACGGAGGGTGGGGCAGACTAGCGCTAGAATAGAACGACTGTCGAGTTAGGATGGGATGGTCGATCTCCAGAGAAGTCCAGTTCCTTGGGGGTAGTTCCAGTTATCTAAGCTGCAAAATGGAAAAAGGAAAAAATGGGGGAAAATATGGAAAAATGGTCATAGCCAAAACTCATAAGGACAGGTATAGCCGCATCAAGACCTATGCAGGAATGGCACCACAAGCAGAAACATAGACACAACACCTAATAGATCAGCCTATGATACCCTCATCAAGCTCTATGAAGTGATGGGCATAGGATGAATTCCAAAACTAGCGAACATATGCATGAAATATAGGATGTAGAATTAGAGCGCTCCTATCTGATTAGCTTTAGCAGAAATAAACCTCCAACTCTTATTTATAAATGCACACTCCTGAGTCACTAAGAGAATACCAAAAAATCTAGATTAAAAAATAATATGAGACCACCTAAATGAAAAAGAAAAATAAGCATTCATACATTTAATAAAAATACGAAGGTAAAATCGAAGACCAAACAATGATGAATCTTTATTTACATAGTGGTGAAGAACCTTACATACAAATTGTAAAGGCTAAAGATCCACCCTTAGAAATGATCAACATTCCACTATTTATAGGTAACTTTACATTGAATTCAAAATTTGAACATTAATTGCGATAAGCGAGAAGACCACTCTTGAACCTGGTAGGCATTGCATTGGTACACTATTCCTCGAGATGACGCTGTTCTTTTAGAAGGAGGTAGATATGTCAAGTTTGATCTGGGCCATTGGAAACCCTCTAACATTCTAACTTAATTCATTAATCTCTACCAACCTCATCCTTTTACTCGGCTAGTAATCCCCTGGTTAGGTGGCGAATGACTTGTATTAATCAACTTGGGAGCAATGCGCCTCAAATCTATCAGTTTTTCATACGAGCACCTACTACTAAAGAGCTACAATAATGAGTATAACTTCAGCTTGAATTTTGGGTGATGGTGAGAACTTTGCATACCAGATGGGTGCTTCCTTTGTCCTTCCTTCCACCCGTAGAGGTATCAGGGAAGAGGGTGAATATTTGTTCGTAGTTTTTCTTAACTTGGTATTTGCATATTTTGCCCGATATGGATGGGAGTTTTTATCTTCCACCAAGGATGAGGCTTCCTGATTTTTTTGCCTTTGCCAGTTGCTAGAAAGGCCTGTCCAACAAGGGTGGGATTTTTGGATAATTCTACCCAAGGCATAGTGTGGATTATCTGTCCAATCTTCCATCTGCCCTATTTCCATTTACCCAGCTTCCATCCACCATCCGCCTATTGCTTTACGCCATCCATCACTACATCAACCACCACTTGATATCTTATGCTCATCTATCAATGTTCTTCAAAATTTGGTGGACTCCTTTTGAACAAAGGGAATCACTTCTTGAAGGGAAGAGTGGGTGAAGGGTATAAAATTTCACCCACACTTTTGGCAACTTACAAGGGTTTTCCATCTTGTGGAAAAAAGGAACCCAGAAGGATCAAGAAATATAACAACCGAAATAGAGGGACGAAAGAGAGAAGAGAAGGATGAAGAGGAAAGGAGGATGCGAAGAGAGAAGCAACATAAGGGGAAGACTGGACACAAAAATATGTTAGAAGAAATGAAACATTTAATACGATGAAAAGTAGAGTGAAGGAAAATGAGTTGGAATACAACCAACATGAGCAGAAGGGGGAAACGAGAAAAATAAAGCTAGAGGGACAGGACCAAGACAACCAACACAAAGAGAACTGTTGCAGACAAGAGCAATAGGATTACAAGTAGTGGAAACAACAAGCAAATACTTGAAAAGCTTATTGGAAGACAAACATGGGAAGAAAGGGGAACATGAAACAATTAAGACAAAGAAGCATTTGTCGTCAACTAGAAGAGTTACAAGCAATAAAGGGGAGAGGAATGCAGAAGAAAGTGTAGGGCTGGGAGATAGGGAGACACAAAGGGAAAATCAATCTAAAGCCTACCAAGTGAAACTAGTATGACATAGACCCTTCTCCACGAGGCATTATTACGGATTGAATCCCCTTAAACGTAACCCATCGAGGATCTGAGACATGCCAAGAGCAAACAGATTGCCATTGTTTTTTATCTCTTCTATCCCAGACCTTCTTCTACACACAATCCAACGATGATTCCCTTTTACTGACTGTTATCAACCAGGAGGTCATTTCGTATCAACCATAGATTGTAGTTTATACTTTATGGTCTCATCCACATCTAACCATAGGGGGATATTTATAGCTCACTTGCCTTGTCTTGTGCTTGCGTCTATGAGTTCCAAGGCTTGCTACAACTCCTGATGATGAGTTAAGGGGTCTTGAAAATTATTGGATGCATCCATTGGGCTACGGGGTCATGACAACAACAAACAAAAGAACATAAAACTAGGAAGACAAGACCGAGGTGGGAGGAATGTTATATTTCCTAGACAATTCCTGAGGAATCGTTTCTTGGTATTTACTAGCGCATGACCAAGTGGTAACCTTTCATAGGGTTCTATTTCCTAATGGTCGCTAACAAAATATGTGATTTCCAACGCATTAGCCTTGCATAATGCAAGGTTTTATTTACTAGCCGTAAAATTGTGATGTGATAGGCACACCTGAGCCAAAATATCTTATGAAAATTATCCTATGAATCTGCAGTGGCTAGACTAGATTACATTGTATTTAAGGTACCGCTTGTAATTCATCTGGCACCATCCACACTGGCTCAAAATTATGATGAAATCATAATTCTTATTGTCTTTCCTGAGCCTTTGAATGCTCAGGCCTTTGAAACCTAGGGTGGCAAAGAATTTTGCCACTGTATTATGCTCTTTAGGCGATGAACTATCAAGGACCGGATTTTTATGTTATCCCTTTTTGAGATTGTCCAGTTGTGCCAATATTACGGTTAACTCTCTCCACAATTTTATTCTTCTCCTACTCATGGGCATCCACATCCTTGTCTAGATTAAAATAAACTTGGGGTTGATATGTCATAGTACCCTTATGGACGTGGTCATCATGGCACACTTGCTCCTGACATGTGCCTACTACATGATTTGGCACCAACTCATGAAAGGTACTGATTGGATGAAGCCTCCACATTAGAACTTGCTTGGATTTGATAGCTTTCTATTAAAGTTACGGGAAACTAGTTTCCTTAGATTGGTGTAAAAAGAAGTTGATGTCAGGACCAAGAGCTTGAATGTAGAATAGATATGCCTGGGCAGATGTTGGGAGGATTTTCGGTGGAATCCTCTTCCAACCATTCTCAAAATGAACATTGAAGTCCACCACATTTTCAATAGGGCTCCTCTAGTTCGCCAAACGTATGCATGAGAGTCTCTACCAGATCCTCCCATGTAGAGATGCTCCTAGGCTATAGGGTTTTGTACCAGACCCATGCTCTACCTTCAAGAGAAGTGACCAACAACCTGATCATCACATCCTCGTGCATGATATTGTGAAGGGTGGCTAGAGAAGCCAAATTTATGTTCCTTCACAACTCCCTTGATGTTGCTATATTTTGTGAGGGCATCGAAGATAGCTTCTGGAATATCATGTCGATCAGGGAGACTGAGGGGACCATAATCATTATAGTGCAAGAAATTCATGGTGGCATTGGTCTTCAAATGTCCTGACGATGTTGGGGTTGAAGTTGGAGTCGCCAGATGAACATATTATCTTCGCTAGTGAGGTCAAGGTTGTTCATCATATCTTGAGTCATCTAGGATGTTTAAATATTCAGTGCAAGTAGGCGACTGGTCTCATGATTTGGAAGTGCTGCACGGTCGGAGTCACCAGGTGACTTTGAAAGGATATGAGCAAATCAGAGTGTCACCTAACTCTGATTTCCTAAAATATGAAAACTTAGTGAGTTACCTAGCAAAGTCACCAAAACCGTTGGTCATCAATCGGATACTGCATGGAGGGTGGAAGCAGACCAGTGCCAGAAAAGAATGGTAGCTGAGTCAGGAGAGACCGATCAATATTTGCAGGAGGTCGATTCCTTGGGATGGTTCCAACTATCTATGTTGTAAAATAGAAAAGGGAAAAAAATGGGGAAAGAGATTGGAAAATGGCCATAGCTAGAACTCATAAGGATGGGTATAGCTGCATTAATACCTATGCAGGAATGGCACCACAGGTAGAAACACAGACACAACACCTAATAGATCAACCTATGATGCCCTCATCAAGCTCTACGAAGCGGTGGGCAGAGGGTGAATTCTAGAACTAGTAAATAGGTGCATGAAATATTGGATGTAAAATTAGAGTACTCCCATCCGACTAGCTTTAACATAATTAAACCCCCAACCCATATTTATAAATGCACACTCCCGAGTCACTAAGAAAATCCCATGAAATCCAAATTGCAAAATAATATGAGATCACCTAAATGACTAAAACAAAAATAAGCATTCATACATTTAATAAAAACATGAAGGCAAAATCGAAGACCAAATAGTGATGAATCTATATTTACAAAGTGGTGAAAAACCTTACATATGAATTGTAATGGCTAAAGAGCCGCCCTTAGGAATGACCAACATTCCACTATTTATAGGTAATTTTACATTGAATTCAAAATTTGAACATTAATGGCGAGATGCGGGAAACCCACTCTTGAACCTGGTAGGCATCGAACTGGTACGCTATTCCTTTGGAAGGTATTATTCTTCTAGAAGGAGGTAGATATGTTCAACTTGATCTGAGCCATTGAAAACCTTTTGACATTCTGACTTAATTCATTAATCTCTACCTACCTTATCCTTTTACTCGGCTAGCGATCCCTTGGTTAGATGGCGAATGACTAGTATTAATCACCTTGGGAGCAACGCACCTCAAATCTATTACTTCTGTGTACGAGCACCTGGTACTAGAGAGCTGTGACAGTGAGTATGACTTTAGCTTGAATTTTGGGTAATGGCAAGAATGCGTGTTGGGCGTGTGCTTCCTTTGTCCTTCCTTTTGCCTGTAGAGGTATCAAGGAAGAGGGTGGACATTTGTTCATAGTTTTTACCGACTTGGTGTTTGCATCTTCCACTCGATATGGGTGAGAGTTTCTATCTTCCCCCAAGGGTGGGGTTTCCTGACTTTTCTACCGTTGCCAGCTGCTTGAAAGGCCCATCCAATGAGTGGGTGGGCTTTTTGGAGAATTCTTCTGAAGGCACAGGGTGGATTGTATACCCAATATTCCATCCATCCTACTTCCATCCACCATCTACTTGCTGCTTTAGGCCATCCATCACTTCATCAACCACCACTTGATATCTTTCGCTCGTCCATCAATGTTCCTCAAAATTTGATGGAATCCTTTTGAACAAAGTGAAGCACTTCTAGAAGGGAATAGTGGGTGAAGAGTGCACAATTTCACCCACACCAACATGACCACGAGCGAGTTAGTACAACAATTCCCTAAATATCAAGAAACTCTCATGAAGAATTTTAGTATGATCAAGTTACAACCAAATGATTCTGATGCGCTCAGTAGGAGGAGACACATAGCTTCCATGACTCAATGCTAGTATGGTTTGGTTGGGTAAAATAAAAAACTACAAAAGATAAATGAATTTTGTGTACAATGTCAAGCTCAGGTTGAGTAAGGACCTAACAAAAATAAGGATTTTAAGGTCAAGGGGGGCCTATTGTATTTTAGAGATAGAGTAGTTGTCCCAAATATAAGATGAGAAAAACCATCCTACAAGAAGCATGTTGTGCTCCATACTCCGCACATCTAGGAGGGGTAAATATTCATGAGAACTTGAGGAAGGACTATTATTGGTCTAGAATGAAAAATGATAACAAATTTTGTGGCAAGATGCTTGGAATGTCAAAAAATCAATGCTGAGCATCAAAATCCAATAGGTCGGTTATACCCTTATGAAATCCCTACACAAAAATATCAAGTTATGTTTATGGATTTCATAGTTTGTCTTCCCAAGACTCATTTCAGACATGATACTATATTGGTTTTAGTAGACAATTTGACTAAGGTGGGTCTTTTATACCAAGAAATATATAAGATGATGCACCCTCGATAGCCAAAAAAATTTCTATAGAAGTAGTACGATTGCATGGGTTTCCTAAGGTGATTATCTCAGACAAAGATTCTAGATTTACGTCTGAGTTTTGACAAGCTTTACATTGAACCTGGGTCACAAAGCTCAATATCAGCCTGCGTATCATCCAGAAATTGATGGACAGATCGAAAGGGTTGATCAAGTGTTAGAAGATATGCTATGGATGTATTGCATGGATCACCAAAGCAAGTGGAAAGAATATCTCTTTCTAGTGAAATTTACTTATAACAATAGCTATCATGCCAGATTGGGCATGGCTCCATTTGAAGCCCTATATGGATGTAGGTATAGAACACCTCTATCCTAGTATAATCTAGAAGATCGAATAATGATAAGACTGGATACTATGAAACAAATGGAGGACCAACTAAAAGAAATATGCCAGCGGCTCAAGGAAGCCTTAGATCTCCAAAAGAGCTATGCTAATCTCAAGAGGTTGCCTAGAGAATTTGTTGTAGGTGACAAGGTTTTCCTAAGAGTTAAGCCCTCAAAAAATTCAATAAAATCTACTAAACTAAGACCTAGGTTTGTGGGACCATTTGAGATCATTGACAAAATCACTCGAGTCACCTATAGATTGGCTTTGCCACCTAATTTGTCTAAAATCAATGATATTGTCCACGTATCCCTCCTTAAGAAGTATGTGGCGGACCCATCACATGTGTGGAATGTTTCCCATTTGCAGATGTCGGACCGCGTCTCATTGAAATTCGCCCTATCAAAATTCTTGGATTCAAAACCAAGCAACTTAGGAGAAGAGCTATTGATCAGTGCAAGGTCTAGTGGGACCATTATTCTGATAGAAATGCAATGTGGGAAGATGTGACAATCATGAAAGAACAATTTCCATATTTATTTAACTGAACACTAATATCTATATATACATATTTTTTGGTTTTAATGATTGAATGTGAATTTGATCAATGCAACATGCTAATAAGTACATATTTTGCTATGATTATGCATTTGTATATATATGTTGCAAACATAGGGGACTGTGTTTATTCTTAGTAGGGGAGAATGTAATATCCCTCAAAATCTTGTTACTTATCTGTTTGATTTTCTCGTTAGAATGAGACACTGTTGATAATTTTGTGAGTGCATGAACAAGTGTTCGTCTTCAAGTAGCAGATCAGTTGAGCCTGGTACCCTCCTTCAGGCAGAAATATAGGGATTGTCTGCATGATTTTGGAATAATATGATGTTTAAACATGGTCCCGTGAGTATATGGAAGCTCATAGATAAAAACTTTCATGTAGTTGCATTCATCCTTTGTATTTTATGCTTTGTTGATTGTTGGAATCAATATAACAATAAAATAATAAATAATATATATGAATACTATTAATAATAAATAAAAATAATAAATAATATTAAAATATTAAAATAAAATAAATAAAAATAAAAAATAACATAAAATTATAATGTAAACATTAAAGTGATTGTTCATATTATATATTTTTAAATATTAGAGTATTGATAAATAGTATCTTTTCAAATGAAGATTATTATAAAAACTTGCATCACCATATGGCACTCAGACAAATTAGGACCTTGCATGGGTCCGTCCACCTATTAAGAATTGGAATGCTTTAAAATACTATATAATGTAGTTGCAAGTCCGCATTTGGGACATGTTATGTGGTTTTGGATTGATTGTGCTAAAATACTATGACGGTAGAATAAAAAATTATCAGGTCAGTGAATTTGTTTCTTTAGCATTGCTTACAATCAATTCATATGCTTCGCTGAAGTACAAAATAATTAAGAGAATCTCTTGTTAAATAAAATACAAAGACTTGCTTTAATAAGAATATATATATATATATATATATATATATATACCTATGTTTTCTTATACTCATGCAGAAGGAACGCTATATATAAATGATATTGTAGGGTTCTGTCTGCATGAGTATAAGAAAACATATTTTATATATATATATATATATGCAATTGTGAAAGGTATTGATTAGGATAATGAACCAGAGTTCCAAATAAAAATGAATTGTAGATATTGTTTACTATAGTAAAAAAAGTTTTAAAAATTTAATTGTTTTAAGATGTCTATATTTTGTTTTTGAGAAGAGAAAGTGTTGTTGCTTTGTATGGAATGTTGTTAGCATAGTAAGCATTAAATTGTGAATTTGAAAGGAGCATATAATTAGTTGCATCCATAGGGGCCAAGACTGACCCAAACATACCTTCAATTCCCTGTTATTTCCACCGATGGCAAGCTGACAGTTGGGCGGTGTGCTTAGAGGTGAGTTCTTGCCAGAGCTATTGGTAACCCTGATAAGAAGTCTTGGAATCAAGTCACTAAAGTGCTTTTGAATCGAGCACAACTGCAAGTATTTTATACTGCAGTGAATCTGATAAATGTTGTGAAAGAGAAAATCATGTTATAAAAGTAATAGATTTTTATATTTGTTAACTGATGAGTTATAACAGTCAAAATTGTATGAAATGCGACTCTAAATAGATTGTTTTCTTAAGTAAAATAAAATTAAATATCTATATTTAAATTTAAAGTGTTTAGTTTTATTTGATAAAAAGAGTATTACGTAGTGGCAAAGAACAACATTCACTTCTAAATGTAGTGGTATTTGAACTAATAATAGATTATATTATACCTATATTTAGGATATGCAAGAATGTGATAACTCTTTGAAAATTTTCCTCTTGTTCGCACAACGTCCAGTGGAAGAAAGCTTAAGAGAGAACAAATTTATATTGCTTTTTATTTTAGCTTCGAACCCAAGATTAATTAGCTGTTTAACTCGTCTTATTAATATTAGTATATCACTGTGAACTTATTACCTCATATGTAAAAGTTATTATATTTATGTCGCTTTACTTTGAAACATAGTTTTATACCAAGAACCAAATGGATAGTTGTAGCGTATGGACGTTGTTTGTCTTGGGAAATAAAAGAAGAATCATAGTTTATTAATTTCTTAATCAAGCTGGACGTATTTGTTTTCAGTCCGAGAATAAAAAAAGCTTTTGATTTTGTAACTTTCATTGTTTTCAACGAAGTAAAAACATATTAAAATTTAGAGAACTGTTGTCCACATTCTTTTGACCTTGGTGAGTGAACTCATTAACTAAAATCAGATTCCAAAGATTGAGAGGTGCCTCAATAATAAATTGAGTTTAAGAATTGCTTTGCGTTATCTGAGAATCGTATATTAAATTAGCTTTGAAGTGAAGAAAACATTTGTCGAGAAAATTATTTTATTTTTTAAGCTTCACCTCATTAGACTTTTATAAATTGCTCTGTGAATCATTAAATTTGTCTTATATTATTAGAGATAGCTAATGAACAGTTTGTAGGAAATATTAAGGAAGTACTTTGTTTATTTTCTATAAATTAGATTCATATTGGAAATGAATTAAGTTTGATGGATTAGTTATTTTAAGAAACACATGGTTAGCTTACTCTTGATTATAAAAGAACTTTGTTCAGTTAAAAAGAGTTTAGAGTCTTTTTAGATAAAATAGAGGAATTTAGTCGATTGGATGCATCTCAACATATTAGAAAAATATATAAATATACATATGGTAAATTAGCCAAATGTATTGTGTTGGTTTGGTCATGACTTTTATTGAGTTAGTGATTTTAAAATAGGATATATTATTTCTTCAGAGTATATTCTATGGTTGTATTAAACTTAAATCTTAGAGTAGATTGATTTATTTCTCAAAAATAGTAGACTTTAAGAATGTTTGATAAGTTTCATAATCTTTCTTTTGTTTATGAATGGAAAGAATTTTACTAGGAATGGAAAGGATTTTAACTATGGAAAGGATGAATTTTTATAATAGAAAATGCATGTTCCTCTTTTATTATGAATTAAAGAGGAAAACTCTAGCATTATTAAGAGTTTTACATATTTATTTTGTATTGTATCTTTTAATTAATTAAATTTTTTTTAGTATCAAGAATATCAAATATAAAATGAAATTGGAAATTGGAAATGATAAACTAACCTTTTATAAAAGTGAACCTATCATGGATAATTGAATTGATGTTTTATCAATATGGATAAACATCTAACCGAAAACTTAAAGATATATAGTTAATGTTTTATCAAGACAAATAAAACATCCACCCAACATCAGTGATTGCAAGTGGCAATTATTGAGTGTCGATGGATAAATGCTTTCTGGCAAAACTTACCCGAGACAAGTGGTCCTTTTGCTAAGAACAAGTAATGAGGGGGCGGTATGGTATGACACTTCTAGGTTGTTATATGAGTAGTACTGTGAGGAGTCTCACGATCATCATTCGATTAGAGAATTTCTAGCAAAATACTGAAACTAGAAGTCACTAGTTATCGGTGCTAGAAGGTTCAATGACGAGTTGGCATGCGACAACTCCTCATCAATTGCAACGTGACTTAGGATACCTGGACCTAAAACAAAGTATTGGTGGGCCCTATTTGACTCCATAAGATGATGGAATTTAGTTAGGCACTAGGCATACTAATGCTATACCCTAGCATGATTTATGAAATATATGTATACAATAGTGAAGGAAAACTAAGGATAGTTTATAGGTCAGAGAAACCTAAGTCCTCCATGCTATGGGATGAGGAAATATGTGTCCCCCTTCTAGGTGATATGGGCCCTAGAAGGACAACCCCATGCCGTGAACATAGACCTCTAGTAAAGGAGAAAAATGTGTTCATAAGATGGCACCTTTTGAGGGATATGGCTAATCGACCACTCGGGACACTGTTTGCGACGATCAAAAATCTTGGAGCAAGTAATTTTATGCCTACATACTAATTAAATATTGGATGAAAATAGTTCTATTGAGACATTAAGCTCATGTTGAGTCAAAATTTTCTCTTAGTGATTCGAGGGAGCAATACTAGAATGGACAACTAGGTGAGATATACCTAGGTTGTTATAGCAAGAAACAAAAGAGATAAACAAAGTGTTGATAGAAAAACTTCAAGATATACAATAATAGCTAGAAAAAGAAAAAGAGCTAGCTAGAGCCTCTCATTTCTCTAGAAAAATATTAAAATAACTAAGAAAGGATAGTTGGAACAAAATTCTTTAATATGCCTTGGAGGCTTACCCAGTTGTGGACTACTTGAACTTTAGTGTAGAGACCATAGAGGCAAAAATACAAGACTTCATGCAGGCTCAAGTTGAATAAGAAGACAAGATAAGACAAGTTGAAAGTCTAATGAGTCTAGCTGGAAGAAGATTTCAACCAACTATAAGGGCCATACCAAGAAGTCAATGGAATGCAACAATGATTGTCTCCCAAATCATAATTAAAAAATACAAATGGGTCTTGCAAGGACGGGAGATGGTAGATAGGCTACAACTCAGAGTGTAAAGGATAATGAATCTAGCAAAAGAAGCCAAAGAACTAGGATTTCTAAGCTTCTAGGATAGAGAATTTAGGCTTTAAATTAAAGAAGATCTTCAAGCCTAGATAGAATCAATAGTCAATGATGAAAGGGAAATAAACCAATGGCAAGATCCTATCAATGAAGTCTAAGTGCTTGAATTTTTTAACATAATATCTATGAGAGAAGCTAAAGTTCAAGATATGACCAGAATATATTGATATCCTTCCTATGAGAAAGTCTACTAGATGAGGAAAATACATGATAAAGTCATGGGACTCAAGAACCCCCCACCACAGATCTAGACATTGGTCTGTCAAATCCTTTAGAGAACAAAAATGTCTTAGCCAATGAAGAGAATCAAGTGGATGAAGAAATAAAAGGAACCCTTGTGGCAAAAATTCCTCCAAAGGAAGATATTGGAGGAGAAGACAATCAAGGGACACTTGGCATGCAATAAGTAGCACCAGAGTGATCATTAGTCAAAACATGACACCTTTTCATAATGAACATACAAACAAAGCACAATGTGTCTAAAAGAGAATAAACCACCTAAAAGGTCCAAAAAGGTATGATTCACTTTTTATTCCACTTCAATATTCATTTCACCAACCATTCCATTACATATTATAAGTCATCCATGTTTTCTCCTTTTTTCACATAAATCATCCACTCAACACATCTCTCATTGTTAAAATAACTTCCCACCATACTAACTCCATTCACATTTTATTTCACAATCCCTTTGAATTTGTACCCAATGGGACCAAACCTTTTATGTTCTTAATTTCCACATGTAGAAATTCCCTAGGAGGTGCCAAGAATGTAGGTCAGATTTATGACCTCATGATGAATATTTGAGAGGTTGCACAAAATCATGATGAATAAAATTGGCCCTCCTTCATCGATGACATCAATGCGACATTGCAACAACCCAAAAATGTGCACAATGAACAAAACTAAGATGCTCAAAGCTGAAGCATGCAAAGGTCAATAATGAACAAATCTAGGCATTCTTCAGTGATGATGTTAGTGCCTCCAAACCAAAGCCTAGGATCATGTAAGAAAGAAATATGAATATAACCAAGATGAATAAAGTTGGGTCATCTAAGCAAGTGACGTCAATGAAAGGAAAAAAGAGCCCGAAGTCATGTAAGTAAAGGTGCCCAAGGCCAGTTGCATAAAGCAATGATGAATGAAACTGAAAGGAACAAGGCTAGGCCTATTTTGGTGATGACATAAGCATCTCCACACCAAAGCTTGGAATTGTGCAAAAAGGAATAAGATGCATAAAATTAGAGTGGCCATTGCACAAAGCCAGGATGTAAGAACCCAAAGTGCACACAGTCTGAGGCCCTTTGACAATGATGTTAATATCTCCAGGCTAAGACTTGGGATCACATAAGAAAATTTAATACCAAATCAAAATGAACAAAACTAGATTCCATCTTGAAGTGATGTCATCAAAGCAATCACAAGTCATGGTTTTGTTTCAAGAAGCTCTGGGAGTAAAATGACAACCCAAATTCAAAGCAAGCACTCAAGAGATATATTTTCTAGACTTGCAACCACCATAGTGCCTTCCAACTATTCTAGTTAATGACATCAAGGTCCAAAAATGATAGCTTTGGTGAATTAGTTGCAATATTTCAACCACTTGCATAAGGCACTTGCAGATCAATGGAGCAGATTACACAAAAATTTGAAATCAAAAGTGGGATAAAATCTGAAACAACCACCTCAACTTCCTGATCTCTCTACCAAGTTGTTTTCATAACAGTGCTGTAACTAATTGTAAATCTTTCATTGCAAGTTTCAAAATGCAACTTATATATAAGCTCACACCTCTAGTAGAAGGGTCAACTTTGCAGTACTTGCCTAGATATTTGTCGTGTAATATTGTTGCCAATTAATGAGAAGTGATAGTTGTTTGGCCTCCATTGATGTGTAATTATAGGTTTTTATGAATGCATCTTTGATTTAATTCATTTTTGTTACACTTATGTGCTTATTTTATTATGTTAAATTAAATTCTACTATTTGGATCACTATTGGATTGTTATTCATTTAAGTCTTTGGAATGATTAGAGCAAGTAATTTAAGTTGAATGAATCTATAAGTGCATTTTATAATGGCTATTCTGTTAAATATCCTTTAAATTGACTATGCTAGCTTGTTATATAGTGACATCCAATGTTGTTACACTATATCCCACTCATATTTATTTCATATATCTAAATCCTTATCTTTTATTAATCCTCTCTCTTTACCCTCAAGCTTAAACATCTATTTTGCTTCATAAGCATTCTAAGGAACCAATATTCTCCAAAGGTTGAAATTGAGAGAAATCTCATTTCATCCAATTAAACCATTGGCTAAAGTCTAGGGCACATTGCCCATCCATAGACTAGGTAGATTTTAGACCAACATGAACAAATTAGACCAATTCCTTCTTCTATGTTGTACATTCCCTATGTCATTTCTCCCCCTATTGCATGTGCAACCTATAGTTCTTGTGTTGCAACTAGAGGGTTTTCTTTTTGTCACATTGGATTTTCTACTATCGGATGGTGTTTGACTAGACTCGTATCTCTTGGACTTCTCATTTACAATATGTATCCAAGTGTCTCTTTATAAGTCGAGTCCTCTAATTCTATATTCACGATGAGATGCTAACCTTGGGTTGGAATCCGCTTTTTGACATCCTCTTCCTCTTAGTAAGTATATTATTGAACTCCTTTATCATCTTCTTTGATCAGGCCAAGGAATTATTCTCCCTTATGTGTATGCATCCACTTGGTGTATTCATTTTCAAATAGAATATCTTTGTCATTGGGGAAGACCTTTTTATGTGTTCCCCACTCGCACCTAGAAATCCACCATTCTTGAATCTTTTATTTCATCCACCCTTCATCGTCAATAGCTTGTATAAGCTAACTATTTAATCTCTAGTCTTTATTTCTTACCAAATCATATTGCCATACAATGTTAGATTTCAGAATAGATTAACTCATAGAAAGCTTCAACCAGGATCAAGAATAAATCAAATATATGCTACTAATCAGAAATAACAATGAAACTTAATATTGGAATAACAACAATATCTCACAAATATAATTCGAATATACACAATATCATAGGATTGCAAGAATGATTCATATTGATTGTATTGCATGGAGCTTTACCTCTAATATATAATTTTACATGAATTTTTAGTACTTTAACTATTGCTCTCCTCAAACATTCAAGAGATGCAACCTTTCATATTCTTCTCATAAAGACAAATATCTCATCTTGCCACATATCATGTGACTCTTCATTCTTCTTTTTGACACTTTGCACTTTCTCTCATATTGATACATTAAACATACAAAATATAAATCATCTACCAAACTAATATTACAAGGGGACCAAATAATGTAATATCTCTAACACCCCCCATATTACATTATTTGGTAGAAAGGTTTTTTTCCTTCAATCTTCAATTCTTCTTTATTTTCATTCTTTAGCTCTAACTTTTCCATGGTTGGATATATGCAACCTTCATTAGGTCCTCCTTTATAAACTATTTGTGTCTACCTCTGGATCAATGTATCTGAGTCACCTTTGCGTCTCTATCTTTGGGTCACTACCTCTGGGTCATTACCATTAGATATGCCTTTGGGTCAATGCCTATGGACTCTTCCTCTGGGTTACCTCTAGATTATCATTGTCTCTAGGTCATCCGTTAGAATATTCATAAGATCATCATATATGTAGGATCATCACTACAAATGCTTTTATTATAAGCCAACTTCTAAGCTATGCTTGGGTCATAATTATCTTAGCAAAATTTGATTATACTTGGTTTCCTTTTGTAGAAACCATATAACATTTCTTTTATCTTATCCCATTCATTCATGTTTATCCATCCACAATTTACAACATCTCTCTATATTATGTCCATATCTACCACAATGATTACATTTTTCCCTATTACAAAATTTATTTTGCCATTCTATCCTTCATTGTTATTGATTCTACCAGTCTCTATCATAGATTTGATGTTACTATTTCCTATCACAAATATAGTTTCTGATTCCTTGTTGTTCGTTTGTCTTGTATATCCAAGACCTTCACATTTTGATCTTATTTATGGTACAATTGGTTCTTTCATTCCTTGTCCATATTTTCCTAAACATATATCTTTATATCCCATTTTATTTAACTTTGAACCAATTCCCTTTGTATGCTTTTCAAAATAGCCAAAAAGATCATTAGACTGATCCTTATCAATATCAACACAACTATAAGCATCACTATATTTGTCATTATTTGAATCTATGTCAACATCAATTCTGCTAGCATAAGCATTTTTTGAATACAAATCACTTATATCACATGTAACATATATTTTTATAATAGATTATTCTATCTTTGTCATGAATTCTAAGTCACAAGTACCATTGCTTGCATTACAATATTTCCTTTCATTTGGATAAGAATCACAATTTGCATCTTTTATTTTCAATGAAGATCATTGGTATCACAACATGCATCTATCATCAATGGTTTTCATTCTATAGTATTATAACACAAATCTATCATCATAGGCCTTAAAATAATTTGTTTCACAAGAAACATATTTCATCATTGATTTGTTCCCTAGCTCTTCAACTTTTTCTTGCTTTCTTATCTTAGAAACATTTAAAGTAATAATTCCCTTATAGATTGTTTTCCATAGACTAACAGGTATAGTAACAATATTTTCACAATAATCATTAGCATCATTAAGAACACTTTGCATGCATTTTTGAAGCATTAGAAATTCTCCCTGTTCTACTTCACTAATAATATCAACAAGCTCATTTTCCAAATTTGCAATCATTTCCTCTTGCTTTCTATTCTTGCCTTTTAGAACTTCATTAGAAAGTAATTCCATATACATTATCTTTCCTATATAATTAGGTAATGTGAAAACATCTTTAGAGTTTTTAATTGCTTCATCAAGTTTTGAATTTAGATAATTTTCTAGCATTGAAAAATTTTCATCATTGGCTTTTGTCATGGTTAATTGCAAGACCCTTTTTCCTTCATTGATGTATTCTTTTGACTTTCAATTTTTTCTATCATTTTTTGAGTGCAACGTTTTAAATTTTCCAATATTTTCTTAGTCTTTTCTAGTGAGTCATCTTCAATGTATATTGGTTCTTCTTGAAAACATAAGTTTTCTTCTTCAATTTTTTCAACTCATGTATTTCTGGTTTTTGTGTTTCTATTTTTTGATCATTTAATTTTTGTTTTACTTATTTTTCTTTGCCATGTTCCTTTGAATTTGACTACCTTATGACTCCATAGTTTTTGAATGATAGATTCTAAGTTTCTAAATTTTAAAAACTTATGATGTTGAATTCGTTATTTCTCCCATATTGTTTAGAAATTAAGTTTTGATTTCCTAAGTTTGATGTTGTAAACCTTTTGACTCCTAAATAATTAATTTGCAAAAATAATCTTCTATTCAAAAAACAAACCAATTTCAAATAAACCTTATAACTCCAACTAAAGTTTAGAAACCAACAAATATGAATTTTGCAAATTTAAATTGTTCTAAGTTTGAAGTAGACTTCCTTATATCTTCAAAAAAAAAATTGCAAGTATTCCATAAGCTTTAAATTTCAAAGAAATATAGTGAAAGAACTTTCAAATGCTTTCAAAACTTCAAAGAATTTATATCTGATCCTATTTATCACTCCAAAACTTCAAAAATTAATTAAGGTATTAATGTTTCTATTAAACTTCTTATTTCTCCATTAAACCTTAGAAAACTAAAAAATTAAACCTAGAAATCCTTCTCTCCAAAAACCTTAGATAAATTGAATTTAATTTATCTATGAATCCTAATATTACCTCCTTGAGGGTGCGACTCTCCATGATGACTTTGGCGCTGGAAATATTGGAAAACATTTCACTCTACTTCTTCCCTCGAGCATGTGAGAAATGGTGAGTCAATATTTGCATGAGGTGCTCTTAGGTGACCATTTTAATCTCTACCTTAACATGACATGTGGGAAGATTGCATGGCATATTATCTGGCACTCAAAATTCCAACTTCTTGCATACTTGTAACATTCAATCTCTTTGCCTCATGCATTCCAACTATTTGCTTGGTGCTCAAATACGACGTCCATAGCCAATTACACAACATTATTTTCCTTCTTTGAGAATCTAGTTTTTCTTTCGATGAGTGGCTTTTCATCTACAATCCATGATAAACATAATTTATTCTCTGCTTTGCTAGTGCTTGTATAATGTCTACTGCCTCAACATTTATTACCTCAATATAACAAGAGACATTTCACTCAAATTTCCTACTCAAAATTCTACCAATTTTCGGCATATAACATCTATTGCTTGACCTGTAGCTTGTTGTTGACCATTTGAGGGTTCAATTTCAAATGGGCACAATCAAATTGGGCATTTCACTATCTCGAATCTACCATTTCAATTGGTTTAATTCAACATGGTGCTTTAGTTTTCATTGGTTTCTTTCACATTCAAAACTAACGTTCAAACTATTTGCTTGGTGTTAGGTTTTGTTTGCCTTGTTTATCTTCACTTCTATGTCACTTTGCTAGATTTTGCTCTACATTGCTCTGACGGTTCATTCTATGTCGCTTCACTAATGACTTCTGCTTGGTGCTTGACTCTTGTGTAGCTACTCTGCTCTGCATTGTGATTCACTCCTACATTGTGTTCATCTTATGAGTTGTGTTTGGATCTTGGTCTATGTAGCCTAGCTTGTTTCTTGGTGCTCCTTGGCCTCTGTTCTTAGTTGATGCTCATATTTCAATGTTTCATAGCTTTGTTTTCCTCTGCTTAGAATGACACTTAGATAATATCTAGGTCATCTTAAAATATTCTTCTAATATGATTTATCTTGTTTCATTGTGCATATTTAGGTGGCTCTTGGCCTGCGTCAAGCTAAACACTTGTAGCTATTATCTACAAATGTAGCTATGTCTTTCAACTTCTAGAAAAAGCTAAGATAACTATTGCTAAGGCTACAAATAATCTTTCCTTATTCTGCCAATGAATATTGAGTTTTCCTTATTAACTTTCAGTATCTTCTCTCCTTGATTCTTCAAGCTTGTTTCCTCTTCACGTTGGTTGCATCTTAGACATCTGCATAGAACTTCCTATCTTCTACCTCTACTCTTCATAATCATAGCTTCTTCTTGGCCGAATCTATTCTAGTATAGAGATGTTATATCTCTATCTTTTCTTGCAGTCTTAGATTTCACAAACTTGTAGGACAAAATCCCCTTTTTTATGTTGTCCTTTTACTTTGGCAGAATATTTATCTTCAAATCTCTTTTACTTGACTTGTTGCCTTCAAGTCTAAGCTTGCTAACCTCAAAATTTAACTTGGAAAATTTTGTCCTTTAACTCAGACTATCTTCAAGACTTTTTACTGTCTTGAAGTCTTCTATCTAGCTTCAAGTCTTCTTGCTGCATATCTCTATAGAATAAGATTTTATAGGATCATTTTAATTAAACTTCTTCTAATGAGTCTCCTTCCCCTATCAATCTTCAATGGGACTTCTCTTCTAAGGTTTCCTACCTTTAATTAGGTTTGTCATTGGATGGTGACGATTGTCCCAATACCTTCACTGAGATTATCCCTTCGTATCTCTGATACCACTATTAGCTTTATGAATATATTAACTCACAGAAAGCTTCAACTAGGATCAAGAATAAATCAAATATATGTACTAATCATAAATCACAAGATTGCAAGAATGATTTAGATTGATAGTATTGCATGGAGCTTTGCCTCCAATATATAATTTTACACAACTTTTCAATACTTTAACTATTGCTCTCCTCAAACATTCGGGAGATGCAACCTTTCATATTCCTCTCATAAAGACAAAGCTCTCATCTTGCCACATATCATGTGACTCTTCATTCTCCTTTTTGACACCTTGCACTTTCTCTCATATTGATACATACATTATACAAAATATAAATCATCTACCAAACTAATATTACAAGGGGGCAATTAACATAATATCTCCAACACACAAAAGCATATCATTCTCTCCATGGAGGTCTTCTTTGAAGTTTATTTACATGTAAGTCTACCTCTTGCTCTTCTGCATTATTGTTGAATACCTCTATATTCTATTGAGGAAGGTGGTCAAATGTCAAGGCTTGTGTATTTATGGCTTTCAATTTAGCCTTAAAATTTTCTTTCAAATCATTTGTGCAACACTATCAATGTTGAAAATATTGAGTATATTGAGTTGTCATTGATGTCAAAGGGTACATGAGGCAGAAATATGTTGATGTCAAAGAGAGCATGGTATTCAAGGTAGAAAAGGCAAACATGTTTAAGGATTATAATGTTTAAATATTGTATTTAAATATTATAAAGAGTTTATAAAGGTTCAAGAGGCTTGAGGAAAAATGATTAAAGAGATGGACAAGAGTTTAAAGTTACATGGATCAAATGAATAAGAAAAAGAAAAAAGTTTGATTAGCAAAAGACAAAGGTTAAGAATTAGTATTATAATATTTAAAATATTATAATATAAAAGGTTGAAAAAGCGCCAAAAGTTTAAGAAGGCAATAAAATATTAAATATTTCAAATGAGCGCCGACGTCTAAGGGAGAGACACAAATGTCATAAACCCACAAGAAAAGTTAATGAGCGTCGACGTTTCCTCATAAAGTCCAAAATCCATATATATATGAGTGATTATTATTCATTTTAGTGTTAGTTTGATGTCAAAATATATGTGTGTGCAATTCAAAGAGTGATCTGACGTAGAGAGTGCGAATGACAATGAATAGGAGGAAGAGTACAACGAAAGTCTTGACAGCGGAGAAGGAAGCGAATTTAATGTTTTTATCTATCCCTTGATGTCATCTGCCAGGGTAACCCAGGCGATGGTTGGACTTGTGCTAAGTCGCTGCGTGAGAGGAGGTGCGTGGTTCGAAGCTCGTCGGTGCCAGTTTTGATTTGATTTTTTTTGAGAAGTGTGACGAAGAAGACAAAAATGTTGATGCACATTTGAAGTTCCATCCGCTTGGTTATCCCAAGCGATCACGAACTGCGTTTGGGCGCTAGATATCAGAGGGTCAATTCACACTAGCGCCAACAAACTTTTTATATGAGGTATTTATAAATGTTTTAATCATTTTTTGAAAAGGAGTTATAAGAGTGTATGGTATAAAGTTTTTTATTTTGGAAAATAGAAGGTATAAGGGTATATGGCATAAAATATTTTATTTTTGCAAATAGGAGTCATAAGGGTGCATGTTATAAAGTCTTTTATTTTTGCAAATAGGAGTTATAAGGGTGTATGCTATAAAGTCTTTATTTTGCAAATATTATAAAGGAGAGCAATAAGGATTTATGATATAGAGTTTTATTTTGAAAAGTTCAAAAAGGAAATTAAGGGGATATTGTTGTGTTTTCAAAGTATTATTTTGATATGCAAAATAAAGGAGAAATAAGGTGTAATTGTGATTTTTGATTGTATTGTATTTGGATTTTCATAGAAAGGAGAAATAAGGTGTAATTGTGATTTATGTTATTTTGTATTTGGCATATTATAAAAAGGGGTGGTAAAGTTCTTGATAAGGCTTTACTTTGAGAGTGTTAGAAAAGGAGATTTGCTAACCTGTTTTTGAAGTGGTAAAAGAAACGAAAATTATTTTGAGACAGGTTTTGGAGGCTCATCATCATTGTGACAGATTTAAAGGTATGTTGATTAATTCCCTTCTCAATAAAGTTTTGTTTGAAGAAAGTAATCCTTGTTGTCATGAGAGTGGAGGTATAAGGATTGGTTTGATGTGCATTAGTGATTGATTGAATTTGGAAGTAATCGTGAATTATTGTTGAAAGAAATTGCAAATATATGTGCTAGGGTTTGAGAACAAAGTTGTGCATTATTGTTGAATGAATTTGAAAATATACTAGCAAATTTTTGAAAGCAAAATTGTGCATTGGTTTTGATTGATTTTGGGGGTACATAAGAAAGTCAATTATCAAGTGCTATACTAGAGCTATTTTTTTTAATGCAATAAATGTGAGATATGAGAAAGAGACAGACTTAATGAATGTGAAAGAATATATTGGGCATTTGTTATTGCATATCATTCTCTATATGTTCTTGAAGATAAAAGAATTATGGGTAGAATATGTTTGAATTACTTTAGTCAAAAGAAAGCACTTTAACATTGTTTGCATGCAAGATTTGGGAATACTTGAGCAAGTTCTATGAGCAACATTGAGGTAGATTTGAGCAGGTGATATGAGCAGATTTGAGCAGGTTTATGAGCAACAATAATGAGCATATTTGAGCAGGTTTAGTGAGCAGATTTGAGTAGAATTTGAGTAGAAATTTGAGCAGAGTTTTGAGCAGAGAGATTTGAGCAAAGATTTGAGAAGAGAGTTTTAAGCAGAGATTTGAGCAGAGTTTTGAAGCAGAATTGAGTAGATTTGAGCAAGCCGTGTGTAAAGGCTTGGAGCAGACCAGAGCAAAGGGGATTGGTGTCTCCTATGGATAGAGGTCCACGAACCAGAGCAAAGGGGATTGGTGTCTCCTGTGGATAGAGGTCCACAAACTTGAGCATAGGGGATTGGTGTCTCCTTTGGGTTGGTGTCCATAAACATTGTAATAGGGAATTGGTTCCCAAAAGATTTGTTGAGAAAATTTATAAGAAATATTTTCTCCGTGGACGTAGCCCACATTGGGTGAACCATATTAAATCTGTGATTCTTGTGTGTGATTATTTGTGCATTGTTTCATTATTACAATTGTTAATATCGGATAATACTGCTTTGGAAAGAAAAGTAAATTTTTTATCTTATACTGTTCACCCCCCTCTTAGTATAAGCTTGTTGTTAAGTTTACACTCTAGGATTTTGCCATGATTTCGACCTGTCATGCTAATAAGACCAAAGTTAAAAGGAATTTGGTATGTGCTAACCATTTTTACACTTGCCCCAAAGCTTTCATTTGCCCCATTAATTTATCGATAGAATTTTAGTACAAAGACCTAATTCATCATATAGTAGGGAAGCAGGTATGGATATCCATTATAACCATAAACGTATTGCTCTTCAAGAAACGCCAATCTCCTAGTTCATGCTTGGGACCATGGATTTTATCCATCCCATTTAGAAATAACTAAGGGATTATTCCATATATATAGGCTAGCACATGTCCCAAAAATTATCTATTGAACTTCATATAAGAATTAATCTTTTTGAGCACTCAATTTGCTACATACCAAACATAGCATCGGCTATGTTTCTCAATAAAAGACATTTGAATATTTATATGCTTTGATTTTATTTGATTCATCATCTCTTGCTTTTATTATTTTTATTTCATCGGCGTTTATCACATTTGCCTATAAGGCAGGAATCTACCCTCCTGAAGAGGCAATCACTTACTTCGTTCATATCCGCTGCATTCATTCTATATTGTTTTGTTTAGTTATAATTGCTTGTCAAGCTTTCGTATCTTTGTTGAAGGGGCAAGGAGACTCCTTGCATGTGGTATCACTCCAGAAGATTGGGCGAAAAGAACCAGTGGCTGTCAACGCATCGTCGCCTAGCTACGCGTCGCTTCGCCAGGTTTCGTCGTTCGACAAGGTTGTGCCATCCAGCTAAAGCTGTCTCCATTGAGCGCAGTTCACGCATCGTTCACCTGGGGCAGCCCAAGCCTCACACCAACAAAATGCCGATAAAAAAACACGTATTTACAGGCGGATCACTGTTATAAAGAAATTACAGGCGGTTTTTCATTACGATTTGAATCTCTCCAAGTGAAGCTGTGCAGCTAAATTGCAGTTGGCTTTAGTGAAATTCGTTGGCGGTCTCAACGACAATCCACGACAGTAAAACCCAAAAAAAAACGCTTGCAGTCTCGCATTTCAATCACGAAAGCCGTCATCCAATCAGAAAGCAAGAAAGTGATTTATTAAATCACATAAACTAAGGTACCGAGCATTTAATATATATATATATATATATTTATTTATTTTCGCCGTGGTTTTATCCCACACGCACTGTGTGGGCAGAGTAGAGTGGTTCATAACCAAATAAAATCCGTAAGTTAATTGTAACCTCGGTTACACGCTTCCTTCGAGCATAACCTTGGCCGTTGTACTCTGTGCATCGTTACCTACCTCCCGCTCCGTAGCCAATTGTCCTTTATCGTTGTCCTCCTCCATCTCCTTCCTAATCGGTTCCTTGACCTCACTGTCTGTCTTTGCAAGGCGCCTCCTGGCCTCTCTCCAAAGTACATTTATTTAACAGTAAATCAAAGCCCAGATTTCCACGAATTAACTCACATACAACACAATTTAAGGCGCCTCCTGGCCTCTCTCCAAAGTACATTTATTTAACAGTAAATCAAAGCCCAGATTTCCACGAATTAACTCACATACAACACAATTTAACAGTCAATCAAAGCACAGATTTCCACGAATTAACTCACATACAACACAAAGGAATAATGAGTGAATATCCCCTTTGAAATTCAACGGACTATAGGAACCGAAGACGAAGACGAAGACGAAGACTAGCAATCAATAGGTACCGAAGACTAAGACTCACACACTGATTTTTACATCGGCCGGAAATCCACGATAACTCAGCGAATGACGAACGAAGACAAGGCAGGACTTGGCAGAATTGGCTAAGCGTGGATGAGACTTGCGTGACCAAAGCCACAACTAAGCTTATGCACGTATCTGCTTATAAACTTGTTTCGACATAGTTTTCATCAAATGTGGAATAATGGCGATTGTTCACTGCGACAATTTTGGCAAAAAAATGAAAAAAATATATTTAAAACCTAATGTTTAAAGGAGGTACCTTGCTTGTTGATTGGCTGTCGTTTTGCGAGCAAAAAATTTAGGGATTTAAACGCTTACTTGGATTTGTAACTGTTGCTCTCCTCGATGCTAAGGGTTGGTAGGCGTTTATTTACCACAATTTGATTGGCTGCCTCCGAAAATGTTTAGAATATGCCGAAAGGAACTGTTGTTCGTTGTTTAGTTATTTGGACTTATTGTTTTTTTTTTTTGTGCAGCGCTATCCGAGTAATCTTCAGAGAGATTATGCTTTATACTCCTTCACGATGCTGGGAATGATTTATGCAGCGGAGCTTTATTTAACGACTGCGGAGATAGCTTCTTTGTCGTATTACTTTATGTGCTTGAAACTTTAGGGTTTTAAACCTAAAGTTTTAATAATTCCTTCCCATGAACTTCCGCATACTAGCGTTACATAAAAATCGAGTAACTTAGTTACTGACCTTAATGTTTTAAATCTTCTTTAGTGATTGGATGACGCCACCTGAAATTAGGGTTCGAGCGAATGCAAATATTGACTACTTTCCCTTGCTATCGCCAGACGTTAACACGACGATTTCTGCTCCCTTGCTGTCACCAATCATTTAACACGGCTATTGATTTGCTCCCTTACACATACTCAAACGACGATTTTTGCTGAGCGTTTAAACCTTTTCGGAGTTTCAACTACGTCTTCACCGCTAATGTAACTGGCTACACTGGAGTTTCAAGTTTCAAGTTTCGCAGAATTGACTATGCTGGTACCGAATCACTGTTGACGCAACTGTTTATATGACTAATCTGCCTGCAACTATTTCTCTCTCAATGCGAAGGAATCTCCAATGCTGACAATGCTTATGGAAATTCGTGTGCACCCCGACGCACTTATTCCTTCCGAAACTTGACGCTGCGAGAGCTTTAATCTGGAAATAAAAAAAAATTGCAACTTGATGGATAAAACCGAAGCTTTGCGCACAGAGTTAGCCGACTCTGATACCACTTACAAGGCGCCTCCTTGCCTCTCTCCAAAGTACAATTATTTAACAGTAAATCAAAGCATAGATTTCCACGAATTAACTCACATACAACGCAACGAAATAATGAGTGAATAAATAAAATAAGGTGGTGCCTCTTAAGGAGGGCAGATCCCCGCCACAATCGGGCAACACAGTGCGATAACGCAGATGACAAATGAAATTTGATGATAGATCATTTTCTACACTTGGATACTAATGTATAAATATAAATTAAGATGACTTTAGTTCATATAGCCGACGACTATATTTGTAATGTAACAGTCTTCGTCTTGCTGTCGTGTCCAGTTGAGTCTCGGTTGTCGGGTCTTGCGTTCGTCTCGAGTTTCGAGCGTCTTGTCCTCTCTAAAGTTGCTCACCAGATATTGTCAAAAACAAAAATTGTCCAAAAGTCGTTGGAAAATTGTCCAAAAGTCTTCGCAAAGTTGTTAAAAATTGTCGGAAAGTTGCTAAAAGTTGTTGAAAAGTTGCTAAAAGTCATCAAAAAGTCGTTCAAAAGTCATCGAAAAGCTGCTAACCAAAAATAATTGCAAGGAGACCCATCACATCCGTGTCGCAGTTGGAGCGACATTGAGAGCGAAAATTAAACCAAATTTTTTTCCCAATTCATCAGCATTTTGCAGAATCAAAGGCGATTACTGTACTAGCGCATGAGCGAAAAGTGGAAAAAAGGACCAAACGGGCGACTATCAAGTTTCGAGGATCCAACCGAGAGGAGTTTGGAATCACCAAGAAGACCTCGTAGAAGCAAAGGTACACAAAATTCTTCTTCTCCTGTAGGAATTGTTAGCTATAACCCGGGTCATCCTTTGATTAACAAAATGGCATCCAATACCTCCCCAAATTCTTCCCATGAAAACATCACTCAAGTGGAAACAGGAAGTCCCAAGGTTACTGACGAGACCTTAATCCGCTTAATAGATAGTATTCATAAAATGACTGACAACGTATCCCTACTAGTCCCCAAGCAATCCCAACCAAATCCTCCTAATCCAAACCACTGGAGTACTGAGCATCAATACGAAGACTATACACACCACAGAGGTACCAATGGTCATTCCCCAAATCTCAATGGCCAAAGAAATAATGAGGATATGGGAAACGAAGAAGTTTTTGAGCGACAAAGGGGTTTTGGTAGACCATACCAAAATCGCAACTATAGACAGGAGAATAATGAGGACCAAGATAGGCACAATGCTTACCATCAAAGGGGTCCTACTGGAGTCAATTTCCCATGCATTGATATGCCCACTTTTGAGGGTCATGATCCACGTGGGTGGATAGCCAAAATGGAAGGCATTTTGGAATTATATCAATTCCGTGAGGCGGAAAAAGTCCCTTTTGCTGCAACCAGGTTGGGCACTGAAGCTTATCAATGGTTTACATGGTACAAACGCGAGAATGACAACCGGGCTCTCTTTTGGGATAATTTTAGGGATGCCTTTCTTCACATATTTGATGAAGGTCCCACAGCTTCCTACATAGTGCGACTGTTGTCACTTAAACATACCGGATCAGTAGGGGACTATATCTCGGAATTTACTAGTATGCTTCACTATGCAACAGACTTACAACCAGAGGTGGTGGTAGCGGCATTTTGAAATGGGTTGAAAACGAATATCAAA
This sequence comes from Wollemia nobilis, assembly GCA_028583015.1. Lineage (NCBI taxonomy): Eukaryota > Viridiplantae > Streptophyta > Pinopsida > Araucariales > Araucariaceae > Wollemia > Wollemia nobilis. Next base: position 3,042,784 of record JAQPPZ010006183.1, on the reverse strand, counting down.
GTCGAAGTGGACCTACAAAACCCATCCAGGATAGATGAGTGTATAAGGATTGCCAAGATTGCGGAGACGAAGGTGCAATTAGGTACATCCACACGACGTGAATCATATGGTCGACCTCAATTCCGCAACAACTCTTTTCGTAGGAACGATCAACCATCAAGATACTTCTGCTATAAATGTCGCAATTATCATCCAAAATATCAAGCATGTATACCAAGACAAAACTTTCAAATTGAATATGCTGACAAGGAAGATGAAGAAATAGAGGAACACAGCTCACCTGAGGATCCCACAGTTGATGACCAGAGTGAATACGAGGAGGTTGTAGTTGAAGAAGATACCATGACTATTTCAGTACATGCTCTTATGGGGTTATCCTCTCACCATACAATCAAGGTAGCAGGATTCATTCAAAAAAGGAAGGTAACAATATTAATTGATTCAGGAAGTACTCACAATTTTATTGATGCAAAACTTGCAAGGGCATTAAATTTGCACATCTACTCTTCTAGTCAAGACAGATTTCAAGTTAGAACTGCAAGCAGGGAAACTTCTCAATGCCTAGGTAAGACCTCTTCAATTTCATTACAAATGGGTAGTTATATTTGGCAGGGTCCCCTTTTTGTCATGGAACTAGGGAATTCAGAAGTTATTTTGGGCGTTGCATGGATGGAACAACTGGAAACCACGGTTGGTTTTAATTACAAGCAACGCTATGTGGAATGGCAAGAGAATGGGAAGACCATTCGCCTTCAAGGAATGCCAACACCTCCATCAAAAATAGTAAGTTCACATAGCATGGAAAAGATATTAAGAAAATATGGCTATGGATTCATAGCCCAAATTAATTGCATGGAAAAATTAGAACAAGATATGCCAGAAATCCAAGCAGAAGATCTCCAAAACATTGTTGCTAACTATGAGGAGGTTTTTCAAGAACCAAAAGGACTACCACCCCAAAGATCCCATGACCATGCCATACACCTGGTTCCTGGAAGTCTCCCACCTAATGGTCATCCTTATCGATATCCCCAACCCCAAAAAATAGAAATTGAGAAGATTGTCCAAGAACTATTAGAACATGGTGTCATCCGCCATAGTACTAGCCCTTATTCTTCACCAGTAGTTTTGGCTCGTCGAAAAGACAATTCTTGGCGTATGTGTCCAGATTTTCGTCCTCTCAACAAAATCACCATCAAAGATAAATTTCCTATCCCTGTCATTGATGATTTACTAGATGAATTACATGGTGCAAAATTCTTTACCAAATTAGACTTACGTTCAGGGTTTCACCAAATCAGAGTTAGGGAGGAAGATATTCCCAAAACAGCTTTTCGAACTCATGAAGGTCATTATGAATTCTTGGTCATGCCCTTTGGTCTCACTAATGCCCCATCTACATTCCAAAGTCTCATGAACCATGTGTTTCGTCCATTCCTCCACAAATTTGTCCTAGTCTTCTTCGATGACATACTCATCTATAGTAAATCATGGAAGGATCATTTATCACATGTGGGAAGAGTTCTTCATATACTACACAGGGAAAAGTTGTTTGTCAAACGATCTAAATGCTCCTTTGGTGTTCAAGAAGTTGAGTACCTAGGTCATATAGTATCTCAAGAAGGTGTCAAAGTGGATCCCAATAAGATTAAGGTAATTCAGGATTGGCCTTTACCTAAAACCATCAAGAAACTTCATGGTTTTTTGGGTCTCACTGGCTACTATCACAAATTTGTGCGTAACTATGGTAAAATTGCAGCTCCTCTCACAACACTCACAAAGAAGGATGCTTTTCATTGGTCCGAAGCAGCCACTCAAGCCTTCGAGGCTCTCAAAAAAGCAATGTGTACTACACCAGTTTTGGCAACTCCAGATTTTCAAAAACCATTCGTCATCGAATGTGATGCATCAGGAACAGGTATTGGGGCAGTATTAATGCAGGAAGGTCATCCCTTGGCATTCAAAAGTAAACAACTTTCGGGAAAGAATTTGGGAAGATCCACATATGAAAAAGAAATGTTGGCTATTCTACATGCAGTGGAGAAATGGAGACACTACTTAATCAATAGCCATTTCATTATAAAAATAGATCATAGTAGTCTCAAGCATTTTTTGGAACAAAGGTTCTCTTATCCAGAGCAAAACAAGTGGTTGACTAAATTGTTGGGATATGATTTTGTGATTGAGTATAAGAAAGGAAAATAAAATGTGGCAACTGATGCATTATCCAGAAAATACGAAGATGAAGTGGTCATTAATGCCATTTCAGGACCATGTTCTCAATGGGTGTCTCAGTTACAGGAAGAATGGTTGTCCAATAGTGAAACAACTCAAATAATTCAGGAATTGTCAAGGGGTTCATCCAAGCACCCTCTTTTCTCCTATGATGACAACATATTGCGAAAGAAGAATCGCATTTACATTCCACACAATTCAACAATCAAATCAAGGATTCTAGATGAGTCACATGCTTCCCCATCAACAGGACATTCAGGTTTTTTGAAAACTTATATGCGGGTCAAACAATCCTTTTGTTGGAAAGGATTAAAAGTAGAGGTCAAGCAATGGGTAGCTGAATGTGAAGTGTGCCAACGCAATAAGGGAGAAACAGTCAAATCACCAGGGTTGCTTCAACCATTACCTATTCCAGATCGTCAGTGGGAACATATTTCCATGGATTTTATTGAAGGTCTTCCTAAGTCAGAAGGAAAAACAGTAATTTTCGTGGTGGTTGATCGTCTCTCCAAATATGCCCACTTTCAGGCTTTACAACATCCATTTTCAGCAAGCAAAGTGGCTAAGGTATTTATGGATTCAATTTTTAAATTGCATGGAATGCCCAAAAATATTGTAAGTGATCGAGATCCCATATTTACTAGCAATTTTTGGAGAGAATTGTTTCGACTTAGTGGTACCAAATTAAATATGTCTTCTGCATACCATCCACAAACAGATGGTCAAACGGAGGTAGTTAACAAATGTTTGGGTACCTACCTAAGATGTTTTGTTCAGGATAAACAATATCAATGGAGTCAGTGGCTATCATTGGCAGAATGGTGGTACAACACTTCTTACCATTATTCCATCAAGATGTCTCCTTTTGAAGCATTGTACGGAACTAAGCCACCAACAGTAGCAGATTATGTACCAGGATCCTCCAAAGTGGCCCAAGTAGATGATTGGTTTCAGCAACGACAATCAATGCTCACTATTCTGAAAGATAATTTGGTCCAAGCACAAAATCGTATGAAGCAGCAACAAGACATGCATCGTTCGGAAAGGGCATTCAATATTGGTGATATGGTGTTCCTGCGTCTTCAGCCCTACAAACAATTGTCATTGAAGATCAAGTCTAGTCAGAAGTTGGCTCCTCGATTTTATGGTCCTTACAAAATTGTACGTCGCATTGGAGAAGTGGCATATCAATTAGAGTTGCCTCCTTCATCACGAATACATCCAGTATTTCATGTCTCTTGTCTCAAGAAGGTGATCGGTCAGAAAGTACACTCTCAATCAGAATTACCAGTATTGGATGAAGAAGGGCGTATACATCTCCATCCAGAAGCAATTTTACAAACCAGAACACGCACACTGAGATCTCGTCACATCCAAGAATTTCTCATCAAATGGTAGGACTTACCCAAAGAAGATGCTACATGGGAACCTGAAAGTATTTTCCAGACATTTCCAGCTTTGAGGACAAAGCTTTCCGAGGAGGGGAGTCATGCTACATTCCAAACATAGCGTCGGCTATGTTTCTCAACAAAAGACATTTTAATATTTATATGCTTTGATTTTATTTGATTCATCATCTTTTGCTTTTATTATTTTCATTTCATCTGCATTTATCGCATTTGCCTATAAGGCGGGGATCTGCCCTCCTGAAGAGGCAATCACTTACTTCGTTCATATCCGCTGCATTCATTCTATATTGTTCTGTTTAGTTATAATTGCTTGTCAAGCTTCCGTATCTTTGTTGAAGGGGCAAGGAGACTCCTTGCAGGATTTTATTCAACCACAAAAAGAACTATCCAATTTTCACCATGTTTTCTTATTGATAGGCCCGACATGCTATTTGACATGAAATATATGAATAACCAAACTAAATATGATGAATAGCAAAATATACCCCTCTCCTTTTGCTTTAGCCCAACCAATTGGGCATGAATTTTAGAACTTAGAAATCAGTCCCAATAAAAGAAAAGGGGAACTTTTTGACTTGTACCATCATAATTGTGGATGTTAGTAGAGACATATGTCATGACCACTTGATAATCGTATACATATTCATTAGTTTCCAACCCAAAAATTATGGCCAACATAGAAAATACTTTAGGGTATTTAAACTATATCAAATTAAATGGGGCTTCTAGCAGACTATCAGGGGTCTTCCCTAATTGTCTATCCAACCAGTCCTTAAGCAAATCACCTTTATAATAATTTGCTTGGGTTTTTGTAGGATTTGTATCAGGGTGAGCACCTATTGCAAAAGTGTTTGTGATGGTTTCATGTGTAATGACAAATAATATTTGGCCTGTTGTGCTTCACACCATTCTGTTCTTTGGTTCATAGTTATTTACCACCACTTTGATGAGCTTCGAGCATGGATGCATAAACCTAGGCCTGTATAACAATAAGAATGAGTTCCAAGTGGTCACTTCTATCTTATCGACTGAGAAAATTTTCCCTTTTCCTGCACTACTCTAAAATTCTTGCCTTTTCCTTGTTCATGAGCAACGGGTCATGAATTCTGCTCATGCGATCCTGGAGCTCTTTGGTGGACCTATGAACCTTTTGACCCCTCTTGTCACATACCATAGCTATTGAACTTAGAAGCTTCAACACTAAACATAGTCATTGTACCGAATGCTATAGCTTGACACCTTCGCACGAAATTTCTTTGCATTTGCTCATGACAATGCCTTTCTTCTCAAATGCTTAATCACTCAAATGTATGAAATGCATTTACAAGGCCTATTTTTATAACAAAAATTCTACATGTGTTTTGTTTGTTGCCAAAATCTTGCTTTGAAACTATCACTACGTGAGAGTGCCTTGATATGCATGCCAATTTAAACATGGCTATGTTTTTTAACCAATAGGATTGCTTAAATTTCAAAATTTGGTGGTTGCTAGCTTTTATTTTGGCCAATCAACTTTTTACAATTAAAACTATCATGATCATTTTATTTTTGTATATTTATACGCACTTCTATATACATATTATATAGCTCAAGACACTCCTCCCTATGCATAATTCTTTAAATACTGGTTGTTTACTAAAATTGGTAAAATTTGGCCATTCATTTCTACTAGTTCAAATACATTGGATTCACACTTCCCAAATATTTTTTAAGGGTTAGACCATAATAATTCAAACTTCTCATGTTTTCCTAGCTTGGTCCTTTCTTCATCCCATTTTAACACCAAATCATTAATTTCAAAGGAGTTCGGGAGAAGTTTTTCTATCAAACCATTGCTTAACCACTGCTTGGTGATGCCAAAAGCTATTATATGTTTTTTTCCTTTGTTCTTTCAATAAAAGTAGTTCTTCCATTCTGGCCTCCATTGGTTCCATATCCAAGCATTTGCTTGTGTCTAGCAGTTTCATTGTCAATAATTCCAGATGTAAAGGTAGGAAAACCTTCTTATCATAAACCAATGATTATGGGGAGGCTTTTAATGCCGTCTTAACTACAATCATATCCACCCACAGAGCTTGATTCAACATCAAATGCCAACTCCTCTAGTTGTCCCCAATTATTCTTTTGATGATCCTCAAAATTTTTTTATTGGTGGACTCTGCTAGCCCATTTCCCTATGGGTGATAATTGGAGGAAGCTTTCCAGTATATGCCATAATTACTTGCAAAATCAATGACCCTGGAACCTAGGAAGGTGGTGTCATTGTCTAACACTATAGTTGCTGGAATACCAAATATGGTAATCAATTTCTCCAGAAACTTTATAGTTTCTTGATCAATTTGCTTGGTTGCTTTTGCTTCAGACCATTTGGTAAAGTAATAAATTGTAGTTAAAATGAACTTATACCTAATAGATGAATTTGGATTGATAACTCTAATGAAATCAATCCCCCATTGCTAAAAAGGCTCTTCTGCAATTATCGACTATAGAGGAAGTGTTGGATTTTTCCTTTTTCCTACAAACCTTTGGTAATTTTCACATTCTTTTGCTACTTTAAAGGCATCAGCAAACAAAGTGGGTCAATAATATTCAACCCAAAGAATTTTAATAATTTTTTTTCTATCCAAAATAATGCCCTCCAGATAATCCTAAATGAAATTTATTTAGAATCTCATTTGCCCTTTTTTGGATATATGCAAAGGAGGGGAACTCCATCAAAGTTCTTCTAATATAGGTTTCCATCCACCATAACATAATTCATAGAATGAAACCTATATCTCCATTTGAATATTTACTGGTCTAAAAAAATTCAGCCAAGTGAGTAATCAATCACTTTGTTTGTTTCAGTTGTCTATTGACTTTAGTTCTCTAGGCTCATCTATTAGCATATTTGTCTCTGATAATGCAAAATTTACAAGAGGTTCACACAAGGATCTCCCTCTAACTAACTTGGTAGGATAGATCTTTATATATACTCTTGTATCTTAGTAATCTAGCCGACTCTATTTTCACCAAGTTCTCCTTGCATAAGAAAATTCTGGGCATTCGGATGCACAACATCTACTAAAGTCTTGCTTTGTGAAATATAGTGCCTTAGGTACTTTTTGGCTACTATAGTGGATTGTAACAACTCTTTTTGAAAAGTCCCATCGACCTACTTTGATCATCTATGGACATTAATAAAATTATCTTGGCTGAATAGTCCATTTTACTTTTCAAAAATCATGGTCAACATATGGCCAAACTAGTCATCCTCATTGAGAGCAAAATTGCACTTATCTTTTGAAGGTCATATCTTACCAAAACGGAGGAGTGCTTTAGTGAATTTCCTAGCATGAATTATATTTTTAGTACTCTATGTTGGTATAGCCTTTTCATCCATATGATATAAAAATAATATATTTTGCTTGGAAGGACATCGATTTGGATGGAGAGAATTATCGACTTCAGAACTTTAGACTCTACGACTTCCCTATGATGAATGGAAACTAGATGGATATTGTTAAGGATGACCCATTATTTTCTTTTGAATGCTTGCATTTTGCAATAATGGAGTCTTCAACAAAAGTCAATTTGTGAAAATGCATAGTTACGAAAATCGGCAAAAAATCGCGAGTAAATCGTGAGTCATTTGCGAAACGAGTGACTCGGCAACTTATCGCGAGTCCGACGATTTTTTGAAAAAATCGGCAAAATCGGAATCGGCCATTTTTTAAAAAAATCTGCAAAAAAAAATTTAATTTTTTCTTTTTGAAAATAATTTTTTTTTTTAACTTTTTTTTCAAGTTGTGGTCAATTTAGGGTTTTCTATGCAAGCCCATTTTTCAGCTGTTAATGTTTGAACTTCGAAGTATAAAGTTTAAACCCTAAAACCGAAACCCTAGTTTAGGGTTTTGGGTTTTTTTTCTTTTTCTTTTTTTAAGTAAATATTGTTGCCTGATAACTATGTATGCAAGCCCATTTTTCAGTTGTTAATGTTTGAAACTTTGAAATTTAAACCCTAAACCCTAGGCTAGGCCCTAGGCTTTTTTTTTTCCTCCACTTTTAAAGTAAATAAGTAAATATTGTTGCCTGGTAACTATGTATGCAAGCCCATTTTTCATTGTTAAGTGTTTGAATTTGAAACTTTAAACTTTGAACTTGAAGTTTAATCCCTAAACCCTAGTCTAGGGCCTAGGGTTTTGGGTTTTGGGTTTTTTTTCCTCTTTTTAAGTAAATATTGCTGCCTGATAACTATATATGCAAGCCCATTTTTCAGCTGTCAATGTTTCAATTTTAAACCCTAAACCCTAGCCTTTTGGTTTAGGGTTTAGGTTTTTTTTCCTTTTTTTCAAGTGATTGTAACTTTGTTGTTACTTGTTTCCATGTGCAGGCATATAAAAAATGAAACCTTTTTGTCCTTCTTGTTACTTGTAAATTTGTACCTTTACATATTATAACCAATCCAGGATGTGTTTTGTCACTTTCATGTGTACTGAAAGCTTGAGCCTTGTATGATGTCTTGAGTCTCTTGACTTGAATTGTTGCTTTTATTGCAATATTTGATTTGCATAATGTTAATTCATTGTAATATGCGTGAAAAATTAAAAAAAAAAATCGTTTTCTTCAGTTTTTTTTTTCTCGATTTTTTGTCGATTTTTTCCCCAGCCGATTTACTACCCGATTACGATTTTCTCTACTATGTGAAAATGTCAATAGATTGGAGAAGCAAACAACTCTTCAAATACTAGCGTTGCCTCTGACTAGAAGTATTCATTAAAGCAGTCCACTTTGCTAAGCAGAGGACGACCCCATTGCATAATCTCCATGGACCTAAGCCTACGGTGATGAAAGGTAAGTCTGAATGTGCTCTCAAGAAGAAGAGATTGGACCACAAAATCAGCCTAGTCAATGTACTAAGGTGTATATATATATCCCTTTACAATGAATTATATGTCATACCAAGATATCCTGAAAATGTATATGGAAACTGTTGTCACATTTTGCACGGGGTGCAATGTTTTCAATTTTTGTAAGAGAGCTACTCTTCCCTTTCCCTCTTCCTCTCTTTCCCCTTCCTCTTCTCCCCCTTTCTATCTCTTCTCTACATTCTCATTCTTCCCTCTTTCTCTTGAGCCCCTCAATCAAATCTAAAAAATGACAGTAGTTGCCCTGAAAAATGGCTGAGTGTCGACGCAATCCGACTTCGCAGCGAAGTCAGAGTGCGCCCTCCAGTTGGAGCGCAGCAAGAGTGCAAAGTGCGCAGCGCGATAGAATCAACCAGAAGAACAAGTGTTCAGGGCGCAACCCGACTTCGCAGCGAAGTCGGAGTGCACCCTGCTTTCTGGGCGCACTTGGTAGCAGGCTGGTAGGAAAAATGACTAAGTGCTGGGGCGCAACCCCACTTCGCAGCGAAGTCGGAGTGCGCCCCCTTTCCAGGGCGAAGTCCGTACAGCGGTAGAAATCAGCCTTCACCTGTGCGCAGCCCGACTTCGCAGCGAAGTCGGAGTGCGCCCTTCGACAGTGCGTGAGGGGAATAAACTCAGAAAAGTACCCAAGGCATGAAGGCCTTCCTGACTGCGCTGTTTTTCACCTGTGCAACCCGACGGCGCTCTAATCCTAGGAGAAGTTGGATAAACTGCCTTTCAAGGCAGACACGTGTCAAGCAGCATCATCCGACAAGTGTCCAACTTTGGGATCCGAGCCGAGACGTGTCGAGCACAAGGGCAAGCATGGGATGCACTACTTATGCCAGCTACCGCCTTTAAAGCTGATTGGAGGTTCTAATCGCTCGACTACCCGCATTCCTGCCGATGAGAAGTTCTACCTAACGTGTCGCCACGTATCCGTACGACCTTCAGGAAGACCATGCTCGCGAGTACGATCCCGACCTCGACAGAGGTCGACATCGTCAGCTTCACGGCTCGCTTTTGTCAGCTAATGTTTGACTGGGACTTTGTGCCCATAAATGTAATCGGGGGGTTCTCAGGCTATAAATAGCCACCACGTTTTCATTGTAAAGGGGTGGAAGGGGAATGTCTGTTAGGGAACCATTGTAGCTGTGCTTCTGCCTTTTAATATAATACATACACTTGGTGCTGTTCTACTGTTTTTATTTTGTATGCTGCCTCTCCTTGAAATTTCTGCCTTACGTATTCCTGTATCATTGCTTGTTGATTCACTTCAGCATTTGGTGGTCAGGTATTCCTGAGGTGTATAAATCAAAGGATACATAGGGTAAACGTTAGTGGCAGTTTTCTGGTTATGTTTTGTGTTATAGTGTTGTTAGTAGTGGTGATTGATGCGTTGCCGTACTGTTAGTTCCTTGGAGGGAATGTCTGTTAGGGAACTGTTGTCACATTTTGCACGGGGTGCAATGTTTTCAATTTTTTGTAAGAGAGCTGCTCTTCCTTCTCCCCCTTTCTCTCTCTTCCCTACATTCTCATTCTTCTCAAAATTGACAGCACTTGCCCTGAAAAATGGCTAAGTGTCAGGGGTATGCTGAGGTGTTCGGGTTTTTTGCGGGCCATAAACAGGGGCGATCAAATGGACAAAATGAGCCCTAGATATTTTATTATTGCAGATCTTCTCGCAAGCTTTCCAACGATATATTATAATAGGCGATCGGATCGGCCGGATCAAAAGTTATGGCCCCGGGAAGCTGAACCAGGAAACCCGCTTTTTGTGTGAAGTGCGCACTTCGCCCAGTTTTGGTGCGAAGTGCGCACTTCGCCCAGTTTTGGTGCGAAGTCCGACTTCGCCCAGTTTTGGTGCGAAGTCCGACTTCGCCCCTCTTTCTGGGCGCACCTTGTAACTGGCAGGCTGGCAGGCTGACAAAGAAGAATGATAACTGCCGGAGCAGGTCCGTACAACGGCAGACACCAGTGTTCACTCGTGCGCAGCCCGAATTTTCAGCGAGGCCGGAATGCGCCCTTGACAGGTGTACGGTAGAGGAACAAACCCGGAATTTGACCAAGGCGTGAAGGCCTTCCCAACCGCATCGTTTCTGCCCACGCATCCCAAGGAGCTCCGATCCCAAGCGAAGATAGATAGATTGCCCTTCAAGGCAGACATGTGTCACACAGCATAACCCATCATACGACAAGTGTCCAGCTTCGGGATTTGAACCAAAACTGCCGACCAAAAGGGATAAGTATGGGCTGCACCGCCTGTGTCAGCTGCCTCATTTAAGACTGATGAGAGTTTCCACCTGCCTCAGCTACCCGCATTCCTGTCAATTTAAAGTTCTTCCCAACGTGCCGCCACGTGGCTGTTCAACCTTCAGGGAGACCATGCCGAGAGTACGATCCAGCCTCGACAGATGTCGGCATCGAGCGGTTCCGCTGGTCGCTTTTGTCGCCTAATGTTTGATCGGGACCTTGTGCCCATTAATGTAACGGGGGAACTTTGGGCTATAAATAGCCACCACGTTTTCATTGTAAGTGGTGGAAGGGGAATGTTTGTTAGGGAACTACGTGCTTCATCGTAACCGTGCTTCGCTTATGAATACAATCAGTATGCCCGGTTCGCTTCTACTGTCTTTATTCTTTTATTCTGTCTTTCATTATATGCCTTAGGCCCACCCGTGTCGCTGCTCGTTAATTCACTTTGGCATTTGGCGATCGGGTTCCTCTAGCATTGCTTGCTTAAAGCACCTTCCGTACTTCATTATTTAAAGCATTCATTATAAATTTGGTAGCAGTTCCATCGGTTATGTGTGACGTTGTCGGCCCGTATCTGGTGATTGATGCGATCCCCTGTCGTTAGTTCCTTGTAGGGAATGTTTGCTAGGGAGCCATTGAAGCTGTGCGGTTAAACTCTCTACCTAACACATATACCTGGCTTTGACATCTCTAGGTTTACTTTCTACCCCTGTCAGTGTACGTATCTGGTGATTGATACGATCCCCTGCTGTTAGTTCCTTGTAGGGAATGTTTGCTAGGGAGCTATTGAAGCTGTGCATACGCTGCTGGTGTATCGGAAGTACGCCTAGGTTTTGCAGTTCCTTGTCATGCTTTGTGTTTGTATGCAGTAAGTAGCGGTGATTGGTGTGTTCCCGTACTGTTAGTTCCCCCCACCCGGCTCCACTCTCATTTGTATATTCTTTCCGTTCCTTTATCTCTTTCCTGCACTCTCATCTTACTAACCCCCGAAAGGAGCCGGCCTTCTCCGGAGATTGGCTCGGAAGGCATCTCTTCCTTCCGGCCTTTCAATGTTGGTTCGCGGGTCCAGGGCGCAATAACGACAAAATCCTTTCCTCGTGGCGGATTCGTGACCAACAGGAACCATTGTAGCCGTGCTTCTGGCTCTTAATACAAAACATATACCTGAATCTGTTCTACTGATTAGTGACAGTATCCATAGTGGTGTGTTATGGTTATATTGGTGTTAGTAGTGGTGATTGATGCGTTGCCGTACTGTTAGTTCCCCCCACCCAACTCCAATCTAATTTGGAATCCCTTTCTGCATTTTTCTCTCTTTCCTTGCACTCTTATCTTGAACCTCAAAACCCCACAGGAAGCCGGCCTTCTCCGGAGATTGACACGGAAGGCATTCCTTCCTTCCGGCCTTTCAATGTTGGTTTGCGGGTCTAGGGCACAATAACAACAAAATCCTTTCCTCATGGCGGATTCGTAACCAACAGAAACACAAACATTTAAAGACACTAAGAGAAACACATTCCTCACTACTAATCTAGTTCATACAAAGATTATTTATAACCAACAATCTGAAAATGTCACAAACATGTTGGCATAAATAAAGACCGACCATAGTCAAACATGTATTATCAATTATCAGGCAATCAATCTTCTTAATGATCAAGAGTAGAAAATTCTTAAAATGAGAATAAGCTTCTGAACATAAGGAAACCCATCTCTGATGCTAAATAATTTTCAATAACTTCTGATGAAGAAAAGTTTATCTTTTCTTGTTATTGCACAAGCTCATGTTCTTTTAAAATCTGCAAATAAGACTTACACAATGCATAAGGATTTAGGACAGAAGTATGCTGTATCCAAGTATTGTCTCATAAGCAGTTAATATTTGGATAATCTACAAAAACTAGATAGTCTAAGAACTTCAAACTCTGGTATGGAGTAGAAATATCCAAATCTAGAAACTTTCAAGGCTAGTATAACTTTCATAAGTACAATTGCAAGAATTATAAAGACTGACAAAATAGGCATCCCAAACCTCCACAAGTCAGGTTAAGAATTTGAGTAGATGAATAAGTTTGAAAGAATACCTAGATTTATGTATAGTATTCCTATGTAATATCAAGAAACCAACATTCACATCAAGTATTTGTTGATTTCATGTATTCAAGATCTCGTTTATATCATAAAAATGTTTACATGTTGACTAAGTCCACTCAGCCCACATATGCTTTCAAACAAGTGTTCCCTGGCATTGTGCACCATGGCAATCTTTGAAAGGGAAGTTGTTTGGAACAACTACTGCTTCTGTACTAAATATGAATGGCATAGAGTGAGCAGGACCCAGGAATCTTAACTCTATAAAGAAAGCTCCATAACCAACCTGTTTCGGCAGGAAGTTGAATGTAAGTTTCTTTCAACTGACAGCTTAATTATGTCCTTAATACATATAAATATTTTCAGCAAAGCAAGAGTTTACTAGAAAACAACATACTGAACTAAAATAATTGACTCTAAAAGATTTCAGGAAAAGCTCAAAATATAAAAATAGTTGATCATAGCAGGTAGTGAAACCAACCTGAGGAACATGGATAGTTGCAAAATAATCTATTGTTCCATTTGTTACCGTTTCTGATGGGTGAAGTCTCTTTGGATGAAAGAAAATTGGCTGAAAACATCCTCCTTCTAAAACAAATGTTTGGCTTCACAAGAAAAACCAACATCAATCAATACAAAAAAAAAATATGAGCATTGATTTTACACGTACAAGTATGTTTTGAAAAACATCGTTGAACAACTTTATATTTTATATAAAGACATAACAGTAACAAGATTATGAGTCCAAGACACTATGAAGCAATGGTAAACGGGATGCAATTATATGTGCACAACCCAAGTTCAAATCCCTGCTTTGTGATTGACATTCTTGCAACAAGGTGGTCCATGTTAACACTGTTTCCTGTTAATAATTGGTTCGTTAAAATATCATGATATGGTCATGATGTAAGACAAATAGAGTCAATCTTGACACCATACAAGTGTTTCTTTTTAAAAAGGACACCTATTAGTTTATGCTGACACTAAAGTGAAAGAGTGAACTGTACGTCAATAGTTAGGAACTCATTAGAATGGATAATCAATGTTGGTTCATCAGAGTCGGTAGACATGATATTTTATAGGAAGTGAATTGGAAATACAAGTTCATGCGGTTTTTAAGTGTAGCTTTCAATCATTCTCCTCTCAAGGTCACTCCTAGGAGGATTACTTCTATTATTAGCTAGGCCTTGTAGGCACTAGTTCAGATGTGGCACCACCTTGGAGTTAATGGAGTGTGTATGGAGTCAAGTACACACAAAGAATTTTGTCATGTAATAATTTTGTCATTTTGAGTTGTTTTGTTACACATATGTAAAGTGTTTGACAAAATGTTGTACTTGTAATTAATAAAATTCATAAATTGTAAATGTAAGATTAATGAACTTGAATATAATTCAAGAAGTTATGAGGTGTTGGGGTAGTCAGTTGGAGGGAGTTGAGAATTTAACTACCTCCTCCTTCATAGGAAGTTGTATTACTATTAATAGAACCTCCCTCATTCAAATGAAATGAACTTTGAGTGTAATCAGACATGTATTCATGAGTACAAGTATAGATAATAAGGATACTTCAATTCAGCCATTGTTGTGCAGACTTATACTAATGTTGTGCATGTGCCTCTGAATTGTTATGTGCCTCTGAATTGTTCTTCTTATACAATGCTGTACATGGTCGTCTGAATTGTTTCCACCGTTGAATGCTTGTTGTAGATAGTTGTGCAAGGCTGTCTTACTCTATGCCAGACCGTCTGACTCTTGTGCAAGGCCATCTAACATATACTATGTTTGCAGCGTCGTCTAGGGTCGTCTAGGCTTACTTTCTGTTGTATTGTCTTTATGCAGGGCCATCTAAGGGTGCTTTTCCAAGCTACTTGCTGCTGTTTTTCCATTTCCAGACCCGCATGTTGATTCTGAAAGCTGGAGATGCTGTATGATGCTGACTTTTCCTGTTATCCTTCATTCTTTGTTCCTTCAATTGCGGAATACCACTGCTGTGCTACATTTGGCAACGTTGTTGTTTGAAGTTCAAACCAGTGACTGCATGTACATTGAAGATAGGAGAGTGTAGGAGCCTGTTTTGACCAGCCTCAGAAAACGTAGTGTACAGAGGAGAAATAAGTGCAAAATGTGCACACATGTAAATGAAATGTAAATACACATGAAATGTAAATGAAAAAGAAATGCAATTTTGTAGTTTGACGTCAAGGGTGATGATGTCATCATTTGATAAATTGAAATTGTAATGTACAGCTAATGTATGTAGTTAAGCATATGCGAATGGAGGGTAATTAGTGGTGAGGTGTCCGAGTGGCAGTTGTTGTTAACTGCCAGCCCTCAAGGTTAAATAGCAATCCTCATTCAATTGTTTGTACATCATACACCAGAGAGAGCGAAGACAGGGTACCAACTATCAGAGAGCATCTAGAGTCTGTATTTGTATATCCATTGTAGCATTGTACACTGCCAGGGCAGACGGTCTGTAATGTCAATGCCGTACAGGCAAGAGTAATACAATGAAGATTCATCCTTCATCTGTGTATTGCATGTGATCTGTGTGATGCTATTGCTACAGGTAGGTTGGTAGATTGTGGTTGTTCCAAGTTTTATGTGCAGGTGAAGTAGAGTTGCAACTAGGATTGTTGTACAAGGAATTGCAATCCAAAAGTGTCGTACGAGAATTGCCATACAAGGGGAGAATCATGAGTGTCGTTCAAGTGGATTGCAAAATTGCTGCATAAGTGAGTGAAGTGTCATACAAGTCACTTGCCAAGTTTTTGTACAATTTAGTGTTGTGCAACTTGCCATACAAGTGGTGATCAAGTTGTTGTACAACTAGAGATGCTATGCAAATTTGGATTAGTATTGACTACAGTCTTGTTTGGTCTCTAAATCTGTCATTGACTACAGTATTGACTACAGTAGTCAGTATTGACTACAGTCTTGTTTGGTCTCTAAATTGATCACAAATTTGTAAGAATTGGTAGCATAAACCCTTAAATTCGTGATCTACAGACTTATTAAACCTCTCTAGCAATCCTATCCTACCATTGCATCACACAAATCACCAAAAACCACTCCAAAATTGGCCCCGCAACCATCTCGGCCCCGTTTCAGAACAAAATCACCACTCCCTACGGTAACTGGCGTTTTTGACTCTCTAGAATCCACAAAACAAAAACGTCACTAGAGTTTTTGTACCTGAACTATCGCTTTTGTACAGTTACATCTCCAGCCAAAGGAGGCAAGCATACTCACTTTTTTTCATAAATAGGGGGTCTGATCAGCTGATAAGATAGAAATTCACCTTTCCCAGCACTCAGACAGACACCCCAAAACGGAAAATCTAATTATTTTTATTTAATCTTGCAGGAACAAAAACGCTAGTGGCGTTTTTGTACAGAAACCGGTAGAGGTAATCCGACCATTTGGCACCTCTCTAAACTCTGCTTTTCAGCATTGTCTGCATTCTGCTCCCTATCTGTTACTGTTTTGGGTCTGAAAATCACATTTCATTTGGCAAATCAAGGAATTCTAATCTAGCTTTAATCTCTTTTACAAAACGCATCTATATTGTCCAAAATTAAAGAATCTTAGATCACAATTAGGTTTCTTCTCATTCAAGTACTTAGGCAAGAAATTGAAAAGCATATAGGTTGCATCTTAGGCTAGCTTGTCTTCTTGCATTCACTCCTTGTTTGCCTTGGAAAGAAATACCTCCTTAGTTAGCTCACCATCAAAATGGAAAAGCATTTAGGTTAGCTCTTGTTTTCTTGCATTTGTGTGATATAAGCCTTAGCATGCATTATTAGTGATCTTCACCTTAAGTTTAAATAACCTTCTAAGGCTCGAAAAAAAGTCAAATTAGCAATCCAAACCTTAGGTGTTTGTTGAATAAAACTTATAAAAACACTGCTACACAAGCATAACATCAACATTGACACCTTGAAAAACTGCACTGAGTAGAGCCTATTTGTGTAGAAGATATTCATATCTTTGAGGTCTCCTTTGGAAAGAGGCTCTCAGGCAAGGAAGCAAGGGTTCCAGCGAGTCTCCCTCGTGTATAAGCTTGACGTGGTTAGGTTAAAAATTCTGAATCTATAATGCGCAAAACAGAGAATGCATGTTGAAACACAACAATTGTGAGAAAGGAGTGAACAATTGAATGTTCACATAGACGATTTGCAAAGACGACGTGTGCATGAATTGATGTGACTACGATAGGATATACAAGCAACTGGCAACTGGAGTTTTTGGGAGAAGGGACAAGTCCAGAAGAAATTGTAGGAGGGGCATGGCAGATGAGCAGGTGTTGGGAGTTATTGATGACCATGCAACAAAAATTGATTTTTTGGAAGAGAACTATCGGAACAACTAGTTTGGCAAATGGAACCATAGCAGAACAAAGAGTGGAAAAAGTTGAATGGTAGGATGTGCACAAAGTAACATAGTAGACATTACCAAATGAAGTACCAATTGTTGGCAACTCCAGGAATGAAGCAAGAAGTAGTGTGTCCTTGAGGAGTTCAAGCAATGAGAAGGAAGACTGGACCAATGCCAACTCAAGCTCAGAATTTGAGAGAAGAAATAGGCAAGGAACATTGAGAAGGAGGCAACGTGTTGGCCAACAACCAGGTAATGTCAATCCATTGCCAAACACTGTTTTATAGGATGAACCTCAAAGAGAAGCTAAAATCACTTTAGAGGACAATGAGGTTGTAGCGAAGGAAAAATAGAACAGCTAGACTTAGACAAACAACAAAATGCCTAAGTGTTGGTTGAGGTCATCTGCCGAACAATTTGAACGATTCCTTGGGAAGTTTGAATGGTTCGTTAGGTGCATATGACAACCCAAGGTACACTTCCAAAAGAGGTTGCTCACATAGTCTAGGTGGGTCGTTAGGTCCCCCAGGCTGTCTGGGACAGCCCAACCAAAGGGGGAGGTTGTCTAGCCTCTTTCTTGGACATCTGGGGGGAGCAATCTGCCCTAGTGTCCCACAGGTTGTCTAGCCAGTAGGGTGGACCATCTGGGCCACCCCTGGCCATTCAATAGTGATAACAAGCCCTTGGATAGCCCTTAGTGTAGAAATGAAATTTAACATGCTTACACACAATTCCATTTCTACTTACATAATTCTACAGATCTGCAGTCATTGTAGTACAATATACAGGAAATAGCAACAGCAATGGCAATAACAGCAATAGAAGCAGCAATGGCAATAGCAGCAACAATGGTAGATAACAGTAAATACAAGCAGTTTTATATTAACAATGGCATTTACAATATAGCATTACAATTTGCAGTCTGCAAACCCTATGCAGAATATTCTCCATGGCTGAATACAAGACGTGACTGCATTACGCACATATGCATCAACTCTCACACGTACCAATGTTGTTCCATTAATCCATCAACCTGCATGACTCTCCTCAATGCCCTGGATGAATGAATGAATGAACAACCACCGAACAACTTGAATGAATGAGGGGAGGGCTTATTTATACACCAAAAAGTAGTTATGCCCTCCAACTACCTCATAACTTCCCCAAATTACATTTCATATGCATTTGATCTTGCATTTACATGACATTTCCCACTAGAGGACAAACTAGTTTATGACTTATGATTTAGCCAACTTACATGACTTATTATTACGTACAATATTAAATTGCACTTTATAACATTATTAAATATATGTACGCATATTTCGTCAAACACTTTGCATACAATTACAAAATAACACAAAATACACAAACCTGATTCACCAAATACAAACATATCATTTTGCCTGTCTACACTTAGGCCGTTAGGACCAAGGGGAGGGTCGTTTGGGCTTTCTCAAGGCCATCTAGGGAGACTGTTTGATCTTCAAACTGCCCCTAGGCCGTTAGATGTATCAACTGGACCTGTTGTCACATTTTGCACGGGGTGCAATGTCTTCAATATTGTTTTGTAACAGTGCCGCTCTTCTTTTCCTCCTTCCGTTTTTCTCCCTTCTCTCCCTTTCCTTTTCTTTCCCATTCTCTTTCTCTCCCCCCTTTTTCCTTGGAGTTCCCCAGTTGATTTTCCAGCTTTCCAGCAGGTCTATCTGAAATTGGCTAAGTTTTGGTGCGAAGTTCGCACTTCGCCCAGTTTTGGTGCGAAGTCCGACTCCGCCCCACTTTCTGGGCGCACCTTGCACTGGCAGGTCAATGCAGAAAAAGGGTAAAATGCCGGAGCAGGTCCATATGGCGGCAGACACCAGTGTTCGCCTGTGCGCAGTTCGACTTCTCAACAGAGCCGGAATGCGCCCTTGACAGGTGTACAGTAGGGGAACAAACCCGGAATTTGACCAAGGCTTGAAGGCCTTCCCCGACTGCACTGATTTCTGCACGCATCCCAAGGAGCCCCGATCCCAAGCAAAGATGGATAGATTGCCCTCTAAGGCGTGCATGTGTCACACAAAGATAACCCATCATCGGACAAGTGTCCAGCCTTCGGGATTTGAACCAAGACCGCCGACCAAAAGGGATAAGCATGGGCTGCCCGCACCGCCCGCGTTAATAGCCTCATTCAAAGCCGATCCGAGGTTTCACCCGCTCCAGCCTACTAGCAAGCCCCGCCGACTTGAAGAATTACCCAAAGACTCCGCCACGTAGCCGTCCAGCCTTCCAGGAAGACCATGCCGCGGGTACAGCCTACCCGACAAAAGGTCAGCATTTGCGCCTCTTTCGCCGCTTCGTCACCTCATGTTTGATCGGGACTCGTGCCCATTAATGTAACGGGTGGGACTCGGGCTATAAAAGCCCATCCGAAATTCATTGTAAAGGGTGGAAGGGGAATGTTTGTTAGGGAACTACCGTGCTTATCGTAACCGTGCTTCCGCTTATGAATACAATCTGTATGCCCGGTTCTCGTTTCTACTCGTCTTTATTCTTTTATGCCGTCTTTCATTATATGCCTTAGGCCCACCCGTGTCGCCGCTCGTTAATTCACTTTGGCATTTGGCGATCATGTTCCTCTAGCATTGCTTGCTTAAAGCACCTTCCGTACTTCATTATTTAAAGCATTCATTATAAATTTGGTAGCAGCTCCATCGCTTGTGTGTGACGTTGCTGGCCCGTATCCGGTGATTGATGCGATCCCCTCGCCGTTAGTTCCTTGTAGGGAATGTTTGCTAGGGAGCCATTGAAGCCGTGCGGTTAAACTCTCTACCTAACACATATACCGGCTCGACATCTCTAGGTTTACTTTCTACCCCCGTCGCTGTACGTATCCGGTGATTGATACGATCCCCCGCCGTTAGTTCCTTGTAGGGAATGTTTGCTAGGGAGCTATTGAAGCCGTGCATACGCCGCCGGTGTATCGGAAGTACGCCTAGGTTTTGCGCTTCCTTGTCATGCTCTCGTGTTTGTATGCGTAAGTAGCGGTGATTGGTGTGTTCCCGCATCGTTAGTTCCCCCCCACCAACCTTTGGACATATTTGTATCTCTTTCCGTACATTTGTCTCTTTCCGTTCCTTTATTTCTTTCCCCGCTCCCTTTAGCTTAAATCAAGCCCCCTAAAAGGAGCCGGCCTTCTCCGGAGATTGGCTCGAAGGCATCTCTTCCTTCCGGCCTTTCATGCTGGTGGGCGAATCTGGGCGCATTAACCAAAAATCCTTTCCTCATGGCAGATTCGTAACCAACGTCTCCGCACGCCCGGTGGGACGCTTGTCCCACGATTTAAAGAAAGAGTACCCATCTAGTTTCCACCTAGCGCAACAGTTCTTCTGACCCGCTCGGCGGAACACGGGTCCTACATCTGACGAGAGATTTTCTGATCGCCTCCACCCGGCGCCGATAGCTTCTCGAGCTCTTGGTGAGACAAGGAAGTTTCTCACCCCCGACGTAATCGAAGCACCGGTGTTCGCTTCATTGCTGTTCCAAATCCGAACACCCGGCGACTCGCACGAACAAATCCTCTCGAGTCTAGAAGACCGGTCCGGTCACCTTCATGCACACGAGAAGGTGGCGAACAAGAAATCCGAGAAGCTCCGCCCCGAGTTCTACGAACTAGACATCCACGCCGAGGCGAGATACCCAGTCCGGCCGATCCGCGAGCTCGCTTCGACGAAGCCGAGGCCGAGATCCAAGAAGAGGCCGAAGCCGAGGCTCGGAAGAGCCGAGTACGAAGTAGAAGAGGCCGAGGAAGAGGAAAATCCCGCATCCTCGGAAAGTACCGATACCGAGTACACAACCGACGGCGGAGAAGAAGAAGAAATGGCCGATCAACACCCGAATGACGATGATCTCTTCCCGGCGGTGGACTCCTACAGGGCCTTTGGCCCCGATCGGTCGCCAAGCCGTGCCCCCCGCCGCTTTAAAGTCTATTCCCACATACGACGGCTACGGTAAGACGGCGTACGAGCACATCCAGGACATCCTTGCCCTGGCCGCACCGCATACCATCACCGATGAAAGTGTGAAGACCCGTCACCCGGCCCTTTCCCCGAGGGGAAAGCTTCTCTACCGGTGGAGATCGCCGCGTAGGGATCCATCACCGGGTGGCCCCGCCTTGCCAGGAGGCTCGTAAAAGGATGCAACGAGTCCGCTGATCCTACCTCTCTACCGCATCGGCTCCAAGCAATCCGCAGGCATCCTCAAGAGGAGGTGTCCGATTTTAACATTAGGTTTGCGAGATCCCGGAAACGGGTACCTCGCGAACTTCGGCCTTCAACCGGCATGGCCGCTCACTACTATCTCGAGGTCTTTCAACTCGTACATATGCCTCGCCGCTGAAGATCGCCCGAATTGACGAGTTCCCCGCACTGTACGAAGCTGCCCAGCAAGCTGAAGCTGACATTATCTCCATCGGCAGGCTTCCGTCCAGAGTGCAGGAGCCGATTCATCCCGACTTTCCAAGATCGCAGTATCCTTCTGCTTCTGGTGGTGTGCCGTCTACTTCAGGGCAGCAGCCCCAGCCGCAGTGGAATCCGGCGCCGGTCGTAACTCAATACGGCCCGCCTCAGTTGCATTACCCTCATCCGCCTCCTCCCGCTCCGCATTTTCCAGCGCTTCCCGCTCCCCCGCAGTATGCGTCTTATTCTAACCCTCCTCCATTGGCCGCTTTGCCTCCACCGGCACAGCTGCCGCCTCCCGACAAGCAAGCATCCAGAACACGATTCTACAAGAAGTGCGGGCTTTGGCCTCCGGATATCATGCCATGTCCAATGACATGACTGCTATGAAAAAGAAGCAGGCCCAAATGGACTTTGCTCCTAGAAGGCCGTATGCGCCACCGGCACCGACAAAAGATAAAGCCCCGTAAAACCAACCGCAGAGGCGTCCGCCTCCGAGAAATGCTCGCTATAGATGACCCACCCGGTCCTCCCCGACCGAGTCAACCGGTGCACTACGTGCAATGACCCACATTCGGAGGAAGACTGCACTTTGCACCAAGGACTACATCCGCACCTTGGCCGGCAAAGCACTATAGAAGATGATGAGCCGTACATGATCTTGGACGGCGAGGCCAATTTTGCCCTGCCATAAGAGAACCCAGTGACGCCCGCCAAGGAAGAAAAGAAAGCCGCGGACGCGGCTAAACCTTTGCAGGTATATGCGAGAAGAGAAAGACCGCAGCCCAATGGGCTGCCACCGTACAAGCGGCTGTGGCCTTACACAGCCCAGGAGAAGGCATCCAAAGATAAAGCTCCCGCTAAACCTTCTCTAGCAAAGACCGCTGCTGTTCCAGCTAAGCCTCCAAAGAAAGGCCCCAACTCCCGCTAAGCTTCCTGTACTTCAGCCCCCACCGAAACCAAAGAACAAGCCCAGGAGAAGTCAAGTACCCGTCTCTCGACCAAGAGACAGCGAGTTGAGGCCACCCAACAAGCATCGGACCAAGTATGAACCGGCTAAACCAAGCAGAAGGAGCTAGTACCTCGGGCTACAAGATTGTAGACGAGTTAAAGAAGACTCCCGCCGTAATCGCATGTACGATGCCCTTCTCGCTTCCGTGCCGTAGATCTCGCCGCAAGAATCACCGAAAAACATGAAGAACGGCAAGCGATGCACTCGCTGTCCCGGTTCAACCTTTGACAGCCTCCGCCACCGGGAAGAACAGACCGCCACCCTTTTATCTCGTCTTTGCGGATGCAAGGGCACATAGTTCACAACCGCATGGTGGATTCTCGGTGCTTCCTCGACCGTGATGCCGAAGGCCGTCTCGCGATGAGATCGGGATGGAATACACACGGAGCAGCCAAGGTGTGCCGCAATTAGACGGCACCCCCGTCAAGACAGCTTGGTGTCATAAAGGACATCCCTATCCGGCCGCACAAAGCTCTCGACATTGTGGTCATCCAAGAGGTCGTGATTGTTGACCCGGAGCCTTACTTCGGCATGTGTCTCTCTCGGGAGTTCACCGCGGGTTGGGCGGGTACTGTCTCTAGACTACTCGCACATGGAAGTGCCCTTCAAAGGAAGGAGACCGAAAATTTTCAATGAGAAGCCTTCCCCTTTTCTAGTAGACAAGATACCCGGCGGAGAGATGGACTGCATGGTCCAATTGTCAGAAGAAGAACTGGTGACAGTAGAACTGACCGAGCAAGCTCTCGAAGTGCTACAGCTAGAAGACGAGTTCTCGTTGCGGGATTTTAATGCCGTAATCGGGACAGAGCAGGGCTGTTATTCCATTAAGCAGCCCGAGGAGCTTGACGTGTCCGTTGCGAAGGAAGTAGGACCTGCACCCGAAGAGCTGTGGAAGCTTTTCTTTGACGGCGCCCGTTGCAAGAATGGCGCCGGTGCAGGGGTCCTCCTGGTTTCTCCAACCGGAGTCCATAGGGACTATGCCTACAGGCCGGCCTCGGAGCCGTACTAACAACTCGGCGGAATACGAAGCCCCGTGCTTGGGTCTCGCGAAAGGCGGAAAGGCTCGGAATCAAGCATCTCCAAATTTTCGGAGATTCATAGTTAGTGTGTCATCAAGTTACGAATAAATGCGCGTCTAAGCATCACTATCTTAGAGCGTACCGCAATCGGGTCTGGGACCTGATGGAATCGTTTGACTCATTGAACGTTAAGGCAATATCGCGTGAGAGAAACAAGCACGCGGATATTCTGGCGTCTGTTGGAGCCAGTGCACGTTCCGGCCGAAGACGTCGTCCGTAAACCGAAGCCGGTCCGCACCATTTACAGTGCCTTCCGTGCTCGATAGGGATACCTTCCGGCGTGTATTCAGCCGTGACGAGGAGATCGTCACATTCCCCGGTTAACGAAGTGTGTGTAATCGAAGGTAGAGACCCCGATGACGAGCAATATGAGGGGTTGATACAACTTACGGAATAATCACGTCCCAAAAGGACTCGATTACATTAGAAAGTCTCTTTGATCGAAATGACAGAGCAATATCCCACAGATCAAAGTAGACCCG
Organism: Wollemia nobilis; assembly: GCA_028583015.1. Taxonomy (NCBI): domain Eukaryota; kingdom Viridiplantae; phylum Streptophyta; class Pinopsida; order Araucariales; family Araucariaceae; genus Wollemia; species Wollemia nobilis. Next base: position 3,018,519 of record JAQPPZ010006183.1, on the reverse strand, counting down.
AGGCAAGATGCCGACCCGGAGCTCGAACCCGGTAAAACCATCAAGGTCGGAACAGATCGCACGTCGGAGGAGCCGGTGCAGATTAGATCACCGTGCCAGGAGTTCCCCCGACATCGTGGCCTCGGTGCTACGAAGATTTGAGGGGGTATGACAGATCCGTCATCCAAAGATACCATCGAGCTAGAGGATGGCGCCAAGCCGTTCCGACAAAAGCAAAGGGCCGTAAATCCAAAGGTTGAGGCCATGATGAAGACCGAGCTCTTGAAGATGCCGGAGGCCAAGATCATCTACCCCATCAAACATTCATCCCGGGTCGCGAATCCGGTGCCCGTGAGGAAAAAGAATGGCGACATACGTCTCTGTGTCGACTTCAGAAACCTAAATCAGGCTTCCCTCCGGGACCACTATCCGCTTCCCCAAATCGACCAAATTTTGCATATCGTTGCCGGAGCCCGCAGATTTTCACTTTTAGATGGATTTTCCGGCTACAACCAGTATTTGGGTCAAAGACGAAGACCAAGGATAAGACGGCGTTTACCACGAAGTGGGGGACGTTCGCCTATCGCCGCATGCCGTTTGGCTTATCCAATGCCGGTGCCACGTTCCAAAGGGCCATGGACCCGGCCTTCCGAGAGCCGCTCAACAAGATTATTGTCATCTATCTTGATGACATGACCGTTTTCTCTCACCGACGAGAAGATCATGTTTCGCACCTGCGGCATATATTTGAAAGTTGTCGAGAATTCGGCATCTCTATAAACCCGAAGAAGTCCGTCTTCGCGGTAAAGGAAGGAAAGTCGCCGGGACATGTCATCTCCGAGGAAGGCCTCGCCATTGACCCCCGACAGAGCAGAAGCCCTCGTTCGCTTGCCAGCCCCCACTGATAAAAAAGGTCTGCAGTCCTTCTTCGGTCAGATTAACTTCGTGCGGAAGTTCATTCCGGACTTCGCACAGGTGATCAAGCCTATGGCCGAACTGTTGAAGAAAGATACACCTTACGAATGGATTGATGAGAGAGAGCAAGCTTTCGAGGAAATCAAGGCTCGAATTGCGCAAGCTCCGGTGTTGACAAACCCGGACTACTCCAAGGACTTCATCCCGTATGCAAGTGGGAGAACCCGAAAGTTACGCCGCAGTCCCGACTCATAAGGGAGACGACGGTGAGGAGCGCCCCATTGCGTTCCTAAGCCAAGTGATTCTGCCACACGAAGAGAAGTACAATTTTATAGAGCGGCAGGTCCATGCGGTCATGAAGTCCCTTCGAAAGCTCGTGCACTTTGTCTCCCGCAGTAAGACCACCGTCTTTGTGATTCACCCCGATGTTCGCAGCTTCATCTTGCAAGGGGAACCGGGTCACAAGAGAGCGGGATGGATTGCCAAGATCCAGGAGTTTGACATCGAAGTACGGCCCACCAAGCTTATCGTAGGCCGAGCCTTGTGTCGTGAATTGGCCCGAAGCGCTGTAGCCGGCATCTCCGCCTGTAAGTGGGAGGACACAACGACACGCGTCTACCTAGCCAACTCCTTATCTGAGGGGAGTGATTGGACAGATGAACTGGTGAGATACTTCTGCACCGGAAGATGTCCTGATCACCTGAACGCCTCACAACGAAGGAGATTTCGGTTAGGTGCATTAAGGTACACTCTTCGCCCCGAGGGGCTTTACTTCAAAAACATTGACGGCATCCTGTTGCGGTGCGTCAAAAAATCCGACCAGCCTAGGATCCTCGGAGATTTTCATTCCGGGATGCCTGGGGGTCACCATTCTTCAAGGCCAACGGCCTTAAAAATAATAAGGGCTGGATACTATTGGCCCACTCGCTCGCAGACGCGTATGCGGTCTCGCGCCAAGTGTGATCAATGCCGAGGTATGCCGGCCGAAACGTAAAAGCACCCCCGCCCCTTCAACCGATTCAAGCCGAAGCTCCGTTCCAAAGAATGGGGTCCGGACTTCATTGGGGTGATTTCTCCTAACTCCTCCGCCGGCCACAAGTTTATTCTCACAACCATCGACTATTTCACACGGTGGACGGAGGCGATCCCGACCAAGAACGCCGACCAAGAAACGGTCATCGTGTTCATTGAGAGCCCGATTACCCGCTTCGGGGTTCCAAAGTCGATTGTGACAGACAACGGTCCGGGATTTGTAGGCGCTGTACTCACGGAGTACACCAACGGCCTTGGCATCTATCACAAGATGTCTTCTAATTACTACCCGCAGGGGAATGGCCTTGCCGAGTCTACTAACAAGAACCTCCTGAAAATTCTCCTGAGGACCATTGAAAAAAATAAGCGGACTTGGCACTTGCTCCTGAACCGGGCGCTATGGGCGGACAGAGTTGCGTTCAAGAAATCCCTCAAGACGTCCCCCTATGCGCTCGTCTATGGCAAGCAAGCCGTTATGCCATCACACATTGAAATCCCCGCCCCGTGGATGATTGACGAAGACAAGAGCAGCGGAGACCCGGTAGACGACAAAGTTGTGCCAACTCCTGCAGGTTGGAAGAAGACAGAGAAAGTGCATACCAGGCCTTCGCCGATCACATTGCAGCCACTAAAGGCTGGTTTGCCAAAGGCACCACTGCCCGAGTTTTCGAAGTCGGGGACCTGGTGCTGAAGTGGGACTCATACAAGGCAAAACCGGGTAATCACGGAAAATTTGACGCTCTCTGGGGAGGGCCCTTATCGATTGCCCGGTGAATCGGCTCAATGCCTACATACTTTCGGATATGGAGGGTCAGCCTCCTCCCCATCCCCCGTCAACGGGTTCCACTTGAAGCTTTATCGCCGTTGAAGGTGCCCGAGGGGCCCTTCCCCGTAAAAATTTTGCCTTGTGTTTTTATTTTTCCCCGCATGTATAGTTTCCAGTTTTAGCATTCAGTTTATTTTTCCTTCTTTGAGCTTAAATACGGCATGGGAGAGAAAGACAGACTTCGCAACAAAGTCTGTCGTTGCCCCGCAGGAGGGGCGAAGTTCGGCTATGCAGAGAAAGAAAGGAGAAAAAAGAGCAAAAATCGACTAAGTGTTGACCGAAGTCCGACTTCGCAGCGAAGCCTGACTTCGGCCCAGCCGAATTGCGAAGTTTGTCCGAGAAAAGCTGAAGCAGACTAAAGTCCGCACTGCGCAACCCTTCGTGCGAAGTACGCACTACGCGCAAAGTTTGTGCGAAGTGCGAACTTCGCACCGAAGTCCGACTTCGCCGCCGGGGGCGCGCTGCGCCAACGCTTGGGCGAAGTGCGAACTTCGCGAAGTTCGCACTTCGCATCAAGCTTCGCCGAAGTCCGAACAAAGCGCGCGCCCGTGCGAAGTCCATCTAAAGATGAAAGGCGGCAAACTCGATCGCGCCCAAACCTTGGGCGCAACTAAAAACAGAGGTAGAATAGCTCAGCACGCGTCGCGCGAGTCGAGGGTTCAGATTCGCCCGAAATTGGCGAAGTCCGACTTCGCCGGCGAGGTCGGGCCGTGCCCAACTTCGGCGAAGTCCGGCCGCGCCTAGTTTTCCGGGCCAGCATTGGGACGCGGTTTAAAGAATAATAAAAAAAATTCAAAACCCCAAGTCGGGCCCAAGGCGCGTTTGCACTTGTTTTAATGTGGGTTTCCGCACCGAAGGTTTTGTCTTGACCGCTGTGCCCAAGTGGTGGCAGCAACGCCACCCATGGTGCAGCCCCCAACGCTGAGTTAATGATTGCGCGTTTTTCAAGCGAAAACGCAACTAAAAAGCAAGGCACGGCTGCCGGGGCGCGTCTTTTCCTAAACGTTCTCCTGCGCGGCCACCAAGGGTTTTAACTCAGCCGACCTACCCCTCCTGCGTTGCATTAATGGCGCTGTTTTTATCTAGAAAAGGGGGTCGAATCATGCCAACATTCCGGATTGCGGAGATTATTCCTCGGACAAGGCTAATTATTCCTCTGATAGCGAAATTTGTTGCAGACAGCCTGAACCTGTCATTATTGCTGACTCGGAGAGATGGACAAGGGAAAAATGCTCGTGTCAGCGCAGTCCAGCGGAAGCAGCGAACCAGGGGATTTGCCGCGGCCAGGAGTTTTCAAAGGCGATCCTCCGCCAGAGAAAAGGTCAAAGGCCCGGACGAAGAAGGTACAACGTGGGCAATCCCCACCACCTCCGGTGAATTACCTGGCAGGATATGTGGACGGCTCGTTTTCCATGAGCCTAACTCAGCTGAGAGCGAATGTGGAGAGTTGGGCTGACAAGGTTTCGCCCTCCCATCATTTTGGAGCGGCGTACAAATCAAACCTCTTCATATTCATGTGCCCTCCTGTCCACCAATGCCCGGAGCTGATAGACTTAATTGTCAGACACTATAAACCAGCCTTCCCGGCAAATCTGCAGCTCCAGCTGCAAACCCTTGTTCGCACCGCGCAGGGAGACCGTGCAGCCGCCTTTCGCCCTGTGGCCGGAGTATGACTCCGGCACCATCCTCGTAAAAATCAATTTGGGCGAACAAGCGGGACGTTTCACGCACACCAAGCGAATGAGGGATTTCCTCAATTCGTAGCCGAGCGCCCGCTTCCAGCCGGACAATGGCCGACTGGCCCCATGCCTTTGGTAAAATTTCGTAGCAAGTATCTATATACCATCTTGGCATGGATCCTCGGCTGCGACTCCGATGAGCTGGTGCACCCGTACCAGCTGGCGCTGGCAGAATGCCTCCTGTGTGGAGAATCTTACGAACCAGCGGCGCAGTGGAGCGGAAAACGCCCCATCTCTTTCGACTGGGCAGACTGGCTGGCTTACGCCATTCATTCCGACCGCTGAAAATCCATAAGCGCCAGTCAACCAATTTTCGTTTCAGTTCCGTTCTGGTCTGGCTTTGTTTGTACCATCTGCACCCCCAAATGCCGATCCTGAACCTGAAGAAGGTTAACGAGAAGGGAGAACCCCAGCCCGTCTATAATTGGACGGATGACTTATACCGGAAAGGGTCCTACTACAAGTTCAACTTCAACTTTCTGGGATTCGTCATGTCAGTCTTCACCGAAAGTGAAATCCCCCGTCCCCCGAGAGAAATGACGAGTGCTTTGATAAATCGAAGCTCGGGGACGTTTTCGACCGACGTAGGGATTGTGATCGGAATCTACGGATTCAAGGGCAAACCCTATTTGCTGCCCTATTGGTGCTCGGAGCATCCGCTCGGGATGGAAGTTGCCCGACGTATGGACTATGTGGAAGAAGAGTTTGGCCTAGGGAAGAAAAGAGGACAGATTTTTCAATACCCTCTTTCCCGGGCCAATGTTGAGATTATCGAGGTAGGACAACATGTCTACCTAGAGCAAGCGCTGTCCCGGATTGGCCCTGGTTTTGTGCCGCAGTCACTGGAAGTATGACCCTCATGGGATAAGGGGAAAGTTTGCACATCCGTGCCCCCGGGACATAACCGAAGATAGATGCGACGTGGTCCATGTGGACCTTGACTCGGGAGATTGAATTAATGGAAGCTTCTCCCCTTGGCAGGATTTCTACAGCGAGGAGGTGACATATGACCCCAAGAGAAACCGGGACCATCACTTCTCATCTCCAGGGTTCAAAAAATTTCTGTCCAAGATTGCATGCCTTAACTGGTCTAAAGAAAAGATTATTGAATGCCGGAAAATGAGATGCCGCACGCAAAGACGATAAATCCACAAGGAGAAACCCGGCCGTAGATGACGACTTCTCGGTTCTCTATGACCAAGGATCATGACAACTGGCGGCCGTTCGCATATCAAGGTTACGTTCCCCGAGGCCCCTTTGAGGATTATAAAAGTGGGTCTCCTCCCAAACAAGCTTGTACACTTCGGCAACTGCGGCGCCGGCCCAGCAAGTACCCAGGCCGATCCAATGCAGTTCGTGGCTCCTAAGGCGGCGCCTGAAAAGGCGAAAAAGTTAGCCGAGGCAGCGCCCGAGGCACTTCCTCAGGCAAGAAAAGCGCCAGCACCGCCAGAAAGCAGACCGGTCGCGGCAGACCTTCTGCAAGTCAAACCCCGGTACAAGTTTACCGTGGGAGCATCACGCCGCCGCACTCGCTTCTGTCTCCTTCCCCTGATCCGACAGTTGTTCCAGAAGAAAAGAAGCGGAGGAGAGTTGAGAAAATCAGGCGACCTAGCCTGATAGTGCAGCAGCCAGTCGCAGAGCCGCAGCCGCGTCCTGCCGCCGCAGAGGCAGTTCCTTTGGGCAGTCCCAAGCCAGCCGCCGAGACAATAAGCGAAGACATTCACCCGGCATCGGCTCAGGCGGAGCCCGCAGGTACGTTTGCTGTCCCTGTCTCTCTAGTCTCACCCGCCTCTACTTCCACTCGCCCCCCGCTCAATCCGGGCGAGCCATGACCACATCCTCCCCCCCGTCTCCGCGTCCTTCTAGCGGCCCCCACTCTTTCGACCCGCCTTGCTCGTAACCCTAACGTCTCTCTTTCTCCGAGCACAACTCCAAACCCTTCGCCCGAGGTTAGTGCCGAGGCTGTCCGTTCACCATCACATCCTCCGCCTCGCCCGCTTCAAACCCTCACAGATGTCGCCCTCTCCCATTTCCATTTCCCGGCCGCCCCCACAAGCGACCGATTCTTCCAAGGTCTGTCCGGTTCCTCCCGATCCCATCCCCGCAGGAGAGACGTCTCGGCAGATCCCTAGGGCCGGGGGAACCAGATTTTATGGACGACCTCCATAACTCAGATGACTTGCCCCTGGCAACAAGAGCCGTAGAGTATTCTGTCTCTTTCCGCCAAGACCTGAAGCGGAGGAGACATGAAGAGATAGCCGCCCCGGCAAAACGCGCAAAGTATGATTTCGGAAGGAGAGTGATTACAACGGAGAAAATAATCCCAATAGTGAAGAAGCCTCTCCGAGAAATGACTAAGGCGGACTACGTGCTCCACACAAAGGAGAAAAGCTTTGACGACATTGATAAACAAGATGAGATTCGTACGATCATGCGCAAAGTCGACAATCTCTTTGTCAAGAGTCCTGGAGGAGCAGAAGAACTTTTCGCGCTGCAGGACAAAGTAAGGCAACTTGAAGAGGACCTATCTAGGTCCACTGAGCAGCTGGAAGCGGCGCGGCGAGAAACAGATGAATTCAAAGCCCAGCCTAGCCGCTTCTCAAAGAACAGGCCGCAACCGAAAAGAAAGCAGCCTCGGAGCAGATTTCTCAGCTCCAGGAGTCTTTGAAGCAGGCACGCCGCAGCCTTGCAGTAAAAACATCTCAAGCGGCCGTCTTTTCAAAGACAAAAGTTAAGGAAATGAGGGCTGGTTTGCCGAGGGAATGCAAGCCCCATACCTTTAAGGCGATGGCAGTCCCGGACTTCGCATCCAGGATTCAAGAAGTTTCCGCCCGTGGAAAGCCCGTGGTAGAGGAGGCCGAGCGCCGTGCAAAGCAATGGCCGGACCTCGGCGATAAACCTTCGAGAGCGCGAGCGCGACGGCGTCCTTTTTTCCCCCGTGTCCTCATTCGCTGCAGAATGGGCAGGTGCAAGGGTGACCTTGCACAAATATTTTAGAAAAGTTGAAGAGGTGAGAGTGGCTGCACGAATGCTTGACGCATTCGGACATGAAAAAGATATCTGTCTGCCCCCTTTCACGCTCTTTCGTAACTTGGGTGTCCAGGTTTTGTTGAGAATGGCGAGCTCCTCACCCTAGATCGGGTAAAGAAGAATTGGCAGTCCTTTGAAGCAGATACAGCTGAAATTGATAGCTGGACTGAGCCAATTCAAGACAGTCAGATCACTCAGATGGTGTCCAGATATTCCAGGATCCGCTCCTATTTTCGGGAGTTAGAGAAAAGATACCTCACCATCGACCTGCACGCGGTCGCCGCTTTCACGGAGCATTAGAAGACATAGCCGACCGCAAGCCATTCGAAGCGGAAGCCTGGCGCTCAGCCCAAGAGGCGTACACTCGCATGTGCGAGGCGTACAGTGAAATGGAGACCTTTCGTAAGGAGATACCGATGAGGCGACCGACAAAGATGAATCAAGAACAGCTTGCCGCAAGGAGAACAAGCTAGAGCAGCAAAAGGCAGGGGAGGCAAGTTCCTCTGCACCCAAAGGATGAAGGCATGGATTCTTTGCGCCGAGGCGAGCTCGACACCCCGCGAGCCGCCGTAAATGTTGTCACATTTTGCACGGGGTGCAATGTCTTCAATGTTGTTTTGTAACAGTGCCGCTCTTCTTTTCCTCCTTCCGTTTTTCTCCCTTCTCTCCCTTTCCTTTTCTTTCCCATTCTCTTTCTCTCCCCCCTTTTCCTTGGAGTTCCCCGCTTGATTTTCCAGCTTTCCACAGGTCTATCCGAAATTGGCTAAGTCCGGGTGCGAAGCTCGCACTTCGCCCGCTTGGTGCGGTGCGCACTTCGCCCGCTTTGGTGCGAGGCGCACTTCGCCTGCGAGTGCGACTCCGCCCACCTTCTGGGCGCACCTTGCACCGGCAGACTGGCAGGTCAATGCAGAAAAAGGGTAAAATGCCGGAGCAGGTCCATATGGCGGCAGACACCAGTGTTCGCCTGTGCGCAGTTCGACTTCTCAACGGAGCCGGAATGCGCCCTTGACAGGTGTACAGTAGGGGAACAAACCCGGAATTTGACCAAGGCTTGAAGGCCTTCCCCGACTGCACTGATTTCTGCACGCATCCCAAGGAGCCCCGATCCCAAGCAAAGATGGATAGATCGCCCTCTAAGGCGTGCATGTGTCACACAAGGATAACCCATCATCGACAAGTGTCCAGCCTTCGGGATTTGAACCAAGACCGCCGACCAAAAGGGATAAGCATGGGCTGCCCGCACCGCCCGCGTTAATAGCCTCATTCAAAGCTGATCCGAGGTTTCACCCGCTCCAGCCTACTAGCAAGCCTCGCCGACTTGAAGAATTACCCAAAGACTCCGCCACGTAGCCGTCCAGCCTTCCAGGAAGACCATGTCGCGGGTACAGCCTCGACCCGACAAAAGGTCAGCATTTGCAGCTCTTTCGCCGCTTCGTCACCTCATGTTTGATCGGGACTCGTGCCCATTAATGTAATCGGGTGGGACTCGGGCTATAAAAGCCCATCCGAAATTCATTGTAAAGGGTGGAAGGGGAATGTTTGTTAGGGAACTACCGTGCTTATCGTAACCGTGCTTCCGCTTATGAATACAATCTGTATGCCCGGTTCTCGTTCTACCGTCTTTATTCTTTTATGCCGTCTTTCATTATATGCCTTAGGCCCACCCGTGTCGCCGCTCGTTAATTCACTTTGGCATTTGGCGATCATGTTCCTCTAGCATTGCTTGCTTAAAGCACCTTCCGTACTTCATTATTTAAAGCATTCATTATAAATTTGGTAGCAGTTCCATCGCTTGTGTGTGACGTTGCCGGCCCGTATCCGGTGATTGATGCGATCCCCTCGCCGTTAGTTCCTTGTAGGGAATGTTTGCTAGGGAGCCATTGAAGCCGTGCGGTTAAACTCTCTACCTAACACATATACCCGGCTCGACATCTCTAGGTTTACTTTCTACCCCCGTCGCTGTACGTATCCGGTGATTGATACGATCCCCCGCCGTTAGTTCCTTGTAGGGAATGTTTGCTAGGGAGCTATTGAAGCCGTGCATACGCCGCCGGTGTATCGGAAGTACGCCTAGGTTTTGCGCTCCTTGTCATGCTCTCGTGTTTGTATGCAGTAGTAGCGGTGATTGGTGTGTTCCCGCATCGTTAGTTCCCCCCCACCAACCTTTGGACATATTTGTATCTCTTTCTGTACATTTGTCTCTTTCCGTTCATTTATTTCTTTCCTGTTCCCTTTAGCTTAAATCAAGCCCCCTAAAAGGAGCCGGCCTTCTCCGGAGATTGGCTCGGAAGGCATCTCTTCCTTCCGGCCTTTCATGCTGGTGGGCGAATCTGGGCGCATTAACCAAAAATCCTTTCCTCATGGCAGATTCGTAACCAACAGGACCAATAGAGCAAGGGTCATCCAATAATTAGGAGCATAGTTACAAAACTCGACTTGTTTTTGAAAAACTTGTTGAGTGCGGGTTCGAGTTGGCTTCGCCAAGTCGCTCAAGCTTGGACTTGCGAGTTTTTCAAACTCAAACGAGTTTTCTGAAAACTCACGTACTCGGGACTCGTGAGTTTTTGAAAAACTCGCCAAGTCCTAAGGAAAAACTTGGTTGTCTGCACATGTGTATCAAAAAAGGCATAGAAAGTTTTTTTTTCAAAGTCCCTCATTTTTGCTATTTCCAGTTGGAGAGAGAGTAGAGACAAGCTGAGATCAGACCAACAACAACAATAAATTGCATCCTAAATCCAAATTTTTTTAGTTTTAAAGAATCTAACAACCACCCAATAGTTACGTCTAAGGTAAAAAAAACTCGGTTTCAGCTGTCAATGCATAAACTCGACAAGGCTGAATCGAGACTCCCCTTCAAAAACTCCTTTCTACACAAAAATCCAGACAAGGAGAAAATTTCAGTTTAGACAGTGAAGGTATTAATGATTTTGTTGAGGGTACACCCAAAGGGTGATGGCCCTCGACCCCACAAGGGGCGCTACCCTCGACCCTAAAAGGGGGCTTCTGCCCCCTTGACCCTTGACATAGGTGGTGACGGGCATTGCCTGTCATGTTGGTCATGTTGGTGATGAAGGTCATGTTGATCAAGTTGATAATACGGCTAATTGGAGAAAGTGGGGTGAGCAATCGCAAAACAATGTGTCGTGGGCAGCAATTTAAAGTGAGCCAGTTGCAGAAGATGTTTGAAATAGGAGAGAGCAAAGAGGAACAACAAGAAGAAGAGCTTCTCTTTTCAATAGATGATTTTGAAAGTATAGTGGAGTTAGTGGCAAAGGCACAAGAAGAGGCACGGGCACAGGCACAAAAAGAGAGGACTAGAGCTTTTGCTAGGGCAAAGGGAAAAGGCATTGCAAGACACTAGATAGTGGGCCTATTGAGGCATTTTGACATATTTTGTAATTTGTACCTTTTTATATCATAAGCAATACAAGAATATTTAAATTTTGTACGCATTAAAATTTCTTTAATTGAAGTGTGTTTTGTCACTTTCATGTGTAGTTTAAGCTTGTATCACTTACAATATTAATTTTTTATTTGTATAATGTTAATTAATTGTGATATGCATGAAAAAAGCTTTTTTCAATGAAAAATTGCATTTTCTTCAAAAACAATTGTCGAGCTTTTGCCAAGTTTTTCCAAGTTTTTTGCGAAGTCCTAAATCTCGAAACCCAAGTGGACCTTGCCAAGTTTGAGTTTCTGAACTATGGTTAGGAGTAGTTGGATATAGCAGAAGACCAACGAGAAGCTAACGCTAGATCATTTGAGGAAGAAGTGAAAGAGCCATTAGAGGTCTGGGTTGAAGATAATAGGACAGCAAAACCAAGGCGGCCATCAAAGCAAGAGTTGAGGCAAGAAAACCTATCATTTGGCCCCTTGGACCGTTTGGGCCTACACAGTCAACCCTCTGGGCCAACAAGAAGGTCATCTAGCCTCCTAGGCCATTTGGGCCAAATAAGAATCACCATCTGAGTGCAAGTACGCACGCCTACCCAACGCACCCACCATGTGCAAGGTGTAATGAGCCAAACGCCCAAAAAAGATAAAAGAAATGCATAGAATTAACAATTGCATCCAAAGTAGTGAAGGAAAGTGAAGCGATAGTTATGGGGTGTTACCGCATGCAGGCCAAGTGTCCCCCTACCTTCCTCATCTTAATAAATAGGTACCAGGAGCTCTTGTTTGTCATTCAAACAACCAAAGCCAAAGTGGAGCAACAAGGAGCACAAGAAGAGCGCACTTGGTAGCAAGTTTTATAGAAGCTAGGGCACATTTCAAAGTGCTAAGAAGAGAAACTGAAGAAGCCCACCGCGTGGAATTGTGAGCAAGACAAGACTTCTTCTGCAAAGGAGGAATCTGCATCAAAGAAATCAAGCTAGGGCATGTGCCAGAAGAAGCAATGGAAAGGGTTTTGCTAAAAATCCTTACCCACCAGTTAGAATTTCTACTTTTCTTGTTCTAGTGAGGAAGACACAGTAGGAGAGTGTGTTTGGAAGTAGAAGGCAAAGGAGAAAAGGGTTTGACAGAGAAAAACTTGCATGTGACGAAGAGAGGATGCAAGGAAGCAGAGGGGAGAGTCATACAAGTTTTGTGCAGCATTGCTTAGGCAGTGCAAAAAGTCGTATGGATCATACATTGGGTTATCTAGGAGTGAAAAGGTATAAAGCGTGTATTGCAAGGGAGAAAGCAGGCTGTATGGGCCGTCTGAAGATCTGTTCTAGCCGTCTGAGCACGAGTGAAGGCCATACAGGTTGTCTGGAGAGTAGTCATGCATGTTTTTTGGTGGAAGCAGGCCATCCAAAAACAAGCCATCTTGAAGGAAGTAGGCTATCTGAGAGAAAATTGCCAAAAGCACGACCATTTGGAGATAGGGCACGACCATTTGGAGATAGGCCATCCAAGTCAGGGCCGTCATGGACTGGGCCATGTGGAGTTAGGCCATCTGGGACTGGGCTGTTTAGAGTCAACCTGTCAAGAGTTGGGCCATCCAGAGCTGACCTGTATGAGCTGTCTTGACAAGTAGAAGGAAAGGCATATGATTTGAAAAAGTAAGCAGCACGAAAAGCAGGGGTGCCACGTGGAGCTGCAGCAAAAAGACAAGTCAACCAAAAAACGATTGGGGTAGTTGGGAGTAATTGTTGTTGGAGTTCAAAATCTAAAGCATGAGAAGCAAAGTGCAGATGGAACGCAACATAGGCCAAGGATTGCAAAACATGTAGAGTTGAGGAGGCATCCTCCAAGATTTATGCTAGGAGCTGTCTCGTGGTAAGGACCCCCAACCTGTGGAGTCAGCACTGGCTTTGTGAGAAGCCAGGAGGAGCGTGTATACCACCGAGAGTAGGAGGTGCACAAGATGGAAGCCAAATGGGAAAGGACACAGAAGCACGGAGGAGGAGACCAATTGAGGTCAGGATCACGAACCGGAACTCCAAAAGACCGACGAGGCAAGGGAAAGAAGCCAATAGCTTCATCGTCGCAACAAGTAAAGGGAAGGAGCAGATGTAAATCCCCTTAGATGAGATTACCTAGACAATGCCTACTGTTGACAATTTTGTCACATTGCTTGAAGGGGTAGTGAAAATAAATATTTTGTAAAGTATTCTCTTAGTTTTCATGAATTTGTTCCCTTGCTTTTATATATTTTCAAGTATTGCAGCAATTTTGGCTTTCATTTTTTATCCCCTTTGTACATAAGCCATATATGTAAGAGCTTCGCCCACGGAGCAAACCAGGTTAAAAAGCTTCGCAGGAGAAAGGAGGACAGCTTCGCAAAGAAAAAACAGGAGAGCCCAGATAGAAGCCCAAAAATTTTCTAAGGCATAGAAGGAGCTTCGCTGGCGAAGCTGCCAAAACAGTCACTTCGGGTGAAAATTTTGCGAAGCGGCAAGAGCAAATTGCTAAAATTTTCCAAGTGTGTGAAAGTGCTTCGCTAAAATTTTAGCGAAGCACCCGCTTCGGCCCCTCCTCTGGCGAACCAGTTCTCCGGTGAATTCTACTTCGCCCCAAGCCGTTGCGAAGCATCTGCTTCGGCCATCTTTTGTGCGAAGCTTCCCCATCCAAGGCCTTGCTTCCCCCGAAAAGCTAAGGAAATATTCTAAGGCAGGAATCAGCTTCGGCCGAAACCTTTCCGAACGACTGTTGTTGGAGTAGTTCGCGGCGAAGTAGTTTGTAGTCCATTGGCAATCATCCGCCGCTTCGGACAAAATCTTTTGCGAAGCGGCATTCAGCCTACATCCCTGGCGAAGTGATAAAAAGGGTAGAAGCCATGCTTTTGCAGGAGACATCTGCTTCGGCATATGATCTTTGCGAAGCAGTTTTTTAGGGCCCCTTCGGGCGAAGCATTCATACATGATTATCCTCCCTACTTCGGCCCACACCTGTTGCGAAGCAAAGCCCCGAACTAGAATCTGGTGAAGCACCTTCTAGGGCTCAACCGACGAAGGGCGCTTTCTTCGAAGGCACACATCCCAAGGCCGGGTATCTTTCCAAGGCATTTGAGTGTTTCATAAATGCATTCTTTCTTGACCGAAAGACCCGGTGCCCATTTGTGGCAATAGGAAAAGAGCTATCAGTTGCAGAAGAGAAGCCAGGGCAACTTGTAAATCCACTCGAGCACCTCACCCGGAGAAACCTAGGACAAGTCAGACGGCTCATAAATGCAGATTTCCCCGGCTGATGCGGCCATGGTTGCTAATAGTGGAAATGGATGTGAAAGCTCAATAGCAGAAGGGGACAGGCGCGGATTTTTTAGACGGCCGAGGGCGTACTCTCAAATCCAGCGCATTGATGGCTCAGAGGGTCGGGTCCTCTATAAAAACCCACATATTGTAATGAAAAGGGGGGGAACTTTTGCTAGAAAGTTGCTGTAACTTGATTTTTGCAATTGATATTAAAGACTTTGGGCTCAATTTCTCTCTTGTATGCTGCCTTCTGTGATTATTTCTGTTATTCCATTTCTTCATTTGCATACTGTAATTCTGCATCCTGGATTTAGGTGTGTGATTGGGGATTGGACCCTGGAATTCTCCTGAAGGATACATAGGGGAGAAAATACTGGGTTAAATTCTTTGTATGCTGCCTGTGGTTAGTGGTTTCTGCTACATTCATATATTTTCCTAATTGCTGTAATTCTGAAATCTGGATTTAGGCGTAGGAAAGTAGTTGAATCCTGGAACTCTTCCAGAGGATACATAGGGAAGTTAGCGTGGTGTTTATTCATGTTTTATTCTTTGTATTTATTGCTGCTACTTCAAGGTATTAGCTAGTAATCGTGTTGCTGGTTCTTTCCCACTGAATCATTCACATTTCTTTCCCTATCCCCTTTTTTATCTCTTTCCTGCACTCTTAGCTTAAAACACCAAGTAGTTAGTATAGGAGCCGGCCTTTCTCCGGAGATTGGCACGAGGGGCATCTCTTCCCCTCGGCCTTTCAATGTTGGTCCAGGTCTAGGGCGCGTACACGTACAAAATCCTTTCCTGTGGCAGATTTGTGACCAACAGTTTCTGGCACGCCCGGTGGGACCCGGTCAGTCTCACCTTGTGAGTGGTAGTGAGAGCCGATGCTCATCTCATTGCCGTAAGACTCTAGCATCTGGCGACTCTGTTCAACCTGAAAATCTCAAAGCCTTAAAGACCGGTACTAAAATATCCGTGCCTTCATGCAAACGAGATGGAGAGTTAGGAATAGTGGAGAAGAGACTGAATTCTTCGAGCTTGACGTTAGCGCATTCGGAGAGCGTCCTAGGTTAGTCACGCCTGAGTCACTCCTACGCGAAGGGTCATCGCAAGAAGCTGTCTTTGACGAACAAGGCTTAAATTCCGACAGCACTGCGACTAGTTTTCCCCCTAATCCCCCAAACTCTCCGGATCACCCAAGCACCTCTGTTCCACTTAGCAGTCAATCAGGAACTCCAGGAGCTTCGGTCCTTCCAAATCCAGGCGCAGGTATGGCACACCAACAACATCAACAACAAATGCAACAACAGGCAACAACAACAACAGCCGCCGCCGCAGCAACCGCCCAGATTGTTCCCAACATGGAATTCTTCCGGACCGTTAAATCTAGCGGGACAAGGGCAGGTTCCGCCTGCTGCCATGAAAAAAATCCCTACGTTCAACGACACAGGGAAGACGGCTCTGGAACACATCCAAGATATCGTTTCTCTGGCTGCGATTCATGACATTACAGAAGAAAGAGTCATGGTAAAGCTTCTGGTTCTCTCTCTCCGAGGAAAGCTCCTCTACTGGTACAGATCCCTGCCACCCGGCACTATAACGGGATGGGACCAGTTAGTCGGACAACTGATGAGGGGGTTCAATGAATCTGCCGATCCGTCCTCTCTCTTGCATCAGTTTACAACGATCCAAAGGCACCCGCAGGAGGAGATTGTTGATTTCAATGTGAGGTTCGCCCGAACTTGGCAAAGAGTACCCACCGGACTTCGACAGACCAACGAAGCTGCAGCATATTACTACCTTAGGGCCTTTAACGCTGACATCAGTATGATGGTAAGATTTTCGAATATTAATACTTTCCCTGAACTATATGAGCTGGCCCAGAAAGCGGAAATGGATTTGATAGCCATTGGTAAACTTCCTCCAAGGATGTCGATGCCCATATTCCCAGAATTTCCCCAGTCACAGTACCCTAGTGCAGCTACTTCGCAGACCTCCACATCCCCTGCATGCCCGATCCCATCGTGGAACCCGAACCCCACTGTGTCCCAGATAGCTGCCCCACAAATACATTTTCCTACATTTTCGGCACCACAGCCCACTGTTCCTTCGTCATTTCCGGCATTACCAGCGCCACCCCAATACCCTGCCTTGCCCCCGGTACCAACGATGGCCCCATTGCCATCAGCCCCCACAGCCGTGGATATGCAGGCTAAAATATTGCAGGAAGTTCAATCCCTGAATTCTACTGTGCAGACCTTGTCTAATGACATGATCATCATGAAGAAGAAGCAAGCACAGCAGGAATTCCTGCCAAGAAGGTCATACCCTCCACCAGCGCTCACTAAAGATCAAGTGGTACAGCCGGGAAGGCCTCCAGCAAGGAATGCCGCAATTAACGAAGAACCGAGCACTTCTGATTACGTACATTGGTGCTCCACTTGCAATGACCCACATGAGGAGGGCACTTGCATGTTGCATCAGCATTACGTGCAAACGCTATCGGGTAGCACCCCTAGTGGTCAAGTCAATATAATAAGGCAAGCAGATCAAAGTCTGGTAATCGACGAAGAAGAACAAGTTTCAGTCCTTACCAAGGAGGGAAAGAGACCAATGGAGGTTGACGCAGCTCAAATGGCCCCCTTGAAGGTGTATACTCGCCGCAAAAAGGGGCAACAACCTGTCAAGGCTCCAGACAAAGTTCCCTATCCTTCGCCGGCAAAAGAGAAAACCCAACAGGCCGCCGTAGCCCCGCTCCAGGCTGAAACCAAAGAACAGGCCAGGGAAAAGCTTAAACTCCCTTCGCTAACAAAACGACAAAGAGTCGAAGCCACGGAGCAATATCGCACAAGGTATGAAGCAAAGAAGGAACCAAAAGTACCCGCCTCCATAGTGTACAACATCGTGGACGAACTAAAGAAAACCCCTACTAAGATCAGTCTATACGATGCGTTACAACTGCCGGGACAAGTGGACTTGTTGCAAGAATCCTTGAAGTCAGCGAAAGCGGGAAAGTCAACACAACCCGCTCTGGTTCAAACCCTATCCACTTCCATTACAGGAAAAAACAGGCCTCCTCCGTTCTATCTGTCCTTACAAATGGAAGGACATATCGTTCACAACTGTATGATTGACTCCGGTGCCGCAACAACAGTCATGCCTAAGGCGGTCTGCGAGGAGATAGGAATGGAATACACGCGAAGCAGTCACGGCGTGCTTCAGCTGGATGGCACCCCTGTAAAGACAGTTGGTGTGATCAAGGATATACCCATTCGACTGCATAAAGTGCCCCAAATTGTAGTAATACAGGAGGTGGTAGTTGTCGACCTGGAGCCATATTTCAGCATGTGTCTTTCAAGGGAATTCACGGCTAAGCTAGGCGGATATCTTTCCATGGACTACTCGCATTTAGAAGTCCCATTCAAGGGAAGGAAGGTCAAGATTTACAATGAGAAACCTTCTACGTTTCTCGTAGAGAAGATGACCGAAGAGGAAAGTAATGATTCCATTCATACAATAGCCGAAGAGATAGAGCAGGTGGACTTAGTGGAAGAGTCTCTTGCGCAGTTGAATACCGAAGACGAGTTTTCACTGACAGATTTCAACGCCATGATAGAGACAGAAATGGGATGTTATACCATCACCGAACCTGAGAAGCACACTAAGCCAGAGGATAAGACGACTGCCCAGGAGGAATTATGGAAATTGTTCTTTGACGGTGCCCGATGCAAAAATGGCGCCGGGGCAGGGATACTCCTCGTATCACCGTCTGGCGAACAGAAGGAATATTGCTACCGGTTAGTTTGGAGTTGTACCAACAACGCAGCCGAATATGAAGCCCTGTGCCTAGGACTGAAGAAAGCCGAAAAATTAGGCGTCAAGCATCTCCAAATCTTTGGAGACTCCGAACTGGTATGTAATCAGGTCACCAACAAATGTATTTCCAAAAAGCATTATCTTAAAGCATACCGCAACAGGGTATGGGACCTGTTCGAGCAGTTTGAATCACTCAATGTGCAGTCCATCCCACGAGAGAAAAACAGACATGCTGATGTCTTGGCTTCCATCGGGGCTAGATATTCTCCAGCCGATGACATGGTACACAAGCCCAAAGCCGTGAGGTTGATTTATAGGCCCTCTGTGCCGGATAGGGATATTCACTGGCAAGTCTTTGATAATGATGAACAAATCATCAATTTCTTGGTCCAAGAGGCAGCCACTGTTGAAGAAAGGAGCCCCGAAAATGAAGAATATGAAGGGCTGATCCAGCTGAAAAACAACCATGTTCCGAGGGGACTGATTACCTTGGAGAGCTTGTTCGATCAGAATGACAAAGCAATTTCCCACATAATCAAAGTTGACGCTAGGCAATACCAAGATCTAGAGCTTGAATCTGGGAAAGTGATAAAAGTCGGGACAGATTGCACCCCAGCAGAACTAGAACAGATCCGATCTTTGTGCAGAAGATATCCAGACATAGTGGCATGGTCTTATCAAGACCTGAGGGGCTACGACCGGCAAATGATTCAACATACGATCGAGCTGCAAGAAGGGGTCAAGCCTTTCAGACAGAGGCAAAGGCCAGTCAATCCAAAGATCGAAGTCCTCATGAAGGCCGAACTTCTGAAAATGCTTGAGGCTAAAATCATCTATCCCATAAAGCATTCTTCTTGGGTGGCGAATCTAGTTCCCGTCAGAAAGAAAAATGGGGACATCCGCCTATGTGTAGATTTTCGCAATCTAAACCAAGCTTCGTTAAAAGATCACTACCCCCTCCTACAGATTGATCAAATCTTGCATTCAGTAGCTGGAGCTCAGCGTTTTTCTTTACTTGATGGTTTTTCAGGGTATAACCAGATCTGGGTTAGAGATGAGGACCAACACAAAACGGCATTTACCACTAAGTGGGGAACATTCGCTTATCAGCGAATGCCATTTGGTCTTTCAAACGCAGGAGCCACCTTCCAAAGGGCTATGGATTTAGCATTTGGTGAACTGTTAAATAAGATCATAGTCATCTATTTAGATGACATGACTGTCTTTTCCCGAAAAAGGGAGGACCACACTTCACACTTGCAGCAGATATTCGAAAAATGCAGAGAATTCGGTGTTTCAATCAACCCGAAGAAATCCATATTTGCGGTAAATGAAGGGAAACTACTGGGACATGTCATATCAGAAAAGGGGCTCGCCGTAGACCCTGATAGAGTCAAGGCTCTCCTGAAGCTTCCACTCCCGATGAATAAGAAAGGGCTGCAGTCTTTTTTCGGTCAAATTAACTTCGTAAGGAAGTTCGTTTCGGACTTCGCTCAAGTCATTAAGCCGATGTCTGAACTCCTGAAGAAAGACGCTGAATTTGTCTGGACTGATGATAGAAAGAGAGCATTTGGGGAGGTCAAAGCCCGAATCGCTCAGGCCCCGGTGCTAACCAACCCTGATTACAGCCAAGACTTCATTTTGTATGCCGTAGGGGAACCTGAAAGTTACGCCGCAGTCCTAACACAAAAGGGAGAAGATGGCGAGGAACGCCCCATCGCATTCTTAAGTCAAATAATACAGCCCCATGAAGAAAAATACAATTTCATAGAACGCCAAGTGCATGCGGTTATGAAATCCCTGAGGAAATTCAGGCACTTCATCTCCCAAAGCCGGGTCACAGTGTTTGTTATCCACCCAGACGTGCGGAACTTCATTATCCAGGGAGAGATGGGCAGCAAAAGGGCTGGTTGGGTAAACAAAATACAAGAGTTCGATATTGAAATCCGACCCACGAAATTAGTTCGCGGTCGCGCGCTATGCCAGGAGCTTGCAAAGAGCGTCGCTGCCGAAGTAATAGCCTGCCAATGGGACGACCCAATAGCAGAAGGGAGCTTCGCAAATCAGGAAGCTGATGAAGAAGACTGGGTTAGTGAAATAATTGAATATTTCAACACTGGGAGATGTCCCCAGCATTTGAATGCTTCGCAGCGAAGGCGCTTCAGGATACGATCCCTCCGTTACATCTTACGCCCTGAAGGCCTATTCTTCAGAAATATTGATGGCGTTCTTCTAAGATGCATAAGAGAAGATGATAAGAAAAGGGTCCTTGGTGAGTTTCACTCCGGGTTATCAGGGGGCCACTTTGCAGGAAGGACAACAACTTTAAAAATAATCAGGGCAGGCTACTATTGGCCTACCCTCTTCGCTGATGCCTTTGCAGTCTGCCAAAAATGCGAGCAATGTCAGAAGTTTGTTGGCCGAAGCAAGAATGCTCCCATGCCCCTCCAACCGATACAGGTAGAAACACCGTTTCAACAGTGGGGATTAGATTTTGTGGGAGTCATCTCGCCGAATTCATCAACGGGACATAAGTTTATCTTGACTGCAACTGACTATTTCACCAGATGGGCTGAAGCAGTGCCCACAAAACACGCCGACCAAGAAACAGTTATGGCATTCCTGGAAAGTTTGATCACCCGGTTCGGCGTCCTTGAAGCGATAGTAACAGATAATGGTCCCGGATTCATTGGTGCTAAGATCAATGAATTCGCCTGCAAGTATGGGATATACCTCAAGGTTACCTCCAATTATTATCCACAAGGTAATGGGTTAGCAGAATCAACAAATAAGACCTTGTTGAGATTACTAAGGAAGCTCGTAGAAAAGAACAAGAGGACTTGGCACCTCCTCTTGGATCAAGCCCTGTGGGCTGATCGGATCTCTATCAAAAGGTCAATCAAAACCTCACCTTACGCCCTGGTGTACGACAAAGAAGCTGTCTTACCGACCCATATAGAAATTCCCGCCTTGTGGATGTTAAATGATGAGAAAGAGGAATTTGGTCCCATGGAGGCTAGACTAGCTCAATGTAGTTTCCGAATGCAGTCAAACAACAAATAATTATGCCGAGGACAAACAATTTAAAAACATTTATTTAATTTGAAGCACCCCCAACCTTATTACAAATGTATAACCAATAATATATAGAGTAGGGAATAGGAAGAAAGTCGGCAAAGGAGAGATAAGGGGAAATAGGAGGATAAGGAGGGAGAAGATAGGTTGGAGGGATAAGGGGGAAGAAAGAAAGGATTCACGGAGGGATAAGGAGGAGGGAAAATAGGAGGAAGATAGGAGGGATATTAGGAGGGAAGTTAAGGGAATTTGCCGACAAAAAATTGCCGACAAATATAGGGAGATTTCACACTGAAGCTTAGAAAAGAGATTTTTCTAAGCCAGTTTCGAAACAACCCTATTCACACTTGTAACATTCTCCCCCTTAAAGTTGAGAGGACTGACTACACAGTCTCTCAGCTTTACAAATTGAGCTTTTGTCATCGCCTTGGTGAAGATGTCGGCGACGTTCTCCAAAGTGTGACGGTATTGAAGCTCAACAATTTCATGTTCCACCATATCTACGATGAAGTGGTACTTCATATCAAAATGCTTGGTTACTGCTATGGTGGACGGGATTATATGCCAAGCTGAATGGCATCGATGTTGTCACGATGGATTCTGGTCGGACCACTTTGCTTGTTCTCCAATCTCTTCTAGTACTTTCCTTAGCCACAAGGCTTGAGTACTTGCATAAGTAACCGCTATATACTACGCTTCTGTTGAAGATAGCGCTACTACTATCTGCTTTTTTGAACTCCAAGTTATTAGTCCTGATCCAAGACTAAAACAGTTTCTTGATGTTGACTTCCTGTCATCAATATTGCTACCCCAATCACTATCACTGAAGCCTACAAGCTTGATAGTGTTACATTTATGGTATTGGATTCCAAAATCCAATGTACCCTTCACATATCTCAAAATTCTTTTAGCTGCCTGCAAATGCAGCTCAGAGGAGTTAGACATAAATCTAGAAACAAGAGATACGACATCTTGAATATCCGAGTGCAGGTGTTGGCGAGAAACATCAAACTCCCAACCATGCTTCGAAAGTGGTCACATCAACTTTTGGTGCTCCATCATCTTTGCTTAGTTGGATCCCATGTCCAAGCTGGAGTTGCAACTGGTTTGCAATGCTCCATAGCAAACTTCTTGATCATGTCCTGAGCATACTTATGTTGAGAGATGAAGATCCCTGTATCTGAGTGATGAACTTCCATTCCAAGATAATAGTGCATTAATCCAAGATCCTTCATCTCAAACTGCGTCATCATGGAGTGTTTGAACTCCCTATTCATTTTTTCATTACTACCCATAAAAATAAGATCATCCACATACAAACAAACTATGAGGATGTCTTTACCTTGCTTTAGGTAGTAGAGTGTGGGTTCATTTTTGCTCCTTGTGAACCCATATTCTTTGAAGTACCCATCAATGCGTGAGTACCAAGCTCTTGGTGCCTGTTTGAGGCCATAGAGTGCCTTCTTCAATCTGTAAACAAGGTGTTCCTTACCTTGCACTTCAAATCCCTGTGGTTGCTCAACATACACTTCTTCTGTCAAGTAACCATTGAGAAATGCACTCTTCACATCCATGTGTTGGACTTTCCATCCTTTGTGTGCGGCTAAGGCAAGAAGCTGTTCGATTGTCTCTGTCCGGCTACGGGAGCAAATGTCTCTTCATAATCTATTCCATACTTCTGAGTAAAACCCTTTGCCACTAATCTTGCCTTGTGCTTCTCAATGCTTCCATCGGCATTAAACTTGGTCTTGAAGATCCATTTACAGCCAACACATTTCTTTCCTTTAGGAAGCTTCACGAGCTCCCAAGTGTCGTTGTTTTTTATAGAGGTTATCTCCTCTTCCATGGCATCTTGCCAAATCTTACGAGTACATGCCTTCTCATAACTAGAAGGTTCAAGTTGTGCACTAGTTAACAAAGCATAGTTAACTTGATCTCCTCTGGGTTCTTGTTGGGATTCATCATCACCATACAAGTGCATACTTTCTAATCTGTGTAAAACAGATTCCATTTCACTAGCTTGACTCCTAGTATATCTTCTTGAAAAATTCTTATCCAACATCTGAGAGGATGGATGATACTGTAAAGTTCTCTTACCTTTGGATGGAACATCAATATCCATTGGTGAGGAACTTGCTGATCGTTGTGGAGAAGGACTTGGTGAAGCGGTTGAATCGAGAAGATGGACTTGGTGGATGTGTGGGCGGAGGCTGCTTTCCTTTACGTGGTAGGCTGTGGTTGCACCTGTTGAGCTACTACATCAGTGGCTTCAACATCACTGAATATTTGGGGCTTACCCCACTCTCCCCCTTCATCAAAAATCACATCCCTTGAAACCACTATCTTTCGAGTTGTAGGATTGTAGAGTCTATACCCTTTTGTGTTTTCACAATATCCTACAAAAATGCAAGCTTGACTCTTTGGATCTAACTTCTTTCTCAGCTCATCAGGAATGTGAGCATATGCCAATGAACCAAATACTACGAAATACTTCACATTTGGTTTCTTACCATACCGAGGCTTGGTAAGGTGTCTTCCCTTTCAAACTCGAAGTAGGACTTCTGTTCAAAATGTGAACACTAGTCCTTGTTGCATCTCCCCAATATGCATTACTCAAATGCTTTGTCTGAAGCATTGATCTCGCCATCTCCACAATGGTGCGATTCTTTCTTTCTGCTACACCATTCTTTTGTGGAGTGTAGGCAGTTGTGAACTGCCTCTTGATGCCATGATGTTTACAAAAATTCAAAAACTGATTAGAGGAGTATTCTCCTCCTCTATATGATCTAAGACATTTTATAGAATATCCACTCTCACTTTCAACTTTTGCTTTAAAATCAACAAAGCATGCAAATGCTTCATCCTTATGCTTCAAAAAGTATATCCAACACATTCTTGTGCAATCATCAATGAAAAGTAGGAAGTAAGAGTGATTACCTAGACTCTTGGTCTGCATCGGACCACAGATGTCTGAATGTACCAACTGAAGAGGATAGTTGGCCCTCCATGCTTGTCCACGAGGAAATTTCGATCTGGCATGCTTGCCCAAGGCACACCCTTCACGAGACTTCCTTACTATCTTGAACTTTGGGAAGTCCAGTCACCATTGCTTGTGAAGTTAGCAATTTCAAACTTGCTGAATTCAAGTGACCATATCTCAAGTGCCATAGGACACTTGGATTGGTAATAGCTACATTTGCTAACTTATTTCCTCCTGGCTGGCCAAACTTCAAAGGAAATAATCTATTTTTCGACATTGGCACTTGTGTAATGATTCTATTACTATTGTTTTTGTCAAAAATGGTGCATTTACCCTCATCAAAAATCAACTTATAATTCTTTTCAAGCATTTGACCAACACTTAGCAGATTGTGTTGAAGATGAGGAGTGTAATAGATATCACTTACATGTTTTATGCCTTCTTTTGTTGGAACCTCCATGGCTCCAATGCCTTCAACTGCCAATGACTTGTCATCTCCCAACCGGATGCTGGATTTGTATGAGGAGTCTATCTTAGCAAAGAGTTCTTCTTTGCCACTCATGTGATTTGAACACCCTGTGTCCAAAATCCATGTATCATTCAAATTTTGCTCTGTCTGACCATAAGAAAGAAAGAGATTTGAGGACTCTTCCTCTTCTCCAAAATTCCCAAAGCTGACTTGCTCTCGGTTGCTTCTTGCTTCCTTGCGAAGTCTTTGACCAACAATCACGAGCATAATGGCCGGGTTTGCCACAATTGTAGCAAACTTGTTTTGATTTGTCTCCTCCTTTTCCTTTGCCAGATTGTTTCCCTCTGTATTGTTGCTGTCCTCCTCTATTATGGTTTCCACCTCTATTGGATGATCCTCCTCTGTTAGGAGTTCCCCCTCTTTGATTATTCCTGCCTTTGCCTCTTTGTTGACCTCTGCCTCGGCCTCTACCTCTTCCTTCATGTGTGGCAAAAGCTTTGTCATCTCCTCCATAGTTGGTGGTAGGAGTTTCCTGCAACCTCTCTTCATGTGAGAGAAGTGAACCAGTTAATGCATCAAAAGACAATGTGGTTAAGTCTTTTGATTCTTCAATAATTATTGCAACAGAATTCCATTTTGGAAGAAGTGTTCTCAACACTTTCTTCACCATCATCTCTGGCTTAATATCCTCCCCTAGTGTGACCATTTTGTCGACTACTGCTTTCACTCTCACGCAGTAATCACCAACTCTTTCATTCTCTTGCATCTTGAGATTCTCAAAATCTCGTTTCAAGGTTTGCAGTTTTACCTGCTTCACTTGGTCACTGCCTCTATAGCTTTCTTTTAAGGCATTCCATGCATCTTGTGCAATTACATATGATGCAACCCTAGGGAAGATAGTTTTATCTAAAGCAGCATGAATGTGATATAAGGCAAAAGCATTATTCTTTTGTGCTTCTTTTCTTGTCTTTTTATCAGCATTAGAAAATGCTGCCCATTCAGCAGCAGTTGGTTACGTATAACCTTCCTCAACTACATCCCAAAGACCTTTTCCTATCAACAAAGTCTTCATTTTTATAGACCAGTATTCATAGTCACTACCATTAAATTCAGGGATTGGTAGACTAGTGTTTGCAGCCATTGCAGAATAAAAAACAACTTTTATTCGAAGCAAACAAGTACTTTTATTGAGGCAAACTGGAAATACAAAGCAGTACAGAATGATTTAATAATTTAAATCAAATCTCGCCTTCTTAGTACATTCATGTTCTGCTTCGGAACTGCTGCTAATGATGATGAACTCAGGTTTCACTTCCACTGGATCTGCTCTTCTCTCTGCTTCTTCTTCTTCTTCTTCTTCTTCTTCTTCCTCTTCCTCTTCTTCCTCTTCTTCTTCTTCTGCTGGTTCAGGTTCAGGCTCAGGAGAGCGTGGTGTATAGCCCACACTCAATTCATCTGTTGGCACACCTGGTGTATAACTGGCACCAGTTTGTACGTCCGAAACAAATTGCACGGTTTCGGATTCTTCAATTCTCTGTCCGAAGATATTGTCTTCGGAGTCTGCCTCGTATCCTGAATCCGGCTTTCTCAGGTGAGAAATCACCTGATTCTCCAGTTGACTAAACACAGTGTGTAGTCCTAAACTTTGAACCCTTTGGTCAAAGGATTCTGGTTTCTGCCTCTTCAAAATTGACAGTAGTGCATTATAGCACCCTTCAGATCGGAACATCTAACATTTCCACGAGCACATTAATTCTCTTTTTCAAAAAAAAAACTCTTCAGTAGTTTAGAAGTTTTCTCTAAAGTTTTTAAAAAAATTTAATAAATTTTTATATTTTATTTAAATTATCTTTTAAATTTTATTATTTAAAAAGATAAAATTAAATAAATATATAATGTAAATTTATTAAATAATTTTAAACTTTAAATAAAAATATTAAAACCTTATAAAAAAAAATTTAAGCAAAAATTTTACCCTTTCGGCACGCAAGGGATTCGACCCCGTGACCACCTGGAACTCGGCGGCTTGTGTTGCCGCTACACCACGGCGGCTGGCTGAGTAAAGAAAGGACTTTCGTCCTTTTACTTTCTTCGACGGCAGAATTTTAAAAAAAATTTTTTTTTTTTTTTTTTGGGCTTGTGGGATTCGACCCGCGTATCTCCTCACCACAAGCGGACCACTCTGTCCGCTACACCACAGCCACGGACGAGAATGAACAGGGGAGCGGCTGGTTTTATATCGACGGCGGCGAACGTTTTTTTTTTTTAAATTGCCGTGGGATTATCCCACATGCGCCAGGGAATTGGCGCTAAAGGGTTTTTAACCCGGAGCGCGCACTATCTTGTTCGACTGCCTTCGGGCAGTCGATTCTCGACCGATGCCCTTTACTGCTTCGACCAATCGCCGTTCGCCACCTCACTGCCACGACGTATCGCCACGTGGCAAAATTTTGCTCGCTGCCAACCAGACTGCCAATCGCCCTGCGCCACGTGTCGCGATCTGCTATCGCCACGTGTCACCTCTGTCGCCATGCCGCTGCCACTTGTCACCTCGAGAGTCGTGCCACTGCCACTGTGCACGATCCGCCTCGGGATCCGTGCTCGAACTGCCTCGGGATCCGTGCCCGAGCCTGCTCGCGATCCCGAGCCCTGCTGTGACCTGCTTCGGGATGTGTGCCCTACCTCGGGAACTGTGCCCGTTCTGACCTCACTTCGCCTCGGGAACCGTGCCCGACAGATGACGAAGTCTGGCTCTGATACCAGATGTAGTTTCCGAATGCAGTCAAACAACAAATAATTATGCCGAGGACAAACAATTTAAAAACATTTATTTAATTTGAAGCACCCCCAACCTTATTACAAATGTATAACCAATAATATATAGAGTAGGGAATAGGAAGAAAGTCGGCAAAGGAGAGATAAGGGGAAATAGGAGATAAGGAGGGAGAAGATAGGTTGGAGGGATAAGGGAAAGAAAGGATTCACGGAGGGATAAGGAGGAGGGAAAATAGGAGGAAGGTAGGAGGGATATTAGGAGAGAGGTTAAGGGAATTTGCCGACAAAAAATTGCCGACAAATATAGGGAGATTTCACACTGAAACTTAGAAAAGAGATTTTTCTAAGCCAGTTTCGAAACAACCCTATTCACACTTGTAACACTCAATTGCTGCAGCTAGAGGAGGACTGATAAAAAGCTTACGAGAACTTCGCAAAGCATGCGCAAATCACCCGAAACTGGTTCAAGAAGAAGTCCTCAGCCCGTACATTCAAGGTGGGAGACTTGGTATGGAAGTGGGACTCATGGAAGGTTAAGCCTGGCAACCATGATAAGCTTGACGCGTTCTGGGATGGACCATTCGAAATTGCGAAAGTGAATTCGGCTAACTCCTTTATCCTTAAGGATGCGGCCGGCCAGACCTTGCCGATCCCTGTAAACGGTCTTCATTTGAAGACCTTTCATCATTAAAAGGTACCTCAAAACCCTTTGCCCTTGTATAAGCATTCTTTCATTTACACCTGCATATACCTTGTTTCAAGCCCTTTTACAGTTAGAAATATAGTTAGAAAAGGATCGTGGCCTCACGTCGCAATAATAGCTGATTCCGGTTTGAAACCACTAAGTTCGGCTTCACTAAGTCTAGTGAAATCTCCTTTGCAAAATTTCTGCCCGAAATGGCTGTTGTGAGTTAGTTCGCTGCGAAGTGCCTCAGCATCGAAGGATGGAATGGCGTGAAGGAGGTTCCTGTTGGTTACGAATCTGCCACTAGGATAGGATTTAGTGTAATGCGCCCTAGATTCGCCTAGCAGATTGAAAGGCCGAAAGGAAGGAATGCCTTCCGTGCCAATCTCCGGAGGAGGCCGGCTTCCTATGTTTTCTCAATTGGTTTTAAGCCCAGAGTGCAGGAAAGAAATTAGAAATGCAGAAAGAAATGTAAATGTGATTATTACGGGTGGGGAGGATAAGCAGCACAGTAACAACCAATCACCACTACTAACAGCAATTAAATACAAGATATGTTGCAGAAACTACCAATGTCATTCATCCTATGTATCCTCTACCTTTGCATGCCAGGAATACTTAACTATTAAATACCGATATCCAGAAAGCAGAATAACAGTAAGCAATAAGCAACATGAGGCAGAAATGCTAAGTAAAGGCAGCATACAAGATAAGAACAGTCGATAGAGCCAAGTATATTCTGTATTTAGAAGCAAATGCACAGCTACAGTGGTTCCCTAGCAATATATCCCCCTTCCACCTTTTTACAATGATATTGCTGAGCTATTTATAGCGTAAATTTCCCCCCATTATATCGTTGGGCACAGGATCCCAGACCTAACAATAACTGAAAAAGCTGACAAAGCTGACAAAAGTGGCAAAAAGCGGCTGATGTTGACATCTGCCGGCATGGAACGTGCTTGCAGCAAGGTCCACCTGAAAGATTGACAACTACGTGGCGATGTGGGGATGATGCTCCAAGTCAGCTTGACTGAGGGCAGCTTAAGTACAATAATTCAATTCACGCTCGCACACCTCTCGTCACATCTTTGACTCGAATCCCGAGGTTGGACGCTTGTCAGAATCTGATAAGGGGAAAAATCTGCCTTAGGAGCTCGTATTTCCTTTCTTGCCCGACTTCGCCCAGAATTGGAGCGCAACCAGGCAGCGCAAGGGGGAAGTAGTGCAGTTGGGGAGGCCTCCGTGCCTTAGAAAATTTTTGGGCTGGCTTCAACATTCTTTGCCCGAGTGCGCGCAGGTAAGTGAGCGAACCCCGACTTCGCTGCGAAGTCGGGTTGCGCAACACTTAGCCGTTACTGGAGGTACCATGATGGGCTGCTCAATTGTGCTCTTCTTCCGGGGCGAAGCCCGACTTCGTTGAGAAATCGGGTTGCGCACCCAACACTTAGCCGCTTCTTCAGATCACTCGCCCAACTACGCATGAACTTGAGGGCGCAGCCCGACTTCGCTGCAAAGTCGGGTTGCGCACCCAACCCTTAGAATTTTTAGAGCTCCACTGATGCCCAGGTGCGTACAGAACTGAGAGTGCACCCCGACTTCACTGCGAAGTCGGGGTTCACTCTATACTTAGAAAAATTGGGTTCAGTTCTCCGCACGTCGGCTCCCCAAGTGCGCTCAAAATTAAGGACGCAGCCCGACTTCGCTGCGAAGTCGGGTTGCGCAATACCAACACTTAGAAAATTTAGGGCCTTTCTCCCTCTTGGAGAAAAAAGAAGTCGGGTTGCGCAATACCAACACTTACAAAATTTAGGGCCTTTTGCCCTCTTGGAGAAAAAAAAAAAAAAACCGAAGACATAGCACCCCGTGCAAAATGTGGCAACATTCCTAGCGGCTCGCGGGGTGTCGAGCTCGCATCGATGCAACGAACCAGGCCTTTATCCTTTGGGCGCAGAGGAACTCCCTTCCCCTGCATCCTGCTGCTGCTGAGTCCCCTTCTTGGGTAACTGTTCTTCTTCGGGCTCACTTTCAGCAGTCTCTTCTTCTGATCCTTCTTCTTCTCTCTCTGAATCTGAATGCTCACCACCATCGCCCTCTTGCTCGGCAGGTTGCTCCCGCTCGCGGACGTGCTTGTATGCGGTCTTGGCCTGATCCCAAGCTGCTGCCTGGAAGGGCTCTAAATCGCTGACATCTTTCAGCGCTGCTCTAAATGCCGCAACCATGTGCACATCGATGGTGTCATACCTTTCTCCCAGCTCCTGAAGGGAGGTGTTAATCTTGCAAAACCTTGACACCATTTGGGTCACCTGCGTCTCTTGGACTGGCTCAGTCCAGCCATCAATTTCTGATGTATCTGCCTCAAAAGACAGCCAATCTAGCTTTACTTGTTCAAGGGGCAGAAACTCCCCATCTTTGACAAAGATCGGAAATCCGAGCACAGAAAGAGTGTTGAAGGGGGCCAGGTAGATATTCATTTCACGGTTCAGCACGTCCAACATCTTCCTGGCGGCTCTGATCTTCTCCGTTTTTTCAAAATAATTATGCAAGGTTACCCTTGCATCCGCCCAATCTAGGGCAATCTGGGACATAGGGGGGAATCGGAGGCCCTTGCGTGCAAACTCTTCAAGTTTTATCGCCAAGTCCAGCCACTGCTTCACTTGGCGTTCGGCCTCCTCTACCGCAGGCTTTCCCTGGGCAGACACTTCTTGGATCCTGGATGAGAAATCTAGGACGGACAGGGACCTGACCACATTAGCCCTGTAGCAAACCAGCCCGCATCTCCTTGATCTTGTTTTTCGAAAAGGTAGCCGTCTGGGACGCCTTCTCCTTCAGCTGAGATTGGGTCTGCTTCAGCGAATCCTGCAGCTGGGAAATATGTTCCAGTGCCGCCTTCTTTTCTTTCGACAGCTGTTCGACCGTCTTCCTTTGTGTTGTAGCCTCCTGCTGGGACGCGGCGAGCTGAGCTTTCAAGTCTTCAATCTCTTTCTGGGCAGACTCCAGCCGCGTGGTGGCCTTGGCCAGATCTTCTTCCAGCTGTCTCGAGTTGTTCGAGTCGCAGGACTGACAATCTCCTTGTTAAGCGACTCGAGAATCAAAAGAAATGAAGATGGTAAAACAAAAAATATTAAGAGCAATTCAAATTTGCTCAGTCCTGCTTTAATACCTAGCAATGGAGATTTCAGTGAAGAAGGCACAACTGAAATGGGTGAGGTATCTGCACTTAAATATGATAAATTTCCTTTGGCCTGCAAAAATTCATATTGTTTTGTGGATACTCCTCTGTTTGAA
The DNA here is from genome assembly GCA_028583015.1 of Wollemia nobilis. Taxonomy (NCBI): domain Eukaryota; kingdom Viridiplantae; phylum Streptophyta; class Pinopsida; order Araucariales; family Araucariaceae; genus Wollemia; species Wollemia nobilis. The sequence continues at coordinate 2,987,242 of JAQPPZ010006183.1, read as the reverse complement.
ATGGATGCTACATCGAATAATAATAATCTTGTTTCTGAGTTGGACACCATTGAAGATGGTGAAGGTGAAGATAGCCATGGCAGTACATCTAGTCTTGAATACTATGAAGAAAATCAAGAATTTTCCCAACAAGTTTCAGGACCTCTATCAAATATGGATACAACAAATTTTGTTTTGCAGCAGAATAATATTTCTTCTGGATACCTTACAAGTTCAGCTCCTTTGTCTCAGATATTAGTACCAAATGCAATTGATGAAAAATTAGCAAGGCAACAAATTGATGGCATAGTACAACAGTATGAATATGAAGTAGACAGCTTTGTGGAATCGGATTCTGCTCTGGACATTGATGTGTTCAGTGAAACACAAGTGACATTCAAAGCCCTTGAAGAGCATGATGGAGAGTATGATGAGAGTGAACACATAGGAGTTTACAAATTAGATTTCAGTAATGATAGAGTTGGTGAGTATTGGTTTGATTTGGAAAATGAACATGAGATTTACAATAAGCATGCAACACCAAAAATACATCAGCCATTAGACGCATGGGATCCAAGTATTTCAGCACCTAGTTATGATGAGGAACCGGTTTGGGATGAATTTCATCTTGAACAAGGAGCTGCCCAAAATTTATTTCAAAAATCATGCAAAGGAAATGACATTGAGATGGCTGATCCTTGCATTAAAGACAAATCCAAACTGTTATTTCATAGGGCTGATTATGATCAAGAAGAAGAGGAGGTAAATTTTGAAGGAGTAACTATTTCAGCCTTAAAACAAGGAAACATGCCCATGGATTACATCACCAAATTGGCCAAAGATAGAGGTAACAATTATATGAGGGTTGTAATGAATGAATTTGCTCATTTCCCTATTGTTACAGTCGTCTTAACAACAATAGAGGAGTTTCATTTGTTCTTTGGAAGGGTATGTAGATCTCATAGCATACATGGGGATATTGTGAATATTTGGGACAGCAGATTCACACCTTGGGATCCGGGTATATTGGCACCTAGATGTGAGGAAGTACCCATGGGGAATGAACGCCCTATTGACTTCAATACCATCCACATTTCATTTCAGAGTTCCAAAAACTCAGTTTTGAATTTCCAAGAAGTTCGTCCTATTTTTGAGAGTCTTTGGGTGAGCTTGGGAAACATCCCCCCCTTGGAGCCACTCTTGAGCCATGGGGAGGCACAAAGCAGCCTTAAGGAAGTTGCAAGAAGGTATGTTATCAGTTCTGATTTTTGTTGGCAATATAACAGTAGTTCTCCATTTATGGGCAGCATTAGCATTGTGGAAAAAGAGACATTGATGGCACCTATGGTTGCATTCTTGTTGAGACCTAAGACTGCATTTTTGGTAATGAATGAGGATGCATCTTTGATGATAGAATGGACTGAGTTTTTGTTCAAAATGACTACATCACTGATGGAGATTGAGGCTGCACATTTCATGTTCTATGAGGACATACACTTCTTGATAAAAGAGGCTGTGTTTGTGACTTCTGTGTCTAATCTTACCACTCTGTTTGAGACGCCTTGGTCTGCATCTTTCATAACTAATGAGGCTGTTTTTCTAAGGGCAACTTGGACTGATTGTTCACTGATTTTTGAGGTTGCATCTTCTCTGTCTTTTAGGACTGTTTTTGTGATGAATTCTGGGACAGAGTTGGAGATGTATGGGACTACATGTTGGTTGATTTGTGAGACTGCATATTTGTCTTTGGAGGCAACATCTGTTGAGAGAGTTAAGACTGAAATGTTGACAACATACTGGACTGCATTTTTTATGACCGATGGGGCTGTGTTTTTGACTCATTGGACAGCACTTTTGAGGGAAGCTTTGGCCAAGTTTTTTATTAAGAAGACTGCAAACTCCATGACAAATAGGACTGCAATAATGATGACTGATGCAGCTGCGTTGACAATGAGTTTTGGGGCTACATGTGACACATTGTTTGGGACAATTCCTCCCAAGCTAATTGAGATCTTCATGAGGTTTGAATTGGCACTTTACATGATGTATAAGAAGGTGTTTTGCATGTTGTTTAGGACTGTCTTTTCTTCAAAAATTAGAGCTGTGTTTCTTGAGGAGCTATTTTGGGCAGCATTGGTAAGGGCATTTGAGGTAAATGGCAAGTTTGGCATTGGTATTATCACATGGTGGGCCTTAGAAACATTCATAGGATGGAAAATAGGGACTGCAAACATTGGGAAGATAGACGTTGCATCCCGGGAGCCTTGGAAGGTTGCTAATGGCATCCTGAAAGCAACCATAATTTATTCTGTTGATAACACATTGATGGCTGCCATTTCTATAAGAAGGACTGCAATTTTGATCAGCCATGGGACATTACATTCTGATCAGCCTTGCTTAGATTGTTTTGATAAGGAGGAGGAAGATACCATTTCATTCTTGGATAATCTTGGGAACACATCTTCAGTATTGGGGTGTTTGGGGGAAAACGTTCTTCTCTTGGGGTCACTTTTGCACCACTTGAAGACATGGATCAGCCATGATACTACTTACATAAGGTATGACATTCATTCTGATTTTTATGACAGCTGTTTGAAGAGTTTTGGCATTCATGAGTTGGTTACATTGATAAGTTATGGGAATGAAAGATTGATGATGGATGGAGCTGGTAATTGGTATGGCATAATCACGTCATGTGGAAGAAATTGGGCTGCATTATGGAGTATTTTTGAGAGCAGGACATTAGCATTTGGAGATGATATCTTGCTAATTCTCAGAACTGATTTTTGGGCAGCCATTGGAACTGTTTTTGGGAATAAAAAGTTGGCATCGCTGGTAATTCATTGGGATTCATTTTGCATTCAAACTATGACTGCACCTACAACACTTTGTGAGACAGAATTGGAAACAGTTTTCACTTTGTATAGGCTAATTGATGAGACATCAGGGGCTGCGCTTCATATCAGGTCTGATTTTCTCATATTTGTTGTGTTTTACTTGATTAGAAGGGCTGCTACATCACACCAAATTTCAGTTTTGATTGAGAGGGGGAATGAAATTGTTCATGATAGAAAGTGTGCAGGAATGTTTTTCATGATGTCAAAGACTGCTTTTCATTCAGAAATCAGAACTGAGTTTGTTTCGAAAAGGGAAATTGAGGAACATGAATTGGTAGACTTCATATACACTTATTTGCAAAACATGAAAGATGAAGCATATATGGCAAAGATAGTACTTCAGAAATCAGCATGTATGGACCTTGGAGTGGCCTTGATGGATACTTGGAGAATTGTGTCTCTACATGTTGATGCTGCCAAGAAGAAGACAGTGGCGCAGCATCAGCATGATGGACCTACTCCTTTAACATTTATTTGGGATCCTGGAATCACCATTGGTTTCAGCTTGATGATGAGAAGATGGTGTTGGAATTGCTTGAGGACAAGCAATTTTGGGAGGGGTGGTATTGTAATGTCCCCATTTTTCATATTTTTATTATACATAGTTGTGGAGTGGAGTCTTGATGTGTTTTGGTGTGTTAAGAGTATTTTTGGTGAAATTTGGCAATTAAATAATAAAAAGGGGGAAATGGGGGTGTTTTTCCCCTTTAGGAAAAAAAAAAAAATTTTTTTTTTTTTTTTTTAGGTTTTTTTAAGGGAAAACAAAAAGGGCCCCCCCAATAAAGAATTAAAAGAATGTCTATATAAAGAGGAGTAGGGGGCTCATTTGCTCATTTGAGGGAGCTTGGATCATTTTATCTCTTCTACATTGTTGTATTTGGCTTTGCAGCTAATACACTTTTCTCTTGTGGACGAAACCCTACGAGAGAATTCTCTCTTGCGGACGAAACCCTGCAAGGGATAGCTTTGAGGACGAAAACCCTCTTGGCTAGAAACCTAGGACGAAAACCCTAGAGTTTCTTTGAGGTAAATCCAGCCAGGGTTTACAATTGGGTTTATTGAGACATTCTGCATCATTTATTGAGGATTTCTTCGGCAGCATTCATATCAGATTTGGGGAGATCAGATTTGGGGTTTTGGGAACCCTTCTTGGTGTGGTATTTCAGATTTGGTGTGGCATTATAGTTTCAGATTTTTGCAGCAGAGTTTAGCAGTTTTGTGGCTGGGCATTTGTGAGTTGTTTTCATTCAATAATTTAGCAGAGGTTGTGTTGTTTGTTCAGCATCCAGGGTTTATATTAATGTTTCAGGTGTGATCTATGTAATTGTGGTTCCATAAAAGATAATATAAAATATTGTGGTGTGTTTGTGACAATCTTAGGGTTTTATGGTGTATTTTTCTGGGTTATTTATAGATCTGATTTTTATTTGCATGGTTCAGAATTTTAGTCAGGAATATTACCATATCTACAGCAAGGGTTTGAAAACTCAATTTGGGGAGGGTCATTACATCTTAAAATTTTTGAACCTCGTGCTTCCAATGACGTCACCGCCGCCGCTTGGGCACACACTTCGAGGGAGACTCTGGCCAAGGGCCCAAGAAGGAACGCGGTCTAACTTCGCGCTACGCATAGTGCGCCCTCTGGGACCCATACTTAGAATAATTTTGTCATGCCCCTTGTTCTCCCTGACGGGTCGTTCGAAGTGCGCCCAAAACTGAGAGCGCAACCGGGCTTCGCTCAAAAAATGTGCGCAATCCGACTTCGCCCGGAAAATGTTGCGCAGTAGGGATTCGACACTTAGGCGATTTTTGCTTCTTTTGCTGCCCGACTGCGCTCCCAAGATGGTGCGCAGCCCGACTTCGCTGCGAAGTCGGGTTGCGCACCCAACACTTAGAAAAATTTGAGGCTCTTTTGTTTGCCTAATCTCCTCCAAACTCCTGACATCACACAATTCCTAGAGCGATGCCCGACTTCGCTACGAAGTCGGGCGATTTTTCTGCCTTGGTTAGACTTTTAGCAGCGCAAAATTTTGCTTCTTTTCTCACACTTAGCCCTTTTCGGATTCAAAAGATGAAAACTGAATAACTGAAAGAAATATTTACATTCTGAAATAAACTGAACTGCAGGAAATAAATGAGAAAAGTATGTACAAGGAAGGACCTCTCCGCAACCTTCAGTGGTGATAGGCCTTCGGGTGGAAGCCATTAACAGGGATCGGGAGAAGCTGTCCCTCCATGTCCCTGAGCACGAACGCGTTGAAGGTTTACCCGAGCGATCTGATAGGGGCCTTCCCAGAAGGCATCAAATTTGTCATGGCTGCCCAGCTTCGCTTTGAGTGAATCCCACTTGAGCACTAAGTCCCCGATTCTGAAAACTCCGGTGGTGGTCCCTTTTGCAAACCAGCTCTGAGTTGCCTTGGCATGTTTGGTAAAGGCCTGATATGCCTTCTCCCTTTCCTCTTCTAGCTGCAACAGTTGACAAAGTTTGACATCCACTGGATCCCCGTCGCCTTTCTCTTCATCTAACAACCAGAGTGCGGGCATTTCTATGTGGGTAGGGTAAGCCGCCTCCTTGCCGTATACAAGCGCGTAGGGGGACGTCTTGATAGATTTCTTGAAAGATATGAGATCCGCCCATAACGCCCGGTCCAGAAGTAGGTGCCACAACCTCTTGTTCCTTTCTACTGTCTTTTTATAATCTTCAACAGATTCTTGTTAGTGGACTCAGCCAGGCCATTCCCCTGTGGATAGTAGTTTGAGGACATCTTGTGGTAGATGCCGTATTTGCTGGTGAACTCCGTGAGTACAGCACCTGCGAACCCTAGACCGTTGTCTGTAACTATTGCCTCTGGGACCCCGAAACGGGTAATGAGGCTCTCAAGGAACCCAATGAACATTTCCTGGTTTGCATGCTTAGTAGGAATTGCCTCAGCCCACCGAGCGAAATAATCAGTGGTTGTAAGGATGAACTTATGTCCCGCCGAAGAGTTGGGCGTGATGGTCCCGACGAAGTCCAGACCCGACTGCTAAAACGGAGTCTCGGCTTGAATTGGCTGTGGCTGGAGGGGCAAGGGTGGCTTCCTATTTCTGCCGCCGAACCTCTGACATTTTCACATTTTACACAGACTACATGTGCGTCTGTGAAGAGGGTGGGCCAATAATAGCCGGCTCTGATAATATTCAAGGCCGTAGGCCTTCCTGAATGATGTCCCCAGGGCATCCCAAAGTGGAACTCTCCGAGAACCTTTGGCTTGTCTGATTCCTTGACGCATCGCAACAGGATGCTGTCAATATTTTTAAAATACAGCCCCTCAGGGCGCAGTACATATTTTAAGGCATTCAGCCTAAACCTCCTTCTTTGTGAGGCGTTGAGATGATCTGGACATTTCCCTGTGCTAAAATACCACACCAGGTCATTCGTCCAGTCACTCTCCTCTGATAAGGAGTTGGCAAGGTTAATTTCCGTCATTGGATCCTCCCACTCGCAGGCAGAGATTTCAGCTGCAGCACTTCGGGCCAACTCTTGGCATAGAGCCCGACCTTGGATTAGCTTCGTTGGTCGTACCTCTATGTCAAACTCTTGGATTTTAGCTATCCATCCTGCCCTCTTGTGACCTGGCTCCCATTGGATGATGAAATTTCTGACATCCGGATGTATCACAAAGATAGTTATCCAGCTCTGGGAGACAAAGAGCTTGAACTTTCTGAGAGATCTCATGACTGCGTGCACCCGCTCAATAAAATTGTACTTTTCTTCGTGCGGCTGAATCACCTGGCTTAGGAACGCTATGGGGCGCTCCTCGCCATCTTCTCCCTTCTGAGTCAGGACTGCGGCGTAGCTCTCGGGCTCTCCCACCGCGTACAAGATGAAATCCTTGGAGTAGTTTGGATTTATTAACACTGGAGCTTGCGCGATTCTGGCCTTGATTTCTTCGAAGGCTTGCTTTCTTTCGTCAGTCCACAAGAATTCAGCATTCGTTTTTAGGAGCTCGGCCATGGGCTTGATCACTTGTGCGAAGTCTGGTACAAACTTCTTCACGAAGTTGATTTGGCCAAAAAAACGACTATAGCCCCTTCTTGTCAATTGGGATGGATAAGCGAAGAAGAGCTTCTGCTCTGTCAGGATCAACTGCAAGGCCCTTCTCAGAAATAACATGTCCCAGCAGCTTGCCTTCACCGTGAAGACTGACTTCTTCGGGTTGATGGAAATGCCGAACTCACGACATCTCTCAAATATTTACTGCAAGTGGGAGGGATGGTCCTCTCTCTTATGTGAAAACACAGTCATGTCATCCCAATAGATGACAATGACCTTGTTGAGCAGCTCCCGAAACGCCAAGTCCATAGCTCTTTGAAATGTAGTGCCGACGTTAGAAAGGCCGAAGGGCATGCGCTGATATGCAAACGTTCTCCATTTGGTGGTGAACGCTGTCTTGTGCTGATCTTTGTCCTTTACCTATATCTGGTTATATCTAGAGAACCCGTCCAAGAGAGAGAACCTCTGAGCTCCAGCAACTACGTGGAGGATTTGATCAATTTGGGGGAGCGGATAATGATCCTTCAGTGAAGCCTGATTGAGGTTTCCGAAATCCACGCAGAGGCGGATGTCTCCATTCTTTTTTCTCACAGGGACCAGATTTGCAACCCAAGATGAGTGCTTGATGGGGTAGATGATCTTGGCCTCCAGCATCTTCAAGAGTTCCGCTTTCATCATGGCTTCAATTTTCGGGTTCACCGCCCTTTGCTTCTGCCGGAAAGGTTTTGCATTATCTTCCAGCTCTATAGTATGCTGGATCATCTCTCTGTCATACCCCTTCAAGTCTTGGTAGCACCAGGCCACAATATCAGGGAACTCTTCGCATAAAGATCTGATCTGCTCTAGCTCCTTTTCAGTGCAGTTTGCCTCGACCTTGATCACTTTTCCAGGTTCCAGTTCCAGGTCCATGTACTGCTTGGGGTCCACTTTGATTCTGTGGGATATGGCTCTATCGTTCTGATCAAAGAGACTCTCCAGAGTAATCAGTCCTTTCGGGACATGATTATTTTTTAACTGTATCAACCCCTCGTATTGCTCGTCATCAGGGTCTCTACCTTCGATTGTACTTGCTTCGTTTATCAAAAAAGTGACGATATCCTCGTCACAGTCGAACACCTGCTAGTGGGTGTCTTTATCAGGCACAGAAGGCCTGTAGATGGTACGAACCGGCTTCGGTTTCTGGACAGTGTAATCAGCCGGGACGTACCTGGCTCCAACAGACGCCAGAATGTCAGCATGCTTATTCTTCTCACGAGATATGGCTTTGACATTCAAAGAGTCGAATGACTCCATCAGATCCCAGACATGGTTGCGGTACGCCTTGAGGTAATGCTTCTTAGGGGTGCACTTATTCGTAATCTGGTTGCACACCAGCTCTGAGTCGCCAAATATCTGCAAATGTTTTATCCCCAGTCTCTCCGCCTTTCTCAAACCCAAACACAACCTCATACTCCGTCGCGTTGTTAGTGCAACTCCAAGCCAGCCTGTAAGTGTAGTCTATTTGGATCCCAAATGGGGAAACCAGAAGTACACCTGCATCGGCGCCATTCTTGCATCGGGCGCCATCAAAGTACAGCTTCCATAGCTTTTCTGGGGCAAGTCCGACATCTTTCTTTGCCGACTGGTCAAGTCTTTCAGGATGGGTGACAAAGTTATAGCCTTGCTCGGTCTCAATCATGGCATTGAAGTCTAGCAAGGAGAACTCATCCTCCACTTGTAACAGCTCGAGGGCCTCTTCTGCCATATCCACCTCTAACAGTTCTATTGCCACATTTTGCACGGGGGTGCCATGTTTTTGGTTTCTGCATGTAAGCTGCTCTTTTCCTTTCCTTCTCCTCATTTTCCCTTTCTTCTTCTCTCCCTTTCTTCCTCTCCCTCGCAGCTTCATTCCCTCTTCTTCTTTCCCCCTTTCCTCCCCCGAGTAAACTTCAGCAGGTGTACCTTGAAAAGTTTCTAAGTGTTGGGGCGACACCCGACTTCGCAGCGAAGTCGGAGTGCGCCCTCGGTTGGAGCGCGATGAGGTAACCCGTGCGCGGCGGGACAGAAACGATTGAAAATCTGACTAAGTGTCGGGGCGCAACCCGACTTCGCGGCGAAGTCGGGTGCGCCCTTCTTCTGGGCGCACTAGGGGAATGACCTATCGGGAAAATGGCTAAGTCTTGGGCGCAACCCGACTCGCGGCGAAGTCGGAGTGCGCCCCTGTTCCAGTGCGCAATCTGTACAGCGGATGGAGACAGCCAAGCACCGGTGCGCAACCCGACTTCGCAGCGAAGTCGGAGTGCGCCCTTTGACCGGTGCGCAGTTCGGTGAAGTCAACTCGGAAAATGCCAAGGCAAGGAGGCCTCCCAAGCTGCTTGTCTTCCTCTGCGCAACCCGATGGCGCCGAATTCTGGCGAAGTTGGATAAAGCTGCCTTTCAAGGCAGACACGTGTCACGCTTCAGCATCCGACAAGTATCCACCTTCGGGATTCGAGCCAAGATTTGACCGCGCAAGGACAGAGTATGGGCTTCACTACCGGCGCCAGTTGTCAACATTTAAAGCCGATGTGAAGTACCACCTGCCGCACCTACCCGCATTCCTGTTGACCGGAGACTTGACCCAACGCGCTGCCACGTAGCTGTACCGCCTTCAGGGACACCATGCTGCAAGGACAGTCCGGCCCGACAGAAGTCAGCATCAGCAGCTCCTCAGCCGCTCGTGTCAGCTACTGTCTTGTCTAGGACTTTGTGCCCATGAATGTAATCGGGGGGAGTTTTGGGCTATAAATACCCACCACATTTTCAATGTAAGTGGTGGAAGGGGAATATATTGCTAGGGGACAATTGTAGCTGTGCGTTTGCCTCAAATACGGACATATACTTGGCTGCGCCTTCTTGTCTTTTATCTTGCATGCTGCCTCTCCTTGTCATTTCTGCCTCATGTTTCTTGTGTCATTGCTTGTTGTTGTCTTGAACTCCGGACTCCCGGCATTTGATGGCCGAGGTATTCCTGGAATGCATAGATAGAGGATACATGGGATCGTCGATAGCTGTAGTTTCGATGTATGTTTGTAGATGAATGTTGTTAGTAGTGGTGATTGATTCGTCGCCGTCTTGCTTATTCCCCCCACCCAACTCCAATCACATTTGGAATTTCTTTCTGCACTTTTATCTCTTTCTGTACCCTTTTATCTCTTTCTGTACCTTTTTATCTCTTTCCTGCACTCTTATCTTATCACAACCCCCCATAGGAGCCGGCCTTCTCCGGAGATTGGCACGGAAGGCATCCCTTCCTCCCGGCCTTTCAATCTGGTGGGCGAATCTGGGCGCATTAACAACAAATCCTTTCCTCATGGCAGATTCGTAACCAACAGTTTTCTCTGGCACGCCCGGTGGGACCAAGGTCCCATATTTTACGAGAATTTCTAACCCGTCTCCACTGGCACCAGCAGTTGCTTGGTCTTAACCGGTGGGACATGGTAGTTTCCCGCCCCCAAACAGAATCGAAGTACTAGTGCTCGCTTCATTGCTGTTAAAAATCAGAGCACCTGGCGACTCTGCACGAACCTGAATACTCTCCGAGTCCGTGAAGACCGGTCCTAACGCCTTCATGCAAACAAGAAGGTGGCGAGCAAGGAATCCGGAGAACCGGCCCGACTTTTACGAACTTGACCTTGACGCTCCAGGCGAGCGCGTCAAGCTGGCTGATTACCAAGCTCGCGAAGAAGAAATCCAAGAAGAGGCCGAGGCTGAAATCCAAGAAGCCGAAGCCGAGATTGAACAAGTTGAGGCCGAAGAAGAATCTACCTCTTCGGATAGTTCCGATACCGAGTACACTACCGGATCAGAAGCGGAAATGGCTGATCATCTGGATGAAGACGACCTCTTCCCGGCGGTGGATTCTACGGGGCCCTTGGCCCTAGTCGGACAACAAGTTGTGCCCCCTGCTGCCTTAAAGTCTATCCCTACATACGACGGCTACGGCAAGACGGCGTATGAACACATCCAGGACATTCTTGCCCTGGCTGCGCTACACTCCATCACCGACGAAAGTGTGAAGACCCGTCTGCTGGCCCTTTCCCTAAGGGGAAAGCTTCTCTACTGGTGGAGATCGCTGCCAGAGGGATCCATCACAGGGTGGCGACAGTTAGCCGGCAGGCTCGTGAAAGGATGCAACGAGTCTGCTGATCCCTCTTCTTTCTTGCATCAGTTCCAAAGTATTCGAGAGACACCCCCAAGAGGAGGTGTCAGACTTCAACATCAGGTTTGCGAGGTCTTGGAAACGAGTCCCTCGTGAACTCCGACCGTCAGCGGGTCAGGCCGCCTACTACTACCTGAGATCTTTCAACTCAGACATTTGCCTGCTGCTGAAGGTTGCCAGAATCAACACATTCCCCGCTCTGTACGAAGCTGCCCGACAAGCTGAAATGGATATCATCTCCATCGGCAGACTTCCACACAGAGTGCAACCGCCCATCTACCCTGATTTTCCCCGATCGCAGTATCCATCAGCTTCTGGTTCGGAGCCGTCCACTTCAGGACAGCAACCCCAGCAGCAATGGAACCCGGCGCCGGCCGTGAACCCTTACGGCCCGCCTCAAATTCATTATCCACCTCCTCGTCCTCCACGTTTTCCAGCACTTCCTGCTCCCCCGCAGCATGCACAATATTCCACTCCTCCATTGGCCGCATTGCCTCCCCCAGCTCAATTGCCGCCGCCTCCTAGCCACGATATTCAGAATCAAATCCTACAGGAGGTACGGGCTCTGGCCTCTGGCTATCATACCATGTCTAACGACATGACTGTTCTGAAAAAGAAGCAGGCCCAGATGGACCTAGCTCCAAGGAGGCCATATCCGCCCCGGCATTGACAAAGGATCGGCCCCCGAGCAACATTTGCAACGGCGGCCCCCTCCGAGGAATGCTGCCATAGAGGATGAACCTGGTACTTCCGACCAGGTCAACTGGTGCACCACGTGCAACGACCCGCATGATGAAGATGATTGTACACTGCATCAGCACTACCTCCAGACCTTGGCCGGCAGCGCCATTGAGGACGAAGAACTTTACATGATCCTGGGCGACGAGAGCAATTTCGCCGTTTCAGACGAAGTTCCAATGCCGCCTCCCGCCAAGGAAAACAAGAAGTCTGCCGAAGCTGCAGCCAAACCCCTAAAGGTGTACGCCAGAAGAGACAAGGCGCAACCCGAGGAGATACCACCGTACAAGAGGCTGTGGCCTTACACAGCCAAAGATAAAACTCCTCCGGCGAAGACTCCCGCAGTCAAGCCTCCCGTTGCCAAAGCTCTTCCGGCTAAAGCTCCCGCTGCTCAGCCTCCAGCTGAAACAAAAGAACAAGCTCAGGAGAGGCTGAGATATCCGTCTCTAACCAAGAGGCAGAGAGTTGAGGCCACTCAACAGTACCGGACAAAGTACGAGCCGGCGAAAGAAGCGGAAGGAGCCAGCACTTCGGGCTACAGTATAGTAGACGAGTTGAAGAGAACTCCCGCGAGAATCAGCATGTATGATGCTCTTCAGCTCCCAGGCCAGGTTGATCTGCTGCAAGAATCCCTGAAAATCATGAAGAATGGCAAGCAGATACAGCCCGCTGTCCTGGTGCAACCCTTGACAGTCTCAGCCATTGGGAAGAACAGACCACCTCCCTTTTATCTGTCTTTACGGATGCAAGGGTATATAGTACACAACTGCATGGTGGATTCTGGTGCTTCCACGACCGTGATGCCGAGAGCCGTCTGCGATGAAATCGGGATGGAGTACACAAGGAGCAGCCAAGGCGTGCTGCAACTAGACGGCACCCTTGTCAAGACAGTCGGTGTCATAAAAGACATCCCCATTCGGCTGCACAAAGCTCTCGACATTGTGGTCATCCAAGAGGTTGTGATCGTCGACTTGGAACCCTACTTCGGCATGTGTCTCTCCAGGGAGTTCACTGCGAAGTTGGGAGGATATCTCTCTCTGGACTACTCGCACATGGAAGTGCCCTTCAAAGGAAGGAGGCTGAAAATTTTCAATGAAAAGCCTTCCACCTACCTAGTAGAGAAGATACCCGGAGAAGAGCCTGAGGATTGCATGGTTCAGCTGGCAGAGGAAGAACTGGTGACAGTGGACATGACGGAGCAAGCTCTCGAGCAGCTGCAAGTAGAAGATGAGTTCTCCTTGCGGGACTTCAACGCCGTGATTGAAACAGAACAAGGTTGTTACACCATTGTTCAGCTTGAGAGAGTTGACAAGTCGGCAAGGAGAGAAGTGGGACCAGCACCTGAGAAGCTGTGGAAGCTTTTCTTTGACGGCGCACGATGCAGAAATGGCGCCGGTCTTTGGAGTTCTTTTGGTTTCCCCAACCAGGATCCGGAAGGATTACACCTACGAGGCTGGCTTGGAGCTGTACCAACAACGCGGCGGAGTACGAAGCCCGTGCTTGGGACTGCGAAAGGCGGAGAGGTTGGGAATCAAACATCTGCAGATCTACGGAGATTCAGAGCTGGTGTGCCACCAGATCACGAATAAGTGCGCCTCCAAAAAGCACTATCTCAAGGCGTACCGAAATCGGGTCTGGGATCTGATGGAGTCTTTTGACTCGTTGAATGTCAAGGCTATTTCACGAGAGAAAAACAAGCATGCTGACATTCTGGCGTCTGTTGGAGCCAGGTACGTTCCGGCTGATGACACTATCCAGAAGCCAAAGCCGGTCCGTACCATTTACAGGCCTTCTGTGCCTGATAAGGACACCCACTGGCAGGTGTTTAGCTGTGACGAGGAGATCGTCACATTTTTGGTAAATGAAGCTTGTTCAATCGAAGGTAGAGACCCTGATGACGAGCAATATGAGGGGTTGATACAACTGAAAAATAATCATGTCCCAAAAGGACTGATTACCTTAGAGAGTCTATTTGATCAGAATGACAGAGCCATATCTCATCGGATCAAAGTAGACCCGAAGCAGTATGCTGACCTAGAACTGGAACCTGGTAAATCAATCAAGGTCGGGACAGACTGCACCACAGAGGAACTCGAGCAGATCAGATCATTATGTCAAGAGTTCCCCGACATAGTAGCCTGGAGCTACCAAGACTTGAAGGGGTATGACAGAGAAATAATTCAGCATACCATTGAGCTAGAAGATGGCGCCAAGCCATTCGGGCAAAAGCGAGAGGGCCGTCAATCCGAAAATCGAGGCCATGATGAAAGCCGAGCTCTTGAAGATGCTGGAGGCCAAGATCATCTACCCCATCAAGCATTCATCCTGGGTTGCGAACTTGGTTCCTGTGAGGAAGAAGAACGGAGACATTCGTCTTTGTGTCGATTTCAGAAATCTAAACCAGGCCTCCCTCAAGGACCATTACCCGCTTCCCCAGATCGATCAGATCCTCCATATAGTTGCTGGAGCCCAGAGATTTTCCCTCCTAGACGGCTTTTCCGGCTACAACCAGATATGGGTCAAGGATGAGGACCAGCACAAGACGGCGTTCACTACCAAGTGGGGGACGTTCGCCTATCAGCGCATGCCGTTCGGCTTATCCAATGCTGGCGCCACATTCCAAAGAGCCATGGACCTGGCCTTCCGAGAGCTGCTTAACAAAGTGATCGTCATCTACTTGGATGACATGACTGTTTTCTCTCACAAGCGAGAAGATCATGTTCCCCACCTGCGGCAAATATTCGAAAGGTGTCGTGAATTCGGCATCTCCATAAACCCGAAGAAATCTGTCTTCGCGGTGAAAGAAGGAAAGCTGTTGGGGCATGTCATCTCCGAGAAAGGCCTGGCTATAGATCCTGACAGAGCAGAGGCTCTTCTCCGCTTGCCCGCCCCAATCGACAAGAAAGGGCTACAGTCCTTCTTCGGCCAAATCAACTTTGTGCGGAAGTTCATACCGGACTTCGCACAAGTAATCAAGCCTATGTCCGAGTTACTGAAGAACACAGAATTTCTGTGGACTGAAGAAAGAGAGCAAGCCTTCAAGGAGATCAAAGCTCGCATTGCACAAGCACCGGTGTTGATCAACCCGGACTACTCCAAGGATTTCATCCTGTACGCGGTGGGAGAACCAGAGAGTTACGCCGCAGTCCTGACCCAAAAGGGAGAAGATGGCGAGGAGCGCCCCATAGCGTTCCTGAGCCAAGTGATCCAGCCGCACGAAGAGAAGTACAACTTTATAGAGCGGCAGGTACATGCTTGTCATGAAATCTCTCCGTAAGTTCAGGCACTTTGTCTCCCACAGCAAGATCACCGTCTTCGTGATCCACCCAGACGTTCGAAGCTTTATCATACAAGGTGAACCGGGTCACAAGAGGGCGGGATGGATTGCCAAAATCCAGGAGTTCGACATCGAAGTGCGGCCAACCAAGCTAATCAGAGGCCGAGCCTTGTGCCAGGAGCTAGCCCGAAGTGCGGCAGCCGAGATATCCGCCTGTGAGTGGGAGGATCCAGCAACGCGCATCAACCTAGCCAACTCTTTACCCGAGGAATGTGACTGGACAGATGAACTGGTGAGATACTTCTACACCGGAAGATGTCCAGACCACATGAATGCCTCACAAAGAAGGAGGTTTCGGCTAGGTGCATTGAAGTACACTCTTCGCCCCGAGGGGCTTTACTTTAAAAACATCGACGGCATCCTGTTGCGGTGCGTCAGAAAAGCAGACCAATCCAGGGTCCTCGGAGAATTTCATTCCGGGATGCCTGGAGGTCACCATTCCGCAAGGCCCACGGCCTTAAAAATAATCAGAGTGGGTACTACTGGCCCACTCGTTTCCGGACGCTCATGCTGTACGCAGCAAATGTGATCAATGCCGGAGATTTCTTTGGCGAGGAACGAAAAAGCACCCCTGCCCCTTCAACCGATCCAAGCCGAGACTCCGTTTCAGCAATGGGGTCTGGACTTCATCGGGGTGATTTCGCCGAACTCTGCAGCGGGCCACAAGTTTATCTTAACCGCCACCGATTACTTCACACGGTGGGCAGAGGCGATCCCTACAAAGAACGCCGACCAAGAGACGGTCATCAGGTTCCTCGAGAGCTTGATCACCCGTTTCGGGGTCCCGAGAATCAATAGTAACGGACAATGGTCCGGGGTTCGCGAGCGCGAGTACTCACAGAGTACACCAGCAAATTTGGCATCTATCACAAGATGTCTTCCAATTACTACCCGCAGGGGAACGGTCTCGCCGAGTCCACCAACAAGAACCTACTAAGATCATCCGAAGGACAGTGGAGAAAAATAGGACTTGGCACCTACTCCTGAACCGGGCGCTATGGGCGGACAGAATTTCATTCAAGAAGTCCATCAAAACGTCCCCTTATGCGCTCGTGTATGGCAAAGAAGCTGTCTTGCCAACGCACATTGAGATACCCGCTCTCTGGATGCTTGACGAGGAAAGAAACAGCGGGGATCCGGTAGAAGACAGACTTTGCCAACTGTTGCAGTTGGAGGAAGACAGAGAGAAAGCGTACCAGGCCTTCACAAAACACGCCAAAGCCACTCAAGGCTGGTTCGCAAAAGGTACCACTGCCCGAGTTTTCAAAATCGGGGACCTGGTGCTAAAGTGGGACTCGTTCAAGGCCAAACCCGGCAACCATGGAAAGTTTGATGCCCTCTGGGAGGGCCCCTATCAGATTGCGCGGGTTAATCAATTCAATGCATATGTGCTTCGGGACATGGAGGGACATCCTCTCCCCATTCCCGTCAACGGGTTCCACCTCAAATTGTACCACCATGAAGGCGCCCGAAAGGGCCCTTCTTTGTACAAATTTCCCTTTTTGCATTTTAAAGTTTTCAGCATGTAATTATTTTAAGTTTTTCAGTTTTCCAAGTAGCCCAAGTAAGTCCGAGGCAAATGCCTGACTTCGCAGCGAAGTCAGGCAGCGCTCATCAAATGGGGCGAAGAAGGGAAGAAAGCAGTTAAAAAGAGCTAAAAATGTCTAAGTCTGGCTGCCCAACCCGACTTCGCAGCGAAGTCGGGCTGCGCCCTCTCCAAAGAGCGCAGTTGGGTAGCAGGCTACAAGAAAATGTCTAGTGTCGGACTGCGCCCCAGTTGTCGGGCGAAGTCGGACTGCGCCCTAATTTCGGGCGAAGTCGGAGTGCGCACTCATTCTCAGGCGCACCCTGAGTAGTCCGATGAAGGCTGAAAGCACTAAGTCCGAAATTCGGATTTCGCCCGTGTTGGTGGGCGAAGTCGGATGCGCCCTTTTCGGGCGAAGTCCGCTGCGCCGTTTTGGGCGAACCTCGTGCGCCTTTCGGGAAGCCGGGGGAAGTCGAATGGTAGTGGCAAAAAGAAGTGTAAGGTCCGTGCCGTTTTTGGGCGAAGTTCGGGTTGCGCCCAAAAAACGGGCGAAGTCCGACTTGCGCCCCTTTTTCGGGCGAAGTCGGACCGCGCCCCGGATTCCGGGCGAAGCACGAACGTTTCATCACGGACGGCGCCAAGTAAGGGCCCGTTGCAAAGCCCGACACATGGCAAGGTGTGGTTAATTAATTGCAAAGCTCTTTGAAAAGTGTGCCCAATGGTGGCAGCGACGTCAACAACGGCACAACGTCCAAGGAGGCTTTTAATGATTGCGCAATAACCAAGGACGGCACATTTAAAAGATAACCTTGCGCAATATCCAAGGGTGACGCATTTAAAGGATAAAGTGCGCCCTGGGCCAACAAAGCACGTTTTTCTAAGAACGGGCCCCTGCGTAGCCGCCAAGGTCATAACGTCGCCACCAACCCAGAGTTAACTGCTTTAACTTCCTCCCTCGCGCCATTAATGAGCAGTCACCATCTACAAAAGACCCTGGCGCCAGCCAAAAAATTTATAAGTTCGAAGCTGACTCCCGGACTGCAGAGAATAAGCCTGACAAGCTCTGAAGTATTTGTCCCGGTATCTGATTGTTTCAACGAGGATGGACAAGGGAAAGGCGCCCGTACAGACGCAATCAAGTGTAAGTCCGCGCGATGCTGACAAGTCTCCAGAATCTAGTGAACATGAAAGCGCAGCGCCTCGGAAGGGCAAGAAAGCAAAATCCAGAACAAAGAGGCACGTAGCTGGCCAGACTCCGCCGCCACCAATCAATCGTCTGTCCGGGTATAAAGATGGTGCATTCTCCATCAGTATCACGAAGCTGCGTCTGACCATCGCAAAGTGGGTGGGTAAGGTTCCACCTTCTCACCACCTCGGAGCTGCATACAATTCAAATCTTCATTATTTCTTGTGCCCTCCGACTCATTGGTGCCCGGAGCTGGTTGAAGCGATTGCTGAATATTACAAACCAGCTGCGCGGCAAGTCTGCGATAACAAAGGAAGGGTGTTGTTCACTCTCTTTCGAGAGAGCGTCCAGCGGCGTTCGCCCCAGGGCTCCAATACAGCCCAGACGCAATTGTCAGAAGGGTGAGCATCGAAGAGCAGACCGGCAGATTTTCGCAGACGAAGCGGATGAGAGAGTTCCTTAACTCAGAGCTGAAGACTCCGCTAAATCCTGGACAGTGGCCGACTGGCCCCATACCGCTGGACCGATTTGAGAACAGATATATTTATATCATTCTGGCATGGGTCCTTGGCTGCGATTCAGACAGTGGTGCGGCCGTTTCAGCTGGCAATGGCCGAGTGCATCTGCACGGGGAGTTCTACGACTCCACGGCGCAGAAGAGCGGGAAGCGCCCAATCTTCTACGATTGGGCGGACTGGTTGGCCTACGCGATTCACGCGAGCCTGGTAAGACTGCAGCAAAGGCAGTCGACGGACTTCCGGTTTTGCTCATTCCTCACATGGCTATGCCTGTACCATATGCATTACCGGATGAACGTCCCTAACCTGAGGAAAACGAACGAGCAAGGAGAGCCCCTCCCCGTGTACGAATGGACTGAGGCCCTGTACCGGAAGGGCTCGTTCTACGAGTTTAATGTTGGTTTTCTGGGCCAGGCAATGGGACTGTTCAGCCGTGGCGCGACTCGCCCACCAGCGGCTATGACAAAGCATCTGACAGACAACAAGCTCGGTGATACCTTTCGGCTGACTCAGGGCATTGTCGTCCGAATCTACGGATTCAAGGGGAAGCCATGTTTGCTGCCCTACTTCTGCACAGACCATCAGTTCGGGATGGAGGTGGCGCGGCAAATGGACTACGTCGAAGAGGAATTTGGCCAGGGGAGAAAGAGAGGTCACTTATTCAAATATCCTATGACCTGGGCCAATATTCAGGTCTTCGAAATCGGGCAACATGTTTATCTTGAGCAAGAGCTGCTGGAGATGGGCCTGATAATGCTGCCTCAACGCTGGAAGTACGACCCAATCGGGGTCCGGGGAAAGTTTACGCACATCTGTCCAAGACCGGAGATCATGCAAGAAAGAAGAAACTTGACAGGTGCAGATCTCTATTGGCGCATTCATTTGATGCAATCATGGCCACCGTGGCATGAATTTTACTGTGAGGAGGTCGCTTACGATCCTGAACGGAACCCGGACCACCGAATGGAGTCAGCGGGATTCAAGAAGTTCCTCGCTAAGGTGGCGCCGCTTAACTGGCATAAGGACAAAATCCTCGAATGCTTTGGAAAATGAGGTGTCGCACGCAACACGACAAGTCAAGCCGGAGGAATCTTGCCGTTGATGATGAGTTTTCGGCATTATATGATCAACACGTCGACACGTGGCAGCCCTTCGAATTTCGCGTTTGCGTTCCCCGAGGCGCGAACATAAGGTATAAAAGGAGGGCTACCCCTCAGTCATCGTCAACCCCGGCGACTTCCAGCGCGACTCCTTCCAGCAGTCAGGTGGGCCCAATGCAGCCTGTTGCTTCTGTGGCAGCGCCCGAAGTGGCGCAAGGTTCAGAGCGGTCAATTCCTGAGCTGGCCCCTCCATCAACAGAGAAGACGCTCACACCGCCAGCCAGTGGACCAAGTGCGGCGGGTATTTTACCAACGCGACCCAGGTACAAATTTACCGTGGGCACATCAGCGCTTCCCGCCCCTCTATTGCCGCTCCCTTCTGAACCAGCCACGGCGTCAGGAGAAAAGAAAAAGAAAAGGGTCGAAAGGACCAAACGACCCCTGGAGCCAGTGCAGCAGACACCTGCAGAGCAGCCACAAGCCGCGGCGCCGGAGGTTGTCTCTTTAGACAGCCCCGAACCAGTAGCAGACATCCAGGCTGCAACCATTCCTTCAGCATCGGCTCAGGCGGAGCCCGCAGGTACGTCCTCTGTGCCATTTGCCCAAGTCCATGTCGGCCCTGCAAAAACCCCAACTCCCACTTCATCAGGGCAAGCCGTAGCCGCATCCTCCGCATCGCAAGCCACCCCGCCGTCCAGCGACTTTCACTCTTTTGATCAGTTTGCCCAGGACCCCAATGCTTTCCAATCCCTGGGACAAACCCAAGAGCCTTCACCCGCGGTTAGTGCTGAAGCCGCTCCTTCATCTCCACATCTTTCGCCCCAGCCAACTGAAACCCTACCAGCGCCGTCTAGCCAAACCCCTGTCACTCCTAGGACCCGGTCGCCCTCGAAGGTTACTACCCCCTCTGGTATCCCACCTACTTCATTGTTCGCGGGAAAGATGCCGCAGCAGGCCCAGGAGCTGGAAGACCTTGATTTCATGAGCATCACTGAGGACCAGCCTCTGGCAGTAAGAGCCGCGGGGGGATCTGCCTCCTTTCTTCAAGGAGTTAAGCATAGAAGGGCCGAAGGGATAGCTGCCCTGGTCAAACGCACAAAGTTTGACCTGAATCGGAGAGTGCTTACGACAGAAAAGCTGATTCCTAAGGTGAAAAAGCCTCTCCGTGATATGACCGAGGCAGACTACGAGCTTCAGACAAAGGAGAAGAACTTCGATGATATCAACGAAGAGTATGAGATCCGCGGTATTCGCCGCAGAACAGACAACCTCCTTGTCAAGCATCTTGAAACCCGGGAGGCGCTTTTCCAGTGCGAGAATACTTCCGAGGCAGCTCGAAGAAGACTTGGCGAGGGCTACGGCGCAGTTGTGGGTCAGCACGACAAGAAGTTGAAGACCTCAAGGCCCGGCTGGCTGCCGCTCGTCGGACAATAGAACAAGAGAGGAAAGAAGCGCTGGAGCAGATTTAGCAGCTGCGGGGTTCGTTGAAACGGGCGCGATCGCGACTAGCGAGCAAGCATTACAAGCGGCGGCCTTTTCAAAGAGCAAGGCGAAGGAGATGCGCGCAAGTCTGCTACAAGGTTGCAAGCCCAACCTTGTCAAGTCCTTCACAGTTCTGGATTTCTTATCCAGAATTGAAGAAATATCTGCCCAAGGCAAGCCTGTGGTAGAGGAAGCCGAACACCAGGCGAGGCAACTGCTAGACCTGGCTATGAAACTTGAGAAGATAGAGCACGATGGCTTCCGAATCTCCCCTACGTCCTGTCTTGCCTCAGAGTGGGCAAATGCAAGGGTAACCTTGCACACTTACTTCGCCCGGACGGAAAGGATCAGAGCAGCCAGGCAGGCGCTGGACGCCTTAGAACAGGAAAGACAAATTCTCCTGGCTCCTTTTCGTATTCTGTCCGAGCATGGGTGTCCGAGCTATGTCAAAGATGACGAGCTCCTCACCCTTGAACAGGTAAAAGAGAACTGGCTGTCCTTTGAGGCAGATACAGCAGAAATCGATAGCTGGACAGAGCCAGTTCAAGAAGCGCAGGTCACTCAAATGGTGGCTAAGTACTGCAAAATCAACTCTTCTCTTGGGGAGTTGGGCAAAAGATTTCACACCATTGACCTGCACGCGGTCGCTGCATTCCATGCGATACTTAGAGAAATCAGCGACCCCTCTCCTTTCCAAGCCGCAGTCTGGGACCAAGCTAAGACTGTGGTCGAACGCATCAGCAAGCGAGAGGCCGAAGCGGAGAACCTTCTGATTCAGAAGGCGAAACGAGGAGGCGGCGGTGAAAGTGAAAGCGAAGAAGAACGGTTGCCCCAATGGAAACGACCCGAGTAGCAGAAGACAAGGGAAGGAAGTTCCTCTGCACCCAAAGGATAAAGGCATGGTTCTTTGCGCCGAGGCGAGCTCGACACCCCGCGAGCCGCCAGGAATGTTGCCACATTTTGCACAGGGGTGCCATGTTTTTGGTTTCTGCATGTAAGCTGCTCTTTTCCTTCCCTTCTCCTCATTTTCCCTTTCTTCTTCTCTCCCTTTCTTCCTCTCCCTCACAGCTTCATTCCCTCTTCTTCTTTCCCCCTTTCCTCCCCCAGTAAACTTCAGCAGGTGTACCTTGAAAAGTTTCTAAGTGTTGGGGCGACACCCGACTTCGCAGCGAAGTCGGAGTGCGCCCCTCAGTTGGAGCGCAGTAGGTAACCCGTGCGCAACAGGACAGGAAGTGATTGAAAATCTGACTAAGTGTCAGGGGCGCAACCCGACTTCGTAGCGAAGTCGGAGTGCGCCCTTCTTCCTGGGCGCACTAGGGGAATGACCTATCAGGAAAATGGCTAAGTCTTGGGGCGCAACCCGACTTCGCAGCGAAGTCGGAGTGCGCCCCTGTTCCAGTGCGCGGTCTGTACAGCGGATGGAGACAGCCAAGCACCGGTGCGCAACCCGACTTCGCAGCGAAGTCGGAGTGCGCCCTTTGACCGGTGCGCAGTTCGGTGAAGTCAACTCGGAAAATGCCAAGGCAAGGAGGCCTTCCAACTGCGTTGTCTTCCTCCTGCGCAACCCGATGGCGCCCGAATTCTGGCGAAGTTGGATAAACTGCCTTTCAAGGCAGACACGTGTCACGCTTCAGCATCCGACAAGTATCCACCTTCGGGATTCGAGCCAAGACTTGACCGCGCAAGGACAGAGTATGGGCTTCACTACCGGCGCCAGTTGTCAACATTTAAAGCCGATGTGAAGTGCCATCTGCCGCACCTACCCGCATTCCTGTTGACCGGAGACTTGACCCAACGCGCTGCCACGTAGCTGTACCGCCTTCAGGGACACCATCCTTGCAAGGACAGTCCGGCCCGACAGAAGTCAGCATCAGCACCTCCTCAGCCGCTCGTGTCAGCTGCTGTCTTGTCTGGGACTTTGTGCCCATGAATGTAATCGGGGGGAGTTTTGGGCTATAAATACCCACCACATTTTCAATGTAAGTGGTGGAAGGGGAATATATTGCTAGGGGACAATTGTAGCTGTGCGTTTGCCTCAAATACAGACATATACTTGGCTCTGCTTACTGTCTTTTATCTTGCATGCTGCCTCTCCTTGTCATTTCTGCCTCATGTTTCTTGTGTCATTGCTTGTTGTTGTATTGAACTCTGGACTCCAGCATTTGATGGCCAGGTATTCCTGGAATGCATAGATAGAGGATACATGGGATCGTTGATAGCTGTAGTTTCGATGTATGTTTGTAGATGAATGTTGTTAGTAGTGGTGATTGATTCGTCGCCGTGCTGCTTATTTCCCCCACCCAACTCCAATCACATTTGGAATTTCTTTCTGCACTTTTATCTCTTTCTGTACCCTTTTATCTCTTTCCTGCACCTTTTTATCTCTTTCCTGCACTCTTATCTTAACACAACCCCCATAGGAGCCGGCCTTCTCCGGAGATTGGCACGGAAGGCATCCCTTCCTCCCGGCCTTTCAATCTGGTGGGCGAATCTGGGCGCATTAACAACAAATCCTTTCCTCATGGCAGATTCGTAACCAACAGTTTTCTCTGGCACGCCTGGTGGGACCGAGGTCCCATATTTTACGAGAATTTCTAACCCGTCTCCATCTGGCACCAGCAGTTGCTTGGTCTTAACCGGTGGGACATGGTAGTTTCCAGCCCCTAAACAGAATCGAAGTACTAGTGCTTGCTTCATTGCTGTTACAAATCAGAGCACCTGGCGACTCTGCACGAACCTAAATACTCTCTGAGTCCGTGAAGACCGGTCCTAACACCTTCATGCAAACAAGAAGGTGGCGAGCAAGGAATCCGGAGAATCAGCTTGACTTTTACGAACTTGAATTTGACGCTCCGGGCGAGCGCGTCAGGCTGGCTGATTACCAAGCTCGCGAAGAAGAAATTCAAGAAGAGGTCGAGGTTGAAATTCAAGAAGTCGAAGCCGAGATTGAACAAGTTGAGGCCGAAGAAGAATCTACCCCTTCGGATAGTTCCGATACTGAATACACTACCGGATCAGAAGCGGAAATGGCCGATCATCTGGATGAAGACGACCTCTTCCCGGCGGTGGATTCTACGGGGCCCTTGGCCCTGGTCGGACAGCAAGCTGTGCCCCCTGCTGCCATAAAGTCTATCTCTACATACGACGGCTACGGCAAGACGGCGTATGAACACATCCAGGACATTCTTGCCCTGGCTGCGCTTCACTCCATTACCGACGAAAGTGTGAAGACCCGTCTACTGGCCCTTTCCCTAAGGGGAAAGCTTCTCTACTGGTGGAGATCGCTGCCAGAGGGATCCATCACAGGGTGGCGACAGTTAGCCGGCAGGCTCGTGAAAGGATGCAACGAGTCTGCTGATCCCTCTTCTTTGCTGCATCAGTTCCAAAGTATTCAGAGACACCCCCAAGAGGAGGTGTCAGACTTCAATATCAGGTTTGCGAGGTCTTGGAAACGAGTCCCTCGTGAACTCCGACCGTCAGCAGGTCAGGCCGCCTACTACTACCTGAGATCTTTCAACTCAGACATTTGCCTGCTGCTGAAGGTTGCCAGAATCAACACATTCCCCGCTCTGTACGAAGCTGCCCAGCAAGCTGAAATGGATATCATCTCCATCGGCAGACTTCCACATAGAGTGCAACCGCCCATCTACCCTGATTTTCCCCGATCGCAGTATCCTTCAGCTTCTGGTTCGGAGCCGTCCACTTCAGGACAACAACCCCAGCAGCAATGGAACCCGGCGCCAACCGTGAACCCTTACGGCCCGCCTCAAGTTCATTATCCGCCTCCTCGTCCTCCACGTTTTCCAGCACTTCCTGCTCCCCCGCAGCATGCACAATATTCCACTCCTCCTCCATTGGCTGCATTACCTCCCCCAGCTCAATTGCCGCCACCTCCTAACCACGATATTCAGAATCAAATCCTACAGGAGGTACGGGCCCTGGCCTCTGGCTATCATACCATGTCTAACGACATGACTGTTCTGAAAAAGAAGCAGGCCCAGATGGACCTAGCTCCAAGGAGGCCATATCCTCCCCAGGCATTAACAAAGGATCGGCCCCCCGAGCAACATTTGCAACGGCGGCCCCCTCCGAGGAATGCTGCCATAGAGGATGAGCCTGGTACTTCTGACCAGGTCAACTGGTGCACCACGTGCAACGACCCGCATGATGAGGATGATTGTACACTGCATCAGCACTACCTCCAGACCTTGGCCGGCAGCGCCATTGAGGACGAAGAGCTTTACATGATCCTGGGCGATGAAAGTAATTTCGCCGTTTCAGACGAAGTCCCAATGCCGCCTCCTGCCAAGGAAAACAAGAAGTCTGCCGAAGCTGCAGCCAAACCCCTAAAGGTGTACGCCAGAAGAGACAAGGTGCAACCCGAGGAGATACCACCGTACAAGAGGCTGTGGCCTTACACAACCAGAGATAAAACTCCTCCGACGAAGACTCCCGCAGTCAAGCCTCCCGTTGCCAAAGCTCTTCCGGCTAAAGCTCCCGCTGCTCAGCCTCCAGCCGAAACAAAAGAACAAGCTCAGGAGAGGCTGAGATATCCGTCTCTAACCAAGAGACAGAGAGTTGAGGCCACTCAACAATACCGAACAAAGTACGAGCCTGCGAAAGAATGGAAGGAGCCAACATTTCTGGCTACAGCATAGTAGACGAGCTGAAGAGAACTCCCGCGAGAATCAGCATGTATGATGCTCTTCAGCTCCCAGGCCAGGTTGATCTGCTGCAAGAATCCTTGAAAATCATGAAGGATGGCAAGCAGATACAGCCCGCTGTCCTAGTGCAACCCCTGACAGTCTCAGCCACTAGGAAGAACAGACCACCTCCCTTTTATCTGTCTTTACGGATGCAAGGGTATATAGTACACAACTGCATGGTGGACTCTGGTGTTTCCACGACCGTAATGCCGAGATCCGTCTGCGATGAAATCGGGATGGAGTATACAAGGAGCAGCCAAGGCGTGCTGCAACTAGACGACACCCCTGTCAAAACAGTCGGTGTCATAAAAGACATCCCCATCCGGCTGCATAAAGCTCTCGACATTGTGGTCATCCAAGAGGTTGTGGTCGTCGACTTGGAGCCTTCGGCATGTGTCTCTCTAGGGAGTTCACTGCGAAGTTGGGAGGATATCTCTCTCTGGACTACTCGCACATGGAAGTGCCCTTCAAAGGAAGGAGACTGAAGATTTTCAATGAAAAACCTTCCACCTATCTAGTCGAGAAGATACCCGGAGAAGAGCCTGAGGATTGTATGGTTCAGCTGACAGAGGAAGAACTGGTGTAGCCAAGGCCAGAATGTCTTGGATGTGCTCGTATGATGTTTGCCCAGAGCCATCGTAAGTAGGAATGGATTTCAAGGCAGCGGGGGCCACAACCTCTTGTCCAACTAGAGCCAAGGGCCCCGTGGAGTCAACTGCTGGGAAGAGGTCGTCATAATTTTGTTGGGCAGCCATGTCTTCTTCCTCTTCGGTCGTATACTCGGTATCAGTGCTGTCCGAAGTTGTTGGCTGTTCTTCAATTTCGGCCTCTCCGACTTCAGCTTCTTCGATCTCGGCTTCTTCAATCTCGGCTTCGAGTTCGTTTAGGTGAGCTTGGTAGTCCGCCAACCTTACGCGCTCTCCAGGAGCGTTGATGTCGATTTCGTAGAGATCAGGCTGGTTTCCCGGGTTCCTTGCTCTCCACCTTCTTGTATGCATGAAGGCGCTTGAACCGGTCTCACAGACTCAGAGAATATTCAGGTACTTCCAGAGTCGCTAGGTGTTCGGATTTGACAGCAATGAAGCGAACACCAATGCTTCGATTTTGTTTTGGGGTGGGAAACTCTCGTGTCCCACCGGGCGTTCCAGAGAAACTGTTGGTTACGAATCTTCCACTAGGATAGGATTTAGTGTAATGCGCCCTAGATTCGCCCAGCAGATTGAAAGGCCGGAAGGAAGGAATGCCTTTCGTGCCAATCTCCGGAGGAGGCCGGCTTCCTATGTTTTATCAATTGGTTTTAAGCTCAGAGTGCAGGAAAGAAATTAGAAATGCAGAAAGAAATGTAAATGTGATTATTATGGGTGGGGAGGATAAGCAGCACAGCAACAACCAATCACCACTACTAACAGCAATTAAACACAAGATATGTTGCAGAAACTACCAATGTCATTCATCCTATGTATCCTCTACCTTTGCATTCCAGGAATACTTAACTATTAAATACCGATATCCAGAAAGCAAAATAACAGTAAGCAATAACATAAGCAACATGAGGCAGAAATGCTAAGTAAAGGCAACATACAAGATAAGAACAGTCGATAGAGCCAAGTATATTCTGTATTTAGAAGCAAACGCACAGCTACAGTGGTTCCCTAGCAATATATCCCCCTTCCACCTTTTTACAATGATATTGCCGAGCTATTTATAGCGTAAATTTCCCCCCATTACATCGTTGGGCAAAGGATCCCAGACCTGACAATAATTGAAAAAGTTGACAAAGCTGACAAAAGCAGCAAAAAGCGGCTGATGTTGACCTCTGCCGGCATGGAACATGCTTGCAGCAAGGTCCACCTGAAAGATTGGCAACTACGTGGCGGCGTGGGGATGATGCTCCGAGTCAGCTTGACTGAGGGCAGCTTAAGTACAATAATTCAGTTCACACTCGCACACCTCCCGTCACATCTCTGACTCGAATCTCGAGGCTAGACACTTGTCAGAATTTGATAAGGGGAAAAATCTGCCTTAGGAGCTCGTATTTCCTTTCTTGCCCGACTTCGCCCAGAATTGGAGCGCAACCAGGCAGCGCAAGGGGGAAGTAGCGTAGTTGGGGAGGCCTTCGTGCCTTAGAAAATTTCTGGGCTGGCTTCAACATTCTTTGCCCGAGTGCGCGTAGGTAAGTGAGCGAACCCCGACTTCGTTGCGAAGTCGGGTTGCGCAACACTTAGCCGTTACTGGAGGTACCATGATGGGCTGCTCAACTGCGCTCTTCTTCCGGGGCGAAGCCCGACTTCGTTGCGAAGTCGGGTTGCGCACCCAACACTTAGCCGCTTCTTCAGATGACTTGCCCAACTGCGCATGAACTTGAGGGCGCAGCCCAACTTTGCTGCGAAGTCGGGTTGCGCACCCAACACTTAGAATTTTTAGGGCTCCACTGATGCCCAGGTGCGCACAAAACTGAGAGTGCACCCCGACTTCGCTGCGAAGTCGGGGTTCGCTCTATACTTAGAAAAATTGGGTTCAGCTCTCCGCACGTCGGCTCCCCAAGTGCGCTCAAAATTAAGGGCGCAGCCCGACTTCGCTGCGAAGTCGGGTTGCGCAATACCAACACTTAGAAAATTTAGGGCCTTTTGCCCTCTTGGAGAAAAAAAAAAAACCGAAGACATGGCACCCCATGCAAAATGTGGCAACAGTTCCTCCAAGACCAAACAACGTCATAGAGAAGCTCGCGACCAAAGTATAGCGCTTCGCCAACAAAATCAATGACAAGGGATGGTTCATAAAGCCCAGGGCCGAAGGGAGAAAGCAGATACGAATAGCTTCACCCAGAAGCAAGCTCCGCCAAAGGAACAGATAACCGCTTTGGAGCCTCCGATTGACTAAGGCACGAGAGATACTTCGCACAAAAGGACCTGGCGAAGCAATATTTTGATAACAATTTAGCGAACCATTCCCCAAGTCCGTAAAAACAAAGTTGTAATGTATTTCGCACAAAGTAAATGCTTCGCCCGAAAAGCAGCCGAACCTCCACTTCGGGGCTAATTCTTTGCAAAGCAGTCATAAAGATAGCAAGATAATCTTAATGCCGTGAAGAAAACAGCTTTGGGTCCGAGGCATAGTGAACCTGTGGATCGCTCAAGGCTCCAGCGAAGTGCCTTTCGCTCAGATCCACCTCGCTAAACTGTAGGCGCAAAATTCACTTCGGGAAAAAAGCTTTCCGAACTCCCGAATCGCTGCCAAATTTTGCGAAGCAGCAAAATGAAATGAAAACGCATTTAAAATGTGTCTCGATGCATGTGCCAGCAGTGGCCTAGAGAAACGTTCAGAACGTGCGGAGTTAATGCGAAGGTGGCGGAGCGTATCCCAAGGGAATTTAGTTATGATTAAAAGTCGTGCCCAGTTACGAGGTGGCAGGGAGTTAGATTTTCAAAACATGGTCAGACCTTCAAAGTACATTGGCCCGCGTGCACCAGCGCCGCAAGGCCAATCAAAGGGCAGGACGATCTCCTCGGCATGATTTGTGAATTTAATTTTGGTAGGTACCATAAATGGTAGTAGTTTCAATTCGCATCTATAAAAGCCAAGCTCTATCAGCAAAAAGCTATTTACCCGCTGATAATTTCGAGTGTGGAGCTAGAAGGAAGGAGCCCTGACAGAACTCTGCCGAATTCTCATCACTCTGCCTCAAAGTTTTGCTGCCCCTTGTGAACCAGAATGGGAAAGAAGAATTCAAAGGAGAAGAGAGAAGAACCTGAGATAAAGGTCCCAGAAAAAACTAAAAGGACTAAGAAGGAAAGAAGGCATAGACCTAAGAGGGTCGACCTTAATCTTCGCCCTGAAAAGCAGGTCATGGAAGAGGGGGAAGATTCTGAAGAAGAGCAACCTGTGGAACCGCCCATTGATGGGTGGGACAAGATAAGGGACACTGAGCTTTCTAAGAGCATAGCCGAGCTCCGGTATACTATCGATTTCATGAGAGTCCGGTTGTCTGCGGAGAACAAAAGGGCCGCTGCCTATTACTCCCACATATACTGGTACCTGACTCCGCCAGCACACCACTGTCCCGAATTAGTTCATGCCATCGCGTAGAACTATCAACCCTCTACCAGGCAGGTCCTAGACGCGGTAGGTAACAAACTGTTCACAATCTTCAAGGAGGATGTGCAGGAGGCTTTCGCTCCTCTGCAAGGGCCGCCCAAGGGGTATACCGTTCGCAGCGTCAGCTTGAACGAACAAATGGGGAGGTTCACCCCCTCCGACCTCATCATTAAATTCTTGAGCGATAATTTGAAGGATGGGCTCCCTTCAGGCAAGTTGCCACAAATGCCTCGCCCTCTTAGTGACTTTAAGCATACTGATATCTTCTCTATCATTGCGTGGGTGGCCCGAACCTTACACACACGACTGGCCAGTATGAAGAATTCTGGCCTATCTACTGATGTTGCTATGCACCCTTGGCAAGTGGTAATGGCCGAATGTATTTCGCGAGGAGAGTTTTACTCTCCAGACTCGTCGAGGCCCAACACTAACCTGGTATTCTTTGACTGGGCAGAATGGGTGGCCCGAACCTTACACACACGGCTGGCCAGTATGAAGAATTCTGGGACAGACCAGTATTTCGGGCCTTGCTCCTTCCTAATTTGGCTCTTTTTCTACCATACTCAAAAGCATTTCCCCCACATTGCTGTTACTCCAGTGGACAAAGATGGAGTCCCCCAGCCGGTGTATCAGTGGACCCCACTCCTGGCGAGGACGGAGTCGTACTATGTTTTCAATCTACAGTTCTTAGGACCTGCTATGCAGCTCATGCGAGGCTCCTGCCCTCGGGTGCCCACGATCCTCAGGGATAAGGTCGTTATTGAGAAGAAAGGCGATGTTTTCCAGTTGACACAGGGGCTTGTCGTCTGCCTGTTCGGGTTTACAGGAAAATCCTTCCTATTGCCATTTTATCCTTCTGAATACCAATTTGCATTGGAGGTCGCTCGTCAGAGCGACGTGACGAATACAGTTTACGGCCATGGCCGAAAGTGGGCACCAACCTACGATTTCCCCTTCAAAATGGGAGTCGTTGAGGTTTTTGCCCTCAAACAAAATGTTTACCTGGAGGATAAGCTCGTCGACTTCGGCCTGTTGCAGTTTACACAGCGGTGGTGCTATGACCCCTTGGGGGTAATGAGGGACCACCTTAGATTCAAAAATTTCCATGTTTGCCCCCGTCTGGAGATAGTGGAGCAGCGGAATAACCCCACTGGGAGGGACCTAGAATGGCACCTTGAGAGAATGAAAACATTGCCCCTGTGGCATGAATTTTATACCATGGAAGTTGAATATGATCCCATCCGACACCCTTTTTCGGGACCAGACTCTGGATTTTGGAAAAATATAAAATATTATCTGAGGGAAGAGCTCAAAAGTTGGCGCGAAGATCAGCTAAGAGAATGGTGGATAATGAGAGTCCACCGACAAAAGCAAAGATCGTACGGTCTTCTAGAGATGGATGAAGATTTTAGCGTTTTTTATGAAGCCAACGTTGGGTCCTGGCAGCCCATCTCCTTCGCTGACTTCATTCCTCCTAGTACCCCGGGCTCGGGTGAAAGCCCAAAGAGAATTGAAGATGTTTCTGAGCAGGAAGAAAAAGAGGAGATAGTAGCAACTCAGCAAGAGCTGCCAAACGAGCCTGTTGGAGGTTCTGATACAGATGTTGGGAGAACGGTGCAGTGGCAAGAAAAGGAGGAAAAGAAGAAGAGAAAGAGACTTGACCAAGTTCAAATGCCTCCCCCACACCCAAAACGACCTCGTAGCAGACCCTCCGGTGTTTCTGGCGAGCAGCCTACAGCAAGCTCAGTCGAGTTGAATGTTAGAGAAACAGTGCTCGAACCACCACAACAAGGAGAGGAGATTACCGAAGTTGATATCATCAATGTGGAGGAATACCTCCAAAGAGAAGAAAATGATGGGGAAGAGAAAACTGAGGATGTCGAAGGAGCGGAAGCTGGAGGTAGACGCGAACCTGATACGCAGGATTTTGCCGCTTCTGCTCTATTTCTAGAGCACGTAGGTACGCATCCCCTGTCCCCTACTCCTGTTTCCCAAGTCGCGTCTATAGTAATCCCGCCCGAGGGTCCCCCAATATCTTCTGTCCCTTCAGATAAATCTCCCCGAAGCACTTTTCATACTGTACAGTCACCCATTCGCACGGTCTCATTTGCCGTCGCAGACCCATCCCGTAACCCCGCCAGTCTCACAAACGTTTCCACTTCATCCGAGTCATTAGGCCATGACGCTTCACTTCCAAACCCCGACACCCACTCCACGGTTTCTCATCCCATCGCTTCACCCACTAGAACCCCCACCACACCTATCGCTGAACCCACTGGCGAAGCGTCGTCCATACAGTCATTGTATTTGTTCACACCCCTGGCTGGTAACCCAACCTCATTTGAAAAATATTTGGCAATGATCAAAGAGCGTCCTCTAGCGGAAAAATTACTCCAGGCCCGTTAGAATACTGACAAAATTCTCAAGGAGGCAAGAAGAAGAAGTGGGCGGTCTCTGGCAAAAGAAGAGAAATGTGTTGTGTTTGATTTGAAAAATGGGAAGCTCCACAAAGTAAAGAAGATACCCAAGGTCCAGAAGCCCCTAGATGAGATGACCCCTGCTGATTATGAATATCAAGAGAAGGTCAAGGACCTAGAGCATATGGATGTAGATGATGAGTCTGAATCCATGCATGTAAGAATAGAAGTACTTCGCGCACACGCGAGGATTGCCAACCAGCGCCGTTATGAAGCAGAGAACGCAAACGTCAAGCTAGAGGAGGATCTAGCCAGAACTCGCTCACAACTTGAAGATGCTCAGAAGCAGTGCGAGCAGGTAAAGAAGGAGATGGATGCCCTAAAACAAGTAGATCAACTGCAAGCCGCAGCAGGAAATCAAAGCAAGGTACAGGCCGAATCTGAAGCAAGGGCCAAGGAATTTGAGGCTCGAATCCTGCAGATGCAGCATTAGTTGTACGAGAAAGAGAACTTGGAACAGTTCGATAGGGGCAGAATTAAGGACATCCGCTCGCACTTGCTTAGAAACTTCAGATCCCGGGCCTCTAGAGCCCTGTCAATACTATCCTATATCACAGAAGCCCAGTATGCCGCTGCACAGAAGGGACCAATAGTGGATGAAATCATACAGGAGATAAGAAGCCGACTCAATTTGGCCTTTGAGGTACAAAGCATCAAATACCAAGACTTGCAGGTAGCTACCATGAGTCGGACAACAAGAGATTGGTCCACTGTCCAGGCCACAGTCCGCGCCTTCTTCTCCAAGGTGAGGAAAGCTCAGAAGGCTAAAAATCTCATGGACATGTTCGAGCAGGAGCAACGCACTTCACTAGGATATTTCCAGGACCTCTCAGCATTGGGTTTCTCGAGTTTCACCGTTGATGTCAGGAACCTTTTAACCAAAGAAGAACTCAAACCAACTTGGCTCAGGTTTGAAAATGATGTTTCAGAAATAGATGACTGGAATGAGCCAGTCACGGAAAGGCAGGTCACGGAGTTCATTTTTAAGTATTGCCAAATTGCGGCTTGTTTGAATGATTTGAGTGCAAGAGCCAAATATGCCGATATAGGGCAAATTGATCGGTTCCATATTCTTGTCAAGGCGCTGCAAGATCGTGAACCCTTTCAGAAGGGTGCCTGGGCCCATGTTCGCCGAACTATGGAACGTATCCGTGATCACCTTCCCCCGCCGCCACAACTAGAACAAGCACCTGAAGAAGAAGAACAAGAAAAAGGAAAAGAGGTAGTTGCAGAGGCACTCTCAGAGGAAGAAAAGCAGAAAGGAGAAGGGTCTGGAGGCAACTTTGGCCCAATGGATCAAGGCTGAGGGTCCTTGCATCGAGGTGAGCTCGTTGCCCCACGAGCCGCCAGGAATGTTGACAATTTTGTCACATTGCTTGAAGGGGTAGTGAAAATAAATATTTTGTAAAGTATTCTCTTAGTTTTCATGAATTTGTTCCCTTGCTTTTATATATTTTCAAGTATTGCAGCAATTTTGGCTTTCATTTTTTATCCCCTTTGTACATAAGCCATATATGTAAGAGCTTCGCGCACGAAGCAAACCAGGTTAAAAAGCTTTGCAGGAGAAAGGAGGACAGCTTCGCAAGGAAAAATACAGGAGAGCCCAGATAGAAGCCCAAAATTTTTCTAAGGCATAGAAGGAGCTTCGCTGGCGAAGCTGCCAAAACAGTCACTTCGGGTGAAAATTTTGCGAAGTGGCAAGAACAAATTGCTAAAAGTTTTCAAGTGTGTGAAAGTGCTTCGCTAAAATCTTAGCGAAGCACCCGCTTCGGCCTCTCCTCTGGCGAACCAGTTCTCCGGTGAATTCCACTTCACCCCAAACCGTTGCGAAGCATCTGCTTCGGCCATCTTTTGTGCGAAGCTTCCCCATCCAAGGCCTTGCTTCCCCCGAAAAGCTAAGGAAATATTCTAAGGCAGGAATCAGCTTCGGCCGAAACCTTTCCGAACGACTGTTGTTGGAGTAGTTCGCGGCGAAGTAGTTTGTAGTCCATCGGCAATCATCCGCCGCTTCGGACAAAATCTTTTGCGAAGCGGCATTCAGCCTACATCCCTGGCGAAGCGATAAAAAGGGTAGAAGCCATGCTTTTGCATGAGACATCTGGTTCGGCATATGATCTTTGCGAAGCAGTTTTTTACGGCCCCTTCGGGCGAAGCATTCATACATGATTATCCTCCCTACTTCGGCCCACACTTGTTGCGAAGTAAAGCCCCGAACTAGAATCTGGCAAAACACCTTTTAGGGCTCAACAAACGAAGGGCGCTTTCTTCGAAGGCACACATCCCAAGGCCGGGTATCTTTCCAAGGCATTTGAGTGTTTCATAAATGCAATTTTTCTTGACCGAAAGACCCGATGCCCATTTGTGGCAATAGGAAAAGAGCTATTAGTTGTAGAAGAGAAGCCAGGGCAACTTGTAAATCCACTCGAGCACCTCACCCGGAGAAACCCAGGACAAGTCAGACGACTTATAAATGCAGATTTCCCCGGCTGATGCGGCCATGGTTGCTAATAGTGGAAATGGATGTGAAAGCTCAGTAGCAGAAGGGGATAGGCGCGGATTTTTTAGACAGCCGAGGGCGTACTCTCAAATCCAGCGCATTGATGGCTCAGAGGGTCGGGTCCTCTATAAAAACCCACATATTGTAATGAAAAGGGGGGGGAACTTTTGCTAGAAAGCTGCTGTAACTTGATTTTTGCAATTGATATTAAAGACTTTGGGCTCAATTTCTCTCTTGTATGCTGCCTTCTGTGATTATTTCTGTTATTCCATTTCTTCATTTGCATACTGTAATTCTGCATCCTGGATTTAGGTGTGTGATTGGGGATTGGACCTTGGAATTCTCCTGGAGGATACATAGGGGGAGAAAATACTGCGTTAAATTCTTTGTATGCTGCCTGTGGTTAGTGGTTTCTGTTAAATTCATATATTTTCCTAATTGCTGTAATTCTGAAATCTGGATTTAGGCGTAGGAAAGTAGTTGAATCATGGAACTCTTCCAGAGGATACATAGGGAAGTTAGCGTGGTGTTTATTCATGTTTTATTCTTTGTATTTATTGCTGCTACTTCAAGGTATTAGCTAGTAATCGTGCTGTTGGTTCTTTCCCACTGAATCATTCACATTTCTTTCCCTATCCCCTTTTTATCCCTTTCCTGCACTCTTAGCTTAAAACACCAAGTAGTTAGTATAGGAGCCGGCCTTTCTCCGAAGATTGGCACGGGGGGCATATCTTCCCCTTGGCCTTTCAATGTTGGTCCAGGTCTAGGGCGTGCACATGTACAAAATCCTTTCCTGTGGCAGATTTGTGACCAACACCTACTAGTGAGTTTTGTAGGTCATGGTAGCTCGACAATCTGCAGGACCACCAACTGAAACCAACATTTCGAAGTGCGGGAGTGCATCACATTTTGCAGGTCCCAACTTTGACAAGGATTATTTCAAAATGTACCTGCTGGAGATGTTGAAGACTTACAATGCTGAGAAGGAACATAGTAATGTGGTGCTTAGTGATAAAGAGGTGCAAGTGTCATTTTTGCTGAACAATTTTTGGAGGGTGTTTGGGCTACTTGCTGCAAGCAGCAACAAACCAATGAAGGAGGAGCGAGTGCAGCCCTACTGGTTAAAGACATTCATGGATAAAGTCACTGATCTTAGTCTGATAGATGTTACAAAGCTAACAAAGCATGGGAGTCGTGGACTAAAATTGCAGCACCTAAAGTCTGACGAATTGTGCTTTGCAATGAATGTCATAATGTCTAGGTTGTCTAGTGAACAACGAGCTTCAAATATGCCCACTTGGCTCATACCGTACATGGAGGAAATAATGGCCAGAGAAAAGTTTGATTGGGCAGCGTTTTTGTTTGACCACATACAAAATTTTCTATTGCGGTTTACGATAAATTTCTCTATGGCATTCCACGTCATTTCGCTACTTTTGGGTGTGGCTGAAGACGAGAAGATTAAGTTCCCTGGGCTTGGTCTTCCACAAGCATTGCTAGGAGTGGCAACTATTTTCTATTGGGTTTTTGTAGCCCTTTTAACTAAGACTAGACCAATGGGAAAAGTAGCAGTTGGAAAGAAGGCCACGACAACAAAGAAGAGGAAGGCAGCAAAAGTGTTGTCAATTAAGTCTTTGAAGGAGGAAGGAGATGAAAGATGCATTGGCTGAAGAAGGTTAGGATTCTGATGGAGCTGAGGAGTAGTTGTCGAGTCCAGACGAGCCAGTGAGAGAAGAAATGTGGCAAAAGTAGCTAGAGCAATAGTGGTAGCAGATGGGGCAGCAGTTGCAACAACAGTCTTTGCAGCAACATCCTCAATACCAGCCATTCAAGTGGAAGATTAAGGTCATTCCACCTTCGGGACTGCCACAAGATGCCACAATGGTAGGTATAATTGGCGAAAATAGGTGATTGGTGGCAGGCAACATTACTAGCTGCAAAGAATGACATACGTTACGGTGCCATCAAGAGCTCCAGCACAATCAAGAGGCCAAATTCTGCAGGTGCCATCGTAAGTACCAGGAGACAGGTTGCCAGAGGAGGACAGTAGCCAGAACAAACAACAGTGGTTGTGCAAGGAGCAAGGTATGTGGAAGAAAAGGCACAGCTGTTAGAAGGAAGAGAAACCACGCAAGGAGGGGTGTAGGTGATGCCGATTGTTGTAGATGTAGATGGTGCAAATTGCAGTGGATGCAATGGAGACATCACCACCGTTGGAAGAGTTTGAGAGGACACCTAGATTGTATGCAGGAGATTATGGTGGATGTGGACATGCCAAATTTCCAATACGAAAGTTATGCTACAACACCATTGTGGCAGTTTGTGGAGGAGGTTGAAAGATGTGGCCCCCCACCTTCGGACAAAGAGACACCAATGGAGGTGACATCTACAACAACACAAATTATGATACCAATTTCATTAGTGCCGGAAGGAAGAAAAGGAGATAAGGGCAGATTACTTGCATCAAAACATGTATGGTTGCAAAAAAGACAGAGCAGTCAACTACCAGTAGAAGAACCAAAGAAAGGGAAGAAGACAACAAACACTAGGGGTAAACAGAAGTAGCTAGTGAGAGAAGAAATGTGGCAGAAGTACCTGTTGACAATTTTGTCACATTGCTTGAAGGGGTAATGGAGATCAATATTTTGTAAAGTATTCTCTAAGTTTTCATGAATTTGTTCCCTTGCTTTTATGTATTTTCAAGTATTGCAGCAATTTTGGCTTTCATTTTTTATCCCCTTTGTACATAAATCATATGTGTAAGAGCTTCGCCATAGAGCAAACCAGGTTTAAGGGCTTCGCAGGAGAAGGAAGGATAGCTTCGCCAAGAAAAGGAAACAGGAGAACCCAGATAGGAGCCTAAAATTTGCTAAGGCACAGAAGGTGCTTCGCTAGCGAAACAGCCAAAACAATCACTTCGGGCAAAAATTTTGCGAAACGGCGAGAGCAAAATGATGAAATTTACTAAGTATGTGAAAGTGCTTCGCTGAAATTTTGGTGAAGCACCCGCTTTGACCCCTCCTCTGGCAAACCAATTTTGATGGACCCCGCTTCGCCACAAATCTTTGCGAAGCATCTGCTTCGGCTACTTTTTGTGCGAAGCTTCCCCATCCAAGGACTTGCCTCCCCCTGAAAAGTTAAGGAAATATTCTAAGGCAAGAATCTGCTTCGGCCGAAACAGCTCCAAACAACTATTTTTGAAATGGTTCGCGGCGAAGCAGTTTACAATCCATTGGCAATCATCCGCTGCTTCGGAAGAAATCTTTTGCGAAGCGGCATTCAGCCTACATCCCTAGCGATGTAATAAGAAAGGTAGAAGCCATGCTTTAGCAGGGGCCATCTGCTTCGGCATATGGTCTTTGCGAAGCAGTTTCCTAGGGATCCTTCGGGAGAAGCACGCACTCATGATTATCATTTCTGCTTCGGCTCACACATGTTGCGAAGCGAAGCCCCGAACTAGAATCTGGCGAAGCACCCTCTAGGGTTCAACGAACGAAGGGCGCTTTCTCTGAAGGCACACGTCCCAAGGCCGAGTATCTTTCCAAGGCATTTGAGTGTTTCATAAATGCAATTTTTCTTGACCGAAAGACCCGGTGCCCATTTGTGGTAATATGGAAAGAGCTATCAGTTGTAGAAGAAAATCCAGGGTAACTTGTAAAACCACTCGAGCACCTCGCTCAGAGAAACTGAGGACGAGTCAGACGGTTCATAAATACAGATTTCCCCGGCTGATGCGGCTATGGTTGCTAATTGAGGAAAGGGATGTGAAAGCTCAGTAACAGAAGGGGACATGCGTGGATTTCTTAGACGGCCGAGGGCGTACTCTCAGATCCAGCGCATTGATGGCTCAGAGGGTCGGGTCCTCTATAAAAACCCTAGCATTGTAATGAAAAAGGGGGGGAACTTTTGCTAGAAAGCTGCTGTAACTTGATTTTTGCAATTGATATTAAGAACTTTGGGCCTCATTTCTCTCTTGTATGCCGCCTTCTGTGATTATTTCTGCTATTCTGTTTCTTCATTTGCATACTGTAATTCTGAATCCTGGATTTAGGTGTGTGATTGGGGACAGAACCCTGGAATTCTCTTGGAGGATACATAGGGGAGAAAATGCTGTGTTAGTTTCTTTGTATGCTGCCTGTGGATAGTGTTTTTGCTATATTCACTTATTTCCTAACTGCTGTAATTCTGAAATCTGGATTTAGGTGTAGGGGGGTAGGTGAATCTTGGAACTCGTCCAGAGGATACATAGGAAGGTTAGTGTGGTGTTCATTTATGTTTTATCCTTTGTATTTATTGCTGCTACTTCAAGCTATTAGTTAGTAATCGTGCTGCTGGTTCTTCCCCTTTTAAATCAACCATTTACATTTCTTTCTGTACCTTTTATCTCTTTCCCGCCCCTATCCTTTTTTTTCTCCTACTCTTTTATCTCTTTCCTGCACTCTTTCTCTTTTTATCTCTTTCCTGCACTCTTAGCTTAAAACCCCAAGTAGTTTAGTAAAGGAGCCGGCCTTTCTCCGGAGATTGGCACGGAGGGCATCTCTTCCCTCCGGCCTTTCAATGTTGGTCCAGGTCTAGGGCGCGTATACATACAAAATCTTTTCCTGTGGCAGATTTGTGACCAACAGTTTCTGGCACGCCCGGTGGGACCCGGTCAGTCTCACCTTGTGAGTGGTAATGAGAGCCGATGCTTATCTCATTGTCGTAAGACTCTAGCATCTGGCGACTCTGTTCAACCTGAAAATCTCAAAGTCTTAGAGACCGGTACTAAAATATCCGTGCCTTCATGCAAACGAGATGGAGAGTTAGGAATAGTGGAGAAGAGACTGAATTCTTCGAGCTTGACGTTAGCACATTTGGAGAGCGTCCTAGGTTAGTCACGCCTGAGTCACTCCTACGCGGAGGGTCCTCGCAAGAAGCTGTCTTTGACGAGCAAGGCTTAAATTCCGAAAACACTGCAACTAGTCTTCCCCCTAATCCCCCAAACTCTCTGGATCACCCAAGCACCTCTGTTCCACTTAACAGTCAATCAAGAACTCCAGGAGCTGCGGTCCCTCCAAATCTAAGTGCACGTATGGCACACCAACATCAACAACAAATGCAACAACAGCAACAGTAGCAACAACAGCCGCCGCTACAGCAACCACCCAGATTGTTCCCAGCATGGAATTCTTCCGTACTGTTAAATCTAGTGGGACAAGGGCAGGTTCCGCCTGCTGCCATGAAAAAAATCCCTACGTTCGACAACACAGGGAAGACGGCTCTGGAACACATCCAAGATATCGTTTCTCTGGCTGCGATTCATGACATTACAGAAGAAAGAGTCATGGTAAAGCTTCTAGTTCTGTCTCTCCGAGGGAAGCTCCTCTACTGGTACAGATCTTTGCCACCCGACACTATAACGGGATGGGACGAGTTAGCCGGACAACTAATGAGGGGATTTAATGAAGCTGTCGATCCATCCTCTCTCTTGCATCAGTTTACAATGATCCAAAGGCACCCGCAAGAGGAGATTGTTGATTTCAATGTGAGGTTCGCCCAAACCTAGCAAAGAGTACCCACCGGACTTCGACTGACCAATGAAGCTTCAGCATATTACTACCTAAGGGCCTTCAACACTGACATCAGTATGATGGTAAGATTTTTGAATATCAATACTTTCCTCGAACTATATGAACTGGCCCAGAAGGCGGAAATGGATTTGATAGCCATCGGTAAACTTCCTCCAAGGATGTCGATGCCCATATTCCCTGAATTTCCCCAGTCGCAGTACCCTAGCGCAGCTACTTCGCAGACCTCCACATCCCGTGCATGCCCGATCCCATCATGGAACCCTAACCCCACTGTGTCCCAGATAGTTGCCCCACAAATACATTTTCCTACCTTTTCGGCACCACAACCCACTGTTCCTCCATCATTTCCAGCATTACCAACACCACCCCAATACCCTGCCTTGCCCCCGGTACCAACGATGGCCCCATTGCCATCAGCCCCTACATCCGTGGATATGCAGGCTAAAATATTGCAGGAAGTTCAATCCCTGAATTCTACTATGCAGACCTTGTCTAATGACATGATCATCATGAAGAAGAAGCAAGCACAGCAGGAATTCCTGCCAAGAAGGTCATACCCTCCACCAGCGCTCACTAAAGATCAAGTGGTACAGCCGGGAAGGCCTCCAGCAAGGAATGCAGCAATTAGCGAAGAACCGAGCACTTCTGATTATGTACATTGGTGCTCCACTTGCAATGACCCACATGAGGAGGGCACATGCATGTTACATCAACATTACGTGCAAACGCTATCGGGTAGCACCCCTAGCGGTCAGGTCAATATAATTAGGCAAGCAGACCAAAGTCTGGTAATCGACGAAGAAGAACAAGTTTCAGTCCTTACCAAGGAGGGAAAGAGACCAATGGAGGTTGACGCAGCTCAAATGGCCCCCTTGAAGGTGTATACTCGCTGTGAAAAGGGGCAACAACCCGTCAAGGCTCCAGACAAAGTTCTCTATCCTTCGCCGGCAAAAGAGAAAACCCAACAAGCCACCGTAGCTCCGCTCCAGGCTGAAACCAAGGAGCAGGCCAGGGAAAAGCTTAAACTCCCTTCGCTAACAAAACGACAGAGAGTTGAGGCCACAGAGCAATATCGCACAAGGTATGAATCAAAGAAAGAACCAGAAGCACCCGCCTCCATAGTGTACAACATCATGGACGAACTAAAGAAAACCCCTGCTAAGATCAGCCTATACGACGCATTACAACTGCCGGGACAAGTGGACTTGTTGCAAGAATCCTTGAAGTCAGCAAAAGCAGGAAAGTCAATACAACCTGTTTTTGTCCAAACCCTGTCCACTTCCATTACAGGAAAAAACAGGCCTCCTCCGTTCTATCTGTCCTTACAAATGGAAGGACATATCGTTCACAACTGTATGATTGACTCCGGTGCCGCAACAACAGTCATGCCTAAGGCGGTTTGCGAGGAGATAGGAATGGAATATACGCAAAGCAACCACGACGTGCTTCAGCTGGATGGCACCCCTATAAAGACAAGTTGGTGTGATCAAGGATATACCCATCCGATTGCATAAAGTGCCCCAGATCGTGGTGATTCAGGAGGTGGTAGTTGTCGACACTGGAGCCATATTTCAGCATGTGTCTTTCAAGGGAATTCACGGCTAAGCTAGGTGGATATCTTTCCATGGACTACTCGCATTTAGAAGTTCCATTCAAAGGAAGGAAGGTTAAAATTTACAACGAGAAACCTTCTACGTTTCTCGTGGAGAAGATGACCGAAGAAGAAAGTAATGATTCCATTCATACAATAGGCAAAGAAATAGAGCAGGTGAACTTAGTGGAAGAATCTCTTACGCAGTTGAATACTGAAGACGAGTTTTCACTGACAGATTTCAACGCCATGATAGAGACAGAAATGGGATGTTATACTATCACAGAACCTGAAAAGCACACTAAGCCAGAAGATAAGACGGCTGCCCAGGAGGAATTATGGAAATTGTTCTTTGACGGTGCCCGATGCAAAAATGGCGTCGGGGCAGGGATACTCCTCGTATCACCGTCTGGCGAACAGAAAGAATATTGCTACCGGTTAGTTTGGAGTTGTACCAACAACGCAGCTGAATATGAAGCCCTTTGCCTAGGACTGAAGAAAGCGGAGAAACTAGGCATCAAACATCTCCAAATCTTCGGAGACTCAGAACTGGTATGTAATCAGGTCACCAATAAATGTATTTCCAAGAAGCATTATCTTAAGGCATATCGCAATAGAGTATGGGACCTGTTCGAGCAGTTTGAATCGCTCAATGTACAACCCATCCCACGAGAAAAGAACAGACATGTTGACATATTGGCCTCCATCGGAGCCAGATACTCTCCAGCTGATGACATGGTGCACAAGCCCAAAGCCGTGAGGTTGATTTATAGGCCCTCTGTGCCGGATAAGGATATTCACTGGCAAGTCTTTGATAATGATGAACAAATCATCAACTTCCTGATCCAAGAAGCAGCCACTGTTGAAGAAAGGAACCCTGAGAATGAAGAATATGAGGGGCTGATCCAGCTGAAAAACAACCATGTTCCGAGGGGACTGATTACCTTGGAGAGCCTGTTCGATCAGAATGACAGAGCAGTTTCCCATAGAATCAAAGTTGACGCT
The DNA here is from genome assembly GCA_028583015.1 of Wollemia nobilis. Classification (NCBI taxonomy): domain Eukaryota; kingdom Viridiplantae; phylum Streptophyta; class Pinopsida; order Araucariales; family Araucariaceae; genus Wollemia; species Wollemia nobilis. The sequence goes on along the minus strand of JAQPPZ010006183.1, from coordinate 2,944,323 downwards.
AGGCAATACCAAGATCTAGAGCTTGAATCTGGGAAAGTGATAAAAGTCGGGACAGATTGCACCCCAGCAGAACTAGAACAGATCCGATCTCTGTGCAGAGGATACCCAGACATAGTGGCATGGTCTTATCAAGACCTGAAGGGCTACGATCGGCAAATGATTCAACATACGATCGAGCTGCAAGAAGGGGTCAAGCCATTCAGACAGAGACAAAGGCCAGTTAATCCAAAATTAATCCAAAAATCGAAGTCCTCATGAAGGCCGAGCTTCTGAAAATGCTTGAAGCTAAAATCATCTATCCCATAAAGCATTCTTCTTGGGTGGCGAATCTAGTTCCTGTCAGAAAGAAAAATGGGGACATCCGCCTATGTGTAGATTTTCGCAATCTAAACCAGGCTTCGTTAAAGGATCACTATCCCCTCCCGCAGATTGATCAAATCTTGCATTCAGTAGCCGGGGCTCAACGTTTTTCTTTACTTGATGGTTTTTCAGGGTATAACCAGATCTGGGTTAGAGATGAGGACCAACACAAAACGGCGTTCACCACCAAGTGGGGAACATTTGCTTACCAGCGGATGTCGTTTGGTCTTTCAAATGCCGGAGCTACCTTCCAGAGAGCTATGGATCTAGCGTTTGGCGAACTGCTAAACAAGATCATAGTCATCTATTTAGATGACATGACTGTCTTTTCCCGAAAAAGAGAAGACCACACTTCACACTTACAACAGATATTCAAAAAATGCAGAGAATTCGGTGTTTCAATTAACCCGAAGAAATCCATATTTGCAGTAAATGAAGGGAAACTACTGGGACATGTCATATCAGAAAAAGGGCTCGCCGTAGATCCTGATAGAGTCAAGGCTCTCCTAAAGCTCCCTCTCCCGATGAATAAGAAGGGGCTACAGTATTTTTTCGGTCAAATTAACTTCGTAAGGAAGTTCGTTCCGGACTTCGCTCAAGTCATTAAGCCAATGTCTGAGCTCTTGAAGAAAGATGCGGGATTTGTCTGGACAGACGACAGAAAGAGGGCGTTCGAAGAGATCAAAGCCCGAATCGCTCAGGCCCCGGTGCTAACCAACCCTGATTACAGCCAAGACTTCATTTTGTATGCCGTAGGGGAACCTGAAAGTTACGCCGCAGTCCTAACACAAAAGGGAGAAGATGGCGAGGAACGCCCCATCGCATTCTTAAGTCAAGTAATACAGCCCCATGAAGAAAAATATAACTTTATAGAACGCCAAGTGCATGCAGTCATGAAATCCCTGAGGAAATTCAGGCACTTCATCTCTCAAAGCCGGGTTACAGTGTTTGTTATCCACCCAGATGTGCGGAACTTCATTATCCAGGGTGAGATGGGCAGCAAAAGGGCTGGTTGGGTAAACAAAATACAAGAGTTCGATATTGAAATCCGACCCACGAGTTCCGGTGCGCTTCCAGCTTGCAAAGGCCCCCAGCCCCCATGGGACGCCCACGAACCCACGGGAGAGAGGTAGAATTATTTCAACACTGGAGTTCCCTACATTTCTCGGAGGCGCTTGTACATCCCTCCGTTCCCTTGCCCCGCCTTTCTCTATTATGCTCGTAGTCTATAGGGCCTTTGTTCCTCCGTTTGGCCTTGGGAAGACAACTTTAAAATAATCGCACATTGGCCCACCCTCTTCGCCGATGCCTTTGCAGTCTGCCGAAAATGCGAGCAATGTCAAAAGTTTGCTGGCCGAAGCAAGAATGCTCCCATGCCCCTCCAACCGATACAGGTAGAAACACCATTCCAACAGTGGGGATTAGATTTCGTGGGAGTCATCTCACCAAATTCATCAGCAGGACATAAGTTTATTTTGACTGCAACTGACTATTTCACCAGATGGGCTGAAGCAGTGCCCACAAAACACGCCGACCAAGAAACGGTTATTACGTTCCTGGAAAGTTTGATCACCAGATTCGGCGTCCCTGAAGCGATAGTAATAGATAATGGTCCCGGATTCATTGGTGCCAAGATCAATGAATTCGCCTACAAGTATGGGATATACCTCAAGGTCACCTCCAACTATTATCCACAGGGTAATGGGTTAGCAGAATCAACGAATAAGACTTTGTTGAAATTAATAAGGAAGCTAGTAGAAAATAACAAGAGGACTTGGCACCTCCTCTTGGATCAAGCCCTGTGGGCTGATCGGATCTCTATCAAAAGATCGATCAAAACCTCACCTTACGCCCTAGTGTACGGCAAAGAAGCTATCTTACCAACCCATATAGAAATTCCCGCCTTGTGGATGATAAATGATGAGAAAGAGGAATCTGGTCCCATGGAGGCTAGACTAGCTCAATTGTTGCAGCTGGAGGAGGACCGAGAAAAAGCTTATGAGAACTTCGCAAAGCATGCGCAAATCACCCAAAACTGGTTCAAGAAGAAGTCCTCTGTCCGTACATTCAAGGTGGGAGACTTGGTATGGAAGTGGAACTCATGGAAGGCTAAGCCTGGCAACCATGATAAGCTCGACGCATTCTGGGAAGGACCGTTCGAAATTGCAAAAGTGAATTCGGCTAACTCCTTTATCCTTAAGGATGTGGCCGGCCAAGCCCTACCGATCCCTGTAAACGGTCTTCATTTGAAGGCCTTTCATCATTAAAAGGTATCTCAAAAACCTTTGTTCTTGTATATAGCTTTCCTTCATTTACACCTGTACATACCTTGTTTCAAGGCCTTTTAGAGTTAGAAATGTAGTTAGAAAAGGATCGCGGCTTCATGCCGCAGTAACAGTTGATTCTGGTTCGAAATCACTAAGTTCGACTTCACCAAGTCTAGTGAAATCTCCTTCACAAAATTTCTGCCCGAAGTGGCTGTTGTGAGTTAGTTCGCCGCGAAGTGTCCCAGCATCGAAGGATGGAATGGCGTAACGGAGGTCCCCCAAAGACCAAACAACGTCATAGAGAAGCTTGCGACCAAAGTACAGCGCTTCGCCAACAAAATCAATGACAAGGGGTGGTTCATAAAGCCCAGGGCCACAGGGAGAAAGCAGATACGAATAGCTTCACCCAGAAGCAAGCTCCGCCGAAGGGACAGATAACTGCTTCGGAGCCTCCAATTGACTAAGGCATGAAAGACGCTTCGCACAAAAGGACCTGGCGAAGCAATATTTTGATAACAATCTAGCGAATCATCCCCCAAGTCCGTAAAAACAAAATTGGAAGGACACACAAAGGAAATGCTTCGCCCAAAAAGCAGCCGAGCCTCCACTTCGGAGCTAGTTCCTTGCGAAGCAGTCATAGAGGTAGCAAGATAACTTAATGCCATGAAGAAAACAGCTTCGGGTCCAAGACGTAGCGAACCTATGGATCGCTCAAGGTTCCAGCGAAGTACCTTTCGCTCAGATCTACCTCGCTAAACAATAGGCGCAAAATTCACTTCGGGAAAAGAGCTTGCCGAACTCCCGAATCGCTGCCAAATTTTGCGAAGCAGCCAAATGAAATGAAAACGCATTTAAAATGTGTCTCGATGCATGTGCCAGCAACGGTCTAGGGGAACGTTCAGAACGTGCGGAATTAATGCAAAGGTGGCGGAGCGCATCCCAAGGGAATTTAGTTATGATTAAAGGTCGTGCCCAGGTACGAGGTACAAGGTGGCAGGGAGTTAGATTTTTGAAATACGGTCAGGTCTTCGAAGTACATTGGCCCGCGTGCGCCAGTGCCGCAAAACCAATTAAAAGGCAGGGCGATCTCCTCGGCCCGATTTGTGAATTTAATTTTGGCAGGTGCCATAAATGATAGTAGTCCCAATTCACATCTATAAAAGCCAAGCTCCACCAGCAGAAGGCCATTTACCCGCTGAGAATATTGAGTGTGAAGCTAGAAAGAAGGGGCCCTCACAAGAACTCTGCTGTATTCTCATTAATCTGCCTCAAAGTTCCGCTGCACTGTGCAAACCAGAATGGGAAAGAAGAATTCGAAAGAGAAGAGAGAAGAACCTGAAATGAAGGGCCCAAAAAAAACTAAGAAGACTAAGAAGGAAAGGAGGCATAAACCTAAGAGGGTCGATCTTAATCTTTGCCCCGAAAAGCAGGTCATAGAAGAGGGGGAAGATTCTGAAGAGGAGCAACCTGTGGAACCACCCATTGATGGGTGGGACAAGATAAGGGACACTGAGCTTTCTAAAAGTATAGCCGAGCTCCGGTATACTATCGATTTCATGAGAGCCCGTTTGTCTGCGGAGAACAAAAGAGCCGCTGCATATTATTCCCATATATACTGGTACCTGACTCCGCCAACACACCACTGTCCCGAATTAGTTCATGCCATCGCGCAGAACTATCAACCCTCTACCAGGCAGGTCCTGGACGCGGCAGGCAACAAGCTATTCACAATCTTCAAGGAGGATGTGCAGGAGGCTTTCGCTCCTCTGCAAGGGCCGCCCAAGGGGTATACCGTCCGCAACGTTAGCTTGAGCGAACAAATGGGGAGGTTCACCCCCTCCGACCGTATCATTAAATTCTTGAGCGACAATTTGAAGGACGGGCTCCCTTCAGGCAAGCTGCCGCAAATGCCTCGCCCCCTTAGTGACTTTAAGCATACCGATATCTTCTCTATTATTGCATGGGTGGCAGGCCTATCTACTGATGCTGTTGTGCATCCCTGGCAAGTGGTACTGGCCGAATGTATTTCGCGCGGAGAGTTTTACTCTCCAGACCCGTCGAGGCCGAACACTAACCCGGTGTTCTTTGACTGGGCAGAATGGGTGGCCCGAACCTTACATACGCGGCTGGCCAATATGAAGAATTCTGGGACAGATCAGTATTTTGGGCCTTGCTCTTTCCTAATTTGGCTCTTTTTCTGCCATACTCAGAAGCATTTCCCCTACATTGTTGTTACTTCGGTGGACAAAGATGGAGTCCCCCAGCCGATGTATCAGTGGACCCCACTCCTAGCGAGGACAGGGTCGTATTATGTTTTCAATCTATAGTTCATAGGACCTGCTATGCAGCTCATGCGAGGCTCCTGCCCTCGGGTGCCCATGATCCTCAGGGATAAGGTCGTCATTGAAAAGAAGGGCGATGTTTTCCAGTTGACACAGGGGCTTGTTGTCCGCTTGTTTGGGTTTACAGGGAAACCCTTTCTGCTGCCATTTTACCCGTCTGAATACCAATTTGCATTGGAGGTCGCTCGCCAGAGCGACGTGACAAATACAGTTTACGGCCATGGCCGAAAATGGGCACCAACCTGCGATTTCCCCTTCAAAATGGGAGTCGTCGAGGTTTTCGCTCTCAAGCAATATGTTTACCTGGAAGATAAGCTCGCTGACTTTGGCCTGTTGCAGATTCCACAACGGTGGTGCTATGACCCCTTGGGGGTAATGAGAGACCACCTCAGATTCAAAAATTTCCATGTTTGCCCCCGTCCGGAGATAGTGGAGCAGCGGAATAACCCCACCGGGAGGGACTTGGAATGGCACCTTGAGAGAATGAGAACATTGCCCCCGTGGCATGAATTTTATACTATGGAAGTTGAATATGATCCCATCCGACACCCTTTTCCGGGGCCAGACTCAACATTCTGGAAAAATATGAAGGACGATCTGAGGGAAGAGATAAAAGGTTGGCGTGAAGACCAGCTAAAAGAATGGTGGATAATGAGGGTTCACCGGCGAAAGCAAAGATCATACGGTCTTCTAGAGATGGACGAAGATTTTAGCGTTTTTTACGAAGCCAACGTTCGGTCCTGGCAGCCCATCTCCTTCGCCGACTTCATTCCTCCTAGTACCCCGGACTCGGGTGAAAGCCCAAAGAGAATTGAAAGCGTTTCTGAGCAGGAAGATAAAGAAGAGACAATAGCAACTCAGCAAGAGCTGCCAAACGAGCTTGTTGGAGGTTCTGATACAGATGTTGGGAGGACGGTGCAGCGGCAAGAAAAGGAGGAAAAGAAGAAGAGGAAGAGACCTGACCAAGTTCAAATGCCTCCCCCGCACCCGAAACGACCTCGTAGCAGACCCTCCGGTGTTTCTGGCGAACAACTTATAGCAAGCTCAGGCGAGTCGAATGTTAGAGAAATAGTGCTCGAACCACCACTGCAGGGAGAGGGGGAGATTACCGAAGTTGATATCATCAATGTGGAGGAATACCTCCAGAGAGAAGAAAATGTTGGGGAAGAGGAAACTGAGGATGTCGGAGGAGCGGAAGCTGGAGGCAGACGCGACCCTGGTACGCAGGATTTTGCCGCTTCTGCTCTATTTCTAGAGCACGCAGGTACGCATCCCCTGTCCCCTACTCCTGTTTCCCAAGTCGTGTCTGTAGTAGCCCCGACCAAGGGTTCCCCAATATCTTCTGTCCTTTTAGAAAAATCGCCCCGAAGCACTTTTCATACAGAACATTCACCCATTCGCACGGTCTCATTTGTTGTCGCAAACCCGTCCTATAACCCCGCCGGTCTCACAAACGTTTCCACTCCATCCGAGTCATTAGGCCATGACACCTCACTCCCAAACCCCGACACCCACTCCACGGTTTCCCATACCATCGCTTCACCTACTAGAACCCCCACCACACCTATCGCCGAACCCACTGGCGAGGCATCGTCCATACAGTCATTATATTTGTTCACACCCCTGGCTGGTAATCCAGCCTCATTTGAAAATGATTTGGCTATGATCCAAGAGCGTCCTCTAGCAGAAAAGTTAATCCAGGCCCGTCAGAACACTGATAAAATGCTCAAGGAGGCAAGGAAAAGAAGAGGGCGGTCCCTGGCAAAACAAGAGAAATGCGCTGTGTTTGATTTGAAGAATGGGAAGCTCCACAAAGTTAAGAAGATACCTAAGGTCCAGAAGCCCCTAGACGAGATGACCCCTGCTGACTACGAGTATCAAGAGAAGGTCAAGGACCTGGAGCATATGGATGTGTAGAAAGGGTTTTTACATATCCCAACAGTTCCCTTTCCACGTAAGTAATCTACAGATCTGCAAGCATTGTCGTATAACAATAATAATACACAGAAATTCTGCAACAGCATTAAATAACAGCAGTAATGGCAGAAAATACAGCAATAACAGTTAACAGTAATTACAGCAGTTTGTATTAATAATGTTAGGTGTGATACAGCATTACAGTTTCATCGATACAATCTACAACCATCATATCCATGGCTGTAAACAGGACTGGACTACACTTTGCCATCAATCTGCCTGACTGCCCTGCAATACTTCTTCCACGTATCAACCATTCAACCCTACGCTGAACATCCCTCATGGTTGCACATCATGCTAGACTGCATTCTGCTCATAGACTTCAATCTGCTCACGTACCAATATTCAGCACTCTAATGAATGAGGGGGGGTTTATTTATACACCCACCAAGTAGTTACTTTCTCCAACTACCTTGCAACTACCCTCAAATTACATTTTATGTGCATTTGCTTTGCATTTACATTTCATTTGCACTAAAGGAGAAGTGCACAATCAGAGAATCAGATGTTGTGAGCAGCCCCAAGTAAAGTTTATTGCCAAATATGTATGGAACAGGAACAAGAGGAAGGAGCATGACAAGAGATCCTATTCCATTGCTCAAATGGTCGTTGAGGACAACGACCATTTTAGAGGAGGGGATAGATGTAGACAAGCATATTGAGATATCCTTAATTGCAGAACCAGTTTTGATATTATGTGTTTTATTGTAAATGCACGCAAAGTGTTTGACGAAACGCCCGTGCAAATATTTTAATGTTGTAAGTACAAATTAATAATGTACGTAAATAATAAAGTCGTGTAAAGTCATATTAAATCATGTAAGTCCTGTAGTGCAAATGAAATGTAAATGCAAAGCAAATGCACATAAAATGTAATTTGAGGGTAGTTGCAAGGTAGTTGGAGAAAGTAACTACTTGGTGGGTGTATAAATAAACCCCCCCTCATTCATTAGAGTGCTGAATATTGGTACGTGAGCAGATTGAAGTCTATGAGCAGAATGCAGTCTAGCATGATGTGCAACCATGAGGGATGTTCAGCATAGGGTTGAATGGTTGATACGTGGAAGAAGTATTGCAGGGCAGTCAGGCAGATTGATGGCAAAGTGTAGTCCAGTCCTGTGTACAGCTATGGATATGATGGTTGTAGATTGTATCGATGAAACTGTAATGCTGTATCACACCTAACATTATTAATACAACCTGGCAACCATGATAAGCTCGACGCATTATGGGAAGGACTGTTCAAAATTGCAAAAGTGAATTTGGCTAACTCCTTTATCCATAAGGATGTGGCCGGCCAAGCCCTACCGATCCCTGTAAACGGTCTTCATTTGAAGGCCTTTCATCATTAAAAGGTATCTCGAAAACCTTTGTTCTTGTATATAGATTTCCTTCATTTACACTTGTACATACCTTGTTTCAAGGCCTTTTAGAGTTAGAAATGTAGTTAGAAAAGGATCGCGGCTTCATGCCGCAGTAACATTTGATTCTGGTTCGAAATCACTAAGTTCGACTTCGCCAAGTCTAGTGAAATCTCCTTCGCAAAATTTCTGCCCGAAGTGGCTGTTGTGAGTTAGTTCGCCGCGAAGTGTCCCAGCATCAAAGGGTGTAATGGCATAACGGAGGTCCCCCAAAGACCAAACAACGTCATAGAGAAGCTTGCGACCAAAGTACAACGCTTCACCAACAAGATCAATGACAAAGGGTGGTTCATGAAGCCCAAGGCCGGAGGGAGAAAGCAGATGCGAATAGCTTCGCCCAGGAGCGAGTTCCGCCGAAGGGACAGATAATTGCTTCGGAGCCTCCAATTGACTAAGGCATGAAAGATGCTTCGCACAAAAGGACCTGGCGAAGCAATATATTGATAACAATCTAGCGAATCATCCCCCAAGTCCGTAAAAACAAAATTGGAAGGACACACAAAGGAAATGCTTCGCCCAAAATGCAACCGAGCCTCCACTTCGGAGCTAGTTCCTGTTGGTTACGAATCTGCCATGAGGAAAGGATTTTGGGTTAATGCGCCCAGATTCGCCCACCAGCATGAAAGGCCGGAAGGAAGAGATGCCTTCCGAGCCAATCTCCGGAGAAGGCCGGCTCCTTTTGGGGGGGTTTATGTTCAAGCTAAGAGTGCAGGAAAGAGATAAATGTACAGAAAGAATATACAAATATACTTGGAGTTGGTGGGGGGGAACTAACAGTACGGCAACCAGCAATCACCAATACTTACTGCATCACAAATATAAAGCATGACTGAGAACTGCAAAATCTATGTATACTTCCGATACCTAAGCAGTGTACGCACGGCTACAATGGTCCCCTAGCAAACATTCTCCCTACAAGGAGAACTAACAAAGACGGCAACGCATCAATCACCTCCTACGGACACTAACATGGGTAGAAAGCAACCTAGAGATATCAGAGCCAGGTATATGTGTCATGCAGAGATTTTAACCGCACAGCTACAATGGTCCCCTAGCAAACATTCTCCCTACAAGGAGAACTAACAAAGACGGCAACGCATCAATCACCAGATACGGACAGCAACGTAACACACAACTGATGGAACTGCTACCACATCTATTATATGAAATTTAAAAGTACACAAACAATGCTAAAGGCCCCTGATCACCAAATGCTGAAATGAATCAACGAGCCATGACACAAGGAAGCGTAAAGCATAAACATAAAGAAATAAAAGCAACAGAACAGAACCAGGCATACAAATTATATTTATAAGCAGAAGCACGGTTACATTGGTTCCCTAACAGACATTCCCCTTCCACCCTTTACAATGAATTCATGGTGGGTTTTTATAGCCCGAGTCCCTCCCGTTACATTAATGGGCACAAGGTCCCGCCAAACACAAGCCGACAAAAGCGGCGAAAGAGCCGCAAATGCCGACCTTTGTCGGACCGGACCGTACCCGCAGCATGGTCTTCCTGGAAGCTGGACAGCTACGTGGCAGTGTGTTGGGCAGAACTTCATCTCGGCAGGTATGCGGGTAGCTGGAGCAGGTAGAACCTCCAATCGGCTTTAAATGAGGTCACTGGCACAGGTAATGCAGCCCATGCTCGTCCTTTTGCTCGGCACGTCTCGGCTCGAATCCCGAAGTTGGACACTTGTCAGATGATAGATGATGTCGTTTGACACGTGTCAGCCTTGAAAGGCAGTCTGTCCAACTTCGCTTGGGATCGGAGCGTCTCGGGTTGCGCGGCAGAAAACAACAGCAGTCGGGAAGGCCTTCATGCCTTAGATGTATTTCCGAGTTTGTTTCCCATCGCGCACTCGTCAAGGGCGCATTCCGACTTCGCCGCGAAGTCGGATCGCGCACAGTGAAAACCGGTGTCCGCCGCCGTACGGACTTTGCTCCAAAGACTTGTCGTTCTTCTATCACCGCCGGTCCGCCGCTTGCAAGGTGCGCCGTAAAGAGGGGCGAAGTCGAACTTCGCACCAAAATCGGGCGAAGTGCGAATGCTTCGCACCAAATCGGGCGAAGTGCGAACTTCGCACCAACACTTAGCCATTTTTCGTGTAACTTGGTCGGAAAGTTAAAAAATCAACTGAGGGGCTCCGAGAAAGGGGGGAAGAAAGAGAATGTGGGAAAGAAAGAGAAAGGGAGAGAAGAGGGAAGGAAAATAGAGGAAGAGGGGAAAAGAAGAGCAGCACTGTTACAAAATTGAAAACATTGCACCCCGTGCAAAATGTGACAACATTTCTGGCGGCTCGCGGGGTGTCGAGCTCGCCTCGGCGCAAAGAATCCATGCCTTCATCCATTGGGTGCAGAGGAACTTGCCTCCCCTGCCTTTTGCTGCTCTAGCTGTTCTCCTCGCGGCAACTGTTCTTCAGATTCATCTTTGTCGCTTGCCCCCTCGTAATCGCCTTCCGAAGGCTCTCCAGCTCTTGCTTCTGCCTCGCAGATGCGAGTGTATGCGGCCTGGGCTTGGCGCCAGGCTTCTGCTTCGAATGGCCGGCGGTCAGCAACTTCTTCTAATGCTGCGTGGAAAGCAGCGACCGCGTGCAGATCGATGGTGAGGTATCTCTTTTCTAGCTCTTGGAAGTAGGAGCTGATTTTACAATATTTGGACACCATCTGAGTGACCTGACTTTCCCGAATTGGCTCACCCAGCCTATCAATTTCAGCCGTATTCGCTTCAAAGGACTCGCCAATTCCTTTTCACCCGATCTAGGGTGAGGAGCTCGCCATTCTCAACAAAACCTGGGCACCCTAGTTCTGAAAGAGCGTGAAAGGGAGCCATACAAATGTCTCTTTCATGTCCGAATGCGTCTAACATCCGTCTGGCAATTCTCACCTCTTCTAATTTTTTGAAATATTTATGCAAGGTTACCCTTGCATCTGCCCATTCTGCAGCGAATGAGGACACGGGAGAAAATTGGAGGCCATCGCGCCGCGCTCCCCGAAGATTTATCGCCAAGTCCAGCCATTGCTTCGCCCGACGTTCGGCCTCCTCTACCACAGATTTCCCCGGCGTAAACTTCTTGAATTCTGGATGCGAAATCCAGAACTCCCATCGCCTTATAGGTGTGGGGCTTGCATCCCCGCAGCAGACCAGCTCGCATTTCCTTAACCTTCTTCTTCGAAAAGACCGCCGCTTGAGATGCTCTCTCTGTAGATTGCGACTGCGCCTGTTTCAAAGACTCTCGGAGCCGAGAAATCTGCTCCAAGGCTGCTTGCTTTTCGGTTGCGGCCTGTTGCTGGGAAGCGGCCAGCCGGGCTTTGAGTTCATCTATTTCTTGCCGCGCCGCTCTAGCCTGCTCGCTGGACCCGGATAGGTCCTCTTCAAGCTGCCTTGTCTTGTCTTGCAACCCGAAAAGTTCTTCCCCGCTCCTCCGCACTCTTGACAAAGAGATTATCGCCTTTGCGCATGATCCCTTGAATCTCGTATTGCTTGTTGATGTCGTCAAAGCTCTTCTCCTTTGTCTGGAGCTCGTAGTCCCCCCTGGTCATTTCCCGGAGAGGCTTCTTCACTTTTGGGATTATCTTCTCTGTAGTAAGCACTCTCCTCTCGAAATTGTACTTGGCGCGCTTTACCGGGGCGGCTATCTCTTCAGGTCTCCTCCGTTTCAGGTTCTGGAGGAAAGAGACAGAATATTCTACAGCTCTCGTTGCCAAGGGCAAGTCGTCTGTATTCTGGAGGTCGTCCATGAAATCTGGTTCCCCCAGCCTAGGGTTCTGCTGAGACGTCTCTCCTGCGGGAATGGGATCAGGAGGAACCGGATGGACATTGGAAGGATCGGCCGCTTCGGGGGCGACCGGGAAATGGAGATGGGAGCGGCCGATACTGCAAGGGTTTGAAGCGGCTGAGACGGTGGATGTGACGGTGAACGAACGGCTTCAGGCACTAGCTTCAGGCGAAGGGTTTGGAGTTTGGCTCAGAGATAGAGAAACATTGGGGTTCTGAGCAAACTGATCAAAAGAATGGGGGCCGCTAGAAGGGTGTGGAGACGGGGAGGAGGATGCGGCCATGACTTGCTCAGATTGAGCGGGAGATGGGGTAGGAGTAGGACTGGATGAGACCAAAGAGACAGGGGCAGCAAACGTACCTGCGGGCTCCGCTCGAGCCGATGCTGGATGGATGTCTGCGCTTTTGGTTCGGGCGGGTGGCTTGGGACTGCCCGCAGAAACTGTCTCTGCGGCGGCAGGACGCGGCCGCGGTTCTGCGACTGGCTGCTGCACTATCAGGCTGGGTCGCCTGATCTTCTCCACTCTCTTCCTTTTCTTTTCTTCTGGAACAATGGTCGGATCCGGGGAAGGAGATGAAGCAGGTGCAGCAGGCGCTGATGCTCCCACGGTAAACTTGTACCGGGGTTTGACTTGCAGAGGGTCTGCCGCAACCGGTCTGCCCTCTGGCGGCGCTGGCGTCTTTCGTGCCTGAGGGATTGCCTCGGGCGTTGCTTTGACTAACTTCTTCGCCTTCTTAGGCGCCGCCTTGGAAGCCACGGGCTGCATTGGATCGACTCGGATGTCTCGTCGGGCCCACGCTGGCAGTTGCCGAAGTGTACAACTGTTGGGAGGAAGACCCTCCTTTATAATCCTCAAAGGGGCCTCGGGGAATGTAACCTTGATATGCGAACGGCCGCCAGCCGTCATGATGCTGGTCATAGAGAACCGAAAAGTCGTCATCTACGGCCAGGTTTCTTCTGGTGGATTTGTCGTGCTGCGTGCGGCATCTCATCTTCCAAAGATTCAGTAATCTTTTCTTTAGACCAGTTAAGGCCTGCTATCTTGGATAGAAATTTTTTGAACCCTGGAGATGAGAACCGGTGGTCCGGGTTTCGCTTGGGGTCATATGTCACCTCCTCGCAGTAAAAATCCCGCCAGGGAGGAGAAGCTTCCATCAATTCAATTTCCCACCAAGGTCCACATGGACCACATCGCACTTATCTTCGCTATATCTCGCTCGGGGCGTAGATGTGTGAACTTTCCCCTTATCCCATACGGGTCGTACTTCCAACGCTGCGGCAACAGAACCAGGCCAATCCGGGAAAACTCTTGCTCTAGGTAGACATGCTGTCCTACCTCAAAAATCTCAACGTTTGCCCAGGAAAGAGGATATTGAAAAATCTGTCCTCTCTTCTTTCCTAGGCCGAACTCCTCTTCAACATAGTCCATTTGCCGGGCAACCTCCATCCCGAACAGATGCTCCGAGCACCAGTAGGGCAGCAAATGGGGTTTGCCCTTGAATCCGTAGATTCTGACCACAATTCCCTCGCGTCGCTCTAAAACGTCCCCGAGCTTCCGATTTAGCAAAGCGCTCGTCATTTCTCTCGGGGACGGGGAATTTCGCTTCGTCGAAGACCGACATGACCAATCCCGGAAAGTTGAAGTTGAACTTGTAGTAGGACCCTTTCCGGTATAGGTCATCCGTCCGGCTATAGACGGGCCGTGGCTCTCCCTTCTCGTTGACCTTCTTCGTGTTCGGGATAGGCATCCGGGAGTGCAAATGGTACAAACAAAGCCAGGCTAGAACATAATCGAAACGAAAATCGGTGGATCGCTTCTTCCGGATCTTGACTAGGCCGGGAGTGGATGGCGTAAGCCACCGCCCGCCCAGCTGAAAAAGATGGGGCGCTTTCCACTTCTCTGTGCCGCCGGTTCGTATGATTCTCCACACAGGAGACATTCTGCCAGCGCTAGCTGGTACGGCTGTACTAGCTCATCGGAGTCGCAGCCGAGAATCCATGCCAAGATGGTATATAGATACTTGCTCTGAAATCCTGCCAAGGGCATGGGGCCGGTTGGCCACTGTCCACCGCAAGAGGGGCGTTCAGCTCTGAATTGAGGAAATCCCTCATCCTTTTTGTTTGCGTGAAACGTCCCGCCTGCTCGCCCAAATTTATCTTTCTGAGAATGGTGCTGGAGTCATACTCCAACCCCGGGCGAAAGCCGGTCGGATAGCCTCCCGCGCAGCGTGAACAAGGGTTTACCGCTGGAGCTGCAAATTTGCCGGGTAACTGGTCTGTAGTGTCTGACAATGATGTCTACCAGCTCCGGGCATTGATGGACAGGAGGGCACAAGAATCTGAAAAGGTTGGATTTGTACGCCGCTCCGAAATGATGAGAGGGCGAAACCTTGTCAGCCCAGCTCTCCACATTTGTCCGCAGCTTTAGTCAGGCTCATAGAAAACGAGCCGTCCACGTATCCCACCAAGTAATTTAATGGAGGTGGTGGGGCTTGCCCACGCTGTACTTTTTTAGACCGGGACTTTGACTTTGGCTCTGGCGGTGTTTTACTTCTGAAAACACCCGGCTGTGGTAAATCCTTGTGCTCGCTCCCTTCGCTGGATTGCGCCGACACCGGCATCTTTCCTCTCGTCCATCTCTCCGAATCAGCAATAATTACAAGTTCGTGGCGTCTGCGTAAGATTTCGTCGTCACAGGAAAAATCTGCACGCTTTAAGGAATAATCTGCGCATCCGGCATGTTTGAATGCATCCGACCCCCTTTTCTAGATAATGACAGCGCCATTAATGCCGCGCAGAGGGGGTAGGTCGGCCGAGTTATGCTTCTTGGGTGGCTGCGCAGGAGAATGTTTGGAAAAAGTGTACTCCGCGGACGTGCCATGTTCTTTTGCTTGCACTTTTCGTTGAGGAACGTGCAATCATTAATTTTACTTTGGACACTGCGCCATGGCTGACGTCACTGCCACCATCCGGGCACATTGCTCAAGACAGAACCCTTGGTGCGGAAACCCACTTTAGAACGGTTACAATGCGCCCTGGGTCCAGCTTGGGACCTTTTGGATATTTTATTCATTTTTTGGACAACTGTCCAAGCTGGCCTAGAAAACGAGGCGTAGTCGGACTTCGCCCAAGGTTGGGCGCGACCCGACTTCGCCCGAATTTCGGGTGAAGTTCGAACTTCGCGCGAAGTGCGCGTTGAACTGTTCCTTTTTTCTTTTCTTCTTTCTCGCCGCGCCCAGGGATTGAGCGCAGTCTGGGTCCTTGCAACCTTCGGAGGAGGCGAACACTTAGCATTTTTACTGCTCCTTCAGACCGAACCGTTCGAGCTGCGCTGCGCGAACATTGAAGCAGGTTCGGACTTCGCCCGAAGTTCGGGCGAAGTACGAACTTCGCGCGGAGTTTATGCGCAGTTCGAACTTCGCGCGCAAGCCGGCCGAAGTCGGACTTCGCGCGCGAAGCCGGACTTCGCCCAAAGTTGGGCGCAGTCCGTTCTCCTTTGCCTTAGCATTTTTCTCTCAATCAAGCTTCGCACTTTGGCTGGCCCGAAGTCCGACTTCGCTGCGAAGTCGGGCTTCGGCCAACACTTAGCCATTTTTTTAGCCTTTTTTCTTTGCTTTGCTTAACCAAGTCGCTGCCCGAACTTCGCCCTCCCGAGGGGCGACGACAGACTTCGCTGCTAAGTCTGTCTTTCTCTCCCATGCCGTATTTTAAGCTCAAAAAATGAAAAATAACAATTAAAGACTGAAAGCTGGAAACTGTACATGCTGGGAAATGAAAAATGCATAAGGGAAATTTTTACAAAGAAGGGCCACTCGGGCACCTTCAGCAGCGGTAAATTTTCAAGTGGAACCCGTTGACAGGGATAGGCAGGAGCTGACCCTCCATATCCCGAAGTACGTAGGCATTAAACTGGTTCACCCGGGCAATCTGATAAGGGCCCTCCCAGAGGGCATCAAACTTCCCGTGATTACCCGGCTTTGCTTTATATGAGTCCCACTTCAGCACTAGGTCCCCGATTTCGAAAACTCGGGCAGTGGTGCCTTTGGCAAACCAGCCTTGGGTGGCAGCAATGTGATCAGTGAAGGCCTGGTATGCGCTTTCTCTCGTCTTCTTCCAACCGCAGGAGTTGGCACGACTCGTCATCCACCGGGTCTCCGCTGCTCCTGTCTTCGTCCAACATCCATAGGGCAGGGATCTCGATGTGTGATGGCATGACATCCTCTTTGCCATAGACGAGCGCATAGGGGGACGTTCTGATGGATTTCTTGAACGCAACTCTGTCCGCCCACAGCGCCCGGTTCAGGAGTAGGTGCCAAGTCCGCTTGTTTCTTTCAATGGTCCTCCGGATGATTTTCTGGAGGTTCTTGTTAGTAGACTCGGCAAGGCCATTCCCCCGCGGGTAGTAATTAGAAGACATCTTGTGATAGATGCCAAGTCCGCAGCTGTACTCCGTGAGTACAGCGCCTACAAATCCCGGACCGTTGTCCGTCACAATTGACTCGGAACCCCGAAGCGGGTAATCAGGCTCTCAATGAACCTAATGACCGTCTCTTGGTCTGCGTTCTTGGTCGGGATTGCCTCTGCCCACCGTGTAAAGTAGTCAGTAGCCGTAAGAATAAACTTGTGTCCGGCAGAGGAGTTAGGAGAAATCACCCCAATGAAGTCTAGACCCCATTGCTGGAACGGAGTCTCGGCCTGAATCGGTTGAAGGGGCAGGGGTGCTTTTCTGTTTCGGCCAGCAAACCTCTGGCATTGATCACACTTAGAGCAGACCGCATGAGCGTCTGCAAACAGAGTGGGCCAATAGTACCCAGCTCTTATTATTTTTAAGGCCGTTGGCCTTGAAGAATGGTGACCCCCATGCATCCCGGAATGAAAATCTCCGAGGACCCTAGGCTGGTCTGATTTTCTGACGCACCGCAACAGGATGCCGTCGATGTTTTTGAAGTAAAGCCCCTCGGGGCGAAGAGTGTACTTAAGTGCACCTAGCCGAAATCTCCTTCGTTGTGAGGCGTTTAGGTGATCGGGACATCTTCCGGTGCAGAAGTATCTCACCGCTTCATCCGTCCAATCACTCCCCTCCGATAAGGAGTTGGCTAGGTAGATGCGTGTCGCCGTGTCCTCCCACTTACAAAGCGGAGATGCCGGCCGCAGCCGCTTCGGGCCAATTCCCGACACAAGGCTCGGCCTCCGATAAGCTTGGTGGGCCGCACTTCAATGTCAAACTCCTGGATCTTGGCAATCCATCCCTCTCTCTTGTGGCCCGGTTCTCCTTGTACGATGAAGCTTCGAACATCCAGGTGAATCACAAAGACAGTGGTCTTGCTCTGGGGAGACAATGCCTGAACTTCTGAAGGGACTTCATAACAGCATGAACTCCGCCGCTCTATAAAATTGTACTTTTCTTCATGCGGCAGAATCACTTGGCTCAGGAACGCTATGGGGCGCTCCTCACCATCGTCTCCCTTCTGAGTTAGGACTGCAGCGTAACTTTCGGGTTCTCCCACTGCATACAGGATGAAGTCCTTGGAGTAGTCCGGGTTTGTCAACACCGGAGCTTGCGCAATTCGAGCCTTGATTTCCTCGAAGGCTTGCTCTCTCTCATCAGTCCATTCGTAAACCGTATCCTTTTTTAGCAGTTCGGCCATAGGCTTGATCACCTGTGCGAAGTCCGGAATGAACTTCCGCACGAAGTTAATCTGACCGAAGAAGGACTGCAGCCCTTTTTTATCAATGGGGGCTGGCAAGCGAACGAGGGCTTCTGCTCTGTCATGGTCAATGGCGAGGCCTTCCTCGGAGATGACATGTCCCAACAACTTTCCTTCCTTTACCGCGAAGACAGACTTCTTCGGGTTTATAGAAATGCCGAATTCTCGACACCTCTCAAATATTTGCCGTAGGTGCGAAACATGATCTCCTCGTTGGTGAGAGAAATAGTCATGTCATCAAGGTAGATGACAATAATCTTATTGAGCAGCTCTCGTAAGGCCAGGTCCATGGCCCTTTGGAATGTGGCACCAGCATTGGATAAGCCAAACGGCATGCGCTGATAGGCGAACGTCCCCCACTTGGTGGTAAACGCCGTCTTATGCTGGTCCTCGTCTTTGACCCAAATCTGGTTGTAGCCGGAAAATCCATCTAAAAGTGAAAATCTCTGGGCTCCAGAGAACGATATGTAGAATCTGGTCGATTTGGGGAAGCGGATAGTGGTCCCCGAGGGAAGCCTCGATTTAGGTTTCGAAGTCGACACGTAGACGAATGTCGCCATTCTTTTTCCTCACGGGCACCAAATTCGCGACCCAGGATGAATGTTTGATGGGGTAGATGATCTTGGCCTCCAAAGATCTTCAAGAGCTCGGTCTTCATCATGGCCTCAATCTTCGGATTCACGGCCCTCTGCTTCAGTCGGAATGGCTTGGCGCCCTCCTCTAGCTCAATAGTATGCTGGATGACAGTTCTGTCATACCCCTCAAATCCTCGTAGCACCAGGCCACGATGTCGGGGAACTCCTGGCACAGTGATCTGATCTGCCCAAGTTCCTCCGACGTGCAGTCTGTTCCGACCTTGATAGTTTTACCAGGTTCAAGTTCCAGGTCAGCATACTGCCTCGGGTCTACTTTGATTCTGTGAGATATTGCTCTGTCATTCTGATCAAAGAGACTCTCTAATGTAATCAGTCCTTTTGGGACATGATTATTCCGTAATCGTATCAACCCCTCATATTGCTCGTCATCATGGTCTCTACCTTCGATTACACACACTTCGTTAACCAGGAATGTGACGATCTCCTCGTCACAACTGAACACCTGCCAGCAGGTGTCCTTATCAGGCACAGAAGGCCTGTAGATAGTACGAACCGGCTTCGGTTTTTGGACAACGTCTTCAGCCGGAACGTACCTGGCTCCAACAGACGCCAGAATATCTGCGTGCTTGTTTTTCTCACGCGATATTGCTTTGACATTCAATGAATCGAATGACTCCATCAGGTCCCACACCCGGTTGCGGTACGCTCTAAGATAGTGCTGCTTGGATGCGCACTTCTCCGTAACTTGGTGACACACCACTCCGAATCTCCGAAAATCTGCAGGTGTTTGATTCCGAGCCTCTCCGCCTTTCGCAAACCCGGCATAGGGCTTCGTATTCCGCCGAGTTGTTAGTGCAGCTCCAGGCCAATCTGTAGGCATAGTCTTTCTGGATTCCGGTTGGAGAAACCAGAAGTACCCCTGCATCGCGCGCCATCAAAGAAAAGCTTCCACAGCTCATCGGGTGCAGGTCCTACTTCCTTCGCAGCCGACATGTCAAGCCTCTCGGGCCGTACAATGGAGTAACAGCCTTGCTCCGTCCCGATTACGGCATTGAAGTCCCGCAACGAGAACTCATCTTCAAGCTGTAGCACTTCGAAGGCTTGCTCGCTCGCCTCCACCGTCACCAGCCTCCTCCTCCGACAACCGGACCATGCAGCCCATCTCTCCTCCGGTATCTTGTCTACTAGGAAGGTGGAAGGCTTCTCATTAAAAATTTTCAGTCTCCTTCCTTTGAAGGGCACTTCCATGTGTGAGTAGTCTAGAGACAGTACTCCGCCCAACTTCGCAGTTGAACTCCCGAGAGAGACACATGCCGAAGTAAGGCTCCAAGTCAACAATCACGACCTCTTGGATGACTACGATGTCGAGAGCCTTGTGCAACCGAATAGCGATGTATTTTATGACACAAAATGTCTTAACAGGGATGTCGTCTAATTGCAGCATGCCTTGGCTGCTTCGTGTGTATTCCATCCCGATCTCATCGCAGACGGCCTTCGGCATCACATTCGAGGAAGCACCGTAATCCACCATGCAGTTGTGAACTATGTGCCCTTGCATCCGTAAAGACAGATAAAAGGGTGGCGGTCTGTTCTTTCCAGTGGTTGAGACTGTCAAAGGTTGAACCAGGACAGCGGGCTGTATCTGCTTGCCGCTCTTCATATTCTTCAGTGATTCTTGCAGCAGATCCACCTGACCTGGGAGCAGAAGAGCATCGTACATGCTGATTCTAGCAGGTGTTCTTTTCAACTCGTCTACAATGTCGTAGCCCGAGGTACTAGCTCCTTCTGCTTGTTTTGCCGGCTCATACTTCGTCCGGTACTGCCGGGTGGCCTCAACTCGTTGTCTCTTGGTCGAGACGGGTACTTCAGCCTTCTCCCCGGGCTTGTTCTTTGGTTTCAGCTGGAGGCTGAGGTACGGGAGCTTTAGCCGGAGTTGGGGCCTTTGCTGGAGGTTTGGCTGGAACAGCGGAAGCCTTTTCTAGAGAAGGCTTGACTGGAGTTTTATCTTTGGGTGCCTTTTCCTGGGCTGTGTAGGGCCACGCCCGCTAGGACGGTGGCAGCCCTCGGGCCGCGGTTTTTCTCTTCTCGCGTAAACTTGCAAAGGCTTGGCCGCATCCGCAGCCTTCTTTTCTTCCTTGGCAGGCGGCACTAGATTCTCTTCTGGGAGGGCAAAGTTGGCTTCGCCGTCCAAGATCATGTACAGTTCATCGTCCTCTATGGCGCTGCCGGCCAAGGTCTGGATGTAGTGCTGGTGCAGAGTGCAGTCTTCCTCCGAATGCGGGTCATTGCACGTAGTGCACTCGCTTGACCCGGTCGGGAGGACCAGGCGGGTCTTCTATAGCAAGGATTTCTCGAGGCGGACGCCTCGCGGCCGGTGTTCCGGGGCTTTGTCTTTCGTCGCCGCGGGTGGCGCATATGGCCTCCTAGGAGCGAGGTCCATCTGGGCCCGCTTCTTCTTCAGAGCGGTCATGTCATTGGACATGGCATGGTATCCTGAGGCCAAAGCCCGCACCTCCTGGAGAATCGTGTTCTGAATGCTGCTGTCAGGTGGCGGCAATTGTGCCGGTGGAGGCAATGCGGCTAATGGAGGAGGGTTAGAATAAGGTGCGTACTGCGGGGGAGCAGGAAGTGCTGGAAAATGCGGAGCGGAGGCGGCGGGTGAGGGTAATGCAATTGAGGCGGGCCGTAAGGAGTTACGACCGGCGCCGAATTCCACTGCTGCTGGGGCTGTTGCCCTGATGTGGACGGCGCACCGCCGTGCGTAAGGATACCGGGATCCGGGGAAGTCGGGATGAATGGGTTCCCGCACCCCGGACGGGAGTCCGCCGATGGAAATAATGTCGCCTTCAGCTTGTCGGGCAGCCTCGTACAGCCGCAGAAACTCGTCAATCTCGGCGATCTTCAGCAGCAGTGCATATGTCTGAGTTGAAAGATCTCAGATAGTAGTGAGCAGCCATGCCGGCCGAAGGCCGAAGTTCGCGAGGTACCCGTTTCCAGGATCTCGCAAACCTGATGTTAAAATCAGACACCTCCTCTTGAGGATGTCTCTGGATAGCTTGGAACTGATGCAAGAGAGAAGTAGGGTCAGCGGACTCGTTGCATCCTTTCACGAGCCTTCCGGCAAGTCGGGCCACCCCCGTGATGGATCCCTCTCGGCGCCGATCTCCACCAAGAGAGAAGCTTTCCCCTCGTGGAAAGGGCCAGCAGACGGGTCTTCACACTCTCATCGGTAATAGTATGCAATGCGGCCATGGCAAGGATGTCCTGGATGTGCTCGTACGCCGTCTTACCGTAGCCGTCGTATGTGGGAATAGACTTTAAAGCAGCAGGGGGCACAGCTTGCTGTCCGACCAGGGCCAAGGGCCCCGTAGAGTCCACCGCCGGGAAGAGATCATCGTCGTTTGGCTGTTGGGCAGCCATTTCTTCTTCTTCTTCTCCGCCGTCGGTTGTGTACTCAGTGTCGATACTTTCCGAGGATGCAGGATCTTCTTCTTCCTCGGCCTCTTCTATTTCGTACTCAGCTCCGCCGACTTCAGCTTCGGCTTCTTCTTGGATTTCAGCCTCGGCTTCGTCGACACGAGCTCGCGGATCAGCCAGCTCGGGAATCTCGCCTCGAGCGTTGATGTCCAGTTCGTAGAACTCAGGAGGGCTTCTCGGATCCCTTGCTTGCCACCTTCTTGTGTGCATGAAGGTGCCGGGACCGGTCTTTCGGACTCGGAGGATTTGTTCGTGCAGAGTCGCCAGTGTTCAGATTTGGAACAGCAATGAAGCGAACACCGGTGCTTCAATTCTGTCGGGGGTGAGAAACTTCCTTGTCTCACCAGGTGCTCAGAAACCACTGTCAGCGCCAGGTGGAGACTGATCAGAAAATCTCTCTTCAAATGTGGGACCCGCGTCCCATCGGGCGTGCCAGAGAAACTGTTGGTTACGAATCTGCCATGAGGAAAGGATTTTGGGTTAATGCGCCCAGATTCGCCCACCAAAGATGAAAGGCCGGGAGGAAGAGATGCCTTCCGAGCCAATCTCCGGAGAAGGCCGGCTCCTTTTGGGGGGGTTTATGTTCAAGCTAAGAGTGCAGGAAAGAGATAAATGTACAGAAAGAATATACAAATATACTTGGAGTTGGTGGGGGGGAACTAACAGTACGGCAACCAACAATCACCAATACTTACTGCATCATAAATATAAAGCACGACTGAGAACTGCAAAATCTATGTATACTTCCGATACCTAAGCAGTGCACGCACGGCTACAATGGTCCCCTAGCAAACATTCTCCCTACAAGGAGAACTAACAACACGGCAACGCATCAATCACCTCCTACGGACACTAACAT
The DNA here is from genome assembly GCA_028583015.1 of Wollemia nobilis. Classification (NCBI taxonomy): domain Eukaryota; kingdom Viridiplantae; phylum Streptophyta; class Pinopsida; order Araucariales; family Araucariaceae; genus Wollemia; species Wollemia nobilis. Next base: position 2,921,535 of record JAQPPZ010006183.1, on the reverse strand, counting down.
GAGTAGAAAGCAACCTAGAGATATCAGAGCCAGGTATATGTGTCATGCAGAGATTTTAACCGCACAGCTACAATGGTCCCCTAGCAAACATTCTCCCTACAAGGAGAACTAACAACACGACAACGCATCAATCACCAGATACGGACAGCAACGTAACACACAACTGATGGAACTGCTACCACATCTATTATATGAAATTTAAAAGTACACAAACAATGCTAAAGGCCCCTGATCACCAAATGCTGAAATGAATCAACGAGCCATGACACAGGGAAGCGTAAAGCATAAACATAAAGAAATAAAAGCAGCAGAACATAACCAGGCATACAAATTATATTTATAAGCGTAAGCACGGTTACATTGGTTCCCTAACAGACATTCCCCTTCCACCCTTTACAATGAATTCATGGTGGGTTTTTATAGCCCGAGTCCCTCCCGTTACATTAATGGGCACAAGGTCCCAGCCAAACACAAGCCGACAAAAGCGGCGAAAGAGCCGCAAATGCTGACCTTTGTCGGACCGGACCGTACCCGCAGCATGGTCTTCCTGGAAGCTGGACAGCTACGTGGCGGGGTGTTGGGCAGAACTTCATCTCGGCAGGTATGCGGGTAGCCGGAGCAGGTAGAACCTCCAATCGGCTTTAAATGAGGTCACTGGCACAGGTAATGCAGCCCATGCTCGTCCTTTTGCTCGGCACGTCTCGGCTCGAATCCCGAAGTTGGACACTTGTCAGATGATAGATGATGTCGTTTGACACGTGTCGGCCTTGAAAGGCAGTCTGTCCAACCTCGCTTGGGATCGGAGCGTCTCGGGTTGCACGGGCAGAAAACAACGCAGTCGGGAAGGCCTTCATGCCTTAGATGTATTTCTGAGTTTGTTTCCCTACTGCGCACCCGTCAAGGGCGCATTCCGACTTCGCTGCGAAGTCGGACTCGCGCACAGTGAAAACCGGTGTCCGCCGCCGTACGGACTTTGCTCCAAAGACTTGTCGTTCTTCTATCACCGCCGGTCCGCGCTTGCAAGGTGCGCCCAGAAAGAGGGGCGAAGTCAGACTTCGCACCAAAACTGGGCGAAGTGCGAACTTCGCACCAAAACTGGGCGAAGTGCGTACTTCGCACCAACACTTAGCCATTTTTCAGGTAACTTGCTGGAAAGTTAAAAAATCAACTGGGGAGCTCCGAGAAAGGGGGGAAGAGAGAGAATGTGGGAAAGAAAGAGGAAAGGGAGAGAAGGGGGAAGGAAAATAGAGGAAGAGGGGAAAAAGAAGAGCAGCACTGTTACAAAATTGAAAACATTGCACCCCGTGCAAAATGTGACAACAGCTTCCTTGCGAAGCAGTCATAGAGGTAGCAAGATAACTTAATGCCATGAAGAAAACAGCTTTGGGTCCAAGACGTAGCCTCAAGGTTCTAGCGAAGTACGTTTCACTCAGATCTACCTCGCTAAACAATAGGCGCAAAATTCACTTCGGGAAAAGAGCTTGCCAAACTCCCGAATCTCTGCCAAATTTTGCGAAGCAGCCAAATGAAATGAAAACGCATTTAAAATATGTCTCGATGCATGTGCCAGCAGCGGTCTAGGGGAACGTTCAGAACGTGCGGAATTAATGCAAAGGTGGCGGAGCGCATCCCAAGGGAATTTAGTTATGATTAAAGGTCGTGCCCAGGTACGAGGTACGAGGTGGCAGGGAGTTAGATTTTCGAAATACGGTCAGGTCTTCGAAGTACATTGGCCCGCGTGCGCCAGTGCCGCAAAACCAATTAAAAGGCAGGGCGATCTCCTCGGCCCGATTTGTGAATTTAATTTTGGCAGGAGCCATAAATGATAGTAGTCCCGATTCACATCTATAAAAGCCAACCTCCACCAGCAGAAGGCCATTTACCCACTGAGAATATTGAGTGTGAAGCTAGAAAGAAGGGGCCCTCACAAGAACTCTGCTGTATTATCATTAATCCGCCTCAAAGTTCCGTTGCACTGTGCAAACCAGAATGGGAAAGAAGAATTCGAAAGTGAAGAGAGAAGAACCTGAAATGAAGGGCCCAAAAAAAACTAAGACTAAGAATGAAAGGAGGCATAAACCTAAGAGGGTCGATCTTAATCTTCGCCCCGAAAAGCAGGTCATAGAAGAGGGGAAAGATTCTGAAGAGGAGCAACCTGTGGAACCACCCATTGATGGGTGGGACAAGATAAGGGACACTAAGCTTTCTAAAAGTATAGCCGAGCTCTGGTATACTATCGATTTCATAAAAGCCCGTTTGTCTGCAGAGAACAAAAGAGCCGCTGCATATTATTTCCATATATATTGGTACCTGACTCCGCCAACACACCACTGTCCCGAATTAGTTCATGCCATCGCGCAGAACTATCAACCCTCTACCTGGCAGGTCCTGGACGTGGCAGGCAACAAGCTATTCACAATCTTCAAGGAGGATGTGCAGGAGGATTTCGCTCCTCTGCAAGGGCCGCCCAAGGGGTATACTGTCCGCAACATTAGCTAGAGCGAACAAATGGGGAGGTTCACCCCCTCCGACCGTATCATTAAATTCTTGAGCGACAATTTGAAGGATGGGCTCCCTTCAGGCAAGCTACCGCAAATGCCTCGCCCCCTTAGTGACTTTAAGCATACCGATATCTTCTCTATTATTGCATGGGTGGTAGGCCTATCTACTGATGCTATTGTGCATCCCTGGCAAGTGGTACTGGCCGAATGTATTTCTCGCGGAGAGTTTTACTCTACAGACACGTCGAGGCCGAACACTAACCCGGTGTTCTTTGACTGGGCAGAATGGGTGGCCCGAACCTTACATACGCGGCTGGCCAATATGAAGAATTCTGGGACAGATCAGTATTTTGGGCCTTGCTCTTTCCTAATTTGGCTCTTTTTCTGCCATACTCAGAAGCATTTCGCCCACATTGCTGTTACTTCGGTGGACAAAGATGGAGTCCCCCAGCCGATGTATCAGTGGACCCCACTCCTAGCGAGGACAGGGTCGTATTATGTTTTCAATCTACAGTTCATAGGACCTGCCATGCAGCTCATGCGAGGGTCCTGCCCTCGGGTGCCCATGATCCTCAGGGATAAGGTTGTCATTGAAAAGAAGGGCGATGTTTTCCAGTTGACACAGGGGCTCGTTGGCCGCCTGTTTGGGTTTACAGGGAAACCCTTTCTGCTGCCATTTTACCCGTCTTAATACCAATTTGCATTGGAGGTCGCTCGCCAGAGCGACGTGACAAATACAGTTTACGGCCATGGCTGAAAATGGGCACCAACCTATGATTTCCCCTTCAAAATGGGAGTCGTCGAGGTTTTCGCTCTCAAGCAATATGTTTACCTGGAAGATAAGCTCGCTGACTTTGGCCTGTTGCAGATTCCACAGCGGTGGTGCTATGACCCCTTGGGGGTAATGAGAAACCACCTCAGATTCAAAAATTTCCATGTTTTCCCCCGTCCGGAGATAGTGGAGCAGCGGAATAACCCCACCGAGAGGGACTTGGAATGGCACCTTGAGAGAATGAGAACATTGCCCCCGTGGCATGAATTTTATACTATGGAAGTTGAATATGATCTCGTCCGACACCCTTGCCCGGGGCCAGACTCAGCATTTTAGAAAAAGATGAAGGACGATCTGAGGGAAGAGATAAAAGGTTGGCGTGAAAACCAGCTAAAATAATGGTGGATAATGAGGGTTCACCGGCGAAAGCAAAGATCATATGGTCTTCTAGGGATGGACGAAGATTTTAGCGTTTTTTACGAAGCCAACGTTCGGTCCTGGCAGCCCATCTCCTTCGCCGACTTCATTCCTCCTAGTACCCCAGACTCGGGTGAAAGCCCAAAGAGAATTGAAAGCGTTTCTGAGCAGGAAGATAAAGAAGAGGCAATAGCAACTTAGCAAGAGCTGCCAAACGAGCCTGTTGGAGGTTCTGATACGGATGTTGAGAGGACGGTGCAGCGACAAGAAAAGGAGGAAAAGAGGAAGAGGAAGAGGCCTGACCAAGTTCAAATGCCTCCCCCGCACCCGAAACGACCTCGTAGCAGACCCTCCGGTGTTTCTGGCGAACAACTTATAGCAAGCTCAGGCGAGTCGAATGTTAGAGAAATAGTGCTCGAACCACCACTGCAGGGAGAGGGGGAGATTACTGAAGTTGATATCATCAATGTGGAGGAATACCTCCAGAGACAAGAAAATGTTGGGGAAGAGAAAACTAAGGATGTCGGAGGAGCAGAAGCTGGAGGCAGACGCGACCCTGGTATGCAGGATTTTGCCGCTTTTGCTCTATTTCTAGAGCACGCAGGTACGCATCCCCTGTCCCCTACTCTTGTTTTCCATGTCGTGTCTGTAGTAGCCCTGACCAAGGGTTCCCCAATATAACTTCCGTCCTTTTAGAAAAATCGCCCCGAAGCACTTTTCATACAGAACATTCACCCATTCGCACGGTCTCATTTGTTGTTGCAAACCCGTCCTATAACCCCGCCGGTCTCACGAACGTTTCCACTCCATCTGAGTCATTAGGCTATGACACCTCACTCCCAAACCCCGACACCTACTCCACGGTTTCCCATACCATCGCTTCACCTAGTAGAACCCCCACCACACCTATCGCCGAACCCACTAGCGAGGCGTCGTCCATACAGTCATTATATTTGTTCACACCCTTGGCTGGTAATCCAGCCTCATTTGAAAAGGATTTGGCTATGATCCAAGAGCGTCCTCTAGCAGAAAAGTTAATCCAGGCCCGTCAGAACACTGATAAAATGCTGAAGGAGGCAAGGAAAAGAAGAGGGCGGTCCCTAGCAAAACAAGAGAAATGCGCTGTGTTTGATTTGAAGAATGGGAAGCTCCACAAAGTTAAGAAGATACCTAAGGTCCAGAAGCCCCTAGACGAGATGACCCCTGCTGACTACGAGTATCAAGAGAAGGTCAAGGACCTGGAGCATATGGATGTGTAGAAAGGGTTTTTACATATCCCAACAGTTCCCTTTCCACGTAAGTAATCTACAGATCTGCAAGCATTGTCGTATAACAATAATAATACACAGAAATTCTGCAACAGCATTAAATAACAGCAGTAATGGCAGAAAATACAGCAATAACAGTTAACAGTAATTACAGCAGTTTGTATTAATAATGTTAGGTGTGATACAGCATTACAGTTTCATCAATACAATCTACAACCATCATATCCATGGCTGTACACAGGACTGGACTACACTTTGCCATCAATCTGCCTGACTGCCCTGCAATACTTCTTCCACGTATCAACCATTCAACCCTATGCTGAACATCCCTCATGGTTGCACATCATGCTAGACTGCATTCTGCTCATAGACTTCAATCTACTCACGTACCAATATTCAGCACTCTAATGAATGAGGGGGGTTTTATTTATACACCCACCAAGTAGTTACTTTCTCCAACTACCTTGCAACTACCCTCAAATTACATTTTATGTGCATTTACATTTCATTTGCACTAAAGGAGAAGTGCACAATCAGATGTTGTGAGCAGCCCCAAGTAAAGTTTATTGCCAAATATGTATGGAACAGGAACAAGAGGAAGGAGCGTGACAAGAGATCCTATTCCATTGCTTAGTACTTCTATTCCCAGTGTTTAGCTCGTGTCGTTGAGGACAATGACCAGTTTAGAGGAGGGGATAGATGTAGACAGGTATTGAGATATCCTTAATTGCAGAACCAGTTTTGATATTATGTGTTTTATTGTAAATGCACGCAAAGTGTTTGACGAAACGCCCGTGCATATATATTTAATGTTGTAAGTCCAATTTAATTTTGTACGTAAAGAATAAAGTCATATTAAATCATGTAAGTCAGCTAATTTACATGTAAATTAGCTGACTTACATGATTTAATATGACTTTATTCTTTACGTACAAAATTAAATTGGACTTACAACATTAAATATATATGCACGGGCGTTTCGTCAAACACTTTGCGTGCATTTACAATAAAACACTCTGCAATTAAGGATATCTCAATATGCCTGTCTACATCTATCCCCTCCTCTAAACTGGTCGTTGTCCTCAACGACACGAGCTAAACACCGGGAATAGAAGTACTGAGCAATGGAATAGGATCTCTTGTCACGCTCCTTCCTCTTGTTCCTGTTCCATACATATTTGGCAATAAACTTTACTTGGGGCTGTTCACAACATCTAATTCTCTGATTGTGCACTTCTGCAGCTACAAGTATGTATAGCATCAGCATGATCAACATTCTCTGAATAGGCACTTCACTTTTTGCAATAAGCCATATCATCAGCATGAGCAATGCCATCAACATCATGAACATAATTGGTAATGCCCTCCGCCATCTGTGTCGGGGCTCAAGGGGCAGCCTCCCTTGCGGGGTCGAGGGGCAGCGCCCTTCGCGTGCTCGAGATAGGGCGGGGTCAAGGGGTGGAGCCCTCGCGGGGTTCGGGGCGGAGCCCCGAAACCTCAATAGCAAAACCCTTGAAAGCCTTAATGTCCAAACTAAATTTTTCTTCTCATCAACCATTTGGAAGCTTTCCTTCAACTCATTCAAACTGCTTTCTTTTAGCTCTACTTCACTGCTTTCTTGATCCAACTGACTGCTTATCATCCTCTGACAGACCTCTCCCTTGTTGGATTGTGCTTCTGACGGCAACTCCTCTGACTGCACTGCCTCCGACGTCAACATTTCTGATGACAATCCCTGACAACTTAGTTTCTGACGAATTAGACCAGACGGATTGAGGAGTCTGACAGGTACCATGTTTAGACGTTTGGAACAACAGGTTAGACAGCTCAGATGGGTAGATGTCTCAAACGGATTGTACACAGGTAGACGTCTCAAACGGGTAAGGGTAGACGTCGCAAATAGATGGGCTAGACGTCTGGACAGGTTGCTAGACGTCTGGGACGAGTGGCCAAACGGACGACCAAACAGACGGCCAGACGTCTAGGTCTGACGGCTAGACGTCTGGACTGATGGATTGCCAGACGTCTGGGCCAGACGGTTAGACGTCTGGACTGACGGATTGCCAGACGTCTGGGCCAGACGGTTAGACGTCTGGACTGACGGATTGCCGGACGTCCGGGCCGGACGGTTAGACGTCCGAGCCGACTAATCGCCGGACGTCTAGGTCGGAGGGCCGGACATCCGGTCCGACCGGCTGCCAAACGTCTAGGTCGGAGGGCCGGATGTCCGGGTCGACTAGCTGCCGACATCCGGGATGATCGGTTGCCGACGTCCGGCTCGATCGCCGGACATCTAGTCCGACTAGTCGCTAGACGTCTGGTCGATCGGCGCCGACGTCTGGGTTGGATGGCCAGACGTCTGGGCAAGCTGACTGCCATATGAGTGGTTTGCCAGACGGCTAACTCCTTCAAACGGGTAGATTTCAGACATGTAGCCTCCAGACGAGTTATCTTCAGATGGCTCCTCCGACAGATGCACTGCATACTTCACCTCGGTCGTCTCCACCTCAGACGAATCCTGTTCAGACGTCTGCACCTCAGATGTCTTCTTCTCAGACGGCTCTTGCTCAGATGTTTGTACCTTAGACATCTCCACATCAGACGGCTCTTGCTCAGACGTCTCCTTCGTCGCCATCTGACTGCATTCTCTAGTTGTCTGAGTCTCCTTCATCGGTGAGGTTTTTGCATCTCTTTCCCAAGTCAAGGCATAATCCAAAGCCTCTTGGTATGATCTTGGAGGAAATATCTTCATCTTCCTTTCATACACAGGGAGCAGTCCATCTATGAACCACATGGTCTTCAATTCCTCTGAGTGGCCTTTCTCCACATAGTCAAACAACCTACTCACCCTTCGATTGTAATAACAAACAGGCTCCTTCTCACCTTGAATGTTATAATTTTCGTCAGTGTCGTATGATCGGAATTCTTCCACAAATGCATCACGTAACTCTCCCCATGTCTGGAACTTGACTTGCGGTAAGTATATGTACCAGTCTATTGCAGATTCTCAAAATGTTGCAGGAAACCACCTCCTCCAATCTTCTTCATTGTTCTACCCAATCGCTTTCCACTCCATACGACAAATTCTCCAATGCCTAATTGGGTCTTCCTTCCCTTCTCCTATGAAAAGTGGCAAATTCTCCAATGCTTGGGTGTCTATGTTATCCATTGGTGGGGTTTCTGCTATGCTGCTCCTCATCGGGTATTCTTCGTCTTGACTCTCACCAAACAAACTTCTTTCAACTTCCTTACTTTGCGACTTCCTTCGCTGGGACATCGATTGTGGCCTTGGTCTTCCTTCCTGAGCCTTCGCGTGTTGTTGCTCTGGTGCCTGACTCCCGTCCTTTGCACTCCTCTGCAACCTTCCTGCCGCTTGTTCGAGTGTTACCATCCACTCAACATATCTCTGCATCGATCAACATTTTCCTTGACTTTTGGTGGTCATTGTACCTGTTCTGTTGTTCCTTTCAGCAATGTGTCATTCCACTGCAAACTTTTTAGCTGGCAGACGTCAGGCCTGTAGATGTCAAGTTTGCAGACGTCAGGCTTGCAGACGTCTGGTCTGCAGACGTCAAGCCTGCAGACGTCTGGTCTAGAGATGTCAGGCCTGCAGACGTTAGGTCTGCAAACTTTTGCAACTTCCAACCTACAAAATCTCAATCAGATTTTTCCTCCGCTTGGCCTGCACGTCTTTTAATCTGCAACCACAAAGTAATTCTGGTACGTCTTCTCCTCCGTCTTTGCACTGGGTTGATCTTCGTTTGCCCGTCTTCCCAAGGGTTTCACTTCTTCAAACCCTATGTCACCAATTTAGACCCAATTTCGTAAAGCAACGGCGCCAGAATGTAGAAAGGGTTTTTACATATCCCAACAGTTCCCTTTCCACGTAAGTAATCTACAGATCTACAAGCATTGTAGTATAGCAATAATAATACGCAGAAATTCTGCAACAGCATTAAATAACAGCAGTAATGGCAGAAAATACAGCAATAACAGTTAACAGTAATTACAACAGTTTGTATTAATAATGTTAGGTGTGATACAGCATTACAGTTTCATCAATACAATCTACAACCATCATATCCATGGCTGTACACAGGACTGGACTGCACTTTGCCATCAATCTGCCTGACTGCCCTGCAATACTTCTTCCACGTATCAACCATTCAACCCTAGGCTGAACATCCCTCATGGTTGCACATCATGCTAGACTGCATTCTGCCCATAGACTTCAATCTGCTCACGTACCAACCTTCAGCACTCTAATGAATGACGGGGGGTTTATTTATACACCCACCAAGTAGTTACTTTCTCCAACTACCTTGCAACTACCCTCAAATTACATTTTATGTGCATTTGCTTTGCATTTACATTTCATTTGCACTACAGGACGAAATAGCTTATTTAGCTGACTTACATGATTTAATATGACTTTATTCTTTACGTACAATATTAAATTGCGCTTACAACATTAAATATTTATACACGGGTGTTTCGTCAAACACTTTGCGTGCATTTACAATAAAACACATAATATAAAAATTGGTTCTGCAATTAAGGATATCTCAATATGCCTGTCTACATCTGTCCCCTCCTCTAAACTGGTCGTTGTTCTCAACGACACGAGCTAAACATTGGGAATAGAAGTACTGAGCAATGGAATAGGATCTCTTGTCACACTCCTTCCTCTTGTTCCTGTTCCATACATCTTTGGCAATAAAATTTACTTGGGGCTGCTCACAACATCTGATTCTCTGATTGTGCACTTCTGCTGCTACAAGTATGTATAGCATCAGCATGATCAACATTCTCTGAATAGGCAATAGCCTGTCTACAGGATGTAGATGATGAGTCCGAATCCATGCATGTAAGAATAGAAGTATTTCGCGCACACGCAAGGATTGCCAACCAGCGCCATTATGAAGCAGAGAACGCGAACGTTAAGCTAGAGGAGGATTTAGCCAGGACTCGATCACAACTTGAAGGCACTCAGAAGCAGTACGAGCAGGTAAAAAGGGAGATGGACGCCCTGAAACAAGTAGAGCAACTGCAAGTCGCAACAAGAGATCAGAGCAAGGTACAAGCAGAATCTGAAGCTAGGGCCAAAGGAATTTGAGGCTCGAATCTTGCAGATGCAACATCAGTTGTATGAGAAAAAGAACTTGGAACAGTTCGATAGGGGCAGGAATAAGGACATCCGTTCGAACTTGTTCAAAAATTTCAGATCCTGGGCCTCCAGTGCCTTGTCAATATTATCCTATATCACAGAAGCCTAGTATGCTGCTGCACAAAAGGGACCAATAGTGGACAAAGTTATACAGAGATAAGAAGTCGACTCAATTTGGCCTTTGAGGTATAGAGCATCAAATATGAAGACTTGCAGGTAGCTGCCATGAGTCGGACAACAAGAGATTGGTCCACTTTCCAAGCCACAGTCCACGCCTCCTTCTCCAATGTGAGGAAAGCTCAGAAGGCCAAGAATCTCATGGACATGTTTGAACAGGAGCAGCGTACATCACTGGGATATTTCCAGGACCTTTCAGCATTAGGTTTCCCGAGTTTCATCGACGATGAGAGGAACCTTTTAACCAAAGAAGAACTCAAACTGCTTGGCTTAGGTTTGAAAGTGATTTTTCAGAAATCCGGAAAGGGAGGTCACGGAAAGGGAGGTCACAAAATTCATTTTTAAGTATTGCCAAATTGCGGCTTGTTTGAATGATTTGAGTGCAAGAGCCAAATATGCCGATATAGGGCAGATTGATCGGTTCCATATTCTCGTCAAGGCGCTGCAAGATCGTGAACCCTTTCAGAAGGGTGCCTGGGCCCATGTTCGCCGGACGATGGAACGTATCCATGATCGCCTTCCACCACCACCACTAGAACAAATACCTGAAGAAGAAGCAGAGAAAAAAGGAAAAGAGATAGTTGCAGAGGCAGTCTCAGAAGAAGAGAAGCAGAAAGGAGAAGGGTCTAGAGGCAACTCTGGCCTGATGGATCAAGGCTGAGGGTCCTTGCACCGAGGGAGCTCGTTGCCCCGCGAGCCGCCAGGAATGTTGACAATTTTGTCACATTGCTTGAAGGGGTAATGGAGATCAATATTTTGTAAAGTATTCTCTAAGTTTTCATGAATTTGTTCCCTTGCTTTTATGTATTTTCAAGTATTTTAGCAATTTTGGCTTTCATTTTTTATCCCCTTTGTACATAAACCATATGTGTAAGAGATTTGCCACAGAGCAAACCAGGTTTAAGAGCTTCCCAAGAGAAGGAAGGATAGCTTCGCCAAGAAAAGGAAACAGGAGAACCCAGATAGGAGCCTAAAATTGAGTAAGGCACAGAAGGTGCTTCGCTAGCGAAGCAGCCAAAACAATCCCATCGGGCAAAAATTTTGCGAAGCGGCGAGAGCAAAATGATGAAATTTTCTAAGTATGTGAAAGTGCTTCGCTGAAATTTTGGCGAAGCACCCGCTTCGACCCCTCCTCTGGCGAACCAATTTTGATGGACCCCGCTTCGCCCCAAACCTTTGTGAAGCATCTGCTTCGGCTACTTTCTGTGCGAAGCTTCCCCATCCAAGGACTTGCCTCCCCCATAAAAGTTAAGGAAATATTCTAAGGCAAGAATCCGCTTCGGCCGAAACAGCTCCAAACGATTATTTTTGAAATGGTTCGCAGCGAAGCAGTTTACAATCCATTGGCAATCATCCGCTGCTCCGGAAGAAATCTTTTGCGAAGCAGCATTCAACCTACATCCCTAGTGAAGTAATAAGAAAGGTAGAAGCCATGCTTTAGCAGGGGGCATCTGCTTCGGCATATGGTCTTTGCGAAGCAGTTTCCTAGGGATCCTTCGGGCGAAGCACTCACTCATGATTATCATTTCTGCTTCGGCTCATACTTGTTGCGAAGCGAAGCCCCGAACTAGAATCTGGCGAAGCACCCTCTAGGGTTCAACAAACGAAGGGCGCTTTCTTCGAAGGCACACATCCTAAGGCCGGGTATCTTTCCAAGGCATTTGAGTGTTTCATAAATGCAATTTTTCTTGACCGAAAGACCCGGTGCCCATTTGTGGTAATATGAAAAGAGCTATCAGTTGCTGCAGAAGAAAAGCCAGGGCAACTTGTAAATCCACTCGAGCACCTCGCTCGGAGAAACCGAGGACAAGTCAGACGGCTCATAAATGCAAATTTCCCCGGCTGATGCGGCTATGGTTGCTAATTGAGGAAAGGGATGTGAAAGCTCAGTAACAGAAGGGGACAGGTGGGGATTTCTTAGACGGTCGAGGGCGTACTCTCAGATCCAGCGCATTGATGGCTCAGAGGGTTGGGTCCTCTATAAAAACCCTAGCATTGTAATGAAGGGGGGGAACTTTTGCTAAAAAGCTACTGTAACTTGATTTTTGCAATTGATATTAAGAACTTTGGGCCTCATTTCTCTCTTGTATGCCGCCTTCTGTGATTATTTCTGCTATTCTGTTTCTTCATTTGCATACTGTAATTCTGAATCCTAGATTTAGGTGTGTGATTGGGGATAGAACCCTGGAATTCTCCTGTAGGATACATAGGGGAGAAAATGTTGTGTTAGTTTCTTTGTATGCTGCCTGTGGATAGTGTTTTTGCTATATTCACTTATTTCCTAACTGCTGTAATTCTGAAATCTGGATTTAGGCGTAGGGGGTAGGTGAATCCTGGAACTCGTCCAGAGGATACATAGGAAGGCTAGTGCGGCGTTCATTTTATTTTATTCTTCATATTTATTGCTGCTACTTCAAGCTATTAGTTAGTAATCGTGCTGCCGGTTCTTCCCCTTTTAAAACATCCATTTATATTTCTTTCTGTACCTTTTATCTCTTTCCTGCACCCTACCCTTTTTATTTCTTTCCTGCACCCTACTCTTTTTATCTCTTTCCAGTACCCTTTCTCTTTTTATCTCTTTCCTGCACTCTTAGCTTAAAACCCCAAGTAGTTTAGTAAAGGAGCCGGCCTTTCTCCGGAGATTGGCACGGAGGGCATCTCTTCCCTCCGGCCTTTCAATGTTGGTCCATGTCTAGGGCGCGTATACATACCAAAATCCTTTCCTGTGGCAGATTTGTGACCAACAGTACCTAGAGAAGTAGTGGTAGCAGATGGGTCAGCAGTTACAACAACAGTCTTTGCAGCAACATCCTCAATACCAGCCAGTCAAGTGGAAGATTAAGGTCATTCCACCTTCGGGACTGCCACAAGACGCCACAATGGTAGGTATCATTGGCGAAAATAGGCGACTAGTGGCAGGCAACATTACTAGCTGTAAGGAAGGACATACGTTATGGTGCCATCAAGAGCTCTAGCGCAATCAAGAGGCCAAATTCTGCAGGGAGGCACTGCAGGTGCCATTGTAGGTACCAGGAGAGAGGTTGCCAGAGGAGGACAGTAGCCAGAACAAACTAGAGTGGTTGCGCAAGGAGCAAGGTGTGTGGAAGAAAAGGCATAGCAGTTAGAAGGAAGAGAAACCACGCAAGGAGGGGTGTAGGCGATGCCGATTGTTGTAGATGTAGATGGTGCAAATTGCAGTGGATGCAATGGAGACATCACCATCGTTGGAAGAGTTTGAGAGGGCACCTAGATTGTATGCAGGAGATTATGGTGGATGTGGACATGCCAACTTTCCAATATGAAAGTTATGCTACAACACCATTGTGGCAGTTTGTGGAGGAGGTTGAAAGATGTGGCCCCCCACCTTTGGACAAAGAGACACCAATGGAGGTGACGTCTACAACAACGCAAATTACAATACCAATTTCATCAGTGCCGGAAGGAAGAAAAGGAGAAAAGGGCAGATTACTTGCATCAAAACATGTATGGTTGCAAAAAGGATAGAGCAGTCAACTACCAGTCGAAGAACCAAAGAAAGGGAAGGAGACAACGAACACTAGGGATAAACAGACTGACACAGATGAAGCGGAGGAGAGAGAACCAAGGATTCAAGGACAAAGCCACCAAACCAAAATTCAACTTGAAGGGCCATGGTGGGGAGGAGATTGAAGAAACCACCATAGGCGATGACATGAAAGAGGAACCTGAGCTTGGGGAGGAAGGAGAGACGAGTGAGCACTTCCTCATTGAAGTGCCAAATTTGAGGCAGCCCCTAGTTCATGGAGCAAGAATCAATGAACAGGTTGATGTATTTTTTGAAAAGGTGAGTGGGTTGTTTGATAGAGTACAAAGCACATTTCGAGTATGTTGCCTTGGAGAATGGCAACAATGGCATTTACAGATGGATGCTAATTTGGGCAGGTTGATGAGTTGGGCCCAAGAAAAAGAGTGGACGAAATTATTCAAAAAAATCCATAGTATTCAGCCATGGGAGTTTGGGGCAGGCCGCAGTAGTGTGTAATCAATGATTGGAGAGATGGAGCTGCTTGAAGAAAGTCCAGCTTTGTATGAGTACCCACCGCAAGTCTACATTGATGAAGGGAGATTGATGAGTTCCATAAACCGCCGGGTGTCAAGAAAATCAAATTGGCACCAGAGTTGGAAATAACCTATGCCAGAATGAATTTCTTGGCATGTTTGATTCAATGGTTGGAAGCTACATTGGAGACATTTCAGAAAATAGTGAATGGCCTGAAATTAAAGTAGCAGTCTACTCAGTTGCAGCAGGTATAGGGATAGAATTGCAGGTCCAACACTCGGGATGAGTACCTGCACGAGCACCTCAACCACAGCAGAGCTAGAACCCTCAACAGCAGTAGCAATCATCGACAAGAACATCAACCAATCTAGAGGGGAGGTTAGATGTAGGTGCTAGTTCAGATGTGGTGCCACCTCGAGCACCACCTCAAAGTTAATGGAGTGCTTACGGAGTCAAGTACGTGCAAAGAATTTTGTCATTTTGAGTTATTTTGTTACACATACGTGAAGTGTTGGATGAAATGCCATATGTGTTCATGATAGTAAATGTAAGATAAATGAATTTGAAATGTATTCGTGAGTGCAAGTGCAGATAATGAGACATGTATTCGTGAGTGCAAGTGCAGATAATAAGAATACTTCCATTCAGCCATTGTTGTGCAGACTTATGCTAATGTTGTGCATGTGCCTGTGAATTGTTCTTGTTGTTATACAATGTTGTACATGGCCATCTGAACTGTTTCCACCATTGAATGCTTGCTGTAGATAGTTGTGCAAGGTCGTCTGACATATACTGTGTTTGCAGGGCCATCTAGGCATACTTTCTGTTGTATTGTCTATGTGCAGGGCCATCTGAGGGTGTTTTTCCAAGTTACTTGCTGCTGTTTTTCCATTTCCAAACGTGCATGTTGATGCTGAACACTGGAGATGCTGTGTGATGCTGATTTTTCCTGTCATCTTTCATTCTCTATTTCTTCAACTGAGGAATACCACTGCTGTGCTACAGGCCTATCAATCTCTGAGTATTCTTAACATTGCCTCAAAAAATGTTGTTCCCACTAGAGATAGACTGGATTGTTGAATTTATATACAAACATTGGCACATAGATCAATCTAGCTAATGGAATAAAAGGGGTTACTAGAATGCATAACAAATGGAATTCATTATATAGCAACTGATTGAATGTTTTGCTAACTGTAGATCATGCAAACATGGATAGAGGAACACCACACAACAATTGGCAAATCAGGCAACATTCATCAATGACCGTAATTGTACTATTGAAAGCATGTTACGCTAGCAGTGTCATTATAGCAGCCTTTATGCAAATAATTTGAAATGTGAACCTACTTAGAGAATCTAATGGATTATACACTACTTGAAAGGTTACTAAAGGTTATTTTCCAGTCCCTTATGGAAGTAAAAGGATACTATTTTTACTGATTGGATTGAAGAAATCGTGATGGAATTACCATTTGTCCAAGTCACTATGGAACCACCTAAAATCTCTCCTTTTGTTGCTTCTCTGTGTGTATGCATACCATAAAGTTGCCTTCATCGGTTTATCAGTAGCTTTGATCAGTACCTTTCCAGATTTTCTGTCTAATTGAATACGGTATCTTGGCCTCATTATCATGGAATTGCCATTGTTTAATTTGCTTTGATCAATAAATGACTGAAGATGATATAAATTTAAGATGCATTCAAGCACAGTACACTTCTTTTCATACTCCATGGTGATGCTCAGATAAAATGATGAAATGGCTTTGACCACCTACACACACCAACAATTACATCAGAATTTTGAATCATGAAATGAATCAGAGAAGAACAAAATCCAGAAAAAGTATGGCTATTTCATTTGCATTTGCTATTCAAATTTTATTATAAGAAAAGACATCAATCAAGTGCAGATTCAGCACAAATGTTCTTTTTACAAAATTGGAATTGAACAATGTTGTGTTCTTCTATAAAGAAACCAAGAAAAAGAGGAAAAGTAATATTAATGTCCACAGGTTGTAGGCGGTAAATCTGCCTCTCAGAAAAAGAAGAAGTAAAACTTTGATAAATTTTGTGTAGTTTAACAAGTTTTAAAGTTTTGTAAAATGCAAAATGAAGGTTGCATCAAATTAAAGATAATTAGCATGAAATGTAATTTGAAGTCCAAATGAAATTAGATGAAATTAGGAAAATGCAAATGAAATGCAGTTTAATAAAAATCAAATTAGACTTTAGAAAAATAAAGCTGATTCATGCAACGAACGACAATTTCGAGTGGTAGTTATAAATAGTGCGCTGTCCCAGGAACCACTTGGAATGGCCTGGGACAGGCATTATAAGGCTCCCATTCATTTTTGAACGGGTCGTTTGTGGATATAGAGAGAAGCGAGTACATAGAGCAATGCTGCTGTACAGTTGCAGAAAGAGATATGTTTGTGTGAATGTCAAGGTCCTGGATTTGATGTATTCTGTATTGCATGCTGGTGCTACAAGTAGCCATAACCATTAATACAATTACAGCCTTTGAATATAATCGCCTGTGCATGTGTCAGCGATTAGATTACTCCATGATGATGATACTGCTTGTGTTATTATGATTCATGTATGTATGATAAGTTTGCAGGTGTAAATGGTATTGTGGAAGAGTTTATCAATTGCAGGTTTTGGTAAGGTATAGCCATAGCAAAATATTGCACGAAGTGTTTGGTATCCTGTGTTACTTGGCAGAAATCGTAAAATGGCGAGTCAAATGCCAATATAACCCTTGTGAATGCTGCAGTTAGGAGATAAGTTAAGTGCCACTGAATGACTTAGTTCATAATGCATGTGATGATCATACAGATGTGCAAATGCTGTTGATAGTCATATATTAGGGTTGCTAATTGTGCAATAATAAAGCAATTGGAATACACGACGTATGGTTATGAGTAATCGTACAAAGGGTGATGTGCAATTGACGAGTGAATTGTATGTTTGGAAACTGAACGATCTTTTACACTACATAGTTTTTGTTAATTGTATGTTTGGGGTAGAACTGTACATTTGGCTAAAACTATATGTTTTGTGGAACCGTATGCTTGTTGATTACGTTTTGACTGAATTGTACATTTCCAGAAAACCGTACGATTAAATAGTTGTGCAATCGTACATCGTATGATTGGTGCACCTGTACATTTTGCTTGAGTTGTACAATTTAGATAACGTACAATAAGGAAATTGTGCATTGGAGATAATGCATAACTTGATGTTCCATTCCTGAATCTGTCGTCACCTCCCTTACTGGGAATACCACCACTCGTGCTACATTTGGCGCGGTTAGCATTATTGGAACAAGGGTCTGATATCGTAAGATAGTAGCGTGAAGGAGATAGAGGTGGATGATAGATACAAGTCTGCGAAGGCATGGGAGAAGAGACAGCAGAGAGGATTAGGTGCTAGTGAGAAGAAGCACAAGGATCGCTCAAAGAGGGAATGTCAACAATGCGGAAGTTCAGTTTTGAGAGATGGACGAACCAATACTGGAACAAGTGTGGACTCTTGAAGGAGACACTAAGAGGTGGGAAACATTGCTGTTAAGTACAGAAGACAAGGTGCAAGTTGAACAACAAGTAGTCGAAGAAGAGGTTGGCAAAGGAAAGACACTAATGTAGGGAGTGTGCGAGGAAACGAAAAGTGGATGGTGACACCTGAGCAGGCAGTAGGAAGTTTTCCAAGGGGTGCAAAGGATGAGAGTCAGGCACCAGAGCAATCACGCGCAAGTACTTTGGGAAATAAACTAGAACCACGGTTCGTTTACCAACGTAGAAGGTTGCATAGTGAGGATGCACCAGAAGTGGGAAGAAGACTATTTGGAGAAAATAAAGTACCAAGGACAGAAGTGTCAGAAGAAGGACAACAAGAGGAACCACCAATGGTATAAAGGGATCAGACAGAAATCCCAAGAGAGTTATTGTCAAGTGACAAGGAAGGAGGAAGTCCAACAATGGCAAATGTTGCCACCAGAGTAGGTAGACAAAAATGCGCACCCTTCACAGGCGAAGGGAAGGAGGACCTAGTAAGACACATTGGCACATGTTCATAATTTGGAAAGCGAATGGGGTAAGGCAACCTAATGAATGGTTGCAATTATTTCCTGCCACATTGTGAGGACTCACAATAGACTGGTAATTGAAAAGAGAAAACAAACCAACTTTTCGGTTATGGAATACAATGATAGAAGAAATCATAAATGAATTTCGACCCTTAAGGGATGATACAAAGATCATCACCAAAATATATGCTATGAAGCAAGGTTGAAGATGTTAAAGCATATAACAGAAGATTGAAGCAGTTGACTGACAAAATGCAAATGCCACCAGTTGATGGTCTGATTAGGAGATGATTCATTGATGGATTATTGCCTAAGTATAGAAAGAAGATGAAGCTAGTCCCATCTTCAACATATGTTGAAGCCTTAGAGAAAGCAAAGAAGTTTGAGAGTGAGGCGAAGTAGATAGCAGCTGGAATTGGACATCCCAAGAATGAAGATTCGGTTAGTGAGACAAAAGACAAAGTTCATCATGCTATCCAATCCTTTAGAAAAGAATTTGATAAGATGATGAAGGAAGTCAAGGGTGAAGCCAAGAAAGATCAGAAAGAACATAGTAGCAAAACTCGAACTCGGCTCGGACTCGGAAAGGTCGACTTAGGGGTCGGATTTGGGACTCGACAAGACTCGGCAAAAAAGAAAAATGAAAAAAAAACAATTTTTTATTGAAAAAATAAGTTTTTTTCATGCATATTACTTATTAGTATATTCTAACACACTTACTCAGCATTCAACATTATACAAATGAGAAATTAACCAGAGGAAGGGGCATATTCTTTCTTGTATTAATCAAAATGTTTATAAAATGTCTTTAATATAAATGCCTTTTTACATTTAAAAAAAAAATCGTACTCAAACAAAATAAAATATTTTATTTAAATATATATTTTTAATTGATTACATGAGATTGAAACAAATCCCGCTTACTATATTATAACAACGTAACTATTATAAACATATCATTTGAAAAGATCCAAACTTTAAATTGTTCCTTAAAAGTTAAGAAATTTAATCTATTAAATTAATATTATTTGTTTATTTATATATTTTTTCTAATAAAATACTTTTATTATTTTAGTTTATGGGTTTAACCGCGAAGACTTTAAAACTTTAAGTAAAAAGCGAAAAGTCAAATCCAATAAGATAAAATTATATACATACTATGAATATATTAGATAAATAATTATCATACCTGTACTAATATTTATTATACAAACTATTTTTTTGGATTGATTTTGAGTTTGATTGCCAATAGGTACTAGATTTTGACGTATATATATAAAAAGAAAAAGACGTTTAAGAAACCAAGTACCTTGGCTTTTTGATGCTTTTTTAAAGTTTGTTATTAAAATCCAATTCCACGTCGATGTACAAATGAACTATAAAACTCGAGTGAATGAATGTCAGTGATGCGGTGAACAATTATTTTTTAATTTTGCGAAAAACCCCTTGTGGGGCCGCCTTGGTCTAAGAAACCACAACCAAGGGGTTCTACACCGTCAAAATCACTCGGGAGTCGCGCCCAGCCTTGACCGCACCAGTATTATCAACTGGATTTTGGGTACTCGATGTGCGTTTGGTAGGGTGGATATTCAAACCAGGGACTTCCCTTGGAGGATTGCCCTATCCTCTCCAACTCACCTACAGCACGTGGGTTGATGCGGTGAACAGTTGGTTAGTCCATTCAAAGGTGTTACCTGATCTTCCGTGCTCTAAACGTGGCAGACAAGACAAGCAAGTCGAAACGGGAAGTGCCTCTCCATTTAATTTTATGCAACCCCATACTCGTGGGATTTAAAAATCAGCGCCTTTGGCCTTGCATTGCATTCTTTCACGACACTATCAACAATTTGGAACGAGCACCAACAGTTTCTTCATCTGGCAACATATTTTTGCAGTTGAAGCGGACTTTTTGCAATCCTTGTCTAGAGTTGGCACTCATTTTGAACATCGAGTTGACAAAGTGACGGAAGAAGAGGTCCGAGGTCCTGGTTGTGCGATGCGCGCTAGGAAAACGACATCGAGGTCGTCGAAATGAAGTCGCCAGATAGAATTCCATGAATCAGAAACTTGTGAAGCACACCCCCACCCAATTATTCCTCCATTCCTTCCCCACAAATCTCGGAAAGCTCAATAATCTGTTTCGATCCGAAGACAGTGGCAACAACAATCCTCTGATGCTCAACGCCAACCATAACAATACGGATCTCGTGTCCAAAAACCAAGTACCAAATTCCACGTCATACTTTTCAAAGGCTTGCCCAAATTGTTTTTATTTAAACTTTAATTTTTGCTTGGCCAGCTGAGTCTCGACATCGGGACTAGCGAGTCTGTGTCGGACTCGAACTCGGCCTGGACTCGGTTGGACTCAACCAAGTCCAGGAAAAAAATGAGTGGACTCGGCGCGGCTGAACCCACTCGGACTCGGACTCAGACTCGGTCGAGTACTCGAGAGTCCGTCCGAGTCTGACAACAGAGGGAAAGACATATGGTGTACAAACTGCAATTCCGAGGGACACACCAATGTTAATTGTCCTAGGAACGCATATTGTAGTATATGCGATGTATTGGGACATAAAATTGTGGATTGTCCATTTAATCTAAAAGGGGCAAGGCACCAAACTTTGATGAGGAGAATTCATATGGCCAAAGAAATGGACAAGGTGCAACTAGTGGATTATCATGTACGTTTGTGCACATTTGCACTTATTTCATTATTTACATTATTTCTTTTGAGGTTGGTCAAAACTAGCTCCTGAATCTTCCCTCCCCTAAAGATTGGTCGACGTCCTTGTCAACAACTACCTCTGCTCCTAGAGACTTGGGTTCTGCTGGTGTTGAGGTGTGGGAACAAGTACAACTCTGAGCTCCTGGATTTGCAACTTCCGTCTGGCTGCAATTGCTAGCTCTTCATCCTTCTCAGGTATCAGTTGATCGTGGTAACTTCTTTGTTCTTCACTTCCAACAACTATTCCCTCACTGTACAATCAGATTTTAGTTATCCAATGAAATGATCCTATTCCTCCTATGCTTTTGTCTTCTCCTAAACCTCCTTCAACTTTGCTAGTTTTTATTCCATATCCTCCTTTACCTGCCGAAGTCATGACTCCTTTACCTGCAGTTGGTTAGCTTGCTCCACGTTTGTCTACTAAAACTTTTCCAATCCCATGGCTAACCATTGAATCATCCATGCCAAGAAATTAATTCTGGCATATGATTTTACCAGCTCAGGTGCAAGTTTGATGTGCTTGACACCTGGTTCTTCCTCCAGGTGAGCTACCAAAGTTCCTTCATCTATGTATACTCTTCTTGGAAGTCGATAGAGTGTCTAAGTCCCTTTTGGCAAATTCTTCACTCCCAACATTGTTTTCACACTGCCAGTCTCTAGCTCCCATGGCTGTCTGATTGATGTTAGCCAGGTTCTTCATCCGTTGCTCGTCTCTAGCCCAATGCACCAACTTGGCCAGCTCATTCTCCATCTTCAACTACCATAGTCACCAATCTCCAATGCATCTAATTTGGAACTCAGTGCGCACTTTCTCCAACACTCCAGTGATCTCAAAGAAAGTATCAACCTACTCATTAATGCTCTTTCTCAAATTTGGTATCTCCAAGAGGAAATGTTCACTTGTCTCTTATGCCAATTCTACATCAGTATCATCTTCGATGGTAGTCTTCTTATCTTCTCCACTATGACTTGTCAGGCTAATAGGTTGTTTGGCCACTCTCTGTTGGCCCCCATCAATAGTTTGTCTTTCCACAACCATCGTCCCTCATCTCCTTTCCTGTCCTTTTAACGATTGACTACTCTCCTTTTTGCCAGATCCGAAACTTTGATGTGTCCTATTTCCCCTTATATCTTCTTTTCTATGGCACCCTCGCATTCTTTGCTAGCTCCTTTGTTGTATATGTGATTACAATGCGTGTTTCTTCGTCCAGTGTAGGTGATCTACATGGATCCATCTGCTGCTCAAACTGCATTGGCATGTTGTTAAAACTGTCGGGTGAGTTAATATTCTCAACCTATACATTCCCTACAGCTTCTTTCTCCTATATTGCATCCACTTAAGTCTAAATATCTTCATCCACATCTATGTAGCACAACAATGAGGATTCCCTGGGATGAAGGAATCAAAATTATTGGACCAAGGAATTGTAGTATTCAGGAGAAGACTTTGTCCAAGACGACATAATGTTCATGACAACAAACTTAGCTTTAGCCGGCAAGTGAATCTTCAGACGACGACATAGCTTAGACAACAGATCTCTGACGGTATCCAATCTTATGGCGCTCAATCTAACGACACTTCATACACGACACTTTGCCATGACAACAAATTCTAGACGACAAACTTCATGATGGCATGATATCAATCCTAACAACATGACAACATGACTGGTTCCAATGTCGGCGTCAACACTCCCTAACGGCGTCTGCAACTATGTTTTGATTGTACTTCAGACAACAACTGTAACCTCCCTCTACGTCTAAGCCCGTCAACTTGCAAATAATATCACATTTGCAAAATATCCTAACATTCTATTATAGTAAGCATCATCACCATAATGGACACAATGGAGAGCAAGATGAATCTGTCTTCATTATCAAAATGGCACAAGATACAAAATGACAAAGATTCCAGTTACTGTGACTACAATCTAACCCATCAACTCAGCATTCATTGTTACAGCCTTGCATTATCTATGTCTAGCATGGATTACAAAAATAAAGTAAGGGGGGCTATTTAAAGCCTTGTCTTGGTGGTTGACATAACCAACTCCTAGGACGTCATTACAAAACTGCCCCAACTAATTACATTGTCAAACTTGGCAAACCTTAGCAAACCTTAGCAACCTTATAATTAATTTGATTTATTAAGGATTGCAATGACGGCTGCATTTGCATGCATTTCCTTACATTTCATTTAGATCACATTTCACTTTATTTCAATTGCATTTCATTATATTTTAGTGTTTGGACATTTTCACAAACACTTTCATTTTTGTTTCTTAGAATTGTTGCCTACATCTGTCCTCCCCTTTAGACTGATCATTGTCCGAATAACATGATCATCATTGGCATAGTGTATGATTGCATGATGCATTCTATGAAGCATCTTTTGAGGAGAATACATGTTGTAGATTAGTGATATTGCTGCTGTACTTGTATATTTCCTGTTCATAAATGAACACAAGGGCACCATGCAATTTTGCTCCATTTTACTTCTAAATCTCTTTTCTCGTATTTATGTTGAATGTTGTTTCCAAGCAGTAATTCATCTGCTAGATATTGGAATCTAGTTGCCAAATACCACAATGAAGCATGCATGGCAAGAACAAGTTGAGAATTCTCTCAGCAATGTCTCTGATGATGATGACAATGAAGTACTTGGAGTACCAGGGAATCGACAAACCAGCAGGAGGGCACGAGTAATCAAACTTAGTTGGAGCGTAGGTCGATGGAGAAGAAGAAGAAGTCAAAAATTTCAAAAATGGCCTAAGTGTTTAAATGGTGATGCTCGGACGAGTAAGAGTTGTCACCATTTGCCAAAGTTGACCAATTCCAAGGGCTGTCTGGGTAGGCCGTCAAGACACCTAGGACATCCAAGGTGTGCATGAGTCCTTGCACTAAAGGAGTGCGCCATCGGCTCCCCCAATTGGTTTGGGGAAGAAAAGTGGTTGTTGAGGCAATCTACGTGGGCCATTAAGCTCTAAGATCCCTAGGCTATTTGAGATGGCTCGACCAAGGGGGGAAGTTGTTAAGGCCACTCCCTACCTGTTTAGGGGAGGTCACCCAACCCTAGACGGCCCATAGGACGTCCATCCAAGAGGGTAATCTAGGCCTCCCATTGGTAATTTGGAGGGGTCAATCGGGCTCTAGATGACCCTTGGGTCATTAGGCATAAGGGAGGAGTTGTATGCTCCTCTCCCCAGTCATTTGGAAAGGCCATTTGGCCCCCGCATTGTTAGGCCATGGCCTAGGTTGTAAGGCCATTTGGTCTTGGGGGTTGGTTGCTAGGATGGCTAGGGAGGCCGTCTGGCCCCCTAGGCCATTTGGGCCAGAGGAGAAGGTCGTTAATATGACTAGGGAACCGTCCAAGCCAAAGATAGAGTCAAGTGCACAAACCAACCGGACGGGCCTACCAGTCCCTACAAACTAAGAGCCAAATGCATGTAGATTGGAAACGATAAGTAGGACAAGCAATTGCATGGGCAATTGAAGTTGTCGAAGTGTCAATTGAGAGTGGTGCCAAACATGGTGCATGCAAGCCAAGTGTTACTCTATCTCTTCCAACTTATTAAAAAGGGGGAAGAGCTCTTATTTGGCCATTCTAACTTGCAAGAGAACCAAGGAGCAGATAGGAATGGAAAAAAATGTAGATCCAACTAGTGAAAAGCGATTGGTAGCCAAACTATGCTAGCTAGGGCATGGCCTAGGGCACTGTTGTCACATTTTGCACGGGGTGCAATGTCTTCAGTGTTGTAACAGTATCTTGCTCTTCTTTTCCCTCTTCCTCCATTTTCCTTCCTTCTTCTCTCCCTTTCCTTTTCTTTCCCGCATTCTCTTTCTTTCCCCCCTTTCTTGGAGTCCCCCAGTTGATTTTTCAACTTCCCAGCAAGTCACCTGAAAAATGGCTAAGTCTGGGTGCGAAGTTCGCACTTCGCCCAGTCTGGGTGCGAAGTTCGCACTTCGCCCAGTTTTGGTGCGAAGTTCGCACTTCGCCCAGTCTGGGTGCGAAGTTCGCACTTCGCCCAGTTTTGGTGCGAAGTTCGCACTTCGCCCAATCTGGGTGCGAAGTCTGACTTCGCCCCTCTTCTGGGCGCACCTTGCAACTGGCAGACTGGCAGGCTGACAAAAGAAAAATCAAGTGCTGGAGCAAGTTCGTACGGCGACAGACATCGGTTTTCGCCTGTGCGCATTCCGACTTCACACCGAAGTCGAAGTGCGCCCTTGACAGGTGCGCAGTAGGGAACAAACCCGGAATTTGACCAAGGCATGAAGGCCTTCCCGGCTGCATCTGCGTTCGCCCGCGCATCCCGAGGTGCTCCGATCCCAAGCGAAGATGGACAGACTGCCCTCCAAGGCAGACACGTGTCAAACAGCATCATCCATCATCTGACAAGTGTCCAACTTCGGGATTAGAGCCGAAACGTGCCAAGCAAAAGGACGAGCATGGGCTGCACTGCCTGTGCCAGTAGCCTCATTCAAAGCTGATCTGAGGTTCTACCTGCTCCAGCTACCCGCATCACTGCCAGATTGAAGTTCTGCCCAGCGCACCGCCACGTGGCTGTTCAACCTTCAGGGAGACCATGCCGAGAGTACAGTCCAGCCCGACAGATGTTAGCATCAGCAGTTCCGCGGCTGCTTTTGTCAGCTAATGTTTGACTGGGACTTTGTGCCCATTAATGTAAAGGGGGGGACTCTGGGCTATAAGTACCCACCACGTTTTCATTGTAAAGTGGTGGAAGGGGAATGTCTGTTAGGGAACTACTGTGCTCATTGTAACCGTGCTTTTGCTTATGAATATAATCTGTATGCCTGGTTCTGTTCTGCTGCTTCTGTTTTTTATGCTGCCTTTCTTTCTATTCATGCCTTAGGCTAACCTGTCATGGCTCGCTGATTCATTTCAGCATTTGGTGAGCAGGTGCCTCTAGCATTGCTTGTTTAAAGCACCCCCTGTACTTCATTAATTATAAGGATACATAGAATAGATGTAGTAGCAGTTCCATCAGTTATGTGTTTTGTTGCTGGCCCGTATCTGGTGACTGATGCGATCCCGTACTGTTAGTTCCTTGTAGGGAATGTCTGTTAGGGAGCCATTGGAGCTGTGCGGTTAAATTCTCTACATAAGCACATATACCTGGTTCTGATATCTCTAGTTTGCTTTCTACTCTCGTTAGTGTACGTATCTGGTGATTGATGCATTGCCATGCTGTTAGTTCCTTGTAGGGAATGTTTGCTAGGGGATCATTGAAGCTGTGCGTACACTGCTTAAGTATCGGAAGTACACTTAGATTTTGCAGTTCTCAGTCATGCTTTATATTTGTAATGCAGTAAGTATTGGTGATTGCTGGTTGCCGTACTGTTAGTTTCCCCCACCCAACTCCACTCTCATTTGTAAATTCTTTCCGCATTTTTATCTCTTTCCTGCACTCTCATCTTACTAACCCCCGCAAGGAGCCGGCCTTCTCCGGAGATCGGCCCGGAAGGCATCCCTTCCTTCCGGCCTTTCAATGTTGGTTCGCGGGTCCAGGGCGCAATAACGACAAAATCCTTTCCTCGTGGCGGATTCGTGACCAACAGTTTTTGGCACGCCCGGTGGGACTCTTTGTCTCGCATTTGGAAGATCTCAAGCTCGTCCTCGCTCAGGCTGACAGTTTCTTTCCAAATGCTTGGTGGGACAAGGAGGTTTCTCACCCCCAAACAGAATTGAAGCACTGGTGCTCGCTTCATTGCTGTTCAAAATCAGAGCACCTGGCGACTCTGCACGTTCATATTCTCTGAGTCCGAAAGACCGGTCCTGACGCCTTCATTCAAGCAAGAAGGTGGCGAGCGAGGAACCCGGGAAACCAGGCCAAATTTACGAAATTAATACCAACGCTCCAGGAGAGCGCGTCAGGCTGGCTGATTACCAAGCTCGCATAGACGAATACGTGAGGTGAGACGAACAGTCTCCATATTTTAAGGAAGCCCGAGTTGGTGAATCTTTGGCTTACCTTCATCTGGCAAATTCACCTGGCGACTCCGACTGAGCTGAAGATCCAGATTTCTTGATCGCAGGCGCCCTTTTTTAAGCTGATAGAAGACACCCCGGAGGAATCAAGGTTTGGTGAGCAGCCTTGACCTCACAAGCGGAGAAATGAATGTTCACCTACAGTCTCCACCGTGGTGGTGTTGACTCCAACCATCACCGCAATCGGTACCCAAAGAGGGCTCCCGTCTGAAAAATCTCCTTGCCACATCGTCCATCAATTGTACGGGTACCGGCATGAATCACAATCTGCCACGTTGCACCATGTTCACGACCTGGCAAGCTTTGGGTGGCCAGCCGGACTTCAAAGATCATCTGAAGTACAATCAGATCTGGTCCGAGCACTGCAGGTTCACCGGATAGGCAACCAAAGTCAGATTTGTGTTGGCGGCATGCCAATAACGCCGCAAAATTTTGTATAAATATCCAGCTATTATTCAAAGTTTTAGTTGTTTCCTTATTTCAGTCTGTGCAGTTTTTTCTTTTTAAGTGTTCTGAGGAGGCAGTTGCCGGAGGTGGATCTGAAGAGCAGTTGCAGCGAGGGTGACTCTGTTGCCCAATGGATGAAGGCATGGATTCTTTGCGCCGAGGCGAGCTCGACACCCCGCGAGTCGCCAGAAATGTTGTCACATTTTGCACGGGGTGCAATGTCTTCAGTGTTGTAACAGTACTGCTCTTATTTTCCCTCTTCCTCCATTTTCCTTCCTTCTTCTCTCCCTTTCCTTTTCTTTCCCGCATTCTCTTTCTTTCCCCCCTTTCTTGGAGTCCCCCAGTTGATTTTTCAACTTCCCAACAAGTCACCTGAAAAATGGCTAAGTCTGGGTGCGAAGTTCGCACTTCGCCCAGTCTGGGTGCGAAGTTCGCACTTCGCCCAGTTTTGGTGCGAAGTTCGCACTTCGCCCAATCTGGGTGCGAAGTCTGACTTCGCCCCTCTTCTGGGCGCACCTTGCAACTGGCAGACTGACAAAAGAAAAATCAAGTGCTGGAGCAAGTCCGTACGGCGGCAGACATCAGTTTTCGCCTGTGCGCATTCCGACTTCACACCGAAGTCGGAGTGCGCCCTTGACAGGTGCGCAGTAGGGAACAAACCCGGAATTTGACCAAGGCATGAAGGCCTTCCCGGCTGCACTGTGTTCTGCCCGCGCATCCCGAGGTGCTCCGATCCCAAGCGAAGATGGATAGACTGCCCTCCAAGGCAGACACGTGTCAAACAGCATCATCCATCATCTGACAAGTGTCCAGCTTCGGGATTAGAGCCGAAACGTGCCGAGCAAAAGGACGAGCATGGGCTGCACCGTGCCGTGCCAGTAGCCTCATTCAAAGCTGATCTGAGGTTCTACCGCTCCAGCCTACCCGCATCATCGCCGGATTGAAGTTACGCCAGCCGCACCGCCACGTGGTCGTTCAACCTTCGGGAGACCATGCCGAGAGTACGATCCAGCCCGACGGATGTCGAGCATCAGCGAGTCCGTGGCTGCTTTTGTCAGCTAATGTTTGACTGGGACTTTGTGCCCATTAGTGTAACGGGGGGGACTCTGGGCTATAAGTACCCACCACGTTTTCATTGTAAAGTGGTGGAAGGGGAATGTCTGTTGGGGAACTACTGTGCTCATTGTAACCGTGCTTCTGCTTATGAATATAATCTGTATGCCTGGTTCTGTTCTGCTGCTTCTGTTTTTTATGCTGCCTTTCTTTCTATTCATGCCTTAGGCTAACCTGTCACGGCTCGCTGATTCATTTCAGCATTTGGTGAGCAAGTGCCTCTAGCATTGCTTGTTTAAAGCACCCCCTGTACTTCATTAATTAAAAGGATACATAGAATAGATGTGGTAGCAGTTTCATCGATTGTGTGTCACGTTCTTGGTCCGTATCTCAGTGATTGATGCGCTGCCGTCATCGTTAGTTCCTTGTAGGGAATGTCCGTTAGGGAGCCATTGTAGCCGTGCGGTTAAATTCTCTACACGACACACATACCGGCTCTGATATCTCTAGGTTGCTTTCTACTCATGTTAGTGTACGTATCTGGTGATTGATGCGCTGCCGTACTGTTAGTTCCTTGTAGGGAATGTCTGTTAGGGAGCCATTGTAGCTGTGCGTACACTGCTTAAGTATCGAAGTACACTTAGATTTTGCAGTTCTCAGTCATGCTTTATATTTGTAATGCAGTAAGTATTGGTGATTGCTGGTTGCCGTACTGTTAGTTCCCCCCACCCAACTCCACTCTCATTTGTAAATTCTTTCCGCATTTTTATCTCTTTCCTGCACTCTCATCTTACTAACCCCCGCAAGGAGCCGGCCTTCTCCGGAGATCGGCCCGGAAGGCATCCCTTCCTTCCGGCCTTTCAATGTTGGTTCGCGGGTCCAGGGCGCAATAACGACAAAATCCTTTCCTCGTGGCGGATTCGTGACCAACAGGCACGTTCAAGGATGTCAATAGAGAAAACCAAGGTTTTCACCACGAGGAATTCTATGTCAATGGAAAGGGCAAATCAGTAGGAAAAAAGAGAATTTCATAGTCATATTGAAGCTAGGGCATGCCATAAAAGAAGCAGAAATGAGGGCTTCATCTAGTGAGCTTAAAAATCAAAAGTTTGGTGAAGTTAAAGCGGTGCCAACTGAGAAGTGCAACCACAAAGAGAAATTGGCAAAATCCTAACCCTATCTACCAATACCAACTAGGTTTTTGCTGGAAAAAGAGAAGAAACCAGTGAAATTTGCATGCTAGAGGAAAGAGTGTGTTGGCAACAGAAAACAACAAACCAATGGTGAAAATCCGAAATTCAGCTGAGGAAATGGGAGACTTGGTGCAAAAATCAATGTCTAGGTAAAGAAAAACTTTCGTGCAATAATTTGGGAACAAAGGAAGGCTATCAGAGGGAGGAATTGGGCAAAAAACACACGGGTAGAGGTTGCGGCCGATAAATAGAAAAAAGCAACAGTTTTTTTTAATTTTCTCTCCTGACCTCTTGCAAAGACAAAAAAACACTCTCCTACCTTGCTACCACCTGGACCAACTACGCCAAGGCATCCTAGGAGCGCGAGCGATTGCGGTGTGAAGGAATCCAGCAGCCAACAACATCCAGCCAAAAGATTCATTCAAGGTCAGAATTTTTTTTAAAACTCTTTTTTTTTTGAAAATAGATTAGGGCTTGTTTGAAATTAGATTAGGGTTGTTTGAAATTAGGTTAGGGCTGTTCTCAAATTTAAAACCCAAAACCCTAGTCTAGGGTTTTGGGTTTAGGGTTTTTTTTTTTCCTCCTTTTAAATAGATACAAAATTGATATATGCAAGCCAAATTATTAGCTAGCTGCTATCCTATCAATATTTTTTAAACATTAAACGGGTTTAGGGTTTTTAAAATTTTTTAGGGTTTTTTTTGTAAGGGTTTAGGTCCTTAGGATTTTTTGAAAACTCTTTTTTTTTTTGGAAAATAGATTAGGGCTTGTTTGAAATTAGATTAGGGCTGTTTGAAATTAGGTTAGGGTTGTTCTCAAATTTAAAACCCAAAACCCTAGTCTAGGGTTTTGGGTTTAGGTTTTTTTTTCTCCTTTTAAATAGATACTAAATTGATATATGCAAGCCAAATTATTAGCTAGCTGCTATCCTATCAATATTTTTTAAACATTAAACGGGTTTAGGGTTTTTTATTTTGGTTTTTGTAAGGGTTTAGGTCCTTAGGATTTTTTTTTCCTCTTTTTAACTTTTAAGTACTTAGTAAAAATTGATGCCTATCAATATATGTTAAACATTAAACCCTAAACCCTAGTCTAGGGTTTAGGGTTTAGGGTTTTTTTAGGGTTTAGGATTTTTTTCTTCTCTTTTTAAGTAAATATTGCTGCCTAATAACTATGTATGCAAGCCTATTTTTCAGCTGTCAATGACTCTTATGTTTCAATTTTAAACCCTAAAGGGCCTAAACCCTAGCCTTTTGGTTTAGGGTTTAGTTTTTTTTTCTTTTTTTTCATGTGATTGTAACTTTGTTGTTACTAACTTGTTTCCATGTGCAGGCATATAAAAAATGAAACCATTGGATCCAACATGGGCGTATGCAACGCCAGGGCAATCAAAAGGGCATTTTAAATGCAATTTTTGTGGCCATAGTTATAATGGAGGCGTTTATCGCCTCAAATTCCATTTGGCACGGATAGCAGGAAATAATATAGCAGTATGTGATAAGGTGCCAGAAGATGTTAAAAACAAAGTAAACGCATGGATCACTGCAGCAGATGAAACCGCTAGTCACAAAAGAAGTTATAACGATGCCATTTCATCCCCCCCTCCCGAGGTGGTCGTACTAGTGGGCGTGGCAACCTTAAGCGGTACTTTCAACAAAGTAGTTCGAGTCCTTCAAGTGCACAAGGAGCTAGTGGGACGGGAGAGTCCTCTTTTGTAGACCGTTCTGTGCCAGGGGCACAATCCACGCTTGAGGGTATGGTCGCGTGGAACCAAGAGAAGCACAGTGCAGCGAGGACAGCCATTGCCACTTTTTGGTACTATTCTGACATTCCCTTCAATGTGGCAAGGTCTCCATACTGGCGGCGCATGATAGATGTCGTCGCAAGTTGCGGCGCAAGATTTAAGGCGCCAACTTTTGATGACCTTAGGGGCCCTCTCCTTCAACAATTTGTGGATGACATTCAGGTTGTGTCATTGTGCTTGACTAAATTTTTATATATATGGCATGACTAAATTTTTTTTTATATATATTAATATGATAAAATCAATATGCAATGTGCATGACTAAATTTTTTTTTATACTTCAGGTTGTGCTTGACAACCAGCGTCAGGTGTGGAGAACCAAGGGTTGCACTATAATGTCTGATGGTTGGACAGATGGGAGGGGAAGAACCCTGCTTAATTTTTTGGTTGCATCTGCAGAAGGAACTGCATTCCTTAGGTCAGTAGATGCATCGGCACAAGTTAAGAGTGTCGAAATGCTTGCAGGGTTGTTGGAGGAGGTTGTCTTGGAGGTTGGGGAGGAGAATGTTGTCCAAATCATCACGGACAATGCAACAACATATAAGGCAGCCGGGGAGGATTTTGGAGGAGAGATTCCCCACCATTTTTTGGACCCCATGTGCAGCCCATTGTCTTGATTTGCTCCTCGAGGACATTGGGAAATTACCTTGGGTGACAGAGGTTGTAAGGGAGGCTAAGGCCATCACAAAATTCATTTACAACCATTCATGGGTCCTTAGCCTCATGAGGCGATTTACCAATGGGAGGGAGCTAGTGCGGCCTGGCATTACACGCTTCGCCACAAACTTTGTGACATTGCAGAGCATTTATGATGCAAGAGGGTCACTAAAGCAAATGTTTGTGAGTGATGAGTGGAATTCTGAAGTAGCTGCAAGATACCGAACATCATCTGAGGGGCAAAATGTTTATACTTATTTGTTTGAGGAGGACTTTTGGATGGCCATGGATGAGGCCATCAAGGTACAAGACTACGCTTATTAATTTGTTTTATTTTATTTATGTTGTAAAATATTTTTCTTTAAATTATTTTTTTTTTTTTTTCAGGTCTCAGAGCCATTGGTGAAGATTCTTCGTCTTGTTGATGGAGAAGAATTTCCAATGGGATTTGTATATGAGGCTATGGATAGGGCAAAAGAAGCTATTGCTGCATTTTATGAACATAACCGCACCAAATATGATGCCATTTGGACTATCATTGATAACAGATGGACATCACAACTCCATAGCCCTCTTCATGCAGCGGGTTACTATTTGAACCCCAAATTCTTTTATACCCCTACATTCCGTGCTGATTATGAGGTCAAGATTGGCCTTCAAGATTGCATTGACCGCGTGTTCTCCGCGAGTCAACAATTGCGCGATAAAACGCGTGCCGAGATACAAGATTATAAGGCATGTCGTGGTCGCCAATTCCCATCTCAGCAATGCAAAAATGCTATTAAGTATATGAGGCCAGGTAAACCTAATCGAATTATTATTTATTGTCTTTTGATTTTGTTTTAAAATTTAAACTTTTAAGTTGTTACATGTGAAATATTAATTTTTTTTTGTTGTTGTTTCTAGATTTATGGTGGGATGACTTTGGTGATTTTACGCCCAATTTGCAGCACATGGCGGTTAGAATCTTATCTCAACCATGTAGCTCTTCAGGTTGTGAGCGCAATTGGAGTATGTTTGAGCACATACACTCCAAGAAGCGCAACAGACTTACACAAGAAAGGTTAAATGATCTTGTGTTTGTGCACTACAACCTTCGTCTCCACCAAAAAACTTTTGAAAAAACAAATATTGAGCCCATTGACCTAAGTGACATTGATCCATCATCTGAATGGATCACAGATGCAGAAGCACAAGAGCAGCAGGTACGGCAAGAGCCTCTATTCAGCATGGAAGAATTACAAAACTATGAGAACCTAGCGGAGGAGATGGCAGCAAGGGACCAAGAAGAGGCCTTAGCACGAGAAGCGGCACAAGCATCTACAAGCACACATCAAGCAAGAGAGACTAGGGCTTATGTTAGGACAAGGGGCAAAGGAAGACAATAGATAGTGGGCCTATTGAGGCATTTTGACACATTTTGTAATTTGTACCTTTTCATATTATAAGCAATACAGGATGTGTTTTGTCACTTTCATGTGTACTTAAAGCTTGAGCCTTGTATGATGTCTTGACTTGAATTGTTGCTTTTATTGCAATATTTGATTTGCATAATGTTAATTCATTGTAATATGCATGAAAAAAAATCGTTTTCTTCGGTTTTTTTTTTGCCGATTCCGATTCTTTGCCGATTTTTAAACCAGCCGATTTACTACCCGATTCCGATTTTCTCTACTATGGTGTGCGCAGTATATCCATTGTAATTGTAAGTTATTTGCATTGTATATTTTGTTTATTTAAGTGGTAATGGAATTGTGTTGTAGTATGTTGTATTCCATTTCTACATTTTGGCATCGTTGCCTATTCGAAGTTGGGTCAAGCTTGGTGACATGGAGTTGTGACAAGCAAATTCACTTAGGAAGGTGCACAACGACAACAATGGAATGATTACAATGCAGCCAACAAACGATGTTCTTTAGGTGGATCATTGTGGTTCCATTGATGAAGTTGGGCACTCTAGGAAAGAAGAAGAGTGTCTTGAAGAGGAAGGCATAGGAAGATTTAGAAGATGAGGGAAGTGAGGAGTTAGATGGAGATGAGGAGTAGCCACATGCTGAGGAGCTGGTCCTAAGGAAGAAGAGGCGAAGAAGGTTGGAGCAACAGTGGATTGGAGCCCAACCACAACCTCAACATCAGTAGCAACAATCAGAAAGAGTACCCTCACAACAGGCCACAACAGGGAAGACAAATGGTGGCAATGCATAGAAGGTGGTGTAGGTTCAGAGTGAGAAGTGTGGAACATCAAAGGAGGCAGTGCAAAGAGAAGTTCCTACACAAACAGGAAGTTAAGTTGTATGAGGCACTGCAGGTACTAGTTCGAGTATTAAAGGAATGACTTCAAATAGGGTTGTTGTGGGTGGACAATAACCAAAGAAGCCTATTGCATAAGAAGTGCAGGGTACAGAGAGGATAGCACAATAGCCGGAAGGGAGGACTGCACAACAACAACCGTAGGAACCAATAGTGGTTGTCGATTTTGACGAAGAAATACAGATTGCAATTGATGCAGTGCAAGCATCACCACCAACGGATGAAGGAGATTTTGTGGCTGGTGTACAGGTGGAGAATGTCAACTCACCTAATAGCTATGAAGCAACACCGCTGTAGTTTGTATATGCGATAGAGCCATGTGGATTGCCTTTGTTAGATGAGGGACCACATATAGAGATAACATCTACAACAACATAGGCTACAACATAGACTTCATCTGTGTCGGAGAAGAGGAGAGATAAGGGAAAGCAAGATGCATGAGAGTTCAAATTGTGGCAAAAGGGCGAGAGTAGCCAACTGTCAGAGGAAGAATCGAAGAGGAGATAGGGGACAGTGGCAGAAGCAGTAAGGACTATTGATGCAGGTGAGAAAATTCAAGAAGGCAAGGTAGCCAAATGAAAAATCAACCTGATAGGTCATGGTGGGGAGGATAGGGAGGAAACTACCACAAGAGATGATACTGACATGGAACTAGTAGAGAAGACAAGTGAGCATTTCATCATTGAAATGTCAAATTTGAGGAGACCACCAGTTCTGGGAGGAAACATCAATGACCAAGTTGACACATTTTTTGAGAAGTTGACTAGAGTGTTGGATATAGTACATATTGAGTTCAGAGTAGGATGTGTGGGAGATGGGCGACTGTGGCAATTGAGGATGGAGAATGAATTAGGCAAATTGGTGCATTGGGCTCGTGATGATGAGCGCATGAAGAAGATTACCAAGATTCATCAAACACAAACATGAGAGTTGGAAACTGGTAGTGTTAAATCGATCCTGGGACTGGAGAACCTGCCATAAGGAACTCAGGTATTCTACCAACATCTAGCACGCGTGTATGTAGACGAAGGGAGTTTGGTAGCCCATCCTAAAGAAGAATCAGGTATCAAGTATGTGAAGCTTGCACCTGAGTTGGTTAAATCATATGCTAGAATGAACTTCTTCGCATATCTAATTCAGTGGTTAGCTATAGGGTTGGAAAAGTTTCAACAAACGGTTTGTAACCAAAAGTTGAAAGAAGAAGAATTAGCTAACTAGGTACAGATGGTGGAAGCACGACTTCGACAAGTATAGCAGGATGTTGAAGCAGAGCGGAGTTGAGAAAGGAGGTAGAGGCAAAGAAGCAAGTATAGGAGGAGCAGGATTAGTTGATCGGGCAATTGAAGTCAGAGTGTGTGGCGAGGGAGAAACTTCTTGAAGCAAAGAAGCACGAGATTACTCACTGGGATCTATTGATTGCTGAAATGGATGAGCAACTAGAAGTGGCAGCAAGAGAAGCTAAAGTAGCGAGGAGAGAAGTTGAAGCAACAAAGAGAGAGGCCGAGTTAAAGGCTAGTCTAGTAGAGTTCGAGTAGAAGTCAAATCACTATGGCTTACAATGGGCTCGTTACCAGGCCTATGCCAAGTAGTCAAAAGGAGAAACCGAAGCCTTGAAGCTGCATATCCAAGAGCTTGGAGTACTTGTTCCTATGCCTCAACTCAGAAGAACCAGAGTCCCTACGAGCAACGATAGTCGACAATGACGACATCGACCAATTTAGAGGCGAGGACAAATGTAGACACTAATTCTAATGTGCCTCAACCGAAGAAGTAGACTACCAAGGAAAAGTCAAATAAATATGCTGAAGTCAAGTGTGCACAATGTAATGTAATTTTGTATTATTTGTTTTGACGTCATAAGTTGTGACATAAGCATTTTGATATTCCAAAGTTTGTAATGTAAATAAAGTTGTATAATGAAATGCATGTAATCATGTGTTATGTGTGAACATAGGGTAGTTATCACATGGTTAGAGGTGAGGTGTCTAGGGTGGTAGTTGTTGTTAACTACTAGCCCTCAAAGATAAATAGGCCCCCTCATTCATTCAAGTGGGTAACCTTGAACCTTGTACCTTAAACACCTTGGTATTGGAGAGAGAGTAGATACGTTTGCACAAACATTGTTCTTGAAGAGATACTCTGTGCAGGATTGCAAACTATGCGTAATACAAGTGTTGTACACATTCCATCATACAGGTAGAAGTTAATGCAATATCTACTCATATTCATCCTTCATCTATTGTCATTGTATGTTTCCCGTATGTGTTGTTGGTTTTTATTACTGCAGTAGATAGATTTGTAGTTGTTCCTTCTAAGTTCTATATGCGGGGTTGAAGTCGCAATACGAGAGTTGTACAACGGAGTTATCATTTTTTGAAGTTGTCGTATGAGAGTTGCCATACATCCAATGCCATATAGAGCATTGTTCAAACGTTGTACATTGTTAATTGTCGTACCATCATTGTTGTATAGTGTAGATTGTCATACATCATGGAGAGATAAGTTTGTACATTGAAAATTAACTCTGCAACTCTGCATGTTCACTCTGCAACTCTGCATGTGGGAGATTGACTTTGCATGTGTGAGATCCAATTCACTACGGGATTGATTTTGTTCTGAGTGTGCTTTAACGCCGCCTTGGGCAGGGGTAAGGCTTTTTTTAATGGCGGCCGCTCATACGGCCCCCTCAATTGATACTGCAGTGGATGGAGCACAAGATGGCACCAGGGAAACATCCTCGGAAGCTTGTTCTGCAGAATTTTCACGAGGTAATACATCTGTTCCCACTGTGGTCATTCCTATTCAAGAATTTCATTCTGCATGCCAATGGTTTGAGTCGCATACTTTAGTGGGCTATTTTTTGGGTCGTATCCCGAATGACACACTTCTACGTACCTAGGTTAATCAAATCTGGAGCCCTTATGGAGTTAAGGTCGAAAATGTCCAAAATTTGACTAAGGGGTATTTTCTCTTTCGTTTTGTGGATCCTGCTCATGTACAGAAGGTGCTCAATAAAGGTCCCTGGACTGTTCGAAATTCGTTGCTTATTATGCAACCATATTCCAGGGATTTCCAAGTTGGCAAGGTTGCTGCCCTTGAGGTTCCTGTGTGGGTGGAATTCCCTGGTCTTCCAATTCCTGTCTGGAACTTCTTGCCTTCCTTAGTTGCTCCATTGGGTCATTTTGTTTGTTTTGAACCTGTTCGTTTTTTCTCTGCTCGCCCCACTCGTCGTGTGTGTGTCAAGATTGATCTGACCAAAGACTTGCATGATTACATTGATATTAAAATTGGTGATTCCATTACGCATCAGAGGGTTCAATATATTAATCTCCCCGATACTTGTTATCGTTGCCAATCTAAGGGCCACAAAATTAAGGATTGCCCTCTCATGATGGGTAAGTTTAATCAAGTTCCTGTCTCTTTTGCCAATCCTCCTCCTGTTCAAGCATCTGGTGCTACTGGAGAAACCTCTCAAGCGGATTGGCAAGTGGTTACTCGTCGGCATAGTAAACAACATCAATCAGTTCCTCCCAGTTCTTCTCAGCCTCCTTCGAATTCTACTGTTCCCCTGCTCCCTACTCCATCTGTTCTTCCTTCACAGCCCCCCATTTCTCCTCCTTCTTCAATTCCTCCAATTTCTAATTCCTCTCCCTCTCTAGTTCTTCCCCATGGTAATTCTCTTCGGTCTGGATCTTCTTTTGCCTCAGTTGTTGCAGACAATTCTATCCCTACTACAGTTAATGGATCCTCTTCTTCTCCTGAAGAGTTTGTTTTCTCTGTTTTCCAACAACCTATTGCAGAAGATCGACAGGTTTACAAGGCTCGCCGCTCTCGCAGTCCACTGAGAGTTGCGCGTAACCGACATTCTGATAATATGCATCCACTTGAAGAAGGGAAGTTTGGCAAGAATTCTTTTGGGTCCCTAGATGCTTTGGAAGACTCAGAGGATGTTTTGGAGGCAGCCCACCCTAACCAATCCTCATGATTTTCTTCTCCTGGAATGTTAGGGGTTTGACGGACCCAACCCAAAAATATACGGTCCGTAGCGAGTTAGCCAATGTTGCTCGTTTGTTTGGTGCTCTAGATTTTGTCTGTTTGCAAGAAATTAAGATTGCTTGATTTCTTCTGCAGTGTACATGTAGCTTTTTGTGGCCCCATGGGCAGTTTTTTGCTACTCATCATTCCCCTGGAAAAGGAGGAGCTGTCACTTTCATTGCATCTAAGTGGCAGTCTAATATTGTGACTTGGGGTGTTGATCCTTCACATCAAGCAGTATGGGTTTTGTTTGAGTTCAACGGTAAACCTTTTGGAATTATTAATATTTATGCTTCCAATGATGCTCCACATCGATGTGCTTTATGGCGATGGTTAGCTTTTTCCATGCCTGCTGCCACATGGATTCTTTGCGGTGACTTTAATATGGTTGAGAAAGCTTCTGACCATTTCAGTCACGTGCCAATGAGATGGTGTGCTGGTGAGCGTGAAGCCTTTTACTTTATGAAGAATAAATTGGCCCTTCATGACCCCAATATTTGTTTTTCTCCTACTGATTTCTTAACAGCTCAGTGGTTTACCTGGTCTAATTTCCAGGCTGGGGAATCTCGTGTTCTAAGACGTCTTGATAGAGCTATGATTTTTGAGAGTTCCTCTTTTCATATGGCTCGCCTGTCCCCTTCTTTGCCTACTGTTTCTGTTATTCCTGATACTTCACTTTCTGATCATTCCCCCATTCTGTTTTCTGTTGAGTCTCATTCTCAATCTTCTAGCCAATTTCAATCCCAGTTCTATTTTAATACTTCCTTTCTTCAAAGTGCAGCAATGAAAGCCCATATTTGTAGAATCTGGAATCTTATCCCCAGGCCTTCAGGTCCTTCTGGTTGGATCGAGTGGTGGAATGATGCCATCAAAAGAACAACTTTTCTTCTGAGAACTCTGGGAGTTGAAGTTGCAAGAAGAAGAAAAAAATCAAATATGGTTTTGAAATCTGAGCTTGCCAGAGTCTCTGTCAGATTGGAGTCTGACCCTTTTAATTCAGATCTTCAAGCCTTTGCAGCTTCTATCCGACATGAGATGAGAAAAGCTGAGATTTATGAAGCTAAAGGTGCTCAGTTGAGAGCTCGCCTTCATTGGCTTAAAGTGGGTGATCGAGTGTCTAAAGAATTTTTTAAAAGACTACGCCCTCCTCCAAATATTACTCAGTTTCAAGCTTTACAAGTGGATGGTGTGAGACTTACTTCATTGCAAGAGATTTCTACAGCTTTTGTCCGACATTATCAACATGTTTTTGCTTCACAACCTTTAACTCCTGCAAGACAACAGGCTCTTGATGAATGTTGTGTTGCCATCCCTTCTAGGCTCACTCCAACTCAAAGGGATGTTTGTGATGCTCCTCTCACTTTGGAGGATCTTAAATCTGCTCTTTCTCATATGGCCAATGATAAAGCACCTGGTCTTGATGGTTTTCCCTGTGAGTTTTATAAGGAGTTTTGGGACATGCTTGGGTCAGATTTACTCAATGTGTATAAGGAAGCAATATCTAATGGCTCTCTGGGATCACTTATCAACAAAGGTAATGTTAAATTCATCCCTAAAGAAGGTGATCCAGAGATTATCACTAATTGGCGGCCCATTACACTTTTGAATGTTAGCTATAAAATTATTGCCAAAGCTCTTGCTTTGAAACTCCGACCCTTGCTTCCTCTTATTATTAGACCAGAGCAAACAGGATTTGTATAGAGCAGGTATATTTTAGATAACGTTATTGCTGTATGGGAAGGTATGGAATGGGCTAATGCTTCTTCTCAGGATGTCCTTTTTATTAAGATTGACTTTGAAAAAGCATATGACAGAATTGAATGGTATTTCATCTTAGCTATGCTTAAGGCTTTAGGTTTTGGAGATAATTTTATTCATTCAGTTCAAATGTTGTTTCAAGATGCTTCTGTTGTTCTTACTCTTAATAAATCTCAATATGAAAGTATTCCTTTAGCTCGATCAGTAAGACAAGGATGCCCTTTAGCACCTTCTCTATTCATTTTGGCAGTTGAGGCTTTTGGTTATCTGCTAGCACATAGAGCATCTCAAGGGCTTATTAAAGGGATCTCCCTGCCTCACTCTTCTCAGCAGTTGATTAATGGTCATTTTGCTGATGACTCTTTTTTGACTTTATCAGAAGATGAGATTTTTGTTTCTCATGCTTTAGCTTGCCTTGAGCTTTTCTGTTTAGCTTCAGGATCTAATGTTCAATGGAGAAAAACATCTTGTTTCAGACAATCTTTGAAACCTCTTCCTCCCTGGTTATCTGATAAACAATGGAAGTGGATACAACCGGGTGAGATGTTTAAATTTTTGGGCATTCCATTTGCATTTCAGGGATCTCCTGCTCAGCTTTGGGGATATGTAGTGCAAAAGGTAGAGAAAAAGATAGCTTATTGGACTTCTAAAAAGCTGTCTCTTGCAGGTAAATTCCAAATTTGCTCTAAAGTTTTAGCTTCTACACATGTTTATTATTCTTCTTGTTGGGTTCCTTCCAAGAATTGTTACAAGAAACTTGAAAAGCTTCTTCGGGATTTTTTATGGTCTAATGTTGTTGGTAAAAGAGGATTTCACAGAGTTGCTTGGGATATTTGTTGTCTTCCTAAGCACTCGGGTGGTATGGGTTTGTTTGATTGTCAAAAGCAAGGTTTTGCTTTATGTGCCAAATGGATAACTCGTTCTTTGCAAGGAGATGAGGCTTGGAAAATTTTACTTAGAAATTGTATTTCTTCTGGGCTTCCCTTGGGCAGAAAAGTTTGGAAAGGCCTCAATCTTCATACGCTTATTACTGCCCCTGTTCCTGTCAAGATTTCAGGGTCCTTCGTGGCTAAAAGCATTTGGAAAGCCTGGGAAGCTCTCAAACCTTGGTTATCCTGGAAGGGCTTTGGCGGGAAAGTTGGCCCTTCTATCTCCTTTATGAATGTATGGTGGTCTCAGGCTATTTCTTATGAAGGTTTGCCACTAGCACAAGTGCAATGGGTTAGAGCCCAACGCTTTTATAAAAAAGGAATTGCATTACTTTCTGATTTTGTTTCCTTTCATACTAAGAATTGGATCCCTTGGGAAGATTTTAAACACTATTATGGTTTGAAACAAGATGATAAATCCACTTATGAAGTTGTTATTGATCACACTCCCTTTTGCGTATGGTCCAAGTTGTCTAGACATTTTCAAAAGCCATGGTGGTGTGATTGGGAATGGCCTAAACATGTTTCATTGCTTAAGTATTCTGCCCGTTTGGGTTATTCTTGGCTTTCCCCTGCAGTTCCTATGGCAGCCATGCTCAATGGAAGATGGAATTTAAATTCTTCTCAGTCTGTTTGGAAATCTCGGTTTCATATTGTATGGGCTAAATATATTGAACCAAAGCAGTCTTTTTTTGCTTGGAGTGTGCTTTTTCAAGGTTTGCCTATTGGTCAATGTCTGAAATACTTGGGAGTTGATGATGTCTCTTGTAAGTTACGTGGTCGGGAGGAAAACTATGTTCATTTATTCTAGGAATGTTCTCGGGCTAGACGAGGCTTGGTCTTGGATTCTTTCATTTTTCGAGACCTTTTATTGCTGGTTCATGCTCCTGGAGGCATATCTTATTGGGAGACCCTCTTCAGTTCTCCACAAATCTTTCAGTGGTTTGGCATATATTCAGAATTGCTATTCTCTTCCACATATGGAAAACCCGCAACAAAGTTATTTTTTCCCAGCAAGAATCCTCTTTGTATTTTTCACTGTCTGATAAATATGAGGTTTTCTATGATTGCTGGTTGCAGATTTTTGCCCAAATTAAGAAAGTCAACATGGAGTTTCAGTACCTTCGGCAACTTATGAACCACTGGCAGAACGCACCGGGATCATGGATCTGCAACTCCTCGTCACTGGTCTCAGTTCTTTCTACATGATTGCTGCTCTTATGTTTTTTGATAGCTGATTCCTGATATTATGTACAGAGATATGTTAGGTGATATGTTTGTTGCAGTTAGTGTGACTTTTCTTCCTAATTGTAATAGTTTCTCTTGGTTGATTGGGGTGTGTTAATCCCACCCACACTGTTTTGTAAAAAAAATTAGCATTCTAAAAGAGGATAGAATTTCCTATTCGCAAACTAAAGTGTTGATTATTGAGATGAATGTAGTCATAGCTGATCATTAAATCCGTCATATCAAATTGTTCCTCAAGGGTGGAATACTCCCGCCATGCTACAACTACTCTCTAGAGATAATTGTACTTAAACACTTTGAGATCAATAAAGCAAACAATTGTACTTAATATTCATGAAGGATTGTGTCTTCGACCTTTAATTTATGAATGCATGGAACTAATGGCTCCACTCTTTTTCCCTTCGTTAGTCATTTTTTTATGATATGGTTGATTACATTGTAGATTTGATCACAATGGAGTTATTCGGTACCTACTAGAATTGTTGATTGCACCAACCCTGGACCTTGCTATGGCTTCCACCGTATTTTTGTTTTCTTGTTTTCTTTTTCTCACTTTTTTCCTCTCAAAGTAGATTAGATTTACTCTTCATGCACTTTAATTAGATTTCATTTTCTGCACCGTTAGATTAGTTTCTTTTTTATGTTTTCAATGAAGTTGAAAGGGAACCAACCCAAAATCCGGAGGTTGGGGAGATTAAAATTCCCTCCATCCATTTTTTGAATTGTGGTCACAAGCGCAAATCGCACTTGACGATTTCCATGTTCCACAAAACTTAACCAAAATAAAAACTCATATTGTTGCATACTTGTCAATAATTTGTTTCAAAAAAAATAAAATAATTTGTTTCATGATTTGTTGGCATAGCAACTGTCCCATAACATTGATCTATAACTGTAGATGTGTTCCTTTCCTAATCATCTCTTCCATTTTGTGTGACAAAACTAACTATTAAGATGGAGTGTTAAATCCTTTGAAAGTACACTTCTATCCTTGCCACATAAGTTTGAAAAATTCTCTTTTCTAAACTGCATTTGCAAATACAATAGGATTTTGTAGGCAAACAGCCTAACACATCAATGTCACATCTGTATGAATGAATGTATGTATGAGCACATTAGTGCATGGATGCATGTGCCACGTGTTGGTTGTATATGTAAATAAGAGTTGTCATATGTAAGTATTGTCATCTATGTGCTTGCAATGTCTTTGTAATAAATATATTGTAATGCTATGGGTTCTTTTAATGTTTTGATGTATACCCATACTTTGGTGGTAGTTCGGCAATGAACAATTGCTTAGTGGTCCCATAATACCTATTTGTACACCATCTACCTTGGTGAAGGAAAGTTGAATAGGGAGTTGTTCATTGAGGTATGATGTCGGTCAATGTTGGTCAAACTAAGTCTGTATTGTATG
Organism: Wollemia nobilis; assembly: GCA_028583015.1. Taxonomy (NCBI): domain Eukaryota; kingdom Viridiplantae; phylum Streptophyta; class Pinopsida; order Araucariales; family Araucariaceae; genus Wollemia; species Wollemia nobilis. The sequence goes on along the minus strand of JAQPPZ010006183.1, from coordinate 2,877,521 downwards.
CTTGTCTAGACTATGATGTATTGCAGTTAGTTAGGTTATAGGATACATGTTGCATGTACAACGTATTCACATGCTTTTGTATGTTATTTTGATAATGTGGCTTTTTCAAGTATATTTGTAATGGAATTATATTGTTGTATGTTGTATTCTACTTCTATATTTTGATGTTGTTGCATGTATGAAGTTGGATTGAACTTCATGACATGGAGTTGTGACAAACATATGACTCGAGAAGGTATGCAACGACAACAATAGGATGATTATAGTGTGGTCAATAAATGACTAGTCTAAGTATGGCATTGTCCCTTGGGAGGAGGGTAGATTGGAGGATGCAACAAAAAAGTGATGTAGACTTGTTTGTTGATGCCAACAAGGGGCCAAGTGATGAAGGTGTGTTTGTCGATGGAGGTATCCATGACGAAGGCATGCATGTCGATGGAGGTGTGCATGACGAAGGTGTATGTGCCAACAAAATTCATGGCGACAAAGGTGTTCATGATAAAGGGTGTGATAAACACTTGCATGCCAATGGAGGTGATTTGAAGAAGGCATGATTGCCAAGAGAGGTTGTGTCGATGAAGTCATCCAACAATGTAGCAAAACAATTGTATTCCATGATTGAAGGAACATAGAAGAGTAAATGACAAGAAATATCAACAACAAACAAAGCGTAACATGTACGAGAAAGAAATGTTTAGAACTGAAATGGAACAGAACTGCACTATCATTTACATTACATATGAACAACAATGTACATTCATGTACAACAATATTATTTACTACACTCAGTCACATGCAATTACTTGCACAGACGCAGATATGTTTTCGGATACACACAACTAGATGGTTAATGAATTATGGATGCATTCGGAAAATGTAAGGGGTCTACTTATAGTCTTATACTATTCCTAGGAAAGGGTGGGTAGTTGCCAACTTTTGCTACTTCCTCATACCTAACACTAACTGCCCTTACATGACATTTCTAATGACAAGACATTTCAGTTACATGTACATCTGAATTACATGCACATTCTAATTACACATAAGTTAATAATATATGATAGTCATTTTGTCACACACTTAGCGTACAAACTACAAAATAACCCAAAATGACAAAATTGTATGTTCAACCAAAGTTGCTTTCATATACTTGGCTACGTACGTGCTTATTTAGACTTGAGGTGGCACCATGTCAGTACTGGCTGCTACATTTGCCCTCCCCTCTAGATTGGTTGACTTCCTCATAGACAACTATTGTTGCTTCTGAGGGCTTTGACTCTGTTGTGGTTGGTGAATGGATTCGATTTGAACAGGTGCAACTACCTACAACTTTACTTGCATATTAAGGGCATCGGTTTTGTCCTTTAGGCGCATGGCATAGGCTCTGTGTCTTGCCCACTAGAAGCCATAGTGTTGTGACTTCTGCTCAATCTCTGCAGGTCTTGTGTGCAACTCTATTTCCCTCTCCACTTCTCCAAGCTATTGATCCTTCTCCACAATCAGCTGATCACGGTGAGCGACTGCTTGCACTTTGGCTTCAAGAGCTTGCTCTCTCACTACACACTCCGACTTCAACAATTTGATTAGTTGATTCTGCTCTTCCTGTTCTTTCATTAAATGATCCACTTTTTGCTGCAGCTTTGTCAGTCCTACTTTGGACTCCTGCTTCACTTGTCGAAGTTGTTCCTCTTTCTCCTTAAAGTGGATTGACCATTGTTCCTTTTACAACATCAAGTTGTTTTCCATCTCCTGAAATGTCTCCAATCCAGCTACCAACCACTGTATTAGGTAGGCCAAGAAATTCATTCTGGTGTATATTGATTCCAACTCCGATGCTAGTTTGATTTTCTTTACAGCCTATGATTTAGAATAGTCATCAAACCTATCCTTGCCAACATATACTCAAGGTGGATGCCTATACAACATTGTAATCCCCTCTGGCATCTCTATCACTCCAATCATTGTATGCATGTTGCTGCCCGCACCAAGTTCCTAAGACTGAATTCGGTGAAATTTCGGGAATTTCTTCATGCACTCTTCATCCTGGGTCCAACTGATTAGTCAATCCAACTCCGCATCCACTCTCGATTGCCATAGTCACCATTGTTTGAGGGCACTGAATCGAAACTGGCTTCACACCCTATCGATCACCCTTCCCAGTTTCTCAAAAAAACTAACCACTTGCTCATTAATTTTGGCCCCATAGACTAGGGTTTGCTTGACACTTCAATCAAGCAATGCTGATTTGTGTCACTCTTCTCCCCAGGGTTATCGTTTTCAATGGTGCTTTCTTCTCCTCCCCACCAAGTCCTATGTTGGCCTTCCCTTTCTCCTGAATCTATGGCTTTGACTGTACTTTTGCAACTGTAGCTTCATCTCCCTTTGTCATCAATTGACTACTTTGGCCCTTTTGCCACAAGACATGTTCTAATACAGGGTGTTTCCCTTTCTCCTTCGGCACCAAAGGTGTTGTTGAACACGGAAATTGGCAAGTGTGATTTGTGCCTGTGATTGCGGTTTGAGAAATGCATGGGGAGGTTTCTACTCTCCCAACCTGCAGATCTCAAGCCGGTTCCTTTTTACCTTCTAACTAATGCTGAAAAAAAAGAAAGAAGCATGGAAGAAACAAAAAAGCAACCTGATCTAAGAATGCAAAAAACAAATTTAATCTACTTTGTTTGAGTAAGGGTGTGAGAGAAAGAAAACAAAAATTACGGCCAAAGCCATAGCGATGTTCAAGGTTTCATGCAAATGACTTCTTTAGCAAAGATTGAATAATTGCAGCGTGTAATATTCTTCAAATAATTTAGAATATCAAACAAAAAGAATGACTAACAAGGGGAAAGGAGGGCAGCGCCACTAATTCCACACATTCAGAGATACGATTGAATTGGAATGCCCCACACAACTCTTTATGATTTTGCAATTTCAGATGTTTTTACAATCTTACTCAAAAGTGTAGCTCTAGTATGCTTGGAACGCCAAAAGACCCTTACAATGAGCATTCAACTCTTATTTATACTTGAACTTGTAGCCACAAAATGGACTACATACAATGTACCCCAGTGATAATTACAAGATGATTACATCATCGTTATCCTGTTGCTTAAAATAGATGCGGAGTAGTAGCATCAGTAGGTGAAGTAGGAAGCCTAAGCAAGATTGGGGATGTTGCAACAGGAAGTGGATCAGCTGAAGAAGCAATGGAAGGAACAAAATCAACTGATTGGGCTGTTGAAGTTGGAATGTTCAGTGGAAGAACAGGCTCTTGCAACCAAAGTTCAGGAAGTAGCCCATCGTGATTGGCTGATAGCATAAAAGGATCAACTACTTGCAGACTCGGAGAAGCCAGAAGCAAAGTTGCACACTAGGCTCACAGAAATTGAGCAGAAGTCATAGCATTATGGCTTCCAATGTGTGTGATACAAAGCTTATGCTAAGCGCTTGAAGCAGGAAACCAATGCCTTGAAGATGCAAGGACAGGTGTTGGGAGCTGCACCCGTTCAGATTCAATCCACTCCCCAACCATAGCAGTTCCAAAGCCCTCAAGAGCAACAACAGTCAAAAACGAGGATCTCGACCAATCTAGGACAGATGTAGCAGCCAGTTCTGATGTGGTGCCACCTTCAACGTAAAAAAGAGCGTAAGGAGAGTACACAAATACAATTTTGATTGTATATAAAGTTTTGTCATTTTGTAGTTTGCACGCTAAGTGTTTGTCATCAGACATTATGAGGGTGTAAGTAATTCGGATGTCTTGTAATATGAGGTGTCATGTAAGGGTAGTTAGGGATAGGTACGAGGAAGTTGTGGAAGTTGGCAACTGCCTCCCCTTCCCAGTAGTATAAATAGACCCCTTACATTTTCTAAATGGATCCATCTACCTGCATCTGTAAGCATATCTGTATGTATGTGAACATAAGTATTGCATGTGTCTGTGAGCATCTGTAGTGAAGAATATTGCTGCTGTACATGATTGTGTATTGTTGTTCATAAATACAAATGACAATGTGCAGTTCTGTTCCATTTCAAGTCTGAATATCTTTTTCTTGTAAATGTTGAATGTTGTTTACTGTTGATATTTTCTGTCATTTACTCTTCTATGTTCCTTCAAACGTGGAATACCATTTCTATGCTACATGATCCATTTAGGTACTGTTGTCATTTATAAATCAATGCATTCATGAACTATTATCAGTCATGGATTTGCTTGAATGGGCACTGAATTATGTGGAACTTATATATATTGGTCATAAGGTCTTCAGGACTGAAATAGAAATAAATAGTGGTAAGGGAATATGGAGCAGTTATATTCTTGCGTCTGCTCTTACGTCTGTGGGTAGTACTTAACATGAATGTTTGCTATGTGAGGGATGTCCTTTGTAATTTATGCACTTGAATTTAGACAGGTTCCTTTATAAGGCGGCAATGTTTGATTGTGACATATTCTTCTTGCAGTATGTAAGTGCGCAAAGGAACAGAATCCTTTTGCATTTGGAACTTATTATGGCATTACTGCATCAATCGATATTTGCTTGTATGAAATAGCACACATATAACCACTAACAAGCAGTATAAATTATGACTAAGGCCTTTACTAATAATATAAATGTGTAGTTGGATAAAACATTGATGTTACTTGAACCCACCATGAAGTTAAGAGCTACGAAGGGATTAAGCTAAGGTATAACCTGTGGGTGCCGTGCCTTTGTGAAGACTCATTGTTCCGAGTTTCCAACAGACGATGAGTATGATTTTTCATTGTAATCAGTTGGGGGTTATAAGGACTACTAACTGCATATGAAGCAGAAGTCCATGGATTAGAGTTGTCAATTATGTTGAGGAATATCCTGACTTAGTTTTTGCATTGCATTTAGCACTTATAATATTGAAGAAAAATGTATGGTAGCCCTCGGCTCCATGGATTTCTCTATTCTGCACTTATGTGGTTAGGTAATGTCAGTGGCTCCAAATGGGTGGGCCCATCTTATACTGCCCAAACATTTGGCTGCTATCTTGGATGCCATATGTTAGTTCCCAATGAAGATTATCTTGCTTTGCATCAAACTGGAACTTGTACAAAATAATGATCTTACTCTAACTGCATGGTGCCATATACTTTGAATTTGAATAACTTCCTTCTCACATTATACTTGTTTTAATGATACAAAAGTGAATCTTGCATTGGTACTTTAAATTCATTTTAAATTTTTGTGAGACAAACCCTCATTAACCTTTGCAAATTATCATAACTGGTACAAGATGAAGTATGTAAAAAACTTCACCCATGAGGAAATCTCTCTGCATCTCAGAATTCCCATCCATAAGAATGTTTTGTGGTCCCGGCTGGATTATGCAGGTGGGGGAGTAAAATTATGCCATTTTCTGATGGAATAAGCAGGCAATAACATATAATAACAATGCCTCGAGATTTGAGGGCTCACTCTGATCAATGTCTCATGGGTTTAAAGACTTCACACTATTAGTGCCTTGGGAAAGGGAAATTTTATTAATAGCTTAATCAAACAATAAGATCCCTAAATTGGCAACTCATGCAATCTATTACATTGAACAGAAATGATATTATTTACTGCAATTCCTTGTGCAATTCATACCAGCCTATCTTATAAGTAATAACAAAAAAGAATTATTGTAATTTTATTTTTTTAACGGAAAAAGGACTTAAAGAATGAGTTGGCAAAGAAGCAAATTTTTTAATTATAATTAGTGACAACGAGTTGTACATCTTTCCCTTGCACTAAAACGTAGCCTCTCTCACAAGGAAGCATAACATCCACAAATGTCACAAATGAATATATAGTACTTCAAATTTATATCTACCTTAAAGAAGCTTGTGATCAATGAGTGCTCTGTGTTGGGTAAAATCAAAATATGCTTCTCTCCCTTCATATCATTCCAAAAATAAGCACTACAATAAATGAGAAAACATCCAAGTTAGTCATTGCTTTGATTAATTATTTGAACAATCGTCAAAGTGCAAACAACAAGAAATCATATTGTTATACATAGATGATTGAAAAATACAATAGAAATGTCAATAATTCATTAACTCATCCAAGATTAGAGAATTAGGAGGACATTAGGGATATGATCTCTTCCCCTCACATTATCAACAACATTTACAACTGTGCATAGACACATGCATTTGCAAAACCTATGGGACACAAATTAGTTTGTCAAGAAATGCTCCAAGTTTCATGATGACAGCAAGGAAGATCAAATTAGAGGTTGCATAGCCAGCATAATGATTGGAAGGCAAACAAGCAAACAAGCAAACTAAGAGGTAGACTGGATGACGATGTTCCCTGCAACACTACACAATTGCAGTAGATTGATACATAAAGTTGCCAGAAGACTAAGTACTAGACAAGGAAGGAGTTGTGGGAAGCCTTCAAAAATGAGTTTAAATTGTTGTGTGGTGACAAAGAGATTGTTATAGATATTTATAAAACAATGCACAGCAAGACAATTTCTCTAGTTGTACAATTTGGGATTGAAAAATCTTGTTAACAATTTGAGGAAAGAGTCGACAAATGACTAAAGAACAGGTGGTTCATGGAGGGACTTCTTCCTCGGTTGAAGAAGAAGATTGTACCAGCTAGTTTTGACGTCATGCCATCTCAAGCTCCACCTCAAATATAGATGGATGCATGCAGACATGAGTACATAAACAATTTTGATTGTATAGTTGTTTTGTCATTTTGCAAGTAATAATAATTAGCGCACAAAGTGTTTGTCATTATGTTGTTATATTGTGTCAATTGGTGAATGTGTCACCATGTTGCATTAAATGGTGAAATTTTGTCATTATGCATGTATGTAATCAGTGTCATGTAAGGGTTGTTAGTTGGTAGTTTGTGGACAAGTATGAGGAAGTTGCACAGTTACGCAACTGCTTCCCCTGCCAGATGCATTATTTATAAGACTCTTACATTTCAGCGAGAGAGATCTAGCTACATGTTGATACATGCTGAGATATATGCTGCAGTAGTGCTGAATAGTGTTGTTATATGCTGTTGATACATATTGTGAGGCTGATATATGTACAGACATTGCTGTTCATTGTGTGTTCATAATAAGTTTTGCTGTTCATAATCTGAATATATCAATGACAATGTGTAGTTTCTCATAATCTTTTGTCTTTGGTCTTTCTTGCATATCTATATTGAATTGTGAATGTTGTTCACATTTGCCATCATTTAGTTTTATGTTCCTTCAAAGTAGAATACACTCACTATGCTACAAAGATGAAGTCGGCCCTTCTAACATCATATCCAGAGGTCTTTGATTAGGCCATGAATTTGGACAGCAACTTCAAAATATCATCCACAACTCAGAGTTTATGGCCCACTCAAGGGATTCGTAATATGACACTGAACGTATTGCCTTGATCTTCTTCCTATGCTTAGGAATAAGTTTCTCCACAAATCACCTTTTCTTTAGTCTGTCTAAGAGCTCCTCCATTTGGTTGAACTGCACTTTCAACCTCCTATTGTAGGACAAAACAAACTTTGTCTCACTTTGCTCTGTTTTATAATTTTTCATGACAATCTCATCATCCCTGTGCAACAACTTAAATTCCTTCTCAAAGGCTTCCCGGACCTCCTGCCAGGTCTGGTACTTATCTTTTGGCAGTTTTGCATACCAGTATCTTATATGCCTCATTCATCTATTTATTGGCTTTCCAAATCATGATGTAGAATTTCCTATGCCTCATAATACCAGGAACTATGATGAAACTTGGGATACTTTCATCACCCCAACACTAGTCATCATCCTGGTATGTCATGTCAAACTCTCATTCCATGCACCACACTATATTTGCTCCCAAGCCAAACTTTCACTTACCACACTGTCGGACAAAAATTTCCTATCAATTATGTCTAAAAGACTAAAAGTATCAACTTTCTAGTCACATCAAGGTTTCTTTGTCTTCACACTTGTAGACAGGGGTGAGTGCTTTCCCGGAACGAGGGAATGACAAGAATTAGGAAGGGGTGATGAACTTGGTCATACAACTTGACATGCTACTCAGTTATGGATGAGTATGTTTCAGTTAGACGTCTAGGACAGTAGACGTCTGGGGCATGCAAGTGGACGTCTAGACAATAGACGTCTAGAACAGACTAGGCTAGATGTCTAGGCAATGGATGTCTAGATTGGATAGGTTTAGACGTCTAGAGGGTAGACGTCTAGGGCGAACACAATAAACGTCTAGGCAAACGTCTAAGTCAGACGGGTGATGCGTCTAGGGGGTAGACGTCTAGGACAAACGGGATGGACGCCTTTACGGCAAACGTCTAAGGTTTCGGGCTAGACGTCTAGACAACAGACGTCTAGGGGGCTATTAGCAATGTCAAACGACTAGGCTTGGACGTGACGGGTTGGGTAAGATGGACAAGTCTAGACATCTGCAACGTGATCTCTCATCATCAATCTCCAGTGCTCCTTGTTGATTCTTGTAACACAAAACAACATACACACAACAATGCTTCTTATCGTACCAAATGATGATCAATACCTGCAACACAACACTATAACCCAGATGCAATCACACATAACACGCATTCCAGAACAACGTTTGCTGCACAACAAATCTGCATTATAGACAAGTATGGATAGATACAAAATGAAATAGGGGGGTATTTATAGGTAAGCCCAGGTAGTTACTGCAACTAACCTGTCTCAACCGTCCCAACCGCCTATTGCTTAACAATTTGTAACAACTGTTTCAGGCTGATTTAGACGTCTAACACAACAGTCTAGACGTCTAACTAACTGGACTGGACGTCTAACACAATGATGACTACGTTTGTCCTTTTTTGTAGTTTTAACCAATCAAGCCGTATTCATTGGATCGGCTGATTTTACATTGCAAATCATGACATTTAAATGACTCATACATTATCAAAATTGATGTACATATTCAAAATTGTGAATCTTCATAGGACATTCATGTCAGACAACAAAGTAATTTATTTCTGCTTCGAACCGCTGTCTACATCTATCCTCCCCTTCGAAGAAGTCGATATCCTCAACGACTTTCTCCGCTCGCTTTTGTAGACAAACATATTGAGATATCCTTAATTGCAGAACCAGTTTTGATATTATGTGTTTTATTGTAAATGCACGCAAAGTGTTTGACGAAACACCCGTGCATATATTTTAATGTTGTAAAGTGCAATTTAATATTGTACGTAAATAATAAAGTCATGTAAAGTCATATTAAATCATGGCTAAATAAGCTATTTCGTCCTGTAGTGCAAATGAAATGTAAATGCAAAGCAAATGCACATAAATTGTAATTTGAGGGTAGTTGCAAGGTAGTTGGAGAGCATAACTACTTGGTAGGTGTATAAATAAACCCCCCCTCATTCATTAGAGTTGCTAAAGATTGGTACTTGAGCAGATTGAAGTCTATGGGCAGAATGCAGTCTAGCATGATGTGCAACCATGGGGGATGTTCAGCCTAGGGTTGAATGGTTGATACGTGGAAGAAGTATTGCAGGGAAGTCAGGCAGATTGATGGCAAAGTGCAGTCCAGTCCTGTGTACAGCCATGGTTATGCTGACTGTAGATTGTATTGATGAAACTGTAATGCTGTATCACACATACCATTATTAATACAAACTGCTGTAATTACTGTTAACTGCCATTGTTGTTATTACTGCTGTTATTAATGCTGTTGCAGAATTTCTGTGCATTATTATTGCTATACTGCAATGTTGGCAGATCTGTAATTTATTAAGTGGAAAGGGAACTGTTGGAACTATGTAAAATCCCTTTCTACAGCTTTGAGGGGTCTTAGCATCATTGGGAACTGCAGCCTGGAGTGTCTCCTCCAATTCTTGTACCCGTGTTTGAAGAGCTTCACGTTCATCCCGTTGTAGCTTGGCATAGTTGTAATACTTGCCCCATTCAACTCCCAAGGTATTGGCATGATCTTCTTTTTCCTGGAGCTTTGATAACAGTTCAGCCTCCAGCTGTAAGAAAAGCTCCTTCATCCATTGTTCCGATACTATGGAAGAAGAGGAAGCCTTCTGTGCCAAATCTCGTTGAAAAGTTGCCTCGCGTTGTTGTGCTTGCAGCAATTCCTCCCGCAAGGTTGCCTGCTCCTTCTACCAAGTCTCTTCATGCTATTTCCAAGCTAGCTCACTTTGATTCTTTTGAGCTGCTAATTTTTCAATCTGTTTAACCAGCAGTTCCTTAGCCTGCTTTTGCTTTAATGCTTCAGCCTCGAGTGTGAGAATTGTTTGGGCCCGTTCTTCCAGTTGAGTGCTAAGGTTTTGTAAGTCCTGTTGAAGTGTCTGAATCTGCTGTGTGACAGCATTCATGCGAGCAATCCCTTCTTCCAAAAGTTGCTCCTTCCATTGCAATGCTTCCTGTACCATTTGCAACTCACTGTCTACCATCTGCTTGGCTGAGTGCAAGTATTTGATTCCTTCTGCTAGCCAACACAACAAGTGGGCTAAGAAATTATACTGTTGATACATGGGCAGTAATTTGGGTGCTAACTCCACCTGTGTTCCGCATTCTATGGAGTGTTGGGAAGGAGGATTAGTGGCGTGGCCACAAACATACACCTGTGCTGACTCCAAGTAGAGGGTGGGCGTTTTCTCCGGTAGTTGTTCCATTCCCTCCATTGTTGACAAGTGTGCAGTGGGCAGCGTCCAAGGCTGGGCTTGATAAATGCTAGAAATCTCTGCTCGCCAAGGACCCTGTGTGGCCCATTTCACCAATTTTTTCAGCTCCACTTCTGCCATGGACTGCCACTTCTTCCATTGACCAACACAAGCTATGTCGAACTACAAGCGTAGATTTTTCATTATCGTCGTTAACTTGGAGAAACATTGTACTGCTTTTTGATTCATATTGTCCAATGGATCCATGAGGTTGGGTAGTTGTACCAAAAAACATTTAGACCATGCATCCTCATGTTCCCCCTCCTCTTCTTCTTGCAACGTCGCCTTCCCTTTTCCTGAAAGGTCGATGGGCTTTTTGGCTACTTTCCATTCTGTCACTACAGACTGTGTTGGAGGTACTTGAGCCTGGCTGCTGTCACCTTCTATCCCAATAGCTTGTTGAGGTTCATCTGTCAGTGTGAGCTGCTCTCCCTTCTCTACAGTAGTCTCCTGTCCCAAATAGACCTCGACATCTACTGAAATGGGATGCTGTGCTGTTCCAGGTGTTGGATTTCCAACACTAGGAGTTGGTCGGTCCTCCTCTACCCTTTTAGACTACGGGTTTAGCTGGAATATCAATGGGTACTACTATTCTAGCAGCTTTCGCTGTGAGAAATTCCGTAAAGGAAACAACCCACAGGGAAGCTGCAAAGGAAGTGGCAGTAAATACGGGCTCGAGAGGTGCTTCTGGTGATATCGCACGAGCCCAAACATGAGCTTTTGCCAAATTTTCCATAGGTCCAATTTGCCTAGCAATACTAATTCCAACTGGAACATTCTGTAGAACTAAGGGGATTTCGAAATCAACTTCTTCCCGATGTACATTTATCTGCTACTCAAGACTTCGAGCTATCTCTCAACTGCGAGCAATCTTCTTTGTTGTTATATTGTGCACCGAATCTGGGGAAACTGAGGGAGGTGGTAAATCAAATCATCATCTCTTCTTCGTCGGTTTGGGCACTTCTGACGGTGATGCAACAACTTGCTTTTTGAGCCTTTTTACCTCAGCCGAAGGTGGTGCAGTATCCTCCCATTCTAAATCAATCCCAACCTTGTCGGGCGTGATGGCTAATGGGAGATGTGTTTGACCTGTGGCTTCTTTACCGGTGTTTATTTATTCACCTGTGGTTTGGCATTCTTACACTGCAAGATGGTCGGGGCCAAGTCCAAAAACTCCTGAGGTGTCAAAGTTTGGGATCTGCACTCCTGCCCTGGAAGCTGCATCCAAAAGTAATCAAATGGCATGAAATGCCATTGAATTTTTTTTCGTGGTTTGCATCAAAAACGTCTAAATGTGAAGTGCCAAATGAGTTGCCTAGTCATATGCCACTCTCTGGTCAATCCCTTACAGGTATGGAATTAACCATATGGGAAGATCTGAACTTCGTTGTTCACCTGACAATATGGCCATTAGAACATTCATAATACACTCCAATCCCTTATTCCGCAGTTCTGGCTGCTTAATTCCCCTACCGCTATGGGTTGCTAACATGGCATCCACTTCCTCCTCTGTCAGAGTAGGATACCAAATATCAACTGCGAAGTTTTCTTGGGATCAACCCTTTCATTGATCACTAGTTTGCCCTTCTTTGGAAGTCCAAAGGTACGCCTGAATGCATCAGGAGAAAATTCAACCACCAAGTTTCGATCACCAACATGTACCATGCTGGTATTCCGAGGTGCGTTATAGGTTTGCAACATCTGCACCAAGTATTCCTTAAAAAATTCCTTGTCGAAACTTGGGACTTGCAAGATAAAATTTACTCGTGCGCCTTGGATGTTTATCTTCACCGGGTTGTTTGTTGGTGTCTCTTCCCACCATTGTCGTCAAAAATCACCTGTAGGGCAAGTCCAAGTGATTTCATTAATCGAGACCTGATCCTTGCTGCTTTGTTGGACTTCCCTGGTCTTCTGAGCGGAGCCTTCTGCTTGTACCACCTCACGTTTACCTCGAGTCTGCCCCTTGTTTGGGCTTGGCATCTGTGATGATGATGGAGCCTTTTAGCCACAATCGACTCGGGAACCGCATCAGATCGGGTTGGAGCTTGTCCAAATTTCTAGCGATTCATGGTTTCCCTTCTTGGACGTATTCTATACTTAGACGTCAACTGCTCCAAACGTCTCAATCTGCCAGACGTCTTCCTCCTCCAGACGTCTATCCTGTCAGACGTCTATTCGACCAGATGTCAATCCTGCCTGATGTCTATCTCCTCCAGCTAGACGTCTACATCTTCCGACTAGACATCTTCTTCCTCGGACGTCTCAATGTCCTACTAGACATCTTCCTCTCTGACGTCTATTCTCCAAGTCTAGACGTCTTTCTTAGATGTCTACTTCTCTGGCTGGACGTCTTCTGGTTTTGTGGATTTGATGGGTAGATATCCATACGGGTGCCCTAGGCGGTTTTTCCTGTACGTTGTGCTCCTCCACCGTCGCAGATATGGACGCCTCGCAGCCAAACAATGGCCAAAAATCTCTTCCATACGACGCTACATCTGCATGTGAATGTGAAGATAGAGTTAATGCACTGGCACAGAGAGGAAAAAATCCTCCACGAAGCATGCGACTTCCAGGCTGAATGGTGTCTTGCTTCGTCTTGAATAAATTCATGGTGCGCGAGCAATCACTTCTGCTCCAAAACCCTGCGCTCTTCTTTTGTTTCACCTGCACAATGCTGAAAGCAAATGAGCAAGAATGCCCAAGCGCTTCCAATTTATAGGAAACCTACCGCCTATGCAACTGCCTACGTAACTGCCACCTAACACCCAGTCGTCTACATGCATGCCACATCGTCAATTTTACATGGAAAAGACGTCTAGCATATTTATTTTTAATTTTTCTTTTTGCTATTTTTGTCTTTTCCCTGTTTTTATCTTTTTCTCTGTCTTTTTCTTTTATTTTTTTTTATTATTTTTTTTCAAAACTGCGCCTTTCGGTTTAATGTCATTGGGTGAAGCGCACGGCAATGCCAATGCGTACTTCAAAAGTGTCTGACGCACAATCTTCGTGATGACGGCTATTGGTTCCATAACTGTTGAAGCCATCACCATTTTCCTGTCCCTCCATCTGCTGACGACTGTAACGATTATTCTGGCTACGAGGAGTTTCCGTTTGAGGCTGTTCGTCATGCCTTCTTGCTCTCCATGGAATAATGCGCCAGTCTGGCTGCTCCTCACCTGTTGGCTGCTAACATGTTCCCTACCTAGACGTTTGATCATTCTCTGCTTGACATCTACTTCTACTAATGTCATCCTGACTTATCTCAGCTGCCAGATGGGTTCATCATCCAGACATGTAGCTGCATCATTCAGACAGGTGCTTCCAGGGTCCAGACGGGTTGACTCCTCGCCCAAACGGCTACGTACGTCTTCAATACAGACTCGTTCAGTTCTTCCGTCGCCTTGTCGGATTATCATGCAATCGTCTAGGTAGTGGATCATAGTTCCTTCTTGCTCTTGGTCGTCCTACAATTGGGATAATGATTTTCTCTTTGCCCAATGGTGCAATAGAACCTTCCTGTTCCCTAGCCTTTGCCTCAAAGTCTATCGATCTGACGACAGACGATTGCCCATCCTTGGTCTATCTGGTCCTGCTAGGGATTCCAGCTTCGAGATCCATGTCTTCCTCAAGTCGATGCAACTCGTCCTCTTCCCCTTGCCAGTCGAATCTCCCTGATGTGGGGTTGCCGTATTTCCAGCTGCTCGAGATTCGATCGGTCCCTCGGTCGTTTTTGACGACATCTTCGTTTCCTACGAGCTCGTTGAGGTAAACCCAAGGGTCTATTCTCAGGAACACGTAGTGATGGGTTGATGTGGACTATGTCCACAGATGGTCCTTGTGGCCCAATCCGTTGACTAGATGACTTACGGGTAGCAGGCGGAGAATTTCTTCCTCTCGAGCTCCCGAGATGGAGGCCAACCACACTCCTCCCTTGGTCAGGTAAGCTTGGGTTACCCAGAAGTCCTAACGAACTCCCGGGATTGCCCAAGTCACCTCTATTTCGGCCTTGGTCTAGCAGTTCTGCTTGTGAGCTTGGTTCTACGTGTGCCTGATTGCTAGGTATCAATTGGTGCAAGATTCTCAATCTCCTATTGGCCCTTATCAATCGTCGTTGCCACCTCGCTTCTTCAAAGCGTCTTTGAGGTGCGCATTGAGCTAATGCTTCTTGTTACTTATCTGAAAAAGCCGAATCTATGCTTGAGTCATTTCCTTCACCTACGGTATTCATTGGCCATTCCGATGTTTCTTGAACTCTTTGTTGCAATCGTCTTACTTCTCTTCCATGTCATCGTAAGTCCATTGCTGCAAATTGATACCTCGCCACTTCCTGTCGCTCAGTTGGGCGTTGCATGGATTCTTCATATGGCGCTCTCCACCTACGTGGTACTAGTCCTCCTGGTACCACGTCTTCATTATCTGACAGGACATTTATCCTGCCGCTTTCCTCATCTTATGGGCTCAGAGATTTGTCGTCTTCAATCACCTGCACAGTTTCAAGGAATCTGATACCTGCTTGTCAACTCCGGAGTTCATCCCCTTCTCTCCTACGATCTGGGTTGGGACTGGCTAGGAATCTACGTTTGAATCTTCCATCTATTTTCCATATCCTGGCTGTTCGGGTACCTCTCTGACATCCCATCACAGAATCTCGGCTTATCTGATATTCGCTATTGGTAGCCAAGTTCTGACGCGGTTCTCTCGTCTCATCCTGTTTTGGTGATCTTTGAAATCTTCGAGGACGTCTGATTAGCGGTGAAGCTACTCTTGAGGAGTCGTCAGTATTTAGGAGGATTCTCAACGTGGCTGTGGATGAACTATCTGAGTTCTCTAATGAAACTGCATTATTCCTCGAGGGTCTTGCATTATCTTCTGTATTTTCCTTTACTCCGTCGAAGTGCATCTCTAGTCCACGTCCTTGCAGCCTTCGATTCTCTTGCCTCCGAGAGTGTCTTAGGTGGATTGTGAGTGGTGCTGAGGGTGAATTATTTGAACCCACGGAAAATAAGCTACTTTCTGACGAATTACTGTCCGAGCTTCCCCTAAAATCACCTTGATCTCTTTCAGCCCATTCTGCTCTACGTGCTTCCTATCGTTGGTGCATTCGCTACATGGTTCCATCCAACTCCTAAATGACTTGTTCCCTTAATCGTTGCATTTCCCGAGCCATCCGTTGCAAAACTTTTGCTCCTTGACCTTCATATTCCTCTACTTCTGGTATTCGCCCTTGTGAAGCGAGATACAAAATGTTTCGAAGTCGCTCCTCTACTTTGCTTTCTAGAATCCATACATTAGGTTCTAACTCCCTTCGTTCAGTTACCGGTTCTTCTGTTCCAAATAGCCATTCCAGGTTGGTAGGTTCATCCTCTCGAACATCATTACTTGGCCCACCGTTCACAAGATCGTATACCTGGCTGTGCTTCTTCAGTTGCGTTACCAGAAGTATCCTTCTCGATTTCTAAGTTGATTACGTTTATTTGCGCCTGTGCCTTGTACACCTTTAACTTAGAACCGTTCACCACCTCGGGGTAGATTATTCCATCCAACTTCTTCAATCGAACAACCCCGTTATCCAATACCTCTTCCACCTAGAAGGGTCCAAGCCATAGGGTCTTCAACTTCCCTGGCTTGATCTCTCTTTTCCTGCTGTATTTGAGCACTAAGTCACCAGTCTTCAAATTCATTTTCCAGAGACGTTTGTCATGCCAATACTTCCGTTGTTGCTGAGCAATCTCCGTTGCCCACTGTGCCATCACCCTTTTCTCGCCTAATTGTACCAGTGCTGTGAGTCTTTGCTCCATGTTATCTTCCTCATTCAAGCGGGTTTCGACGACTACCCTCAAGATTGGTACCAGAAATTCCACCGGTACTACCACCTCCTATCCATACATAAATTGAAAGGGTGTGTGGTTTGTAGTTGGTTTGAAGGTAGTTCTGTACGCCCACAGAACCGCTGGTAAGCGTTCCTCCCAGTCCGCTCCTTCAATTGCACATGTTTTATACATGATAGAAATCAGGACCTTATTTGTTGCCTCCACTTGCCCATTTGCTTTGGGGTAGTACGGACTTGACTGAGAGCGAAAGATCCTGAATTCCTTCATCAAATTCTGGATAATCTCATTAACGAAATGGCTTCCCTATCACTTGTCAACTGAAGAGGTATGCTGAACCGTGTGATAACCTGTTCATACAAAAAACGAGTCGTGCTTCTTGCAGAATTATCTGGTGAGTGTAGACAACAGTTCCGAGCAGAAATAAACTAGAGGTTGTCTAACATAAATGTCCTACGAGGATTCACATTTTTGATTATGTATAGCAATTTTGGTAATGTATGAATCATTGAAATGACAAGTTGCAATGTAAAATCAGCCAATCAAATGAATATGGCTTGATTAATAAGTATGCACAAAAGGACAAACTCAACCGCCTTTCTGTTAATACGTTTGGATTAGCTAGACTTCTAGATTAGACGTCCAGCCTAACTAATCAGACGTCTGGCTGCTGTGTTAGACGTTTGGTTGTGTTAGACGTTTGAAACTGTCAATTAGACAGTAAACGCAAGTGTTAAGACTAATAGGCGTTTGGGACGGTTGAAACGGGTTGGTTGCACTAACTACCTGATCTCTGTAGACAGGCATATTGAGATATCCTTAATTGCAGAACCAGTTTTGATATTATGTGTTTTATTGTAAATGCACGCAAAGTGTTTGACGAAACGCCCGTGCATATATTTTAATGTTGTAAGTGCAATTTAATATTGTACGTAAAGAATAAAGTCATGTAAAGTCATATTAAATCATGTAAGTCGGCTAAATAAGCTATTTCGTCCTGTAGTGCAAATGAAATGTAAATGCAAAGCAAATGCACATAAAATGTAATTTGAGGGTAGTTGCAAGGTAGTTGGAGAAAGTAACTACTTGGTGGGTGTATAAATAAACCCCCCCTCATTCATTAGAGTTGCTGAAGATTGGTACGTGAGCAGATTGAAGTCTATGGGCAGAATGCAGTCTAGCATGATGTGCAACCATGAGGGATGTTCAGCCTAGGGTTGAATGGTTGATACGTGGAAGAAGTATTGCAGGGAAGTCAGGCAGATTGATGGCAAAGTGCAGTCCAGTCCTGTGTACAGCCATGGATATGATGGCTGTAGATTGTATTGATGAAACTGTAATGTTGTATCACACCTACCATTATTAATACAAACTGCTGTAATTACTGTTAACTGTTATTGCTGTATTTTCTGCCATTACTGCTGTTATTTAATGCTGTTGCAGAATTTCTGCGTATTATTATTGCTATACTACAATGCTTGCAGATCTGTAGATTACTTACGTGGAAAGGGAACTGTTGGGATATGTAAAAACCCTTTCTACATTCTGGCGCCGTTGCTTTACGAAATTGGGTCTAAATTGGTGACATAGGGTTTGAAGAAGTGAAACCCTTGGGAAGACGGGCAAACGAAGATCAACCCAGTGCAAAGACGGAGGAGAAGACGTACCAGAATTTTTTTTGTGGTTGCAGATTAAAAGACGTGCACGCCAAGCGGAGGAAAAATCTGAGTGAGATTTTGCAGGTGGGAAGTTGCAGAAGTTTGCAGACCTGACGTCTGCAGGCCAGACGTCTCTAGACCAGACGTCTGCAGGCCTGACGTCTGCAGGCCAAACGTCTCCAGACCAGACGTCTGCAGGCCTGACGTCTTGAGACCTGACGTCTGCAGGCTTGACGTCTGCAGGCTTGACGTCTGCAGGCCTGACGTCTGCCGGCTAAGACATCTGCAGTGGAACGACACATTGCTGATAGGAACGAAAGAACGGGTACAAGGATCACCAAAAGTCAAGGAAAATGTTGATTGATGCAGAGATATGTTGAGTGGATGGTAACACCTGAACAAGCGGCAGGAAGGTTGCAGAGGAGTGCAAAGGACGGGAGTCAGGCACCAGAGCAACAGCACGCGAAGGCTCAGGAAGGAAGACCAAGGCCACAATCGATATCCCAGCGAAGGAAGTCGCAAAGTAAGGAAGTTGAAAGAAGACTGTTTGGTGAGAGTCAAGACGAAGAATACCCGACGAGGAGCAGCATAGCAGAAACCCCACCAATGGATAACATAGACACCCAAGCATTGGAGAATTTGCCACTTTTCACAGGAGAAGGGAAGGAAGACCCGATTAGGCATTGGAGAATTTGCCGTATGGAGTGGAAAGCGATTGGGCAGAACAATGAAGAAGATTGGAGGAGGTGGTTTCCTGCAACGTTTCGAGAATCTGCAATTGATTGGTACATGTACTTACCGCAAGTCAAGTTCCAGACATGGGGAGAGTTGCGTGATGCATTTGTGGAAGAATTCCGATCATACGATACTGACGAAAATTATAACATTCAAGGAGAGAAGGAGCCTATTCGTTCTTACAATCGAAGGTTGAGTAGGTTGTTTGACTATGTGGAGAAAGGCCACTTAGAGGAATCAAAGGTTACGTGGTTCATAGATGGACTTCTCCCTGTGTATGAAAGGAAGATGAAGATATTTCCTCCAAGATCATACCAAGAGGCTTTGGATTATGCCTTGACTTGGGAAAGAGATGCAAAAACCTCACCGATGAAGGAGACTCGGACAACTAGAGAATGCAGTCAGATGGCGACGAAGGAGACGTCTGAGGTGCAGACGTCTGAGCAAGAGTCGTCTGATGTGGAGATGTCTAAGGTACAGACATCTGAGCAAGAGCCGTCTGAGAAGAAGACATCTGAGGTGCAGACGTCTGAACAGGATTCGTCTGAAGTGGAGACGGCCGAGGTGAAGTCTGCAGTGCATCTGTCGGAGGAGCCGTCTGAAGAGAACCCGTCTAAAGTGGAGTTGTCTGAAATCTACCCGTCTGAAGGAGTTAAACGTCAGGCAGTCAGACTAGACGTCTGCGATCGATCGGACGTCGCGACCGATCGGCCAAACGTCGGCCATCCAGCCCGGACGTCGGCAACTAGTCGGCCAGACGTCCGGCCATCCAGCCAGACGTCGGCGACCGATCGGCCCAGACGTCTGGCCATCCAGCCCAGACGTCTGGCGATCAGTCAGCTCAGACGTCTAGCCGTCTGGCCCAGACGTCTGGCAATCCGTCAGTCCAGACGTCTAGCCGTCGGACCCAGACGTCTGGCCGTCTGTTTGGTCGTCCGTTTGGCCACTCGTCCCAGACGTCTAGCAATCTGTCCAGACGTCTAGCCCATCTATTTGCGACGTCTACCCTTACCCGTTTGAGACGTCTACCTGTGTACAATCTGTCTGAGACGTCTACCCATCTGAGTTGTCTAACCCGTTGTCCTAGACGTCTAGACATTGTACCCGTCAGACTCCTCTATCCGTCTGGTCTAATCCGTCGAGACTAATAGTTGGGATTGTCGTCGAAATGTTGACGTCGGAGGTGCGATCAGAGGAGTTGTCGTCATAAGCACAATCCGACAAGGGAGAGGTCCGTCCAGAGGATGATAAGCGATCAGTTGGATCAAGAAAGCAATGAAGTAGAGCTAAAAGAAAGCAGTTTGAATGAGTTGAAGGAAAGCTTCCAAATGGTTGATGAGAAGAAAAATTTAGTTTGGACATTGAGGCTTTCAAGGGTTTTGTTGTTGAGGGAGCACGCGAAGGGCGCTGCCCCTCGACCCCGCAAGGGACGCTGTCCCTTGACCCTGCAAGGGGACTCCCGCCCCCTTGACCCCCGACACAGATGGCGGAGGGCATTACCGATTATGTTCATGATGTTGATGGCATTGCTCATGCTGATGATATGGCTTATTGCAAAAAGTGAAGTGCCTATTCAGAGAATGTTGATCATGATGATGCTATACATACTTGTAGCAACAGAAGTGCACAATCAGAGAATCAGATGTTGTGAGCAGCCCCAAGTAAAGTTTATTGCCAAAGATGTATGGAACGGGAACAAGAGGAAGGAGCGTGACAAGAGATCCTATTCCATTGCTCGGTACTTCTATTCCCGAGTGTTTAGCTCGTGTCGTTGAGGACAACGACCGGTTTAGAGGAGGGGATAGATGTAGACAGGCATATTGAGATATCCTTAATTGCAGAACCAGTTTTGATATTATGTGTTTTATTGTAAATGCACGCAAAGTGTTTGACGAAACGCCCGTGCATATATTTTAATGTTGTAAGTGCAATTTAATATTGTACGTAAAGAATAAAGTCATGTAAAGTCATATTAAATCATGTAAGTCGGCTAAATAAGCTATTTCGTCCTGTAGTGCAAATGAAATGTAAATGCAAAGCAAATGCACATAAAATGTAATTTGAGGGTAGTTGCAAGGTAGTTGGAGAAAGTAACTACTTGGTGGGTGTATAAATAAACCCCCCTCATTCATTAGAGTTGCTGAAGATTGGTACGTGAGCAGATTGAAGTCTATGGGCAGAATGCAGTCTAGCATGATGTGCAACCATGAGGGATGTTCAGCCTAGGGTTGAATGGTTGATACGTGGAAGAAGTATTGCAGGGCAGTCAGGCAGATTGATGGCAAAGTGCAGTCCAGTCCTGTGTACAGCCATGGATATGCTGGCTGTAGATTGTATTGATGAAACTGTAATGTTGTATCACACCTACCATTATTAATACAAACTGCTGTAATTACTGTTAACTGTTATTGCTGTATTTTCTGCCATTACTGCTGTTATTTAATGCTGTTGCAGAATTTCTGCGTATTATTATTGCTATACTACAATGCTTGCAGATCTGTAGATTACTTACGTGGAAAGGGAACTATTGGGATATGTAAAAACCCTTTCTACAATCTCACCTATAAATACCCCCCCTATTTCATTTTGTAATATATCCATACTTATCTATAATGCATAGACGTTGTGCAGCAATTGTTAGTCTGGAATGTGTGTTGTACGAGATTTCATCTGTGTTGTAGTGTTGTGTTGCAGGTATTGATCATGTCTTGGTATGAGAGCACGTATTGTTGTATGTTGTTTTCTTGTTGCAGGGCATGCTGGGGAACCTTGAGGACCGGAGAAGGAATGCTTGGTGGAAGATGTCTAGACCCTGGAAGATCAACTTTTGCACGTATCAGTCTAGTCTGGTTTCGTCGGCAACTGTTCAGACGTCTATCCCTGACGTCTAGCCGACCGTCCAGCCCAAACGTCTAGCCGTCTAGCCCAGACGTCTAGCCGTCTAGTCCAGACGTGCATCCTTCCAGTCCTGACGTCTAGCCGTCTAGCCAGCCGCCCTGTCCAGACGTCTGAACATCTATTCCTGACGTCCAACCCAGACATCCAGCCGTCCGTCTCAGACGTCTAGTATTTCAAGCATCTGTCAAGACTTGTCGACTCATACTTGCAAGACATGATGACTGTTGTACCTTGGCCTATCATCCCCTCCTAGTTTATCGTCATTCCCTCGTCTCGGGAAGTACTTACCCTTATCTATAGTAAGGCCCTTGCTTCGACCCATTTCGTTAGGTACTCTATTGCGACTACGATGTACCTGCACTTCCTTTTGTGACTTGTTCTTAGTGGACCCACAAAATCCAACCCCCATCTCTTAAAGAGTTCTTGAGGTTGCGATGGATGCAGTGGCATGAAATCTTGTTTCAATGGCTTCCCTGTTCTTTGACAGGTTTCAGTGGGTGAAGCATTCATTTCTCTCATGATGTCCTCACGTAGCAGTGAGGTTTTAGGAACTACAAGGTGAGCTTGGTATCTCAATAGTTGTCCATCCCATGAGTACCCTGTGTGAGAATTGGGATCCCTTTGAAGTTGTTCCTTCATGGTTTGCAATGGTGGGTCCTTGGCTACTTCTTCTTGTAGTTGGGAGACCCACTAAGGAAGTGGGGATGAAAGGGCACACAATGTCACTTGATCCTCAAATTGACATGAGAGGGCATCTGCCACAATATTTTCCTTCCCCTTCTTATAAACAATGTCATAATCATACCCCAACAATTTTGAGACCCATTTCTATTGTGCTAGAGTAGATACTCTTTGTTCCAAAAAGTATTTCAAACTTTGATGGTCTATTTTGATGGAGAAATGCCTCCCAATGAGATATAGTTGCCAATGATTGACAACATGGAGGATGGCCATCATTTCCTTTTCATAAGTAGACTTCCCCAAATTTTTCCTCTGACAATGCCTTACTAGTGAAAGCTAGGGGTTGCCCTTCTTGCATTAACATGACACCAATGCCATGGCCTGAGGCATCACTTTCAATTATAAAGGGTTTGGAAAAATTGGGAGTGGCTAACATCGATGTTGAAGTCATGGCTTCCTTGAGATCTACAAAAGCTTTTTCTGCGGGAGCTGACCACATAAAGGAGTTATTTTTTAACATGGCAGTAAGTGGAGTTGCTATCTTTCCATAACCCTGTACAAATCGTTGGTAGTAGCCAATGAGACCCAAAAATCCTCGAAGTGCCTTGAGAGTTTGTGGCTTAGGCCAATTTTGTATAGCTTCAATTTTCTTTGGGTCAACCTTAACTCCCTCCTGTGAAACAATATGCCCCAAATATTCTACCTCCTACATTCCAAAGGAACATTTAGATCATTTGACAAATAATTGATGGTCCTGTAATAGTTGCAAAGTTTGATCCAAATGTTGTAGGTGCTTGGCCCAAGTGTGACTGTAGATGAGAATATCATCGAAGAAGACCAAAATAAATTTGCGAAGAAATGGGAGGAAGACATTATTCATGAGGCTCTAAAATGTTGAAGGTGCATTAGTTAGGCCAAATGGCATGACCAAAAATTCGTAATGGCCCTCATGAGTTCAAAATGTTGTTTTTGGAATGTCTTCCTCCTTGAGCCTTATCTGATGATAGCCAGAGTGGAGATCCAACTTGGAGAAAAACTTTGTGCCATGTAACTCATCCAACAACTCATTGATCACAGGGATAGGAAATTTGTCCTTAATGGTGAGCTTATTGAGCTCACGAAAGTCTATACATAGCCACCACGACCCATCTTTCTTTCTAACCAATAGTACCGATGAAGAATAAGGATTGTTACTAGGTCAAATTACCCCTATTTTTAGTAACTCTTGAACCAACTTCTCAATTTTTTACTTTAGCGCATAGGGGTATCTGTAGGGTCTGATGTTAGGTGGCAAGCTACCTGGTACCAATTGTATTGCATGATCATGGGAACGACGTGGAGGTAATCCTGTCGGTTCTACAAAAACTTGCATTATGTTTAGTCAAAATGAGTTGCAAATCCCCTTGGGGTTCGTCTACTTCAAAAGTCTAGGGTTGAATTGCAAACAATTGGGCTACTACCCCATGTGAGGATTTTTTTAATAATTTTTCCATCTGACTTGAATTGATAACCTGAAGAGATCCTGCCTGTGAACCATGGAGAGTGTATGACCTCCCATTCTGAGAGAATTGCATCCATAGTTCGACAAAGTTCCAGGCTACTGTCTCCAAAGTATGAAGCCACTATGCCCCTAACACAACATCACATCCTCCAAGTGGAAGTGCAAACATATCAGTTTTGAGTTCATAGTCCCCTATCTTCAACTTAACATTTCGACATTTACCCTTACAAGGTAATATTCCTCCATTTACCACCATGACTTCAAAAGAGTTGCAAGCATGTATGTAATAGTTCGCTTGCTTAGCTACTCGAGGATCAATGAAATTATGTGTACTACCTGAATCAATAAGAATTATAATTCTTTGCCCTTTGAAGAATCCTACTACCTTCATAGTCTGAGGGGTTGAGATTCTTGCAAGTGCATGGATGAAAATCTCTGGTTGTGGTTCTTCCTATGCTTCACCCTCATCTTGAGGCTCTTCCTCCTGTGGTTCTACTTCTTCATCAGGTATTTCATTCACTGCTGAGTCATCCACATCCAACAAAAATAATTTCTGTTGTACACATTTATGCCCCGACAAATATTTCTCATCACAATTATAACATAAGCCTTGGGCTCTCTGGGCATCCATTTCCTCCCTAGTCAAATGCTTAACTGGTGGAGATTTATTGTTGGTATTTGATGTGAACTTGGATGGAAATGAAGGTTTGGCCTGTGGAAATTTAGATGACTGCCTTTGGGCAGAAAATTTTTCCTTCGCTAGTCTAGCCAATCCTATGGCTTGCATCATAGACTATGGTTTGAACATTTTTACTTCTGCCTTGATATCATCTTTCAACCCACTGATAAAACAACTCTGAAAAAATCCTTCATTCAAACCCCTTGTCCTATTAGCCAACTTCTCAAACTGAGTTTGATACTCTCAAACAATAGAGGTCTGTTTTAATTTTGTTAAGGCTCCTATAAAATCCTCATACTCACTAGGGCCAAAACAAGTGAGTAATTGGGACTCAAAGTCTTCCCAAGAAAGGTCAGGAGTCATGTTCTGTACCCATTAATACCATTGTAGGGCCTCGGATTCAAAGTTAAAGGATGCCATGGTGACCCATAAATATCGGGGGACATTATGGAGTTTGAAGAATTGATCCGCCCGACACAACCAACCATCAGGGTCCTTTCCATTAAACTTGGGAAAGTCTAATTTGGGCATTTTAAATGTGGTATTAGTGTCAAAAAGAGCATGATGGGTTTCTTCATCTCTATTTCCTAAACTACCACCCAGTCCTTCAGTGTTAATTTGTTGGTATAATTTTGGATCTCCCTTTAAACGCTCTTCAACCTCAAGGAATTTTTCCTCAATCCTTGTTTTGACTTTAATCTGTTCAGATTTCATGACCTGCATGTGATATTTCATATGTTTAACTTCTTGTCCAACATGTGCCATTTGGTTTTGTAGGTTACTAAGTGTTTGATTTATTTGTTCCATGAATTGGTTTTGTTCCATCTCCCTCATTGCACTTCTAGTCCCTCCAGCCATATACTGGTGATTTGGACCACCCTAACTGACTTACTAAAAATAGAAATGTTGTTTTTAGGGGTTACTATTTTTAGTAATGTTCCAAAAAAAGTGTTTGGGTGCTATATATCAAAACAATCAATTTGAAAAGACAAACACAATGGACTGGGTCTCAAATGACATTTTTCGGCACCATAGGCCTTTTTCAAGTCAAGTCAAGTTTCCTTGAACTTTTCTTCACCTAAAAAAATAACTTTTTCCTTTGGTCCCCAACAATTGCCATATCGGTTACTAGTTAGTTTGTTATCCCCAACTACCTTGCCAGATTGTCTTTTCTGTTTCTGTTACTGTCACTGCCTTGTCTAACGCTATTATCCCCAACTACCTTGCCATATTGTCTTTTCTGTTTCTGTTACTGTCACTGCCTTGTCTAACGCTATTATTGATTGTTACTAACAAGTAACAACTGTCTCAACAAACTCTGTTGTGACTATTACTAACAACTGCCTTGTCTAACATTGTTTTTGTACGGGTTCAATCCCCATGGTGGATGTGTATAAGAAGTATTACTCAAATAAAAAAAAATTGTCTGTCACAGATAACTACCCTAGCAATGTCCTGCCTGACTCCTTTCCTGACTGTTACTAACCCCAACAATTACTTCTTCAACAAAGAATATTTTTTAGTATGGTCAAAATTGTGATAGGTGGTCTCTTCAATAAGCTCACATTTGTGGTTAGGGTTTTGGAGGTGTAACATATGACTGTAACAAGATAACCCTAGGCCAAGCCATGCGCACTATCCATAGCCCTCTATTATACCAAAGCGACGAATAGTAATGCTTAGACCAATATTTCAGGCCACTACTCAAGGAGGGTTCCACATATACCCTTGAGCACACTACCCACCTCTCTGACATACAGGAGGGTAATCTTCCCGAGCGTTGTGCTTAGTGCACTATGGATAGATATATGGTCGAAAAACTTCCTATGGCTAAAGGTCTCTCCTAAGCCTAAGGGGGACTCCCGATATACTCAAAGATATGTGGGAGCTCAAGCTCGTATACAGATGCTATTTGAGGCTTGGGTATTGGAGTCTGATCACCCCTCACTTCACTAGATGCTTTATGGGTAATCTAGCTTAGCCAATAATGACAACTCCTCCATGATATTTTAAAACCCCCAACATAGGGTTTCTAACCTATTAAACTAAAATAGAGGAAAAAAATGGCTCGATTTTTTTTTCTTTATAGGATAATAAGCAGGAAAATGAAAAAAAGGAAAATTTATACCTAAGTTCTAACAAGTCGAAACGGTAGGACATGTCTCCCTAAAAAGTGCTCTCATACCACTTGTTATGAACCTTGTAGTAAAATAAAAACACATCCACAAAATTTTGCAATAATAATAAAAAATGAGCTTGAAATTAACAATATTGCAAGATCAAATGGAAATGCAGCACATTATATTGCAGAAAACAAGAACACATTACAGAATTGTAGGCCTCTTCGAGGGGGCAACCTCCTTGGAAGCAGAGCTTTGATACAACAAAATATGAGATGCCTTTAGCTATGCCCCCTTGCCTTTTTAAAGACTCTTTGTAACCCTAAATATAACACTCAAGGGTCAGCTTCACATGCAAGTGGCCACCTAAGCTAGAATCTTCTACCAAACAAGCAATTACATTAAATGGCCCCACTTGTGTAGGCACCTCAAGTGCCACATACATAATACAAAACATTACATAATATTATTAAGATGGGGTCCCCAAGTTAGAAAGGGGGTCATTACATAGTAATGTTAGGATGGGGTCCTAACATCGTGTCATCCCTTAGAGGTCTGAATTTTGCTTTAAATTCGTCTACTAGCATATCCTATGAGGTGAAGAGTTATGTGCTTTCCCTTTTAAAGTGCCAATCTATTGTGATTCCTTGCAATGTGGCAGGAAGTAACCGTAACCACTCTTTCAATTGTATAACACCATTTGCTTTCCAAATGGTTGTGCAAGTGCCTATGTGCCTTGCAGGGTCTTCTTTCCCCTCTTGTGAATGGTAGGCTTTTTTGCTTGCTCGCTTTATTTGCAACATTAGCCATCAATAAGTGGTTATCCTCTCCCACTTCCTTATCACTAGATGATGGCTCTAATGGTATTTCGTCCGAATGTTCCTTCATCCTTGGTGGCTCTACTGGTTGTTCCATTTTTGGTACTTCAGTCCTAGGCCCCTCATCCATTCTTGTTGTCCCTTGACCCTCCGTGTTTCCTTCAAATAGTCTCCTTCCAAACTCTGGTGCACTTCCACTAAGCAACCTTCATGAATATACGAACTGTGCATCTGGTCTACTCACTCAAACACTCACTTGGGGTTGCCCTGGTGCCAAACTACCTGTTGTCACATTTTGCACGGGGTGCAATGTCTTCAATATTGTTTTGTAACAGTGCTGCTCTTCTTTTCCTCCTTCCGTTTTTCTCCCTTCTCTCCCTTTCCTTTTCTTTCCCATTCTTTTTCTCTCCCCCCTTTTTCCTTGGAGTTCCCCAGTTGATTTTCTAGCTTTCCAGCAGGTCTATCTGAAATTGGCTAAGTCTGGGTGCGAAGTTCGCACTTCGCCCAGTTCTGGTGCGAAGTCCGACTCCGCCCCACTTTCTGGGCGCACCTTGCACTGGCAGACTGGCAGGTCAATGCAGAAAAAAGGTAAAATGCCGGAGCAGGTCCATATGGCGGCAGACACCAGTGTTCGCCTGTGCGCAGTTCGACTTCTCAACGGAGCCGGAATGCGCCCTTGACAGGTGTACAGTAGGGGAACAAACCCGGAATTTGACCAAAGCTTGAAGGCCTTCCCCGACTGCACTGATTTCTGCACGCATCCCAAGGAGCCCCGATCCCAAGCAAAGATGGATAGATCGCCCTCTAAGGCGGGCATGTGTCACACAAAGCATAACCCATCATCGGACAAGTGTCCAGCCTTCGGGATTTGAACCAAGACTGCCGACCAAAATGGATAAGCATGGGCTGCCCGCACCGCCTGCGTTAATAGCCTCATTCAAAGCTGATCTAAGGTTTCACCTGCTCCAGCTACTAGCAAGCCTCGCCGACTTGAAGAATTACCCAAAGACTCCGCCACGTAGCTGTCCGGCCTTCCAGGAAGACCATGTCTGCGGGTACAGCCCGATCGGACAAAAGGTCAGCATTTGCAGCTCTTTCGCCGCTTCGTCGACTCATGTTTGATCGGGACTCGTGCCCATTAATGTAACGGGTGGGACTCGGGCTATAAAAGCCCATTTGAAATTCATTGTAAGAGGGGGAAGGGGAATGTTTGTTAGGGAACTACTGTGCTTACTGTAACCGTGCTTCTGCTTATGAATACAATCTGTATGCCTGAATCTGTTCTACTGTCTTTATCCTTTTATGCTGTCTTTCATTATATGCCTTAGGCCCACCTGTGTCGCTGCTCGTTGATTCACTTTGGCATTTGGCGATCAGGTTCCTCTAGCATTGCTTGCTTAAAGCACCTTCTGTAATTCATTATTTAAAGCATTCATTATAAATTTGGTAGCAGTTCCATCGATTATGTGTGACGTTGTCGGTCCGTATCCGGTGATTGATGCGATCCCCCGCCGTTAGTTCCTTGTAGGGAATGTTTGCTAGGGAGCCATTGAAGCCGTGCGGTTAAACTCTCTACCTAACACATATACCGGCTCGACATCTCTAGGTTTACTTTCTACCCCCGTCGCTGTACGTATCTCGGTGATTGATACGATCCTCGCCGTTAGTTCCTTGTAGGGAATGTTTGCTAGGGAGCTATTGAAGCTGTGCATACGCTCGCTGGTGTATCGGAAGTATGCCTAGGTTTTGCGCTTCCTTGTCATGCTCGTGTTTGTATGCGTAAGTAGCGGTGATTGGTGTGTTCCCGCATCGTTAGTTCCCCCCCACCAACCTTTGGACATATTTGTATCTCTTTCTGTACATTTGTCTCTTTCCGTTCCTTTATTTCTTTCCTGTTCCCTTTAGCTTAAATCAAGTCCCCCCCAAAAGGAGCCGGCCTTCTCCGGAGATTGGCTCGGAAGGCATCCCTTCCTTTCGGCCTTTCATGCTGGTGGGCGAATCTGGGCGCATTAACCAAAAATCCTTTCCTCATGGTAGATTCGTAACCAACACTACCATCCTTTGCACTCGTCGGCAAACTCCTCCCCTCTTGCTCAAGTGTTACCATCCACACTCCGTATCTCTGTGCACTTTCTACATTGGTGTCTCCACTTATGTGAACATTTTCTTGAGCTAGTTGAGGTACTTCATCCTCCATTGTTAACAACAATGTCTACCACCTTTCACTATCTTCCTCTTCAGGATTCCAAACTCTTTCGAGTATTGGATCTTCCATATCCCGCGATTGCAATGCTTGATTAGTCAGATTCTTCCTTTGAATGATCCTCGTACTTCTCATGGGCACTTGATCCTCGCAGAAATGTATCTGTCATCCACCTTCTTGTCGTCACATGTACTAATCCTTACTTGACCCTCTGACAACAACAACGGTGCCAAATGTAGCATGAGTGGTGAAAATCCCAACAATGGAATGGTGGAGTGACAGTTTTAGGGACTAACCAAGACTGCAATCATAAGATTGTCCTCATAATCATACTTGTCTTGAGACTGTACGACACAATTGGTTGTACGGCCCAGTCTATCATACAACACATTGTTGTATGATGTAATCCTTTGTATGGTCATATGATTCAGTCTATCGTATGACACAATTCTTGTCACAATATGTTGTATGGTGCAATATTTTGTACAACACAGTCTTTTGTATAGAACAAGTTCTTGTACGGCACGGTATGAGACTTCTTAGCAAAATCTTTATCCTACGTATGGAGTTGATTTGTATGATATCCCACATACAAGATCACAATCCTTTCCAAGAAACAGTTAATTCCTCAAAGGCAACACCCTATGTGTTTACCCTCCTACGATTTGCCATCATATGGCTTGTTGGTCGTACAATTTGCAACTACTTCTTGTATGATTCTCCTAAGTGCTGCAACCTGCAAATGCTAACAACCCTATGGCAATGCAAACACTAGCATTTCTATAACCAAACAATGATTTGGGCACTTTGCAATACTAATAGAATACAACATGCAACATCCTAACAATCACATCCATAAGCAATAACACAGGCTGCAAGTAATTGCAATGGCTGAATCATATATTGTTCAATGGCTGTTGTAATAAGCAGTATAATGGCAATACAATGGGTCAACAGTCTATAACAACAATATCAATATGCAATCCTTACACATGTATGCATTCATACACGACACTTTTCTCCATACGCCTTGATAATCTGCTTTCTCCATACATGCTGCAAATACATCCTCATACAACATTACTCTCTTACATACCTTGCTATCATGCTGCAACATGAAGGACAGGGCCTTTTAAATGCTTGCCCGAACCATTCCAAGTGGTTCCTGGGATAGCACATCTTTACAACCACCACCCCTTATGCATCGTTTACATAAATTTACCAACTTTCCTAAGGTCTAAAGTGCCTTGTTAATAATATTTCATTTCATGTACATTTCACTCTAATTTCATCTAATTTCACTTTAATTTCAATTTACATCATTTCATGTACATTGTGTTTAATTTTCACTTTCCCAAAATTGCAAAAAAAACTTTGTACAACTTTTTTTTCTTCTTTTGGGAAGCAATTTTGCCACCTATAGACATCTTAAATAAAGAAATTTTAAGGTGTCAAAAATTCAAATATTCTTGTATTGCTTATAATATAAAAAAGGTATAAATTACAAAAATGCGTCATGAGTCATGACAAATACAATGCCTCAAGACCTTTCAATGCCTTTGCCCTTTGCCCTAGCGGAAGCTCTAGTCTCTCTTTGTCGTTGTGCCCATGCCTCTTGTGCCTTGGCTGCTAACTCCTCTGCTAGGTTTTCAAAATCATCAAAGGAGAAGAGAGGCTCTTGTTGCTGCTCCTATTGTGGCTCTGTGATCTGTTCTGATGATGGATCAATCTCGTCTAGGTCAATGGCCTCGTTACTTGTTCCTATAAATTTTTTTATGGTGGAGGCAAAGATTGTAATGAAAAAACACAAGATCATTTAACTTTTCTTGTGCAAACCTATTGCGCTTCTTGGAGTGTGTGTGCTCAAACATACTCCAATTGCACTCACAACCTGAAGTGCTACATGGTTGAGATAAAACTTTGATCGCGAAGCGCTGTAGATTGGGAAAATATGCACCAAAGTCCTCCTACCATAAATCTAGAAACAACCTAGAAAAAGAAAATTTAATAATTCACTTGTAAAATTGTAAATTGAGATTATTTTTTAAAACAAAAATCAAAAGACAAAATAAATAATAATATGATGAGGATTACTTGGACTCATAGTTGACCTTGTTTGAATGCACTTGGACGATGGGAAAAGTATGCCCTCACATTTCTTATAAGCCTGCATCTCATCCTGTATCTTAGTGCTCATTTCCTCATCAGGGAACATGCGGTCAACGCATAGTCAAAGGCCCCCCATCACCTCATAGTCGGCCTAGAATGTATCGACATAAAAAATTTGGGGTTGAGGTAGTACCCCACTGCATGAAGAGGGTGATGGAGCTTAGATGTCCATCGCTGGTCAATGATATCCCAAATGGGACCGTATTTGGTGTGGGAATATCCATAAAATGAGGCAATTGCCTCTTTTTCTCTATCCTTAGCCTCATATACATATCCCATTGATGATTGTTCTCCGTCAACAAGATAGAGAACCCCACACCTGAAAAAAAAGGACAAATATTTTACAACAAAAAAAACTTACAATACAAGATTCACAAATGGAAAAATAATTTAAATTAAAACAATAAATAATAAAATAAAATAAAAAACTTAGTCTTGTACCTTGATGGCCTCATCCATGGCTATCTAGAAGGGCCCCTCAAAAAAATAGTCATATACTTTCCCCTCACTGGAGAGTCGATATCTAGCAATGTCTTCGACATTCCACTCATCACCCACAAACATCTTCTTCAATGCCCTCTTTGCATCAAAGAGGCTCAGCAATGTCACAAAGTTTGTGGCGAAGCATGTAACTCTAGCCGCACTAGCTCCCTCCCACCAGTAAATTGCCTCAGGAGCTAAAGGACCCATGTATGCTTGTAGATCAATTTTGTAATAGCTCTAGACTTTTGTACAACCTCTAACACCCCAGGAAATTTCCCAATGTCTTCAAGTAGAAAATCGAGACAATGGGCTGCACATGGGGTCCAAAAAAAGGTGGGGAATGTCTCCTCCAACATCTTGCCAGCTGCTACATATGTCGTTGCGTTGTCCATGATGACTTGGACAACATTCTCCTCTCTCACCTCTAACACAAGATCCCTAGCAACTCTGCAAGCGTATCAACACTCTTAACTTGTGTCGATGCATCCACTAACTTGAGGAATACAATTCCTCCTATAGAAGCAACCAAAAAATTAATTAAGATTATGCCCCTCCCATCAGTCCATCCATCAGACATCATAGTGCAACCCTTCTTCCTCCACACCTTGCATTGGTCTTCAAGCAAAACCTGAATATTGTCCACTGATTCACAAAGGAGAGTGCCTTTAAATGTCATAAGTTGGTGGCTTAAATCCTGCACCGCAACTTGTGATGGCATCTACCATTCCTTTCCAGTATGGAGACCTTGCCATATTGAAGGGAAGGTCAGAAAATACCAAAATCTGGCAACAACCTTCCTCACTACCCTATGCCTCTCCTCGTTTCATGCGGCCGTACCCTCAAGCGTGGGTTGTGACCCTAACATTTCGCAAAATAGGACTCTTCCATTCCACTCCTTGGGTGTGCAACTGATGGACTCGAAATCTCATGGTGAAACTAGCTAAAGGTGTTGTCGATAGTGTATACGAGGTCGAGAAGGGGGTTTGACATGGCCTCACTTGGTCTTTGTTTGAGATCTTTTTTCTCCTTGTAGTTTGAGAGGATGGAATTGCATTCTCTCTCAACATCAATCGACACCTTTGGGCACGTCCTAACATCTTTCAATTTTTGCTTTGCCAAATGGTATTTGAGGCAGTTTATGACTCTAGTCATGTGATACCCACAAAAATTGCAAAAAACTTCCCCTTTCTTATCCTCTTCCCTTGCATACTTCCATGCTGGATCTCTTTTTGACATTTTCTTGTGGCTGCACGTGGAAACAACAAGAAACAATTACTTTAAAAAATAAACCTTTAAGCCTAAACCATAGTTTAAAGTTTAAACATTGACAGCTGAAAAGATGGGCTTGCATGCATAGTTTAAAGTTCAAGCAACAATACTTACAAAGCATTACTTAAAAAGAGAAAAAAAAAACAAGATAGCTGAAAGAGAAAAAAAAAAGACAGCTAAACTTTGAAAGAGTTTTTCATATTTCTAACTCAAATGCAACAGTTGGGTGGCTATTGCATTTGGTTTGAATCTCAAAAAACATGCTTGAAACAAAAAAAGAGAAAAAAAAAAAAAAATTGCAAGAATTTTTCTTACCTCAAATGAATCAATTGGGCAGTTGGTGGCTGCTAGATTCCTTCAAACTGCAAAAAATCTGCTGTTAGGATGCACTTTAGTGTTTTGTTTGGTGTGGTAGCAGGTAGGCAAAGCTCTCTCTCCAGTTTGCAACAAGCAAAATGAAAAAAAACAACCATTTTATTGTGTTTCACCAACTTGTCCCGAGCTGACCGAGTTTTAGTTTGGGACTTGGCGAGTTTTTCAAAAACTCACGAGTCCCAAGTACTTGGCGAGTTTTTGAAAAACTTGGTTGAGTCTCAGAAACTCGCAAGTCACGAGCCCAAGCGGCTCAGCAAGGATAACTCGGACTTGGCAAAAATCGCCGAGTAACTCGCAAGTTTCTCTACTATGCTCATAGCTATCTTGCCTAGTATGCTGCTAGGACAATTAAAAATCTTAACTGTCAAATATCCTTAGTTGCACTAGCCTTCTAGGTAAGTGAACTTTGAGTCAAGGTGATACTCGTAATTATCTTGGCCCAATATGATGAGCAAGGTGCAACCAAAGTATTGTCATTGTTGTCAACACAGTCAGGTTGATCAGTTGATGCAATGGATTGGAGTTGATTGATGAGCAAGGTGATGGACAGGAGTTGATTGATGAGCAAGGTGCAGCCAAAGTATTGTCATTGTTGTCAACACAGTCAGGTTGATCGGTTGATGCAATGGACAGGAGTGCAGAAGTCATTAGATAGATCGGTTGATGAAGTGAACAAGAGTTCAGAGATCATACAGAGCATGTATAGTGAATTTCCAAGAAGACAGAAGTGGCCCAGATTCAAAGGATCAAAGAAAAAGACAAGTAAGAAAACTGTCGCGATATCGCGACATGTTTTTTGTCGCGATTTCGCGACATAACGGAGGAGAGAGAAAAAGCTGGAAAAGTTGTCGCGATTTCGCGACATATCGGAGAGAGAAAAAGTTGGAAAAGCTGTCGCAATTTCGCGACATGTTGAGAAGCTGGAAAAGAAACTGTCGCGATATCGTGACATGCTGAGAAGCTGGAAAAGAAACTGTCGCGATATCGCGACATGTTAGAAGAGAGAGAAAATGCTAGCAAAACTGTCGCGATTTCGCGACATGTTGAAAGCAAAGAAGGCAAGTAGAAAAACTGTCGCGATTTCGCGACATGTTGGCAGAGAAAAAACCAAGTGGGAAAACTGTCCCGATTTCGCGACATGTTTGAAGAAGCGCATGCAGGGAAAACTGTCACGATTTCGCGACATGTTTGGAAAGAAGGCGCAAGCAAAGAAAACTGTCGCGAGGGAAAACTGTCGCGTTTTCGCAACATGTTTGGAAAGAAGGCGCAAGCAAAGAAAACTGTCGCGATTTCGCGACAGTTTTCGAGGAGAAGGAGCTTGCAAAGAAGAGTGTCGCGATTTCGCGACAATCTACAAGAGAGGCAGTACGGACGAAAATGTGTCGCGATTTCGCGACATGTTTGAGAGAAAGAGCTTGCAAGGAAAAGGGTGGCGATTTCGCGACAATTTGCAGGAAGGATTGTACGGACAAAAAAGTGTCGCGATTTCGCAACAGGTTCAAAGAGAAAGCGCCAAGGAGAAAAAGTGTCGCGATTCCGTGACATGTTCCGTTTTCGCTGGTGCATGCGGAAGAGAAGTGCAAGGAAGTGAAAAGTGTCGCGATTTCGCGACATGTTCCGTTTTCGCTGGTGCATGCAAAGAAGAATGTACGGATGCGAAAGATGTCGCGATTTCGCGACATGTCATGTTTTCGCAGGTGCATGCAAAGGAGAATGTACGGATGTGAAAGATGTCGCGATTTCGCGACATGTCATGTTTTCGCTAGTGCAAGCAGAGAAGAGTGCAAGGAAGCGAAAGTGTCGCGATTTCGCGACATGTTCCGTTTTCGCGGGCGAGAGACAGAGAAAGGCACAAGGCAGCGAATGTGTCACGATTTCGCGACATGTCAGGTTTTCGTTGGGGCTTGCGGAGAAGAGTGTACGGAAGAGAAAGATGTCGCGATTTCGCGACATGTTCCGTTTTCGCGGGCAAGAGACAGAGAAGAGTTCAAGGCAGCGAAAGTGTCGCGATTTCGCGACATGTGTTTTCGCGGGTGCAAGCCGAATAATGAAGCAAGAAGGCGAAAGTGTTGCGATATCGCGACATGTCTTGTTTTCGCGGTCAAACGCCAAGAAAAAGTCAAAGGGGCAGAAATGTCGCGATATCGCGACATGTCTTAGTTTCGTGGGTAAAAGCCGAGAAGCATACACAGGGACAGTTGCAGAATAAAATCATGCAGCAAAACAAGAACTGTTACAGGTGGGGTTACAAAAATGCTACAGTGTAACAAGCAGACAGAAACTACAGTGCGACGGAATGAGCGCGACAAACGAGGAAAATGAAAGCATGGCAAAATAGGAAAAAGGAAGCGCGGCAAAACATGGTAAAAAGGAAAGCGCGGGAAAACAAGGAAAAAGCAGAGTGCAGTAGTGGGTCCGCAGTGCTGCAAAAAGAGCGCAGAAAGCATGGGCTGTAATAGAATATAATAGGTTGTTGTAAAACATGCAAAAGCTGAGAAAGAGCGGCAGTTAAAGGGGCAGTTATAGTGACAGTAAATGGGAGTCAGAACTGCAGTTACAGGAGTGTCAGTGAAGTTAGAGCGGCAGTTACAGGGTCCATTACGGAGTAAATTCGACGAGCGATGGCTACCGAGAATCCCAATTAAAGAGACAAATCTATTAATAGGCTGCATGCGAGATTATGGCAGTTACAGAAGACTTAGGGTTTCAAGATGAATATATTATTATAAAAGGGCAGTTGCGTGCAGAAGTGAATGCTGCTCAGAATTGAAAAGTGTGCCGCCATAAAGAGGGAAGGTGCCGCAGACAAAAGAATAAATGTCCTGAGAAAAGTAGGTTGTAAGAGTGTGCTATAAGAGAGCGTTGAGCTCTGTGCGGGAAGAAAAAGCAGTGTGTTGCTCAGTAAAAAAGTGTGCTGCTGTATAGAGGGATAGCGCTGTGGGCTGGAAGAATGTTGTAAGAAGTACAGAGTTGTGAGAGCTGCAAGCGCAAGCCATATGAAAGGGCTGTAAGTGTGCAGTAGATAGAGCTGTAAAAGAGTGTATGCTTTGTGGACAGGAAGTTGAGATTAAGAGTAAGAAATAGAATATATTGAGTCTCTAACAATTCTCCTTATGCTTCCATGAGATTGATTTGAGTTAAGATAGACCAGTGAGGGTCTTGTAACACGAAGGCATTTTTATGTCAATCAAGATTTAAAATAGAAATCCAAGTTGGTGCTTGGAATCAGGGGTTGGTGCTCCTTCCAGTTGGTGCTGATAAATTAGGGGTTGGTGCTCCTTCCGGTGGATGCTTGGTAAATTGATTGTAAAGTTGGTGCTTTGCAATGGCTGGATTTGGATGGGAGTCCAAGCAGTCTAATTTGAGGAGTAGCCAAAACTGGTGAACCTCGTTACATCTTGTGTTATGTGATGCTCTCTTGTGGTACTTGTTGTTTCTGGTTTTAAGCTTTCATTGTTTTGGCTTTAAGAGTTAAAGTTTTAAGTTTTAAATAGCTGCACTGATTCACCCCCCCCTCTCAGTGCCATTGTAAGACTAACACAATATGCTGCCGGGTCAGTGCAAAATCTTAATCGTCAAATATCCTTTATTAGTTGCACTAGCCTTCTAGGGAAGGGAACTTTGAGGCACGGTGGTACTCATAACTATCTTGCCCGGTATGCTGCTAGGACAATAGAAAATCTTGATAGTCAAATATCCTCAATTAGTTGCACTAGCCTTCTAGATAAGGTAACTGTAAGACACATGGTGATACTCATACTATCTTGTCAAGTTTGCTGCCAGGGCAATGCAAAATTTTAATGATCAAATATCCTCAGCGCACAAGTAAGAAAATGTTGCACGCTAGCACATCTTCTAATTTTGGTTTTTGAGTTTAAACTCCATGTAAACAAAAATCAGCCTTGATCAGTTTCAAATACATCTGGATTCTTTATCCTATTGTAAAGCAAGCCAAGTGTATAATGACAGTAAGTTGACTGCATACCTGTCATCTATAAGAAAGAACTCATCATTTGATGCAGTGATCATTAGCTTTGGCATATGCAAGCGAACTCTATAGTTGTAAGGATCAATAATAGCCTGAAATTTCATTCCACTGTGATCTGACTGTAACTTCACCATTTCAAATTCTATGAATGATCAATCTTCCAATTAAGAAATCTTAAAAGAGGAACTCACCGATAATTGCCTATATTCATCAGAATCTAAAGCAGATGTTATATTTAATTCAAAATAAGGCCTAAAAGAGTAAGGCCATCCTCCTAATGATTGAAAGATGTGATGAAAATTCCTCTGCATAGATAAACCATCCATTACAAGTGGAATAATCGCTGCAACACGCTGCAAAAGGATGTTCAAGAAATTTAGAAAAGACATTATATGATAATATGCAACGAAAGAATAAAAATTTTACTTTTTATTAGATTGTTTTCCATAATTGCAGGAATGGTGACTCTCAAAGAATGACATTCATTAAGATTGCTTTGTTATCTGTATCGTTGTTGTTTTCACTTGAACAACATCAAAATGGAGCATCATATTCAACATATAAAATAGATTTTAATCAAAGAGAAGATAATGTCCTGAAACAAATGTTTCTAAAGGTGGACTCTTCAAGAAAGAAATATATACAAACAAAAAGGTCAAAAAGGACCATGCCTGATTCATCACCACCAAGAACTAATGGCAATTTCAGCTGCAAAGTAAAAGAAAAAATCAGCAAGAACTAAAAAATAAAGTAGGCTAAGAAGGCTATTTTAACAATAATACAAGGTTTCTTTGGATCAGTGTATGAAACCCAAGAGATGTCCATCTTTGTATTCATACACTGGCCAAATTGCAGATATTCATAGGCACCCTGTGCATGAATGAATAGCAATATGCAATACATCTTTTTTGATACCCTAAAAAGTCAATGCACACAACTGCAATACCTATAAAGAGGAACACACATGTATCTCATGTGATGCCATGCCTATGTTTTTGGATAGTTGGCAGCGATGATGATTTTGTTTCTACTTTACGTCCCACTACATATTGGGGTTGGTTCTAGGATCCACTTGAGCTCTTTTCTATTTCTCTCCTTAACCTCCTGCTGGATCTCTCTTTTCTTCATCATTACTTTTAGCATGCTAGGGTTTACCTCTTCTTGGGTCCAGCCCACAAGGCTGTAATATGATGTAATACAATTGTTTCATTTTAGGGTAGTGTTGGTTACGAATCTGCCACTAGGAAGGATTTGGTCTATCTATGCGCCCTAGACCCGCCCAACAGATTGAAAGGCCGGAAGGAAGAGATGCCTTCCGTGCCAATCTCCGGAGAAGGCCGGCTCCTATCCTACACTACTTGGGGGTTTGAGATGAGAGAACTGGAAAGAGATTGAAAAATTACAGAAAGAAATGTAAATGGCATTGCAGTAACGGTGGGGAAGAACAAGCAGCACAATTACTAACTAATATCCAAACCAACAACAATCAAAACAAAGAATGTAACTGTTGCCACATTTTGCACGGGGTGCAATGTTTTCAATTTTTGTAACAGTACTGCTCTTCTTTTTCCCTCTTCCTCTATTTTCCTTTCTTCTTCTCTCCCTTTCTCTTTCTTTCCTACATTCTCTTTCTTCCCCCCTTTCTTGGAGCCCCTCAGTTGAATTTTAAACTTGACAGCAGTTACCTGAAAAATGGCTAAGTGTTGGTGCGAAGTTCGCACTTCGCCCAGTTTTGGTGCGAAGTGCGTACTTCGCCCAGTTTTGGTGCGAAGTCCGACTTCGCCCCTCTTTCTGGGCGCACCTTGTAACTGGCAGCCTGGCAGGTCGACGTAAGAATGATAAGTGTCGGGGCAAAGTCCGTACGGCGGCAGATACCGTCACTGCGCACTCCGACTTCGCAGGGCAAAGTCCGTACTTCGCAGATCGACTCGCAAGTCGGAGTGCGCCCTTGACAAGTGCGCAGTAGGGAAACAAACTCGGAAATACACCCAAGGCATGAGGGCCTTCCCGATCGCGCTGTTCTCCGCTCGCGCAACCCGAGACGCTCTGATCCCAGGCGAAGTTGGATAAACTGCCTTTCAAGGCAGACACGTGTCAAACAGCATCATCCATCATCTGACAAGTGTCCAGCTTCGGGATTTGAGCCAAGACGTGCCGAGCAAAAGGACGAGCATGGGCTGCACTACCTATGCTAGTGGCCTCATTTAAAGCCGATTGGAGGTTCTACCCGCTCCAGCTACCCGCATTCCTGCCGAGAAGAAGTTCTGCCCAACACACCGCCACCTAGCTGTCCAGCTTCCAGGAAGACCATGTTGCGGGTACAGTCCGGTCCGACAAAAGGTCAGCATTTGCAGCTCTTTCGCCGCTTTTGTCAGCTATTGTTTGACTGGGACTTTTGTGCCCATTAATGTAACGGGAGGGACTCGGGCTATATAAACCCACCATGATTTCATTGTAAAGGGTGGAAGGGGAATGTCTGTTAGGGAACCATTGTAACCGTGCTTCTGCTTATAAATATAATTTGTATGCCTGGTTCTGTTCTGCTGCTTTTATTTCTTTATGCTTTATGCTTTACGCTTCCCTGTGTCATGGCTCGTTGATTCGTTTCAGCATTTGGTGATCAGGCGCCTTTAGCATTGTTTGTGCCATGGCTTGTTGATTTATTTTAGCATTTGGTGGTCAAGCACTTTTGAACTTCATAGACTAGATGTGGTAGCAGTTCCATCAGTTGTGTGTTACGTTGCTGTCCGTAGTGGTGATTGATGCGTTGCCGTGCTGTTAGTTCTCCTTGTAGGGAGAATGTTTGCTAGGGGACCATTGTAGCTGTGCGGTTAAATTCTCTGCATGACACATATACCTGGTTCTGACATCTCTTAGTTACTTTCTGTTTTGAGTTTCCGTACGTAGTGGTGATTGATGCATTGCCGTGCTGTTAGTTCTCCTTGTAGGGAGAATGTTTGCTAGGGGACCATTGTAGCTGTGCGTATATTGCTTAGTACAAAAAGTATACTTAGATTTTGCAGTTCTCAGTCATGCTTTGTATTTATGATGCAGTAAGTATTGGTGATTGCTGGTTGCCGTACTGTTAGTTCCCCCCACCAAACTCCAAGTACATTTGTAAATTCTTTCTATTCATTTATCTCTTTCCTGCACTCTTAGCTTAAACCAAAACCCCCCCCCCCAAAAGGATTCGGCCTTCTCCGGAGATTGGCATGGAAGGCATCTCTTCCTTCCGGCCTTTCATGCTGGTGGGCGAATCTGGGCGCATTAACCCAAAATCCTTTCCTCATGGCAGATTCGTAACCAACAGTTTCTCTGGCACGCCCGGTGGGACGAGGGTCCCACACTTGAAGAGAGATTTTCTGATCAGTCTCCACCTGGCGCTGACAATGGTTTCTGAGCACCTGGTGAGACAAGGAAGTTTCTCACCCCCAACAGAATTGAAGCACCGGTGTTCGCTTCATTGCTGTTCGAAATCTGAACACCTGGCGACTCTGCACGAACAAATCCTCTGAGTCCGAAAGACCGGTCCCAACACCTTCATGCAAACAAGAAGGTGGCGAGCAAGGGATCCAAGAAGCCCGCCTAACTTTTACGAACTGGACATCAATGCTCGAGGCGAAATTCCCAGGCTGGCTGATCCGCAAGCTCGTGTCGACGAAGCCGAGGCTGAAATTCAAGAAGAAGCCGAAGCCGAGGTCGGCGGAGCTGAGTACGAAATAGAAGAGGCCGAGGAAGAAGAAGCACCTGCATCCTCGGAAAGTACCGACACTGAGTACACAACCGACGGAGGAGAAGAAGAAGAAATGGCTGCCCAGCAGCAAAATGATGATGATCTCTTCCCGACGGTGGACTCTACAGGGCCCTTGGCCCTGGTCGGACAGCAAGCTGTGCCCCCTGCTGCTTTAAAGTCTATCCCTACATACGACGGCTACGGCAAGATGGCGTACGAGCACATCCAGGACATCCTTGCCCTGGCCGCATTGCATACCATTACCGATGAGAGTGTGAAGACCCGTCTGCTGGCCCTTTCCCTGAGGGGAAATCTTCTCTACTGGTGGAGATCGCTGCCAGAGGGATCCATCACAGGGTGGCCCCAGCTTTCCAGAAGGCTCGTGAAAGGATGCAACGAGTCTGCTGACCCTACTTCTTTGCTACATCAGTTCCAAGCTATCCAAAGACATCCTCAAGAGGAGGTGTCTGATTTTAACATCAGGTTTGCGAGATCCTGGAAACGGGTACCTCGCGAACTTCGGCCTTCACCGGCATGGTTGCTCACTACTATCTGAGATCCTTCAACTCAGACATATGCCTGTTGCTGAAGATTGCCAAAATAGACGAGTTTCCTGCTCTGTACGAGGCTGCCCAGCAAGCTGAAGCTGACATTATTTCCATCGGCAGACTCCCGTCCAGGGTGCAGGAACCCATTCATCCCGACTTCCCTAGATCCCAGTATCCTCCTGCTTCTGGTGGTGTGCCGTCCACATCAGGACAGCAACCCCAACAGCAATGGAATCCGGCGCCGGTCGTGACTCCTTACGGCCCGCCTCAAATGCATTATCCTCACCCGCCTCCTCCTGCTCCGCATTTTCCAGCACTTCCTGCTCCCCCGCAGTACGCACCTTATTCTAACCCTCCTCCATTAGCCGCATTGGCTCCACCGGCACAGTTGCCGCCTCCTGACAGTAGCATTCAGAATACGATCCTCCAGGAGGTGCGGGCTTTGGCCTCAGGATACCATGCCATGTCCAATGACATGACCGCTCTGAAGAAGAAGCAGGCCCAGATGGACCTCGCTCCTAGGAGGCCATATGCGCCCCCGACGCTGACCAAAGAAAAGCCCCCGGAGCATCAGTTGCAGAGGCGTCCGCCTCCGAGAAATGCTGCTATAGAAGACCCGCTTGGTCCTTCCGACCAGGTTAACTGGTGCACTACGTGCAATGACCCGCATTCGGAGGAAGACTGCACTTTGCACCAAGGACTACATCCGGACCTTACGGCAGCGCCATAGAGGACGATGAGCTCTACATGATCCTGGACGGCGAAGCCAACTTTGCCCTCCCAGAAGATAATCTAGTGTCGCCCGCCAAGGAAGAAAAGAAAACCGCAGATGCTGCCAAGCCTTTGCAAGTTTACGCAAGAAGAGAAAAACCGCAGCCCGGTGGGCTGCCACCATACAAACGGCTGTGGCCCTACACAGCCCAGGAGAAGGCATCCAAAGATAAAACTCCAACCAAGCCTCCTCCGGCAAAGGCTGCCCCTGTTCCAGCCAAGCCTCCTATAGCAAAAGCCCCAACTCCGGCTAAGGCTCCCGTACCTCAGCCTCCAGCTGAAACCAAAGAACAAGCCCAGGAGAAGCTGAAGTACCTGTCTCTGACCAAGAGACAGCAAGTTGAGGCTACCCAGCAGTACCAGACGAAGTATGAGCCGACAGAAACAAGCGGAAGGAGCTAGTACCTCGAGCTACAGCATTGTAGACGAGTTGAAAAGAACACTTGCTAGAATCAGCATGTATGATGCTCTTCTGCTCCCAGGCCAGGTGGATCTCGTCGCAAGAATCTCTGAAGAACATGAAAGGCGGCAAGCAGATACAGCCCGCTGTCCTGGTTCAACCTCTGATGAGCCTCGACCA
The DNA here is from genome assembly GCA_028583015.1 of Wollemia nobilis. Classification (NCBI taxonomy): domain Eukaryota; kingdom Viridiplantae; phylum Streptophyta; class Pinopsida; order Araucariales; family Araucariaceae; genus Wollemia; species Wollemia nobilis. Next base: position 2,833,781 of record JAQPPZ010006183.1, on the reverse strand, counting down.
CCGGGAAGAACAGACCGCCACCCTTTTATCTGTCTTTACGGATGCAAGGGCACATAGTTCACAACTGCATGGTGGATTCTGGTGCTTCCACGACTGTGATGCTGAAGGCCGTCTGCGATGAGATCGGGATGGAATACACACGTAGCAGCCAAGACGTGCTGCAATTAGACGGCACCCTTGTCAAGACAGTTGGTGTCATAAAGGACATCCCTATCCGACTGCACAAGGCTCTCGACATCGTGGTCATCCAAGAGGTCGTGGTTGTTGACTTGGCTCCCTACTTCGGCATGTGTCTCTCCCGGGAGTTCACTGCGAAGTTGGGCGGGTACCTGTCTCTAGACTACTCACACATGGAAGTGCCCTTCAAAGGAAGGAGACTGAAAATTTTCAATGAGAAGCCTTCCACCTTCCTAGTAGAGAGGATACCCGAAGGAGAGTTGGACTGCATGGTCCAGCTTCTCGGAGGAGGAGCTGGTGACAGTAGAGCTGACTGAGCAAGCCTTCGAAGTGCTACAGCCTTGAAGATGAGTTCTCATTGCGGGACTTCAATGCCGTAATTGAGACAGAAGCAGGTCATTACTCCATTGTACGACCCGAGAGGCTTGACATGTCAGCTGCGAAAGAAGTAGGACCTGCACCCGAGAAGCTGTGGAAGCTTTTCTTTGACGGCGCGCGATGCAAAAATGGCGCCGGTGCAGGGTACTTCTGGTTTCTCCAACCGGAATCCAAAAGGACTATACCTACAGGTTGGCCTAGAGCTGCACTAACAACTCGACGGAATACGAAGCCCTATGCTTGGGTTTGCGAAAGGCGGAGAGGCTAGGGATTAAACACCTGCAGATCTTTAGAGATTTAGAGCTGGTGTGTCACCAGGTTACGAACAAGTGCGCCTCCAAACAGCACTACCTTAGAGCGTACCGCAACCGGGTGTGGGACCTGATGGAGTCATTCGACTCGTTGAATGTCAAGGCGATATCGCGTGAGAAAAACAAACACGCTGACATTCTGGCGTCTGTTGGAGCCAGGTACGTTCCGGCTGACGACGTTGTCCAGAAACCGAAGCCGGTTCGCACTATTTACGTGCCTTTTGTGCTCGATAAGGACACCCACCGGCAGGTGTTCGGCTGTGACGAGGAGATCGTCACATTCCCGGTTAACGAAGTTTGTGTAATCGAAGGTAGAGACCCCGATGACGAGCAATATGAGGGGTTGATACAGTTAAGGAATAATCATGTCCCAAAAGGACTGATTACATTGGAGAGTCTCTTTGATCAGAATGACAGAGCAATATCTCACAGGATCAAAGTAGACCCGAAGCAGTATGCTGACCTGGAACTCGAACCTGGTAAAACTATCAAGGTCGGAACAGACTGCACGTCGGAGGAACTTGAGCAGATCAGATCACTGTGCCAGGAGTTCCCCGACATTGTGGCCTGGTGCTACGAGGATTTGAGGGGGTATGACAGAAACTGTCATCCAGCGTACCATCGAGCTAGAGGATGGCGCCAAGCCATTCCGACAGAAGCAGAGGGCCGTGAATCCGAAGATTGAGGCCATGATGAAAGCCGAGCTCTTGAAGATGCTTGAGGCCAAGATCATCTACCCCATCAAACATTCATCCTGGGTCGCGAATTTGGTGCCCGTGAGGAAAAAGAATGGCGACATTCGTCTCTGTGTCGACTTCAGAAACCTAAATCAGGCTTCCCTCAGGGACCACTATCCGCTTCCCCAAATCGACCAGATTCTACATATCGTTGCTGGAGCCCAGAGATTCTCACTTTTAGATGGATTTTCCAGCTACAACCAGATTTGGGTCAAAGATGAGGACCAGCATAAGACGGCGTTCACCACCAAGTGGGGGACGTTCGCCTATCACCGCATGCCGTTTGGCTTATCCAATGCTGGTGCCACATTCCAAAGGGCCATGGACCTGGCCTTCCGAGAGCTGCTCAATAAGATCATTGTTATCTACCTTGATGACATGACTGTTTTCTCTCACCAAAGAGGAAATCATGTTTCACACCTACGGCAAATATTTGAGAGGTGTCGAGAATTCGACATTTCTATAAACCCGAAGAAGTCTGTCTTCGCGGTAAAGGAAGGAAAGCTGCTGGGACACGTCATCTCCGAGGAAGGCCTCGCCATTGACCCTGACAGAGCAGAAGCCCTCGTTCGCTTGCCAGCCCCCATCGATAAAAAAGGGCTGCAGTCCTTCTTCGGTCAGATTAACTTCGTGCGGAAGTTCATTCCGGACTTCGCACAGGTGATCAAGCCTATGGCCGAACTATTGAAAAAAGATACAAATTACGAATGGACTGATGAGAGAGAGCAAGCCTTCGAGGAAATCAAGGCTCGAATTGCGCAAGCTCCGGTGTTGACTAACCCGGACTACTCCAAGGACTTCATCCTTTATGCAGTGGGAGAACCCGAAAGTTACGCTGCAGTCCTAACTCAGAAGGGAGACGATGGTGAGGAGTGCCCCATAGCGTTCCTGAGCCAAGTGATTCAGCCGCATGAGGAAAAGTACAACTTTATAGAGCGGTAGGTTCACGCTGTTATGAAATCCCTTCGGAAGTTCAGGCATTTTGTCTCCCAGAGCAAAATGACTGTCTTTGTGATTCACCCGACGTTCGAAGCTTCATCATACAAGGAGAACCGGGTCACAAGAGAGCGGGATGGATTGCAAAAATCCAGGAGTTCGACATCGAAGTGCGGCCCACCAAGCTTATCAGAGGCCGAGCCTTGTGTTAGGAATTGGCTCGAAGAGCTGTAGCCGGCATCTCCGCCTGTAAGTGGGAGGACACAACGACACGCATCTACCTAGCCAACTCCTTATCGGAGGGGAGTGATTGGACAGATGAACTGGTGAGATTTTTCTGCACCGGAAGATGTCCCGATCACCTGAACGCCTCACAACGAAGGAGATTTCGGCTAGGTGCACTTAAGTACACTCTTCGCCCCGAGGGGCTTTACTTCAAAAACATCGACGGCATCCTGTTGCGGTGCATCAAAAAATCGGACCAGCCTAGGGTCCTCGGAGACTTTCATTCCGGGATGCCTGGGGGTCATCATTCTTCAAGGCCAACGACCTTAAAAATAATTAGAGCTGGGTACTATTGGCCCACTCTATTTGCGTACGCTCATGCGGTCTCGTTCTAAATGTGATCAATGCCGGAGGTTTGTCGGCGAAACGGAAAAGCACCCTTGCCCCTTCAACCGATTCAGAGCCGAGACTCCGTTCCAAAGAATGGGGTCTAGACTTCATTGGGGTGATTTCGCCTAGTTCCTCTCGCCGGACACAAGTTTATTCTTACAGCCCACCGATTACTTCACACGGTGGGCAGAGGCAATCCCGACCAAGAACGCAGACCAAGAAACGGTCATCAAGTTCATTGAGAGCCTGATTACCCGCTTCGGGGTTCCAGAGTCAATTGTGACAGACAACGGTTCGGGATTCGCAGGCGCTGTACTCACGGAGTACACTGGCAAACTTGGCATCTATCACAAGATGTCTTCTAATTACTACCCGCAGGGGAATGGCCTTGCCGAGTCTACTAACAAGAACCTCCTGAAGATCATCCGGAGGACCATTGACAGAAACAAGCGGACTTGGCATTTACTCCTGAACCGGGCGCTGTGGGCGAACAGAGTTGCATTCAAGAAATCCATCAGAACGTCCCCCTATGCGCTCGTCTATGGCAAAGAGGCTGTCATGCCATCCCACATTGAAATCCCTGCCCTATGGATGTTGGACGAAGACAGGAGCAGCGGAGACCCGGTGGACGACAGACTGTGCCAACTCCTGCAGTTGGAAGAAGACAGAGAAAAAGCATACCAGGCCTTCACTAGTCATATTGCAGCCACTCAAGGCTGGTTTGCAAAAGGCACCACTGCCCGAGTTTTTAAAATCGGGGACCTGGTGCTGAAGTGGGACTCATATAAGGCAAAGCCGGGCAATCACGGGAAGTTTGATGCCCTCTGGGAGGGCCCTTATCGAGTTGCCCGGTGAACCAGTTCAATGCCTACGTACTTCGGGATATGGAGGGTCAGCTCCTACCTATCCCTGTTAACGGGTTCCACTTAAAATTTTATCGTTGCTGAAGGTGCCCGAGTGGCCCTTCTTTGTAAAAATTTCCCTTATGCATTTTTGTTTTCTAGCATGTACAGTTTCCAGCTTTCAGTTTTTTTTTTTTTTTTTTTTGAGCTAAACTGCAGCATGGGAGAGGATACAGACTTCGCAGCGAAGTCTGTTGTCGCCCCTCAGGAGGGGCGAAGTTCGGGCTCCTTGAGTGAAGAAAAAAGAAAAAAAAAAACGTCTAAGTGTTGGCCGCTGCCCGACTTCGCAGCGAAGTCGGGCTGCGCGCCAACAAAATTGCGAAGTATGGAGAAGGAAAAACTGCAAAGGCACGAAGAGATCGGACTGCGCTCAGTTTTGAGCGAAGTCCGACTTCGCGCACGAAGTCCGACTTCGGCCGGCTTGCGCGCGAAGTACGAACTGCGCACAACCTCCGCGCGAAGTGCAAACTTCGCGCGAAGTTCGAACTTCGCTCGAACTTTGGGCGAAGTCCGAACGTGCTTCATTGTTCAAGCGCAGCTCGTACAGTCCGGTCCAAAAGAGGCGTAAAGTTCTAAGTGTTTGCCTCTCCTCCGAAGGTTGCAAGGGGCCGGATTGCGCTCAACCCTTGGGCGCGGTAAGAAAAAAAGAAAAGAAAGCAGAACAGTCTCAATGCGAACTTCGCGCGAAGTTCGGACTGCGCCGGATTTTTTGGCGAAGTCCGACTTCGCCGGGCGAGTCGGATCGCGCCCAACTTTGGGCGAAGTCCGACTGCGCCTTGTTTTTTGGGCCAGCTTGGACAGTTGTCTAAAAAATGAATAAAATATTCAAAAGGTTCCAAGCTGGGCCCAAGGCGCATTACGACCGTTTTAAGGTGGGTTTCCGCACCAAAGGTTTTTTCTTGAGCAGTGTGCCCAGATTGCGGCAGTAACGTCAGCCATGGCGCAGCGTTCAAGGTAAAGTTAATGATTGCACAAGTCCTCAATGAAAAGTGCAATAAAAAGAGCATGGCACGGCAGCCGGGATACCTTTTTCCAAGCATTCTCCTGCGCAGCCACCCAAGAAACTTAACTCCAGCCGACCTACCCCCTCCTGCGCGGCATTAATGATGCTGTCATTATCTAGAAAAGGAGGTCAGATGCATCCAGACATGCCAAACTGCGCAGATTATTCCTGTGACTGTGAAATCTTCTGCAGACGCCCTGAATTTGTAATTATTGCTGTTTCGGAGAGATGGACAGAGGAAAGATGTCAATGCCAGCGCAATCCAGCGAAGGGTGCGAACCCGAGGATTTACCGCGGCCAAGTGTTTTCAGAAGTGAAACACCGCCGGAGCGAAAGTCAAAGTCCCGGCCCAAAAAAGTACAGCGTGGGCAAGCCCCACCACCTCCGGTAAATTACCTGGCGGGATACAAGGACGGCTCGTTTTCTATGAGCCTGACTAAGCTGCGGACAAATGTAGAGAGTTGGGCTGACAAGGTTTTGCCCTCTCATCATTTCGGAGCGGTGTACAAATCAAACCTCTTCCGGTTCTTATGCCCTCCTGTCCATCAATGCCCGGAACTGGTAGACCTGATTGTCAGACACTACAGACCAGTTACCCAGCAGATTTGCAGCTCCAGCGGTAAACCCTTGTTCGCGCTGTGCAGGAGATCGTCCACCTGCCTTTCGCCCTGTGGTTGGAGTATGACTCAAAGACAATTGTCAGAAAGATAAATCTGGGCGAGCAAGCAGGACATATCACGCAAACAAAACGAATGAGGGATTTCCTCAATTCAGAGCTGAACGCCCCGCTTGCAGCTGGACAGTGGCCAACCGTCCCCATGCCCTTGGCGAGGTTTCAGAACAAATATTTATACACCATTCTGGCATGGATCCTCGGCTGCGACTCTGATGAGTTGGTACAGCCGTACCAGCTAGCGCTGGTAGAATGTCTCCTGTGTGGAGAATCCTACGAACCAGCAGCACAGAGAAGTGGAAAGCGTCCCATCTTTTTCGACTGGGCGGATTGGCTGGCATACGCCATCCACTCCAGCCTGGTCAAACTCCAGAAGAAGCAGTCCACTGAATTTCGGTTCAGTTCTGTTCTAGCATGGCTTTGTCTGTATCATTTGCACTCCCGGATGTTGATCCCGAACCTGAAGAAGGTCAACGAGAAGGGAGAGCCACAGCCCGTCTATGACTGGACGGATGACCTATACCGGAAAGGGTCTTACTACAAGTTTAACTTTAACTTTCTGGGATTGGTCATGTCAGTCTTCAGCGAGGGCGAAATCCCTCGCCCCCCGCGAGAAATGACGAACTCTTTGCTGAATCAGAAGCTCGGGGACGTCTTTAGACTGACGCAGGGGATTGTGGTTAGAATCTACGGATTCAAGGGCAAACCTCATCTGCTGCCCTACTGGTGCACGGATCATCAGTTTGGGATGGAGGTTGCCCGTCAGATGGATTATGTTGAGGAGTTCGGCCTGGGAAAGAAAAGAGGCCAGATTTTTCAATATCCTCTTTCCTGGGCGAACGTTGAGATTACTGAGGTAGGACAGCATGTCTATCTCGAGCGGGAGCTTTTTGACATTGGTCTGATTCTGCTGCCGCAGCGCTGAAAATACAACCCGTATGGGATAAGGGGAAAGTTCACACATCTCTGCCCCCGGGCAGATATAACTGAAGACAGATGCGACGTGGTCCATGTTGACCTTGACTGGGAAATTGACTTGATGGAAGCTTCGCCTCCGTGGCAGGATTTTTACTGCGAGGAGGTAGCATATGACCCCAAGCGAAACCCGGACCACCAGTTCTCATCTCCAGGGTTCAAAAAATTCCTCTCCAAAATAGCAGGCCTTAACTGGCCAAAAGAAAAGATTATTGAATGCTGGAAGATGAGATGCCGCACGCAGCACGACAAATCCACCAGGAGAAATCTGGCCGTTGATGACGACTTTTCAGTTCTATACGACCAGCATCATGACAGCTGGCGGCCGTTCGCATATCAAGATTACGTTCCCCGAGGTCCCTTTGAGGGCTATAAAGGAGGGTCTTCCTCCCAACAGTTGTACACTTCGGCAACTGCGCCGCGGGCCCAACAGACATCTAGGTAGACCCAATGCAGCCCGTGGCTTCCAAGGCGGCGCCTGAAAAGGCGCAGAAGCCAGTCAAGTCAACGCCTGAGGTGACCCTTCAGGCACAAAAGGCGCCAACACCACCAGAGAGCAGACCGGTTGCGGCAGACCTTCTGCAAGTCAAACCCCGGTACAAGTTTACCGTGGGAACATCAGCGCCTGCTGCACCTGCTTCATCTCCTTCCCCGATCCGGCCATTGTTCCAGAAGAGAAGAAGAGGAAGAGAGTTGAAAAAATCAGGCGACCTAGTCTGACAGTGCAGCAGCCAGCCGCAGAGCCGCAGCCGCGTTCAGCCGCTCCAGAGCATGTTTCTCCGGGCAGTCCCGAGCCAGCCGTCGGAACCAGAATCGCAGACATCCATCCAACATCGGCTCAGGCGGAGCTCGCAGGTACGTTTGCTGCCCCACTCTCTCTGGTCTCATCTAGCCCTACTCCTACTCCATCTCCCGCTCAATCCGAGCAAGCCATGGCCGCATCTTCCTCCCCGTCTCCACACCCTTCTAGCGGCCCCCATTCTTTTGACCAGTTTGCTCAGAACCCCAACGTTTCCCTATCTCTGAGTCAAACCCCAAACCCTTCACCTGTGGTTAGCGCTGAAGCCATGCATTCACCGTTACATCCACCGCTTCAGCCGCTTGAAACCCTTTCAGCATCAGCCGCTCCCATTTCCACTCCCCGGTCGCCCCCAGAGGCGGCCGATCCTTCCAAAGTCCGTCCGGTTCCTCCTGATCCCATTCCCGCAGGAGAGACGTCTCAGCAGAACCCTAGGCTGGGAGAACCAGACTTCATGGACGACCTCCAAAATACGGACGACTTGCCTCTGGCAACGAGAGCTGTAGAGTACACTATCTCTTTCCTCCAAAACCTCAAGCGGAGGAGACCTGAAGAGATAGCCGCCCCGGTAAAGCGCACCAAGTTTAACTTTGAGAGGAGAGTGCTTACAACAGAGAAGATAATCTCTAAAGTAAAGAAGCCTCTTCGGGAAATGACCAGGGCGGACTACGAGCTCCAAACAAAGGAGAAGAGCTTTGACGATATTGACAAGCAATACGAGATTCAGGGAATCATTCGTAAAGCTGACAATCTCCTTGTCAAGATTCTGGAGGAACAGGAAGAGCTTTTCGGGTTGCAGGATAAGACAAGACAGCTTGAAGAGGACCTGTCTAGGTCCACTGAGTAGCTGGAAGCGGCGCGGTAAGAAATAGATGAATTAAAAGCCCAGCTGGCCGCTTCTCAGCAACAAGCCGCAACCGAAAAGTAGGCAGCCTTGGAGCAGATTTCTCAGCTCTAGGAGTCTTTGAAACAGGCGCAGTCGCAATCTGCAGAGAGAGCATCTCAAGCGACGGTCTTTTCGAAGAAGAAAGTTAAGGAGATGCGGGCTGGTTTGCTGCGGGGATGCAAGCCCCACACCTATAAGGCGATGTCAGTTCTGGATTTCGCATCCAGAATTCAAGAAGTTTCTGCCTAGGGAAAGCCTGTGGTAGAGGAGGCCGAACGCCAGGCGAAGCAATGGCTGGACCTGGCGATAAATCTTCAGGAGCGCGAGCGCGATGGCCTCCAATTCTCCCCCATGTCCTCATTCGCTGCAGAATGGGCAGATGCAAGGGTAACCTTGCATAAATATTTTAAAAAAGTAGAAGAGGTGAGAGTTGCCAGACGAATATTAGACGCATTCGAACACGAAAGAGATATCTGTATGGCTCCCTTTCACGCTCTTTCAGAACTTGGCTGCCCGGGCTTTGTTGAGAATGGCGAATTTCTCACCCTAGATCAGGTGAAAAAGAATTGGCAGTCCTTTGAAGCAAATACAACTGAGATTGATAGCTGGACTGAGCCAATTCAGGAAAGTCAGGTCACCCGGATGGTGTCCAAATGCTGCAAGATCAGCTCCTACTTCCAGGAGCTGGGAAAAAGATACCTCACCATCGACCTGCACGCGGTCGCTGCTTTCCACGCAGCATTAGAAGAAGTTGCTGACCGCCGGCCATTAGAAGCAGAAGCCTGGGGTCAAGCCCAGGCCGCATACAACCGCATCTCGCGAGGCGTAAGCAAAGTCGGAGAGCCTTCGGAAGGTGATTCTGAGGGGGCAACTGACAAAAGTGAATCTGAAGAACAGTTGCCACGAGGAGAACAGCTAGAGCAGCAAAAGGCAGGGGAAGCAAGTTCCTCTGCACCCAATGGATGAAGGCATGGATTCTTTGCGCCGAGGTGAGCTCGACACCCCGCGAGCCGCCAGAAATGTTGCCACATTTTGCACGGGGTGCAATGTTTTCAATTTTTGTAACAGTACTGCTCTTCTTTTTCCCTCTTCCTCTATTTTCCTTTCTTCTTCTCTCCCTTTCTCTTTCTTTCCTACATTCTCTTTCTTCCCCCCTTTCTTGGAGCCCCTCAGTTGAATTTTAAACTTGACAGCGGTTACCTGAAAAATGGCTAAGTGTTGGTGCAAAGTTCGCACTTCGCCCAGTTTTGGTGTGAAGTTCGCACTTCGCCCAGTTTTGGTGCGAAGTGCACACTTCGCCCAGTTTTGGTGCGAAGTCTGACTTCGCCCCTCTTTCTGGGCGCACCTTGTAACTGGCAGGCTGGTAGGCTGACAGAAGAATGATAAGTGCTGGGGCAAAGTCCGTACGGCGGCAGATACCGCTTTCACTAGCGCAATCCGACTTCGCAGTGAAGTCGGAGTGTGCCCTTGACAGGTGCGCAGTAGGGAAACAAACTCAGAAATACACCCAAGGCATGAGGGCCTTCCCGACTGCGCTGTTTTCTTCCCGCGCAACCCGAGACGCTCTGATCCCAAGCGAAGTTGGATAAACTGCCTTTCAAGGCAGACACGTGTCAAACAGCATCATCCATCATCTGACAAGTGTCCAGCTTCGGGATTTGAGCCAAGACGTGTCGAGCAAAAGGACGAGCATGGGCTGCACTACCTATGCCAGTGGCCTCATTTGAAGCCGATTGGAGGTTCTACCTGCTCCAGCTACACGCATTCCTGTCGAGAAGAAGTTCTACCCAACACACCGCCACCTAGCTGTCCAGCTTCCAGGAAGACCATGCTGCGGGTACAGTCCGGTTCGACAAAAGGTCAGCATTTGCAGCTCTTTCGCCGCTTTTGTCAGCTATTGTTTGACTGGGACTTTTGTGCCCATTAATGTAACGGGAGGGACTCGGGCTATATAAACCCACCATGATTTCATTGTAAGGGGTGGAAGGGGAATGTTTGTTAGGGAACCATTGTAACCGTGCTTCTGCTTATAAATATAATTTGTATGCCTGGTTCTGTTCTGCTGCTTTTATTTCTTTATGCTTTATGCTTTACGCTTCCTTGTGTCATGGCTCGTTGATTCGTTTCAGCATTTGGTGATCAGGCGCCTTTAGCATTGTTTGTGCCATGGCTTGTTGATTTATTTTAGCATTTGGTGGTCAAGCACTTTTGAACTTCATAGACTAGATGTGGTAGCAGTTCCATCAATTGTGTGTTACGTTGCTATCCGTAGTGGTGATTGATGCGTTGCCGTGCTGTTAGTTCTCCTTGTAGGGAGAATGTTTGCTAGGGGACCATTGTAGCTGTGCGGTTAAATTCTCTGCATGACACATATACCTGGTTCTGACATCTCTTAGTTACTTTCTATTTTGAGTTTTCGTACGTAGTGGTGATTGATGCATTGCCGTGCTGTTAGTTCTCCTTGTAGGGAGAATGTTTGCTAGGGGACCATTGTAGCTGTGCGTATATTGCTTAGTACAGAAAGTATACTTAGATTTTGCAGTTCTCGACCATGCTTTGTATTTATGATGCAGTAAGTATTGGTGATTGCTGGTTGTCGTACTGTTAGTTCCCCCCACCAAACTCCAAGTACATTTGTAAATTCTTTCTGTTCATTTATCTCTTTCTTGCACTCTTAGCTTAAACCAAACCCCCCCCCCAAAAGGAGCCGGCCTTCTCCGGAGATTGGCACGGAAGGCATCTCTTCCTTTCGGCCTTTCATGCTGGTGGGCGAATCTGGGCACATTAACCCAAAATCCTTTCCTCATGGCAGATTCGTAACCAACAGTAACATAAACTAACACTGCGATTCCTCCCTATGTATCCTTCAACAAGAATTCCAGATTCACTTAATGTCCAATGCCCTAATCCAAAGTGCAGAATTACAACAATCAGAAAAATAAATGAATATGAAGCAGAAATACTTGCATAAGGCAGCATAAAAGAAAGAGACAAGAGTTAGAGCCAAAGATCCTTTGAATTGAAGCAAATATTTGTTTACAGTAGCTCTTTTAGCAATATGTTCCCCCCCTTTTACATTGAAATGGACTGCTATTTATAGCAGAGTTTTCCCCCCAAATTACATTGAAGCACAAAACCCCAAAACTGCCGAAGTAGGTGAGATTTGACCTCTGTCGATTGTCGACATACCTGAGACAGGGTCAACACGCGCTTGGAACGGCTCCGGACTGCTCTGGTGGTTGAGAGGGGATGTCTCATCAATGCTGCAGGTACAATTTGCCCCTTGGGATGTTTAGAGGACCTGTCATGGTGTCCTGGGGCTGAAAACTGAGTTGTGCCATAAATGTGATTTGACAGGCCACCTACTCTGTCTCCTGAGTTCACTTGAAAATCTGCCGAGAGTCGCTCATACCCTTTGGCCGATCTTATAAATAGATGCACATAGGGAGGCCTAATCCATTCATTTGTGCTCAACGTCTACAAGAGAGGGAGGATGGATTGCATCTAGGGCAAATAACAGAGCAACGAGTTCCAGAGAAGTGCGCAATGCACAAATGTTGCAGGAGTTACCGACAACAAAAGGAGCCACCAATGAAGGAAGACACAACTGTCGCCGATGGAAGAAGTGAACAAGAACGGATCCATTCAAAAATTAATGTGCATAAGGATTATTTTTGACAAATAATTGCAGCTTTACGAACAAGAGAGGGGGTCAAAAAATTTCCAGTCGCAATCAAGAGAAATTGCAGACAAACGATCAACAGAAGTGACATAGACTACGCAATGATGTGTAAGGGAGGTTGCCATGCGAGTGGTGTGTGGAAGCTGCTAGGTGAGCTGGAAACCCTGTGCCATACAAGTTAGTAGTAGATGAAGGTTGTTGTATGAGTAAGGATCTGGAGGTTTTCATACTAGTTAGAAGGGTGTTGTACTAGATAGAACAATGTTGTACTAGTCAAAACGGGCTACCATACCAATCAAAGCAGATTGTTGTACCAATTGGAAGCAAGATGGCAAGTGTCGTACCATTTGGAAGCAAGACGGTAGGTGCTATACCAGTGCTAGGAGCAAATGACAAAGGCCGTATGAGTAGCAATAAACGTTTGAAACAACAGTTGCAATTGAAGATGCAGAAAAGACCAAGCGTCCAGGAGAGGATGGAGCGGGTGGAACGAGAACCAAGAAGGAATCCACCCAACTCATGAAGGAGAGACGAAAGCACCAGAACTAGTGCCAGAAGTCTCACGGACTGCATACAAGAATGGGAGAAGGAACATGGTTCTGACGTGGAGTGGAGTGTAGACAACATACTAGACACTTGCAAGAACGACATCAAGAATACTCTGGAGAAGCAATGAGTGGAGGCCTTGCTGTAGAAAGGAAGGGAAAGGATGCCAATACTGCTAAACGACATTACATGGCAACAATCAAAGGGAGAATATTGTCGCAATTGGTGGAGGGCAAGCACAAACGATCACCTGCTAAAAGCAGCATATAAGAAAGCAAGTGTAAGTTGCATACCACAGATTCCGAATTTTGACAAGGAATTCTTCAAGAGTTAATTGTTGCAGATGTTGGAGACATACAATCCACCACAAAACACCAACAAAGAGAGGATTGGCTACAAGAAGGTGCAGGTAATGTTTTCACCTGGCAACTTCCAAAGAATGTTTGGATTGCCAAGTCATGGATCACCGGTTCAAAAAGAGACAATAGATCAGATCCAGTGGAATAAAATGATCCGTGAAGTCACCAATATGACTCCAAATGAAGTGGTGAAGATGACAGCATGGGAGCCGTGGAATAAAGCAATAACAGCTAAAGACAATGGATTTGCAGTGTGGCATGAATGTGATAATGTCCAAGTTACAAGGAGAGAAACGATGCTCAGAGATACCTACTTGGCTTGTACCATATGTGCAAGGCCTCATGAAGGGTGTTAAATACGACTAGGCATCATACCTTTCATAGTGCATTAAGAAATTCTTGATGCAATACTCAAAGAAATTTTCAAAGGCAATTCATGCTATTGCATTGTTGATGAATGTTGTGACATAGGAAAAGTTGTAGTTTCCTAGACTGGATCCTCCAAGGAAGATAGTGGAGCAGGAGCCAATGATCATGGGGTGGCTCAATGTAATGCCATTTGCAAAGGCAAAGGCAAGTACTCTAGTAAAAATGAAAAAGATATTGAAGAGGAAGGACTTGCCAGATGAGGAGGCAATTGAGGATTCAAAAAATGAAGAGCAACAACCAATACCATAGAAGAGGTGGAGGAGGTTGGTACATCAGACTGAAGAAAATGCTGTAGAGGAAGAGCAGCAGTCTGTGGAGAATATTGCACAAGGAATTGTGCAGCAAGCACAGAATTTGGTAGGAATTAGGGATATGGAAAGAGGTACAGGATGCAATGGATGTAGTTCAAGTGGAAGCAGTGGGAGAAATGTGAATGGAGTCACCTGACATTTGGGCAGAGTTTGAGCAGCATATAGATCCATGTGCATCACCTCAATTATGAGAGGAGCCATTGTTCGAAATCACATCCACAGCAGAGGAGCTGGCAAGGGAAGAACCAGTTCCAGCCAAAGTACTAGAAAGAGGAAAACAACTAGCAAAGGAGGACACAGTGCTAGCAAAAGTAGCAACGGAGAAAGAAAGGCAGCCCACAATAAATTATAATCTAATAAAGAGAGGAGGCAGCAGCCAAAGAATGGAGCAGTTAGCTAATATTGTGGAGCAGCCGATATCGGGAGGCAAGGCACCAAAGAAGACTATTAATCTGTGAGGTGATGGTGAAGGAGACATGGACGAGATTCTTACCGAGGAAGATACTGTGTTAAATTCCAGTAGGGAGAAGTGAGCATTTCATGGTTGAAGTGTCAAATCCCAAACATCCATCAGACCTGGGAGAGCATGCAGAACAGATTGATGTACTCTCTGACAAGATGATGAAGATTCTAGATAGAACAAGATTGGAATTCAGGATGGGTTGCATTGGACAGTTGAAGAAGTGGCAGTTGATGGTGTACGAAGAGATGGATAAAGTGATACAGTGGGTTCAAGATGAAGAAAGAATGAACTCACAGAAATCCATCAGAAGCATCCATGGGAATTGCAAGCTGGTAACATCCAGAGGATGGTTGGAATAAAGGAATTACTAGCAGGAACCATGACAATATACAGGCAACCAGCCTGAATATATATTGATGAAGTCGATCTAGTGCCTTGTCCGGAAGATGTAGCAAGTGTGGAGTAAGGAAAATCGCACCTGAACTAGTAAAGATGTATGCAAGAATCAATTTCTTGGCATACTGGATAGAGTGGTTAGCTACTAGATTGCAGAAGATCAACCAGTTAAAGGAAGCATATGCTAACCAATATGAGGAGATGAGGAGAGCAAAAGAGGAAGCTAATTGAGAACTAGTTACCTTCAAGCAAGTAGCTGAAGCAGAATTGAATGCTTCAAAGAAAGTTGAGGAGAATATTAAGATGCAAGATGAACAGGGTGAGCTAATTGGGCAGCTGAAATCCGAGTGCTCAATCAGAGAACAAATGTTGGAAGTAAAGACCAAGGAACTAGAGCACAAATATCAGCTAATTGCAGAAAGAGATGAGCAACTTACAAAAGCGACATAGAAAGCTAAGAAAGAAGCCGAAGATGCCTTTGCGAAGAGGGAGAAAGAGCTCTTGATGAAGTTGGTTGAAATAGAGCAGAGGGCCAATCATTATGGTACAAAAGGAGCCAGATACCATAATTATGCCAAGAGATTGAAGGACAAGAATGAGACATTAAAGTTGTAGATCGCGGAAATGGGAGCACCTGTTCTGACACCTCAATGCTAGCAGCCAAGTCCCTAGGAACTGTTGCCACATTTTTGCCAAGGGGTAAAATTTTGAAAATCTGAAAAACTGCTGCATTTGTTATGTACAAATCCTCTCCTCCCCTCTTTTCAGATCAATCAATCCAAGCAGTCCCCGGTGTTGCACTCAGAAGCAGGTCCCAAGGGGAAAAAATTTGAAAACAAATTGTCTAAGGCAAAGGCACTCTTGGGTCGCTCTCCTTTTGAGCAATTCCGGGAGTCGCCCCTCATCTTTGGCGATTCCCGTCGTCGCTCTCTTCCCGGGTGAACCTCACCATCGTCCATGCATAACAGCGACCGACGAAAAATTGGGAAAAGTGGCTAACGCATTGAAATTGACCAGGGTTCGCTCCCCCTATCATGCGATTCCCATCGTCGCTCACTAGGGAAGCGACTCCCGTCATCGCTCAAGAAGACCGACGAGCAGCAGCATGACACGCTAAAACTTTCTAAGGCAAGGGAGCCCAAGATCGCTCCATTTCGGAGCGATTCCCGACGTCGCAACAACTTTCTGACGACCTCCGACCTTACCCTAGTTCCCAGCGATCGCCAGCTGGTTCCAGGGCATAAGATTTCTCTAAGGCATTGAGTCCCCCAAGTTCGCCCCTGCTCTCCGGCGACCCCCGTTCTCACCCAGCCACCAAGCGATTCCTGGCATCACTTCCCTCCGTTGCTCCAGCGATCGCCAGCAAGCTAAGGAAAATAAAACGAAAAAAATGGCTAAGGCAGGGTCATTGTGTTAGGAGCGAGGTAAGTGAACATTGGAAAATATAATTGAAAATGAAAGGTTTAAATAATACAATGCTAATCTTAGAATAGCCAAGATTAGGTAGAATAAAATATTCTAACCTAATATACGCTAACAACTAACCAAGTTGCTAACTAACATAAATGACGACAAAGATGCCGACATTAACAGCTAACGTTGTCAAAATGACTACAATGACTAACTTACTAACCTAGGTAACTAATAACAAGAAATACTAGTGGTAAAAAGTAACAAGCTACTTTTTACCATGCGGTAAATTAAATCTACCTAGGTGAATCTTACAAATTACCAAATGAGGTAATAATCATAGTTACTAACATAGTAACTCTAACATCCCCCCTTATTACATTATTTGGGTAATGTATATAACTGTCCCAATACTGTGAAAAAGATGTTGATCTGCTGGTTCTTGCTTTTGCTCAGGCTCTGTCACAGTGCTCTGGCTGCTCCTAAGCAAAAAATGGGTCATTCCTCACTTTGTCTTCACATCAACGAATGTCCTTATTGTAATCTTGTCATCCAACCGGATTGCATGGGTAACTAGCCGCTGCAACCGCTAGGTGTAGTAGAGTAGATCACTTCATACGAGGTTCATTCGGTTACAGTATGATTTTGCAAAAAGTTTTGATAAGGTAGCTAAGTTGTCGGTCATGCCGAAAATGCACCCTTATAAGTTTCCCCCCTTGTTGCAAAAACATGTAATGAAATTTCTAAAAGAAGTGTGACTAAGGTGTCGGTCGCTGCCGAAAATGCACCCTTATAAGTCTTCTTCCCTTTTTACAAAAATTTTGTGTGAAGTAAGAAAAGAAATGTTTATCCCCCTTAATTGCAAAAGATGTGCAACTCAAGAAGCTTTGTGAAGGATTGTACAAAGATTGCCTCCTAGGCAAATTTTTCACCAGAAAATTCCCTCCTTTTGTTACAAGTACTTCAAACAATGAGAGTTTGCTATTTATGAAGCCTAAAAGAGGTACAATCACCCCTTTATTGCTAGTACTTCAAACAAAAACTTATGTTATTTATGAAGCCTAAAAAAGAGAGAGAGGAAATGGTGCTTGCTTAAGGTGACAAATTTGTTTCCCCTTTACAATATTGTCTTAGCCATGAGCACTTTGTGTGCTTTTTCTGAACCAGAATCAGAATCAGACACTTCACTAGCAACATGGCTTTTATGATGTGCCTTTGCCATTTTAGTTTTGCTTTTTGGAAACCAACACTGAATGGTGTCATGGTTGTCCTTTTTACAATTTGTGCAAAACTTTACTTCCTAGGCAATTTTATCAAAAAAGTTCAAGTAATCCTTCCTTATTGCAAGTACTTCAAGCATGGTTGCTATTATGAAGCCTAAAAGAAAAGGTATAATTTGTGATGACTTCTACTTTTCTGATTGCCTTTACAAGTTTTATTTTCCTCTTGTCAAAATCTGTGTTTGAAGGAAGAAAGGAATTATCCCCCTTGATTTGCAAAATTAACAAAACTAGCACTCCTTCCAAGACAAGTCGACACACGACCCGCGTTTGAAAGGCTTCCAGAACCAGTCGACACACGACTTGGTTTTAGTGGACCCAAGGTCTTCAATTTCTTCTCAATTTTGCAAAAAATAGAATGTGCAATTTTATGTCTTATATCCCCCCTTGGAGAAAACAAATGCACACTTTGCCTTTGAATTTTACAAAAAAATTGTGTCTCCTTGTGTTACAATTTGGCAAAAAAGAATTCAAGTTTGAACCTTTATTGTATGCTAAATTAACAAGGTTTGAGAAGAATTAAGGTTCCCTAATTTTGCAATAAAAAGGTGCTCTTCTATGTCTTATATTCCGTTTTATGAGAAAACAAAAGCACTCATTTGTTTGTGTTGCAAAAAATAGGTCTTTAATTTTCTATTTTAATTTAAATTTGCAAAAATAAAAGATTGACTTAACAATTTTAATTTTAATAATAAAATAACTTTGTTTAATTTAAAAATCAATAAAATATAAAATTTAAATTGATTTTGTGAAAAAAACAAAGATTAAATTAAATTATTAAAAAAAATTGAAAAAAAAGACAAAATTTTAAATAAATTCCAAAAAGAAAATAAAAATAAAAAATATTACCTTTGTTTTTTTTTTTGTTCCTTGGAGCAAAATTTTATATAGGATTGACCCCAACAGGAGTCGAACTCCCAAACTCCTGTCAGGAGTTTTACTCGCGGGTAGAACTGCCAGTCGGGCTACTAGCCCGACGGGTTCTATTAAGACCCGCCTTCCTTTTAAAGCAGTATACACCGCGAGGGAAGTAAAATATGAAGCCTTTCACAAGGCTTTGGGACAATTTGTCCCACATTGATGCCGCGAGGCATCTTGAGGTAAATAAAAGCAATATTACCCACTTTATCGTTTGATTGCCTACAGGCAATCAGCAAAGAGATGAAGTCTTTTGCCACGCGCTCCAGCGAATGCCCTCCCGCCACGTGGACCAATCAAGAATTGCCACATGGACAAACAGGGAACGAATTACTAAACGCCACGTCAGCTACCACATGTGCGCTTGCATCGAGATCCATGCCCACAACGTCAGCTGCCACAACGCTTCCACATCGGCTTCCAGCTAGTGCCACTACGTCGAACAGAGTTGCCACCTCAGATGACCGCCTCGATTCTCGTGTCATCCACGTCAACTTCTAGCTAGTGCCACCACGTCGAACAGAGTTGCCACCTCAGGTGATCGCCTCGATTCTCATGTCATGCATGCTAGCAGTTCGGATCCGTTCTACCACGTCAGATCTCGGGATCTGTGCCCAGTCAGATCTTGGGATCCGTGCTCGACGGGTCCCAGTCAGCGCCTTGGTTCCTACGCCTAGCCAGCTTCGCTTCCTCGATCTGCGTGCCAGGGAGTCGTGCTTCTCAACTACTGTTAGCAGGGTTCATTCGTGCCAAAAGTTCGTGAGACAGTCGGCTCGTTGTCAGGTGTCAAGAGACAGCCTTGCCTTGTTGTCAAGTGTCAAGATTTCGTGTAGGGAGACCACCACTTCGAATCGCGTGCCAACCTACTCGTGCGGTCTGAGAGTGCTCTGGTACGTGCGAGTGCTCCGGCTGGTGGTAGGTCGCCCGTGTTTATGCTGAGGGCTCCTGCCCTTGAGTGCCTGATAGCTGCAAGTGGCTGTCAGCTCCTGCCTATAGCATGTCAGGTGTTGTGGTCCTGCATTCAGAACAGGTCTCCCGCAGCGAGGTGTTGTGGGCCTGCAGTCAACAGGTCTAGCAGGTCCACCTCTTGGAGACCTAAATTAACGAAATGAAAAAAACAATGTTTCCACCTTCTTCGCCAAATAAGGAGCGACGCTCCGCCCGCTCTGATACCAATGTTAGGAGCGAGGTAAGTGAACATTGGAAATTATTATTGAAAATGAAAGGTTTAAATAATACAATGCTTACCTTAGGATAGCCAAGATTAGGTAGAATAAAATATTCTAACCTAATATACGCTAACAACTAACCAAGTTGCTAACTAACATAAATGACAACAAAGATGCCGACACTAACAGCTAACGTAGTCAAAATGACTACAATGACTAACTTACTAACCTAGGTAACTGATAACAGTAAATACTAGTGGTAAAAAGTAACAAGCTCCTTTTTACCATGCGGTAAATTAAATCTACCTAGGTGAATCTTACAAATTACCAAATGAGGTAATAATCATAGTTACTAACATAGTAACTCTAACCCATTGTTCCCGAAGTCGCCCCCGCTGCTCGACGACTCCTTTTATCGCCCCCCTTGCCGGCGAACCACAACAGCGACAAACTCTTCGGGTAGGAGAAGCCGCCAAGACCAAGGCAACGCCAGAGTTCGCTCCACCCTGGAGCGACCCCCGGGATCACTCCCATTTCGGTGCGACTCTCGGGTTCGCTCCATTCAGGAGCGATTCCCGTCGTCGCTCTAGCAGCCCGGCAAACCTCAGCATTGTTTTTCTAAAAAGCCCCTAGGTCCGTTCAAACTTGGCTTCCTCAAGATTCGCTCAAACGCTAAGCGATTCTCAGTGTCGCCCCTTGGTGGCTGCCATAGTAGCGAAAATCGACAGAAAATCGCGATTCGAATCGGAAAATCGCGATTCTGCGATGATCCGATTAAAATCGCATCGGGATCGGCATTTCGAAAAAATTGCCGATTTTTTCGAAAAAATCGGCAAAAAATCGTAATCGCAAATTTTTAGGAAAATCGCGATTTTTTGGCAAAAAAATCGCCTACGGTCACATGGGTAGAGGAAACTCTATAAAAGGTGTTTTTTTTTTTTTTTTGCTCATTTCTTCCTCCAAGCTTTGAGAGAAACGTCTGCCTACCTCTTGCCACACTAAGGACAACACTAAAACACATCAAATACCCGGATTTGTCGAAGTTTGAAGGAATCTGCTAGTCACCAACAGCCACCAACAGCGAATTGCATTGAAGTTTTAACTTTTAAGGATCCTACAGCTACCAACAACCACCAAAAGGTTTCATTTGAGGTAAGCAAACTGATTTTAGGGTTTAGTTTTTTTTTTCATTAGGGTTTAGTTGAATGTTTGAAATTGAAACAACTTAACAAGTATGCCAACAGCTAGGGTTTTGTAACTTAAGTTTTTTTTTCAACTAGGGTTTAGTGAAACTGATTTTAGGGTTTAATGTATTTTTTCATTAGGGTTTAGTTGAATGTTTGAAATTGAAACAACTTAACAAGTATGCCAGCAGCTAGGGTTTAGTAACTTAGGTTTTTTTTTCAACTAGGGTTTAGTGAAACTGATTTTAGGGTTTTTTTTTCATTTGGGTTTAGTTAAATGTTTGAAATTGAAACAACTTAACAAGTATGCCAACAGCTAGGGTTTAGTAACTTAGGTTTTTTTTTCAACTAGGGTTTAGTAACTTAGGTTTTTTTTTCAACTAGGGTTTAGTGAAACTAATTTTAGGGTTTATTTTTTTTTCATTTGGGTTTAGTTGAATGTTTGAAATTGAAACAACTTAACAAGTATGCCAGCAGCTAGGGTTTAGTAACTTAGGTTTTTTTTTTCAACTAGGGTTTAGTGAAACTGATTTTAGGGTTTATTTTTTTTTTCATTTGGGTTTAGTTGAATGTTTGAAATTGAAACAACTTAACAAGTATGCCAGCAGCTAGTGTTTAGTAACTTACGTTTTTTTTTCCAACTAGGGTTTAGTGAAAATGAACCTAATATGAAATATGGTTTTTTTTTTTTTAATCTATGTTTTAGTTGAAAGTTGAACTAGGGTTTAGTTGAAATAGGGTTTAGTTTAAAACTAGGGTTTAGTTTGAAACTTTGAACTAGGGTTTAGTTTGAACTAGGTTTTTTTTTTAAACAACTAACAAGTATGCCAGTTCAACTTCAAACTAGGGTTTAGTTTTTTTTTTTAAATTAGGGTTTAGTTCAAGACTTGAAACAAGTATTCCAGTTCAAACTAGGGTTTAAAGTTTAGTTTTTTTTTTTTTTTTTTTAATATTTCTTTGTTTGATATTTGCTGTCTAAAATTTGTATGCAAGGCAGCAAGTGCATGTTTTCAACTGCCAATGATTACAATTTCAAACTAGGGTTAAGAATTTACGTTTTTATTTAAAGTAATTTTATGATTTATCTAAATGTTTGTTATTTGTTATTATGTGCAGCAGCTGCAGCCACAAGAAAATGTCAGGGTCCGGAAAAAAGATAAAAAAGATATAGCATGGAAGTATGGAGAAGAACAAGAAAAAGGGAAATTTTTTTGCAAATTTTGTAAAACTGTTATACCTGGAGGAATATACCGCTTTAAATTTCATTTGGCAAGGAAACCGGGTGAGAATGTTAGACTTTGCCCAAGTGTGCCAATTGATGTTGAAAGAGAATGCATGGCAATTGTCACTTCCAAAGCAGAAAAAAAGGAAATAAAGACAAGAACATTTGAAGCCATGTCAACCCCCCCTCTTCTCATCATCATACAACAACTAGTGGGACCATCAACTGCACAAACACCAGCACCAACAAGGAGTGGGATGGATGAGTCTAACTTTGGGGGAGGGACACAAGCCACACTTGATGGTATGGCCGCTTGGAACCAGGAGAAGCATAAGGCAGCCAGGAAGGCCAGTGGTAATTTTTTGTATTTTTCTGACCTTCCCTTCAATGTGGCAAGGTCTCCATATTGGCGAAGCATGGTGGATGCCATCGCAGCTTGCGGCACAGGATTTAGGCCGCCAACTTATGATGACATTAGGGGCCTGTTGGTTACGAATCTGCCATGAGGAAAGGATTTGGTATAATGCGCCCCAGATTCGCCCACCAGATTGAAAGGCCGGGAGGAAGGAATGCCTTCCGTGCCAATCTCCGGAGAAGGCCGGCTTCCTGTGGGTTTTAGTATTTAAGATAAGAGTGCAGGGAAAGAGATAAAAATGCCAAAAGAGAATCCAAATGTGATTGGAGTTGGGTGGGGGGAATAAGCAGCACGACAACGATCAATCACCACTACTAACAACATTCATATACAAAACACACATTGAAACTACAGCTATCATTCATCCTATGTATCCTCTATCTATGCATTCCAGGAATACTTGATCATCAAATACCAGAGTCTAGAGTTCAGTACAACAGTAAGCAATGATACAAGAAACATGAGGCAGAAATGACAAGGAGAGGCAGCATACAAGATAAAAGGCAGTAAGCAGAGCCAAGTATATGCTTTGTATTAGAGGCAAACGCACAGCTACAATGGTTCCCTAGCAGTATATTCCCCTTCCCCTTTTTACAATGCATTGCATGGCTATTTATAGCCTCAAGTTCCCCCGATTACATTCACGGGCACAAAGTCCCAGACTAGACATTAGCTAACACAAGCGGCTGAAGAGCTGCCGATGCTGACTTCTATCGGGTAGGACTGTACTTGCGGCATGGTATCCCTGAAAGTTGTACAGCTACGTGGCGGTGTGTCGGGTCAAACCATTGGTCAGCAGGAGTGCGGGTAGTTGTGGCAGATGGCACATTACATCAGCTTTAATGGTGGCAGTTGGCGTAGATAGTGCGGTCCATGCTTGTCCTTTTCTCGGTCATGTCTTAGCTCGAATCCCGAGGTTGGACACTTGTCAGATGCTGATGAGTGACACATGGCTGCCTTGAAAGGCAGTTTATCCAACTTCACCCAGGATCTGAGCGTTGAAGGGTTGCGCAGGTGGAAAACAGCGCAGCTGGGGAGGCCTCCATGCCTTAGTCATTTTTTTGGGCTTGTTTCCCCGACTGCGCACCGGTCAGAGGCGCACCCCGACTTCGCTGCGAAGTTGGGTTGCGCACCGGCACTTTGCTGTCTTCGCTGTCATTCGGACTGCGCCCAAAAAGGGGGGCGCAACCCGATTTCGCGCACCTCGACTTCGCTGCGAAGTCGGGTTGCGCACCGGCACTTTGCTGTCTTCGGGGTGCGCGAAGTCATGTTGCGCCTCCCTTTTTGGGCGCAGTAGCTGATTTTCTATTGCACTGCTTCCCAAGTGCGCCCAGGAAGAGGGGCGCACCCCGACTTCGCTGCGAAGTCGGGTTGCGCCCTGACACTTAGTCAAATTTCGCTTGTTTTTGTCTGCCTGCGCACTTCGCATTCCCTACTGCGCTCCAACTGGAGGGCGCACCCCGACTTCGCTGCGAAGTTGGGTTGCGCCCTGGCACTTAGAAACTTTCAGGGAACACTGCTGCGAAGTTGGGTTGCGCCCTGACACTTTGAAACTTTCAGGGAACACTTCTGTTCTGGAAACTTTACTGGGGGAAGAAGAGGGAGGAATGAAACTGCAAGAGAGAGAAAGGGAGAAATGAAGAAAGGGAAAAAAGAGGAGGGGGAGAGAGAGAGAGCAGCTCACTTACAAAAACTGAAAACATGGCACCCCGTGCAAAATGTGGCAACATTCCTGGCGGCTCCCGGGGTGTCGAGCTCGCCTCGACGCAAAGAACCATGCCTTCATCCATTGGGTGCAGAGGAACTTCCTTCCCCTGCCTTCTGCTGCTCTGATCGCTTCCTTCCGGGCAACTGTTCTTCTTCAGGATCACTTTCAGCAGTTGCCTCCTCAGTTTCGCCTTCTGAATCTGAATGCTCTCCACTGTCAGCCTCCCACTCGCGGATGCGTTCGTATGCAGCCTTGGCTTGGTCCCAGACTGCTGCTTGGAAGGGCCCGAGGTCGCTGATCTTAGTGCTGCGTGGAATGCAGCGACCGCGTGCAGGTCGATGGTGTTATATCTTTTCCCAACTCCTTTAGGGAGGAGTTGATTTTACAGTATTTCGACACCATCTGGGTGACCTGAGCTTCCTGAATCGGCTCTGTCCAGCTATCAATTTCTGCTGTATCTGTCTCAAAAGACAGCCAATTCTGCTTGACCTGCTCAAGGGTCAGAAACTCGCCATCTTTGATATAGCTCGGGCACCCGTGTTCGGACAAAGTGTGAAAGGGGGCCAGGAGAATGTTCCTTTCTTGTTGTAGGGCGTCCAACGTCTTCCTGACCCCTCTAATCTTCTCTGTCTTATCAAAATAAATATGCAAGGTTACCCTTGCATCTGCCCACTCTGAGGCAAGTTGGGACATAGGGGGAAATTGGAGGCCTTTGCGCTCAGACTGCTCAAGTTTCATATCCAGGTCCAGCCATTGCCTCGCCTGGTGTTCGGCCTCCTCTACCACAGGCTTTCCCTGGGCAGATATTTCTTCGATTCTGGACACGAAGTCTAGGACCGACAAGGACTTAACAAGGTTGGGCTTGCAACCTTGCAGCAGACTAGCCCGCATCTCCTTGGCTTTGCTCTTTGAAAAGGCCGCCGCCTGTGATGCTTTCTTTGCAAGTTGCGACTGCGCCTGTTTCAGCGAATCCTGAAGCTGTGAAACCTGCTCCAGCGCCGCTCTTCTCTCCTTTGACAGCTGCTCGGCTGTCTGTCTCTGTGCTTGCGGCCTCCTGCTGAGAGGCGGCCAGCTGGGCCTTAAGCTCCTCTATCTCCTGCTGCGCAGACCCCAGCTGCGCGGTGGCCCTAGCCAGGTCCTCCTCAAGCTGCCTTGTGTTATTCTGCAGCTGGAACAACGCCTCCTGGGTCTCAAGATGCTTGACAAGGAGATTATCTGTCCTACGACGAATACCATGAATTTCGTATTCCTCGTTGATGTCGTCAAAGCTTTTCTTCTTCCTCTGATGCTTGTAGTCCGCCTCGGTCATCTCCCGGAGAGGTTTCTTTACTTTCGGGATCAACTTCTCAGTTGTCAGCACTCTCCTGTCTAGGTCGAACTTTGTGCGCTTTACCGGAGCAGCTATCTCTTCGGCTCTCCTTCGTTTCACGCCCTGGAGAAAGGAGGAACACCCTGAGGACCTTGTTGCCAAAGGTTGGTCATCAACGTTCTGCAGTTTGCCCATGAAGTCCAGGGTTTCCAGCATTGGATCTTGCTACGGCATCTTACCTGTAAACAGGGAAGCGAGAGGAATACCAAAAGGGGTGGTCGCTTCTAAGGGTGACCGGGGCCTAGGGGAAGCGAGAGGTTGAGTGGATGGTGCAGGTAGGGTTTTGGACGGCTGGGGTGAGGAGCGCAGCGGTGAAGGAGCAGCTCCAGCACTAGCTGCGGGTGAGGGTTCTAGGGTTTGGCTCAGTGATTGTAAGGCGTTAGGATCCTGAGCAAACTGGTCAAAGGAATGTGGGCCGCTAGAGGGCTGGGTAGCTTGGGAAGAGGAAGACGCGGCTACGGCCTGCCCTGATGAAATGGGAGAGGGAGCTTTGGCAGGGCTGACTGGAACTTGGGGAAGAGGTGCAGTGGACGTACCTGCGGGCTCCGCCTGAGCCGCTGTTGGAGGGGCGCTTGCATCCCGAGTGTCTGCCTCCGGTTCAGGGCTGTCCAAAGAGAATCTCTGACGATACTGCCCCTGCTTGCGCCGCGACTGTCTGCTGTACCAACTCCTTAGGCCGTTTGGCCCTTTCAATTCTCTTCTTCTTTTCTTCTGGCGTTGTGGCTGGTCCAGAGGAAGGGGATAAGGACGGGGCGGCAGGCATTGACGTTCCTACGGTAAACTTGTACCTGGGTTTGGCTGGAAGGATGCCCGTCGTAGCCGGTCTGCTAGCTGGCAACGCAGGCACTTTTTCTGCTTGAGGGGCCACCTCAGGGGTTGACTTCTCCGAATCGTGCGCCTTTGCGGGCACTATCTCGGAAGATACAGGCTGCATCGGGCCCACTTGACTGCTCACCGGAGTCGTGCTGGAAGTTGCCGGAGTTGACGATTGCTGGGACGAGGGCCTCCTTATATACCTCTTCTTCGCGCCTCGGGGGACGCAATTGCGGAATTCGAAAGGTTGTCGAGTGGCAACATGCTGGTCATATAGTGCCGAAAATTCATCGTCGATGGCCAGATTCCTTCGGTTGGATTTATCGTGCTGTGTGCAACACCTCATCTTCCAGCATTCAATGATTTTGTCTTTATGCCAGTTGAGGGGCGCCACCTTGGCGAGGAATTTTTTGAAGCCCGCAGATTCCAACCGGCGATCCGGATTTCGCTCAGGATCGTACGTCACCTCTTCGCAGTAAAACTCATGCCATGGAGGCCATGATTTCATCTGCTCGATGTGCCATTCCAGGTCTGCGCCCGTCCTGTTCCTTCTTTCTTGCATGATCTCGGCTCGGGGACAGATGTGCGTGAATTTTCCTTTGACCCCAATTGGGTCGTACTTCCAACGCTACGGCAGAAGTATTAGACCCATGTCAATGAGTTCCCACTCGAGGTAGACATGCTGTCCGATTTGGTACACTTGGGTATTCGCCCAGGTGATGGGATACTGAAATATATGGCCCTTCTTTTTGCCTTGGCCGAATTCCTCTTCAACGTAGTCCATCTGCCGCACAATTTCCATCCCGAACTGGTGGTCAGTGCAGAAGTAGGGCAGCAAGAACGGCTGCCCCTTGAACCCGTAGATTCTAACTATGATGCCTTGAGTCAGCCGGAAGGTGTCCCCGTACTCATTCTTCCACAAGTATTTTGTCATGACTTCCGGTGGGCGACATGCCTTACGGTTGAACAACCCCATGACCTGGCACAAAAATTTAAGATTAAATTTGTAGAACGAGCCTTTTTTGTACAGAACCTCGGTCCATTCGTACACGGGCAGCGACTCTCCTTTTTCATTTATTTTCTTCAGGTCAAGGACGTTCATCCGGTAATGCATGTGATACAGGCACAGCCATGCGAGGAAGGAGCAAAACCGGAAATCCGTTGACTGCTTCTGCTGCAGCCTAACCAGACTTGAATGTATTGCATATGCTAGCCAGTCCGCCCAGTCAAAGAAAATAGGGCGCTTTCCACTCTTTTGCGCTGTAGAGTCGTGGAATTCTCCGTGCAGGAGACATTCTGCCAGTGCCAGCTAGTACTGCCGTACCACTTTGTCAGAGTCGCAGCCGAGGACCCACGCCAGGATGATGTAGATGTATTTATTTTCAAATCTGTCCGGGGGTATCGGGCCAGTCGGCCACTGTCCGGCTGCCAGCGGAGTCTTCAGCTCCGAATCAAGAAATTCCCTCATCCGCTTTGTCTGCGTAAATCTGCCGGTCTGCTCATCCAGATTCACCCTTCTGACAATTGCGCCGGGCTCGTACTGAAGCCCGGGGGCGAACGCTGGCTGGACGCTCTCCCGGAAGAGTGTGAACAACACTTTTCCCTTGTTGTCGCAGACTTGCCGGGCAGCTGGTTTGTAATATTCTACAATTGCTTCAACCAGCTCCGAGCACTGGTGAGTAGGAGGGCACAAGAACCAGTATAGGTTCGATTTATACGCAGCGCCGACCTGATGTGAGGGCGAAACCTTGTCTACCCACTTTGCAATGTTCAGCCATAGTTTGGTGAGGCTGATGGAGAAAGAGCCGTCCTTGTACCCGAACAGGCGATTAACTGGCGGCGATGGGATTTGCCCCGCTACGCGCCTCTTTGTCCGGGTCTTCTTTTTCTGGTCCGACGGCGCTTCGCTCTCATGAGCGCTTGACTCTGGTGATTCCTTAGCTTCGGGCTACTCTTCGCCGAATTGCGCCTGTATAGGCGCTTTCCCCTTGTCCATCCTTTCTGAAACTTCTGAAACGGCGGGAATTATGGCTTCTGAGTTGTCAGCTCTGCTCTTTGCAATCTGGGAGTCAGCTTGAACGTTTTGAATTTTCTGTGTGCCAGGGCCCTTTTTCTAGGCAACGACTGCAACATTAATGGCGCGAGGGAGGGAGTTAGGGCGGTTAACTTGGAGTTGGCGGAGGCGTTATGATTTTTTGGCGGCTATGCATGGGTTTAACTTTGAAAAGCGCACCCCAGTAGCCGTTGGTCCAAACGCACTTTGCTTTTTTAATGCATCGTTCTTGAAAGATGTGCAATCATTAAACCTCCTTGGACGTTGTGTCGTTGATGACGTCATCGCCGCCGTCTGGGCACACTTTACAAGGGAGAATTTCTGGCCCAGGAAGTCCAACTTCGCACCGTGCCGTACTGCGCCTTGGACCCACACCTAGAATTTTTTTACGTTTTCTATGATAGGTCATCCAGGGTGCGCCCAAAATTCAGGGCGCAGTTGAACTTCACCCAAAAAATGGGCGCACTCAGACTTCGCACGGATTTGACTGCGCAGCCTGACACTTTGCCGTTTTATCGCTATCTGTTTCCCAACTGCGCCCTTCGGAGGGGGGGCAGCCCGACTTCGCTGCGAAGTCGGGTTGCGCACCCAGACTTAGTCATTTTTGCTCTTTTTCAGTTGCCCTCTTCCGAACTTTGCACTGTTCAAGGAGCGCTACCCGACTTCGCTGCGAGGTCGGGGTTTGCCTTAAGTCCTACTTGGGCTCTTTAAAAAACTGAATGCTGAAATATATACATTCTGAAAACTAAAAATGCAGAAGGGAAATCTGTACAAGGAAGGGCCCATTGGGCACCTTCAGTGGTGGTAAATTTTTAAGTGGAACCCATTGACGGGAATGGGGAGAAGCTGTCCCTCCATATCCCGGAGCACGAATGCATTAAACTGATTTACCCGGGCAATCTGATAGGGGCCCTCCTAGAGGGCATCAAACTTGCCGTGGTTGCCCGGCTTTGCCTTCAGAGAGTCCCACTTCAGCACCAGGTCCCCGATTTTGAAAACTCGGGCGGTGGCTCCATTTGCAAACCAACCTTGGGTCGCTTCAGCATGTTTGGTGAAGGCCTGGTATGCTTTTTCTCTGTCTTCCTCTAACTGCAGCAATTGGCATAATCTGTCGTCCACCGGATCCCCGTTGCCTCTCTCTTCGTCCAACATCCAGAGAGCGGGAATTTCGATGTGGGTCTGCAGGACTGCTTCTTTGCCGTAAACGAGCGCATAAAGGGACGTCTTAATGGACTTCTTGAAGGATATTCTGTCCGCCCATAGCGCCCGATCCAGGAGTAGGTGCCAAGTCCTCTTGTTCTTTTCCACTGTCCTTCTGATGACCTTCAGTAGGTTCTTGTTGGTGGACTCGGCAAGGCCGTTTCCCTGCGTGTAGTAATTGGAAGACATTTTGTGATAAATGCCGTATTTGCCGGTGTACTCCGTGAGTATAGCGCCTGCGAACCCAGGACCATTGTCCGTCACTATCGACTCAGGGACCCCGAAGCGGGTAATGAGGCTCTCGAGGAACCTGATGACCGTCTCCTGGTCCGCGTTCTTTGTAGGGATCGCCTCTGCCCACCGCGTGAAGTAGTCGGTGGCGGTAAGGATAAACTTGTGCCCAGCTGCAGAGTTCGGCGTAATCACCCCGATAAAGTCCAGACCCCATTGCTGAAACGGAGTCTCGGCTTGGATCGGTTGAAGGGGCAGGGGTGCTTTTCTGTTTCCGCCAGCAAATATCTGGCATTCATCACATTTTGTACAGACTGCATGCGCGTCTGTAAAGAGAGTGGGCCAGTAGTACCCAACTTTGATTAATTTTCAAAGTCGTTGGCCTTGCAGAATGGTGACCTCCAGATATCCCAGAGTGGAATTCTCCGAGGACCCTAGGCTGGTCGGTTTTCTTGACGCACCTCAACAAGATGCCGTCAATATTTTTGAAGTAAAGCCCCTCGGGGCGAAGAGTGTATTTTAGTGCACCTAGCCGAAACCTCCTTCTTTGTGAGGCGTTCAGGTGGTCTGGGCATCTCCCAGTGCAGAAATACTTCACCAGGTCGTTTGTCCAGTCACTCCCCTCGGGTAAGGAGTTGGCTAGGTTGGTGGTTGTTGCTGGAGCCTCCCACTTACAGGCGGATATCTCGGCTGCTGCGCTTCGGGCCAGCTCCTGGCACAAGGCTCGGCCTCTGATAAGCTTGGTTGGCCGCACTTCGATGTCGAACTCCTGGATCTTAGCAATCCATCCTGCTCTCTTATGACCCGGCTCCCCTTGTATGATGAAGCTTCGGACGTCCGGGTGTATCACAAAGACAGTCGTTCGGCTCTGGGAGACAAAGTGCCTGAACTTTCGGAGAGACTTCATGACCGCGTGAACCTGCCGCTCTATAAAGTTGTACTTCTCGTGCGGCTGAATCACTTGGCTCAAGAACGCTATGGGGCGCTCTTCGCCATCGTCTCCCTTCTGTGTCAGGACTGCGGCGTAACTCTCGGGTTCTCCCACCGCGTACAGGATGAAGTCCTTGGAGTAGTTAGGGTTTATCAACACCGGAGCTTGTGCGATTCGAGCTTTGATTTCCTCGAAGGCCTGCTTCCTCTCATCAGTCCATAAGAATTCTGCATTCTTTTTCAGCAGTTCGGCCATGGGCTTGATTACTTGTGCGAAGTCCGGTATGAACTTCCACACGAAGTTGATTTGGCCGAAGAAGGACTGTAGCCCCTTCTTGTCAACCGGGGCGGGCAAACGGAGGAGGGCTTCTGCTCTATCAGGGTCCACGACAAGGCCTTTCTCGGAGATGACATGCCCCAGCAGCTTCCCTTCTTTTACCGCGAAGACAGATTTCTTCGGGTTTATGGAGATGCCGAATTCACGACACCTTTCAAATATTTGCCGCAAGTGGGGAACATAGTCCTCTCTCCTGTGAGAGAATATAGTCATGTCATCCAAGTAGATGACGATAACCTTGTTGAGCAGCTCTCGGAAGGCCAGGTCCATGGCTCTCTGGAATGTGGCGCCAGCATTGGATAAGCCGAAAGGCATGCGCTGATAGGCGAACGTTCCCCATTTGGTGGTGAGCACCGTCTTATGCTGGTCCTCATCTTTGACCCAGATCTGGTTTTACCTCGAAAAGCCATCTAGGAGGGAGAATCTTTGGGCTCCAGCAACTATATGGAGGATTTGATCTATTTGGGGAAGCGGATAATGGTCCTTGAGGGAGGCCTGACTCAGATTTCTGAAGTCTACACAGAGACGAATGTCTCCGTTCTTCTTCCTCACGGGAACCAAGTTCGCAACCCAGGATGAATGCTTGATGGGATAGATGATCTTGGCTTCCAGCATCTTCAGGAGCTCGGCCTTCATCATGGCTTCGATCTTCGGATTTACAGCCCTCTGCTTCTGCCGTAATGGCTTGGCGCCATCTTCTAGCTCGATGGTATGCTGGATTATATTTCTGTCATACCCCTTCAAGTCTTGGTAGCACCAGGCTACTATGTCAGGGAACTCTCGGCACAATGTTCTGATTTGCTCAAGTTCCTCTGTGGTGCAGTCTGTCCCGACCTTAATTGTTTTTCTAGGTTCAAGCTCAAGGTCGGCGTACTGCTTCGGGTCTACTTTGATCCGGTGTGATATTGCTCTGTCGTTCTGATCAAATAGACTCTCAAGTGTAATCAATCCTTTTGGGACATGATTATTTTTTAGCTGTATCAACCCCTCATATTGCTCGTCATCAGGGTCTCTACTTTCGATTGAACACGCTTCGTTAACCAAAAATATGACAATTTCCTCGTCACAGTCAAACACCTGCCGGTGGGTGTCCTTATCGAGCACGAAGGCCTGTAAATGGTACGGACCGGCTTCGGCTTCTGGACAGTGTCATCAGCCGGAATGTACCTGGCTCCAACAGACGCCAGAATGTCAGCATGTTTGTTTTTCTCACGTGATATAGCCTTGACATTCAATGAGTCGAACGACTCAATCAGATCCCAGACCCGATTACGGTACGCCTTGAGGTAGTGCTTCTTGGAAGCGCACTTGTTCGTGATCTAGTTGCACACCAGCTCCGAATCGCCGAAGATTTGCAGGTGCTTAATCCCCAGCCTCTCTGCTTTTTGCAAACCCAAGCACAGGGCTTCGTACTCCGCCGCGTTGTTGGTGCAGCTCCAGGCCAGCCTGTAGGTGTAATCCTTCTGGATCCCGGTTGGGGAAACCAAAAGCACACCTGCATCGACGCCATTTTTGCATCGTGCGCCGTCAAAGAAAAGCTTCCACAGCTTTTCTGGTGCAGGTCCCACTTCTCTCTTGGCCGACTTGTCAAGCCTCTCAGGCTGGATGACAGTGTAGCAGTCTTGTTCGGTCTCGATCACGACGTTGAAGTCCCGCAAGGAGAATTCATCTTCCACTTGCAGCAGCTCGAGAGCTTGCTCCGTCATATCCACCACCACCAGTTCTTCCTCCGTCAGTTGAACCATGCAGTCCTGCGCCTCTTCTCCGGGAATCTTCTCTACTAGGAAGGTGGAAGGCTTCTCGTTGTAGATTTTCAGTCTCCTTCCTTTGAAGGGCACTTCCATATGTGAGTAGTCTAGAGACAGGTACCCTCCCAACTTCGCAGTGAATTCCTTGGAGAGACACATGCCAAAGTAGGGTTCCAAGTCGACAACCACGACCTCTTGGATGACCACGATGTCTAGAGCTTTGTGCAGCCAAATAGGGATGTCCTTAATGACACCGACTGTCTTGATAGGGGTGTCGTCCAGTTGCAGCACGCCTTGGCTGCTCCTTGTGTATTCCATCCCGATCTCGTCGCAGACGGCTCTCGGCATTACGGTCGTGGAAGCACCAGAATCCACCATACAGTTGTGCACTATGTACCCTTGCATCCGTAATGACAGATAGAAGGGAGGTGGTCTGTTCTTCCCAGTGGCTGAGACTGTCAGAGGTTGAACCAGGACAGCGAGCTGTATCTGCTTGCCATTCTTCATGTTTTTCAGAGATTCCTGCAACGAGATCAACTTGGCCTGGGAGCGGAAGAGCATCATACATGCTGATTCTTGCGGGGGTCCTCTTCAGCTCGTCTACTATGCTGTAGCCCGAAGTGCTAGCTCCTTCCGTTTCTTTTGCCGGCTCATATTTTGTCCGGTACTGCTGAGTGGCCTCAACTCTCTGTCTCTTGGTCAGAGACGGATATCTCAGCTTCTCCTGAGCTTGTTCTTTGGTTTCAGCCGGAGGCTGAGCAGCGGGAGCTTTAGCCGGGGGAGCTTTTGCTATGGGAGGCTTGACTGCGGGGGTCTTCTCTTTGGCTGTGTAAGGCCACAGCCTTTTGTCAGGGGGTAGCCCAGCAGGTTGCGCCTTATCTCTTCGGGCGTATACCTTCGAGGGCTTTGCAGCGGCTTCAGCGGACTTTTTGTCTTCCTTGGCAGGAGGCGACAACAGATCTTCCTCTAGGACGGCAAAGTTGCCTTCGTCGTCCAGGATCATGTAGAGTTCTTCGTCTTCTATGGCGCTGCCGGCCAAGGTCTGGAGGTAGTGTTGGTGCAGTGTGCAGTCATCCTCCGAATGCGGGTCATTGCACGTAGTGCACCAGTTGACCTGGTCAGAAGTACCAGGTTGGTCCTCGATGGCAGCATTTCTCGGAGGGGGCCGCCTCTGATCTCGCCGTTCTGGGGCTTGATCTTTTGTCAGTGCCGGGGGCGGGTATGGCCTCCTTGGAACAAGGTCCATCTGGGCCTGTTTCTTCTTTAGAACAGTCATGTCGTTGGACATGGTGTGATATCCAGAGGCCAGAGCCCGTACCTCCTGGAGAATTTTATTCTGAATATCATTGTCAGGAGGCGGCAACTGAGCTGGAGGAGGTGTAGAATATTGAGCATACTGCAGGGGAGCAGGGAGTGCTGGATAATGCGGAGGAGGAGGCGGATAGTGAATTTGTGGTGGGTCGTAAGGGTTTACGACCGGCGCCGGATTCCATTGCTGCTGGGGTTGCTATCCTGAAGTTGACGGTACCGCCTCTGAAGCCGACGGGTACTGAGACCGGGGAAAGTCAGGGTAAATGGGCGGTTGTACCCTGTGCAGGAGTCTGCCTATGGAAATGATATCCATCTCAGCTTGCTGGGCAGCCTCATACAAAGCAGGGAACGAGTCTATTCTGGCTATCTTCAGCAGCAGGCAAATGTTTGAGTTGAAGGACCTCAGGTAGTAGTGTGCAGCCTGTCCTGCTGAAGGTCTGAGTTCGCGAGGCACTCGTTTCCAAGACCTCGTAAACCTGATGTTGAAGTCTGACACCTCCTCTTGGGGGTGTCGTTGTATACTTTGAAATTGATGCAACAAAGAAGAGGGATCAGTAGACTCGTTACATCCTTTCACGAGCCTGCCGGCCAACTGTCGCCACCCTGTGATGGATCCCTCTGGCAGTGATCTCCACCAGTAGAGAAGCTTTCCCCTTAGGGAAAGGGCCAGCAGACGGGTCTTCACGCTTTCGTCTGTAATGGAATGCAGTGCAGCCAGGGCCAGAATGTCCTGGATGTGTTCATACGCCGTCTTGCCGTAGCCGTCATACGTAGGGATAGACTTTAAGGTAGCAAGGGGCACAGCTTGCTGTCCGACTAGGGCCAAGGGCCCCGTAGAGTCCACCGCTGGGAAGAGGTCATTGTCATTCTGTTGGGTAGCCATGTCTTCTTCCCCTCCGGTGGTGTACTCGGTGTTGGAACCGTCCGAGGATGTAGATTGCTCTTCAGCCTCGTCTTCTTCGATTTCAGCCTCGGCCTCTTGAATTTCAGCCTCGGGTTCTTCTACGCGAGCTTGGTAATCAGCCAGCTTGACGCGCTCGCTTGGAGCGTCAATGTCAATTTCGTAAAAGTCAGGCGGGTTTCCCGGATTCCTTGCTCGCCACCTTCTTGTTTGCATGAAGGCGTTAGGACCGGTCTTTACGGACTCAGAGATTATTTAGATATTTGCAGAGTGGCCAGGTGCTCTGATTTTTAACAGCAATGAAGCGAACACCCGTGCTTCGATTCTGTTTGGGGGTGGGAAACTACCATGTCCCACCGGGCGTGCCAGAGAAACTGTTGGTTACGAATCTGCCATGAGGAAAGGATTTGGTATAATGCGCCCCAGATTCGCCCACCAGATTGAAAGGCCGGGAGGAAGGAATGCCTTTCGTGCCAATCTCCGGAGAAGGCCGGCTTCCTGTGGGTTTTAGAATTTAAGATAAGAGTGTAGGGAAAGAGATAAAAATGCGGAAAGAGAATCCAAATGTGATTGGAGTTGGGTGAGGGGAATAAGCAGCACGGCAACGATCAATCACCACTACTAACAACATTCATATACAAAACACACATTGAAACTACAACTATCATTCATCCTATGTATCCTCTATCTATGCATTCCAGGAATACTTGATCATCAAATACCAGAGTCCAGAGTTCAGTACAACAGTAAGCAATGATACAAGAAACATGAGGCAAAAATGACAAGGAGAGGCAGCATACAAGATAAAAGGCAGTAAGCAGAGCCAAGTATATGCTTTGTATTAGGGGCAAACGCACAGCTACAATGGTTCCCTAGCAGTATATTCCCCTTCCCCTTTTTACAATGCATTGCATGGCTATTTATAGCCTCAAGTTCCCCCCAATTACATTCACGAGCACAAAGTCCCAGACTAGAAATTAGCTGACACAAGCAGCTGAAGAGCTGCCGATGTTGACTTCTATCAGGTAGGACTGCACTTGCGGCATGGTCTCCCTGAAAGCTATACAGCTACGTGGCGGTGTGTCGGGTCAAACCATTGGTCAGCAGGAGTGCGGGTAGTTGTGGCAGATGGCACATTACATCAGCTTTAATGGTGGCAGCTGGAGTAGATAGTGTGGTCCATGCTTGTCCTTTTCCCGATCATGTCTTAGCTCGAATCCCGAGGATGGACACTTGTCAGATGCTGATGAGTGACACATGGCTGCCTTCAAAGGCAGTTTATCCAACTTCGCCCAAGATCTGAGCACTGAAGGGTTGCGCAGGTGGAAAACAACGCAGTTGGGGAGGCCTCCATGCCTTAGTCATTTTTTTGGGCTTGTTTCCCCAACTGCGCACCGGTCAGAGGGCGCACCCCGACTTCGCTGTGAAGTCGGGTTGCGCACCGGCACTTTGCTGTCTTCGCCGTCATTCGGACTGCGCACCAAAAGGGGCGCACCCCGACTTCGCTGCGAAGTCGGGTTGCGCCCCAACACTTAGCTGATTTTCTACTGCACTGCTTCCCAAGTGCGCCCAGGAAGAGGGGCGCACCCCGACTTCGCTGCGAAGTCGGGTTGCGCCCTGACACTTAGTCAAATTTCGCCTGTTTTTGTCTGCCTGCGCACTTCGCATTCCCTACTGCGCTCCAACTTGAGGGCGCACCCCGACTTCGCTGCGAAGTTGGGTTGCGCCCTGACACTTAGAAACTTTCAAGGAACACTTATGTTCTGGAAACTTTACTGGGGGAAGAAGAGGGAGGAATGAAACTGCAAGGAAGAGAGAGAAAGGGAGAAATGAAGAAAGGGAAAAAAGAGGAGGGGGAGAGAGAGAGAGCAGCTCACTTACAGAAACTGAAAACATGGCACCCCGTGCAAAATGTGGCAACAGGGCCCTCTCCTTCAAGAATGCACGCATGACGTTAAGGCTATTCTTGAGGAGCAACGCGGAGTGTGGAGCACTAACGACTGCAGTATCATGTCTGATGGGTGGACCGATAGTAGGGGAAGGACATTAATTAATTTTTTGGTTTCTTCAGCAGGAGGAGTGGTATTCCTCAAATCAGTGGATGCATCGGCGCAAGTTAAGAGTTTCGAAATGCTCGCAGGGTTGTTGGGGGAAGTTGTGATCGAGGTTGGGGTGGAGAATGTTGTCTAAGTCATCACGGACAACGCAGCAACATATGTAGCAGCTGGCAAGCTATTGAAGGAGAGATTTCCCAACATTTTTTGGTCCCCATGTGCAGCCCATTGTCTTGATTTGGTCCTTGAAGACATTGACAAATTACCTTGGGTGTCCGAGGTTGTACAAAAGTCAAGGGCAATTACAAGATTTATCTACAACCACTCTTGGGTCCTGTTGTCACATTTTGCACGGGGTGCAATGTTTTCAATTTTTGTAAGAGAGCTGCTCTTCCTTCTCCCCCCTTTCTCTCTCTTCCCACCATTCTCATTCTTTTCAAAATTGACAGCACTTGCCCTGAAAAATGGCTAAGTGTCAGGGTATGCTGAGGTGTTCGGGTTTTTTGCGGGCCATAAACAGGGGCGATAAAATGGACAAAATGAGCCCTGGATAATTTATTATTGCAGATCTTCTCGCAAGCTTTCCAACGATATATTATAATAGGCGATCGGATCAGCGGATCAAAAGTTATGGCCCCGGGAAGCTGAACCAGGAAACCCAGTTTTTTGTGCGAAGTGCGCACTTCGCCCAGTTTGGTGCGAAGTGCGTACTTCGCCCAGTTTTGGTGCGAAGTGCGCACTTCGCCCAGTTTGGTGCGAAGTGCGCACTTCGCCCAGTTTTGGTGCGAAGTGCGCACTTCGCCGGCTTGGTGCGAGTGCGCACTCGCCGATTTGGTGCGTGTGTACTTCGCCGCTTTGGTGCGAGTGCGTACTTCGCCGCTTTGGTGCGAAGTCCGACTTCGCCCCTCTTTCTAGGCGCACCTTGTAATCGGGCAGTCGGGCAGTCGACAAAGAAGAATGATAACTCGCCGGAGCAGGTCCGTACAGACGGCAGACACCGGTGTTCACCCGTGCGCAGCCCGACTTTTCAGCAGAGCCGGAATGCGCCCTTGACAGTGTGTACGTAGGGGAACAAACCCGGAATTTGACCAAGGCGTGAAGGCCTTCCCAACCGCACCGTTTTCTGCCCACGCATCCCAAGGAGCTCCGATCCCAAGCGAAGATAGATAGACCGCCCTTCAAGGCGGACATGTGTCACACAACGATAACCCATCATACGACAAGTGTCCAGCTTCGGGATTTGAACCAAGACTCGCCGACCAAAAGGGATAAGTATGGGCTGCACCGCCCGTGTCACCGCCTCATTTAAGACCGATGAGAGTTTCCACCGCCTCGCCTACCCACATTTCCGTCAATATAAAGTTCTACCTAACGCGCCGCCACGTGGTCGTTCAACCTTCAGGGAGACCATGCCGAGGGTACGACCCGACTCGACAGAGGTCAGCATCGCTAGCTCCGCGGCCGCTTTTGTCGACTAATGTTTGATCGGGACGTTGTGCCCATTAATGTAACGGGGGAACTTTGGGCTATAAATAGCCACCACGTTTTCATTGTAAGTGGTGGAAGGGGAATGTTTGTTAGGGAACTACCGTGCTTATCGTAATCGTGCTTCCGCTTATGAATACAATCTGTATGCCCGGTTCTCGTTCTACTATCTTTATTCTTTTATGCCGTCTTTCATTATATGCCTTAGGCCCACCCGTGTCGCCGCTCGTTAATTCACTTTGGCATTTGGCGATCATGTTCCTCTAGCATTGCTTGCTTAAAGCACCTTCTGTACTTCATTATTTAAAGCATTCATTATAAATTTGGTAGCAGTTCCATCAGTTGTGTGTGACGTTGCTGGCCCGTATCTGGTGATTGATGCGATCCCTCGCCGTTAGTTCCTTGTAGGGAATGTTTGCTAGGGAGCCATTGAAGCCGTGCGGTTAAACTCTCTACCTAACACATATACCGGCTCGACATCTCTAGGTTTACTTTCTACCCCCGTCGTTGTACGTATCCGGTGATTGATACGATCCCTCGCTCGTTAGTTCCTTGTAGGGAATGTTTGCTAGGGAGCTATTGAAGCCGTGCATACGCTGCCGGTGTATCGGAAGTACGCCTAGGTTTTGCGCTTCCTTGTCATGCTCTGTGTTTGTATGCAGTTAGTAGCGGTGATTGGTGTGTTCCCGTACTGTTAGTTCCCCCCCACCAACCTTTGGACATATTTGTAATCTCTTTCTGTACATTTGTCTCTTTCCGTTCATTTATTTCTTTCCTGTTCCCTTTAGCTTAAATCAAGCCCCCCAAAAGGAGCCGGCCTTCTCCGGAGATCGGCCCGGAAGGCATCTCTTCCTTCCGGCCTTTCAATGTTGGTTCGCGGGTCCAGGGCGCAATAGCAGCAAATCCTTTCCTCGTGGCGGATTCGTGACCAACAGTTTTTGGCACGCCCGGTGGGACGCTTTGTCTCGCATTTGGAAGATCTCAAGCTCGTCCTTGTTCGGGCTGACAGTTTCTTTCCGAATGCTCGGTGGGACAAGGAGGTTTCTCACCCCCAAACAGAATTGAAGCACTGGTGCTCGCTTCATTGCTGTTCAAAATCAGAGCACCTGGCGACTCTGCACGTTCATATTCTCTGAGTCCGAAAGACCGGTCCTAACGCCTTCGTGCAAGCAAGAAGGTGGCGAGCAAGGAACCCGGTAAACCTGCCTAAACGCTCCAGGCGAGCGCGTCAGGCTGGCTGATTACCAAGCTCGCATAGACGAATCAGTGAGGTGAGACGATCAGTCTCCATATTTTAAGGAAGCCCGAGTTGGTGAATCTTTGGCTTGCCTTCATCTGGCAAAATCACCTGGCGACTCCGACTGAGCTGAAGATCCAGATTTCTTGATCTCAGGCGCCCCTTTTTTAAGCTGATAAAAGACACCCCGGAGGAATCAAGGTTTGGTGAGCAGCCTTGACCTCACAAGCGGAGAAATGAATGTTCACCTACAGTCTCCACCGTGGTGGTATTGGCTCCAACCATCACCGCAACCGGTACCCGAAGAGGGCTCCCGTCTGAAAAATCTCCTTGCCACATCGTTCATCAATTGTACGGTACCGGCATGAATGACAATCTGCCACGTTGCACCATGTTCGCGACCTGGCAAGCTTTGGGAGGCCAACCGGACTTCAAAGATCATCTGAAGTACAATCAGATCTGGTCCGGGCACTGCAGGTTCACCGGATAGGCAACCAAAGCTAGATTTGTGGTGGCGGCATGCCAATAGCGCCGCAAAATTTTGTGTAAATAATCCGGCTATTATTCCAAGTTTTAGTTGTTTTTCTTTTTTCAGTCTGTGCAGTGTTTTCTTTTTAAGTGTTCCGAGTAGGCAGTTGCCGGGGGTGGATCTGAAGAGCAGTTGCAGCGTGGGTGACTCCGTTGCCCAATGGATGAAGGCATGGGTTCTTTGCGCCGAGGCGAGCTCGACACCCCGCGAGCCGCCGTAAATGTTGTCACATTTTGCACGGGGTGCAATGTTTTCAATTTTTGTAAGAGAGCCGCTCTTCCTTCTCCCCCCTTTCTCTCTCTTCCCACCATTCTCATTCTTTTCAAAATTGACAGCACTTGCCCTGAAAAATGGCTAAGTGTCAGGGTATGCTGAGGTGTTCGGGTTTTTGCGGGCCATAAACAGGGGCGATAAAATGGACAAAATGAGCCCCGGATAATTTATTATTGCAGATCTTCTCGCAAGCTTTCCAACGATATATTATAATAGGCGATCGGATCGGCGGATCAAAAGTTATGGCCCCGGAAGCCGAACCAGGAAACCCACTTTTTGTGCGAAGTGCGCACTTCGCCCGCTTTGGTGCGAGTGCGCACTTCGCCCGCTTTGGTGCGAAGTGCGCACTTCGCCCAGTTTTGGTGCGAAGTGCGCACTTCGCCCAGTTTTGGTGCGAAGTGCGCACTTCGCCCAGTTTGGTGCGAAGTGCGTACTTCGCCCAGTTTTGGTGCGAAGTCCGACTTCGCCCCTCTTTCTAGGCGCACCTTGTAACTGGCAGGCGGGCAGGCTGACAAAGAAGAATGATAATCGCCGGAGCGAGTCCGTACAGCGGCAGACACCAGTGTTCACCTGTGCGCAGCCCGACTTTTCAGCAGAGCCGGAATGCGCCCTTGACAAGTGTACAGTAGGGGAACAAACCCGGAATTTGACCAAGGCGTGAAGGCCTTCCCAACTGCACTGTTTTCTGCCCACGCATCCCAAGGAGCTCC
Organism: Wollemia nobilis; assembly: GCA_028583015.1. Taxonomy (NCBI): domain Eukaryota; kingdom Viridiplantae; phylum Streptophyta; class Pinopsida; order Araucariales; family Araucariaceae; genus Wollemia; species Wollemia nobilis. The sequence goes on along the minus strand of JAQPPZ010006183.1, from coordinate 2,792,716 downwards.
GATCCCAAGCGAAGATAGATAGATCGCCCTTCAAGGCGGACATGTGTCACACAAAGATAACCCATCATACGACAAGTGTCCAGCTTCGGGATTTGAACCAAGACTGCCGACCAAAAGGGATAAGTATGGGCTGCACCGCCTGTGTCAGCCGCCTCATTTAAGACTGATGAGAGTTTCCACCGCCTCGCCTACCCACATTTCGTCAATATAAAGTTCTACCTAACGCGCTGCCACGTGGCTGTTCAACCTTCAGGGAGACCATGCCGAGGGTACAGTCCAGCCTGACAGAGGTCAGCATCAGCAGTTCCGCGGCTGCTTTTGTCAGCTAATGTTTGACTGGGACGTTGTGCCCATTAATGTAACGGGGGAACTTTGGGCTATAAATAGCCACCACGTTTTCATTGTAAGTGGTGGAAGGGGAATGTTTGTTAGGGAACTACCGTGCTTATCGTAATCGTGCTTCCGCTTATGAATACAATCCGTATGCCCGGTTCTGTTTCTACTATCTTTATTCTTTTATTCTGTCTTTCATTATATGCCTTAGGCCCACCCGTGTCGCTGCTCGTTAATTCACTTTGGCATTTGGCGATCGGGTTCCTCTAGCATTGCTTGCTTAAAGCACCTTCTGTACTTCATTATTTAAAGCATTCATTATAAATTTGGTAGCAGTTCCATCGCTTGTGTGTGACGTTGCTGGCCCGTATCTCGGTGATTGATGCGATCCCCTGCGGTTAGTTCCTTGTAGGGAATGTTTGCTAGGGAGCCATTGAAGCCGTGCGGTTAAACTCTCTACCTAACACATATACCGGCTCGACATCTCTAGGTTTACTTTCTACCCCCGTCGTTGTACGTATCCGGTGATTGATACGATCCCCCGCCGTTAGTTCCTTGTAGGGAATGTTTGCTAGGGAGCTATTGAAGCCGTGCATACGCTCGCTGGTGTATCGGAAGTACGTCTAGGTTTTGCAGCTCCTTGTCATGCTCTCGTGTTTGTATGCAGTAAGTAGCGGTGATTGGTGTGTTCCCGTACTGTTAGTTCCCCCCCACCAACCTTTGGACATATTTGTAATCTCTTTCTGTACATTTGTCTCTTTCCGTTCATTTATTTCTTTCCTGTTCCCTTTAGCTTAAATCAAGCCCCCCAAAAGGAGCCGGCCTTCTCCGGAGATCGGCCCGGAAGGCATCTCTTCCTTCCGGCCTTTCAATGTTGGTTCGCGGGTCCAGGGCGCAATAGCAGCAAATCCTTTCCTCGTGGCGGATTCGTGACCAACAGGTCCTCAACCTCATGAGGCAATTTACCGGTGGGAGAGAGATAGTGCAGCCTGGAGTTACACACTTTGCAACAAACTTCGTGACATTGCAAAGCATGTATAATGCAAGAGGGTCCCTCAAGAAAATGTTTGTGAGCGAGGAGTGGAATTCTGAGCAAGCTGCTAGATACTGATTCTCCAATAAGGGGAACAAGGTATATGAGTATGTGTTTGAGAAGCCCTTTTGGCAAAGCATGAATGAGGCCATCAAGGTACAAAACTATTTTTAATATATTTTAATTATATTTTTTTAATTTAAATTTTAAGATATTTTCTTTTTGTAAATCTTGTATTTTTAAATAATTGTATAAATTTTATTTATAATTTTTTCTTTTTCTCAGGTGACAGAGCCTTTGGTGCCTTTGGTGAAGGTTCTTTGTCTTGTTGATGGAGATGAATCACCAATGGCCTATATTTATGAGGCTATGGATAGGGAAAAAGAGGCAATTGCCTTATTTTATAGACATGCCCATTCCAAATATGGTCCCATTTGGGATATTATTAATAGACGATGGACATCTAAGCTCCATAGCCCTCTTCATGCAGCGGGGTACTACCTCAACCCCAAAAAATTTTACTCCAGCACGTTCCATGTTGATTATGAGGTGATGGCGGGCCTTCGATTATGTGTTGACCGCATGTACCCTGATGAAGAAATTAGTGCTAAGATACAGGTTGAGATGCATTCTTATAAAAAATGTGAGGGCATCCTTTTCCCATCGCCAATGTGCATTCGGTCAAGGTCAACTATGAGGCCAGGTAACCCTCATTGAATTACTGTTTATTTTGTCATGTCTTTTGAATTTGTTTTAAAAAATAATCTGAATTTAGGATTTTACATTTGAATTATTAAGTTTCCTTCCTCTTGGTTGTTTTCAGGGAGGACTTCGGTGCATATACGCCTCATCTACAGCGCTTCGCCATTAGAGTTTTGTCTCAACCATGTAGCGCTTCAGGTTGTTAGCGCAATTGGAGTATGTTTGAGCACATACACTCCAAGAAGCGCAATAGGCTTACACAAGAAAAATTGAATGATCTTGTGTTTGTTCACTACAACCTTTGCCTCCACCACAGGAAAATTACAGGAACAAGTACCGAGGCCTTTGACCTAGACGAGATTGATCCATCTAATGATTGGATCACACAGGAGGAGGAGCAACAACGAGATGTTCTCTTCAGCATGGAGGAAATTGAAAACTTAGAAAACCTAGCTGAAGAGATGGCAACAAAGGAACAAGAAGATGCACAAACCTCACAACCAAGGCACCAAAGTCAAAGAGAGACTAGAGCCTATAGTAGGGCAAAGGGAAAAGGGATTCAAAGACATTGATAATTTGATTGACTGTTGCAAGACATTGATAATTTGATTGACTGTTGACTCATGACATTTTGATATTTTGTAATTTGAAATTTTGTACTGTTATAAACTTACATATTATAACTTATAAGTTATAAGTATTAAGCAATATAATGTGTTTTGTCTATTTCGTGTGTAGTAGTTTAAAAGTATAATAATTTGGATTTAAACTTGTAGCACTTGCCATTTTCATGTCTATTTTGAGCTAGTAGCACTTGGAGTATTAATATTTGATTTGCATAGTGTTATTTCATTGTGATATGCATGAAAAAAAGAAAATTAAAAAAAAAATTGCCTTTTCTTCGGTTTTTTTTTTGGCCGATTTTTTCCCGATTGCCGATTCGATCCGATTTTTTCCCGATTGCCGATTTGATCCGATTCTGATTTTCTCAACTATGGTGGTTGCGATTCTCAGCTCCAGCATAGGGTCATGCGACTCTCGGCAATTTTTCAAGCAGACTCAAAGGACAGAGTGGGTGGCCTGTCAAATTGCATTAATGGCATGTCAACTCAGTTCCCAGCCCCAGGACATCTTGTCAGGGCCCTTAAACACTTCAAGAGGAAGGTTGTACCTGCGGCATTAAAGAGGCCCCCCTCTCAACAACCAGATCCGTCTAAAACTGTGCCAGACTCAGGTGAATCATGTTGCAGGTACGCTTACGACCATCAGGGGTCAAATCTCAGCAGCTTTTGCAGTTTTTGGGATCCGAGCGTCAATGTAATTTGGGGGGAAAACTTTGCTATAAATAGCAGTTCATTTCAATGTAAAAGGGGGGGAACATATTGCTAGAGAGCTACTGTAAACAAACATTTGCATCAATACAAAGGATCTTTGGCTCTAACTCTTGTCTCTTTCTTTTATGCTGCCTTCTGCAAGTATTTCTGCTTCATATTCATTTATTTTTCTGATTGCTGTAATTCTGCACCCTGGATTAGAGCATTGGGGATTAAGTGAATCTGGAATTCTTGCTGAAGGATACATAGGGAGGAATCGCAGTGTTAGTTTCTGTTACATGCTTTGTTTTGATTGTTGTTGGTTTGGATATTAGTTAGTAATTGTGTTGCTTGTTCTTCCCCATCGTTACTGCAATGCCATTTACATTTCTTTCTGTAATTTTTCAATCTCTTTCTAGTTCCCTTATCTAAAACCCCAGTTAGGATAGAATAGGAGCCGGCCTTCTCCGAAGATTGGCACGGAAGGCATCTCTTCCTTCCGGCCTTTCAATCTGTTGGGCGGGTCTAGGGCGCATAGATAGACCAAATCCTTCCTAGTGGCAGATTCGTAACCAACAGTTTTTTTGGAACGCCCGGTGGGACGAAGACGTTCCACCTCATGAGCAGTATTGAAGAAGTGATGTTCACTTCAGTTCTGTCGAACCTGAACATCTGGCGACTCTATTGAAACCGGGTACCTCCAAGTCTCGAAGACCAGTTCAAGAAAATCCTGTCTTCATGCATACGAAATGGAAAGTTAGAAACACAGAAGAACCTGAGTACTACGAGCTTGACATCAGCGCCTTCGGAGAGCGTCCTAGGCTGGTCAGGCCGAATAAAGCACCATCGCAGGAGGCCGTAGTTGTTGAACAAGATCCAACATCTGATAGCACAACCAGTTGTCCTCCAAATTCGCCGAACTCTCCATACCATCAAGGAGCTCCTGTCCAGCCGAACCAACTGCTGCTGCCGCCATTACCGCCTCCCAATCAATCAAATCCGAGTGCGAACATGGCGAACCCACCACCACACCAAGATCAGCAGCAGAACCAGCAAAATCAACAACAAAACCCGCCCAGGCTGTTCCTAGCCTGGAATCACGTAGGGCCATTGAACCTAGCGGCGCCAGGCGCTATCCCTACTGCAACACTTAAAGCCATCCCTACCTATGACGGCACGGGAAATACGGCGCGGGAACATGTCGAGGACATTGCCGCTCTAGCTACCATTCACGGCATCACCGAAGAAAACATCATGGTGAGGTTGCTAGTTTTGTCCCTCAGAGGGAAGCTCCTGTATTGGTATACAACCTTACCGCCCGACACCATTACTACAGGGACGAGCTGGCAGGGAGGTTGATTCAGGGTTTTAATGAATCTGCAGACCCTTATTCTCTGCTCCATCAGTTCACAACCATCCAGAGACATCCGCAGGAGGAGGTCCTTGATTTCAACGTGAGATTTGCTCGGACTTGGCAGAGAGTCCTTGACGGTTTGCAACCGACTCCGGATCAAGCGGAATTCTATTACCTTAGAGCGTTCAACTCCGACCTAAGCATGAGTATCCAGTTCTCTGGCGTCAACACTTTCCCAGACTTGTACACGCAAGCGCAGAAGGCCGAGGCGGACTTGATTGCCATTGGTAAACTTTCGCTGAATCGACAATGCCAATTTACCCTGATTTGCCGCAATACCAATACCCCAGCACATCCACTCAATTCCCTCCTGTACCTTCCACATATCCGGTTCCCTCATGGAATCCGAGCCAACCGCCCAGTTATCCGCAGGTCCCAGCTCCCCCAACTCCACAAATTCCTCCGCCCCCTCAGTATCCGGCTTTGCCTCCGCCAATGGCGTCCTTGCCATTACCTGCCCCTTCGGTAGTCGACCCACAGATGAAGGTTTTGAAAGAGCTGGAGTCCCTCAATTCCACTATAAGAACGTTGTCCAGCGACATGGCAGTGATGAAAAAGAAGCAAACTCAGCAGGAATTCCTGCCGAGAAGACCCTATCCTCCTCCGACGCTTACAAGGGGCCAAGTCGTAAGGGACCAAGCCGCTCAAGTCGGTAGACCTCCTACGAGGAATGCCACCATCATTGAAGAGCCGAGCACCTCAGACTACGTACATTGGTGTTCCACCTGCAATGACCCGCATGGGGAAGATACTTGCATGGTGCACCAGCACTATGTTCAAACATTGACAGGCAGCGCTCCTGGCGGCCAAGTCAACATGATTAGGGAGGAAGACCACAACCTTGTGATTCCTAAGGACGAGCAAGTTTCGATTCTTACCAAGGATGGCAAAAAACCGATCGAGGTGGATGCGGATCAAATGGAACCTTTGAAAGTGTATACCAGACGGGAAAAGGAGCAGCCTCTGGTGAAAGCTCCTGACAAGGTCCCCTTGCCCCCGCCAGCGAAGGAGAAACCAACGCCGTTGAAAGCTCCAGCAGCACAGCCTCAGGGTGAAACCAGGGAGCAGGCAAGGGAGAAGCTCAAGTACTCGTCGTTGACAAAGCGGCAAAGAGTTGAAGCCACGCAGCAGTACCGCATCAAGTACGAGGCTACAAAAGAAACTGAGGTACCTACTTCTTCGGCCTTCGACATTGTTGATGAACTCAAGAAGACCCCAGCCAAAATAAGCATGTATGACGCCCTGCAACTCCCAGGGCAGGTGGACCTGTTGCAAGAGTCGCTAAAATCAGTCAAAGGAGGAAATCCAACGCAACCTGTGTTAGCTCAGACTCTGACTAACTCGGTCACAGGAAAAAACAAACCACCACCATTTTACTTGTCTCTTCGGATGGAAGGGTGTGTGGTGCACAATTGTATGATTGATTCCGGTGCATCGACCACCGTAATGCCAAGGGCTGTTTGCGAGGAGATAGGAATGGAATACACGCGAAGCAGCCAAGGTGTTCTTCAATTGGATGGAACTCCTGTGAAATAGTGGACATCATTAAAGATATTCTTGACAATAATAGGAAGAATTTTTCATCTTTCAAAAACAAAGAAAAGCTCATAATAGAACTCAAGACCTAAGTTGTTGGTGACAACATGGCCTCGTTGAATTCTTCCGACTTGGATTACGATAAGGAAGCCTCTAAATGTGAATAAATCAATCGTGCTTAGGAAGAAATTTTAAAACTTGAAGAATGCTCTAAGGATAACCAAAAGTTGGAAAGTGATTATGAGGTCTTCTCCCTAGGTTGTCTTTTTCTCAACATTAAGCAAGAACTTCAAGATCCACAAAGGGATGACCCTAGGCCTCAACCGTTCTCAAGTAGCTCAGCTTCAAACTTCTCCACTTTAGATGCCATGGATGACACATCTCCACACTTGATATTTCACCCAAAGTTCAGAGAGTACCAAATTAGGATGTCAAGGTAAGTAACGAGTCTGGAAATAACTTTATTGTGCTGGACAACTTAAACATAAGAGAACAATGATAGTGAAGCTTAATTTGGGATAAGAACTTCAAATAAAGACTTCACTTCCTAGACAGTACAAGGAGGGAAACTGATTCTCAAGCTCGAGGCAGTTTATCAATCATCACATTTTATTATGTCATGAATAAGGCTATCACAAATATCTCATCAAATTGGAAGAAGATGCCACTAGAAGATATGCCATGGGATGATGGCCGCTTCATGTCACAACATTCCCAACTTACAAAGCTTTGAGGACAAAGATTTTCCAAGGGAGTATATTATGCCCTAAACCTTGGTCATATTGTTTTCATTATGCTTAATTATGGTTATAAAGTGATTAACATGTTTTTGCATACACACTGAGTTAGTGTGGGTCAGCTAGTGGTCAGTTAATTAGGGTTAGAATAAGGTCAGTACTAGTAGGCTAAGGGTTTCCCCTACTCTAATCCTATCAAGCTAAAACTATTCAGAGAGGATTTATTTTGTATTATAATCATCTAGTGTTTTGATTTGCTATATTGTATTTGGAAACTGCCTCATCAAAATGATACAATCTTGATACCTATATTTACTCTTTCAACATCCATCTCTGGTATTTAATGTTCTTTTGCATGTATCTCTGGCAACACCCAATATGTGAATAGCTTCTAGGAATATCTTAATATAATGTTGGGTTTTCCTACAATTATAATGTGTCCATTATTCAATTTGTATTACCAAATTTAGTTTATTAGCTTGCTTAATTATGGGTGTTCCTTGTCCAAGGCATTGTGGAGCAGCAGCAAATGGGATATAACTGTATGAGTGTGACCAGAGTTCAAATACCTGCACTGTGATGGACACACCTGCAATAAGGCCGCCCAGGGTAATATGGTTTATTGTAATACCACAATAATTTAGCTTGTTCTTTGTTGAATATCACAATAATGGTGTCATGATGTAATATGTGTGGGGCCCATCTCAACGGCATAGAATCCATTTAAAAAATACTGGGTTTTCCTTGATGATGGGATCTTTCAATATGGGTTACATCCAGAATGAGGACTCAACATTGACAGAATAGGTATACATATACCCAATCACAAAACTATAAGCAGAGTTGATCCAAGAGCCATTCATGAAGGTGTGTAAAGCTAGTCCTCCAATGGTAATAGCAAAGCTGATTTTAACATTTCCCCTGGAAAGCATGACCTAGAACTTTATACAACAAAACTTCAAGTACAAAGAAGCATAAGGGAAGCATCTGCCAAGCAATATGTATGTTGGAATCTTGTCCTCTTCTATGTCTCTTCTGACTTTACAAAGAATTCAATTACTTTTGTTTTCACTATCACTGCCTCACCACACTATCTTGTAGAAACTTACACGCGTTCTCCCAATTAGGCTACAACTGTAGGCTTTAATACAACGTCAGAAGTAAAATATGCACAGCTTGAGCAAGTTTAGCCAATACTGAAAAAGAAAAAAGGCTTACAATGAGAAGCAAAGGAACATACAAACATACAAGACAAATTTGCTTCAATAAACCAATGAAATTATAAGAGAAATAAGAAGTTCCACTTCCTTTTCCATTGGTTCACAAATAGAAAGTATAACTCTTTTATGAATAGACATTTTCTTCATTGTGCAGGAGGATACTAACCTCCTTTCTAGATAGAAATTACGAATAGATGATTATAATTATGTGGAAAACATTATTATGTGACTATTACAATTTAATTAGATAACACAGATAGGCATTACTTCCCACATTGACTGTTATTTTGATTTCTTTAACACTCAATATATCTCTAAACTTTCCTTTGGAAATATTAGTTTGAATTTTTAATCTTACTTTTACTATTTCACATAGCTTGAATTTGTTATGTTTAATGACTCTTACTGCCTTCTTAACTGTGGATCAATCAATTAGACTGACAAAATATATTTTCTCAAAAATAATTTGCAGTTCCCCTTATACACCACATATGCTTTAGTTTTTCAACAAAGTGACTTTGGTCGTGACCTTTGATCACCAGTCATTTCTTTATTGTAAATGAAGATTGTTTCATGCTTAATAACTACATGAAGTAGAATAAGAAAGGTTATAACTTTATCCACTGTGGCTGTGGTCCATGTTACCCAAACTCTTTTACTAGCCCCTCCAATGACAAAAGTTTATTTTCTCAAAAATAATTTGCAGTTATATACCACATATGCTTTAATTTTTCAACAGAGTGACTTTGGTAGTGACCTTTAATCACCAGTCATTTCTTTATCATAAATGAAGATTGTTTCATGCTTAAAAACTACAGGAAGTAGAAGAAGAAAGGTTATAACTTTATCCACTGCGGCTGTGGTCCATGTTACCCAACCTCTTTTACTAGCCCCTCCAATGACAAAAGTTTTGATCTGCATGATCCAAGAACAAAAGTGAGAGCAATATTAGGACTATAGTCAAAAAACAAAGGTCAGCTTTTCCTTGAACAAATGTAGTCAAGGAAGGTAATTAAATCTCAAAAGTCAAACTGACCTATCCACAAATTGGTCCATACACAAAAGTCTCAAAATCATGAAATTGCATGATCTTTTACATCTAAAATATTTCATCAATCATTTTTTTTGAAGTAAAGATTATCAAACAATACTTTATTTTAACTCCAAGTGGGAAGGATTCACAGTACTATATGTTATTCGTTCTCTATAAAAGCATTGCTTCTATAACATAAAACAATATCCATGAAAAATAGTAGAAAATAAACATTGTATTTGTTCACTATGTCAAACCTCCATCTTAAAGCTCTTGGCAGTATATTGTTGGAAGACATCCATAGCTCGCACAACAGACTTTGTCATTGGAAGTTGAGCTGGCCATTCAACACTTTTGGGATGTCTAAGAAAGTTTAACCAAGAATCTGCAAAGTTTAGAATGAATTAAACATGAATGCCACAATCAGGTCATTCTCATTTACTTTTTCATATACGAATGTAGGATACTCAAATCAGAATTGTTAAACATCCACAACACAACTTGAAAATGATTTCCTAAGCTTAAGAAAGTTAAATATTGATATGGAAACCTAGGGATTAAAAAATTAATAGAAATTATAGGAAATGATGAAGTAGAATCAGCATTGAATGGAGAAATGAATACAGTATCCGATATGGATAGGGTATCGGACATGGATACCAGTATTTTCAAGATTCCCTAATATGGATATGATTGGAGTCATTGGACATGACATTTATAAAAAGTATATTTATTTTTATATTAAATAAGCATATAACATAAGAAATAATTAGAATATTTTCATTAATTAAGATGATTTTTCATTTTTTAAGTTAAAAATGTATTTTTAAACAAATCATGCTTTCTTTTAAATCTTATGTCATGGATATGACTCAATACATGCCCAGGCCATATCCATATGTGTTAGGTATGGACCACATATGGACACATATTCAGATATGTTTGGATAAGATAACAATGTATTCAGATAGGTCTAAATGGTCTCCCGGAACCATCGTATCCTTATCCATATTTGATGCATAGATACGCATATCCAAGCAATAGGAGTGGCATATACACTAAATATAAGTAGAAGAGTGCATATATAACTGTAACCCAAGTACATTTCCCCCAGATGTATGCATTTCCATGTGCCTATTAGAAAAAAGAATAAGAGGATGTCTAGGAAAAATCCCTCAAACTTCAGCATGACCCCTAGGAATGAGGGAATACCATTCTCATTTGTATGGTCACCTCCTAGAAAAAGACAAGAATGAGGGAACCATTGGACATCCCATAAACTATGGGGAAATTTGAGACATTTTCTTAATCATGTGCAACATTTTAAATTGGGAAAAAAAATACAAATAAAAAATGCTTAGAACTTAAAGGACTTGCTTCTAAAAAACTCGAACAAGCTTGTGATAAAAGTAAATAAATACATAAAAACATTCTCACTGTAACATTTAGTGGTCTAATAGTAGAAAACAGAGTAGATAAGATAATTCTACTAATGTCCACAGATGGACAAAGCAGGCCAATGGGACTCATTGAAATTTTTTGTTACAATGCCTTGTAATAACCAAAAATTACTACAAAAATAAGCCATACTATGTAGGAAGATCAATTGACATGACTGAATGAATAGAAGTTTGAGCATAGGAATTAAGTTGTCATGTAGTGTTGTTTGTGTATGTGCCAAAGTGTTTGTGCCAAAGTGTTTGTAATAATAAGCATGTGCAAAGTGTTTGTAATAATATGCGCGTGGCAAAGTGTTTGCATTAATGTAATGCAATGTGGTATTTTTGATGTTTTATGTAAACGAGTAGTTTGAAGGTAGCAAGGTAATTGCCAATCATCTTTGTACCTATAAGTACGCATCTATTTGAGGGGTGTAGGAGGGAGAGTGCATATTGTTGTGGCCAAAGAGTGCTTCTTGGTCAAAGTAAGATGTATTGCAAATAGTTGTTGTTTAGGATGTATGTTGTGTGTGTAGTGTATAACGGATAACGGTTGGCATTGAGTATGATTGGGCATATTACTTGTCATACCGTATTAGGAATTTCCTGATGTGGTATACACGGTTTTTTTCAATAGCTTTCCATGCCATTGCACTTTTGATGAATGCTACAACTCGAGAAGGTACAGTTTCTAGAGTTGAATCCCCCTAGGGATATCTTGAAGCTTGCATCAACAATTTTTAGGTGGATCCATGTGATGCCACTAACAAAGCCTAGACCTCTGGTGAAGACGAAGAAGATACTAAATAGGAAGATATAGGAGCCTGTGGAAAATGGAGAAAGTGAGGATTCAGAGGGAGCCAAGAGACATCCAAGGACAAAGTCAATGCAAAGAGAAAAGAGGCACAAGAGGTTGGAGCAACAATAGATAAAGCTCAACCTCACGCACAACATTAGCCAAAAGAGCAGCAACAGCCCCCACAACAGGCCACAACATATGTTGGTGGTAGTGAGACGAATGGTGGAGGGTAGGAGTGAACAACGTGGAAAACCATGAAGAGTAGTGTGACAGGATGATCCTACATAGCTAGAGAGTCATATTACGCAAGGAGGCACCGCAGGTACCAGTTTAGGTAATAAAGGGATGACTCAAGAGAAGGTTGTAGAGGGTGAGAAACAACCTAAGGAGATTATTGCATAGGGAGGACAAGAAGAGGAAAGGAGATCAGCATAACAACAAGAGTCGATTGTTGAAAGGAAATTGTGTCCCGTTCAAATTCTACAACCTTATTGTGTCGTTATCCACTACTTCTACCACTTGGAAGGGCCCAAGCCATAGGGTCTTCAACTTCCCTGGCTTGATCTCTCACTTGCCATTTAATTTAAGCACCAATTCACCTGTTTTCAACTTCATCTGCCTCAGGTGCTTGTCGTGCCACAACTTCCTTCGTTGTTGGGCAATCTTCGTTGCCCATTGAGCCATCACCTGCCTTTCATCCAGTTGTACCAGTGTCGCAAGCCTCTCTTGGTCGTCCAAACGGTTCTCTACCGCCACCCTCAAACTAGGTACCAGGAACTCTACTGGCACTACAACCTCTTGCTCGTACATCAACTGAAAAGGCATGTGGTTCGTCGTTGGCTTGAAGGTTGTCCTGTACACCCACAGGACAATTGGCAATCTCTCTTCCCAATCGGCTCCTTCCACTTCGCACATCTTGTATATGATTGATACCAGGACCTTGTTTGTTGCCTCCACTTGCCCATTTGCTCTGGGATAGTACGGACTAGACAAAGAATGAAAGATCTTGAACTCCGTGGTCAAGTTCTAGATAATCTCGTTGACAAAGTGTCCTCCCCTATCACTTGTCAACTGCAAAGGAATTCCGAATCTTGTAATCACTTGCTCATACAAGAAACGGGCTATACTCCTTGCAGAATTGTCTGGTAGAGCCCTTGCCTCTACCCACTTTGTCAAGTACTTGGTTGCTACAACAATATATCGACATTTTCTCCCTTTGCTTGTCTTTAATGGTCCAACAAAATCTAGACCCCATCTCTCGAACAATTCTTGTGGTTGAGAAGGGTGTAATGGCATAAAATCCCTCTTTAGTGGCTTCCCCGTTTGCTGGCAGGTATCACATGCTTTCACGTATTCCTTAGCATCGTGATATAAGGTAGGCCACCATAGCCCTGTCGATTGCATCTGGCCCCATGTGTCCTCCGACCAGTCCTTCATGTGCTTCCTTTAATGCCATATGAACTTCCTCCTCCATCACGCATCTTCGCAAGATCCCATTGGGTCCGATCTTGTATAACAAGCCTGCAATTAATGAAAATGGTGTCGATTTCATAATAATCTTCCTTTTTTCTGTTGTCGTCATCTCCTTTGGCAGCTCCCCTTTCGACAAATATTCCCCAATGTATTTGTACCATGCCGGTACCACGTTCACCATGAACAATTGTGCATCAAGGAATTCATCTGGTATACCTCCTCTAGCAGGTTCTCTTGAGCAAATTGATCTGCTATCATGTGCTTCTTCCTAGGTCTCACCACTACCCGAAACATGAATTCTTGCAATGTGACGAGCCACTTGCTCACTCACCCATATATCGTCGGTTTATTGATCAAATACAACATCTTGATGGTCAACATAGAAAGCAAAGGGATTGGCAAGCAAGTAATGTCTAAACTTTTGTACTGCGTATACCATCCCTAAAGCTTCCCTCTTCGTCGTGTTGTAATTCTTCTCTGCTCTTGACAGCAATCAACTTGCAAAATAGATGGGTTGATCAAGCCCAAACTGCCCCTCCTAGGCCAATGCACATCCAATCGCAAAGTTTGATGTGTCAACATGGACGTGAAATTCCTTATCCCAATCTGGGAATACCAGAATGGGCGCGCACACCAACATTGCCTTTAGCCCTTCAAAGGCCTTCTGATGTTCCTCCGTCCACTTGAAAGGAACATTCTTGCGCGTAAGAGCATCCAATGGATAGGACACTTGCGAATAGTTTCTTATGAACCTCCGATAATAGCTGACCGTACCTAGAAAGGTCTTCACCAAGCTGACATCGTATGGCTCCTCCATGCTCACTACGACTCTTATTTTGTTGGGGTCAGTCTTTAATCCTTCCTTATAGACAATGTGTCCCAACAACTTGCTGTAAGGAACCAGCAGCATACACTTCCCTGGGTTCAATGCTAGACGAGCTCGCCTACATAGGCTCATGCATTCCTCCAATGCCTTCAAATGCTCGTTTGTCTTCCCATACAAGGACCAATCATCTAGGAAAGCCTTGAACTTCCCTGTGGACATTTGATCGAAGATATACAAGATGATCCTTTGAAAAGTGGCGGGCGCATTGCATAAACCAAAAGGCATTCGGTTGTATGCATAAATGCCATTCTCCACTACAAAGGTCATCTTCAACTTATCCTCCTCGGCAATGCTAATTTGATTGTATCCCGAGAATCCATCCAAAAATGAATAGATCTTGTGTCCAACTACTTCTTCCAATATGGAGTCTGTGAATGGGATAGGAAAGGGATCTTTTATCGTCATGGCATTCAGGCTCCGGAAATCTACATAGATATGGATCCGGTTAGCCTCCTTCAAAGTGATCACTATTGGTGACACCCACTCACTGATTGTCACTTTGAAGATAATGCCTGCATCCAACATCTTCTCAATCTTTGCATTCACCAGGGCTGCATACTTTGGATTCATCCTGTATGGTCATCTTCTCACTGGCTACGCACCCTGAATTAATGGAATTTGGTGCATGCACAACTCTGGTGGTATCCCCTTCAGATCCTTATATGTCCATGCAAATACATCCTTGTATTGCAGGAAAATTTTGAAAGTTGTTGCTTTCAGCATTGGATCCCATTCATCTCCACAATGGATAATCTTCTCTTCTCCCTCCTCACCGAGATTCACCTGCACCATCTTTGGTCCTTCGTACTTTATGGTGTCAGGTTCTTTTGTTGCCTTGAGTACATCTATCGGATGGGCTGGTTTCTCGTCAATCACCGCATCTCCCACCATGTACTCCGCAAAATTCTTCGAAAATGTCCACTTTTCCTTCTCTTCGTCCTTCTTTGGTGCAGATTTTCTTCTTTGACTACTTTTGCCAACCTCTTGCACAACATTCTTCTTTCCATCATGGCTTTCCTCCTCTGTGTGGATGCAAAAACAATGTGGCGTGAACACCTCGTAATCCTCCATCTGCCAATGGAAGAGTCCTTTTTCAGAGTCCTCATCCTCTATACAATCTTCAAGTTCCAACACTCCTTCATTGGCTCATATCCACTTTCCTCATCCGATGATGAACTTGTCGATTTGTCCGATGTTGCATATATCTTGACTTACAGATTGATTCTTCAAATTTATCATATATTTGTGTTGGCCTTTCTTGAATGTGAGGCGCTCCTCCCAATTGTGATTCACTTTGGCCATCCTTAGCCATCCATGTCCTAGCAATGCATCATAGGCTGGTTTTTGCATTGCTATCACCACAAAGTCCATGATGAAATCTTGGTCAGCAATCTTTACTTTTTGGTTTGTCAGTACGCCTTTCATCTCTATGTCGTATTGGTCCACACCATACAACCGAAAGTTTGGAGACCACAAGAATGGTGCTCCAATGTCTTTCCACGTCTTTTCTGGCACTACATTTAAGCTAGATCCTCCGTCTACGATTACCTGCGTCAATTTGTGATCCATTTGTGATCCAACAACTACATATGGATCAAGGTTAGTTTCTTCCCCGCTTCAATCATCAACGCCACAGGACCAATGTATTGATCCTTCTTGATGGCCACCATCTCCTAATCTCTTGTCTTTGTTGCCATCTTTGTGTGGGCGATCTCTCCTATGGTCCTAGCTTCGCATATAGCTTAGGTATCACGCCAAGTAAATTGGACACCTTGACCTCAACTCTCTTGTTCAGTAATTGTGTCGCCGGCTGCTCCGTTAATTATTGCTTCCTTGAAACTTCTTTCCCAGTAATCAAATTCTTCAATATCTTCTACTAGAGGAGTCTTTCTTGTTTCGTTTTCTCCATCTCTTCTTTAATCATTTCATGTGTTGCCCGCCACTGCTCCTCCTTGGCAAGGTTCGAGTATTGTTCATTCTTCTTCGCCTAAGCTCTCATTACCGCTAACACATGCTTCTCCTTCTCCTGTTGGTTTATCAAAGGTTCACTTATGTCAATCAAATTGACATTCTGAGTTCCACTGGAACTCGCTTTCTTTGGGCAATTGACCTCCTTGTGATTGCTCGGACCGCACCATCTGCACATGTGCATCATATTGTTTCCGTTTGCCCCTCCTGCTTGTGGGTTTGGGCAATTTTTTGCAAAATGCCCCCACTCTTGGCAATTCCGAGCATCCTTGTTGATTATTTTGCTGGTATTGTCTCCCTCCACGACGATTATTTCTATAACCACCACTAGTCACTCCTTGTCCATTCTTTGACGTATTTGGCTTCTCTTCTTCCTTTTGCATCGTCATTGTCTGATGCCTTGTGCTTCTCAAATTGAATGGACATTCTCCGACAGTATGTCCCAGCACGTCGCATATATTACAATATGTGTTTTTCGGACAATTTACGTTTGTGTGCCCTTCCACTTTACAATCTGAGCACCATACATCTTTCTTTTCTTTCCTCTTTTCACCTTTCACCTCATTGATCATTCTCTCAAAATCCTTTTTCATCGACTGAATTGCTACATGCAATTCTTCTTTGTCACTATCAGAATCATCACTTTTGAAGTGACTTAAACCGGTTGTCGTTTGTTTGGCTTCACTTTCCTTGCCCTCTCATAGGCTTCTTCATATGTTGAAGATGGTATTATCTTCATTTTCTTCTTGTATCATGGCAATAGCCCGTCAATAAACCATCTCTTCACCATTCCATCTGCCAGTTGCAACTCCATCTTATCAGTGACCTGCTTCAATCGTCGATTATAGGACTTTATGTCCTCATCCTTCTTTTGTTTAGTGGAGTAGATTTCCGTTATAATTTTTGTGTCATCCCTCAATGGTCTGAACTCCTTGAATTCATCCACTAAATCTTCCCATGTTGTGAAAGGTTGTGTTGCTTCTCTCTTCAAATGCCAATCAATTGTGATTCCTCGCAATGTTGCTGGAAACAATTGTAGCCATGCATCTGGGTCCCTTACTCCATTGGCTTTCCAAATTGTTGTGCATGTCCCTATATGACGTACAGGGTCTTCCTTCCCTTCTCCCGTGAAAGGTGGGCATTTCTGTTTTCCTGCCTGGTTTGCAATATTCACCATTGGTGGTGGGTTTTCTTCTCCCGATTCGTCCCCACTCAATGATTGCTCATACAACACCTCCTCTCTACATGCTTCTATTCTTGGCAGGTCTTCTTCCCTCAGCACTTCCTCGACTCTTGGTGCTTCTTCACCTTCTGTGTTGCCTTCAAACAACCTTCGACTAAACTCTAGTGCACCTTCACTTCGCGACCTCCTTCGCGAATATACGATTGTTGGATCTGGCCTACTTTCCCAAGCACTCCCACATGGGTTGCTCTAGTGCTTGACTCTCGTCCTCTGCACCCCTTAGCAAACTCCTCCCTGCTTGCTCCGACGTCAGCATCCACTCATCGTCTCTCCGTGCACACTCCACGTTGGCGTCTTGACTTACACGAACGTTTTCTTTAGTTGTTTGGTGCAACTCACCTTGCACTTCGTCTTTCGTTGTTAACAACAATGTCTGCCACCTTTCGCTTTCACTCACAAGAGCTATCCTCCTCATGGGGATTCCAAACACGTTCAACCTCAAGTTGTTCAAGTTCCACCCTTGATTGCAGTCCATGGTTGGCAATTCTTACACTTCTTCTCACAGGTTGCTCTTAAACTCTTCCATGGTTTCTTCTCCTACGTCCGTGCAACCAAGTATTTGTCATCCACCTCGTCAATCTTCACGTGTGCTAAATGCAACATCAACAAACAAGCTAACCCGTACTTCGATTAGGCAACGACGCCAAATGTAGCGCCCATTGCTAGTTCAAACTTCAACCAGAAAACCCAATTTCGATTAGGCAACGACGCCAAATGTAGCACAACGGTGGGGTTTCCCAACAATGAGATAGTGATAGATTTTAAAAACCAACACATCTATAGTCAACACTTTGGGATAAAGTCGTCATCATCAAGTCAAACAACAACATGCATATAACGACAACATACACCATATGACAGGTTGGACTTAGCCTTCAGTTAGCAAGACGAAACTCCAAGACAACATCCTCTAGACGACACTAGCAAGTCGACATCAACACGATGGCATCACGACATGACCTTCATATGACAACTCTCCCATATGGCAATTGCACTTCAATAGGACAATGGCTCTCCAGAGCAATGATCGTCGACATTGTCTAACGACGTCGACACTCCTTGACTACGACTTGCAATTAATAGATCTGACTAAGTCTTCCAAACTAGAACCCACTACCTTGACAATGCATAGCAATAATATAGTAAAGTGACATCAACACACAGACATCCAACACATGAATGGAGAATGGTTTTCTATTGATCATCTACCACAATGGCATTTATAGATTATAGTTTTCAAACTCACATTATGCTCTGTTAATAGCAACAACATATAGATCTCTCTCGTATCTTGCCTATCTATATCCCTCTATGCTCTCATGGATTTACAGATTGATAGATAAATTGCTAACAATGAAAAAATGGGGGTCTTCTTATAGTGCAGTTTTGGTCATTGGTGGCAATGGTTTCTAGGACATGTTGCACATAACTACTTCCCCCTTGCCTACGTACCTAGGACATAACGCCAACTTTGCAATATATCAAATATTATGGCGCTCAACTATGATGGCTAAATACATCATTTACCAAGGAAACAGGGTTCGCGCACCCGGTTGGCTGGGTGCGCGAACCCACTCAACTGAACCCTGCGGCTAGTTAGGGTTCGGCCAGTCGAACCCTGCCCTATTTGGGCATTGAAATGCATAATTTTTTTTTTATTATTATTTTTTAGTTATTAGGTGGGCCCAGCCACACCCTGGCTTTAAAAAAATTGAAAAAAAAATAATTTTTAAAAAAGTTAATATTTTAAATTTTAAAGTTTTTTACTTTTTAATTAAATTAATTTTATATTTTAAAGTTTTTTACTATTTAGTATTTAGGTGGGCCCAGCCATGGGCCCACCCAGCCCATACGGGCTTTAAAAGAAAATAAAAAATAAAACTTAAAACTAAAACTAAAAGTCTAAAAGTTAAAATTTAAAAACTTAAAGTTAAAACATTTTAATTTTTTTTATTTTTAAAAGTTTATAGTTTATAGTTTAAACTTTATACGTTAAACTTTTTAGTTTTTTATAATAAAATTATAAATATTAAATTATAATGTATAAAGTGGACTCCAATTCAGTGTAAAGTGAATTGGAGTCCACTTCTATATAAACCATTCTATTAGGGTTTTTACTTCATTTTAACTATTTGCACAAGTGAAAAGGCAAGAGACGGCACTTCCGACAGAGACAGACAGGCAAGACTGAGACTTAGACTTCGGACAGCAGATAAGAGACAAGAAAGGCTGAGACGCAGACTTCGGACAGCACTATATTTGATGTTATTTTTGTACATGCACTACTATATTTTGTTATTTTTGTACATGCACTACTATATATTGTACATGCACTATTTGAGGAGGGCCTATATATTGTTATCTTTTTATGACTTTGACATCCTGTTGAATATCATATATGCTTTTATGATGCCAATGTGTATGATTTATTTATTTATTTTGTAATGTGTATGATTTATAATTTATTTTATTATTTTGGATAAAAAATACATAAATATATAATATATATATATATTAAAAATTAACCCTATTTTTGGCGGGGACCGCACCCGCTTCCGCGATTTCCCGCCGCACCCGCACCCCCACACCTGGTAACCTTGTCATTTACATTACATTTCAATGGCATTTCATTTGGACCAAACTTAGTCCATTAACCACTTACACATTTCTGCAAACAATTTCACTTTTGTTTTTGCTTATGTCCAGAACTAGTGCTTACAACATGGAGTTGGCGGAAGATGCAAGTGAGCATTTCCTCATAGAAGTGTCGAATTTGAGGAGACCAACTCTAGGGGACTGTATCAATGAACAGGTTGATGCATTTTTCAAAAAGATGTTTGGAGCCTTGGATAGAGCAAGGATGAAATTCCAAGTTGGATGTGTTGGAGACTGGTGACAATGGCTGCTGAGGTAGAAAATGAGTTAACCAAGTTAGTGCATTGGGCTCAAGATGAGGAGAATATGAAGGAATTTGTCGGTATTCATCGGAAGCAACCATAGGAGCAAGAGATTGGCAATGTGCGAAACATGATTGGAGTGGAGAACCTGCTAAAGGGCGCTCATGAAATATCCCCCTTGGTTGGGACTGTTAAAATTTCTGATCTAAATCTTATTGCGGATATAAAACTTGAAGAACAGAAACAAATTCCAACAATATAACCCAAATTGCAAAATATACAAAATGCATTGATTGAGAAATAACTTGCAATTTTATTTCAGATTTTATTCTAGGGCACAAATTACAATGTTTTCAAGATCAACAATCTTTCCACAAATTCTTATGCAATCTGATTTAACACCAAAGTACCTCTGAAAACAGATGAAGCTCCAAGTGTGAATCCTGTGTGAATTCACCAACAGAGAACTAGGGTTTCGTCCAGCTCCAAAAATCTGAGGGGTTTCGTCCTCAGCAACACTATTGAGGTTTTCGTCCCTTCGGAGAAAAAAAATCTCAGCCACTGGCCTCAAACTCCAGAGAAAATAACCAAAATCTAGAATGACATGAAATGAGACCAAGCCCCCGAATAAATAGACTCTTCCACAACAAACTCTTTTTGCATGCTCAATGTGGGATAAATCATGAAACATAACTTTTTTTTAAGTCCCACGTCCCCTTTTTATAAAATAAGGTTTTAAACTATATAAAGTATTAAAATAATTTTACTTTATTTAATTAAACCTTCGCACATTAAAAACTTGGCCTTCTGATTATCCGATCCGCAAACTGAGGATAGATACGGACACCCATTTCGGTGAAGAATATCACTGCACCATCCATTTTGCCCGAAACCCTAAAAACTAGCCCGAAACCCTAAAAACTAACTTACTAAAAATAGTAAGTCAAGGCTTTGTCTATCCGATTCAACATCTGAGTAGATTCGAATACCCATTTCGCTCAATTATCCGCTCCCAGAACTCCGGTTAGGCTCCCCTGCAATCTGCCCTAGCCTACAGGAACCCGTGAGTAAGCTAAACCACTGCATCTAACTAACTGCTCAGAAAGGGGACATTACAGCTCAGACACTCTACAGGCAGCTAGTCAGGATATAATGACGTATACAATGATGAGGAGAATTTGGCACCTTGTCCAGCAGATGAAGCAAGTGTGAAGTATGTAAAACTTGCACCTGAATTGGTGAAGACATATGCCAAGATTAATTTTTGGCATCCTTGATTCAATGGTTAGCAACAAACATGAAGAAGATTCATGAGTCAAAGGAAGAACAAGCCAACCAGTGGGAGGAGAGACTTCAGCAAATGCAGGAGAATGTTGAAACAACAATATTGAGGAAGGAAGTTGAGAAGAGAGCAAAGGCTCATGAGGAACAATATGAGCTAATCAGGCAGCTGAAATCTGAATGTTCGCTAAGGGAACAAATGTTGGAAAAGAAAAAAGAGGAAGTTAAGGTTCGTGATTAGTTAATTGCAGAAAAGGATGAGCAGCTGGAAATTTCAACCAAGCATGATGTAGAAATGGCAAAGAAGGCTACTGACGCAACAAGGAAGCAGGCTGAAGCTGCATTTGCAAAGAGGGAGAAAGAAATATTGGCAAAGGTGGCAGAAACTGAGTAGAGGGTAAACCATTACGAAGTGCAATGGACTCGGTACTTGAACTATGCCAAGAGATTGAAGGGAAAGATAGAGGCCCTCAAGATGCAAATCAAAGAAATGGGAATGTAATGGCCCACCTAGGTAGGACTTTCCCTTGTTGCTTGATTGATGTACCGGTGTG
The DNA here is from genome assembly GCA_028583015.1 of Wollemia nobilis. Lineage (NCBI taxonomy): Eukaryota > Viridiplantae > Streptophyta > Pinopsida > Araucariales > Araucariaceae > Wollemia > Wollemia nobilis. The sequence continues at coordinate 2,770,855 of JAQPPZ010006183.1, read as the reverse complement.
TTGATATTTAATAAATGATCTATTTTATTCTATCAAGATGAGTTGATAGTTGTACTTTATGCTTTCTAAAGTTGGATTATGCTATTTTTAGAATATGGTACTATTGATGAATTTTGTGGTTGCAAGACCAGGTACTCTCATGGGTGGATTGGTATGGGACAACCACTAGAGTTGAGAGAAAAGGGAAATGATGGATGAATTCTCATCAACAACCACAAGGGTAAAACCCTCATATAGATGCATTTGCATATGCGTATGTTTGATTAAAAATGCACCATCGGGCAAGGAGGTTGCTATAAAGCAAAATAGCCCTGACCCTATGCTTAGGGGATCCTTAGTAGGCAGGTGATAACATTGTAGCTATCGCCTCTTGCTTTTGGAAAAACATTGTTTGTGCATATTTTTTATTGCATCTTAGTTTGGGCAAGGACGGCTTAGCAAGAGCTGTTGTGTTGTATGTATTCTGGGGTGTGGAATTTGTTTGGTTAAGGATTTATCAAACAAAGTATTAATAATAATGTTTGTATTATTAATACTTTAAAATATTAAATATCGATGTTAATGGTTAATATTAATATTTGGTATTAATTAAATTAATTAGGTGAGTAATTAATTTAATTATTATTATATTATCCTAATGTTAGTAATTAACACTAGCATTAGAAAACAATGATAATGTTGAATTAATAAAATGAATGAGTGACATAACTGTAAATGTTTGCCTAAGGGTAGTAGTAAATTAATGTAGGCATTAATAAATTAAACCTTGCAAAAAGGGGTAAAGTTCATATTTTTAAAACATTGGAAAAGTTGGCAATGTTGGAAATCTTTTTAACGTAAATCTTGGAAACATTACCTTTATCCTAATGGACAAGAAAGGAAGGAGTTACATAACGGTTGAGTTTCATCTCCTTTCCTTTAAAAATGATTTTGGAAAACAAAAGGAAAATCACTATTTGGAGAGAAGATCTGCAAGAGAAAGATTGGAGTAGGAGGGAGTGTTGAGCTTTCAATCCTTTTCAAAATGCCAGAAGCTTAAGTTTGTGGCTGTGAATAATTCTATTTTTTGTTTTCATTCGTCTTGTGATCCTTGCTAGTTGTCGTAGAACAACATCACATTATGGTAGACTTAACATGCATAATTGAAATGTCGTATTTTTTGAATTTTTGCATCATAATGTGTCTTGTTAATTTTCCCTTGGATCATGTTCCTGGAAACTCTATCTATACCAGTCACATGCATTACAGCCTTACCAAGTCTTATATATGTGCACTATAATGTGTCTTGTTGATTTTCCCTTGGATCGTGTTCCTGGAAACTCTATCTATACCAGTCACATGCATTACAACCTTACCAAGTCTTATATATGTGCCCTTTGTGTAGCAATTAGCTGAATGATGTTTCAAGCGATTGAATTTTTAATTATTCCCTTTACGTGCATTGAGTAGTAAAACATGTGTGCTGTTATGAGAATGCTTGAGGGCTTATTCCAGCTTGAGAGTAGTTTGAAGGTGCATTTGCATTTATGAGATGTCATGTTTGTTTTGCCTGTGAAGTATGAGAAAAGATTTATATTTTGTTAGTTTTCTTGATTGCACGACTTTATCGTCTTAGAATTTCAGAGCATATTGATCTGTAGATTATATAAAGCAAAATCCCTTTTTCTGATTGGTAAAGTCAAGTGTAAGCTGCCAAATGTTATCTACCTCTTCTCTTGGATATAGTAACCCAATTTTTAAGGCTATATGGAAAGACCTTTGAGGGAGCGAAACCTGGGAAGTTTTATTTAATATTGCTGGTTTTCAAATTCCGGTATAGCTTGCTCTTTTTTGTAATAGGAAGGGAAGGGATTCGTCTTAAAATTTGCTTCCAATGTCCTTCCTTTTAGAGTGACTTCCAATATGTTTTTATCCTGAGTTTGGTTGTAGGCTAATGCCGATAGAGTGTAGCTGTTATGCATTCCAATATTCGCATGTTTAAAGACTTTACGTTTGTTATTATCTATTAAGTAGAAAATTACTTACTGGCTATGTAAATATCTTATAGTTCATTAAGTCAGTTTGACGTTTTTGTTTTTAGTAAATATTACTAATAGACATGAAAATGAACTATTAAGTTAATATTGAAGTTTTTGTCTTAATGTATTGAATAAATATTGCAATTGTTTATTATCAATACTATCATATTATTTAACTAATAGTTTAATAAAATTATGGGGAAGGAAACTATTAATTAATAATGAAGTATTTTTCTTGATAATATTGATTAAATAATGTGTTATTATTAGTCAATATTAAATTTATGGAAAATAAGGATTTAATTTGGAAGCAATGTTCCATGGTATAAAGATTAGTACAATTGAAAATGGAGTAATGTATGTAATATATTCTAAGAAATCAGAAATTATTTTGAAAGAGATGGATGAGGCTTGAGTAGCTAAGGAATCCATAATTGAGAGAAGTATGGGATTCTCTCATTGTTCTTGCATGGTATTGCTTTGTATGATGCATGCTCTTGTATTGTTGTATGTTTTCTTGCATAGTGCATGTTAGGCTTGCATATGCATTCAAGAGTTGTCCTGATCCCTAAACTTACTTTCAAGTTTGTTGGTGGAGATCTATCAAGTGGAAGACCTTGAGGAAGAGATGAGATTAGAAACCATTTATGTATTTAAATGTTGAAATGTAATATTGTTTTTGATGAAAAGTATTATAAAAATCATATGTAAAAATTATGCTATGCAATGATTATGATGAAGGAATAGATGTCATGTATATATTCTTGTTATTTGTTCAAAGAATGAATGATTAAATTATGTTATTCTTTTATGTTAAGTTCTTGGAAATAGTTGGTTATTTGCAAAATGGAAAGGATGTGTTATTGATGGGAATGATAGAATCTAATTGATGAATTATGGTTATGATTCTTTTAGATGTTGATTTTGTCCTTTCATTGTAAATAAAGGAAATGCTAAATTCTAATGTTATGATTAAAGAAGTATTTAAATTCTTAGTCTATAGCAATGTGTTATGTTGAATTTAATTATAATTTAATATAGCACTCTTTCCTTTTTGAAATGATTGAATGTTAAGACCCTTGGATTGGAAGGGGGTTATTTTGGGCATGATATTAGAGCCATATTAGTAATCCCTTGAGTCAAGATGTACCCAATCCTAGTTGAGTTGCGGTGAGGCAATCAACTAGGTATTTGTGAATGATACACCCTAAGTGGTGAGGCTTGGGTGGCCCAAAGCGGTGTGGCTTGGGTACTCCTAGCGATGACGCTTGGACGTATTCCTAACGGTGAGGCTTATGAATCTTAACAATGGATTGTTATGGGACAATCCATTGGATCATTCACAAGGCAGTCTAGTGGCAATACCTTGTCGTGAGGCAAGAGTAACCATGATCATTACCAGGTGAGTGGTAATGGTCTTAGTTAGCTCACGGTGAGGTGAAGCTAACTAATCACTAAGGCATCATGCCAAATTAATCCTACATAGACAGACTTATGTAGGGTTAGGGAATAAGCATCCCCTTAAGTATTATGGGCCTTAAAGGATAATCTCTACGTCGTGGTCAAGTTATCCTATACAAGTGAGTGTATAGGAAAAGTGGGGGGACCACTGATGGTGTCTTTTCTAATGGTGAGGTTAGAAAAATGAACCCCAAATGATTACAAAAAGTTGGCCACTCCTGTCCACTTGAGTGTTGTTTGCAGCAACAATGAACTCAAAAGTGGTTATGCCTTTATACTAATGAAAATATTGGGTCTTCTTTGTGAATTAATCCTTGTAAAAAAAAAAATTAGCTCTCCCTTGGGTCGATTTGTGGGTTGTTATAGGGAGGTATACCTATTCCAACACCTCAACATCAGTAGAATCCTAGTCCCTAGGAGTAGAGACAATCGTCGATGAGGATGTCGACCAATCTAAAGGGGACGACAGATGTAGGAGCTAGTTTTAACCACTTGTTGAAGTAATTGAAGTAAAATATGTACAAAGGAAAATAAGTGCAAATGTGCACAGAATGAGATGTGAATGAAATGCAAATTCAAAAGTACATGTAAATGAATTAAAAGTGAAACGTCATTTTGTTAGTTGACATCAAGCATGATGATGTCATAGTTGATTAAATGAATTTGTAATTTGTACAGCTAATGTAATGTTTGCATAATATGAATGAGGGTAGTTAAGTGGTGAGGTGTCCAAGGTAGTTGCTTCTAACTGCCAACCCACAAGCATAAAAGGACCCCCCCATTCATTTTGAACATACATTGTGCATTGGAGACTATTGAGCAATCCTAGAGTAGTATGAGGATTCCAGGAGACCATAGCATGAAAGCAACTATGTGTGATTGGTGTGCTGCAAGTGCAGACATTCTATAATGCCATTGTCGTATAGGCAATTATAATGCAATGACATTCCATTTCCAATTTGTGCATGTGTATGTCTGTGTGTTGCCATTCTTACAGTAGTAGTTAAATTTTATTGCCAAGTTCTGTGTGTGCAAGGTTGCAGACAGAATTGTATCAGTTTCTGTACAAGTTGTAGGTGGCAAAACTACTTATAAAAGTTGTACAAAGTTTTGTTTGTAATTTTAGTAAAAGCAAAATTTAGAAGAAATGTATATGAAATGATGTCAAATGAAATTAAAGTAAAATTAGGAGAAATTAGAATGGAATGTACATAAAATGAAATATTAATAAACAGGTACTTTAAACTTTAGGAAATTGATAAATTCATGCAAACGTTGGATACAAGGTGGCGGTTGTAAACAATGCACTATCCTAGGAACCACTTGGAATGGCCCAAGCAGGCATTAACCCCCGCCTCCCCCACCCCTTCATTTTGTAGCATAGTATGATGATGTATGAGTGTGAGATAGTCTGAAATTTGAATAATCTAGCATGTATGGAGAGAGTCGATATTGCTAAGGCATATGGAGGAGAGCACCATGTATGACTGTGTATGGAGTATGGACTGCACATTGGTATTGCTGTTATAGATTACTGAGCAATGTATTGCTATTCTACTGCTTGTTACAACAGTCATTGAACAATATATGATACATCCAATGCACTTATTTGCAGCCTGTGTTATTGTTTATGGATGTGATTGTTAGAATGTTGCATGCAGTATTTCTTAGTATTGCAAAGTGCCCAAGTCATTTTTTGGATATAGGAATGCTAGTGTTTGCATTGCCATAGGGTTGTTAGCATTTGCAGGTGGTAGAGAAGACTGTGAAGGATTGTGGAAGTTACAATAGTTGCAGACCATACAACTAGCCGGCCGTATGACAACGAACCGTACGAAAGTCAACACATAGGGTGTTGCCTTGGAAGAACTAAGTGTTGCTTGGAGAGGATTGTGATTTTATACGTGTGACTACCATACAAATCACTACTGTACGCTAGGATTTAGGATTGCTAGGACAGACTTGTACTGTGTTGTACAATAAGTTGGATCACACGACTGTACAAAGTATCGGATTGTATGACAGACTGTGTCGTACAACCATTGTCATATAATTGTTATACAATCTCAAGGAATGTTGTACGACGGTGTCAACAGTCTCATGATTCTAGTACTGTTCAGTTCCTGAATTTGTTGCCATCTCATTACTGGGAATTGTTGGCATTTTCGCCACATTGAATTTTTTGACAAAATTTTGCCTGAGTATGGAGCTTTAAATTGGCAAAGCACATGCAGATGTGTTGGTATTTTCGCGGGCCCTAAATGGCGATGATAAAGCGGATGAAATGATATTTTGATACTTCGTCATTGCAGACCTTTTCGCAAGCTTTCCGACGATATATTATAATAGGCGATCGGGTCAGCGGATCAAAAGTTATGGCCCCCGGAAGTAGAGCCAGTGAAATCCCACTTCGAGCCTAAAAAATTGGCTAAGGCGTCGGCCCAAAGTGCTCACTTCGGCCCCAAAGCTCAAGTCGGCCAGCGAAGTTCAAGTCGGCCAGCGAAGCTCCATGTCGGCCAAAAAGTTCATGTCGGCCAAAAAGTTCAACGTCGGCCAAAGTGCTCACTTCGGCCAAAAAGCTCCACTTCGGCCCCGAAGCTCAAGTCGGCCAACGAAGTTCAAGTCGGCCAACGAAGCTTCATGTCGGCCAAAAAGTTCAACGTCGGCCAAAGTGCTCACTTCGGCCAAAAAGCTCCACTTCGGCCCCGAAGTTCAAGTCGGCCAGCAAAGCTCCATGTCGGCCAAAAAGTTCAAGTCGGCCAAAAAGCTCCACTTCGGCCAAAAATCCAGCGAACCGCCAGTTTGGGCCAATTTCTCAACAAAGTTTCTCCATAACTTTTTCTGACATCGGTGCTGTTTTCGAGGGGCACGCTTCCATAGAAGGAGAAGGTGGGTATAAATTTAAGGCACCCATCCCATCAAAACGATGATGTTGGGCTCAAGGAAATCTCCTCACCAACCGCATTAATGAGACGAGCATTCTCGGCGGTAAAGCCCGTCCGAAGCCATACCTCATAACTGCTGACATGGGTGAGCCACATTCCATGGGTACTCTGTTACCTGACAGGTGTCAAATCTCAGCTGCCCCAACAATTTTTAGGGTTTGTCATTAATGATTACGGGGGTAATTCCCTCTATAAAAGCTAACGCACTGTAATGTAAAAAAGGGGGGGAACATATTGCTAAAAAGCCGCTGTATTCAAACTCTTTGCATCAATACTAAGAATCCTTGGCTCTGATTCTGTCTCTTCTTTGTATGCTGCCTTCTGTGATTATTTCTGCTAATGTCATTTATTTTTCTGATTGCTGTAATTCTGCTATCTGGATTTAGGCATTAGAGGATAAGTGAATCTGGAATCTTCCTGAAGGATACATAGGGAAGTAAATGCAGTGTTAGTTTCTGTTACATTCTCCGTGTTGATAGCTGTTGGTTAAAATATAGATGGGTGATTGTGCTGCTTGTTCTTCCCCACTGTTACTGCTATGCATTTTACATTTCTTTCTGTAATTTCCCAATTTCTTTCCAGTTCCCTTATCTAAAACCCCAAGTAGTGTAGTATAGGAGTCGGCCTTCTCCATAGATTGGCATAGGAGGCATCTCTTCCTTCCGTCCTTTCAAGGTTGGTCCAGGTCTAGGGCATGTATGCAAACCAAATCCTTACCTAGGGCAGATTTGTGACCAACAGGAATACCGCCACTCATGCTACATTTGGCGTCGTTGTCGTTGTCGTATCAAGGAGGGTTGAGTAAGGACTAGTACATGTGACGACAAGAAGGTGGATGACAGATACATTTTCGCAAGGACATAGAAGACAAGGTCGCAGAGAGGATCAAGTGCATGTGAGGAGAAGCATGAGGATCACTCAAAGAAGGAACTTAACAAATCATGTACTACTGTTAAGAGAAACGGAGGAACCGATACTTGAGTGAGTTTGGAGTCCTGAAGAGGAGGATAACGAAAGGTGGCAAATATTGTTGTTAACAACAAAGGATGAAGACCTCAAATAGCTCAAGAAGACATTCGCATAAGTGAAGATGCCAACGTGGAAAGTGCACAAAGAGACAAAGCGTGGATGGTAACACCCAAGCAAAAGGGGAGGAGTTTTCTAAGGAGTGTAGAGGATGGGAGTTAGGCACCAGAGCAACCCCACCTAAGTGTTTGGGCGTGTAGACTAGATCCATAGTTTGTATATTCACGAAGGTGGCAAAGTGAAAGTGCACAAGAATTTGGAAGGAGACAATTTGAAGGAAACATGGAGGGTCAAGAGACACCACGAGTGCACGAGGTGCCCAAGACCACCAGAGATATAACAGACAATAGAGCCACCAAGAACAGAGGAACATTGGGCTGAAATACCATTAGAGTTATCACCAAGTGATGAGGAAGTGGGAGAAGATAACCACTTATCAAGGGCGCATGTTACAAATAGATCAGGCAAGTAAAAATGCCCACCCTTCACAAGAGAGGGGAAAGAAGATCCTGCAAGACATATAGGAACCTGCACAACCATTTGGAAAGCAAATGGAGTTAGACGACGGGAAGAGTGGTTACAATTTCCTGCCACATTGCGAGGAATCGCAATTGATTGGTACTTGAAGAAAGAAAGTACAGAACCCTTTATCTCATGGAATACGCTGGTAGACAAATTCAAAGCTGAATTCAAACCTCTAAGGGATGACACAGAGATAATAACTGAAATTTATTCTACAAAGTCGAAGGATGAAGATATGAAGACTTATAATAGAAGATTAAAGCAACTCATAGACAAGATAGAGTTGCCGCCAGTTGATGGTATGGTTAAAATATGGTTTATTGATGGATTATTACCAAGATATAAAAATATGAAGATCATACCAAGTTTGACATATGTGGAAGCCTATGAAAGAGCCAAGAATTTTGAAAGCGAGGCCAAGCAAACAATGGCTATAATAGGAGGTCATATCACAAGTGACGACTTGGATAGTGAAAAAGAGGAATTTCATAATGCTATTCAATCTATGAAGGAGATTTATAGAATGATTAGAGAGGTTAAGGGCAAAGTGAGAAAAAAGAAAAAGGATATATGGTGTTCAGACTATAAGTTTGAAGGGCATAGTACATACAAATGCAAATTGTCCGAAGAGCGCATATTGTACTATATGCAAGGTACTAGGACATGTGATTAAATGCCCATTCAATTTAAGAGGCGCAAGGCACCAAACGACGATGGTGCAAGGTGAAGAGGAGGACAAACCAAATACCTCTAGGAATGAACAAGGTGCGACTAGCAATGGTTACAGTAATAACCACTGAGGAGGCAGGCAGTACCAACAAAGCAATCGATAAGGAGGCCAAAGTCAATTGCAGTATGATTCGGACAAAAGACCAATCATTCAATGCAAAAATTGTCAGGAATGTGGACATTTTGCAAAGAACTGTCCCACTCCTTAAACAAGAGGAGCAAAAAGAAATAATGTGTCACAAATGTGTCGTTGGTGTGGTTTGGGTAATCATAAGGACGTGAATTGTCTGAAGAAAGCATGTACAAGCAACTTGCAGAATGTTAATTTTCTTGACATTGAGGAGCCTCCTCTGGAGAAGAAATAGGAAAAGGAAGACATACTTGTGGTCACAAGGGCACAAGTGAAGGACCAATATCCCGATGTTGCCATACAAAAATGAATATGGCATGAAGCGTAGAAAGCCATAGAAGAAGAGATAGAGAAGGCTAAGCAAAAGAGGCTAGCCAAACAAAAGAAATTAAAAAGGGCATCAAATCATGAACTGGCAGCACAAGTTCTGAATACGACTGTAGAAGTGAAGGTGACAAGTTTGTTTAGCGCCATACCTATGCTACATGCAGTTATGGGGAAAGAACTGCAGCCATAAAGGGTGATGGAACTGCAAAGCCAGCCAAAAGATGAAATAAAAAGGAAATATTAGTTTATTGATCCAACTGTGCTACGGATTGATGTTGGGAAAAAGGCAACATTTATTCATATTGAAATATTGGATCATAAGTTGACAAAGATCATTGTAGATAGAGGTTCAAGTGTGAACGTGCTCCCAGAAAAGACATGGAAGGAGATTGGGGCTCCACTTTTGTGGTCACCAAATTTTAGGCTATACGGCGCAGATTAGTATGGTATCAAGATGAAGGGAGTCCTAACGGCTAAAAAGGTGAAGATTGTAGACCAAGAGTTCATCATGGATTTCGTTGTGATAACGATTCAAAAACCAGCATATGATGCATTGTTGGGAAGAGGATGGCTAAGGATGGCCAAAGTTAATTACAACTGGGAAAAGGATCGGCTTACATTCAAGAAAGGACAGCACAAGTATATGATTAATCTGAAGAATCATACGGTAAGCGAAGATTTAGCAATGACGGATGAGTCAGGCAATTCTTCAGAAGAAGATAATACGCATGAGCCAAATGAAGAAAAAATGTTGTGCCTAGAAGAATGTAGTGAGGACGAGAACCGATCAGATAGTGGGCTCCTTCATTGACAAATGGAGTATGAAATATTTTTGCCCACTTGCCTTTGTATACAAGCACATCCAATGGATGAACAAGGTCAAAACAATGAGGAGCACCAAGAAACGAAAAATGATGGGGACAATCAGGAGCAAGACAAAAACCATCAAGAAGTGGGGAATAATGAACAATGTCCAAGCCTAGACGAGAATGAGAATCGCCAAGATCAAGAAGATGATATGGGATTAAAATTTAAGAGGACTCTTTATGGAAGATAGGGAATTCCGACCCATAATAGAACAACAATAATTAGTACCTCACCCAAATGAATGAAGAAGAATACGGGTGCACATACAATTCCCAAATAGAATAAAGATATACGAGCAAGAGATACCTAATCCAAGGAATGAGTTAGGACCGAGGAGTTGGTAGGGTATAGCCTCTTAGCTCAAAGTGGGATCGTACAACAAAGAATGTAGGAACAAACAGAACAGTTGCAAGTATAGTTGAGAAAATTGGAATCGGATCGGAATAGGCATGGAAAAAAAATATGGAAATATCGACAATTTTTTATTGAAAAAACTGAAGAAAATGCAATTTTTCATTGAAAAAAAGCTTTTTTCATGCATATCACAGTTTTTTGGAAAAAAAAGGCAAAAATCGAGAAAAATCGGCTAGGCTGTGAATCGGGGAAAATCGGCTTGAATCAGGATTTTTTGCAGATTTTCTCACTCATGGTTGTAAGAGTATGAGACTTTACGAAGGAATAATGTAAGAATGAGAACGCAAATAACTTAGGAGTTGGATGACACTGTACAAAGAATAGATGAACAAGCAGTTAGAAGATGACAAGAACAAGAGGTAGAACTTGAACAACAAAGGGTGGTTGAGGAAAGACCGCACCAAATTCAAGAGAATAGCCAAGGACAAGAAGAATCCATTGACCCAGCAGAATATCAGCTAAATAGGGAAGAAGTAGCCAAAAATTATGGAGAGACATTGAGGAAGCATCAACATTGCCGAAATATGAAGGAATTGGGTAATAGATTCAAGTAGCGATGGCGTTCCTCCCATCTAGATAGAAAGCAGTAGTTCAAGTTCAGGCTCTGACTTCTCGAAGAGATATACAAAGACAATGACTTATTCCAAAGAATAAAGACATTTGGAGGAATGTAAACAAATTAGAAGGTTGTTGAATGTAGACAGAAGGTTGGGACAATTAAGGGAACTGTCCCCAAGAAATCAAAATAGAGGTGAACCCAATAGATCACAAGAACTGGAACAAGGAGGTAGCTTAGGCAACGTGAGGAGACAATCAAGTCTTCTAGGTGGTTGAAGACTACCTAGCCAAGGGAGGAGTTTGGTTGGTCTCCCTCCGGGTGGCTCAAGGGGAAGAAATTTCCCTCCTGCTACCCTTAGGCCGTAGGATCAACAAAGTGGGCCGCAAGGTCTGTTCGTTAATATGGTACAAAAAAATCAACTTGTGTGTGACCGTCAGGTTGGGCCATCAAGACCACCTCAAGGACCACGACAAAACCAAAGATGTCATCTAGAACGACCTAGGAACCGGACGGATTTGGAACAATTTTAAGTTGGGAAAGGGTAGTCCCTGTTGTCACATTTTGCACGGGGTGCAATGTTTTCAATTTTTTGTAAGAGGGCTGCTCTTCCTTCTCCCCCTTTCTCTCTCTTCCCTACATTCTCATTCTTCTCAAAATTGACAGCACTTGCCCTGAAAAATGGCTAAGTGTCAGGGTATGCTGAGGTGTTCGGGTTTTTGCGGGCCATAAACAAGGGCGATAAAATGGACAAAATGAGCCCTGGATATTTTATTATTGCAGATCTTCTCGCAAGCTTTCCAACGATATATTATAATAGGCGATCGGGTTAGCGGATCAAAAGTTATGGCCCCGGGAAGCTGAACCAGGAAACCCAGTTTTTGGTGCGAAGTGCGCACTTCGCCCAGTTTTGGTGCGAAGTCCGACTTCGCCCCTCTTTCTGGGCGCACCTTGTAACTGGCAGGCTGGCAGGCTGACAAAGAAGAATGATAACTGCCGGAGCAGGTCCGTACAGCGGCAGACACCAGTGTTCACCTGTGCGCAGCCCGACTTTTCAGCAGAGCCGGAATGCGCCCTTGACAGGTGTACAGTAGGGGAACAAACCCGGAATTTGACCAAGGCATGAAGGCCTTCCCAACTGCACTGTTTTCTGCCCACGCATCCCAAGGAGCTCCGATCCCAAGCGAAGATAGATAGACTGCCCTTCAAGGCAGACATGTGTCACACAGAGATAACCCATCATCTGACAAGTGTCCAGCTTCGGGATTTGAACCAAGACCGCCGACCAAAAGGGATAAGTATGGGCTGCACCGCCCGTGTCAGCTGCCTCATTTAAGACTGATGAGAGTTTCCACCGCCTCGCCTACCCACATTTCGTCAATATAAAGTTCTACCCAACGCGCCGCCACGTGGCCGTTCAACCTTCAGGGAGACCATGCCGAGGGTACAGCCCAACTCGACAGAGGTCAAGCATCGGCAGCTCCGCGGCCGCTTTTGTCGCCTAATGTTTGACTGGGACGTTGTGCCCATTAATGTAACGGGGGAACTTTGGGCTATAAATAGCCACCACGTTTTCATTGTAAGGTGGTGGAAGGGGAATGTTTGTTAGGGAACTACTGTGCTTATCGTAACCGTGCTTCTGCTTATGAATACAATCTGTATGCCTGGTTCTGTTCTACTGTCTTTATTCTTTTATGCTGTCTTTCATTATATGCCTTAGGCCCACCCGTGTCGCGGCTCGTTGATTCATTTCGGCATTTGGCGATCGTGTTCCTCTAGCATTGCTTGTTTAAAGCACCTTCCGTACTTCATTAATTTAAAGCATTCATATAATAGATGTGGTAGCAGCTCCATCGCTTATGTGTGACGTTGCTGGCCCGTATCCGGTGATTGATGCGATCCCCTCGCCGTTAGTTCCTTGTAGGGAATGTTTGCTAGGGAGCCATTGAAGTTGTGCGGTTAAATTCTCTGCCTAACACATATACCTGGCTCTGATATCTCTAGGTTTACTTTCTACCCCTGTCGCTGTACGTATCTGGTGATTGATGCGATCCCCTGCTGTTAGTTCCTTGTAGGGAATGTTTGCTAGGGAGCCATTGAAGCTGTGCATACACCGCTTGTGTATCGGCAGTACGCCTAGGTTTTGCAGTTCTTTGTCATGCTTTGTGTTTGTATGCAGTAAGTAGCGGTGATTGGTGTGTTCCCGTACTGTTAGTTCCCCCCACCCAACTCCACTCTCATTTGTAAATTCTTTCCGTTCCTTTATCTCTTTCCTGCACTCTCATCTTACTAACCCCCGCAAGGAGCCGGCCTTCTCCGGAGATCGGCCCGGAAGGCATCCCTTCCTTCCGGCCTTTCAATGTTGGTTCGCGGGTCCAAGGCGCAATAGCAGCAAATCCTTTCCTCGTGGCGGATTCGTGACCAACAGTTTTTGGCACGCCAGGTGGGACGCTTTGTCTCGCATTTGGAAGATCTCAAGCTCGTCCTTGTTCGGGCTGACAGTTTCTTTCCGAATGCTCGATGGGACAAGGAAGTTTCTCACCCCCAAACAGAATTGAAGCACTGGTGCTCGCTTCATTGTTGTTCAAAATCAGAGCACCTGGCGACTCTGCACGTTCATATTCTCTGAGTCCGAAAGACCGGTCCTAACGCCTTCGTTAAAGTAGGTGGCGAGCAAGGAACCCGGGAAACCAGCCTGACTTTACGAAATTAATATCAACGCTCCAGGCGAGCGCGTCAGGCCGGCTGATTACCAAGCTCGCATAGACGAATCCGTGAGGTGAGACGAACAGTCTCCATATTTTAAGGAAGCCCGAGTTGGTGAATCTTTGGCTTGCCTTCATCTGGCGAAATCACCTGGCGACGCCGACTGAGCTGAAGATCCAGATTTCTTGATCGCAGCGCCCTTTTTTTAAGCCGATAGAAGACACCCCGAGGAATCAAGGTTTGGTGAGCAGCCTTGACCTCACAAGCGGAGAAATGAATGTTCACCTACAGCCTCCACCGTGGTGGTATTGGCTCCAACCATCACCGCAACCGGTACCCGAAGAGGGCTTCCGTCCGAAAAATCTCCTTGCCACATTGTTCATCAATTGTACGGGTACCGGCATGAACGACAATCTGCCACGTTGCACCATGTTCGCAACCTGGCAAGCTTTGGGAGGCCAGCCGGACTTCAAAGATCGTCTGAAGTACAATCAGATCTGGTCCGGGCACTGCAGGTTTACCGGATAGGCAACCAAAGTTAGATTTGTGGTGGCGGCATGCCAATAGCGCCGCAAAATTTTGTGTAAATAATCCGGCTATTATTTAAAGTTTTAGTTGTTTTTCTTTTTTCAGTCTGTGCAGTGTTTTCTTTTTAAGTGTTCCGAGGAGGCAGTTGCCGGAGGTGGATCTGAAGAGCAGTTGCAGCGAGGGTGACTCTGTTGCCCAATGGATGAAGGCATGGGTCCTTTGCGCCGAGGCGAGCTCGACACCCCGCGAGCCGCCAGAAATGTTGTCACATTTTGCACGGGGTGCAATGTTTTCAATTTTTTGTAAGAGGGCTGCTCTTCCTTCTCCCCCTTTCTCTCTCTTCCCTACATTCTCATTCTTCTCAAAATTGACAGCACTTGCCCTAAAAAAGGCTAAGTGTCGTGGTATGCCGAGGTGTTCGGGTTTTTTGCGGGCCATAAACAGGGGCGATAAAATGGACAAAATGAGCCCCGGATATTTTATTATTGCAGATCTTCTCGCAAGCTTTCCAACGATATATTATAATAGGCGATCGGGTCACCGGATCAAAAGTTATGGCCCCGGAAGCCGAACCAGGAAACCCGCTTTTGTGCGAAGTGCGCACTTCGCCCGCTTTGGTGCGAGTGCGCACTTCGCCCGCTTTGGTGCGAGTTCGCCGCTTTGGTGCGAGGCACTTCGCCCAGCTTTGGTGCGAAGTCCGACTTCGCCCCTCTTTCTCGGGCGCACCTTGTAATCGGGCAGTCGGGCAGTCGACAAAGAAGAATGATAACCGCCGGAGCAGGTCCGTACAGATGCAGTACACCGATGTTCACCCGTGCGCAGCCCGACTTTTCAGCAGAGCCGGAATGCGCCCTTGACAGGTGTACGTAGGGGAGCAAACCCGGAATTTGACCAAGGCGTGAAGGCCTTCCCAATCGCACCGTTTTCTGCCCACGCATCCCAAGGAGCTCCGATCCCAAGCGAAGATAGATAGATCGCCCTTCAAGGCGGACATGTGTCACACAAAGATAACCCATCATACGACAAGTGTCCAGCCTTCGGGATTTGAACCAAGACCGCCGACCAAAAGGGATAAGTATGGGCTGCACCGCCCGTGTCACCGCCTCATTTAAGACCGATGAGAGTTTCCACCGCCTCGCCTACCCACATTTCGTCAATATAAAGTTCTACCCAACGCGCCGCCACGTGGTCGTTCAACCTTCAGGGAGACCATGCCGAGGGTACGACCCACCCGACAGAGGTCAGCATCGCCAGCCTCCGCGGCTGCTTTTGTCGCCTAATGTTTGATCGGGACGTTGTGCCCATTAATGTAACGGGGGAACTTTGGGCTATAAATAGCCACCACGTTTTCATTGTAAGGTGGTGGAAGGGGAATGTTTGTTAGGGAACTACTGTGCTTATCGTAACCGTGCTTCCGCTTATGAATACAATCGTATGCCTGGTTCTCGTTTCTACTCGTCTTTATTCTTTTATGTCTGTCTTTCATTATATGCCTTAGGCCCACCCGTGTCACGGCTCGTTGATTCATTTCGGCATTTGGCGATCGTGTTCCTCTAGCATTGCTTGTTTAAAGCACCTTCTCGTACTTCATTAATTTAAAGCATTCATATAATAGATGTGGTAGCAGCTCCATCGGCTATGTGTGACGTTGCTGGCCCGTATCCGGTGATTGATGCGATCCCTCGCCGTTAGTTCCTTGTAGGGAATGTTTGCTAGGGAGCCATTGAAGTCGTGCGGTTAAACTCTCTCGCCTAACACATATACCGGCTCGATATCTCTAGGTTTACTTTCTACCCCTGTCGGTGTACGTATCTGGTGATTGATGCGATCCCCTGCTGTTAGTTCCTTGTAGGGAATGTTTGCTAGGGAGCCATTGAAGCTGTGCATACACTGCTTGTGTATCGGCAGTACGCCTAGGTTTTGCAGTTCTTTGTCATGCTTTGTGTTTGTATGCAATAAGTAGCGGTGATTGGTGTGTTCCCGTATCGTTAGTTCCCCCCCACCCAACTCCACTCTCATTTGTAAATTCTTTCCGTTCCTTTATCTCTTTCCCCGCACTCTCATCTTACTAACCCCCGCAAGGAGCCGGCCTTCTCCGGAGATCGGCCCGGAAGGCATCCCTTCCTTCCGGCCTTTCAATGTTGGTTCGCGGGTCCAGGGCGCAATAGCAGCAAATCCTTTCCTCGTGGCAGATTCGTGACCAACAGTTCCATGTTAGGGATATCCACTCAACAATCAAAGGAAGGTCCATGGCACAAATGCGTGGCCGAGGAAGGAATTAACAAAAAATATGAGGAAGTACAAGTCCAAGGACGAGTTCAACAAGTCTGCAAAGGGAACAAGAGGCGAACTCGATCACCAAGCCTGGAAGGGGAATTGGTACAAAGAAATGCAAGTAGGAGTTGTACAGAAGACTTACGTACAGATGAAAGGAAAGAGGAGGGTTGTACGGCAAAGAGCCATACAAGTCAAATAAAAGAGGTATGTATGGCACAGTGTTGTACAAGGCAGATAGATGAACAGGCTTGTACGGCAAAGCGCTGTACAAATCAAGTGGATGAAGGGGATTGTACAATAGGGCATTGTACAAGTCAAAAAGATGTTGAAGACTGTATGAGGGCGCCATACAAGTCAATTTTAATATGGCGATCATACGACAAGGCATCGTACAAGTCCAGAGGATGGTATCGTGGGGGATCATGTAATGTCCCCTTCCTAACCAGTCAGTGTTATCGCATGGGACTAGCCTACTCACGGGTTCCCGTAGGCTATGACAGATGTGTGGGAGCCCACTTGGAGATGGGAGTTGTGGTCTGGACGTGCAGAGCTTTCATTTACCAGTTTTTCAGGCCCAGGGACTTACTATTTTTAGTAAGTCAGTCGGATTAGGGTTGGTTGGAAATGGATGGTACGATTGGATTCTTTGGCGAAATGGGTGTCCGTTTCTATATTTTGTTTGGTGATTGGATATTGGGAGGCCAGAGATTTTAATGTGCAAAGTTAATTATATTAAATTAATATTTAATATAGTTTAACTTTAATATTTTAATATTTTGGAGATATAAGGTTATTTTTTGGAAGTCACTTATTATAATGTTTTTTAACATAAAGTGACTTAATACCATGACCAAGGGGGACGCCACTTTAAGTGGATATGGTAAATTAAATAAAATCAAATCAAATTCATTGGTAAACGAGGAAATGGCAAACCCAACTTGAGGAAAGGATAAAAAGGGTTGGAGACTTCATTCGGCATCATCTTTGGCTATTTTTCATATGAAGTTTCTTGGAGAGCAACTTGCAGAGATTTTTGCAGGGTTGTATTGCTTGTTCGAAGACGAAAACCTCCAGCAAGATCATCACTTTCGGGATTGCAAGACATCCTCAAAGTGATTTCGGGCATCTTCATCACAGGAGGTGCATTTGTGCTTACAAACTACAGATTTTCAGTGAGTATTGAGTGAGGGTTTGCAGATATATTGATGAATATTTTATTCTACTCACTCCCAGCAGTGGCCGTACAAATCTAGCCAGCATTGTATGCATTTTGGGCGATTTCTAAGGCAAGGGTTTCGAAGTTATTGGCATCACTTATTAAATCTACACCCATCGATCAGATTGAGGGAGTTTGTGGAGTAACATAGGCAAGCAACATTTATTCTAGCAGGTCATACATGTACCAGCTGGCCATACGTCACAGGGAGAGCGTTGGAATTGGTGTTTCCATTTCTCTTCATTTTTAGCAATTCCATCACTTGGAATAGAGGCGTCCAACTTAGGAATGCAATTTGGAGACATTGTTTGTACGGAGAATTCATCCATTTGATGCTGGTAATTAAAACTCCAAGTTCTGTACCTGCTATAAAAAAGCACAGTTAGCAATATTCGGCACTTCATATCTTCTGGGTACTTTGTTGTTTGTTAAAAAGCTTCAATGGGTTGTTAGATGTATATATCTAGTACTTGCGTTTCAAATTTCTAATGGTTTGGATTATTAGTTTGTGAGTTACAGATTTCTGAAATTAGCAATTTAGTCTTTTTTCTGCATTTTACATTTATATGCAAAAACACCAAAAAAATCAGAATATTGTCAAAACCTTCAAAAAATTAAATATCACAAAACCTCAAAAAAAAAAACACAGAGCAGGGTAGCATATTACAGTGGTATCAGAGCACAGCTCTTCCTGCCATCATGAGGGTTTGAATGCAGTCAGGTAGTCATCAATATTATTTAAGGAGAAACAGATCAAACCCTAATTTGAGGACCCACTTGATTTGTTTGAAGGAATAGAGAGGGTTGAAGTACCAATGGGTGATCGGGTTAACAGAGAACAAAGAGAACCAAGAGAACCCACCAACAGGGAGATGCTCGCAGAGTTGAGCAGAGGACATCGTGATTTGCAGCAGAGCATGGCACAATTGATAGAATTAATGATTCATTGGCATCATTTATTAAATCTACACCCATCCATCAGATTGAGGGAGTTTGTGGAGCAGAACATAGGCAAACAATATTTATTCTAGCAAATCGTACATGTACCAGCTGGCCGTACATCACAGGGAGAGCGTTGGAATTGGTGATTCCATTTCTCTTCATTTTTGGCAATTCAATCACTTGGAATAGAGGCGTCCAACTTAGGAATGCAATTTGGAGACATTGTTTGTATGGAGAATTCATCCATTTGATGCTTGTAATTAAAACTTTAAGTTCTGTACCTGCTGTAAAAAAGCACAGTCAGCAATATTCGGCACTTCATATCTTCTGGGTAATTTGTTGTTTGTTAAAAAGCTTCAATGGGTTGTTAGATGTATATATCTAGTACTTGCGTTTCAAATTTCTAGTGGTTCGGATTATTAGTTTGTGAGTTACAGATTTCTGAAGTTAGCAGTTTAGTTTTTTTTCTGCATTTTACATTTATATGCAAAAACACCAAAAAAATCAGAATATTGTCAAAACCTTCAAAAAATCAAATATCACAAAACCTCAAAAAAAAAAACACGAAGCAGGGTAGCATATTAAAGTGGTATCAGAGCACAACTCTTCCTGCCATCATGAGGGTTTGAATGCAGTCGGGTAGTCATCAGTATTATTTAAGGAGAAACAGATCAAACCCTAATTTGAGGACCCACTTGATTTGTTTGAAGGAGTAGAGAGGGTTGAAGTACTAATAGGTGATCGGGATAACAGAGAACAAAGAGAACCAAGAGAACCCACCAACAGGGAGATGCTCGCAGAGTTGAGCAAAGGGCATCGTGATTTGCAGCAAAGCATGGCACAATTGATAGAATTAATGATTCAACAGGTCATGGGTAACAATGCCAATAACAACAACAACAATGGTGGGCAAAATGGGAATCACAGAAATAATGAGAATGGTGATGGATCTGTAAATAATAGGGCTGCTAATAAGAATTTTAGAGCTGGAACAGCTAACAGAGAACAACGTTGTTTCACATGTCAAGAGGCTTGGACTTTTGGTCACATATGTGGAGACAACAAAGAAAATGACATACTGCAGCCAAACACAGAAGAGGACAGCAGTAAAGTTGAGGCCTTAGAGTTGGAAAAAGATGCTTCATTTCAGGTATCATGCATAACAAGGAACCAGGATGATTTTAGTGATGAGAAAGATAGAACAACAGCTTTGGATATGTATTCAGAACAATCCAGTGAGGATTGTGAGATCTTTGATATGAGGTATGAGGAATCTTGTAATTTTCCTAGCATCAGTTCATTAATGTATGATGGTGTCTTTCATGATGAAGTTTTTGTAGACCCCAAATTTGATGAAGAAATGGATATGAATGAGGATGATTCTTCGCTGAAAATAGAAATGGAAAGAATCAACAGATTGTTGGATGGTGATTTCTCCAAGGAGTTGGAGATTATTGCAGATTTAGAAGAAGTTGCTACTGAGGATTTTTCTCTTGGGCATGGTGCTGACCTAGTTGATGAGTCGATCGAAAATCAGATTGTAATCATGCCTTCTATTCAGGAAACTTGCATGGAAGAACAAAAAGTCAAAATTGATGAAGATGAAGTAAATTCATCATGTGCTTCAACAAATGGAGAAGTATGCAATGGTCTTCACGAAGATGGTGAGCATGCTGATTATGATGTTGTCAAATCAGCAGTTAATGATGACACTCATGTAGTTGTTGATTCTGAGATTGAGCACAGTTCTGTCCTAACTTCAGAGCATGAAGTTGGTGAATGCAGTATTGTGAGGGGGGCTGATTTTGATCTTTGTGCATGGGATAGCAAATCTGAAAATTTGTTGTATAATGTTGATTCCAATTCAATGCAAAGTTGGAGAAACCAGTTGCAGGTCACAGAGGAGCAAATTGTACAAACATTAACTCACCTGGATAGCACACACGAGTTTGTTGAGTGCCTCTTTCAGGCAGCCCAGCTTGGTGAGAGACAGAAAAAGTTGACAGTTGGAGCTACTGTTACAGAGTTGCAGGCTATCAAGCAGGCATTAGAGGTGATAAAAACAGATTACTTGAGGTTGCTATCCGACAGGGATCTGTTGTCACATTTTGCACGGGGTGCAATGTCTTCAATGTTGTTTTGTAACAGTGCTGCTCTTCTTTTCCTCCTTCCGTTTTTCTCCCTTCTCTCCCTTTCCTTTTCTTTCCCATTCTCTTTCTCTCCCCCCTTTTTCCTTGGAGTTCCCCCGTTGATTTTCCAGCTTTCCAGCAGGTCTATCTGAAATTGGCTAAGTCTTGGTGCGAAGTGCGTACTTCGCCCAGTTTTGGTGCGAAGTTCGTACTTCGCCCAGTTTTGGGTGCGAAGTGCGTACTTCGCCCAGTTTTGGTGCGAAGTGCGTACTTCGCCCCACCTTCTGGGCGCACCTTGCACCGGCAGACTGGCAGGTCAATGCAGAAAAAAGGTAAAATGCTGGAGCAGGTCCATATGGCGGCAGACACCAGTGTTCGCCTGTGCGCAGTTCGACTTCTCAACAGAGCCGGAATGCGCCCTTGACGAGTGTACGATAGGGGAACAAACCCGGAATTTGACCAAGGCTTGAAGGCCTTCCCCGACCGCACCGATTTTTGCACGCATCCCAAGGAGCCCCGATCCCAAGTAAAGATGGATAGATTGCCCTCTAAGGCAGGCATGTGTCACACAAAGATAACCCATCATTAGACAAGTGTCCGACTTCGGGATTTGAACCAAGACTGCCGACCAAAAGGGATAAGCATGGGCTGCCTGCACCGCCTGCGTTAAATAGCCTCATTCAAAGCTGATCTGAGGTTTCACCTGCTCCAGCTACTACCAAGCCTACCGACTTGAAGAATTACCCAAAGACTCGCCACGTAGCTGTCCAGCTTCCAGGAAGACCATGCTGCGGGTACAGCCCAGTCCGACAAAAGGTCAGCATTTGCAGCTCTTTCGCCGCTTCTGTCAGCTCATGTTTGACTGGGACTCTGTACCCATTAATGTAACGGGTGGGACTCGGGCTATAAAAGCCCATCTAAAATTCATTGTAAAGTGTGGAAGGGGAATGTTTGTTAGGGAACTACTGTGCTTATTGTAACCGTGCTTCTGCTTATGAATACAATCTGTATGCCTGGTTCTGTTCTACTGTCTTTATTCTTTTATGCCGTCTTTCATTATATGCCTTAGGCCCACCTGTGTCGTTGCTCGTTAATTCACTTTGGCATTTGGCGATCAGGTTCCTCTAGCATTGCTTGCTTAAAGCACCATCTGTACTTCATTATTTAAAGCATTCATTATAAATTTGGTAGCAGTTCCATCAGTTGTGTGTGACGTTTCTGGCCCGTATCTGGTGATTGATGCGATCCCCTCGCCGTTAGTTCCTTGTAGGGAATGTTTGCTAGGGAGCCATTGAATCTGTGCGGTTAAACTCTCTACCTAACACATATACCTGGCTCTGACATCTCTAGGTTTACTTTCTACCCCCGTCGGTGTATGTATCCGGTGATTGATACGATCCCTCGCCGTTAGTTCCTTGTAGGGAATGTTTGCTAGGGAGCTATTGAAGCCGTGCATACGCTGCCGGTGTATCGGAAGTACGCCTAGGTTTTGCAATTCCTTGTCATGCTCTGTGTTTGTATGCAGTAAGTAGCGGTGATTGGTGTGTTCCCGTACTGTTAGTTCCCCCCCACCAACCTTTGGACATATTTGTATCTCTTTCTGTACATTTGTCTCTTTCCGTTCATTTATTTCTTTCCTGTTCCCTTTAGCTTAAATCAAGCCCCCTAAAAGGAGCCGGCCTTCTCCGGAGATTGGCTCGGAAGGCATCTCTTCCTTCCGGCCTTTCATGCTGGTGGGCGAATCTGGGCGCATTAACCAAAAATCCTTTCCTCATGGCAGATTCGTAACCAACAGTTTCTCTGGCACGCCCGGTGGGACGCTTGTCCCACGATTTAAAGAAAGAGTACCCATCTAGTTTCCACCTAGCGCAACAGTTCTTCTGACCCGCGCGGCGGAACACGGGTCCTACATCTGACGAGAGATTTTCTGATCAGCCCCTACCTGGCGCTGACAGTTCCTGAGCTCTTGGTGAGACAAGGAAGTTTCTCACCCCCGACAGAATCGAAGCACCGGTGTTCGCTTCATTGCTGTTCCAAATCCGAACACCGGCGACTCGCACGAACAAATCCTCTCGAGTCTAGAAGACCGGTCCTGTCACCTTCATGCACACGAGAAGGTGGCGAACAAGAAATCCGAGAAGCCTGCCTGAGTTCTACGAACTAGACATCCACGCTCGAGGCGAGATACCCAAGCTCGTTTCGACGAGCCGAGGCTGAGATCCAAGAAGAGGCCGAAGCTGAGGTCGGAAGAGCCGAGTACGAAGTAGAAGAGGCCGAGGAAGAGGAAAATCCTGTATCCTCGGAAAGTACCGATACCGAGTACACAACCGACGGCGGAGAAGAAGAAGAAATGGCTGATCAACAGCCGAATGACGATGATCTCTTCCCGGCGGTGGACTCTACAGGGCCTTTGGCCCTGATCGGTCAGCAAGCTGTGCCCCCTGCCGCTTTAAAGTCTATTCCCACATACGACGGCTACGGTAAGACGGCGTACGAGCACATCCAGGACATCCTTGCCCTGGCCGCACTGCATACCATCACCGATGAAAGTGTGAAGACCCGTCTGCTGGCCCTTTCCCTGAGGGGAAAGCTTCTCTCCGGTGGAGATCGGCGCGGAGGGATCCATCACTCGGGTGGCCCCGCTTGCCGGGAGGCTCGTAAAAGGATGCAACGAGTCCGCTGATCCTACCTCTCATCGCATCGGTTCCAAGCAATCCGCGAGGCATCCTCAAGAGGAGGTGTCCGATTTTAACATTAGGTTTGCGAGATCCTGGAAACGGGTACCCCGCGAACTTCGGCCTTCAGCCGGCATGGCTGCTCACTACTATCCGAGGTCTTTCAACTCGGACATATGCCTTCTGCTGAAGATCGCCCGAATTGACGAGTTCCCTGCACTATACGAAGCTGCCCAGCAAGCTGAAGCTGACATTATCTCCATCGGCAGGCTTCCGTCCAGAGTGCAGGAGCCGATTCATCCCGACTTTCCAAGATCGCAGTATCCTTCGCCTCGGTGGTGTGCCGTCTACTTCAGGGCAGCAGCCCCGGCCGCGATGGGAATCCGGCGCCGGTCGTAACTCAATACGGCCCGCCTCAGTTGCATTACCCTCATCCGCCTCCTCCTGCTCCGCATTTTCCAGCGCTTCCTGCTCCCCCGCAGTATGCGTCTTATTCTAACCCTCCTCCATTGGCCGCTTTGCCTCCACCGGCACAGTCGCCGCCTCCCGACAGCAGCATCCAGAACACGATTCTACAAGAAGTGCGGGCTTTGGCCTCCGGATATCATGCCATGTCCAATGACATGACAGCTATGAAAAAGAAGCAGGCCCAAATGGACTTTGCTCCTAGAAGGCCGTATGCGCCGCCGGCATTGACAAAAGATAAATCCCCAGAAAACCAACCGCAGAGGCGTCCGCCTCCGAGAAATGCTGCTATAGATGACCCACCTGGTCCTCCTGACCAGGTCAACTGGTGCACTACGTGCAATGACCCACATTCGGAGGAAGATTGCACTTTGCACCAGCACTACATCCAGACCTTGGCCGGCAGCACTATAGAAGATGATGAGCTGTACATGATCTTGGACGGTGAGGCCAATTTTGCCCTGCCAGAAGAGAACCCAGTGACGCCCGCCAAGGAAGAAAAGAAAGCTGCGGACGCGGCTAAACCTTTGCAGGTATATGCGAGAAGAGAAAGACCGCAGCCCAATGGGCTGCCACCGTACAAGCGGCTGTGGCCTTACACAGCCCAGGAGAAGGCATCCAAAGATAAAGCTCCCGCTAAACCTTCTCTAGCAAAGACCGCTGCTGTTCCAGCTAAGCCTCCAGCAAAGGCCCCAACTCCCGCTAAGCTTCCTGTACTTCAGCCCCCAGCCGAAACCAAAGAACAAGCCCAGGAGAAGCTGAAGTACCCGTCTCTGACCAAGAGACAGCGAGTTGAGGCCACCCAACAACTACCGGACCAAGTATGAACCGGCTAAACCAGCAGAAGGAGCTAGTACCTCGGGCTACAGCATTGTAGACGAGTTAAAGAAGACTCCTGCCAGAATCAGCATGTACGATGCCCTTCTGCTTCCAGGCCAGGTAGATCTGCTGCAAGAATCACTGAAAAACATGAAGAACGGCAAGCAGATGCAGCCTGCTGTCCTGGTTCAACCTTTGACAGTCTCCGCCACTGGGAAGAACAGACCGCCACCCTTTTATCTGTCTTTGCGGATGCAAGGGCACATAGTTCACAATTGCATGGTGGATTCTGGTGCTTCCTCGACTATGATGCCGAAGGCCGTCTGCGATGAGATCGGGATGGAATACACACGGAGCAGCCAAGGTGTGCTCGCAATTAGACGTCACCCTCGTCAAGACAGCTTGGTGTCATAAAGGACATCCCTATCCGGCTGCACAAAACTCTCGACATTGTGGTCATCCAAGAGGTCGTGATTGTTGACCTGGAGCCTTACTTCGGCATGTGTCTCTCTCGGGAGTTCACTGCGAAGTTGGGCGGGTACCTATCTCTAGACTACTCGCACATGGAAGTGCCCTTCAAAGGAAGGAGACTGAAAATTTTCAATGAGAAGCCTTCCCCTTTTCTAGTAGACAAGATACCCGGCGGAGAGATAGACTGCATGGTCCAGTTGTCAGAAGAAGAACTGGTGACAGTAGAACTGACCGAGCAAGCTCTCGAAGTGCTACAGCTAGAAGACGAGTTCTCGTTGCGGGATTTTAATGCCGTAATCGGGACAGAGCAGGGCTGTTATTTCATTAAGCAGCCCGAGGAGCTTGACGTGTCCGTTGCGAAGGAGGTAGGACCTGCACCCGAAGAGCTGTGGAAGCTTTTCTTTGACGGCGCCCGTTGCAAGAATGGCGCCGGTGCAAGGGTCCTCCTGGTTTCTCCAACCGGAGTCCAGAGGGACTATGCCTACAGGCTGGCCTGGAGCTGTACTAACAATTCGACGGAATACGAAGCCCTGTGCTTGGGTCTGCGAAAGGCGGAAGGGCTAGGAATCAAGAATCTCCAAATTTTCGGAGATTCAGAGTTAGTGTGTCACCAAGTTACGAATAAATGCGCGTCTAAGCATCACTATCTTAGAGCGTACCGCAATCGGGTCTGGGACCTGATGGTATCGTTTGACTTATTGAACGTTAAGGCAATATCGCGTGAGAGAAACAAGCACGCGGATATTCCCGGCGTCCGTTGGAGCCAGTGCACGTTCCGTCGAAGACGTCGTCCGTAAACCGAAGCCGGTCCGCACCATTTACAGTGCCTTCGTGCTCGATAGGGATACCTTCCGCGGGTATTCAGCCGTGACGAGGAGATCGTCACATTCCCGGTTAACGAAGTGTGTGTAATCGAAGGTAGAGACCCCGATGACGAGCAATATGAGGGGTTGATACAGATTATGGAATAATCACGTCCCAAAAGGGATCGATTACATTAGAAAGTCTCTTTGATCGGAATGACAGAGCAATATCCCACGAGATCAAAGTAGACCCGAGGCGAGATGTCGACCTGGAGCTCGAACCTCGGTAAAACCATCAAGGTCGGAACGGATCGCACGCTCGGAGGAGCCGGTGCAGATTAGATCACTCGTGCTAGGAGTTCCCCCGACATCGTGGCTCGGTGCTACGAAGATTTGAGGGGGTATGACAGATCCGTCATCCAGCATACCATCGAGCTAGAGGATGGCGCCAAGCCGTTCCGACAAAAGCAAAGGGCCGTAAATCCAAAGGTTGAGGCCATGATGAAGACCGAGCTCTTGAAGATGCTGGAGGCCAAGATCATCTACCCCATCAAACATTCATCCTGGGTCGCGAATCTGGTGCCCGTGAGGAAAAAGAATGGCGACATACGTCTCTGTGTCGACTTCAGAAACCTAAATCAGGCTTCCCTCCGGGACCACTATCCGCTTCCCCAAATCGACCAAATTTTGCATATCGTTGCTGGAGCCCAGAGATTTTCACTTTTAGATGGATTTTCCGGCTACAACCAGATTTGGGTCAAAGACGAAGACCAGCATAAGACGGCGTTTACCACGAAGTGGGGGACGTTCGCCTATCGCCGCATGCCGTTTGGCTTATCCAATGCTGGTGCCACGTTCCAAAGGGCCATGGACCTGGCCTTCCGAGAGCTGCTCAACAAGATTATTGTCATCTATCTTGATGACATGACTGTTTTCTCTCACCGACGAGAAGATCATGTTTCGCACCTGCCGCAGATATTTGAAAGTTGTCGAGAATTCGGCATCTCTATAAACCCGAAGAAGTCCGTCTTCGCGGTAAAGGAAGGAAAGTCGCTTGGGACATGTCATCTCCGAGGAAGGCCTCGCCATTGACCCCGACAGAGCGAAGCCCTCGTTCGCTTGCCAGCCCCACTCGATAAAAAAGGTCTACGATCCTTCTTCGGTTAGATTAACTTCGTGCGGAAGTTCATTCCGGACTTCGCACGAGTGATCAAGCCTATGGCCGAACCGTTGAAGAAAGATACACCTTACGAATGGACCGATGAGAGAGAGCAAGCTTTCGAGAAAATCAAGGCTCGAATTGCGCAAGCTCCGGTGTTGACAAACCCGGACTACTCCAAGGACTTCATCCCGTATGCGGTGGGAGAACCCGAAAGTTACGCTCAGCTCCCGACTCAGAAGGGAGACGACGGTGAAGAGCGCCCCATTGCGTTCCTAAGCCAAGTGATTCTGCCACACGAAGAGAAGTACAATTTTATAGAGCGGCAGGTCCATGCGGTCATGAAGTCCCTTCGAAAGCTCGTGCACTTTGTCTCCCAAAGTAAGACCACTGTCTTTGTGATTCACCCCGATGTTCGCAGTTTCATCTTGCAAGGGGAACCGGGTCACAAGAGAGCGGGATGGATTGCCAAGATCCAGGAGTTTGACATCGAAGTACGGCCCACCAAGCTTATCAGAGTTTGACATCGAAGTACGGCCCGAAGCGCTGTAGCCGGCATCTCCGCCTGTAAGTGGGAGGACACAGCGACACGCGTCTACCTAGCCAGCTCCTTATCGGAGGGGAGTGATTGGACGGATGAACCGGTGAGATACTTCGCACCGGAAGATGTCCCGATCACCCGAACGCCTCACAACGAAGGAGATTTCGGTTAGGTGCATTAAGGTACACTCTTCGCCCGAGGGGCTTTACTTCAAAAACATTGACGGCATCCCGTTGCGGTGCGTCATAAAATCCGACCAGCCTAGGATCCTCGGAGATTTTCATTCCAGGATGCCTGGAGGTCACCATTCTTCAAGGCCAACGGCCTTAAAAATAATAAGGGCTGGATACTATTGGCCCACTGCTCGCAGACGCGTATGCGGTCCGTGCCAAGTGTGATCAATGCCGAGGTATGCTGGCCGAAACGAAAAGCACCCCCGCCCCTTCAATCGATTCAAGCCGAAGTCTGCTCCAAAGCAATGGGGTCCGGACTTCATTGGGGTGATTTCTCCTAACTCCTCCGCCGGCCACAAGTTTATTCTCACAGCTCATCGACTATTTCACACGGTGGACGGAGGCGATCCCGACCAAGAACGCCGACCAAGAAACGGTCATCAGGTTCATTGAGAGCCTGATTACCCGCTTCGGGGTTCCAGAGTTGATTGTGACAGACAACGGTCCGGGATTTGTAGGCGCTGTACTCACGGAGTACACCAGCGGCCTTGGCATCTATCACAAGATGTCTTCTAATTACTACCCGCAGGGGAATGGCCTTGCCGAGTCTACTAACAAGAACCTCCTGAAAATTCTCCGAGGACCATTGAAAAAAATAAGCGGACTTGGCACTTGCTCCTGAACCGGGCGCTATGGGCGGACGGAGTTGCGTTCAAGAAATCCCTCAAGACGTCCCCCTATGCGCTCGTCTATGGCAAGCAAGCCGTTATGCCATCACACATTGAAATCCCCGCCCCGTGGATGATTGACGAAGACAGGAGCAGCGGAGACCCGGGAGACGACAGGTTGTGCCAACTCCTGCAGCTTGGAAGAAGACAGAGAAAGTGCATACCAGGCCTTCGCGGATCACATTGCAGCCACTAAAGGCTGGTTTGCCAAAGGCACCACTGCCCGAGTTTTCGAAGTCGGGGACCTGGTGCTGAAGTGGGACTCATACAAGGCAAAATCGGGTAATCACGGAAAATTTGACGCTCTCTCGGGAGGGCCCTTATCGGATTGCCCGGTGAATCGGCCTCAATGCCTACATACTTTCGGATATGGAGGGTCAGCTCCCTCCCCATCCCCCGTCAACGGGTTCCACTTGAAGCTTTATCGCCGTTGAAGGCGCCCGAGTGGCCCTTCCCCGTAAAAATTTTGCCTTGTGTTTTTATTTTTCCCCGCATGTATAGTTTCCAGTTTTAGCATTCAGTTTATTTTTCCTTCTTTGAGCTTAAATACGGCATGGGAGAGAAAGACAGACTTCGCAACAAAGTCTGACGTTGCCCCGCAGGAGGGGCGAAGTTCGGCTATGCAGAGAAAGAAAGGAGAAAAAAGATCAAAAATCGACTAAGTGTTGACCGAAGTCCGACTTCGCAGCGAAGCCTGACTTCGGCCCAGCCGAATTGCGAAGTTTGTCCGAGAAAAGCTGAAGCAGACTAAAGTCCGCACTGCGCAACCCTTCGTGCGAAGTACGCACTGCGCGCAAAGTTTGTGCGAAGTGCGAACTTCGCACCGAAGTCCGACTTCGGCCAGCGCCGTGCGAAGTCCGCGCTCGCGCTCAACGCTAGGCGAAGTGCGAACTCGCGCGAGTTCGCACTTCGCATCAAGCTTCGGCCGAAGTCCAAACAAAGCGGCGCGCCGTGCGAAGTCCATCTAAAGATGAAAGGCGGAAAAACCCGGATCGCGCCGAAACCTTGGGCGCACTAAAAACAGAGGTAGAACAGGTTCAAGCACGCGCTTCGCGCGAAGTGCGTACTCGCCACTTTGGTGCGAGTTCGTACTCGCCCGAATTCGGCGAAGTCCGACTCGCCGGCGAGGTCGGGCCGTGCCCAACTTTAGGCGAGCTCGGCCGCGCCTAGTTTTCCGGGCCAGCATTGGGACGCGGTTTAAAGAATAATAAAAAAAATTCAAAAACCCCAAGCCGGGCCCAAGGCGCGTTTGCACTTGTTTTAATGTGGGTTTCCGCACCGAAGGTTTTGTCTTGATCAGTGTGCCCAAGTGGTGGCAGCAACGTCAGCCATGGTGCGGTCCCCAACGCTGAGTTAATGATTGTGCGTTTTTCAAGCGAAAACGCAACTAAAAAAGCAAGGCACGGCTGCCGGGGCGCGTCTTTTCCTAAACGTTCTCCTGCGCGGCCACCAAGGGTTTTAACTCAGCCGACCTACCCCTCCTGCGTTGCATTAATGGCGCTGTTTTTATCTAGAAAAGGGGGTCAGAATCATGCCAACGTTCCAGATTGCAGAGATTATTCCTCGGACAAGGCTAATTATTCCTCTGATAGCGAAATTTGTTGCAGACAGCCTGAACCCGTCATTATTGCTGACTCGGAGAGATGGACAAGGGAAAAATGCTCGTGTCGCGCAGCTCCAGTGAAGCAACGAACTGTGCGATTTGCCGCGGCCGGGGAGTTTTCAAAGGCGATCCTCCGCCAGAGAAAAAGTCAAAGGCCCGGACGAAGAAGGTACGAGCGTGGGCAATCCCCACCACCTCCGGTGAATTACCTGGCGAGATATGTGGACGGCTCGTTTTCCATGAGCCTAACTCAGCTGAGAGCGAATGTGGAGAGCTGGGCTGACAAGGTTTCGCCCTCCCATCATTTTGGAGCGGCGTACAAATCAAACCTCTTCAGATTCATGTGCCCTCCGTCCACCAATGCCCGGAGCCGATAGACTTAATTGTCGGACACTATAAACCAGCCTTCCCGGCAATCTGCAGCCCAGCTGCAAACCCTTGTTCGCACCGCGCAGGAGACCGTGCAGCGCCTTTCGCCCCGGGGTGGAGTATGACTCCGGCACCATCCTCGTAAAAATCAATTTGGGCGAACAAGCGGGACGTTTCACGCACACCAAGCGAATGAGGGATTTCCTCAATTCGGAGCCGAGCGCCCCGCTTCCAGTCGGACAATGGCCTCACCGGCCCCATGCCTTTGGTAAAATTTCGCAGCAAGTATCTATATACCATCTTGGCATGGATCCTCGGCCGCGACTCCGATGAGCCGGGTGCACCCGTACCAGCTCGGCGCCGTGCAATGCCTCCCGTGTGGAGAATCTTACGAACCAGCGGCGCAACGGAGCGGAAAACGCCCCATCTCTTTCGATCGGGCAGACTGGTCGGCTTACGCCATTCATTCCAGTCCGCTTGAAGATCCGAAGCGCCGACCAACCAATTTTCGTTTCGTTCCGTTCGGTCCGGCTTTGTTTGTACCATCCGCACCCCCAAATGCCGATCCCGAACTCGAAGAAGGTTAACGAGAAGGAGAACCCCGACCCGTCTATAATCGGACGGATGACTTATACCGGAAAGGGTCCTACTACAAGTTCAACTTCAACTTTCTCGGGATTCGTCATGTCGGTCTTCACCGAAAGTGAAATCCCCCGTCCCCCGAGAGAAATGACGAGTGCTTTGATAAATCGAAGCTCGGGGACGTTTCGGACCGACGTAGGGATTGTGATCGAATCTACGGATTCAAGGGCAAACCCTATTTGCTGCCCTATTGGTGCTCAGAGCATCTGTTCGGGATGGAAGTTGCCCGACAGATGGACTATGTGGAAGAAGAGTTTGGCCTAGGGAAGAAAAGAGGACAGATTTTTCAATATCCTCTTTCCCGGGCCAATGTTGAGATTATCGAGGTAGGACAACATGTCTACCTAGAGCAAGCGCTGTCCCGGATTGGCCTGGTTTTGATGCCGCAGTCACTGGAAGTATGACCCTCATGGGATAAGGGGAAAGTTTGCACATCCGTGCCCCGGGACATAACCGAAGATAGATGCGACATGGTCCATGTGGACCTTGGATCGGGAGATTGAATTAATGGAAGCTTCCCCCCCTTGGCAGGATTTCTACTGCGAGGAGGTGACATATGACCCCAAGAGAAACCGGGACCATCACTTCTCATCTCCAGTGGTTCAAAAAATTTCTCGTCCAAGATTGCAGGCCTTAACTGGTCTAAAGAAAAGATTATTGAATGCTGGAAAATGAGATGTCGCACGCAGCACGACAAATCCACAAGGAGAAACCTGGCCGTAGATGACGACTTCTCGGTTCTCTATGACCAGCATCATGACAGCTGGCGGCCGTTCGCATATTAAGGTTACGTTCCCCGAGGCCCCTTTGAGGATTATAAAAATGGGTCTCCTCCCAAACAGCTTGTACACTTCGGCAATTGCGCCGTCGCCCGAAGCAAGTACCCAGAGCCGATCCAATGCGGTCCGTGGCTCCTAAGGCGGCGCCCGAAAGGCGAAAAAAGTTAGCCGAGGCAGCGCCCGAGGCACTTCCTCAGGCAAGAAAAGCGCCAGCACCGCCAGAAAGCAGACCGGTTGCGGCAGACCTTCTGCAAGTCAAACCCCGGTACAAGTTTACCGTGGGAGCATCAGCGCCTGCTGCACCTGCTTCGTCTCCTTCCCCTGATCCGACAGTTGTTCCAGAAGAAAAGAAGCGGAGGAGAGTTGAGTAAATCGAAGCGACCTAGCCTCGATAGTGCAGCAGCCCGGCCGCAGAGCCGCAGCCGCGTCCCGCCGCCGCAGAGGCAATTCCTTTGGGCAGTCCCAAGCCGCCCGCCGAGACAATAAGCGAAGACATTCACCCGGCATCGGCTCAAGCGGAGCCCGCAGGTACGTTTGCTGTTCCTGTCTCTCTAGTCTCACCCAGTTCTACTTCCACTCAGTCCCCCGCTCAATCTGGGCGAGCCATGACCACATCCTCCTCCCCGTCTCCGCGTCCTTCTAGCGGTCCCCATTCTTTCGACCGCGCTTGCTCAGAACCCTAACGTCTCTCTTTCTCTGAGCACAACTCCAAACCCTTCGCCCGAGGTTAGTGCCGAGGCTGTCCGTTCACCATCACATCCTCCGCCTCATCCGCTTCAAACCCTCACAGATGTCAGCCTCTCCCATTTCCATTTCCCGGTCGCCCCCACAAGCGACCGATTCTTCCAAGGTCTGTCCGGTTCCTCCTGATCCCATCCCCGCAGGAGAGACGTCTCAGCAGATCCCTGGGCTGGGGGAACCAGATTTTATGGACGACCTCCAGAACTCAGATGACTTGCCCCTCGCAACAAGAGCCGTAGAGTATTCTATCTCTTTCCGCCAAGACCTGAAGCGGAGGAGACATGAAGAGATAGCCACCCCCGCAAAACGCGCAAAGTATGATTTCGGAAGGAGAGTGATTACAACGGAGAAAATAATCCCAATAGTGAAGAAGCCTCTCCGAGAAATGACTAAGGCGGACTACGTGCTCCGGACAAAGGAGAAAAGCTTTGACGACATTGATAAACATGATGAGATTCGGACGATCATGCGCAAGTCGACAATCTCTTTGTCAAGAGTCCGGAGGAGCAGGAAGAACTTTCGCGTTGGGAGACAAAGTAAGGCAACTTGAAGAGGACCTATCTAGGTCCACCGAGCACTGGAAGCGGCGCGGCGAGAAACGAGATGAATTCAAAGCCCGGCCTAGCCGCTTCTCGACAACGAGGCCGCAACCGAAAGAAAGCAGCCTCGGAGCGGATTTCTCAGCTCCAGGAGTCTTTGAAGCAGCGGCAGTCAGCCTTGGTAAAAACATCTCAAGCGGCTGTCTTTTCAAAGACAAAAGTTAAGGAAATGAGGGCTGGTTTGCTGAGGGAATGCAAGCCCCATACCTTTAAGGCGATGGCAGTCCTGGACTTCGCATCCAGGATTCAAGAAGTTTATGCCCAGGGAAAGCCTGTGGTAGAGGAGGTCGAGCGCCAGGCAAAGCAATGGCTGGACCTGGCGATAAACCTTCAGGAGCGCGAGCGCGACGACGTCCTTTTTTCCCCCGTGTCCTCATTCGCCGCAGAATGGGCAGGTGCAAGGGTGACCTTGCACAAATATTTTAGAAAAGTTGAAGAGGTGAGAGTGGCTGCACGAATGCTTGACGCATTCGGACATGAAAAAGATATCTGTCTGGCCCCCTTTCACGCTCTTTCGAACTTGGGTGTCCGAGGTTTTGTTGAGAATGGCGAGCTCCTTACCCTAGATCGGGTAAAGAAGAATTGGCAGCTCCTTTGAAGCGAGACACGACTGAAATTGATAGCTGGATGAGAGCCAATTCAAGACAGTCGAAGTCACTCGGATGGTGTCCGGGATATTCCGGGATCCGCTCCTATTTTCGGGAGTTAGAGAAAAGATACCTCACCATCGACCCGCACGCGGTCGTCGCTTTCACGGAGCATTAGAAGACATAGCTGACCGCAAGCCATTCGAAGCGGAAGCCTGGCGCTCAACCCAAGAGGCGTACACTCGCATGTGCGAGGCAGAAGCAGGAAATGGAGACCTTTCAGAAGGAGATACTGATGAGGCGACTGACAAAGATGAATCTGAAGAACAGTTGCCGCAAGGAGAACAGTTAGAGCAGAAAAAGGCAGGGGAGGCAAGTTCCTCTCGCACCCAAAGGATGAAGGCATGGATTCTTTGCGCCGAGGCGAGCTCGACACCCCGCGAGCCGCCAGAAATGTTGTCACATTTTGCACGGGGTGCAATGTCTTCAATGTTGTTTTGTAACAGTGCTGCTCTTCTTTTCCTCCTTTCGTTTTTCTCCCTTCTCTCCCTTTCCTTTTCTTTCCCATTCTCTTTCTCTCCCCCCTTTTCCCTTGGAGTTCCCCAGTTGATTTTCCAGCTTTCCAGCAGGTCTATCTGAAATTGGCTAAGTCTGGGTGCGAAGTGCGTACTTCGCCCAGTTTTGGTGCGAAGTGCGTACTTCGCCCAGTTTTGGTGCGAAGTGCGTACTTCGCCCCACCTTCTGGGCGCACCTTGCACCGGCAGACTGGCAGGTCAATGCAGAAAAAAGGTAAAATGCTGGAGCAGGTCCATATGGCGGCAGACACCAGTGTTCGCCTGTGCGCAGTTCGACTTCTCAACAGAGCCGGAATGCGCCCTTGACAGGTGTACAGTAGGGGAACAAACCCGGAATTTGACCAAGGCTTGAAGGCCTTCCCCGACTGCACTGATTTCTACACGCATCCCAAGGACCCCCGATCCCAAGCAAAGATGGATAGACTGCCCTCTAAGGCAGGCATGTGTCACACAGCATAACCCATCATTAGACAAGTGTCCAGCTTCGGGATTTGAACCAAGACTGCCGACCAAAAGGGATAAGCATGGGCTGCCTGCACCGCCTGCGTTAAATAGCCTCATTCAAAGCTGATCTGAGGTTTCACCTGCTCCAGCTACTACCAAGCCTGCCGACTTGAAGAATTACCCAGCACTCCGCCACGTAGCTGTCCAGCTTCCAGGAAGACCATGCTGCGGGTACATGTCCCGATCCGACAAAAAGGTCGGCATTTGCAGCTCTTTCGCCGCTTCACGTCAGCTCATGTTTGACTGGGACTTTGTACCCATTAATGTAACGGGTGGGACTCGGGCTATAAAAGCCCATCTAAAATTCATTGTAAAGTGTGGAAGGGGAATGTTTGTTAGGGAACTACTGTGCTTATTGTAACCGTGCTTCTGCTTATGAATACAATCTGTATGCCTGGTTCTGTTCTACTGTCTTTATTCTTTTATGCTGTCTTTCATTATATGCCTTAGGCCCACCTGTGTCGCTGCTCGTTAATTCACTTTGGCATTTGGCGATCAAGTTCCTCTAGCATTGCTTGCTTAAAGCACCATCTGTACTTCATTATTTAAAGCATTCATTATAAATTTGGTAGCAGTTCCATCAGTTGTGTGTGACGTTGCTGGCCCGTATCTGGTGATTGATGCGATCCCCTGCTGTTAGTTCCTTGTAGGGAATGTTTGCTAGGGAGCCATTGAAGCTGTACGGTTAAACTCTCTACCTAACACATATACCGGCTCACGACATCTCTAGGTTTACTTTCTACCCCCTCGCGTTGTATGTATCCGGTGATTGATACGATCCTCGCTTGTTAGTTCCTTGTAGGGA
The DNA here is from genome assembly GCA_028583015.1 of Wollemia nobilis. Classification (NCBI taxonomy): domain Eukaryota; kingdom Viridiplantae; phylum Streptophyta; class Pinopsida; order Araucariales; family Araucariaceae; genus Wollemia; species Wollemia nobilis. The sequence goes on along the minus strand of JAQPPZ010006183.1, from coordinate 2,735,024 downwards.
ATGTTTGCTAGGGAGCTATTGAAGCCGTGCATACGCTCGCTGGTGTATCGGAAGTACGCCTAGGTTTTGCAATTCCTTGTCATGCTCTGTGTTTGTATGCAGTAAGTAGCGGTGATTGGTGTGTTCCCGCATCGTTAGTTCCCCCCACCAACCTTTGGACATATTTGTATCTCTTTCTGTACATTTGTCTCTTTCCGTTCATTTATTTCTTTCCTGTTCCCTTTAGCTTAAATCAAGCCCCCTAAAAGGAGTCGGCCTTCTCCGGAGATTGGCTCGGAAGGCATCTCTTCCTTCCGGCCTTTCATGCTGGTGGGCGAATCTGGGCGCATTAACCAAAAATCCTTTCCTCATGGCAGATTCGTAACCAACAGGATCATACCTTTCAAATTGCAGAGAAGACTTCCCGAGAGCTCACCAGGAAAGAGAAGGTGATTGATGAACTTTACCTTGAGTTGAGTTTAGCTCATTACTCTCTTTACAAATCAGAAAATCAGATATCTGGGGCAGCCACTTCCCAAGATTCAGAGACTAATTCAGAGACCATGGTGGTCAGGCAGTTGATTGAGGGGATCAATGAGATTGGGAATGAGGAAGGATTGCTCAATAATGATGATGATTCCTCAATCACTCAGGTGGAGCAGTATGAGTATGATCGGGGTGATGATGTGCCTTCTGTTGCGGATGCTCATTCATCATTTGGTGTTGTGGATGATGATACATCTTCTGACTTTGGTCCTGATGATGATGAGAATCATAATTCAGAGGATTGTTTGGAGCTTCACAGGGGTCCAGTTGGTGAAGTTATTATGAATTGCATTGTGAGGTATGCTGATAGTTTTTCTTTCAGCCCACATGTTAATGATTTGATCATGACATATATGAGTGGGAGGAAAGGTTGTTATAACAGGTTGTATACTTCACTTGGATATGAGATGCCTCCTTCGTCAGAAGGGAAGCCGGTTTTTTGCTGGGATGATTGTTTGCTACATCAGGGTGGATTTAATGTAGGGACAGCGTTGTGGCCGATCAATATTCCACTTGTGCGGAGATTAACCCAACAGTATTCTTCAGTTAGTGGGAATGTCAGTTTCCCTATGAGGCCTGGTTATCTAGGAGTGTCTATGCGGGATTGGGAGACACTCGTTGGTTCAAGGAGCAGTGCTAATGACAGAATATGGATATGGGATCCGGGTGAGATATACCTTGGTATGAAGGCAGTTAATGTATTATCATCCATGCATGACAGGGATCATCAACCAATCAAACAGGTGTATAGCAGCGAACCTCGGAGGATTAGGAGACATCAGGTTAGTGATGGTGATGTTATCACTTGGTATGATCATCATTCAAAGCTGACTAATGGTGATTGGTTGAGCAGATTGGTTTTTCTATTGCCCAGGATCGTGATTGACAGAGGGATTACAGATGTGGACCTCACTGAGGTGCTTTGGCAGGAGATCTTTCGTGATATAGTTTTCAGCCCTCACAGGTATTTCAGTTTGAATTTTGATGATGGTTACATTATTGGGTTACAGGAGAGGAGAGTACAACTTTGGCATGATGGATTCTTAGTTATAATCAGAGTGGCGCAGCGTCAGCATGATGGGTTTTTTCTGAGATTGATTTGGGACCCTGGGATCACACTTGGTTTTAGTTGGCTCAGTCAGGTGATGTTGAGGTTGTGCTGGCATTGCTTGAGGACAAGCAATCTTTGGGGAGGGCGGACTGTAATGTCCCCTTCCTAACCAGTCAGTGTTATCGCATGGGACTAGCCTACTCACGGGTTCCCGTAGGCTATGACAGATGTGTGGGAGCCCACTTGGAGATGGGAGTTGTGGTTTGGACGTGCAGAGCTTTCATTTACCAGTTTTTCAGGCCGTTTCAGACATGGGAACAGGGACTTACTATTTTTAGTAAGTCAATCGGATTAGGGTTGGTTGGAAATGGATGGTACGACTGGATTCTTTGGCGAAATGGGTGTCCGTTTCTATATTTTGTTTGGTGATTGGATATTGGGAGGCCAGAGATTTTAATGTGCAAAGTTAATTATATTAAATTAAATATTTAATATAGTTTAACTTTAATATTTTAATATTTTGGAGATATAAGGTTATTTTTTGGAAGTCACTTATTATAATGTTTTTTTAACATAAAGTGACTTAATACCATGACCAAGGGGGACGCCACTTTAAGTGGCTATGGTAAATTAAATAAAATCAAATCAAATTCATTGGAAAACGAGGAAATGGCCGACCCAACTTGAGGAAAGGATAAAAAGGGTTGGAGACTTCATTTGGCATCATCTTTGGCTATCTTTCATATGAAGTTTCTTGGAGAGCAGCTTGCAGAGATTTTTGCAGGGTTGTATTGCTTGTTCGGAGACGAAAACCTCCAGCAGGATCATCACTTTCGGGATTGCAAGACATCCTCAGAGTGATTTCGGGCATCTTCATCACAGGAGGTGCATTTGTGCTTACAAACTACAGATTTTCAGTGAGTATTGAGTGAGGGTTTGCAGATATATTGATGAATATTTTATTCTACTCACTCCCAGCAGTGGCCGTACAAATCTAGCCAGCATTGTATGCATTTTGGGGCGATTTCTAAGGCAAGGGTTTCGAAGTTATTGGCATCACTTATTAAATCTACACCCATCGACCAGATTGAGGGAGTTTTTGGAGCAGAACATAGGCAAACAACATTTATTCTAGCAGGTCGTACATGTACCAGCTGGCCGTACATCACAGGGAGAGCGTTGGAATTGGTGTTTCCATTTCTCTTCATTTTTGGCAATTCCATCACTTGGAATAGAGGCGTCCAACTTAGGAATGCAATTTGGAGACATTGTTTGTACGGAGAATTCATCCATTTGATGCTTGTAATTAAAACTCCAAGTTTTGTACCTACTGTAAAAAAGCACAGTCAGCAATATTCGGCACTTCATATCTTCCGGGTACTTTGTTGTTTGTTAAAAAGCTTCAATGGGTTGTTAGATGTATATATCTAGTACTTGCGTTTCAAATTTCAAGTGGTTTGGATTATTAGTTTGTGAGTTACAGATTTCTGAAGTTAGCAGTTTAGTCTTTTTTCTGCATTTTACATTTATATGCAAAAACACCAAAAAAAATCAGAATATTGTCAAAACCTTCAAAAAATCAAATATCACAAAACCTCAAAAAAAAAACACAGAGCAGGGTAGCATATTACAAATCATACCAATGAACCCCTTGTACTAGGCAAGTTGATCAGTTGGGCCCAATATGAGGAAAGATTGAAGAAATTCGCTGAATTACACCAAGTTCAGCCATGGGAACTTGGTGAGGGAAACAATGTGCAAACCATGATAGGCGTTATGGAGCTGCATGAAGAAACCACAATGTTGTATCGACACCCATCCTGAGAATATATTGGCAAGGATATATTTGACACTTATCCATCATCTAAGGCCGTGAAGCAGGTGAAATTAGCACCAGAACTGGAGTTTGAATATGCCAGGATGAATTATTTGTCCTTCCTGATACATTGGTTGTCTGCTGGATTGGAGACGTTCCACAAAATGGCTAATAGTTTGAAACTGCAAAAGGAACAACAATCGGTTCAGTTGACTAAAGTGGAAGCGCAGCTTCAATGGATGCAGCAGGAACCCAAAGCAGGATTGGAAAAACTGCAGCAAGAAGTGGAGGAGCTGAAAAGGAATGGGAGGAGCGAAATCAACTGATTGGGTTTTTGAAATCTAAATGTACAACAAGGGAACAGGCTCTTCAAGCCAAAACCAAGGAGGTGGCCCATTGTGATCAATTGATAACAAAAAGATACCAACAACTTGCAGAGTCGAAAAGTGGGAAGCTGAGTTGCGTGATAGGCTCGTGGAGATTGAATAAAAGTCACAACATTATGGATTCTAGTGGGCACGGTATTGAGCTTATGCCAAGCACTTGAAACAAGAAAATGATGCTTTGAAGATGGAAGTTTAGGGGTTGGGAGTTGCATCTATTTAAAATCAGTCTACTCTACAATTGTAGCAAAGTCAGAGCCCTCCGAAGCAACAATAGTCATTGACAAGGACATTGACCAATTTAAGAGGGAAGGGTATATGTAGGAGCCAGTTCTGATGTGGCACCACCTCAAGTGTAAAGAAAAGCATATGGAGATGAGTACGGAACCCAATTTTGATTGTATATAAGTTTTGTCATTTTGTATAGTTTGCACACTAAGTGTTTGTTAAAATGTAATCATGTGTTAAATGGCAGACATTGTTAGTATGCAAATAAAAAAAATGTCATGCATTATAAGCTGTCATGTAAGGGTAGTTAGGGATAGGTACGAGGAAGTTGTAGAAGTTGGTAACTGCCTCCCCTATTTAAGAGTAGAGTAGTATAAATAGACCCCTTACAATTTCCAAAGATAATCATCATTGGCATAAGACTGCATGATACATTCTATGAGCATCTGTTGAAGAGAATACATGTTGTAGACTTGTGATATTGCTACTGTACTTGACTCGTGTATTTGTTGTTTATAAATGAATACAAGGCAATGTGCAGTTTGCTCTGTTTCACTTCTGAATCTCTTTTCTCGTAATAATGGTGAATGTTGTTTACTATTAATGTTTGCTGGCATCTACTCTTCTATGTTCCTAAAAACATAGAATACCATCACTGTGCTACTTTCTTTACAGCACTATGTTTCAGTTTCCCAAGCTATTGTAAAAAAATGTAATATTTGAGTCCCATTGAACTACTTCGGTTACACTTGAACATTAACAAAATAGTCATTGACAAGGACATTGACTATTACAACAATAGTCATTGACAAGGACATTGACCAATTTAAGAGGGAAGGGTATATGTAGGAGCCAGTTCTGATGTGGCACCACCTCAAGTGTAAAGAAAAGCATATGGAGATGAGTACGGAACCCAATTTTGATTGTATATAAGTTTTGTCATTTTGTATAGTTTGCACACTAAGTGTTTGTTAAAATGTAATCATGTGTTAAATGGCAGACATTGTTAGTATGCAAATAAAAAAAATGTCATGCATTATAAGCTGTCATGTAAGGGTAGTTAGGGATAGGTACGAGGAAGTTGTAGAAGTTGGTAACTGCCTCCCCTATTTAAGAGTAGAGTAGTATAAATAGACCCCTTACAATTTCCAAAGATAATCATCATTGGCATAAGATTGCATGATACATTCTATGAGCATCTGTTGAAGAGAATACATGTTGTAGACTTGTGATATTGCTTCTGTACTTGACTTGTGTATTTGTTGTTTATAAATGAATACAAGGCAATGTGCAGTTTTGCTCTGTTTCACTTCTGAATCTCTTTTCTCGTAATAATGGTGAATGTTGTTTACTATTAATGTTTGCTGGCATCTACTCTTCTATGTTCCTAAAAACATAGAATACCATCACTGTGCTACTTTCTTTACAGCACTATGTTTCAGTTTCCCAAGCTATTGTAAAAAAATGTAATATTTGAGTCCCATTGAACTACTTCGGTTACACTTGAACATTAACAAAATTTCTTTCTTTATGATGTAGGTTGAATTATTCTTGTGGCTTGTTGAAGAAACTATACAAACTGTTCCAACATCTCCTTTGCTTCTCAACTGCTTCATTTAAACTTGCTCAAAAATGATCTGATGTTTTGGTGTTGTCTAGCATTTGGGATCATTTGAAGCAGCAAGGAAGGTAATAGGGGGTCGCAAGTCTCAAGACCACACTCCCTATAGCTAGACCACTTTCAAGAAGACATTAACATAGAACAAAACACTCTGATACCCCGGATCTCGGTTTTAGGAGCAATCTGAGTAGCAACACACAAAATTGAACAATTTAATGTGTTATTGAAGGGAAGGGAAAAGGAAATCAAAGAAAAGGGGACCAAATAAAAAAAAAATCCAAATCAGAAATTTTATACATATACAACCATTATAAATAGATCTTTAAGAAGAGATGCAAGCCATGGCAGATAATCTTTCACTATAGCATAGTTTTAACCAGCTTTATACAATGAGAAATGAAAAGCCATTGGGAGATCAAATAATTCATCTTCCACAGTTGAGTAAAGATTGGATCCATAGTTCAACCATTCATATTGAGTTGTGTTGATGTGCAATGTGTAGATGGTTGGCAGTTTTGATAGGTCAATTTTAGGAGGTTGTAATTTTTTCTCGTAACTCCAATTTGCTATTACAATTTCCAATACCTTTTTGGAAACCAAAACAAGGTCTACACATGGAGGATTAACAAAAATCACCTGCCTCTGATCTTGACTCCTCATTCCCCTTCAAAGAGCCTCAAATATGCATCTTAAAAAATTTGACCCTGTTTTGGGTCCAACTAACCATAGTCCTAAACTACTAGCGGCACTGCTACAGGAATCATCTCTTCTAGATCTTGCATTGTATTTTGTACTTTATGATCTTTTTATCCACAAAATTGACAAAACATTGATAATTTGATTCTATATCACAAGCTAGATTTTAGATGAGCATCTCATGGGTAGTACCTCAAAATAAAGGCATAATAGCTTATTGCCTACAGAATGACACCTTGCCTTCTCTTTCAGAATTTGCTACCAAGAATGTCAGGCTTTAAATAGGCAATACCAAGCAGAAATATGTCTGAGACTCTGAACTATCTAATCCAACTGTCTAAAACTTCCATGCTCATTAATATTTTCTTTACTAGCCTGCTAAATCATGTAACAAGTAATCTCTATAATGTGGTAAAAAAGGAGAAAAAATGTGTCCTACTTATTAGAAAAATGTATCACTCAGAGGAACATAAAATAAATAAAATAAAAGAGTAGTTCTCCATCCTGGACGCCAGTTAAAATTGAAAATGCCAGCTCTATCATGTAAAAACAATGAAACATTAACTGGACACCTGTAGGAATGTCACAAAACCAAGAGGCACATTTCATACATATGGGTCCATGACATTACAAGCAATCATGTGATCCTCAGATCGTCTTCTTTCAGCTGGATCATCCTTAAAGTTGCATGGCTGATTTGGTACTTGGTAAAGAACCATTGCCAAACTCTTTGTTCTTGAAGCAATGCTGGAATAGAGAGCAACAATTTGTATTAAAGAACAAATTAATGAGTAGACTCCTCTTTCATCTTAACAACATTAAAATAATAAAAGTAATTTTAACAAACAGTGAAACGATAAAAGAAAAATAAATGAAAACGTCAACATAGAACTTTTGGGAAATTTGTCTATAAAGAAAAATAAAACTTTTGTATAATGCTTTCCACAAAAAGCAAGAAAAAACCCAAATAAGTATAAAATTAGATGAACTTACATAGCAGCTAGCAGCAATTCTCTATTTTTTATGCTTGGACTGAAATCCAGATTGTTGCCTCCAGCAATAACTAAGAGTGCCATCTTCTCATGCAAAATAGTTTGAGGAATCTACCTTAAAAGTCAAAACAGTTTCTTTAGGAAATGGCCGATGATTGTTCTTGCTTGATATCATAGATTTAGATAGTGATAAAATCTCAAAGAATTTGAAGAAGCAATGGTGTTACATTCCTCTACCATGCTCAAAAATAATTAATTAATTAATTTAGGTTCAAACATAGAGTGGAATGGAAAATAAGCGTTATAATGGGGAAAAAATAAATACTTCTCAACAAGGAAGTTTTGAAGACGCTCTGTAGGTCACAAGTTTTGGAAATGTGTTACACAACCAAGGTAACAAATAATAGAAATATTACATGAATGCACTGCAGAAGATATTCATGCAAGTCAATAACTATTAAAAATACCTTTAAGGTAAGTAAAGACCATAAATACTACCTAAGGCAGCAATTGTTCTACAAGATCTCCCAAGATGGGAGCCAAATCCAATTAGAATATTTTAGTATCTCACAACTCGATGACATGAAATGGTATAAGTGCCCCCTTTTATATCCTATGTAGTGTGGGAAGTATTCAAGTCACACAACACAATATTACACCACAAAACATACAATAATGTAATAAAGCAATCTGCAATGTAATACTGGAAATGAAGACAACATAATACACAAGTATACAGTATGCAGCCAATAGAGATCGAAGCGCGAATAATTCTCATTTCCAACAAGTATGCCATAAAATCTCTTGGAATATGGCTTAGGCCAGCACACACAATTGATGCTTTACACCACGGAGTAAGGTGTACATGTAATCCTTGTGGGTGGAGATTGGCACAGGTAAACCGCCCTACATTCCCAACTAACCACACACTAAAAAAGCTTAAACATACCCACCTATAAACAGCTATATCCAATCTACATCAATTATTGCATAATTTATAACCAAAACATATACTAGACTATGTACAGTTCATATGCCTGTCGCCACCTTTGTCAGGGGTCAAGGGAAGGTAGCCCCCTTGCGAGGTCGAGGGGCAGCACCTCTTGCGGGGTCGAGGGGCAGCTCCCCTCGCGCTTACCCTATCACAATACAAGGCAAGATCAAGGGGCAGCATCCTCGCAAAGTTTCGGGCAGCGCTCCAAAACCTCAATCGCGAAACCATTGATACCTTCATTGTCTAAACTGAATTTTTCTCCTCATCTACATTTTGGTAGCCTTCGCTCGACCCACTTAAACAGCTTCCCCTTAGCTCCAAATGACCTCTCCGGCTCCAGATGATTGCTGCTTGGCCTCTGACGACCTTGCCTTAGTCTCTGATAGACATCCCTTGGTCTTAGACAGCTAACTTCTTGGGTTAGTGGTCTTGGTTCTCTATACAATGTAGCAAATTGGTTGTACAGTTTTGAACTTCATTGTATGGCATTGCAACTTCATTGCATGGCAATTGCAGTTTGACTTCATTGTATGACAATTGCAATACGACTTCATTGTACGAAAATTGCAGTATGGCGACTTCATTGTACGCAATTGTAGTACGACGACCTCATTGTACGACAATTGCAATGTGGAGTCTTCATTGTGTCTATTGCAATACAACAACTTAATTGTATGGCAATTGCAGTACATCGACTTCATTGTATGGCAATTGCAGTATGATAACTTCATTGTACGACAATTGCAGCGTGACAACTTCATTGTACGACAATTGCAGTGTGACAACTTCATTGTACGGCAATTGCAATATGACAATTCCCTATATGGCGACAGAAACTCCCGTATAGCCTTGGTAACTCACCATACAACCTTAAGTCTCCCATTATATGGTCCTCTAGACGGTCCAAGTCCAGATGGAAAAATGGCCCTAGCAAACGGTCAGACGCCAAACAATCTCTCTTCGTCATCTACATCACACATTTTGTCATCTGCATCAACCACTTCTACAACTTCTTCCTATGCAGCTTCAACTATCTACTAGATTTTTGCCTCTCCAATTGAAATCAAGTTCACCTCCTCAATTGTAATCAGGTTCATCAAGTTCACTTGTTCTGCTTCTCAACTAGGGCTATGACTTCTCCGATGCTTCAAACTCTGCACACATCACTGGTTCATCTCAACTTGCAGCACATTGACATTCATGTGCGAGGTGCCCCCACAAATGGCATCGACAACATTGTACAATAAGTCTGCCCTCAATATCATACTCAATTTTGCATCTTCTAGTTCTCTGCGGTTGTCATACACCGCATCACCAGTGGCATCCTCCCTTGGTACAATATCCTTTTGTGTTGCATACTCCTGCAGCAATGATCATGCGCTCTCCAAGTCACACTCATACTCAGAGTCATCGTTCTTCTCTTCAGAGGCACATCCTTCACTGACTTCTCGACCCCAACACTTTAATGATGAACTACTCTCATTCTCAAAATCATCTCTCATAGTCAAAGTCACTCTCAACATCAAAATCACTTTCGTCTTCAGTGTCACTTTCATCTATATTAACATGAACCCAACACTTTAATGATGTTTTTGCATCACTTTCCAAATTCAAGGCTTGTTCCAAGGCCTCTTGATATGATGTCGGAGGGACCACACTAATCTTCTTCCTGTTGCCACATTTTGCACGGGGTGCAATGTTTTCAAGTAAGCTGCTCTTATCTTTCCCCTCTTCTCTCTTTCCCTTTCTTCAGTTCTCCCATTCTCTCTCTTCCCTCCATTTTTATTCTTCCCTCTTTCCCTTAAGCCCTTCAGTCAGATCTCCAAAATGACGGCAGTAACCCTGAAAAATTCTAAGTGTCAAGGCGAAGTCAGACTGCGCCCCCTTTCGGAGGCGAAGTCGGACTGCGCCCCTTTTCAGGGCGAGTCGGACTGCGCCCCTTTTCAGGGCGAAGTCGGACTGCGCCCGATTCTGGGCGAAGTTGGACAGATTACCTTTCAGGGCAAACACGCGTCGAGCGAGCATCATCCGACCAGTGTCCAACTTTGAGATCCGTGCCAAAACATGCCGAGCACATGGACAAGCATGGGACGCACTATTTTATACCAGCTGCCACTTTTGAAGATAATTAAAGACCCTACTGTTTCAGCTACCTGCAGCTTCTATCGTTAGTGGAGTTCTACTCGGCAGTAACGACACATCCGTACTGACTTCCAGGGAGCCCATGCTGCGGGTACAGTTCCGTCCGACAAAGGTCAGCTTAAGCAACTCCACCGCCGCTCTTGTCGGCCCATGTTTGTCTGGGACCTTGTGCCCATGGATTGTAAACGGGAGAGGATTCAGTCTATAAATATCCTTGACATTCTCATTGTAAGGGGTGGAAGGGGAATGTCTGTTAGGGAATCATTGTAACTGTGCTTCTGGCTTTTTGCATAATACAGATATATACTTGGTGTTGTTCTAACTTCTTTGATTTTCTATGTTGCCTCTCTTTATCATTTCTGTCCCGTTCTTCCTGTACTATTGCTTGTTGTTGTACTGAACTCTGGACTCCGGCATTTGGTAGTCGGGAATTACTGAAATGCACTAATTAGAGGATACATAAGATAAAAGTTAGTTGCGGTTATAGGTTGTGCTTTGTACTAATATTGCTGTTAGTAGTGGTGATGGATGTGTTGCCGTGCTGTTAATTCCCGTGAGGAATGTCTGCTAGGGAACCATTGTAGCTGTGCTTACAGTTATTTATGCAAAGCATTTACTTGGCTGTTGGGATCAGTTCTTATGTTTATATGTTATTTTAATATTGTCGTTAGTAGTGGTGATTGATGTATTGCCGTACTGTTAGTTCCCCCCACCCAACTCCAATCTTATTTGAATTACTTTCCGTATTTTTAATCTCTTTCCCTGCACTCTTGTTTGAACTATAAAAACCACACAGGAAGCCGGCCTTCTCCGGAGATTGGCACGGAAGGCATCCCTTCCTTCCGACCTTTCAATCTGGTGGGCGAATCTGGGCGCATCAACACAAAATCCTTTCCCCATGGCAGATTCGTAACCAACACTTCCAATATGTAATAAGTCCCTCTACAAACCACCTCTTCTTCATTGCATTTGATGAATCTTCGTCCAAATGGGTTAACCCACTCAACTCCTGGTTGTATGAACGAACAGAATCTTTTTCACCTTGTTTCATTCTATAAATTTCAGCAATGACTTCATTTCCATTGTGGAACAATCAAAATTCCTTTACAGATGCATTGTGCAACTCTTCCCAAGTCTGGTACTCGTTCTTTAGCAATCTCATGTACCAATCCATTGAGATTCCACAAAATGTCATAGGGAATAACCTCCTCCAATCTACATCATTATTCTGCCCATTCGCTTTCCACATCGTGAGGCATATTTTCCAATTCCTAACCGGGTCCTTTGTTTCCCCTCCATGAAACATTAGACACTTACACTATATGCCAAAATTGGTCTTTGTTTTGATAGGTTAACTTGCCATTGGTAGTGGTTCATGTGTTTGTCCTTCACAGCATTCATCACGCACATCATCAAGCGCATCACACCGCAATTGCTCTTGTGCCAGACTCTCGTCGTATGTACCATGAAACATGCTAAACTATAGTTGTTCTGATGTCGGAATCTCGTTTCGCTCACCATCGAACACACCAACCTATAGTTGCTCTAGTGCCAAACTCTTGTCTCACGCACTATTGGACATGCCATCTTGCATTTGCACCGATGTCGGACTCTCGTCCTGCTCACCATCGAGCACATCAACTTGCAATTGCTCTAGCGCCATACATACTTCATCATCATGCAATTTATATTGTACGGCCTCCTATCGTACAACCTCCCACTATATAGTCTCTTGTTGTACAACCTCTTGCTCCAAGGCTTCCTGTTGTACAACCTCCTACCATACGACATCTTGCTATATGGCCTCCTACTATACAACATCGTCATCATGTAATTTTCCACTGCAAACATGCAACTTTGTCACTAACAGGTAATTCTCCGTCATCTGCATGCAACTCTCTGCTACTATCATGCAGCTCTCTATGCACAAACCCTTGCGCATCTCCTATGTGCATGTCCACTTACATGTTTGGTTGTGCATCCGCTTCCACTTCTGCTTGATGCGTCGGCCCTTCGTCAGTGTCAACAAACAAGTCTGCATCTTCATTTGCATTGTAATCTGCTTCAAACTAGTCAGTCTACGAATAGGATGACCTTCCCTTTCTCAAACTGCTAACACCTTCCCATGTGATTTGCTCATCACAACTCCATGTCACCAGGATTGACCCAACTTCGTATAGGCAACAACACCAAAATATAGAAATTGAATACAACATACTGTAACACAATTTCATTTCCACTTAAATGAAAAAATATACAATGCAAATAATTTACAGTTACAATGCATAAACTATGCACAACATATATCAAACTTCTTGGCACAACAGTTCAGACTGCCTAGAACAACACTCAAACGGACTGCACAACTATCTCATACATACATGTTTGATATAGCCAACTTCTACTACCACGACAATGCCAAGGTACAACCTTCAATACAAACCAACCCTCAATACCAGACGAGATTGTTGCAGAAGAAGAGCACATAGGTCGCATGGGTTCACCTGATGTATCAGATAGACCAGTGGCAAGGCCAACAGCATTGGCAGATACTTTGAGCACATTCTCTATAGAGGAGATGTTTGTTACAGTCGGGAAAGTATCAGCAGCTAGGATAGCTGCAGGAATCGGCGGTAGCTCTGGAGTAGAAGAAGGACTACGACCAGCAGCTACAGAACAGTGGGAGAAGGAGATAGAAGAGACCACAAAGGAGACAACAACAGAGATTTCGGGCGCAGATATTACCAGGGATGAAAGAGAACAATCACCGGAATTGGTAGACCTGAATAAGAATGAAGAATAGGAAAAACAGGACAGTGAATCCTGGGACGGTCTACAAGAAGCCCATATGTTCGCTAGAAAGACAAAGGCAAAGCAACTTCATGGGAGGCTGAACAGATTGATGCTTGGTCCCAGGAGATCCTCCTCAGGTTACCAAATTTTATGGATCCCTCGAACAAGATGGATGAGCACGCAGCACTCTGTTTTCAGAAACTGGCACAAGTGATGCAGAGTCTGAGCTTGCAGTTTAGCAGCGCCTGTATGAGCCAATGGGAGAAATGGCAAGGCATGGTGGAATATGAGCTTGACCGATTGGTTAAGTGGGCAGTTCAGGGACCTTGGCGGAGAGATATTTCCAGTATTTACGCAAAGCAGCCTTGGTCACTACCTACGGCCCAAGTGCAAACGATGGAGGGTGTGGCAGAATTGCCAGACAAGACACCGAGTCTCTATTGTGAGACAGAACAGATTTACGTTTGCGGCCACGGCAAGAATCCACCACAGGCTACGGAGCACGGCACGCAAGTGGAAGTAGTGCCAGAACTGTTATCCATGTACACACAGCTGAATTTTCTTGCACACTTGTTACAGTGGCTGGGCGAGGGAATCAAACACATCAGTTCAGCTAAGGACATCATGGAGCAAGAGGTCACAAAGGCTCTGTTGGAAAAGGATAAACTCTTAGCTGAAGGCATGGAACGTATGGAACGAGTCCACGAAGGGATGAAGAAAGTAAATGCAAGTTTGACAGCTGAGTTGGTGGAAAGAAACCAACAATTACAGGCAGCAGTGGAGGAGATAGACCAACTCAAGAATCAGAAAGAACTGTTGGTTAAACAGGCAGCCTCATTTGCAGTTAGTAGAAGTCAGCAAGAGCGAGCTTGGGCTCAAGAAAAGGAAGAACTACTGAAAAGAAATGCAGCTTTGGAGGAAGAACTGCGGAAGGCAAAACAACAACCAGGTGCACCAACAGCTTCTCTTTCAGAGGAATTGTTGAAGGATATGTTCCGCAGCAGGGAGACAGAGCTACTGACTCACCTGAAGAAGACAGAAGAGAGCAAATAACTTGGAAGTCGAATGGGCAAAATATTATAACTATGCCAAAAGACTCAAGGAGGAACGGGACCAACACCGTCAAAAGCTTCAGGACTATGAACAGGCACTGAAGGCTGCTACACCAACAGAGGTACCACAAACTGAGGCTGGAGCTTTAGCATCGAAGCGGAGAAAGTTGCTGAGGACATCGACTTCTTCAAAGGGGAGGATAGATGTAGACAGCAGTTCTAAGCCCTAGGACTAACTGGCACATTCTCCAACAATTTTGTAATGTAACTGAGCAATTTTGTCTAAGTGTTTGCAATGTAATGAAGTTATCGGACGTCCAGTTTTGTCAGACGTCTGGGCTTATTGCCAGACGTCTGGACTGGCCGTTAGACGTCTGGTCTGACTACCAGACATCCAATCTGACTGCCAGACGTCTTGGGCTAGTGGCTTGACGGCTAGTTAGCATAGGTTAGACGTCTGATTAGTTATTTGTTAAGGGAATTAGTTTTGGAATTGGTTGGGGAAGTTGGGGAAGTTGGTTGGGATAACCAACTTCCAACCTTATAAATACCCCCCTTTTCAAACATTTGTAATCCATCAGAAGACAATCAGAGAGCATCAGACTTTGTCAGAGATCACCATTGTATGTTGTAACTGTGATTGAAACATAATACAAAGGCTGCTATTCTGATCCATATTCTGCGTATGCACAGAGTGAATGTTGAGTTGAGTTGCAGGTTTGCTGCCATTAATGGAGTTGTTGCAGGTTTGAAGCCATTGATGGACATGTTGCAGGTTTCCGAATGTTAATTTGTCATTGCAGGTTTGTTGTATGTTATCGACGAACAGGTACCGGAGCATAAGCGGTTATGGCGGTTGCAGATTCTCTGAGGTCTGACGTCTAGCCGAACGTCTGGTAACCGCCAGACGGCTAGCCGTCAGCCCCTCCACCCAACGTCCAACCCTGACCTGACGTCTAGTAGCTAGACGTCCTGCCTGCCAGACCTAGCGTCTAACCTTGTCCCAGACGTCTGTACTTGTCCATCCGATGTCTGGACCCTTGACGTCCTGACTGAGCCGACTGAAGCCAGAGTTAGCTTACTGACGAGAACCTTGTTGTATTGATACTAACTGTCATCACCCATATCGGGAATGTACTCACCCCTGTCCACAAGAGGATCGCAGGTGAAGTGCTGAGACTGAAGAATCAACCCAAATTGGGTTCCCATACCACGAACTTAGCCTACGGGAACCCTTGAGTAGGCTAATATCCACTGAAGAGCAAGCCCGCTAAAAAGGGGACATTACAGTCCGCCCTCCCAAAAATTGCTTGCCCTCAAGCAATATGAACTGCCTGCCAGGATCCCAGACGGATCTGAAGAATACCTCACATCGAGAACACTGCCAGAAGTTGTCACCCTTGAAACCGGCAACACAGACTACCATTCTGCTACTGTTGAACCCTGCAGCTCTGACGCACGCTGTCACCAAGTGAATTGATCCCATACTGAAATCAATTGAAATCCCAGGGTCCCATGCCAGTATCAAGAAAGAACCACTATACAGATGTTGCGCCACACTGATCAAAACTGAAAGCCCACCGTGACACAGCTGCACACCCCTCTTCTGCACCCCCAAAGAGAAAACAACATCCCAAACCAAACGAAGATACCTGTGAGAGCAGACGACCACATCAAGGAAGGTCAACTGAGGAGAAGTTGGAAACAACTCCCCAACAACTTCCAACAACCAATATATCCGTTCCTTGACCAAAATCTCTCTCCAATCCAACTGCAGACATATGATTGGAGTCATCTGGTTGCTGATCCGCAACCTAACAACAATGTCCAAATTGGAGATTTGAACTACCTCCCGCCACAAATCAGTCAACGGAAGTATCACCCTCAAAACGCAATCTCCACATGTCATAATCTTCCATGGGTACACTCCACTTGGATCCCATGGACAAAAGGAAGGTCTAGTATTCCTGAAATCTGATGGCTCTTGCCAACTCCCAAATCCTTGTTCCTGTATCCCAAGAAAATAAATATCCTGAAGAAACAAACTGGGCGTCCTGCAAGAAACCAATTCTGCATCCAGTGGGAAGAACACCTTATACCAAAGTGATACATTTTGCTCCTTATCACTACACTTCTTCCCGCTACAATGTGCCATCAAAAACATTGTCCACACATCTATATGTGAATTGAAGTAGAAATGATGAGCATACCGTACAATGCAATCATTCGGGATACTATCATCCTCACCATCAATAACACATGAGATAGGAGGTGTTGGATCAACCACCACTGAACTGGCATTCCACAACGAAGATGCATCGTCATCAAAGTCATGCCTATGTTGATCCCCTTGGGTGATAGTAGAGACACTATCACTGCTGCACAAATCTTCATCCTTCCCAATCTCATGAATTCCCTCAATCAGCTGCCTAACTGCCATGCTGCCAGTATCACATTCTGTGTCCCTTGTCGTGGCTGTGACAGGTGACTGAATTCCTGTTTGGTAAAGAGAAAAATGAGCTAAACTTAACTCAACGTTAGGTTCATCTATTTCTTTCTCTTTATCTGTAAGTTTCTGGAAGGCCTTTTCAGCAAACTGGATGGCCTCATCCCTATCTGACAACAACTGTAAGTAATCAGATTTTATCTTTTCCAAAGCATGCTTAATAGTTTCCATTTTAATAGTTTGCACGCTTCCAATAGACGAGCCATCCATCAAACCTAACTGCATTTCCTTGAGCTGAGCTGTCCACAGGAGGTATTCAACAAAGTTATGTGCACTATCCAAATGCGATAAAGCTTGGACAATCTTCTCTTCTGTAACCTGTAATTTACCTTTCCAACTGTGCATGGCATCAGGTTCTAGATTGTAATCAGCAGTACACCCAAGAGTTTCAACTTTACCATCCTTTGTATAGTGATCAAAATCAGTAACCCTGCTTACACTCCTCTCTCCTACTTCGTGTACTGAAGTTAGGCATGACTTGTGCTCAACCCAAGAATCATCATCTGAATGAATAACTGCTGATTTTGCAACATCAAAATCAGCGTACTCCATAATCTCATTCTTATCATGAGGACCAATATGCACCTCTCCAGAAGTAGATGCACAAGATGAACTTACTTCGTCCTCATCAACCTTCTTATTCCCTTCATCAGCAAAGCTCTCCATCACCTCAGAAAAGTCACCATCCAAACACCTGCTAATTTGTTCCTTTGCTGATTCCATTAAGGAGTTATCCTCATTAACACTAAACTCCTCATCAAATTGGGGATCATCATGACATAGAACAAAGGTTTTACAACCCCCAATGAATTGTGCTGAATGCGAATCCGAAATACCCGGATCCCATGGGATTAAGTGCTGATCACTTAATTCTGACCCCACATGAGAATTATGCTCATCATGCAAATCGATCACTGTACATAAATCATCCTGTAATGAAGTGACCCCACCCTGAATACATGCATCCAATGGTTTGATTTGAAGATCAAACCTGAATCCACCCGTGCTGTCATCACTGGGAAGTGATGAGAAGGTGTCTCTGTATGCTGATCTGGAATCTGCATCATAATCAACATGCTCTTTCCCTGCACCAGTTTTAGTGACCTCAACCATCAGCTGTAATACTTCCTGCATGATGTCACCATTGTAGGGTGCTTCTGGAGCTGTAATCCTTATGATCTCGCTGAGACATGAAGTGACTGCAAGTCTCACATCCCAGTCTGTATGTCTCATGATCCAAGGCTGGCCTAAAGCAACTATAGGTGCCTTCGCTGCCCAATTCAGAACCTCGTGATCAGATTGATCCAGTTCAGATAAACATGTATTCAATTCCTTCAATCTGTCAAGAAGATCATGCATTGATAAATTTTGGGACTCGATTTGTTGCCCTAAGTCATACAACTTACAACTCAAATCCATTCGTTTTTGGAAATGTTCTGCTAACTGAATCTGATCTATGTTGTTATCTGAATGGAAAGTAGTAGACTCAACAATTTTGACATCACTAGCATCAAGTCCATTAGGGTCATCAAAACAACTGGAATCTTCATTATGTGCATTTTCATCAAATGAAGGAACATGCATGTCAATAGAAACAATATGTGATTCCATCATACATACCTCATGTGAATTGGGTTCACCTCCAAGAATTTCATTATGCAGAACATCATCATGTATTAATGAGCTGCTGTTGGGAAAGGTGCAAGGCTCATCATACCTTATGACCACAACCTCACTGGATTGATCTGAAAGCAAGTCCAAAACTTCATCCTGAATGTCATGATCATGCATCAACAAACTGTTACAAGGAACCCCACAAGACTCTTCATATCTGCGATCAAATATTTCACAGTCTTCACTTGATTGCTCTGAGTGCGCATCCACAACTGCTGTCCTATCACTTTCCTCGGTACTACAGTCATCCTGGGACCTGTGAGTCATGGGCCCACATAAATGTCCGATTGTCCACTTTCCTAGGCAAGTGAAGCAACGCTGCTCCCTTCTCAACTGATTCTTGCTTTTGAGAGGTGGTCCTGACACCTGTAAATCACTCGGTTTCATTTCCTTCTGTACCGAGGGAGGTTTCAGCTTCTTCTCACACTGCTTGGAAACATTGTCAACCAATTTACGTGCAGCTGAAGAAGTCATCTGTTCTCTGCTCTCATTGCCCCGGTTACCTCCTGGCAATCTGTGCCCTTTTACCCCTATTCCCATGATCTTCAAATAACTTCGAAAGGAAAGTGCATCTTTGAATTCCGTAGGTTTACCCTGATATTTTTGAAATAGGGTGTCTATCTTTAACTGATCTCTCCGAAAGTTAGCTATCATTTCTTCGAATACCTTGTCATGATCCATGATTTCTTGCGGACTACACAGGCTGGCAGGAAGAGCCTGTGCTCTGATACCACTGTAAAATGCCACCCTGATTGGAGTTTGAAATGTTGCAAGTTTTGGTTTTGTTTGTTATTTTTGATTTTTTGCAATGGTCTGATTTTTTATTGTTTTTTGGAATGCAAGATAAATATAATGCTGAAAACTCAGGAAACACTAAACAGACCACTTGCATCGACCACAACTTCCAAACCACTCAACCAAAACAATTGAAATTTGAAATGCAGATAATACTTATGTATTACTAAGAACCCTTTAGAGGACTTAGGCAGATATGAAGATACCACTATGATATTTAAATCTGGAATATTGCAACAGTTATTTATTTATCAACAGCCAGTGCATACATTTTCCATTACAACTCTACTTACAAGAATTTCTCCAATTTGGAATCGATGGAGATGTTTCTCTATACCCACGTTGTCTCTGTTTTAAGCAGAAAATTCCCCAAGGGCCAATCGACCTTTCTGCAAATTCCCACGTCCCAACTTCTACTGTACGGCCAGGTACAGTACGACCAGTCAACAAATATACCCTTCGATTCTCTGCAAAAGAACACTGCAATCTGCCCTCACACAGGTCGATAGGTCTGCAAATATATCTGTTGTAACTTCGAACACAATCCCTATTCACAAATGATAGATTAATATTGCCTCAATGATCACAACTGGTACGACTTGTATAGTTGATTGGCTGTAGCTGTTCTGATATGAAATCAATGCCAAACCTTCCAGATATTCTTCCCAATTCTCACAAACAAATTCCACAATTTCAACCCTCGGCACAAACTTCAAGCAAATCGCCCAAATTGAGCATCAAATGGTACGGCCAGGGCAGAGGATTAGGAAGTTTCAACCAACAATCAAAATCAAGATAAAAATTGAATATATCTTCTCAAATCTGCAACAAACCCTTTAATATTTCCTTTGTTGAAGCACAATCTGCAATTACTGAGTGCAATTGCCAAGAAATCACTAGGGCTGATCTTTCACAGCCGAAGAGATTGTTCCTGCTGAAGATGAACGTCTCCAACAAGCCTGGAATCAACCTGCAAACCCTTGCAAGCTTCTCCACCAATTTGCAGAGCAATAGTTTTCTCCAAACACATGAATGTGCAAATGCCCTTTTATTTTCTCTTTTATACTCAACATCAATAACTCACATTATAATTTGCACATTATTCAATAATAAAGTCCCCATTAAGTGTGGCGTCCAACTTAGGCTAAAAAGGTCACTTTAATAATATTATAATATTACCTTTGAGTGACACATAAATCCCCCTTAAAATAATATAAAGTTATGACCTTATAAATGACATTAATCATTTTACTTTATTTAATAAAACTTTGATCATTAAAATCCGGGAATCTGCTCAACCAAAAAACCAACTAAAAATGGATCTGGATACCCATTTCGCCACACTAACAACCCGTAACATCCGCTCTGGCCAAAACCCTGACTTACTATAAATAGTAAGTCCTAGCACCACTGCCCGAAACGGCCTCCGAAACTGGCAGACGAAGAACGCAACACCCCGAGGCACCCAATACAATCCAGCACTGCCCACAACACGCACTTACTAAAAATAGTAAGTGGCTAAATATAGAAAGTGGCAACTCGGATCACCGGGATCATCTCAACCCATCACACCAGACAGAAAACCAGAAAACCCAGAAAACTCCATCACCACTGTCGTCCAAACCCTAACTTACTAAAAATAGTAAGTTACTAAAAATAGCAATGACGACCAAACTGCTCCGAAAGAACCTCCGAAAAAGGCAGAGGATCGCAGGCGAAGTGCTGAGACTGAAGAATCAACCCAAATTGGGTTCCCATACCACGAACTTAGCCTACGGGAACCCTTGAGTAGGCTAATATCCACTGAAGAGCAAGCCCGCTAAAAAGGGGACATTACATATCTATCCTCTGGAAGCTTATACTACTTCTCGATCTACTATAAAATAACTTTTTTCTAAAGGTCTACTATATCCATCTACTATAAAATAGCACACCGCAAGAATAATAGAGAGGACCCCATAATCCTCTCGAAAGGAATTCCATTAGTAACTTCCCAAATAATATATATGATCATCCATACTTTCCAAACATATTTCAATAAAATATAAGATCTTTTATACATTTCAAACCTAATTTATTCCAAAATGAAATATATTATCCTTTATACATCTCAAACATAATTTAACCCAAAATGAAATATATTAACCTTAATACATTTCAACCATACTTTATCCAAAAAGAAATATATTAACCTTAATACATTTCAACCATAATTTATCCAAAATGAAATATATTAACCTTAATATATTTCAACCATACTTTATCCAAAAAGAAATAAATTATCCTTTATACACTTCATACATAATTTACCCCAAAAGAAATATGTTATCCTTTATACATTTCAAACATAATTTACCCCAAAAGAAATATTATCCTTTATACATTTCAAACATAATTTACCCCAAAAGAAATATATTATCCTTTATACATTTCAAACATAATTTATCCCAAAAGAAATATATTATCCTTTATACATTTCAAACATAATTTAACCGAAATAACAAAGTTGCTTTCACATATTCAACAATATCTATAACCCTTTCTTTCAATAAAACAAGAAGTCTTCCTTTCAATAATTCAAAACTACTCATTCTTTTAATTAGTCAAAGAAAATACCCTTTCTTTTAATTAAATCCAAACGCCATTCTTTCAATTCATCAATCAGATTAAAATTAGTCCCCAAAATCCTTATTTAATCAAAATTCCATTAATAAATAAAAATCCCAAAAGCCCTAAATTCCAAAGAAAAGATTTGGGTTTAATCATAATCAAACAACAGTCAACCAAGCCAATCAGGTCAAAACCAGGCCAACATAAACCACAGTCAGTCGGGTCATCGGCCAACAGCCTAAACAACACCACAGGTGGTTGTAGACAGGCTAATTGATATGTCTGTAATTGGTGAATCAGTTTTGGTATTATATGTAATTGTACGCAAAGTGTTTGACAAAATGAGAGTACATATATTTAATAATGTTATAAAGTGCAATTTAATATTGTACGTAATAATAAAGTGATGTTAAGTCAACAAAGTCATAGACGAGTTTGTCCTCTAGTGGGAAATGTCATGTAAATGCAATGATCAAATGTATATGAAATGTAATTTGGGGAAGTTATGAGGTAGTTGGAGGGTAACTACTTTTTGGGGTGTATAAATAAGCCCTCCCTTCATTCATTCAAGTTGTTCATTCATTGAAGTGGTTCGGGGGTTCAGTCATTCATTCAGCCAGGGCATTGAAGGCAGTCATGTAGGTTGATGGATGATAGAAGAGCATTGGTGCATAGGGCATGATGCAGTCCAGTCTTGTATGCAGCCATGAAGAGTATTCTGCATAGGGTTTGCAGGCTGCAGATTGTACTGCTGAAACTATATTGCTGTAATTGTATATGCCATTGTTAATACAAATCTGCCTGTATTTATTGTCACCTTCTATTGCTGCTGTTATTGCCATTGTTGCTGCTATTGTATTGTTGTTGCAGGTTTTGTGCATTATTATTGCTATACTACAATAACTGCAAATTTGTAGAATTATTTAAGTAGAAATGGAATTGTGTGTAAGCATGTTAAATTTCATTTCTACATTCTGGCACCGTTGCTTGTACGAAGTTGGGTCCAATTTGGTGACATGGAGTTTTGAGAAGCAAAACCCTTGGGGAGATGCGCAACGAAAACAATGGAGTGCAGCCAAAGACGTAGGTGAAGACGCACCAGATTTGTTTGTTGATGCAGATGAAGGGCTGTCTAAAGGGACGTGCACGCCAACGGGATGCAAAAATGCAAGTGAAGATTTTGCAGATCGAGGATTCGCAGACGCCTGCAGCACCAGTCTAGACGTCTGCAGTCTAGACGTCTGCAGAACCAGTCTAGACGTCTGCAGTCTAGATGTCTGCAGAACCAGTATAGACGTTTGCAACAAAACCAGTATAGACGTCTGCAACAAAACCAGTCTAGACGTCTGCAGCACCATTCTAGGCGTCTGCAGGACTGGTGGAACCAATCTGGACATCAGCAAGATTGATGGCAACAACGCAATTAGACGTCAGGATGACGATAGAAGCACAATCAACGATCAGAATGACAACAGAATAGGTAGACCAGT
Source organism: Wollemia nobilis (assembly GCA_028583015.1). Lineage (NCBI taxonomy): Eukaryota > Viridiplantae > Streptophyta > Pinopsida > Araucariales > Araucariaceae > Wollemia > Wollemia nobilis. Next base: position 2,711,656 of record JAQPPZ010006183.1, on the reverse strand, counting down.
CAGCCGTCTAGAAGACGATAGAACCAAAAGAGGAGCAGTCAATGCGAAGTTGCATGCCGATGCAGACTGTTTGGTGTTGAAGCAATTGCACGTTGTGATGCACGATGGTGAGCGGGACACGAGTCCGACATCGATGCAAAAGATAGATGACATGTCCAACAGTGCACGAGATGGGAGTTTGGCACTAGGGAAACTGCAGGTTAGTGTGCTCGATGGGGAGCGGGATGGGAGTCCGACATCGGAGCAACTGCAGGTTGGAATGTTTCATGGTACGAACGAGAGTACAACGGAAGAGCAATTGCAAGGTGATGCGCGTCAAGCTTCGCATAAGGGAGAAATATGCCAAGAACCACTGTCGAGGTTCAATCAACCTGTGAAACCGAAGTCCAATTTGGGCATACCATGTAAGTGTCCACTATTTCATGGCGAATCAAGAGAAGACCCAGTAAGGCATTGGAGAATCTGTCACATGATGTGGACAGCGATTGGACAAAATAATGAAGCAAATTGGAGGAGGTGGTTTCCTGCAATGTTTCATGGATTCGCAATGGATTGGTACATAAAATTCCTTGCAAACAAGTACCAGACATGGGAAGAGTTGCATGATGCCTTTGTGCAAGAATTTTCGTTGTTTGACAATGATGATGAGGTCATTACTGAAATCTATAGCCTAAAACAGGGTGAGAATGAGTTTGTTCGTTCCTATAACAGGAATATGAGTGGGCTATTTGACCATTTTGAAAATGACCAATCAGACGCATTGAAGAGAAGATGGTTCATAGATGGACTTCTTCCTACATACCAGGAGAAGATGACAAGTATCCCTCCGACATCATACCAAGAGGCTTTGAAATACGCCTTGATTTGGGAAAGTGATGCAAAAATATTGAAGTATTGGCCTCCTACCAATGAGAGTGATTCTGAGGATGAAAGTGATTCTGATATTGAGACTGATTCAAACATTGAGAGTGATGATTTTGGGGAGGAGAATAGTTCATCGCTACAACATTGGGGTCAAGACGTCAAGGAAGGAAGCGACTCCCAAGAGACGATTGATGACTTTGAGGACAAGTATGACTCAGAGAGTGCAAGATCACCACAGGTGAATGCAACAAGAAGGGAGATGGTACAATGAAGAGATACCACTAATGAACCAATCTATAACAACCATCAGAGAACTCGCAGACGAAGAATTCAGTATGATAGTGAGGGTAGACCTATTATGCAATGTTGGCAATGCCAATTGTGGGGGCATTTTGCACGTGATTGTCAAAGTACTGCAAAGCAAGATGAACCAGTGATTCATCAAGAGTTTGAAGAGTCAGAGAAGAGTTATAGCCCTTGCCAGGAAGCAGAGGTGGTGAAGCCAATTGCATTGGAGGAAGTGAACCTACTTGAGATGGTTAACTTGATGAGTTTGATTCAAATTGAGCACGTGAATCTGATTTCCATTGATGACGAAGACTTTCTACAAGAATACCAGACGATAGAGTGTAGTCAAGAAGGAAGCCAAACGATAGGGCTTTGTCAGGAGGATGGTCCGACGAATGACGCTCGGATGGCTATAGAATGCAGTCAGATGGCGGAGGAGTCGTCTGAAGTGAAGACGTCTAAGCAGGAGCCGCTTGAGGTGCAGATGTCTGAGCAGGAGCCGTCTGAGGTGAAGACACCTGAGGCGAAGCCGTTTGAGAAGGACCCGTTTGAGGTGCAAACGTCAGAGGCGAAGCCATCTGAGGAGGACCCGTCTGGAGGGTACACGTCTGAAGGCTACCCTTCTGGAGGGTACACGTCTAAAGGCTACCCGTTTGGAGGGTACACATCTGAAGGCTACCCATCTAGAGGCTACCCCTCTGGAGAATACCCGTCTAAGGACCCTATACGTTTGACAGGTTACCCGTCTGAGGAACCTACATGTCTGGAAGGTTACCCGTCTGAGGAAGTCTACCCGTCCGAGACGTCTAGCCATCTGCAACAACCCGTCTGTGACGTCTGCACTTACCCATAAGAGACGTCTACACTTACCCGTCTAGACTTGTGTGCAACCTGTTTGAGACGTCTACCTGTGTGCAACTCATCCGAGATGTCTACCCGTCTAAGACGTCTACCCTTTCGTCCTAGACGTCTACCCTACCGTCCTAGACATCTACCCTGTCGTCCTATACGTCTACTGTCTAGACGTCTACCCTGTTGTCCTAGACATCTATTGTCTAGACGTCTACTTGTTTGTCCTAGACGTCTACTAGTTTGTCCTAGACGTCTAGACATTGTACCCATCAGGCTTCTTAATCCGTCTAGCCTAATCCGTTAGAGACTAAGCCGTCGGTGATTGTCATCATGGATATTGTTGGCATAGATGTTACCGTCTGAGGCAGTGCAATCAGAGGAGTTGTCATCAGAAGTACAATCCAACAAGGGAGATGTCTATCAGAGGTTGACACATAGTCAACTGGATCAAGGAAGCAGTGAATTGGAGCTAAGAGGAAGTTGTTTTCATGGGTCAAGTGAAGGCTTCCAGAATGTTGATGAGGAGAAAAATTTAGTTCAGATAGTGATGGTTTCAATGGATTTGTCGTTGAGGTGTCGCGACAAGGTACGCGCGAGGGACGCTGCCCCTCGACCCCGCAAGGGAAGCTGTCCCTTGACCCTGCAAGGGGGCTCCCGCCCCCTTCACCCCCAACACAGATGGCGATGGGCATTGCCCGTCATGTTCATGATGTTGATGGCATTGTTTATGCTGATAATATGGCTTATTACAAAAAGTGAAGTGCCTATTGTAATGTCCCCATCTTAGTCAGATGTCTAGTGCAGAATGGAACTTGCCTACTCACGGGTTCTCGTAGGCAGGATCAGTTGTGTGGGAGCCCACGGGGATAGTTCAGTTGATGTCAAAGCGGATAGTGCTTCAAATTGCCAGTTTCTCGGTCTGTTTTGAGCAATAATTGCAGGGACTTACTATTTTTAGTAAGTCAGTTAGGGTTGGAATTTCGGGAAACGGATGTTACGGATGGATAGTTCGGCGAAATGGGTATCCGTTTCTATTTTCATATCTTGGGTCCGGCATGTGGAGACAGATTATTTTAATGCCCGCAGATTATTAATGTAAAAAATTAAATAATAATGTAACTTCATAATGTTGGGTATTATATTTTATTAATTAGATGTTATAAGGGGGTCATATAACCACTTAAAAGAAAGGCCATGTTATAAAGTGTTAAAATAAGGAGGCCTAGACATGCTACGCCCCTCTAGGGACCCATTTAATAATAAAGAATAATTTAAAATTAAAAGTTTCCCTCCAATTCTTGGCCGACTCATTTGAGGAAGGGAATAAAAGGAGGTTTGGAATTCATTTGCATTATCTTTGGCTATGTTATCTTGTCTTGGAGAAGTCGACTTGCAACAAGGATTTGCAGGGAGAGTTTATTGTTTGTTGTGTGATGAAAACCACCAGCAAGATCAGCACCTTCGGAGTTGAAAGATTACTCTCAAGGGGCTTTGGGGCAATCTTATTTCAGAGGTTGCATTAGGCTTAATTAAGAGCAGATTTTCAGAGGGTTATTGAAGAGATTTCTAGAAGAGTGAAGGGCCATTTCTGTAGTTTGTTGTCACTTCATTGGAGCTAGGGTTTGAGCATCACTTCATTCCTTGGTTTCTTTAACCTAGCCGAACCTTTTTTTAAGCAAATCGTGGGCTTTGAGGGCAGATTGGTGATATATTGCGAGACCCAACTTCAGCTTTGATAGGCCGTACACATCCACATAGGGGCGAGTTGCTGAGTGTAATTGAATCGCCTCATTTTGGGGCCCTTTCACATTTGTATTGGAGGCGCCTCTTTATTGGGTGTCTAAATCTGCAATTTGCTAGCTGGAGAAATTTGTATTTCGAGATTATCATATGAATTTGTGAAGTTCCCTGTTGCTGATGACAATTTCCAGATTTGTTTCAGACTTCTATATTTCCGGGTACATTTGTTTCTATGCAGTTTCCTTCACTGGGTTTGCTTATTTGTATTAGAAGAAACTTGTGTTAAAATTTCGTAGCTTTGGAGTAGTAGATTAAAAGTTACGAGCATTTCTAGTTTGCTGCTATTTTATTTCCAGAATTTTGTATTATTGCAAAAAACACCAAAAAAATTCAAGTATTTGCAAAAAGCTACAAAAACAGTACAAAACTATCAAAACCCAAAAACCAGGACAGAAATTCTTGGTGTTCATTCGGGGGTGGTCACTGTTGGTCACAAATCTGCCACAAGAAAGGATTTTGCATGTATGCGCGCCCTAGACCTGGACCAACATTGAAAGGCCGGAGGGAAGAGATGCCCTCCGTGCCAATCTCCGGAGAAAGGCCGGCTCCTATACTAAACTACTTGGTATGTTTTAAGATAAGAGTGCAGGAAAGAAATAAAAGGGATAGGGTAAGAAGTGTTAATAATTTTGGTGGGAAAGAACCAACAGCACGATTATCAACTAATACCTTGAAAAAGCAGCAATAAATATCAAGAATAATACTTAAATGAACATCACGCTATCTTCCCTATGTATCCTCCGGAAGAGTTCCAGAATTCAAGTATTTCCCTACGCCTAAATCCAGATTTCAGAATTACAGCGATTAGGAAAATAAATGAACGTAACAGAAACCACTAACCACAGGCAGCATACAAGGAATTTAACGCAGTATTATCTCCCCTATGTATCCTTCTGGAAAATTCCAGGGTTCTAATCCCCAATTACACACCTAAATCCAGGATTCAGAATTACAGTATGCAAATGAAGACAAAGAATAGCAGAAATAATCACAGAAGGTAACATACATGAGAGAAATAAGCCCAAAGTCTTTAATATCAATTGCAGGAACCAAGTTACAGCAATTTTCTAGCAAGAGTTCCCCCCTTTTTCTCATTACAATTCATGGGTTTTTATAGAGGACCCGATCCTCTGAGCCATCAATGCTCTGAATTTGGAAGTACGCCCTCGGCAGACTACAAAATTTTCGCCCGCTCCTTCTGAGAATGAGCTTTCACATCCTTTTCCTTTATTAGCAAGTATGACCGCGTCAACCGGGGAAACACGCATTGATGAGCCGTCCAACTTGTCCTGAATTTCTCCGGGTGCGATGCTCGAGTGACCTTCAAGTGGCTCTGCCTTCCGGTCTGCAATTGATATCTCCTTTTCCATTGCTACAAATAGGCCCCGGGTCTTTCGGGCAAGTAAAAATGCATTTATGAAACACTTGAATGCCTCGTGGAAATACCCGTTCTTGATATGTGTGTCATTGGGGAAGGTGCCCTAGGAAGAGCTTCGCTAGGTTCTCATTCGGAGCTATGCTTCACAACAATCATGAGCCGAAGTTGGAATGATGAACCCGCAAAAATGCTTCGCGCGAAGGGGCTCTCAAAAACTGCTTCGCGAGGACCAGATGCCGAAGCTCCTATATCCCGCAGAAAACACGACTCTTAACTACCTACTACTTTGCCGAGGATACGAGCCGTATACTACTTCGCCAACAGCTCCGTCCGAAGTGGACTACAACAATGCTTCGCCGCGAACCTCTTCAAAAACAGCCGCTCGGGAGGAATTCGGGCGAAGCTCATCCATGCCTTAGAAAATTTTCAGGGATAATCAGCCTTCGGATGGGGGAGCTTCGCACTGAAATCGCCCGAAGCAGGTGCTTCGCAAAAGTTTTGAGCGAAGTAGATTTTTCTTGGGGGCGGTTCGCCAAAAAGGAAGGCCGAAGCGGGTGCTTCGCTGGAATTTTTGCGAAGTGTTTCTCCACACTTTAGAAACTTTTGCATTTCACATTTTATGCTTCGCAGAATTTCGGCCCGAAGCAAGTCTTGCGGGAGCTTCGCTTGCGAAGCTCTTTCTATGCCTTAGGAGATTTCAGGCCTGCACCTATGTTTTCCCTATTTCTTGTTTGCGAAGCTGCCTGTTCCTGCTAATGTTGTAAGCGAAGCTTTTTCTTACACGAGTTATCTACAAAGGGGATTCAAAAAATGACAACCAAAATTGCTGCAATGCCACTATCAACAAAAATAAAGAAAACCAGAACAAGAAAATCCTTTACACAACATTAATTTTCACTACCCCTCCAATGTGACGAAATTGTCAACATTCCTGGCGGCTCACGGGGCAACGAGCTCGCCTCGGTGTGAGGACCCTCAGCCTTCATCCATTGGGCCAGAGTTGCCTCCAGACCCTTCTCCTATCTGCTCTTCTTCTTCCGAGGGGGCCTCCGTAGCTACTTCTTTTCCTTTTTCTTCGTCTTCTGGTGCCTGATCAAGTGGTGGCGGCGGGGGAAGGCGATCACGGATGCGTTCCATAGTTCGGCGAACGTGGGCCCAGGCACCCTTCTGAAATGGTTCTCGATCTTGCAGTGCTTTAACCAGAACATGGAACCGATCAATCTGCCCTATATCAGCACATTTGGCTCTTACACTTAGATCGTTCAAACAGGCCGCGATCCTGCAATATCTGAAAATGAAATCCGTGACCTGCCCTTCCGTGACTGGCTCCTTCCATTCATCGATTTCTGAAACATCGCTTTCAAAGCTGAGCCACGTTGGTTTCAGTTCTTCCTTGGTTAAAAGGTTCCCATCGTCATCAGTGAAACTTGGGAAGCCCAATGTTGAGAGATCCTGGAAATATCCCAGGGAAGCATGCTGCTCTTGCTCAAACACGTCCATAAGTTGTTTTGCCTTCTGAGCTTTCCTCACCTTGGAGAAGAAGGCACGGACCGTGGCTTGAACAGTGGACCAGTCTCTTGCTGTCCGACTCATAGCAGTGACTTGCAAATCCTGGTACTTGATGCTTTGTACCTCAAAGGCTAGGTCAAGTCGGCTTCTTATTTCTTGAATTATCTCGTCCACTATAGGCCCCTTTTGTGTAGCAGCATTCTGGGCTTCTGTTATATAAGACAATATCGAAAGGGCGCTGGAGGCCCGGGATCTGAAGTTCTTGAGCAAGTGGGAACGGATGTCTTTAATTCTGCCTTTGTCAAACAGCTCCAAGTTTGCCTTCTCATACAGCTGCTGCTGCATCTGCAGGATCCGGCTCTCAAATTCTCTGGCCCTTACCTCGGCTTCAGCCTGCGTTTTGCTTTGATCTTTTGCTGCAGCCTGCAGCTGATCTACCTGCTGCTTTAAGGCATCCGTTTCTTTCCTCATTTGCTCACATTGCTTTTGAGCATCTTCCAATTGGGAGCGTGTCCTGGCTAGGTCCTCCTCTAGCTTGACATTGGCATTTTCTGCTTCATATCTGCGCTGGTCGGCGATCCTCGCGTGTGTGCGGAATGCTTCTATCCTCACATGCATAGACTCAGATTCATTATCTATGTCAAGATGCTCTAGGTCCTTGATCTTCTCTTGGTACTCATAATCAGCCGGGGTCATTTCATCTAGGGGCTTCTGGACCTTAGGTATCTTTTTCACCTTATGAAGCTTCCCATTCTTCAAATCGAACACCGCGCATTTTTCAGCCTTCGCCAGAGATCGCCCTCTTCTTCTCCGTGCTTCTTTGAGCATCTTATCGGTATTTTGACGGGCTTGGATCAACTTCTCTGCTAAAGGACGCTCCTGGATCATAGCCAATTCATTTTCGAATGCGGCTGGGCTACCAGCCAAGGGTGTAAACAAATACATGGACTGCATGGACGACACGTCACCGGTGGGCTCAGCGACAGGTGTGGTGGGTGTTCGGGCTGGTGAAGTGACGACTCGTGGGACTAGGGAGCGGGAGTCAGGGTGTGGAAGTGAAGCATCGCTCCCGGATGATCCAAGTGTTGCGGGGTTAATGGTGTGGGCGAGTGATGTGGTACGGGTGTGTGTGTCCCGGCCTGGTGACTCGGATGGAATGGAAACATTAAAGGGGGCGGCGAGGCCGTGAGACAAGTCGGATGACCGTTCAACGTGAATGATGTTATGGGGAGATTTATCTAAGACGGAGGATCCAGGGGAACCTTCGGCCGGGACGGCTATCGACGTGACTAGGGGAGTAAGAGTAGAGGATAAGGGGTGCGTACCTGCGTGCTCTAGTGATAGAGCAGAAGTGTCGAAGTCTTGCGTTTCAGGTCTGGGTCCGCCTCCAGCTTCTGTTTCCTCGACATTTTCGGTCTCCTGGAAGTATTCCTCCACATTGATGGTCCCCATCTCGGTACTCTCTTCCGTCCCCTGCAGCGGTGGTTCGGGCACTACCTCTCCAACACCTGCACTAATTGAGCCTGCCGCAACTGATTCGCTAGGAACACTTGAAGTTCTGCTGCGAGGTCGTTTCGGGTGAGGAAGGGGCATGTGGACTGGTTCGAGCCTTTTCCTTTTCCCTTTCTCCTGCTGCTGCAGCGGCTTCTCAACCTTTGCCTCAACATCCTCAACTGGCTTATCTAGTATCTCTTGTTGTGTCGCCGCTATCTCCTCTTCTTCCTCTTGTTCAGAAATTTCCTCGATTCGTCTTGGGCTTTCGCCCGAACCCGGGGCGCTAGGGGGAATGAAGTCAGCGAATGAGATGGGCTGCCAGGACCCGACATGGGCTTCGTAGTAAATATCGAAGTCTTTATCCATCTCTAAGAGACCATACGATCTTTGCTTTCGGCGGTGGACTCTCATCACCCACCATTCTCTCAGCTGATCTTCGCGCCATTTTTTTATTTCTTCCCTCAGATCATCTTTCATCTTTTTCCAGAAGGGGGAATCCGCCTCCGGGAAGGGATGCCGAATAGGATCATATTCAGCTTCAATAGTGTAAAATTCATGCCATGGAGGCATTGTCTTCATTCTCTCCAGGTGCCATTCCAAATCTCTCCCCGTAGGGTTGTTCCGCTGCTCTACGATCTCCGGGCGGGGGCAAATATGGAAGTTTTTGAACTTGAGATGATCTCTCCTTATCCCCAAGGGATCATAGCACCATCGCTGCGGGATCTGCAGCAAACCGAAGTCAGCAAGCTTTTCCTCCAGATAAATGTTTTGTTTAAGGGCGAAAACCTCAATGACTCCCATTTTGAAAGGGAAATCACAGGTTGGTGCCCACTTCCGGCCATGGCCGTAAACAACATTCGTCACATCGCTCTGACGAGCAACCTCCAAAGCAAATTGATACTCAGAAGGATACAGTGGCAGCAGGAAGGGTTTTCCCGTAAATCCAAACAGGCGAACAACAAGCCCCTGCGTAAGTTGAAAAACATCGCCCATTTTCTCATTAACAACCTTATCTCTGAGAGCCACGGGCACCCGAGGGCAGGAACCCTGTACAAGCTGCATAGCAGGTCCTGAGAACTGCTGGTTGAAAACATAGTATGACCCCGTCCTTGCCAGGAGAGGAGTCCACCGATATATCGGCAAAGGAGCTCCATCCTTGCCGCTTGGAGTAATGGCAATGTGGGGAAAATGCTTATAAGTATGGTAGAAAAAGAGCCACACTAGGAAGGCCCAAGGCCCAAAATATTGACCTGTTCCAGAATTCTTCACGCTGACCAACCGCGTATGCAAGGTCCGGGCCACCCATTCCGCCCAGTCGAAGAAGACCGGATTAACGCCTGGCCTTGATGGGTCGGGGGCATAAAACTCCCCTCGTGAGATACATTCAGCCAACGATACTTGCCAGGGATATACAGAAGCATCCGTAGACAATCCCGCAACCCATGCTATGATAGAGAAAATGTCAGTATTCTTAAAATCGGTGAGAGGGCGAGGCATCTGTGGTCGCTTGCCCGAAGGAAGCCCATCTTTCATATTCTCCTTTAAGAACTTGATGATATACTCGGAGGTGGAGAACCTATCCACTTGTTCACTCAGAACCACGTTGCGGACAGTATACCCCTTGGGTGGCCCTTGCTGAGGAGCGAAAGCCTCCTGCACATCTTCTTTAAAAATTGCAAATAATTTGTTTCCTGCCGCGTCCAGAACCTGCCTGGTGGAGGGTTGGTAATTTTGTGCAATGGCATGGATTAACTCGGGACAGGGGTGTGTTGGCGGAGTCAGGTACCAATATATCTGAGAGTAGTATGCGGCAGCCCTCTTGTTTTCCGCAGACAACCGACTCTTCATGTAATCAATGGTGTATCGGAGCTCGGCTATGCTCCTTGTGAGCTTAGTGTCCCTTATGTTCTCCCACCCGTCGATGGGCGGTTCTCCAAGTTGTTCTTCTTCGGAATCTTCCCCTTCCTCCACAACTTTGTTTGTCGGGCGAAGATTGAGGTTTACCCTCTTGGGCCTATGCTTTTTCTCTTCCTTACCCCTTTTGGCCTTCTCCGGACCGGCCGACTCAGGCTCTTTCTTCTTCTCCTTCGAATTCCTTTTTCCCATCTTGGTTTTTAGAAGGCGGCAGAATTTCGACGCAGAATGATGAGAGTGCAGCAGAGTAACGTAATGGCCAGGGCTCCTTGCGTTTGAATTTATCAGCGGACGAACAACTTTTCGTCTCTGAAGCTTGGCTTTTATAGTTGTGGATTGATACTGCCACCATTTATGGCACCTGCCAAAATTAAATTTAGAAATCGGGCCGAGGAGATCACATTGCACTCGGATTGGTTTTGCGGCGCGGGCGCACGCGGGCCTATGTACTTCGAAATCCTGACCATGCTTTGAAAATCCAACTTTCTACCACCTCGTACCTGAGCGCGTCTTTCGATCGCAACTAAATTCTTTCGGGATTTACTCCGCCACCTTTGCATTAACTCTGCACGTTTTTTAAGCTGTTGTCGGCACACGTCTCGAGGCATATTTAAACGCCTTTTTACTTTGTGCCTTATGATTTGGCGAAGCTGATATTAGCGATAGATACTTCGCTAGAACCTTGTGCGATCCGCAAATTTTTATGCTTCGGACCCGAAGCTGTTTTTTTTTTAGTTGCTTCGCAAAAAACTAGTCCCGAAGCGGGATTCTTAAATCCTTTTGCGCGAAGTGTTTTCCTAGCTTGTCCTTTCAACTTTGTTGTTTTTATGGGCTAGAGGGATGGTTCGCTGAGCCTCTACCGAAAGTAGCTTCGCTAGACCTCTTTATTGCGAAGTGTCTCCCGTGCCTTAGTCGATTGGGGCTTCAAACGAGGAGCCTTTATTGATCTCTTTAGCGAAGCTCGCTCCCGGGTCAAGTTGTTTATACCTGTTTTCTCCCTTTTGCTCTGAGCTCGATGAGACACACCTCGGCAGGATTGTTGGAGAGGCACTGCATTCTGACCCGTCTTCACCTTGACGTTGTTTAGTCGCGGGGGCGATCTCTACATACTGCTTCATGTTTTGACGCTAGGGTACTTCGCAGCGAACCAACTCCCGTTGGTTGCTTCGCACAAAAATTTCCCGAAGGAGTTTTCATTGAGCTGGGTGAATCCTGGACTTAGCGACTTCAAGCCGGAACACATTGTTAAGGCGGCGTGGAGCCGCGATCCTTTCCTAACTATATTTTACACTTACTAAAAAAAAGGTATATACAAGTGTAAATGACAAAATGCTATATACAGAGTGGAAAGGTGTTATGGCACGTTTTAATGGTGAAAGGTCTTCAGATGAAGACCGTTTACAGGGATCGGCAAGACTTGGCCGGTTGCATCTTTGAGGATGAAGGAGTTGGCCGAATTTACCTTTATAATCTCGAACGGCCCTTCCCAGAACGCGTCAAGCTTATCATGATTGTCGGGCTTTGCCTTCCAGGAATCCCACTTCCATACCAAGTCTCCTACCTTGAATGTGCGAACGGAGGACTTCTTCTCGAACCAGTTTCGAGTGATCTGTGCATGCTTTGCGAAGTTCTGGTAAGCCTTGTCTCGATCCTCCTCTAGTTGTAGCAACCGAGTTAGCCTAACTTCCATAGGTCCGAATTCTCCTTCTTCATCATTTAGCATCTGCAAGGCAGGAATTTCTACATGAGTTGGTAAAACAGCTTCCTTGCCGTACACCAGGGCGTAAGGTGAGGTCTTGATCGACTTCTTGATAGAAATCCGATCAGCCCACAGGGCTTGATCCAGGAGGAGATGCCAAGTCCTCTTGTTCCTTTCTACTAGCTTTCTTAGCAATCTCAACAGAGTCTTATTTGTCGATTCTGCTAACCCGTTACCTTGCGGATAATAATTGGAGGTGACCTTGCGGTATATCCCATACTTGTAGGTGAATTCGCTGATCTTAGCACCTGTGAACCCAGGACCATTGTCCGTGACTATTGCTTCAGGGACACCGAACCGGGTGATCAAACTTTCCAGGAACGCAATGACCGTATCTTGGTCAGCGTGTTTCGTGGGTATCGCTTCGGCCCACCTGGTAAAATAATCGGTTGCAGTCAGGATGAATTTATGTCCTGCAGAGGAATTTGGTGAGATGACTCCCACGAAATCCAATCCCCACTGCTGGAATGGTGCCTCTACTTGTATTGGTTGAAGGGGCATGGGAGCGTTCTTGCTTCGGCCGGCGAACTTCTGACATTTCTCGCATCTTCGGCAAACTGCAAAGGCATCGGCGAAGAGAGTCGGCCAATAGTAGCCTGCTTTGATTATTTTCAACGTTGTTGTTCTTCCAGCGAAGTGGCCTCCTGATAACCCGGAGTGGAATTCACCAAGGACCCTTCTCTTATCATCTTCCTTTATGCATCTTAGAAGAACACCATCGATGTTTCTGAAGAATAGGCCTTCGGGGCGTAGAACGTAGCGAAGGGATCGCATCCTGAAGTGCCTTCGCTGTGAAGCGTTCAGGTGTCGCGGACATTTTCCAGTGTTGAAATATTCAATTATTTCACTGGTCCAATCCTCTTCGTCTGTTCCCAGATTTGCGAAGCTATTTTCCATTAACGGGTCATCCCATTGACAAGCTGTCACCTCAGCGGCGACGCTTTTTGCAAGCTCTTGACATAGGGCGCGACCGCGAACTAACTTTGTGGGTCGGATTTCGATATCAAATTCTTGTATCTTGTTGACCCATCCGGCCCTTTTGCCGCCCAACTCCCCCTGAATGATGAAATTCCGCACGTCTGAATGGATGACAAACACAGTAACCCGACTTTGGGAAATAAAGTGCTTGAATTTCCTCAGGGATTTCATAACTGCATGCACTTGGCGTTCTATGAAGGTATATTTCTCTTCATGGGATGGGATTACCTGACTTAAGAAGGCGATAGGGCGTTCTTCGCCATCTTCTCCCCTCTGCGTTAGGACTGCGGCATAACTTTCAGGTTCGCCCACAACATACAAAATGAAGTCTTTGCTGTAATCAGGGTTAGTTAGCACAGGAGCCTGAGCGATGCGAGTTTTAATTTCCTCAAACGCTCGTCTTCTATTATCAGTCCAGATGAATTCGGCATCCTTCTTTAAGAGTTCAGACATTGGCTTGATGACTTGAGCGAAGTCTGGGACGAACTTTCTTACAAAATTAATCTGGCCGAAAAAGGACTGCAGGCCTTTTTTGTTCATCGAGAGTGGGAGCTTCAGGAGTGCCTCGGCTCTGTCAGGGTCTACAACAAGGCCTTTTTCTGATATAACATGTCCTAGCAATTTCCCTTCATTTACCGCAAATATGGACTTCTTCGGGTTGATTGAAATACCAAATTCTCGACATTTTTCAAATATCTGTTGTAAGTGTAAAGGGTGATCTTCTCTTTTCCGGGAAAAGACAGTCATGTCATCTAGATAGATGACGATGACCCTATTCAACAACTCACCAAATGCCAGATCCATAGCCCTCTGGAAGGTGGCTCCTGCGTTTGAAAGGCCAAACGGCATCCGCTGGTAAGCGAATGTTCCCCATTTGGTAGTAAAGGCTGTTTTGTGCTGATCTTCATCTCTAACCCAAATCTGGTTATACCCTGAAAATCCATCAAGCAAAGAAAAACGCTGGGCTCCAGCTACCGAATGCAGGATTTGGTCAATCTGAGGGAGAGGGTAGTGATCCTTTAATGAAGCTTGGTTCAAATTGCGGAAATCTACACATAGGCGGATGTCCCCATTTTTCTTCCTGACCGGTACTAGATTCGCTACCCAAGAAGAATGCTTTATGGGATAGATGATCTTGGCCTCAAGCATTTTTAAGAGTTCGGTTTTCATCAGGGTTTCGATCTTCGGGTTGATAGGTCTTTGCCTCTGTCTGAAAGGTTTGACCCCTTCTTGCAGCTCGATTGTATGTTGAATCAATCGCCGGTCGTAGCCTTTCAGATCTTGATAAGACCATGCCACTATATCGGGGTACCTTCTGCACAAAGATCGGATTTGTTCTAATTCAACCATGGTACAATCTGTCCCAACTTTTATCACTTTCCCGGATTCAAGCTCTAGATCTTGATATTGCCTAGCGTCGACTTTGATTACATGAGAAACTACTCTGTCGTTCTGATCGAACAAGGCTCTCTAGAGTGATCAATCCTCTTGGAACATGGTTATTTTTTAACTGGACCAGTCCTTCATACTCCTCGCCCTTCATACTCCTTTCTTCAACAGTGGCTGCTTCTTGGACCAAGAAATTGATGATCTGTTCATCATTGTCGAAAACTTGCCAATGCATGTCCCTATCCGGCACAGAGGGCCTATAAATCATCCTCACGGCCTTGGGCTTGTGTACCATGTCGTCGGGTGGAGAATATCTAGCTGCGATGGAGGCCAAGACGTCGGCGTGTCTATTCTTCTCTCGTGGGATGGACTGCAGATTGAGTGACTCAAACTGTTCAAACAGGTCCCATACTCTGTTGCGGTATGCTTTAAGATAATGCTTTTTTGAGATGCACTTGTTGGTGACCTGATTACATACCAATTCTGAATCTCCGAAGACTTGGAGATGTTTTATGCCTAATTTCTCTGCTTTCTTCAGTCCTAGGCATAAGGCTTCATACTCTGCTGCGTTGTTGGTGCAGCTCCAAACCAACCGGTAGCAGTATTCTTTCTGCTCTCCAGATGGTGATACTAAAAGTATTCCTGGCCCGACGCCATTTTTGCATCGGGCGCCATCAAAGAATAGTTTCCATAATTCCCCTTGGGCGGATACCTTATTCTCTGGCTTAATGTGTTTCTCTGGTTCTGTGATGGTATAACACCCCATTTCTGTCTCTATCATGGCATTGAAATCTGTTAATGAAAATTCATCTTCAGAATTCAGCTGTGCAAGCGTTTCTTCCACTAAGTCCACTTGTTCTATTTCTTCGGCGATAGCGTGTACAGGACTATTGTTTTCTTCTTCGGACATCTTTTCTACGAGAAATGTAGAAGGTTTCTCGTTGTAAATTTTGACCTTCTTTCCCTTGAACGGGACCTCTAAATGTGAATAGTCCATGGACAGATATCCACCTAGCTTTGTTGTGAACTCCCTCGAAAGGCACATGCTAAAATAGGGCTCTAGATCTACAACTACCACCTCCTGTATTACCACAATCTGAGGCGCTTTGTGCAGTCGAATAGGTATATCTTTGATTACACCGACCGTTTTCACAGGAGTACCGTCCAGTTGGAGCACGCCGTGACTGCTTCGCGTGTACTCCATTCCTATTTCTTCGCAGACAGCCTTAGGCATTACCGTTGTTGCAGCACCAGAGTCAATCATACAGTTGTGAACGATATGTCCTTCCATTCGTAAGGATAGGTAGAATGGAGGAGGCCTGTTCTTTCCTGTTATTGACGTGGATAGGGTTTGCACTAGGGCAAGCGGCGCTGATTTCCTAGCTTTCGCGGACTTCAAGGACTCCTGCAACAGGTCCACTTGTCCTGGCAGTTGTAAAGCGTCGTATAGACTAATCTTGGCAGGGGTTCTCTTCAGTTCGTCCACGATGTTATACCCTACGAGGGCATGTACTTCGGGCTCCCTTTTTGCTTCGTACTTTGTGCGATATTGCTCCGTGGCTTCGACTCTCTGCCGCTTAGTCAATGAAGGGAACTTAAGCTTTTCCCTAGCCTGTTCTTTGGTTTCGGCCTGAGGCGGGGCTGCGGAGGCCTGCTGGGTCTTCTCCTTTGCTAGCACAGGATGCGAAACTTTGTCTGGGGCCTTAACAGGTTGCTGCTCTTTTTCGCGGCGAGTATACACCTTCAAGGGAACCATTTGGGCTGCATCCACCTCCATTGGTCTTTTTCCCTCTCTAGTAAGAACTGAAACTTGTTCTTCTTCGTTAACGACCGGGTCCTGATCCGCTTGTCTTATTATATTGACTTGACCGCTATGGCTGCTCCCTGACAGTGTCTGCACATAATGCTGATGCAGCATACAGGTATTTTCCTCATGTGGGTCATTACATGTGGAACACCAATGCACATGATCCGAAGTGCTTGTCCCTTCGTCAATCACGGCATTCCTTGCTGAGGACTTCCCTGGTTGAACCACTTGATCTTTGGTGAGCGTTGGTGGGGGATAAGACCTTCTGGGAAGAAATTCCTGCTGTGCTTGCTTCTTTTTCACGATAATCATGTCGTTGGACAAGGTCTGCACAGTGGAATTCAGAGATTGAACTTCCTGTAGTATTTTTGCCTGCATATCTTCAACTTTGGGGGCTGGTGGCAATGGAGCCATCGTAGGTATCGGAGGCAAGGCAGGGTATTGAGGCGGAGCCGGTAACGCGGGGAATGCCAAAGGGACGGTGGGCTGTGGTGCTGAAAATGTCGGAAAATGCACTTGTGGCGTAACGATCTGGGTTACAACGGGGTTAGGGTTCCATGATGAGATGGGATATACAGGGGTTGTGGAAGTTTGCGAAGTAGCTGCACCTAGGTATTGTGTCTGCGGAAATTCCGGAAATATAGGCATCGACATTCTTTGAGGAAGCTTCCCCACGGCTATCAAATCCATTTCCGCTTTCTGGGCCAGTTCATATAGTTCAGGGAAAGTATTCACATTCGAATACCTTACCATTACACTGATGTCAGGGTTGAGGGCCCTAAGGTAATAGTATGTTGCAGCTTCGTTGGCTGGCCGAAGTCCAGCGGGTACTCTTTGCCAGGTCCGAGCGAACCTCACATTGAAATCCGCAATCTCCTCCTGCGGGTGTCTCTGAATTGTTGTGAAGTGGTGCAAGAGGGAGGACGGGTCGGCAGACTCATTGAAACCTCTCATCAGTTGTCCAGCTAATTGGTCCCAACTCGTTATAGTGCCCGGAGGTAAGGACCTATACCAATAGAGGAGCTTTCCTCGGAGAGACAAAACCAGAAGCTTTACCATCACCCTTTCTTCTGTGATGTCGTGTATCGCTGCCAGAGAAACTATATCTTGGATATGTTCCAGAGCTGTTTTCCCCGTGCCATCAAAGGTAGGGATCTTCTTCATTGCAACAGGCGGAACCTGCCCTTGTCCCGCTAGGTTTAATGGTCCGGAAGAGTTCCATGCCGGGAACAATCTGGGCGGTTGTTGTTGCGGCGGCAGCTGCTACTGTTGTTGTTGCTGATGTTGTTGTTGTTGTGCCATGCTGGTGCCTAGATTCGGAAACACCGGAGTTCCCGAAGTTCGTTGTTGATGGCTAACTGAAACGGAGGCACTCGGATGATCAGGGGAGTTAGGAGGGTTTGGAGGAAGACTAGCCGCTGTACTATCTGAAGTTGGACCTTGTTCGTCAAAGGCAGCCTCTTGCGAGGACGTTCCACGTAAAAGTGATTCGGGGGTGACTAGTCTGGAGCGTTCCCCGAAGGCGTCAATATCAAGTTCAAAGAACTCGGTTTCTTCTCCACTATTCCTAACTCTCCATCTCGTTTGCATGAAGGCACGGATATTTTAGTACCGGTCTCTACGACTTTGAGATTCCCAGGTTGAACAGAGTCGCCAGATGCTAGAGTCTTCTGGTAATGAGATAAGCATCAGCTCTCACTACCACTCACAAGATGAGACTGACCGGGTCCCACCGGGCGTGCCAGAAACTGTTGGTCACAAATCTGCCACAGGAAAGGATTTTGCATGTATGCGCGCCCTAGACCTGGACCAACATTGAAAGGCCGGAGGGAAGAGATGCCCTCCGTGCCAATCTCCGGAGAAAGGCCGGCTCCTATACTAAACTACTTGGTATGTTTTAAGATAAGAGTGCAGGAAAGAAATAAAAGGGGATAGGGTAAGAAGTGAGAACAATTCTGGTGGGAAAGAACCAACAACACGATTATCAACTAATAACTTGGAAAAGCAGCAATAAATACCAAGAATAATGCATAAAATGAACATCACGCTAAGTTCCCTATGTATCCTCCTGGAAGAGTTCCGGAATTCAACTATCTCCCTACGCCTAAATCCAGATTTCAGAATTACAGCAATTGAGAAAATAAATGAACGTAACAGAAACCACTAACCATCGACAGCATAAAAGGAATTTAACGCAATATTATCTCCCCTATGTATCCTTCAAGAAAATTCCAGGGTTCTGTCCCCAATTTCACACCTAAATCCAGGATTCAGAATTACGGTATGCAAACGAAGACAAGAATAGCAGAAATAATCACGAGAAGACAGCATACAAGAGAGAAATAAGCCCAAAGTCTTCAATATCAATTGCAGGAATCAAGTTACAGCAATTTTCTAGCAAAAGTTCCCCCCTTTTTCTCATTACAATTCATGGGTTTTTATAGAGGACCCGATCCTCTGAGCCATCAATGCTCTGAATTTGGAAGTACGCCCTCGGCAGACTACAAAATTTTCGCCCGCTCCTTCTGAGAATGAGCTTTCACATCCTTTTCCTTTATTAGCAAGTATGACCGCGTCAACCGGGGAAACACGCATTGATGAGCCGTCCAGCTTGTCCTGAATTTCTCCGGGTGCGATGCTCGAGTGACCTTCAAGTGGCTCTGCCTTCCGGTCTGCAATTGATATCTCCTTTTCCATTGCCACAAATAGGCCCCGGGTCTTTCGGGCAAGTAAAAATGCATTTATGAAACACTTGAATGCCTCGTGGAAATACCCGTTCTTGATATGTGTGTCATTGGGGAAGGTGCCCTAGGAAGAGCTTCGCTAGGTTCTCATTCGGAGCTATGCTTCACAACAATCATGAGCCGAAGTTGGAATGATGAACCCGCAAAAATGCTTCGCGCGAAGGGGCTCTCAAAAACTGCTTCGCGAGGACCAGATGCCGAAGCTCCTATATCCCGCAGAAAACACGACTCTTAACTACCTACTACTTTGCCGAGGATACGAGCCGTATACTACTTCGCCAACAGCTCCGTCCGAAGTGGACTACAACAATGCTTCGCCGCGAACCTCTTCAAAAACAGCCGCTCGGGAGGAATTCGGGCGAAGCTCATCCATGCCTTAGAAAATTTTCAGGGATAATCAGCCTTCGGATGGGGGAGCTTCGCACTGAAATCGCCCGAAGCAGGTGCTTCGCAAAAGTTTTGAGCGAAGTAGATTTTTCTTGGGGGCGGTTCGCCAAAAAGGAAGGCCGAAGCGGGTGCTTCGCTGGAATTTTTGCGAAGTGTTTCTCCACACTTTAGAAACTTTTGCATTTCACATTTTATGCTTCGCAGAATTTCGGCCCGAAGCAAGTCTTGCGGGAGCTTCGCTTGCGAAGCTCTTTCTATGCCTTAGGAGATTTCAGGCCTGCACCTATGTTTTCCCTATTTCTTGTTTGCGAAGCTGCCTGTTCCTGCTAATGCTGTAAGCGAAGCTTTTTCTTACACAGTTATCTACAAAGGGGATTCAAAAAATGACAACCAAAATTGCTGCAATGCCACTATCAACAAAAATAAAGAAAACCAGAACAAGAAAATCCTTTACACAACATTAATTTTCACTACCCCTCCAATGTGACGAAATTGTCAACAGTCACTACACCTATTCAAATAATAATGGCCATTTTGATCATGTTGTTGATACGGATGATGTTGATCATTGTGCTCATGATAGTCATCAATTTGCTTTTTGTCATGTTCATCATGTTGGTCATGTTGGTCATGTTGATGATGTTGTTGATTCCAAAAAGTACAGTGAACAATCAGAGACTACTGATCCTGTTGATCATGTTGATGTTACACCTAATTGCAACAAATACAGTGCCCGATCAGAGTACAAGGTGTTGCACGAACCAGTCTGAAGTGCAGGTTGTTGCAAATGATGTATGGAATAGGAGGAAATGAAAGGAGCGTGACAAGAGATTCCATTACATTGTTCAGCACTTCTATTCCTAGTGTTTAGCTCATGTCGTCGAGGACGCCGACCAATTTAGAGGAGGGGATAGATGTAGACAGGCAAATTGATATGTCTATAATTGGTGAATCAGTTTTGGTATTATATGTAATTGTACGCAAAGTGTTTGACAAAATGAGCGTCCATTTATTTAATAATTTTACAAAGTGCAATTTAATATTGAACGTAATAATAAAGTGATGTTAAGTCGACAAAGTCATAAACTAGTTTGTCCTCTAGTGGGAAATGTCATGTAAATGCAAAGATCAAATGCATATGAAATGTAATTTGGGGAAGTTATGAGGTAGTTGGAGGGTAACTACTTTTTGGGTGTATAAATAAGCCCTCCCCTCATTCATTCAAGTTGTTCATTCATTGAAGTGGTTCAGGGGTTCAGTCATTCATTCAGCCAGGGCATTGAAGGCAGTTATGCAGGTTGATGGATGATAGAAGAGCATTGGTGTGTAGGGCATGATACAGTCCAGTCTTGTATGCAGCCATGAAGAGTATTCTGAATAGAGTTTGCAGGCTGCAGATTGTAATGCTGAAACTATATTGCTGTAACTGTATATGCCATTGTTAATACAAATCTGTCTGTATTTATTGTCACCTTCTATTGCTGCTGTTATTGCCATTGCTGCTGCTATTGTATTGTTGTTGCAAGTTTTGTGCATTATTATTGCTATACTACAATAACTGCAAATCTGTAGAATTATTTAAGTAGAAATGGAACTGTGTGTAAGCGAGTTAGATTTCATTTC
The DNA here is from genome assembly GCA_028583015.1 of Wollemia nobilis. Lineage (NCBI taxonomy): Eukaryota > Viridiplantae > Streptophyta > Pinopsida > Araucariales > Araucariaceae > Wollemia > Wollemia nobilis. The sequence goes on along the minus strand of JAQPPZ010006183.1, from coordinate 2,690,870 downwards.
TACAGTGGCCCCTCCATCAACAGGTGGCCCCCCACGCGAAAGCCACCCAGCACCTCCAACTAGCACCAAAGGGCGGCCCACATGGAGCTACCCTGACCACTGAACGTGGTCAGTTAACAAAGGGGAGTGTGATCCCCTTTAAGATGCATAGGCGCCCCCTACACTAAACATGTGTGATTAAGCTTAAACAGGTTTTAAATAAAAACCTAACCGCCCCTACGGAACGCACATCGACAACTAAACCGCCCATCCACGTGGCAGACAAACAACACCAAGGCGGGTCTACTAGTCAACAAGGTCAAACATGCCACACGTCCAAGGTAGAGCGGTCATCACAGCAAGGATAGGTCAGCTAGGTCAAGCGACCACGACAAGGGGGTTTCAACGTCGCCAACTGGCGCTTTGGGCGGCCCACCAAGTGGAGCATCCCTAACCACCACTTGGTGGTCGAAAGCCTAAGGGAGTCTAGCTCCTGTTAAGGCTCGCCCACACCCCTGTATATCCCATGTGGGATATTTAGAGGGAAGGCTTGAGCGACCTTCCCCTTGCCAGTGCCCTCCCAAGCGCGAAGACGTAGTCCGACGGTGGCGCTACGATGGCGGGGGTAGAAAAATTAAACCTTAAACCTAAGGTTAAACCTTAGGGAACTCTTAATAGGTGGCAGAAGAACGTAAGGACCAAACACCGGGTATAAAACAAATCTTATAAGGTTTTAATAGAACACAACGACTAAAGTCACTCTTCACTCAGAAAGACCTCGAACTGCCCAACTCAACAATAGGAGGAGAGGCGAAAAGATTTAAAACAAACCTTAACCCTATTCACAGTCAAACACAACAGCAAGCATCGCTCACCAACCAAGCATCTGCATTTTATGAAAACAAGAGTTTTTTAAAACATAAAGAATAAATTTTGGCCTCGCTTGCGCATAGGCCCCATTTTTGTGCTCGACATCGCTCTATTGAGCGTGAGCATGGGTTACATCAAGGCAATCAAGGCACCCTTGCAGCTAAAGGAAAAAGGCCTGCCACGACGTGGTTAGGCAGCCATGGGTAGGAGAAATAAGGTGTCTAACCAAAACATCGAAGGGAGGTAAAAGCCTATTGAACTGTAGGCCGAAAAGCTCATAAAATAATAACCATTTAAGCAAGAGAAGAAAAACAAACATGCATACACAAAATCTATTTAGTAAGCTTATATTCATTCTGAATTCCGTCAAACAGCAAAAACATTAAAAGAAACCATGGAGAATCCAACCTGGAAATCCAGTCAAGAATGGAAACAAGTGCCTTTGGTCTCCAAGATTTTTCCTCTCCGGAATCACCTCCTTCGTCATCCTCCTTCCTTCTTTATCTTTCCCTTGCCAAGTCTTTCTTTATTCGAAAGAACTCATGCACTCTTAGCCTAAAAATTAAATGCCCCTCTAACCCCTTTTTTTTAAGTTGGCAAGGGGAGCATACTTTCATTAAGACAAGCCTCCTTACTCAGACCTCCCTGACATGAAGACTTTAATTTCACATTTTGAATATCCAACTTTAATATATTTTATTGCTTGCTTTATTTGAAATTCAAAAGATATTTTTATATAATAAAAGCATTAACAATCCATGATGTTAGTCACTTTAATTAAAACTAATGCATGCATGGAACAATATTAATCATCTCCATAATTAATCAATTCAAATGCAAATATAAAAAACTAATACTAAATTATTAGCTTGATATTGTCCACCTAGGTATTAGTAAAACCTCTATTTTTACTAATACCCTCCTAGGTGGATCCGTTCTTGGTGGTCGATCTTTTCTTCCACCTACGAGCATAATTAATCCTGCAAATCGCATATAATCAGTAGTACCATATTCACACAACATAACCAATGTTACAAACATTTTTGCTTATCCATAATACAAACTATATTAGGCATTGAAACAGTAAATTCAATACATTGTCATTTGATAAAGGGTCCTACCAAGGTGAGTCATAACAAATAGGCCCCCCCTTCATTCAAGCGGGTAACCTTGAACCTTGTACCTTAGACACCTTGGTATTGTAGAGAGAGTAGGTACGTTTGCATAGACATTGTTCTGGAAGAGATACTTTGCATAGAATCAAAAATTGTGTAAAACAAGTGTCGTGCACATTCCATCGTACAAGCAGAAGTTAATGCAATATCTACTCATATTCATCCTTCATCTATTGCTATTGTATGTGTTGTCATTGTTTATTGTTGTAGTAGATAGATCTTTAGTTGTTCCTTCCAAGTTTTGTATCATATATTGAAGTCGCAATACGAGAGTTGCCCTACTACAGAGTTCTCATATATTGAAGTCGCAATACAAGATTTGTCATACAACCAATGTCATACAGTGCATTGCCCAAACAGCGTACATTGTTGATTGGTGTATCGTCATTGTCGTACAATAATTACCATACAGTAATTGTCATATAGTCATTGTCATGCAGTCATTGTCGTACTGAGTTTGTTGTATAGTGTCGATAGATAAATTTGTGCACTGAACGTTAGCATTCTAGAAGAGGATAGACTTTCCTATTTGTAGACTGAAATGCTGATTATTGAGGTGAATGCAGTCATAGTCGATCATTACATTTGTCATATCAAATTGTTCTTCCAAGGGTGGAATACTCCCGCCGTGCTATAGGCATCTGGAGCCCAACAAACCATTTGTGCCACACATTGTCCAAGTCTTGTCATCTTGGAGTGTATCATGTATGATTATGCCATTGTGCCAATCAAGCTATCAAAATGTCGTCCACAAGAAAAATTTAACCCCACAAGGGGTACTACCTCCTTGACCTCCACGTGGTGAGAGGAGTTGCCCATTGGACTTGCAATGTGACCAACTACACAAAGCATTGCAAGCAATTAGAGAATATTGTTGGCAGTACCAAAGAATTGCAAATTTCACTTTTCTCAAAGATGTATGGAACACGAAGATGCAGAAGGAGAGCAACAAGTGAATCAAGTAGCACATTCAATGTTTCTACTTGGTTGAATACGTTGGTTTGTTGACGAAAACACCAACCAATCTAAAGGAGGGGGTAGATATAGGCATATGAATGAGTTGGCACATGGTCATGTCTGCATGAATGCATGGGTGTTTGATCACATGAATGCATGTGCTACATCACCATGTCGGTGATATGCGTAAATAGAATTTATCGTAACTCATAAGTATTGTTGTCACATAGTGTTGTCATATGTATACCTGGTGATATAAGTGTTTGTACTAAATATTATATAATGTCTTATGGGGTAATTTCAATGTTTCATGTATATAAGTAGTTATGTGGTAATTGGGTAATTGCCAAATGCCAACTAATCACATAATACTTATATGTATGCATATATGTTAGTAGAGAGGAAGATATGAGAGGATGATATGATTGTCGTCTATGTTTGTCTCCTATGTGGTTTGTGTGATGTACATTTGACTAGACCATGATGCATGCTGATATGATTGTCGTCTATGTTTGTCGCCTATGTGGTTTGTGTGATGTACATTTGACTAGACCATGATGCATGCTTCTAGGGAGAGGATGGGATCCTCTAGAGCTTTGATGCTATGCTAACAAATCATCTAGTTTTAAAGTTAAGGTAACAATGAGTGAGACCTACCGGATTTATAGAGAAGGAAGTTGATAGTGTCACCATTAGGAGCCAACCAGCAACAGCCATTAATAATTCTTGTTTTGTAGTGGTGTGTTTCAACTACTAGGAAGTTATTATTATCTTTTTGGTGTATATATGTATTGCTCATGTAGTGAAAATTCACTACACCTAATGATCCAACCAAGGAAGGCAACTTCAACTGGTGTTGATTTGGAGGGGAGGACAAAATAGAAAGATCCTAAAACACTGTCAATGGTCAAATGGCCTATGCCGAGGAATCATAGGAAAGACTTCATTAGAGGTTGGAAAGGGATATAAAGCCACTTGGACAACAAGGCCACAATTAGCGGCCTACAGTAATCCCTCAGCCTTTTTGGTGATAACTAAATCAAATAGAAAGATCCTAAAACACTATCAATGCTCAGATGGCCTATGCTGAGGAATCATAGGAAAGACTTCATTAGAGGTTGGAAAGGGATATAAAGCCACTTGGACAACAAGGCCACAGTTAGCGGCCTACAGTAATCCCTCAGCCTTTTTGGTGATAACTAAATCAAATAGAAAGATCCTAAAACACTATCAATGGTCAGATGGCCTATGCTGAGGAATCAGAGGAAAGACTTCATTAGAGGTTGGAAAGGGATATAAAGCCACTTGGACAACAAGGCCATAGTTAGCGGCCTGGAGTAATGCCTCAGCCTTTTTTGTGATAACTAAATCAAACCCCATCATTGGTAGAAAATCAAGAGCCATTTCGGTGATAACTAAAGTGACTTGACCATTGGCGAAGGTTCCACCCAAACAACAGCTACGGGTTTGCTCTGTTCCCATACGAACGAGTCCGTAGACCTAATAATCTTCCACACCTAACTGGGTTTGCGACGGCTGCCCACGCATCCGTCATCTCCCCACTACACTCACAAGACACAATCAATGGGAGATCAGGACAGGAAGAATTTAGCAGTTGCGGAAGATAGACAAGGACCCAAAAGTGCTCATCACACAGAAATTCTGCAAATCATTTAACCGCAGCATTTGACGGTCCTAGCGACCCCTACCACAGATAGCTCTTCAGTGTTTGGTCGAAAGCACAACAGGTCAAACTCCTCCACATCAATGTTTCCATAAAGAGGAGCTCAACACTTAAAGATTCACGGGAACATAGAGGCATATTGGAGCATTTCAAGTCACAAAGATTCACGAGTCGTCTGATTCTGCTGATCCAAGATGGATGTTGAATCTCAAAAAATTGGGGTGGCACAAAGAAAAAAAGGTGGTGAAGCAAATAATTCCAAGGACTGTTAGATTCAAGACCATCGGCCTGCGAAGTTTCATAAAAATTCCGACCAAAGGAGGAAGACAAAAGTTCTACGAACCGTTGGATCATGATGATCGACGACGCCTGCAATTCGCTAAAGGATCCAAAGATGGATAACGAAGAAAAAGGTTCCGCGGACTGCTAGATTCAAGATCAATGGCCTGTGGGGTTTTAAGAAATTTCCAAAGACGGATGGAGATGGAAAGTTTCGAAGGTCGGATTTTCCGAGAGATTTTTGAAGGAAGAGGAAGGAGAAAAGTTCTGAGAAATCAAAACTCCGATGGAGGTTGGTCAAAGAAGTTCCGCAGATTATCCAAATTGAGAATCAACAATCAGCGGAGTTCAAAGAAATTCTCGAGGGCATAGGATGAAAAAAGTTTGAAGGTCGGATCTTCTGAAGAGACGTTGATGGCCTACGAAGCTTCAAGACATTTCCAAGAGCGGAGGGAAATAAAAGTTTTGAAGGACTAGTTTTCTGAGAAATGTTGATGAAGAAAGTGGAGAAAACTTGCCTCAGACTTTCCGACAAAGAATCAATACCCTGCAAAGCTTCAACAAATTCACGAGGATGGATGAGGTGAAAGTTCAAAGGGTTAAAGCCTCCAAAAGAGTCCGACGGAAGACAAAAAGGAGTTTTGGCGGACCTTCTGACAAAATTTTAGCAAGCCACGTCTGACAGGATATAATGAGAAATAGTTCTATGGATCATCCAATTAAAAAATCAACGGCCTGCATGGCTCTCAAGAATAAGGGAAAATAAGGAGGAAATAAGAAAACTCCAAGATAGGGGGACAAACATTCTAATAAGATTAAACGAGTGGCCAGCAAAAAAAAGCAGTCTGATGTGGCAAGTCTACAAGGGGTAAAAAGTGATAATAACGGCCAATCAGAACTCATAAACAAACGATCCCCAGAGACTTTATTTCTGCTGCACAAGCTCCCAGAAAAGCAGTTGAGCTCATCAAATGAGCAGTTGCTAAAGGATCTAAAACCACCTACCTGCACCACTCAAGCTCGACAATTCAAGGAGAATGGTTGGCCTATTTAAGGCAATAACTTGGCAGCCGCAACAAGAGCACCCTCGAGTCTGACAGCATTGATTACAGTGGCTGCCTCTGCTCAGTCTCTAGGATCCCTAGGGTGGTAGTTGAATATGTCAGCAGCAGTTGCACATCCAAAGGCTTAGAATCGTTTGGCATTGATGATTTCAGATCTAGAGACCTCGAAGGGCTAACATGAGGTAATGCGGGTATGGTCAGGGCAGTAGTAAGAAGGAATTGTTCAATTCCTACACAAAAGTTGGAGGGAAAAGCCTTCCTATTGTGTCTATAAACAGTATATTGATATAATATTGTAGGCATTGGTTAGTTGCTTATTGGCACCTAGTACCAGGTGTAACTCTCCTTTCATTTTCTATTGTATAACATTCTAGACTCAAGCCTTGAGTTGTTTTGTGGGCAAGTTTTCGAGCCCTTTCTTCTGGCATAACTGTAATAGTTGTTGTACATCTATATATATAAGAAGCTACAACTATTTGCCTTCCCGTCCCGTTTCTTATGTGGATGAGTGCTTGTGTTGTTAATGCTTTGAGGAAACTGTGTTCACTTTGAGTTGTTGGCAAATGATCCACAAGTTCATCTAATCCCACTGTTACGCAACAGAATCTCATGATCTTGCCACATTGCTCCCAATTAGCTTAGGACTCCATTGTTCAGTTTCCAGTGGTTTTTCTTTCCCTTTTCCTTTGTGTACAATAGCTAGTTAGATAGGCAAGCACTGAAGATCACATCCTATAAGGAGTCAGCATTGTTAAAAACCCCAGAGGTCGTCCTCTGAGCCACATTCCACGCTCTTAGGACTTCCCACTATGTCTCTCTATGCGAAGTGTGAGTGTCGGGTGCATCCAGCCACCGCAAAGGGTGACTGCAACATTCTGAGACGACAACAGTTCAAAACCCAAAAGTTGAATATTATTGTGCTTTCATTTGTGCATTGTTCCCTATAAATGGTTGTTTCACTATTTGAATCCCAATGACCTACTTTGATCACCCAATAATATTAATTAAAATTCTTCTGTTTTTTTTTTTTTTTCTTTCTATCCATTGCTGAATCTTTTCCATGAATCTATCTGTTTTTACTGTTTTATCATTCATATTCATCTTACTGCTTTTGCTGAAAGTTTATTGATGAAAAAATCCAGTCCAATTTGTAATTGTTCATCTATTTTCCTTTGTCTATGATGACTATTCTTAGAAAGTCTTCCACACATCAAGTCTATTCACAATAATGCTAAATGCCATGCAGACACTCTATACTAATCACTGTAACCATCAATAAATAAAAAACCATGAGCTTGGAGACTGATGCCCCTGTCATGGCCCCCAGTTTGGGCTTTTGGTTAAGGAACCACATCCACAAGTACAAGTTTATGTGTTTGATTCTTATGACTGTAACCAAATAGAAATAAACCTATTCACGTTCCAACCAATCCTCACATGAAGACAATCACGTCCCTCTATGCTGATCAAACAACCATAACAAAAGACCTTGAAAGTTAGAAAATTAGGATCTACTTTAACAAGACAATCCTTTTGTGAACTTAGATGTTAGGATCAATATCTTTTATAGCCGAGACTGACAATTAAAAAGGGCCAATTTTTCATGATCCTTGCCAAAAGTTTTAAATATAAGGAGACATATAAGAATAAAAAAAGGTACATAAGCTTGGTCAAAGAATCCAAAAAGGTTCATCATTAAACTGATTTATAAGCTAAAGCCCCCCAAAAAATATATTCCTCTGCTGTCGTAAGGGTCATGGTTACTAAATACAGTATTTGGGAAATTTACTACATTTTCATCATATTTAAAGGCTACTGCTTCAATGCGAGGACAAAAGCAGTGGATTTGGTAAACGCTGGAGTAGAAAATTGTGAAACTTTATTCGAAAGTAACACCTGGACATGAAAGAAGTGAAATGCTGTAGTTTTGCTTTACATAACAGTAACAGCAAAGGACATTTCAACGGGTTTAATAGTACTAGTGTGTACAAAAGTCTGTTCTTCGTTAACAAGGGTATCTGGTGAAATAACAATAAAAAGAGCACTGTTTCAAGTCTATTCTCTGTTCTCTGTACTACAGTTCTGCAAGTAAGTTGATATTGACATACAAAATTTCTAATATTCTTATAAATTATTATTTTCTAAATATATAATTTGATGTATTTTTCTTAGTTTTTCCAGTGGACCATTTTGTTTCCATATTAACAGGTGTATGAAACGCTCCGTATGAAAGTTGTGACCTTGGTAAAGAGCTACACCAACAAGTACAAGGTTATGAATTCGATGGGTTAGATTGATAATTTAACTTCCCTTGTGGTAAGACGGTCTTTTATGCCAATTAGACATGTTGGCTGACTACAATGATGCCCTCAAAATTCCATTCAGTGATATTTAGACTTTACAAGGATGGATTGATATTTTCAAATGAAATTAGAGGGAGGGATAGGTTGAAGTAAGAATTACGCATACCACGATCACAAGCTGGTGAGTCCACAATGAGCAGCTGACTTGCTCTGGAGACATCCACCTCTGACTGGTCATATTTAAAACCACCCCTTTCCAGGAAAGGCCAGATATCCTTTGCCCTGTGTCATACCATCTACAAAGAAATAGAGCATTGCCATTGAATTCTAAGTATGTTGTAACACTACCTGAGGTGGAATTAACAACAAAAGAGAGCACTGCCATTGCAATTGCAACATACCTGAAATTTGGATCAGGTTTGGCAACATAATCATCCAGAGGAGTGGCAGCAGAATGACAGGAATTTGAAAGGGTCAGGGTTAGTATTACAATTACATTGAAACCCAAAGGTTGCACCATCCAAAATCTAAGTCTGCAAAATTGTGAGCATTCCATCTGCTCTGAGGAATTTCCTTCCTTGTACAAGGGATGGCTGAGAATATGTTTGATGCAACGAAGTCTGGTAAATTCTCTCTATATTAAATGACGTACACTTTAAAGATCTTTTATGTTTGTTGAGCTGACTTGACTGACGGACCCGAAGCGCCAGTCTCCGGATAACAGATCGTGTACGATCTTTTCCCGAACATGGTTTCAACACTCTTAAAAAGTTTTCAAAAACTAAAATATATCATAAATTCACATGATTTTTTTAAGATAACCACACTATTTTTAGAAATTCAGGTTCAAATTTATTTTTCATTTTTGCTTTGATAAAAGAGTTAATTACAATTACATTTAGTCTTGTTATTTTGACATTTCGTTATTGTTTTTTTTTTCTTGATAGTAGAATTGGTTACAACCACATTCCATCTTGTTATTGTTGATCTCGCGTGAAAGGGACCATCGATAGCTCGAGATTCGTATCTTTATCATTGATCTGGCACGCATTCAGAAGATTCAGATCAGACTACTGCCTTTACAAACAAACTACCCCAAAAGGTTTGAACTTGGGTGTCTTCTTGGTAACAAGTACTTACCCATCCACCTAGCCCTCCATAGCATTCACATGCATTGTTTTAATTAAAGCAAGGGTTAAGTGTGAGTGACTTGTGTTTTTAGTAATTACTTTATAAGATTGAGAGGTTTAAAATATATTCTCAAAACTTTCTTAAGGTTTAATTAATTTTTTATTTGTTATTTTTTAATTTTATTTTAATTTAAAAATAAAATATTTTTAAAATAATGTTTTAAAAAAAAATAATATTTAAAGTTGTAAGCTTATTACGGTGGTAAGGATTTTGGCCTCTCTTTGAGAGATCCAAAGTTCAAACCCCACTCAATATGAGGGAACCAAGACCTCTCATAAAAACATGTGTAAACTCATTAAAAAAATATTGTATTTAACATGTTTATGTATATATTTTTAATGTTATTATTTTACATTAAAAGGAAGAGATCTTTTATCAAATGGCATTAGATTAATTGGTTAATTTTTTTAGCTTTCAAGGAGGAAATCTAGGTTCAAATTTTACCTAAGTGATGCATGTATAATGGTCAGGTTGTAATACCATTAATTGTTTAAATTTTTTAATTTTCAAGGAGGAAATCTAGGTTTAAATTTTGCATAAGTGATACATGTATAATATTCAAGTTGTAATACCATTATATGGTGATGATGTGATATGGGTGGGGCCTATTTCGATCTTATATAATTGTAGTACGAGATACTACCTTTGACACATCGCAAGCGGATTAATAGTGGTCATCAGACAAGGAAAGCATGAAGCCCTAAGACATGTAAAGATGTATCTACAATTTTGAGGCTAGATTGTAGCATAAAAAGTTTAAGTCCTGCTTCAAAGTGATGATTCATTGAATTGTAATCCCTCAAAATTTGATTTATCAATGGTTTCAGCAAATCGATAACATGAATCGCCCAAGCAAATTTGGTTCAACAATGATATTTTTGTCATCTTCTTGTAAATTGTACATGTATGATCTCTTCACCTAGAGTGAATAGGGTGAAATTCTTGCTATAAATAAAGGCTAAGGGCCTATTGTAAATCATCTTTTAGCTATATGAGGAAAGGCTAAAGCTACACTCTAAGTGTAATCTTTCATCTTTGGATTAATGGAAAATTGTGTATAGCCTTCATATAGAACTATGTCTCAGTTGGTCGAACGTCTCTTTATATGCATGTGTGAGTAGTGGCACCCTACATTTGCTTATTAGTCCTTTTTTCCACTTTTGCTTTGCATCTATAATGAAATCTTTAATGTTGTTATTTGGCCTTCTTGATTTGGTTTGATCGATCAACACACTATCCTTGCTACAGTTGATTGTATTTACTTTTAGTCTCTCACACTCTTACCTTCTAATGTTTACTTTCTTGTTTTAACGTAGATTAGATTAGATTAGCGTAGGGTAGTGGGAAGTTGGCCCAAATTCATAGGTCAAGGGAATTAGCAACCTCCTTTTCCCAAGAGATTGATCACAAAGCACTAATACAAGCATGATCTAACGATAAACCTGCTCTATGCATTATTAGTTCCAAATTAGCATGCCTAATAGGACAAACTTGATTTGTCTCACAAAGAGAACAACCTTTGAGATGCTCATAATGTGTGACAAAATTAGAGATTACTATGGGACACATCTTACTACCATCCTAACACATTCAACCCTAGATCTATTATGTTTAATGTTAAATTTCATCAGATCTCCAAAAGGGTTTATTCTACATGTCATGATCTATCATAATCCACCTTTCATTCAATAGATCATCCCTTTTTTGTCTAGATCTACTTTTTTAAAACTCCAAATCTAAAGAAATTGAACCAATATCTGATGAATCGAGTAGATGACGACTCTACAAAAATAATACCAAGTCTAATTTTTGATGATTCACTAAGTTACATTGATAATTTATCAATAAGACTAAGTCCACGGCTCTACCATTCACCATAGGTTAAGACAACAATTTGCCAAATTTGAGATTGATAATCCAGTTTGTGGTTATTGTTTCTAAGCATTTATTGATCACCTTTGGACTAAGTCTTAATATCAATTATTCACTGCATCTACATGGTAGTTCATTAAATAAAATTGTTGATGAAACTATAATACCATCACCTTTCTTGAGCTTCTTGATAAGTGTTCTCTATAATATTGACTGTTTAAGTTAATAATTCATTAAAATATGGTGTTTTTCTACTGCCACACCAATTCCCTTCCCATGTTTAGTGCCTCCGTTCAACTTATGAATAGAAGATCTAAATCATGAGATAAAGGCAAAGAACCAAAACAGATGAAGAGGATCGAGTACAAGTGTAAAGGGAGTAAAGGGAAGAAATTGGCCCATGTGGGTTGGATTCAAGGGTTAGAAGAGGACCAAGAAGAATATACTGAATAAGATTTTCTATCCATTTTCTTAGCCCATAATATTATAATTACATATTTTGAAGAAATATCCCTCCTTGGCATTTGCCTATGGGACACTAATACCAATTATATAGTAAGCAACAAGTTTGGATTTTGACTTCTCTTTCAATTCCAAACATCATTAACAATCCTTTGTTCAAAATGAGCCAAATATCTCAAGATCCTCCCAATTAGGTGAACACTCTACCATCCACTTGTATATTTGTGTCTCTAGACAACATTTTTACTTTAGCCCCGGTCATGTCCATTGTAAATACATTGGTCTCACTACCAAACCAAAACTCACAATTTGGCACCTAGAATGTGTCAAACGTAGGATAATAACATATGATTCCATCCTATTGAATGATAATAGCTCAACCAATTAGATTCCTTAAGATTCAAGGAGGTGACCTAGGTTTGAATCTTGCCAAGTGATACATGGATAATATCTAAGTTTTTGTAATACCATTATGTGGTGATGATGTAATATAGGTGGTGCCTATTTAAATCCCATATAACCAATTGAAAAATAGATGATTACATCCAATACCATGACTACTACTACTATAACAATAAATTTGTATCCAAGTGAGACCACCCAACCTCTTGTACATATCCTAGCTAATCAAGGATCACAAAGTCTCCACAACCTTTCCTATTAGCAAGCCTTGTAGAATTCACCAAATCCAAACATTTCTATAAGCATATAGAATCCACTAGCGCTATGTAATGAGCCAAAATAGAAACACAAAACATGATTCTTGCAATATTTGAGCAAATAAAATATTTTTGTGAATTTTTATTATTTTTCTTCAAAGACCCAAAACTGGAATTACAATAATAATGACTAGATCCACCATGCAAATACTTATAAAATTTGTAATAGACTCACAACCACAATTCTGATTATTATTCCTCACAAAATTACAATCAAACAAGCCAAATATGGGACGTTGGAACCTGGCACACTGAATTGCTTCAAATTAACATCCAAAATCTGCTGAAGATGCATGCACAATGGGATGCTGCCAAACTGGGGTCTTAGAAACCCTTTTTCAACACAAAATATATGCTCAGAATGCTGCCAGATGGGATGTGTGGCTACTGATGATTTACTCTGCCCAAATAATGCTCAGAATGCTGATAAATAACCTCCAATATGGGACGTCTCCTTTTCTAGACTGAAATTCTGCAATTCAACCTTGAAATCTGCCAGTGAATACCTTCAACTCTGCTATGAAATACCTCAAGGATGGGACGTGGCCTCTCTAGGCTGGTTTATAACCCTCAATATGTATAAAATCTGCCCCAATGCTGGACGTTGCAATCACAAGACTTACAAACACTGAATAACCCACAAACAATGCAATATAACTGCTTACAATGCTGAATAGATTCTCCTAAAACTTCCACGATATCACCAAACCCTCAGGAAGATGGAAATCCTCCTAGATAGATAATTAGATCTGAATAATACTGGAAGCCCTCTGAAGCACAAAAGGTAAACCCTGGATGGATTTACTCCTCAACCACAATAGCTGAGCACCTCCCAACTACTGGATTGGAATCCCATACAAACTTTGAGCACCTCTCGAAAGCCACAGAAGAAGAGAAAGGTTTTGCCCTCACTCAATTTTCATAAAACATCAAAACATAATAAGAAATATGAGCACTCATGTATATATAAGCCTCATGTTATAATCCTTCGTTGAGTGGGGCCCACATTTAAGTTGCATATATAAATTATATTTTAATAATTATTATTATTATTTTCTCTTACACCGCACATAATAATAATAATAAAAATAATTATTATTTCTCTCACACCACACATGATATAATAATATTTACCAAAAATATTTACATGACCCTATTTCTTCAAAAAGGGTCATGACAAATCTCCCCCTCTCACATTGCTTGTCCTCAAGCAATATGAGCATAACCTCAACATTTCCAAACTAATCCGAATCATAACCAACTGTAATTCTAGGGTCCCAAATTAGTCTCCAAGCAATTTTTATGAAAAACCGACCATGCCCAAACTGTACTTTATTCCCATTAATGTTTAGGATGATCAAAGTAGCTAATATTTTAACCCATGGAAGGTCAAAGCAAGTACCAATCAGGATTAGATCTAAACTTCTCATGGAGGAAGGGTTGGTTGGTTGTTCAAAACCAATCATAATTGTTGTCCAAAGATTCCCAAGGGTCTCTAAAGTGTCATTCACAACCATAAAAACAGTCTCAAAAGAACCAACAACAATCCAAGCAATGTCCCTTTCTTCCTCATCCTGAATGACAATCCACTCACCATCCATTACAATCCAATGACAAGGTAGAAACAACTTTCAAAATATCACTAGGAAATACTATAATAGTCCTTTCACCCACAACAGTCAATATATCATCATATGCAGCCCAACAAGTGGCAAAAGAAGCAATCCCCATAGTGTGAACAACATCCAATGATGTGCTAATTGCAAGGGTTGTTATGGTTGCTTTCATAGCTCCCCAATGATTTGCTAAAAATACTTTGTTGTTGTTCCACCAAAAACTGTCAACAAGTGGGGAGTAAAGTGTTGGCCTGATCTTAATCTTTGGCTTTGGAAAGACACCTGCAAGCATGCAAACATTAGCGAAACAAAAACATATCAGATATGAATTTTCTTCCCCAACAGTGTTTGTTGGCTGTTCCAACCTCCCAAATGCACCCAAACTCAGATATCCTCCATCCTCCATGGCTGTACAATGAAATAATTTGGCAAACCCAACAGTACAAAAGGAGCTTAAGGGATAAGATGAATCAACAAAATTTGACATTCTAATCATATCATCAACATCCTCATTTATGGTAGTATTATCTCTTTTCAACATTCCACAACCATGATCAACATCAATAGTACCATCGAAAGCAAACATCTCAGCCCAAGTTTGACAGTCCTGTATACATACTTCAGTCATTGTTTGATCGCCTATATCAGAAGTAAAAGAACAATCTACTAACCAAGTGTTGCTATGCTCAAATGTCTCCTCACACCCAACATTCCTATGCTTATATTGTAGTTCTAACCACCACCAAACTTCCCTTTTATACTGTTGTCCTATTAACCTTACAATCTCATTAAAACTGTCTACACAATTTAATCCATCAGCATCCAGATAATTAAGAACCAAATTGTTACCTCCATTTGCTGAGTTTTGGGCAGCTTCTATCATGGTACCATACTTGCTTTTGAAGTAATCTGCGTATGTAGAAAGTTCTTTTTCTCTACCTCCATTTGCGGAAAAAGAGCTTCTTGAGTTTGAATCGTTTGAGACATGTGACATACAATAAACTTGTCTATTGTGTATGGTTATTACAATTGAATTTTGTAACAAGCCTAGAGGAAAATGTCCACTAGGTGTTCTTTGAATACCCATTTCAAATGGTGAGAAAATTTGAAATACAACCGTAGTGATGCATGTCCAATTTATCATGGTTGACTTTAATGCTTCAGGTATACCAATGGCTTTCATTGGCAACAATAGGTACATGATATGTAAATTTAATATTGAAACTGGGTGATCTAAATCAAGTAAATTGACTATGTTGTCCAAAATTCTATCTCTCAAAATACTGAATATAATTTCTTGAAATTTCCTTGCAATCTCAACCTGATTGTTATCCAATTTGTAAATGCCATTTGCTCTAATTTGGACTGTAACAACACCAATATCCATTTCCAAACATTGTCTCATGTTAACCACACTTGGAGGAATAGAATGACAAACAAGGGGTACCACATTTCTAGGTTTTGGATACAATCCAAAATTGCTTTCTTCAATTTCATGTTGATCTTCTTCATATAATTGTTCCTCTTCTTCAACAGGCAAAATATTATTTGTCAAAGCTCCAGTTGCATGAGGTTCCTTGTAAGCTTTAAGACAGACTAACTTCCTCAATAAAGCAACATTTCCATGAGCCTTCACATGTAAGACAAGAGATTTCATCAAGAGCTCTAGGATGCAGATGCCATCTTCATTTTTTATATGAAAATAAGACCTTGGTTTGTAATACCTATCCTTTGGCAGTTGAGAGCAATAATAGTAGATTAATGGCAAAGAAGAATTTAATGTGACAATCGCTCCTGTAGATTCCACACAATACATATCTTTTTGTTGTAGGTCTTGTTGCCACATTTTGCACGGGGTGCAATGTTTTCAGTTTTGTAAGAGTGTTGCTCTTCCTTTTCCCTCTTCCTCTCTTTCCCTTTCTTCTTCTCTCCCTTTCTCTCTCTTCCCTACATTCTCATTCTTCCCTCTTTCTTTTGAGCCCCTTAGTCAGATCTCAAATTTGACAGCAGTTGCCCTGAAAAATGGCTAAGTGTCAGGGTGCAATCCGACTTCACAGCGAAGTCGGAGTGCGCCCTCTAGTTGGAGCGCAGCAGGAATACAAAGTGCGCAAGAACAAGTTTTCTGGGCGAAGTCTAACTTCGCAGCGAAGTCGGACTATGCCCTGCTTTCTGGGCGCACCTTGTAGCAGGCTGGCAGGAAAAATGACTAAGTGCTGGGGAGAAGTCCGACTTTGCAGCAAATTCGGACTGCTCCCCCTGTCCAGGGCGAAGTCCGTACGACGACAGAATTCAGCTTTCACCTGTGCGCAACCCGACTTCGCAGCGAAGTCAAAGTGCGCCCTTTGACAGGTGCGCAGTAGGGATACAAACTCAAAAATGCACCCAAGGCATGAAGGCCTTCCCGACTGTGCTGTTCTCTGCCTGTGCAACCCGATAGCACTTCGGTCCTAAGAGAAGTTGGATAAACTGCCTTTCAAGGCAAGCACGTGTCAAACAACATCATCCGACAAGTTTTTAGCTTTGGGATCTGAGCCAAGACGTGCCGAGCACAAGGACAAGCATGGGCTGCGCTACTTATGCCAGCTGCCTCATTTAAAGCTGATTGGAGGTTCTACCTGCTCCAGCTACCCACATTCCTGCCAATAAAAAGTTTAACCTAACGCCCTGCCATGTAGCTGTTCAGCCTCCAGGGAGACCATGTTGTGGGTACAGTCCTATCCGACAAAGGTCAGCATTAGCAGCTCCATCGTCGCTTTTGTCAGCTAGTGTTTGACTGGGACTTTGTGCCCATTAATGTAACGGGAGGGACTCGGGCTATAAATACCCACCACATTCTCATTGTAAAGGGGTGGAAGGGGAATGTCTGTTAGGGAACCATTGTAGCTGTGCTTCTGCTTATCAATATAAAGTATATGCCTGGTTCAGTTCTACTTCTTTTATTTTTTTTATGCTGCCTCTCCTTTACGTTTTTGCTTTACGTTTTCCTGTGTCATGGCTTGTTGATTCACTTCAGCATTTGGTGGTCAGGTGTTCCTGAGGCATTGCTTGTGTCATGGCTTGTTGATTCATTTCGGCAGTTGGTGGCCAAGCACTCTTGAACTTCATTGATTAGAGGATACATAGAATAGATTAAGTAGCAGTTCCTTCAATATGTGTGTTCAATTTATGTTGCTGTCCGTAGTGGTGATTGATGCACTGTCGTACTGTTAGTTCCTTGTAGGGAATGTCTGTTAGGGAGTCATTGTAGCTGTGCGTACAAATTCTCTGCATAACACACATACTTGGATCTGACATTTCTTGGTTGCTTTTTGTATTCATGTTACTGTCCGTAGTGGTGATTGATGCGTTGCCGTACTGTTAGTTCCTTGTAGGGAATGTCTGTTAGGGAGCCATTGTAGCTGTGCATACACTGCTTTATACAGAAAGTATACTTAGGTTTTGCAGTTCCTGGTTATGCTTTGTATTTATGATGCAGTAAGTAGTGGTGATTGATGCGTTGTTGTACTGTTAGTTCCCCCCACCCAACTACAATCACATTTGTAAATTCTTTCCGCATTTTTATCTCTTTCCTGCACTCTTAGCTTAAACCATAAGAACCCACAGGAGCCGGCCTTCTCCGGAGATTGGCACGGAAGGCATTCCTTCCTTCCGGCATTTCTAGCTGGTGGGCTAATCCGGGCGCATTAACACAAAATCCTTTCCTCATGGCGGATTCGTAACCAACAGTTTCTCTGGCACGCTTGGTGGGACCCGGAGTCCCACATTTGAAAAAACTCAGGCTCATGTTCACTCGGGCTGACAGTTCATTCTGAGCACTCGGTGGGCCAAGGAAGTTTCCCACCCCCAAACAGAATCGAAGTACTGGTGTTCGCTTCATTGCTGTTCAAAATCAGAACACCTGGCGACTCTGCACGAACAAATCCTCTGAGTCCAAGAGACCGGTCCTAGCACCTTCATGCAAACAAGAACGTGGCGAGCAAGGGATCCGAGAAACCCGCCTGACTTTTACGAACTAGACATCAATGCTTGAGGCAAAATTGCCAGGCTGGCTGATCCACAAGCTCGTGTCGACGAAGCCGAGGCTGAAATTCAAGAAGAAGCCGAAGCCGAGGTCGAAGGAGCTAAGTACGAAATAGAAGATGCCAAGGAAGAAGAGGAATCTACATCCTCGAAAGGTACCGACACTGAGTATACAACCGACGATGGAGAAGAAGAAGAAATGGCTGCCCAGCAGTAGAATGACGATGATCTCTTCTCAACGGTGGACTCTACAGGGCCCCTGGCCCTGGTCGGACAATAATCTGTGCCCCCTGCTGCTTTAAAGTCTATCCCTACATACGACGGCTACGACAAGATGACGTACGAACACATCTAGGACATACTTGCCCTGGCTGCATTGCATTCCATTACTGACAAGAGTGTGAAGACCCGTCTGCTGGCCCTTTCCCTGAGGGGAAAGCTTCTCTACTGGTGGAGATCACTGCCAGAGGGATCCATCACAGGGCGGCCTCAGCTTGCTAGAAGGCTCGTGAAAGGATGCAACGAGTCTGCTGACCCCACTTCTCTGCTGCATCAGTTCCAAAATATCCAGAGACACCCTCAAGAGGAGGTGTCTGACTTCAACATCAAGTTTACGAGATCCTGGAAACGGGTACCTCGTGAACTTTGGCCTTCAGCTAGCATGGCTGCTCACTACTACCTGATATCCTTCAACTCAGATATATGCCTGCTGCTGAAGATTGCCAGAATAGACGAGTTTCCTGCTCTGTACGAGGCTACCCAGCAAGCTAAAGATGATATTATTTCTATCAGCAGACTCTTGTCCAGGGTGCAGGAACCCATTCATCCCGACTTCCCTAGATCCTAGTATCCACCTGCTTCTGGTGGTGTGCCATCCACATCAGGGCAACAACCCCAGCAACAATGGAACCCGACGTCGATCGTAACTCCTTACGACCCATCGCAAATGCATTATCCTCACCTGCCTCCTCCTGCTCTGCATTTTCCAGCACTTCTTGCTCCCTCACAGTACGCACCTTATTCTAATCCTCCTCCGTTAGCCGCATTGCCTCCACCGGCACAGTTGCCGCCTCCTGACAATAACATTCAGAATACAATCCTCTAGGAGGTACGGGCTTTGGCCTCAGGTTATCATGCCATGTCCAATGACATGACCGCTTTGAAGAAGAAGCAGGCCTAGATGGACCTTACTCCTAAGAGGCCATATCCGCCCCCGACACTGACAAAAGACAAACCCCCAGAGCACCAGCTGTAGAGGTGTCCGCCTCCGAGGAATGCTGCTATAGAAAACCAACCTGGTCCTTCCGACCAGGTTAACTGGTGCACTACGTGCAATGACCCGCATTCGGAGGAAGACTGCACACTGCACCAGCACTACATCCAAACCTTGGCCGGCAGTGCCATAGAGGACGATGAGCTCTACATGATCCTGGACGGCGAAGCCAACTTTGCCCTCCCGGAGGAGAATCTAGTGCCACCCGCCAAGGAAGAAAAGAAAACTGCAGATGCTGCCAAGCCTTTGCAGGTATATGCCAGAAGAGAAAAGGCGCAGCCCGGTGGGCTGCCACCATACAAGCGGCTGTGGCCCTACACAGCCCAGGAGAAGGCATCCAAAGACAAAGCTCCAACCAAGCCTCCTCCGACAAAGGCTGCCCCTATTCCAGCCAAGCCTCCTATAGCAAAAGCTCCAGTTTCGGCTAAAGCTCCCGTACCTCAGCCTCCAGTTGAAACCAAAGAACAAGCACAGGAGAAGCTGAAGTACCCGTCTCTAACCAAGAGACAACGAGTTGAGGCCACCCAGCAGTACCGAATGAAGTATGAGCCGACAAAAGAAGCAGAAGGAGCTAGCACCTTGGGCTACAACATAGTAGACGAGTTGAAAAGAACACCCACTAGAATCAATATGTACGATGCTCTTCTGCTCCCAGGCTAGGTGGATCTGCTGCAGGAATCTCTAAAAAACATGAAGAACGACAAGCAGATACAACCCACTATCCTAGTTCAACCTTTGACAGTCTCAGCCACTGGGAAGAACAGACCGCCTCCCTTCTATCTGTCTTTACGAATGCAAGGGCACATAGTTCATAACTGTATGGTGGACTCTGGCGCTTCCACGACTGTTATGCCAAAAGCCATCTGCGATGAGATCGGGATGGGGTACACAAGGAGCAGCCAAGGCGTGCTGCAATTAGACGACACCCCTATTAAGACAGTGGATGTCATAAAGGACATCCCTATCCGGCTGCATAAAGCTCTCGACATCGTGGTCATCCAAGAGGTCGTGGTTGTTGACCTAGCTCCCTACTTCGGCATGTGTCTCTCTTGGGAGTTCACTGCAGAGCTATGCGGGTACCTGTCTCTAGACTACTCACACATGGAAGTGCCCTTCAAAGGAAGGAGACTGAAAATATTTAATGAGAAGCCTTCCACCTTCCTAGTAGAGAAGATACCCGAAGAAGAGTCGGACTGCATGATCCAGCTGTCGGAGAAAGAAGTAGTGACAGTAGAGCTGACAGAGCAAGCCCTCGAAGTGCTACAACTTGAAGATGAGTTCTCTTTATGGGATTTCAATGCCGTAATTGAGATAGAGCAGGGTTGTTACACCGTTGTACAACCCGAGAGGCTTGACAAGTCAGCTGCAAAGGAAGTAGGACCTGCACCTAAGAAGCTGTGGAAGCTTTTCTTTGACGACGCGCGATGCAAAAATGGCGCCGGTGCAGGGGTGCTTCTTGTTTCTCCAATCGGGATCCAGAAGGACTATACCTACAGGTTGGCTTGGAGCTGCACTAACAACTTGGAGGAGTACAAAGCCCTGTGCCTGGGTTTGCGAAAGGCGGAGAGGCTAGGGATTAAACACTTGTAGATCTTTGGAGATTCAGAGCTAGTGTGTCACCAGGTTACGAACAAGTGCGCCTCCAAAAAGCACTATCTCAAGGCATACCGCAACCGGGTGTGGGACCTGATGGAGTCGTTTGACTCGTTGAATGTCAAGGCGATATCGCGTGAGAAAAACAAACACTGACATTCTGGTGTCTTTTGGAGCTAGGTACGTTTCGGCTGATGATGTTGTCCAGAAACCGGAGCCGGTTCGCACTATTTATAGGCCTTCTGTGCCTGATAAGGACATCCACTGGCAAGTGTTCGATTGTGATGAGGAGATCGTCACATTTTTGGTTAATGAAGTTGGTTCAATCGAGAGTAGAGACCCTGATGATGAGCAATATGAGGGGTTGATACAGTTGAAAAATAATCATGTCCCAAAAGGACTGATTACATTGGAGAGTTTATTTGATCAGAATGACAGAGTAATATCTCATAGGATCAAAGTAGACCCGAAGCAGTATGTCGACCTGGAACTTGAACCTGGTAAAACTATCAAGGTCGGGACAGACTGCACTTCGGAGGAACTTGAGCAGATCAGATCATTGTGCTGAGAGTTCCCCGACATCATGGCCTGGTGCTATGAGGATTTGAAGGGGTATGACAGAGATGTAATCCAGCATACCATTGAGCTAGAGGATGGCGCTAAGCCATTCCGTCAGAAGTAGAGGGCCGTAAATCCAAAAATTGAGGCCATGATGAAAGCAGAGCTCTTGAAGATGCTGGAGGCCAAAATCATCTATCCCATCAAACATTCATCTTGGGTCACGAATTTGGTGCCTGTGAGGAAAAAGAATGGCGACATTCATCTCTGTGTCAACTTCAGAAACCTGAATCAGGCTTCCCTCAAGGACCACTATCTGCTTCCCCAAATTGACCAAATTCTACACATCGTTGCTGGAGCCCAGAGATTATCACTTTTAGATGGATTTTTCGGCTACAACCAGATTTGGGTCAGGGATGAGGACCAGCATAAGACGGCGTTCACCACCAAATGGGGAATGTTCGCCTATTAGCGCATGCCTTTCGGCCTATCCAATGATGGTGCCACATTCCAAAGGGCCATGGACCTGGCCTTCTGAGAGCTGCTCAATAAGATCATTGTCATCTACCTTGATGACATGACTATTTTCTCTCACCAAAGAGGGGATCATGTTTCCCACCTGCGGCAAATATTTGAGAGGTGTCGAGAATTCAACATTTCTATAAACCCGAAGAAGTCTGTCTTCGTGGTAAAAGAAGGTAAGCTGCTGGGACATGTCATCTCCGAGAAAGGCCTCGCCATTGACCCTGACAAAGCAGAAGCCCTCCTTCGCTTGCCAACCCCAATTGATAAAAAAGGGCTATAGTCCTTCTTCGGCCAAATTAACTTCGTGCGGAAATTCATCCCGGATTTCGCACAGGTGATCAAGCCTATGGACGAAATGCTGAAAAAAGATACAACTTACGAATGGACTGAAGAGAGAGAGCAAGCCTTCGAGGAAATCAAGGCTCGAATTGCGTAAGCTCCGGTGTTGATAAACCCGGACTACTCCAAAGACTTCATCCTCTATGCGGTGGGAGAACAAAAAAGTTACGCCGCAGTCCTAACTCAGAAGGGAGACGATGGCGAGGAGCACCCCATAGCATTCCTGAGCTAGGTGATTCAGTCGCATGAAGAAAAGTACAACTTTATAGATTGATAGGTTCACGCTATCATGAAATCCCTCCGAAAGTTCAAGCATTTTGTCTCCCAGAGCAAAATGACTATCTTTGTGATTCACCCGAATGTTCGAAGCTTCATCATACAAGGAGAGCCAGGTCACAAGAAAGCAGGATGGATTGTAAAAATCCATGAGTTTGACATCGAAGTGCGGCCCACCAAGCTTATCAGAGGCCGAGCCTTACGTCAGGAGCTGGCCCGAAGCGCTGTAGCCGACATCTTCGCCTGTAAGTGGGAGGACACAACGACAAGCATCTACCTAGCTGACTCCTTATCGGAGGAGAGTGATTGGACAGATGAACTGGTGAGATATTTTTGCACTGGAAGATGTCCAGATCACCTGAACGCCTCACAACGAAGGAGATTTTGGCTAGGTGCACTCAAGTACACTCTTCACCCCGAGGGGCTTTACGTCAAAAATATTGACGGCATCCTATTACGGTGCATCATGAAATCAAATCAGCCCAAGGTCCTCAAAGATTTTCATTTCAGGATGCCTGGAGGTCATCATTCTACAAGGCCTACGACCTTGAAAATAATTAGAGCTGGGTACTATTGGCCCACTCTGTTTACAGACGCTTATGTGGTCTGTTCCAATTGTGATCAATGCCAGAGGTTTGTCGGCGTAAACAGAAAAGCACCCCCGCCCCTTCAATCGATTCGAGCTGAGACTCCGTTCCAAAGAATGGGGTCTAGACTTCATTAGGATGATTTCACCTAGTTCCTCTGTCGGACACAAGTTTATTCTTACAGCCACCGATTACTTCACACAGTGGGCAGAGGCGATCCCAACCAAAAATGCGGACCAAGAAATGGTCATCAAGTTCCTTGAGAGCCTGATTACCCGCTTCGGGGTTCCAGAGTCAATTGTGACGGACAATGGTCCGAGATTCGTAGGCGCTGTACTCATGGAGTACACTGGCAAACTTGGCATTTGTCACAAAATGTCTTCTAATTACTACCCATAGGGGAATGGCCTTGCCGAGTCTACTAACAAGAACCTCCTAAAGATCATCAGGAGGACCATTGATAGGAACAAGCAGACTTGGCATTTACTCCTGAACCGGGCGCTATGGGCGGTTCAAGAAATCCATCAGAACGTCCCCCTATGCGCTCATCTATGGCAAAGAGGCTGTCATGCCATCTCACATTGAAATCCCTGCCCTATGGATGTTGGACAAAGATAGGAGCAGTGGAGACCCGATGGATGACAGACTGTGCCAACTTCTGCAGTTGGAAGAAGACAAAGAAAAAGCATACCAGGCCTTCACCAAGCATATTGAAGCCACTCAAGGTTGGTTTGCAAAAGGCACCACTGCCCGAGTTTTTAAAACCGGGGACCTGGTGCTGAAGTGGGACTCATTTAAGGCGAAGCCGGGAAACCACGAGAAATTCGATGCCCTTTGGGAGGGCCCTTATCAGATTGCCCGGGTGAACCAGTTCAATGCTTACGTACTTCGAGATATGGAGGGTCAGCTCCTACCTATTCCCGTTAACGGGTTCCACTTAAAGATTTACCGCTGCTGAAGATGCCCAATGGGCCCTTCTTTGTAAAAATTTCCCTTATGCACTTTACCTTTCAGTATGTACAGTTTTCCAGCTTTCAGTTTTCCATTTGTTTGAGCCAAAACAGGACATTGGGAGAGAACACAGACTTCGTAGCGAAGTCTGTTGTCGCCCCTCAGAAGGAGCGAAGTTCGTAAAGGGAGCTGCTTGTGAAAACAGAGAAAGATAGCTAAGTGGCAGTACGCTGCCCAACTTCGCAGCAAAGTCGGGCTGTGCACCGGGCAAAGGGCGCGGTTTAAAGGCTGAAGAAGCTGCAAAGGAGTGAGTGTTCGGACTGCGCTCCATTTTTGAGTGAAGTCCGACTTCGCATGTGAAGTCCGTATACACTCTGCTTTCGTGCAAAGTTTGAACTGCGCACAGCTTGCACGCGAAGTACGAACTTCGCGCGAACTTCGCACGAAGTATGAACTTCGCGCGAAGTACGAACTTCGCCCGAACTTTGGGCGAAGTCCGAGCGTGCTCCATTTTCCGAGCGCAGCTCGCGCGCTCCATCACAAAAGGCAACAAACATTCGAAGCCTCATTCGAAAATTGCAAAGGTTGGACTGCGCCCGATCCTCAACATAGTTGAGAAAGAAAGGCAAATCTTGACGCAAGTGTTGGTTCGGACTGCGCCCGATTTTGGGGCGAAGTCGGATCGCGCCCAATTTTGGGGCGAAGTCCGATTGCGCCCTGTTTTCTGGGCCAGCTCGGACGGTTTAAAAAAATGGATAAAAAAAATTCCAAAGCTCCAAGCATGGGCCCAGGGCGCATTGCGATAGTAAGAGATGGGTTTCCGCACCAAAGGGGTTTTTTCTTAAGCAGTGTGCCCAGATTGCGACAGTGACGTCAGCCATGGTGCATCGTTCAAAGTTAAAATTAATGATTGCGCGATCTTCAAGGAAAGCGCAATCAAAGAAGCATGGTGCGATAGTCGGGGTGCATCTTTTGAGACATTCTCCTGCGCGGCCACCCAAAAATCATAACGCCTTCACTTGCCAGTCGACCTACCCCCTCTTGCGCGACATTAATGACGCTGTCATTGTCTAGAAAATGGGGTCTGATGCATCCAGACATGCCAAATCGTGTAGATTATTCCTGTGACTACGAAATCTGGTGTAGACGTCCAAAAATTGTAATTATTGCTGTTTCGGAGCAATGGACAAAGGAAAGTTGCCAATGCCAGCGCAATCCAGCAAAGGGCGTGAACTGGGGGATTTACCACAGTCAAGTGTTTTCAGGAGTGAGACACCGTCGGAGCAAAAGTCAAAATCTCGACCAAAGAAAGTACAGCGTGGGCAAGCCCCACCACCACCGATTAATTACCTGTCAGGATACAAGGACGGCTCATTTTCCATGAGCCTGACTAAGCTACGGATAAATGTGGAGAATTAGGCTGACAAAGTTTCACCCTCTCACCATTTCAGAGCGACGTACAAGTTGAACCTTTTTCGGTTCTTATGCCCTCCTGTTCATCAATGCCCAGAGCAGGTAGACCTAATTGTTGGACATTACAGACCAGCTACCCGATAAATTTGCAGCTCCAGCGGTAAACCCTTGTTTGCACTACGCAAGGAGACTGTCCAGCCAGCCTTCGCCCCAGGGTTAGAGTATGACTCCAACACGATTTTCAGAAATATAAATCTTGGCAAGCAAGCGGGATGCTTTACGCACATAAAAAGGATGAGGGATTTCCTCAATTCAGAGCTGAACGCCCCGCTCGCATCTGGACAATGGCCAACCGGCCCCATACCCCTGGAGAGGTTTCAGAGCAAATACTTATACACCATTTTGGCGTGGGTCCTCGACTGCGACTCTGATGAGCTGGTACAGTCGTACCAGCTAGCACTGGCAGAATGTCTCCTATGTAGAGAATCCTATGAACCAGCAGCATAGAGAAGTGGGAAGCGCCCTATCTTTTTTGACTGGGCGGACTGGCTTGCATACGCCATTCACTCCAGCCTGGTGAAGCTCCAGAAAAAGCAGTCAACTGAATTTCGATTCAGTTCCTTCTTGGCTTGGCTTTGTTTGTATCATTTGCACTCCCGGATGCCGATCCCTAACCTGAAGAAGGTGAGTGAGAAGGGAGAACCACAGCCCGTCTATGACTAGACGGATGACCTATACTGGAAAGGGTCTTACTACAAGTTCAACTTCAACTTTCTGGGCTTGGTCATGTCAGTCTTCAGCGATGGTGAGATCCCTCGCCCCCCGCAGGAAATGACGAACTATTTGCTGAATCAGAAGTTCGGGGAAATTTTCAGACTGACGCAGGGGATTGCGGTCAAAATCTATGGATTCAAGGGCAAACCTCATCTGCTGCCCTACTGGTGCACGGATCATCAGTTTGGGATGGAGGTTGCGCGGCAGATGGATTACGTTGAAGAGGAGTTCGACCAGGGAAAGAGAAAGGGTCAGATCTTTCAATATCCTCTTTCCTGGGCAAACGTTGAGATATCTGAGATAGGAAAACATGTCTATCTCGAGCGAGAGCTTTTTGACATTGGTCTGATTCTGCTGCCGCAACGCTAGAAGTATGACCCACACGGGATAAGGGGGAAGTTTGTGCATATCTGCCCCCGGGCGGATATAATCGAAGACAGATGCGATGTGGTCCATGTTGACCTCGATTAGGAAATTGACTCGATAGAAGCATGGCCTCCGTGGCAGGATTTTTAGTACGAGGAGGTAGCATATGACCCCGAGTGAAACCCGGACCACAAGTTCTCTTCTCCAGGATTTAAAAAATTCATCTCCAAGCTAGCAGGCCTTAACTGGCCAAAAGAAAAGGTTGTTGAAAGCTGGAAGATGAGGTGCCACACGCAAAGACGATAAATCCATCAGGAGAAATCTGGTCGTTGATGACGACTTTTCAGCCCTATATGACCAGCACAATGCTAGCTGGCGGCCTTTCGCATTTCGAGATTACGTTCCCTGAGGTCCCTTCGAGGGTTATAAAGGGGGATCTTCCTCCTAACAGTTGTACACTTTTGTAACTACCAGCGTGGGCCCAGAAGACGTCCAAGTGGACCTAATGCAGCCTGTGGCTTCCAAGGTGGTGCTTGAAAAGGCAAAAAAATTAGTCAAGTCAATGCCCGAGGTGATTCCTCAGGCACAAAAGATGCTAGCGTCGCCAGCGAGCGGACCGATCGTGGCAGACCTTCTGTAAGTCAAACCCCGATACAAGTTTACCATGGGAACATCAGTGCCCGCTGCACCTGCTTCATCTCCTTCTTCCGAACCAGCCATTGCTCCGAAAAAGAAAAAGAGGAAGAGAGTTGAGAAAGTCAGGTGACCTAGTCTGACAGTGCAGCAGCCAGTCGCAGAGCCGCAGCCGCATCCGGTTGCTCCAGAGATTGTTTCTCTGGACAGTCCTGAGCTAGCCGCCGAAACCAGAACCGCAGATATTCATCCAACATCGGCTCAGGCAGAGCCCGTAGGTACGTTTGCTGCCCCGCTCCCGTTGATCTCATCTAGCCCTGCTCCTACTCCATCTCCCGCTCAATCCGAGCAAGTCATGGCCGCATCTTCCTCCCCATCTTCACACCCTTCTAGCGGCCCCCATTCTTTCAACCAGTTTGCTCAGGACCCCAACGCCTTCCTATCCCTGAGTTAAACCCCAAACCCTTCACCCATGGTTAGTGCTGAAGTCGCGCGTTCACCGTTGGATCCATTGCCTCGGCCGCTTGAAACCCTTCCAGCATCAACCGCTCTGATCTCCACTTCTCGGTCACCCTCAAAAGTGGTCGTTCCTTCCAAAGTCTATCTGGTTTCTCCTATTCCCCTTTTCGTAGGAGAAACGTCTCAGCAGAACCCTAGGCTGGGGGAACCGGACTTCATGGACGACCTCCAAAACATGGATGATTTGCCTCTGGCAACGAGAGCCATAGAATACCCTATCTCTTTCCTCCAAAACCTGAAGCGGAGGAGACCTGAAGAGATAGCCGCCCCGGTAAAGCGCACCAAGTTTAACTTCGAGAGGAGAGTGCTTACGACAGAGAAGATAATTCTAAAAGTGAAGAAGCCTCTCCGAGAAATGACTAGGGCAGACTACGAGCTCCAGACAAAGGAGAAGAGCTTTGATGATATTCACTCGCAACATGAGATTCAGGGAATCCTTCGTAAAGCGGATAATCTCCTTATCAAAAATCTGGAGGAATAGGAAGAGCTTTTTCGGTTGCAAGACAAGACAAGACAACTTGAAGAGGACCTGTCTAGGTCCACTGAGCAGCTGGAAGCGACGCAACGAGAAATAGACGAATTAAAAGCCCAGCTGGCCGCTTCTCAGCAAAAAGCTGCAACGAAAAAGCAAGCAGCCCTGGAGCAGATTTCTCAGCTCCAGGAGTCTTTGAAACAGGCACAGTCGCAATCTGCAGAGAAAGCATCTCAAGCGACGATCTTTTCAAAGAGCAAAGTTAAGGAGATGCAGGCTGATCTGCTATGGGGATGCAAGCCCCACATGTATAAGGCTATGTCAGTTCTGGATTTCGCATCCAAAATCCAAGAAGTTTCTGCCCAGGGAAAGCCTGTGGTAGAGGAGGTCGAACGCTAGGCGAAGCAGTGACTGGACTTGGCGATAAATCTTCAGGAGCGCAAGCGCGATGGCCTCCAATTCTCCCCCATGTCCTCATTCGTTGCAGAATGAGCAAATGCAAGGGTAAATGCAAGGGTAACCTTGCATAAATATTTTAAAAAAGTAGAAGAGGTGAGGGTTTCCAGATGAATGTTGGATGCATTTGAACATGAAAGAGACATTTGTATGGCTCCCTTTCATGCTCTCACTGAACTAGGGTGCCCGAGATTTGTTGAGAATGGTGAGTTTCTCACCCATGAGCAGGTGAAAAATAATTGGTGGTCCTTTGAGGCAGATACAGCTGAAATTGATAGCTGGACTGAGCCAATTCAAGAAAGTCAGGTCACCCAGATGGTGTCCAAGTGCTGCAAGATCAGCTCCTACTTCCATGAGTTGGTAAAAAGATACCTCACCATCGACCTGCATGCGGTCACTGCTTTCCACCGACCATTCGAAGCAGAAGCCTGGGGCCAAGCCCAGGCCGCATACAACCGCATCTGCGAGGCAGAAGCCAGTGCTGGAGAGCATTCGAAAGGTGAGTCTGAGGAGGCAACTACCAAAAGTGAATCTGAAGAATAGTTATCACGAGGAGAACAGCTAGAGCAACAGAAAGCAGGGGAAGCAAGTTCCTCTGCACCCAATGGATGAAGGCATGGATTATTTGCATCGAGGCGAGCTCGACACCCCGCGAGCTGCCAGAAATGTTGCCACATTTTGCACAGGGTGCAATGTTTTCAGTTTTGTAAGAGTGCTGCTCTTCCTTTTCCCTCTTCCTTTTCTTCTTCTCTCCCTTTCTCTCTCTTCCCTACATTCTCATTCTTCCCTCTTTCTTTTGAGCCCCTCAGTCAGATCTCAAATTTGACAGTAGTTTCCCTAAAAAATGGCTAAGTTTCAAGGCGCAGTCCGACTTCACAGCGAAGTCAGAGTGCGCCCTCTAGTTGGAGCGTAGCAGGAATACAAAGTGCGCAAGAACAAGTTTTCTGGGTGAAGTCTGACTTCGCAGCGAAGTCTGACTGCGCCCTACTTTCTGGGCACACCTTGTAGCAGACTGGCAGGCTGGCAGGAAAAATGACTAAGTGCTGGGGCGAAGTCCGACTTCGCAGCAAAGTCAGACTGCTCCCCCTGTCCAGGGCGAAGTCCATACGGTGGCAGAATTCAGCTTTCACCTGTGCGCAACCCGACTTTGTAGCGAAGTCGGAGTGCACCTTTTGACAGGTGCATAGTAGGGATACAAACTCAGAAATGCACCCAAGGCATAAAGGCCTTCTCGACTGCGCTGTTCTCAGCCTGCACAACCCGATAACGCTCCGGTCCTGAGAGAAGTTGGATAAACTGCCTTTCAAGGCAAGCACGTGTCAAACAACATCATCCGACAAGTGTCCAACTTTAGGATCTGAGCCAAGACATGCCGAGCACAAGGACAAGCATGGGCTACGCTACTTATGCCAGCTACCTCATTTAAAGCTGATTGGAGGTTCTACCTGCTCCAGCTGCCCGCATTCCTACCAATGAAAAGTTCAACCTAACGCGCTGCCACGTAGCTGTTCAGCCTCCAGGGAGACCATGCTGCGGGTACAGTCTTGTCCGACAAAGGTCAGCATTAGCAGCTCCATCATCGATTTTGTGCCCATTAATGTAACAGGAGGGACTCGGGCTATAAATACCCACCACATTCTCATTGTAAAGGGGTGGAAGGGGAATGTCTGTTAGGGAACCATTGTAGCTGTGCTTCTGCTTATCAATATAAAGTATATGCCTGGTTCTGTTCTACTTCTTTTATTTTTTATGCTGCCTCTCCTTTACGTTTCTGCTTTACGTTTTCCTGTGTCATGGCTTGTTGATTCACTTCAGCATTTGGTGGTCAGGTATTCCTAAGGCATTGCTTGTGTCATGGCTTGTTGATTCATTTCAGCATTTGGTGGCCAAGTACTCTTGAACTTCATTGATTAGAGGATACATAGAATA
Organism: Wollemia nobilis; assembly: GCA_028583015.1. Classification (NCBI taxonomy): domain Eukaryota; kingdom Viridiplantae; phylum Streptophyta; class Pinopsida; order Araucariales; family Araucariaceae; genus Wollemia; species Wollemia nobilis. The sequence continues at coordinate 2,660,015 of JAQPPZ010006183.1, read as the reverse complement.
GATTAAGTAGCAGTTCCTTCAGTATGTGTGTTTTGTTTATGTTGCTGTCTGTAGTGGTGATTGATGCACTGCCGTACTGTTAGTTCCTTGTAGGGAATGTCTGTTAGGGAGTCATTGCAACTGTGCGTACAAATTCTCTGCATAACACACATACTTGGATCTGACATTTCTTGGTTGCTTTTTGTATTCATGTTACTGTCCGCAGTGGTGATTGATGCACTGCCGTACTGTTAGTTCCTTGTAGGGAATGTATGTTAGGGAGCCATTGTAGCTGTGCGTACACTACTTTATATAGAAAGTATACTTAGGTTTTGCAGTTCCTGGTTATGCTTTGTATTTATGATGCAGTAAGTAGTGGTGATTGATGCGTTGTCATACTGTTAGTTCCCCCCACCCAACTACAATCACATTTGTAAATTCTTTCCACATTTTTATCTCTTTCCTGCACTCTTAGCTTAAACCATAAGAACCCACAGGAGCCGGCCTTCTTCGGAGATTGGCACGGAAGGCATTCCTTCCTTTCGGCCTTTCTAGCTGGTGGGCGAATCTGGGCACGTTAACACAAAATCCTTTCCTCATGGCAGATTCGTAACCAACAGGTCTTCTCTGTAAGAATTTGAAGAAACAAGATCTTTGTTCAAGGCACACTCTCTTATTATTTCTCCCCCAAAAATAACCTTCTCAAGTTGTCTTTTTTCCAACTCATCTCCTCTTCTTGTGAGTATAAGATAGTCAGAACCTTGAATTTGCCCACACCCACAAGATTGTATATAATTTCGTAGTGTTACTGGCATATCAAAACAAATAATTAAATAGCATCCAGGGACATCTAAACCTTCTTCTAGAACATTAGTAGCAACAATTCCTGTTACCATTCCTTCATGAAATTGATGAATGATTTGGTCCTGTTGATGACGTGTTTGACTATTTTTCCCTGAGGTAGATGCAGCAAAATAATTAAAGTGCAAATATGAGAAGCAGTCCATATATCCTGAAAACATAGTAGTTATCACCCTCTCAACAAATATAATGCACCTCATCTGTCCAACATGCCTAGCAAATTCAAGAACATTAACCATGCATGAACAACTACAAGAGGAAAAAATAGCAGTAAACAGTATAAATTCAGATTCGATGTGAATCACAACCTCTAGAGATCCAAAAACAGTTTTATGCACCACAACAACAGTATTTTTTTTGTTGTAAGGATTGCTCCTATTTTGCATTGAAGAATGGGTTCAAGGAACATTTGAAATGTTGTCCCCTTTGTTGCTAACCAAGTTGTCAATATTTTGCCTTCAATACTGTCTTCAACTGCTATCCAAGATGTCTCCAACTGTGCATTATCAACCTCTTCCTTAATCAGTCCTTCATCATAAACTCTAAACAGTGTTGATTTAGGTAAGATTGTTGATACCCACTTAAGCAACTGATACATAGTAGTTTTATTTAGAAGGCAGGTGCAATATAGAAGCTGTGAAGCAAGATAAGTGTCAATTGTTAGAGCAAAATTTGCTTCTTCACCATTTAAACAACTATTGATCATCACTCAATAGTTCTGAAAGCTCAGCTCTAGTTTCTAAAAACTGGGGATAAAACACATGAAGATAATCACCTTCAGAGTTTATTTCATCACAAATCTCATGAATGCAATACCCTTCATTCTTTCTTGTGATGCCTGGATCCCATGCATTCAAATACTGAAATCTTTCTTTTGAAATAATTTGCTCACTGTGAGACTCATGCTCACTTTCCAGATCAAAGAAACTGAAACTATTGTGAACATTCATAGGCATAGCTAGAAAATTTATCCAACATCCATCAAAACTATCATTGGTAACAATTCTATCATTGTCATCAATTTTATGAAAAATATTTTCCATACATACCTCATGTGGCAAGGGAAATTCTCGGCCAAAATTTTTTGGTTTTTCTCCACAATCTAAATCAGTTACTTCCATGACATGTTCTTTGCATTGCTCTTGAGACAAGGCATCTTCTTTCAAATTTGGAACTGATGAAACTTTCTCTTTAAAACTTGTCCCATCTTCACTGCAGGAATAATTCTGATCCAAATCAGCTCCATGCAGTAGTAATTTTGTTTTATTTTTCTTGGCATAATGTTCAAAATCAAAAAAATTGCACTCTTCTATCTCGTATATTGAAGATAGGGCAGATTCAAGCTCAAACCATAAATCATCCAGTGGATGCATATCATCATCAACAACTATTTTTGCAATTGAAAAATAATATTCTGAATTCTCTTCACATAATTCCTCTTTTTCTGAAACTAGGGCATCCATTTATGATTTTTCACTCTAAACTGGTGGAGAACTCCTATCTTGATCCAGCTTTGCCAGTAATTGAGACAACTTATCCAATAGTGTATCCATTTTTCCTTTATCGACTTGAGATATCATGTCAAGAAATTTATCATTCCTCATAATCTGCAATTATGTCCTTAAAAACCCTAGATCTGAAAACAACAACAAAACCCTAACTTTCGAATCTTTGAAAATTATTGAATCAATCCACAGGCTGGAAAGATATACCATTATAATGAGCCGAAATAGAAAAATAGAAACACAAAACATGATTCTTGCAATATTTGAGCAAATGAAATATTTTTGTGAATTTTTATTATTTTTCTTCAAAGACCCAAAACTGGAATTACAATAATAATGACTAGATCCACCATGCAAATACTTATAAAATTTGTAATAGACTCACAACCACAATTATGATTATTATTTTTCACAAAATTATAGTCAAACAAGCTGAATATGGGACGTTGAAACCTGGCACACTGAATTGCTTCAAATTAACATCCAAAATATGTTGAAGATGCATGCACAATGGGATGCTGCAAAACTGGGGTCTTAGAAACCCTTTTTCAACACAAAATATATGCTAAGAATGCTGCTAGATGGGACGTGTGGCTACTGATGATTTACTCTGCCCAAATCACGCTCATAATGCTGATAAATAACCTCCAGTATGGGACATCTCCTTTTCTAGACTAAAATTCTTTAATTCAACCTTGAAATCTGCCAGTGAATACCTTCAACTCTGCTATGAAATACCTCAAGGATGGGACGTGGCCTCTCTAGGTTGGTTTATAACCCTCAATATGTATAAAATCTGCCCCAATGCTGGACGTTGCAATCACAAGACTTACAAACACTGAATAACCCACAAAAAATGCAATATAACTGCTTACAATGCTGAATAGATTCTCCTAAAACTTCCACGGTATCACCAAACCCTCAGGAATAGGGAACTCCTCCTAGATAGAGAATTAGATCTGAATAATACTGGAAGCCCTCTGAAGCACAAAAGGTAAACCCTGGATGGATTTACTCCTCAATCATAATAGCTGAGCACCTCCCAACTACTGGATTGGAATCCCCTGCAAACTTTGAACACCTCTCGAAAGCCACAGAAGAGAAGGGTTTTGCCCTCACTCAATTTTCATAAAACATCAAAACATAATGAGAAATATGAGCGCTCATGTATATATAAGCCTCATGTTATAATCCTTCGTTGAGTTGGGCCCACATTTAAGTTGCATATATAAAATGTATTTTAATAATAATAATAATAATTTTCTCTCACACCACACACAATAATAATAATAATAATAATAAAAATAATTATTTCTCTCACACCACACATGATATAATAATATTTACCAAAAATATTTACATGACCCTATTTCTCCAAAAAGGGTCATGACACGCTAAACCCTCACCTAAAAATACAAATCCCCAAGTGGGGACCTAAAAATGCTTTGCTTCACAAGAGGTGTTCCTATTCAAGCCTTTCTACCTCCTCTTGGTCATCCAAAAATACACCAACAAATGTCACCTAATAAACCCCTGTCTCAAAATTCGAATCCATATGACCAGGGTGTACCCAACCCTCCTTCAACAATAGGTAAAAATTAATAGATGACTTTTTAACAATAAAATATAGTCCCCTATGCACAATAGAACTAACGGAATGTTATTCCATGTTAGCAACAAATGCCCTACTATCAATGCATTGACTTGCGTAACCATTCTCTGATAATTTCTTGGTCCAAAAGATTGTAGTTGACCTACCTTCCTATTTTGAAATGTTACTATCATAGGAATGGACCAGGAAATTGTCAAAGAATTATTATCTCATGATGAATTGCACATATATGAAGATTCCTAAAGATGAAAAGATGATCCAGATCGAGAATGAACCCCCAATAAATTATCTCTTGCATAAGTTGAATGATGGCAGGGCAATCAATTAGGATAAACTTCCTTAGTTCATAGATGACAAATCGGTTGAAGGGGGCATAATTTTTGAAATAGATATGATCATTGGGATATTTATAGATAAAGACAATTAGAAGTTAGGGAAATTATGTGAAGAAACAAGCTTGGGGAACTATTTTTTCCTAGAAAACCCCACCAAGATCCTTTCCTTGGCCATTCAAGTCTCTAAAATCCAACCAAACATGGACCATTCACTTTGACGAAGTGAGGACCAAGAATGGGGAAAAAGTCAAGATTCAAATCATTGGTCCGTAAGAAGTCAGAAAATATGCATCTCACCTCTTGTTCAACTACACCAATAATGTGGTCAAATACAATCTCCATGCACAAGTCTGCGAAAATCTAAGAATTTAGGATCCAAGAAGTTGAAATTTTTTTATGACTCCAAATTATTTGTTAACCAGGTCAATTTGACCAATGCTACCAAAAAGTGATAGATAAAGGTTTGTCAACATAGTGTTTGGGACCTACTATAGAGTTTTGTCTCTTATAAAATCATGGCTAGAGAGGTGAATTCCAAAGTAGATGAATTAGACACATTGACAATAAGATTTGACTCCATCAAACACTTGAGAGGAAGACCTAAAAAAATGAAAATAGTGTTCTGATCGATAATTCTAAATAATTTAGACCACTAGCAAGTGTTCAACAATGATGAGCAAATTGTATAATTTCTAATCAGGGAAGCTCAATATGTTGAGGGACATAACATGCACATAAAATATATCAAAGATAGAATAATCTAGCTTAAGACTAATCAGTTTCCAAAAGGATCAATCACACTAGAAAGCCTATTCAACCATGATGATAGTGTTAGGAAGGCTATAATCAAAGTAAATCCTTTGTAATATTGTCCAATACAAATGGTTGAAGGGAGTAATATTTAATAGGGAAGGAGTGCACCAAAGAAGAGGTCCACATCTTTAAGGAACTCTAGCAAATACAATGATGTGATTACCTAGAGCTATGAGGTCTGAAAGTGTATTATTGAAGAATTATTGAGCACACCATAGACCTAGAGCCAGGAGCAAAACCTTTTTGAAAAAATAAATGGATACTCACTACTTTTGTCAGATGGGTGGAAATTATCCCCATCAAAGACATGAATCAAGAAACTATCATCCAATTGTTAGAGAAAATTATGACCAGGTTTGGAGCGCCTTTTATGATCATTACAAACATGCCAATTCCTTTATTAGGGTGAAGATGCTTTAATGTGCATTGGGTTTCTCTTGAAGACTTCTTCAAACTATTGCCCTCAAGGGAATGGCTTAGCTAAGTCCACTAATAAAAGCATGACTCAAATTTTGAAAAGGACATTTGCTAAGTCCAAGAGAGATTGGCATATCAAGCTAAAGAGAGCAATTAGGTCAATAGGGTGACCCCTAAGGCTTCAATTAGAAGTTCTTTATATAGGTTGGTGTTCTAGAAGGAAGTTATGTTATCCAAATACTTATAACTTCCTTCACTCTAAATGTCTTAATAACTAGAACTAGAAGATACAAACATTCCACCATTACAAGTTTGTCTTAATGTTTTACTGTAATTGAAAGAAGAAAGAGAAAAGGCCTTCTAGAGTTTTGTGCACCATCAAAAATTAGTAAAGAGGTAGTTTTATAGGAGGGTTACTAGTACCACATTCAAAGAGGGTGATTTGATGATGAAGTGGGATGAGGATAGAACAAAACCTAGACAACATGACAAATTTGACTCATTATGGTGTGGGTCTTATCATATAAACAAGGTTCAAGCACCCAATTCTTATAGGTTAGCCATGATGGAAGGGTGTTGTCTATCTCAATCAATGGGCATCACTTACACCCCATGTAGGCATAGGAAGAAAATAAACACTTGTAAGATATGCACATATTTTCTCACCTTCTTGTTTTCCCACTTCTTCTTGTTCTTTTTCCTAGCCTTCATAAAAAAATACCCCTTTTGTACTAGGTGAAATATCAAAAGAGACACATAGTCCCCATTTTTCTTAGTTATCTTTCTAATAGGTGTAAGCAAAAGAAGACAACACCTTACAAGTAAAATAATGAAAACAAGCAATTGCGGAATTAAAGGATTTTGTATTGAATTTTATTGGAGCCTTAGTCTCCTTTTTACAAGTGATTTGCCCCAAGTGCATAGGGGTATGATTACAATAAGTGAATGCTTGCTTTCACATGATAGAATGGGCACAAAGAGGGGAAAAACCCCTTTGGCTAATCAAATTATTGGTGGTGTCTTTGGTCTTCTTTCGCTCCAATCCAATTGGTGAGTGGGCTTGAGTATCCAATGATGGGCCACTCCTAGCTTCAATAGCTCTTCAAGATGCCTGTTACTTGCACACATGCAAACCAACAAAGGGGGATTAGTAGCACCCGTATATTCAAGCGATAAATCCAAATGCTACACATAAACCTATTACTGATATGGATGAAAAAGCAGATAGCACAAAACAATTAACAAACAAAGCCTTGCTTAATACTCAAATCGCTAATCTCTGTCGATGAAATCCATTTTTGTTCTCGGGACTGTGGAACCGCGAAAGCGCGGTTGTGGGCTGGAAACCATGGACCTGCGGTTGTGAAACCGCGGATGCGCGTTTTCGACTGTGGAACCGCGGACGAGGGTTTTGGCTGAATAACAGATTGCCTCGAAATTCGAGCCAACGGTCAGAGTCAAGCTCGCGCTCTCAATTTCTCGTTGGATCTAGATCTATTTCGGTAGCCTATCGGTATGCAAATTCAGCTCCCTTTGTTTGGTGGATTGATGGTGCCTTTATAGGCTGCCTAGGGCTTTGGAGGGAAATGTGAGGTGGCAAGCCTGACTTGCCAAGTGGCAAATCTGGACTGCCAGGTGGAAGGGGCAGTTACGAGTGAGTCACTCGGTGTGGCTCACTTAACTGGGGTGATGTGGCTCCAAGTGGAGTGGGATGTGGGATGTTGTTTTATGTGAAGGGACAAGGGGACAACAACAAAGGAGTTGTGGCATGGGTGTTGGGAATCTGTCTCATGTGCAAGGACAAAGGGGACAGGAGTGGGTAAGATGTGGCATGGATGTTGGATGAAGTGTCCAGGACACATGTCCAATGGGTAGACAGGGTATCCTAGGGTGATTTTCCTAATTAAATAAATTAGGAAAGTATAATGATGTGCAGGATTTTATATCCCTAAGTTAGAACTTAGGCATATATCTTTATTATGCAGGATTTGATGGTGAGGTGGTGAATGTGAACTAAAGGGTGCTAGATTTTGGTGTCTACAGTTGCCCCTTTTTGTACTGCGTTGTGTACAACACAATGCGGTGCAAAAACTAATGACATCTAACTTTATTGGACGAATGGGTTCATTTCTCTTTGACACACAGAATGAATGAATTTAGAATTTTGATTTGTTTGCTTACCCCCTCAATTGACGATTGGGTAAAGGTTGACACCCATAAGCCAATTGACAAAATATGAATGTTGATAGTGGGTTGTTTATTGAATGATGTTTATTTTGTTAATGAATTTTGTCTTGATTTTCTTTGTGCCCCAAGTTTGGGATTATTTGTGTTCTTGTAATTTTGCTTTTGGTTTCATTAATTTTTAGAATACATGGTAAAATTTTTGACCACTCTTTTGAGTTTTCACCCACTATGACTTTAGCAATTCCTTCCAAATGATGGGTTTAAGGAACCAGACATCGAGGATTTGATGCTCAAGTGGTTTTTTGATTATTACCAAATTGTTGTTTGTTGTTCCGCTTTTGACCCAACGAAAGGTTTTGTGTAGGATTACCTTGGCAAATCTGTTTTAGAACACATTTAAGCTCATAGATTTTAGGGACTTATCGACTTGATTCATTGTTGTTTTTTTTTGTGGTTTTGAATGAGTTTCCTTATGGTGATTTACCCATCCAACCGGTTTGCATGGATTGCTAGTCGCTGCAACCGCTAGGTGTATAGGATAATCCACTAGATACGAGTTTCACTCCAGATGATTAGGTGGATTGGAATTTTCATTTTTTTTTTTTTTTTTGAAACCGCTGACTTGCGGTTATTTTGGCAAAAAACGTGGATTTGCGTTTTGCTTTATGAAACCGTGTTTCTTTTTGTGCCTCCAAACGCGTGTTTGCATTTTCGCGCGTCGTAAAAACGTGGCGCACGTTTTTTGTCGCTAAAAGTGGCTATTTATAGGTGGTTGTCATTTTCAAAATCATTACCAGTTGTCATTGGTTGGTCGGTTGAAGTGATGAGTGAGATGGAGGTTGGCGAGGGGAGCGGTGGTGGTGGCTCGGCTGAAGCGGAAGTTGGCGGCCGGTTTGCCGAGGTAGGCATGTTGCCCCTTTTTTTTTTTTTCTTGTTTGTTTTTGTTGCTTTGTTTGTTATTTAAGTGGGGTTGGTAAATGGTTATGTTTTTTTTTTTTCATTAAGCGTTTGTTTTTGCTTTTATTACCTAGGGTAGGTAATTTTTTTTTTTTTTTTTTTATTACCATAGGGTAGGTAAATATTTTTTTATATTATGTAGGTAATTTTTATTACCAATAGGTAGGTAAATTTTTTTTTTGTTTATTAACTAGGATAGGTAAAAAAATTGTTTTTGTTTTATTACCTAGGTTAGGTAAAATTTTTTTTTTTTTTTATTACCATACATAGGTAAAAAATTGTTTTTGTTTTATTACCTAGGTTAGGTAAAAAAATTTTTTTTTGTTTTATTACCATGCATAGGTAAAAAAAAATTGTTTTTGCTTTATTACCTAGGTTAGGTAAAAAATTTTTTTTTGTTTTATTACCATACATAGGTAAAAAAATTCGTTTTTGCTTTTATTTCTAGCATGTTGTGCTAATTTTTTTTTTTTATATGTTTTCTTTTCAAGTTAAGCTTCTTGATTCTCGGCATAGGTGGTCGAGGACCATTCGAAAAGTGCGGAAAGCACTTTCTGATGATGATTGGACTCTACTTCAGACCATTGGTTTAGACGGTTGCGGGCGGTTAGGCACCGTCCGAGCTGATGAGGATCTCCTTTCGGCACTTGTTGAGCATTGGGATCCAGACAGGGGCACATTTCAGCTCCCAACAAGGGAGCTGACTATCACTCTCGAGGATATCTATCGTATCTTTCATGTCCCTATCGAGGGTCCTACCATTCGTGTTGGCCTTGAAGAAGGAGGCCCTTTTCCCTCTGTTTGGTGAGATGTGGGACATTGATTGCAGCAGGGGCGACATTGCGTATCTGGATCTCTTTACAGTTGGCAGCTTGGGTGCATTGCCTGCCTTTATGATGTACATTTTGAGCAACATGTTGTTGCCCAATTCCATGGGATCGAGGATCCCGTGGAACCAGGTGTCTATTGTTCTTGACTTGATAGCTGATCCTCGTCGGTTAGCCTGGGCTCCCGCTCTTCTCTACGAGGTTTATAGCGAGCTCTATGAGGTGAAGAGGCATGGGCGCAAGGGCCTGGGCTGTAGTTTGCTGCTCCAGATTTGGTGTTGGGAGCATGTTATCATTGGTCGCCCTGTTGGTTTGCCTTGTGGCATGGATGCCACCTCTCCCCGGGCATACAGGTGGTTACTCAGTGAGGAGGTCAGTCGATCTGCTATGAGTGCATCGGAGTTCAGAGATATCTTGAGTTCTCTGACTAGGGACCTGATGTGTTGGCGGCCTTGGAGGGGTTTGGATTGGGCGACGGATGCAGCAGAGCTTCGTCGCGTTAGGCAGGGACGATGGGTTGTTGGCGCCCATTTGAGGGATATGGAGTTTATCCAGTTCTCTCATGTACTACGGTAGTTTGGTCTTGTTCAGGATGTTTCGGATGCGCCTGTTACGTACAGGCGATGGGGTGATGAGTTGGGGTTGCTTGTTGCTCCTAATTTTTGGCGAGTCGACGATCCTGCTGATGACTCAGACTTGGAGGTGCTTGACTTGGATGATGTTGGCATGACTGTTGAGTATGATGCTTGGTTTGCGAGTCAGCCTCTATGGACTCCTAGCATCGTTGTAGATGATGATGGGAGCGGTGATGATGTTGATGTGGGTGGATGGGTTCCTTGGTCGGTGAAGCACCGACGTGGTAGCTCTTCGAGAGCTGACACGGGCACGGACGTTCAGCAGCCTGAGGAGGGTGGTGGCGATGATGATGAGGGTTTACCTCCTCGACGGTCAAGGAGGAGTGGGGGATTCTCCAGGCTGAGCGAGATAGCCTAGATTTGGAGCTGGGTCGAGTGAAGGCCGAGTTAGCATGGTATCAAGGTGAGGTGACTCATCTTCAGGCTGAGGTGGACGGGCTACGGGTTGGACCTAGCAGCACTGTTGTGGCTGCTAAGGATGCAGAGATCACCAGACTCGATGGTGAGATTACCCGTTTATAGGGTGAGCTTTCTCGATTGCAGTCAAGTGTTGGAGGTGATGATTCTGCTCTGACTATTGCTTCTCTATGAGCAGATATTTCTCAGAGGGTCGCTCGCCAGGGTGCTGATTTGAGGAGCCTACGTAAGCAGGCTGTCTACATCGAGATGTTGGAGAACATTCTTCATGAGCATCAGATTCCTTTACCTGTTCCTCCTTCATCATCTACTGCCACTGCTACCCGAGGGACTGAGACGAGTCATAGGACTCATCGTACTTCTAGCTCTCACGGGGCTTCTACAGCGCAGGGTCCACGGAGGGATCCTGCTGGCACTAGCTAGATGTTGTATTTGCCTTATTTTTGTTTTTTGTATATTTTATCTTAGTATGAGCCTCAGTGCTCCGATGTATACTGCCTTCGGGCATTTTGTACTTTGTAGACTTTCATATTTATATATATATACATGGCATTTTATTTCGGTATTCACATGCGTTATTTGTATATGTATTCTTCTTGTTTATGCTTTTGCAATGTTTATATTATGCAATCTTATATTTCTATGTTAATGCTATGATAATGAATGCAAGTGAACATGTAAAATGCATTTTGATTTATAGTTATGTAACTGAATGAAGGTATGCATGGTGCTCATGTAATCTTATTTAGCTCAGAGTAGTTGACCTTTACTCATTCATATTTGCAATTGGGGGTATCCCACTTGATTATTCTTTGTGGTGATGTATGTGGTATGTATAAATGGTATGTGGATGGTGATATGGATAATGATTTGGCTTTTGATATGTAACTGAAAATATTCTCAAATACTCAAAGAAGCTAGTAATGTTAACCATTTTTCTTGAATGTTATCTTACTTTCTTTAGGACCATATTGTGTGCAAGTGAAGTTCATTTTCTAAATCTTGCGTGTCGATGACCCTAAGCAATCCAGAACCAGTGCATGTGATTGTGATGTTTATTGCCCCATCTTGAGTAATTTTTGGATGGTACCTTTCTGGGTTTTCCTTTTGGCTAGCTTACCCGTATGTGCGTTCAGAGGTCTCCCTCTTGAGAGAGAGACATGTCGCCCTGCATGAGTTTACTCCACTGCCAGTCAAGCGTCTATAGCCCCGGTGGAGGCTCACTCCATAGTCCAATGGTTTGATCTTTAAGCCTTTGTGATGACTACATAACTTTCTGAGGGGAACATAGTACGATCTTTTCAGCTTTAGAGATCTGTGGTGTGTGTTGTTAATTGTTTTTTGTGTAGAGTTTTGGGGAATCGGATTCTCAACCGAAGTATGATGAGAATGTTACCCTATCCTTACTACTCTACATTTATTTATATTTGTTGTTTCACTGTGGTAGTGGTGATAACCACTATTTTTGTTTTTGGACTATGTTGCGTGATAGGGTAAGCGAAGAATTTGACTTTTTTTGCTTTGAGGTTTACCCAAATTGGCGTTATCTTTCTATTATTCAAGATGTTTTAAGATTTGTAAAAGTGTATTTGGTTCTAGATTGCTTTTGGGTCAATCTACCATACTCAAGATTTTCTTAATGTGATGAAAGTGCTTTGGTCCTAAAGAAAATTGGACACTTCATGAAGTTTGGTTTTTCACTAGACATGTTTGAGTGATTGAAAATTGTATGATATATCATATATGATGTGTATGATTTGTGAGTTGTAAAGAATCTTAGTTGAATACCCCCAATTCTTGGAATTTGTTTTCTTGGTCGTATCATCACCACTATTAAAGATTACTGAGCAAGGGATGGGATGGATGCAACTATATATATATATATATATATATATATATATATATATATATATATATATATATGTATGAACATATAATTGAAATGCAAATGCAATATGAAAAATGCAATTTAAAATATGTCTATTTACAATGTGAAATGCATGCAATGTTGTAAAATGGAATCTTTTGTTTATTTTATTTTTTGTTTTAGCCATGTACATATATATACATATATTGCAAGTCGTTTTATGCATAAAATGCCTTTAGGTGCATAATGTTCAGTGGTTCTGGCTCCAATTTCCCTTCTAAATTGGAAAGTCTGTACGTTCCTTGTCCCAATTTTTGCTTTACTATATATGGGCCCAACCAATTTGCTACAAATTTATCCCTTAAGTGTGGTAAAGCATTAGTATTTTGTTGATTTTCTTTGAGCACTAGGTCCCCCACTTGAAATTCATGAGGATGGACTTTTGCGTTGTAAGCGCGCTTGACTCTATCTTGATATACTCGTAAATGTTCTAGAGCATTGATACGTTTCTCATCAATAATTGTCAATTGGTCAAGATGCTCTTGTCTAGTTGTATCATCGTTCATGAATTCTTGTATCTCGATTCGCAAGGATGGTATCTCGAGCTCCAATGGTAATATTGCTTCTACACCGTAAACTAGTGAAAATGGTGTTGCTCCCGTTGGCGTTCTTATGCTTGTTCTGTAAGCCCATAGTGCTAAAGGGAGGTGAGTATGCCAATCTCGATGATTATCTTTTACCACTTTCTTGAGAATGGATATGACTATTTTATTTGTTGCTTCAGCTTGCCCGTTTGCTTGTGGGTAATAAGGTGTTGAGAAGTTGTGTAGTATTTTGAATTTATTGCACAATGCTCTAACATCCTTATTCTTAAATGACTTTCCATTATCAAAAATTATTTTTGAGGGTATTCCAAAATGATAGATAATATGTTGAAGTATAAACTCCGCTATTCGAGGTCCAGTCGTAGTTGTCATTGGAATTGCTTCCACCCATTTTGTGAAGTATTCTGTAGCAGTTATGATGAATTTATGTTGTCCTGATGAAGCAGGTGTTATTTTACCGATCAAGTCAAGGCCCCATTGTGAAAAGGGCCACAAAATTTGAATGGGTTGCAAATTTTGTGATGGCACATGGGTCAAGTTTGCATGATGTTGGTATTTTTGGCATCTTTTGACATATTTGCAATAGTCATTTTCCATTGTCGGCCAATAGTATCCCATGCGCAATATTCTTTTTGCAATTGCCATTCCGCTAAAGTGACCACCGCAAGTACCATCGTGGGCTTCTGATATTGCTCTTTCTACTTCAATTGGATTTAAACATCGTAGTAGTATTCCATCATAACTACGTTTATATAACACATCTCCAAGTAAAGTGAAACGAATGGCTCTTTGTTTGAATGTTCTTTTTGCAGTTCGTGTCATTTCTATTGGTAGTGTGCCTGATTTGAGAAAATATTTTATCTCATCAAGGTAAGAATTGTAAGGTTCGACATGTATCAAACAAACATTCTTCTCACCTATAGATTCTGCTTTTTGAATTGATGGTTTAGACACTATTGTTATGATTAGCGGTTGCATTTCTCCATGTTCATTTTTAGGGATGAGAGATCCCAAGGAAGCCATTGCATCCGCAAATCTATTTTTCGATCGTGGCAAGTTACTAATTTCATACCAGTCAAATTTTCCTAGCAACTGTAATGCTACTTCATGATATTTCTTTAAGACTGGCTCTTTACATTGGTATTCTCCTTTTATTTGGTAGACAACCAATTGAGAATCACCAAAAATGCTTATTCTTTTTATTCCCATTGCTATAGTTGATTTAAGACCTAGTATTAAGGCTTCATATTCTGCATTATTGTTAGTGCATGTGAAGTCGAGTTTGAATGATAAAGGAATGGGTATTCCTTCAGGTGTGTAAAACACAACTCCTGCACCTTGCCCTTTTTCGCACTTTGATCCATCAAAGAACATTGTCATATCTGCTTCATCCTCAGGTGAAACTATTTCTTCTTGTTCTGTGACAGAAAACATTGAATCGTCGAGAAGTTCAATTATTAATGGTGTATCATTGTGCAGCGGAGCTTCCGCTAATTGATCAGCTATCACTTGCCCTTTTATGGATTTTTGACTTGTGAATTCGAGGTCGAATTCCGTTAAAAGCATTATCCATTTAGCAGTGCGGGTGTTGTTGTAAGTGCGAGTCATCATGTATCGCAAAGGGTTTTCTCTAGCTATAACATAGGTGGTATTGCTTAGCATGTAATGTCTAAGTTTCTTGGTGGCGAAAACCATTGCTAAGCATAACTTTTTGACATAAGCATATCTTGTTTCGTAACTTACCAATGTTCGACTGATGTAATAAACCGCTTGCTCTTTATTTTTCTCATTCTTTTGTGCAAGCATTGTTCCTAAAGCAAAATCTGTTGCAAAAATGTATAGGTGAAATGGGACTCCTATTTTTGGTGGCGTAAGAACCGACGGTGAGGCTAGATATTTCTTTATATCATCAAATGCCTCCTGACATTCAGTTGTCCAAGAAAATATCACTCCTTTTTGTAATAGGCGATTAAAAGGCCTGCATTTATCTGAGAGTTGCGCAATGAATCGTCGAATAGATTGGACTTTTCCTTGCAAACTTCGCAACTCTTTCAAGTTTTTGGGAGGTGACATTTCTAATATTGCTTTTACCTTGCCTGGGTCTACTTCAATGCCTCGCTTGGAGACAATGAATCCTAGAAGTTTTCTTGATGTTACACCAAATACACACTTCTTAGGATTTAACCTTACCTTATGTTCTATTAATCGATCAAATGCCTTTTCTAGCACATCTATGTGTTCAAGACGCATTTTTGATTTAGCAATAAGATCATCTACATAATATTCGATTATCTTATGCATATAATCATGAAATATGTACGTCATGGCACGTTGATATGTAGCTCCTACGTTCTTTAATCCAAAAGGCATCACTCTATAGCAGAATGTCCCCCAAGGCATTGTAAATGTTGTTTTATGTTGATCTTCGGGATTAATCCAAATTTGGTTGTATCCAGAGAAACCGTCCATTAAGGAGAGCATTTCATGACCAACATATGAGTCTACTAATTGATCTATATTTGGCAAAGGAAAATCATCCTTGGGACACGCTTTGTTTAAATCTCAAAAATCAGTGCATACTCGTATCCCCCCATTCGGTTTGCGAATGGGTACCATGTTTGAAAGCCATTCAGGATAATCGATTGGTACTATGAAGTGTACATCCAATAACTTTTGCAACTCTTCTTTCACAATTAATGCGACTGTTGGATGAACTTTCCTAAGCTTCTGCTTGAACGGCTTGGCATCATGTGCTAGCGTAAGGTTGTGGACTACCAAGTCCGGATCTAAGCCAGGCATGTCTTTGTAGGACCATGCGAACACTTCCTTCTTTTTAATAAGCATGTTTATGATGCTTTCTTTTTCTTCTGTGGATAATTCTTTTGCTATTTTGACAATCTAGGGATTGTCCACGTCTTCACTAAGGTTCACATCTATAGACTCTTCTATTAGCATGTGAGAACCTTCTTCTAGCTGATGCGGAGTCGGGATGAGGTGGATATCATCTGCCACATTTTCAAATGTGTCCGGGGTGTCCCCCTCTATCTCAGTTTGAAAAACTGAATTGTTTGATGATGAAGGTTGTTGCGGAATATAAGCGTTTGAAGCGTGCAACAACTCTTCGGATAGGATGAAGTCAGTAGTGGATGGCGGGGATGAAATCCTATCCATGGCTATGAGACTGGTGTCGATATAGATCGGTTTTGTCTCATTATATGGATTGCGGAGTGGGGTGAGCAAATCAACAGAAATCATGTTGACTTGATGGAAATGAGGTGGTTGCGATTCAAGAATTGATGACTCGTATTCTCTAGGTTGCAACTGACCTAATGTGTGTGATTGGTTTTGTTGTATGCTTTGCCAATGTGATGGAGGAGGTTCTAGTTCAGGACCCTCACGCTCTTTGTTTAGCCAAAAAAGTGTGCGGTCTATTGGAAACTTCTGTTGATACCAGTTATCCTTCTGCATGGTTTCTCCATATATTATCTCTTCCTGAGGTTCTTCTTCTTCTTGATTAAACCATTCAGGACGTGCTTCATCTTGGAGCATTCTCCTGGCTTGTATCTCAAGAGCATGGTTGATAAAAATCATTTCAGTTTCATCATCATCACTGTCACTCATCCAGAATCCATTAGCATTTGTATGAGGTCCTAGCATTAGTGGCTCAAGGTCTTGCCTAAGGTATGCTATCTCAGTAGGATCTTCATAATCTGCCTCTCATTGTAAAGCTTGCTCTCGAGGGTAAAAATTGTAGATTTGGTATCTACTTTCTATTTGTTCATCCTCATCATTAGGTTCATCCTCATCATCGCTCTTTTCCTCCTCTTGTTCGCATTCTATGTCAAGTTCTTGGAAAGCTTGATTAAGCGAAGAGCTTGCGATGGAAGGTTTATAGCCTAGACCGGAGCGGTCACTTGGCTCTCTATATTCTGGTTCAATAATGTGGTGAGGACCTTGTTCATGTCTTCCAAGTCCATATCCTTGCCAACTAACCCTTCAAAAATATCTGATTGGGAAACTTGGGTTCGATAGATAATCAATGTTTTCATTAAACTCTTGTAAAGAGTTGTCATTTTGAGGAGGTGGGTCCGATGAAGAATCCATCCCTCCATATATGAAATTGATTGCATTTGTTTGAGAACCCATTCTATATATATCACCAATAGCTAAAGGTGGGTCGTGAGGGTGACCGTAATCTCTGACTGACTCGATAGGTGGTGTAACTGTGACACTTTCAATAATGTACTCACCAATACTTGGATTGGCGAGATGTACTACAACTCTAGATGGTTGTGTGGCTAATGGCTCAGTGGATGAAGAGGGTTCTTGAGCCTTAGCTCTTGGCTCTGCTGGCGGCGTTGGATTATCTCTAACAGGTGGCCCTATTTGTGAGACTACGGGTTCTAATGACTGTGAAGTAGTGGCTGATGATGTGGGTTGTGCTTTGAATGTGAATGGTGGCTTTGAATCTGGAAGTGTACTAGATGGAGCTGGCAATTGATTAGCAGGATGAGTGGGTGTAATTTGAAAATGAAATGCGGTGTTTGAAGGATGCGCTGAGCTAACGCTTTTAGATGCGAAAGCTGGATCAACTATAGGCAACTCTTCTGGAATGGGTGCTTTTGATGATGTGGTGCTTGATGGAATGGTTCTAATGACTAGTGGTTGGATGGTTAGATGTGTTGATGGGAGTAAAGGCTCATAAGGATTTGAAATAAAGTTGCAGTATTTGAAAGGTTCAGTGTCAGCTGGTATGCAATGTACCTTGCCTTCATGCACATATTTTAAGCATTGATGTAATGTTGAAGGCACACATTTCATTTCCCTAATCCAAGGGCATCCAAGAAGTATGTTATATTGCATTTCCCCTTCCAATATGTGAAAGAGAACATGTATTGTTTTCACCCCCACGGTGATGGGAAGAACAACATTCCCTACAGTTGAGCATAAAGCGTCATTAAAGGCCCTAAGAGTGAATGTGGATGTTGTGATGTGAGATGATGGGACGTTGAGCTTCATCATGGCAGGTGTGGTAATGAGGTTGATTGAAGAACCTGTATCAATAAGCACTCTCTTGAAGGGTTTCCTGTCAATGTGAGCTACTATGTGCAATGGTGGGTCAGGTGAATCTACTGATATTTGTTTTTCCTCAAAGTCATAGAATACTATCGAGGGTTCCATGCACTTTTGCACACTACCCACAAAGGAATTGAATGCATTGGGGTCTTCTGATTGTACTTGAATAGACTTTAAAATTTCCATCAATGCTTCCCTGTGAGGTGTTGATTGTTGTATTAGTTCATAAATTGACAATTTTGTTGAAGCCATCTTCAAACTCTGTGTTAACCGGTTGTTCAATGTAACAATAGGGTGGTTGTGGAATGGTGGTGGTGGCCCACTCGATCCAAGTTGTATGGGCACATTAGTTGGTGATGCTGCCGGAGCCTGGGTTGTGCGATTAGCTTACCTTTGTCCCCGGGTAACTATACTGATAGCCCCTACAAAACCTTGTGGTAGTTGAGACACATAATTAACCTGATTGGGAGGAACTGTAGAAGTTGATGCTCCCATCGGTTGTTGATTCACCTCTCGATGTGGCAAAGGTGTCTGATATATGCCTAGGTTTTGGTTATTTTGGGCTAGTGGGTTGTCAATTTTGATTGTACCCACTTCCAATAAATCTTGCACAATTCCTTTAAATCCATGACAACCTTCAATATCATGTCCTCTTTGTCTATGATAGATGCAAAAGAGGTGTTCTTTGTAACCTTTTGTCTTTGGTTTGTTAGGATCATCAAGTTTCATTTTTGGTAAATTAAAAAGTTTTGCCGCATACAACTTCTAAAATACTAATGAATATGGCTCTTGTACTGACGTGTAATTTATTTTTGGCTTAAAATGACGTTGTTGCCTTTCCGTAGGTTGTGTCTGATTTTGTGCCTGTTGTGGGGGTGGAACCACTTGATAATTCGGTTGGTGTGGTTGTTGTTGTTGTTGGGGTTGTTGGATTTGTGTTTGAGCCGGTTGATTTGACTGTGGTTGGCTCAAAACTATCTGATTAATCTGTGCGGTCTTGGACTGACCATGGTTATTCCCCTTTTGATTCTTATTGTGCCACTCTTTTTTCTTAGGCTTAATCTCACCTTCTTGAATTTTGATTTCTTCAATCAGTTTTGCTTGGGCGAGTGCCTCATCGAATGTTCTATACTATTGTAGCTGTAGCAATGAAGAGATGGGTCTACCAAAACTCTTCGTGAACATTCATATTATCTCTGGCATAGGGAGTGAAAATGGTAACTTGATCATGATTGATCTCCATCTGTTGCCAAAGTCATAGACCGATTCATCGTCATATTGTTTTAGGTAAATCAAATCAGTCAATGTTGTTTGTTTTCTAACATTTAGGGTGAATCTTTCCAGGAACTGGTCCGCTAGTTGTTCAAAGGTAAAAATACTTTGATGCGGGAGATGGTTGTACCAGTCTTGGGCTTCCCCCTAATGTTTGAGGAAATGTATGTAATAGCAATGCATCACTGCTTTTGATTCTGAAGCATGCATTCACAAATCTTGTTACATGCTCACGGGGATCCTCTTCTCCTTTAAATTCAAGCTTCGGTATTTGGAAATCATGTGGATATGGCGGCTCTGGTACCGAAGCGTGAATGGGGTGATTGAGTAGTTGCCTTAAAGTTGGCTTTTGGTATTGCAAGCCTGGGGTTTGCATGGCAAGACTATCAATCTTACTCTATAAAAATTGGTATCTAGGATCATCTACAGGACTGACACTCGAATGTACTTGATGTTGCTTGGTAATGGGGTGGATTGTATGTAGGTTGGGGATGATAAGACATGTTTGGCAGAAATGTGTTATGGTATGGATGTTGAGGGATGTTATGATATGGATGGGGTGATGAAGGTATGATATTATGCTGACCTACTACATTAGCATATGGGTGCGGTGGTTGATTGTGAACCACAGTGGTAGAGGGAGGACGCATTACCCAAGATGGATCTTGGATAAAGGCATTAGGTTGATGAGATGTAGGTGGAAGATTTTGCTCAATCCCTTGCAAATGTTGGTTAGGGTCAGGGTTCATGCTATGGTTAGCATTATCTAAAATCATTTGCTGCAACTGTAAGAAAGCCTATTGCATAGCAATTGCATTTGACATAGGGATTGCTACCTGTGATGTGGTGGACTGAATTGGTTGTGGAACAACCATGGTAGTGGAGGTAGATGGGGGGTAAGTAGCAAAGGGTATCGCCACTGACTGTGGAATGGTATGAGATGTATGTCCTACAAGTGTGGATGGAGGAATGGATATTGGGGCTTGCGAAACAATAGGAATTGTTTCATACAAGGGATTAGTGGTAATGGTCATTTGTTGTGATAATGTGGGGGGAATTTGGTTGGATGACAATGGTTGATTGGCTAATGCTACAACAACCAACTCAAAGAGAGGATTGGTGAAAATCTGTTGTGACTATTGTGGATAGGCGAATATGGATTCTTGTTGTGATGAGGGTATGACACGTGATGGGATGGAGAGTGGTGGTAATGATGGGAAGACCATTCCAGCTGCATTCAAGTACATTCTAATAGTGTCCATATCTATCATGGTGACTTGACTGTCTACTACTGCAGGAGGTTCACTCCTAGGTGTCTCAGGTATAGTTGTGTGAGTAGCTCTATGCATAATGTCTATGTCCATGTTGGGGGCATTACTAGAAGGCCCTATATCAAGACTCGGGGACATAGAAAGGGGCACATCTACTTGTCCCACCACCGAAGTGTGAGGGACATTGCCAGACTGAGAGGCCATAGGGGATGACCACTGACTTCGGCTTGACACTAATTTCTTAGCTTGATTACGAGTCACTACCATACGCTAATATGCAATCTATGTGAATGAAAAAGAAAGTACAATGCAATAGAACACGCCAAGCAAATAAACATACAAAGTGTTTGACCCTAGTTTGCACTAAGTTTTTGAGGGATTTTTTTTTTCGGTGTGTTTTTGAAGAGATTTTGTTCTTTTTGGAATAGAATAATAGAACTCAATGAAGATGGTGATTAAGAACACTAGCACCAAGCGTGATTTCTCAAAAGAGGCTAGGGTACACCACTTAAATCCTAGTGGGGGGTTCGCCTAGCTCTTCCACTTTGATTCAACAATCGTTCCAATAGTGGGAGACAACTTGAACACCAATGACTTATACCAGCTTAAAGAGCGCTTTTATCCTATCTACGGATGATCTAGGGGGCAAGCCGGTGGAAGGAGATGAATTCCAACGTCACCGGTCTGAATTGGGGGTTGGTGATGAAATCCAACCGGACCAATGTTTTAATTATACAGTGTGTGTGTGTGAAGGTTTTGTTTTCTATTATGCGATGCAAATCTAACATGCAATTCTATTTTTATGCCTAATGCAGAAAGTAGGAAAGACATAGAATAGCAGATAAAATCATATCAAGGGTAAAATTGCAAATTCAGGTAAGACTCGACCAAATTCTGTTTAACAGGGCTAACCGCGGGTGGGCGGTTAGTTCTGGTAAACCGGGTACGCGGTTTGCCAACCGCACATGCGCGTTTGGGAGATCCCAACCATGGGTGCGTGGGTCCTTTCTATCAATAGAACAAAGTCGAATACAAGCCCAAACCCTAAAAAGAAATACCTAGGTTATTTCTAACTTGGTACATGCAATATGATTATTCCCTACTATGCATATGCAGATTCTCATTTATTTTGCTTTGTTATTGTGTTTATGAATGCAATATTTAAGTAGATTTTTCTATCCTAAGACCTAAATGCAAGCATTGGCATACAAAACTGAAACCCTTAATCTACTTAAATGCAACCTAAATCCAGAACTAAAGGAAAAATTAAAAATATGGCACAGGGTACATACGTGTGTTCCTTTTTGCTCCTTCTAGCTTTCAACCGTCGGTCCATGTTTCAACGAGTGCAAACGTGAATGAGAGCATTTCTAGAAATTGTAAACTAGAATTCTGCGGTTTCAAATTTCATTAGCACCTGTACATGCAAACAAAGATTAGTAAGATTAAAATAAAGCAAGGCAAAACAAAATGAAACCCTTGGGTGGTCCCATCGTGATCGCCATTTTGTAAGTAAAAGAAGACAACACCTTGCAAGTAAAATAATGAAAACAAGAAATTACAGAATTAAAGGATTTTGTATTGAATTTTATTGGAGCCTTAGTCTCCTTTTTACAAGTGATTTGCCCCAAGTAGCTTAGGGGTATGATTACAATAAGTGAATCTTGCTTTCACATGATAGAATGGGCTCTATGAGGGGAAAATCCCTTTGGCTAATCAAATTATTGGTGGTGTCTTTGTTCTTCTTTCGCTCCAATCCAATTGGTGAGTGGGCTTGAGTATCCAATGATGGGCCACTCCTAGCTTCAATAGCTCTTCAAATACCTATTACCTGCACACATGCAAACCAACAAAGGGGGATTAGTAGCACCCGTATATTCAAGCGATAAACCTAATGCTACACATAAACCTATTACTGATATGGATGAAAAGTAGATAGCACAAAACAATTAACAAACAAAGCCTTGCTTAATACTCAAATCGCTAATCTCTGTCGATGAAATCCATTTTTGTTCTCGGGACTGTGGAACTGTGGAAGCGTGGTTGTGGGCTGGAAATCGTGGACCTACGGTTGTGAAATCGTGGATGCACATTTTTGACTGTGGAACCATGGATGGGCGGTTTTGATTGAATAATAGATTGCCTCGAAATTTGAGCCAATGGTCAGAGTCAAGCTCGTACTCTCAATTTCTCGTTGGATCTAGATCTATTTCGGTAGCCTGTCGGTATGCAAATTCAGCTCCCTTTGTTTGGTGGATTGATGGTGTCTTTATAGGCTGCCTAGGGCTTTGGAGGGAAATGTGAGGTGGCAAGCCTGACTTGCCAAGTGGCAAATCTGGACTGCCAGGTGGAAGGGGTAGTTACAGTGAGTCACTCAGTGTGGCTCACTTAACTGGGGTGATGTGGCTCCAAGTGGAGTGGGATGTGGGATGTTGTTTTATGTGAAGGGACAAGGGGACAACAACAAAGGAGTTGTGGCATGGGTGTTGGGAATCTGTCTCATGTGCAAGGACAAAGGGGACAGGAGTGGGTAAGATGTGGCATGGATGTTGGATGAAGTGTCCAGGACACATGTCCAATGGGTAGACAGGGTATCCTAGGGTGATTTTCCTAATTAAATAAATTAGGAAAGTATAATGATGTGCAGGATTTTATATCCCTAAGTTAGAACTTAGGCATATATCTTTATTATGCAGGATTTGATGGTGAGGTGGTGAATGTGAACTAAAGGGTGCTAGATTTTGGTGTCTACAATAGGAATCAACTAGATAAATAGAGTTGAATAAGTATTAGTTTGCAAAACTCTATAATCTATTGATTTGTTAAATATATCATCAATTCATTGATCAATCCACAAAAGTTTTCATCAAAAAGAACTATTGATCAATTTTTTGCCATTATGCAAATAACCTAACTCTACCTCCAAGGTGTTGATCTATTAGCAAGTGATGTAATTCATAAAGTAGTACAATGTCATGTTGACATGGACCTAAAAAGTCTAGTGCTTGGGGAAGAGAAGAAATACTAAATATCAACTAATCATTGCTAACAGGGAAGAGACAAGAGGGGAGTAACATTATGATGATGTCACCTAAGACATTAATAATTCATTGATTAGGCACTATGAATTTATATCATGATAAGGAATTCTAATTTTGCACTCATGGGATAAAAAATTTGAGGCTACAAATGGGGAGGTCAAAGGGAGGAATTTTATTATCCTCCCATGTATTTGAAGCTCCAAAAATCTCTAAAACCAAAACTCCCAAGCTTGTCTCAAAATTATAATAAAATTCTTGCATATTTTTGCTTGATTTGTTGAAGAGTCCATTGTAGCTAGTCACCATTGTTGAAAGAGAGCCCTTGCTTTGTTAAAAGACTTTATGGTAAATTGCTAACATAGTGGGAACAAAATCTAGAATAAGGGCTACCTCTAAACTCTTCAACTTCATTAAAATAAAGCAACTATTGGTGCATGTGTAAGGATATTGTAAATTCTATTTTGATTGCCTTCTCAAATATCTCCACTACTTGTAGGTAGGTAGGGTTTTCCATTCCTTTCCAAGTATGGTTCATTTTTTTATTTCCTCCTTGTCCATCATGAAATACCTAGGTTCTAGCAACCCATTGGATTGAAAAACCTTTTAAGGCAAAGTCTTGATCCTAGCGAATCACCAACATCCATATTCATTTCGTTAGAACCTTAAGTCCTCCATTACAAGTCTTCTACCAAATCAAGTCCACATAAAATTATCAACTTCCACCTCTAATTTATTGTTTCTTCATAACTCTTCATATGAAGTTTTCCACTAAATTGAATATTACTTAATCATCACTATCCTTTGATTTATTATCATCTTCTTTCTATAACCCCTAATTCTAGAATATTGATAATTTTATAAGATATATCCCTTAAAAACTAAGTTTTCTTGGTAAATACAATGATTCATTGATACAAATTAGTGATTCCTAAAAATAAAGGTATGTCAATTTTGAAAACCTAGCCAGATTTTCTAGAAAACTATAGGATGAACCTTAAGCAAGTTGGTTCTAGCTAGGCAAGAGAAACAATAAGGACTAGGTTTGAGGAAATAAGACTTAGCAGTAGAGGAACAAGGTTGCAGTCTACTCCAAGCCAACTGTACACCTCAAGCAAACTAGAAGCTAGAGATTCTTCTAAGGAAAAAGGGAGGATGGTTTCCACTCCTCTATAGCCCAAATAAACCGAAAGGAGAGAGTATAAACAAAACATTCCAAACCATTTATGATGACATTGAGGACCTAGATGTTATAAATACCCCTAAGGATTCCAAAAAAAGGCCTTGATGAGATATGAAATGAATCCCAATGACTTTTTATTGTAATAAGACTATAGAGTTCTAGAGTGGGACAATTCTTAGTCCTAAGAGTATGGGAGTTTCTTGATCTTGTATAGGCACGTGCCCAAAAATATGATAAAATTATCAAAGCCATTGCCCCAACAAGGATTTATGCCCTTATGATTTTGGTAAAATTAGCATCTATTAGGGTTATGTGGCGGGTAATATACGGTATCGGTTGGATACCCTCTTCTTCCAAATTTAAGTATAATTGTTTTATCAAAAAGATAAAGCTATTTGAAAAAGATTCTTGGAATGGTATATGAATAACTCAAGGCCAAAGGATTCAAGCTATCATTAAAGTTGGAGCAATTCATGAAGGATGTATAAAGAACACTATCAATGATTGCCTTCATCATGGGCTCTAATTCAAACCAAATTATTAAAAAGGAATACCTTGGCACACTATAGGTCATTTTAGAGGTAGTAAAATGCCCTCAATTTCCTATTTGTGCTACCATTTTTACCAAAAAATTGATTGATAATTGGCCAATTTTGAGAACTCTAAGGCATTCAACTATACTTCATACTTGGTCTGGCTAGTCCTACACCAAAGAAGAGAATGGTTCCCAAATATGGAGCTCAAAAAATTTTAGTTAGCAATATAATGCCTTCTAGTATTTGGGACAATGGATATCCCATGCTCTAGATATCACAAGATCTTATACAACTTCAACATAAATGTTTATAAGCTTATCATGAACATATTGTAAGGGGAGTTGCTTAGATTATATCCCACCCATAGGACTTTTGTGTAAGACAAGGGCAATAAGATCAAAGACTTCTCTCTAAGGGTATATTCCTTATTTTTACAATTGTACTGCTTCTCAAAAGAAGCATTTAGACTATTGAATTTATTCCAAACTACATCTTCATACTTGAGGTGGAACGATAACTAGACTTGATCAATTTTTTTTTTGGTAAAGGTTAGAAGAAGGTCAACTTGTTTGATCAAGACAAGAAGGTTAGGATTATCATTTTGAAAACATTGGAAGGAAGTTAAGAAAATATAGCTTTATTTTGATCATGGATCAATGAGCCTATGATCCTAAAGCTAGGTTCATTGAGATAGTACTTTGAGAAGACTTTTTAAATAATCTACATCCTTGAAAATAAGAGTAAGATTCAAAATGAAAAGAACTTGATTGAAGAAAAGGCAAAGAGAAGCTAGACCTGAAAGGTACCTAGGAAGAGAAAATAAGGGCTCTTAAGAAGCAACCCTTACCTTGGTTATACTTTTATAGAGAAACCTTGGCCTAGGAAGGCATACAAATATATCACAATTATAACCATGATACCTATATTAACCACCAAACTATCAAAATGTTTACAAGTCCTAATCATAATTAGAGCTTGAAAAAGGTAGTCATTTACATAATAATGAGGTACAAGATGGAGGATCCTAAACTAAATAATGAGCCAAGGCCTATAAAGAGGTAATTTGATGAAAAAATCTTTCAAATCTAGGATGAAAAACACCCACAAGAGGTGGAAATTAGAATATGCAATAGTAACTACACATGCAATCTCCTCTATTTAGGTGCTATCCAACCTATAAATATTAGCTATTATTAGTTAGGTATTGGAGGACATAGCCAAATAATCTTACATCAGAGTTGAGAGAGGAATTAGGGTCGCTAAAAATTATCATCGAGAGGAAAAGGCAAGAGATCCAAGCTTAGAGTTTAGTAGGAACCGTGAGTATATGGGTAATTAGAGGTGTTATCTTAGAAATGGAAGGAGAGGTCATTGTCAATGACAATGCCATATAAGTTTCAAACAATGAGGAAGTGGTACACATGGAAAATATCAATTTTTAGGTAGGAAAATCAACCACAACTATATTTACTGCAAACTCTTCGTCTATACCATCTTCTACCATATCTTCTCTCTCCCCTTCCATCTCTCAATTCTCAATTTCTTTTATTTTCTATTCTGTTGTTGAACTACCATCTATGTTTACCACATGTGCCACCACACTACTTACTACTTCCATGCGTTCCTTCGCTTCATCATAATTATTACATCCTCAACTATAGTTGTCACCATGTCATCACTATCCTTTAGTTCATCCATAACATCTCCCACCTCCATGTTACCTACATTTACTTCACTAATATCCATCACCACACAGATCATGTCCACAATGGCTTCCTATATGAAGTTAAATTGAAACTATCCTCCACTTTTGCATCTACCACCACCACATTCTTAGCCCACATAGTCATTAGAGTGTCTAAAAGCACCACTAACAAACAAGCTCTAACATAAAAAAATTTGCAAACCATAAGAGTCAATACCCAAAAATGGATGGAATCTCATCCATTTTTGACTTCAACCAAAGAATTGGGGGATAATAAAAGGCCTTCTCATCCCATGTTTTCCATGAATTGCTTGTCAATGTAAATTTTCTTCTCATCCTAACAGCAAGTATGGATACGATCAAATATTATTTGTGAAAGGCACAACAAAGTATTAATAAAATATCAACGGGTGACTTCATTACCAAGGATGGGATACAAAACCTAAGGACAAAGGTCACAAATAGAGGAAAAAGGATCTTATTACAAAAGTTAAGCTAATTTATCTAAATTTCTCTACAATATGTTCCTATAGTTATGTGGCTAGGTTATCAAGTCTGAATCTACAAAAAGGTAGACCATGTTGGTCTAATCTAGTTTTTTGGGTAGGCAAACTTTGCCATATCATACAACCACTTAAGGCTAGCTAGAAAGAATCAAATCTATGCCAATAATAATAAAGAACTCACCATAGAACTTTAGTAGGAAAATACTAAGACATGTTAGGAAAAAAAATATAGAAGTTGAAGGCTGAGTTGGAAGCTATAACAAAAGAGAAGGATGAATAAAAACAACTAACTAAATAGGTGAAGTAGGAGTATCTAAAGTGGAAAAATGAGAAAGAATAAGTGGTCAAGAAAAATATGATGATATCTCTTGATTCAAGTAGATAAAGAGAAACCTAAATACGAGATCAAGTCTATCAAATCTAAAGTCTCAACCACATATATCATTAATGGTATCTAGGACTAAATCTTGGCTGAAATGAAGCATGCAAGGATATACCTATAATACTTATAGGCATGTGATGCTCTCCTTACTAAGGCTAAATTAAACATGGAAAATATAGAGTCCATATTTTCACCAAGAGTTAACTATATTCCAATATTGAAGCAAACCTACAAGGTTAGCGTAGAGCCATAAGGCTCTCAATTAAGTAGGTGTTACAAATAGAATTGATCAACATCCCATCCAAACAAAAAATCCTTGTTGCTTGTCAATCCTCCTATGATGGACTGAAGGATGCTATAGATAAGCTAAAAAGTCACATCATCTAGCTAACCCAAGGAGGAATTCAAAGTCTTCTCTCAAACTAGGACACCGTTTTATTAGAGGATAAATATGCTAAGTTGGTTAAAGAGTAAAAGAAAGCAAGGTCCAAAGTAGATAAAGCTTCACAAATAGAAACTATAGATAATACCCCCACCATCATAAATTAGTTGGAAAAAATTTTATAGGGGTGAAGATAATTCCCAAGTCCTAGGAGGAATTTCCACAAGAGGAATATAAAAAATTAGTAGTAGCATTGTCTTAGTTGGAGAGCATAAATATTATTTCAAACACAAAATGGGAAGCATTATAAAATTTGTTGACCAACCAAAATACTGGTAATTAGTCATCATTTTTGGATTGTCTCTCCCTCAATTCTACAACCTAAGGATTAAGGCTATTTGAGGTTTTTTGCCAACTAGGCTTGGATTCCTTACAAGTACCCAAAATTGTAGTTTGAGGTACTATCTTTGACACGCTACAAGGGGCTTGACAGTGGTCATTAGGTAGGAGAAGCATGATGTCCTAGAATAGGCAAATATGAGTCAATAGTTTTGAGACCAAATTATAACAAAAATGGTTAAGTCCTACCTCGAAGTAGGGATTCATCAAGCTCATAACCCAACCTCCAATTTGTTGAACTGTAGTCCTTCAACCTCTAATTTGTCAATGATCTCAACAAATAAATGACACAAGCAACTTGCCTAATCAAATATAATTTGACAATGATATTTTTGTCATCTTGTTGTACATGTACAATATTTTCACCTATAGTGAATAGGGTGAATTTCTTGCCATAAATAAGGTCCTAAGGCCCACTATAAAAAATATTTTAGCTATTTGAGGAAAATCTAGAGCTACACTCTCTAGATGTAATCTTTCTTCTTTCGATTAATGGAAAATTGTGCATACCCTTTATACAAGATCGTGTTCTTGTTGGTTAGACCTCTCTTTATATGCATGTGTGAGTGGTGATGCCCTACATTTACTTGTTAGTCATTTTTTCACTTTGGGTTTGCATATAATATGAATTTAGATTATTGTTATTTAACCTTTATAATTTAGTTTGATTGATCAACACATTATCCTCACTATAGTCATTGATTGTATTTACTTGTAATCTTTCACAACCTTACCTTCTAATATTTACTTTTCTATTTTAACATAGATCATATTAGATTAGCATTGGATAGTGGGGAGATGACCTAAATCTAGATGTCAAGGGGGTAAATAACCCCCTTTTATGGGACATCAACTATAGAGTGTTGATATGAGTGCAATCTAATGATCAAATTGCTTTGCACATAAAAAATAACCAATTGAAAAAATACAGGGTTTCTTTATATTATTATATCATTGTTCAAAACTTTCTTTTACATGTCACTATAATTTTTAGTAAATTTAATGATTTGATTTATCCAAATTCCTTTTTCTAATAAATTTTCATTTATTATTTTTTGAGAAAGCTATTTAAAAAAAATAACATCTACTACCTTAGAAAGTATTAGTTATTTTATTAAATGGCCACAAGGCCACATGCCATATAGGATTATCCTCATGGAGGATGTGTTTATCTTACTATGTTCCACTTTGCTTGGATACCTATCATGAGAGCATGATGTATAACCCTACCTTGTTGGATTTTAAGCCTTAAGTATAAATTACTTAATATCTATTTACAAGCTTGCAATGTGGTGATTGTTACATAATATTTTTCCTTACATTGTATGAAGATTTACCTCCATAATATAGCCATAGTAATATGAATCTTATATACTTACCTAATACACTCCTCACATGTCTAGGAGATATGACCTTTCCTGTTTTTGACCTTTGGCTCATCATCTTGCCACTTGTATATTAGACTCTTCACTCTCTTCTTACATTCATACTTGACTGTATGACACTTGCACACTTCTATATGAATCTTAATCTTCTACATACGCTCCTAATATAAGAAACTTGTGCAACTTTACATATTTGCACACTTACATACAATACACTTGTGCACATTCTCTCGATACATACTTGCACTCTTACTTACATGACACTTGTGCATTTCTTGCACATTGACACTTACATGAAAAGGGAAATATAAATCATTCACCTAAACTATAGACTCAATCCTAATCTATTACATATTTACATTTGTATCATGAAGGTACCATGGGAGTACATTAGCATGTACCAAATAATGTAATATTATCCAACACCCCCTTGTATTACATTATTTGGTTATTGAAGACTTTAGTCTTCAATCTTGGTCTTTTTATTTGTTCTCAATATTCAATATTCTTGAATTTTTCATGAACCTGCTTCTCTAGAATCTTCTTCATCATTTTGAATCTTGGGTTCATCCATTGTTCATGTTTGTAAGATAATCTTGGACTATGCTTGATCCAATTTCTTGTTTCCTATATTTCTAAAAAATCAAGTAGCTTATCATTAATTTGATCTTGAGGTAAATTTTCAATGATTTCCTAAGGGAATCCTATTGTATCTAAGGCAAATATTCCATTCTTAGTTAACTTGGTAGCTTCAATTTTGGTTTGATTCATAATAATGTATTTGCTATGTTCATTTGTATATTTGAATTCCATTGTTCTTTCTTTTTCAACTAATTAAGCAATTGAGATAAGATTAGTTGATAGTCCAAGAATATATAAAATATTTTCTAGTACAAAATCTGAAAATGACATGCTAGGTATTACTCTACCAATTCCTTGAACTTGATACATCTTATCATCCGTAATTTTTAGTGAGATATTATCTTTGACTTCTAAGGATTTAAACCAATGTAAGTTTCCAGTGATATGATGGCTAGCACCTAAATCTATATACTAAACATATTTTTTTATTTGCATTTGTTGATGAGATTCAAAAGATATTATTTCACATCTTTGATAAAAATTTTAGAAAAATCTTTTATGATTTTGCTCTTTGAACTCAAAAGATTGTTTTTGATACAATTTTTTATTTTGAAATCTTCCTCTCATATAGTATGGTCTTGTACTTTGATAATTTCTCCTATATTGTGATGTTCCTCTCTGCCATTTATCCATCTTGTTTCTTTTGAAGTTGAAATCCTTATATCTCCAAAATTGATAAATTACAATTTTAAAAACACTTAAATAAGAAATTTGTAAATTTTGAATTTCCTAAACCTTTGATGTAGAAATCCTTTTAACTCCCCAATACATTAAATTTACAAAACTTCAAGTTTTAAAATTTGCTCAAAATTTAAAGAACTTCAAGAAAATAATTAATAACTTCAAAAACTTGAAAAATAAATATTCTAATTTAAATTCTTCAAATAACTTCAAATCTAAAAACTTTAGAAAATTAAACCTTAAATCCTATTTGAAGTAGAAAACCTTATCACTCCATGCTTTAATATTAAAAAACTCAAAAATTAAAAATTTGAAATAATAATTTTAAGCTATAGTAGAAAACCTTATATCTCCTAATAATCAGATTATAAAAACCTTATAACTCCTAAATCATTAAAATGTTATACTAATTAAATCACTTCTTTTTATAGCTAACTTATATCTCTAATTATTAAAGTACCTAAACTTACGTCTTTTGTACTAAGGTAATATAACTTACCTTTTTTTATCACCTTGTTGACTTACCTTTTCAACCTTCCTCCCTTGCTTGCTTATTCAACCTTGCTAGGATGCGCTAACATCTCTAAAATCTGAAATCTTAACATTCCAATAAATGCTTTAAATATCCTTTTAAAACATGCATGAGTCAACACTAAATCCACACATTAATCTACATGTTACTCAATAAGTTACACATTATTAATGAATGTTTCAATTTTTGTTACATGAGAATGCAATGAGTTAAATTTTGATAAAGCTAGCTTCTCTTCTGCTTTCATGACTATTGACTACTTACCTTCTTAGGATACATTACTTATGTTAGTCTCATGTCTCTTCATGTTCCTCTCAACAAAGTAAACAATGATTGGAATGAAAAGTGTTGTTCTTATGATTTCTTTCTTCACCTTATTTGTTTCTTAGTACAGTGGATGTTACTCTCTTGCTTAGGACAATGTATGATATTCTCTTACTCAAGACAAAAAATGGTATTCTTTTGGTCAAGACGGTGGATGATATTCTCCTACTCAGGACAATGGATGATATTCTCTTGGTTTCTTTCTTCGCCTTCTTATCTATGAAGAATATTTTTGTCTAGGTTATGAATGCTTAGAACAATAGACAAACCTGTGATCACTAGGCACTTATTTTGATTCTTGAATTCACATCATCATTGAATAGCTCTCAAATTTTAGCTGTGAGCAATGCTATAGATGGCACTCTATTCCATGTACTATGAATGGTGCTTAGTTTTTGTTCATCTTACTTTACTAGTAACACTTACATTTTGCTCAATTTTGTTCTTCTTTCTTTGATAGGGGCACTTAGATAGCGCTCAATTATGTTCGTCTTTGGTAGGGGCACTTAAATAACGCTCAAATTTGTATATATTTGCTCAACTCATGCCTATTTTTGGTAGGGGTTCTTAGATAGTGCTCAACTCATGTTCATGTTCCTCTAGTGATACTTAGGATAATGCTATAATATATGTCCAATATTTCACTAGTGGCACTTGCCCAATCTTCCTCTGATGAGGGTGCTTAGGATAATGTTTGAATACCTATCTAATATTCCTTTTATGGTGCTTGAATAATGCTTTCTAACTTTATAATTATATTGTGCAATGATGGATCTTAGTTTTTTAAACAAATAACACTTCTTTAATAGCTTTCTTGCTTATCTTAATAGCTCTTATACTTCACTGAATCAAAGGCCAAGACTGAAATATATGTATTATTTCTAGTCAACCTTATTTTTTTGGTTATCTAATTAACCAAAACTCTTTCTCTATACCTCTATATACTCTGGAGGCTTTTGTACTTATTTGTACTATTCTTATCTATCCTCTAGAAGCTTATATTGCTTCTTAATATTTGTACTGAGGAAGCTTTGATGCTTCTCTATCTCTTGGAAGTTTTGATGCTTCTCAAACTCTAAAATATATCTCTAATATCTTAGGTCACACCTAAGAACAACAATGATTCTCCTCTTTTCTAGAGAATCCAAAATCAATATCAGGGTGACTATGAATGTCCCCTCATGTCCAACTATCTTCTAATTTGGATCTCTTAATCACTTCCAGTTGAATCATGTCCAACTATCTTCTAAGTTGGCCCTTAATCAATTTTAGTTGAGTCTTAGTCTTCACTGGTTTTCCTTCAACCAAGTGGAAATACCCTAGCATTCAAATAAGGGTGACTCTTACTTGTCCCCTCAATCTCTACTCAATCAGACCTTCAAAAATAGAGTCTAAGTCTTCATTGCTTTCAAAGTGGATAGACTCTAATATAACTCTATCAAGAATGGATAGAGTTAAGTGGTGGCTTTGATACCATTGTTGGCTTTTAAGCCTTACTATTTAAAAATATCATAGGTCCAAAAGTAAATAAACCACAATATTAAAGGTTAAAATATTAATATCAAGATTATAATCATATATCTGAGCAATCATATATATATATATATATATATATATATCTAGGCCAATATAATAATGAAATAACATTCACTTATAATATCAAATATGAATGTAAAATGATCATAATCATTCATGTACTTGCATGAAGAAAAACTTACAAT
The DNA here is from genome assembly GCA_028583015.1 of Wollemia nobilis. Taxonomy (NCBI): domain Eukaryota; kingdom Viridiplantae; phylum Streptophyta; class Pinopsida; order Araucariales; family Araucariaceae; genus Wollemia; species Wollemia nobilis. The sequence continues at coordinate 2,625,963 of JAQPPZ010006183.1, read as the reverse complement.
ATAAATGACTCAAAATCTGTATACAAGTGTTATTATCAATGCTTGCAATGTAGTGATCGTTACAAACCATTTTCCCTTACATTGTATGGAGCTTTATATCCAAAATACAGTCATAGGAATGTGACCCTTCAATACTTGTCTACTGCACTCCTCACATATATGGGAGATATGAACTTTCTTATTCTTGATATTTGGATCCTCATCTTGCCACTTGTATACTATACTCTTCACTCTCTTCTTACATGCATACTTGACTCTATGACACTTGCACACTTCTACATGACTCTTGCTCTTATACATACACTTCTAATATAAGACACTTGTGCACATCCTCACTTTACATATTTGTACACTTACATACAAGACACTTGTGCACATTCTCTCAATACACACTTGCACTCTTACTTATATGACACTTGTGCATTTCCTGCACATTGACACTTACATGAAAGGGGAAATATAAATCACTCATCTAAACTATATACTTAATCCTAATCTATTACATATTTATATTTTTACCATGAAGGTACCATGGGGGTACATTAGCATGTACCAAATAATGTAATATTCTCCAACATACCCCTTTTTGGATTCGAACCTTGAATATCCTATTTGCAGTTCAAAGTCTTCATCATTAGGCCCACTTAAAATATAATAAGATATAAGTTTATTGATGCTTGCAAGGCCAAAAATAGCTTATGGAATAACAAAGCTTCTTTAGCTTATGTTATCTTATTTATTCCTTTATAAGAAAATAAGTTTACATAAAAAATCAAAGTTGAATTATCATTCTTGCCTTCTAAAGAATTAATATTTTATTGTTTATTTTACTAGTATGTTTTCCTATCTTCTTTATTCTTGTTTCATCAAAAAATCTATACATTGAATATGATTTCACTAATATATTCTTCTAGCTTCTCTATTCTTGTTTTATCAAAATATTCAAAGATTGAATTTACTAGTAATGTATTAACATAACCATCCTATATATTTTTATAGTTTTACATTTAAGATAAGTTGTTTCTCTATTTCCATTGCCCCTCAACTGCAATAAGAATAATTTTTCTTTTTTCTTCATATTTCGTTAGATCTACTCCATCTATTTGTCTTACATATCAGTTGTTTTGAGCTAGTCCTCAATTGAGCTATAAGTATCTTTGCTCTTAATTTAATATTTACATATATACATGCTTTTTAATAAATGCTCATATGTGGAGTTGAACTCAACAAGATAATGCACCTTATTTTTTCCTAACCCTTATCCACATCATTGTCCTAATTTTTCTCTTACATAGAATTTTATATTCTTATTATTTTCTAGGCATTCTATTAAATCAAACACCTCATTTATTCATCCACTTGATATTTTGTTCATCCATATTTTATTTTTAATTTAACTCATCCTCGTGTACATGATATGCATACACCATGGTCACTTTCTAAGTATAAATATAAGTTGTTTTTTTTTTATATATATATTTGTTATGCATAATTGAAACAGATCCCATCCAAATTACATCATGACCACATAGTGGGATTACAATAGTTTAGCAATTATGCATGTATTTCTTGGCAAGATTTAGATTTAGGTCTCTCTTTATGTCAAGGTATTTAGTCAAATGAACTCATACCACTTGATATTTGTTGTTTGACCAAAAGTTCATCATTTAACATGTTTGTTTATTCTATACATCCAAAAATTTAGTTATTAGTTTTTAATTATTATATTGGATTTTTCTTTGACATATATCTTGATTTATTAGTGTTTCAATTTCTAACACTAAAACTCTATTTACTCATTTCTTCATCATGCGATTTCAACTCATTTTTTTCAATGAGTTTACACATGTTTTTATGAAGGGTCCTAGTCCCTTCATACTGATTGGGGTTTGAACCTTGGATCTCCCAAAGAGAGGCCAAAGCCCTTACCATTGCAATAAGCTTACAACTATTTATTAGGGTAAAACATGGATTTTTATGAGGGGTCTTGGTCCCCTCGTATCGGGGTTTGAACTTGGGTCTATTTCAACTCAATTTTTAATTTAGTTCATTTTATATTATTACTTTAATCCATTTAAAGGTTATAATAAATAAACTTTTGAATTTAAAGACCTTTCTAATAAACTATAACTTTGAATTGTTTTATTATATAAGGTTGACTCTTAAGAAAGCGAACACATGTAGAGGACTTGATATGTAAATAATTATCATTTCTACATGAACACATCATTGTATGAGCACACTTCCACATGTATGAATGTGTTCAATATGTAAGGACCAAGGATTATTTTCACGAAGGACAACTTGCATGACCAGCTAGTGGCACCTTATAAGTTATAACCAAAGTGATTTTGCAAAAGCTTTGGGATTACTATTAGGATAAAATGCACCTCAATAGGCTTAGACAAGAGAATATTGTAAATTTAAAAATAGACTCAAGAACAAAAATCTCGTATTAATCATGAGATGATATTGTAGATGATGAGTACATTTGGTGCTATAAGGAGGACACTTTATTTTGTAGAGGTGCAATAACAGTAAGAATAAACAAAAGAGAAGGTAAGAAGAAAGTCTTGGGTTCTTGGTTTCTCAGTTGCAAAAATAAATCTTAAGCTATATTTATATATAATATATAATGCTACAAATAAGCTAGAAGGTTAAATACTTCAACTTTTGGTGTATCTTGGTGGTATTAAGAAATATTCAAGAATCTATTTCTTCTACCTTAGAAATATAGGTGTTAGTTCTTGAAGTGTGCAAGTGGTTGAATTAGTATGGCTACTACAATATTTTGATGATGATGCATGATAGTATTGTTGGTCATTTGTTATTCTCATAAAGAACCAATGACTTTCATGATTTTGAAATAGGTACTAGCCAAATGAGTTCCAAATCTTGGTGCCAAAGTAGTCATGATGCTAAAGTGGTTGGAACTAACATATTATTTGTGCAAAAGTGAATGTTTGATGCTAGCACAATCTTGGTGCCATAGTAGGAGTTGGCATTGAATTTTTTATTGAGGATTATAGATAGATGCCAAGGGTGATGTTATAAATCACCTTTGGTATCATGCCATAAGGAACTCTCAGTAAATCCTATTTTGGTAAAATACTTCATATTCCATTCAAAAGAAATTTCCTCATTGTAGTAGCCTCCAACTATGGGGAAAGACACTTGGGTTGGTCAAGCATTAATAATTTTGCTTGTGATGGAATTAATAGCCCTAAGTATGTTATGTGTCCCTTGGATATTGATCTTGATATTGTAAAAGGCTACAACTTTGTTGATCCTTAGATAAGCTGGATATTATACTATCGTATGCTCTAGCAAAGGAGGTAGGTACAACTTGAGGAGTTCAATGTGAAACATTAGATGCATCCCTAAATATAGTGGTAGGTCAAAAAAAATTTGCTCTTGTCTATATAGCACTAGATTGTGTAATGACCATAACATAGGGGTTTGATCTTCTAGTCTAGGTGGGAGAAGCATTTATTCTTTAGGTAGATCCAAACATTATCCCCATACTAGAATGTGTACTATATTCTATGTTGGTCATGGAACTCCTTGTATTTATGTTGTTGGTGTTGCAAGGTTTGTTGGACTCGTGTTTGGATATTTTATACTTGTTGCAAGAACTTTTTTCCCTTGTCAACTTCCTTGTCTTGAATTGACATCATGGTTTTAATGGGTAAACCTAGAGTCAATTGGAATAAATTATATCTTATGAAGAAGTAAACAAACCTATTGTAGGAGTGTTGGAAGTATGGAAAATTCTCATCTCACATCCATGGGTGGTTATGGTTATACATCCATTGTAGGTGTACCAACATCCTATTAACCACATTGATTTAGACATTATTTTATGGATGGAAGGCTATGAAATAGTAGAGCTTGGTTGTCTAAGAGCATCTAGATATGGTGCAAGAAGTCAAAATAATAGACCCATGTAGTCTGAAGTGAACCCAAACCTAGTGGAAGAATAGATGAGCGGTATCCAAAGTGTTAATGCTTTTGTTGCATAGAGCCATGATGGTCATCTTGATAAACTTGTCCATAACCACAAATATCTAGTCATATTATTACCTAGTGGCTTGTAACCCTGAGAGAAAATCTACGTTGATGGACTCCCAAGGCTTGGAAGGTGTTTGCAATGGTATGTATAGCTTGAGCTTCTTGTTTTCTAGTTTGGAAATGCTACATGGTGCATAATATTGATGTAGAGATCCACTTCCTAGTGCATGTGTACCTATTGAAAGTATTATTATAGCATCACAAGTGTCTTGTTGATTCATAAGTTTCCAACTATTATAGAGTAAATGGATTTCCATATTAATAGATAGTATAGTGCATTGGATGTCACACAAATATTTCCAAGATGGTACAACAACCCATCCTGATGATGGTGGTATGATGTTGACTTATATTGTACCAATTGGAAATGGATGTTGGCAAAGTCAACACTTGAGGGATATAATGCTTGACAATCATTATCTCCATACCATCTAGTATTGAGGATGGATAATACTATCTATATTAGTGGGTGGCCTAAATAATGTTTTACCTAGTTTTCCATTTCCTTATGATGTTTTAATCATAGGTTATAGTTGCTAAAAATATATCATCCATTTTATATGCTTGGTAATTTTGAGATTACCTTGTGAATGGAGTAACTTTATAGGCTTATGATCTTAAATCGGCTATAATTTCCTTATACATCATGTAGTGGCACCACTATCTTACAACTTGAACAATGGTGTACAATACCTCATATGCAAATTATCAATAAGTTGTATAAAATATTGCCTTAGAATGATCAATCATTAAAAGCCCATTTGGGATTAGGATGGAACCTAATACATAGTTAGAAGCATTAGTCTTAAGCTTAAATGATTGTGTGATATCTAGCATAAATAGCATTGGTGCAAAAAAAAGATGGTATTTCAGCTTATCAAACATTTTTTGTTGCTATGAAGTGTACTATAACTCTATATTTCCTTGCAAGGCCCAATTCAATGACCATGCAACATGAGATAATTTCAAAGTGAGATTGCAATAAAAGTTGATGAGGCTAAGAAAATTCCTAAGATCCATCAAGTTCTTAGGTTTTATCCACTCCCAAATTATATGGATATTTTTTAATTCAAGGTGAACTCCTTGTAAATTGATTAAGTAACCCAAATAGGAGATATTCATGATGCCAAAGGTACACTTGTCCATATTAGCCTAAATCTTGTGTTGGTGCAATATGTTAAAGACTTGGAACACATGTTCAAGGTGTTCTTCCTATGTCTTATTGAACATAGGGATGCCACCTAGGTAGACAATCATAAAGGATCCTCCAAATAGATGTAGAATATCATTTATCAAGCATAAATATTTTTAGGGCATTGGTCAAGATGGACATAACCATTGATTTTTCAATATTTTCTAGAACCATTCCAAAACATGCATTCACCATAATCATATGCCAAAAATAAGATAACACAATTTAGAAGATAGCAATAAGGTGGGTGAAAATGGCAACCCAATATATCACATATTATTCATACTTATCATATAAATAGATCCTCATTGAGGGGTATTTATAGTGATAACAAGTCCTTAGGGAGAGGCTAACCTTAGGTTGACATAAACTTAACGTTGAGGTTAACCTTATAATAAAAAAATAATAAATTACTAGTCTTTTAAGTAAGTTTTTTAATAAATGTGGGTTAACCAATACCACTAAGGGTGAAATATGAAAGGGGTATTTAGGCTTGCATAAAATAATGCCCACATAATTACATATAAATATGCCATAAGATTACTTGAAGATGTTCATAGATTACATAATACTTACCCATAGGCTTCCATAGCATTTTCTCATAGGATTAGATAAAAATCACTCATAGGTACTTCATAACTATTGGCCTTGGCCTAATAATATCATATTATAAATATTTTAACACCCCCATAATATGAACTAAGGGACCAAGGAGAGAAGACATTAGAGATGATATATCTGCCCCAATAATAAATGCTTGTATGAACCTCCTGATCCTTCTATATTCTCTTTTCCAAAGGTGTATGAAATAGATCAACCTCTACTAAACATGAAGTTGTAACTCCACCTCTTGTATCAAGATTTTGAGCTTACCATAAGAAGACCTTCAACATGCACTATGGTGACTACAATTTATCCCTCAATATTAAGATAAGACAACTAAATCATGAAGTAATAGGTAGGTCTATGAATAATAAACCACAATGGTTAGGAAAGGCCCATAGACACAACACATACCTTGCATTAATAATCCAAAATATACTCCTCTTGTAACCCAAAAATTGCCAATCATCTCACTAAAAGGTTGTTGGAGTTAGATACAACATCCATTAAGAGAAAAGAGAAGAATTTTACATGATCTTGATATGAATTGTTCATGCTTCTAAGTAATCCTACCATTTGAACTAAATAAGTGCTATAATTTAATCCATTAATATAGGTAACATACCCCAAAGAATCCATCTTGCATAAAACCCTAAACAAGTCTATAATAGGTCTATAAATTGATGTCATTATTGCATAGATCTCAAAAAACATGCAATCTGAAAAACTAGGCTCCAAATGCTTTCATATGTAAAATTTATGGCCTCTAAAATATTTGGTTGAATTAACACTCAAATAAGAAAAAAATCAAATATCAAATCTTAGATTTTTTTTTACCAAATCAGCTTTTATGACATGTTTCTATTGGATTTGTTGTTGTATATATGAATAGATGTTTTGACTCTTGGTTTTTATGATTGGTTGATCAATCCTCACACACACACACATATGTGTGTGTGTGTGTGTAAATAAAAAATTGAATGGATTTTTGGAATTGACAGGGCTCAAACCCAAGATGAATTGTTTCTAAGTTAAATGACCAAACTATTGTGCTACATGTGTAGTTAAGAGTATAGAGAAGAAAGATGTTATTTGACCAATGAGAAAGTTTGATGACATTGGGGTTTGAAATTATGACGTCTTGTATACAAGCCAACAACCACTATGCCGTTCAGTGGTTATAAGGCTAATGAAGTCCTTCTTTATCCTAATTGCTTATGACCTCTATTTAAAAAAGTACTTCAAAAAATTGGCCTAAGGGATTTTAACTATAAACTTCAAGTTGCAACCAATTTGAATAAGCCTTTGTGTTATAGATATCTAATGCAATCTCAAAGCATGGTAGGAAACCCCTTTAAACTACTTCTAAGGAGAAAACATGGAGAAAAAGGCCATTGCTAGATTCGATCCATTGATGTCCTCTTGAGCAAGCTAAGCCCCGATCACCATGTAACTCCCATATAATGGGTAAAAAGGAGGGGGATCCAGATTAAGAGCATTTATGACAATATAAATTTTAATAAAGAAAAATGGGGTTTGAACATCCCACCTTTCATATAACTTCATGCAATTATGCTAAATGCATTTATTGTGCTAGTATACTCTTTGTCAGCTTCATGTGGAATGAATAGGTACAAATGGTTAGGTTGCATACAAAGAATAGAGAGGCTTATACATTTTGAGCAGGAGATACTTGGTGCCAAACAAAAATTAAAAAATTAAAAAAATGAATAAAAATGCAAAGAAGAAATGAAACTATGATGAGATCAACAAATCGGTCTTTTCCACTTGAAGGAGTGATGTAGCTTTGAAATATGCTATGATATTGCAATAGTTTTTATAACCATTCTAAAACATGCATTCACCACAATCATATGCTAAAAAGAAAGTAATGCAATTTAGAAGATAAAAATAATAAATAATGGAAAACAAATAAAGAGATATGACAAGAATAAGTACAAAGTGGGTGCCCATGGACATCCAATATATCATATTTTATTCACACTTATAATACAAATGGATCCTCATTAAGGGGTATTTATGGTAATAAAAAATACTTAATTAGTGGTTAACCCAAGGCTAACATAAACTTAACCTTGAGGTTATCCTTACAATATAATAATAATGAATTACCATTTTAAGTAAGGTCATCCATAAAGATGGATTGACCAATACCACCAAGGGTAAAATATGAAATGGGCTTATAGGTTTACATGAACATTCTTGTAGGCTTACATAACACTTACCTATAGGCTTACATCAAGAGCACCCATGAGTACTTCATCACTATTGGCCTTGGCATAGTAATGTTAGATTACAAATATTTAAACAAACCAACCACTCATAAAGTCCTTGATTCTTGAATATTGTCTTCTATAGGTCTATAGTATTGATAAGAACTTGGTAGTAGCTAGATTTGAGGTTGATCTTGTGCCATTTGGAGTTGGTTCAATAGGTTTATCAATGTACAATAAAGGATAATGGTTCTTGAGAGTGATCATGTTGAGTTTTCGATAGCCAATACATAGGTGTTACATACCATATTTTTTTTGTGATGGTATAAGGGGGCTATCACATTGTGACTAGTTAGTCTATATTTTTCCCTAGTCAACGAGTTCCTATATTTGGCACCAAATGTAATGTTCTTCTAGATTAAGTGGTAATACATGGGACTAATGGGAATAATTGATCCTAGGATCAAGTTGATCTAATGCTTCACTAAATAGTATAGTAGAAATCCCTTAGGATCATAGAAAACATCAATATATGGGTGGAGTAGAATGTCCATTTGCTAGGATCTCACAGTGTTTTGTGATTGGCAAAGCAAGGGTGAACTTCTTGACACATTGGTTTTGGGGTTAATACACCAATAGCATAAAATTTTACACATTCATGATCAATTTGTTGTCCTACTTTGCTAAATTTAAAGTCACATTTTCTAAGGTATTCACTTAGGAATCTTATAGGTCATCTCTCTGATGCAAATTGCTCACTACTACAAATAGGCTTGGTTGTGTCACGACCCATTCCCCTCGAGCCTTGTCAAAAGGATATTAAATGAGCAAAGGGATCAATTAATGCCTAATAAAAGGGGCATATACCCTAAATAATCCTACAAAATTATCTTCTAGAAAATATAATTAATTAGAAGCTAATTTAGGGGCTTTGTGAAAGATAAATTTGAAGAATTGTCTTTTGTAAAAATTAAGACCATATGATAAATTAGTTGTTAGTAGCCTAATTTTAACATAATTAGGTGCCCACAAGGTGGACCCAATTTGGATTGGACTAAATAGGACTAACAGAATTATTAAATAATATAAGAATTATCTTATCTTTTAGGAATTAACATATGGCTGCTCCACATTGGTGGAAATAAAAGGGAAGTCTCTTCTCTTATCATTAATAGTCCTAGCTTTGTACCCATTCTATGCATTAATAGTATTAGTTTTGTATTTTTCCCATGAAAAAGGGACACAAAACAAAATAAGGTCATCTGCCTTATTCTTAGTTGGACCGTATTCTATTTTATGAAATATTCTTCACATGGTATGTCATGTCTTATTTTATCTAAGGAATATTTTATTATTAAAATAATGGCCACCTTTATGGGGGTGAGGAGGGAAGAACTTTTTATATAGAAGGCTTTAACTTGATAGGAAGGAGGAGTAAATTAAGGGAGCATGAGATTGGGAAGTGTGAACAAGAGCTAGGAGGAGGCATGGAGAACACATAAAGGAAGAATATTCCTACCTCGCCTGAAATTCAAGTAGGGTCTTTTCTCTTTAACACATTTATGCTTAGGAATACCCTTTAAATATGTGTTTACATGTTTATAATTGGTTTAATTATTCCTCTCTAAATAGTTGATAGGTGATTTATTTAAACCCCTCTATGAATGCATGAGCTTTAGGTATATTATAGTATAGAATTTTTATTAGTCAATTAATCATGAAATTGGGGATTAGCCTTTGGTATCGTAGAAAAGAATTTGGACACCCCTTTCGGTCAATATTACGTATAAAAGCATTGCTTCATGACTTTTGGGTGTCTGTGCCAAATTTGTTCCCCATTTTAAATGATGATTATCTAAATCTTTACTCCTTATCAAGAATCCTTGAGTACCTTTTAGCACATATCCGTCGATATGGTATCATTGGGTCCTATCATTATTTGGATCCAACATTATAAATATGGGTATTATTATTATTTTTGCTTAATACAAAACATATTTTAGTCGATCTCGAATTCCTCTAATTTATGTGGCTGACTAATCACAGTAGGAACTTGGTTAACTACCCTATCACTGCCAATCTAGAAACACCATTGCCATCATCGACAGAGCCTATTTGGACACCGCTCGATGGTTATTCCTTAAATAAAGGGTAATTTTCTTTTATATGGTGACATGTCCACAAAACAATGTATGTAGGTTATGTTTGTTCATATGCAAAAGAAGGTTTGGCAGGAATCGTTAGAACGAGCTCATTTTTACCCTACGCATCCTGAAATATGACTTAGTAATTTCTAAATAGGCTATCTTTTAAGGAAGATACCTTGATGTATGGTGATATGGTAGGAACCCTGATGGTAATTTGTTTGGATAGTTCTTGAAAATTGAGTGGAACTTGGTTAATTGTGTTCTATCAACAATGATAATCTAAATTAATGCAGTCGAATGATCTTCGGGAGCTAATTGAACTTTTTTGTGTATCATTTCTAGTTGCATGACCCCTGTTAGTTCTTGGGTGTCTTTCCTTGCAAGATGATCTGATGAATTAACCGTTAAGCTATGCGATGATATTGAATGATTGAAATCAATTTATCCTTTACTAGTAGGTGTTTGACAGTATCTAGACGTCTACAACAAACTCGATGAACTACCCCTATAAACATTAGTTCAAAGCAATGAATCAATGACGTATCTTTGGAAAGGACAAACCTGTTCTGATCTACATCTCGATAATCAAATATGCCCTAGGTCTACTAGGAAGATATTTAGCAGATAAGTACATATGGTTGAAGATGTCCTGGTGTGAATTTTTATTTTAGTGGGTCAACTATAAACCACCATGGCAACTATAGAGTGCCTGGTAAAATCATGCGAGTTAGGCTATAATAGAACCTTATGTTTAGACTAGGTATTTCAATGACCCACATGATCCATGCAAAACATGCGAAGGTAGTTATGATGGGGGAAATAATTTTTTAAGCGACCTTAGGTCATAGACAGGATAGAGGGAGCAGCTTACCATCTAGGCATGGGTGATTAGGGGTCGATAATGTATTAGGTGATGGCACGTTTCGACGTGGTCATTTCCATAACTTGAATTGTTATAGGCCTGGTCGAATAACCCTCAAGACCTATGTTAATTAGGTAATATATTGGTAAGTATAACAAATTCCTTAACTGTTGGATCACTTTGCTTGGGAACATGTGCCACGATACACTAATGAATTAATACTCTTGCTGAATTCCTATCATTAACGCTAGTCAAATATTCACCTCTCGAGATTAACCATTAGAAGTAGATAATTAATGGATGTTTCTGACTGTTTAAGGTGAATGGTTTCTATCATGAACACTGATCAATTTCCTACCTTTTGGTTATAATCGTTAGATATAAAGGATCTTGTAATCATGGAGGATGGCTAAAGGTAAAGGTATCGATGAATTAAACTTTAGTTTATTGCTTCGAAGAGACCAAAGGACCACCTAGACAAAGTAGATATTGGGATAGGATTAATAATTGTTGCAATATAATATGGATAGGTTAAAATGAACCCCTTTGAGTATTGTAGTTTATAGAGTCCTTTTGGGAATTTACATAGTGGAAAAATTTTACTTTGTATTTTAATATATGTCTAGAGGAAGATAATATGAATTAAATAGGGGGTAATTCTAAATTGAGGATTAGAAGGTAACCCTCATATTGAGATTATTGACATGATATGTTTATGATATAAGTAAATTGAAGAAAACAATAGATTGTATAAAGTAAGATGATTGGTTCATGAATTAAAGGTATGGGAATTTGATTCATCGAATGGAAAAATGATGGGGTAATTCATCTTAGAGAATGGATTGGGAATTCATTCCTGAGGTAATCATGGGCTCCTCTTAATAATCGAAGAATCTTACTCCTTAATATGCACCCGATGATCATTCATAGACTTGTAAGAATTTGTAAGGTTATTCTATAAATGACTAAGAGGAAGGAAATCATTGTTTCCTTAATTATCACTTGATTGGACTAGAGAAAAATTGTCCTCCATGAGATGCCTTTCTAACTTGTAATTATTACCTTCTTTGTGTATGAATGAGAAGAAAGACATATTTACCCAGGTGTTGTAGGTGATTTGGAGAGGAGAGGGCAATACTCCAAGGGAGGTCCCAGGTTCAAATCTCCACCCTACAAAAAAGCTGAATTGGGTATCCAAAATCCAATTGATAATGTTGGTGCGGGCAGGGTCGGGTGTGACTCCAGGGTGACTTTGATGGTGTAGAAACCCCTGTTCGTGGTATCTTAGACCAATGCGGCCTCACAAGGGGTTTTTCCCTTAAAAAAAGAAGAAAGAGGAAAGACATATTTTGGAGGTTGGATTTATTCCCTGTGAGGGTTCCAAAGATAAATACTATGTCTCTCTAATTTGTGATTTGCCATGTTACTTTTATGAATGTTGCATATACTTTTAATATGTTATGGGTTAACTATTTTTTAAATATGGAAATTTGAAGTTTTGTATTGGTGTTTTAATTGTTACGATACAATGAGAATGCAAGGTAGATAAAATAGAATTTTAGATGAATGTGATCGTGCTTAACAAATGTTGGTTACTTTCCAATCTGAAATAAAGCTGTTGTTTAATGCTAGGAAATTATATGCTCTACTATAGTAGATGTTAATGGTTTATTACTTTTCTCTAATAAATGTTAATGGTTATGTGAATGAAATGGTGTAGTGGTAATTACTATACAAACACTTATAGATATTAAAATAAGTAAAGAATAAAGTCATTACATAAACTAGATAACTAATATGATTTAAACCGAGTTGATGCTCAGAGTAGTAGAAGCCTACATATGGTAAGGTAAGCTTGAGTTGTAGCTCAAGTAAAGCTATACATTCGGAGTAGGTGCTCAAATGACAATGTGGAATGGATGCTTCCATAAGAATGTAAAATACCCCATGGTAATAAAATTAATTGACAAGGGGATACCTTAGACAAGTATAAAGAGAAATTAAGTCTTAAGGATTGAAAGGGGAAATAATACTGCTTAAGACGTTTATTCCAAGCCTTGTGTAAGTGGATTGCAGGTAGTGATTCTTTCATCTTAGTGGCCCCATAATGGAGATGTGGGTAGAAACTAAGATTGATGAATAACCATTGGTGTGGTTACTTCATCTATGATGGTTAACCATTGGTGTGGTTCTCCATCTTCAAGGCAGGTACTCATACCATTGGTGTGGTATGTAGTTTTTGTAGAAGTTGGTCACTTCTACTCAAGAGTGACTCTGAACAAGTATTAATAGCTCTTGATTAGTGATGCCTTGCTAACTTATAGTTCTCTTGGAATAAATTTTAATAAATTTTTCTTAGATCATGATTATGTCCTTTCTCTACTCTTGAGATGATAAAAAAAATAATAATTTAAGTTGATGAGTAGTAAAAATAGGGGTTGTTATAGTTGGTATCAGAGCGCTGTTCATAGGGATAACTATTTCCATAAGGAGAAAACTCAAAAGCCTAAATTCCATAACTCTAAAATGATACATACTTGGTAAGGACAAGGTCAGTACTCAAGATTACCGATGTTTGAGTTTCTTTCTCCCACAAATAGATCCATAGTCATTTGAAAGTGGAAGATCTAAGAGAACCCTCCACCTTCCATGGGTTTTAACCGGTGTACCTTAGAATATTTTGGAAAATTACTTGACATTTGTGTCTTTGACTTACGTACTCCTTATTTTCAAGTGTGGATAAACAAAAAATAATAGATCTAGTTAGAAAAATTTATGGGTAAAAGAACTTTAGGTCAGTTCAAATGTATTGGCTGCTCACTTGAGCTATGATTGTAAAATTTATATTAACAACATGTTAATTGTTAAATTTCTAGGTTAAATGGCTATATTCACACCTAGACATTACATGATAGCTATCAACAAAAGAATATTTTCTTTATTTATAATTTTGGACAATGTTACAATACACTCTGGGTACGAAAGTTGTCACAATATTAGACAAAGAAACTTCATAATTTTCTTGACATGAAATTTTGGTGCAAACCGTATCAAAACTCCGCCAAAAAGCTTCGATATCCCGAATGCCCCAATTTCATAGATTAATAAGCCACCCAATCATCGATTAAAGCATACTACACTATTTAAATCAGAAATTAACCACCATACCATGCATGTGGTATTATTATTACAAGAAAATTGTCTTATAAGCCTACAATAAGTTGGCATCACCATGAACTCAGTTGCAATCTGAGTCATCCGAACCCTCAACTAGAGAAAAGTCATGCTCTAAATAGATAAATGGAGGTGGAACATTGTAGAAAAATTTAATGTATCTATTGAATACATAATATGACCAGGGAGTGCCATGATGTCCATATATGAGAAGATCCATTTTCGTCAGACATCGAGTCTGAGAAAATTTATTCTAAATTTCCTAGGATAAGTGAGTCTGCATATATCTCTGATAAAGAAGACTCTGATAAAGCTCGTTGTTAAAATCTTCTTTGCAAGTGGGAAAATATTTCTTGACAACATCCAGATAACACTGAGGTAGAAACTCAAATAAAATATTTAAAGGATATCTTATAGGAGATATCCAAGAATCTCCAAATCAAACATGAAAGGTCCAGTTTGGCCAACTGAAGAATTTGTCAAACCATTCAAAATAACTTAAAAGACTTTCAATAGCAAAATAATTTTATGAATTATTTCTTAGCCAAACATTCCAGTGAAAATCTCGAATAGAAGTCTCATAGTAGATCTGATCCATGGATATGAGAGCATTGAGGGCTTCAATAGCCTGACCTTGAAGGAAATTATACAACTATTTCCTTCAAAGTATATTTCGGGGAATCCAGATAAAAGAGTCATAAAATTCATGTTGGTCCTCTTCATAGAAAAACATGTTGGCTACTTTTTGAACCGACTATATTCCAAAAGAAGTTATGAGAATATTTCTTTCTTTTTGCTAACATGCTTAGTGTCAACAAGTACTTATGGCCAAATTTGGAAATAGTACTTGAGGATAAGATACCAAAATAAGTATGTACGAAACCATCCGTTGGGTCATCGAAGGGTCGATGATGGGACGTCATGCAAAGCTAGAAAATGGTAATGGAGGGACACATGTGTCATGATATTGAATTATAAGGCACATTGAGAGATGCTACCTCCTTGAGAACTAGGAAAAAAAGGTAAGCGAGATGATTGATTCATGATCTATGAAAGTGATTGGACCTTGAAATGGGAATGAATAAACAAAACCGAGGTAATAACTCTAACATCACGGTATCGATAAAATGATACAAAATTGTAACTGGGAAATTTTATCTCAGTTTCGATAGGAGAATTAACTTGACAATTACACATGGTAGTAAATACAATTATGCTCTTATTAGGGTTCACCCTATTAGTATTGATGATAGTGGGAACAAACACCATAGTGTGTCTTCTGATCCTCTTACTTTTGGTAGTCGATCTATTGGTACATACACTCTAAGAAATGGCTTTCGATAGTGTGAAAGCCAACAGTGGTGGCAATACCGATCCAGAAGAGGTCAGACCATTAAATATTATTCAAGCATGGCCACCATTGAAGGTAATATTTTAGAATTCTAGAAATAGATTAGATACAGATGACTGGAAATAGCTAAGAAATATTGGGTTTGAAGGATCAGCTCATCTAGAACTAATACAAGTAGACAAGTGTTATCTATCCACCTTAGTTGAAAGATGGGATTCCAGTAGAGGGACATTTCAGTTAATCATTGGAGAAATAACTATCACTTTAAAAGATGTGTATCGAATTTACTAGATACTAGTAGAAGGATGCATAGTGATTGCTACCAATGAAGCCAAAATGGAGCACCTTTTGGAAAGGGTGTTCGAGGCTGATTGGAGAAGAGTGAACATGAATAAAGGTAGTATTACATTTGAATTGCACTATGTAAAAGGTATATTGACACATAGACATGTTGTATTAATGGAACTCATATCAAGTATCATTTTACCTGCATCAAGGAGTGCATGGTTTCCCTAGAATTTGTTGGGGATAGTACAAGATCTAATAGAAAAGTCTATTGTATATGCATGGGCTCCAACATTGTTAGCCCAAACCTATAGAGAGTTGTTCTAAATAAGAGAAATAAAGAAAACAAGATTGAGTTGTAGTTTCTTACTACAAATATGGGCTTGGGAACACATAGCCATAACAAGACCCCATGACTACCTTATGATGCACATAAATTGGTGGTGCCAGAGTTGCCTATGCATTAATATGGCAGTGGGTAAAGGAGTGGACCAGTAATAGATCACTCGAAGGTGATAGAGGGCGGTTTCACTCTATTTGGAATAATTTGTAGTCTTGATATGTAATCTGGAGACCATGGAGAGAGGGCCCTGCTTGGGCAGAAGATGGAGTACAACTCGCTCTTGTGCAATGAGAAATATGGTTGGTTGGATGTATGAGTATGCAATATGAGTATTTTAAATATACAAAAAATACCAGATCCACCCAGGATTTATACAAGGAAAGGGTAAAAATCAGTGATAATCGATGGAACCATTAGCCTCAGAACCTGATGAAGCTATATGGGTACCAGAGGAGGATGATGCAGGGACAATCCTCAATTATGATAGTTGGTGGGCCACACAACGGTGATAGCAAGAGGAATATTTTGAAGAGGATGTAAACTTAGCTAAGGCTATTGGTGTTGAAGAAGAGCATTCATTGAAAAAAGGAGTAGAGGAAAAATATCCCATAAGGAATGTATATTGTCGATTAGAGTCAGAAGCAGGACCATTAAAATTCGAAGAGGATGACTCCATGAGAAAAGTGCAACTCGAAGTGGAAGCACTTAAGGATCGAATATGATTGTTAGAAATCCAACAATTGACTTTAGTCGACAAATGGGCACACAAAAATTTCAAGTTGGAAACTGAGAAAAAATCTACCATTACAGAGCAAGAGAGTCTCCATCAAGAGTTAGAACAGATGCATTATTGGAGGGATACAACAGTAGTATCCCTCAATGCAAAAAATGCACAGATACAACAAGCAAGG
Organism: Wollemia nobilis; assembly: GCA_028583015.1. Lineage (NCBI taxonomy): Eukaryota > Viridiplantae > Streptophyta > Pinopsida > Araucariales > Araucariaceae > Wollemia > Wollemia nobilis. The sequence goes on along the minus strand of JAQPPZ010006183.1, from coordinate 2,608,790 downwards.
GAAGTCTACCTAATTATATTTCTAGACTCCTGTTTTGATGCATTAGTAAGTCATGGTTTGCTTGTTCTGTCATAGCTAGTTGTTGATGTATAGTGTGGATGTGGGAGAACAAATCGAGCTAATCGAACAACAACTCATAGAGGAACTCGAATCGTTGCTTGAGCAACTTATCCAACAACCTCTCAAACAGGCGGTGTAGACACAACACAACATGGAGAAAGGACCGAGGGACAACAACCTTGATATCCTTTCATTAGGCATAGGACCATCATTTTATAGGATATATGGACGTATTGTATGTATGCCAAGTAATTGATAAAAAAAATAAATCAATAAATAAATAAATTATATATTTTTGTTTGTATATTTCTAAGATTGAGTAGAAATAGATAATAGAATATTATGTGATCATGGTAAAAATAATAAATGAATGTAATTAAATCAACACACTTAGTGTGAAATATAGAAAATATTCTAATATAACTGATAAACATATATATATATATATATATATATATATGTTTACATGACCATAAAATGAATAAATGAACTTAATTAAATAAAGGAAATTGAATGAATTTGAAGGATGGATTGGTGTCCATTCTTGGAGAAGGTATGGGACTTCTCCATGATTATATGATGAAAACTAGGGGACATCTAGGTGGATGCACTGGTATTGGCAAATGGGTTTGCCAAAATGAATCTAAGGATATGTAAACATCCTAGATTGAGATATATGAAATTGTGTTTTTGTCTTTGTTAACACCTAATTTTGTCAGGTTAACTCATGATAAGTGTTGACAAATCATAATGTGATACTCCTTGGTGGGAGATTTAATAAGTTTATTATAGAAACATGATTTCATGATGAAACCATTTTGCAAGTTTTATTATTGCAATGCTCTAGTTCAGTTATTTGTGTAGAACTAGATGATTTAAAGCTATAATTTTGTGTTGAGATTTGTGTATTGATGATATTTTCAATACTTATTGCTATGCAAAATGGATGTCTTATTATTTTAAGGATATGGTACTACTGATATTTTGCATTTTTGTAGGTCCAGGTACTCTCGTGGATGGAAGATGTTGCTTGCTATTGAGAACGAGATGCTGGAAATCAGAGAAAGTTGATGAATCAAATTGTTTAGTAAAGGATAACTATTAGTGTAGTAGATTTATGTCCTCACTAAGTTGGAATGATACGAAACACAAAGGAATGTGTTTAATCTAAGGGGGGGTATATTTCATGACCCGTTCCCCTCAAGCCTTGTCAAAAGGATATTAAATGAGCAAAGGGATCAATTAATGCCTAATAAAAGGGGCATAGACCCTAAAGAATCCTACAAAATTATCTTCTAGAAAAGATAATTAATTAGAAGCTAATTTAGGGGCTTTGTGAAAGATAAATTTGAAGAATTATATTTTGCAAAAATTAAGACCATATAATAAATTAGGGGTCAGTAACCTAATTTTAACATAATTAGGTGCCCACAAGATGGACCCAATTTGGATTGGACTAAAGAGGACTATAAGAATTATTATAAAATATAAGAATTATCCTATATTTTGGGAATTAACATACGACTGCTTCACATTGGTCGAAATAAAAGGGAATTCTCTTCTCTTATCATTAATAGTCCTAGCTTTGTATCCATTCTATGCCTTAATAGTATTAGTTTTGTATTTGTTCCCATGAAAAAAGGACACAAAACAATAAGGTCACCTACCTTATTCTTAGTTGGACCGTATTCTATTTTTTGAAATATTCTTCACATGGTATGTCATGTCTTATTTTATCTAAGGAATATTTTATTATTAAAATAATGGCCACCTTTATGGGGGTGAGGAGGGAAGAACTTTTTATATAGAAGGCTTTAACTTGATAGGAAGGAGGAGTAAATTAAGGGAGCATGAGATTGGGAAGTGTGAACAAGAGCTAGGAGGAGGCATGGAGAACACACAAAGGAAGAATATTCCTACCTCGCCTGAAATTCAAGTAGGGTCTTTTCTCTTTAACACATTTATGCTTAGGAATACCCTTTAAACAAATTTTTGCATGTTTATAACTGATTTAATTACTCCTCTCTAAATAGTTATAGATGATTTATTTAAACCATCTATGGATGCATGAGCTTTAGGTACATTATAATATATAATTTTGATTATTCAATTAATCATGAAATTGGGGATTATCCTTTGGTATCGTAGAAAAGAATTTGGACACCCCTTTCGATCAATATTGCGTATAAAAGCATTGCTCCATGACCTTTGGGTGTCTGTGCCAAATTTATTCCCCCTTGCAAATGATGATTATCTCAACCTTTACTCCTGGTCAAGAATCCCTGAGTACCTTTTAACACATATCCGTCGATCTTGTATCACTGGATCCTATCGTTATTCGAATCCAACATTATAATTATAGGTATTGTTGTTTTATTTGTTATACAAAACATGTTTTAGTCGATCTTGAATTCCTCTAATTTATGTGGCTGACTAATCATAGTAGAAACTTGGTTAACTACCCTGTCACCACCAATCTAGAAACACTGCCTATATGGACACCGCTCGATGGTTATTCATTAAATAGAGGGTAATTTTCTTTTATATGATGACATATCCACAAAACAATGTATGTGGGTTATGCTTGTTCATATGCAAAATAAGGTTTGGCAAGAATCATTAGAGTGAGATAATTGTTACCCTGTACATCCTAAAATATGACTTAGTAATTTCCAAATAGGTTATCATTTGAGGAAGATAGTTTGTTGTATGGTGAGATGGTAGGAACCCCAATGTAATTTGTTTGGATAGTTCTCAAAACTCAAGTGGAACTTGGTTAATTACGTTCTATCAACAATGAGAATCTGAATTAATGCAGTCGTATGACCTTCGGGGGCTAATTAAACTATCTTGTGTATCATTTCTAGTTGCATGAACCCTATTAGTTCTTGGGTGTCTTTACCTATAAGGTGATTTGATGAATTAATCGTTAAGCTATACGATGACGTTGAATGATTGAAATTAGTTTATCCCTTACTAGTAGGTGTTCGATAGTATCTAGACGTCTACAAAAAACTCGATGAACTACCCCTATAAACATTCATTCAAAGCAACAAATCAATAATGCATCTCTAGAAAGGATGAAACTATTCTGTTTTGCATCTTAGAAATCGACTATGCCCTAGGTCTGCTAGGAAGATTTTTAGCAGATAAGCACAAATGGTTGAAGGTGTCCTAGTGTGAATTTTTATTTTAGTGGGCCAACTATGAACCGCCATGGAAACTCTAGAGTTCCTGGTAAAATCATGTGAGTTAGGCTATAATAAAAACTTATGTTTAGACATAAGTATTTCAGTGACCCACACGATCCATGCGAAACATGCAAAGGTAGTTACGATGGGGGAAATAATTTCTTTAAGTAACCTTAGGTTGTAGATAGGATAGAGGGAGTAGCTTACCATCTGTGCATGGGTGGTTAGGGATCGGTTATGTATTAGGTGATGGCACATTTTGACTTGGTCATTTTTCGTAACTCGAATTGTTATAGGTTTGGCTAGATAACCCTCACGACCTATGTTGATTAGGTAATATGTTGGTAAGTACGATAGGGTAATTCTTAATCATTGGATCACTTTGCTTGGAAAGTCATGCCACGACATGCTAACAAATTGAGACTCTTAATGAATTCCTATTGTTAACGTCAGTTGAATATTCACCTCTCAGGATTAACCATTAGAAGTAGATAACTTATGGATGTTTCTAACTGTTTAAGGTGAATGGTTCCTATTGTGAACATCGATCAATTTTCAACATTTTGGTTCTAACCGTTAGAGATAAAGATCTTGTAACCATGGAGGATGGCTAAAGGTAAAGGTATCGATGAATTCAACTTTAGTTTATTGCTATGAAGAGACCAAAGGACCACCTAGCCAAAGTAGACATTGGGATAGGATTAATAATTGTTGCAATATAATATGGATAGGTTAAAACAAACCCCTTTGAGTATTGTAGTTTGTAGAGTCCTTTTGGGAATTTACATAGTAGAATTACTTTAATTTGTATTCGAATAAATGTCTAGAGGAAGATAATAGAAATTAAATAGGGGGTAATTCTAAATTGAGTATTAGAAGGTAACCCTCATATTGAGATTATTGACATGATATTTTTATGCTATAAGTAAATTTAAGAAAAAAATAGATTGTATAAAGTAAGATGATTGGTTCATGAATTAAAGGTATGAGACTTTGATTCATCGAACAAAAATATGATGGGGTAATTCATATTGGAGAATGGATTGGGAATTCATTCATGAGGTAATCATGGACTCCTCTTAATAATCGAAGAAGCTTTCTCCTTAATCTGCACTCGATGATCATTCATAGACTTGTAAGAATTTGTAAGGTTATTCTATAAATGACTGAGAGGAAGGAAATCAATATTTCATTAATTACCACTTAATTTGACTAGAGACAAATAGTCGTCTTAAATTTGTAAAAATAATATAGGAAAGGATCCATGAGATGCCTTTCTAACTTGTAATTATTACATTCTTTTTTTATGAATGAGAGGAAAGACATATTTTGGAGGTTGGGTTTATTCCCCGTGAGGGTTCCTAGGATAAATACTGTCTCTCTAATTTGTGATTTGCTCTGTTACTTTTATGAATGTTGCATATACTTTTTAATATGTTATGGGTTAAATATTTTATAAATATGGTAATTTGAAGTTTTGTATTGGTGTTTTAATTGTTACGATACAATGAGCATGCAAGGTAGATAAAATAGACTTTTATATGAATGTGATCGTGTTTAACAAATGTTGATTACTTTCCAATTTGAATTGAAGTCATTGTTTAATGCTAGGAAATTATATGCTCTACTATAGTAGATGTTAATGGTTAGAAATAGATTACTGTTTATAACTTGCATTAATGGTTTGAAGTGAAGCTTTAGGATTATTGTTTAGGAAAAATATATATTGTTAGAAATAGATTATATTACATCATTTGAATCATGTAAATGTACCTTTCTTGGTACATACTTAGGATATTACATTACTTTAGGGGGAAGTTATCTACTTACTTCATGCAATGTAATAAATGCACAAGTGTCAATGTGCAAGTTGTCCCTTGCACAACTAGATAGAGTGTTGGCCAAGAAACCTATTTTCCTATATAAAGGGCCATAGACATATAGCATGATATAACAGTAGGAAGTAGTGTAGAATAGTGTGGTGTGATGTAGCAAAGTGTGATGTAATGTGATGGAGTGTGATATGCTCAAAGATCATTCTTGAGTAGTACATTTATCAATGGAGTATTCATTTTCTCCATAGCTACTTTGTATACATTTCCATAATTTCTATTTATAATATATTTTCAGTCATCTCGTATATTTACTTGTTGGAATTATTTGAGTTGTCATTGATATTGAAAGCTGACTTGGTCACTGGCAAAATCATGGTGTGCTTGGTCAAATATTAGTGGTGATGTATGCTTTAATATTTAAATTAGATATTTTAATATTAAAGTAATGTTTTAAAATAATTTTTTTTTATGAAGGTTTGATATATTTAAATCAAAATATTTAAATATATTAATAAAATATTTAAATATTAAGAGAGCCGACCTTTGGACACCAAAAGCAAGTATGAAAGGAGTGCATATAAATATAAGGCTAAAGTTCACTTTTAAAGTGATTTTACATGTAGTTTTATTAAAAGTCTGTGATATACAAGTGCAACACAAATAGAGCAACGAATGGAGATCTACGAATGAAGCTCGTGAGAAAAAAAGCGCTATGGAAAACAACATGATAACTTGCATCAGAGTGTGAAAGGAGCACTATGGTGATTTGAGATTGCGATAATTTTGGAGGAGTTGGAAGAACCATTAACAAGAACAATGAAGTTTTGATGATAGAGAAAGAATCAAATCAAACATCTTTGTGAAGGTAGCGCACAACAGATTTTTGACTACGAAGGCAGGTACCAAGGTGAAATGTTAAGAAGCCGAGCATGACTAAGGGCACAGGTTTTTAAAAAAGGATATATTTGATATCGTGGTACTTGAGGCAATTGCATCTAAAACAACATAAAGAAGAAGTATTATCCAACTTAGAAAGAGGACATGGAGAAGACAATAAAAGAAGCCACATTTTGAAACAAAGATTACATGTTTGTTGTTGAAAATCATGTGAAAAAGAAGCAGACATCATAGAAAATAAAAGAAAATATTGTATAAATTAATTGTAACAAATCTAGCGAAGATAACAGTTACATAAAGGAGAAAGAGAGCCACCAAACTTATCCAAGCAAAAACAACGTTACATGCAAGATAATATCAATATTTTGATCGTTGAAGAGAAGTGCCCACGTGTTTGAGCTTGGGCGTAAAGAAAGGGGAAGGAGAATGACTCATTGAATGAATTGCACATCCATACACATATCCATTAGGGTTTGAGATACAAATAGCCAAGTCATGAACCATGGAGTGCACCGATAAGGATTGAGAAAAGCCATACATCATTTATCACCCATATTCGACATTCATAAATGAAAGACACAACAGAGTTTTTCATAGAATATCAATGACATCTTCATAAATACTGCCACGAAGGAGAACAAAAAGAGTAAAAACTTTAGGAGATAATAGGAAGCAAAAATTGTGGTCAAACAATGCTCACTAGTATAAACTCGAGTTGCACCAATACAACAAACAAATATTACAAATAAAGGCATATAAAGAAGCAAATTAGGGAAGTGAAGACCTACGTCAAGGTAGGGAAGGATAAAATTCATGTGAGCCATCATTGACCGCACCAAGGTATATGTCATGATGCCAATGACACGAAATCATGAGATAAGTATGAAATTAAATTGAAGTGTTGATTATAAAGTAAATATTTGATTTTGGAGAGATAAGGTAATTCATGTAAGACCTTTGATTTTATAAGGTTTTGGAATTTTGAGTAAGTAGAAGAAAGCAAATTTTTGCATTGTTTATTATTGGATTTGGGAGTAGATAAGCAAAGATACAATGCAGCATGGAGGTTTGTTGTTTTACTGTCATCTAGTGTTAGAATTGGGCTACCTTTAAAATTTAATAAATGTGAGACATGTGGAAGCAACATACTTAATGAATGTGAAGGACATTTTAGCCATTTGAAGATTTCAACACTAGTATATCATTCTCTATATGTTTAAGAGGTTAAAATAATTATGGGTAGAATATGTCTAATTTTTTTTTAGTTGAAAAAAACAAACTCAAGAAAAGGTGAAGAATTTGATGCCATTATTAATAAGATTTTGGAGCAGATTTGAGTAGTGTTAGTGAGTAGATTTAGAAGAATATTTGAGCAGTGTCTGTGAGTAATATTAGGGAAAATATTTGAGCAATGTTTATGAGCAAATTTGAGCAGTGATTCTAATTAGTTTTGGAGAACTGAGTGATATTGGTATCCACAAACTTGTATAGGGGATTGGTGTCTCCTGTGGATTGGTGTCCATGAACTTGTATAGGGGATTGGTCTCTCCTATGGGTTGGTGCCCATAAAATTGTATAAGGAATTGGTATCTCCTATGGGTTTGTGCCCACAAACTTGTATAAGGGATTGGTATCCATGAAATTGTATAGGGTATTGGCGTCTCCTGTGGATTGGTGTCCACAAACTTGTATAGGGGGTTTGTGTCTCCTATGGATTGGTGTCCATAAAATTATATAGAGGATTGGTGTCCATGAAATTGTATAGGGTATTGATGTCTCCTATGGGTTGGTGCCCACAAAATTTATTGAAGAAAAATATAAGCAATAGTTTACCATGGTTTTCTCCTGAAAGGGTGTTTCCACTTAAAAACATGATCTCTTATGTGTATGGAAATTGTGCATTGATTTATTATTGCATTCATATTATTGTTATCATTTGGAAGGAAAAGTTTTATCTTATACTGTTCACCCCCCATATCAGTATAATCTTGTGTTCTTCAATTGGTATTAGAGCGGGTTCCTTTGTAAAAGCCTAACAACTTGAAGGAAGATCTTACAAGAACACACATGGCTTGCCAAGAAGGTTTTTCATCAAATAGAGCTTCATTTTTCTATGGGATTAACTATACTTTATGTAGCATAAGGATGCAAATCTATTTGATGGCACATGGCTATGATATATGGCAATCCATTGAGGATGGGTTCACACCACCTACAACTCCTCCCATGGATTGATATGGCAAGAGACCATTTGAAAATAATTCCAGTGTAATGAATGCAATATTAAGTGGGTTATATGAGTCAAATTTTGTGAAATTTATGCAATGCACCTCAAAAAAATACACCTAGGACAAGTTACAAAGAACATATTAAGGAGACAAAAATGTTAAAATGGCAAAACTTCAAACCCATATGAAGAATTTTGAATATTTGAAGATGAAATATGAGGAAGATATTGCCAAATATCTACTCCATATTGATGAAAGTGTCAACACCATTCGTGGACTTGGAAAAAATATTGAAGACTCTAAGATTGGTCAGAAAATATTAAGGTCACTTCCCATGAGATTTTATGCAAAGGTCTCGATTGAAGAAATGAAGGATATTAAAACCTGAAGCATGGATGAGCTACATGGAATTATCACAGACTATGATATGAGAAATGAAAAATATCAAACATCCAAACGAGAGGCTGCATTTAAATCTTCAAAGAAGACAAAGAATAAAGAACCAAAGTCAAGTGAAGAATCAAGTAGTGGAGAAGAAGCTAAATTTTTGCGAAGAAATAAGAAGGGTCCAAGAAAACACAAAGGTATGCATTCTATGAAATGTTTTAATTGTGGCAAAAATGGTCACTATGCATCTAATTTCCCACAAGATGGAAGTATTAGTAGTGAAGAAGCAAATAAATACAAGAAAAAGAAAGAAAAATTTATCATGAAAAGAAAAAAAAGTACGATCAAAGCAAGCATGAAATGAAGATATTTCAAAGGCACAAGAAGAGTCTTTATGTTGAGTAAGCAAGCAGTTATTCTACAATGATGAAAGCCTCTCTAATAGTGAAAGAGAAGAAATCCTATTTTTGGCTATAGAAGAGAAAGAAGATGCTCTTGTTGTCAAAAACCAAGAAAAAAAGAGAGATCCAAAAAATGAAGAGGAAGCCATAGTTGACATAGAAGAGGAACTTGTTGTTGCTCTTGAAGAGTTGAAAAGGCTTAGAAAGAAAAACTCAAGATTGAAGATTCAAGTACAAGAGGATGAGGAGACAAAGGCAAATATTTCGCAAGATCTCACCGACTTAAAAGTGAAAATTGAAGAGGTAAAGCGAATTGAAGAAGGTATGACTGAGCAATTAAAGGCAAACGAGTTGGAATGTGAAAAATTGGAACATGAGGTTGTCTCTCTGAGAAAGCAAGTTGAAAAATATAATGATAAGCTACAACAAAATATCAGGTTTGAGAAAAGCACAAAAATCTTGGATGATATTATCAAAATATAGAGATCTTCGGTTATAAATACTGGACTTGGTTTTGAAGGTCAAAAGAAACAAAAGGGGGAGTCAAGCTCAAAATAAAGAGAGGCATCAAAGAAAATAATTAAAGAAGAGCCTAAGATCTATGCTGATGTGTTGAGAAGTAGAAGTATCAAGGAGGAAGAAAAAAAAGCATCATAAAGGAACAAATTCCATCACAAAAACAACAATGAGATAACCATGCAACAATATCCTACAAGGCAATATGATAGGTTTCAATATTTATTCCATGGTTATTGCTTTTCATGTCACAAATTTGGTCATAAAGCTAAAAATTGTAGGGTCTGTACTAAGAATAATTTTGGCTTGTTGGTCAAATATTTGCCTAAAATACAAAACATGCATTTGTGCATCCTAGACACGACCAACATTGAAAGGCCAAAGGAAAGAAATGTCCTTTGATCCAATCTCCAAAGAGGGCTGGCTCCCTTAATAATCCTACACTAGTTTAAGTCTAGAGTTGTAGGAAAGAAATAAAAATAACGAAAATAAATGGGAAATATAGCCACAGGCCAGAATATGTAGGATTGGGGATAGACTAGCAGTAGGAATCCAAATCAAGTGTTATAGAAACATATAACAAAAATAAGGTAAAGAATCCACTTACAATTTTGTGAAGATAACTTCTAGAGCTACATTATAGTACTCACATCCTCACCAACAGTGTTCAAATCTAGATGTAAAATTTAAACTTAGTAGATAACATACATGAATATTAAATAGAAATGCTTTAGAACAGAAAGAAATCACACACAAAAATTGTTCACAGAATCAAAAGCCAGACTCTTTCTATTTATGCAAAAAACTTAAAGTATTTTTTTGCAAATTTTCCATCCTCCATTACATCAAAATGTTTAGTATTTATAGAGGATTTCACCTCTATTCATTTAAGACACAAAATACAAAATTCCCTGGATTGAGAACTAGCAGGAGGAATTTTCTCCTCACATTAGTAATGTCTTCATTCGAAACATTCTTCATGGAGACAACGATCCCTCTTTGGTGAGGGAATCAAATGGGGAATCTGTAGGATTAAATGCTTGAAGGCAGCTTCAGTGTTGGTGCATTGGGACGTAGCAAAGTCACCTGAAAATCAGGAGCTTGGTCTTTGAATTTTGGCCACCTTTATGCTTTGGAAATCTACATTGTCCAAGAAGTCCATCAAATATTAAAATGTTTTGAAAAAGAGCAAAGACGGTGGGGAGCGCCTTTGGAAATCATGAAAATCATCCTGTGGATTTTAATCCTACATTTTCTCAGCATAAAATTGGAAAATATAACTTCTTTTGCCCCAGTCATTAAAATTTCATCATTCTCTAGACTGGGTGCTGTTGAGTGGTAATTTTTCCCAATTGTAAAATCACACTCACCTTAGGATTTTGATCCCAAAACCATCTCTTGCAAAGAAGTTAAAACAAAACAACTTATCCAAGGTTCCGCTATATAAGCATTGTACATGTGTATTAGTAATCTCAATAAAGATATATCAAATGAATGCTAGGAATACCTTAGTGATTGCAAGTAATTGTTAACAAGGGGCATGTGTTGGTTTATTTTATTATGCCATATTAATGATTGTTCATGACACTTTAAAGGAAAGCAACTGTGAATTGGCCCTCATATGACCACGATGTAGCCTTAATTCCTTTTATCTTGAATATTTTTAGGTAGATTTTATCGTCCTTTATTAAATAGATTTTAAACACGTTTGATCTTGTATTAAACTACTTTAAGCATGAAGTAGAAGATTAAAACCTATCTATGAATAAGAATCGAAATGATGAAAAAATCCATTAAATTTAGCTTCTATCATGAAGATAAAGAAAGCCTTTGATATAATTAATAAACTACCCCTCTTTTATGAAATTAATTTTCATAAAGAGAGAACAATTTATTTGCCTTCAAACAATGGCCTCAAAATGTCATCATAAATTATCTCTCTTTAATGAAATCAATTTTCATAAAGAAGAAATAATTTAGTGCTTTAAAACAATTGCCTTTGATGTAATGTATAAATTACCTCTCTTTAACAAAATCAGAATTTTCGTAAAGAGAGGTGCATTTATTGCTCTTAAATGATGGCCAATGAAATGCCATAAAAATTACCCCCCTTTAATGAAATTGAATTTTTCATAAAGGAAAGGTCATCTTATGCTTATGAATGGAAATGCAAAGTTTAAAAATTTGATTTACCTCCAAAATGTGAAAAATAAAATTCTAAAATTATAAAAATCTGCATAAAACAGTCATTTTCAACAATTTTTATAAAATCAAAATGACTTCAGAATGAGTTTGAATTTGTTTCGTATGATAGATTGTATCTCATTCTTCACACCCATGTAATTATTTTTGTCATTTTATTTTTTCTGATTTTTATTTTAATCCTCGAAGTTTAAAAAAAAATTGCAAAAAGAAAAGTTAGAAAATAAAAAATGAAAATCTAGAAATAACTTGAATGCTGAAAACATAAACATGCAAAGCTTTATCATTTTGATGACATCCCTTCCTACAAAACCGAAGATGTGACAAACTCTTGCATGCAACCTAGTATATTCAAACCTACATTTGCACAATCAAAATAAACTAAGTGCTAGCTCCTAGGACACAAAATAAATTTCAGGGTTTAAACATTCAATGATGTAACCATTTAAAATGCATTGAACATCATTTATAAATCCAAAACCTGAAAAAGGAAAGATAGAAAATTAAATCCATGCATGCAGAAAATTTTCTCCTCCTATTTCACAAACAAAACCAAATTTTTGAAAAACCCTTTGCATTAAAAAAATGTTTCTTTTACAACAACTTTCAGCAACATTTATGGTCTTTTCCCCAAAATAACTAGCCCCTTTACATTCATTTCGATGGGTTTTTAAAGATTTCAGAAATCTCTTCTTTCTCCACAACGCTTTGTTTCCTTTTCCATGACTTTTCATTTTTCTCTAGATGCATGCATTTCTTCAATACTTCTACATACTCTTCGAAACATTCATTTTCCTTTGGTTTCCATTGCTTTTCCAAGTCTCTTCCTTGTGCACATTGTAATAGTTATGCCAATTGATAACATTTTATTTTATTTGCGTGACCTGACTTGTAACGTTCATTTCATTATTTGTATTTTTCTCCGCACTATTTTCATAATGCTCACAGGCTATAAAACTGTCTCTTCTTATTCAAATGTATGATTATAGAACCTATACCTCGCCATGACATATTTTGACCACACTATTCCTTTTATGGTCGTTTCCCACATCAGAATCGACATTGTGCACGACATCGTTCGATCCGCAAGCGTCCAAGTCAGCAATATTGTATTTTTTGCATAGGTGGAACTCCATGTTCCGTTCGGCCATAGCCACGTAACCGTCCTTGATGATTTCTCACACGTCCACAACCACTGATGTTTTTCTCCCTGAAAACCATTCTATCTACCACCTGTTGTTGTTGGATGCTACATCATATATCCTAGTATATGTTCGTTGACATGGACATACAACTGTGCTGCCCACTTCATGCATTACCTTTATCTAATATCGTTGTAGTCCCATAAATACCATTGCTGTTCTAACACGACCAACCCATGGTCGAAAATTTTTCTTTGCCATCGCTGAACTCGCTCAAAATGTGCTCTTGCACTATGCATCGGAGATGCAATGCTCTTGTTTAAGCTCAGACTGAGTATCCATGTACAACACCCCTTGGATGCGTTGTATTCTACTACCAGAGAGTATATCCACATCCTGGCCACCGCCCACTGTTTATTTGCTGCTACCTAAGACCCAATTTTTACTTCAAGTTACCCACATCCAATAGATATCCTTTACCTACTCTTTGATGCTACCATTCTTCCAGTGAGTTCTGCCTGGTTTGGCATATTTTCATCCATTCTTCGATGCGTATGACCCCTTTGATAGTGTGTACTCACTAAAAAAATACCTCATCATTGCCCTAGCTATCTTCATTGTGCATCTCGGATGAGGCCCTCGCCCTTACAAATGATGTTTATCATTTGATATGTGTTCATGCTTCATGGAGTTAAAATCATTCTCTCGAGTTCACTACCTTGAACCTTGTCCAAGTCATCAGAGGTACCTTGCTCCATTAAACAAATTTCATCCTCACAACATTGAAAAGCATTATTGTTCAAATCATGTTTGGGTCTATCCATTTTTACGTTCGATAGCTCCTTGAAGATATCCATAATATGTTTTATCTCACTTTCTATCGGGATGAGGTGTTTCCTCTATGCAGTTTGTAGCGTGGATGCTAGCCAAAAATACCGCATAGGTTCGATTATAATTTGCTATGCATACTGAAACCAAGACATCATTGCCTTCGAATCCCATAATCTACATCTAATTCGAGTGGCATGTTGTTCCCTGTGGGGTAAGTCGTAGGTATTTTCAAAACATCATCAACAACTTCCACGATGGTCTGATGCCCAATTCATGATGTCTCACACTCACCCAGTTCAACATCTACATTGACAATGGCCATTCATTGATGCTCCATCCACTGCCATCAAAACACTTTGACCTCTTACTATCCGATGCTCTTGGCTTCACCTACCGTATTCTGCCCTGACTTCCACTCTTCACTAGTTGTCATGATGTGTTGGCTCATAAAATACCATATGATCAAATGGGAGGTTTGCGCCCGAAGCCATTATTTTTAGCAGCATTCGATGGTCGTGTGACATCACCGTCACCTCGTAGCTATTCCTATCAGCGTGGACCCCTTCGCCTCTTTAGCACCATCTATTCGCTAACATACCTCATCATTTGGTGGGCCTGCTAAATCATCACAACTTTGTACATTAACATCATCGACATCGGTTTCGTCTCCATGCCACTGAATACCCTGCAATACTTCATCGCTGGATGTGATCACCCATCTATCGAATGCCTTCATTCACCATGTTGACCGAAGATACGTAGCCATCCACATCATGGAGTCGTCTATAGGGTTGCATTACTAGGTGGGGTCTCCCTCCACACCATTCGAGCTCTATGTAATTTGAGTCACCATCTACAGTGTAGGTTGTCCACAGTGTCGAGGTGTCTTGTCGATGTCGCACGCAATCCCTCTATCACTACTCCCGCATGACACAATTCCTACACATAATAAAGATCAAACATTAGAGAATATAACAATATGATACTTTGAAACTATCACAATATAATTGAATTTCAAACATTAAAACTAATCTACCATACCTTCACACAAAGCACCTAATGATACACAACTAAAAGAAAGAAACTTTAAATTAAAATAAAGGACCATCTAAATATATACATGTATATTTTCATAGATCTATATATCTTTATTCAATTTTTTTTATTTCATTTTTTATACTTTTATATGTTATATATATATATATATATTTAATATATATATATATATATATATATATATATATAAATAATTTCATTATTATTATTATTTATTTATTTTTATTTTATATATAAGTTGAAACATATAAATGAAAGAAAACACAAACCTTAACAATAAAATCATTAACAACAAAATTGACGATAAAAATCATCAGCGACAAATTGACGATAAAAATCATCGATAACAAATTGACGATAAAAATCATCGACAACAAATTGACGATAAAAATATCATCGACAACAAATTGACGATAAAAATATCATCGACAACAAATTGATGATAAAAATATCGTCGACAACAAATTGACGATAAAAATATCGTCGATAACAAATTGATGATAAAAATATCATCGACAACAAATTGATGATAAAAAATCATCGACAACAAATTGATGATAAAAATATCATCGACAACAAATTGATGATAAAAATATTGTCGACAACAAATTGATAAAACTGCAAACCCAAAACAAAGCAAAGCATTAGACACTTAAAACAAAATGCAAACACCCAAATACCAAAATAAAAGGTGGGTCCCCAATTTTGGGGCGAGTTGTGCGATAGTCACAACAAATGGTGACTCTGCTGGGAAATGCTCTTGAGCATTTCGGGTGAAGAACCCAATCTGAAATGAGAACACACAAGATCAACGAAATATAAATTATTTAGCAATGTCCCAAGAAGGTGGGGGTAAACAACTTCGAATAAAAATAATTAATCCATCTACCTTTGCTCAGTGTGTGAAAAAGTGATTCATTCTTGCATCTCTGAAAACCTTTCGGATTCCATCATCTGGTTCATATTTAGGCTATGAAGCATGACTCATAAAAGAAAGCTTTTACAGATAGAGCCCCACTATCAGTCAAGCATCTATAGCCCCGGTAGGGTTTATCTAACTCACCCTTGTGTTTGTTTAATACTTTGCAAAGCCTTTCTTATAATCGAGCTATGTCTAGATAGAGCCCTACTGCGATCAGGCATCCATAGCCCCGATAGAGTTTATCTAGATCTTGTGACTGATTTGATCAAGCTTTTCAATGCTCATTTTCTTTCTTCTTTTTTTTTCTCTTTTTCTTTATAGCTTTGCAAACATTCATGTATCACTAGGGTTAGGAAGCATAGAGGTAGAGCGTGTTGAATTTTTGCCTTAATCTGCAAATCAAGATAACTTCATCCTTCATAATTTCTAGAAATACCCTTTAATATATGTGAGTTACATGTGGAGCTTTAGCGAAATATTTCATTGTTCCACTCTCCACCATATTAGTCCCAAAATCTGAGCATGATCACCAAATAACTCATCCCCCTTTTCTCGGGTTCACCTGTTTTCAGATTAGATACTCCAACCTACTAAACAAAGAAACACAAAAATGGGCTAGAGACCATAAGTTAGCGACCATGAAACATCACCTCAAAACAAGGGAACAACCCAAAACACAAAACTAAAAACACAAACCAAAATAAGATACAAAACATGAAAATAGAAAACCAAAACAAAAAATGAAACCAAAACTATATACAAATGTACAATATGGTACAGGATGGTGCAAAGCTTGAACTATCACTTCCCTGGATCCCAAACATGATTAGCACATTTCAAAAGACATATAACATGATACGCATGCCAAGTTTTACAGAAATCCAACAAAAACAAGATTAGGCCAAACAATACAACAATCTTCATCTTGCCTCTCTCACCCCACCAATTTGATTTAGTTCCATTAACAATCCCATAGGTGAGCTTCAAATCATTAAATTGATTAGACAATATTTGATTTTCAATTCTTTCTTGTCTATTCTTTAAGATGTCAATTTCACAATTCAATTCATGATTTAGAATTAGGCTATCCTTTTCAAATATGAGATCTTGCAAACAAGAGCCTATTTCTAAAAATTTCAAAGCCAATTCATTATTCATGTTTTTAGGCCAATCAAATTTATGCAAAAATTGCAAGCATCTAGGATATCTACTAAATGAGAATCATTATAAGTTTTTATCCTAGATTCTATTATCAATTGTTGATGAATTTGATTTAACAATTCAAGTGCATCAACTTCTTTTCATTCAACAAAGCATTCTTATTAGAGGTGTGAGTAGAAATCAACTCTAGTTCTTCATTCACCTCCAATGGCATTTCATCATAAATAACATTTGAATCCAATGAGTGATTATACAAATCTTCACCTGAAGCTTGGATGCTTGGACACAAAAGGTTAGATTCTACCTCTTGTAGATTTTCATTTACCAAGGCTTGGTGAGAATTTGCAATTCCCTCTTTTACCTCATGGTCTTTATCTTCTTCATCATCTTGTAGTCTTTCATCTTCATTGATTACCTGTTCATCAAACATACCAAAATTAGGCACCCAATCAAAAGTATGCCCATCCTTTTCAAACCTTAAATCTTGTTTATCAAGGTATGTATCAAATAACACATCACCATGATCAATCACTTGAGTTGCTTCAAATAGATCAACCTCTTTGTCATTTGGTTCCAATTCCTTGTTAACCATCCATGATATCTCTTCATTTGAATCTTCAAAATAATCATGCAATTTGTATCCAAATTTTCAATAGTCAAGAATGAAATAGAAGATTTTACCTCTTCCTCATCTAAAATAGATGAGTCATAAGAAACATTTACCATTTCTTCCCTTTCTATTTCAACAAGATCTTCAATAAATTCATATTCAACATGATCTAATTTGGGAACTTTCTCTATTCTTGCAAATGCAATATCTTCATGTGAAATGGTGATTTTAGCATCCTGCATATCAATAGAAATTTCATCAATAGGAGTGTGAGAAAGTAAGATGATTCTTCATATCTTCCCCAACCATTGTAAAAATTATCATCTAAATTCATGGGATGAAACTCTATTGTATCTGTGACATGATATTTTGATTCATCTATCAATTCTTTTTCTTCTTTATCCTTGGTAGTAGAATCATTATCATTTTCCAACACTTGATGAGATTCCAACCCTTCTTCCAAAATATTCTCAAATTGTACAGGACTTGTAATATCCTCATGCGAGAAAGCAATTGTATTATCCTGCATATCAATTGACACAAAAGTTTCATTAGAAGGTTTGGAGTGAGTGTATTCTTCCCACTTCTTCCAAGAATCATAATAATCATCTTCCAAAATCAAGTGGTGATGCTCAACTACTTCTTCAACATCTTCCAATTCATCAATGTGTTTCTCATCAAATTCACCTTCACCTTCCTTAGATGGTTCAATGATTTCCAAAAGTGGGCTACTCTTTGTATTCAAGTTTGTAAGACTATCACAATCCACATTTGTAACCCATGATTCAATTTCATCACAATTTGGAAGGTGTGAGTTTTCTTGACCATCAGTTTCAAGAATCTCATCCAAAGTGTCTTCCGAGAACAAGTGGTGAAATTCTATTATGTCTTCAAATTCATTTATTGATTCTCTTTCAATTTCACTTTCAAC
Source organism: Wollemia nobilis (assembly GCA_028583015.1). Taxonomy (NCBI): domain Eukaryota; kingdom Viridiplantae; phylum Streptophyta; class Pinopsida; order Araucariales; family Araucariaceae; genus Wollemia; species Wollemia nobilis. Next base: position 2,590,420 of record JAQPPZ010006183.1, on the reverse strand, counting down.
CACTTTATTCAATTCCATGGAAGGTTCTGTCCTATCACATATCTCAAAACTAATTAGATTTAGGACACCTCCATTATCTGAATACTCATGCATTTCTAGAAATGAACCCATCTCTACACAATCCTCATTGGTGGATGTTGGCTTGGCAACTTGCACCTCCTCTTGGATGATATCTAAGGTGGTTATAACATTTGGACATTCAAATTCATCCCCTTGATCATTCACCTTAGGCATCATTGGAGTGGAGGGTGCTATATTAGATGGTTGGTGTAGGTTGGCATCAATAACTCTAGAAGAACAATCTCTCATGGGAACATGTTGTGCCTCCACTTGCCATTGTTCTACCATTATTGCGACCTCATAGATTCTATGCAAAGATGGGTCATCAAGATTTTCCTCTAAAAATGTAGCAAGTACAGGGGGTATGGCTCCCATGTATACTTGAATAGCTTCCTCTTCTGTTATGTCATAATTTTCCCACACTTGAGTGTACAACTCATAGAACCTATCATTAAATTGACTCATGGATTCATTAGGCTCTTTGCAGATAAAGTCAAACTGATTTTTTATCATATCTAAGTCAACTTGATTACCAAAATGGTCAAGAAATATTGCTTCTAATTGAGCCCAAGAAGTCCTGAACCTCCATGGGTAATTGGATAAACCAATCATGCAATATTCATCCAATATGTATGAGAATAATCTACATGCAACATCCTCATGGAAAATTTGATAAATAAAGCTCTTAGATATAGACATTTGAATGTATCCTAATGTCTACTTCAATGACCTAGTTACCTCCAATACCTAAACTGAGGTAGATAAGACACAAGATCCATAGGCACCTCATGTGAAGCCTAGATATGTTTAAAGGACTACTTGCCATCATTTCATCAAATCTCGCAATTAGTGAAACTCAAAGAATAACTTCAGAATCAATTTTGTTAGTCAAATAAAGATATCTTGCAAAGAAGCATAAAATGACTAACAATTTTCAAATGAATAAATCATAAAGATCATCATGTTAGCATCATCCAAAATATATGCATCAATTAAACCATGACATTAAAGAACATTCTCAAATTTGCAAAAATGTTAGTATTAACACATCATCAAATAGAGAATGTTAGAATCAATGAAAGTGATCATATGGAAACAAAATCTCGTTAGTCAAGACCAATGTCTTTGAATAAATATTTCAAGTAACATGAACAATTTAGCATCTAAATAGCAATAAAATAAATCAATTCAGGCCCTCTTAGCTCCCAAAGTGTTGAGTGTTAAAAGAGGCCAAAGATGCTAATCAAATGGACTTGAAATATTTAGCAATTCAAAACTCTCAAAGTTACACCAATATCATATTATTCATTGCATGAACAATTCAAAAGCATTTAGAACAACAATGAACAATTTAGCATAAATAAAATAACACCAATTCAGGCCCTCCTTCTAGCGCCAAAATGTTGAGTGGTAATTTTACCCAATTGCAAAACCACACTCACCTTAGGATTTTGATCACAAAACCCTCTCTTGCAAAGAAGTTAGAAATCAAAACAACTTCTCCAAGGTTCCGCTATATAAGCATTGCACATGTGTATTAGTAATCTCAATGAAGATATATCAATTGAATGCTAGGAATACCTTAGTGATTGCAAGTAACTGTTAACAAGGGGCATGTGTTGGTTTATTTTATTATGCTATATTAATGATTGTTCATAAAACTTAAATGAAAGCAAATGTGAATTGGCCCTCATATGACCACGATGTAGCCTTAATTCCTTTTATCTTGAATGTTTTTAGGTAGATTTTATCTTCCTTTATTAAGTAGATTTTAAACAAGTTTTATCTTGTATTAAATCCTACTTTAAGCATGAAGTAGAAGATTAAAACCTATCTATGAATGTGAATTTGAAATGATGAAAAGATCCATTAAATGTAGCTTCTATCATGAAGATAAAGATAGCCTTTGATATAATTAATAAATTGTCCCTCTTTGATGAAATTAATTTTCATAAAGAGACAACAATTTATTGCTTTAAAATAATGGCCTCAAAATGTCATTATAAATTATCCCTCTTTAATGAAATCAATTTTCATAAAGAAGAAATAATTTAATGCTTTAAAACACTAGCCTTTGATGTAATGTATAAATTACCTCTCTTTGATGAAATCAGAATTTTCATAAAGAGAGGTGAATTTATTGCTCTAAAATGATAGCTTATGGAATGCCATAAAAATTACCCCCCTTTAATGAAATTGAAATTTTCATAAAGGAAAGGTCATCTTATGCTTATGAATGAAAATGCAAAGTTTAAAAATCTGATTTACCTCCAAAATGTGAAAAAATAAAATTCCGAAATTATAAAAATCTGCATAAAACAGTCATTTTCAACAATTTTTATAAAATCGAAATGACTTCGGAATGAGTTCGAATTTGTTTCGGATGATAGATTGTATCTCATTCTTCACACCCATGTAATTATTTTTGTCATTTTATTTTTTTTATTTTTATTTTAATCCTCGAAGTTTAAAAAAAAATCTGCAAAAAGAAAGGTTAGAAAATAAAAAATAAAAATCTGAAAATAAACTTGAATGCTGAAAACGTAAACATGCAAAGCTTTATCAGTTTGATGGCACCCCGTCCTGCAAAACCGAAGATGTGAGAAACTCTTGCATGCAACCTAGTCTATTCAAACCTGCATTTGCACAATCAAAATAAACTAAGTGCTAGCTCCTAGGACACAGAAAATAAATTTCAGACTTCAAACATTCAATGATGTGACCATTAAAATGCATCAAACATCATTTATAAGTCCAAAACCTGAAAAAGGGAAAGATAAAAAATTAAATCCAAGCATGCAGAAAATTTTCTCCTCCTATTTTACTAACAAAATCCAAATTTCTGAAAAACCCTTTGCATTAAAAAAATCTTTCTTTTACAACTTTCAGCAACATTTCTGGTCTTTTTCCCCCAAATAATCAACCCCTTTACATTCATTTCGATGGGTTTTTAAATATTTCAGAAATATCTTCTTTCTCCACAACACTTCGTTTCCTTTTCCACGACTTTTTATTTTCCTCTGGATGCATGCATTTTTTCAATACTTCTACATACTCTTCGAAACGTTCATTTTCCTTTAGTTTCCATTTGCTTTTCCAAGTCTCTTCCTTGTGCACATTGTAACGGTTATGCCAATTGATAACATTTTCTTTTATTTTCCTAACTTGTAACGTTCATTTCATTATTTGTGTTTATCTTCGCACTATTCTCATAATGCTTCATCACGGGCTATAAAACCGTCTCTTCTTATTCAAACGTATGATTATAGAACCTATACCCCTCCATGACATATTTTGACCACACTATTCATTTTATGGTCATTTCCCACGTCAGAATCGACACTGTGCACGACATTGTTCGATCCATGAGCGTCCAAGTCAGCAATACCGTATTTTTTGTGTAGGTGGAACTCCATGTTTCGTTCGGCCATAGCCACGTAACCGTCCCTGATGATTTATCACACATCCACAACCATTGATGTTTTTCTCTCTGAAGATCCTGCTATCTACCACCTGTTGTTGTTGGACGCTGCATCATCTATCCTAGTATACGTTCGTCGACATGGACACCCAGCTGTGCCGCCCACTTCATGCATTACCTTTATCTAATATTGTAGAAGTCCGGTAAATTCCATCACTGTTCTAACATGACCAAACTATGGTCAAAAAATTTTCTTTACCATCACCAAAATCGCTTGAAACGTGCTCTCGCACTATGCATCGAAGTCACCACGCTCTTATTTCGACTCGAACTGAGTATCCATGTACAACACCCCTTGGCTATGTTGTTTTCTACTACCGTAGAGTATGTCCACATCCTAGCCACCGTACACTATTTGTTTGCTACTACTTGAGACCCACTTGTTACTTCACGTTACCCACCTCTGATAGATATCCTTTACCTGCTCTTTGATGTCGTAATTCTCTCAGTGAGGTCTACCTATTTTGGCATATTTTCATCCCTTCTTCGATGTGCACGACCCCTTTGATAGTGCGTACTCACTGAAAAACACCTCATCATTGTCCTGGCTATCTTCGTTGTGCATCTCGAATGAGGCCCTCACCCTTAAAAATGATGTCTATCAAACGATCTGTGTTCATGCTTCGTGGAGTTCAAATAATCCTCCTGAGTTCACTACCTTGAACCCTGTCCAAGTCATCAGAGTTTCCTTACTCCATTAAACAAATTTCATCCTCACAGCATTAGAAAGCATTGCTTTTCAAATCCTATTCGGGTCTATTCTTCAGGATGAGGTGTTTCCTCTACGCTATTTGTAGCGTGGACGCTGGCCAGTAATGCTACATAGGTTTGATTATTATTCGCTATACCCACTGAAACCAAGCCGCCATTGTCGCCAACTCCCATAATCTACGTCCGATTCCGATGGCATGTTGTTCCCCGTGGGGTAAGTCGTAGGCATTTCTAAAACATCATCAATAGCTTTGATAGTGGTTCGACGTCCAATTCATGACATCTCACACTCGTCTAGTTCGGTGTCTACATTGACAATATTCATTCGTTGATGCTGTATTCGCTGTCGTTGAAACACTCTGACCTCTTACCGTTCGATGCTCCTAGTTTCACCTATCGTATTCCGCCCTGGCGTCTATTCTTCACTAGTCATCATGACGTGCTGGCTCATAAAATACCATTTGATCAAATGGGAGGTTTGTTGCCATAAGCAAGAATCTCACCTACAGTGTGCCCGAAGCCATTTTTTTAGCAGCATCTGATGGTCATGTGACGTCCCTGTCACCTCACAACTATTCTCGTCGACGTGGACCCCTTCGTATCATCAACATCATCTATCCACCAACATCCCTCGTCATCCGATGGGCCTGCTAAATCATTGCAACTTCGTCTTATGTCCACTAAATGTCGTCGACATCAGTTTCATCTCCATGTCATCGAATACCCTGGAATGCTTCATCGTTGGATGTGATCACCCATCTATCGAATACCTTCATTCACCACGTCGACCGAAGCTACGTAGCCATCCCCGTCATGGAGTCATCTATAAGGTTGCATTGCCAGGTGGGGTCTCCCTCCACGTCATTCGAGCTCTGCGTAATCTGGGTCACCATTTACGATGTAGGTTGTCCATAGTGCCGAGGTGTCTTGTTGATGTCGCACGCAGTCCCTCTGTCACTACTCCCGTGCGACACAATCCCTACACATAATAAAGATCAAACATTAGAGAATATAACAATATGATACTTTGAAACTAACACAATATAATTGAATTTCAAACATTAAAACTAATCTATCATACCTTCACACAAAGCACCTAATGAGACACAACTAAAAGAAAGAAACTTTAAATTAAAATAAAGGACCATCTAAATATATACATGTATATTTTCATAGATCTATATATCTTTATTCAATTTTGTTTATTTAATTTTTTTTTGTTCTTTTTTAATGTTTTATTTATATAACATGATATATATATATATATATTTAAAATAAATAAATAAATAAAATTTCATTATTATTATTTTTTATTTTATATATAATTTGAAACCTATAAATAAAGAAAACATCAATTTTAACAATAAAATTGTCAACATCAAAAATGACGATAAAAATCATCCACGACAAATTGATGATAAAAATTCTCGATAATAAATTGTCGATAAAAATCGTCGATAACAAACTGACGATAAAAATATCATCGACAATAAATTGATGATCAAAATTTCATCGACAACAAATTGACAATAAAAATATCATCGACAACAAATTGACGATAAAAATATCATCGACAACAAACTGACGATAAAAATATTATCGACAACAAACTGACAATAAAAATATCATCGACAACAAATTGACGATAAAAAATCATCGACAACAAATTGATGATAAAAATATCGTCGATAACAAATTGATGATAAAAATATCATCGACAACAAATTTACGATAAAAACATCATCGACAACAAATTGATGATAACTGCAAACCCAAAAAAAAACAAAGCATTAGACACTCACAACAAAACAAACACCCAAACACAAAAAATGAAAGGTAGGTCCCCAATTTTAGGGCAAGTTGTGCGACAATCACAACAGGTGCTTTCACAAGGCTTTTGTGGATGTTTGAAGATAGTTTCACCCAAAAACACTCCAAGAATTCTTTATAGAATAAATTTGGGTAGAACATCCTGTACATGTTTTCTTTATATCTCATGCTCAAAAATTTATCTCCATCTCATCTGTCAAGACCTCTCCTTTCATTTATTTCTCTGTTTGGAGCCCTGGAGCATATACCTGCTCTATAAAAAATAGTCGAAACTCCATTCCGCACCTCCACAATAGTGGTTACAAACTTTATCCCATCCTGTGTTGAAACCCATTTTATTTAAGTTTCATTCGCACGAGTTCCATAATTCACGCTCTTTTGAATTAAGCTTCAATTTTACGTTTACCCTCAAGGAGGGGCGCACAATGCTTTCGCATCTTATCATTCATGAAGTAGGGCCCACATGCACCTTTTAATTTTTTATTATATTTTTTTTCTTCATTGTATTTTTACCCTCAATAAAAGATGAATGGAGCTTTCGCCTTGTTCAAGAGGTGAAAGAAGTTTTAAGTGCTTCTTGTTGCAACACCCAAAATTTATTCTCGCATGCACACTTTCCAAAGTGCTCACCTATTTTAATACCCGTGCCTTAGCACATTAAAATGATTTTACATCATTTTTTCCAATCATCATTGCACGACACTTAAATTTAATTTTGGGCTGTGCTTTCGCCCCTTAGGGAAGGCGAACAGTGGTTTCACCCCTCACTCGAGGTGAAACCCTCATTGAATTTTCCACTGGCGGTTTTAATTTTACTCACCCCAAGATGAAGCGAATGATTTTTCTTTCCCCTTATGCTTTTGAAGCTGGTTGTCGGGCCCACTACGAAATTGCTTTCAAGGGTGTGACTTCACCCCAGGGAGGGGCGAAAGGGATTTTCACCCCTCCAACTTTTTAATCTCCATCACTTGCAAAATCATTCTTCACTCTTGAGAGTATTTCCATCACACATTCATTCTTGATACCTTCTTTACCATTGATTTTTCCCTTCTACATTTTTCTCATGACCTCCATTAAATTTTACTAGCAAAACTTACTGTGCATCTCCAAAGATAAAATTAACCTATTTTATTTAATGAAATTGCTCAGTAACATTAAAACAACTGCATCATTCATCAAAAATTTTACAACCAAAATTTAGTGTGGTAAAACTACCAACATGGCTTCACCAAGAGGAATTTCAATTCATTTGCACCTCTCATGGACTACAATATCATTTGTTACAAATATAATAATTTTGGGCATACAACTAGATGGTGTAGAACGATGTTCCCTGAACTTCCGAAATCAAGTAAGAAGGAGGATGGTCAAACTTTTCAAAAGAATATGACCTCCAAAGTTTGGGAAAAGAAAATGGAACAAGAAAAGGAGTAGAGTAATTTGGGAGTTTCACTCCCATATCATCATTGATTGTCTCAAGAAGAGTAGGGAGTAAGGGGGCGTTGTCAAGTGTCTAATATTTTAGTCTTGAGGTTCCTTTGCCATTGATGTTGAAGGGGGAGAATTTTAGTAAGGGGGAGCAACATGTATTTTTAGTAAGGGGGAGCAACTTGTCAGGGGGAGCAACTTTTGATCCGGTGGTAATAAAGGACAAATTCTTTGCAGGGTTGCCATCAATGACAAAGGGGGAGATTGTTGAAATTATTTGAGTTGTCATTGATGTCAAAATCTGACTTGGTCACTGGAAAAATCATGGTGTGCTTGGGCAAATATTAGTGGTGATGTATGCTTTAATATTTAAATTAAATATTTAAATATTAAAGTAATACTTTAAAAATATTTTTTTTTATGAAGGTTTGATATATTTAAATAAAAATATTTAAATATATTAATAAAAGATTTAAATATTAAGAGAGTCGACCTTTGGACACCAAAAGCAAGTATGAAAGAAGTGCATATAAATATAAGGTTAAAGTTCACTTTGAAAGTGATTTTGTATGTAATTTTTATTACAAGTCTACGATATACAAGTAAAACACGAATAGAGCAGCGAATGGAAATCTACAAATGAAGCTAGTGAGAACAAAGACATTGTGGAAGACAATGTGATAGCTTGCGATAGAGTGCAAAAGGAGCACTAAGGAGATTTGAGCTTGCGATGATTTTGTAGGAGTTGGAAGAGCTATTAACAAGAACAATGAAGTTTCGATGGTAGAGAAAGAATCAAATCAAACATCTTTGTGAAGGTAGCACACAACGAAGTTTCGGTTTTGGAGGCGGTACCAAGGTGAAATGTGAAGAAGTTGAGCATGACTAAGGGTGTAGGTTTTTCAAAAAGGATATCTTTGGCATCGTGGTACTCAAGGTAGTTGTATCCAAAACAACATAGAGAAGAAGTATTATCCAGCTCACAAAGAGGACATGGAGAAGACAACAAAAGAAGTTGTATTCTAAAAAGAAGATTATATGTGTGCTACTGAAAATTGTGTGAAAAAGAAGTAGATGTCATAGGAAATCAAAGAAAAGCTTGTCCAAGTGAATTGCAGCAAATCCAATGAAGATAAAAGTTACATAAAGGAGAAAGATAGCCACCAAACTTATCCAAGCAGAAACAATGTTACATGTAGGAGAATATCAGTATTTTGATCGTTGAAGAGAAGTGCCTGTGTTTTTGAGCCTACGAAGAAAGGAAAAGAAGAATAAATCATTGAATGCATTGCACATCCATACACATAACCATTAGGGTTTGAGAGACAAATAGCCAAGTTAGGAACCACGAAGTGCACCAACAAGGATTGAGAAGAGCCATACATCATTTATCACTCATATTCGACATTCATAAATGGAAGACACAATAGATTTTTCACAAAATATCAATGACATATTCATCGATATGTTGATCAGTGCTGCCATGAAGGAGAACAAAAAGAGTGAAAACTTTAGGAGATAACATGGAGCAAGCATTTATGGTCAAACAATACTCACTGGTATAAACTCGAGTTGCACCAATACAACAAACATATATTACAAATAAAGGCATATAATGAAGCAAATCAGGGAAGTGAAGACCTACGTCAAGGTAGGGAAGGACAAAATTCATGTGAGCCATCATTGACTGACCGTACCAAGGTAGATACCATGATTCTAGTGACAAGAAATCATGAGATAAGTATGAAATTAAATTGCAGTATTAATTATAAATTAAATATTTGATTTTGGAGAGAAGGTAATTCATGTAAGACCTTTGATTTTACAAGGTTTTGGAATTTTGAGTAAGTAGAAGAAAGCAAATTTTTGCATTGTTTATTATTGGATTTAGGAGTAGATAAGCAGAGATACAGTACAACATGGAGGTTTGTTGTTTTATTGTCATTTAATGTTAGACTTGGGATACCTTTAAAATGTAATAAATGTGAGACATGTGGAAGCGATAAACTTAATGAATGTGAAGAACATTTTGGCCATTTGAAGCTTTCAACACTAGTATATCATTCTCTATATGTTCAAGAGGTTAAATGAATTATGGGTAGAATATGTCTGAATTATTTTTAGTTGAAGAAAGCAAACTCAAGAAAAGGTGAAGAATTTGATGCCATTATTGATCAAATTTTGGAGTAGATTTGATCAATGTTAATGAGCAAATTTAGAAGTATATTTGAGGAGTGTTTGTGAGCAATATTAGGGAACAAATTTGAGTAGTGTTTGTGAGAAGATTTGGGAGCAGATTTGAGTAGTGATTGTAATAAATTTTGGAGCAGAACTGAGTGAGATTGGTGTCTATGAACTTGTATAGGGGATTGGTGTCTCTTGTGGATTGGTGTCTCCTGTGGAATGGTGCCCATAAAATTATAGACTAAGGTCAAGGATAATAATTATTTAAAAGCAATTATCCTTGAGCACAAAATGGATCCAAATATCTTTCTTAAGAAGAAGCTTAAACAAAATGAACATGTAGTCCTTGAGGATCCAACCAAAGAAGATAGATTATTGATGGGGAGCTTACAAAAGGTAGAGGAAGGACTCATCAGAATGGGAGCATTGAAACAACCTGAGCAGGTTATTGGTACAAGAGATAAGGGAAAATAACCTACAACTTTAGAAGCATCTCAAACTAAAGGAGATGCAGATATACATGGAGCATATCAAACTCAAGGAGAAGCAGATATACAAGGAAATATTGAATCTCAAGGCCTATGTGATCCATGTGTACAAGGAGCATCTGAATATACCCCTGCTCACCCTTGATAAAAAGACTTTTTTGTAAAATGTTTCATTATTGACAGAAAGTTCTGGATGGTGGTTCTGTAAATAATTTTGTACTATATATTTTCTATGAAAATTATGAAAAAGGATTTTGTTAATTTGTCCTCTATCACTCATTGGTTGTTTCTATTTATATGCATGTGTTTTTTTTTTTTGGTAAGTAACAGTATATTTACAACGGGTTTTTTGTTGAAGGATCCCAAAACCTTAGTTACATAGGAAGCCATGGCTACAATTGCGAGTAAAAACCGGGGCTGCGCCCTTGGGCAACAGTCCGGGGCCCAGGGCCCTAGTGCCTACAAAAATACAGACTAGCTATGAGACCAGCACTACAAACTTTGGTCTGTGGCCACCAAAACATGGAAAAACCGCAAAACAACAAATGCCAAAAATGCAAAAACCTGCTCGTCGCCGCTCCGAGAGGCCCTATGGTCGGGCCTGGCCTGGACGGGGCCCGACCTGACAGAGCAGCTCCTCTCCCTATCAGGGCCATTGCCCAGCCTACGACGGGTTCGGCCAGGGCATTGGCCGCTGAGGAAGCCGCTTTGGGAGCCAATCGTAATGTCAAGGAAGGCCCTGGTCGTCAAATTTTGCATCTTGCTGTCGGAGTCAGAACTGACTTTGGTGGCCTCCGGGACCTCCACCTTGGCCTTCTTGGAGCTGCCAGCAGCCCTGCTGCTACCTGGGGCCGGGCCTTTGCGACTTGAGCAGGAGTCGGGGCCCCGCCTGGGCCCTGGACCGGAGTTCTGCATTTTTGGGTGGGCCAGCGCCTTTTCGGGGAAGGGGAGCCTTCGGGGGAGGGGGTCTCCTTGGATTTGGAAGCTACAGGGGAAGCACAGGGCGCGGCCGTGCATCTTCGAGGCCCCGACATGGGGCGGGCTAAGCGCCTGGGCCCTCATCGATGCTGGAATTGTCTTGCGATACTATTTGGGCCAGAGCTTCAGGGAAGTTCGTGGTCCAGGTAGTGAAATCTTCTGCTGCGGTGGCCTGGTTGGCCATGAAGTCGGCTGCCCTGTTGCCTTCTCTGTACACATGCCGAAGGGCGTGATCAGGGAGCCCTTGGAGAATGGTGTGGACTTCTCGGATGGAGTTGTGAATGCACCAAGAGCAACTTCTCGGGCTACGGGCAGCTTTGATTATAACTTGGGAATCACCCTCGATGATGACTTTTGGGGTGGACTCCTTGAGGGCAGTCAGCCCACTGAGGAGAGCTGCTGCTTCGGCGAAGTTGTTGGTCTGGATGCCAAGCGGAGCAGCGTACGCCAAGATCAGGGCCCCGTGACTATCGTGGATGACCCCGCCCGCACCCGAGGGCCCGAGATTTCCTTTAGAAGCTCCATCAAAGTTAAGTTTGACCCATCCGGGAGGGGGGGCAGTCCACCTGGTCACAGAACTATGGGAGGGGGCGGGGGGCCGGGGGGAAGCTAAATTTTGAGGGAGGATAGGAGGGTGGCCTCGCCCAGGCGTCGGGGTGCCTCGGTCAAGGGGATGGAGCGAGAATTCTCAAGGGCAAAGGTCACTGCCTTGGTCGCTATCCACTGGGGGGAGCGGGCGGGGAGGAGAAGGCTCTGCTGTTGCGCTCCAGCCAGAGTTGCCAAAGCATATGAGGAAGGCAGGAGCCCCAGAGGAAGTGGATGAAGGGATGGGCAAAGGGGTTGGGCCACTGAGACAGGAGGTCAGATATGGAGTTGGGGGCCACCCACTGGATAGAGAATTGGGAAAGGATGAGGCCCAAGACTTCGGACGAAAAGGGACAATTGATAAAGAGGTGATTAGTGGACTCCCAGGAAGCACAACAGAGGAAGCATCTATTCGGGATCTGAAAGCCCCTCCTGATCAGATTCTCGATCGTCAGGATCTTGTTTTGGATGGCCGCCCAAATGAAGTGGCTAATTTTGGGGATCAACTTCTTGGCCCACACCTGTCGGGTTGGAAAGGGAGCCTCATCAGGGACTCTTTGGAGATTGTAAGCAGATTTGATAGAAAAGACTCCACTGGGAGTACCATGCCAAATGCATCTGTCGATTCCTCCGGAGGACGGGATGACGGTCACCTTGAGGAGGCGCTGAAGCCTGGCAGCTTGGAGCGGGTGCCTGGGATCTAGGATGGGTTTCCAGGTAGCCCACCCCTGGTTCTAGGTAAGATAGGCTGACACTCTGGGCCCTCTATCCGCAAGCCCTGGTTTGAGGATGAGAAGCTCTCTGTCAGCAGTCAGGGCCTCATCATGAATCCATCTGTCTTCCCAGAAGTCGATCTTGGCTCCATCCCCGAGGATCCATCTGGTCCCTTTTCGGATTATGTCTTTGGTGAAGATCAGGGACTTCCAAAAGGCTGATCCATCTCGGGGCTGAGCTTCACTGAGGAAGGGGTGGTTATGACAGTATTTTCTATGCACGATGCTGACCCACTCATCAGGGGTATTGGTGTGCACCTTCCAGGCGTGTTTGGACAAGAGGGCCTTGTTCATGAGGACCACCCACCTGAGCCCGATCCCTCCCTCACCTTTGGGGTGGCAGACCAGGGGCCAGGAGACCAGGGGAATCCTCTTCTTATCTTCGTTGCCCGACCAGAGAAATCATTTCTGAATTTGTTCGATGTGAGCTGCAATGGAGGCCGAGATTCTGAAGACCGACATGAAATATATAGGAATGCTTTGCAGGACTACCACCAAGAGGGTGGCTCTGCCAGCCTGCGAGAGGAGGTGACCTTTCCAGGGGGCCAGCTTCCTCTGAATCCGCTCAATCACCCCGCCCCACAGGGCCTTGGAGGACGCACCTATGAACAGGGGAAGCCCGAGGTAAGAGGAGGGAAGGGAACCAGGGGTGCAGCCCAATATCCACCCGATTCTGATCTGCCTAGCCAAGGGAGTATGGATGAAGAAAATCTTGCTTTTTCGGAGGTTGATTTTCTGCCCAGCCGCCTCCTCATACAGGGTCAAGATACGCTTGAGGGTCTTGGCTTGAGGGATTGAGGCAGAGGTGGCGAGGATGGTGTCATCCACGAACTGCTGGTGGGACACAGGGGGTAGGCCCGACGTAGGCCTGATGCCCAAAATGAGACCACGGGTCACAGCGCCCGAGATGGTACGCCCCAGGGCCTCAGCCAGGATGATGAAGAGGATCGGGGACAGGGGGTCACCTTGGCGGAGGCCTCTGGAACTAGGGAAGAACCCGACAGGGGACCCATTGACGAGGATGGAGAACCACGGGGAGGACACGCAGTTGCTGATGAGCCTGACCCAGGAGGGGTGGAACCCAAACTTAAGGAGGACCTTGGACAGGAAAGCCCAGTCAACCCTGTCAAAGGCCTTGTTCATATCCAGCTTGAGCAAAAAGGAGGCTTTTTTGGATAGGACGGCCGAGTGAATGGCCTCGTGCATGATTATAACACCGTCTGTGATCAGTCTGCCTTTGACCGAGCTGCCCTGATAGGGGGCAATAATCAGGGGAAGGATATCCTTAAGGCGGGAGGCCATGGATTTAGTCAAGATTTTATACAGGACATTGCACAAGCTGATGGGGCAAAAATCCGAGAGGGATCTGGCTGCTTGGGTCTTGGGGATCAGGGCTATGAAAGTGGAATTGATACCTCTGGGGATGGAGCTGGCAGTCTGCAGGTCCTGAATGGCTGCACACACTTCTTGCCCGATGATGTCCCAAAAATATTGGAAGAATCGGGGGGAATCCGTCCGGGCCCGGGGCCGCCTCAGCCTTCATGGAGAAAGTGGCAGCATGGATTTCAGAATCAGACAAGGGCTGCACAAGCATCTCATTTGCCATGGCCGAGATGGAAGAAGGAATGTGTTCCAGAAGGGATTCAGCTACTTTCGGGGACATGGGGGGCTGTCACCCAGGAGCTCCTAGAAGAAGTGGGTGGCTTCAGCCCGGATGTCCTCTTCTTCCTTGATGATTCTGCCGTCGCTGCCCACCAACTCAGCAATTCTGTTGGAACCCCTGTTCCTGAGAGTCGACGCATGGAAGAACTTAGTGTTTGCATCGCCATCTTGGAGCCACAGGGATCTCGACTTCTGCCTCCAAAAGGTTTCTTCCCTGGCCAGAATGTTGTGATACTCACTGAGAGCAAGGCGTTCCTCTTCCCTGAGCCCCGGGTCTTGGGAGCCTGCTTGAAATCTGGACTCGAGGTCTTCGAGCTTATCTTTAAGAATCGCTTTGTTTTCAAAGATATTACCGAACACCTCCTTATTCCAAACCTTGAGTTGCTCTTTGAGGCATCTCAGCTTGTGAAAAACTTGTTCAGCAGGGCGTCCAGGGACTAGGGGAGCCCACCAATGGCCTACCTGGGCCCGAAAGTCAGGGTGATGCAGCCACATGGACTCGAACCGGAAAGGCCTCTTTGGGGAGGGGCGATGGTCGGTTTCGAGGAGGAGGGGGCTGTGATCAGACCCAATTTTGGGGAGGGCCAACAGGGTGGCATCGACAAACATGGGAAGGGCTTCCTTGGACAAGAAAACTCTATCTAGTCTGACCTGTATATGATTTGCTTCCGCTCTTCTATTGGACCAAGTGAACCTGGCTCCTTTCAGATTGACGTCCATGAGCTCATTGAGGGCGGTAAAGGCTCCAAAGTCCTCCATGCTCTTGCCCTAAACCGCTGAGCCCCCACTTTTATCAAAAAGGAACAGGGGGCTGTTGAAGTCCCCGACCAGGATCCAGGGTAGGGGGGCAAAGGCTTCTCTCATCAAGCTAATCTCCTTCCATAAGGCTGCTTTCTCGATGGGGTTGTTAGGAGCGTAGACGTTGGACAGAATCCACGAGCGCCTTGACTTCACGCAATGGACCAGAATGTTGATTATTCTGGGAGACAAAGATATAAGTCTTCCCTCAAAATATCGGGGGTCCCACATGCACAACAAACCCCCGGCTGAGCCAGCCGTCGGGGTAGACAGGGACTCGCAATTGCGCCAGGTAGCTTGGGCTACACGTCGGGCAACAACGTCATCTATTTTGGTCTCCTGAAGAAGGAGGAAGGACGGGCGGTGATCCCTACGAAGTTGGTCGAGGATCCTTTTCTTGGGGGCCCCATTTAGCCCCCTGATATTCTAGGTGATGAGCTTCATTTGACACCCTTGTGGGGTCACTTGCCCCCCTTCCTGGCCTGAGTGGGGGGTTTGGGTCGGATGGCATCCGTCTTGGAGAAGCTTGCGCCAACGTCAGAGAGAGTTGCCTGGGAGCCATTGGCTATGTCATCTTCAGTGAACCTTGTCCGCTGGTCGCCCAGGGTGGGCCGCCCTCTTTTGAGTTTGCTGCCAAAGTCTGTGGCAAAAGTCCTGCTCCGGGTCATCTTGGGGCTGACTTCATCGGGCCCGGATGGAGAACTAGCTTCGATCTCTTCATCTAACCTCTCAGATCCGCACTCCAAGGGAGGAAGCCCAGTAGGGATCACCGAGAGGGGCGGGGGGGTCAAGGGGGGATAGCGGGAGTGGGGGGGGAGAAGGGGGCCCCGACAGAGGTGGGAGCCGATGGGGAAAGGAGCCCGGGTAGCTCGCATGCCTGGAGGGGGGTGCAAGCAGGGGCCTACGGGGCAGGATTCGAAGCGGGCAGGGAGGGAGAACCTAGGATCGGGGCCCCGAAAGATGACCCAGGGGAGGGAGCAATGGAAGGGGAAACCTAGGGGAGACCGTCCTCCAGATCGGGGTCCACATGAGAGTCCTTTGGGGTAGGAGGGGGAGCCTCCTTGCTGGTCCAGGCCTGGGATCTATGGCCATCGTGAGGGGGCCCTCGAGATGGGGCCCGACCTGATCGGGAAGGGAGTTTGGGGACAGGGCCATCAGCCTTTTTGGAAACCGGGCATTGGTGGGGGAGGTGGCCCTGAGTGCAGTAGGTGGGGCAGAAGGTAGGTTTGTTTTCGTAGATCAGGTGTTGGTGCCACAAGAAGGACCCAGACGAGATGGTCACCGAAGAGGGGAGTTCAGATTCGAGATTGGCATTGATGCAAAATCTGGCATGCACCATACGGGATCCTGCCTTGGTAGCGGGGTCGAAGGCCACCAGGTCCCCGACCGATTGAGCAATGAGTCTTAGGACGTCTTCGTGCCACAGGTGAAAGGGAAGGTCTGGGAGACGAACCCAGACCGGGGCGAAATTGATGCTTTGGGTGCTGGGGTGGAAGTCAGCTCCATAACGCCTGAGGAAGAGGCTTTTGCGCCCCAGAAACCAGGGCCCGCCCGACAGGATCTTTTTGGCGTCCTCACTGTTATTTAACTTGATGATGAAGAAACCCTTGGTCAGGGCAACCAGCTGAATATGCCCGGACACCTTCCATTTGGTAGCCGCCCATCTACGGACGGTTTCCATGTCTGGGTGCCCTCCCAGGAATTTCCCTACCAGGGAGGCAGAGGAACCAGCTACCAAGGAGGCGTAGACCTCCTCCTGAATAGAAATGTGGGTGCCCTCGAGGGAAAGCCCTAACCCTAGGGCCCGGGAAGGGGCCCTGGTGCCCACCAAGATCTGCTGATAGGAGGGTTTGTTCCCTCAAGATAGAGCCCTGCCCAGGATCAGGGGGCTTTTTCCCTAGGCCTGCGCTCGCATCGAGGTTGGCCTGGGGGCCAGGGCCCAAGATGTCGTCCCTGCCCTGGCCGCCAATCAGATCAGGCGCAGAGCCATCCTCTGGGCCCGTCGAGGGTCTTGCTGGCCCGAGACCGGGCCCTGACGTGCCTGACCCCGATCTCGAACCCGATCCCGCCCAAAAACTTACATCATTATCTGAGCCTGTCCCCAGCCCTGCGTCCGTACCTGCTCCTGCTCCTGCCATATTCATCAACACCTATGATATTTTTATTTGGAAAAAAAAAAATTGGGTAGTTTAGAAGCCCCAAGAACCTAGCTCTATGGCCAATCGTAGTTGTCCCATCCGGGTATACCACATGGCATCAGTCACAAGGGGGTTGAATTATTAATACATCCACAGGTTGGGCATAGGGAAAATGGAGCCTTGTCGGCCTCTACCAGCACATAGGACATTTTACCAGCTATGCCTACATATCCAATAGGGTGGAGGTAGTGGAAATGGAACCTGGGTCGGCCACAACCAGCACCCAAGGCATTTGGCAACTGCTCTACGCACGCGGATGCATGTGCTATTTTTTAAATTGTAACAATTCAACTATATTCACAATCACAATATGAAAAGAAATGAATGATTAAACTATATTCACCTCTCAACTTAGTTATCCCATACATTAATATCAATACACTATATTTTTGAAAAATATGTTGTAAATCGATTATGAAAGAGAATTCTATATTTTAAATCATAAAACATATAATTTGAAAGACAATTTTGTGTGATAAAGAATAAAGTTAAAATTTAGATAGATGAAACAATCTTATGATGATAAATAAACACATTCATATTGAACAAGGTTGTAAAATCCTATAAAAATTACAATTCAGGTAACTGAAATAAACAAATACTATGATATAAATGCAATTAAAACTATTTAAAAAACAACACTAGGATATCAACAAATATTCTCAGTTTGTCTAGAATCCCAAATCAGGTAGCTAAAACAAACATTCTCAACTTGTCTAGAATCACTATTGTGAAATTTGATATCAAATAAATTCAAATTTATTAATGTTGTGAAATACTAGAAAAATCACAAATCAGGTAGCTGAAACAAACACTTCTTAGCTTGTCTAGAATCACTATTATGCATAGCAGTTATCTATGTCCCCAAAAATATGATTACTAAAATCATCATTATCCTCATTATTATTCATATTTTTTGTATCCCTTTTGCCTACTAGGGAATTCCAATATGCCAATGCCCTGTCATAAGGAAATGTGTTCAATTGATACGATGACACATAAATTCTCAAACCATTTTCTAAAATTTTTTTCAGCCTATTGAGGAGTTCAGATTTAACAAAATATAGTACACTAAAAACCTCTCATCTTCCATAGATCCCAATATCATTGTTTGACATAATTCATATAAACAAAAGTATTCACTAATAGTATTTTGTAAGAAACTATTGGATATAATTTTTTCCATAAACATGCAATGGAACCAATCTCATGGATGTTATTCAAAAGTGACATTTTATCAACCATTGTTCCACAAAATGCGATGACTATTATTTTAAAATATCTTTGTTGAGTATACCTTTGATTTCAACACCATTGACTTCCTCACTTTTACTGAAATGCTTAATAATTATGAATTTATATTTAATAAATAACTCATGTGCAAAATTATATTCAATACAAGGACCCCTAAACATGGGGTTAACCACACCCATTACCTCAAGCAACTCATCTCTGTGAAACCGTTCTCTTATCTCTTTTATCAATGATTCTGCTATTTTAAATAAATTTATCTTTGTTTTGTGTAAAACAACTTCAAATCTATTGTGTGTTACAAGAAATTTTTCAACATCATCAACAACTATACTTGCCTACCTTTCAAAATAATACAAAGGTATCATCTTTCCATGAATATTAATACAAAGATGATCATTGATTTCAAACTTCAAAAAGCTTTTTAGATTGTTTACGTTTGTCAATGTATTTCAACTATCAAACAAGGGATCTTAAAAATATTTTTTGGATATATATAACCTATCAATAATCACACATATTTGCTTTCTCATCCTTATAAATCAACGATATAGATGGATCTCTCTTGTGCAAGTTTAATCAACCTATAAATTTCATGTAACATTGGAAGAATACCACATAACATTAAGAGTGTTTCAAAGTCAATCAAACGAAACAACAATTTTTTTGTCTTATCAATAGCCCTACAATTTGCGTACATAAACCCCATTAATGATTTATATTCTTTTAAAGCTCTATGTGTACGTTGATACATTATTATCCACCTTGTATCTTTTAATAATTTTTTTTCTTCTATAACTCCTAGTGCAAACTGTTGAAACTCTGTAAACCTTTTTGGACTGCAAGAAAAATAAGAATGTATTTCACAAATAAGATCTTCTACTCTTGCAAAATTTTTCAAAAGAGCTCATGATTTTATATGCTAGATTTAATCTATGATCCATGCAATGAATATCATATATGGGGTAACTGATGTTTGGAGATGAACACAAAGACCATTCCTATGCCCTTGCATTATAACAGTACCATAAGATCTGATGCATATTAACTTTGTGGTTATCTCTATATCATTCATTCTTGCAATATCATTTAAACTAATCACAATAAAATTATAGATATTTTCTAAATTTGAACTTTCCACCATCTTATGTAATCCTAGCAAACTAGGTTGTCTTACATGATTTTGAAATGTGTACACATGCATGCAAATCCATGATGTGTTGTCCACATCCATCACCTCATCAATAGAAAGTGATATGAATCTGGCATGTTTTACTTTCTCCCTCAGGTCCTCCTTCTCAACTAATGATAGACATTTTATCATTTCCTAACCACTTCAATCTGACCAATGGGAACTAGGAAGGTTTTGCACATCGACTATTTCAAACAGGTGCTTATAATAACTAAAATCAGACATGGGTCTATCCTTTTTGAGAATACTATATACAACATCCAACTGCAAAATTTTTGAAGCTAAAGTGGTCTTATGAATTTTTTGAAATTGGGATTTAATCATTCCACCTTTCCCAACAAGAGATTGTTGTTGCTTTAAGTGATTTTCATATTCTATTGTATATTTGACATGCATACATTCTGATGCATCCTTCCACTTAACTTATTTTTTAATTTTACCATCACTTCTTCGAAATTTTACATAAAATTTGCCAACATATTTTTCTATTGTATCTTTCTTATTTTGCAGCCTGTGATCCTTACCTAGTTTCCAACTACAAATTTTGCATCTATATTCTTTTTGTTTGAATTGGTTGTCCATGGAAGGGATAGGCTCTATCCATGGAATTTTTTCTGCCCATTCATCTTAAAATGCCATTCCAATAGCCCAAATTAGATGTCTTTCTCTTTTTAGTATTTTTGCTTGAAGATTCGAAAGAATATTTTAATGTATTTGATTTATCGCTTTCATTTTCAACTGGCATGTCAATTTGAGGAATATCTTCAAGTGTTTGTTGGATGTCATTATTAAGATATTTTTCATTAGAAGGCATCTCTTGGTGAGGAATATCTTCAAGTGGAGGTATATCAGGGTCAATAGGGTATTCTGCATAGTGGCATACAATAATATTCTTTATCATTTTTGGATTTAACAAAAAATCTACAAACAAGAATATTATTCATATCATCATGAAATATGGACAAAGGTACATACTGTGAGTTAACTATTTGAGAAAGAAATCATTATTTAAAATAATCATTGAATATACAACTAACTGTTCAAGAGTAAAAAATCATTTGTACCTTTAATTTGCTCCGATGTCGATGGCTCATTGGATTTTGATATATTGCTAAAATAATTTACGATACTCTTTTCAACAGAAGATTTGGCCCCCTTCTTTGCATTGCCAATAGGTGACATTTTACTTGTAAAGAAAATATTTTTCAATTTAGAAAAGTAATAAAATGAAGAGATTTTAATTTTGTGAGGGCTCAAGATAATGTAGTAATTAGAATAAACAGATGGTGGTTTGGTAGAAAATACATACCTATTTCTAGACATGCTTTATTGTGTTCTTTTTACCACTACACTATTTTCTAGAGATAGCACTTGTAACTAAGAAGAGCATAAAACTAATCAATATACAAATTCAAATAAATGCAAGAAAAAAACTTGTGTATGCGAAATAGAGCATCACAATGTCCGTAGAGAACCAAAACAATTACCTACTCATAATCTTGTAACAGAAAAGCATATCTCAATAGAAATAGAGAATCAAATAGTGTTAATAGAAAGAGAGAAAATAGGGGAAAACATGGAGAACAAGACAAAATAGAGAATAACATGGGAAACAGAGCATTGACTTATTTTTAATAAATGATTAAAAAATAATAAAATAAAAACTGCAATGAGATGATAGAAAAACATATCTTATTTCTACAACTGCTTCAACTCATATTCTCTAAAAAAGCAAAAAAACACAAGATCACAAATATACAATGTTTAAAGAAATAGAGTACCTGGTGCAGAAAAACGTTCGGAGATAGATGCAATTGAAAAAAGATCAATTGTCAGCCCAGTTTAAGAACAGTGTCAGTCGCAGTCTTGTGTTAGGTCATTCATAGTTTGTCCAAATGTCGGTCTATGTACAGGTTAGTACCAAATAGTGGTTTAGGTAAAAAATAGAGCTTGGATGTCGGTTCAAGTACAAAACAAAACACGAATGTTGATTCGGGTACAAAACAAAGATTGAATATCAGTGCAGGTATAGAACAGAGACTAATGTCGATCCAAAATCAAAACTTTGTTAGGCCATTTGAATATTGGACCAGTTACAAATTATTTTCCATGTGGCTATCTAGGTACAAAATAAATACCAAATATTAGTCTGGGTGAATATCTGTGCAATCAATCTTTATTTTGTTATGTGTGCAAAACTATGGCAGACGGATGAATTTCAGCCTAGGTGCATAACAAAATTTAAATGTCATTCCAGATAAAGAAATGTGTCTATTTATCATTTCAAATGTAGATATGGCTTCTGTTTCAGTTCGAGTGGAGTTTTGACCCAGATCAATAGGTTTTTGGACCCGAATGAACTTCGACAAAATTATGCCACAGATCGAATGTACTCTTCGGTTCAATTAAGTGAAAAAGTATCATTGGCATGTTAGTTATTTATAGTGTTATAATTTACGAGTTGGGCAGGATAAATTAAAAATTTTAGAAATTTAAGGCGAAAATGGTCCACAATTTAGGTGGGAGTGTTGGCGAGTTTAAAAAAAAAACGTAATACTATTATCAATGAATGGTGAAACGACACCTAAAAAAATCCCAAAAATTTTGAGCGAAAGGACCGATGTCTAGGGTCCCCCAAACTTGCCAATTTAAATTTTTGAAAATGCAAATATTTTCCCTATTGACGAATATTCACTGTTGTCCATAACCCTGCTTAATGGAAATTAGATACACTTCAATAAAAACATAAGGGATATTTAAAAAGAGGTTATTAAAAGCTTTAGGCTAAGGTTAAAAACTTATATATATATATATATATATATATATATATATATGTGTATCAAACACATCAAAGAGGGACAAAAGAAATCCAACAGTAAAACCTCTACATATTGAGAAAAAGTATGTAGTTCAATAGTAGCAATAAGGGATAGATAAAAGTTGATTTTTGATATTTACAAAGCCTTACAAAATCAACCAAAAGTTGAACCATCTTTTCAAAAGCACTATATTATATCCCTAGGGAGTCATAAGGAATTCCACAAAATTTGGTAATATTAGCATTGATCATAAATTATCAAGTTGCAAATCCATTGGGAAAATATAAGATTTTACAAAACCTGAAATTTCATTAGATGTATAAACTCTCATAACTAGAGAGACATAAGGAAGCCTAAAATCCTAAGGAACAGTAAAGGTTTCATCAAAATCAAGTTTGTATTTTTTAAATTTGAAAAATAATGTACTAAGATTCTATTCAATCCTAAGAAATAGCAAGTTCTATCATGGATGAAATTTTGAGAAAAGCTTTTAACAATGAAGAATTTTTCCATGAAGTAGAATTTTATTCTCAAAACTTAATAGATACTTTAGAAGGATATGAGTATCTATCTATTAATGATCAAGAGAAATTCTCCTTGTTCCTTAGATAAGCCAAAGAAGGTAACTTTACAACCTTGATTAACTACCTTCATGAAATTCTCTTCACAACATGGTGGAACTCACAAATATTGGTTATATTTTCACCAGAAGAGTGTTTGATGATTTATATATCATTAATTTTGTTTGTACTTACTCAACACAAGAAAAAAATTAGCAAGAAGGAACAATATTTTTGTGATGATAGACTAACTTGTCATGAAGCAGAAATCCCATCAGCACCAATGTAGAATCATAAGAGAAGAAGAAGAAAAAAATAAAGAAGAAGCATATTAAAGAGAAACATGTCATAACCAGTTGAACACATTCAAAAGGTAGAAGAACCTTCCGTTACAACGTACTTCATATAATATAAATATAAAGATTACCTGGTGAACCTTATCACACTAATCGATGAAGGAAAATAAAAATTTCACTATCCATTGGACGAAGATCCACATTGAAGACTAAAATACCCAAATATTGTAATACAAGGGGTGTTAGAAATAGACCATATTACACTATTTAGATCATGTAAATGTATTTAGCAAGATACATACTTAGGAAATTAGATTACTTTAGGGGAAAGTTACTTAGTTTCTTCATGCAATGTAATAAATGCACAAGTGTCAATGTGCAAGCTATGCATGTGCAATTTATCCCTTACATAGCTAGATAGAGTGTTGGCCAAGGAACCTATCTTCCTATATAATGGCCTTATTGTCATAGTCATAGATATAGAACACATATTGCATAGTGTTATAGAGAGCAGCTCATAGTGCATCATAGGGCATAGATAAAGTTACCCATATTGGAGATGGGTGTAATGTAGTCTAGTAGAATTATTCATGGAGTGTTCATTTACTCCACAACTACATTGTATTCATTTTTGTCATTTCTATTTATAGTATATTTTCAGTCATCTCATAGATTTACCTTCTTTCATATTATTATTTTTGCATCTTGTGATTGCTATCTCCCATTGCATGTAGCATCTAAAGCTAACAAGTATCTAGATCTATATTTTACTTTCTTGTTGAATAACTTTTCATGTGAATTGAGTAGTAAGTTCTAAGGTGAAATTAGAGGATAACCTAAGGTCTTGAGACCCCCTTAAGGAGAATGGTAACTAGGTTTATAGAATATTGTACCTGCATTAAGATATCTTGTTAGAGGACAATATTGATAGCTTAACTTGTAGTATATGTAGCATACACACACATAATAGCTTGCATAGGATATGGAGATGCGTGTACACCTTCAATGGTTGAAGGTGATAAGTCTAGCTAATAAAGGATGATGATATGGATGGACTTATGTGCATAACAAAAGATATGCCTATGCAGAAGGGACTTGTGTGAGGAAAATCTTGTGTGGTATAGTTCTTGAGAAAACTTTGGGGTTTTGTTAAACATTAATTTAACCTAAGGTTGGGTAGGGGTTTATGAATCCCTATCCTTTGTCAAAAAATAAATTCTTTCTATTTATGTGTGTTTCTTAATTCTGATTTTTAGAATAATTACACTGAGGAAAATTTATTCATATTACAATATGTTTTTATTTATTTCAACCAAGCCTCAACAATGTCTCCACCTTCCTCTCCATTAAATTTGGAAGATTTCAAGTATTTCATTTTCTTTCCCATCTCGACCTCTAATATGACCTTAGCCTGTTGTGCCTCGATAAGAGGTTCATTCGGTTGATTCACTCTAGGGTTACCTACATGTGTTTCTTGACTCAACACAACATCCAGTAATTGTTTCGATGTCTCTACCTGTTCACAAAGTAGAGCCACTATTTCATTGAGATTATTACTTTAATAATGTGGGTTCTTTGAATCTGCATGTAGGGTTCTATTCTCTATATTTATCCTTCATGTCTGCCTCATCGATGGGGCAACACTTCCTCTTATTCTCTTTGATGGCATTGTCCAAGCCACACACATAAGATGCAATAGGAATTTTCATTAGAAATTATTCCTTCAAATTGCTCCTACTAACTATCTATCCTATTAATTCAAATATCCTGACATAATTAATCCCTCTAGTTTCTCTATTTGATAAGGTCTAAAAATTTTTAATCACACATGACAATTAGTCTTGCTCAACGAACCCTTTCCACTTTGGACCTTGGCTTTGATACCAAAATGTAAAACACCCCAATTTTCCTAATTCTAATCCTCATTACTATTATTTTTATATATTTATCTTTATTCTGAATTCCATCTAGAGCTACTACTCAATAAGTATCTCAACTTTAATACTAAATTACAACACACATATCACTACATTTTGTATATTTCCCTTAATGCATGAGTACTAGGTGTCACACTCTATTAAGACATTAGTATCATTGGCCAGATGATCTAACTTAATATTCTCTTCTCAATCAATCGAAATATTCAAACCAATATTTTCCCCTCACATAAGTCTTTCTATGTGAGTGCACTTGGTACAATGAGTGTGGTGCTATCTCTCATCCATTGGAGAGATAGTCTCCAACCTTGAGCTTCATTCTAACTGATGGTGGTGATTTTATTTAGAGTTCCTTCTTAGAGTATACCTCTAAGGACATTATATTTAAATACATCCTTAACCTCACATAATTAATAATAACTATGAGGAAGATGAGTTGACATAAGTACACTACTAAAAAATCATCCCACTCTTATAAACCATTCATTCTAATGAGTAGTTATCTTTCTTTAATTTATACGAGCACCACACTTACAACCCATACATTCTATTGAGTAGTTCTTTTTCTTAAAATTTGATGAGCACTAGCTAACATTCGTAAAGTCAAAGCTCTAACACTCAATGCTGATCCTACAAGACTACTCTACTATGGTTTTTCATCGCATCCACCAGAAATAGAATAGATTATTCCTTAATTTAAGATATTCAAAAGCAACATATTACATAAATAATTTCACATAACTATCAGAGTAAACCACTACAATTTTGTTCTCAAGATTGATATTAACTACCATTTATAAACCATTGTTCATTAATATAACACAGGATGCACCGTTGGTTTGGAATATCATCACTGTGTTAATAATAAAGATACAATCATGATCATAAATAAACCCAATCATATGGAATCCATATGATGCTTTAGCATCATCCATATGTTAGAGTAATATTCCATTATTTGGCATATTTACCCTTTTACTATGATATGTACAATAGCTAGTATATTGCATTACACTAGTTGAGTAGATTATTACATTTACTTTTCTACTTTTACCATGTAGATATTTACTGACTTAAATATCTAATGGTTGATTTGGTAAATATCCTATGTGGAAGATTTCTATTCAGAATTCTCTTCCTCTCAATAGAATAGTTAGCATGATTTCCTATTATTCAATTTTCAATACTATTTTGTAACCTATTTAAAGGCTATAGTTTTAAAACTATATGTTAATGAAATATTTGCAATTTGATTGAATCCTGAATTCTTGTTCACATTGGCATCAGATCCAGAGGAAGGAAGTGCTTGTTACAAGTGGAGAATACGAGAGTAGATCTCGTTCCACTAGAGAAGGCAATGCACAGGGTTTGGTTTGAATTTTATGCACTTCATTATTTAATCATTTCCTAAGGTTGTGATTTTTTTTGCCTTACCTTACTCGGGGCCATACACACCAAGCATGCAGGAAATTAGGCGGCTCAGCCACATCAGGTGATCCTGCCCACAATAGGACCGCAAGGTGTAGGACGACCACCAGAGTCATTCATTCGGTGACCACCCCAAGGAAGACGACCAAGATGGTCGTGTGGCCCTGGACGACCACTAGAGTCATTTCTTCGACGACCGCCCCAAGGGAGGCATCCACAAGCCAACCGACCATCTCAAGAGGGCAGAAGCACCCTCGGACGGCCGACCTCCAGATAAATTCTCTAGTGACAGTGACACACAATCAGGGCCGGAGCGCCCTGACTGTTCGGTGGCAACCGTGCCTCGAGGACAGCGGTAACCATGCAACATGGTACCAGAATAAACTCTGATAACTGATAAAACATAGTCAAGGCAGGAGCACCATGACTTCGAGGTGGTGATCGGTCAGAGAGGGTAGGAACACCCTCCATCGACACCAACTAGTCAAACAAACCACAGATCGACACATACCCATACCACACTTTGACATGTGGACCAACCAGAACTGAGACACCCCTAGACACGTGGTGACCTATTGATCATAGATGGACAACATGGCATGCTAATGTGGCATTGCTAACTAGATCTGCATGTGTTACAAGGTGGACACGTCACTAAGCACAGACGGATGATGTGGCATGTTGACATGTTGGCTATTGATTGGCTGCTAACGTGGCATTTTTTCATTGGATTTCGACACGTGTTATGTGGTGACCTTCATTTGGCATCTTGAGCAGCAAAAGGTGTTCAATGGTCTGCTGATTGTGCAAAGGTAATCAAATTTAAAGGGAAGCACATTTCCCTTGATTGCACTCCCCATCACCTCGTGTGGGCAATGTGGGACAAAAGTCCCACAAAGGTTTTAAAAACCTTTGGTTGAGGCACCCGCGTGCTTCAAATAATGCGCACACCCCTGTGGCTATCTGATCAGCCACAGGGGCCAACTGGCGATTGCACACCAGTCAAGACGCCCCCTCCCATGAGGTCGAGAGGTCGAGTCCCGACGGGGACTTATTTTTTTGATACTTGGATCGAAAAAAACAAAGGTAATTTTTTTTTGTAATTTTTAATTATTTTTTGAGTCTTTTTTATTAATAATTAAATAAATTTTGTTTTAAAATCATATTTTTTGAAAAATTATCATGATTTTTAACAAAATTATTTTTTTATTAATTAATTTGATGCTTAAAATTAATTAGAAAATTGCATTAAAAATAGAAAATTAAAAAGGACTATTTATTGCAACTACAAGAATTTGTATTTTTTTTGTTTTCTCCAAATTTGGGGATAAAAAGACAAAGAACTTAGCATGATTTTGTTGAAAAATTAGAAAACCCTTATACTCTTCTCAAAACCTTGTAATTTTGCAACATAAAAGGGGGACAAAATCAAAGACATTTGCTTGCAAAATTGAAAAACAAGGAGACTCAAAAACAAAATTTTGCAAACCATCAAAGTTGAAATTGTGCATTTGTTTTCTCCAAGGGGGGATATAAGACATAAAATTTGCACATTTTATTTTTTTGTAAAATTGAGAATAAATTGAAGATATTGGGTCCATCAAAACCAAGTCGTTTGTCGAATGGTCTGGAAGCCTTTCAAACACGGGTCATGTGTCGACTTGTCTTGAAAGGAGTGATCGATTTGTTAATTTTACAAAATAAAGGGGGGAAGACAACATTGTACTTCTTTTGCAAAATTGTAAGACAAGGAGGAGACATAAAAATATCATTTTTTTGCACAACACACATTAATATTTTGTTGCAAAAATTAAAAGGTGCATTTTTGATTTTACTCGACACCTTCATTGGCAAATTAGGTGCATTTTCGGTTGCATTCGAAACCTAGGTGATAAGAATTTTGTGGGCATTCTTGTTTTATTATTGCATTATTTCTTTTGCAATTATAAGTCATAGAATCAAGAACACTCCATACCCCAAAATTTCATAATAAATTTGTGTTAACCATTGCACATATTTAAAGCCAATATTCATTTGATATTCTCTCCTACAAAAAAAAAAAAATAACCTCTAATTCACTCTATTTGTTTGGCTTAATTTCCTTAAACTGATTATCCCTCTTCAAGAGGATTTTTAGGCAGGTGCCATTAAATATATTTTTGAGTGAATTATCCTTCATCTCTTATTTGTTTGGCTTAATTTCCTCCAATTTATTATCTCTCTTCAAGAGAGTTTTCAGGCATGTGCCATTAAATATCACTTAAGAGTGAAAGAAAGATCATCTTAGTACAATTTTTAGGACCTTCATCATGGAAACTATCAATAAATACTTAAGTGATACACAATTGCTAAAGGGTCCTAACTATTCAGCATGGAAAACTAAGATGAAATCCATCTTGATTGTAGAGGACATGTGGGATTTAGTTGATGGCATTGAAACAAGACCCGCATCACCAGGAATAGATCAAAAAGCATGGGATAAAAAGAACAATTGTCTTCTCATGTTGATACTCCTTGCAACTACTAATGAGATCCAACCTCATATAAGTGAAGCTAAAACTAGTAAAGTTGCATGGGATGCAAGTAGTACCATTTTTAAAGGTAAGAATCAATCAACTATTCTAAGCCTTCAAACACAAATTCATACACTCCATATGAAGTCAGGTGAATCAGTAGAACTATTCCTCTGCAGAGTGGCAGATCTGAAGTCTAAGCTTAATTCTTTGGGGGCCAAAGTTGAAGACACCATTTTGAATTCAATAATCTTGAGAGCTCTTCCCAAATCCTACAAAATGTTGATTACATCTCGTAATGTTTCACAAAGAGTTGTCACCTTTGTGGAGTTAGTCAATTTGCTTCAAAATGAGGAAGCAAATCAACTCCAAAATGATGAAGTGTTGAACAATGCACTTTATTCAAACTATAAGGGTGCTAAGAAGAAAGGAAAATTTCAAAAGGGAGGATCATATTCAAAAGGTAAGGGAAAGCAATCTCAAAAGAGGTTATGCTCGCATTGTAAAAAGGACAACCATGACACCAATCGGTGTTGGTTCAAAAACAAGCAAAATAAGAAAGATAAAGGCACAACACAAAAGCAAAAAAAAGGCAATATTGCTAGTGAAGTGTCTAGTTATGATTATGATTCTGGTTTAGAGAAAGCACACAGAGTGCTCATTGCTAAAACAATATTGTAGAGGGAAAAATACATTTTTTCACCTTAAGAAAGCACCATTTCCTCTCTCTATTTTTAAAGCTTCATAAATAGCATAAGTTTTTGTTTGAAGTACTTGCAATAAAGGGGTGTTTGTACCTATTTTAGGCTTCATAAATAGCAAACTCTCATTGTTTGAAGTTCTTGCAAAAAAAGAAGGGAATTTTTTGGTGTAAAATTTCCTAGGAGGAAATATTTGTAAAATCCTTCACAAAGACTCTTGAGTTGCACATATTTTGCAATTAAGGGGGGATATACATTTCTTTTCTTCACAAATTTTTGTAAAAATGGAAGAAGACTTATAAGGGTGCATTTTTGGCAGTGACCAACACCTTAGTCACAATTATTTCATAAATTAATTACAACATGTTTTTGCAACAAGAAGGGGGGAACTTATAAGGGTGCATTTTTGGCAGCGACCGACACCTTAGATACCTTATCTTTTGCAAAATCATATTGTAACTGAATGAACCTCGTATGAAGTGATATATTCTACTACACCTAGCGATTGTAGCGGTTGGTTACCCATGAAATTTAGTTGGATTATGAGATTACTATAAGGACATTCGTTGGTGAGAAGACAAAGTGAGGAATGACCTACTTTTTGCTCAAGAGCAGCCGAAGTACTGTGATAGAGCAAGAACCAGCATATCGATATTTTCTTCCACTGTATTGGGGCAGTTATATACTTTACCCAAATATTGTTGTATAGGAGGATAGGTATACATTACCCAAATAATATAATAAGGGGGGGTGTTAGAGTAATATTCCATTCTTTGGCATATTTACCTTTTTACTCTGATAGGTACAATAACTAGTATATTGCATTACACTAGTTGAGTAGATTATTACATTTACTTTTCTACTTTTACCATGTAGATATTTACTATCTTAAATATCTAATGGTTGATTTCGTAAATATCCTAGGTGGAAGAGTTCTATTCAGAATTATCTTCCTCTCAACAGAATAGTTAGTGTGATTTCCTATTATTCAGTTTTCAATACTATTTTGTAACCTATTTAAAGGCTATAGTTTCAAAACTATATGTTAATGAAATATTTGCAATTTGATTGAATCTTGAATTCTTGTTCACACCATAATCTATTATCCCCAAGTAAGGCACTCATGGTTTATACTACAATTAGTAGCACCACTTGACAATGTTCTTCCTCCCAACATATCTTCCATGGATGACTTCCATGAACTAGCTGAACTCCTCGTTTGCCAATGCCAGTATGTTCTAGATTCTTTCGGTAGCTATTCCTTTCACTTTCGTCCATCATGGTTGCATATTTTCCTTCCTAAATCATCATAATTAAAAACTGAGTAAGATTACCTCTCAATGGAGATCAGACGACACCAATCAATGGTATTTGGCAGGTCATTCTACTCGATAGTATTATTCCAACTACCATTCATAGGTATCCATTCCTAGATAAAACTTTAAGAATGCAATATAATTTATAGCATACATTTGATTATCCAAAGTATATAAAAGGTCACAACAACCATATTTAAGTAGCCAATATTCCTTATTTAAACCACAATGACTCACAACTCCGTTCTATTTATAGACCTACACAATAAAACCTCTATTTCAAAAGATCTTTAAGCTTCCATTCATATGTCAAGCAATAGAACTCTATTTCTTTTCCATAGATGGTAAAAAAATAAGAACTCACAACATTCATAAGATAATAATCTATCATCATATAAATAAATAAAATAGCAGGTAACATGACAAATTATTCCTATCATAATAATGTACCCATCACAAGATAACTTATAGCACAATTCTAGATACATGCATTGGTTCAGTTTCAATCTATGACATAACTCAATCACTATACTCTTTGACAAATTACCAAGTAGTCTATCCTTAGCAAATAAAAGAAAACATTCATTTTATCAAATATGACTCCCTAATTATCCATACAAGAAATGCAAACAATTGAACTATGCAAAACCACATCAAATAGAAAATCCATAATACCAATGTAACTTGGGCTTCATCATTTTCAATTAGAAATTTCTATCTTTCACTAAAAACTAAAATGCAAACCAACAACTATATTGTTCAACATATAACATTAATTTCTTGGGCAAAAGCTAAATTTTCCTTTAATATGAGTCTATTCTGGTCTAACATCATTCAGGTAACACTCTTAGCAAGTGTTTAAACCAAAATTTCACAGTAAACTAAATACGATCGCAACAATAAAGACAATAAAAAAATCAATATAACCTGGTTATACTCCAATTATCTTCCAAGCCTCCTTGTATCATATGTATATTTGCTTCCAAATATTTCCATTGCTCTATGTTTGATTTCCATACCTTTTTTTCTTGTATTTTTTTTTCCCTCCTTAATAACCTCCTTGGACGGTGTTATTCCCGACTTCCATATTTGTTTCTTTTAACCGATATCATCATTGCCCATTCATGTTTCATAAATGAAAACTTCTTGGTCATATCACATGACCACGACTCATAGAGACCACTCTCAAACATAGTTCAAACAATAACAAGAACAAAATTCTTCTTCCAGATTAAGAGTTCTTAACTATTGTTCAATGATGCATCGTCATTCCAACATGGAATGATCTTCTATAATTTGAACTATAAATTTTCTTATAAATAAATAAAAGAGATCCATTCCTTTATTTTTAAATAAAACATAAATTATTTTCTTTACCTTACATTATAATTTCTTACTAAATTAATGCTTTATAATCCATCCTAAATAAGGAAAATACTTAAAAAATTAGACATTCATTTCCTTTGCAAAGACATTCATCCAAATTAAAGAAAGATTATAATGTAGAGAATTTATCTAAACTTGATATATATATATATATATATATATATATTATGCAATTTATGATATGCATCTCCATAAAAAAGGTTTTCATCCATGTTGCCTCTTATATTTATTCCAAAAAATAACCCATCACATCATTTCCCCAAGGTAATATTTTCTCGATGGTTAATTATTTCTACCACATTTAAGGAACCTGTTCCTAAAAAATGCACTACCATTAGCAGCATCATATTATTTTATAAAATGCATCTTGAAACCAAGAATGGAATTATTGTACATCACATAATAAGATTCACATACCATAACCATTTAAGGAAATAAATATTTGTGCATAACAATACATAAATAGTCAGTCATTCCTTCTACATAGCATCATAACAAAGAATTCATCATCTAGAATGAAATGTTTGCCAAGGAATGGGTCATGACAACATGTGTTGGAGAATATTACATTATTTGGTACTTGCCAATGTACCACCTTGGTACATTATTATATTAGGTGTGTGTCTTAGATTAGAGTGTGAGTTAATATTTTATGTAATGTAATAATGTGTAGGAAATGCACAAGTGTCATGTAATTATGAGTGCAAGTGTTATGTATGTAAATGTGCACAAGTGTCCAATATGTAAGTATGCACATGTGTCCTTAGATTAAAAAAAGTTATGTGAAGAGTCAAGTACAAGTGTGTGTTCAAGATACAATCATGTGTATGCAAGTGGCAAGTATAAGGAAGAGTCATGGTAACCAAGAGTCATTCTAGAATGGCTATATATTACTCCATAGAGGATGAGATTGTGTACATTGTCTATATGGTCCACATTGTCTATAGGATCTACAGAGTCTATAGAGCTTACATGACCTACATTGTATGAGAGTCTTGTAACACAAAGAGGAGTAATACAAGTTTGCATACATTTGATAAATTGGTATTATATGTGATCTTATTATGCATATTTTACTCATTTGTTGAATGTTATTACATATTAGTTATTTAATATATCTTTGTTATATTATATTATTGGATTTTTTTTTGAATTTACATGGTGGAATCGGTAGCCACTACGAATCCGAGTAGGAATTCTAGCTATTATGGCCACCACAGTATTCAGCGTTGTCCACCCCATAAGCTACCACATAGTTCTTCATGCAGTATGAACCTATAACCACCATGCCACACTCATTTTAAACCTTTTACTCCATTGAAAGAACCAAGAAAGGGACAAGCATTTAGTCCACTAAGGCCCGAGATTTGAACCTTGGACCTCTGCCCCCCTTACAGGGTTTGGTAGAACCAATTGGTCTACACCTCGGACCCATCTTATTGGATTATTACATTGTAACTTTATTATATTTGATCTTGTGATTATATTCCTATGAGTTTTATATTTGTTGTAAGGCTTCAAAAGCCATCAACATGATCCTTCATGAGCTTCACAAAGGGCTTGTCGGGCTTCATCGTATTTAAGGCATCGCAAGAGGATGACCTCAAAATAATGTCAATATAAAGTATCACTAATTATCACAAAATAACATGCTATTTTTTGCAAAAGCTTTAACTAGTTGCAATCTAAGCCATAAAGCATCATGCCATCTTTAAGGAAGTTAAATATGTCTGTGTACCATGACTTAGATTGAAATTTTTTGATGTTTAAGATATCTAATGGAACTTGGCTAGAACAAAGGTATGTGGGATATCAGAGTTATCAAATGATAATAGTTGCTTGTGTTATAATTATTGAGTTGTCATTGATGTCAAGGTAGATATCTTCAAGGGTAATTTAATGTTGTCATTGATGTCAAGGCAGATATATTCAAGGGTGATTTAATGTTGTCATTGATGTCAAGGCATATATATTCAAGGGTGATTTAATTATATGCTTTAATATTTAAATGAAATATTTAAATATTAAAGTGAAAGGTTTATATTTAAATCAAAATATTTAACTATATTTTGAATAAAAGTTTAAATATTCAAATATTATAATATTTAAATCATAGATTTAAATATTATAATATAAAAGAGTTTTAAAAGAGAGTGGGCCGACTTGAGCACCACATAAAAGGTGAAAAGGTTAATATGCATGGGCCGACCTCCTTGGGCGCAAATAGCAAAAAGAAAGCATATTAATATGAGGCCAATAATTCATTTTTGAAGAGCAAGACAAATTCGTATATCCTTCGATATAAAGGAGCAGAGAGTTGAAGATGGGGGAGGATGTCTTGAGTGTATAGAGATATGAGTCTTTTTCGATGGTATAGCAGTGATCCGAAGGAGGATTCTAATATTTTATTGTACCATTTTAATCTCAATCGTTGGGTTAGCTCAGTCAGTTACTAGCCTACGTTAGGGCACTATTGTGCAGAAGGTCCGAAGTTCGAGTCTCCTCGATGACTATTTTTTCTTGTGATTGATGTGAAAGGTACGAAAGGTTCAAATATTTTATTGTGATATTTGATATCAACTGGTGAGTTAGCCCAGTCGGTTACAAACCCACATTAGGGCACGACGGTGTAGAAGGTTCAAGGGTTGAATCTCCTTGACAACCTATTTTTGCTATGCGATTGTTGTTCGAGATAGCACAACGAAGACTTCAAATATTTTAATTGGTCCCTTTAGTTTCATCTGTTGGGTTAGATCAGTTGGTCATGAGCTTGTGTTAGGGTGCTACACCAGTAGGGGTTTAAGGGTCAAATCCCCTCGACGACCTGCTAAAGTTTTGCTGTGCAAGGTAAAGTTTTAATTAAATTTGATTAAAGGGAGATATAAGGAGTCATTTTGTTGTTAATAAAGTTTTATTTTGTAAGTTTTAAAAGGGAGATATAAGGAGTCATTTTGTTGTTAATAAAGTTTTATTTTGTAAGTTTCAAAAGAAGATCATCATTATTAAGGTAAATTTGGAAGGCACATACAAAAGGAAAATTATTTTGTTAAGGTAGATTTGGAAAGCACATACAAAAGGAAGATCATCATTATTGAGGTAGATTTGAAGGGCACAGATTTGAACAAGTCAAGGCATCAAAGAATAGAGTAAGAGGATTAAGTGCACATATTCACCCAAGCATTCAATTAACAAGGAAGGACAATTCAACCATCTCAAGAAGAAGAAAAAGTGCACATGATAGTGGAAGAAAAGCAAGGTATTTTTGGTCATCAAATTTGCCTAGGTAAGGATTTTAAGTAAATGGATGCGCCCTAGACCTGGACCTACATTGAAAGGTCAAAGGGAAGAGATGCCCCTCATGCCAATCTCTGGAGAAAGGTCGGATCCTATACTAAACTACTTGGGTGTTTGAAGACAAGAGTGCAGGAAAGATATAAAAGGGATAAGGGTTAGAGAAATAAATAAAAAAAAGGGTTAAGGGAAGAGGAATTGGTGATTTAAGGTGGGAAAGAACAGGAAGCATGATCACTAACTAGCAACTTGAATAGAAGTAAAGAGAACCAAGAGTAAAATGAAAGAAACGTAATATCAACCTTCTTATGTATCCTCTCGAATGAGTTTCAGGGTGCTGTCCCCGATCGCACACCGGACACAGAGTTTAGCATCTCGGTCTACAAATTAAGAGAGACAAAAGAATCAAGCAAGGCAGGCAACATAAAAGAAAGTCAATAGGATGTTTTCCAACTCCTATGTATCCTTCAAAACGAGTTTCAGGGTATTGTCCCCGATCACACACCGGACGCAGAGTTTAGCATCCAACATACAAACGAGGAAAGACAAAAGAATCAAGCACATAAGGCAGCATAAAAAAGAAGAATTGAGCTTAAAGCCTCTTAGTATTAATTGCAGGACATCAAGTTACAACAGCTTTCTAGCAGATAGTTCCCCCCACTTTTCCATTACAATGAGTGGGTTTTTATAGAGGACCCAGGCCTATGAATCATAATTACATAGTGAAGAAGGGTACACCCTCGAGCCCTGAGAATTGGCTCCTCGAGGCTCTCATGACCGAGCTTTCAAATCTGTTACCAAAAATGGCAACTGCAACTAGGTCAACCATGGAAAGGTGCATTGATGAGCCGTCTAGATGTCCTTGGTCTCTGGGTGCAGTGTTCGAGTGGCCACCATGCTCGCTGGGCTCTCCATCATGGCTTGATACTTTGTTTCTGATTGCCAAAAATGAGCAGCGGGCTTGCTGGGCACAAAAAACTACATTTATGAGGCACTTGATCATCTTGGGAAAATACCCGGCTTGGAATGCGTGCCCGTGAAGTGCTTCGCTAAGTCTTCATTCACCACTTCACTTCGCAATGGTTCTGGGCCGAAGCAAAACTCCTCCTTGGATTATACTTCACAAAACTGAGCTTCGCAAAACTGCTTTGGGTTTGAGGAGTGCCGAAGCATATTTACTTTGCAAAATGGGTCTCTTCCTCTTTACTGCTTCGCTGATTAAATTACTTCGCTGATGCCTTCGAGAAATGCTTCGTTGCGATCCTTTTTCAAAACTGTGGTTTGGGAAGATTTCGGCCGAAGCTGATGTTTCATTCTCTATGACCTCCATCACTTCGGGTGGAAGTACTTCGTATGAAAGCTTAGCCGAAGCAAATGCTTTGCAATGACTTTCGTCGAAGTAAAAATGGTTCCCTGATTTTCTGGCCGAAGTGACTGATGGAAATACTTTGGATGCGAAGTAGTTTTCTTGCCTTCTCCTTTGTATTTCTCTTCGGCACATTGCTTCATAGGAATCTTTCCTGAAGTAGCTGCTTGAAGCGCTTCGGGCCCGAAGTTCTTCTATTGCTATCCTTGTATTTTACTTTGATGATATTACTTCGCAAAAAACTCCACCCAAAGTAGTATTGAAAATGCTTCGGGTGCGAAGCTCTCTTTTCCTCTGAACACTGCTTTGCTCAATTTTCACCCGAAGTAGCTGCTAGAAATGCTTCGGGCGCAAAGTAGTTTCATTCTATTTGCTTGTGTTTTACTTCAGAAAAAACTACTTCACAAAACTTTTACCTGAAGTAATGCGGGAAATGCTTCGGGTGCAAAGCTATTTTTATTTTCCTTCGATGAAGCTCTTTTCTCTAGCTTGTTTGCCAGCGAAGTTCTTTCTTTTCTACTTTATGTACAAATGGGTGGCATTGGAAGCCAAAATTGCTGTAACTTTTCAAGATAAAAATAACAAAGCAAAAACTTTACACAACACTATACAAAACTTGTTTCTTTTTCTACCCCTTGAAAAATGTGACAAAATTGTCAACATTCTTGGCAGCTCACGGGGCAACGAACTCGTCTCAGTGGGAGGACCTTTTAACTTTGATCCATTGGGCCAGAGTCCTTTCTCGATCCTTCCCCTCATTCTTTTGGAAGTGCTTCTGTAGCTACTTCTTATTCTCCCTCTTCTTCTGCTTCTTCTTCCTCCTCTGCTCCACCTGCTGGTGTGGCCTCCTGCTATGGCGATGGGACCAGACGGTCACAGATTTTCTTTATAGTTCGACGAACATAATCCCAGACCCCTTTCTAAAATTGTTCTTGGTCTTTGAGTGCCTTGACCAGAACATGGAATCGATCAATCTGCCCTATGTCAACGTGTTTGATTCTTGCACTTAGATCATTTAGACAAGCTGCGATTCTACAGTATCTTAGGATGAAGTCGGTGACTTGTCCTTCTGTGACTGTCTCTTCCCACCCATCAATTTCAAAGATGTCACTCTCAAAATGGAGCCATGCTAGCTTAAGTTATTCTTGGGTGAGAAGATTCCCATAATCATCTGTGAATCTCAGGAAACCCAAGGAAGACAGGTCTTCGAAGTAACTCATCGATGTGCGCTGCTCCTACTCAAATATATCAAGGAGGTCTTTCGCCTTTTGTGCTTTCTTTACCTTGGAGAAGAAAGCACGAACAGTGGCTTGGGCAGTAGACCAATCCCTAGCCATTCGAATCATAGCAGCGACCTGCAGATATTGATATTTGATGCTTTGGACCTCAAAGGCAAGCTTGAGTTGCTTCTTTATTTTTTGGATCACCTCATCCACTATTGGTCCCTCCTTAGCAATGGCATGCTGAGCTTCGATAACAAAAATTAAAATTGATAGGGCACTAGAGGCCCGAGATCTGAAACCTTTAAGTAGGTGAGAGCGGATCTCCTTTATCGTACCTTTGTCGAACAGCTCCATGTTTACCTTTTCATACAATTGCTGCTGGGCCCGTAAGATCTTGCCCTTGAGCTCTTTGGATTTCAGCTCATTTTTGGCCTGTTTTTGTGCTTGATGTTCGACCGAAGTCTGCAGTTGTAGAATTTGCTGCTTGAGGGCATGCATTTCTTTTTTTAGCAATTTGCACTACTTCTGAGAATCCTCTAGCTCAGAGTGAATTCTAGCCAGCTCTTCTTCCAAATTGATGTTGGCATTTTCTGCTTCAAACCTGCGCTGGTTGGCAATGTTGGCATGTGCTCGAAAAGTCTCCACCCTGACATGTATGGACGCGGATTCGTCGTCTGTGTTTAGATGCTCTAGGTCCTTGGTATTCTCTTGGTAGTCATAGTCAGCTGGAGTCATTTCATCCAGAGGCTTCTGGACCTTAGGGACCTTCCTCACCTTATGCAACTTTTTGCCCTTCAGGTCGAAAACTGTACATTTTTCAACTTGAGCCAGAGATTTCCATCTTTTCTTTCTTGCCTCCTTTAGCATCTTCTCTGTATTTTGTCAAGCTAGGAGGATATTTTTAACCAGGGGGCGCTCCTTTATCGAAGATAATTCAGTTCAGAGAAAGTCGAATCTCCAGCCAAAGGTGTAAACAAATATAAAGAACCAACAGGGGCAGATTCCCCTAACGGCTCGGAGACAGGTGTGGCAAGGACTTTGGAAAATGGGATTATGCTTTGGGCTATGGGAGAGTGGGTTATGGGGCTTGGTGTTGGGTCACTACCCTCTCCTTGACCTGGGATTGAAGGAACGACGATGTGGGTAGGTGAAGGAGTTTTAACGGGTTTATCCTAGTCAGATGACTTGGGAGGAGTGGGGCTATGCAGGATTGGATTGGCAATGGGAAGTTTTTGAATGGGGGATTGGGAGATTGATGAGGGCTTCCACTTGGGGCTGCTATGGATGTGTCAGAGACCAAAGAGAAGGGAAGAGAGTGCGTACCTGTGTGCCCTCCTAGCAAAGTAGTTGTGGTAACTTCTTGCGTGATTGGTTCTTGGCCCGATTGGGCTTCGACACTCCCGACCTCCACAAATTCTACTTCGGGGT
This sequence comes from Wollemia nobilis, assembly GCA_028583015.1. Lineage (NCBI taxonomy): Eukaryota > Viridiplantae > Streptophyta > Pinopsida > Araucariales > Araucariaceae > Wollemia > Wollemia nobilis. Next base: position 2,550,537 of record JAQPPZ010006183.1, on the reverse strand, counting down.
CCTTCTCTTGTTGGAGGAGTTCCTCCACATCAATGATATCTATTTTAGGTACCGTTTCAGCACTTTGTGCCCCTGTGTCCTCAATGTTTGCCTCAGTCGAGCCTGATGCAGGGGATCCAGTAGAAGTACTTGTAGGCTTCGTGTGAGGGCGCTTCGGGTGGCTTGGAGGCACTTGAATCTACTCCTGCATTTTCATTTTCTTCCTCTAAAATGGTTGTTTTGCTTCTTTGGTGCTTGATTCCTTATCTTCCTCTGAAGCATCCTTAGCCCCACCTGGGCTTTCACCTGATCCTGGGGTAGTTGGGGGAATAAAATCTGCAAAGGATATTGACTTCTAGGTTTTGACATTGGAGTCATAAAGAATTGCGAAGTATTTATACGATTCTAAGAGTCCATAGGAGTTCATTTTTTGATGATGGACTCTCATTGTCCACCATTCTTGAAGCTTTTCCTCGCTCCAGTATTTTACCTCCTCCCTCAAATCGTCCCTCGCTTTCTTCTAGAATGTGGAGCCTAGAGTCGGGAGGGGAGACTGATCAGGGTCGAACTCGACCTCCATAGGATAGAACTCATGCCATGGAGGCAATGTCCTCATCCTTTCTAAATGCCACTCCATATCCTTCCCATTGGGGTTATTTCTTTGTTCTACAATTTTGGGGTGAGGGCAGATGTGGAAGTTCTTAAATTTTAAATGATCCCTCATCATGCCCAAAGGATCATAGAGCCACTGCTGAGGAATCTGGAGTAGGTCGAAGTAGGCAAGCCTTTCTTCCAAGAACGTGCCCTATTTTAGGGCAAAGACTTCGATTACACCCATCCTAAAGGAGAAGTCACAGGTATGTGCCCACTTTCGGCCGTGTCCGTATATTGCATTGGTAGAGTCGCTCTATTGAGCGACTTCCAATGCGAACTGATATTTAGAGGGGTAGACTGATAATAGGAAGGGATTCCAAATGAAGCCGAACATGTGAATCACCAGTCCCTATGTCAATTGGAAGACATCCCCCCTTTTTCCAAGCACCACTCTATCTCTCAAACTGAGTGGTACCCGAGGAGAAGAACCTTTCAACAGATGCATGGCAGGTCTCAAAAATTGCTGTTTGAAAGGATAATAGGACTCTTCCTTCAATAGGAGGGAAGTCCATTGATATACTGGCAAAGGATTTCCATCCTTACTGCTTGGAGATATGGTGATATGAGGAAACCGCTTATGCACTTGGTAAAAGTACAGCCAAACAAGAAAAGAACAGGGTGCAAAGTACTGACCTGCTACTGCATTCTTCATGCTGGCGAGCCTTGTATGCAGGGTTCGGGCCACCCATTCTGCCCAGTCAAAGAAAACTGGGTTAGTGTTCGGCCTTGAAGAGTCAGGGGTGTAAAACTCCCCTCTTGAAATGCACTCAGCCAAAGACACCTGCCAGGGCTGTACTGAAGTATCCATTGACAAGCCTGCCACCCATGCAATATTAGAAAAAATATCTATATTTTTGAAGGCCTCCAAGGGTAAGGGCATCTAGGGCAGTTTTTTTGAAGGTAGCTCGCTCTTGAGATTCTCTTGCAAGAATTTCAATATATAACTATGTTGGTCACGAATCTGCCACAGGAAAGGATTTTCTAAAACTATGCACCCTAGACCCGGCCAACATTGAAAGGCTGGGAGAAAGAGATGTCTCCCAGACCAATCTCCAGAGAGGGCTAGTTTCATTACTATTTCTAAGTTTGATTTCAGATTAGAGTTGCTGGAAAGGAATTACAAATATGCAGAAAGAAACAAGAAATACATGGAAAGAGATAGGAAATATAGCCGTAGGCCGAATTTGTTAGATCGGGAAAGAACAACAGTAGATCACTTCAAGTACAAAAATAGCATATAACATAAGATATCAACTTAATTCACTTACAACCTTACACAGAAAATCCCTCCAAGATCACATTCCAGAACTCACTCCCTCACAAGCAATATTCAAACTCAACATGCAGAATTTAAATGAAGCAACAAATAAGAAATATGAGTGTTATATTAGGAATGTAAATAACGAGAAAGAAAAATCACACAGACAACCGCTTGCAAAATCAGAGGCCAATTATCTTTCATTCATGTAATGAACTTCAAGCTTTCAGCGAAAGTTTCTCTTAAACCCCTGATACCTGTTTCTGAGATCTACATTGCTTTATATAGAAGTCTTGCTTCTTTACAATATTTAAAACTTGCAACGGACCTTCTCGAGATCTACAAAATGTGCAATGAAAACAAGGAAATGCTCCCCTTAAACCAGCCTCAAAACAAGGAGTCGATCGCCTTCATTAAATTGTCGTTCTTGAAAATATGCTTGAAACCATTAGAAAAACCACGAACAACTGCTTCAAATAATGGAGCATCTTTAATTCTGATGGTTTGAACACGTTCTTCTACCTTGCTTGCATCGAAAAGTAGCAAAACATTCAATTATGGAGTGCTTTGAATCATCGGAACTCACAAAAACCTCATAGGGCCGTTTGAACTGCATTCTGGCGTGAAACTGTAACAGGTCGCAAAAATGCGACAGGTCACGAAATTGCGACGTCTTTCTACTCCGTATGCTTTTCTTACTTTTGAATCGTGAAAACCAACCATGTTGTGAAATCGCTACGTATTCGGCTTCTTTATCTCCTTTGCTACCTTGAACCACGAAAACGCGACGCTACGCGATTTTGTGACGTCCGTACAATTATACTCTTCCTCTGCTCTGTTGCCACGAAAATGTGACAATGCATGATTTTGCTACATTTTTCATCTGTTGTTCTCTTCGCTGCTTCAAACCGCAAAAACATGACACTGCGTGATTTCGCTACATCTTTCCGTCGACACCTTCATTGTTATCTTCGGGTCGCGAAAACCAAGCAAGTCACGAAATCACTACACTATCTTCCCACTGCTCAGTCTTTGCTTTTATGTCGCGAAAATCCAACATGTCATGATTTTGCTACAATTTTCATGCATTCTATACGGTCCTTCTCTAGCCCGCGAAAATGCGACATTCTTTGCCTCAAGTGATTCTTCAATCTCCATCATGTCGCAAAATCACGACAGATTCTGTCTCCTTGGACTTTGCTGCTTTTGAACCACAAAAATTCGACACGTCAAGAAATTGCAACGTTCCATACAACCTGGCTACCTCCTTACTTCCTCTCCGCAAAAACACGACGTGTCGTGAAATCGCTACCATTTTCTGCACTAAGTCCTTGCCCCATGTGTCACGAAATTGCAACAAGTCTAGGTTGGTAGGATTTATCTCCACAAATGTCGTGAAATCATGATGCCAACTTATTTCTTGCCCTTAGCCTCAAAAATGTCATGAAATCGCGACAGGTTCTGTCTTGCTCAGCTTCATCCCACAAATGTCACGAAATCACGACATATTCATGCCTTAAGCCTTTCTGTCTCCACTTTGTCGCGACCATGCAACATGTAGCGACTTCGCTACATCTTCCGCATTTTACGTCATGTTCAAATTTTTGTCATGATATCGCTACCAAGTTGAGTCTCATTGCCTATCGCTGAGTTATGTCACGATTTCGCGACGGTTTTACCCTGCTCTGCTCCATGCCATTATAAGTCGTGAAAACGCGCATGTCACGATTTTGCTACCTTTTTGCCGCGCTTCCCTCGTTGACCATGATTTTTTGACACGTCGCGAAATTGCGACGATTTTTTCCCCTATTGTAGTTGACTGCGTTGACCGTGATTTTTCGACACGTCGTGATATCGTGACGGTTTTGCGTTTGTTTTCTCTCTCCTCAACCGACCCGCGATAACGTGACATGTCGCGATATCGCAATGATTTTTAACTTTGGCTCTCCATGCTATTTTTTGTCGCGATTTCACGACAGTCTTCGGACTTAAGCATTTTTTGCATCAAAACCTATAGAGGAGTTAGAATTTCAACAACTTATGCATGAACAATCAATAATCAACATAATATGGCAAAAATGCCAACATTCTTGGCGGCTCGCGGGGTATACAGTTTTGCTGTATGCAAGAATCCTAGACCTGAATCCATTGGGCAACAAAGTCAAGAAAAACTGAGAACAGAAAGCTGGTTGATGGGGTTCATCTCGGCGGACTGCTACAACAACTCTTGCTAAATGAATGAAAACTTAGTGGAAACGGTGTTGTAAAAGAATCTCCATGAAAGCACCAGGAGTACAAAAATGGAAATGAATGGAATGAGATCTTGTAGATGCGTATGCTGTGGAATGCGAATCGAATGGTGATATGATGGAATGGTGGAGTGGGGAAAGGATGTGGTAGATACAGTAATAGAATGCTTCTGTGCTACCAGCTGCTATGAAAGGGAAATGAAAGTGAATAGAATAATGGAAGGGAAGTGAAGATAATAAAAGAGGTGTGAACCATGGAGAAACTGTGATAAATGCTAAAATGATAGATAACTTAAAAGAAAAGGATAAGAAGAAGCGGGAATAACAGGAAGGGAAAAAGAAACAACAACACTGGCTTGATTACTACAGAAGAAAAGGAGTAGGAGAAGAAGGGAATAAAGAAGGGGAGGGAAGAAAGAGAGAGGAAGGGGAAGGAAAAAATTAATAGGAAGCCACTAACTATTGGGATAGAAGAAGAAAAAGAAAGAAAAACACGTACCTGCAGGCTCGCATGAAAAAAGATCCGACGGCGATAAAGAAAAACAATACTTTTTTTTTCTTTTTTTTTTTAATTTTTATTTTTATTTTTTTATTTTTTATTTATTTTTATTTTTGCTTTTTAAAACTATATACAATAGTTTACGACATGATTGGCATGTCATCACCAGAAACCCAGTCTCAGGAGTTATCTGGTAAATCTGTAGTGTCCCGACCAGATTCTCTTCCTGAAGTTCTCAATGTTGCAGACATGGGCAAGTTATCATGCATGCCAGTACCCACACAATTGACAAATAATGTATCAAAGAAATTTATCACATGATAGGCTCCTGTAGGTACCAGTTGTAGTAATTCCTAAAGCTAATGCCACCATCTTGAAGGGTTCCCTGGTTGTGGACTGAGAACGGGTTCCTCCAACTCTTGGATCCGATCACAAAAATTGTCCAGCGACAGTCCTTTCTCCAGGATCTCTTCAGGCTCTTCCTCTTGATGAGGTATACTCAACAGGTTTCGACTAAATGCTTGTGTGTTGTGCACAGTTATGCCTTCTTGGTGCTCAGGTTCTGGAACTTGAATTTGTTTCTCTCCTTGACCCATCTCCTGATAGAAATTGCAAGCAACCATATGGTTCATTGCTGGGAAAGTACCTGCATATTCTCATCATTTTTGGATGAAGTCTACCTCTTGAGTGCCACACAACTGCATTTTAGGCTCCTGCACAGTATGTGGGATCTGCCATGATGAATATTGCATAGGGTAGACAGGAGTGGTGACTATTGGATAAGGTAATGGAACTTCTCCCCACGGTAATTTTCCTGATAAGAGCAAAAGCTGCTTCACTTGTAATGCTTCCTCAAAGATTTAAGGGAATCTACGTTCACCTAATTGCAGCAAGAGGAGGCTTATGTCTGGATGAAAAGCTCGAACATAGAAGAAGTGGGCTTGGGCGGGTGTTGGTCGGATCATCTCTGGAATTCTCTTCCAACTTCTGCTGAATCGGACATTGAAGTCCGTGATGCTCTCCATAGGTGCTCTCGTGATGTACATGAAAAACTGAAAGGGATCCTGAGAGCTATAAAAGAAATCCTCATCGAATCTTTTGATTAGCGCTCCCGCTAAGTCATCCCATGAGATGATGCTTTGACACCTGAGCAGTCTATACCACTGTAATGCCCTTCCTTGCAAAGACAGAACCAAAAGTCTGAGCATAACATCTTTGTGAACTATATCATATAGGGTTGACAAAGTGGAAATATATTCAACATGCTCTCGGGCCATTCCTTGGGTGCCATTATATTTTGTTGGGGCTTTCAAGGCACTTTTGGGAATCTCGTGTCGAATTTGGAGATGTAGAGGGCCAGGATCATCCCATCTAAGACAACTTACCCTTGCCATTATCTTCTTTTAACTTTAAAAGCAGGTGTCCACGATTCAAAAATTTGGATCTTCAACTCAGCAAAGTTGCCAGATGAACTTACAAATCTTCGCTATGAGGTCAAGATAGCTCATCAAAATCTTGATACCTCTGGGTGTTAAACAATGAAACATACAATCTCACCAATTATGGATCTTTTGAGACAGAAGAAGTCTGTCCCACCGAGCATGCCAAAAACTGTTGGTCACGAATCTGCCATAGGAAAGGATTTTCTAAAACTATGCACCCTAGACCCGACCAACATTGAAAGGCTGGGAGAAAGAGATGTCTCCCAGACCAATCTCTAGAGAGGGCTGGTTCCCTTACTATTTCTAAGTTTGATTTCAGATTAGAGTTGCTGGAAAGGAATTACAAATATGCAGAAAGAAACAGGAAATACATGGAAAGAGATAGGAAATATAGCTATAGGCCGGATTTGTTAGATCGGGAAAGAACAACAGCAGATCACTTCAAGTACAGTAACAACATATAACATAAGATATCAACTTAATTCACTTACAACCTTGCACAAAAAATCCCTCCAAGATCACATTCCAGAACTCACTCCCTCAGAAGCAATATTCAAACTCAACATGCAAAATTTAAATGAAGCAGCAAATAAGAAATATGAGTGTTATATTAGGAATGTAAATAACGAAAAGAAAAATCACACAGACAATTGCTTGTAAAATCAGAGGCCAATTATCTTTCATTCATGCAATGAACTTCAAGCTTTTAGCAAAAGTTTCTCTCAAACCCCCGATACCTATTTTTGAGATCTACATTGCTTTATATAGAAGTCTTGCTTCCTTACAATATTTAAAACTTGCAACGGACCTTCTCGAGATCTACAAAATGTGCAACAAAAACAAGGAAATTCTCCCCTTAAACTAGCCTCGAAACAAGGAGTCGGTCGCCTTCACTAAATTGTCATTCTTGAAAATATGCTTGAAACTGTTAGAAAAACCATGAACAGTCGCTTCAAATAATGGAGCATATTTAATTCTGATGGTTTGAACATGTTCTTCTACCTTGCTTGCATCGAAAAGCAGCAAAACATTCAATTCTGGAGTGCTTTGAATCATCGAAACTCACAAAAACCTCATCGGGCCATTTGAACTACATTCTGGTGCGAAACTATAACAGGTCACGAAAATGCGACAGGTCACGAAATCGTGACATCTTTCTGCTTCGTACGCTTTTCTTACTTTCGAATCACGAAAACCAACCATGTCGCGAAATCGCTACATATTCGGCTTCTTTATCTCCTTCGCTACCTTGAACCGCGAAAATGCGACGTTGCGTGATTTTGTGACGTTTGTATAATTATACTCTTCCTCTGCTCTGTTGCCGCGAAAATGTGACAATGCATGATTTCGCTACATTCTTCATCTTTTGTTCTCTTCGCTGCTTCAAATCGTGAAAACATGACACTGCGCGATTTCGCTACATCTTTCCATCGGCACCTTCATCGTTATCTTCGGGTCACGAAAACCAAGCAAGTCACGAAATCGCTACACTATCTTCCCACTGTTCAGTATTTGCTTTTATGTCGCGAAAATCCAACATGTCACAATTTCGCTACAATTTTCATGCATTCTATACGGTCCTTCTCTAGCCTGCAAAAATGCGACATTCTTTGCCTCAAGTGATTCTTCAATCTCCATCATGTCGCAAAATCATGACAGATTCTGTCTCCTTGGACTTTGCTGCTTTTGAACCACAAAAATTCGACACGTCGAGAAATCATGACATTTCATACAACCTGGCTACCTCCTTGCTTCCTCTCTGTGAAAACACGACGCGTCATGAAATCGCTACCATTTTTTGCACTAAGTCCTTCTTGCCCCATGTGTCGCAAAATCGCGACAAGTTTAGGTTGGTAGGCTTTATCTCCACAAATGTCGCGAAATCGCGATGCCAACTTCTTTCTTGCCCTTAGCCTCAAAAATGTCGTGAAATCGCGACAGGTTCTATCTTGCTCAGCTTCATCCCACAAATGTCGCAAAATCACGACGTATTCATGCCTTAAGCCTTTTTGTCTCCACTTTGCCGTGACCATGCAACATGTAGTGATTTCGCTATGCCTTCCGCCTTTTGCGCCGTGTTCAAATTTCTGTCGCGATATCGCTACCAAGTTGAGTCTCATTGCCTATCGCTGAGTTATGTCACGATTTCACGACGGTTTTACCCTGCTCTGCTCCATGCCATTATAAGTCGCGAAAACGTGCATGTCACGATTTCGCTACCTTTTTGCCACGCTTCCCTCGTTGACCATGCTGACCACGATTTTTTGACACGTCGCAAAATCATGACAATTTTTTCCCCTGCTGTCGTTGACTGCGTTGACCATGATTTTCCGACACGTCGTGATATTGCGACGGTTTTGCATTTGTTTTCTCTCTCCTAAACCGACCCGCGATAACGCGACATGTCGCAATATCGCGACGGTTTTTAACTTTGGCTCTCCATGCTATTTTTTGTCGCGATTTCGCGACAGTCTTCGAACTTAGGCATTTTTTGCATCAAAACCTATAGAGGAGTTATAATTTCAATAGCTTATGCATGAACAATCAATAATCAACATAATGTGGCAAAAATGCCAACAAACTATTGGAGGTAAATCTCTCCATTTTTTTGCTCAGGATGACATTGCGAACAGAATAACCCTTTGGTGGACCCTGCTGTGGTGCAAAGGCTGCTTGCACATCTTCCTTCAAGATGGAAAATAGTTTGTGTCCTGAAGCATCTAGCACCTGCCTGGATGCAGGTTGGTAATTTTGTGCAATGGCATATATCAGCTCGGGACAATGATGAGCAGGTAGGGTTAAAAACTAGTAGATCTGGGAGTAATATGCAGCGGCTCTCTTATTTTCTGGCGTGAGCCTGCTTGTCATGAATTCTATGGTGTGTCGAAGATCGGATACACCCTTAGAGAGTTGCGTGTCTCGGATCTTCTCCCACCCATCAATTGGTGGCTCCACAAGCTGTTCTTCCTCCGAGTCGTCTCCCTCTTCCATTGGCTGCTTTTCAGGTCGAAGGGGAAGATTTAGCTTCTTCGAAGCACGCTTTTTCTCTTCCTTCCCCTTCTTTGTCTTTTTGGGGCCTACAACTTTGGGCTCTTTCCCTTTTTCCTTAGAGTTCTTCTTTCCCATGATGCTAGTGATGGCGGTAGGATTCTTGATAAAGAGATTTAACGTAAATGGCCAGGTGCGAAGGATAGGAGAGTTGCAAAATATCTAAAGGCTCTTAGTTTAGCTCTAACTGATGGAGAAATAACTTCCCTCTTGCCAAGAACTTGCTTTTATAGCCTAAAAAGGCAACCACCTGAATTTATGGCACCTACTAAAATTAAATTTGTACTTCGGATGACGAAAGCTGTCGTATTCTCAAACCGCTTCTGCAGCGACGTGGTACATAGGGATGCATGCTTTGATGATTACACTTCGTACTGGAGATGCCACCCGCTACCACCTCGTACCTTGGTGCGAGATTTTCCTTTCCCTTTTCTGAATCGGTTACCTCGGGAAGTGCTTCACCACCCTTTTGCCTTAAATTCGTCCACTTTATACTCCTTTGAAGGCCACTCTCAACACGTTCTTCGAGGCACATTTTGAATTTCCACCTCGCGGGTGTTTGGCTCGGTGAAGTTGAACTTTAATGCTAGAAATGCTTCGTTACGAACCTTTGGTTTGGACTACTTTTAGATGCTTCGGGCCCAAAGTACTTTTTCTTCGTCGTGTTTCCGTTCTGTCTTGCAGGTTGCCGAAGCTCTCCCTTTTGAAAATTGCTTCGCAAAAATTTTGCCCAAAGTAGCTACTGAAATACTTCGGGTGTGAAGCTCTTTTCGTGCCTTCGTTCGAATTTTGGTTTGGCTTCCTTTTGGGTAAATGCTTCGCAAGGAGCCTCTCATAATTTACTTTGCAAAAATGCTGCCCGAAGTAGCTGCTGAAAATACTTCGGGTGCGAAGTTCTCCTTTGGTGCCTTTTGTAACCTTCTTTGCAGCGAACCTTCTTGTACTTGCTACTTCACATCAGAAGTCCCCGAAGAGGATTTGGAATTTGTATTTGGCTTTTGTGATCTTGGAGGAGACTATATATACAAATGCAAAAAAAATATATATATATACAAAAGTATATATACATACATTTTTTTTTTGAGAAGAATTGGAATTATACTTAGTAGTGAAAGGTCTTCAGATGAAGACAATTTACAGAGATTGGCAAAACTTGACCATCTGCATCTTTGAGGATGAACGAATTGCCCGAGTTCACCTTCATAATTTTGAACGGCCCATCCCAAAAGGTGCCCATATTGTCGTGATTCCCAGGTTTGGCCTTCTAAGAGTCCCACTTCAATACCAGATCTCCTACGTTGAATGTGCAATCGGATGACATTTTATTGAACCAATCTCGGGTGACCTGAATATGCTTGGCGAAGCTTTGGTATGCTTCTTCGCGGTCTTCCTCTAGTCGCAGGAGCTGAACTAACCTGTTTTCCATCGGACTAATTTCATCCTCTGCTTCTAACAGTTGTAGCGCAGGGATCTCCATATGAATGGGTAAGATAGCCTCCTTACTGTAGACTAGGGCATAAGGCGATGTTTTGATTGACCTTTTGATATAAATTCAATCGGCCCACAAGGCCCGATATAGAAGGAGATGCCAAGTCCTTTTGTTTGTTTCTATGAGCTTCCTTAGCATTCTCAATAGAGTCTTGTTGGTGGATTTTGCCAAGTCGTTGCCCTGTGGATAATAATTGGAGGATACTTTATGATATATCCCATATCTATAGAGGAATTCATTAATTTTAGTGCCTGTGAAGCCAGGGCCATTATCTATGATGATTGCTTTGGGGATGTCGAACCTGGTGATCAATCCTTCTAGGAAGGTGACTACAGTCTCTTGATCTGCATGCTTGGTGGGAATCACTTCGGCCCACCTGGTGAAGTAATCGGTTGCGGTCAGGATGAACTTATGTCCCGCAGAAGAGTTCGATGATACGACCCCTATAAAGTCCAACCCCCATTGCTGAAAGGGAGTTTCTACCTATATCGAGCGAAGTGGCATTGAAGCATTTATGCTTCAGTCGACAAAATTTTGACACTGCTCGCATTTGCGACAAACGACGAAGCCATCAATGAAGAGTGTAGGCCAATAATAACCTGCTTTGATAATATTTAATGTCATCGTCCTTCTTGTGAAGTGGCCTCCAGATAGCCCTGAATGGAACTCTCCTAGGACTTTTCTTTTATCATCATCTTTGATGCATTTAAGGACCCCATCAATATTCTTGAAAAATAGGCCTTCGGGGCACAGAGTGTACCGAGAGGATCGCATCCTAAAATGCCTTTGCTGCGAAGCATTTAGGTATGAAGGACAATTGCCAATGTTGAAATATTCAACTATTTCATTGACCCAGTCTCTCTCGTCCTCCTCGTGGTTAGCAAAGCATTCGTCGGCTGGTAAGTCATCCCTCTGAGGTTCTTCAGCTTCGGCCGCTACGTTCTTTGCTAATTCTTGACATAGTGCGTGACCACGAACCAATTTGGTGGACTTGATCTCAATGTCAAACTCCTGTATCTTGTTCACCCAACCAGCTCTTTTACTCCCCAATTCTCCTTAGATGATAAAATTGCGCACGTCGGGGTGAATGACAAATACTGTGACCCAAATTTGAGAGATGAACTGTTTGAATTTTGTAAGGGATTTCATTACTGCATTCACCTGGCGTTCTATGAAATTATAATTTTCTTCATGAGGGTTGATTACCTAGCTCAAAAACATGATGGGGCGCTCCTCACCATCTTCCCCATTTTGTGTCAGGATGACAACATAACTTTCGGGTTCTCCTATAGCATATAGGATGAAATTTTGACTGTAATCCAGATTGATCAAGACCGATGCCTGGGCAATTCGTGCCTTAATCTCTTCAAAAGATTCTTTATTTCTTCGGTCTAGCTAAACTCAACGCCCTTCTTCAGGAGTTGGGACATTGGCTTGATGACTTGCATAACATCCTATTTCAGTCTCCACCATGGCATTGAAGTCTGCCAATAAAAACTCATCTTCACAACTTAATTGCACAAGAGAATCCTCAACCAGATCTACCTGTTCTGTTTCCTCCACCATTGCGTTCACTGATTCGCTGCTTTCTTCCTCGAACATCCTCTGTACAAGAAAGGAAGAAGGCTTTTCATTGTAGATCTTCACCTTATTTCCCTTGAATGGAATCTCCAGATGGGAGTAATCCATAGACAGATATCTGCCTAGCTTTGTCGTGAATTCCATCGACAAGCACATATTGAAATATGGCTCCAAGTCGACTACCACTACCTCTTGTATGACTGTGATCTGAGGCATATTATGTAGCCGGATAGGAATGTCATTGATCACCCCTATAGTCTTCACTGGAGTACCATCCAACTGGAGTACACCTTGGCTGCTTTACGTATACTCCATCCCTATTTCTTCACAGACTGCCCTTGGCATTACTGTTGTAGCGACCCTAGAGTTGATCATGCAGTTATGCACAATATACCCTTCCATTTGTAGGGACAGGTAGAACGGGGGTGGTCTGTTCTTCCTCGTGATTGACGTGGATAGGGTCTGTACCAAGGCAAGCGATGCTGCATTTTTTACCTTAATTGTCTTTAATGATTCCTGTAGCAGGTCTACTTGTCTAGGAAGTTGCAGTGCATCATACAGGCTGATTTTGGTCATAATATTCTTCAATTCCTCTACAATATTATACGCCAGGTATTTGGGTGCTTCGGGATCCTTTTTGGGCTCATATTTCATGTGATACTGCTTTGTAGCTTCCACTATGTCACTTAGTCAGTGAAGGAAATTTGAGCTTTTCCTTGGCCCGTTCCTTAGTTTCCACCTGAGGCAGTTCGGTAGAGGCCTTTTGAGCCTTTCCTTTGGTTGGTGCAGGTGAAGGAGCTTCGCTCGATGCTGAAGTAGATGATTTTCCTTTCTCGGGTTGAACTTGCTCTTTTGAAGGAGCCAACTGAGTAGCATCTACTTCTATTGTATTTTTTCCTCCTCGGGTAAGTACTACAACCAACTCCTCCTCGCAAATTGCCAAGTTGTGACTCATCTGCCTAATGACGTTTACTTGAACGCTGTGACTACTGTTTGCCAATGTCTGTACATAATGCTGGTGCAGGGTGCAAGTATTCTCTTCATGCGGATCATTGCACGTAGAACACCAATACACATAGTCGAAAGTACTTGGAGCCTCATCAATTGCAGCATTTCTCATTGAAGCCTTCCCTTCCTGGACTGCTTGGTCCTTGGTAAGCGCAGGTGCAGGATAAGATCTCCTCGGTAGGAACTCCTGTTGCGCTTGCTTATTTTTTACAATGGTCATGTCATTAGACAACATCTGAACCGTAGAGTTCAGAGACTGCATTTCCTACAAAATTTTGGTTTGTATATCATCGACTTTCGGAGCGATTGGTAATGGAGCCATCATCGGTATTGGAGGAAGGGCAGGATTTTGAGGTGGTGCTGGTAGTACGAGAAATGCCAAAGAGAGAGTGGGATGTGGAGTTGAAAATGTAGGGAAATGAATTTGTGGAGCAGTGATTTGAGACACAACAGGGTTTGGATTCCAAGATGAAATCGGGAGTGCGGGGGTGGTGGAGATTTGCGAAGCGGCTGCGCTTGCATACTAGAATTGTAAGAATTCAGGAAGTATGGGTGTCGGCATCCATTGGGGAAGCTTGCCCATAGTTATTAAATCCATCTCTGCTCTCTTGGATAACTCATACAATTCAGGAAAAGTATTAACGTTAGAATATATTACCATGATACTGATATCGGGATTGAAATCTCGAAGGAAATAGAGTGCTGCAGCTTTGTCAGTTGGCCGAAGTCCAACTGGTACTCTCTTCCAGGTTCAAGCGAACCTAATATTAAAATCTGCAATTTCTTCTTGTGGATGTCTCTTGATCGAAGTGAACTGATGCAGAAGAGAGGTAGGATCGAAAGACTCGTTGAAGTTTCCCATCATTTGCCCAACTAACTGGTCCCATACCGTAATGCTATCGGGTGGTAGAGATCTGTACCAGTAGAGGAGTTTTCCCCTAAGGGAGAGAACCAGAAGCTTGACCATAATTTGTTCTTCTGTAATGTCATGAATCACCGCCAGAGATATTATGTCTTGGATATGCTCTAAGGCAGTCTTCCCAGTTCCATCGAATGTTGGGATCTTATTTATGGCAACAGGAGGCACTTGCCCTTGTCCTACTAAATTCAGTGGTGACAAGGAATCCCATGCTGGGCACAACCTAGGTGGCTATGGCTGTTGCATTTGCTATTGTTGTTGTTGTTGTTGCTGTTGTGCCATATTCGCTCTTGGATTTTGAGAAATCAAAATTCTCGAAGCTCCCCATTGACTGCTAATAGGACAACTAATAGGAATAGAGGGGCTAGGATGCTTTAGAGAGTTGGGAGGATTGGGAGGAAAGCTAGATGTTGTACTATGAGAAGTTGAGCTTTGTCTGTCGACAGAGGATGTTCCTTGTAACAGTGACTCAGGGGTGATCAACCTTGATTGTTCCCCGAAAGCGTCAATATCTAGCTCAAAGAACTCGGTTTCCTCTCCTCTATTCTTAACTCTCCATCTTGTTTGCATGAAGGCACAGACTTGGGTACTGGTATTTTTGACTTAGAGATTCTAGGGTAAACAAAGTTGCCAGATGCTAAAAGTATTTCAGTAATGAGGGCATCGGTCCTCACTACCACTAATCAGGTGATACTGACCGGGTCACACCAGGAACTGGTTAGTACTATTGGCCTCGGTGAAGACAGGTTTGATATTTAAAGTATGGGACCTTGATTGGTTATGAATCTTTCTAAGACAGATACAGTCGGTCCCATCGGGCGTGCCAAAAATTGTTGGTCATCAAATATGCCTAGGTAAGGATTTTGAGTAAATGGATGTGCCCTAGACCTGGACCAACATTGAAAGGCCGAAGGGAAGAGATGCCCCTCATGCCAATCTTCAGAGAAAGGCTGGCTCTTATACTAAACTACTTGGATGTTTGAAGACAAGAGTGCAGGAAAGAGATAAAAGGGATAAGGGTTAGAGAAATAAATAAAAAAGGGTTAAGGGAAGAGGAATTGGTGATTTAAGGTGGGAAAGAACAGGAAGCACGATCACTAACTAGCAACTTGAATAGAAGCAAAGAGCACCAAGAGTAAAATGAAAGAAACGTAATATCAACCTTCCTATGTATCCTCCCAAACGAGTTTCAGGGTTCTGTCCCTGATCGCACATCGGACGCAGAGTTCAACATCTCAATCTACAAACGAAGAGAGACAAAAGAATCAAGCAAGGTAGGCAACATAAAAGAAAGTCAATAGGATGTTTTCCAACTCCTATGTATCCTTCAGAATGAGTTTTAGGGTATTGTATCCTTCAGAATGAGTTTTAGGGTATTGTCCCCGATCGCACACCGAATGCAGAGTTCAACATCCAACATACAAACGAGGAAAGACAAAATAATCAAGCACAGAAGGCAACATAAAAGAGAAGAATTGAGCTTAAAGCCTCTTAGTATTAATCACAGGACATCAAGTTATAGTAGCTTTCTAACAGATAGTTCCCCCCCCTTTTCCATTACAATGCCTAGGTTTTTATAGAGGACCCAAGCCTCTGAATCATAATTACATAGCGAATAAGGGTACGCCCTCAAGCCCTAAGAATCGGATCCCCGAGGCTCTTGTGATCGAGCTTTCAAATTTGTTACCAAAAATGGCAACTGCAACCGGGTCAACCATGGAAATGTGCATTGATGAGTCGTTTAGACGTCCTTGGTCTCTGGGTGCGGTGTTCGAGTGGCTGCCATGCTTGCTGGGCTCTCCATCATGGCTTGATACTTCATTTTTGATTGCCAAAAATGAGCAGTGGGCTTTCTGGGCACAAAAAACTGCATTTATGAGGCACTTGATCGTCTCGAGAAAATACCCGGCTTGGAACGTGTGCCCGTGAAGCGCTTCGCTAAGTCTTCATTCACCACTTCGCTTTGCAATGGTTCTAGGCCGAAGCAAAACTCCTCCTTGGATTATACTTCGCAAAACTAAGCTTTGCAAAACTGCTTCAGGGTTGAGGAGTGCCAAAGCATATTTACTTCACAAAATGGGTCTCTTCCTCTTTATCGCTTTGCTGATTAAATTACTTCACTGATGCCTTCGAGAAATGCTTCGCTGCGATCCTTTTTCAAAACTGTGGTTTGGGAAGATTTCGGCCGAAGCAGATGTTTCATTCTCTATGACCTTCGTCACTTCGGGTGGAAGTACTTCGTATGAAAGCTTAGCCGAAGCAAATGCTTCGCAATGACTTTCGTCGAAGTAAAAATGGTTCGCTAATTTTTTGGCCGAAGTGACTGATGGAAATACTTCGGATGCGAAGTAGTTTTCTTGCCTTCTCCTTTGTATTTCTCTTCGGCACATTGCTTCACAGGAATCTTGCCCGAAGTAGCTGCTTGAAGCGCTTCGAGCCCGAAGTTCTTCTATTGCTATCCTTGTATTTTACTTCGGTGATATTACTTCGCAAAAAACTCCACCCAAAGTAGTATTGAAAATGCTTCGGGTGCGAAGCTCTCTTTTCCTCTGAACACTGCTTTGCTCAATTTTCGCCCGAAGTAGCTGTTGGAAATGCTTCGGGTGTGAAGTAGTTTCATTCTCTTTGCTTGTGTTTTACTTCGGTGAAAACTACTTCGCAAAAATTTTACCCAAAGTAATGCGGGAAATGCTTCAGGTGTGAAGCTATTTTTATTTTCCTTCGGTGAAGCTCTTTTCTCTAGCTTGTTTGCCAATGAAGTTCTTTCTTTTCTACTTTATGTACAAATGGGTGGCATTGGAAGCCAAAATTGCTGCAACTTTTCAAGATAAAAATAACAAAGCAAAAACTTTACACAACACTATACAAAACTTGTTTCTTTTTCTGCCCCTTGAAAAATGTGACAAAATTGTCAACAGGTATTAGCGTCTCCAATTCAACACGCAAGTAAGTTATCCAATGCTAGACTAAGACTACTTTAAATTGTGATAAATGTGAGATATATGGAAGCAATAGACTTAATGAATGTGAAGGACATTTTGGCCATTTGAAGCTTCCAACACTAGTATATCATCCTTTATATGTTCAAGAGGTTAAACAAAGTTTGAGTAGAATATGTCTGAATTGCTTTCAAGTTGAAGAAAGCAAACTCAAGAAAAGGTGAAGAATTTGATGCCATTATTGATCAGATTTTGGGAATAGATTTGAGTAGTGTTATTGATTAGATTTTGGAGTATATTTGAGTAGTGTTTGTGAGCAATATTTGGAAACATATTTGAGTAGTATTTGTGAGTAGATTTAGGAGCAATATTTGTGAGCAAGATTTGGGAACATAGTTGAACAATATGTTAGTCTTACAATGGCACTGAGAGGGGGGGGTGAATCAGTGCAGCTATTTTAAAACTTAATGCTTTAACTCTTAAAGCCAAAACAAAAGAAAGCTAAAACCAGAAACAACAAGTACCACAAGAGAGCATAACATAACACAAGATGTAACGAGGTTCACCAGTTTTGGCTACTCCTCAAACTAGACTGCTTGGACTCCCATCCAAATCCAGCCATTGCAAAGCACCAACTTTACAATCAATTTACCAGCATCCACTGGAAGGAGCACCAACCCCTAATTTACCAGCATCAACTGGAAGGAGCACCAACCCCTGATTCCAAGCACCAACTTGGATTTCTATTTTCAATTTTGATTGACATAAAAATGCCTTCAGTGTTACAAGATCCTCACTGATCTAGCTTAAATCAAATCAATCTCATGGAAGCATACACTCTTTTACTGTTCTACCTTTTGCACACTTACAACCCTTTCATATGGCATGCTCTTGCAGCTCTTCACAACATTAACACAACACTGTTATAATCTCTTACAACACTCTTATAGCTCACTTACAGCCAGCCTCTTTCTGCAGCATCTTCTATCACGCAGTAGCAACTGCAATTCTGATCAATTTAGAATGACATAAAAATGTCTTCACTTCATGCACGACCCTGACTGGTCTGCAATTAACCCAACTCTTCACACTCTCACGGCTCTGCTTATTTTTCTCTTGATTCTTCTCTAACCCTCCTTTTACAACAATTTCTCTCTAACAATGACAACATCTTCTCTGTACGATTATTCTTTTATAACCTTTAAATCTTGCATGCAATCGAATCACATACTCTGACTGTTCGAATCCATGCAATACGGCTGTTCGGTTCCATGCACTTCGACTGTTCGAAACCCTGCAATACGTCTTTTGAAAACATGCAGTACGGAAATTTTGTTTCATGCACTTCGACTGTTCGAAACCCTGTAATACGGCTGTTCGAAAACGACTGTTCGAAACCCTGCACTTCATGCACTTCGACTATTCAATTTCTTCGAATACGAATTTTCGAATGCTTTTTTGAAATTCCATATGTGATTCTTCGAAAGCTTTTCGATTCTTCATGTTCGGCTTTTTTGTATGCTTCAAATACGTCTGTTTGAATGCCTACAAATACGACCTTTCGAATGCTTTTATTATCCTTCATATTTGGCTTTTCTGTATGCTTCAAATACGTCTGTTTGAATGCCTGCAAATACGACCTTTCGAATGCTTTTATTATCCTTCATATTCGGCTTTTCGAATGCGTTTCAATTATGCATGTTTGGTTGTTGCATTGCATGTTCAACACCTGTCAACGTTTAATCGTATTTTTGACTTCAGTTACTTCTTATGTGACAGACTGCATGACGCTTTTCTGCCACGTGTCACCTTTCATGTTGCTTCGGAATTTTCCTGCCAGACTGTTACCTGTCGCGATATCGCGACACTTTTAACTTATACTGACGTCACCCTAAAGGTTGTCGCGAAATCATGACCATTCTAGCCTTGAAAGCTTTTCCCCCGTTCATGTCGCAAAATCGCGACACTTTGAACTTTTGCTGACGTCATCCTCAATGCTGTCGCGAAATCGCGACCATTTTGGCTTTTAAAGCTTACCTTCTGTTCATGTCGCGATATCGCGACACTTAGAACTTTTGCTGACGTCATCATTAAGCATGTCGCGAAATCACGACCGTTTTGGCTCTTGGAAGCTTTCCCTGCATCTTGTCGTGATATCGTGACACTTTCAACATTTGTTGATGTCATCCTTAAGCATGTCGCGAAATCGCGACGCTTTCGGCTTCCAGCAGCTTTCCTTTCATCCTGTCGTGAAATCGCGACACTTTTCAACTTTGCTGATGTCATCATCCTTCTTGTCGCGAAATCGTGACACTTCCGGCTTCCGTACACTCTTCTTTGCCAGCAGCAACGAAAAAGGAACATGTCACGAAATCGCGACACTATGCTTCATGCAATGGCGAAATTTTTACATCTTTGTGCCTTGTGTTTTCACCTTGCCTCTTTTCATGAAATTTTGACTTGTAATATCATTGCTGCATCTTTCAGTTCTACACTTGTGACTAGTAGCGAAATCGCTACACCTTAGTTTCCCTTTGTTTCAACATGTAGCGCCATCGCTACACCTTAGTTTCTCTTTGTTTCAACATGTAGCGCCATCGCTACACCTTAGTTTCTCTTTGTTTCAACATGTAGCGAAATCACTACACCTTAGTTCCATGTATTTTCATCATGCAGCGATATCGCTACACCTTTGTTTCCATTCATTTCAACATGTAGCGATATCGCTACACCTTTGTTTCCTTCTCTGCCAGCATGTCACGAAATAATGACAGTTTTGCTCGCATCTTCTCTCTCCTCGGACATGTTGCGAAATCGCGACAATTTGGCGTGCATTTTCTCTCTCCTATTTTTTGTCACGAAATCGTGACACATTTTCTCTCTCCTCAATGAAAACTCGACATGTCTCGAAATCGTGACATTTTCGGCTGCGCCTTCTCTCTCCTCGACCATGTCGCGAAATCGCGACAGAAAACATGTCGCGATATCGCGACAGTTTTCTTCCTTGTCTCTTTTTGCCGCTTTCTAAATCTGGGTCACCTCTGTTTTCCTTGAAACTTTCTGCACTTGATCTGATCGACCTCTGAATCGCATCAATCGCATCAATCTGATCGTGTTGACAACAATGACAATACTTTTGCAATGCTTTTGCTGCACCTTGCTCAACAAACAACTCCTATCCATCACCTTGCTCACCAATCAACTTCTAACCATTGCATCAATTGATCAACCTGACTGTGTTGACAACAATGACAATACTTAGGTTGCACCTTGCTCATCACAATATTTGTGAGCAGATTTGGGAACAAATTTGAGCAGTTTTTGTGAGTATATTTGGGAGCAAATTTGAGTAGTATTTGTGAGAAATATTTGGGAACAGATTTGAGCAGTATTGTGAAAAAATTTGGGAGCATATTTGAGCAAGGGGATTGGTGTCTCCTGTGGGTTGGTGCCTACAAACTTAAGCAATGGGATTGGTGTCTCCTGTGGGTTGGTGCCCACAAAATTGAGCAAGGGAATTGGTGTCTCCTGTGGGTTGGTTCCCATGAAATTAAGCAAGTGAATTGATGTCTCCTGTGTGTTGGTGCCCATAAACTTGAGCAAGGGGATTGGTGTATCCTATGGGTTGGTGCCCATAAACTTGAGCAAGGGGATTTGTGTCTCCTATGGGTTGGTGCCCATAAAATTGAGTAAGGGGATTGGTGTCTCATGTGGGTTGGTGACCATGAACTTGTATAGATTATTGGTGTCTCTTGTGGGTTGGTGCCAAAAAACTTGTACTTGGTGATTGGTATCTCCTGTGGGTTGGTACCCACAAAATTTGTTGAAGAAATATATAAGCAATATTTTGTCGTGGTTTTCTCCCAAAAGGGTGTTTCCACGTAAATCCTTATCTCTTGTGTGTATGATGATTATGTGCATTGATTTATTATTGCATTGATATTATTTCAAGTTATTGCTTTGGAAAGAAAAAGAGAAAAGTTTTATCTTATACTGTTCATCCCCTCTTAGTATAAGCTTGTGTTCTTCAGCTTGATCATCTTCTAACTCCAATGGGATAAGAGATGCAACAGTGACCATGGCATCCACATGGTGGCTTGAAGATCTAAGGATAGACTCTATTGTTACCTACTCAGGGTGAACTAAGGTTATCACATTGAAAAATAATATGTTAGAGGGAGAAGGGGGTCCCTCATCCTCATTACTCCATTATAATCCATGGTGATCCTTGAAGTCAACAAAGGTGACAACTTGATCATCATTAGTTGGTAAGGTCTAGGTTTTGTTAGGGATGTAGCCAATGCCACATTTACCAGACCAAATCTCAACTTCAAAAGGTTATTGAATGCCCTATTGCTGTGGCCCCAAACCCTTATCTTGATATCCTATACTAGATAGGATCTTCTTAGGAAGTGGGTAATCATTAGATAAATAATAATGGATAAACATTTTATCTACCAAGGAGGGATTACTATCACAAATATTATCTTCATGGGATGTGCTTGTGTAGAAAAAGCTACACATACCTATGTGCACTATTTAGTCCTTTTTATGGGGTAAACTCATAGTTTGGGGTGAAGGTGGTAGCTTGGCTAGATATAGAAGAGGACTTTCAACTAGATGATTGGATTGATATTGTGATGAGAGTATGATTGGTGGTTTCTTAATTATCTTGAAGTTTTCAAAATTTTTGATGATCTGAGATGATGAAAGAAGAAGTAGAAGAAATTTTAATGAAGAGAAATAGATTAAAAAAATGATACTAGATTGGGCTTGCTCAACTATTGAACAAAATTGCAATGGATGAGGTTCATCCTGGATGGTGATAAGTTTATTTTTAAATTCATATTTTAAACATTGATGAAGAGTAGAACGGACAACCCTCATTGCATGGATCCAAGGGCATCCAAGAAAAATATTAAAAGATGATGGGCAAGATACCACATAAAACAAAGTGTCTAAGATATTGGGTTCTACCATAAGGGGAAGGGATAAAATTTTGTATGCTTCTTGGGACTCATTGAAATCCTTTATGATGATATCAGATTTGGTTAAATATTCCTCCTTTAATCCAAAATTTTAGAAAAAATTATAAGTGCATATATTGAGGGAGGAACCATTGTCCACCCATATCCTCTTGATGAATTTTTCCTTAATATATCAAGCAATTTAAAGGAAAGAATCCCCTTGTAAGTTTTAGGTAGGAAAATTACCATCATAAAAAGATATGTGATTTATCCCAAGAGTACCTACAATATTGGCTAGTTTACTTGGGGGAAGATATTGTAGGACAAATTGTTGACTTAGAAGCTTCAATAAGGTTGTTAGCTTTTGATGATATATATTAAAGGAAATTCAACCACAAAATCTAAAATGAACAAGTAATGTTAACTATATGATGATGGCAATATAATATGTAGGAGCACTATATGATAAACTTCTGCAATAACTTAGAAAATAGCCATTAATAAAAGCTCATGAAAATAGTACAATGTAATATTATGGAGTTCTTAAACATTCCAAAAATTCTTGCATGATCTACATTGTACCTACCTTCTCTTCTCATGATTATGCTCTACTATTATATATGCTTATCTCTTGCATTATATCTATTACTTCACTCTATCAAAGGTCTATATATAGAGAGATATGTCCCTTGGCCTTTCATCTACCCATGAATCTTCATCTACCTAACCTATGACTCATGTACATGTGGACTACATGCACATTTACATCATTGCACATTCTAACACATGCATTTATTACATTGCATGAAGTAACTACTCAAACCTTAATCTAAGACAAAATCCTAATCTAGATATGTACCCAAGGTGGTACATTGGCATGTACCAAATAATGTAATATATTCCAACACCCCCTGTATTACATTATTTAGGTATTGAATACTTTAGTATTCAATATGGTATTCATATTTTAAACGTTCTTTAGCTTGATTAGGTTCTTTGTATTGACTTCAATTTACCTTGCACTGTATGCCTCATTTTTTAGATTCATCATCTTCTTCTTCTTTATATTTATTATTATAGTCAATCATTGTGCTTTCATGAGCTATCATGCTATCATAATATTCCTACAAAAATATTTTCTCTTTGCCTTTGTCCTCATCATAGTTCTTCTTTAGTACAAAATCTTCTGAACAATCACTTAAGGCATCATGATAAGATCTTGAGTTAGAAGAATTTGAAGTATCAATACTGCAAGAGGATTGAAATATTTTCTCTAAGAAGGATTCATCTATTTTTGTTTTCTCTTTAAGTGATTCAATCAATTATTTTTGCTCTACATTCTCTTCTTTATAATATTTAAATGTAAGTAATGCCATATATAATATGATACCAATGTCTAAAGGAGTTGAATATCATCCTTTCCATTATCAATTGCTTCAGTGATTCTAGCATGTAGATAATATTCTAGAGTTTTAAAGTTTTCTTCTAAGGCTTCACTATAGATCACTTTTGAAGTAAGATCTAAGTTTCCTTCAGACTTTGTAAGTAAATTCTTGATTCCAATTTTTGTGATATTTTCCCTTTCCTTTCTAATGATATTTTCCATATCTTTATTTATTGTGTTCTTTGAAGTAAACATCTTTTTTGCTCCTTAGTATTTGATATTGAGAATTCTTTATAGAATATTTTATCTATCAAAAAATTTGAAGTTGTCTACCTTATGACTCCCTAGTCTTAAGTATATGATCAAACTTGATAAAATATTTTCTATTCTCAAATTTTATAGAACCCCTTATATCTTCAAAAGTGTTTTGAATTTAGTATGGTCTTGATAAAGTGCTTAGCTTTCTTCAGATTTCTTTGGAGTTGAATTCCTAATGTTCAACTTCTATTTTTTATGTTATTTCTCCCTATTTGTGAAAGCTAGAAATAATTTTAATGCACTTTCAATTTGATAACTTTCTCTATTTTCCAAGACCCTATAGTTGGATTCCTTTTGTCCCTTCAATTTGTATAAGAGACTAATATAAACAATAGTTTCCAACTTTCAAGCAATTCTAGTTTTTGCTTCCTTTACCCTTTAATTCTCAATGGTTTAGTTTTCTAAATTTCAATGATCTAAATTTTGATGTAGTACTCCTTATATCTCCCTATTTGGAAATTTAGAAAATGATAATATTTGTAAAATAATGCTTCAATTTTCAAGGTATAAAACCTTATACCTCCTAGTTTAATAATTTGCAAATACTTTGTTATTTGAATCTCAAATAATGCAATTTGAAATAGATATTAAATATATAATCCCTTAATTTAATTGCTTTATAAATCATCAATGATTAATATAAGAATGTAATTTCCTTATATCTCCATGCAATAATTAGATAAACTTAACCTTAGAAAAAATTTACCTTATATCTCCTTGCACTTGATGGAAAGAAAATATTAATTCAATGTAAATATACCTCTCTTTGATGTGATGTGCTACATGTTGATTGGTTTCTTCCTTGATTGCACTTTCAAAGCTTTTGAATGTTGTATTCTCCTCAGTATTCAAGGTATAACACTATGCATTAATTGCACTATGTTCTATGGTGCACTCTAGACTATCCTCTTCTCCCTTCAATATTCTTTGACTTGTGGAAGCTTGATATGCATGCTCTTCTCAGGCAGAGCTATTGATACTTCTCTATCTCCCTTTTGAATGCATACCACATGGCATTTACATTGCCCTTGAACGTAGATCTCCTTTTTAGGTGGCACATGGATGTTACAGTCTTTAGAATACATTGATTTAGGTGGTGCAAACATTATATCTTCTTATTTATGTTCAAGTAATGATATTTTATTCTTTTCTTGCTTGAACAGAGTGTTACTTCAGAATTGGATTCTTTTCTCCTTGTGCAAGCATTATATTTTTGAGGCATTACTAAGAATTCATAGGCACTCTTCTCCTTTGTGCCAAATGGCACAAGATTCCTTTGTTTGGTGTGGGAAGTGGAGGCTTCTTCCTTTGCGTGTAACCAAGCACTCAATATACCTTATATCCTTAATGCTCTTACCAACTCCTTGCAAATTATTTGGCTTCTCTTACAACAACAACGTGCTTTCTCCAATGTATGGTGGCTCCTCTCCAATGAAGGTGGCTCCTCCTATGGTGTTTCAATGCTCTCTTCTAGGTGGTTGTTTGTCCAAGATTCTCTCCTCTTCCACTTGGGTAACACTCCTTGTTACTTGTATCTTTGTTACGTTATTCTCCTTGCAACTTGCACCTTAGTTGCATTATGTTGTCCTTGCTATTGGCACTATGTTGTCCTTACTTAGTCTCCTTTCTTGTTGTAGGTTCTTTTTGCACTATGAGCGTTGTCTTCATGGAACTATGTCACTGTATTTGGTGTCTTAAGATACCTTGAATAATATGATTTTGAGCTCTTAGTTGACCCTTTTCCCTTTGCTTCATAACTTCTTCCTTAGACTATATAATATTACCGCTTGATGACTACAACTAAATTTACTATAAATTAAGATAGAATACCTTTGTTGCACATGGATTTCAAGGCTTTCGTAGTCTCTTTATGTAGCTTTATTTCTTGTCCTTAGTAAGGCAACACCTTCTCTATTCCTTTGTGGTTGTAGTGCTCCTTTTGTGGCTTCTCTTCACTAAGACTTGCTATAGTTTTACCTGTGTTTAATGGTGGATTCAATGTTACCTTCTCCTCCTTGGAAACTCTCTCCTAAGTATCCTTGCTTGGTTAACTTTCCAATGATGATTCCTAGATTTTTAATCACGCAAATACTATACCTTTTGGATGGATAAGCTTTGCACTATTATATATCAAATCTATGCTTGAGCATAATGTCCTCTTTGCTTTCAATAGATAATAGGAAGTTGATATTATTCTTTTCCATTGAAAAACATCTAACTCCTCTTTCTTATGTGTAGTATCTTATGCACTTTCTTGAAGACTTAAACTAGAAACCTTCCCTTTGCAACTTTAAACCTTGAAATTGGTGTTTTTAAAAACTTAATAATAAGATAAATATGAATATTCAATTAATGAACTTTTGCACCAATGTGTTAAGTGGAAATTTTGCCCAATTGCAAAATCCCCATCATAGTTAGGATTTCAAATGAAAACCCTCTCTTGTAAAGAAATAAACATTTCTCCAAGGTTCCTTTACTTAATGCATGTTTGTGTATTATGAAAATATGTCAAATAAGTGCTTAGAATACCTTAGTGATTTGCAAATAACTGTTAACAAGGGGTCCTATGTTGGTAATATTTTATTATGCTATGCAAGTGATTGTTCATGAAACTTTAATGAAATGATGAGTGAATTGATTTTATGTTGCTTCAAACATGAAAGAAAAATGATCTAAAAGATTAACTTTAACATGTAATAACATTTGAAACCCTTATAAATTAACCTCCCCTTTGATGAAATTAATTTTCATAAAGGGAAATTAATCTATAGCCTTGAATACAATGGCCTTTTGAATGTCAAATAAATTACTCCCTTTAATGAAATTAATTTTCATAAAGGTAAGTTAATTTAAATACAAAACTTAAAATGAAATAAAGTCTAAAATTATAAAATTCCTTAAAAATGTAAATTTTATAAACAATTTTATAATTTCCAATTTGCTTCAAACCCAAATAGAAATTGCTTTAAATAACAAATTTAAGCTTATTCTTTGCATGTGTTTTTCTTTTTCGGATTTTATTTTATTTTTATATTTTTATTTAATTTGGAAAAAAAAAAAAAATAAGGTTTAGAAAAATAAAAGAAAATGAAATTAAATGTCGTAACTATAGAATTCACCACAGACCCTGCAAGCATTGATATTATGCAAAATCAGCATTAATGTGATCCGTATTTACGCAATATGACATTAAATGTGGTGTAATATTCTGAGGAAAATGTGCAATATGTAAAAAATGACAAATGCATTAACCATAAGCATGCATAAAATTCACTGTATTTTAAATATATTAACAAATAAAAGATTTTCAATAAATTTAATATCAAATGCAGAATACCAATGTCTAGAAAATGGTATTATATGGAGATATAATGTAATCCAACAATGTGAAGGAGCAATTCCAACCAAATCCACTGCTTCTCCAACCTGCAACTTACCTCCAAAAAGCTCCAACCTTCGTTTCTCGCTAATATTTCAAAACCTTGAAGTTTTGACCCTTTCTCTGAGTTTTTCCAGTGTATTTAAAACTTTAGATAATTTTTTGTTTCTTCTCTTCTTGACTTCAAAACCATTTATTTTTTTTGGTTTGACTTGTAATTTCTTTAAAACATTTTATTTCACCTATTTTGCCATTATGCAAATAAATATGCTTTCGAGTCTAACAAATATTATGAAGCAAAACAAATCCTCTCTTGTGCACTTAAGTTATTTAATTATATTTATCTTTTCTTTACCACATGAGTTTATATTTCATAAATCAATATTCATTATTTTATACAGATGAAGTCTTTCATTTTAATCAAGATGTTTATTTCTTAACTTATGATTAGCACGTGAAAATATTAGATACCGACCCCTGCTGTCCTGAGCATTCGCTCCGATAGCAGCGTCTACCCAGTATTCAACATCAATGTCAATGCATGATAACATACATGACCAACTCATAAAAATTTCACTTATATTCTCTGCACCTGACTGGAAGAAAATGGAACCTTCACTGTATATAACATGTCTCTATCTGGATTTGTCTTCGCAATACCGAGGCTAGTGAATACACAATATACTCGATGTCATTTTATCATAAATAAATCCCTCTTTAGACATGGACCAACCACTGTCCATAGCTTCTAAATAAAATTTTAAATCCTTGTTTTAATTTATGATATTTTGTGTCAAATTCTCCATTCTGTAGGTAAATTAAAGCATCAAAGACATCGTTTCGAGAGATGGCGCAGTAGTAGCATTACCTCTATATTATTAATAAACAAAAGAATAACTCTCTACATATCAAAATATTCTACATCTAAATTGTTCACATCTCCATGTAATCTGTGTTCAACCGCAAATAAGTGTAATACATCCACGCCAACATCATCCATATTGAATACGGAGATTATGCATAATTTTATGATCACCATTTATAATTTAAAATTTTCCCACCATCAACAACTTTTATATCCTGCATAGACCTTTGAGGAACAAGAAAATGATGCCCAATATAAATGTTCTAGTTTCTCCAACATCTCTCATAGCTGAAAAGAATGCACCTGTTCTAGATCCAAATGACATAGACATACACCTGGTGTTCACGTCGCTGAATTTCAACTACATAATTGTCTTTATAGCTCTGAATTCACCACATCATCTGCCTAAATCATAGGTCTTCACTATATTACCATGCATTGTAAAATCTCTTTATTCTTGTGCTCACCGATAACTATAAAACCACATAGCTATCAGTTGTGCTTTACATAGTAGTGATGGCCTGCATTCAAACTCTAAATCAGTTCTCATAGTGCCAACTCGCTCATGGAATATTTACAATCAATCAACTTTGAAAACTTACAATTGGTACAGTTTAATGTTGACCTTCGATTTCGATTTGTATTTCTACTGCAAATGCGAATCAACCCTACGTCAACCAAAAATGTTTCAAACTAATGTCACCATATGATGTCCACATTACCTTAATTATGTGAGATAAACAAAGTCTCTCCAATATCGAAGAATGCTCCACAAGATCAATTACACATAAAAGAGGTAAACCCACAACACAAATATTGAGTGGTCCACTATGAAGCTCACTATATTACTCAATGATTCAATAGTACAAGAATGCTTCAATGTTATGCAATAATATGCATCAACATAAACTACAACACAAGTCGATATGACAAGATATGATAAGATATGATAATATGTAATAGAAAACACCTCTATTTAAAGAGAATATTTTTTACTACAACCCTAAATCTTATCACAATCTATCAAATATTAGAAAGTGCTTTAGTTACTTTCTAATTTTATCACAATCTAATCTTTGAGATATGTGATAAGTGACATCTATCAGATATTAAAAAGTTATTAGTTACTTTCTAATATTTGCTAAAAAATGGGGAATAACTTTTTTTCATAAATTAAATATTCCTAGCACCCTTGTTTTATTTATTAATTGGGTGGGAATATTTTTACATAGAATTATTTTCTAAATATTATTATTTAGACTTTATATTTTAGTCTAAGAATAATTTACACAATGTTGCATTACATATTCCAACAAATTATTGCTACATAATCACTGCTAAATCCGTATACCAATCGTGTCCAGTAGGATTTGTTAATCACCTTAGCATTTAATATGAGCGAGGTTACCAAGTATGACATGTGCATATAAATAAAAATATGTGTCATCGTTATCCATTTCGCTAAAGAAATTCATCCCGGTGTCTTGTCGTAGAACAATAACATAGACATCTAATTTTAATCTCCCAATGAATGCATAGGCTCCTATTATCCCATATGTATTGGAATACACCCAATATGTGCTTTATATGTGCCAAGACACACTAATTATTTTGATTCATCTAGAGCCACGGGCTATTTCATTTGCGTGTCTCTAACTTAAACATTGCACCTCGAACAACCTTCTTAGGCGATGACCATTGAGATACTGCATTGTTACCTCGAAAATTGCCAAAATAAACATTTTATTCCAATTTTCCAACAATATAAAAAATTAATCAATTTTAAATATTTTAAATTAATTTAACCAACATTTTAATTTAAAATATTTAAAATAAACCTCGTTTCAAAACCACTAAAATGAATTTTAAAATGTTTCAAAATTATAAAGTTTAAAATATTTACACCTTATATTTTTTTTTTAAACATTTTAAAATAGAACATAAACTATATCAAAATAACTTAAACAAAAAGAAATTAAAACATTCTAACAAACTATAAACAAACAAACATTCCAAAAATCCTCAAATTTTAAAAGGTGGGTCCCTAATTTTGGGGCATTGTGAAGTGGTCGCAACAAATGGTGACTCTATTGGAAAATGTTCTTGAATATTTCAAACTTAAGAACCTAGTTATGAAACCGACAAAACTCAAACATCAAAAAATATGTATCAATAATACCCAAAGAATGTGAATAGATAATTTCAAAATGGAACAACTGAATTATTTGCCTCTACTCGGTGTGTGCTTTGTGATTCATTTGTCTTCTTGAAACTATTTAGATTTCCATTATCAGTTTTACGGTTTAGATTATAAGAAATTTCTCTTTTAAGTGCACCTCTACATTACTCCACTTTCAGTCAGGCATATATAGCCCCGGTGAATGTAACTTGCTCCTTCAATACATTTCTCTACTGCTAGCCAAACGTTTATAGCCCTGATAGAGATTGTCTAAATTACCCAAGTATTAAGTAAATTTTACTTCTTTTCTTTATTTAAGCCTAGACATAACTCCACTGCTATTCAGGTGTCTATAGCCCCGATGAATATTATCTAGACTATGGTGACTGATTTGACTTTACTTTCTATCATATTTTCTTTGCTTTTATATCAAGCTTTATATTGCTTTTACAAAATTCACCTGCCACTTAGGTTAGAGATCAAGTAAGGCTAAAATTTGAGTTCATTGGATTTTCACCTTAATCTGCAAAATTGAATAATTTCATCCTTCAAGAATTCAAAGAATATTCTTTTAATGTGTTGCAATATTTGTGAAGCTTTTGCAAAATAATTTTAGTGTTCCAAATTTTACTATCTTGATCCAAATTCATAAGGATATATTAAACAATCTCATTTCCCTTTTCTTCAAATTTTGTATGATTTCAAAAACAAGTAATTTATCTTGAGTGACACAGGAACAAATACCAAACAAATTCATCAAATATTTATTGTAACTACCAGAACATACCTCAAATAAAGGAAAAAACCAAAACTTGTTACAAAATTTAAGCAACAAACATGAAACATGAACTAAAATCCAAAAAAACAAAATTTCACGAAACAACAATTTATGTAAAAAACAAAACAAAAATACAAAAACTCAAAAATCTATTTACAAATATACACTATGTAAAAAATGATGTCAAATTTATGCTATCACTTCCCTAGATCCCAAACACAATTGGCACACTATAAAAGACATATTATTATATGCATGCCAAGTTTTACATAACTCCAACCAAAAGAAGATTAGGCCAAACAATATAACAAATTTCATTTTGCCTTTGTCCTTCCATCAATTTGATTCAATTTTACAAGCAATTCCAGGTTTAAGATTTGATTCATTAAACTTACAAGTGAATACATGATTTTCGACTATCTTTTGCTTATTCAATGAGATATAACTTTCAAATTTTGATTTTTCACTTTGACTTAAGTTTTCATTTTCATAAGCATATAGGATTTCTTTCAAATAAGAGGCTACTTTTGAAAATTTCAAGATAAAGTCATCATCTATGTCTTTAGGCCAATCATACTCATGCAATAATTTGCAAGTATCTAGGATATTTACAAAATGAAAATCATTATAAGTTTGTATCCTAGATTGAATTGTTAACTATTGATGAACTTGATTCAACAACTCAAGCATATATACTTCTCTTTTTTTTTATTTGTGGAAAACATCCCAAAAGGGATGCCACTTTCGGGTAAGACCCAAGGAGGCAGGGGTATCCATTTCACCAAAAACGCCCAGGACTCGGACCTGGCCTACCACCTTTGACATACTCAAGGAGCAAACAAACACACAAAACCAAATTAAAAATAAGTAAATAACAACAAAAATAATAAAATAAAATAAAAAACATGCTCCTTGAGTGTGTCAAAACCAAAAGCACAACCAAACACGCACAATAAGATAAAAGAAACCACAACACAAACCACATAGAAAAACACAAGAACCACATAACAAAACACAAACAAGACAAAAACAAATAACACTACAAAGACATAACCCAAAAAAACATGAAAAATAAACACAACCAAAACCTAAAAAATAAATAAATAAAATAAAAATAAAAATAAAAATAAAAACAACCAACAACAGACAATAAACAAAAACAAAAAACATAGAAAACACTCACACATAAAAAAAATGAAATAACACAAACAAAGAGAAACCCAAGAACAAGAACGAAAAAAACACAAGAACAATAACAAAAAACATAAAAAAAAAAACAAAACAACAAAAACACAAGAACAACAAAAAACAACACAAAGAACACAAAAACAAAACAAAACAAAAGAACCCACCCACCTTAAAAAACTAAACAAAAAAAACAAAGAAGACAAAAGAAAAAAAAATGAACAAAACAATGACCTATCTAGACCAGAAGACTATTAATGCAAGAATCAACAGAGGAAACAAAATAAAGAATAGAATGAGCTAGGGAACTAAAAAAAACTGAATGAACCAAAGAGAAACAAAAAAAAAAACAAGAAGAAACTAGGTACCTTCAAGACTGGAGCCATCCAAAGAAATGATAGAAAGAAGAGCTTCCCTAATTTGAGAAGCCCACCATATAGGAGGGTGGCCATAACAAGTAAGATCACCTTTGTCCAAAGCCCAATTAGCTAAAGCATCAACACTCTTGTTTTGATCTCTGACCACATGATTGTAATCAACTTTCAAAAATCCCATCTGGATTAACTGAATCTTCTCAATAATTCTTTTTATTCTCCAATCCACCTTATGATTCTTAGAAGGAGTCTTCAAGAGATTAATCATAAGTTGAGAGTCGGACTCAACTAACACCTTTTCCCATCCAACCTTAGTAGCCTCCTGAAGGCCTCTAAGGATACCATACCCCTCAGCAAGGTTATTGGAAAGAATACCCAAATTCTCGGCAAAAGTAAAAACCAGGGAGCCATATGAAAGTCTACCAATTCCTCCCACACTGGCTTTTCCGGGGTTCCCTCTAGAGGCTCCATCGGTATTGACTTTTCCAAAATCCTTAGGAGGAGGTTGCCAATTTCTAGTCCTATCCATCTTACTAATACTCACATTCCCTTTAAGTTGGTTGCCCTTAGAAGGTTTAATCTTCAATATTTGCATCACTTGATCCCATCTTTGGTGGGAGTTTTGGGGGTGATTAAGGAGTTGATGGACTGATTCAACTAAGTTGGCTATGGTCTTTTGCCAAATATAGTGAATATCCTTCCTATCTTGATTAAAAATTTGGTTGTTCCTTTCATTCCAAATATTCCAAAGAAGAATGGTAGAACCCATCCAAACTAAGCTGCCTAATAAAATGATCAACACCCTCTTGATTAGGCCAATCCCTCCAAAGCTGTTCAAAAGTGAAAAAATTGGACCACTTGTAAGCCAAGTAAAGTTGCCATTCTCCTCCATAGCTCGAGAGGCTAAAGTACACTCAATAAAAATATGGTTGATATTTTCTACATTCTCTTCACACATTTCACATCTAAAAGGGCCATGAAAACCACGCTTCATAAGTTGCTCACCGGTAAGCACCCTACGATGCAATAAAAGCCAATTAAAGAACCTCACCTTAGGCCAGAGCTTTTGAGCCCACAATTGAGAAAATATGTCAGAAGAATGGTTGGGATTATTATGGCATAAGGTCAAATAACCTTGAGCAACTGAATACTCACCCTTAGTAGTGTTGTTCCATCCAAAACAATCTTTTTCATGGGACCAAGAGAGGGATCTCATATGAAGGATGCCTTGGATATCTTGTCTTTGCCTTTTTGGGATTTGAATAGGCCAGTCCTCAATAGGGATCCAATATCTACCAACCTTTGAATTACCAGTATGGTATCGACAATAATTAGCCACCTTTATCCAATTAGCTCGGTGAAGCTCCTCCATCCAAGGCCTCCAATCGGAAAACTGAGTTATCAAAGGCTTGTGACCATCCCAAGAATCTGTCCAAAAATTTGCATGTTGACCATTATGAATGATCCAAAATAATTTTTTCTTTATCAAATCCTCACCGAGTCTTAAGAGCTGCTAAAATGGGAGAACCTTTGGTAGGAAGTTGATAGCGAACAAGGTCTTCGGGACTTTTGTTCTTGGCATATTTAGCACGGAGATTATTGGCCCAAAGAGCATTGGGGTTATGCAACATCCTCCAATATAATTTAGCAGCTAAAGCTTTGTTGTTATTAATTGAAGACCGGAATCCTAACCCCCCTTCACTCTTAGGAAGACATAAAGTATCCCATTTCACCAAGGCCCATTTTCTTTTCTCCTTAGTACCACTCCAAAGGAAACGATGACTGATTTGATCCAATTCTCGAAGAACAGCCTTTGGGATATTCAAAATGGAAGAAACATAAATAGGAATAGCTTGAAGGACTGATTTTACCAAGGTGATTCTACCCCCAGAAGAAAGCCACTTGTTGGTCCACTTTCCAATTTTCTTCTTGACTTTGTCCAACAACCAATTCCAATATTTATTTTTCTGCCTTTGAATATTTATGGGAATACCTAAATAAGTGATTGGAAGAGAGGTCTTCTTATATCTTAATTTATCCAAGACCATGGATTCCTGTCTAGCGAGAGCGGTGAAAGAAAATAACTTTAGATTTGTCTTCATTGATCAAGCTGCCTAGATAGCCTTAGAAAAATAGCTAATGATTTGCTTAATATTAGAAGCTTCCTTAGCTGTAGCTTTACCTAAAAGGGTAGAGTCATCCACAAATTGAAGATGAGAGATAGGTCTAGCTCCATGAGCAATGGTAACTCCCTCAAGGGTTTTGTTTTCCCTCTTTTTGGTTATAGTCCTACCCAAGCATTCAACAAGAATGATGAATAAATAAGGGGATAGCGGGTCACCTTGCCTAATACCTCTGGAAGCAGGAAAAGACTGAGAAGGCCTACCATTGATAAGAACTAAGTAGGAAACTGAAGAGATACATCCCATAATCCAATCCATCCAATCCTTAGAGAAACCAAATTGCCTCAAAACTTTGATAAGGAAGTGCCAATCCACTCTGTCATAAGCTTTGGATAAGTCTAACCGGATGAACATAGAAGGAGAATTTTGCATATCCATGGAATGGATGGCTTCCTGAGCAAGAACTATCTCATCTACTATTTGACGTCCTTCCACATATCCCCCTTGCTGTTGGGAAATAATCTTATGCAAAAGAGGCTTCAACCTTTCTGCCATGATTTTAGTAATGATTTTGAGAAGAACATTACATAAAGCAATAGGTCTAAAAGCTGAGATATGATCAACCTCTTGAGCTTTTGGAACAAGAGTAATATAAGTTTTATTGATAACCTTCAAAATTTCTTTGGATTTCCTGGCTTCTTCCACCACCTCTAATAAATCAACATGAAGGATATCCCAGAACTCTTGGTAGAACTCAATAGGAAAACCATCGGGACACTGGGGTTTTCCCTTTTTGCATTTTAAAAACTACTTGTTGAAGCTCATTGATAGTAACGAGGAGCGAGTCAAAATAGAGTTCTCCTCGAAGTGATAAGAGAAGGGATTGCTTGAAGAACATTTTGTTGTGAAGGCTGAGTCAAGAGGAGTAGCAGCAAAAATATTGGAAAAGTAATCAACAACAATAGAGTTCATGCCATCCCAAGTATAAACAACATCTCCAGAATCTGATTTTAAGGAAGAAATAAAGTTGTGAGATCTTCGAGCTAGAAGAGATTTGTGGAAGAAATTTGTGTTTCGATCTCCTTCTTTGAGCCATTGAATTCTAGATTTTTGCTTCCATAAGATTTCTTCTCTTTTTTCCCATTCCTCTAACTGAGTTGTGAGTTTAATTTCATCTGCACTTCTCTTCTTTGTGAGGCCATCTAAATGGATTTTCTTATTCAAATTTTCAATATGAGCAATAACTTCATGTTTTTTTTATGAACATCCCCAAACTCTTTCCAGTTCCAAGTCTTGATTTTGGATTTAATGTATTGCAGTCTTTTGGCAAAATAGAACATCTTAGTCCCATGCCTAGGTTTACCTTCCTTCCACCATTGTTGCACATGAGGTCTGAAGGAAATGTCTCTAAGCCACATTAATTGAAAACGAAAAGGAGAGAAACTCACATTGGTTTTCCACATTTCCACCATGGTGGCCAATGATCCGAACCAGCATTATTAAGAGTCTTCACTTTAGGAATGTGACCATGGATTAAGAAATTTTTAGAGAGCAAAAACCTATCCAATCTCTCCATTATACAAGCTAAGCCTTGCCTTCTGTTAGACCAAGTCATAAGGCCATTATCCGGTTGGATATCCACAAGATGGAGGTTTGCAATATATTCGCTCATGAGGTCAGTGCTTTTGTCCAAATTTCTATTTCCCCCCCTTTTCTCATCCAGAGAGAGGATGGTATTGAAATCTCCTCCGATCAAGATCCAAGCTTTAGGAAAATGAGAGATAATATGAGTAATATCCTTCCATTGTCTTCTTTTTTCCTCCAAAGAAGTCGGGGCATAAACAGTAATGTAGAGCATAATCTGGTTGGAATGTCTACTTTGAATAGCTATAGCCAACAAACCCCAACTGCCAACCATATGGTGAATAACTACCTCTTTTGGGTCCCAAAGACAAGCAATGCCACCCGAAGTCCCTTGGGAACTGAGGGAAACCACTTTTCCAGTTGGCCAAATTTTATTGGCAATTAAGTCCATATCCTCCATTGACATCTTTGTTTCTTGAAGGAAAACAAGATGTGGATGATTTATCTGAATCATTCTTCTAATTTCATTTTGTTTTGAAAGACTCCCTTTGAGTCCTCTAATATTCCAAGTGATGATCTTCATTAATACCGGGGCTAAAAATGTTGGGAAGGGCATTAATCTTACCTTCCTCTACAAGCTTTTCACCTTCTTTTACCATATGATATTGATTGGTCTTGCGACCTACTTTTTGATTAGAATCCATCTTCAATTTTTTTTCCCTGTTTCTTGACTTATTCCAATTGAATCTGAGATGGCTTCTAACCTTGAAGAATGCTCATACACAGCCAAAATTTTACTAGATGGTTCAATGGAGTCTATATTGGGACCTGCATTATTTGAAGTTTTGACATTTGAAATATTGTTTTTCTTGTGTAAATTTTCTCCTTTTTTTCTGTTGAAAACCTTTGATTTGTTGGTTTGTCTCTGAGTTCTTTCCTTCATATTTAAATTGTGTTTCTAAGATTTCGGTTTCCATTATTTCCTCTTCCTCACTTGGGACATCATTTGTGGAAAGGATTTCAAACATATTAGCAGATGACTTTGATTGATCCTTCATAACTTGTTTTTTTAGAGTGTTCTTCTTCTTAGGTATTTGGAAACCTGCTTGAGTTTATATCTTCTTTCTTTTGATCAGGAATTTTATTTGGGCAAGCACTGGCCAAATGACCATATTCATGGCAAATTCTACAATGAAAAGGAATGTTCTCATAGTCCACTACTTGCTCCCAAGTGTCTTCCCCAAATTGTAATGTGATCTTTTTAGGTAGGGGTTTGTCAAAATCCATTAAAACACAAATTCGAGCATAAATAATATGTTCAAAATTTTGAGTACAATCAGCGAGTCATCATAAAAGTTCCTAAAGAGTTTCCAATTGAAGAAAAAATAGTAGGATTCCAAAATTCAATAGGGAGGCCAAAGAGTCTAACCCACACGGGAGCTATAGAAGGCATCTCTTCTTCGGCTTTAAATTTAGTATGCCGGGGCTTCATGAAAAGCCCTGCCCTTCCAAAAAACCAAGGACCCCCTTGAAAAGTTTTCTCTCTATCTTCATTATTAGCAAATAAAACAAGAAAATAACCATTTGGATAAATAGAGATTTGTAACTCACCTTTAGTTTTCCGACTTTTTGCAGCCCAGACTTTGAAAGCAGATAGACTCGGACGAAAACCCATGAACCAACAAATTAGTCCTCTTTTTTCCAAATCTTCAATGTTGGTCTGAATGTTACCCATATCAAGCTTAACAATAGGAGTTCCATCAGTTGCTTTAAGACATCCTGACTCCGTTTTCCTGGGATCAATCTTAGGCATTCTTAGAGGTTTATGGGAAGCCCTAATATTGATATTAGCATTGGGGTGAGGCTGTCCACCATGAAGGGCATCCCTAAAATTCATTTTTGGGACTGAGTCTTCAAAATTCTTACCCTTGACAGGGGTTTTCACAGTAGAATTATTTTGTGGGTGCACCTTAGCACCAGATTCACTTGAGATATGAGCCATTTTTTGATCAACTACTTGAAACTTATTTCGTGGTCTCTTTAATCCTTGCCCTAGACATCGTGGAAAGGTATGGTTTTCACTTTTCTTTTGTGCAGCAAATTGGAAGCCGTTGTCACTCAAGTTCATAGTATGATCTGTTGAAAGACAAATTTCTAACCCATATTGTATCCCCTGCAACATTTCCTGCTAAAATATTGAGCATAAACCACAAAAATATTGGCCGCTAGGGCCCGAAGGCCCTAAAAACCAACCTCTAGAGGTGCTTGCACTCAACCCAGATGAAACCCTCGCATAGCCACTTGCCAAATATATCGTTCACACATAGGGATGCGCTAGGATCTGTGTTGCTCCAAATGATATGAAAATTGGTGGAGACGTTCTAGGGTTTTTCAGGCATCTACCCTCAAAATTTCAGCTCAATCCGAGTTCGGATGAGTGAGATATGGCCAAAACGAGTTTGGTAGTTTGGGCAGTCCTGCGAAAAACGTCATATATTTTCTAAGCCCATGGTTTCTTGAATCAGATAAGGAAAATGAAAATAATACTTCAAATTTGGCTATATACTTTTCTTTCATTTAACAAAGCAATTTTATTAGTGGTGTGAGTAGAAATCCACTCTAGTTCTTCACTAACTTTCAATGGCATTTCATCATAAATAACATTCAAATCCAATAAATAATTATGCAATTTTTTACCTGATTCTTGAATGTTTAGACACAAAGGATGAGATTCTACCTTTTGTATACTTTCATTTACCATAACTTGGTGATCCATTGTAATATTTTATTTTTCTTCACTATCTCTATCATCATCATCATCTTGTATCCCTTTACCTTCATTAATGACCGGATTTTCAAAATCATCAAAATTAGGCATCCAATCAAGAATATGTCCATATTTTTCAAACCATAAATCTTGTTGATCAAACAAAGCAATATTTTCATTTGGATGAGCAGAAAATTCTAATTCTTTGTTAGCCATACATGGAGTTTCTTCATTTGAATATTCAATATAATCATGAAAATTTTCACTAAAATCTTTAGTATTCGATAATGAAAGAGAATATTTTACCTCTTCCTCATCTAAAATAGATGAATCATAAGAAACATTTACCATTTATTCCTTTTCTATTTCAGCAAAATGTTCCCTAAACTCATATTCAAAATGATCAAATTTTGGAACATTTTCTATTTTTGCAAATGGCTTGCCATATTTTGATTGTACGAGAATTATCAGATCTTCATGTGAGATAGAATTTTCAACATCCTACATATCAAGTGAAATAGAAATTTTATCAGTAGGAATGTGAGAAAATAATGATTCACCATACATACCCCAACCATTATAATAATTATCTTCTACAACTATGGGGTGAGACTTAACCATATATTCTATGCAATCTTTAGATATATCTATAGATTCCTTTTCAAATTCACCCTCATCAATCACTTGAGGTACAGACCTACTAATTTCTTATTGTATGGGCATTGAAGAATCATTAAGTGAAACTAGGCTTTCAGTTTCCTACAAATCATTCAAGATAGAATCTTCTTTGGAAACTATGAAAAAAGTGAATGATTCTTCTTCATTGTCTTGAATGAGAAAATCATTATATTTCTAAAGCATTTGGTGAAATTCCATCTCTTATTTCATGCCATCTTCAGATTCATTTTTAGATTCATCTTCCTCAATAAAAAAATCATCTTCAATTTCAAAAAATTTATATTCCTCAAGTAATAAGCTTTTATGATCAGTCATTTGAACAACCTTCATCGAGATATTCTTTTCTTGTAGTCCATTGTAGTCTTCAATGAAATCACATCTAGAATCTTTCAATTCTAGAGCTTTAATCATTTCATTCAAATCTATGGAAGGTTTTGCTCTATCACATGTTTCAATGTTATTTAGATCTATAACTCCTCCAATATATGAAGACTTATACATTTCTACATTTTGATAAGTTCGATTACCACAAAATCCATTGGTGGATATTGATGCCAGATTAAATGGTTGGCATTGGTTGGAATCCATAACTCCTGAAGAATAATTTAACATGAGAGAAAAATGTGTATCATGAATTATAGGTGGTATCTGATTTGAAACCTTAGGGTTAAGTAATGATAATTTACCCACATCAACCCCTTCTGAAATCCACCATTTTTCTACAATTAATGCCTCACTGTAGGCTTTAGAAAAGGATGGATTTCTACGATGTTTCTCTAGGAGTGTAGAAGTAAATGGGTCTAAAGCTTCCAAGTATACTTGAATAACATCTTCTTCTAAAATGATTTAATGTGTTTCCATTTCAGTATACAGCCTATGAAACTGATTATTAAATTGACTCATGGATTCATTCGGTTATTTACAGATAGGGGTAAACTAATCTGCTATCATATATGTGTCAACTAATTTTTCATAATGTTCAAGAAACATTGCTTCTAGTTGATCCCAAGAAGTGGTAGAACATGCAGGTAAATTAATAAACCAATTATGAGCAAATTCATCCAATGTGTATGGAAATATTCTACAAATAACATCTTCATGCATAATTTGAAAGTGAAACATAATATTTTTATATGCGTGAATGTGTTCCTCAACCGTAATCATTACATCATGCTTATAATGGGATAAATAATTTTCTGTCATTGAACCAATTTTATTATGCAAGGCTATGTATGAAAAATTCACAACAATTGAATCATAACCAAATTTTTGAATTTATAGCAAAACAACACTAGTGCAGCATAAATCATATTTTTTTTAAATGATAAATTTGAACAACTTCAAATGCTAACAATAAAAAATATTACCTTTCAGGCCCTCCTTCTAGCACCAATTCTGTTGAGTGGAAATTTTGCCCAATTGCAAAATCCCCATCACAGTTAGGATTTCAAATGAAAACCCTCTCTTGTAAAGAAATAAATATTTCTCCAAGGTTCATTTACTTAATGCATGTTTGTATATTATGAAAATGTGTCAAATGTGCTTAGAATACCTTAGTGATTTGTAAATAACTGTTAACAAGGGGCCTATGTTGGTAATATTTTATTATGCTATGCAAGTGATTGTTCATGAAAATTTAATGAAATGATGAGTGAATTGATTTTATGTTGCTTCAAACATGAAAGAAAAATGATCTAAAATATTAACCTTAAAATGTAATAACCTTTGAAACCCTTATAAATTAACCCCCCCTTTGATGAAATTAATTTTCATAAAGGGAAATTAATCTATATGCTTGAATACAATGGCCTTTTGAATGCCAAATAAATTACTCCCTTTAATGAAATTTTTTTTGGTAATTATTTTAATAGATTAACAGTGGGTTTTTATAGAGGATCCCAAAACCTTATGTACAAAATCAGCCTGGTTGGAATGTGCATCATGCCTTGTGGTTGGAGGAATAAACTTGGTGACAGAAAACAAAAAGCTGCTAATTGCCCGAAGGCTATAAGTAGGGCCCTTATGTCTGAATATCCTGGAAACAAACCACATTTTACCAAGGAAAACAAAAATACTAGCTGGAGAAATTTGACCATCGAAAGCAAAAACAGCCAAACCAAACGAATGACCTTATGAAGCGAGGAGAACATCATGAGAGGATATCCGCATTGGCCAAACTCACCACCTCAGACGGGAAGCATGAGCGCCACACAACAGGACACGTGGTCACAAGCCCTTTGTTGGCCATGTGGTGTGCCATGCGATTTCCTTCCCTGAAAATATGGCATGCCTTCCACTTGTCACGTTGAGAGAGGAGCATCCTAGCCTCAAGAATGATGTTGTAGACCCTCCAAGACGGGTCTTTAGAGCCTAGCAGATAGTTGACTATATTGAGCGAATCACCTTCGACTATCAAAGGCCGAGGATCCTCGGAGAGGATATGGATACCTTTCAAAACACTTTTGGCTTCAGCATAGTGATTAGTATGGGCACCCAAATCTTCACAATAAGCCGGCCACGAGATTCCCGTTATGATCTCTAACCACACCACCGGAACCCGGCGGGGCCGGGATTGCCTTTGGCCGCACCGTCAAAGTTTAATTTAATCCGGCCCACGGGGGCTTGGTCCAAATAACATCCCCACGGCTGAGACTTAGAAACACCATCAAGAATAGGGAAAAGGCCCAAACTTTGGAAGATCGGCTGCTTCGCCGGGGAAGGCGGGGACGGGAACTAGGAACAACTTTAGAATTCTCAATGGCGAAGGATAAGGCTCTCTGAGCGACACGGGGAGGTACTCTAGGGACCTTGCCGAAGACTACGGAATTTCTCTCTAGCCAAATACGCCAAATGGAGTGGTGGAAAGAGGCCTCAAGAAGGAAGCGAAGTTTAGGATTCTTGAAAGGATTGGGCCATTGGTGGAAGGCATCTTTGAGGGAGCGGGGAGTGCACCAAAGGATTTGAAAGGAAGACGGGGACGGTCCTGAGGACGAGAATGGGAAAAAGGACGGTGCAAAAATAAGTGGTGCAGTCGTCTCACAATCGGCAAAGCACAAGAAGCACTGTTGGGAATAGCAAAACCCCTCTTATGGAGGTTGTCGATGGTTAAGGCTTTATTATGAAAGGCAATCCATGCAAAGTAATTAACTTTAGGAATAATACCCTTCCTCCAAATCACTTTCCATCGGTGATCCATGGCAATCTCGCAAGTAAGAAGGTCATAGGCGGTCTTGACGAGAGAACGAGACCATCCTCTGTGCCACGCCGAGATGATTACGTCATCTCTTCTAACGAGATGGAATTAAAATAGACCGAAGAATATTAGACAAAAAAGTCATTTCATTGTTAAAGCCGTCCAGGACTGGCAAATTCCACCGAGGGGAAGAGAGCTCCGATCAATGAAGTCTGCAACCTTGAGTTGGGAATTTGGATCCACATGGGCTTTCAGGCCAGCAAGGTCCGCTCTCAGCTCGAGAGCTCCATCGATAACCCACTGTCCTTCCGGAAGAGAATGGAGTTGCCATCACCCAAAATCCGGCGAGCACCGAGTCGATCGGAGAGCGGGCTTGAAGCACGAGATTTCCAAAAGGCGGACGCTTCGGGAGGAATCCCGACATCAAAAGA
This sequence comes from Wollemia nobilis, assembly GCA_028583015.1. Classification (NCBI taxonomy): domain Eukaryota; kingdom Viridiplantae; phylum Streptophyta; class Pinopsida; order Araucariales; family Araucariaceae; genus Wollemia; species Wollemia nobilis. Next base: position 2,507,267 of record JAQPPZ010006183.1, on the reverse strand, counting down.
GAACTCGATCCAAGATACTTCCTCTTAACCGGCTTGACCCACTCTGCTGGGTCATTAGTCAGGATCTTCCAAGCGTGCTTAGCGATCAAAGCAGTGTTCATGAGTCTTGATCTCCTCATTCCCATGCCACCTTGGTCCTTTCGCAAGCAAACCTTATCCCAGGCCACAAGAGGAATTCTGGATTTTTCTTCATTGCCAGACCACAGAAAGGTCCTCTGAATCTTTTCAATCTTGGAATGGACAAAACGAGGCAGCATGAACACAGACATGAAGTAAGTTGGGATTCCTTGGAGACAAGCTTTGGTAAGGGTGGCTTTCCCAGCTTGCGACAGGAATTTGCCTTTCCAAGTGCTCAGCTTTTTGTGAAGACGTTCGAGGATCATGTCCCACAAGCTTCCATTGGCCCGACCATTACAAGCCAGAGGCAAACCCGAGATAAGACGCAGCGAGGGAATCAATAGTGCATTCCAAAATTCTGGCTATGCGGAGCTGCCTTCGCATAGGAGTGTTAATAAAATAAATTTTGCTTTTGATGTAATTGACTTTATGTCTGGCAGCCTTTTCATAACGGGAGAGGATTCGCTTGATGGATTTGGCTTGAGTGACGGACGCCCGGTGGAGATGAGGGTGTCATCCACAAATTGCGATGAGAGACAGGGATCGACTACGGAGGTGGGAAAAATGCCGAGAGATCTTATTACGACGAAGAGCCTCTTTCAAAGACCAACTCGGAACCTCGGCGAGAAGGATGAATAGAATAGGAGACGAGAGGGTCACCTTGTGCGAGGGCCTACGGCACTTTGGAAATACCCGACGGGGGATCCGTTGATTAGAACGAGAAAAGGAGGGAGTGGATATGCAACTACCGACAAGGTCAATCCATTGAGGGTGAAAACCGAACTTGAAGAGGACGGCACGGAGGAACCTCCTGTCAACTCTGTCAAAAGCTTTATTCATGTCCGGCTTGAGGAAAAGAAGCGGCATTTTTGGAGCGGTGAGCAGAATGGAGGGTTTCATGGATGGTGATGACACCATCGAGAATGTTTCTGCCTTTCACGGTGCTTCCCTGAGAAGGACCAACCAAGGAGGGAAGAAGGGACCTCAGACGGTTGGCTATGGACTTGGTTAAGATTTTATAAAAAACATTGCACAGGCTAATGGGACGATAATCAGAGAAACTTTTGCAGGCGGAAGACTTAGGGATGAGAGCAAGAAAGGTAGAATTTAGTTTTGGATGGATGGATCTGGAGGCTTGAATCTCTGAATTGCTTCGCACACATCCGAACCCACAACATCCCACATAACTTGAAAAAAATGGGGGGGAAAACCGTCAGGCCCAGGCGCCTTGTCTGGTTGCATGGAGAACAAAGCTTCTTTAATCTCAGACATAGAAAAAGGCTCCAGAAGCTTAGAGCTTACCTCGGGAGGAACTTTTACTGGGAAGTTATCCAACGAGAGATTTACGAACACTGGAGATCCATTGTCGGGAGGAACACGAGCGAGATCCTGGAAGAAGTCAACCGCTTCACTTCGGATTTCCTCAATATCCTTGGTAACGCGTCCATCCTTGCACACCACTTCCCTGATTTTGTTAGCCCCTACGTGCCGCAAAGTTGACGCGTGAAAAAACTTCGTATTGGAGTCTCCATTTCTCAACCGAGAGGTCCCTAGATTTACGGCGCCGAGAAAGTTTCTTCCCTTGCAAGAATAGAATGATAATCCACCAAGAGCCTCCTTTCCTCCTCACTGAGGCAATCGGTGTAACCTTCGAGCTCCATTCTCTCCTCCACCAATTTTAGGTTCGCAGAAATGGACCTTTTGGACTCAAAAATGTTGCCGAACACCTCCTTGTTCCATGTTTTCAAATTCCTTTTGATTAACTTGAGTTTTAAGGCCACTCTCTTGGAAGCGAAACCTGCTACCTTCTGCTGCCACCAGGTCGTAACCAACCCTCTAAAGTCCTTGTGAGAAATCCACATGGACTCAAATGCGAAGGGGTTTTAAAAATAGGCCCATCAACCGTCTCCGGGACAATAGGATTGTGATCAGACCCAATCCTCGGTAAGGCCGAGAGAGTTGCCGCATCGAGTATGGGAATAGCCTCTTGGGATATGAAGAATCTGTCAAGCTTGACTTGAATAAGATTGCTCCCAATCCTCCTGTTGCTCCAAGTGAAGGATGCCCCCTTGAGGTCAATGTCAAGCAAGTTATTGGTAGAAACAAAATCTCGAAAGTCTTCCAGACTGTGGCTAGAGTGGTCCGATCCTCCTTTCTTTTCAGATGGGTGAAGAGGACGGTTGAAATCTCCCCCTAGAACCCAAGGGAAATTACAGAACGTTTCCCTCATCTGGGAAATAGCCTTCCACATTTCTGCTCTCTCCGAGATAGAGTTTGGGGCATACACATTAGACAGGATCCAAGAAAAGTTAATGGCTTTGGAATGAAACAAAACATTGATAATCCTGCTAGAAGTTGAGAGAAGGCTGCCCTCAAAAATCTCTGGATCCCAAAGAATCATGAGACCGCCTGCCGTTCCCACCGTAGGACTGGAGAGGAATTTTGCCTTAGCCCAAATGACCTTAGCAGCTACGGCAGAAGAGATAGCATCGGTCTTAGTCTCTTGCAAAATTAGGATGGACGGATTCGTCCTTTTTACGAGATCGACCACCAATCTCCGTTTGGCAGTTGCATTAAGCCCTCTCACATTCCATGAGAGGACTTTCATCTCAAGAGTTTGATATTCTTCTTACCTCCCTTTCCTTCTTTGGAGGGGAGGTTTTGGGACAGAACGAGTCACCCATCCGGGAATCGAGAATCATCTGAAAAAGCGGCCGTTGAGTACCATTTGCAACATCTGCCGCCGTCTCCTTGTCCCTTTGTCTTTGTTGGGGGGACGACCTTGCTTCCTTTCGCTACCAAAATCAACACCTTGCTTTCGGCTTCTCGTATTACGAGGGCTGATATTACCAGACTGCTCACCCCTTCTTCCTAGTAGGTAATCTTCCAGCACATTTTGGGACTCGGGGTGGTTATGGTCCAGGATTTTGGGTGAATCTGCCTGTGCGGTGATTGGTGGAAGGGGCTGGTCCTTCTCCTCTTGTGGTCCAAGGTGAGGGCTTGCACCACACGGCTCGAGAGACCGTTTGGGGGAGGCTTGCTTCCACCGGGTGGGAGGATTCGGGATGGTCCCTAGACGGGCACTGGAGAATCATGCCCTTTTGCGGCGAGGGTGCTTTGTCGGCCTTCACCGTGTTCCAAGGGGTTGCTTTGGAATCCCGTTTCTTCATCCCTGGATTTTGAAGAGGACGGTTGGATTTGGAGGTGCCCTTGAGAAGCTGCACGGGGGCGGAAAGCCGGTCTGTTCTCATACACAATGGCTTGCTTGTGAAGAATGATATCTCCAGGACCGGAGAGTGATGGATGATGGAAGGTCGGCCTCCAAATCGCCGAGAATGCGGAGCCGAGCTTGAACAAATCTGGTTCGAGCTTTGGTGGGAGGGTCAATGGTAACCAACTCACCAATGGAACGTGCAATTCCTCTGATTACATTTTCATGCCAACAGAAGGGGGGAGACTCGGGAGTCTAACCCATATTGGAGCAATGTTGATATTTTGGGTCTCGGGGTTGAAGTCCATACCCCACTTCCTTAGAAAGAGACTTCTGCGACCTAGGAACCAGGGACCACCGGCCCGGGATTTTACGGTAGTCCTCCTTGTTATTCAGTCTAATCACGAAAAAACCCCGGGATAAGGCCGCCAACTCCATGTGACCAGAGGTTCGCCATTTACCTGCCGCCCACTTGCGAATGGTCTCCATGTCGGGACGGCCGCCAATAAACTTACCGATGAGGGTAAATTTTTCGAATTCCACAAAGCTTGAAAGAATTTCTGTCGGGATGTCCAACTCGTCCCCGACAGGAAACAACTCCTTGGAGAGCAGACCGCTAAGGGTTTCTGAAGCCGTTGCCTGAGCGTACGACTTATGAGGTCCACCTCCCCATTTGTCCGGTGGATCCTTGTCATGACCTACATCCTCTTCGGTTGGAGAGGACTCCTTAGCGCCCCGATCTCCGGCTGCCCTCCCTTCGCCCTGCTGTGCCCTTGGTTCAGTCTGTTGGCGTTCCCATGCTCTCCCGCAGAAGCTTTCCCGCCCGTTGTCATCTTGGCCGTCAAAACCCTAGCTCTCCCCTTCCTATCCCCTTTAATGAAATTAATTTTCATAAAGGTAAGTTAATTCATTGCATGGAAATAAATTACAAAACTTAAAATGAAATAAAATATGAAATTATAAAATTCCTTAAAAGTGTAAATTTTATAATTTCCAATTTATTTCAAACCCAAAAAGAAATTACTTTAAATAATAGTTTTAAGCTTATTCTTTGCCTGTGTTTTTCTCTTTTGGAAATTTTTATAATATTTTTAATTTAATTTGGAAAACTTAAAAAAATAAAAAAGATAAGGTTTAGAAAATAAAATAAAATGAAATAGTAACTATAAAATTCACCACAGACCTTGCAAGCATTGATATTCTGCAAAATCGACATTAATGTGATTCGTATTTATGCAATCTGACATTAAATGCGGTGCAATCTTCTGAGGAAAAATGTGCAATATGTAAAAAATGACAAATGCATTAACCATAAGCATGCATAAAATTCACTCTATTTTAAACATATTAACAAACAAAATATTTTCAATAAATTTAATATCAAATGCATAATACCAATGTCCAGAAAATGACATCATATGGGGATATTATTTAATCCAACAATGTGAAGGAGCAATTCCAGCCAAATCCAATGTGTTCTCCAACCTGCAACTTGCCTCCAAAAAGCTCAAACCTCCATTTCTTGCTAATATTTCAAAACCCTGAAGTTTCGACCCTTTCTCTGAGTTTTTCCAGCATATTTAAAACTTTATATAATTTTTGGTTTCTTCTCTTCTTGACTTCGAAACCGTTTCTTTTTTCTAGTTCAACTTGTAATTTTTTAAAAATATTTTCTTTCACCTCCTTTGTCGTTACGCAAATAAATATGATTTTGATTCTAACCAATATTATGAAGCAAAACAAATCCTCTCTTGCACACTTAAGTTATTTAATTATATTAATATTTTCTTTACCACGAGTTTCAATCTTCATTATTTTATACAGACGAAGTCTTTCATTTTACTCAAGATGTTTGTTTCTTAACTTATGATTAGCGCGTGCAGCTATTAGATATCGTCCCTTGCTGTCCTGACCATCCGCTCCGGTGGCAACGCTTACCCAGTAATCAACATCAATGTCAATGCATGATAGCATACGTGACAAACTCATAAAACTTTCACTTATCTTCTCTGCACCTGATTGGAAGAATATGAAACCTTCACTATATATAATATGTCTCTATATGGCTTTGTCTTCGCAATATCAAGGCTAGTGAATAAACAATATACCCCACATAATTTTATCATAAATAAATCCCTCTTTAGACATGGACCAGCCACTATCCATAGCTTGTAAATGATTTTTTAAATCCTTGTTTTAATTTATGACATTTTATGTCAAATTCTCCATTATGTAGGTAAATTAAAACATAACATATGTTGTTTTGAGAGATGACGCAGTAGTAGCATTGCCACTATATTATGAATACACAAAAAATAACTCTTTGCATATCAAAAGATGTTACATCCAAATTGCTCACATCTCCATGTAATCTGTGTTCAACTGCCAATAAGTGTAATACATCCGTGCCAACATCATCCATATTGAATATGAGGATTATGCATAATAATTTAAAATTTGCCCACCATCAACAACTTCCATATCTTGCATAGCCCTTTTGGGAACAAGAAAATGATGCCCGATATAACTATTTTGGTTTCCCCAGCATCTCTCATAGCTGAAATGACTGCACCTATTCTAGAGCCAAATGACGTAGACATACACCTAATGTTCACATCATTGAATTTCAACTACATCATTGTCGTGCCAACTCTGAAGACACTGCATCATCTACCTAAATCATAGGTCTTCACTGTATTACCTTGCATCGTAAAATCTCTTTATTCTTGCGCTCGTTGATAACTATAAAACCACATAGCTATCCGCAGTGCTTTACACAGTAGTGATGACCTACATTCAAACTCTAAATCGGTTCTCATAGTGCCAATTTGGTCATAGATTCTTGCTGCCACTTCAACAATAAATTAACTTTGAAAACTTAAAATCACTACAGTTTAATGCTGACCTTTGATTTTGATTTGTATTTCTACTACAAACATGAATCAATCCCTGCATCAACCGAAAATATTTCAAACTGATGTCACCGTATGATGTCCACATTACCTTCAATTTTGTTACATAATCAGTACTAAATTCACATACCAATTGCATCCAATAGGATTTGTTAATCACCTTAGTATTTAATATGAGTGAGGTTACTAAGTATGATAGGTGCAGACAAATAAAAATATGCATCATCATTATCCATTTTGCTAAAGAAACTTCATCCTTGTGTCTTACCGTAGAACAATAACATAGAAATCTACTTTTAATCTCCAAATGAATGCACAGGCTCCTATTATCCCACATGTATTGGAATGCACCCAATATGTGCTTTATATGTGCCAAGATACACTAATTTTTTCCATTCATCTAGAGCCACAGGATCTTTCATTCGCGTGTCTCTAATTCGAACATTACACCTCGAACTGCCTGCTTAGGTGATGACCATCAGGATATTGCATTGTTACCTCGAAACTTGAAAAAATAAATATTTTATTCCAAATTTCCAACAACATAAAAAATTAATCAATTTTAAATATTTTATATTAATTTGACCAACATTTTAATTTAAAATAAACCTCGTTTCAAAACCAAAAAAATAAATTTTAAAATGTTTCAAAATTATAAAGTTTAAAATCTTTAAACCTTTATTTTTTTTAAACATTTTAAAACAAAACATAAACTATATCAAAACTAACTTAAACAAAAAGAAATTAAAACATCCTAACAAACTATAAACAAACAAACAAACATTCTAAAAATTCCTAATTTTTAAAAGGTGGGTCCCCAATTTTGGGGTGTTGTAAGTGGTCACAACACAATGGTGCATGCATTTTGATCTCTATTTGTAGCTTGATTTCTTGGTGATTTAAATCACCTTTTTGCTGCTCTCAGTTTGATAAATTTGTAGCTTAAATTCTTTATGCTTTGCTTCCCTGAACTTGTCTATTTTGTAGCTTTTCTTGTTGTTCAAATCAGCTCATGAAATCCTTTACAACTCCTCTATTTTGCAGCTTCCAATGCTGCCTATTTCTCCTTCAAATTGTTGTTCTAGGACCCTAAAATTTGCAGCTATTAGTGCTGCCTAAATTGTTGCCCTCTTGTTGTCCTTAACTCTAAAAATTTTAGCTTCTAGTGCAGAAAATTTCACCTCCGATATGCTATCTAATGTGCTACCTTTATCCTCTAAAATGAAACTCCTCCAATTTGCAACTATATTTACCTCTTCAATTTTTTGCTGTAAAAAACAACAATCTTCTTTTCTGCAAATCAACCTTCAAGACTTCAATGGCAATCTTCAAACCTCTCAAATTTGTATCCTCTTCTAGCTCCTTTCTTCTTCAACCGTCTTGTTGAATTCTGACTTCAATATTGACCTCTTTGTTGGACTTTTTCTCAAGAATCTAAATGGCTTGAGGTATTTGGAAATCCTTTCCAGAATTTGGCAAACTTCTTGTCAAATATTTCTTCCTTTTGGGCTTATTATTGGATGACGATAATTGTTCCAAATTCTTCTCTATCAGGAACTTCTCCTTGCTATCAATCTTCTCACTTGAATTCTCCTCAAATCTCCTCCAATGGTCTTCTTCAAATTCTCCAATGAGGCTTTCCTAGTCTTTTGCTTCTTTCTCCTTTTAGCCTTTCTTGAGACCTTTTCTCTTGGGTCTTTAATTTTTGTAGCTTTTGAAATATTCAATATGACTTTTCTAGTCCTTCTCTATCTTTAATATTCAATCTTCTAAATCTGGAAGTTCTTCAACGAGACCTTTCTCTTGGGTCTCCTCCTTCTTGAGCTATTTTCTTCTTCTTCACTCTGCAATCTATAGTCTTCAATATTCTATGGAAACCTCCTTCTTGGACCTCCTTGATCTCTAATCTCCAATATTATTTGGGACTATTTTCCTTGAGTTTCTTCTTCCTTCAATATTCAATAAGGATCCTTTGGCATTTTTTTCACTCTTACCACTCTTCTATCTACAAATCCTGCAATAGGACCTTTTCCTTAGGCCTTAAAAATCTTCAATATTCAACTTGTTGCTTCAAGTACTGGATTGATTCCAAAGAAGATATTCTTCCTAGCTCTTGTAGGAAGCTTCTCAAATTTATTTGAATATCCTATTTTCTACAACAAAGTATTAGAAAATTATAATAGTAATTTCTTTAAATCTATAGATAATAAATCTTTACTAGTTGATTTATCAATCTAGTGGAATCAATGTTGAGTCCTAGTATTTACAAGTTTTTCAGCAAGTCTATGGAAATACTAGCCAAATGCAATTTCAAAAATTCTAAAAATGAGATTTCCTCTCCTCTCAATCTTGCTTGTGGCTCTCTCTATTTCTTATCAATCTACCTTGTGCTTTGATATCACTGTTATATTTTGATAATATATATTATATGAAATGCAACCACAAGATCTAAAATGAGCAAGTAATTGATGGGGGATAGAAAATTGCACTCACACAAATCCAAATTTTCCTTCATTAATCTAGAAAATTCTACAGTAACAGCCCACAGGCTTTACAAAAACTAGCGCTCGGCTTAGCTTTCACAACAACAGCCCACAGGCTTTACAAAAACTGGCGCACCGGCTTAGTTTTCACCTACACTCTAACTCTACGTGCGATCTCCAATCCACCACCCTTAACCTATTACAATGACTAGGTTTTTATAGAGGCCCCGACCCTCTAAAACATCTTTTCATGAAATTCGGAGCACAATATCCGACCCATGGCTCCACTCCGCACGGCTCCTGTCACTGTCGTCTGACCGTCGCTTCCTGTCAGATCACTCTACACGACCCTTTGTCTCCATTCCTCAACTGGTCACTTTCGTTTTCCGCACCTCTTGGTATTCTCCCACTTTTACTACACCTTGGTGCCACGTGTTGTCCCTGCTCTACAACCGTTGCCTGACCTCTGTCATCTTCTTCTTTCAGCTGCACTGTAACAGCCTCTGCATCCGTCGCCTGAATTTCATGAGCTGCCACTGTCACTTTGTCACTGCCCCCGCAAATACAATATGTCACGATATCGTGACATCTTCTCCCTCTTGCTCTTCTTCTTCTCTTCCTGTCTGTTGCGATATCATAACAATTTTGCTTCCTCTCATCGGTTTTCCTCTTGGGGTCGCGATATTGCGACGTGTCACGATATCGCGACATCTTCTCTTTCTACCTCCTCTTGCTTCTTCCTGTCGTGAAATCATGACATGTCACGATTTCGCAACATCTTCTCATTCTGCCTACTTTCTCTTCTTTGCATTGCGAAATCGTGACATGTCACGATTTCGTGACATCTTCCTTCCTTGCCTCATTTCTTCTCCTTCGGGTTGCGAAATCATGACAAGTCGCAAAATTGTGACATTTCGACTCCCTTGCCTTCTCTTCTTCATCGGGTCACGAAAATGTGACATGTCACAAAATCGTGACATCTTTCGTCCTCTGGCTCCTTCGCTCGCCAGCTGGTCGTGAAACCGTGACATGTCACAAAATCGTGACATCTTCCTCCTCTGGCTCCTTCGCTTGCCCTCTGGTCATGAAAATGCGACATGTCACGAAATCACATCTTTCTTCCTTGGCTCCTTCTTCGCCTTCTGGTCACGAAACTGCGACCTGTCATGAAATCACAACATTTCTTTCTCCTAGCTTTCTCTCTCCTTGGCGGGTCACGAAACTGTGACATGTCATGAAATCGTGACATCTTCTCCTCTATGCCTTCTCTCTCTTCTGTGGGTCGCGAAACTGCGACATGTCGCAAAATCGTGACATCTTCCTCTTCTGCTTTTCATCCTACCTTTGGGTCATAGAATCGTGACATCTTAGCTTTCGGCTTTCTCTTTCTTTCTCAGGTCGTAAAACCGTGACATGTCACGAAATCGTGACATCTTTGCCTTCCGTACTCTCCTTCTGCTTTTGGGTCACGAAATCATGACATCTTTGCTTGCAGCCTCCTCTTGCCTGTTTGGGTCACAAAATTGTGACATCTTTGCTTGCAGCCTCCTCTTGCCTGTTTGGGTCATGAAATCGTGACATCCTTGGCACCCTTGCTTCTCCTATGGAACCTGTCATGATATCGTGACAGTTGGCCCTGCTGGCTTCTTTCTCCATTTTGTGTCGTGATATCGTGACACATTTTCTATCGCGACAACTTCTCCTCGCTCACTTCTTTGCTTCACTTGTGTCGCGATATCGCAACACATTTTTTGTCGCGATATCGCGACAGCCTCTCCTTGCTGACTTCTCTGCTCCACTTGTGTCGTGATATCACGACACATTTGCTGTCATGATATCACGACAGCTTCTCCCTACTGGATTCGTTCTTTGCTTGTGTCGCGATATCACAACACATTTTTTGTCGTGATATCGCGACAGCTTTCTTCGCTGGTTCCTCTCTCTACTTTGTGTCGCGATATCAAGACACTTTTTCTATCGTGATATCGTGACATATTTTTCTCTTTGCCTTCTTCTTCTTCTTTTGTCATGATTTCGTGACATGTCGTGAAATCGCGACGTCTTTCCTCCTTAGCCAATTTTTCAAAAGTGGCCCTCCTACCACTGGATGCTTCTGCATCAGGTGCTACTGGATGCTCCTGCATCAGACACCCGGGGTTGGTGGAGAAGTGACCTTCACTTCTGTGCTATTCGGTCACCGCCTTCTATAACATATCCAAATGTGCACCTGCCTCTGCAGCCTGCTCAAACCCCGTATCCTAGCCAAAATAACTTTTGTCTTCCTCCAGAAAAATTCTACCACTGCTACACACTTCCTCGTCTGCAGCCTGCTTACATTCTATCTTTGGCCCAAATTTTTTTTTGTCTTCTACCAGGAAGATTTTGGCACTGCTGCACACCTCCTCGTCTGCAACCTGCTTAAACTCCTTCTCGCCCACTGCCTTTGATGGCTTCAACTTCTGGTGAACTCCATCTTCCCTTCCACCAGTTCTTTCTCCCTGGCCTCTTATTTTATGTTTATCCTCATGCCTTCTACGCAGCTCCTCTTGCAGGGCTTGCACTTGCCTTTGCAAGGCTCTGAAGTCTTCCTCTGGCACCATATCTCTCTCACCGCCATGACTTCTTCATGGATGCATTTTTTTTTCTCACTTTCCTCACAACCCTAACAGATCCTGGTGTAGCCACCTCACTGTCGGCGATCCACTCACATGCTCAAGGATCCTAAACTCTCTCTTCTCTCAGAACCCTTCACCACAGATCCTGGCGCAAACTGCCTCACGTTTAGTGAATCTGCTTGCTCACTCAAGAACATTAGCTTTGATACCACTTTATGGAGGATGGAAAATTGCACTTGCCTTAGATCTAAATTTTCATTCATTAATCTGGAAAATTCTACAGTAACAGCTCGTAGGCTTTACAGAAACTAGCGCTCAGCTTAGCTTTCACAACAATAGCCCATAGGCTTTACAAAAACTGGTGCATCGGCTTAGTTTTCACCTACACTCTAACTCTATGTGCGATCTCCAATCCACCACCCTTAACCTATTATAATGACTGGGTTTTTATAGAGGCCCCGACCCTTTGAAACATCTTTTCATGAAATTCGGAGCACAATATCCGACCCATGGCTCCACTCCGCATGGCTCCTGTCACCATCGTCTGACCGCCGCTTCCTGTCAGATCACTCTGTGTGACCCTTCATCTCCATTCCTCAATTGGTCACTTTTGTTTTCTATGCCTCTTGGTATTCTCCTGCTTTTACTGCACCTTGGTGCCACGTGTTGTCCCTGCTCTGCAACCGTTGCCTGACCTCTGTCATCTTCTTCTTCCAACTACACTGTAACAGCCTCTGCATCAGCCGCCTGACTTTCATGAGCTGTCACTATCACTCTATCATGGCCCTCGCAAATATAGTATGTCACGATATCACAACATCTTCTCCCTCTTGCTCTTCTTCTTATCTTCTTGTTTGTCACGATATCGTGACAGTTTTGCTTCCTCTCATCAGCTTTCCTCTTGGGGTTGTGATATCATTACGTGTTGCGATATCATGAAATCTTCTCTTTTCGCCTCCTCTTGCTTTTTCCTGTCATGAAATCATGACATATCACGATATTGTGACATCTTCTCATTCTACCTACTTTCTCTTCTTTGCGTCGTGAAATCGTGACATGTCACGATATCGTGACATCTTCCTTCCTTGCCTCCTTTCTTCTCCTTCGGGTCGCAAAATCATGACAAGTCATGAAATCATGACATTTCGACTCCCTTGCCTTCTCTTCTTCATCGGGTCGTAAAAATGTGACATGTCACAAAATCACGACATCTTTCATCCTCTGGCTCCTTCGCTCGCCAGCTGGTCACGAAACCGTGACATGTCGCAAAATCATGACATCTTCCTCCTTTGGCTCCTTCGCTTGCCCTCTGGTCGTGAAAATGTGACATGTCATGAAATCATGACATCTTTCTTCCTTGGCTCCTTCTTTGCCTTCTGGTCGCGAAACTGCGACCTGTCACGAAATCGTGACATTTCTTTCTCCTGGATTTCTCTCTCCTTGGCGGGTTGTGAAACTGTGACATGTCATGAAATTGTGACATCTTCTCCTCTGTGCCTTCTCTCTCTTCTACGGGTCGCAAAATTGTGACATGTCACGAAATCGTGACATCTTCCTCTTTCGCTTTTCATCCTACCTTCGGGTCGCGAAATCGTGACATCTTAGCTTTCAACTTTCTCTTTCTTCCTTAGGTCACAAAACCACAACATGTCATGAAATCATGACATCTTTGCCTTCCATAATCTCCTTCTGCTTTTGGGTCGTAAAATCATGACATCTTTGCTTGCAGCCTCCTCTTGCCTGTTTGGGTCGTGAAATCACGACATCCTTGGCACCCTTGCTTCTCCTATGGAACCTGTCGCGATATCATGACAGTTGGCCCTACTGGCTTCTTTCTCCATTTTGTGTCACGATATCGTGACACATTTTCTGTCACGATATCGTGACAACCTCTCATTGCTGACTTCTCTGCTCCACTTGTGTTGCGATATCATGACACATTTGCTATCGCGATATCGCGACAACTTCTCCCCACTGGCTTCGTTCTTTGCTTGTGTCGCGATATCGCGACACATTTTTTGTCGTGATATCGTGACAGTTTTCTTCGTTGGTTCCTCTCTCTACTTTGTGTCGCGATATCGCGACACTTTTTCTATCGCGATATCGTGACATATTTTTCTCTTTGCCTTCTTCTTCTTCGCAATTTTGTGACATGTCGCAAAATCGCAACGTCTTTCCTCCTTAGCCAACTTTTCAGAAGTGGCCCTCCTGCCACTGGATGCTTCTGCATCAGGTGCTACTGGATGCTCCTGCATCAGTAATGTTAACTATATCATAATGGTAAAATAATATGGAGGAAAACTATATGAGAAACTTATGCAATAACTCAAAAAATAGCCATTAATGAAAGGTCACAAAAATAGTACAATTTAATGTAATGGAGGTCTTAAACACTCCAAAAAATCTTGCATGATCTACATTGTATCTACCTTCTCTTCTCATCACTATTCTCTACTATTCTATATGCTTCTCTCTTGAATTCTATCTATTTCTTCACTCTATTAAAGGCCTATATATAGGGAGATATGTACCTTGGCCTTTCATCTACCTATGACTCTTCATCTACCTAACCTATGAATCATGTACATGTGGACTACATGCACATTTACATCATTGCACATTCTAACACTTGTGCATTTATTACATTGTATGAAGTAACTACTCAAACCTTAATCTAAGACAAACTCCTAATCTAACTATGTACCCAAGGTGGTAAATTGGCATGTACCAAATAATGTAATATATTCCAACAAAGTCTTCCTTATGAATAGGAGAAGTCTATAAAAGTTCTAAGAGGGATATCTTGGTAGGTGTGTTAATTATTCTTGGAGGTTGAAGGAGACTTTTGAATGTGGCTTCAACACTTAGGTTGGTTTTTCTACACTTGTGCTCTTTTTTTGGGTATTTTTAAGAATTAAGGATGGTCTAGAGGGTTGGTTGGAGGTAGAACTTGTTTTCTCTTAGTTTTGTTGAGTATATTGAGCTTGGGCTTATTGTCTTGTGGTAGCTACTATCATACAAACCATGTTGTTGTAGGAAAGTGGTACATTATTATATGACACTTGGTTGTTTATAGACCGTGATTGGGTTAGATATTTTAGAAGATCCCCATATCTTGATTAATTTTAGTTTTTTTTTTAGTAGGAGGTTGATCAGTTGGAGGTTTGTGGTTAGGAGTGCATGGGAGTCATACATAACAAGGTGACCCTCATCTATTAGGTTATGAACCATGTGTTTCAATCTCTTACATTGAACTGCTATGTGTCCATCCATCCTATGGTACTCACTATGTTGATTGGGTTTATACCAAACTATTATGATGTCAGGTTGTCTTATGGGAGGCAGTTTGATCATGTTAGCTTTCAAAAGTTGCTTAAGGACCTATTGTGGCTGATCCACAACACACCCCAAAATTGGGGACCCACCTTTTTGCATGCTTTCAAAAGGAATCTCAGTGACCCAGATGCTAAAAAATCAAGAAAAAGGGGGCAAAATTGCACAAGGATAGAAAAGTGTCGTGAAATCGCGACATGTCGCTCCATCGCGGTCGAAAATGAAAAAGTGTCACGAAATCGCGACATGTCGCGCCATCGCTGCCGAAAATGAAAAAGTGTCGCGAAATCGCGACATGTTGCTCCGTCGCGGCCGAAAGAGGAGAGAGAAAGACAAAATGAAAAAGTGTCGCGAAATCGTGACATGTTGCTCCGTCGCGACCGAAAGAGGAGAGAGAAAGGTAGAATGGAAAGGCGTAGCGAAATCGTGACATGTCACAAAATCGTGGGTCAAACCAGTCAAACAGGGCAAAGCAAAAAAAATGTTGCAAAATCACGACAAGAAGCGGCAAACGGGGCACGAAGCAGAAAGGCGTAGCGAAATCGCGACGCGTCGCAAAATCGTGGTCAACGCAGTCAGCGGCAGCAGGTGGGCGGAACCGTCGCGAAATCGTGACGTGTTTGATTTTCATGGCTTGCAAGCGGCGAAAGGCATGAAATGTAAAATGGTCACGAAATCGTGACAAAATCGAGCCAAAGGCGATAAGGCCCAACAGTGTAGCGAAATCGCGACAAGAACAGACACAAAGCGCATAAGTCGAAAGGTGTCGCGAAATCGCGACGCGTCATGTTTTCGCGGTGCGAGTGGACTAAAAGGCCTAAGTGGTGAAAGGCGTAGCGATTTCGTGCAACTTTTGGAGGAAACGTTCCAGAAAGCAAAAACGTCGCGAAATCACAACAGAAAGCAGCGAAGGGGCATGAAGCGAAGGAACGTCATGAAATCACGACAGAAAGCAGTGAAAGAGCACGAAGTGAAAAAACATCGTGAAATCATGACAGAAAGCAACGAAGGGGCATGAAGCGAAGGAACGTCGCGAAATTACGACAGAAAGCAGCGAAAGAGCACGAAGTGAAAAAATGTCACGATATCGCGACAGAAAGCGGCGAAAGAGCACGAAGCGAAAAAACGTCACGATTTCGCGACAGGTTGCGGCCGAGGGCGTACGGAGAAGAAAAGCATCGCGATTTCGTGACATGTCACTTTTTTTGGGCATGATGGCGAACAAGGCTGTTGGCCAAAAAACGTCGCGATTTCGCGACTGTCTCATTTTCGCTGTCTTGGCAGAGGAACAAGCTGCATGCATAAAAATGTCACGATTTACATGGGGCCATTACGAAACATGCTGGAAACGTGAGAACACGTGGCATACAGGTGTCGAGGTTACGAAAGCGTTTCATGTAACAGAAAATATCGAACGTTTCGGCATCGAGCATGAATTAAAAGCAACGAAAAGGCGAGGAATTTGAAACGACGCATTCTAGGAGGTGAAACGAAGCGACGCAGGGTGAATCAAAGAGCCGTATCAGTTAGTATAAAATCAGAAGCACAGATCGATACAGGGGTTGGAAATTGCTGCTAGCAGAGTTGCAGAGACAAGGGTGCAAGCCATTCTGGGCCTGCACTTGGAGCAATTTCCTTCATTTGTTCTGGATTTGTTAAACCTGGAACATTCTGTCATTGTAATTGATATATCATTTTAATACAGAAATACAGAGAGTTGGCATCTCATTGATGAGAAAGAAGGAGTCATTTTTGCATGCATGATTTAATGTTTTATCTTTCCCTTTCAGATTTCTAGGCTTTTAGGTGAAGTTTAATGCAAGTGTTCTTGGTTGCTTCATGCGAATGTCTAAATCTGAAATTACATTAAAAACCCCAGAAACCCGCACCTAGCTTATCTGGATTGTGCGAATTTGCAGGTTCAATAGGTTAGGTTGCATGCAGAAACCTCATTATCTTCGGTTTTGTCAATCAGGATGGTCGCACTCTGGACGTAGTTTAGTTTCATTTTCATTTGCATTTCTTTTATTTTCAATCCCTTATTTTATTTTCTGCATTTTAATTACTGTCATTCAAATAAATAACTAAAAATCCATCAAAGCTCAAGATCGAAATAGATTCAGTTCTTAGATTTATTCACTTTGAGTCCATTGTAAATTCAAATTAAAATAAACCATAGTGCCCCTTGTTAACATCCACTTGCAACCCTAAGGTATTCCCAGCATTTAAATTGAACAGCATCATTGGTAAACAAAGAGCCAGCATAACAGGAACCTTGGAGAAATTATTCTGTTATAATTTCTTTGCAAGCAGAGGATTTTGGGACTCAGATCCTACCGGAGAGTGTGCTTTCACAATTGGGTGAAAACACCACTCAACAGATTGGCGCTAGAAGGAGGGCATGATTGGTTTACTTTATTTTGATTTTCATGCATAAGTAATATATTTTTGATTTGATTTTGAAATTGTATCTTAAATCTCACAAACGGCTAAACTGCAGCATTTGTTTTTGTTTTTTTGTAGGAAATAACCGAGGGTTTCATTAGGCAGGTTGGACCCACCGCGTCGTATTGTGACTAGGTCTCAAACAACCAGGGAAACCATTTTCCATGACCTTACGCTCACTCTGGTACTCCCAAGAATAAAACCAAGCAAGTCGTAAGCTTACCGGTCACAAAAGACCTTTTTTCTCCGGGGAACATCGAGTGGACCTACACCAGTAATATCAGTTGCCACTAGTGTTCCTATTGTCAGTAATATTTCCATTGCTCTTGTAGGGTTGTCTTCATCGATTTTGAGTCAAATGGCTCAACCTCCAGCAGCTCCTTGGTATGGAGCTAACAATATTCCTTTGAACATTGCTAGGGATATCCATGAAATCCCCAAGAACATAGAAATATTTTTGCCTAAATACAAACCAGATGGCCTAAGAACAGCAGAAGAACATATCCAAGCCTATAGGGATGTTTTAATTAGGCTGCAAGTCCAACATGAAGATGTGGCTTGCAGACTTTTCCCCATGAGCTTAGATCCAATAGCATATGAATGGTATATATGCTTACCAAGCTGGTTCAATCACTTCATGGGCGCAAATGGAGAACGCCTTTGTTAATCGGTTCAGGTCACCTTTGGATCCCGCAACCATTTACAATCAATTTATTACATGCAAAAGGGGCCGGGGGAACCTATCAGAACATTTAATCAAAAATTCCAAAAGTGCTATAATAGAGCGGTTCGGCATTTTGCCATCGATCTCGCAGTGGCTTTGCAGATATATTTTGGGGCATTGGACCCCATGACAGCCATGTTTGCAAGATGAAATCCTCAAGTCACCACGCTAGCTCTAGCCTATAATGAAGCCATGACCATCGAGCAGCAAATGACACCACAGGGCTATGGATTTCCCCAGATGCCTATGATGGGACAATATGCTCCATATGGTCAAGCTCCCTTGGCAAATCAGATCATGGCACCGCAAATGCCAAGCATGAACGCCTTCCCATATCAGCAACCGTATCCACCAGCACTTGCGTATGCACCCATTCCAATCCAACCAATTACATCCATTCCACTTGTTCCCGCATTTTTGCAGAATAGTCAATCGACTATGCAAGGAACCAGCCAAGTTAATTCTCAGGCTATAGTTCCTTTCCCAAATCCAACTCCGATTCAAAGTGTCAATCCATACGGGAATCAAATTCCTCAAAACCCGACCCAAATGTTGAATCAAGACCCCACCAATTATGCAAATCCAACGGGGGTTAACAACAATGTGATTCCATCGAAGGAGATTTATTCAGAGGTCGAAGAGCTCAAGAAAATAGTTCATAAGTTGAGCAATGACATGGTTCAAAAGCAGAAGTATGAATCCCATGCCCCTCACTCAAATCAAAATTTTAACAATAGAGGGAGACATTGGAACACAAAGCCAAACAATGGGGGAGTACCCGCTCCCATTGCTAATCAACTAGATACTTCTACAGGACCTAGTCAATCCAATTCCCTTTTGAATCTTTCAGATTTGGCATGGGAAAGGGGGTGTAGGTTGCACAACACAAAAGAACACAATGAGAGGAATTGTCCTGAAATTGCTAGATACACTCATTGTCTTCAGGCACAAGTTGATGATTTGGAGCTGGTATCAAATGAGGGTCCATCGCAACATCAAGATGATAACATTATGGTGATGGAAACTGTATATCATCAAGAAGGTGAGAGTGAGGAAGAAGAAGACGAAATTTTGGAACAGGAGGTGCAAGCTTTTCGAGATTTTAGAAAGGGGAATCATGGATACCATTTGAGAAGTAAATCTAAAGCCCCTAAAACCTCATCAACACCTCCAAACAACTCTATTCTTCCTCCGGATACTAAGGCAGATAATAATCCTCCTCCTCCACTCAGAAGAGAAATGTCTAATGACGTGCAGAAGACAGTCAAATTCGAAAAACCAAACTATGACATAGTGGAGGATCTAAAGAAGTCCAAATCTAGCCTTTCGTTCTTGGACGCGGCTAGATTGCCTGGCCAAAAGGAGGCGTTGATAAAGGCTCTGAACTCACCTGATCAAATGTGGAAGGGAAAAGGAGTTGAGTCCCATCTGATTTTACGAAAGGAGAGACGGGATGTCCCGCCATTCTTATTGACTCTAAGAATTGCGGGTAAGAATTTGCATAACTTTTTGGTGGACACGGGTGCCACGAGCAACCTCATGCCTTCGAAGATATGTCAAATGCTAGGTCTGCAACTTGTTTCATCCAAATGCAAGGTCTTGCAATTGGACCGATCAGAGGTAAATGTGGTAGGGACCCTATATGATGTCAAAATTCAATTAAATTTTGAACCCAGGGTCCAGCAGGTTGTCGACATTCCGGTTGTTAATATCCCAAGTAGATATGGAATGCTACTTGCGAGGGATTGGATGAAAACTCTGAATGGCTATTTTTCAACAGATTGCTCACATATGTGGCTACCCTGGAAAGGAATTGCAAATCAAATCGAGTGGAAAATGAACCGAGGCTTAAAGAAATCATAACGAGAATTTAACAAGCCGAATGAAGTTCAGTTTTTCGAGCGGAGCGGGGGTTTATGCACTTGATGTTGAGGAAGCTACTGAAGAGCCTAAAGAGGAAACATGTCATGGTGGCTCTTTTGAGGAAAATGATTGCACATGGTTGCTCAGGTTTGATGGATCAAAATCTAGACAGGGAGCAGGAGCTGGAGTCGAGCTCACTAGTCTAGGAGGTAAACCATTATTGGTTGCTTACAGATTGCAATTTCCTTGCACGAACAATGTGGCAGAATACGAAGCATTGATCTTTGGTTTACGTCTAGCATTGAGCAAGCAAGTTAAATGCTTGAAGGTATTGGGAGATTCTGAGCTAGTAGTCAAGCAGATCAAAGGACAGTATACATGTCGTGACAGGAGACTAAGCCTTTATAGAACTAGGGTTATGGACCTCATTGAGGAATTCGATGCATTCAATATAGCCCTTATTTCTAGAAAAGGAAATCGAATAGCAGACTCTCTTGCAGTCATCGCGGGCATGTTAAACCCGGTTGATATAAAAAGGTGTAAAAAGTTCTCCATTGAATTGGTTCCTTGTCCATCAATACCCGATAATGTCAAGAATTTCCAGGTTTTTGAAAATGACGAGACACATCTTCAAATTTGTCACGAACTCGGGTATTTTTGAAAATCAGGTGATTGATGAGGAGCAAAGGTGGCAAGATGAAACAGAAAATGAGAGTGAAACCGCATGTCAATCCAACAAAATACCTAAAGACGTGGTTTCATTGGAGAAAATGTTCGACGTGGGATACAAGACCAAAAAAGGAAAAAGGGTCCCACTCCCCAAAGATGCATGTGATTCAATTAATCTAGGGAGTGCGGACAATCCAAAGGAGGTGTACATTGCAAAGGCATGTACGAGATGAAGAAAGGAGCAACATAATACGAGGCATTGAAGCATTACATAGATTGCATTGCTTGGAATTACAATGAGCTGAAAACATACAACCAAGACATCATCACACATACCATCCCTTTGAAGCCAGACTCCAAGCCTTTTAGGCAAAGACAACGAGTTGTTAACCCGCTATTGGAGCCTTTGATCGAAAAGGAGGTCAAAATATTATTGGAAGCAAAAATCATTTTTCTTGTTAGGCACTCAACCTGGGTTGCTAACCTCGTTCCAGTAAGAAAAAAGAGTGGAGAGATTAGGCTGTGCATAGATTTTCGAAATCTTAATAAAGCCTCTCAAAAGGATAATTATCCATTGCCATCAATTGATGAAATTCTACAAATGGTAAATGGATCTGAAATGATGTCCTTTCTTGATGGGTATTATGGATACAACCAAATTCTTATACATCCAAATGACAGGATGAAAACAGCCTTCACCACCAAGTGGGGGACATTTGCATATAAGAGAATGTCGTTTGGATTTGTTAAATGCTGGTGCAACATTTCAACGCGCCATGGACTATGCATTCAAAGGGCTTATAGGCAAATGTATCATCGTGTATGTGGATGATATTCCAGTATTCTCAAAGAAGAGAGAAGACCATGTCAAAGATTTGAAGAAAGTGCTTCAAAGATGCAGAGAACATGGAATTTCCTTAAATCCCAAAAAGTGCATTTTCGGAGTAACAGAAGGAAAATTGCTTGGTCACATCATTTCAAAAGAGGGCATATCCATTGACCCAGAAAGGATACAAGCTATCCAAAACTTACCTCTCCCGGGTAGTAAAAAAGAATTGAGATCTTTCTTTGGGCAGGTTAATTTTGTGAGGAAGTTTATCTCGAGCTTTGCTGAGATAGCCAAACCTCTGAACAAGATGCTCAAGAAAGATGTAGAGGTCAAGTGGAACGAGGAAAGTAGGGTGGCCTTTCAGAACATCAAAGATGCCATTTCCAGAGCCCCGGTCCTCATAAGTCCAGACTATTCCAAACCTTTCTATATTTATGCTTTCGCATCAGAACACTCTTTCGCGAGTGTCTTAACCCAGAAAGGTGAGGATAGTGCAGAAAACCCCATAGCATTTTTAAGTGCCCCTCTAAAAGATGCTCAATTAAGGTATTCCATCCTTGATAAGCAGATGTACGCACTTTTTAAAATGGTAAAAAAATTTAGACATTACATTGTGCACAGCCGAGTTATTGCCATCGTGCCTGACTCTGCTTGTTAAGACCATGTTTTTACAAAACGAACTAGGTGAGAAAAGAGGGAAATGGATTTCCACCATCCAAGAATTTGATCTCGAAATCCAACCTATGAAACTAGTTTGAGGACAGGGAATGGTGAAGGCGATCGCTGAAAATAATCCGCAAATAACATGCCAATACTCGAATACAGAATACATTGCTAAGGATGACTGGTATGTTGATATTGTGCAATTTTTATTGAATGGTAAGTGTCCTTCTAATCTGAATTCAACTCAAAGAAGAGCTTTAAGGCTTAAGTCTATCAATTATCTGATGAAATCTGGTGTTCTTTACGGGAAGAATCATGAAGGGATCTACCTGAGGTGCCTGAACAAAGAAGAAGCTGCCAGGGTGTTGCAAGAATTTCACGGGAAACATGGAACTGGTCATGGTGCGGCAAATGCTACAGCGCATCAAATCCTGAGAGCAGGATACTACTGGCCACACATTTTCAAAGATGCACATGCCCATGTACGATCTTGTCATATCTGTCAAGTGGTTGCCAATAGAGAAAGAAATGCAGCCATGCCATTACAACTTTGTAGTTGAAATGAGACCATTTGCACAGTGGGGACTAGATTTCATTGGGGTTATTAACCCAAATTCTTTTGATTCTCATAAATTCATATTGACAGCTACAGACTATTGTACAAGGTGGACAGAAGCGATTCCTACTAAACATGCCACCACGAGACGTTGTAATAAAATTCCTTGAGGACCATATTATAACAAGATTTGGAATGCCCGATTCTATTGTCGGTGACAATGGTAAAGCTTTTATTTCTACACAATTTGCAGATTGGGCATATGACAACAAAGTGAGCTTAAAGTTTGCATCTAATTATTACCCTCAAGGAAATGGTTTGGCCGAATCTTCAAATAAAAATTTGTTGAACACCATTAAGAAATTGCTTGGAAAAGAACCCTCGGGATTGGCACGGCCAATTAAAGTTTGCCCTTTGGGCGAGATAGGACCAGAGTAAAAGAATCCATAGGGAATACTCCCTATCATTTGGTCTATGGGCAAGACCCGATATTTCCTACAAATTTGAAGTTGCAGACCTTGCATTTCATACAAGAGTACTTGGGGACAGATGATCAAGTTGAAGCCAGGTTAAGTCATTTGCTGCACCTTGATGAAAAGAGAGAAGAAGCCATGAATCACATGAATAAACACCAGGAAGTTATCAAGAGATGGTTTGACAGAAGGGCCAAAATTAAGTCCTTCAGAATTTTAGATTTGGTATTACTATGGGACAAAAGACATGAGGAAAAAGGGAATCATCAAAAGTTTGATTGTCTTTGGTTAGGCCCCTATTAGATTTCAAAAATTCTCGGGAAAAATACCTTTAGGCTAAAAACTTTAGAAGGGAAAGATTTTATGCTACCGGTTAATGGGCAGATTTTAAAGCATTATTTTAGCCCTTAGGTTGTGAGATTTTGATGTTATTCTTTTCGGTTTTGGTGGGGTTTTTCAGATTTTGTTTTCATAGTTTAGGATTGTTAGTCTAGTTAGGATTTAGATTGTAGGTTTGATTTCAATTGACATGTTTTGTTTATTTTTATAAAAAAAAAAAGAATAAAATTGAGATGTGATGCAGGGAGCATCCGGTGGCGGTAGAACAATCTTACATCTTCCAAAAATGTTTCTTAATTTTTCTAAGTACCTTGCAGTTGATTTATTTTCGATATTTTCCAAAGGAGGAAAGTTTAGTGGAGCAAAGGGAGCAAAGGGAGTAAGTTTCTTAAAGCATGGGGGGAGGTCGCGAAATCGTGACCTCAAAAGGCTTAGGCAGGCATGGGCCGGTTTTTTCGCGATATCGCGACGTCGCGATATCGCGACATTAGTTCAGAGCAAAGGCAGAAGGGAAGTCCCGTCGCGATATCGCGACTTCATTCAAAGCAAGGGCAGAGAAGGTGGAGACGTCGCGATATCGCGACGTCGTGATATCGCGATGTCGCGATATCACGGCTTTTTGTCAAAGCAAGGGCAGAGAAGGTGGAGACATCGTGATATCGCGATGTCGCGATATCACGACGTCGTGATATCGCGGCTTTTTGTCAAAGCAAGGGCAGAGAAGGTGGAGACATCGCGATATCACGACGTCGCGATATCATGGATTTTTGTCAAAGCAAAGGCGGAAGGAGTGGTGCCGTCGTGATATCACGACCTGTCACGATATCGCGGTCAGTCAAGGGCCGACACGTGGCGTATCATCGACAGCTACGAAAGTTAACCAAAGAAAGTTAGAGAACAAAGCAAGGCCAAAGGGAGAGTGGGGGTCGCGAAATCACGACACGTCACGATTTCGTGACCCCAAAGGACTTCAGCATAAGAAAGGCACTTTGGTCGCGATATCGCGACCTGTCACGATATCGCGGCCAGGTAAGGTCAAGGCCAGAAAGGAAATAAGCGGACGGTCGGGCAGGGCCAAATTTGACACGTGGACTGCCACATGTATCATGGAAGTTGTGAAGGGTACGTGTAATAGTTTTATTGCGACAAGGAGGAGGCATGGTGAATTTAAAACGCGGTTAGCTACGTATCATAAAATTAAAGTTGACAGCCGCGTGCATTCAAGGGGGTTAACCACCGTATGGGAGAATTTTGACAAAATAGCTGTTGCAGGGTATGGGCTTCATGAAGGAGACAAAAGTGTAGAGGACGGTCAGAACAAAGCGGTCGTTGCAGGTCAGAGAGAGGCCATTAATACGAACCCCATGGCAGATCGGACAGATGGCCATTTATGACAGAAAGTTTTGAAAACTCGACCGAGAGGGAAAATCGATTTTGAATTTTGTTAGGTGGAGGCATTGATTGCCTGGAGGAACGGGGCCTCGATAAAAACCCAAAAAATTTGTAATGGAAGGGGGATGGTGGACCGGAGAACAGAGGAAGTAGTGACAGTGGAAGAACCGAGCCGAGCATCGGTTAATGTATGCCTGCGGGCTGTTTTATTTTGAATGCATGTAAATATTTTTCGAAGATTTTAATGAAAAAGTTGAATTTGTAAGGTGTTGATTTCTCGGTCCCCGTCAGTGGTATCAGAGCCAGTGGTTCCTGAGCGTACAGCAGACCGCCGAAGGAGAGGCAGTTGTACCAGGACTTGTGGGAGGGCTTGAGATCAGGTGAAGATGCCTCCGAGAAGAAACCCCGTGGGTGGCAGAGGCATGGCAGCGGAAGATTTCCGGGCTTTGCAGCGGCAAGTTCAGGCCCTGCAAGAAGAACTGCATAGAGGACATGAGCCGAGAAGAGATGCAGACAGTGAAGATGAAGTTGATGAAGAGGAGAATCAGTTTGAAGAAGAGGAAGAAGATGTAGATCCGGCACAAGCCAGACTATACAAGGCCATATCTCAGATCGGGAAGAGGCCGAAGTTAGAAGTTTCTACGTATTCCGGGAACTTGAATCCGGAGGAATTAATAGATTGGATAAATGATTTAGAAGAGTATTTCGAATATGAGGAGGTTGAAGACCCTAACCGGGTCAGATTTGCTAAGACCAAGTTAAAGGGCCATGCCAGCATTTGGTGGAGGGGAATACAGTTGGAGAGGAACCGAAGAGGAAAAGAGCGGATAACAAGATGGGACAGAATGGTGGAGAAATTGAAAAGGCAGTTTATCCCCGTAGATTATGAACTGGACCTGCTACGAAAAATGCAGAGTTTGAGGCAGATGAACAAAACTGTCCAAGAATATACGGAGGAATTTTATAAAATCTCCATCAGAACCGGGCATTTAGAAGCAAGTAAGGAAAAAGTGGCCCGTTATATTAATGGGTTGAGACCCAGTGTTCAGGAGGAGTTGAGCTTGGTTTGGGTAAGCACCATTGAAGATGCTTACCAATTTGCTCTAAAGGTGGAAGAAAAGCTGAACCGAAGGTTTGAGAGCAAGCAAAGAGTAAAAGGACCGGGAGGAAAGAACGGTGGAAAGAAAGAAGGAAAGGAAGAGAAGAAAGGAGAGGAGACTAGCAGCAGCCGAGGTCAGAAAGAAGAGGATGAAGAACCCAAACCGCAAGTTCAGAATGATGGCTACCCGAGAGGAAGAGGTAGATCTGGACGCGGGTATGGAAGAGGAGTGTTCCGAGGAACATGTTTCCACTATGGAGAAGAGGGGCATCGGGCATATGAATGTCCCCAGCACCCCGAGAAAGTAAACCAGAAACAAGTGGGTCCTGCCAGAGCAGTTGTGGCAGTTGAAGATGTTGATTCAGAACATTCTAAAGAAGCTAAAAAAGGAGAAGCAATGATTGTGAGGAGGACCATGCTGGTGGAGGAATCCAAATCTGAATAGAGGAGAAGCCTGTTCCGCACCCGGTGCAAAAGTGCAGGCAAAGTCTGTAATGTTATTATAGACAATGGGAGTACAGACAACTTAGTTTTCGAGGAAATGGTTGCTAAGTTGCAGCTGGAAAGGAGGAGACACCCGCACCCGTACCGGATTGCGTGGTTGCGAAAGGACCACAGAGCTTGGGTCCGTGAACAGTGCTTAGTCACGTTCAATATTGGGAGATACCAGGATGAAGTCCTGTGTGATGTTTTCCCCATGGATGCTTGCCATTTGCTGTTAGGAAGGCCATGGCAGTTTGATCGAAGTGCAGTGCATGATGGTCGTGCAAATACTTATACCTTGATGAAGGATGGAGTGCGGCACAAGTTGAAACCATTGCAGACCGAAGATGAGAAAGTGTGCAGTAATGCCAGAATTTGTCTGGTAGAGGGCAAAAAATTTTCTTGCCAGGAAACGGGATTTGAGCAGGTTGTAAAGGTTGATGAGTGTTCGGAGATATTGCAAGGGACGCAGACCGAACAACTTAGAAGTGAAGGTCACTTCTCCTTTTTACCCCGGGTGTCTGATGCAGGAGCATCCGGTGGCGGTAGAACAATCTTACATCTTCCAAAAATGTTTCTTAATTTTTCTAAGTACCTTGCAGTTGATTTATTTTCGGTATTTTCCAAAGGAGGAAAGTTTAGTGGAGCAAAGGGAGCAAAGGGAGTAAGTTTCTTAAAGCATGGGGGGAGGTCGCGAAATCGTGACATGTCACGAAATCGTGACCTCAAAAGGCTTAGGCAGGCATGGGCCGGTTTTGTCATGATATCACGACGTCGCGATATCGTGACATTAGTTCAGAGCAAAGGCGGAAGGGAAGTCCCGTCACGATATCGCGACGTCGCGATATCGTGACTTCATTCAAAGCAAGGGCAGAGAAGGTGGAGACGTCGCGATATCATGACGTCGTGATATCACGACTTTTTGTCAAAGCAAGGGCAGAGAAGGTGGAGACGTCGCGATATCGCGGCTTTTTGTCAAAGCAAGGGCAGAGAAGGTGGAGACGTCGCGATATCGCGAATTTTTGTCAAAGCAAGGGTAGAGAAGGTGGGGACGTTGTGATATCACGACGTCGCGATATCGTGGCTTTTTGTCAAAGCAAAGGCGAAAGGAGTGGTGCCATCGCGATATCGCGACCTGTCGTGATATCGCGGCCAGTCAAGGGCCGACACGTGGCGTATCATCGACAGCTACGAAAGTTAACCAAAGAAAGTTAGAGAACAGAGCAAGGCCAAAGGGAGAGTGGGGGTCGCAAAATCGTGACACGTCGCGATTTCGCGACCCCAAAGGACTTCAGCATAAGAAAGGCACTTTGGTCGTGATATCGTGACATGTCACGATTTCGTGACCTGTCGCGATATCACGGCCAGGTAAGGTCAAGGCCAGAAAGGAAATAAGCGGATGGCCGGGCAGGGCCAAATTTGACACGTGGACTGCCACGTGTATCATGGAAGTTGTGAAGGGTACGTGTAACAGTTTTATTGCGACAAGGAGGAGGCATGGCGAATTTAACACGCGGTTAGCTACGTATCATAAAATTAAAGTTGACAGCCGCGTGCATTCAAGGGGGTTAACCACCGTATGGGAGAATTTTGACAAAACAGCTGTTGCAGGGTATGGGCTTCATGAAGGAGACAAAAGTGCAGAGGACGGTCAGAACAAAGCGGCCGTTGCAGGTCAGAGAGAGGCCATTAATACGAGCCCCATGGCAGATCGGGCAGATGGCCATTTATGACAGAAAGTTTTGAAAACTCGGTCGAGAGGGAAAATCGATTTTGAATTTTGTTAGGTGGAGGCATTGATTGCCTGGAGGAACGGGGCCTCGATAAAAACCCAAAAAATTTGTAATGGAAGGGGGATGGTGGACCGGAGAACAGAGGAAGTAGTGACAGTGGAAGAACCGAGCCGAGCATCGGTTAATGTATGCCTGCGGGCTGTTTTATTTTGAATGCATGTAAATATTTTTTGAGGATTTTAATGAAAAAGTTGAATTTGTAAGGTGTTGTTTCTCGGTCCCCGTCAAGATGTCAACTTATGCTTGAGACTAGGAGAATATGAAATATTGGAATTGTCTTGTAAAATCTCCACAAGTAACACAAACATTTTAAGTTATATCGTTTGAAGTTTGTGATGCATGAAGTAGTCAGTTTTGTATGGCAAATATTTCATTTGCAATTCAAGAGATAATGCATTCATGTTACATCTCACTTTACATATACATTCCATCTTAGTTGCATGTGCATCTTAGGTACATATCATTAAAGTATGTCAAATCCTCTTAGGGTTGTGTTATAACATAAATGTAAGAAAGTCCTAATGTTGGAAACTGAGTCTTGAGATATCTAGAACCAAGCACGTCTTATACATTAAAAAGGATCTTGAGCAAAACGATAAAAACCTAACTTGGAAGAAAAGGTTGGGCGAAAGAAGTTTTTCATGTCTATCCTATTATGCAACATGATCCTTAAAACAGTGGTTTTGACCACTTCCATAAAGCTTAAAGCCTAAAATCAGAGTAGTAAGGATAGGGTTAGGTCCTCATCAAACTTAGGTTGAGGATCCAATTCCCCAAAGCTTTGATTTGACCTACATGGAGTAGTAAGGATAGGGCATAAATTCTCATCTCGCTTAGGTTGAGAATTCGATTCCCCAAAGCTCTTATGTCTCATTTCATGATAAATCTTGGATTGGAAGGATCGTACTATTTGTCCTCTGTAAAGGATGGGTAGTCATCCCCAAGGTCTAAGCAATAAATTAATATTTTCCATTTTTATCCAAAGCTTGGATTGGAAGGATCGTACTACATGTCCCTAGCAAGGATGGGTAGTCATCCCCAAGGTCCAAGAAGTAAAAAATTAATTTTTCCCATCTCATATTTATATTGGATTGGAAGGATCGTACTACTTGTCCTCTCGCAAAGGATGGGTAGTCATCCCCAAGGTCCAAAGAAATAAAGATAAGTCTTGGATTATGGGGTTAGGTATGCCCATGCATGGCAACATGTCTTGTCTAAAAAACAAGACCACTGATTGTCCAAAGGGTTAGACTAGCATGACCATTTCTTCCATAATTGGTTAAATTATTTTGCTCAAAGTGAGGTAATGAACTCTAAATCAGAATAGTAAGGATAGGGTTGAACTCCCATCTCGATTAGGTTGGGAGTCTGATTCCCCAAAGTTTTGATTTCACATTCACTTGCACATGGGTTCAAGATAGTAGGGACTCATAACCAACTTTGGGATATAATAAGGCAATTAATTAAGTGGATCCTAAGAGGGTTTGGCAATCTTGAATGTTTGTACATGATACTAGAAGAAAGACTATGCCTTTTATAAAAGCAAAATCTCCTAGCATATTCATTAGGTTACACAAATCATTCACAATCTCACATATGCATTCATATAAAACTGGCAATGGAATGTTGATCAATTTCAAATGATAGGGAATGAAATTCATTCACGCACTGAGCTAATACTTGACGATTCTGATGATTCATGTACTTCTGATCTTTGGGCATTTGTTTATATTGCTTATGTGCTAACACATGTTTTCGAGTTTGTATATGTTTCAGAGTTGGGTTCTCACTAAAATTCTCAAGAGCATTTGACAGCAGAGTCGCCATTTGTTGTGGTTGATCCACAACACACCCCAAAATTAGGGACCCACCTTTTTGCATGCTTTCAAAAGGAATCTCAGTGACCCAGATGCTAAAAAATCAAGAAAAAGGGGGCAAAATTGCACAAGGATAGAAAAGTGTCACAAAATCGTGACATGTTGCTCCATCGCGGCCGAAAATGAAAAAGTGTCATGAAATCGTGACATGTCGTGCCATCGCTGCCGAAAATGAAAAAGTGTCACGAAATCGCGACATGTTGCTCCGTCGCGGCCGAAAGAGGAGAGAGAAAGTGATGCAGGAGCATCCGGTAACAGTGTCGGCAATCTTGCATCCTTCTAAATTTTATTTAAGTTTTTGTATTTTGATGTATTTTGGTTCCTTTCCGGAGGAGGGAAGATGTTGCAAAGCAGAAGGGGAAGTTGGTAGAAGAGCTAAGGCAAAAGTTGGGGAGGTCACGAAATCGTGACCTCCGAAGTGGTGGCAAAGGCAGGGACCGGTTCTGTCGCGATATCACGACATTTGTTTGCAGTTGGAGCGTAGGGAGGGTTCCGTCGTGATATCGCGATGTTTGTTGAGAAGCTAATGCAAGGGGTGATCTTCGTCGCGATATCGCGACGTCGCGATATCACGACGATGTTGAAAAAGCAAGGCGCGGCGATGGTTGGGTCGCGACGTCGCGATATCGCGATGGTATTAAATGGACAGCGTCAAGGCAGTGTTTGGGTCGCGATATCATGGCCAATGAGAAGACAGGACCAAGCTTAGAGGCGGACGGCCAGACAAGGTCAAAAATTGACACGTGGACAGCCACGTGTAGCTTGAAAATTGTGAAGGACACATGTTTGAAATATTTTACATCCACGAGGAGGCATGGCAAGTTTTGCACCGGAAGCATACGTGTATCAAAGTGAAGATGAAGGCCACGTATCATGGAATTAAAATTGACAGTCGCGTGCATTTAAGGGGGAGAACCACCTCTTGAAGATCTTTTCGAAAAACAACTGTTGCAGGGCATGGCCGGTATGGGGGAGACGGCAGTGCAGAAAATAGTCTGACCGAAGCGATGGGTGCAAAGGAGGAAGATCATTAATGCAAACTCAGGGATAGTTCGGGCAGAGATTGCCATTAATGTCAAAATTTTGAAAACCTGGGAAAGAGGGAAATTTGAAATCAAAATCTTGTTTGGTGGGAGCATTGATTGCTGGGAGGACCGGGACCTCGTTAAAACCCAAAATTTTTGTATTAGTCGGAGGAGGGGGGGGTGGACCGGAGAGTGGAGAAAATACCAGAGCATATCTGGTCTTTGTAAGCCTGCGGGCATCTTGCTATTGTGGAATGTAAATATTTTTTTTTTCGAAGCTTTTTAATTGAAAAAAAATTGGAATTTGTAAGGGGTGGTTTCCCGGACCCCGTCAGAAAGACAAAATGAAAAAGTGTCGTGAAATCGCGACATGTTGCTCCGTCGCGGCCGAAAGAGGAGAGAGAAAGGCAGAATGGAAAGGCGTAGCGAAATCATGACATGTCGCAAAATTGTGGGTCAAACCAGTCAAATAGGGCAAAGCAAAAAAAAACGTCACGAAATCGCGACAAGAAGCGGCAAACGGGGCACAAAGCAGAAAGGCGTAGCGAAATCATGACACGCCACAAAATCACAGTCAACGCAGTCAACGACAGCAGGTGGGCAGAACCGTCACGAAATCGCGACGTGTTTGATTTTTGCGGCTTGCAAGCGGGCAAAAGGCATGAAATGTAAAATGGTCGTGAAATCGTGACAAAACCGAGCCAAAGGCGATAAGGCCCAACAGTGTAGCAAAATCGTGACAAGAAAAGACACAAAGCGCATAAGTCAAAAAGGTGTCACGAAATCGTGACGTGTCGCATTTTTGCGGCGCGAGTGGACTAAAAGGCCTAAGTGGTGAAAGGCGTAGTGATTTCGTGCAACTTTTGGAGGAAACATTCCAGAAAGCAAAAACATCGCGAAATCGCGATAGAAAGCAGCGAAGGGGCATGAAGCGAAGGAACGTCGTGAAATCGCGACAGAAAGCAGTGAAAGAGCATGAAGTGAAAAAATGTCACAAAATCGCAACAGAAAGCAGCGAAGGGGCATGAAGCGAAGGAACATTGTGAAATCACGACAGAAAGCAGTGAAAGAGCATGAAGTGAAAAAACGTCACAAAATTGCGACAGAAAGCAGCGAAAGAGCACGAAGCGAAAAAACATCGCGATATCGCGACAGGTTGCAGCCAAGGGCGTACGGAGAATAAAAGCGTTGCGATTTTGTGACATGTCACATTTTTGCGACATGTCACGTTTTCGCTGGGCGTGATGGCAGACAAGGCTGTTGGCCAAAAAATGTCACGATTTCGCTACCTGTCTCATTTTTGCTGTGCTGGCAGAGGAGCAAGCTGCATGCATAAAAACATCGCGATTTACATGGGGCTATTACGAAACATGCTGGGAACACAGAACATGTGGCATAAAGGTGTCAGGATTATAGAAACGTTTCATGTAACAGAGAATATCGAACGTTTTGACAATGCGCATAAAATTAAAAGCAACGAAAATATGGGGAATTTTAAATGATGCATTCTAGGAGGTGAAACGAAGCGACGCAGGGTGAATCAAAGAGCCATATCAGTTAGTATAAAATCAAAAGTGTAGATCAATACAGAGGTTGGAAATTGCTGCTAGCAGAGTTGCAGAGACAAGGGCTGCAAGCCATTCTGGGCCTGCACTTGGAGCAATTTCCTTCATTTGTTCTGGACTTGTTAAACCTAGAACATTCTGTCGTTGTAATTGATATATCATTTTAATACATAAATACAGAGAGTTGGCATCTCATTGATGAGAAAGAAGGAGTCATTTTTGCATGCATGATTTAATGTTTTATCTTTCCCTTTCAGATTTCTAGGCTTTTAGGTGAAGTTTAATGCAAGTGTTCTTGGTTGCTTCATATGAATGTCTAAATCTGAAATTACATTAAAAACCCTAGAAACCCGCACCTAGCTTATCTGGATTGTGCAAATTTGCAGGTTCAATAGGTTAGGTTGCATGCAAAAACCTCATTATCTTCGGTTTTGTCAATCAGGATGGTCGCACTCTGGACATAGTTTAATGTCATTTTTATTTGCATTTCTTTTATTTTCAATCCCTTATTTTATTTTTTGTATTTTAATTACTGTCATTCAAATAAATAACTGAAAATCCATCAAAGCTCAAGATCGAAATAGATTCAGTTCTTAAATTTATTCAGTTTGAGTCCATTGTAATTTCAAATTAAAATAAACCATAGTGCCCCTTGTTAACATCCACTTGCAACCCTAAGGTATTCCCAACATTTAAATTGAACAGCATCATTGGTAAACAAAGAGCCAGCATAACAGGAACCTTGGAGAAATTATTCTTTTATAATTTCTTTGCAAGTAGAGGATTTTGGGACTCAGATCCTATTGGAGAGTGTGCTTTTACAATTGGGTGAAAACACCACTCAACAGGACCAATGAAGTGGGTTGGTTGAGTCTAGTGAAATTCAATGGTGAGGGTTATTGGGGTGTTCTAAGTACCAATTTTTGCAAGGTACTAGCAATATTGATACTACTGGTTTATCTGTTATTTGTTACCGCATCACCAACTACATGATTATTATTATATTCTATTTTTTTGGTCCTTTTCTCTTATTTCTTTAAATTGAGTTGACCTCTTAAAATAAGAGATCTCTCTACTCTTTTTACTAGATCTATTTCTTATTTGAAAGAGGTAATGGTTGTTGTTTCCAACTCATGAGATTTTCTCTTGCAAGTTTCCAATAAAGATATCTAGCATATCTTGAAGAGGTATGGTGTATCTTAACCATCCAACTAAACTCCTCCATCGATATAGGAAGTCTAATAAATTTTCATCTTTACCTTGTTTTAAGAGGTATAAATCTTGGAAGGTTACTCCATTCTCCACATGAGCTCTTAATTGCTAAAACAATAACTTGGTCGTTTTCTCAAAATTTATTAAGGAATGGTGGGGTAGTTGATAATACCATTTCAATTCCATACCAACAAGGCTTTTAGGGAAGTCTTTAGAAACAACATATCATCATATATAACATAATAGCATGATGTTATAAACATCCTTAAATGTTCTATAGGGTCTTCTATTTCCTTATAAATAGGTAAATTAGGTGTTGGAAAATTTTTGGGGTAGGGCCTAGATGCTACTATAGGGTGTAAAGGTTGATTGCACATTTTCTTATAGTTATAAGTGAAACTTGGAGATTGAAGTGTATCTATTATTAATGCGGATTGTTTCACTATAGTTGCCAAAATTTGCATGTCTAGATTGTTGTTGTAAAATACACCCAAGTTCCCTAGAGGTAGGTTATAGATGGGTTGTTGAAAGGAAACTTGGTTAATGTTGGAGATATTAACACTGTTATGACATGGGTTATGATATGGAATATTTTGTGTAGCATCTTACTATGGGATGAAATTTGCATTTGATGGAATAGAAGAAGGAATGTTAAGAGGAGGAATGTTGGAAGAAGGAAATTAAACATTATTTTGGGATGCACTACTAGTTGGAGGTGGTTGTGAGGTATCCCAAATTTTGTGGTTGTTGTAGTAGAATACATGGGTTTATGAAATAGATTAACATTAGGAGAATATTGAAACAAAGGATTGATGTGAATGTTTTGAGGAGAATTGACTTGATGATGAGTTATTCTAGCTTCATTGAAGTGGGTGTCTCTTTCCAAGGATTCATTCAAGACTTCCTTGTGTTGCCTAAAGAAATTCAAGATATGATTATATGATTTGAAGATGAAATTACTAGGAGATCCTTCAATAGGATCAAAGTCATCACCAGTATCTATTTCCTCTTCTTCCTAGATATTGGGATTCTCCCTATCAAGTTAATCATACTCATGGTATAGATGATTCTCTCCTGGCTATATCATCTTTTGCTTGCTCCTAAGTTTTGGGGCCATAATATTAAGAGAAAGAGAAAGGGAGAAAAGGAGGATGAAAAAATAACATAAAAATACAAAAGACAGAAAAGAGATTTTTTAAAAGTGTTTTATGTTTTTATAACTCTATGCAAATTGATTTAATGGTCTTGTTTACGATTTAAAACATAAAAACAAAAGAGATAATTTGAAGAGGATTCCTAGATTGGCTACTAAGGGTGTGTGTTCACCTTGGGTTCACCAAATATGTAGAGGAGGAATATAATTCCCACAAATGATTATCGATAGATCCACTAAGATCCAAGGTAACTATGAGGTTATTGTTCTCTACACTCGAGGGCTAGGGGATCGAAGGGTTCACTAAGAGCATTTTAAGGGCTCACTCCAAGTTTAGGATGGAAAGTTTGATGTGTTTATTGAGAAAATCACCTAATTTTGACCTTGACTAACATATAACCTACAAAGAACTAAAGAAAAATACTATAAAGAACAATGTAGAGAAAAAAATGATGCAAGTAAACATAACACTATCCTAGAATGGTTCGTATTTTTAATGAAGACCATTCCTAACTTTACAAAAATAATTTTTTTTTTGGCAATGGTTCAAGAGAATGCATAAATAGAATTATATAAAATGAAAACTATATGCTTTTCTTCTTTTGATTCCTAAAAATGAATTACTCTCCTTTTTTTGTGATCTGAAACTAAAATTTAATTTTCTCTTGACTAATTAGTTATTCTTTGAACCACAAAAAGTAGAAATAATCATAGAAACTTAATAGATAGCCTAAAATATCTATCAAAACACTTACTTGATCTGATGATTGATCCTAGCCAAATTCATACCCCAAAAATCCTAAACGCGAATTTGATCAAACATAAAAATCAACAATATAAACTTAGAAAATTTGATTATTGTTTGGGGGCTTGCTTAGGCTTTGTTGGTCAAATATCTACTTAATCATACAAAAATATGTTTGTGCACCCTATATACAGCCAAAATTGAAATACCAAAGGAAATAAATGTCCTTCATTCCAATATCTAGAGAGGGTTAGCTTCAAAACTAAATCCTACATTGGTTGAAGACTAGAGATGCAGGAAAGAAATTAGAAAATGCAGAAAGAGATGGAAAATATGGCCACAGACCGAAAGCGTAGGATTTGGGGTAGACTAATAGCAAGAAATTCACCCAAGCATGAAATAACATGTAATATAAGAAAAGCAACATTATTTACTTGTAAAATTGTAGAAATAACCTCCAGAACAACACTCCAGCACTCACTCTCTCACCAACAATATTTAAATCCAAATGCAGAATTTAAATCTAACAATAAATAAAGAGTATAAGCGTAAAATAGAAGTGTATAAATCAGAAAGAAATCACACAATATCACTCATAAATTTAGAAGCCTGGTGTCTTCTATTGATGCAGAGAAATTGAAGAGTTTTCTTGCAAAATGCCTAACCTCCTTTACAATAGAAATTTGATTAGTATTTATAGAGGTTTTCATTAAATTTACATGAGAACAAAATAATGGTATATCAAGAACAAGAGTGAGTCAATTCCTCCTTGGAATCAATAAAAATCCATCCTTTTGGGGCGAAAATCCACCTTTTAGGGAAACATTCCCAGGAAATCAACATCTTGGGCATCGGTGCATAGAGAATTAGGAAACATTCAATATCTTGGAAATGCACTCCCGCCTTGGAAATCATGAAAAATCCTTCCTGTGCATCTATACGACTTCCTTATTCACTTGGGATCCACACTTTGAGTTACTCATTGCCACCATTCTTTAATACCTGTAAAATATGGTGCTTTTGACTATAGTTCTTTTCATCCCTTTTTGTTCAAAACCACGTTTGCCCTTTAGCAAGAATTATGTTCGTCCTAACTTTTATTGTCCAACACACTCACACGATTCTCCTTAGAGAACCCATTCACCCAGGGGAGGGATGAATGAGATGTTCACCCCTCAACCAGGGTGAACATGGTTGCGTTCAGCTCATGAGGTGCATTCACCCATGAGAGGGGCGAACATGACGTTCACCCCTCAACCGGGTGAACACGATTGCATTCTATCCTGGAAGCACATTCACCTATGGGAGAGGCGAATGCGATCATATTTAAGTTTAGGGATGCATTCTCCTATGAAAGGGGTGAACGAGATGTTCACCCCTCAACCAGGGTGAACACGATTTCACTTAATTGTGTCTCTTTTACATTATCAAACCTTCCTTCGATCACTGTTTGTTTTTATGTTCGCCTCAAAATGGACTGAACAGGGTGTTTGCTCCATTCATGGGGCAAACGGGCCTCCATTTTCCTCTACTTCTTTGGTGCTTTTGGAAATTTTCTAAGTTCTTCGTCTTGATTTCTCCTTCCATTTTACAGGACTGAAACATCTTGATTTTACAGTGCATTTTGAATATAGCAAATTTGGATCCCAAATGAAATTTACATTTATTATTGTTTAAACATTTATACTACCGATTCAATGAAGCTTACATTTGCAAATAAAATAGTAACATAGGAAATTATTTTCAAAATAAATATTATCGATTACAAAAAACTATACCCCAACAAAATTCGAACAAAATTCCCAATGTGGCAAGGTGCATAGCTGCCAAAATTTCTGGCGACTCACGGGGTATCCAGCTCGCATGGATGCAAGCGATCCTAGGAATTTATTCATTGGAAAATTATGGGATCTTCATTCCAACTACCTTAGCTGGTGACTTTGCTTTAGAGGCTTTTCGCCGCACCTCCTCTGCTGCTTGATCCTGTTCTTCCACTTCAGCCGCTACTTTGAGCACTTCGGCTTGCTCAGATTCTTCCATTGCTTTCTCTACCACTGCACGCTCTGCCACTACTTGCTCCTCCTGCTCCTTGATAGTTTTAGAAATAATTTTGTAATAAGTGACTACCTCCTTCCAAGCATGAGTGATGAATAGGTATGGGACACTGAGTGACTCATAAATGAAACAAATATTTTGAACATTGGTCAAGCTGAGGTGCTTTGCTCGTTGAGCCAAATCATACAATGACATCTCTAAGCGTGTATATTTTTGCATCAGTGGAAACACCTGTGCTTTGATGAGAGGCTCTTTTCATGCATCAATATTAGGGGTGTCTTCCAAAAAATTCTTCCAGAGTGCCTCCAGCTATTCCATTGGCAAGGGTTCACCCCACTCATCCATAAAGGTTGAAAGTCCCAACTCAACAATAGTCTCAAAGTGAGACATGGAAATGGTATGCTCATGCTCAATAGTGTTGATAATTGTATGCCCTTCCCTTACTAGGTCAATTCTTTGGAAATAACTATGCATTGTGACCTTGGCCTTGGACCAGACATGATCTATTTTGCTGAGAGGGCAAATGCGCAAGTTAGCATTAGCTAGGGCCTGGATCTTCACGACCATTTCTATATACAGCTTTAACCGTTCCTAAATATTATCAATCAACTGCTACCTTATCTAAATATGTATATGTGCCTCCCATAAATAGTGTAACACCTAGACTGCTTGTGCAACTAACTTCTTGCAATTATGAGCTGAGTGAAGATGGACCTTCTTGATGCTTTACGATAAAAAACCAATAGTCTGTGTAGCCTTTCCTTCTAAATTATTCTTCATATCTTCAAGCTACTGTTGAAGTCTGTGTATTTCTATCTTGGCAATATCTTGTTCTTTCAGGTGCACTCCAACCCGTCGATGTAAACATTCATTTTTAGTGGTAGTCTTCTCCTCCTACGCTCTACTTTTCTCTAGGGCAGTTTTGATCTCAATAGTTTTATTTTCATTTTCAAAATACTTCTCCTTAAAATGCTCACCGTGCAAGTACACTGAGCTCATATCTGCCTAAATATTACCCATATTTTCTACTGGATTTATCTTGGTGAGATATTCTATGATAGTATCACTGATGTAGTCGCTTGGCAACTTTTCTCCTTGCAACTTTTGGACCAAGGGAGTGAGATTAGTCGTGTGGGCTTCCATAGCAACATGATCAAAGGTGACTTTATTAATCAGTCAAGCTGGAGTTGAGACCTCCTTGTACCTCATGCTCTTCAACCATTGCGAAGAGCTCAAGTATGCCCAGTTAATCTTCTCTATGTCGAGCTGCTTGCAGGCCACCTGCACATCAGGAAATGACTGCAACTCTAAAAATGGGGTGAATGGAACTAGTGAATCTGAGCGACTAGGTTCAATGGAGGTAGAAGTGATAGTGAGAAGAGGGGGAGTTAAAATTATGGTTTGGGTAGATGAACCAAGTTTGACTGTAGTTACGCTTACTCTAGGAGGATCTTGCATATTCAAAGACTCAATGGTGATGGTGGTGGCAACGGGAGGGGAAGGGTGCAAAAAGGGATTCAAATTTGATGCATATAAACTAAAATAAATGGAATACGAAGGGATGGGAACAGAAGAAGGAGCAACAGTGACTTCGAGGATAAAAGATGGAAGCAAAACAGATGTGGAAGGTATATTGAATGATGGAGAAATGAATACAAATGATGATGGAAGTGAAATAGAAGGAAACAAAACAAAAATCACTACATGCTCTAAAGAAGAAGAAGAGGGAAGATAATATGTACCTTCGGGTGTGGGCACTGTGTGCTATGGTGATAGGGGCAACTACAAAATTACTTCCTCTTATTGTGCTTTCACTCTCTCCTCAAAGTTCACATTCCCTTCGCCATCCATGATTTCTACGTGAGAGATCTTCGATTTATGTTCCTCATCTTGTTCTTAGATCATCAAAAATAGTTGTGCAACCTTAGTCAGGAGCACTTCCACTAGTGAAGGATTTACAACTACCACTGAAACATTAGTAACTATAGGAACCATTACAACTGGAACTGTAGAAACTATGACAACCAAAACCTCAGTGGTAGAAGTAACAACAACACTGGTCTTTGGTCTTTTGGCCACCTTTGGAAATGGGGGCACCTTCGACATAGTTTGTTTTTCTAGCACAGGTGTTTGTTCCACATTTTTTCTTATTCACTAAGATCTTTTCTTAAACACATATTGTTGTTGTTCTTCTTCTAGACTCTCCTCTTCGACCGTTGGATGCCTTTGTTCAGTTTTGCCTTCACCATTGTCAGAGTGCTAGAACCTTTGCAAAAAAATATTGGCAAAGGTGATGGGCTTATTTGAATCGACGTAATCATCATAATTTTCTAAAAATTGCTCATCCAATTTTAGCCCGTAAGGAGTGGTCAACTTCCCGTAATAAATCTGCATTATCCACCAATTCATTATCTTCTCTTCAATCCAGGTGGGCTCACTTTCTTGAACTTGACTAAATAAACCCAATGGAGGAATTTGGGTTTTATACTTGACCAGATTATATTTTGCCTCCTGCTCATAATAATCATGCCAAGGCGAGAGTGTCATCATATTCTCAATGTGCCAGTTCATGTTCGGTCCATAAAAATTATTTTTGTTCCTCTGGATATCTAGTCGAGAACAAAAATGAAAATATTTAGCCTTCACAATAGCTAAAAATTTACCTAGAGGGTCATATCTCCAACGTTGTAGCAGTTCTATCAAGTCCAAATCTTGCATCGCCACTGTTAGGAGCCGATTATGTCCAACTTGACTTACCTCTATACTAGCAAATTTGAACGACATGTTGCATGTTGTATTATTTTTGCACCCATATCCATATACATCATTTACATAATATGACTGGGGCACAACTTCCATGGCGAACACATGCTCTGTGGCAAAATACGACAACACAAATGGATTACCTATGAAACCAAAAATTCTCACAACTATGCCTTGGGTAAGCAGAAAAATATCACCATTTTCCTACATAACAACTGTGTTTCTTAAATTTTATGGAACTCTATCACACGTAACGCAAAGCAACTCTATTTCTGGTCCCAAAAACCAACTATTAAAGCTGTAAAATGACTCCCTCCTTGACAAAATAGGAGTCCACATATAAACTAGTAGGGGTTCATTTTTCTCACCCACTTGCATTACTGCAATAAAAGGGAAACATTGTTGTTGTTGAAAGAAGAAAAACTATACCAAAAATGATGTGTGCTTAAACCTTAACTCCCCAGTATACATCTTCTCCAGTTGAAAGTTTAACCTCTAGGAAATAAAGTCGACCCAATAAAATAAAATGGGGTTGTTGCCTTACCTCATGGCTACAGGAGAATAAAATTTGACTTTGCAAATACATTGTGTTAAGGTTTCCTGCCATTTATGCACAATTTTGTCTGAAGGTAAACCAACGATCCATGCCAACATCGAATATGTCCAAGCTCTTAAAATCTGAAAGCAGCTTTGGCAAATTAGGAAGCTTCCCCATCGACAACTCTTTAATTAGCTGGGTCTCCATAAATTGGTGCATTATCACTGTGGAGACATATCTATCTTCTTGTTCATAAGTATGCAGTTTTTTGTTAACTACATAAGAAGGTGGCTTAAATCTACAAGCAAAGGCTTCCCGAACCTTGTCTGGGGTGATGGTGAACAAAATCTCTTTTTTGGAATTTCTAACAACTCTGGTAAATGGGTCATAGAACTGGGCAATGAGTTGTACCAGCTCGGGGGTAAGGATGAACTAGTGAACATAAATACCAAAATAGCTACAAATAATAGAGCACTGTCAGCTAGCTGTGCGACGTTACTCCTTGTCTTACCTCCATATCAACATCCTACCTTAGCCTCTCCATACCTTTGTGAGTAATGAGGCAGTCACCAATTTCTGCCATAGTGTCCTCGTATGGGTCCAAATCGACATAGTCATTTTTTTAAGCCCTTTTTTTATCTAGAGCCTCCTTCCTTATTTTTTGAATTTTTGGGCTCTATAGCCTCTACAACATCCTTGGGCTCCTTGCTTCACTTTCCCATTCTCTTTTTTATCTAAAAAATATTTTGAGCACTCTTTGGACTCGTCTGTAGCTACAATGCGAAATACACGATAGTAAAAATTTTAAAAGAAAAATAAAATGCGAGATTTTACCTCACTCTTTATATATAGTATCTCCTCAACCGCCTCAATAAATACTAAATTAATCTTGAATGTCTTTGGGATAATGTGAGTATCGATCAGCTAACCCAGAACCATTCCCAACGTTCCAACATTTTTTCCTCCGATTCGTTGCCAGATATTCCTAGGAAAAAGTACCCTTTTTGCTATGTAATTTCATTGTAAATCGTGCCCTGGTGCCTGAAGCTTGCTTGGAAAGTTAAATCGGCTGGTTAGCCAATAATAAATATTTGCTACTCCTTGGGAACATAAACATTCTACACCGTGCACATTTTAATTCAAATGTCCTTTTACCTGCACCCTAACTCTTTGATCATTACCACATATTTAAGGCACAATTAGTTTCACAACGTGCTTTCTAAAATGATGCACCTGGCCCCTTCTCTTTGACGAAGTTACTTTTGGGTGCTGAACAATTTCATCCTTTTTCTTGGAAACTTCAAAAATCAGAGCAACATGTCTCACTTTTCCTTATTCCAGAGCGCCTTCGAATTGCTTGGGAATTTCATGGCGAATAACCTTCTTAAAAAAAACTCTTGTTTGCTTTCACTTTTTCACCTATGTTTAGAAAATTAGATTTTATAAAAACAAATTACAATTTTTTCCTTTTTTTTGCTTTTCCTTCACTTACCTTCTTTTCTTCTGTGAAATGCAATGAACAACTTTGTATTATTGAGCAACCTGTTTAAATAACACAGTAACAGCCGGGAATAGAACATCCGGCGTAACTGAACTGTTACGTTGTAACAGTGTAACAACTATACTACAATAATGTAATACAAACAATATTACAAACAATATATGGTTATAGTACGCTAACATCCCCCTTTATTACATTATTTGGGTAATGTAATAACTAATAGCTATACTAACATCCCCTTACATCATTTTGCAATACAAAGTGAGTTGCGAAACAATTCAAATTTGACATGTCCAAGTGCCTTAGTG
Organism: Wollemia nobilis; assembly: GCA_028583015.1. NCBI lineage: Eukaryota > Viridiplantae > Streptophyta > Pinopsida > Araucariales > Araucariaceae > Wollemia > Wollemia nobilis. The sequence goes on along the minus strand of JAQPPZ010006183.1, from coordinate 2,464,526 downwards.
AAAATGTCTGCAACTTGAGCATCGGTGGGAATGTGCTGAAGCTGAATTCGATGCTTTGGAACTTCATCTCGAATGAAATGACATTGTGTGTCAATGTGCTTTGTTCTTTCATGATGGACTGGATTCTTGATGAGGTTTAGAACACCCTGATTGTCGCAAAACAAGTGTATTGGAGATTTTGATGGATGGCCCATACTTGTCAGAATGCGACGTAACCATATCACTTCGCACACAGCTTCACGTGCGACGCGATACTCTCCTCTGTTGATGAAATAGCAACCACCTGTTGCTTCTTGTCGTGCCAAGAGACAGGACCGGATCCCGGATGAAAAATGTATCCAGAAGTTGACTTGCGATCATCAAATGATCCGGCATAGTCAGAGTCCATGTATCCTTGCAAGAAGAATTTGTTGTTCCTCTTGTATTCTAGGCCATATTCCATAGTACCACGGACATAGCGAAGAACATGTTTTGCTACTTTCCAATGAGTGGTCTTAGGCTCCTGCATGAACCTCGAAAGATAGTTGACAACAAATATGAGATCTGGCCTAGTATTGGTCAGATATATGAGACTCCCAATCAACTGTCGATAGAGAGTACCATCTACCTGAGGTGAGTCATCATATAGCGATAACTGAAGTCCATTCTCCATCGGAGTTGCCATTGGCTTGCAATCAGTCATGCGATATTTTTCCAGCAATGTCTTGGCATATTTTTTCTGAGACACTTTGATGGAGTGCTCCTTCTGGCTGAATTCTAGACCAAGACAGTAATGGAGAAGTCCGAGATCTATCATCTCAAAATATTTGCACAAGTTTCTTTTGACAGTAGAGATCATAGTTTCTAAACTCCCTGTTATGAGCAGATCATCCACATAGAGTACAAGCAACACTATCTCAGAACCCTGTTTCTTGAAATAGAGGTTTGCATCTGACGGACATCTCTTAAATCCATGTTGCATAAGGTGATTGCCCATTTTTATATACCAAGCTCGAGGAGCTTGTTTCAGACCATACAAGGATTTGACCAACTGCAATTTTTTTTCTCTTGGCCTTCCACTTCAAATCCTTCAGGTTGAGTCATGTAGACTTCTTCTTGGAGATCACCATTTAGAAAGGCACTTTTGACATCCATCTGGTGAACTTTCCACCCATATTGTGTTGCCATAGCACACATAACCCGAATTGTGGTCATCCGAGCAATAGGTGCAAAAGTTTCCTCGTAGTCAATGCCTTCTTTTTGAGCATAGCCCTTTGCAACAAGACGGGCCTTATGCTTATCAATTGTTCCATCTGCCTTGTACTTGACTTTATATACCCATTTTCAGCCAATGGGCTTCTTTCCATGCGGAAAATCAACAAGCTTCCAAGTTTTATTCTTCATCAAAGACTCATACTCTGTATCCATAGCGGCCTTCCACTGAGGCTCACTGAGAGCATCTTGCACTGATGCAGGTTCAAGACTATCTATGGTAGACATGAATGCCCCGTCATCATCAATATCCATATCCTCAACTTTTGTACTTGGAGTTACAAAAATTTCCTCAAAAGATTGACAAATATCATCAACCTCACCAGTTTCTTTGGCTTCTTTTTCCTTTTGAGCCATACCGCGTGTACGAGGTCTATCCAAATTCAAATTGGGAGGAGTGGATAAATTTGCATCTCTCGATTGTATTTGTACACCATTTAGGATTCTTATTCGGTGGAGTTGAAGAAGATGTAGAAGGACCTCCTGTCTCTGTTGACGAAGGAATCTTCTCTTCCTTAGTTTCCACAATATCTTGGTGTACTTTAGATGTGCTCTGTGATGTGAAAGCTTCATCAAAGACAACATCTCTGCTAATATGAATTTTCTTGGTCAAAGGATCTATCAAATGATATCCTTTAGAGTGCTCAGAATAACCAAGAAAAATACATCTCAGTGTTTTCTCATCTAGCTTCTTCCTTTTCTCTTTCGGTATGTGCATGAAAGCGTGACATCCAAAAATACGTAGATGAGATATGGAGGGTTTTTGACCACTCCATGCTTCCTGTGGAGTCATTCCTTTTAGGGCCTTTGTGGGTGCCCTATTCAATAGATACACTACAGTGGTGATAGCTTCTGCCCAATATTGTTGCCCAAGAGTAGCTCCTGTGAGCATACAACGAACCATTTCCATGATTGAACAGTTCCTTCTCTCAGCAACTCCATTTTGCTGAGGAGTATAGGTAGTTGTTAACTGTCTCTTGATTCCATGCTTATCTAGGAATGCAGAAAATTCATTAGAGGTAAACTCTCCCCCTCGATCTGAGCGGAGGGTTTTAATAGAAGCTCCTGACTCCTTCTCAACGAATTTCTTGAACTGCTGGAAGAATGCGAAAGCTTCAGATTTTAGTTGGAGAAAGAAAACCCACATCTTTCGTGAGTAGTCATCTACGAATAACTGAAAGTACCTCTTCCCTCCACAACTGTTGGGTGTGAAAGGACCGCACAGATCAGTATGAATTAACTCCAGAGGTTTTCGTGCTCTTGTAGAGCTCATCTCAAATGGTACTCTATGTCGCTTTCCTGCCAAGCAGTCGAGCACACCTGGCAATGTGGCGTAAAGGGAAGGAAGACCCTTTACCATCTCATACTTGCTGAGCTCAAGTAAGTAGCCATAACTAAGATGCCCATATCTCTTGTGCCATAGGGAAGTTGCCTCCTTGGTAGAGACAGTCATGGCAACATGTGGAGTAGAGATAGCATCTAGTGCAAATAAGCCATGCTTATATGAAGCTGTTGCAATTTGCTTACCCTTCCTCGTAATAGTACAACACTTCTGTCCATTCTCAACACGAAAGTTGACAACCATATTTCTGTCCAGGATTTGTGTGATCGATAACGAAATTGTTAGCCAATCCCGAACATAGAGGACTTTGTCAATCCGACACTTGCCATCGGGAAGAGTGACCGAAACCGTACCCTCTCCCCGAACCCCGTAGGTTTTATCATCGACAATGGTGACGAGTTTGCCCTCTTTTGCCACAAATGATTCAAACCACGATCTGTCGCCAGTCATATGTTTGCTAGCTCCAGAATCGACATACCAAACAGGATCCCTCTATGTGGAATTTGTGGTAGTCATGAGCACCTTGTGTGCCCATTCAGAATCTGAGTCAGATTCTTTAACAGCAACATTCACCTGGGGTTGCTTGTTTTTATTTTATGGTTTGTTTTGGCTTTTCTGCTTGTTCTTATGCCAACACCTGTTGGTGTCATGGTTGTATTTCTCACAGATCTTGCACCACCTCTTCTTCTGTTGAGGTTGTTTGCCTTTTCCTTTCGTATCCTGTTGAGAATTTCCTCCTTTCTGAAAGTTGTCTCCTTTTTTCCCATTACCTTTCTTCCTAGAACCCTGCCTGTTGGTGTATAGGGCTGTATTGGAAGAATAATCCTTGTGAAGTTGGCGTGCCTCCTGTTGTTGAAGCAGATTGACCAACTCGATGTAGGTAATTTGTCGTTGAGACACCTGGATGGAGGTTATCAACATATCAAATGAAGAAGGCAAAGCTCTCATCATAAGTGAAATGAGAAGCTTTTCGTCCACAGTATCTCCCAAAGAACTCAATTTCTCTTTCAATTCAGACACTCTGCACAGAAAGAGTTCAACTGTTTCACCCTGCCTCAAACTCAGGTTATGAAGTTGTTGTTGAAGATGAAGAATGGTGGAATCATTCTTTCCCTCATAGATGGTTCTAAGGGCATCCCATGCTTCTTTACCACTTGCTTTGTCGGCTATATGAGGTTGCACTTCATCCGAAACAACAAACAAAATGAGCACCTTTGCTCGACTGTCTTTCTTGTCAAAAGCTATGTGATCTGCTGAAGGACCTGTGGATCCTGCTGTTGGTGAAGGCCTAGTTGCTACTCCAGTAACAATATCCCACAAATCTTCCATTTGGAGAATAGCCTTCATCTTATGTTTCCATGGTGTATAATTTGGACCTTTCAATAACTGATGCGGATCAGTCATCAACTTTGCAACAGCGGCCATAGTGAAGGTTCCTTATATCACCAATTGGTCCCCCTTTCGATATACCTTTTGCTAGGCCAATATACCGTACAAGATACCCGCCCTTACGTGAGGGAAACTATAGGTATTTAGAAAGATCAACAAAAATCACCCGCCCTTACGTGAGGGAGACTATAGGTGAGTTTTAGAGATCATACGATACGTGGAACATAAGAGGTACTGAAAGGGAATCGCCTTGTTGATGGCACCTACCATAGAATATTCTTCTCATGCGTGGGGCGTAACTTCCCCTAAACACTATGAAGAATACTTCGTCAGGATTTACGCCTAAACACAAGTGCGATAAAGGGTAGTGGATGGAGTAAAAAAATGCAAAAATGGCATACTTATTCCTCCCCGATGATTTATAGAGAACAAGCTCAGACGTCGTTATAGCAGCTATATTAGGCGGCGGATACAGTAGCCAAATCACGACAGCTTTACCTGTAAGTGCTGGCCAGAGGTATCACAAATACCGAACGCTGCAGTGCAATAAATTGCACAGATGGGTATTAATTATTTCGGGGACTTAGGGAGTGAATTTGCTTTTAAGTTTTTAATGTTATAGTGCAAAAATGAAATATGCAACATACAACATAAAAAACTGCCCATAAGAATAACCCACAAGGTGTCGGTCACAGCTGAAAATGCACCTTTTACAATGCCAAATTGCTATTTTTCATAAAATTACTCTCAATCCCCCTTTGATTTTTTGAAAAAATATCCCCCTTAAAAAAAAATTTCCTTTAACAAAGCATTTTAATAATTATTATTTATTTAAAGTTAAAAATAATAATTTTAATTTATATAGTTTTTAAAACTTTAAAAAATAAATTAAAAATAAATTTTAATTTATAAAGTTTAAAAACTATTAAAAAATAAATTAAAATTAAAAAATTTAACTAAAAATAATAATAATTAAAAAACGTTTGAAAAAAAATTTATACCTTGGGGGGAGTCGGCGGGATTTGAACCCCCGACCTGCAGGCTCCCTGAGCCTTACCGCACGGCTCACGACCACGTGAGCCAGCGGGCTGATCCGAGAGGATCAGTCGACCTTCTCCCTTTTCAACCCCGAATGGTCCTCCTCCTCTACTGCGGCCTTGCGCGCTGCTGTTTCCCGTCTGCGTACCGTCGTTCGCTAGTTCTGGTTCTTTTTTTTTTTTTTAGAAAAAAAAATTCTTTGTCGTGCGTGGGCGCGTCGCGGCCTGCGGAGCCCAGGCTGGCGGCCTGCGCTCTATCGTGTGGACGCAGCGCGCAGGGCTCCTCCCGCGTGGCTGGACGCTCCTGCGTCGCAGAGACGTCTGCGTGCGGATTGCGCGCAGCGGCTTGCCTGCTGCTTTTTTTTTTTTTTTTTTATAAATTAATCACGTCATGCCGTGATTTCAAAAAAAAATCACGTCGCGCAAATAATTTAAAAAAAACGCTTTCGCCTCCAGACAGCTTCCGCCTCCAAACAGCTTCTCACGCCTCCCTGCACAAAATTTCCATAGCTGGCTCTGATACCATGTGAAATGCAATGAACAACTTTGTATTATTGAGCAACCTGTTTAAATAACATAGTAACAGCCAGGAATAGAACATCCGGCGTAACTGAACTGTTACGTTGTAACAGTGTAACAACTATACTACAATAATGTAATACAAACAATATTACAAACAATATATGGTTATAGTATGCTAACATCTTCAAGCTTAGAGAAATCATCTTTAAAGAAGCTTCTTGTCTTCCCATTTATTTTTTATTTTATTTTTTAAAATAATATAAACTCTTATCACTCCGTTTTTTTCTTAAAAAAAAAACGCATTCACCTAGAATAAGGGTGAATGACCCTTTCGCCCATCGCTCGGGGTGAATGCGACATCAATCATACACTTATCTTTGTCGAACATGATATCAAGGTTGTTTATGAGTTTACCTCAACCAAAGGGCGAAAAATCGCGTCGCCTCTATTAGGGGCGAATGAGATTTTCAAATATCATTTTTTTATTTGCGCTTTTCTTCTCCAACTAGGACATCAATGTTGCTGACGAATTCACCTCAGCCTTGAATTGAATTGTTTCGTTGCATCTCCCTTTGGGTGAACAAACTTGGGAGCGTCCGAATTTTTCTTGGATTTTCTATTTTTCCTTTTTTTTTTCTTTTTTATATATAAAGACATAACAATAACATCCATAGTTAAAAAGAAATAACATATTAAAAGGAATATTTACATATGTATAGGTGGGTACCTCTTTAGAACTTTTTTATTAAATATAGACCTTCAAATGAAGACCATTTGTCGGGATAGGAAGATCACAACCCTCCATATCACAAAGATGATAGGCATTCACTGAATTTACTACAAAAATTTGGAAAGAGCCTTCCTAGATAGCATCAAACTTATGGTGTTTTCCCGACTTAGCTTTCTTCTCGTTCCATTTTAAAACCAAATCTCCTACTTGAAAATTTTGTTTGATTGCTTTCTTTCTAAACCATCTCCACATTTCTTTTGCATGCTTAGCAAATGCTTGATAATACTGCTCTCTATGTTCCTCCAAATGCAACAACTGTGCCAACCTTGCACTCATAGGGTCATTTTCTTCACCTTCATCTTGAAATAACTACAATGTTTGGAGTATCGAAAGCTCAATATGAGTGGGAAGAACTACCTCTTTCCCATAAACCAAGGCGTATGAAGAAGTTTTAATGGATTTATTCATAGATATACAATCCGCCCAAAGTGCTTGGTTCAACAATAAGTTCCAGCTTCTTTTGTTATTGCCCATCATCCTCTTTAAAATTTGTAGCAAATTTTTATTAGTAGATTCTGCCAACCCATTCCCTTGCAGATAATAATTGGATGACGTCTTCAGATAAATGCCATATTTGCTAGCGAACTCCATGATTTTGGCCCCAATTAATGGAGTTCCATTATTAGTTATAACTGATTATGGTATGCCAAAATGAGTAATAATACCTTCCAAAAAATAGATAACAATTGCTTGATCAGCCTTCTTGGTAGGAATGGCCTCTACCCATCTAGTGAAATAGTCAGTCGTCACTAAGATATACTTGTGTTATGTGGAAGAGTGTAGATCAATGAATCCGATGAAGTCAGTATCCCACTATTGGAAAGGTTCTTCCACTTGAATTAGGCATAGGGGGAGAGCTCCTTTTCTTATTCTTCCAATGTATCACTGACAACTATCACAATGATAACTCACTCTATGAGCATCGACGAATAAAGTAGGCCAGTAGTAACCTGCTCGGATAATCTTTAAATACATAGGCCTACCTGCATAATGACCACTAGATAATCCAAAGTGAAATTCCTCTAATATCGTCCCCTTATGGGAGTCCTTCACACACTTGAGAAGGACTCCATAAATTTTCTTGTGATACAGTCTGTTTGGTGACAGAACGTACTTGAGTGCTTGTAACCTGAACCTCCGATGCTACGAAGCATCAAGACGAGTTGGACATCTCCTAGAAGTAAAATAGTCAACCAAATATTCTATCCAATCCTGGTTGCTCATAGTATGATTTGCATAGATGCTTTCACCAATGTCCTTTTCATGCACCACCTCCAATAACTCAAAGGGAGTGCTTTTAGCTAACTCCTGGCATAAAGCTCGCCTACAAACTAGTTTTTTTGGTCAAATATCCATGTCGTATTCTTAAATTTTTGAGACCCAATATACTCTTTTATCACCTAGTTCTCCTTAGAGTATGAAATTTTAGATGTCTAGGTGTATAACATAAACAACAGTCTTGCTCTGAGAAACAAATTGTTAATTTTTTTTCAATGATTTCATTACTACATAGATCTGTTTCTCGATAAAGTTATACTTCTCCTAGTGTGGCACAATAACTTGACTCAATAAGGTAATTGACTTCTCTTCTCCATCTTCTTGTTTTTGTGTGAATACTGCAACATAAATTTCTTGCTCACCCACTACATAGAGAATAAAATATTTTGAATAGTATGGATTAATTAGAACTAGATCTTGGGTAATCCTTTCTTTAATATCTTGAAAAGCTCATCTTCTGACATCCGTTCACTTAAACTCTGCATTCTTCTTTAAAATATTTGTCATAGGTTTCACAACTTGAGCGAAATTAACAATGAACTTGCGAATGAAATTTATTTAACCGAAGAAATATTGCAGGTCCTTTTTATTAGCAGGTAATGACAACTTCATGAGTGCTTCAACTCTTGCAGGGTCAATTGTCAATCCTTCTTGCAAAATTACATGACATAAAAACTTCCCTTATTTAACAACAAAGATTGACTTCTTCAGATTAATAGAGATTCTAAAATCCTAATATTTCTTGAACACTTGCCTCAAATGAGCAACATGGTCTTCTTTGTGATGCGAAAACACAATCATATCATCAAGATATATCACAATAATTATATTCAATAACCCACCGAAGGTGACGTCCATGGCTCTTTGGAAGGTAGCACCGATATTTGAGAGTCCAAATGGCATTCATTGGTAGGTGAAGGTGCCCCACTTGGTGGTGAAGTCTATTTTATGCTGATCCTCATCCTTCATCCATATTTAATTATATCCAGATAAACCATCTAACAATGAGAATATCTGTGCACTGGCAACCACATGAAGGATTTGATCAATATGTAGGAGAGGGTAATGGTATTTTAATGAGACCTGGTTCAAGTTATGAAAATCAACACACAATCGAATGTCTTCATTCTTCTTTCACACTGGGACCAGGTTTGCCATCCATGTTGAGTGCTTGACATGATAAATTATTTTTTCCTCCAACATCTTCAACAATTTTGCTTTCATGAGTACTTCTATCTTGGGTTGATAGGCCATTGATTTTATCAAAAATATTTAAAACCCTCCTATAGCTCAATGGTATGTTGAATCACATTCTTGTAGTACCCCTTTAAATCTTGATAACTCCATGCCACAATGTCAAGGTACTCATAGCACAAATTCTTAATATCTTCTAAATCTTCAGGGACACAATCAGTTCTAATTTTAATTATATTTTTGGGTTCTAGCTGTAATTCCTTATATTCATTTGCATCCACTTTGATACTATGCTTTTCAAACCTATCATTTTGATCAAATAAAATCTCTAGAAAAATTAGACCTCTGGGAATATGATTGTTCTTTAGTTGGATCATTCTTTCTCTTTCTTCCTCAGCAAGCACTCTATCATCTGCACTAGCAACTTATCTAAGTAGAAAATTGACTATTTGTTCATCATTGTTAAATACTTGCCAATAAAGATTCTTATCCAGAACCGAAGGTCTATAGATCACTCTAACAGTCTTGGGCTTCCTGACTACTTGCTCTACGGGAGAATAATTTGCACCAAGAGAGGCTAGAATATCTGCATGCTTATTCTACTCTCAAGAAATTGCCTGAATGTTCAAAGTGGTGAAAAATTCAAACAAATCCTAGACTCTATTACGATAGACTTTTAGGTAATGCTGCTTTGACACACACCTATTGGTGGTCTGATTTATAATAAGCTCAGAGTCACAAAAAATTCATAGCTATTTAATTCCCAAATTTTCACCTTTCTTCAACCCAAGGTACAATGCTTCATATTCAACTGCATTATTTGTGTAACTCCATGTCAACCTATAAGAATAAGTATTTTGCATTCCCTTAGGAGAAATAATTATGACACCATCTCTTGCACTATTCTTACATTTGGCACCATCAAAATACAACTTCCATAACTGATCCATATCAGAATTCTGGAAATCAGGGACTTCTTCTTCAAGTTTGCTCGGGCTTAGTTATTGTATAACAACCAATGTATGTTTCAATTATTACATTAAAATTTTTGAGAAAAAAAAACCATCTTCAAGGTGAAGCTCATCCAATGCTTATCCCATAAATTCCACCTCTTCTAGCTCTTCAGTCATTATGTTAACTACACCTGGATATTTTTCTTCCTCTTCCAACTTTTCAATGCGAAAAAGTGAGGGCTTTTAATTATGAATTTGAATCCTCTTTCCTTTGAATGGTATCTCCAGATGAGAGTAGTCTAAGGAAAGATATCCTCTCAGCTTAGTCGTGAACTCCCTTGAGAGACACATGCTAAATTATGGCTCAAGGTCAACTACTACCACTTCTTGGATAACTATGATTTGTGGCATACTGTGAAGGACAATAGGAATATCTTTGATTACTTCCACTATCTTGATTAGAGTCCCATATAACTGTAACACTCTTGGGCTACTCCTTGTATACTCCATCTCTATCACTTTACATACTGCCTTTGGCATGACTATAGTCGTAGTGTCGAAGTCAATCATACAGTTATGTACAATCCACCCCTCCATTCTAAGTGATAAATAAAATGGGGGTGATATATTCTTTCATGTTTTTGACATTGGTAGCGCTTGCACGAGGAATTTTTGAGAAGGATATTCCTTTTGATATTTAGCAGTATTCAAGGACTCTTGCAACAGGTTAACTTACCCAGATAGCTGTAGCGCATCATACAAGCTTACCTTTACATGAATCTTATTCATTTCCTCCATAATATTGTAAGTCAAAATGATCTAAGCCTTCTCCTCAGTAACACATTCATACTTTTCTTGATATTGCTGAGTAGCTTCTACTCTTTGTCTCTTTGTCAATGATGGGTACTTGACTTTCTCCTTGGCCTGCTCTTTTGTTTCATTATATGCTTAATAAATTTCTATGGGTTGCGAAGTTGATGCCTTAGTCTACACCTTTTATTGAGCTTGCTTAGGCAATAGATCCCTTAACTTGATAGAATCATGCTCCTTAGTCCTTACACCAAATGCTTTCGCTAGAGGTTGTCATTTTTCATCTTGCACCTTTGGCTCTGTAGGCACCTTTAAAGTTTGAGCTCAATTGATCTACAGTTACTGGCTTTTTATCGGATCTTGTAAGAACTGAAACTTGCTCCAAAGATGACATCATAAAGTTGTGATCACTTCCCTAATCATATTGACTTATCCATCAGTCAAACTCTCTGCTAGTGTTTGCACATAATTCATATACACCATGCAGGTCTCTTCTCCATGAGTATCATTGTATGTTGAGCACCAGTATAACTTTTCTATGGCATTAGTCCCCTCATTCTCTAGCACTATGGTGCTCTTCTTAGGGTCTCTATTGGTAGATGATTTCTTCTGAGTAATCGAAAGAGTTTAAAATCTTCTTGACCAAAATTCAGCCTCAGATTTATTTTTTCTCACTATTGTAAGCTCATTCGATATAGTTCTTAAGGCTGAGTTATTAGATTTTACTTATTGCAATAATATCGTAAGAGGATCAGGATTAGAAGATGTGATCAGCATTGGAAAAGGTAAAGGTGCTAGTAGTGCGGGTAATGGCAATGGTATCAGAGGCACTGGTAATATTGGAAAAGGAACAGGTGCCAGTAGCTGGGGTACTGATTGATTGGGAAACTATGGAAAAATTGGACCCAAATATTATGGGACAGGGATTGGAGCCATATGAGGTGGTATTGAACTCCATGAGGGAACTAGGTACATGGAAGACATGGGTTACGAAAACATACTTGAATACAAATATTATGGGAGATCAAGAAGAATGGGCATACTCATTTTCAGGGGAAACCTACCTACTGCAATCAAATCAGATTCAACTTTCTAGGCTTGTGTGTATAAATCTGGGAATGTAATCACATTGGCTTGTTGAATGACCATACTGATATCAGTGCTAAAAACCCTAAGATAGTAGAATGCAACTTGTTCATGTGTAGGGTACAAACCATTAGGAATTCTTTGCCAGCTTCGTGCAAAACTAACATTAAAGTCAACTATCTCCTCTTGTGGATGCATTTGAATTATTGTAAACTAATGTAGCAAGGAGTATGGATTGGCTTGTTCATGAAAATTTTTAATCAACAACTCCGCCAACTAATCCCATGAGGTAATAGCACCCAGTTGCAATGATCGATACCAATACAACAATTTTTCTCTTAGCGACAATACCAACAACTTTATCATTACATCTTCGTCCGTTATATTATGGATGGTCGTAAAAGAAGCCACATATTGAATATGCTCATATGTAGTTTTATCAGTACCATAATAAGTCGACAAAACCTTCAAAGAAGCTTGGGACATTGGATTTTGTGCTTGTAATTTCAAAGCCCCTGAGCTAGTCCATGCTGGGAACTACCTGGGTGGTGGATTCTAGACCATGTAGAATGGTATTTGAGGTGGAGTTTGAGGAACACCAACGTTCATGTGAGGCGAGGGTTGAGGAAGGCTAGTGGCAGTACTACCTGGGATTGTGAGAGCAGAAAATACACTAGCTAGTCATGATGATGTGATAGATGGTATATGGGATATATGAGGTAATGAAGATGTACATTGTAAGGTGGCTAATTGAGGATTTTCCCCTAGCCTTTGGATATCAAGTTCGTAGAACTCAATTTTATGATCTAAATTTTTGACCTTCGATCTTGTATTCATGAGACACAGCTCTCGTTGTACTCACATTTGGAGATTTCTGGGTGTAATTGAGTCGCCAGATTTTCTAATTCTACAGCACAAAGGTGAACATAAAACCTTAATACCGTTGGAAGTGGAACTTTTGAAGTCCCATCGGGCATGCAAAAAACTATTGGTCAAATATCTGCCTAATCATACAAAATTGCATTTGTGCACCCTATATATGACCAAAATTGAAAGGTCGAAGGAAATAAATTTCCTTTGTACCAATATTCAGAGAGGGCTAGCTCCCAAACTAAATCCTAAACTGGTTGAAGACTATATATGCAGGAAATAAATTAGAAAATGCGAAAAGAGATGGGAAATATGGCCATAGGCCGAAAGCATAGGATTTAGGGTAGACTAACAATAGGAAATTTACCCAAGCATGAAATAGCATGTAATAGAAGAAAAATAATAGAATTTACTTGTAAACTTGCAGAAACAACCTTCAAAACAACACTCCAACACTCACTCTCTCACCAACAATATTTAAATCCAAATGTAAAATTTAAATTTAACAACAAATAAAGAGCATAAGCGTAAAATAGAAGTGTATAAATCATAAGGAAATCACACAATATCACTCATAAATTTAGAATCTTGGTGTCTTCTATTGATGTAGAGAACTTGGAGAGTTTTCTCACAAAATGCCTAACCTCCTTTACAATAGAAATTTGATTAGTATTTATAGAGGTTTTTGCCTCTTTCATTAAATGTACATGAGAACAAAATGATGGCAGATCAGGAACAAGAGTGAGGAAATTCCTCCTTGGAATCATTAAAAATCCATCCTTTTGGGGTGACAATCCACCTTTTAGGGAAACATTCCCAGGAAATCAACATCTTGGGCATCGGTGCATAGATAATTAGGAAACATTCAATATCTTGGAAACACACTCTTGCCTTGGAAATTATGAAAAATCCTTCCTGTGCATTTATATGAATTCCTTCTTCACTTGGGATCCACACTTTGAGTTACTCATTGCCACCATTATTTAATACCTGCAAAATCCATTTATTTTGACTATATTCCTTTTTGCCCTTTTTTTTCAAAACCATGTTTGCACTTTAGCAAGAATTATGTTCGCCCCAAATTTTATTGTCCAACACACTTGCATTATTCTCCTTCAAGAATGCATTCGTCCATGGGAGGGGTGAATGGGATGTTCACCCCTCAACTAGGGTGAACGTGTTTATGTTTGGCTCATGAGGAGCGTTCGCCCATGGGAGGGGCGAACAGGACATTTGCCCCTCAATCGAGGTGAACACAATTGCATTCTATCCTAGAAGCACGTTCGCCTATGGGAGAGGCAAACATGATCATATTTGAGTTTTAGGGCGTGTTCGATTTTCCTATTCACCCCTCAACCAAGACGAACACGATTTCACTTAATCACGCCTCTTTTACATTATTGGACCTTCCTTCGATCGTAGTTTGTTTTTACATTCACCTCAAAATGGGACGAACAGGGCATTCACTCGAACGGGCCTCCATTTTCCTCTGCTTATTTGGCACTTTTGTAATTTTTCTAAGTTCTTCATCTTGATTTCTCCTTCCATTTTGTAGGCTTGAAATGCCTTGATTTTACAGTGCACTTTGAATACAACAGATTTAGATCCCAAATGAAATTTACATTTATTATTTTTTAAACATTTATACTGCCGATGCAATGAAGCTTGCATTTGCAAATAAAATAGTAATATGGGAAATTATTTTCAAAATAAATATTGTCGATTACAAAAAACTATACCCCAAAAAAATTCAAACAAAACTCCCAATGTGGCAAGGTGCAAAACTGCCAACATGCCTCTATATGACTAAAATTTGAGGCATAACAGTCAGGCCCCCTTAGTCCTTTTAGCTAACCATTCAAAAATAAAAGCGATTGGTGACCATTTGGAAATAAGCAAAATAGGATGCAACAACATAGAACAATGAAACAAAGTGCAAATAGAGGAGATGTAACATAAATCAAACATGCAAGAAATAAACTAGGGTTTTGGGAGTAGAATTTTTCCCCCAAACTATTGTAACCAAATTCGTGCCCTATAATTAGAGGTCATAAACTCAAAAATAGAAACAAAAATGGTGAAACCAATGGTTTTGCCAAATTTGTGCCTCATAAGGATAGGTCATGAATTCATGGGAGATAGTTTAACTAATATACCAATGTAATGGAAGAACAATAATTTATCGGAAGGCGCTCTGCTAGGGTTTGCTTGCGAGAAAACCTAGTTTCGTCATGTTGCAGGGGGGGCCGGGTTAGGGCGAGGCGGCGCTTGGGCGGGTTGGCTGCTATGGTGGACGTCTGCTGCATCGACGGGCTTCGGTGCGGGGTGGATGCTAGGCGGGGTGGTTCCTGTTCTGGCTGGCGGCTGTGCGGTTGGGGGTGTTGTGCTGGCTGTCTTCTTTGGCCGCTGCGCGGAGTGCTTCTGCGGGTGCTGGTAGTTGTTCATCATTGGTCCCCATTTAGGCTGGACCTCGGGTGGGTTGCTGGCATGCGGGATGGAACCTGGACGGGGTGGTTCCTGTGGGGGCTGGCTCCTGGGTGGGCTAGTCCCTGGGCTGGGTGGATCCTGTGCGTTTGGGCCCCGTTGCGGGGTGGTTCTTGTCCCTCTTCCCCTTCCCCTGCCCCCCTCCCCGGGCACTCTCTTGCCCTGATTTTCTAGATCCCGTGTTTGCTCAGGGTTCCCGTTGCTTGGTTTGCTTTTGCTTGGCAGGGTCCACGGTTTCTGGGCCCGAGTTCCTTGGTTTGGCAGGTTTTCAGCTTGCCCAGGGGCGGCTGCTGAAAGAGGGTTGGTTCTGGTTTCCCGGTTGCCACTTGGGGATCTTCATGTGCTCTTTCTTAGCCTTGGGGGGGGGCTATTCCCGCATATGAGGCCCTTCCTCAGTTGCTCCAGGTTGCCTTTGCCTTCGGGATCTCCGTGTAGATCTGGGGTTTGTCTGGTCTTGAGGTGGACCCTCGATTTTTGTAGTCTGCCCTTTGGGCCCTGGGGGGGCCAAACCTGCAGCTATGTCTCCTAGGCTTCTGTCTCCTCCAGGCATGGTTGGGGCTGGTTTTTCTCTTGCTGGTCATTTCAGTGGTCTTCTGCTGCTCTCGTCTTGGCCAAGGTTCCCTTTCCAGCCCCGGGCGCTCGTGGGACAGCTTCCCTGTCCCTCCCTTATTTTTTGCTTCCCAGCTCCGGGCCTCCTGTTGGGCAGGGGTTTGTTCCTTTGGCAGATTTCTCGCTGAGCAGGATCCTTCTCTTCCAGCTACTGCTGGTTTCCTTGCTGAGCGGGTTGTTCTGCTCCTACTATTTTTTCCCGCGGGGCGGGTTTTCCAATCCTGCTGGTTTTCCCGTCGGGCGGGATTTTTCAATTATGCCGGTTTAGGGTTTGCTCCTTTTCCTACTAGTTGGGATTTTTCAAATAATTTTGTTTTTTCCCTGAGACGGGATTTTAGGGTTTACTATTTTTTCCCGCTAAGACGGGATTTGTCAACTTCATCCCTTTTTCGGATTTTCTCACTGGGTGGGATCTGTCCTAGGGTTTGTTTTTGAACCTAGGTTTGATCTTTTGACCTGTTGTAAAAAGGTTTTGGGATCCTTTCAAAACCTGCTAAAAAAAGGAAACAAAAAAAAAAAAGGGCCCCGGGCCCCGGACTCCTGCCCTGGGATTAGATTCAGGCGGTGGTACTTCCTTTAGCTTCGACTTTTTCTGTAAATAAGGTTTTGGGTCCCTTCTCAAAAAACCCGCTGTAAATATAATGCTACTTATCAAAAAAATATACCAATGCAATGAATGAAGAGCAAAAGGTGCCAATAAATAAATCTAGAAAATAGTAAATACAGAATCAAAGAAAAATAAGACAACATATACACACATAACACAATATTTCACCTTCGAAACCCTTACGAGAAAAAACCCAACACAATAATATCTCCTTATTGTATAAGCTTAACCATCTCCAATTCAATAATATTCATATCTCATCTCTTTTCAAACCTTAATGCAAGTGTGATTAAATAACGATAGCATAAGAATAAATTTTACATTACCATGGGCGAAAAACCATGGGTTCAAATATTTTAACCCTAAATAGCCCATATGGGTCTAAAAATAGCTTAAGAAACCTTAAAACATCCGTTAGGGGCTATCACCCCTAAACCCCAATGAGGATACATGGAGAGCATCCAATACCTTTTAGATTTAACCCTATCAAAATAACATGGAAAACATTCAACATATTTCCAACATTCTCCCACTGGTTGAATACTTTCCATAAGGGTTAAAAACTGTCATTGTCAACAAGGGCAACCATACCCATAGATCTTCTACACCAAGAAAATTTCTAAGTAGGTGCAAACTTTGTTAATGAATCAACAATATTATTCTTTGTATCAACTTTCTACAACATCACCCAATTTCCTTCAACCATCTCTCTCACAAAATGGTACTTGATATCAATATGTTTTGATTGATCATGAAAACTAGGATTTTTGGCCAAAAATATTGCACTTTGACTATCACTATCAATTCTCATAGCCTTTTGCTTAAGACCAAATATTGAACACAACCTTTGTAGCCACACTACTTCTTTACAGGTATGAGTTGCTGCAATGTACTCTATCTTTGTTGTGGACAAAGCAACCACTAATTATTTTTTACTCATCCAACTTACTACCCCTCCAAATATTTTGAACACATAAGCACTTGTGGATTTTCTCTTATCTAGATCTCCAACCTAGTCAACATCCACAAAACCTTGTAGATTTATAATATTACTATCTCCATATTTTCCTTGGTAACATATAACATAGTCTAAAGTTCCATACAAGTATCTAAAGATCCTCTTCACAACAATCCAATGTTCCTTTCCTAGATTGGACATATATTTTCTAACTACTCCTATTGCATGTGCAATATCAAGTCTAGTAAATACCATTGCATACATTAGACTACCAAAAATTCTAGCATAAGGAACATGATGCATTTCTTCAATTTTCTCATCTATTTTAGGATATTTTTCAATAGATGACTTTTGACAAATAGGATATGGAGTACATACTACTTTACAATCATGCATCCTAAACCGATATAGTATTAGATCAACATATTTTCTTTTTGTTCAACATATAACTTTTGACCAATAGGATATGGAGTACATATTGGTTTACAATCATGCATCCTAAACCTATATAATATCAAATCAACTTTTTTACTTTGATTTAACCATAATTTTCTATGTGCATAATCCTACCCAAAATAAATTTTGCAGCACCCAAATCCTTCATGTCAAATTTAAAAGATAATTAAGATTTTAGTAACTTTATTGTCTCCTTATTGTTACCAATTAACAACATGTCATCCACATACAAAACAATGATAACAAAATTTTCACCTTCTTTTTTAAAATACAGACATGGATCTACTTTGCATTTTCTAAGTCTAGGTGTCAAAACAAACCTATCAAATATTTGGTTCCACATTCTTGGAGATTGCTTCAAGCCATAAATCGACTTTTTCAACTTGCATACCAAGTCCTCCTTACATTTTACCTAAATAATTCTATTTGTGATATATATATATATATATATATATATATATATATATATATATATATATATATATATATGTCTTCATCAATTTCACCATGTAGAAATGTTGTTTTTAAATCCATCTATTCTATTTCAAGATCAAAAGCAACGGAAATAGCAAAAAAAAATCTAATTGAAGTTAGTTTAGTCATAGGAGAAAAAATCAAACCAAAGTCAATTCCTTCAACTTGAGAAAATATTTTTGCTACTAGGTGAGCCTTGTACTTCTCTAACTTTCCTTCTACATTGTACTTCTTCTTGAATACCCACTTACAACCAATCAGTTTTATTCCAGGGAGTAATTTAACCAAGTACCACATCTAATTTTTATCCAAGGACTCCATTCTTCCTCTATACCCATTTTCCAAGACTTATTCTCTCTTAATTGAAGTGCATTTTTTGCAATCTTGGGTTCTTCATTAGTAACTGATATATTAAATGTAAAATAAATATTTGAAGGGCTATACCTTTCTAGGAGTCTTTTCACTTGATCTGATTTCCTAAAACTTGGATTTCTAGATTTTGCATCTACAACTTCCTCCTCACCTTATTCTTTTGAATTTTCCTCTTCAGACTCTCTCTATAGTTCATCTTCTTTTGTAGCACCAGGTTCTACCATAGGTTCTTCCTCCTATTCCAATTTTACTTGAACTATTTCAAGTTCTTTTCTTGGTTGCATTTCCTTTTTTGGAACCCCTTTTGTTTCTCTAAATATCACATTTTGATAGTAAGAAATATTCAGTGTTTTTGGGTTCCACAACTTATATCCTTTAACACCAATACTATAACCCACATATATGTATTTTTCATATTTATAGTCTAGCTTAGTCTTTTTTCTTTTGGGACATACATATGAGCATCACAAACATAAGCCCTTATATGAATAAGAGAGGGTTTCTTACCAGTCCACACTTCTTGTGGAGTCTGATCCACCAAAGTTGAGGTAGGAGATCTATTGATAAGGTAACAAGAAGTTAACATAGCTTCTGTCCAAAATTTCCTTTCTAACCCTGCACCACTTAGCATGATTTTAGCCTTATCCATCAATGTTTTGTTCATTCGTTTTGCAACTCCATTTTGTTGTGGAGTATAAAAAGTTGTTTTCTACCTTTTTATTCCATAATCCTTGCAAAACTACTCAAATTCATTAGAGCAATACTCACCACAATTATCACTTCTCAAAACCTTTATATTTTTCTCTATCTGATTTTCTACAAGAGCCTTAAACTCTTTAAATTTATTGAAAACATCATATTTTTTCCATAAAAAATATACCCAGGTCTTTCTTGAAAAGTCATCTATAAATGTAACAAAATAGATAGCTTTACTTAACAATGGTACTTTTCCAGGTCCAAACACATCACTGTGAACTAGATGTAAAATTCCTTCAGATCTTGTAGCACTACTAGGAAACTTGACTCAGGTTTTCTTTTCAAACAAAAAGTGTTCACAAAAATAAAAATTTAATAGGCAATAAAAAATTCCTTCAACCATACCTTTGTTTTTTTATGTTTGAAGATCTTTCTCACAAATATGCCCCATGTGTTGATACCACAACATTGTATTCACTATAAAAATTACTCAAAGCCACTTCTGTGATATTATTTTCCTCTATAACTAAGAGTTATTACAATCACTATATACAGTGCTAGCCTCAAGTATGAACAAAGTTCTTGTACGAACTCCTATTCCCAACACCAATACTCCATGAACCATATTACAACTAACCTTATTGAATACCACAATCACACCCACGTCACTCATCTTACTCATGAATATTAGATTCCTTGCCAAACCTAAAATATGCAACACACTAGGAAGGGTTTTAATTCTTCCATATTTTAACCTGAACTTGGCTCTTCCTCGACCTATTAGTTTATGTCGAATTTTCTCCCAAGAAGACTTCACCTCTATTTATCTTTTCATATTCATAGAACCCCTACCTATGAGGATTCATATGAAAGGAAGCACCTGAGTCAATCAACCATGAGTTATGGTATTCACTTGAGCACACTACAACTAAGAATAAGTCCCCTGAATATTCATTTATGGTCTTTGTTTCTATATAAGTTCCTTCATCAGATGATCAACTATCATAAACCTTTTTAGATATGTAGTCTCTTTTATAATGCCTTGTTTTACCACACTTCCATCATTTTTTCTTTTCTGGAGAAACAAATTTACCCCTAGATCTTGATTTCCATTCTCCTAATTTCTTTTTGCTTCTTTCTTGAGAAAAGCCTCTCACAACCAAGACATCATTATGATGATAATCCTTAGAAGACTTTCATCTCATTTTCTCAAATAGTAATGCTCCTACTATATCCTCTACTTTCAATCTAGATGTAGTATTGGTGATAACCATAATTAGGTTATCCCATGAATCAAGTAATGAACAAAGTAAAGTAATACACTTTTACTCTTCATCCATTTTACTTCAACATAGTTTAATTGACAAACACAGTGTTAAAAGCATTCAAATGTTCAACCACAGAGTCACCATCATTCATTCGAAGTGAATAAAATTTCTTCTAGAGAAAGATTTTATTTACTAGTGGCTTTGTCTAATACAAAATTCCTAGCTTATCCCATAATGACTTTGTCATAGTATCTATCAATACATTCAACAATACCAAATTAGATAAGCACAATATGATAGAAATCCTTGCCTTCCTATTGATATTTAGCCAATATTCATCTATTATTGATGTTGATTTTATTCTTGAGATTACAATCCACTAATATCTATCAACCAACAAATCCTATATCTTGAGTTTTCATAACTCAAAATTTTATCCATTAATTTTTTTAAACTCTACCCATGTGCTTCCTATCATTTTCCTTTGCAGAAATTCTTTCATGTGTGAATCCCACTCAAGAATTAATTTATTACAGGGTTGAAAACCCTTACTCCTTGAACAAAGCTAAAAAACCTAGCTTTGATACCAAATGAATAACAAAATGCCCTTATAAACATAATCTAGAAAATAATAAATACAGAATCAAAGGAAAAAAGAAGAAGATAAGAGATACTCACATAACATAATATTTCACTTGGGAAACCCTTACGAGAAAAAGTCAACATAGTAATATATCCTTATTATATAAACTTAAAAATAATGTTCATGTCTCATATCTATTCAAACCCTAATGCAAGTGTAGTTAAATAACAATAGCACAAGAACGAATTTTACAATACCATGGGTGAAAAACCATGTGTTCAAATATTTTAATCCTAAACAACCCATGTGGGTCTAAAAATAGCTTAAGAAACCCTAAAAAATTTATCGAGGGCTGCCACCCTCGAATCCCTACTCAAGGCCCGACCCAACCTTGAACCTTCATGAGTATACATGGAGAGTTTCCAATACCTTTTAGAGTTAACCCCACCAAAATAATATGGAAAATATTCAACATATTTCCAACAATGAAAAATAAGATATTAATATTTTTAAAGCTAATTATGCACAAAAGATACTTGATAAACCTATGGGAGAAGCAAGGAGCAATGAGAGTGAAGGCAACAACCAGAATGGTAGACCTCTTCTCCTCTAGAAGACAAGTGTTGTACACAGTCTATTGTCAAGGCTCCTCCACTTGCTCACCAAGAGTAGTTAAACACAAAAAGCACAAAAAGCAAAATAATAGAGCATAGATTACTAACTATAATGAGTGTGAATATTTTGGATACTAGATGATGGAAAAGAAAGTCCAATCCTTCTATTTATAAGATATTTGGAGGGCTTCTAGATGGGAAAAAAAACACCAACTTGGTAAAGAGTTGAAATCACAAAGAGCCGATGCAAGATAAAGGTTTTATAAGGAAAAATCCAAAATTATCGAATTCATACCCCTTACTAGGAGACCGTGAATTTGGTAAAGCTAGATAAATAGGGCTAAACAAAGGGAAAAAGGGAGATCAAACTTACACTTAGAAATTTTGAGTGGCTTCCTAGGGATTTAAGTGAAAAATGACTCATTTTGATGGGTCAATTTTTTCATGTCTATAAATAGATTCTACACCTTTATAGCAAATAGTTACCCAATAATAAATTTTATAATAATAAGTTGCATTTAATCATAGGCCATTTGAAATAAATAGGTTGGATTAAATCAATAAGTTGGTACTATCCAACAACAAATTGGGTGTAACCAATAGACAAGTACCCAAAATCATCCCATGAGGTAGAAATAATAAGGTCCACAAAATGGAAATACCGTACATGATTAGAAAACCTTGTATAATAAACAATAAAAATAGAATGTTATGCTAAATTGACAAGTTCTACAAAATCAATAACAAATGTTGCAAAGTCACCATTTTTTGTCTTGATCGGGTCACATTGCCTTTTCATCTATGCCATTCGCTTACCTTTCACGTGGTAATTTTATTTTGCTCTATCACCAACCCTATCACCCCTTCACTCTTTATTTTCAAGCCACGTATCATCCTCTTGAACCTGTTGGTTGTCCCCTGTTCAACGACCATCCCAAATTCTTGTTATTTTTAATCACCAACGTTTCCTTTACCCGAAGAATATCTTTTGTCACCCTTGACTACTATCATTTCTGAGCCACCATTTTATGAAGAGTCTGACTAAATTGGGTTTGATTTAAGGCACCGATATGTAAGAAAGCTCAAATAGGAGGAAAGTGCGAGCAAGGTTTGGTGCTCTGGAAGCTCCAAGAAGATGAAGATCAAGGGGAACCCCTTGAAGGTGATCCCTGCTCAAAATTATGATGATGAAAATATGTTGGAGTTGAATTCTACTATTGTGCTTCAGAATTCCATTCTTACTCATAGAAAACACTATGGTCAAACTATCCACCACTGCCAATGTTTCCAAGGCTGCTTGGATGATCTATCACCAAGCTTTAAAAACCATGGAGGAGCTTCATGTTCAACTCAAACAACTTTTTAAGAATAGAAGCAAAAACCCTAAAGACCATGTGGAGATCACTGAAGGTTGATTTTATGTATTTACTGTGAATGAATCTCCATCTTTTGGTTTCTTTTGTTCAAGGTTTTTCCATGTTTTTTTTGCCTTCGTGGTTGGGATATTCCATTTGGGATTGTCATTTTAAATTTTTTTTTGTCATTCTAGTTGTAATGCTACACCTTTTGTAATAAGGTTTTGGGGCCCTTTCAAAACCCACTTTTTAATCTACCAAAAAAAAAAAAATGTTGCAAGTCAAAATGTTGTTGTTCAGAATCAACAAGCTACATGAAACCAACAAAGGGTCAATTTTCTCAATAGCAATTGACATATATCTAAATGGATTCTCACATGTACAAAATGCAATATGACCAAAAAATTCCATATGGGAAGGGACCCATGTCCTTTTAAGTGTAGATGTAAGTAATACCTTAGAATAAACTTCTTGATTAAACATATCAAATTTATTAAACTTATGGGGTTATTCACCAAGTCCCACTTCAACCATATAGTCTCTTATGATGTTTATGGTAATAGTAGTAAAACCATGTTAGACCACCTCAATGAGTTGTTAACCTTAAAATCAATCAATTGGATATAACAAGAAGATTCATGGTTTGGTTGTTAGTATTTTTATTAAGAGATAAGTCAATAATATGGTATAAGAGTCTACAAGATAATTTAGTTAACAATTATTAAGGAAATCCATTCTTATCATGAGGGGTATTAGCAAGGATTGCATTCCCATAGACCTTTCTATTCTCCTTGTTATTCTTCATGGTTCTATTTGGATTGCTTGTATTAATTATATTATCCCTTTCCACTTCTTTAGTGATGTTTATGGCATATCAATCATCGATAAGAAAATACAAGTTGGAGAAAATGGTGCTAATTTTTTGACTTGAACTAGTTCAATTCGGGTCGAGGAAGGTCTAGTTGACACATTTTGTTGCCTTTTCAAGACCTATAGTCTGGTTCACATTTGGACTTTGGAAATCATGCTTTCTAATTTTAAAAATCTTAGGGAATGGTTGCTATCTAAAAATATTATATCCCTTTTACATTTTTTTTGTCACCCTAGGCTCACTCCCTTCCTTGAGCAGATTTGGCAGATAGATTATGATCTTGATTTGTCCTCATTTTTTAATTATTACCTTTCCAATTCTAAATTTCTACTTAAATTAACTCTTAGGCGTAGATTTCAAAATTTTTACATGTTTGATGCTTCCATTATATCCTTTGAATCCAAGGCCTTCCATCACATGTTGCTCCACTTAGTAATCATTTCAACTTCATACATTTGGTCCCATGAAAGCTTTATGGAGATGGAAAATAGAGATATCATCAATGGTGTAGTATGACTTTCGAAGTTGGATATGGGGAGTGAATCGCTAAAATTGGAGCCCCTGAAGGTGGTACTTGATAGCGATATCAGTGATATATTGGATAAAGGAGAGCTTTTAAAATGCATCCAAAATTTTTATGGTCATGACGAGTCGATTTCTCTACAAATTACTCATTCATGGTCTTAGGAGAGAGTAAAAGTGAAAGGAATCAAATTTACCATAAATATGTCCCTAATTGCTGAAGTGACCTCCTTATCCATTGAAGGGATAAGCATTAATAGATAAAATCACTCTCTTGCTAGAGATTTGGACAAATTCTTAGGGTAAAATGAGAGGATATAGAAGCTAGAGAATGGTATTCTCAAGGATTCCCTCCCCAACCCTTATGATAGAGTGGTTTTTCCAATCATGAGGTACTTTACCTTGGATGGAAAATCTAATGTTGTGTGGAGATTCCATTTGGCTTTCCTCAATCACCTTTGAAGGGGGGAGAAGCTTAATATTCTAGCCTTTCTATTGTGTTCTATTGAGAAGACAATTGGTGATGTCCATCACAAGAAATACCATATTCCTTTGCACCAAGGTCTCTTTAAAATTCTCTTTTACCATGTTGTGGAGAAATTATATCAATAGAATATGCGAAGTCTAGGTCTTGACTATGGTAATCCTATAGCCCTTTTAGAAAAATTTGATGAAATTGAGAAAAAATATGAAAGTCTCCCATTTCTACCAAAGATGTGGAGAAAGGTGGCTCTTCATTTCATAATATTTCAGTTGGCTCTAGAAAGGGAGTGGAAAAATCCTCTTGCTAGCATAAATGCATTTCAATAAAAAAGAAAGGATCACTAAACCAGACTCATGCTAAAGTTAATTATGACCAAAAAACTAGGTGTTTAGCCTGTTTGAAGAATTTGTAGAGGAAGGGTAGGTCTCCAAATCTTCCCCTTAACATTTTATCTTATTTGGATTCTAATAATTATTAGTACCTGATTCCAATAACTTTTTGGTGAAAGGATCCCTCCCTCATTCTTAGGGTAATACAATATTGATTTTTGAGTGTAAGGGTGGAAAAACCTCTCTAGAATTCCTCCTAGAGTCCCCCATCATGGTAGTTCCAAGTATAAATTTTGTTATTCTCAAATGTCTCATGAAATCCTTTGCACGGGATGAACAAAATTATGACTATGCTTATGGAGGAGGTGGTAAACTACTTAGATGATTTTTAGAAATAAATGTGGTGAAACCCAGTCCCCATAAGTTACAACTTCCTTGGAAGGTGTTAAATTTGGGTGGGTGGGTCTTTTCTCATCCCTTTTTATTCCATTTCTTTCTACTCTTCCATTCCCTTATGGACTCAAGGACTGATGGTTTTTTCTCCCCCCTCTATAGCTCACCTTTTCTTTATTACTATTTTACATGTAGGCTTTCCTCTTGATTTCTCCTTAGTATTATATTGTATATTCTTCTCTGCTCTTTGTAAAAGGTTTGAGGTTCCTTTCATCATCTATTTTTACCCTTAATAAAAAAATAGTTATCAATTGGGATTTAGTTGTTGAACCATTCATAAAATATTTGGTAATACTTATGTAATATTATTCTAGTTAAACACCATTAAAATATATACAAATGAGAATAACATGAGATTATGCATATATTACAACTCATACCATTGAATATTCAACCATTAAATGAATAGGAACTAGAAAATTATAAAGGAAGTCTACAATATAATTTGGCAATAAAGGTTATGAATATAAATTATGTTACATTATAAGGTGTATTCAAAGAAGCAACTCATGCAAAATATGTGTTAATACAAGTGGGAAAATTTACACCTACACCATTGATGGCTTACATAAATCATGTGACACAATTTCCAACCAAACAAAATCAAGAAACTCTACCCATCGATTTCTTCAACACCAAATATATAATACCACTACTCACAAGCATACCAACATCTACTATCTATGCACCATTGAATCACTCTACTACCATCTAACACACATATGCACCTTTAATTGGATACCCCTTATAGTGTGATATTATTAGATCAAAAAATTCATAGTATCATTACATTCTAACCCTAGTTATCGCTATTATCTTTACCATAATTATCATCAACTATACCTACTTTCAAAATGAATGAGAATCAATTGATGCAAAATTCGAGGTATTAATAATAAAATAGGCTCATGAATGGATGATCTATGCTCATGAATGAGGGATATCACCAATAAAATTATAATAAGTAAATGGAAAAGTGAGGGAGGATAGAAAATAGATCTTGGTAGTAGAGGAAGATGCCTTACCTCATTGTTCCCAAGCAGGTATATGGTAAATTAGGTGCAAAGTAACATGGTAAACATAAATTTAGAATTGAACTCATTATGCTATTTTTTTTTGTAATGTAGGTAACCATCCAATAGAATGTGTTGTGGCTATACACCATACGTAAAAAATGACCTATAACTAACAATGTCAACCTCAATATTCAACAATAGTAGGCCAACCAATAGTGATTCAACCCCCAAAAATGAATTAACTAATGACAAATTAGCTATTGATAAATCTATTGGTGGTAAGACAATAGTTAATATCCATGGTGCCAAATGATAACAATATGGTATTTGTTAATTTAGGTCATTGGAGGATGAAAAAGTAGTGTTGAAAAACCAACAACAAGGGTTGCAACACAAACTAAAATAAAATTAATATATGAACAACCCTAGTCAGTTATAACCTAACTGATCTCACAAGATCAACTATAGCCAAAAATGGGTATTGTAATTTTGAGAAGTGAATGACCACCAATTCACCTTAACAATGCTATCAACCCAAATTTATAACACAAAATAATGCACATATATCAATATCAATATAGATCCAATAATCAAAATCATCTAAATAAAATGTATCAATGACAAAAAAGGTATGGTTTGAAGAATGAGTAAATAAGACAAATCATGCAAAACTACTAACATAAAATTAAAATATATATAATTGAATAGTTAAGGTCAAGTGGCTACCATGATGCAATTTATTAAGTTCATATCATATAATGGAAGAAATATATAGAATCAACGTCTATCAAAGTAGATGAATTGAAAAGAACTCCCTCAAAAGTAAACATGTTAGAAGTATTACCATTGTTGGGATAGAGATACTTGCTACAAGAGCTATCAAAAGAATAAGAGCAAAGCTACATTAAAAATAAATCCAACCATACAAAAATAACCTCCAATGCAACCTAGACCTATTGAACAACAAATATTAATGGATAAAGACTTATCAAGTAAATGTGAAAAATATTTTGAATAAACCTAAATCAAAGATAATGAAACCATCACCATTCTATATTGTACTTAAAATCAAAGGGTATCTATTATTAAGTTGTAAATTTGATTCATGAGTAGCTATCATGGTGATGCCAAGAGTTGTTTGCAAAGAAATTGGTTTACCCTATACTAATACTTCAAAGGTGTCAGTCTAAATAGTTGGAACAAGGGTGAATGACATGGGAAATTCAATAAGCATAGTTATGATTATTTCCAAATATCCTAAACTCATTATAGTAAAGAGGTCATTATAGTGGATATCCCTTCATTTTAGCATGCTAATATCTCAATAATAGACTAGAAAACTCTTTGGAAGTGGATAATTGGATATGGATTACACAAATGTGAAATTTACAAAGGAGGGTATGATCATAAGAATTAGAATGATCCACATCCATTAAACTATCCCATTTATAAACTAGATGATCATGGAATCATTAATTGGAAAAAATTACCAGAACTTATAGATGAATAATTATACGAAGTAAAATGATCTCCAAAAGAGATATGATCATAGGTATCCTTAAAGAAGATGAGGGTGTCTCGAAGAATCATTAAAATAAAATGGACTAGGTAAAAAAAACCTAAGAAATATTAGCCTTGAATAAATAACAAGCACAAAAAATTTAAGAATCCATAGGTTATGTATTTTGATGGAACAAGAACTAGAAATGTTGTAGAAGTAGTGATACAATTCACAAACCCATGAGCTAAACATTTTGATTACACTTTAGACTACTATTTAATGTACCAATGTCATGGAAAAATATGAAATGGTATGCATTGTACTATAAAAAATAGAAAATATTGGTAAAAAACACCTAAATATTTTTGGTGATTTGGAGTTAGTAGTGAATTAGGTGAAATAAATTTGTGTAACTAAAAATAAACTACTAAAATTTTACAAACATAGAGTTTAGGATCTCTCAAGAGTTTCAAAACATATAAAATTATAGATGTCCCCATAGAATGTAATCCAAAAGATAATGAATTAGCATCTATGGATGCATGATTTTATCCAATGACAAATATGTAAAATAAGCTAGATACTAGATAACTCAGACCATTGGCAAGTGTCCAATAATAAAAAATTATTGAATTTATGATTCAAGAGGCTCATCATGCTGAGGAATACAATTATTATGGGGTTCATACCAAATGAGTTGTACAATTAAAATAGATTTATCTACAATAGGGTCTCATCACTTTGGAAAACCTTTTCAACCTCAACAATAGTGCCAAAAGTCTAGGCATTAAGGTGAACCTCTTTCTACCAACCTATTAAAATTTCCAATGGTAAATATTTTTTGCTAGGTAAGGAATGTACTAGAGAAGAGAACACTATGTTCAAAGAAACATACAACATGGATTACAAACCTAGTAGTTATAAGAAAGAAACTTAATGATATTTATTCATGCATTGAATTTAGAATTGTAAAACAAAGCCTCACTCAAAAAGCATTATCCATTACCCTCAATGGAACAAATATTACAAAAATTTATTGGGTATTAGATGATGATTTACTAGATGGATTTTTAGGATAGAATCAAATCTAGGTTAAGGATCAACTTAAGACAACATTCATAACCAAATGGAGAACATTTTATTACCAAAGAATGCCATTTGGACTATCAAATATAAGGGTCACTTTCCAAAGAGCTATGAGTATCACATTCTTAGGATTAATTAATGAAATAATATTTGATTCAAGTAGATGATTTAATAGCATTCTCCAAATATTGAAAGAAACATAAAAAGCACATTGAGGCAATGTTTGAGTGGTTCCAAGAATATTGTATATCATTATATACAAAGAAATAATTTTTCTTTTTGTGATATGGAAAATAATTAGGGTACATCTCTAAATATGGTATTACTATTAATACATATTTTTTTAAGGCTAAGACTACCCTCACCTTTATCATTAAAAGGATTAGATCATTCATGGGTCAAATTCAATTTATATACCATTTTGTTATCAGTTTTGTAGAGCTTGTTAGGTCTATTATAAAGATGCTCAAGAAAGGTATGAACTTCATATAGAACAAAGAAGGTAAACAATCCTTCTAGGATAATAAATATGGGATTAATAGAGCCCCTATTTTAATCAACACAAAATTTACTAGAAATATTAGGTTCTATATTTTTTGGCATAGATGTTAGCATTATTGTAGTAGTCACCGTAGACATGGAAAATTGACCCATAAAAATGAGCTTTATTCCCCTTAAATCCCTAAGAAGTCACTCAAAGTTTCTAAGTGCAAGATTGAGCGTCTTTTTCCTCCTTTGCTTTTTTTTTTCTCCTAGCCTTATTGAACCAATGATCATCCAATACGGGATGTGAATTTGACAAAATTGGGTTTTTTTCTCTTGAAAAGCCCAAATTTTTTTCCCTCTATGATGTCTACTCTTGGCCAAAGTTATTTTTAGTTTTTACACAATTTGGAAAAAGTAATCTGATATATCAAAAAGTGCTTTTGGAATGTTCTATTGTTGCTTTTCTTCTATGCTTCTTGTGTTTGTGTTTGACTGCTTTTGGGTGAGCAAGTGGAGAAGCCTTGATGACAGATTGTGCACATCATTTGTCTTCTAGAGAAGGAGGAAAGGTCTTCCACATTGGTTGTTGCCTTTACTCTTGCTTCCTCCATAGGCTTATCAGGTTCCTTTTGTGCATTTTTAGCTCTTTAGATAATTAATTCTTAGTTGCTCATTGTATTTTGCATCAATAGATTAGTTTTAAGTATCCTTCTATGAATTTTTGCCTTGCCCTTACGGGGCACGAATTCGACAAAGCCATTGGTTTCACCATATTCTTCTTTGTTTTCAAATTCACACTCGCTAATTATAGGGCATGAATTCAGTCACAATAGCTTGGGGGTAAATCTCTGCTCCCAAAACCTTAGGTTATCTCTTGCATGCTTATTTTTCCATTACATTCATTCTGTATACACTCTATTTTACTATTATCATATATATTTTTTTCTTGTTTACAAATATCAACAATCATTTTCATTTTTGAATAGTCAGATAAAAGGACCAAGGGGGCTTGACTGTTACACCTCCAAGATCAGCCATATAGTGGCCTAAGAAGGCCCCCAAACACTGATCAATTTTGTTGAGTGCTTGTTGCTAATTTTTAGGTTTTACCAAATTTTTAGTTAGGATTTATAGGGTGCGAATTTGGTTAGTATCAATCATCGAACCAATTAATTGTGTTGATTGATCTTCTAGGTTGTTTTTTGCATGCCTCTATTCATTTATTATTCATTTTTTTCTAGCATTATATCATAAGAAAAATAATACATTTCGTTTTCATTTCTAGGTATTAACAAAGAAAAAATCATATAGTTTGTATCTAAGCTAATCCTATTTGTGCATTCTCTTGAATATTTGCTTGAAAAGAAAATATTTACTTTCTTACAAATTTAGGAAAATAGTCTTCATTTAAACCAAGAATTATTTTAGGAATAGTTATTTGTTTGCTTGCATTATCATTTGCCTTGCATCATTCTTTAATTATTTCTAGTCAAGACCAATCTTAGGTGCTTGCTCAATAATACATCAAAAATTCCATCCTGGAATTGGAATGAGTCCTTAAACCACTCCTAGTGAACCCTTCGATCCCTCAAGCCCCTAAGTGTAGAAAAACATAGCCTTGCAGTTACATCAACTCCCAAAAAATACTCTAAGAATCATTTGTTGTGGGTTATTTCCCCCTCTACATATTTGGTGAATCCATCATGAAACATGTCCGTAGTGGCCATATAGGAAGCCTTTTTCCTTTTGTTCATTTTTTTTTGTTTTTAAACTATAAGCAATACCATTAAATCTATATGCATAGAGCTATAAAAACATAAGAACACTTTTAAAAAAATCTCTTTTATGTCCTTTGCATTTTTTACCTTGTTTCTCCTTTTTCACTTTCTCTTAATATTATGGCTCCAAACCTTGGGAGTAAGCGAAAGATGATAGAACCAAAAGAGAATCCTCTACGACATGGTGATGATTTAGTTGATAGGGAGTATTTAAATATAGAAGAAAAGAGGACATAGAGACTGGTGATTATTTTGATCTTGTTGATGGGTCTAATAGGCAACTCATATTTAAATCATATAATCATATCTAGAATTTTGTTAGGTAAAATAGACAAGTCTTTATTGAAGCCTTGGATAGAAACATTCACTTCAAAGAAGTTGGGCCGTCTCATTAGAATATTCACATCAATCCTTTTTTTGAATCGTCTCATAATGTTAATCCATTTCATAAACCCATGTATGCTACTACAACAACCACCAACATTGGGGGAATTTTGCAACCTCCCCCAACTAGTAGTGCATTCCAGAATAATGTTCAATTTTTATCTCATTCTATTCCTCTCAACATTCCTTATTCTGTTCCATAAAATGTAAATCTTATCCCATAGCAATATGTTACAAAAAACATTCTATTCCATAACGTGTATCATAATAGTGTTAATACCTCCAACATTAACCAATTTTCCTTTCAAAAACCTACCTTTAACCCACTCTTAGGGAATCTAGGGGTATTGCACAACAACAATCCAAACATGCAAATTTTGACAACTATAGTGAAACGAATGGTATTAATAATGGATACACTTCAAGCTCAAAGTTTCACTTATAACTATAATAAAATATGCAATAAACCCCTAGATCCTATGATAGCCTCTAGGCCCTATCCTAAGCATTTTCAATGTTGATCTTACCCTTTTATAAGGGAATAGAGGACCCAATAGAACATTTAAGGATGCTTAGAACAACATGCCATGATATGTTGTTGCTAAAAACATTTCCTAAAATCCTTGGTGGTATGGTATTTTCAACTACCTTGTCATTATTTGAGAAACTTTGAAGAAACAACTGAGTTATTTGTTTAGCAATTTTGAGCTTATGTGGAGAAAGAAGTAATCATCCAAGATTTGTATCCCCTAATGCAAGGAAAAGATGAGAGTTTCTCAAAAATTTTATCTCAATCGAGAAGTTTAGTTGGATGATTAAGATACACCTTACCTTCTTGAGACATTCTAGAGATCTTCTGAACAAGCAATAGATCTAGAAAGAAGAGTAGAGAAGGCTCTTATTTGAAGATGTCAGCTTAAAATAAGGAAAGAAGATGAAAGGACCATGAAAACCCAATATAATATCAAGCATGCCATTGGTGATGGGGTAACAAATAGTAGATAAACCAATAATGTTAATACTTCTAGTACCTTGTAGAAGCTGGTACTTAGCAAACCCAAAAAACCCCCACTAAGAAACATCATAAGACTCATCCAACTAATTTTTTCAGTCCTTAAATGGCTTTTGCAAGCTAAGATGATCAAATTTCATCTCATAAGATAATCAAATACCACTACAATTTTGTATAAGCCTTATCAACATTGTGAGTATCAAAGAGTGGAGGGGCACATGATGAGTTCATGTAAGAGGTTGAAACATGTGGTTCAAGATCTAAGAGGTGAATGTTGCCTTGTTGTGGATTATTTCCAACCCACTCCTAACCACAAACCTCCAACTAATAAACCTCTTACTCAATAGACACCTACAACTAATTAAGATATGGATATTTTCCAAAATCCCCTACCTAATCATGGATAACTAGAAATTAATCAAGTTCATATCATAATGTGCCACACCCTTACAAAAATATGGTGGGTATAATAGAAATTACTACAAGGCATAAATCTCAAGCTCAATCGACTCAACAATATCATCAGTAAATAAGTTCTACATCCAACCAACCCTTTAGACCATATTTAGTTCTTAAGAGTATCCAAAAAAGGAGCACAAGGGTAGAAAAACTAACCTTAGTGTTGAATCCACAACCAAACATATACTTCGATATCCAACAATAGTTAAGTAACACACCTACCAAGATATCCCTCTTAGAGCTTTTATAGACTTCTCCTATTCATAGGGAAGCCTTGTTGAAGCTTCTAAGTCAACAATATGTACCACAAGATCTTCCCTCTAGTAACCTAGCCAGTGGTGTAGGTACTCTTGGGACAAATCACATATTTTTTTATGATGATGATCTTCCTTATTCAAATTTACAAGGGGATTCTCCCCTTTATATCATTGGATATATTAGGGAAAAGTTCATTAAGAGGATATTGGTGGACAATGGCTCCTCCCTCAATATATGCACTTATACATTTTTCCATAATTTTGGATTAAAGGAGGAAGATTTAACCAAATTTAAGGTCATCATGAAGGCTTTCAACAATGAGTCCCAAGAGGCCTGTGATATTTTATCCCTTCTCCTTAGTGTAGGACCCAAGATCTTAGATACTCTATTTTATGTGGTATCTTTCCCAACATATTTTAATCTTCTTCTCAAAAATCCTTGGATTCATGCCATGAGGATTGTCCCTTCTACTCTTCACCAGTGTCTGAAATATGAATTTGAAATTCAGCTTATCACCATCCAAGGTGACCCTCATCCATTCCAATATTGTTCAATGGTTGAGAGAGCCCAATTTAACATCAATTTATGTCCATCTATTTCTCTTCATAAAAATTCTCAAATCATTGAGTTTGAGAATTCAAGATAAGTGATGAACCATCAATCATAATCTCATCATAAGATCAAACCAATCATCTATTTGAAATTCCTCTTCTAGATCTAGCTAAGCTACCACCTTCACCCAGAACTATGGGTTTACCTCATAAAGTGGTGAATTAGTACACATCAATATGTTAAACTTTGTCTATGTAGGGGTGTCCCAAAAAGAAAATATCCATGGTAGCAACCCCTTTTTGGTAGAGATAACCTTTACCTATTGTTATCTATCCAATGATTATCCACTTCCTAAGCATATCCTATCAAGTATGTGATATGAAGGTAAGGGTTTGGGACCATAATATAAAGGTAATCAAGAGCCTTTGGAATTTGATATTTGGTTTGGGCAATGTAGCATAGGCTATATCCCCACTAAAAACTAGCTCTTCCCAACCAATGATGATCAAGTTATCCCCTTTGTTGAATTTATGGATCATCATGGCTTAGAGTGAAGTAATGAGGATGAGGGACTACCTTCTCCCTCTAACATTTTATTTTACAATATGGTAACCTTGGTTCACCTTGAGTTTATTGTGACCCCAGGGGAGTACGCTGAAGAGGATACTCTTAGTGGTATGGATCATGAATATATCCTTTGAAATAACTTCTTCTTTGATGGGTTAGTTCCTTGTGTTACCCATGTTAATTCTTCTAGTTCTCAATTGGATCCTACTCCTATCTCTCAAAGGCCTTGAGAAACTAGGAGTGATTCCTACCCCTCCTCACTATGATGATGAATCCCACATCCTCATTGAGGAGACCCTTAATATTAATATAGTAACTGAGGAAATCCCTAGACTCCTTAAGTTAGGAAAAGCCTAGTCCATGGACGAGCAAGAGTAATTGATCAAATTATTGATAAAATTTCAAGATATTTTTGCTTGATCATATGCTAAGGCTCGACCCCTTCTTCATCATGCATCACCTAGTGGTTAAACCCAATTCCAAACCAATTAAATAGAATCTTAGGAAGAAGCATCCTAAAGTCACCCTTTTAGTCAAGAAGGAGCTCCAAAAACTCCTTGACGTTGGTTTTATCAAATCCATTGACTATTCTGATTGGATCTCCAATATAATTCCTATGGCTAATAAGGAAGGGACAATTAGAGTATGTACCAACTTTTGGGACATCAATTTTTATTATCCCAAGGATGAATTTCCCTTGCCCAACATAAATATGATCATATAATTTACCGCTAGATATGGAATATTATCACTCATAGATGGTTTCTTAGGATACAATTAAATCAAGAATACCCCTGAGGAATGGTCCAAGATAGCTTTCATAACTCCATGAGGTACCTTCTATTATTAAGTAATACATTTTTATAACAACCCACAAAATCAACCCAAGAGAGAGACTGTTTTTGCAAATAGGTTTCACCAAGGTTTCAAAAAAAAATTAGCACTCACAAGGCTTACAAAATTTTGAGTTTAATGTCACTATAGAGGACACTCAAGTGGACATAAGTGGTCAACTTCATGTAGTTATAATATTCACCTTACTAAACCACATCATTTAGAAGGATGCTAAAGTGGTATCCCAACATTTTCTATACCCTCACTAATACAGGACAAGTTGACCACAATGTAGGGATTATCCTTTAAGGCCTATACCACTTAAAGGGGTATTTTTTTTTCCCTAACCTTTCCATAAGTCCATCTATGTAGGTTAATATCATCTAAAGCCTTGATTACTACTTATTGTACCTACATGGGCTAACTAGGGTCATTGTCACTTGCTTGACTATGAGCATGGCCACCTAGAAGCTCACTTCAAAGTACCACCATAGTTTACTCAAAATTGATAACATTAACCTTATAGTTATGGGACACCTGATCCTCATCATTTAAGGTGTATCAATAACAAGAATCTAGCTATTATATCATTGCAACTCAATCCAAACTCGCGAGTACCTAGCTATTGCATCATTGCAACTCCTCCTAGCACTCACACCTAGTTGGTTATTGCATTATTGCAACTTCTTCAATGATTGGGTTACTATTCAGCTCTACGCCAAAAGGTTCTATATCCATATCAAAGAACCCCCTTCCCAAACATTTATGCAAAACAAAAGATATCAAATTTCTTGAAATAAGAATTTAAAATGCTATAATAGAAATAAATTGCTTAATATAACATAATTATAAGTAAAACTAAGATTTAAATAGATAATTTCTCCACATGTAACAACCCCAAGTTACCAACCAAACCTGATATAGGAAAAAAAATCTACAAATCTAACATGTCAAATTTTACAACCAAGTATGTTTGAGTCAACATCAAGTAGGGTAGTAAGTAATCGAGAGGATTACGACATGGTCAATGTCAAATATCATGATAGGAGTGACCAACTCCTATCTAACCTTACATCCCATCATGATATGTATGATCTCCTTGGTTTAACTGTTTCTATCTCTACTTTCATTAGGAAGTTTAGTTGCTTAACCAATTGAATGTAATTTCAATCTTACTTCCTAATTCTATTATTTGCAATGAAATACCATGCATGTATTATTTAATAATACATAAAGATTACTTTACTCACATTAAGACTTTCACTTGATTCAAAGTATAAACCATTACATCATATTAAAAGAGCTATTCATTGAAAAATACAAAGGCATTATTCTTTATAACCTCAAGTGCAACTATAATCCATTCTCATTCATGGAACATTGCTTGTTAACAAAATCATGCATCATATAACATTCTAGTGATCATATTATAAGAATGTAAATGCATCATCCCATTGGAAATCAAATAATATTTAATTTCCATCTTATTCAATATCCACAATCTAACTAATTATCATCATAATAGAGAGTAGGTATAACATCCATGCATAACAACAATTGCAAACCATAAAATAGAGCTACACAACATATACCCTGGGAACCCTCACGGGGAATAAACCCAACCTCCAAAATATGTTTCTCCTCTTATTTCATAAACTTATAGTTACAAATATAGAAAGGCATCCCATGGATCCTTTTCTAATTCAAATATACAATTAAAGGAATCAATTTATTCCTTTTTCAAATCATGATGCAAATAAGAAAATTCCACATTTCCTTTCTCTAAGTCATCAATATAATATATAATAATCTCACAAGATCTTATATCTACATGTTTATGAATAATCATTGGATACATATTAAGGATAAATCTCATCAATTATCAAAGAGGGAACCCCATAGTTCCCTCGAGAATGAGTCCCACATTCATTCTCCATCCTAGAAGTCATTATACCATTTAAATAATTGTGGTATAGAAATTTTCTAAGGTTTTGTAACATATGGAGATACTCTCTCCAAGATTATACTCCATATCTAATCTCCCCACATTCATCCATATTTTCACAATTTAGACAATTCCTAACGTATTGTTGTTCACTCAAAACTAAACTATAGTTCTCATAATCCATCGACAATATCACCCTGTAGTTTGATCACCAATTTGTTTCATGATCTATCCATAATATTATTCTAGAGTCTCTACCAATTTTACCTCCATTTGCATCATAACCTTACAACAGGAATGAACTATAACCTTTTCAAATTTGGCCCCAAATAATTTATCAAACAAGATTATGCTATAGTTTCTTGCTAATTTAGCCATAATTTGTTTCAGATCATATCAAATTTATCTTGTAGTATATTATACTAATTTTTCTTGTAATCTATCAATAATATTACTCAAAGGTTAATTTACAAATCTGCCTTGTAATCCATCAAACAAGACTACATTTTATTATCCCCAGTTTTGGTACACATTTGTTTCATAACCTATTTCCAATTCCATTAATTGGACAACCAATATGTACCAAATTTACTCCCTAAATTTGCTCTTGGACTCCATTCTTTTGTTTCACAATGTAATGTTTTAATAGCTCTTGGATATAAGTCTTTACTCCATACACCTTACATCAAGGGGGTTATTTTGCAAAGTTTAAGTATAGAATAAACACCCTTCAAATCCAAGAATAATTTTTACAGGATTAAAGAGATGTCTTTGAAAGCAATCGGATATTAACCTTCTAGACCACCAATCGTTTTGCACCTAAAAAGGTGGTTATAACTACGAGGTATACACAGTCAATAAAACCTTGAATTTAACCAAAGTCAAATGGTCATAGTCAACAATTGATCAATTACTAGAAAACATATTTCAACAACCTCTATAGTTAGTGATTTTCTAGCAATCTGCCCTAGTCTTCATTATTAGGTGATGAGCTCGATCGTTCACCGATTGACGAAATACTAGGGGGTTTTTTCTCATAATAAAAGCCATTGCATCACCCAAACGATGATATGGGATAATTCCACTCGTGGTGAGTCAAAAGGTATTTTTGGTAGTCGGGTTGATTTCAGCTGACCAAACCTACCAATTGTTTAAGCAACAACAGTCTCGCGTGTGACTACTATAGACCCGAGTCAATGCATCCCAATATGAGGAAGACACATGTTAGATGAAAGGATACCCATTACTAGGGTTGAAGATACTACATCCACCGATTCATGGATATATCAATATGGAAGCAAAACCCATTTAAGGCTTCCCAATAATCCCCATGTACTCCATGTGGGATATTGGAAAAGTGGTTTGGGGAGCCTCCATCTTTTGGCCTCACCTCTCGTGCATGGGAGCATCGCTTGAGGTGGTGATGAGGTGGAGCTCCCTCAAATACCTCATAAACCTAGGCAATATCCTTAGGTGTATGTGTAATACTTATGCGATAGATATTTATGTAAAGTGACAATGGACTGGGGCAAGGTGGAGGGTTTCATAAAGTTCTTCAACCATGAACAATGTATGATTACAACATCCCAAATGCTAAATTCGTAGGGTTTTCAACATTAAATTTCTAGACACAAGCATGTATCAACTGGCACTAGGGTTCAAACTCGATTAAATGATGACATCTACTGAGCAGAGGTAGCACAAATACCTTGTGTGGATTGCAGATTCCTATTATTCCAAATAGAGGCATGAGCTACGGGGTGCAATTTAGGAGTATGGGTTATCCAGGTCCATCAGTAGGATGCATGAAACCATCCTCAGTGGCATCAATCATAATATGAGTTAAGAGGTAATTTACCAAGCTTGATGATGAAAGCCGATAGTAAATTAATTCGATAGATGTTTTACACACCATCAGGTTTAGACGAAAACCTTTGATCTCCTCACAACAAGATCATTTTGAGGTCTAAAAAGTGTAGTTACCTTATAGTTTTCTCTAGAAGACTTACACCAAGCTTGATGGAGGATTAATAACTTGATGCAACGAAGTATTGCAGTATTCACATGGGTTTTTCGTTGAAGTGAACTAATGCACAACAGGTGTACCAAATATCGGTATTAACCTAGTCCCATATTTGGTAGGTCATTGAAGTGAAGGTTAAACATAACTGTGTTCATGCTATACAATGTATGACCACCAAGTGGTGGTCGTTAAGGTTACTCTTGGTGTGATGGTATCAATGACTGGACAAAAGATATATTGAACTCTTACCAGTAAGGTAGCTTCTAATCGAAATATTAGTCTTTTCGATTAAACTAATACATAGGGTTCTAAAATAATTAGAATAAATACATAGGATTTCACACCGCTCGGACCCACAAAGGCTTAAAATAAATATATAGGATTTCACACCATCCGAACTCTCAAAGACACTTTAGAAATATTATTCGGAGTCAAGTTCAAAATTTACAGATTATCACGCTATGACTCTGAAAGTTACAGATTATCACACTATAAATACAGCCAATAGTGGTGATTAACAAATTATCACACTATAAATACAGTCAATAGTGGTGATTAATAGATTATTAAACTATAAATACAATCAATAGTGGTGATTAACATAATGTCGTGATAATATGCAAAAATTTTTATAAATAGAACTTGATTAGAAAAGATCAAACCTATTTTTTTTCTTCTTGAAAAGCCTTCGAAGTTATGGCCTCTATTTTCCTTTCTTCAGACCCTATCTTCAATACTCTCTCTCTCCTTCAAGTCTTCCTCAAATTTGCCTTCTAAGTTTACTCATTTTGGCCAAATATATTTAGTTAAATATTTGGTACTCTCTTAGGGATTTTTGGTTTCTGATCTACCAAGGTAGAGAGCATACTCCCTAAGCCCAAGATTTCCTCCTCCATTCCATTGCTTGTCTCCCCTTTTATAATTTTTCCCAGCTCCTCTTCCCTTCATGAGCAAGAAGGTGGTTTATTATTAAAATACTAAAAGGAGCCTTTTTGGAGTCAACCCAAATAGTGAGATTCCTTTTTATTATTTAAAAATTAGGGAAAGGGACAAGAGGAGATAAGGTGGGAGTACCTTGTTCATTTTTGGCCTTCCCTTTTTCCTAGGGCCACTTACAAGGTCAGCTTTACCACTATTTGGAAGTAGTCATGTGGAATGGAGAATAGTTCATCCACTATAAGTATATACATTTTTATTATTAAATCATGACCTTGTTCTTTTTGGGCCCATTTAAAATTGGATAAATTTTGTGGACACCTAATTGTAATAAATTAGGTTTATTCTACTAAGTCACTTTTTGTAAAAGATAATTTTCCCAAATTAATCTTTTCACAAAAGCCTTATTTTAATTTCTCCAAACCTTACAAAATCCCAATTGTATTCAAAACTCTTCCAATTAACCTGGTAGAGTGTAATTAGCTTTAATTAGGGATTTTATAGGATAATTAGGGTTTACCATCCCCTAGATTTTATCAATTAGACCCTTTTATTAATGCTTGGCAACATTAGTAAGGTTTGGTTAATGTTAAAATTCAAGTATTAATTGATCCTTTGGATCAATTAATATCTTCTAGGAAGTCCCAATGGGTGGGCTGTGACATACTCCCCCCTTGGATTAAACATAGTCCTCTGTGTTTCTCATTAGTTCCTAGCTTAGTTAATGCAAAAAATCAATAAAATCAGCATTAGTCTTTTACAAATCAGATAGAATCATCATCCTTTTCCTTATTTCTAGTGTCTCGATCCTGATGGTAAGCAATATCTTCCATCCACGAGAGTACCTAGACTTGCAAAAGTATAAACTATCAATAGTACCATGTTCTTAAAGAAATAAAACATCCATATTGCATCAATAATAAGTATTGAAAACATCATCAATACATAATTTTCATCATGAAAAAGTCAAAGCATCTATTATTGCATAGTCAATGATAATAGAGTACTGTAACAAGAGAATTGCAGAATATTAATTCATGTTTTTACAATAAATTAGACTCCATTTGTCTAATTAAATGCATCAAAAACTCTCACAAAGGAGTATCACACTATGCCTTGATAGCTCATTTTTATGAGTTAACTTGATATACATAGGTGTCATCAAAGACAAAGACATAATTTCATAACTCTTCCTTCAAGATACCCATATATCTTGAAATCATCTTGGCAAACTCATTTGCCACCACTAGTGCATCATCCTTGATGTCCCCTGGTAAACATCTTTAATCAACCTATTGCAAGATTCGTATCTCAAGAGACACAAATGTCAAGTGCAATCCTCAAAAGAGCCTAAGGTACACCGCTTAAGACCCACAAAATGTGGAGGGTTCACTTAGCTCTTCCACTTTGATTCACTAGTGGCTCAATAGTGGGAGGAGAAGAACTTGAACACATGTAGTCTCTAAGTAACAAAATCCAATAGCAATGATCATCTTTACTATGCTTACGATGTCATACTGATATTCATGGTCACACTTACCCCTTGTAAGGTGCCAAGTTATACATATTATTTTCCACAACATACTATCATCCATTGACCACCCTTACTCCATGTAAGGTGTCATACCAGTCATACTATCATTCACTAATAGTACCTATGACCACACTTACCCTATGTAAGGTGTCATACCAGACATACTATCACTCATTGATAGTACCTATGACCACACTTACTCCATGTAAGGTGTCATACCAATCATACTATCATTCATCGATAGTACCTATGACCACACTTACTCTATGTAAGGTGTCATACCAATCATACTATCACTCATCGATAGTACCTATGACCACACTTACTCTATATAAGGTGTCATACCAATCATACTATCATTCATCGATAGTACCTTCTTTTTTCTCTTTCTTACCTATGACCACACTTACTCCATGTAAGGTGTCATACTAATCATTAGAACATGATTTCTTCTATTTTAAGAGAGGATCCCACACTCTTCTTTAAGGATAGATTCCCTATCTATACCTCCTAAGAGTGTTCCAATCTTAACTAGAATTTTCATGTCTAACCTTGCTCATTTAAGTTAATTTTAAATCTTAACTAGAATAATATTTTATTTCATTAAATTTATTGGACTTTCACATAGATGCATCCCAAAATACCCCTTCTTACCATCCAAGACATTCCTCACTTGAGAACTGGTCACTGCAGATGACACTCAAGTGGTTGATATGCCTGATAGGATATTTAGTCCAAGCTTACCTTCTTAGGACCTTCCAAAATCTACCTGCTATTTGGAACCTTCTGAGCCACTACTCAGAACAAGAAAACAAGAAGGCTCAAGTATTAGGGACCATCTAGTCCAACTCTTAATGAAATACAATCAAGTAATCTAAATTACTCATTAGATAAACATAGCTTTACATATAAAATACATGTTTGTGGGTTACAACATGTAACCTTATAATACACAAGGATTGGCTCTTCATCCATACAATATGGTAGACTTTATGGCTATCAATTTTCTGTCCTTTCATCATTCGAGGTTAGACCCAATTCTTGCAAGGAAGCGGTTCGAGGTCTAACTCGTCGAGTAATACTTCTATGCCCACGTGGAACATCAATTGTGAGCAGTCCATGACTTACTAATGCATCGAGGTAGGATTCCAAGTAGGTAGATCTGTACTCATCCCTTACTTGCCAAAGTTGTGAATTCTTGGCCTGGATGGCCATCGTTGATCCTTCACTATTCCTTTGAGTTAGCTCCTATTGGAGTATATCTCGTTCGACTCTAGCAACATCTCTTTCCGACTCCAACTATCGAATTTGTTGCTTCAGGGACTCTATCTCAAGTGGTCCACCTATCTCAAAATACCCACTATCATTTCCTTGATAGTTGGAAGGACCTACCTCATCCTCTAGTTGATGGTGTACTTGAACCCTAGGAAGTTCTTCTACTTCCTTTGGACTTTCCTCATCTTGTCCTTGCTAGGTAGACCACCATTGATCATATTCTAGGGTTGTACCTACATCATCCACACCCAAAACCCATATGTCCTCATCTACTTCTAAGGTTAATGGTTCCATTTGTGGGGGTACAACTTCTTTCCTCCTTTTTCTTGTGTAAACCATAGGAGGGTCTAGTATCCTTTTCCTGATACCAAACTACCGCAATACTCAAGTATATTGAAAATACTCGTAATGCATGCTGACTCACCCAATCATCCATCTGGCTCTTCGCACATGAGCTAGATGATAACTATCTTCTGACCATATTGGACCTATCCTCCATGGTCTCCAAATCACATCTTGGGGTTTCAAAATTTTCCATATGGAGCGATAGAGCTCCCAATTATCCTCACGTGGCCTTTTTATCTAAGGTTTCTTCGCCCTTTGCCATATTAGTGCATTAGGAGCTTCTGGGTTAACCAATATGTGTATGTCATAGGGTAACCCTTGGGGTCTCCTTATAGCCACATGCTCCCAGGCCCATATCTGTAACAAAAGGCCACATTCCATTCTTACCCACTTTGTTGTTCAAAACTTGGACAACTCTCTATAGGCTTGGGCTAGTAAAGCTGGTGCCCAGGCAAACACAATTGAAAACTCTACTAGGTCCTGCACAACTCCTAGCATGTTCCAAGGGAATCATGCACCTAGTGCGTCAGGTAGAATGACGTTTGCTATGAGCATCATTACCAAAGCTTGTCTGGGTGACAGTCTACCAAATGTGAAAAGTAGTTCATACAATATACCACCCTTATCGGTATTGACATCTTTCCACCTAGATTTGAACACTCTCTCCAAAACCAATCCTTTTTCTACTTCTCTTGTGGCTATTACTATACATCCTTCTACTGGTAATCGATAGATCCAGTACACATCCTCCAAGGTAATAGTCATATCTCCAGTAGGTAACTGGAAAGTCCCCCGATCAGGATCCCACCTTTCCATTAGTGTTGATAGGTATCCCCTATCAATCAGCACTGGTTCTAAGCAGGCGACTCCTACTAAACCTATCTCACTTAACCATTTCCAATCACTAATATCCAACACACTCCTAGCTCCTTGAAAAATTGGTCTCATGGCAGCGTGGGCTTTAATAACCTTCAATGGCTTTGTTTTAGCTTCATGGATCATTCTGACACTTCTAGAGGCCATCTTCTTATAGAGTGTGTACTAGTAGATCGACTAGTAAAATAGTAGAAGCAAGAAGCACACTATGAGGTTTACCCCGAGCCAAATTACTATGAGTAGTGCAAACCCTAGAATTAATATAACCACGTTGAATTCC
Source organism: Wollemia nobilis (assembly GCA_028583015.1). NCBI lineage: Eukaryota > Viridiplantae > Streptophyta > Pinopsida > Araucariales > Araucariaceae > Wollemia > Wollemia nobilis. The sequence continues at coordinate 2,419,722 of JAQPPZ010006183.1, read as the reverse complement.
ATAGGATGATTCTCCTTGTTGTAAAAGTATTCCAGACTTACTTGTTTTCTAAAATTTTACATCATGTTCGATAATCGGTTCATTCAACCATCAAATCGAACATCTTTCGAGAATCATGCTTTGGTTGAATCAACCTTTTAGGGATTCATTGTACCTTTTTGTACTTGAAAACCCTTTTTATCCCTTTATGCGTCTGACACCTTACCCACTTAGTGTCTTGTCAGTGCCTTTTTCAAAGATTCACCACATTCTTAGGCATCATTTTTTATTCTAACCATTACTTCTTTGTTGGTAATGACATTGGCTTTGAGCCAAGTACTATCCCCTTTTTACACTTGTCACTTCTGGAAATCGTGTATCGAGATTCCCTTAATTTAGGTTTTCCTTTTAAGGATTTGTTTTACTATTTTCAAGGTGTAACACCAAATATTCCTATGCAAGTTTTAATACCACATTTATCATGTAGTGGAGCCATCCCATATTTAAATAGTGTATAACACCCTTTTAAACTCGACCACCACCCGGGTGGTCGGGTGGCATACTATATAGCTGTTTGGTGGTACCTCAGCATAATTCTCCACCAAAATACCATTTCAGGAAGTGTTTTAGGTGGAGTTGGTATGGTGATTTCCTCTCCATCCTGGTGGGTCTTCTATTGTATTTGTTCCTACCTTCTACAGTTATTGTTGGGATATTCAACTCATTTCTCTGTCCAAAGGCCATGATTACATTATAGCATTGATCAAAAATATAAATAAAGAAAACATTCTTTTTTGGATCTCATGATCTCATCCAAACTCTTGCCTTATTGCAAGGTAGTATTACCATCTACAATTTTGAATGGGGATCTTACCTTATTATTATCTTATGGATTGTTTTACATAGATAACCTTCGACACCCAATATTTTTGGGAAACTTTTATAGCTAATATAGCTAAGTTTATGATCAAGGGGTTACTTTAGAAAAATATCCATGTGGTTCTCTTAAAGATGAATACTCAAGTAAGTCCAAGGCTGCACTTCATAGGAATCAACGTGGTCAATGTCTATCCTATGGATAGGAGTGGCCAACCCTCCTATTGGACCAGTGGGTAATCAAACATATCACACTTTTAGGAATTCTCCTATTATTTCTACCAACACCCATTTCCCTTTCTAGCTTAAGCTAGACTCATGTTAGGTCTCTTTCAACCCGTACATTAGGTGTATGCCTTGAATACTAAACGTCCTATCATAAATATAGAACATCAATCATTTGCAATGCTTAACTTTATTCCCATATCACACAATGGGAGTTAAGGGGGTTATCACACAAACCCTCATAGACACTCCAATGTCTACCATTTTACCTTACTTGTTTTATTCAACTTTTAATCTCCACGATATGAGACAAAATCTAAGCTTTTCCCCCACTTGATCATTCTTGAATCTGTTTTCCACACAATACTTTAGTAAGGAAGAGGCTTAGCTCCATACCACAAATGTCAAATATCTTTTCTCAATGATCTCTTGGGTACTCCACAAGTTGTGGGAGGTTTCCTCACTCTTCCATTTTGATTCACTAGTGAATACAGGTATGGGAGAAAATATTTGCACATTAGTGGTTTCTAAGCACTTATTCTTCCCTTACTAGGTATTTATCAGTTTAGAGTTCATCAAGAACAGTTATAGGTTTACAAAAAAATCCCATATATTTGCTAGCCTAGACCTATCATTAGAGTCCATTAGCTAGCCTAGGCTCTGATACCAACTGTAACAACCCCAAATTACCAACCAAACCTGAGATAGAATTTTTTTATGTACATATCTAACATGTCAAATTTTACAACCAAGTATGTTTGAATCAACATCAAGTAGGGTAGTAAGTAACCAAGAGGATTACGACATGGTCAGTGTCAACTCTCGTGATAGGAGTGACCAAATCCTATCTAACCTTACATCCCATCATGATATGTATGATCTCCTTGGTTTAACTATTTCTATCTCTACTTTCATTAGGAAGTTTAGTTACTTAACCAATTGAATGTAATTTCAATCTTACTTCCTAATTCTATTATTTGCAGTGGAATACCATGCATGTATTATTTAAAAATACATAAATATTGCTTTACTCACATCAAGACTTTCACTTGATTCAAAGTATAAACCATTACATCATATTAAAATAGCCATTCATTGAAAAATACAAAGGCATCATTATTTATAACCTCAAGTGCAATTATAATACATTCTCATTCATGGAACATTGCTTGTTAACAAAATCATGCATCATATAACATTCTAGTGATCATATTATAAGAATGTAAATGCATCATCTCATTGGAAAGCAAATAACATTTAATTTCCATCTTATTCAATATCCACAATCTAACTAATTATCATCATAATAGAGAGCAAATATAACATCCATGCATAACAAAAATTGCAAACCATAAAATAGAGCTACACAACATATACCCTAGGAACCCTCACGGGGAATAAACCCAACCTCCAAAATATGTTTCTCCTCTAATTTCATAAACTTATAGTTACAAATGTAGAAAGGCATCCCACGGATCCTTTTCTAAATCAAATATACAATTAAAGGAATCAATTTGTTCCTTTTTCAATTCATGATGCAAATAAGGAAATTCCACATTTCCTTTCTCTAAGTCATCAATATAATATATAAGAATCTCACAAGATCTTATATCTACATGTTTATGAATAATCATTGGATACATATTAAGGAGAAATCTCATCAGTTATCAAAGAGGGAACCCCATAATTCCCTCGAGAATGAGTCCCACATTCATTCTTCAAGCCTAGAAGTCATTATACCATTTAAATCATTGTGATATAGAAATTATCTAAGGTTTTGTAACATATGGAGAGATCCCATACTCTCTCCAATATTAGACTCCATATCTAATCTCCCCACATTCATCCATGTTTTCACAATTTAGACAATTCCTGCCATATTGTTGTTTGATCAAAACCAAACTATAGTTCTCATAATCCATCGACAAAATCACCTTGTAGTTTGATCACCAATTTGTTTCATGATCTATCCATAATATTATTCTAGAGTCTCTACCAATTTTACCTCAATTTGCATCATAACCTTACAACAGGATTGAACTATAGCCTTTTCAAATTTGGCCCCAAATAATTTATCAAACAAGATTATGCTATATTTTCTTACTTATTTGGCCATAATTTGTTTCAGATCATATCAAATTTATCTTGTAGTATATTATACTAATTTGTCTTGTAATCTATCAATAAGATCACTCAAAGGTTAATTTACAAATCTGCCTTGTAATCCATCAAACAAGACTAAATTTTACTATCCCCAAATTTGGTACACATTTTTTTCATAACCTATTTTCAATTCCATTAATTGGATAGCCAATATGTACCAAATTTACTCCCTAAATTTTCTCTTGGACTCCATTCTTTTGTTTCAGGGTGTAATGTTTCAATAGCTCTTGGATATAAGTCTTTACTCCATACACCTTACATCAAGGGGCTTATTTTGCAAAGTTTAAGTACAGAATAAACACCCTTCAAAGCCAAGAATAATTTTTACAGGATAAAGAGATGTCTTTGAAAGCAATCGGATATTAGCCTTCCACACCACCAATTGTTTTGCACCTAAAAATGTGTTTATGAGAAAATAGACTCATTAGATTAATAATCATAAGAACTTACAATGCTTTTATAGCACTCCAATTAGTTTTAAATATCTACTATTATGGAGATCTTACTTGCTCCTACTATGTTTAGAAACACTCTAAATAATTCCCTATATGCTCTGACAACAAAACTGATTTCCTCTCAAATAGTAAAGTTGGTGCAACTATATTTAAATGAATGCTAAATATTTAGAAACTATATACTTTAGGGAAGATACTCTAAAGTATGCTCTAGAGTCCAACATTCTCCCCCTTAAATTTGAGAGAACTGACTAGATAGTCTCTCAGCTTTATATACTGAGATTTCACAACTCCTTTGGTGAATATTTCCGCTATGTTGTCCAAAGTGCTGCAATGTTATAGCTCAATCACCTGTTTCTCCACCATGTCTCGAATGAAGTGATACTTCATATCAAAATATTTTGACCTACTGTGGTGGATAGGATTATGTGCCAATTGGATGGCACTCATATTGTCACAGTACAATCTGGTAGGACCACTTTGTCTTTCTCCTATTTCTTCAAGAACTTTTCTCGACCATAAATCTTGGGTACTAGCATTTGTGATTTCTATGTCTTAGCTTTAGTATATGATAATGCTACAATAGTCTGCTTTTTGGAACTCCATGTAATTAGTCCTGACCTAAGACTAAAACAATTCCCTGAAGTAGATTTTCTATCATTGATATTGCTGCCCCAATCACTATCACTAAAGCCAACTAATTTTACAAAATTACATTTGTGGTAATGGATCCCAAAATCCAATGTACCCTTTACATATCTCAAAATTCTTTTAGTTTCTTGTAGATGAAGTTTATATGGATCAACCATATACCTTGAAACAAGAGAAACCGCATATTGAATATCCGACCTTGTATTGGTGAAAAACATTAGACTTCCAACCATGCTTTTGTAAGTGGTCATGTCAACTTTTGGTACTCCATATTATTTTTTCAATTGGATCCCATAACCCATTGGAGTTGCAACAGGCTTGCATTTCTCTATAGAAAATTTCTTTATCATATCTTGAGCATATTTATGTTGACATATGAAGATCCCTTTACCTGTTTGATGTACCTCCATGCCTAGGAAGTAATGCATCAAGCCTAGATATTTCATTTCAAATTATTTCATCATGGAGTTTTTGAACTCCTTATTCATCTTAGCACTACTACCCATGAATATTAGATCATCCACATATAAGCATACAATGAGAATATCTTTACCTTATTTCATGTAGTAGATAGTAGGCTCACTTTTACTCTTGGTGAACCCATACCTTTGAAAGTAGCCATCGATGCATGAGTACCATAACCTTGGTGCTTTCTTGAGGTCATACAATACTTTATTTAATTTGTAGACAAGATGCTTCTTACCTTGTTCTTCAAATCCTTGAGGTTGTTGCACAAAACCCTCTTCATTCAAGTACCCATTAAGAAAGGCACTTTTAACATCCATGTGCTGAATTTTCCACCCTTTGTGAGCAGCCAAGGAAAGTACTAAGTATGATTGTCTCCTATATAGCAACAGGAGAAAAGGTCTCCTCATAGTCAATCCCATACTTCTGAGTAAAACATTTTGCTACTAGCCTTGTCTTGTGTCTTTCAATTCTCCCATTAGCATTAAACTTGGTCTTGTAGATCCATTTACATCCAACACATTTCTTGCCTTTAGGAAGCTCCACTAGCTCCCAAGTATCATTCCTTTTTATGGAGGTCATTTCCTCTTTCATGGCCTATTGCCATATATTATGAGTACATGTTTTTTCATATCTAGATGGCTCTATATCTACACTAGTAATTAAAGCATAGTTTACAACATCACCCTTAGGCTCTTGAGAGTCATCATCACCATACATGTGCAAATTTTCAAGTCTTTTCAAAACTGCATTCATCTAACTAGCTTGGCTTCTAGTGTACCTTTTTTGGAAATTCTTATCCAAATTTTGAAAAGAAGTATGGTGCTGAAGTGTTCTCTTACCTCTTGATGGAGAATCAATATCCATTGGTGAAGAACTTACTGATATTTGTGGAGGACTTGGAGTAGCATTTGTTGTACTTGAAGTAGTACTCATACTTGGGCTTGGAGGAGGACTTCCTTTGCTGTTATTGGGCTGCACTTTCTGCACTTGAGAGGAACTTGTATCATGAGATCCATCATCAACAAAAAAATTTTGATGACCCCATACTCCCCTTTCATCGAAAATCACATCTCTGGAAATTACAACTTTATGTGTTTTTGGATTTTAGAGCCTATATGCCTTTGAAGACTCACAATACCCAATGAAAATACATGCTTGAATTTTGGGGTCAAGTTTATTTCTTGTTTCATTAGGAATGTGTGCATATGCAAGACAACCAAAAACTTTGAAGTGTTTTACATTTGGATTTTTTCATACCAACCCTCATAAGGAGTCATCCCATATAAACTAGAAGTAGGACTCCTATTCAAAATGTAAACACTTGTTCTAACAACATCAGCCCAATACATGTTACTGAGTTGCTTTGTTTGAAGCATTGATCTAGCCATTTCTATAATAGTATAGTTATTTCTTTCAGCCACACCATTTTGTTGTGGGGTGTAAGCAGTAGTTAATTGCCTTTTGATCCCACAATATTTACAAAATTTGAGAAATACATTTGAACAAAACTCCCCTCATCTATCACTCTTTAATCTCTTTACAACATACTCACTTTGATTCTCTATATTATTTTTGAAATCTTGGAAATATTCAAAAGCTTCATCTTTATTTTTCAAAAAATAAATCCAACACATTCTAGAGAAATCATCAATGAAAGTGAGAAAGTAAGAATTGTTACCCAATATTTTGGTATTCATTGGACCACAAATGTTCGAATGTACCAATTATAGTGGATGACTTGCTCTCCATGCTTGTCCTCTTGGAAACTTGGTTCTTGAGTGTTTTCCCAAAACACATCCTTCACACACCTCCTTGTGCTCTTAAACTTTTGGTAATCCACATACCATAGCTTGTGAAGTCAACAACTTCAAGCTTGCAAAGTTAAGATGACCATATCTCAAGTGCCAAAGCACACTTGGATTTTCTATGGCCATAGTAGCAAGTTGAGAACCTCCTTGTTCCCAAAAATTAAGAGGAAACAACCTATTATTTGTCATAGGCATTTGTGTAACAACTCTATTACAATTGTTTTTGTCAAAAATTACATATTTTCCATCTTCAAAAACAAGCTTGTAGTTCTTTTCCATTATTTGTCCAACACTAAGCACATTATGTTGGAGTTTGAGGGTGTAATAAATGTTGTTTACCTTCTTTGTGCCTTATTTTTTTGGAACCTCCATGGCTCCCATACCTTCAACTTGTAGTGCCTTGTCATCTCCCAATTTGATCTTTGACTTGTAGGTGGAATCCATTGTAGCAAAAAGCTCTTCTTTGCCACTCATATGATTTGAGAAACCAATATCTAAAATCCAAGTTTCATTGAGATTTTTATCTGATTTTCCATAGGTGAGAAAAATATTTGAAGAATTTCCTTCGTAATGCAGGAGCATCCAGTGGCAGCAGAGCAATCTTGCATCAACAAAAAAAATTTCTAAGTGTTTGCCTTGATGTCGCGATATCGTGACATGTCACGTTTTTGCGACTCAGGAAGGAGAGAGAAGGCACGGAGCAAAAATGTCATGATTTTGTGACATGTCATGAAATCACGACCGAAAGAAGACAAGAGAAGGCATAGAGCAAAAATGTCATGATTTCATGACATGTCATGAAATCGCGACCGAAAGAAGACAAGAGAAGGTGCGGAGCAAAAATGTCACGATTTTGCAACATGTCACGAAATCGTGACCGAAAGAAGACAGGAAAGGCTAGAGAAGAAAATGTCATGATTTTGCGACATGTCACGAAATCGTGACCGAAGGAGCAGAAAGAAATCAAGGAAGGAAACTATCGTGATATCGCAACATGTCACGTTTTTGCGACCGAAAATAGAGAGAGAAAGCAGAGCAAAGCTGTCGCAATATTGCAACATGTCACGATTTCACAACTCGAGAGGTGAGGAGGAGGCAGAAAGGAAAGATGTCACAATATCACGACATGTCATGATTTCACAACCAAAAAGGAGAAAGAAGAGCCGAAAGGGAAAGATGTCACGATATCGTGACATGTCGCATTATCGCGACCAAAGGACGAGAGAAGCGCAAAGGAGGAAAGATGTCACGATATTGTGACATGTCGCATTATCGCGACCAAAGGACGAGAGAAGCGCAAAGGAGGAAAGATGTCACGATATCGTGACATGTCGCATTATCGCAACCAAAGGATGAGAGAAAGCGCAAAGGAGGAAAGATGTCGCGATATCGCGACATGTCGCATTATCACGACCAAAGGACGAGAGAAAGCACAAAGGAGAAAAAGTGTCACGATATCGTGACATGTCACATTTTTGTGACCAGAAGATGAGAGAAGGTGCAAGGGAGGAAAAGTGTCATGATATCACGACATGTCGCATTTTCGTGACCAAAGGATGAAAGAAGGCGCAAAGGAGAAGAAGTGTCGCGATATCGTGACATGTCGCATTTTCGCGACCAGAAGACGAGAGAAGCTGCGAAAAAGTGTCACGATATCGTGACATGTCGCATTTTTGTGACCAAAGGATGAAAGAAGGCGCAAAGGAGGAGAAGTGTCACGATATCGCGACATGTCGCATTTTCACGACCAATGGATGAGAGAAGTCGCAAGGGAGAAGTGTCGCGGTATCGTGACATGTCACATTTTCACGACCAAAAGACAAGAGAAGGCGCAAGGAGAAAAAGTGTCACGATATCACGATAGGTTGCATTTTCGTGACTAAAATACGAGAGGAGGTGCAGGAGAGAAAAAGTGTCGTGATATCGTGACATGTCGCATTTTTGCGACTCGAAGAGGGTAGGAAGGCAGAGAAGCCAAAAGTGTCACGATATCGCGACATGCCGCATTTTCCCGACTCAAAGAGGGCAAGAAGGCAGAGAAGCCAAAAGTGTCGTGATATCGTGACATATCACATTTTCATGACTCGAAGAGGGTAGGAAGGCAGAAAAGCCAAAAGTGTCGTGATATCATGACATGTCGCATTTTCGCGACTCGAAGAGGGCAGGAAGGTAGAGAAGCCAAAAGTGTCGCGATATCATGACATGTCGCATTTTCATGACTCGAAGAGGGCAGGAATGCAGAGAAACCAAAAGTGTTGCAATATTGCGACATGTTGCATTTTTGTGACTCGAAGAGGGCAGGAAGGCAGGGAAGCCAAAAGTGTCACGATATCGTGACATGTCGCATTTTCATGACCAAACAAAAGAAAAGAAAGGGTAGGCGGTTATAGGAGCCGTTACAGAGGAAATTTTTGAGTGGTGGTTATACCGAACGTCATCATTTGTTGACAGGCGGACAGAGTCGACAGTGGTAGCACTGGACGAGCACATGGCACCAAGGTGTAGTGGAAGCAGACGAATATCAAAATTCGGAAGGAAATGCATTTTGAAAGCCAAGACAACAAAGAGGCACGGGAAATAAAATGAAGGGTCATAAAAGGGAAACGAAGAGTCACGCTAGAGACTTTAAAAGGGGAAGCAAAGGCATGTGCAAGGGGTGATGAGGCCTCAATAAGCCTCATTTATAGCATGTTTTAAATAGTTAAAACTGCCTAAAAACTCTTGTGAATTATCTTTAATGCTCGTTAAGTTGATTTAATATGTTGTGTATTAACTATTTGCATGATTGAAGTATTAAGGACATTATATTCTGATTTTTAATAGTTCTTGTATAGTTTTATGTTATATTGTCATGCTTAGGTTGACATCAGCATTTCAATAGTCTTATTTTGATAATAATTAAGCATTAGTTTCTCTAAATTCAGCAAATAGTACAAAGACTTATTACTGTGCAGCAAAAAACTAGTTTTTCCATATAAATTCTAGCCAGCTTCCATTGAATGGTAAGGCATGGAATTCACATCCAAGGAAGAATGAAGACTATTGTAATATGATCCTAAGGGCTAATCCACTTGATAAATGCAGCCAAAACCATTTGGAGTCAACATAGTTGGTCATTCTAAAGATCTTCGAAATGAACACAGTGTCTTCAAAATGAACACAATGTCTTCGAAATGAGAAAACACAGTGTCTTCGGAATGAGCGGATCTTCGGAATGAGAAATGCAGTATCTTCGAAATGAGAATTGTAGTATCTTCGAAATGAGAATTGCAGTATCTTTAAAATGAGAATTGCAGTATCTTCGAAATGAGCCACTTATCTTCGAAATGAAAACAGAATGCACTTTTTGACTTGTTGACTGACTTTTGGCGATGAAAAATGGGATAAGAAGGTTGAGAAAGTTAAGGGAAATATCTCCCATCTAACTTTGCCGTCCAAAGCCACCATTTATGAAAAATATCAGATTGATCCTATTCTAGGATAAACCTAGGAAATTCTGTAGGATATCAGGACAACATATTTTCTGTTTGTAATTAGATTTTAGGCATCTATAAAAGATAGCTCCCATCCAGGTTGAGCTAATATATTATTATTAGGAATATATTAGATTAGATAGAGGAGATAGAAAATAAATAGAGAGATGATAGAATAGTAATTTCAGACCTGTAACAGATTTCAGCAAAATTGCAATTATGTTTCTGAAGCAATAAAAGTGCAGTTTCATTCCATTTATTTTGTTATGTCTGAGTGTGAATAATACTTGAAGAAGAATTCAAACCTTCTTCTGAGAAAGGACGCTGGCCACTTCCAGAACTAGGAGGAGGACTGACAGACAGGTTTTATTCTGATTTTGCTGTAGCAGAATAAGTTGTGAACTTGTCATTTTCATTATTTTGCACAGCTAACATTCCTAGTTGTTTAATTCTTATTTATAATGTTTTTGTGATATGATTATTGGTAGATCTAGTTATTCTTTTCATTCCCAAAAACTTTCCAATTCACTGCAAATTTCCATTTCCAGCAATTTACAAGATTTTTTGTAATTTTTTGCATTCTTGTTTTTGCTGTCAAACACTGCACAGAAGATTGACGACCTTCTGTTTCAGAGTATTGATAGAATTTGATTACTTGTTTTATCTCATCATTGCAAAAGTAAATAGGTTTCTCATTTAGCAACTGTAATTAGGATTTTCCTTTTGCAAATCAATTAAGTCTCAATTTAGCAATTGTAATTAGGACTTTATTTCTACAGACAGCAATTAGTTTTTCATTCTTGCAAATAGATTAAAGTTAAATTTATGCAATTTAGGGGTAGAAGTGACACAAAAACCCCACACAATCAATTAAACCAATAAGACCTGCTGCTTCCAAATGAACTGAACTACAACCCTGCTTGAACTTTCTATCGTAGACAACCTTGGACACCACCCCGGATTGATAAGATCTTTAAGATTTAATGATGGTATAACGACTTCTCATCATTTTGGCACCATTGTCGGGCAACACGGTGTTGTTAGAAGGTGAAAAGTAGTCCAATAATTATTAAATATTCTAAGTTGTGAATTTTAGAGTAAAATCTGAATGCAATGACTGGTATAAGTAATTGTTATTGGTAAATTGTATTTCAGTCCATTTAGGAAATAAGAAAGAAACCATAAGAAGAAAAATTTCACAAGAGGTTGAAATTATGTCAAAAATATCTAAATTTTTTATTTCCAAAAATGTTGGAATTTTCAAAGAATCCCAATCATCCACTTCCAGCATTGCAAGATCCTTTGAGAAATCATTACAAGGAGGAAAATTAAGTAGTTCAACACCATTTTCTCTTGACAAATCCATACAATCAGGAAAATTTGACAAGATTTATAATTGTTTTTGGGAACCTACAATGGAAGGCTCATAAGAGAATCAAGGTAGAGCTAACAATGTGCTCCACCCTAGTGCAACTAGTGCACTCGCCGAACTTTTCAAAATCCCATCCAACTAGATCTTAATCAAAATGCTCCCATGAAGGTCATTTCACCTGCAGTATTACCAACTTTCAAGGGAATTACATTCGAAGATCCTGATATGTTTTTGTTTGAGTTTAAAATTGTATGTCAAGCTCATGATTACACTAATGACAATCAAAAGCTCAAACTATTTCCTTCCACTATTAAAGAGTTAGCTCTATGATGGTTTATCACCTTAGCACCTGACTCAATTAGAACTTGGGATGAGATGGAAAACATATTCTTGGAGAGATACCAAGAATATTGTCAAGTCAAGAATCAAAATGATGAAATTCTTACAATGAAACAAGAGGAAAATGAAATCTTAGAAGATTATATAGACAGATTTTCTTTTGTTCATAAGAGATGTGGAAGTGTTGAACCTAAAATTTGCAAAGTCATATTCTTAAGGGGACTACAAGATGAATCTAGGGATGCATTGGATATCTTGGGAAGAGGAGATACAAATGCACTTAAATTTGAGGAAATTATTAAACTCTATAAAAATTACTCTCATTCAAGGCATAGAAAACACAGAATTGGTAATGAAAAACATGATTTGAAAGAATGCATGAAAGAGGCTGATATTTTAGTACATGATAAAACATTAGATGAAAAAAATGAATCTACTGAATCTTCACCATCTATTGTTCAGAATGTAAAAAGCAAAACTCTCTTCATGATTGTCCTTTGAACAAAATATTTATACTTGCTACATGTAGCATTTGTCAATTAGGACACCCCATAGATCAGTGTAGTTTATTGCTAGAACTTAAAAGTGTCTTTGAAAAACAGTCTCAACCTATGAAAAAAATCAATTTTGTAGGACAAGGACAAGGGAATAATTTTCATAAATTTCCATATCAGAATGCTTCTCAATTTCCTGCACATTGGGGAAATAATCCTTGGTATATGCCATGGTCTTCTTTAGGTCCACTTCAACAATGTTAGGTCCACTTCAACCACCTACTTTTATCGCTACTTTTCACCTACTTTTATCGCTACTTTTGGAGCGGCCCTCGGGATTCCCACGGTTGGTGGGTGGTTAGTGGGTGTGGGTGGTTTAGCCCACGGTGTTGTATCCACGGTACCCTAATACCACTTGGTGGTTTAGGGTTGTATGAGTTTCCTTATATAATTATTGTAATGCCCCATTTGAGGGACAAGAGAGAGAATAATATATCAAGGAGGATAGACTCTTGTTTGCTGGACTAGCCCAAATCGGGTGAACCAGGGTAAATCTTGTGTGTTATATGTGCATTGAATGGTGTCATTATTTCCTTAGTTATTATTTCTGCATTATTTCTAGAATATGTTTCTGTAATTCTCTTCATTTGGTATCAGAGCCAAGTCATTAGCCATAGGGGGACGCCTTTATTGCTAGGGTTTAAATCCGTTTGAAGAAGATCTAGGGTTTCTAGGAGTGAGAGGAAACCTATTCTGGAGTGGGAGTTACGCAGAAGGAGTTTGAAGGAAAAATGTTAGGAAATCATTCAAGGATAGAGATCGAGAAGTTTGACGGCAAAAGTTTTGAGCTATGGAAGTTAAAGATGGAAGATATGCTCGTGGACAGAGATCAGTGGGCTGCTATTTCAGAAACAACACAACCTACGGGTATTTTCGATGAAGATTGGGAGAAGATGAATCGAAAAGCAAGGAGTCTGATTCGACTGTGTCTTGCAGATTCGGTGCTCATCAATGTTTCGGGAGAAGCTACAGCAAAGGATCTTTGGGAGAGGTTAGGGGCTTTGTATCAATCGAAGTCCCTAGTGAACAAATTATTCCTCAGAAAGAAATTGTACAATCTTAGGATGCATGATGGGGATTCGGTTGCAGATCATCCGAATGCATTCAATACGGTGGTAAGTCAACTAACATCTAGTAGAAATTAAGTTGAGTGAGGAAGATAAATGCATTACTTTGTTATGCTCTTTACCAGATTCATGGGATAACTTAGTAGTAGCAATTGGTAGTACAACTTCATCCACATTGAAGTTTGAAGATATAGTGGCATCTCTATTATCTGAGGATATGAGGAGAAAAGCCATGGAGGGCACATCTAAGGAAGCCCTAACGGTGAGAGGGCGTGCCAAGGAGAAGGACAAATCTAGATATGGTGATAGGTCTAAGTCTAAAGGTAGATCCAAGTCTCGGGGGAAGTTTGAGAGAAAATCTTTGGAATTGTGGCAAGCCGGGTCATATGAAGAAGGATTGCGAGATCAAAGAAAGCTGAGTCCGGAAAAAGTTCGATGAATCGACTTCCACAGAGATGAATAAATCCATTGATGAAGCAGGGGATGTATATTTGGCATCCTGCTCATCATGCTCCACACGATCGAGATAAAAACGATTGGTTGATTGATACTTGGTGCCTCTTTTCATATGACTCCTCATAGAGGGTGGTTGAGTGAATATGAAAGATATGATGGAGGGGAGGTACTATTGGGAGATGATTCACCACTCGGAATCATGGGTCGTGGAAGAGTGAAAATTTTGTTGCGGGATGGTAGGGTTAAGACCCTATCGGGTGTGATGCATATTCCGAGACTTGCTAGAAATTTGATTTCGGTAAGCAAAATGGCCGATGCAGCAGTGAATGTCGGTTTTGGCAAGGATTCATGCAAAATGGTTCGTGGATCAATGGTGTTGGCAAGGGGAGTTCGGATTGGAACATTGTATAAGCTATTGGGAAGCACTATGACAAATGAGTGCAATAGCTCAAGCTGTTCTCGAGGTTGATTACGATAAAAGCTCAACACTCCGGCATCAAAGGATGGGACATATTGGAGAAAAGGGATTGCGTACACTGTACACAAAAGGTATGGTTCATGGTATCCCTAATTACTCAATGACTTCGAGTTACGTGAACATTGTATTTATGGTAAACGAGAATCGGGTTAGTTTTCCATCTAATGCCACAAGATCTAGTGGGGTACTAGATTTGATCCACGGTGATATTTTTGGTCCTGTTCCTATGCCGTCTCTTGGAAAATCACGGTATTATGCTTCCTTTGTTGATGATTTTTCAAGATATGCATGGATTTACTTTCTTAAGAGCAAAGATGAAGTGTTTGAAAAATTTAAGGAATTTAAAGCACTTGTTGAGAATCAAGGTGATAAAAGGATTAAGGTGTTGAGGTTTGATAATGGAGGGGAATATTGTTCTAATATATTTGAGAAATTTTGTAAGCAATGTGGTATTGCAAGACAGAAGACTACTTCATATACACCTCAACGAGAATGGAGTTGCGAGAGAGGTTGAACGAGATCAGCGATGGAGAAGGCTAGAAGTATGCTCGGTGGTGCGGGGTTTGGCACAGGAATTCTAGGCGAAGCGGTGAGTGCGGCATGTTACTTGCGAAATCGGTCACCTACATCGGCATTGCCCAGATCAAACTCCATTTGAAGCTCTATTTGGTAAGAAACCATCTATTTCACATCTCAGAGTTTTTGGCTGTGATGCATACATGCATATTCCAAAGGAGAAAAGAAGTAAGCTAGATAATAAGGCTGTTAAATGTATCTTTATTGGTTATAAAGATGGTGTTAAAGGATATAAGCTTTGGAATCCAAAAACTAAAAGTACAATGTATAGTAGAGATGTGGTGTTTAGGGAGATGATCGGTGATTCTAGGAAGGTAGTTACGAGAAGAGGAACACTGGAACGGTCCAATTTGATCTCATGGAAAACTATCGGACAGTAGAGGATGCGGAAGAGGAGCATACGAGATGAGGATATGGAAGAGGAGCATACAGGTGAGGATATAGAAGAGGATGAAGAAGAGGTTCATACACCTGTGGTAAGGAGATCAACACGGGAAAGGAGGCAACCTGAAAGGTACAGTCCATCTGCTTTTCCTACTTCTTTTGTACTATCTGTTATTGATGAAGATCCTAGAACGAGTTAGAGAAGGCATTAATTATGGAGAGGCAAACCATTGGGAAGAGGCCATGGATGAGGAAATGATGTCCCTGAAAAAGAACGAGAACATGGGATTTAGTGAAATTACCAAGTGGTAGGAAAGCAATAGGTTGCAAGTGGATCTTTAAAAAGAAGCAGAATGCTTGAAGGTAAAGTGGAGAAATATAAAGCTCGCCTAGTTGCTAAAGGTTTTTCTCAGGTTGAAGGAATTGATTATGGTGAAGTTTTTTCTCCCGTTGCAAAGCTAACATCAATTAGATTTATGTTAGCTGTGGCTGTTGCATTCGATCTTGAAATAGAGCAGGATGGATGTGAAAACTGCATTCCTTCATGGAGATTTGGAGGAAGAAATCTATATGAGGCAGACTGAAGGTTTCACTATTGCAGGAAAGGAGGATCCGGTATGTAAGTTAAAGAAATCATTGTATGGACTGAAACAATCACCTAGAATGTGGTACCAAAAATTTGATACTTATGTTTTAGGAATTGGTTTTGTTCGTAGCAATGCTGATCACTGTGTGTATTCAAAGAAAATTGGTAATGTAATTGTCATTATAGTTCTTTATGTTGATGACATGTTACTAATTGGAAATAGCAAAAAACTGGTCAGGGAAGTAAAGTCTCAGTTGGCATCACAATTTGACATGAAGGATCTTGGCCCTGCAAATTTTATATTGGGTATGCAAATAAAAAGAGATCGCTCTAACAGAAGGTTGTGGCTGGATCAGAAAAAGTATGTTGAGACAGTGTTGAAAAGGTTCAATATGCAGGATTGCAAACCGGTGAAGGTACCTATTTCTTTAGGTGAAAAATTGTCTGTTGAACAATGTCCAAAAATAGAAGAAGAGGTAGAGGAAATGTCACATATTCCTTATGCAAATGTCGTAGGTAGTTTAATGTATGCCATGGTTTGTACTAGAGCAGACATTGCCCATGCAATGGGAGTCTTGAGTAGATATATGTCTAAACCTGGTAAAGAGCATTGGACTGCTTGTGAAAAGGGTGTTTAGATATTTGCGTGGCACCTCTGATTTTACAATCTGCTATGAGGGTACGAGGTAAAGAAAATAGACAATTGGATATAGAAGGGTTTGTTGATGCAGATTGGGCTGGAGATCTGGACAGGGAGAAGATCTACTAGTGCTTATGTATTCAATTTGTTCGGAGGGGCCATTAGTTGGATGAGCAAGAGGCAGATTGTTGTTGCTCTTTCAACTACTGAAGCTGAGTATATGGCTGCCACTGATGCAAGTAAGGAAGCTGTATGGCTGCAAAGACTATGTGCTGAAATTGGGTTCTTTCAAGGAGTTGTAAAGATAAACTGTGACAGTCAGAGTGCCATATTTTTGGCAAAGAACCACGCTTACCATTCAAGAACGAAGCACATTGATACAAAGTTCCATTTCTGTAGGGACATGCTTGAACAGAGGAAAGTGTTTCTGGAAAAGGTAGACACCAAGGAAAATGTTGCAGATGCTTTAACCAAGGCTGTAAGCACTGAAAAGTTTAGATTCTGTTCAAATGAAATGGGTCTGGCAAAGTATTCAACAAGTGGGAGAATGTTGGATATGTCTCATTCTTTGCCGGAAAAGAATTGTATGACAGGCACTACAGCGCAAAAGACGACGGGTAGGGGGGGTCCGGGGGTGCCGGAGGCACCCAAGGACCCCCGGCTACGGTAAAGGTGATTACGTAATAGGTGATGGCTCGGGGTGCGTAGGGGGACGCCCTCGGATGCGGTGAAAGAGAAAGATGCTGGAGAAGACCAGCTGAGAATAGGCGGCGAAGCCGCCTAAAATTTTTCACCTACTTTTATCGCTACTTTTCACCTACTTTTATCGCTACTTTTGGAGCGGCCCTCGGGATTCCCACGGTTGGTGGGTGGTTAGTGGGTGTGGGTGGTTTAGCCCACGGTGTTGTATCCACGGTACCCTAATACCACTTGGTGGTTTAGGGTTGTATGAGTTTCCTTATATAATTATTGTAATGCCCCATTTGAGGGACAAGAGAGAGAATAATATATCAAGGAGGATAGACTCTTGTTTGCTGGACTAGCCCAAATCGGGTGAACCAGGGTAAATCTTGTGTGTTATATGTGCATTGAATGGTGTCATTATTTCCTTAGTTATTATTTCTGCATTATTTCTAGAATATGTTTCTGTAATTCTCTTCAAACATAGGGATCATGAAAGCTCTTGATGCAATGCAAATGACCATGCATAAATATATTATTAGACAAATAATGAGAGAATCCCATACTTCTCTCTATAATGAATTTCTTATCTACCCAAGCCTCAAAAATTCATTATTAAGAAAACTCTTCAAGCCATTCAATAACCTTCTAGAAACAATTTTCCAAGTGTCACAAAAATAAATATTACTTGCTTCTTTTAAAACATTATAGAATATCTTTCCTTTCTATTTAAAAAATTTATGCATTCCTCCAATGAATTAAAAATCATTCACAACTAATACTTTTCTTCAAATCTTAAAAAGCAGCAAAGAGCTTAATCCTAGCTTTGGAATTCCATTCACTATATTAAACAATTTACCAATGCTATTCAAAAGAAACTCTAATTTAAAACATTCAATATTTTAATTTAATCAATTTGCACAATAGCAAACCACACTTCAAAGGTTCAAATAAAAAACAATAACAACCTACTAGCAAGGTTGTCTAATGCCACCTTCAAACATAGGACCACCCACACGCTCAAATCTATTGAGATAGACGAGGCAATATAGACCATACTGAGAGTAACAAGATATTCAAAGTGATATTACTAAACATAATAATGCAAATACGAGCCACTCTAAACCATACAAACCATACTATGGTAGTAACATGGATGTCTAAGAAGGCAATAAAACAAAGCACACATAGGAAACACAAAACTCCAAAAAGGTAGTAACACAAAGTGCACACAGGAAACACATAGACATACCAAAAAGGTAGCAACACAAGATGCACACTAGCAGCACAAAGATGCCCCAAAAGGTAGCCAATCAAGGTACACACAGGCAACACAAAGATAGGGTGCTAACTTAAAATAGATAAAGGCTTACCCATAGAACAAGGATTAAACAAAAGCAAGGCAATAGAGAAATAGAATCCAACAATTTGAAAATCAAATACATTCATTAGTCAAACAACACAAGAATCTATATGTATTTCAATTTAAAATAAATGCAATAACATAGCTTCCAAGAGGTATCTTTACACTATATTCTAACAAGAGTTGCCTCGATTTGAGCTACTTTATCATCGCTTAGATTTATCTTTTTTCCTCCTCTTCCAATGCCTTTGCCAACCCCTGAATCTCCTAAGATTTGAATTTCAAACATAAATTCTCCTACCCAAGCCAAAGCTTTGAGCCTTTATGCATTACATTACTCCATAAGAGAATGTTTTCACTCAAGATATGTTGGTACAAGATTTTCCACTTGTCCAATATTTCAAGCACAATATTTTCTATTAACATCATGTGCTCATGGTTAATTTAATTAATTGCTTATTAATAATTACCAAAGCAAATCTTAATCATTAATATTATAATGTTCTTTGGTTTAATAGCTAACTAACTCCCTTCTTATTAATCCCTTTTTTTTGAAAAGTTACTAACATTATAACAAGAATATATTATCCACCAATTAGAAACTATCGAGTGCTAATATCAACCATTAGCATTGACAACAAACAACAAACAACAAACAAAGGCTCTTTGCTAATCCAGATAAAACCAAAAATAATGAAATCAAACATTCCAATACTACACCCATTTTCTTGAGTAGGTGGTTCTTTAAAGATAACCAATTTTATTGCCTACCTACTAAGGAGGACTCCCTTGCAATAGCAAATTCTTTGCCTAATGGGTGGTTCAAACAAAATATATGCAAATGCATCTACATGAAGGACATTATCTTACCCTTGATCTATCGATAAACAAGTCATCACCATCATTTCCCATATTTTTCTCTCAACTATAGTGGTTGTCCTCTATCAATACCTTAATGAGAGTACCTAGTCATGCATCCAAACATTTCATCAACAATACGATATTATCTATATTTATATATTTCTAAGCAAAGCATAAAATGCATCATCAATTGATTTTGATAAAATGAATTAAGAACATGCATTAGATATCCACACATCTATACATAATTTTGTATCAAAATCAAGTTTTGCCAAGGAGAGTTGTTACATACTCCCCCCTTGGACTAAACACAGTCCTCTGGGTTTATTGCAACTAAGCATACATAAATGTTTTATTCAAATATATATAAGAATTGATTTCTCATTTCTTCAACATCTTCCCATGTTGCACAATTTTCAAAATATTGGTCCCGATGGACCTTACATTGATCTAGGGTTAATTTCCTCAACACTTTGGAATAAAACCCTAGAATTTTCATCGATCTCACCTCAATGGCTAAGGAATATGCCATGTACAATTTAGAAATATTTCAAATACGATTAGGATCAGCAACATATTTTCTAAGCAGATATATGTGGAAAGTATCATGGATTTTTGATAGGTTGGGTGGGAAGGCAAGCCTATAGACTATTGGGCTAATCTTATCAATGATATCAAGAGGCCCAACATAGCGAGGATCCAACTTAGTTAAATTGATGGCACTTTTCATAGATATTACTCATATGAAATATTTATATATCATAGAGAATTCTTTTGGTTATATTTTCATATCAACATAGCTCTTTTGGTAATAGACTACTTCCTTGAGCCTAAGTCGAATTGCTATGAGTTGTTCCTCGATGTCTTGGGAAGTGTCTGGTTTGATAAACACCCAATCCTCTGGATTCTCCCAAGGTAGAGGAGTTTTTCATATTTTACCATACAAGGCTTCAAATGGGGCCATACCAAAATATGCATGGTACACATTATTATATGCAAATTAAAGAGATGTAAAAAGTCTTCCCACTTAAACCTTTGGTCCACGTAGTATAAGTACATGCAAAGCATGTATTCTAAAACTTGGTTCACCCTCTTCATTTGACCATCTATTTTTGGATGATATGCAGAACTAATATTCAACTTGGTACCCACTGCATGGTATAGAGATTTCCAGAAATCTGATGTGAACCTAGAATCCTTGTCTAATATGATCACCTCAAGAAACCCATGTAGCCTAAATTTATTTTTGGAAAACTTATTTTCCACCACCGATGCATCATCCTTGATGTTCCTTGGTATGAAATGTGTAACCTTGGTCAACTTATCAACCACAACCAAAAATGCATTATGTTGGTACCTAGTCTTAGGTAAACCCACAATAAAATCCATATATATACTTGCCATTTTTGTGTAGGTATGTCATGTGGGTATAATTTCCCTACTGGATGTCTATAAAAACCCAATTTAAAAAAATGTATATATATTACCTTTAAATTTTCATAATACTTATAATAATTCAGCATACAAGGCTTCACCGTATTTGAGTTTCAAGTTGTAGACGACACTCAGTGGACAAGAATGACCAGTTCCCATGAGTTTTATTGGGTTCACCTTACTAAACCTCCATACTTAGGATGCCAATAAGTACTCCCTCCACTTTTCCCATACCTTCACCGGCTAGGGACCATGCCACCATTGGGTATGATTATCCTTTAAGGCCCATAATACTTAAAGGAGATGCTTATTCCCTAACCTTACTCTAAGTTCATCTAGGAATGTTAATGAAGCATAGAGCCTTAGTGCTTAGTTACCACACCTCTGTAGGCTAAATAAGATCATTTCCACTTCGATGACAACTGACATGATTACCCAATCCTACATGATCAAGGAATCACCACTACTATCTTGTAATTATTTCCATAACTCCTAGTTGGGGTACACCCAATCCTACACGTTCAAGGTGGTATTAATTTATAGGTACCTTGGCTATTGTATCCACACAAATCCTTCTAGGTTCATGAGTCCCTAGCTATTGCATCCACACAACTCCTTCTAAGACTCATGCTTACCTGGTTATTGCATACACACAACTCCTTCTAGGATTGGGCATTATGGCTATCTAGAGGAGCATTCCTACCCTTCCCAAGGATAGATAAACAATTGCATCAATTACTCTAAATTGAAACAATATTATTAAGCATGACATAATCCATCAATAAATGAAATGCTAAAGTAAGAAAACCAAGAGCTTCTCTTAACCAAATGCCAAATTTATTCAACACAAGAAACTTGATATAAAGTATGAAAACTACCTAATCCATAAAGAGCATATTTCCATTACTTAGAACAACTTCAAGGAAACATACTATCATCTAAAATAAATATCTAAAGAGGTCATCAACCATTCAATTATCATATTCATAGTAGCTCCATGCTAACTAAGAACAAATATTGCTAAAAAAAACACTTATTTTCTCATAACTAAAGGAAACATTAGAGCAATAGCCAAGTTTTACAAATTGTTCAAACAAATATTATCCTTTATAAGCCTTTGCTTATTTACATCAACATCACATTTGAAAAACCAAGAACCCTTCACCAAGGACCTCTAACCTACCTAGCATCTACAAGCTTCTTCGATATGGAAGAACCACCCACGACATATGAGGTTTACTTAGGGATCAAAACAACTCTAAATGCAATGCAACTATAACATGCCATTTTCTATTATGCAACAACCATGCATAAAACATAAGCAAGCTTCTTGAGGAGAATCCCATACTTCTCCTTTTAATAATTATTTAACTTACAAACATCTCAAAATTTATCAAACAAGCATTTCTTTCAAAACCATTGAACAAGAAATACATCCAATCAAAGAGAATCCCATACTTCTCTTTATAATAATTATTTAACCTACAAAAGTCTCAAGAATTATTATACAAGTTTCTCTTTCAAAACCATTGAACAAACAATACATCATATAAAAGAGAATCCCATACTTCTCTTTTATAATTATTCTCTAACCTACAAAATTATTGAGAATTATTATAAAATTTTATCTTTTAAAACCATTGAAAAAGCACTACATCCAATCAAAGAGAATCCCATACTTCTCTTTATAATGATCCCTTAGCCTATCAAAGTCTTCAGGAATCATTATAGATATTTTCTCTTTCAAATGCAACTAAATATAAAAACTTAAAGAAAGCCACCTCTTAGTTTTTCCAAAGCCTAGCATATTTAGTTTAAATAAAATATAGAGCTCTCATTTAAAAGCAATCCTACAATTCAAATTTTATCCAAGCATAAAATAACTACATACTTAACAAGATAAAGCTTTAACTTAAGCATAGAACCGTCTACATTCATTAAAGCTTTTACTATAATAAGAAAAACCATCTTTACAATATAACACTTCATCTTAAAACATAAAGCTCTTCATATTCCTTACAACATAACACTTTAAATTAAGATATAAAGCCATTTATAATATTTACAATGTAAATATTTAAACTTAAACATTCAACCACCCATATTTCTCTACACAAAGAAGCTTTAAATTAACCACATAGGTGAATTGGAATTAATAAAATTTAAATATAGATGTTTTAGCTCAAAGTAACAATGTAAGATCACGAACACCAACTAAGCAAAAGATAACCCTCAACACAAAAAGACTCTACAAAATGTTGCCCACCAACCTACAAACGGAGAAAGACCAAAGCAAACAAGACTCCCTCTATGTAGACCAGAGCTAGACGTAAGGGTGCTCCTCTACCATAATAAGTGAAGCAGTCTATGAGGTACAAATATACAAATTTAAACTAAAGCATTACTGTCAACAACCCCTCATAGGAAAACAATTAGGAAAATAAATCACACAAACAAAAAACTTGGATTCCAACAAAAAAAGAGAAAAGAATAGGGCATGAATGGGAGGAACATCGACCCTCTTAGACAAACCAAGCAATGCAACAAACATATGATCAAAGAGAACTATGCAACATGGGGTCAACATCAACAACATACAAACATCAATGAACAAAGAACAACCAACAAATATATACAAGGAAACATCGAGAGATTTTTAAACAATGATGTCATAACCAAGAGTAAGAACAAACACAAAAAGGAAAGCACTTGATTTGCAAGTTCTGTTTACCTCCAAAGGATATCTTTGAGCATCGTTGCTTGCTTCTTCCATCTACCTCCATTTCTCCACTACTTCCTTAGGTGTTTATTACCTTTATTTTTCCTGCCTTCCCTTGGATTTAAGGAAGGAGCATTACCTTGCATGGATGGATGCTCACCCAAACACCCAAAAAGTGTTATGTGCCACCTTGCCATGCATGCTCAAGTGGTTTTTTTCCAAGTCTTTTAAGGAAATTGAATCTTACCTTTATATTTACAAAGTAGCTTGATTACCATAATGTAACAACTCACATTCTATGGTAACTTAATACTTGGTGCTTGGCATTATTTAAAATTTAAACATATATAAATAAAACCATATAATACTTGATTTACTAAGATATTTAAGTTGCCATACAAGTAAATAAAAGAGTATTAAATTTCTAATCAATACATAACTTTTTTTGTCAACAAAGCAAACTTAGACAACCATGGCATCACATCCACAATATTCTACACCACTGTTTTATCCTCAAGTAGGTGGTAATTTTTTTATGATAGTCTAAGCTATCGCCAACCCTATTGAGGAGGCTCATTGCAAGCAACATCTTGGCCCAATGGTGTGAATGTGGAAACAAAAAAATGATATGCATCTACATGAAGGTAATTTTTCCATGTTACCTTGAGTTGTCGATGAACAAGTCATCATCATCATTTCCCAAAATATCTCTCATCGTAGGTGGTTTATCCATATATTCCCACCAAAGAGAGGTACCTGATCATCCACAAATGCATCAATAGTACCATATTATATGATTGAAAACAATGAAAATATTTCACCACATAGACATCAAGGAAGAACCTATGCCATAAATCATTCACATCAACATATAGTTTATTGTTCATAAATATTTCTGCCAAGTAGGGGTGTTACAAAGTCGATGTTATGCTTTAATTTTTTGACATTCTAAATATTTTACAATGAAACTAGTGATATCCTACTTCATTCCTACCCAATAGAAGGTCTTTTTCATATTTTATCTCATTTTTTACCCTCCTAGATGAGCAGAATAGGGATAATTATGCACCTCTTACATAATCTCCTTAGTTCACTATTTTAGGATATAACAACCCTATCCTTGAAGCATAAAAGTCTATCTTTTATGTTGAAATCCTTATTCTCTTCAATATTTCTCTCTATTTTATATCGAATATCTATGCAATACGGATCTTGTAGTTGCATTTCTTATACTTTATCCATCAAGTCTACATGACTCTAGGTCAGCACTATTATGTACCTTCTCCTACTCAAGGCATCTACAACCTTATTTTCTTTCCCTTTGATATACTCAATACCAAAGTCGTATTCTGCTAAGAACTCTATCCATCTTCTTTGTCTTGCATTCAACATAGGTTGGGTAAAAATATACCTTAGACTTTGATGGTATATCCTTAGCTTAAAAAGTTTACCCAACAAATAATGTCTCCAAACCTTCATTTCATCCACCACTACCAATTCTAGGTCATGCATAACATAATTTACCTTGCGCCTCTTGAGTTTTCTAGACTCATAGGCTACTATGGCCTCTTTCAAGGATAATACCCCACCCAAACCTTATAAGGAAGCATCTATACACACGGTAAAATTCCCAAGAGGATATGGTATTTTGAGAATAGTGTCATAGTTAACTTATTTTTTATACCCTCAAAGGTGACCTCACACTTATTTGTCCATTTGAACTCCTTTCCTTTTCTCTAAAGGTTGGTGATTGAATAGACAACCTTGGAATAATATTTTACAAAATGCCTATAATAGCCAATGAGTCCCATGAAACTCTTGACTTCTGGCACATTTTTTGTTGTAGGCCAACTTTATATTGCCTCAATTTTCTTTGGATCTACGATATTTTCTTCTGTCAAGATGATGTGTCCTAAATACTGCACCTATGAGGTATAAAAGTCACACTTGGACAAATTTCCATATAGTTGGTTTTTCCTCACCTATAACACTAACCTCAAATGATTATCATGCTCTTATTTGGTGTGAGAATATATCAATATATCATCTAAGAATACCAACACAAACCAATCTAGATAATTTTAAAACACACTATTCATCAGATTCATAAACGTTGGTGCATTTTTTAACCCAAATGATAATATTGTGAACTCATAGTACCCATATCTATTCTTAAAGGTTGTCTAATGGGTATCCTCTTCTTGAATCCTTAACTAATGATACCCTAATCTCAAATCTATTTTTAAAAATATAGTAGCATCCTTTAGTTGATCGAAGAGGTCATCAATCCTTGGTAAAGGATACTTATTTTTAATGGTTACCTTATTCAACATCCTATAATATATGCATAACCTCAAGGAACCATCCTTCTTTTTCACAAATAATACCAGAGCACCCCAAGGCAACACACTAGGTTTGATCAGACCCTTTTCTAATAAATCTTGAAGTTGCACCATCAATTCTTACAACTCAATTGGGGTCATTATATAAGGTGTCCTTATAATAGGTTCAACCCCTAGCATTAACTCTATGGTGAAGTTAAATTTTCATCAAGGTGGTAGACCTAGGAGATATTTTCTGTAAATACATCCTTGAACTCATGCAAAATTGGATGTTTATTAAATATTTCCTCACCTCCCTTTCCCCAAAATTTCCATTGATCTTGACTACATATAGCATACCACCTATTTTAATATCTTTCTTTAGTTGCATAGCTGATAATAAGTGAGGTTGAAAATATCCTTGCCTACTTTGTACTCTTACCCTCTTGTTATCCTTATCGATATACTCCATCTACCTTTCCTAGAAGTTGATTAAGGCTCTATGAGACTTTAACCAGTCTATACCTAGTATAATATCAAAAGCATAGAGTGGTGCTACATATAAGTGTCAAGTCATAGACAAACATTGATCTATTGAGTAGGTTTATCCCGAATCATACTCGAATTTCCACCTTTTTTCCAAATATCTAGGTCTTTTTGGAATATCCTAGACAATACTAGTGGAAATAAAACTATCTATAGCTCCACTATCTATTAATAATTTAACATATTTATCAAATAGCTTACCATTTAGTAACATAGATGTTGCTTATCCATTCAATTTCTAGTTCCTTTTAGCAACATAAATCCACTGTGGCTACTCCTCAACTTAGTTACTTGATTTTGGCCTTTGGGGAAACTTATTACCATAATGAGGACCCCCACATATAAAGCAACCTATCTTAGGTGCCTTAGATATTTATTGCCTTTTCTCCCATGTTCCTTCTTCCTGCATTCAATTCTTTTGCTTTTGAGGTTGAGGGTTGGAATTGTCCTTTTTCTAAAATTTCTTCTTATTTTTCCCTTAGTTCTCATTGTTCTTATTGTTAAACTTTGGGGTTATTTTATTCCTTTTGTTTTGCTCATTATCCCATTTTATAAACCCTACATTCTTTCTTTTCTTAAGCTCCTACCTTTTTGCTTTTGTTAACCTTGAATAGTTGAAGAAAGACCTTTTGGTTTGGAGATTAGTCTCTTCTTGTCTAGCCAAATCATAAGCCTCTTATAGAGTTTTAGGTTTGAGCAAATTAATTATTGTCCTAATATTAGGGTCTACCCCTAAAATGAACTTATGCACCTTTAGTTGCTCATTGTTCTTGTACTCCAAAACATACTTCAAAAGTTTCACATATCTCTGAAAATACACCTCTATTGATAGTGAAACTTGTTGAAGTTCAGAGAATTCCTCAAACTTCTCTACATAAAACTGATCAGAAATAAATATTTTCTTAAAAGCCTCGATGAAACGTTCCCACTTAATATTTGTGGCTTGGATTTTTTTTTCTATTTTGAATGTGTTCCATCATTCTAGGGCTATATCCTAAATATGAAGGGTAGCCCACACAGTCTGATTTTCAAAGGAGTAGCTTTTCATGGAAAAAATGGTTTCTAACTCATTCAACCATGGCTCAGTCACATCTCTCCTTCCTTCCTATTAAATTTGGCTACTTTAACATTCTTAAGGTATTTAGCTAGCTCAACCTCTATTCGGTATTTTCCCTCTTGGCTTCTTCTAATGAGATTCTCTTCCTATCTACCTTCTGTAGTTATGGTACTAGTTTCCTTATTGATCAAGATTTCTATTAATTTCTCCTATTGGTCCAACCATTCTTGAAGAAACTTCACTACAAAAAAGAGATCTTCTGCTCTCTCATCAAATCCTATTGTTTCCTTGGTTTCCTTATCACGGTTTATTATCATCCCAGACCTCTTACTAGGAGCCATTGTTCTCTCATTTTTCTTACTAGAGCCCACAGTTTGTCCAAACTTTCATTGGGTACGCACTACACTTTCCTCCTATGCAATCGATCTAGTTTTTTGGATGAACTTCCTCTTAAATCAAGTGTTATATCCTATCCACAAAAATAAATTAAGTTAAAATTTCCAACAATTATACTTAGAGTTAGTTTCATTTTCCCCATGAACTAAATTAGATCATTAAATCTTGCTATATAATAATCATGGGTATGCTTACCTTACAACAAGGTACTATTTTCCAATAAGAACATGTAACCTTTAGTATTTTTACTCCTTGATATGATTGGTCCCAATGGAGTGCAATACCCATTGTATCCTATACCATGTTAAGGTCCCTATAAGGGTTATTTTTTCCCCAAAGTAGTACATCAAGTCAAGGCTCATCCTAGGCACACTCCATGGAAGCTTACTAATTGTAACAAGCCACAAAACCAACCTAAGAGAGACACATTTTTTTCCCAAGTAGGGTTCACCAAGGTTCCCAATATATTTTTCTAGCATCCACAAGACTTATCACATTTTGAGTTTAATGTTGCTATAAACAACACTCAAGTGGACAAGAGTGGCCAACTTTATATAGTTCTAGGGTTCACCTTACTAAACCTCACCATTTAGAAGGATGCTAAAGTGGTCCTCCCACCTTTCTAGTACACTCACTAGTATAGGATAATTCAACCATAGCATAGGTATTATCCTTTAAGGCCCATACCACTTAAAGGGGAATACATTTTTCTTAACCTTTCCTTAAGTCCTTCTATGTAGGTTAATATGGCAAAAAGCCTTAGTGCCTAGTTATCGCACCTCCATGGGCTAACTAGGGTCATTGTCACTTGTCTGACAATGAGCATGGCCACCTGGAAGCTCACTTCAAGGTACCACCATAGCTGACTCAAAATTGATTCCATTAACCTTATAGTTATGGGACACTCGATCCTCATCGTTCAAGGTGTATCAATCATGAGAATTTGGCTATTGCATCACTACAACTCCTTCTAGACTCATGAGTACCTAGCTATTGCATCACCACAACTCCTTCTAGGACTCACATCTACCTGGTTATTGCATCACCACAACTCCTCCAAGGATTGGGTTACTATCCGACTCTAGGTCAAAAGGTTCTAGATCCATACCCGAGAACCCCCTTCCTAAAAACTTATGCAAAACAAAAGATATCATATTTCTTGCTATAACTAAAACAACTTGCTCAATATAACACAATTCTAAATAAAATCCATTACAATTTTAATAGATCATTGCTCCACATAAAATCCATTATAATGATAACCCATGAAATCTCTCTCTAGATTGAAATTAAAGCAAGTTGAAGATATCTAACATAATGCTAGCCAAATACCATCTCATTAAAACTAGAAATACAAGCTCAATAGATGCTAGAGGCTATTAAATAATTCTTTCATTTCTTCAAAAGAAAACATATTTTAAGGAGATCAAACTATCCCACTTTTATATTACAAAAGAAAATCATCATCTCATTTAACATAGAGTCTTTCAATCCTTTTTGGTTTCTAGAAAATAACAACCAAGTTTTTACATAACAAAGTTCCATTCACATAACATTGTTTTATTTCCAAATATACTAAAGCAATTTGCCCAAGTGGCCTCTGCACCAACTTCTTTCCATGATCAAACTCATAAAAGGAGTCGCCCATGGATTTTAAGAAAACATAGGGATCAGGACAACTCTTGATGCAATGCAACTAAATATGCTCTATGTAACAATGCAACAACCATGCACAAATACATTTTCATATAAACAATGAGAGAATCCAATACTTCTCTCTATAATATATTTCTTATCTACCCAAGCCTCATAAATTCATTATTAAGAAAACTATTCAATCCATTTAGTACCTTCTAGAAACAATTTTCTAAGCGCCAAAAAAATAAAGACCACTTGCTTATTTTACAACATTTTAAAATATCTTTCCTTTCTATTTACAAAATTTATGCATTCCTCCAATAAATTAAAACTCATTCACAACTAATAATTTTCTTCAAATATTGAAAGGGAGCAAAGAGCTTAATCCTAACTTTGGATGTCCCAATGCTATTCAAAAGAAGCTATAATTTAAAATATTTAATATTTTAATTAAATTAAGCCCTACAACAGCAAACTACACTTCAAAGTTTCAAAGACAAAACAATAACAACCTACTAGCAAGGTTGGCCAATGCCACCTTCAAATGTAGGACCACCCACACACTTAAAGTTGTTGGGGTAGATGAGGCAATCCGAACTATACTGAGAGTAGTGTGGCATTCAAGTTAATATTACCAAAATCAACAAGGCAAATACAAGCCACTCTAAACCATACAAAACACACTATGGTAGTAACATAGACATCTAAGAAGGAAACAAAACAAAGCATGCATAGGCAACATATAAACATCCCAAAAGGTAGTAACACAAAGCACTCCCAGGTAGCACATAGACATCCCAAAAATTTAGCAACACAAGGTACACAGTGATAGCACAGAAACATCCCAAAAAGGTAGCAACACAAGGTACACAACAACAACATAGAGACATCCCAAAAGATAGCCAATCAATGTGCACACATGTAGCACAAAGATAGGGCACTAACTTAAAAACAGATGAAGGCTTACCCATAGAACAAGGATTAAACCAGAAGCAAGGTAATAGAAAAATAGATAGCAATCCAAAAATTAAATACATTCATTATATGAACAACACAAGAATCTATATGTATTTCAATTTAAAAGCAAGGCAACAACACATAACTTTCAAGAGGTATCTTTACACTACATTCTAACAAGAGTTATCTCAATATGAGCTACTTTGTCCTCACTTGCTTAGCTTTCTCTTTTGTCTTCCTCTTCTAGTGCCTTTGCTAACCCCCAAATCTCTTGAGATTTGAAGTTCAAACAGAAATTCTCCTACCTAAGCCAAAGCTTCAAGCCTTCATGCATTATGTTACTCCACAATATAATATTTTCACTCAAAATACGTTGGTACAAGATTTGCCATTTTTCCAATATTTCAAGCATAATATTTTCTATTAAAGTCATGTGCTCATAGTTAATTTATTTAATTGCTTATTAATAATTACCAAAGCAAAGCTTAATCATTAATATTCTAATGTTCTTTGGATTAATAGCTAACTAAATCCCTTCTTATTAATTCCCCTTTTTTTTGAAAAGTTACTAACATTAGAACAAGAATAAATTATCCACCAATTGGATATTATTGAGTGCTAATATAAACCATTAGCATCAACACAAAATAGCAAACAAAGGCCCTTTGCTAAGCCAGACCATGAAGAATGAAATCAAGCATTCTAATACTACACCCATTTTTTATTTGAGTAGGTGGTTCTTTAAAGATAACCAATGTTATCGCCTACCTACTAAGGAGGACTCCCTTGCAATAGCAACTTCTTCACCCAATGGGTGGTTTAAACAACATATATGCAAATGCATCTACATGAAGGGAATTATCTTACCCTTGAGTTGTCGATGAACAAGTCATCACCATCATTTCCCATATTTTTCTCTCAACTTTGGTGGTTGTCCCATATCAATCCATCGATGAGAGTACTTGGTATTGCATCCAAAGAGTTCATCAATAGTACCATATTATCTATACTTATATATTTCTAAGCAAAGCATAAAATGCAACACCAAATGATTTTGATAACATAAAAATAAGAACATGCATTATATATCCACACATCTATACATAGTTTTGTATCAAAATCAAGTTATGCTAAGGAGGGTTGTTACACTTTTGGCTTGAAGAACACTAGTGTCACATACCAAAGGGCCATGACATATTTTTCATGACTTGATGCATGACATTGTTGAAGACTATGTGGATGATCTTCTTGGTCACTCCATACATCAAGAAACTCATGCTCACAATTTAAGATAATTTTTTGAAAGTCTTTGATAATACAAAGTTTACCTTAAGCCCTCTAAGTGTGTGTTCGTGTATCGCTCTAAATTTTTCACATCCTTACCTTCAGGCTATAGGATCCATGCCCAAAAGGGGATGCGAGAAGGATGGGACAATACCTCGGATTGAGAGGCCCTTTGAAGGTCACGCCTCTCGGGGGAGGGGTCTAAGGGTGAATTTTTGACGGATGGTGGGGTTCACCAGGAAATTTTGAGTGGCAGTTTCCACGCCTAGGTTGAGAATGAGTTTGATGTGTTCATTTTATATTCAATCATTCAATTCCTAGGTTTGGCCAAGATGAATCTAATCTATTCTATATGCCAATGCTGATTTATATGGATACATAAAGCATGAATAAGTGCTAAACATAGAAAGTGTGCTAAATAAGAAAGAATGTACCTAATTTTGGATGTCTGATGAAGATTCTGAGGTTTGTAGAAGTCCAAATCGTCTCAAATATTACATAATCATATACAATTGCACATAATCATCTCAGATCACAGTTGGTCATCTGAGATCAGACGAGATCATCATCGACCTAACAAATTTGTCAAAAACCTGCAATCACAGAAACAGATACCCAAGACCAAAAATGCAACTGCAAAATCAAGGGGAAATGATAGAAATAACAGTAAACTTGCCTAAATGATAAATCTAGATAACAATTAAAGGAAATGCATTAATTTAATAATTTATTTTAACTTTATCATGCATCTAT
Organism: Wollemia nobilis; assembly: GCA_028583015.1. NCBI lineage: Eukaryota > Viridiplantae > Streptophyta > Pinopsida > Araucariales > Araucariaceae > Wollemia > Wollemia nobilis. Next base: position 2,387,162 of record JAQPPZ010006183.1, on the reverse strand, counting down.
GCTAAATGAGGTGAACTCCAGAATGCAAAAATAGAATAAACTAAGTTAATGCATAAGGAAATGAAGAGAGAAGATAAAAAAATGCAAACTTCAGGCTTTGATTGCCCCCAATTTGGGATACAGTCGAGATCGCCTCCAATCGTACGAGATCGTCGCCGATCTGCAACAAGATCGTCCGAAATCATCTGGAATCGCCAGCGACGATCCGAGCTTGCTCCGACTAAAAAACAGTAAAATTCCTATAAGAAAAACTTGAAATACATAATGCAAACAATGGTGCGAAGGTGTTCTAATGCACGAGAAACTAAAGTTGCAGGGAAAATCAGCCAGGGAATCATGGGATCAGCCAACCAGGGGGATAAACTGAGAAAATCCCAGTTTATATAGGATTAGGGGGAGGTTAGGAGGTTAGCGATCATCCCAATCTAGGAGATCTCCAATGGAGGAATCTCCAACTGTGCAAACACGCTTCTACCCAAGTTGGAGAGGCTATTGAAATAGAAGCTAATTATGAAAATTTGATTTTGGGATGAAATTGTCTGGACGTTCTGTTCTAGACGAATTCGTCCGATCTGGGACGATTTCGTCTGATCGGTGACGATATCGTCCAATGGTCAAAACAACTCTTAAAAATGGCACAAAAAATGGGGGGAGTGGGTAACGGGTGGTTTTGGGGTTAAAATTCAAATTTTTATCTTTTTACTAAGGGTTTAATTGTGCCAATTTTAGGGTGCTACATTTTGCCCCCTCTTTAGCGAATTTTTCGAAGAAAATGCGTTAAAGACGAGTTCTTCCCATTTTACGAGAAAGCAAAAATTTACTCAATTTTTTAGACGATGATTCTAGGTCGAATCGTACAACTGATTACTATGGTGCCCCTTCCGTGTTTTTACCCAAATTGAACGTTTGAGGTAAAAGTGCGGAAAAACAAAAAATATTTTAAAAAAAATTGTTGTTTTTAAATAAAATTAAGAAAAATAGGGTAAAACCCTAATTCATTTTTACTATTTATTTTCACTATTTTTAGAGCTCTGCAGGAAAAATGGTAGAAACAGCGCATAGATCGACAGAGGTCCGGCGCGAGTTGCGGGTAAGAATCTAAACCTAGTGAATTATGTTTTAATTTGATTTGTGTAATTTGTAATTTAAATTTTGACTATTTTGGGGCATCGCGGCCATTTTTAAGCCGTCAATGACGTCGGGACGAAATCATCCCAATTTCATCGAAATCGCCCCTAGATCGCCTATTTCGTCTGAGGTGAAATCGGTGAAATAGGGGTGATCATGTCCAACAAGGGACGATCCCCAAATTTAGACAATTTCGTCCTGATAAGGACGAAATGACTAAATTTAGGACGATATCATCCAATAATGGACGATATCATCATTTTTATGAAATTAAGCTTGTTTGAATTGCATTTAATTGATTTTAATAATTGTTTTATTAATGAATTTTGTTGTTTTATTGTTTATTTTGCAGAGGGGATTACTAAAGAGTCAAGAATGGAAATACAAGGGGTTGAGGGATGACGTGGCTACGCATAATCAGGCAGAGCGAGACTAACTGGCACAGGTCAGACTACAGCATGTGGTAGAGATGCCACAAATACTGACAGACATGGGGCTACTGACAGCCCTAGTATAGAGATGGTTTTTAGGGTCGTCCTTCTTCTTATTACTGATAAGGGAGATGGCTCCCACTTTGGAGGATGTATGGAGGATCTTGAGGATCCCCATACAGGGACGACTGATGACTCCTATGACCAATCAAGGCCAGGCTATGATGAGGTTGTGTGGAGACCCGAGCTTTGCCCTAGAGAAGGGCACAGTGAACATCGAGTCTCTGAGGCAGATGCCTGGGGCATCTAGGTTGACTCAGGTTTTGGCAGGGGTAATGGGTGGCCTACTGTTGTGCCACCAGAGCAGGTGCAGATTACCATGGCTCCTTTTAGATGTGGTCTGTGACATGAGAGACCATGAGTATAGATTTGCATGGGGCAGATTTGTACTATGTTGCTTGTATAGGATCCTACACGGGGTCATATACAAGGGAGGTCGATGTCTGGTTTTGACATCGCTACTACAGGTTTGGTGCTGGGAGCACATTGTGGTACGGAGGTCGGTAGGGCTTCCAATGATAGGGGTTGATCGGGAGAGACCTCGGGTTTTCTATTGGTGGCTCCAAAGAGGGTCACAGTGGCAAATAGATCTGCCGATGTCACGGAGGTTACTAGATGACCTCATCCCTAACCAGATCACCTGGAGGCCATAGAGAGAGCATCCAGGATGGGGAGAGGACGGATAAGATTTGGCTTGCATCAGGCGAGTCTGTTGGCTGAGGATGGAGCGGAGAGAGGTAGAGCTCCATCGTTACGATCGAGTTTTGCGATAGTTTGGTCTATAGCAGGGGATCCCATCTCTCAGGGACTACGAGTACTCCTAGACTGTCCAGGATAGTACTACACTGAGCGGGGCTCTAGATATGTAACGATTCTGGAGTCAGGATGGGGATGATGCCCCCATCCAATCAGTGGATGGGGACGACGTTGGGGTCACTGATGGATACGATGCCTAGTACGTAGGCATCTGCCCTCCTCGAATGAAGAGGGCATAAGGTCTAATGCATGTCGTGGTGTGACATATGGGGAGGTGATGCCAGGCTGTCATCGATGCAGTGAGGGGTCACGAAGGGAGAGAGAAGTGACGGTCTCCATAGGAGAGACACCAGAGACTGCCAAAGGCTCCGGAGAGACCGCAACAGGAAGAGAGGAGAGAGGAGAGACTCCCTTCTCAACAGAGGGATAAGACATCATCACTCGATAAGGGCAAGGGTATCGAGGTGGGGGAGAGTAGTGATATGGTGGCTCTCCGGGTTGAGAATGCCCACCTACGATCTCATGTGTAGAATCTACAGGATGAGGCTACATGGCTTAGGGCTCGAAGCGGATGGGCGAGCATGTAGGATTTGGTGCGGTCTAATGCTTAGACCACATTCTATCAGGGAGCATACTTCTAGCTAGTTCTAGAGGGCCAGAGGTTACAGCTGCCAACCGACATTACAGAGCCGATCTGGATGGGATCGTCAAGGACATCCTCATGATCGACGACGAGGACCCGAGACATAGCATGGACCTCTATGGGACCACCTCCTCCACCTCAGGGCGGGAGAGGAGATGAGGTTGAGAGCTTGAGGGATATCGAGAATAGCTGCTATAGACTGTAGATTGGATATATTTTTGAGAGGATTGAGTATGCCAGGGTATAGATTGTGGCATACCAATCCAGTTTTGATATGATGTAAGGATATTTTGATATATATATATATATATATATATGATTTTTTTTTGTTTGTGATATGACTTGTCCATATGTTTGATGATGCTTCAATTTTAGAATTGTTGATTGATTATTCATGTAATTATGTCATGGAAAAAAATTATAATTTTATGTCATGCCATAAAATTTAAATGGAATAATCTGATGTAAACAAATTGGTTGTTTTGTGGTGTGATTTGATGAAAAATAAAAGGGACTTCTAACAATAATTTCAAAGGACATTATCGTTGTTATAGAACATTTCATGGAGTTGTCGCTCGCTAGGTCGTCAAACTAATCCCAGTATAGAAATATTGCTAAAAGTAAAAGGGTTCTTAAGAGACTGTCTTAAGACTTTGTGTTATGATGATGAAAAATGATTATGGTGATGATTTGTTTTCAGATTTTCATAAAAATGTTATGCATGAAATATATTTAAAAAATGATTTTTGCTAGGCATAAATTCCTAAGTGTGATAAATTTTTTGAATAATTCCCTAGGAATTATACCATCATTGCAAAATTGAATGTTGACATAATGAAATGAAATAGAAAAATTTGCGTTCCTTTTAAAGCACAATTGTGTAACATAATGATGTAAGCCGTATGTTTTTATGAATTAAAATGAATGAGAAATAAAATAAGAACAATGGTTTGCGCTAGGCATAGAATTATAGGTATAGACTTATACCATCATCGCAAAATCCAAAAATAATTTTATTGCATAATTGATTTTTGATTTTGAGATAAACAAAAAAAAATATATAAACGTGACTTTATTGCTAGATTTTTGAATATGTTGTTGAAAGAAATTTTGGATTTTTGAAAAAAAAATGTATGTAATTGTTTTTATACTAAACAGATGTTCTTTTAAATAAAAAGATGAAATTATTCCAAAATATTTGCATAAATATTTTAGATTATCTCAAAGACAAAATGTAGATTTATAAGGAACCCCATGTGCAGATGTGAGTTCATTGCCGATCTTGATCTATCATAATGATAAAAAATATCTCAAATACAAATGTGTGTGCAATTGTATTGTTCATTCACCAATTTTGAGCAAGATAATTTGATACAAGTAATTTGAATTAACCAAATAAGTGTTCGTTGACCATGATTTATATGCATGTAACCATACCAGACTACTATGTAAGTCGGGTCATCAAGAGCTAGCTAATCCATAAGCCAACATAGGTTTGTATAAAAGAAGGTCGCTAATGTAACAAAAATATCATCACGCTAGGAATTACCCAAGGCCAAGCGGGTTGGGCACAAACCTCCTATTATGGGGCTTACCTCACAGTTTTCGAATAATTGAAAATTCTAGGGATTCAAGCTCATTCACCCTTCTTTTCTTTTCAAAGGGTAGGGAAAAGGGATTTTATTGTTGTTTGCTTTTTCTTTTCTCTTTCTCTTTTTTTTTTTTTTTGCTTGATACTGAGACAAGGCTGAAATATTGCTGAGATGGTACAAAATGATATTTTTTTTCTCATGATTTTTCTTGATTTTATTTTTCTTCCTATACTAGGGATACTTGCTCGGATTGGTTGTAGAGCAAGGGATTTTTATTCTGGGCAGGGGTGAGCTTGTCCTTTTGTCAATTCTCAAAGATTCTAGACCATGTGCATGATAGGATAGCAGGGAAACTTTTTGCTCAAGAATCCATTTCTACTATGTAGCATCATATCGAATTTGCAATGAAATCATTTTAATGTGAAAAGATATGCTTGGTTCAAGTAAATAACAAGATCGGTTCTCTATGCTCAAAACTTTATTTAATTCAACTGTGGACTTTGATATAAGAGAGATTAATAATCATACCAAATAAAATCAAGATATTTATTCATGTGAGTGTGAAAGTAAGGGATTCCAAATAAATGCTAATTTATCCAAAATAATTGAAAATATAACTGCAATACTTCAAGAATTGACAGGTACAAGAATAAAAGATGTTTTTGAAGATTTTGATGATTTTGAAGTTTTTTATATTTTGATTTTAATTTATGAATTGAAAGAATAAATACTATTATTGTTTTTGAAATTTTTATATGGATGACTAAAATGAAACAATATGCAAAATAACAATATATACAATGATGAAATGACCAGATTTTATGCATAATAGCGCTTAAGATGCATAATGTTCATAGGTTATTTAAGATCTTTACCATCTAAGGTGGCTAATCGGTATGCTCCCGATCCAAATTTAGCAGTGATGATATATGGCCCAAGCCAGTTAGGTTCAAATTTACCTTTAAGATCTTTAGTTGCATTAGTATTTTTTTTATTTTCTTTTAAGATAAGGTCGTTGATCTTGAAGGATCGATGATGAAATTTCTTGAGGTATGCTCGTTTAAGCTTGTTCTGGTAGGCTCGAAGATGTTCCAAAGCATTGATGCGCTTCTCATCTAGGAGTTCCAGTTGACTAAGTCTGCCAGCACGATATTCATCTCCTACTTTAGTATCTTGAAGTAGTAGAGCCAAAGAAGGAACTTCTAATTCAAAGGGAAAAACAGCTTCAGCGCCATAAACCAAAACAAAAGGTGAAGTGTCCGTGGGAGTGCAAACGCTACTTCGATAAGCCCACAAAGTAGGATATAATTGGATGTGCCAATCTCGGCCAGATTTGTTGACCAGTATTTTAAGGATTTTGATTAATGTTTTATTAGATGCTTCTGCTTGGCCATTACCCTAAGGATAATAGGGAGTGGACCAACGATGCTGAATTTTATATTTTTGACATAATTTCTTGACATCTTTATTTTTGAAACAAGTTCCATTATTTGAGATGAGATTTGCAGGAATTCCAAACCTACAAATAATTTGATTAAAGATAAATTTGGAAACTTGGGTTCCAGTGCAGGAAGCTAAGGGCATAGCTTCAACCCACTTTGTAAAATACTCGATGGTAGTTATGATGAATTTGTGTCCATCAGATGATGCATGATTGATTTTTCCAATGATGTCTAAGCCCCATTTTGAAAAGGGCCAAGGAGATGAAATAGCTTGCAGTTCTTATATAGGGGCATGGACAAGGTCAGCATGTTTCTGGCACTTTTTGCAATGGTGCATGTAATCATGTGCATCATTCTCCATGGTGGGCCAAAAATATCCTATCCTAAGGAGCTTCTTAGCAATGGCACTACCATTGAAGTGTCCTCCACAAGATCCATCGTGGGCTTCACTCAAAGCTGATCTAGATTCGTCTAAATTCAAACATCTCAATAGGATGCCTTCAAAATATATCCTATACAACGTATTGCTAATAATTACGAAGTGATTTGCTTGTCTACGTAATAACCAGTGCTGGTTGCTATTACAACCTTCAGGGAAGGTCCCATTTTGAAGAAAATTAAATATATCAGTGTACCAAGGTTTAGGAGTAGTTTCGTTGATTAGAAACACATCCAAAGGTTCTAAGCATGATTTATTTGAAACGGGTTCCTGGAGTCGATGAATAATGATGGTAGCATATTCATCATCTAACTCCAAGTATAAAAGAGATGCAGCTATAGCCATAGCGTCAGCCGCACGATTGCTAGTTGTAAAAATAGCTTCCAATGTAACTTGATCAAATAAAGATATTAATTGTAATACATATGCTTTATATGGACGTAATTTATCATCTCTGGTCTAATAAACATCATTGATTTGATTTATGACAAGTTTAGAATCATCAAAAACCAATAGATTTTTAATTTTCAGTGCCAAGGCAGCTTGTAATCCAAGGATTAGAGCCTCATATTCAGCAGTGTTATTAGTACAAGCAAACGTTAATTTAAAGGACATAGGTATAAGATGTTTCTGTGGAGATATTAAAATAATACCTGCACCAACACCACTCATGCATCGGGCTCCGTCAAAGTATAAGGACCATTGCTTTGGATGGTCTGCCTCTAATTTAAGGCATTCATCGAGAAACTCAATGATGAGGGGATGGGTAGACTCTAAGGGTGTAGTAGCTAATTGATCTGCTATGATTTGACCTTTAACAGACTTTTGTCCTATAAACATGAGTTCAAACTCGCTTAGCACAAGAACCCACTTTGTTGTGTGACTAGATAAGTATGATCGACTCATGAGATACCGCAAAGGATCGGATTTAGCAATAACATACGTTTTTTGACTGAGCATATAATGGCGTAGTTTCTATGTAGAAAATATGACTGCTAGACATAGTTTCTCTAATGCTGTGTAGCGGGTTTCATAACTGATTAAGGTTTGGCTAATGTAATAATTAGCACGCTCTCTTTTCTCATCGTCAAGTTGAGCTAACATAGCTCCTAAGGCAAAATTTGAAGCAAAAATATACAAGATAAATGGGCGATCAGATCTATGTGATGAAAGCATAGGTGGGTTAAGGAGATATTGTTTGAGGAGTTCAAATGCTTCCTGACATTCGTCGTCCCAATGAAAAGAGACATCTTTCTTAAGAAGCTTAAGAAAGGGTCCTGTTTTGTCTGCCAACTTATCGATGAAGCGACGAATAGCTTGAAGCTTACCTTGTAGACTCCGTAATTCAGATATATTTGTGGGTGCGAGCATATCAATGATAGTCACGATCTTGAGAGGGTCAATTTCAATGCCACGTAAAGAAACTATAACCCCCAATAATTTACCGAAATTAACTTCGAATATACATTTGGCTAGATTCAGTCAGATAAGATATTCCATTAACCGATCAAATACTGTTCTCAAGTCATCTAAATTATCATCTTCTTTGATGGAACGAGCTATAATATCATCTACATAATCATGTAGAATATCATGCATCATATCATGAAAGATATAAGTCATGGCTCATTGATATGTTGCACCTGCATTCTTCAAACCGAATGGCATCACTTTCCAAAAAAAGGTCCCCCAAGGGGTAATAAAGGTTGTTTTAGCCTAATATTTAGGAGCTATCTTGATATTATTATAACCAGAAAATCCATCCATTAAGGATATCATTCCACTCCCAACAGTAAAATCAATGATCTGATCCATGTTGGGAAGAGGAAAATCATCTTTAGGGCATGCGACATTAATATCTCTAAATTCTATGCAAACCCTAACTTTGGTAGCTTCTTTCTTAGTTACTGGAACTACATTCGAGATCCATTCAGCATAATCAATGGCTTGTATAAAAATAACCTTCAGGATTTTTTCTAATTCCCCTTTGACTAGTAAGGCCACTTTAGGATGCATTTTTCTAAGTTTTTGTTTAACAATTTTAGCATCCGGATGGACTACTAGGTGATGCATAACTATAGAAGGGTCTAATCCTGGCATATCTTCATATGTCCAAGCAAAGACATCTTCATATTCCTTAAGAAATGCAATGTATTTATCTTGTTTGTCTTGACTCAATTCTAATCCAATGTTGATAATGTGACGATTATCTTCGGTTCCAATGTTAATTTTTATGACGTTTTCTACTTCCATGTGTAGATATCTCTCAAAATTAGGTGGGGTGGGTGAAACACCCAATTCTTGTAATTCTTCCAAGGTTAGCTTGGATAATTCGTCTTGAGGAGTCGTGACCTCAATCTGGGCTATACTAGGTATAGAGCCATTAAAATAAAACTCATGATGTAACAATTCCTCAACGGAGACATCATGGAAGATATCTCCCTCCAACTCATCGTCGGATTTGATGATCATCTCAAGGTAGGCTATAGATAGCATATTACATGTAAGTGGCTTATTTATTAGACACAAAGCATCGCGTTCATCCAAATAATCTTGGTAACATATGAATTGATCATCATCCTCAAATGGGAAGGGCTGACCCTTACTAGGAAATAGGCCCACACCACATCGGGCGGGCCATGGCTCTACCTCAAAAGGTTCTTTCATACCATTCTGGAAAGGTCCCAAACCTTCCCCTTTATATCCCAATTTAAGCATTATAGGCTTAGCTTTAATATACTCATTAGTAAAATAACATCAAGCATATCCATCATAATGTGTCTTGATGTTTCTAGGTATTCTTCCCCAGTCATATCCCTTATAAATAAAAGCACAGCTCCCGAACTGGTAAATACTTCCCATAGGCTGTGGGAGGCCCAAGGTATGAGGAGAGGGTGGCAAATTATTTAAAATAAGGGAATCTTGCATTGCAGCGTTTGTTTTTTTTTATATAAGAATTTTAGATAAATCGAGTAAGAGCTCATCAGTAAGAGCGTAAGAGATAGAAGGAACATTTCCTACATCTTTGTATTAGGAAAATATGCCTCTGGTAGGTGTAGATGTAGAGATGTCGATGGACGGGTCTATAGGTATGGAAGTTATAGGAGTAAAACAAGAAGCATTGGTTGTGGGTTTAGGATCTTTTTGAGGTCCTAATGTGGTTTGTTCGGAAGATGGTTGAACTATATGTAGAGGTGGAGTTGATGGAGAAAAAGTATATTATGCTATGGGTGTGTGTTTCACACGTTTAGACGGATGATGAGAATTAGGATGTGTGGATGACAGAGCAGGGCAAAATTGAACTCCAACAGGTTCTGCCAAAGCACACATATCAAAGGGTCTGGGATCACCATGAATGGTAACCAAATGATTTTTAAATTCGAATTTAACACACTGATGTAAAGTTGAGGGAACAGCTTGCATCGCGTTGATCCAAGGGCGACCCAAGAGTATATTGTACGATGCAGGGCAATGTACAATAAACATGATCATGTCTAAGGTTCTTGGACCAACTTGCAATGGGATAGTAATAACTCCACTCGTTTCTTGTGTTTTGTCATTGAAGGCTTTTATGATCATATCATTTCTTTTCATTTCGTCACTTCTAAACCCAAATCTTTGGTAGAAGTTAAAAGTGCAAATGTTTAAAGATGAACCATTATCAATCAAGACTCGTTTAACTGCTACATCTCCAATTAGGGCAGTAATATATAAGGGGTTATCCTTATGTAAACTATATTGCGGTATATCTCTATCCCAAAAATCAATACAATCGACTTCTCGAGTTATGATAGTATTGGCCATGGCTTCAGGTTGAATATTTTGTGGTACCATCATTTGGCTTAATGTGAGCATTAATTCATCCCTATGTGTAGGAGATCTTAAAAGGTCCAAAAGGGAAATTCTAGTTGTAGTATTTGATAATTGTTCATTAATATTATAAGGAGGTTTAGGTTGAACATTAGGTGCATGATTTCCTTTATTAGGAACTTTCAAAACAAATGGAGTTGAACCATCATTCTGAGTTTGATATTGTTGATAATTTTGAGTCTATTGTCTAGTAATAGCTCCGATGGTACCTACAATATTATTTTGCGGATGATGAATGGGTCTTGGTCTAGCATTTATGGCTTGTTCATTAGAAAGTGATTGGTGAGAAGATGGTCTAGTAGTGACTCTTCTTGGAAATGGTTCTTTCAAAACCATAGAATTTGTGATAGGTTGAATAGCATATGATTCATCTTCAAAACTATTCGATTGATTTGATGTGATTTCCATGTCACTTTCAGTCTTGTATTCTGTATCACTAAGATCAGGTGTCCAGATATTATATAGAGGTCTGGTCATAACCATGGATAAAGTTGTGTCAAAAATTTGCAAATCATGAGTAGGTAAATGTCCACTAATAGTCCCTACATATCGGGTAGGAGGGGAAACATTATGATGCTCAATTTGATTAGCCACCTCTTTACCATGCTTTGGTAAAGGATGTTGAAATATGTCCAATGATTGATTTGCATTATGATTCTAATTTTGGGGGATGTTCTTTTGAGCATTATTAGGAGGATTTTGTTTAGGTTTAAAGGCTTGCACCTCCATCTCATGGTTATCAATTAAGTCTTGTATTTTACGTTTTAATATTTTACAAGAGTTGGTAGCGTGTCCAGGTCCTCTATGGAAATCACAGTGTAAATCAGCTCTGTATCCGGGTATAGTTGGATCAGGTTCTCAGATATTTGGTAATTGGATCAAAGCTCATTCTAATAATTGTGGTAGAATGGTTAATAGAGGTTGATTTAACCTAGTAAATTCTTGAGGTGGTTTATCAGGAGGTTTCAGTATAAACTTCTCCGTTGTTTTCACAGCATTAACATTAGCAATGTTTCTGCTATCAGTGACTCCATCACCCACAGCTTGTTTATTTTTATATTGATTTTTGGATGTTTTCTCATTGTCTTTCTTTTTAAGCTGACCTCTCCTAATGAGAGCATCTTCCTCTCTTCGAGCTAAGTATATAGCTTAATCGAAGGTGGTCAAGGTAGCAGTTGATAACTCATAGGATAGTTGTTCTTGTAAATTATTGATAAAGATATCCAGCATTTCTTGATAAGGTAACACAAAGTGCAATTTTCCTATCAACTATCTCCACCGAGCTAGGAAATCAGCAAAACATTCATCTTTATCTTGTTTTAAGTTGTACAAATCTTTAATGGTTACATGCCTTTCGATGTAGGCACTAAATTGATGAACAAAAGACTCGGTTTTTTCTTCGAAATTCCTCAAAGAATGAGTGGGTAATTGATAATACCACTCTAATGCCATTCCTCCTAAACTTTTTGAGAACATTTTTAGTAATAACAAGTCATCATGTGATATATCATGACATGTTATCCTAAACATACGAATATGCTCTATGGGATCTTCGGTTCCTTTGTATATAGGTAGGACAGACATAGGAAAGTGTTTAGGAAATGGCTGTGCTATGACTATAGGATCTAAAGGCTGACTACACATCTCTTAATAATTGTACGAGGGATGGTAGGGATCTATATGGTCTATGCAGGAGGCTAACTGTTTCACCATGGCTTCCAGATTACTAGTTTGTCCACCATATTGGTTCGATGGTACATGAGTATGGGATTTGTGAGCATATGATGGCATGATGTAAGGATTAGATGTTATATTGCTATTATGCAAATGGTTGGTAGGGAGAGTATTATGAAGAATATTTGTAGTAGCATTATGTTGTATCCCAGATTGTTGGAAATTGGTATTTTGTTTTGTTTTGGGCTTTTGTTGATTTGAGGTATGTTGATCAATAGCTTGGCAAAATAGAGTAGTGAATGAAGGCTTATTTTGTGTAGGAATAACTCTAGGCTTGGTAACAGGCACTCTAGGTGGTTGGATAACCTGTTTTTGTTGCATGTTCTGGATTATAGCGGCCATATCCAAATTGGATGGTCCAGCTTGATCACTTTATTGATCAACAAAGGACAAGGGATTAGTGCATGTGTGATATATTTCTTCTAGGGTTGCTTGAGTGTCACTAATTTTATCCTTTTCCATATGGACTGCTCTATTAATAGCGCCAATATTAGTATTGAGGAACTTCTAGAAATGTTCCATGTTATCAAAAGTAACAGCTCCTCCTAGATACATTTTAGGGTATGAGGATCCTTCCTCTTTAACAGTTTCTTTTTGTTCATTTCCTATAGCAAACTCTTCTTCTTGTTGGTCTAGGGTTCCTTCTTCCTAAATTGGGTCTTCAGGAAGGACATCTGGGTTATTTAATGGTTTTCCTAACCAATCTTCTTCTACTTCAGTCTGTTTTCCATTCCTAAGTCTAGTCATTATGCTTAAACTTATATTTTAGCATATATATATATATATATATATATATATATATATATATATATATATATATATATATATATATATATGCGACAATTTTGGGAGGTATATTTTAATTATATACCTACTATAATACTTAAAAGAAAACGTTTTAATTTTTGTTATTTTTTTGTTTTGTTTTTTTTTATGTTTTTATAATAATATTATAAAGACAACAAACAACATACTAAATGCAAGAAATAATAATAATAAAAGAATGGCTTAGTTTTCTATAAATAGTTTATGGATATCATTAATAGGATCAAGTTCATCAGGAGTCATGAAATGCTTCTCTTCAAATTGGAAATGGTTTTTCAAGACTTTGACAAAGTGTGCTCTGGTGATATTATCTGTTTCAGACTCTGACCTATAGAAATAAAGTTCATGGCAATACTCTCGATATAACACAGCTCTAGGAACTCTATTCCATCTCTTTCTATCTGTAAGAACGACCTCTTGATCCTCTATACGAGATAGAAATTTATGTACTACAACTGCGTTGTCGAGGTATTCCTCAAAGGTGTACAACTTGGAAGACACAAGTGCTCTTTTATAAACTAACCACCTATGGCAATCTCTCTGAAGCTCATGGTACAAAGTCACCTGATCAGGATCCAGGATTCTATCTAGGACAAACCTCGTAATTTGCCTAAGTTCTGTCGACCTAGATGAAATAATACCCAATATCCTATTAAGTTCGTCCCATAAAGGCGAGACTCTATATGTTTGAGATACTCTAAGCAAAGAAGTAATCTCTATGGCTGCTAATTGATTTTCAACATTTATGGTGATAGCTCATATTTTATTATAATATACCATCTAAATATGATATGCAATCTTAACAATCTTCTCCTTTTTTTTTTCAAAAGGTTTTTAGTTTTCATGTCGAGTTCACCAAAATGTATCGCTCCAAATTTTTCACATCCTTACCTTCAGGCTATAGGATCCATGCCCGGAAGCGGGATGCGAGAAGTATGGGACAATACCTCGGATTGAGAGGCCCTTTGAAGGTCGCGCCTCTCGAGGGAGGGGTATAAGGGTGAATTTTCTATAGATTGTGGGGTTCACTAGGAAACTTTGAGTGGTAGTTTCCACGCCTAGGTTGAGAATGGCTTTGATGTGTTCATTTTATATTCAATCATTCAATTCCTAGGTTTGGCCAAGATGAATCTAAGCTATTCTATATGCCAATGCTGATTTATATGGATACATAAAGCATGAATAAGTACTAAACACAAAAAGTGTGCTAAATAAGACAAAATGTACCTGATTTCGGATGTCTGATGAATATTCTGAGGTTTGTAGAAGTCCAGATCATCTCAAATCTTACATAATCATCTACAATTGCATAGAATCATCTTAGATAACATTCAGTCGTCTGATATTAGACGAGATCATTGTCGACCTGACGAATTCCTCAGAAATCTGCAATCACAGAAACAGATACCCAAGACCAAAAATGCAACTGCAAAAGCAAGGGGAAATGATAGAAATAATAGTAAACTTGCCTAAATGATAAATCCAAATAACAATTAAATGAAATGCATTAATTTAATAATTTATTTTAACTTTATCATGCATCTATGCTAAATGAGGTGAACTCCAAAATGCAAAAATAGAATAAACTAAGTTAATGCATAAAGAAATGAAGAGAGAAGATAAAAAAATGCAAACTTCAAGCTTTGATTGCCCCCAATTTGGGCTACAGTTGAGATCGCCTCCAATCATACGAGATCATCGCCGATCTGCAACAAGATCATCCGAAATCGTCTGGAATCGCCAGCGACGATTTGAGCTTGCTCCAGCTGAAAAACAATAAAATTCTTGCAAGAAAAACTTGAAATACACAATGCAAACAATGGTGCAAAGGTGTTCTAATGCATGAGAAACTAAAGTTGCAAGGAAAATCAGCCAGGGAATCATGGGATCAGCCAACCAGGGGGATAAACTGAGAAAATCCCAGTTTATATAGGATTAGGGGGAGGTTAGGAGGTTGGGGATCATCCCAATCTGGGAGATCTCCAATGGAGGAATCTCCAACTACGTAGACACACTTTTGCCCAAGTTGGAGAGGCTGTTGAAACAGAAGCTAATTATGAAAATTCGATTTTGGGATGAAATCGTTTGGACATTCTATTCCAGACGAATTCGTCCGATCTGGGACAATTTCGTCTGATCGGTGATGATATCGTCCAACGGTCAAAACAACTCCTAAAAATGGCATGAAAAATGGGGGGAGCAATTAACGAGCGGTTTTGGGGTTAAAATTCAAATTTTTATCTTTTTACTAAGGGTTTAACTGTGCCACTTTTAGGGTGCTACAGTTCAGAGTCATATCTGAAAATATTTTAGGCTTCATAGTGTCTCAAAAAGGCATTGAAGTGGATCTCACGAAGATAGCAACTATTACTAACATGCCTCCTCCCTGTAACCTAATCGAGTTACGAAGCTTGCATAGAAAACTTTAAGCTATTTGTCGCTTCATAGCCCAATTAGTCAATAAGTGTTAGCCCTTTCTTAAGCTTCTTAAGAAAGATGTAGTGCTCAAGTGGGATACTGGGTGTCAAAAATCCTTTGATGAACTCAAAAAATATCTCACTTCCCTACCTGTCCTTGTTCTCCCTAGGCTAGATAAGCATTTAATGATTTACATTGCAGTCACAACCTAAGCTTTGAGGGCTATGCTTGATCAGCATGATCAAAATAAAGAGCAAGCTATCTAATATATGAGTATAACCTTGGTTAGCTATGAAACCTAATACACTCCCTTAGAGAAGCTTTGTGTTGCTCTAGTGTTTACTTTCTAAAAGTTGAGACACTACATGCTTATCCATAAGACACTAGTAGTTGCAAGGTTTGATCCTCTTTGCTACTTAATGTCGAAACCCCATATTTTAGGTCAAGCCGCAAAGTGGGTTCTAATCCTTAGTAAATTTGAATTAATATTTATAGTTCATAAGGTTATCAAAGGTCAGGTGATTGTTGACCAGCTAGCCACTGCTCCCCTAGAGTCTATCCATCCCTAAATCATTGAGTTTCTCAATGAGTACCTTAGCTTAGAAAGAGAAGATCCCGAGTCCTGGTCAATATTTTTTGATGGACTTCATTGCTTAACGGGCACTGGGACTATAATCATTCTAGTCACCCCTTAGAAACAATTGATCGCCTTTCCTTCAAGCTTCACTTCTCTTGCACTAATAATATTGCAGAATATGAATCCTTGATCCTAGGTCTTAGGGTAGCCTTAGCCTTAAAGGTTAGAGTCATTTTCATCTTTGGTGACTCTCAACTTGTGGTTAATCAAATCAATGATGTTTATCAAACCATAGATGATAAAATAAATCCTTGCAAGAAAATTATCACCATAGAGTATGTCCCTAGATCCTCCAACCACCATATGTATGCCATGGTCGTTGTTGAATCCCTTATCCCCTTGGAGTTAGAATATGATCAAGCGACTATTATCATTCAATAACTTTGAGAACCCACAACCATTCTCTCTTTCCTCATTCTGTTAGATGTCCTAAACATCAGAGCTTCTCCATATGAGCCATGGTACATGGACATATTTAAATTCCTTAAATATGGTTCAATGCCCAATGGCTTAGATCGAAACCAATAAAATATTTTACAAAAAAGAGTGTGTTATAGACAGGGTGAGTACTTTTTCGAGATGAAGGAATGATAAAAATTCAGGAAGAAGTGATTGTATTTGCTATAAATCTTAGCATGTTACTTAGTCTTAGACAGGTAAGTTTCAGTAGACGTCTAGGCTAGACGGGTAGCAGTGTATATCTCTAATGACTCTAGACGTGTAAGACTCCAAACATCTAGATACTATGGCTTATTCGGGTATTTGTATAGAGAGGTAGGTAGATGGTATAGACATCACAGGTAGTGTAGACATCTAGGCAATGCATATGGGTTGACGTCTCAAGTAGTAGATGTATAGGACATGTAGTGCAGACATGTAGACATCTCAAGCAGTAGACATCTAGGGTGGTTTTGTACAAACGAATAGGCATCTCAACTAGTAGACATATAGGATGGATTATCAACAAGTCTAGATGGCCAGGCCTAGACGTCTAACAATTAGGCTTAGATGGGTAGGCCTAGAGGTCAAATGTACATACTTTTATCTTCCAGTATGCAACTAAATTTTTCTCATTTTTTTGCAACTGCACAAACACAACACAACCTACAATGCTCTATCTCGTACCAACTTTCATCAATACCTGCAATACAATAATATGCTCATGAACTAATCACACATGACACATGCGTTCTAGAACAACTCTTGTTGCACAATAAATCTACATTTATGTATAAGTATGGATATTTTACAAAAATGAACAGGAGGCACTTATAGGTAAGTCTAGATGGTTACTGCAACCAACCTGGCTTAACCATCCCAACTTCCCTATTGTTAATACTTAACACTATTGTTTAAAGCATCACGACCTGTATTAGACGTCTAACTCATCCAGTCTAGACATATAACTAATTATAGACATCTTAACTAATCCAAACATCTAATAAATTAGGACGTCTAAACAAATGGTGACTAAATTTATTCTTTTGTGTAGTTAAAGTAATCAATTTGTATTCATTAGATCGGTTGATTTTACATTGAAAAATATTTCATCAAATGATTCATACATTATAAAAATTATTGTACAAAATAAAAATTATAGTTCTTTGGTAGATGTTTCACCAATCAGTTCTATATATTATTTCTTATTTGAACTACTATCTACATCTATCCTCCTATTAGAAGAAGTTGATGTCCTCAATGACTTTCTCCGTTGGCTTTGGGGGTGATATTCTCACAATGACACTGAGAGGGGGGGGTGAATCAGTGTAACTATTTAAAACTTGAATCTGCAACTCTTAAAACTTAAAAATGCAAGTTTAAAAATAGATAAAGCAATTATAACACAAGAGCATCACATAACACAATATTTAACGAGGTTCACAAATGTGGCTACTCCTCAAATAATGACTGTTTGGACTACAATCCAAATCCAGTCTTTGCAAGGATTCAATCTTTACAAATAGTTTACCAGCACCCACTGGAAGGAGCACCAACCCATGATTTTTCTGCTGCAACAGATAGGAGCACCAACCCCTTTTACCAAGCACCAACTTGGATTTCTATTTTTTTTTTAAATTGACATAAAAATGCCTTCTCTTTTGCAAGACCCTCACTGGTCTATAGCTCATACAAATCAATCTCATAGAAGCATAAAGAGAATTGTTAGAAAATCAATATCTTCTATCACAGTTTAAAACCTCTCTTCTGATTTTTCAAAAAAAATACATACAGGTTTTAGTTCTTTTGCTGTACTTCATGCAACACTCTTACTCAACCTTTTCTTTTTGTTTTTCACAAATAACCATGGTGATGGGTAGTCGTTATACCATCATTAAATCTCAAAGATCTTATCAATCCGGGGTGGTGTCCAAGGCTATTTACGATAGAAAGTTCAAACAGAGTTGCATTTCAGCTCATTTAGGAGCAACAGGTCTTTATTGGTAGGATTGATTGTGTGGGGGATTTGTGTCACTTCTATCCCTAAATTGCATAAATTTAACTTTAATCTATTTGCAAGAATGAAAAACTAATTGTTGTCTACAGAAATAAAGTCCTAATTACAATTGCTAAATTGAGACTTAATTGATTTGCGAGAAGGAAAATCCTAATTACAGTTGCTAAATGAGAAACCTATTTACTTTTGCAATGATGAGATAAAACAAGTAATCAACTTCTGTCAATACTCTGAAACAGAAGGTCGTCAATCTTCTGTGCAGTGTTTGACAACAAAAACAAGAATGCAGAAAATTATAGAAAACTTGTAAATTGCTGGAAATGTAAAGTGCAGGGAATTGGAAAATTACTGAAAAATAAAGAAACTGATTATATCTATTGCTGATTACATCACAAATGTAAAATAGATGGATAAAAACTAAAACAGAAATCAAATACCACAAAATGCTGAAGTTGACAAGTTCCACTACTTATTCTACTGCAGAAAAATCAGGACTCGAAAACTCGTCCATTAGTCCTTCTCCTAGATCTGAAAGTGGCCGGCCTCCTTTTCCAGAAGAAGGTATAATTTCTTCTCTAAGTCTTACTCACACTCAGACATAACAAATTAAATGGAATGAAACTACACTTTTATTGCTTCAGAAACATAATTACAATTCTGCTGAAATCCATTACGGATCCGCAATCTGTTACGAGTCTATTATCTCTAATATGTCTAATATCTAATCTTCTTCCTAATAGCTCAACCTGTATGGGAGCTATCTTTTATAGATGCCTAAAATCTAATTACAAACATAAAATATGTTGTCCTGATATCCTGCAGAATTTCCTGCGTTTATCCTAGAATAGGATCAAATTTGATCTTTCCCTTAATGATGAATTTGGTCGGCAATGACGGCAAAGACAGATGGAAAATATTTCCCTTTAACTTTTCCAACCTTTATTTCCCTTTTTTCGGCTTCAAAAATCGGTCAACAAGTCAAAAAGTACATTATGTTTTCATTCCGAAGATAAGTGGCTCATTCCGAAGATACTGCAATTCTCATTCCGAAGATCCGCTCATTCCGAAGATACTGCAATTCTCATTCCGAAGATCCGCTCATTCTGAAGATACTGCAATTCTCATTCCGAAGATCCGCTCATTCCGAAGATACTGCAATTCTCATTCCGAAGATCTGCTCATTTCGAAGACACTGTGTTCATTCCGAAGATCTTTAGAATGACCAACTATGTTGACTCCAAATGGTTTTGGCTGCATTTCTCAAGTGTATTAGACCTCAGGATCAGATTGCAATAGTCTTCATTCTTCCTTGGATGTGAATTCCATGCCTTGCCATTCATTGGTAGCTTGCTTGGAATTTATATGGAAAAACCAGTTTTCTGCTACACAGTAATAAGTCTTTGTACTATTTGCTGAATTTAGAGAAACTAATGCTTAATGATCATCAAAATAAGACTACTGAAATGCTGCTGTCAACCTAAGCATGAAAATATAACATAAAACTATACAAAAACTGTTAAAAATCAGAATATAATGTCCTTAACACTGCAATCATGCAAACAGTTAATACAGAGCATATTAAATCAACTTAACTAGCATATAAGATAATTCACAAGAGTTTTAGGCAATTTTAACTATTTAAAACATGCTATAAATGAGGCTTATCCAGGCCTCATCATCCCCCCCAACTTATATTAATGCATGCCCTCATGCATTGCAGTGGGATATGGAGTCACAGATGTCCATACTCATATTCCATCGTTCATAGAACAATTTAGTGCCTGTGTAATTTCTCATGAAGATTTCTGATTCATTATTCAAACTGATCATCTGGTTGGGAATCCTCTTCAAAAGTCAACTTGTGACAGACTGCTTTTTAGTTTCTCCACTTTTTGCTATAATTCTCAAATTTTCTTTTCATGTTTTTCAATAACATCTTTTCTTTCCTCAATCCATCTCATTTGTATTTTTATAACACTCTTGGCTTTTGTCAGTTGTTTTGTGATGTCCACCTCCTCTTCTTCATTTGACTCAGAACCTAATACTGACAAATCAACTACAGTTTGTTGCTCAACAATGATCTCATCCTCTGCTTCAGACCCCTACTCTTGTACGGAGGTTCCATGAAATTATCTTATGATTACATCCAAATTATCAGTGGCTTGTTGCACTTCTATGACATCATGGCTATCCTGTCTGGTCTTCTCTTCAATCATTTGTTCTTTTCTCTTTTTGTTGGAGTCTTGCAGACCTCCTAGTCCTTAATGTATATTTTCTCTTCTTGCCCTATTTTCTTGTGGTAACAGGGGCTGTAGGGATAGCTTCAAGCTCTTCATTGTGAACTTCACTCTTATATTCTAACAGATAAATAACATCTTTAGAAAAATGAACCCTCTTCTATTTTATTTTTCTGTTGTCAGTTTCAGCTCTTCTCTTCTTAGTCTGTGAGTTTGATGGTTATGTTGTTGCTGCTGGGTGTGTTTCTTTTTCTGCAATAACTTCTGCAGCAGTTCCTATTTCTTCTTCTGCAATAGCCTTTGCAATAGCTATTTCTTCTTCTGCAACAACATCTACAACATCTGTTAGGTCACTGATTTTTGGTTGCTACAGGGTTTGCTCTTGTTCTTCTTCAGAAAGAATAATTTTTTTTTTCTTGTAATCATTAGCAAATATGTCTTCAAAAAGAAAATATGGCACACTTCCTTATTCTGTGCTCTGAACACCTGGCCATCAATCATTGGACATCCTTGCCATCAAATTTTCTTTACTATTTTTAGCTCATCCATTCTGCATGCAAATTTTCCCACATGAGTGGTTATTAGCAATGAATGGTGGTGGCATGTTTGTTGGTTATTTTCCCTGTGATTCTCATACTTCCTTGATGGGTGCAAAATATGAGATGAATCTAACCGCAAGCCAGATGACATGTGTCAATGATCACATGGAGTAAAACAATTCTGTTGACTATGTCTTTTTCTCCCTCCTTGGATGCCACATGGAAACAGACTGTTAAATATTCATTCTGAAGATTATGTTTCATTCTAAAGACTAAGCTGGGCATTTAATTTGAAGATAACCTCATTCCAAAGATAAACCTTCATTCTGAAGACACACCTTCATTCTAAAGACAAACCTTCATTCTGAAGACAAACCTTCATTCCGAAGACACACCTTCATTCCGAAGACAAAGCTTCATTCTGAAGATACCACGGTTATTTGAAGATACAACAGTCATTCTGAAGACATAGCAGAAACCAACATTTTTCTCTTTCTCCAAGCATGTTTTGTTTATGCCAACTCTTATGAACACTTTTATACTAATAGTTAATTTTCATATACTATATATCAAATATTTACAATGAGAAAAGTGCAAGAAACATATATACCTGGTTAAAACAAGTTAATGCAAGTTTTGAAAGATGACTGCTTCGTTGATATTCTCCTGAGGCTTCTGCAACACTTCAAAAACAAGTGCAATTGGTGAATTTGTACAATGGTGACTCAAAAATTTCAAGGTTATGCATGCCAAAAAACTGGTTTTCATGCATACCAACTTAGTAGCGCCTTAGAAAAAGGTTTTCACTGCTGAGCTATTCATTTTTCTCTCTCTTTTTTTTTCTCTTTAACCTCTCCTTTTCTCTCTTTTTTTTTTTGTCTTTTTGATTCTGATTGTGCCCGTGAAGGAATTCATGACTTCCCTGAAATCATGCCCATGAAGGAATTCACAGCCAAAATTTATTCATCTTTTTGTTTTCTATTTTTTTCTCATAATTTTTTTTCTTTTTATTTTTAAGATTCAAAGATATGATTATTTGGAATCTTCATCGAAGAAGAAGCCTCTTCTGTCAAATGTAACTGTGTGAGATACCGAGCAAATTCCACCTTTGTTAGTGGTTTATGGTACAACTGTAAAAGATGTCCATTCACCACTAATATCCTCCTTACATCATCAACTAAAGAAAGTTGAACAACTTCATTCTCAGACTCCCCTGGTTCATCCTTGCTGCTCTTAATGTGATCATCATGCCACATTTTCCATTTTTGTTGAGTGAACTCTATTTGGTGAAGTGCTTCCAACCAAAGTTCATCAAATGCATTCAACTGCAAAATTTGTTTTTTTCGTACCTGCAACAACTCAATGCCAACTGCTAAAGATGCATAAAATGTTAGTAAAGCATTAGGATGTTGCACCAATATATCAAACAAATTTGCTCCCTGGTTTTTAGTCAACCAACTATTGTTGTTCAAAGGTTGTTTTGGTTGTGTTTCAGTTTGTTTTGTACCAGGCTTATTTGAATTGGTTCTTGGAGAAACATTTTTATTTACACCAATGGAGGCCAAAACTAAAGTATTCTTTTCATTTTCCTTATGTGTTCTAAGAAACTGTGGGCTTTCCGTACAATCATACTTAGGTGTAATAAGTTTACCTGAAAGCAAGTTAACTAATTTTCCACCTTTTTGTATGGTTTTAGGATATACTTTCTTCTTTTTTCTTGGTTTTCTAAAACACATTTCTTGAACAATCTTGTTAATTATTGGTACAACTTGAGGTAAAGGGATTGTAAGAGTTAAATGTTCTAATTCCTTTATCAAATCTGATTGTGAAGATGTTACTTTTGATATCTCAGACTGTTCAAAATATGATACTTTATTTGATGAGGTATCTTGTTCTTCTTGATGTTGTTTTAGTGTAGATTTGTTTTCATGTTCATTCTTTTTAACTTCACTTTCTACATTGATAAGTGGAATAGGTTCAAGCAATGGTTCACTCGAACACAACCGAGTTTTAACACGAGTCACTAACATTTATTAGGGTTGTATTTTCTGGTTCAACCACAGAGACAGGGGTTACCTGTTTAACATGATTTGGACTGACCACAGAGTTGAGTTGAAAATAGAGGTTGTTTTAATTTTTGTTGTTGTTGTCCATGATAGAAATTATGGATATGATTAGGCAACAAATTTGATTTTTGTTTTTGACAATGTTGCTGCCCTTTGTACAGATTTTGATGTTGTACCCATTGATATCCTTGTAATTTTGGTTGCAACCATGGTGGATGTTGTTGATTCCATTGTTGTTGCATCCATCCATGTTGAGACCATGCTTGGGAGTATGCCCATGGTGGTTGACTCCAACATTGTTGAAGTGGACCTGAAGCAGACCATGGCATATACCAAGGATTATTTCCCCAATGTGCAGGAAATTGAGAAGCATTCTGATATGGAAATTTATGAAAATTATTCCCTTGTCCTTGTCCTACAAAATTGGTTTTTTTCATAGGTTGAGACTGTTTTTCAAAGACACTTTTAAGTTCTGGCAATAAACTACACTGATCTGTGGGGTGTCCTAATTGACAAATGCTACATGTAGCAGGTATAAATATTTTGTTCAAAGGACAATCATGAAGAGAGTGTTGCTTTTTACATTCTGAACAATAGATGGTTGAAGATTCAGTAGATTCATTTTTTTCATCTAATGTTCTATCATGTACTAAAACATCAGCCTCTTTTATGCATTCTTTCAAATCATGTTTTTCATTACCAATTCTGTGTTTTCTATGCCTTGAATGAGAGTAATTTTTACAGAGTTTAATAATTTCCTCAAATTTAAGTGCATTTGTATCTCCTCTTCCCAAGATATCCAATGCATCCCTAGATTCATCTTGTAGTCCCCTTAAGAATATGACTTTGCAAATTTCGGGTTCAACACTTCCACATCTCTTATGAACAAAAGAAAATCTGTCTATATAATCTTCTAAGATTTCATTTTCCTCTTGTTTCATTGTAAGAATTTCATCATTTTGATTCTTGACTTGACAATATTCTTGGTATCTCTCCAAGAATATGTTTTCCATCTCATCCCAAGTTCTAATTGAGTCAGGTGCTAAGGTGATAAACCATCGTAGAGCTAACTCTTTAAGAGTGGAAGGAAATAGTTTGAGCTTTTGATTGTCATTAGTGTAATCATGAGCTTGACATACAATTTTAAACTCAAACAAAAACATATCAGGATCTTCGGATGTAATTCCCTTGAAAGTTGGTAATACTATAGGTGAAATGACCTTCATGGGAGCATTTTGATTAAGATCTAGTTGGATGGGATTTTGAAAAGTTCTGCAGGTGCACTAGTTGCACTAGGGTGGAGCACATTGTTGGCTCTACCTTGATTCTCTTGTGAGCCTTCCATTGTAGGTTCCCAAAAACAATTATAAATCTTGTCAAATTTTCCTGATTGTATGGATTTGTCAAGAGAAAATGGTGTTGAACTACTTAATTTTCCTCCTTGTAATGATTTCTCAAAGGATCTTGCAAGGTCTTGGAAGTGGATGATTGGGATTCTTTGAAAATTCCAACATTTTTGGAAATAAAAAATTTAGACATTTTTGACATAATTTCAACCTCTTGTGAAATTTTTCTTCTTGTGGTTTCTTGCTTATTTCCTAAATGGACTGAAATACAATTTACCAATAACAATTACTTATACCAGTCATTACATTCAGATTTTACTCTAAAATTCACAACTTAGCATATTTAATAATTATTGGACTGCTTTTCACCTTCTAACAACACCGTGTTCCCCGGAAACGGTGCCAAAATGATGGGTAGTCGTTATACCATCATTAAATCTCAAAGATCTTATCAATCCGGGGTGGTGTCCAAGGCTATTTACGATAGAAAGTTCAAACAGAGTTGCATTTCAGCTCATTTAGGAGCAGCAGGTCTTTATTGGTAGGATTGATTGTGTGGGGGATTTGTGTCACTTCTATCCCTAAATTGCATAAATTTAACTTTAATCTATTTGCAAGAATGAAAAACTAATTGTTGTTCTAGAAATAAAGTCCTAATTACAATTGCTAAATTGAGACTTAATTGATTTGCAGAAGGAAAATCCTAATTACAGTTGCTAAATGAGAAACCTATTTACTTTTGCAATGATGAGATAAAACAAGTAATCAACTTCTGTCAATACTCGAAACGGAAGGTCGTCAATCTTTCATGCAGGTGTTTGACAAACAAAAACAAGAATGCAGGAAATTATAGAAAACTTGTAAATTGCTGGAAATGTAAAGTGCAGGGAATTGGAAAATTACTGAAAAATAAAGAAACTGATTATATCTATTGCTGATTACATCACAAATGTAAAATAGATGGATAAAAACTAAAATAGAAATCAAATACCACAAAATGTTGAAGTTGACAAGTTCCACTACTTATTCTCATCGTAGCAAAATCGGGATCGAAAACCCGTCCGTTAGTCCTTCTCCTAGATTTGAAAGTGGCCGGCCTCCTTTTCCAGAAGAAGGTATAATTTCTTCTCTAAGTCTTACTCACACTCAGACATAACAAATTAAATGGAATGAAACTGCACTTTTATTGCTTCGAAACATAATTACAATTCTGCTGAAATCTACTACAGATCTGCAATGCTATTCAGGTCTATTATCTCTAATATGTCTAATCTCTAATCTTCTTCCTAATAGCTCAACCTGTATGGGAGCTATCTTTTATAGATGCCTAAAATCTAATTACAAACATAAAATATGTTGTCCTGATATCTTCCAGAATTTCCTGCGTTTATCCTAGAATAGGATCAAATTTGATCTTTCCCTTAATGATGGCTTTGGTCGGCAATGACGGCAAAGACAGATGGAAAATATTTCCCTTTACCTTTTCCAACCTTTATTTCCCTTTTTTCGGCTTCAAAAATCGGTCAACAGGTCAAAAAGTACATTATGTTTTCATTCCGAAGATAAGTGGCTCATTCCGAAGATACTGCAATTCTCATTCCGAAGATCCGCTCATTCCGAAGATACTGCAATTCTCATTCCGAAGATCCGCTCATTTCGAAGATACTGCAATTCTCATTCCGAAGATCCGCTCATTCCGAAGATACTGCAATTCTCATTCCAAAGATCTGCTCATTCCGAAGACACTGTGTTCATTCCGAAGATCTTTAGAATGACCAACTATGTTGACTCCAAATGGTTTTGGCTGCATTTCTCAAGTGTATTAGACCTCAGGATCAGATTGCAATAGTCTTCATTCTTCCTTGGATGTGAATTCCATGCCTTGCCATTCATTGGTAGCTTGCTTGGAATTTATATGGAAAAACCAGGTTTTCTACGCACGATAATAAGTCTTTGTACTATTTGCTAAATTTAGAGAAACTAATGCTTAATGATCATCAAAATAAGACTACTGAAATGTTGCTATCAACCTAAGCATGAAAATATAACATAAAACTATATAAAAATTGTTAAAAATCAGAATATAATGTCCTTAACACCGCAATCATGCAAACTAGTTAATACAGAGCATATTAAATCAACTTAACTAGCATATAAGATAATTCACAAGAGTTTTAGGCAGTTTTAGGCAGTTTTAACTATTTAAAACATGCTATAAATGAGGCTTATCCAGGCCTCATCACATGGTTGCAGTAACCTTACTTACTACGCCTGTTCGATTCTTATACTTGACTTCCTCGAACGGCTCTTTTTGAAACGGCTCAAATTTTCCCTCCAATTTTCCATGCATTCTCGGCTACGATCAATCTATCAAACCCTCTCTGACGCGTTCTGCCTTTTAGCCACTTTCTTTCTGACTTATTCTGACATTCTTCTCTACACATTCTGACAACCTTTTTCTACGTATCTTGACACCTTTTTCTGCGTATCCTGACAACCTCTTTGCGTATCTCGGCGTTCTGTTCTTCTTTCTTCTCTTTTGAATTTTGTGCTACCACTTTCTTCTACGCGCGACTGTCATTTCTTGATATACACAACCTGTTAATGAATTTCTCTGTAATCGTGATTCTCGGTATCCACCCCTGTAATAGCTGTTCTGACTAGAAAAGACTGTTCTTGTAACTGCCACCTGTAACTACAAGTCTAACTCTAGTTAATTTGGCTACATGAATTTTCTCTAAGCTTTCTCACACAATTGTCACTCGGTAACTGCAGATATGACTCCAGTTAACTCTTATGTAACTGGCTGTAAGATTTTACTTTGCGCTATTTTGACACCTGTCACTGTGCATGCTTCTGCGGCTTTTTCCTGCCAAACTGTTACTTGTCGCGATATCGCGACATTTCTACTCAGTTGACTTATTCTGGACTATTGACCGTGAAAACCCGACTTGTCGCGATATCGCGACGTTTTCTGCCTTCTAGACCTTATCTCGGCATGCACCCACGAAAATGAGACATGTCGCGAAATCGCGACGCTTTTGCTGCATCGAGCACTTTTCTGTCTCCTAGCCGCGAAAATGAGACATGTCGCGAAATCATGACGCTTTCACTGCATCGAGCTCATTTCTGTCTCCTAGCCGCAAAAATGAGACATGTCGCGAAATCGCGACGCTTTTGCTGCATCGAGCTCATTTCTGTCTCCTAGCCGCGAAAATGAGACATGTCGCGAAATCGCGACGCTTTCGCTGCATCGAGCTCATTTCTGTCTCCTAGCCGCGAAAATGAGACATGTCGCGAAATCACGACGCTTTCGCTGCATCGAGCTCATTTCTGTCTCCTAGCCACAAAAATGAGACATGTCACGAAATCGCGATGCTTTTCGCTTTCCTGCACTCTCCTTCGCTTGCCCCCACAAAAATGGTACATGTCGCAAAATCGTGACACTTTGGGCTTCCGTACACTTTTCTCCGCAAGCCTCAGCGAAATCGAAACATGTCGCGAAATCGTGACGCTTTTCTGCCTTAGCGTTGTTCTTTGCGTTTCGCCCGCGAAAATGCAACATGTCGCGAAATCGCGACATCTTTTGCATCCGTACATTTTTCCCTTCATGCACCAGCGAAATCAAGACATGTAGCGAAATCGCTACAACTTTGTGCCTTGCGTTTCCAACTTTGCTTCGACTAGCGAAACTTAGACTTGTAGCGAAATCGCTACACCTTTGTGTTCTGCACTTTTGACTTGTAGCGAAATCGCTACACCTTTGTGTCTTGTATTTCGAACTTGTAGCGAAATCGCTACACCTTTGCGCCTTGTGTTTCGAACTTGTAGCGAAATCGCTACATCTTTGCACCGTGCATTTCGAACTTGTAGCGAAATCGCTACACCTTTGTGCCTTGTGTTTCGAACTTGTAGCGAAATCGCTACACCTTTGCTTTTTGGCATCTGAACTCTGCTTCGGCCCTCGAAAGTCTGACATGTAGCGAAATCGCTACACTTTCTTGACTTAGTGCTTCTTTTCTGCTTCAGCCAGTGAAACTCCGACATGTAGCGAAATCGCTACACTTTTGTTGCCGTACATTCTCTCTTCTTTGGGTCGCGAAAACCCGACGTGTCGCGATATCGCGACACTTTTTGCCCTTAGTGCTTTTCTTCCGAAATTGTCGCGATATCGCGACACTTTCTCATGCACTTTCTCTCTCCTCTGTTTTGTCGCGAAATCATGACATTTTCAGCTGCACCTTCTCTCTCCTCATTTTTGTCACGAAATCGCGACATATTCGGCTGTGCTTTCTCTCTCCTCATTTTTGTCGCGAAATCGCGACATTTTCGGCTGCGCTTTCTCTCTCCTCATTTTTGTCGCGAAATCATGACATTTTCGGCTGCGCTTTCTCTCTCCTCATTTTTGTCGTGAAATCGTGACATTTTTGGCTATGCTTTCTCTCTCCTCATTTTTGTCGCAAAATCGCGACAGAAAACATGTCGCGATATCGCGACAGTTTTCTTACTTGTCTTTTTCTACAAATTTCTGAATCTGGGCCACTTCTTTCTTCTTGGAAATTCACTATACTTGTTCTGATCGACCTCCGAACTGCATCATCCGCATCAATCTGTCTGTGTTGACAACAATGACAATACTTTTGCAATGCTTTTGCTGCACCTTGCTCAACAATCTCCCCCTTTGGAATTGTTGGCAACACACTGCAACCTTGCTCAATTTCTTCTCCCCCTTTGCCAATAATACCAAAGGGCTGCTGCAGACTCCCCCTGAGTCTATGCACAACATTCTCAGGCATAAATAATTTTAATGCTCCCCCTGAGAATGTGTTCCTCATAGCTAGTCAGTGCTTGGGTAGTGTGACTACTCCCAACTTCTTCCAAAGGTACTCAAAAAATTCCTTGGGCAATGGTTTTGTGAATATGTCTGCGACTTGCTCTGTAGTTGGAACAAACTCCAATTTGACCTCTCCTTCTGCAACTTTATCTTTCAAAAAATGATACCGGATTGCAATATGTTTGGTGCGGGAATGCATGACCGGATTCTTTGAGATGTTGATTGCACTAGTGTTATCACATTTAACTGAAATGGGCTCATTGAAGTGAATACCAAGGTCTTTTAGTGTTTGTCTCATCCATAATATCTGTGTACAACATGTTGTTGCTGCAATGTATTCAGCCTCTGCTATGGATAGAGAGATTGATTCTTGCTTCTTGCTGTGCCATGCTACCAGTTTATCTCCAAGATAAAATGCTCCTCCACTGGTACTTTTTTTGTCATCAATACATCCTACCCAATCTGCATCAGAATATGCAAAAAGAGTGAAGTCTTTTCCTTTTGGATACCATAGTCCATATTCCATAGTCCCCTTGAGGTACCTAAAAATCCTTTTCACAGCTATCACATGAGTCTCTTTGGGACTAGCCTAAAATCTTGCAACCATGCAAACTGCCTGTAAGATATCCGATCTGGTGGCTATCAAATACAGTAGGCTCCCAATCATAGATCTGTACATTGTTTGATCAACATCTAGAGATTTATCATCCTTGCTCAACTTGCAGCTGGTTGTCATGGGGGTGCTAATAGGCTTACTATCCTCCATAGTGAACTTTTTCAGCATTTCTTTCACATATTTAACTTGAGAAATAAAAATACCCTTTTCAGTTTGATTGACTTGCAGTCCTAGGAAATATGAAAGTTCACCAATCATAGACATTTCAAACTCTTTTTGCATTTTATTTGCTATGTCTTTGCAGGATTCATCATTGCTGCTCCCAAATATTATATCATCTACATAAACAACAAGGACAATGAAATTGCCATTTTTAGTTTTGATATATAAATTGCTATCCACCATACCTTTCTTGAATCCTTGCTTAGTGAGATAGCTGTCCAATCTTGCATACCAAGCTCTAGGTGCTTGTTTCAAGCCATACAATGCTTTCTTCAGCTTGCAAACAAAGTTAGGATTATCACAAAGTTGAAAGCCATCATGTTGTTCAATATACACTTCTTCTTCAAGATTTCCATTTAGAAATGCTGATTTCACATCCATCTGATAAACTTTGAAATTCCTATGAACTGCTAAAGCCAAAAACAGTCTTATTGCTTCAAGTCTGGCCACTGGTGCAAAGGTCTCTTCAAAATCAATCCCCTCAACTTGAGCATATCCTTTACAGACCAATCTTGCTTTATTCCTCACAACATGTCCGTCTTCATTCAGTTTGTTTCGAAATATCCATTTAGTACCGATTATGTTTTTATTTTCAGGCCTTGGTACTAATTCCCAGGTTTTGTTTTTCTCAATTTGATCTAGTTCTTCATTAACTGCCTCCATCCAACTTTCATCTGTACTTGCTTCAATGATATTTTTGGGCTCAATGCTGGATAACAGAGAGTAGTTGTTTACTACTCTTCTTCTTGTTTGAATACCAATTGTGGGGTCCCCAATAATCTGCTCTCTGGGATGATTTTTTTGCCAGCTGCCTGTTTTGGATTTCCTGTTTTCTTCTCTTTCCAAATCATCTGAATCTGATTTCTGTCTCTCTTCCTTTTCTTGATCTTCATCTTCTTCAATAAATTCTTCATAAGTTGGGTAGTTTTCATTATGGCTGATTTCTTGTTTCCTACCTTCATCAACCTTAACATCCGCACTCTCCACAATTTTCTTAAGTCTTTTGTTGTAGCATGTGTAGGCTTTGCTTTTTGTTGAGTACCCAAGAAAGATACCTTCATCAGCTCTATCTTCGAATTTGCCAAGATTGGCTTCAGTCCGTTTAATGTAACACTTGCTGCCGAACACTTTGAAGTATTTTGTTGTAGCCTTTTTGCCAAACCACAGTTCATAAGGTGTTTTGCTTTCATGCGGCCTCAACATGCACCTATTCTGGATGTAAACTGCAGTATGAACTGCCTCTTTCCAAAATCTATTAACAATTCTGCTCTCTATCAACATGGTCCGTGCCATTTCCTGCACAGTTTTGTTCTTCCTTTCTACTACTCCATTCTCGCCGAGGTGTTCTTGTCGCTGAAAACTGTCTTCTTATTCCGTGTTTTTCACAGTATTCTGCAAACTCATCTGAAATAAACTCTCCTCCTCTATCTGATCTCAAACATTTAATTCTTTTTCCAGATTGATTCTCAACAAGATTTTTGAAAGTTTTAAACATCTCAAAGGCTTCTAATTTAAGTTTCGGAAAGAGTACCCATGTCATTCGGAAAAGTCATCTATACACAGCATAAAATATTTGTAGCCATTTATGCTTTCCGTTCTCATGGGTCCACATAAATCGTGTGAATTAGTTCTAAAGGCTTGCTTGTAAAGTACTCTTTTGCTTTGAAAGTAGATCTGGTTTGCTTCCCCTTTTGGCATGATTCACAAATGTTGTTTGAAGGTTTACCAATAGTGGGTATGTCTCTTACTGCTCTTTTTGTGCTGATTTTTACCAGATTATCAAAGCTTATGTGACCGAGTCTCTTGTGCCACAACCAAATTTTCTTCTTCCTGTCCAACCAAGCAAGCTCCTTCTGAAGTCTCCGAGAGAGTATACAGATTTCTAGAGGTTCTCAGTCCAGTGGCTATTAACTTTCCATTTTTCATCTTTCTTACTTCACAGCCCTCCTTGAAAATTACTTCATGACCTCTATCACAAATTTGACTTACACTCAGTAAGTTATGCTTCAGACCCACCACAAAAAGAACTTCCTTAGAGTTGATTTTTCCGTCACTTAACTTAACTGATCCTTTACCCACTATCTTGGCTCCATCATTGTTTTCGAATTTTACAGAACCACCTTCGTATGTCTGTAGCTTATCAAACTTCTGTTTGTCTCCTGTCATATGACTGGAGCATCCACTGTCCAGAATCCAAGGTGCAGATTTACTCTGGGCTTTGAGAGCTGTTTGAACGATTAGGGATTCCTTGTCTTTCTTAGGTTGCTCCTTTTCTTTCCACTGAGATTTGACAGCAGATCTGGTCACTTGTTTTACCTTCTCCCTTTCATTGGCTTGTGACAGTTTTTCGAGAAATTTTCTGTTTTGTTTTAATCCAATTGATTGATACTTTCTTTCCTGGTATTTATTTTCTACAAAAGAGCTACGACAATTTCTTGCAATATGTCCGAAGTTATGACAGTTATAGCATTCTACAACATAATCTATCAAAGGTGAAAAAATATTTCTACTAGTAAAATTTCTTTGTTCTGCATTTAAAACAATAACCATAAAAGGAACGAGTGTACCTGGGTAATGGTTGTTGCCATGTTGTAGTAGGAGCCATGGGTCTTCTTCTTCTTTGATATGTGACTTTGGTGAATCCATCATTTGCAGTACTCCTTTCAAGCTTGGCCTTATTGTTTTCTTTTGCATGATACAATTTATCTTGATCAACCTTGATCTTGTCTTTATTCTTTATTGGTTCTACAATTATAGCCTTTGAGTCTTTTGAGGATTCTCCTTCATCAAAGCCCAAACCAAATTTGATGCCTGTAGGCCTTTGATTATTTAACATTTTATTCAGCTTTGCATAACTGTCTTCAAATTTATGATGACAACTCAATTTCCGATTCATCTCTTCTAGTCGCATCCTTAATCTAACTATGTCTTCTTCTAGCTTATTACACTCATCTATTTTCATGGTAAGTTGTGCTTCAAAATCTTTAGACTTTTTCTTAAGTTCTTCGATTTGTACTTTCAAACTGATTATTAATTCGCTAGCATCCTCAAATTTTCTTGAAATATTTTTATTCTTTTTCCTTTCTGCACTTAACTCTTCAAGTGCAACAACCAACTCACCTTCCAGATCTACCTCAGCCTCATCCTCTAATTTTTCCTCACACTCCTAGGTTTCCTCTGTTCTTTCTTCTTCAAAATCCATGAACAAGGCTTCACCAGCTTTCTTCTTCCGAGTCCTCATCGGAACTCGTCTTCAGAAGAGTCGACATTCTTGGAAATGAAACTTTTCTTCTTGAAGTTCCTTTTTCTAAAATGTGGTTTCTTCTTCCAGACATTTCTTTCTTGGTGTGTCCCTTCATCACTTTTGTTTTTCTCATTCATTGGGCATTTTGCTGCAAAGTTCCCGATGCCTCCACAGTTAAAGCACTTGAACGGTAGCTTACCTCTGTACTTTCCTTTTTCCTTTACTAGTTTCCTAACAAAGTTTGCTTCAGCTTCATCCGGAGATTCTTCTTCCTCGGATTCTTGTTTAGATTTTATATTTTTCTGTGCTTGAAAAGTCGCTTCTCTGTCTGAGGGCTTAGTTTGTCCAATTCTCATTTCATATGCTGTTAAGGAACCATGCATTTCATCCATACTAAAAAAAATTAAATCTTTAGCTTCTTCTATGGCAAAAACTTTTGCATCAAATATTTTATGGAGTGTTCTTAGTACCTTTTTCACAACAACTGCATCTTCCATCTCCTCGTCGAGTCCTCTTATTGCATTAATGATTCCATTTACTCTCACCATATAGGCCTCTATGTTCTCATCATCAGTCATCTTTAATGCTTCGAATTGGGCTCGATGTGTTTGCAGCTTGGCTTCCTTGATCTTGCCATCTCCTTCATGAATGCTCTATAGTTTGTCCCATATATCTTTTGTTGATTTACAGTTCATGATCCTTATCAACTCACTGTCTACTAATCCACACATAATAGCATTCTTAGCTTTAGAGTTGTTCTCAAACTTTTTCTTCTCAGCCGCATCAGATGGAGGAGCAGAGGGTATTGTGTATCCATTTTCAACAGATTCCCAAATGTCATATCCCAATGCACATAGATATGTCTGCATCCTGAGTCTCTAGAAAGAGTAATTTGTTCCATCGAACAAAGGAGCTTTGTTGGAAGAAAATCCTTCACCGCCGGCCATTGTGTATCTTCCAAGATCACCTTAGCTGATTAAGCTTGATCAGGTACCTTGCTCTGATACCAATTGATATTCTCACAATGACACCGAGAGGGGGGGTGAATCAGTGTAACTATTTAAAACTTGAATCTGCAACTCTTAAAACTTAAAAATGCAAGCTTAAAAATAGATAAAGCAAGTATAACACAAGAGCATCACACAACACAAGATTTAACGAGGTTCACCGATGTGGCTACTCCTCAAATAATGACTGTTTGGACTACAATCCAAATCCAGTCTTTGCAAGGATTCAATATTTACAAATAGTTTACCAAAGACCCACCTGGAAGGAGCACCAACCCCTGATTTTTCTGCTGCAACAAATAGGAGCACCAACCCCTTTTACCAAGCACCAACTTGGATTTCTATTTTAAAAAAAATTGACATAAAAATGCCTTCTCTTTTGCAAGACCCTCACCGGTCTATAGCTCATACAAATCAATCTCATAGAAGCATAAAGAGAATTGTTAGAAACTCAATATCTTCTATCACAGTCTAAAACCTCTCTTCCGATTTTTCAAGAAAAAATACATACAGGTTTTAGTTCTTTTGTCGTACTTCATGCAAGCACACTTACTCAACCTTTTCTTTTTGTTTTTCACAAATAACCACGGTTGCAGTAACCTTACTTACTATGCCTGTTCGATTCTTTTATACTTGAATTCCTCGAACGGCTCTTTTGAAACGGCTCAAATTTTCCCTCCAATTTTCCATGCATTCTCGGCTACGATCAATCTGTCAAACCCTCTCTGACGCATTCTGCCTTTTAGCCGCTTTCTTTCTGACTTATTCTGACATTCTTCTCTGCACATTTTGACAGCATTTTTCTGCGTATCCTGACAACCTTTTTGCGTATCTCGGCGTTCTGTTCTT
This sequence comes from Wollemia nobilis, assembly GCA_028583015.1. Classification (NCBI taxonomy): domain Eukaryota; kingdom Viridiplantae; phylum Streptophyta; class Pinopsida; order Araucariales; family Araucariaceae; genus Wollemia; species Wollemia nobilis. The sequence continues at coordinate 2,351,772 of JAQPPZ010006183.1, read as the reverse complement.
CTTTCTTCTCTTTTGAATTTTGTGCTACCACTTTCTTCTGCGTGCGACTGTCATTTCTTGATATACGCAACCTGTTAATGAATTTCTCTATAATTGTGATTCTCGGTATCCACCCCTGTAACAGTTGTTCTGACTAGAAAAGATTGTTCTTGTAATCGCCACCTGTAATCGCAAGTCTAACTCTAGTTAATTTTGCTGCATGAATTTTCTCTAAGCTTTCTCGACACCTGTCACTCGATAACTGCAGATATGACTCCAGTTAACTCTTATGTAACTGGCTGTAAGATTTTACTTTGCGCTATTTTGACACCTGTCACTGTGCATGCTTCTGCGGCTTTTTCCCGCCAAACTGTTACCTGTCGCGATATCGCGACATTTCTACTCAGTTGACTTATTCTGGACTGTTGACCACGAAAACCCGACTTGTCGTGATATCGCAACGTTTTTTGCCTTCTAGACCTTATCTCGACATGCACCCACGAAAATGAGACATGTCGCGAAATCGTGACGCTTTTGCTGCATCGAGCACTTTTTTGTCTCCTAGCCGCGAAAATGAGACATGTCGCGAAATCGCGACGCTTTCGCTGCATCGAGCTCATTTTTGTCTCCTAGCCGCAAAAATGAGACATGTCGCGAAATCGCGACGCTTTCGCTGCATCGAGCTCATTTCTGTCTCCTAGCCGCGAAAATGAGACATGTCGCGAAATCGCGACGCTTTCGCTGCATCGAGCTCATTTCTGTCTCCTAGCCACGAAAATGAGACATGTCACAAAATCGTGACGCTTTCGCTGCATCGAGCTCATTTCTGTCTCCTAGCCATGAAAATGAGACATGTCACGAAATCGCGACGCTTTCGCTTTCCTGCACTCTCCTTCGCTTGCCCCCGCGAAAATGGTACATGTCGCGAAATCGTGACACTTTGGGCTTCCGTACACTTTTCTCCGCAAGCCTCAGCGAAATCGAAACATGTCGCAAAATCGCGACGCTTTTCTGCCTTAGCGCTGTTCTTTGCGTTTCGCCCGCGAAAATGCAACATGTCACGAAATCGCGACATCTTTTGCGTCCGTACATTTTTCCCTTCATGCACCAGCAAAATCAAGACATGTAGCGAAATCGCTACAACTTTGTGCCTTGCATTTCCAACTTTGCTTCGACTAGCGAAACTTAGACTTGTAGCAAAATTGCTACACCTTTGTGTTCTACACTTTTGACTTGTAGCGAAATCGCTACACCTTTGTGTCTTGTATTTCGAACTTGTAGCAAAATCGCTACACCTTTACGCCTTGTGTTTCGAACTTGTAGCGAAATCGCTACATCTTTGTGTCGTGCATTTCGAACTTGTAGCGAAATCGCTACACCTTTGTGCCTTGTGTTTCCAACTTGTAGCGAAATCGCTACACCTTTGCTTTTTGGCATCTGAACTCTGCTTTGGCCCTCGAAAGTCTGACATGTAGCGAAATCGCTACACTTTCTTGACTTAGTGCTTCTTTTCTACTTCAGCCAGCGAAACTCCGACATGTAGCGAAATCGCTACACTTTTGTTGCCGTACATTCTCTCTCTTCTTCGGGTCGCGAAAACCCGACGTGTCACGATATCGCGACACTTTTTGCCCTTAGTGCTTTTCTTTCGAAACTGTCGCGATATCGCGACACTTTCTCATGCACTTTCTCTCTCCTCTGTTTTGTCGCGAAATCGCGAAATTTTCAGCTGCACCTTCTCTCTCCTCATTTTTGTCGTGAAATCGTGACATATTCGGCTGCGCTTTCTCTCTCCTCATTTTTGTCATGAAATCGTGACATTTTTGGTTGTGCTTTCTCTCTCCTCATTTTTGTCGTGAAATCGTGACATTTTCGGCTACGCTTTCTCTCTCCTCATTTTTGTCGCGAAATCGCGACATTTTCGGCTGTGCTTTCTCTCTCCTCGTTTTTGTCGCGAAATCGTGACAGAAAACATGTCGCGATATCGCGACAATTTTCTTACTTGTCTTTTTCTACAAATTTTTGAATCTGGGCCACTTCTTTTTTCTTGGAAATTCACTGTACTTGTTCTGACTGACCTCTAAACTGCATCATCTGCATCAATCTGTCTGTGTTGACAACAATGACAATACTTTTGCAATGCTTTTGCTGCACCTTGCTCAACAGGGGGGTCTCATCATCCTTGGGTTCTACATCTTGTAGTCCTTCCTCTAGTTCCTACACTCAAAACTGAAGAGCTTTGCGTTCATCCCAAACCCACTTGGCATAGTTGAAATACTTTGTCCATTCTACTCCCAAATTATTGGCTCAATATTTCGTCTCCTAGAGCCTAGACAATAGTTCAACTTCTCACTATAGAAAAATCTCCTTCATCCATTATGTGGGCAATATGGAGGAAGATGAGGCCTTATGTGCCACTTAAATTTTGAGAGCGGCCTCATGTTGTTGTGCTTGCATTAATTCCTCCTGCAATGCTTCTTGCTCCTTCTACCAAGTCTCTTCGCATTGTTTTATCTCCTTTGGCCAAGATATTTCTTGTTTACTTCTGGACGGCTAGGTCTGAAACCTACTTAACTAGAAACTCCTTATCCTCCTTGTGCTTCAACATTTTAGACTCAATATTGATAATCACTTGGCTCCTTTCGTGAAGCTGATCACTAAGGTATGCTAGTTGTTGTTACTTTTCCTGAATGTGTTTTAAGGCATCATCCATCTGAGCAATCCCTTTTGACAGAAGTCACTCTTTCTCTTGCAATTTTGCCTATGTAATTACCACCTAACACCTTATCATCTGCATGCACGCCACCTCACCAATTTTTGCATGCACAAGATATCTAACGTCTTTATCTTATTTTGTCTTTTTCTTTATTTTATTTTTTCCTTGTTTTTGTCTTTTTCTATTTTTTTTTTTATCATTTTTAAAAACTAGGCTTTTTCTCTTAATACCGTCAGGTGAAGCACATGACAATGCCAATGTGTACTTCCAGAGTATATTACGTGTTGTTCTCTTGGTGATGGCTTTTAGTTCCATAATTGCTAAAATCATCATTGTCATCTTGTTCTTCAACTTGTTGATGACTCTGGTGATTGCTCTAGCTACGAGGGGTTTTCATTTGAGGTTGTTCCTCACGTCTTGTAGTTCTTTGTCGGATGATACACCAATATATCTACTCATCTTATTTTGGATAATGATGTGTCCCCAACCCAATCATCTATTAATTTATAGCTTGATGTCTACTTGTGTTTATGTCATATTGACCTTCTAGACAGGTTGTATCAACTGCAAGATGGGTTCATTATGGCCAGATGTCTATTAGACAGGTCATTTCATCGTCTAGACATGTCATTCAAATTATTTTGCAGTGCCTAGATGTATTGACTCATTGTCTAGATGGGTGCTGTCAGAGTATAGATGTGTTAACTCATCATATAGATAGGTAGGCTCATCCTCTAGATAGATTCATTTGGATCTTCCATAATTTTGTTGAATTATTATACAGTCATAAATATAATGGATCACAACCCCTTATTGCTCCTAACGGTCAATCATCCTACTAATTGGATGATGACTTCCCCTTTGCCCAAAATTTTGATAGATTATTCCTGCATTGTGGCCTCTGCCTTGAAGTCTATTAATCTATCGATGGAATACTGCCCATCCTTGGTCTCTAATTTTGATTATGATCCCCAATTTGGGACCTATATCTTCCTCGAGTTTGCACAACTCATCCTCTTCCCCTTATCATTCGAATTTCCCTAATGTTGGGCTACCACACTCCCAACTGCCCAAGATTTGATCAGTCCCTCTATTGTTCTTGACATATTTGATTCATACAAGCTTGCTGAGGTAGACCCAAGATCTATCCTTAGGAACATGTAGTGATGGGTTGACTTGGACTAAGTCCACAGATGGTCCTTATGACCCAATTTGTGGACTAGTCAACCTAGGGGTAGTAGGAGAGGAATTTCTTCCTCTCAGGCTATCAAAATGGAGGTCAACCACACTCCTCCCTTGGTCAGGTAAGCTTGGGTTACCCAGTAATACTAACTAATTGCCTGGATTTCCCACATTACAGCTATCTCAGACTTGATTTATAAGTTCTATTCACGAGCTTGGTTTCGCATGTGCTTGATTTCTAGATGTCAATTAATGCATGATTCTTAGCCTCCTATATACTCTTATCAATATTCATTGACACCTCACTTCTTCAAAGCATATCTAAGGTGCACATTGAGCTAAGGCCTCTTGGTACTGATATGAGAAGGTTGAGTCTATACTTGAATTATTTTCTTCTCTTGCAGTTCTTATTGTACAATTCAAGTTTTCCTGAACCTTTCATTGCATTTGTCTAACTTCTCGTCAATGGCATCGTAATTCCATTGCAACCAATAGATATAACGCCACCTTCTAATGTTCAGTCGATCATTGCATGACTTCTTCAAATGGTGTTGTTCACCAACGAGGCATTACACCTTCACCCTCTAAATAATTATGCATTCCTCTGTTCTCCTCATCCTATGATTCCTTGTCTTTGATTACCTATGTTATTTATAGGAATTGAACTCATGCTTGTCAGCTTCGAATCTCATCCTATTATCTTTGTCGATCTAGATTGGGACTTGGATGGGGTATATTGGAATCTCAAGGCAAATTCTCATCACTGCTTGAGTCAACCATCTGCTTTATCTTCATCGATCGTTCTGGTACTTATTGAATATCCCTCCATATTATTTTAGTAATATGTTCCCTCCTAACTTGATATTTATTATTGGTATCTAGATGTTGATATGGTTCTCTCATCCCTGCTTGTTCTGGTGATATTTATCGTATCAAAGAACGTCTTATTGATGGTAAGACTATATTGGAAGAAATTTTTGTGCTTAGGAGGATTCGTAATGTGGCTGGAGATGAGTTACCAGAGTCTACGGAGAATGCATTATTTCCCAAGGGCTCTTTGGTATCATTGCTTAGTTCTTCGTATCGTCTTTACTCTAGTAGCCTTCTATACCCCTACCTCCTAGAGCATTACAAGATTTTTTCTAATGGTGTTGAAGTATTTGAAGCCAAGGAGAATAGGCTACTTTCCAAAGAGACTCCCTCATTGCCATCTACACTTCCTATTAACTTTGCTTGCTCTCGTTCAATCCATTTAGCTCTTCGTGCATCTTGTCATTCCTACATTTATTGCATGGTTTCATCCAGCTCTTGAATCACTTTTTCTTGTAATTGCATATTATAATACCTGTGTTACATACTCCTCTTGCAATATTTGTGTTTTCAAAGCCATCTGTTGCAGGATTCGAGATACTTGTCCTTTGTCATCTTCCTCTTCTGGAACCTGTTCTTGTAAAATGACATCCATGAGTATTTGGAGTTGCTCCTTTGCTTCACTATTTTTAAATTGAACATGGATTTGTAATCATTTCTATTCTACCTCTCGAGGTTCTAACTCCATCTACTCAATTACTTCTTCACCTTCTATACCAAATATTTAGTCCAAGTTTGTTGGTTCATCCTCTCGAACGATGTTACTTGGCTGCTCGTGTTCATAGGATTATATACCTAGTCGAGCTTCATCTATGGACTTTCTAGAAGTGTCGCCTAAGGTTTCAAAGCTTTAACTACTCCAAGGATCCTCCTTATCCTATTAAACTTCGTCCCCTGCATTAATGTAAAAATATTGGGGAGGGATTATTTTGTAATCCTCGAGTAGCCAGTGGAGTAAGCCTATTTCATCATCATTTTTATCCTTCATGCATTATTCCAGTTGCAATATATCTTCTTCATTTGGTTCATATCCTAATTTTGCATCCGAGGAAGAATTTTTTGAATCATCTAAAGTTGCAATTTCTTGGCTTACTTCCTAGTTATTTAGATTAATCAAGTACTTGTGTTGGCCTTTCTTGAAGGTCAGATGCTCCTTCCAATTGTTATTTACTTTTTCCATTAGTAACCACCCACGTCCCAAAAATGCATCATATGATGGTTTCTGCATAGTAATTATAATGAAATCCAATAGAAATTCTTGTTTCGCTATTCATTCTTTTTGGCTCATTAATACGCATATTATCTTGATACCGTATTGATCAGCTCCATATAGTTTAAAGTTTAGAGATCTCAATACGGGTTAGCCAATACTCCACCATGTTTTTTTAGACATCATGTTCATGCTTGATCCACCATCAATGATTACTTGATTCAACTTATGGTCCAATATCTCCATGTGAACCAAAGTTGGCTTCTTCCCTGCCTCGATCATAAGTATCGTTGGATCAATGAATTGGCCTTGCTTGATGTTAGCTACCTGTCGGTTTTTTTCTTTCCTCTTTGTTTTCATTACTTCCCCAATCATAGCATATATGTTTGGTACTATATTGAATAGACTTGCTACTTTCAATTCCACCATCATATTCAATACCTATGTCACCAAGCCTTCTACTGATACCTGCTTATGAATTGGGATCTCCACCTTCTTTAGAGCTTTCTTGAGAACTAGTATTTCCTGTTTTTCTTTATCTAGTTCTATCCTTACCAATTCTTACGCTTTCTACCATTGCTCTTTCTCTTTGGTAGGATTTGTATACTCTTTTATCTTCCTATGTTGTGCTCTTGTTACTACTAGGACTTCATCTTCAATTTCCACTACTGTACTCACTTCTTCGATATCAATAAAATTGACATTTTGTGTGCCACTCGAACTCATCTTATTTGGTTAATTGACCTCTTTGTGGTTCCCTAGACCACACCACCTACACATTTGAGTAGTATTGCTACCACCAGTATTACCTATATTTTGAGGCTTGGGGAAATTCTTCGTAATTCTGACACTAGATTATTGGTCTCCCTTTAGAGTCATATTGCAATTGACTCTACCCTCCTTATATTCTACATTGATGGTTGTTCTTGTATCCATCGCTTGTTGCACATTGTCCATTCCTTGAAGTATATGATTGTTCTCCTTGCTAGACTGTCAAGGTCTGGTGCCTTGCTCCCTTCAAGTTAAATGGGAAATCTACTACTGGGTGACTGACGAGGTCACATATATTGCAATACACGTTCTTTGGGAAATTGATATTTGTATGTCCTTCCATTTTACAATCAGAACACCAAAAATATTTTCTATATTTCTACCCTTCTCCTTTGACTTCTCTTATGATTTTATCAAATTCCTTTCGAAAGGAGTGTATTGCACTTTGCAATTTATCCTCTCCATACTATCATATTCCTCGTGCCTTGGTTGTCCTTCAATCCCTACAACTATTTTCTTGGCTTCACTTTCAAAGTTCTTTGCTTTCTCAAGGGCTTCTACATACATGGAAGCCAACACTGCCTTCATTGTCTTTCAGTATTTATACAGTAATCCATCCAAAAACCAACGTTTTATCATTCCATCGGTAGGTGGAATCTCCATTTTATCTTTCAACTACTTCAATCTCTTGTTTTAAATTTTAACATTCTCATTTGGTTAACTCTCAACTTTTTTTTATTTTACTGTCTTCAAATAAACTCTGCCATAGACGCATTTCCAAGTGTTTCTTTGCATTTTCCATGGATATATGAAAAACTTGGGCATTTATAAATGAAGTGTTCCTTTGTCTCTACTGTCCCTGTGCTGCATAGAGTACATATCCTTTCTTCCCATTGTTCTTTGGGAGTTGTCCATCTCATTGTTTCACATCTAAGACTATGAGAGCTAGTCCTTATCTGAGAAATGAGGATTTTTTCCTTCCACTCGATTTTAGCGCCTATATATGCTTTTCCTTTGTGGTCATACGTTGGGTTAAAATTTACAATATAATATTGTCTTTTCCTGCTTGCATTTTTCACATTCCACTTCTAAACTTATCATTCACATATGTTGATATTTGGACATTCATTTATGTTGATTCCCCAATGTTTCATCCATTTTTATTTTGTTTCATCCATGTATTCTTCTGCCTATGCAACTCTTCGCCCCTAGCTGCCCTAGGCCATCTATCGTTTTTCATGTTTTCTGTTTTTTCAAGTAACATAACAACTTGGTCATAGCAATTGCTTCTAAAGGGAACATTCCAGTTTCAGCTAGAAAAAAATCATAAGGGGTTGTAGCCTTAATTTTGATAAAATTTGTGATTAGATATTTTTGAATCCTTTCTATTTACCTGCATTTTGCATTTGTTGTGCCATTAGCCCACACCTCGCAATCATACAAAAAAACTGGTGTAACAAGTAGGCCAAATAAGACCTTGGTGGTCTTCCAGTCCCACAACTCAGTATTCTTACACTTGTTTTGAAATGCATATAGTGCTCTCTAGCCACTTTGAGTTCTTTTCATCCTACATGTATTCCAATTAAGTTTACCATGAAATTCTATGCCCAGGTATTTGTATTCTACTACTACCTCAAGTGGTTCTCCTACAAACTAAAATTCAAGCTGTTGCTTCTTTTTTGCTGAAAAAATCATAATTTTTGTTTTTCTCGTGTTCACCTACATACCAAATTCCTTACAAAAGAGTTCTAGGTCTTGAAGTTGATCTTCTAGATCTTTGGCTATTTTTGCCACAAGAATTACATCATCTGCATACATGAGGAGTTTTACCACATATTTGACTAAGTGCACACCCTCTCTCCCAAATTTTTTTATCCATTCTTCTAACTTGTCAATGTACAACCCAAATAAGTTTTGAGATAGAGGGCAACCTTGTTTGACACCTATGTCACTACCAAAACATTCAGATAACCCTTCATGTCTTCTAATTCTAGCCTTTACATGCTCATATAGTCAGTGAACTGCTGCCCTGTAGTGAATTGGAACCTCTAGCTCTTCCATTTTGCTCCATAATTTATTTCTTGACACTATGTCAAATACCTTTTTGAAGTCTACAAAACAAAAAAAAGCCTCCTTTTTTTTATCCCATATTTTTCCACTGTTTCTGAGCGTAATACGATGATCAATAGTTGAGTGTTTGGGCCTAAAACCCGCTTGCCCCTTTTCTTCTACCCATATGTTGATCCTATGCTCTATCATACTCCCAAACAACTTTGCAAAGAGAGGGTTGATCATGATAGTTCAATAGTTTGAGGGATTATTTACATCTTCACTTTTAAAAAATGAATGGTCAAGCTAGTTGTCCACTCGGTAGGGAAGCCATTTTGTATGACCTCATTGAAAATTTCTTTGATCTGCAGTGCTAGAATATCTAACCCCCATTTTATAAGCTCTTCCTCAAGATTTTTTATGTCATGGGCTTTACCAATTGCTAACTTTATTATCCCTTGAATAATGTCTTCATTTGTGAAAAGTTCTTTCTTGACAATTATAGTAGGGGGTGCTCCTGTTGGTTACTATGCTGGTACAATTATTTTGAATACTCCAACCACTGATTAACTATTATGCTATTTTCAGTTTGCATCCTTTTCACACTTAGTTCCTTCCAAAATTTCTTTGGTTCATGCTTCCCTAAGTAAATCAATTCTTTCCTCCTTGTTCTAGTGTATTCTTCTTTTTTTACCCTTACTAGTTTCTCATATTCTTTTCTGTTTGCTTTTGTTTTACCTATTGGTTTCTTTACTAATATTTGTGTTTTTTTACAATCTTCATCGAACCATGGGTTGGTTGGGAAGCTATTCCTTTATTTACTTTTAGGTTGAGATCTCTTGCATTTGTTTAAATCTTCTTGGATAACGTGCATTAGCCATTCACTCTTACTGTAATCTCTGCTACTGTGAGGTAGTTCTTCACTTTCCTGTAGCTTATTATATAATACTGCTCTAAAATTCTATTGATTTTCATCTGTTAAGAGAATGTTTCCCTTGTGAGGATATTTATTTTGATTGCTTTGCAAGTTTTTTTCCCTTGGTTTATCTCCATGCATTTGAAGTTTCATAACAATTGGGTTGTGATATGACTTAAGTTCCAATGGAGAATCTTCCACTTCTAGCTCCTCTATTTTTGGTATGTAATTTTGTGAGCATATTACATAGTCTATTACACTTTGTCCCTTATATGTTTTACATGTATATTTTCTTGATATTTTCCATTTTTTCATCCCATTGCAAATAATCAAGTTGTGTATGTTGCAGAGGTCTAACAACTCTTCTCCATATTGCATGATAGCCCCATGCTCATATTCTGAAGTCCTGGTCCACTACTGATTTTTATCTTCTGGCATCCAAAGAGGATTAATCTCAATATCTTCGCTACCTTCTATAATGTTAGCTTGCTTATTTCTTGTCCTTGCATTGAAATATCCAATTAATATAATCTAATCCAACTTACTGTATATCAAAATATCTATTTTTAGGGAGGAGTATGGGTCTTCTCTATTAAGGTCATGTTTATTATAGAATTTAGAATTCTTGGAAGCAAAATAACATGTTGCTATGCTAATAACTAACTTATTTTATAGGATCTTTATCCAAATGTACTATTTTTTTTCATCTTGTTTTTAAATTTTAATGACCCTATCCCATTCCTATTTTATTAAAACCATAATATCCCCATGCCCTTTATCATTTTTTGCTACTTTATTCCATATTTCTATTTTTTGTATCCTACAAATTCTAGAGTCCTACATCCATCGTGTTCATGTGTTTTCATCAGTATGATTATATCTTTGTCTCTAGCAATGGGCCCTAACCCGGGTCCTCTTCTACAAGGGTAACCTCTACAGTTTTAACTAACCATCATAAGATGTTCCGGGAAGGACATACTCCCTATTTGTTTTGGGTTTGTTTATATGTGATGTATGCCTTTCCATTTCTTAAATATGCATGTTTCCATTCATTCCTTGCTGCCTTCACCTTTTCTCATTCCTTATTTCTTTCTTCCTACTATGAAAATGTTAGGTCATCATCTAAATAGAACTGTGACCCTCTCAACATGCCTCTAGTTTTTAGTAACCTTGTTTTATCCTCGTAGCTCATCAATGTGACCCGAATATGCCTATCTTTGCCTCCTCTCAACATACTAATTTTTCTTGCCTTTTTAGTTGACCTTTCCATTGTAATCAATCTAAAAAGAAGCCCCTGGTTAAACAATTTGTGTCTTCCCTATCCCCATAATATTTCAACCCTTTGATGATTATATTTTATAACTTATCATGTCTTTCTTTCTCTTTTGTTATTTGAATTTTTATTTGCTTCTCTATCAACTCTTTTTGTTGATTGACTGGTTCTTTTACTACTTGAGACCATGTATTTACCTTTGCTAATTCATTTCGTAGCTCATTTTCTCTTGTTTCCATGTTTTGAAGTGTTTTTCATACCTCTTTTATTTTATTTGCATTTATTTTTTCCACTTCTATTGCATCATTGATTGGGGGGTGGATGGCTTGTTTGAGGACATGCCATTCACACTAACCCATGTTTGTAAGGTTTTGTAGCTTTGACACTTGCTCCTTGATTTGGTTGTTTTCCTTTTCTAGCCTCCAAATGGTGTTTATAACCTCATATGATTTAGTATCTCTTAATTTCTCCCTCCATTTCATGCTTTCAAGTTTCTCTTTCATCTTCATTAGCTCTTGCACATAAATTCTTGGTGCCCACATGAGTGGTGTGGTTGTGGGACTGTAAGTTTCTTCGTCTGAAAACTCATTTTGGTGACCTCCATTTTCCATGCTGAGTGCTTTCTTGCGGTTAATTTTGATTTTTTTATCCTCGCTTGTTTTTCCTTTTGTATTCTCTTATGTTATCATTTTGCCTTCGTTTCTTTTATTTTCTCTCTTTTGTCCCCTCTATTGGGCTAATTGATCTCCTCATTTGATGATGGTTAGTGTCTTTGATTATTCCTTATTCTCCACCTATTTATGTGAAATACTATTTTTTATTTTTTGATATGTCCTCTTCATTGTTGTTGCCCTTGCTCGAGCTTGTCAATGCCTTAATATCCTCTAGTATTGTTTCTCATTGACATATATCGGTTCTTGCAATTGTTGCTTCCATTCTTCCATTGTCAAACCCTTTATACTATTGATCCGATGAAATAGATGTGTAATAAAACCCTCTGTTGCAAACCCTCCTTGCTTTGCAAACCCTCCTCCATTGCAAACCCTTGCCAAACCCCCTATACTATTGATCCGATGAAATATATATATAATAAAATACTCCACCGCAAACCCTCCTTGCTTTGCAAATCCTCCTCCGTTGTAAACCCATTGAACGAATTTGTGTATATATTTGTGCAAACCCTCCTCTACTGTAACTCTCCTCCACTACAAACCCATTGAAACAGACTCCCTCATTATTTTGTGACAGGAAAATATTTACCGTATGTTTTGAGTTGTTTTTATCGTATTTTTTTTTTAGGGTGATTAAAACCACGTATTTCTCCTATCTACTTTATTTTTTTTATAAATCGAAAGAGGACAAAAATGTACTTACCCGATGAGATAGATGTGTAATACAACACTCCGTCGCAAACCCTCCTTGCTCTGCAAAAGCATTCCACCGCAAAAAATACTTCGTCGCAAAACAAAAAACCCTCCACTACAAACCCTCTTTTATCTACAAGAAAATATGAACACATACCTCTCATCGTCCGAGAAAACCTAAATCCGTCTAGCCAAATGGATTTCAACAATCATACCTGCTTCTAGCCTTACCTCACTTACATACAAGAAAATGTGGTCTTATTATATCGTGTTTGGAGATGTCCTTGAAAGCTACACTCATTACATCATTGGTTTAAGAACTTATAATTTCTGAATTTTGCACTCTACAACTTTATTTATACTATAGAAAAACTAGCAAACGAGAAGCTTGACAAAGTGTTTTAAATTAATAGATCACTTTATGATCGTTTTCAAAATTCTATGGCATTTAATTGGTTACTTATGCTCTCATAACTCTTAACTTCCGCCCTTTCATATGATAGATAGTTAACTTGTTATTTGGAAATTTGAATTCTTTCTTTATAATATCTTAAAGTATTTTTGTTCTAGTTAAACTAATTATCTTTAATAAATAAATTTAATATTATTAAATGTTTAGAGTTAGTATGTTTAGATATTTTATTTTAAGACAATATGAAGTATAAGTTGTTTCATATTTAATATTGGATATAAGTTTTGATTAATATTTAATAATGGGTATGAGCTTAGTTTAAAATTTAATATGGAATATAAGCTTTAGAGTTTAGGGTTCATGTTTAATAGTTCCTTTAATCATTGTTTTACACTTAAAACCCATGAAATCTATAAACCTCTTAAACCATAAATAAAATTATGGCAGAGAAGTCCTAAGATTGTAGGAAGGACAATCTTGATTTGCAACCCAAGGTTGTGGGCAAGACAATCTTGTTTTCAACCATTATTGGTGCTTGTGGGAAGACAAACACCATACTCAGGGTTAACCATATTCTTGACAGGAAGGATCAAGACAGGAGGTAACAAATTGTGAAATGGGTATCATTCCTAGGTTATCCCTATTGGTACAGAGTGGTGAATCTTGTGCTTGAATCGTTGAAGGGAAACCATCAACATAATGGAATGGGATGTTATGTTATCAAACAAGGCAAGCACCGGGTGGTTACCAGGGTATCGATAGGCCCTAGAGGAACTCTAGGGAAGGTGGATGTTCATCTAGCTCTGGAATGCACATGCTAAGTCTTACATGACCTGAAGTCATGATAAGATTTGGGGAAATACATGTCCAATCTCTAGGTGAAATGGGCCCTAGAGGAGAAACCCCTACCTAAACTTGGAGTCTCGGGAATGAGAGTGAAGTTCACTTAAGGCAATAACAATGGGATTTGGCCAATCTCAGTCTTGTGGGTTTTTCAACTGCAACGGAATGAGTACACACGAAGATTTAACATGCCTCGTACTAGTATAAGTTTTGAAATTGGTTGATTTTTTTTTTATTCTGACCTTCATGATAAAGATAACCAAGTGGGTATAACTTGGGTTGTTACAGTCATCATAAAGCAAATTCAACATCCCTTGAGCACTGCTATGATGGAAATTGGTTGTGCAATAGATGATGGAATCCCCAAGACATCTATCAATACATACGTTGTCAAAATGAGGATGTTGACAGTGTGAGAGGCCTTAAGTGGGCTGCATACAATGACAGGAATGATATGAACACAGATAAATAAACATTAACATGGAACTCCAATCAAAGTTTTTAGAAGCTACATGCCCTTTCGATGTCAAAGGATCAATTATTATGTGAAAGAAGCAATTTTGAATCTTTGAAGCAGGCACCAGGGAATCGTTACACTAAAGACGTCATTGCTAAAGACACTAGTAGATTTTGAACCAGATTTTGCATGTGGCATTTCAATAATAACATCCAACACTACCTACACAAAGCTTCCTTGCATAATCGTGGACGTCTTGACATAATCAATCACAATCATGAAGCAATTTCATGATCAAGCATAATAGATATAAAATAATCAACCCAATACATATACCCAACGTGTAAACTTGAAAGTACTATGTACATAGCCACAAGATCCTTCTTTAGTCTCATTAAAATCAAATTCATATTTGTGGACAGTGAACAATCTCTCACAGTGTGCACATTGAATGGGACAAACAACATGAAGTCCTCTAGCCAATGAGATCGAAGGTTTAGTAAAGTTTTGAAACCAAAAAAGTTGTGCTACTGTTGAGGATACTTAGGCTTATTTATTTAAGCCTAAGTTATATTTTATTATTTTATTATATGTCTTATTTATTACACTTTGTATGCACGTGAGGCATAGTATGCCCACATAAGACAAAGCTTGTTAGCATTTGTTAGGTGTTTGTTAGCTGTTAGAGATCTTCCTTGTCTTCTAGCAGTTAGTGGACATCCCTAGGTTAGCTTGTAGTTAACCATTAGTTAAGTGGTTGGCCATAAGTGGCAGATTGTTGCAACCACTTAACCTACGTGAGATTCATTGTACTCCTATATATTATGTGCATTTCATGAAATAAAATAGCTTCAGAGCGAAGGATATTTTTTTTTTTGCAGGAGGGAAGGCAAACTGCCACTCCACTACTAGGTGCCTAGTGAGAGTGCTTGTGCATCAGATCCTAGGAAGGTGTTGACACCAAGTGAAGCTAAGGGCAGAGGGAAGAAATTGCCCCTGCACCAGAGGGTGCTTTCTCCAAGTTTTCTTCTTTTTAGGAGGAAAAAGAAGTTGAGTTGAGTCCACTTAACTCAACTTAAAGAATGCATTAATTTTAATGCACAAAAATATTTTTATAAAATATTAATTTTATATTAATATTTTATTAAAAAAAAAAAGGGACATGCACCCTTAACATAGGTTTGGCCACCTAAGTTTTGGTGGGCCACCGCACGGCCACAAGCCAGCATACAATCGGTGCCCACCTACGACAGCCACACCGACCAGCCAGCAGCTCTGACCACCGGACCGACCAACCGGTAGCACCAACCCACGATAGCCCGTCCATATGCGACGATGGCCAGCCATTGCTGACGCCTACCTGCAGCGAACCGCAGGCCACTGACCAGAGTACACCAACTGACGCAACCGACGCCCGACCGACCATCGGTCAGGCGACCCCTACCGGAACGTCATCGACACAGGCTGACATCGATCGACACAGAAGGGCAGGTAGAACCCACGTACCACCCATATTTTTAGCATGTTCCTGGAGTCGCAGACGCTATAGACCCGTTGCAATGAGAAAACCAACGCAGTCCTGTCCCCGTTGAAACCCCAACAAGTTCTTTCCGTCGCACAACAGATCCTGATCCCAGACGGTTTCTCATCCCGATGTGATTGGAGAACTTTGACCTTCTGCACTTTTCAATGGGGGTTGTGAGTTCTGTCGACCATCGGGAGCTTGAGAGTTTTATGTCGAAAACCTTCTGATAATAACAAATCGTAGGCGAAGCGACCGATCGCAGGAGAAGGCGGTTGTGGGCGTGAATCAAAAATCACAGGCTACCAATTCCATTGACAAATCCCGGCTCAACACTATGTATTCCAGTGATTTCTGTGTTTTTCGGCTAGAAGAAGCATTTCTCGACGAGTTTTAAATTCATGACAAAAATTATTTTAAAAACCCTAAGGTTTTATTACCAGCGGTCCTTTTTCGGTGGCCGACGGGTCGGTAAAAGCGCAAGCGTTATTATTTTTTCCTAGTGGGTTTATCCCACATTGGCTCTGCGGGAGCCAAAAGGTGGTTTATAATGGACAGCATGTCCTAACTAAGGTAACCACCATACGATGGTCACCATTAGCCACGCACTCGCGTGCAAGCATCGCACCCTGTCGGACCCCACCTAGCAGTTGTTAGTTGTGTCACTTGATAGTTAGTTGGCGTACACGGCTCTAGTTGGGCCTTAGTCATTTGGTAGACCCTGCAGAGATCGAAATCAAACAATTTTTTTTTTGGGCGGGAAACGCGAAACAGGAGGGAGAATTTGAAAATTTTTAAAAATTGAAAATTCAAATTTTCAAAATTTTGGCGCCAAACCAGCAAAAAGGATAGCCAACTTCAAAAGGTGATATATCCTCCGTTTTTTGCTCATTTTCGATGAAATTTTTTGCATTGTGTTGCAAAATTTCTGTAGATTGATAATTTTTGCTCCTAACCAAATTTTGGCATTGTAAAAGGGCTAATTTTTAGTGCACTTTTGTAATTGCAAAATTGAAGTCTATTTTGTAAAAAGCACTAAAATAGCCCTATTTTTTAGAGCAATTTTTTTGTAAAATCTAGGCATTTTCTGCATTAGGAACATTGTCAAATTCCTAAAGCCTAGATAAGTTCTTGCATCCATTTGGTAATCCTCCTAGTCTGGCATACACCCGAAATCAAATGGCTCATGACCTCAGAACAAACATGGAAAACCTCACCGAAGTAATAGGTATTTTGGCAAAGAAAGTGAGACATTATTGTGCAATTTAATCTCGATGAATTCACAATCCACCATAACCATGCCAACAAAGCAAAATTTGAGGTTAAGATGTATGATGGATCTAGAGATCCGAATGTTTTATCTGCATGTATTTTGGATATGCAAACTTGGTTTGCTTATGCTGAAATTCCGAAGGATGAACAAGCCACATTTGCTACACTAAAACTCACAAGTTTAGCAAAAGTTCTCATTGTAGAAAGACAGAGCCATAATGCCACCATGACTTGGAAAGAATTAACTCAAATTCTGAAAAACACCTTCTTTCCACCAAACTACCAAAGTGACCTCACTACCAAGTGGTATAGATTGAGACAAACCTATGGGATGTCAGTTTCTGATTTCATCTTCCAATTCAATAGGTTAAGGGTATTTCTTGGTGTGAAATATTTAGAAGAGGATTTGATTAACAAATTCATTCATGGCTTGCAAGATAAAATTTTCAGGGAGATCAAATTCAATGTCTTCCTCACCTTAGATGTGGCATTCAACCATGCCATTCTTGCAGAGGAGAAAGTTGGTGCATATCAAAAGTCTCGTTCATCACAGGAGGGCTCTTCCAAATGCGAGAATCAACATCAATAGAAGGTGAAGAACAATTCTCATTCTTCCCCTCATTCTTCTTCTCCTCCCACTTCTCCTAAAGCATATTCTTCTTCCTTTCATGCTAAATATTCTTCTTCTTCATTGTATTGTGAATTTTGTAAAAAGCATGGACATGTAAAATCCAAATGCTATACTTTTGAGAAGTTTAAGAAGAATAAATCCCTAATTGTACAGCCTACACATGAGGAACCACAAGATGGTCCCATTTTGGCTACAGGGATAGAAGAAGAATATCCAGATTTAAAGGGTAAACTGAACAAAGTTACCTAATGTCCAATGTATTTGCTCAAGGGGGCGTGACCATTTGTTTGTCACTAGAGCCCACTTGACGCATGATTTCTATGTTGATTATATCATTGATAACGGATCGCAAAAGAACCTCATTGCGAAGTCCTTTGTGGAGAATTTGAAGCTTCCCATCAAACCACATCATCAACCTTATGTATTTGGGTGAAAAGATGTAGACTCCACATCCAACATCACCCATACTTGCACCTTGAATTTTGCTTTTGGTGACAAGTTTGTGGACAAAGTTAGGTGTGATGTCACAGATATGGATTGTTGTGGACTCTTGCTAGGTAAACCTTATCAATTTGATAGGAATGCTATTTATCATGCTAAAAAGAACACCTACACATTGGAGTTGCATGGTAAAACCTACTTGATACAAAGCACTACACCTACTTCCAATTTGATGTTGAGTTGTAGGCAAGTAAGGAAGTCATTAATTCAAGCACTCATTTTGGCTCCTAATAGAATTTGTCCCACACAAAATTAAGAACAAGCACCACCTACGAAATATGCAAAGGAAGAAGTTTCACTCCCACATGATGAATAATCACAAGAGCAAGTGGTTAAGGAACCCACCATTCTCACTCATGAGAAATATGCCACGCACTCCATTGGCATAATTTTGGGTACACCTATAGCTACTGAACCACTTGTTCCATAGAAGTTACCTTTGGCTTTGCCCACTCCCACCATTGCACACATGGAGGAGCAAGCTAAGGTTACTTCCTTCACTGAGCATCGACAGATCCTTCTAGGCAAGATACCACAGGACTTGCAGGAGACTCCATAGGGAGTGGTGTGTAAGCATCATAATCCTCACTCACCACAGGTTGGAGGCAGATTTTGGGTCCCTTTGTATGAGTGCCACTTTCCAGAGACACTATTTAAGGATCCTCTTTTGGTACCTGATCCTATTTTTAGCCCTACAGTAGAAGTGGCACCTGATCGTCAGCTTCCGCTCATTTTAGATAGATTTTTTGAGATGAAGACTCATCACACGAAACAGGGTTCTTCCACTACTTATCTTTTCGCCCGTCGTGGTCACTTTCCACACATGGCTCATTGGATTCCTCACCATGAGATGGCCCATGACTTTACAAATTTCTTGAGAGCATTGGGGTCCAATGCTTATATGGTTGGGAGGAGTGTTGAGGATACTTAGGCTTATTTATTTAAGCCTAAGTTATATTTTATTATTTTATTATGTCTTATTCATTAGACTTTGTATGCACGTGAGGCATAGTATGCCCACATAAGACAGAGCTTGTTAGCATTTGTTAGGTTTTTGTTAGCTGTTTGAGATCTTCCTTATCTTCTAGCAGTTAGTGGACATCCCTAGGTTAGCTTGTAGTTAACCATTAGTTAAGTGGTTGGCCATAAGTGGCAGATTGTTGCAACCACTTAACCTACGTGAGATTCATTGTACTCCTATATATTATGTGCATTTCATGAAATAAAATAGCTTCATGTTTGATTTATATATCAGCTACACTGTCCAAAATATCCTGATGATTGAAGCTATTACAAATCATCCTGAAAAGACGTTGCATGCAATAATTTATCTAAGAAGATCGTGTGCCCAGTATAGAGTATAGTGCCCATGTTGGACATTGGAGCCAAAACATAGTCTCAAGCATTCAAAGGTGTACACGGATCAAAATATAGCTCAAGCCCCAAAGTATTTATAGAGCATCATTGATTACAAAACAATGCACAGTCACATGGAGTGCAGGTGAGGTGAACCCAACCAGTGAGGGATGTTTCTAAAACATTCACAATATATATTGATGTCTGCATAGATTTGTAGCATGTAAAGACATTGGTGGGAAAATTGAAGGTATTCATTGTCCGTTGGCAAAATTATGCACAAACTATTCATTGAAGACACGTTTTTTCACCCAAGAGAAATCATCTCAAGCAAGGAGGAATCACATCAAGAAGTCCACGTGGTTGATTGTCGATCACCTAAGAAAAACACAGCCAAACAATGATAAATTTTTTTCTTACTAATTATTTTTTATCCCTAGAGAGCAAGTTATTATTTGCGATGCCTATTCTGACTTGAAATTAAAGGAAGATCTATCTAAATTAAGTTTAACAAGAATTCGGTAACACTGCGATTAACTTACCAACAAAAAAGGGGTATTATGCCATTTCAAAAAAGATACAGACAATCACATTGACGATATATATATATATATATATATATATATATATATATATATATATATATATATATATATATATATATATACTAAAGGAATCATCACCATAATGACACTAAATTTTAATAAGGGAAGTTATGGTTGTATCAGAAAAATTACCTGACCAATCGAGACATGACGTTCACATTAATAAACGATATGGCTCCTAAAGAAACGTCTTTTGTTGTCCTCTTGATTTGAGAAATATTAATATAATTTTGCTACCTAAATGCAGGAGGTGTATTTTTGGTTAACATTCACTTTCCACCTGATTACCCATTCAAGCCTCCAAAAGGCATATAACAGAAATTCAAATTGAAGAAGCTTCTAACCTGAAAGTTGCTGGTGTTTCCTGCAACTGAGATGTTAAAATGGTATCCTTTGTTCACACAAAGGCAATTGTGATAAGATACTTTATGCTAGCAGAGAGTATAAAATAAGCAATACCATACCAAAATTGGAGGAGATATATGCAAAATATGAAGGTGAAGAATTATTTTTAAGTCAAATATACCAAGTTACACACTGAAAAGACATCTCATAACTTGCCAACATGTCAAAATCTCCTAACGATTACTCTATATGCATATGGTTTTTACCAAATGAGGAAAACCTATTCGATCCACCAAGAAACTTAGCCACGTAGCCAACAATTTTTGCATAGCAATTTTTGACAACTTTCAGTAATTTTTTGGTGATGATTTTTTGCAGCAAATTGTTGTGACGTTTTTTTTTGCAAACATTCCTCCATTCTTGCTTTGAGGACAAAGTTGTTTTTTAGGAGGGGTAGCATGTTAGGATCCTATATCCTAACCCTCAATTCATAATAATAATATAATAATTTAATATCCTAAGGTTAGTATAGTTGATAATATAATAATTAATTATTAATTAATTATTATATTATATTATTAGGGTTAAAGCTTAGCATAGTCATAATAATTAATTTAATTAAATATTATGAATCGCCATGATGAAGAGACATAGGGTTAGGATTAGGGTAGGTATATATTATTGTCCAATCATTCATTTGAAGGCATCCATGAAATAATATAAAATATATATTTAATTGAAACCATTGGAGGGACCCTCTTATCAATGCAACAATGATTCTATAAAAAGTGATTCTATTTATTTTAATGTTATTTTATTTATTTATTTATTAAATAATTGTTAGAAACTTCAAGGTTCTACCACACTCCATATCTTGTGTTACCCCATTTGATCCCCAAATGGTTATACAAGTTCCTATATGATGTGTTGGGTCTTCTTTTCCTTCCCTGGTGAAATGTGGGCATTTCTATTTGCCTGCTTGGTTAGCAACGTTTGCCATTGGAAATATCCCACTAGGTGGTCTTCTTGGTGGTGATCAGGGTGGAGTTCTATCTGAATCCCTTTCTACTATTGATGGTATAAAATTTGGATCAAATAGCCTTCTTCCTGGCTCTCATGATCCTCTAATTTACAACCTCCTTCACGAATAATGAGATGTGGTTATGATCTTCCTCCCCACAAACCTACATATGGTTGCTATAATACAAATTCTCCTTCTGTATTCGCCAACCAACTCCTCTCCACTGGTTTAGGTGTTACCATCCACTCCTCATTCCCAGTGATAGGAACTTCCTCCACTATTTGCTCTTCGTCTTCTACTATCACCAACATCTCTACTCTTGGATTCTCATCCTCTACGGGGTCCCACACTCTTTCTACTTTGGGTTGTGAAACTTCATCTTGATTGTCTGTTCTTTGATTTTCCATCTGTGCACTTCGTCTTAGTGGTATCGTGCTCATTTCTCTTGTACCTTGAGTCATTAACCTCTTTGCCTTATCACATATGCCTCTTGACCCAAAGTTTTGATTTAGGCAACTACACCAAATATAGATAGGGGTGAGTACTTTCTCAGGATGAGGGAATGATAAGAATTTAGGAAGGAGTGATTGTCTTTGCTATAAATCTTGGCATGTTAGTTGTAGACAAATAAGTTTCAGTAGTCATCTAGGCTAAATGGATAGCACTGTAGACATCTAATGACTCCAAATGTGTAAGACTCCAAACATCTAGATACTATGGCTCAGATGGATAGTTGGCTAGACATGTAATTAGCTATATGTATAGGTGGCTGGTATAGACATCATAGGCAGTGTAGACATATAGGATAGTAGACGTCTAGGCAGTGTAGACGGGTAGGCATTTTAGGTAGTAGACGTCTAGGACGGGTAGTGCAAATATGTAGATGTCTCAGGTAGTAGACGTCTAGGGAAATTAGTACAAACAGATAGATGTCTCAACTAGTATATGTCTAATATTGGTTGTCAACAAGTCTAGACAACTAGACCCAGACGTCTAATAGTCAGGCTTCGACGGGTAGGCCTAGACGTCAATTGTGCACACTTTCATCTTCTAATTTGCAACTAAATCTTCCTTGTTTCTTGCAACTGCACAAACATAAACACAACACAACCTACAATGCTCTATCTTATACCAAACATTCATCAATACCTACAACACAATAATATGCTCACGAAGTAATCACACATGACACATGCATTCCAGAACAACTCTTGTTGCACAATAGATCTGCATTTATGGACAAGTATGGATATCTTACAAAAATGAATAGGGGGTACTTATAGGCAAGTCCAGGTGGTTACTACAACCAACCTAGCTCAATCATCCCAACTTCTCTATTGTTAATACTTAACACTGTTGTTTAAAGTGTAACAACCTATTTTAGATGTCTAACTCAGCTAGTCTAGATGTCTAACTAATTCTAGACATCTTAACTAATCCAAATGTCTAAAAAAATGATGGCTACATTTGTTCTTTTGTGCAGTTAAATTAACTAGTTCGTATTCATTAGATCAACTGATTTTACATTACAAATAATTTCATCAAATGATTCATACATTATCAAAATTGTTGTACATAATCAAAATTATAGTTCTTTGGTACACATGTAACCA
Source organism: Wollemia nobilis (assembly GCA_028583015.1). NCBI lineage: Eukaryota > Viridiplantae > Streptophyta > Pinopsida > Araucariales > Araucariaceae > Wollemia > Wollemia nobilis. Next base: position 2,328,864 of record JAQPPZ010006183.1, on the reverse strand, counting down.
AACAGTTATGTATATTATTTCTTCTTCAAACTAAAGTATACACATGATAATTTGTCATAATCAATGATATTTTATATCAGCATTCTTTCAAATGCATCCTCTTATGATGCCTTAACTTCGATGAAGCTCGACTAGCCCTTGATGAAGTTCATGAAAGATCATGTGGAGGCCAACTTAGTGGCAATGCAATTTTCAAGAAACTCCTTCAAAATGGTTACTATTTATCTTCCATGGAGAAATATGCATGTGACTATGTTCGATAATGCAACAAGTATCAATTTCATGACAATATTGTTCATACTTCTTCTCAAAACCTTTAGGTTATTTATTCCCCTTGTCCATTCTCCATGTGGGAGTTGGAAATTCTAGGGAAGATTTACCCCACGTTGTTTTATGGTCACAAGTTTATCATTATGATAATAAAGTACTTCACCAAGTGGGTAGAAGCCATGCCCCTAGCTATGGTGATTGGAGCCCAAGTCTCTAAGTTCATATTTAACCAAATCCTTTGTAGGTACGGGATTCCTTAAAATTATTTCTAAAAATGACACTCCTTTCAAGAACAAGGATATCCATAAAATTTATGCTAAGTACAAGATTCAACACAAATGGTCAACTCCATATTACCCTTAGGGTAATGGTCAAGTCGAAGCATCCAACAAGTCTTTAGTTAAGATCCTTAAGAATTTGGTTACTAATACCAGTCATGATTGGCATATCCAGCTATACCTACCCTATGGACCTATCATGTCAGTGTGCAAACTCCTATAGGTGCAAACCCTTATGTATTAGACTATGGCACTGAGGCCATCTTCCCCTTCAAGCTAGAAGTCATGTCCTTGCGTATCTTGTTGTAAGATGCCTCGATCAGTGATGGGTATCATTTAAACCAATTGGAGTTGTGGATGATAAGCACATCCATGCCTTAGAGCATATTCGAGCATATCAGAATAGGCTCAAGAAAACTTACTCTAAGAAAGTTTGTAATTGTTGGGAACCTTGTCCTCAAGGAGAACCAAAAGAACACTAATGCTTGGACAAATATGAAAGGAAAATTCTAGCCCAATTGGCTAGGACCCTTTTTCATAATGGCCAAGTTTGGCTTTGGAGCCTATCGTTTAGCATTGTTAGTTGGTAAAGATCTAAAAGAATAAATTAACATAATGCACCTAAAATGATATTATGCATAAGTTCACATCATCTCTCTTCCTTTCTTCTTCTTTTGTTGATTGTCTCTCTTCATCTCTTGTTTTCCTTTTTTTCTTTTGTGCTAGCTTGTATTTGTTTGCTTGTTCATACTGCATGATTTCTATCATGCATTGCATGGAATGCTTGACATACTTATTTATGCACTTATTCTTTTTATATAGCTACTTGATTTCTTGATCATACTTGCATGATTGATTGACCATATAGATTTTTGAAGGCTTTTGCAATGAGGCAGGTGATAAAACTTAGTTAGGTTTTAGCTCATATGCATTGCACTCGTACTAGGTCACTAATGCTTAGCAATTCCCCAACCTAGGTCATATTTATTGACTTTGAAAGTTTTAATAGTTCATAGTTTCTCCAAGTCAAGGGATATGGTTCTTCATCTCTTGTATTTATTTTTTCCTTTGAAAGTTTTCAATCATTTCTTCCTCTCTCCAAGACAAAGGATATACACTCCTATCTGCACGACTTGTTTTACTTACACTTTTTCTTATTGATCTTTAGATTGTTAAGGGGTCCTCATAGGATAGGATAGATACCACATGAACATCCTTTATGGTATTCATACGACCATTGAATATTCTATGCACATCTCTTAGCTATTGAAATTTCAATAAAGGCACACACACATTGCTTTGTTCTTCTCATCTATCTATTTTCTCTCTAGAGCATGCACACACAATACCTTCTTTCTTTGCTTTGATCAATATTCTTACCTGCATCAATGGGCTAACGCTCATATCGAGTTACATTCCTTTTGGCTTAGTGAGCACTACATCCCATTACAAGATAAATTCATGACCGCCAACGATCATCAACCTCCACTTAAGACAATTTTTGAGCACACATTCTAGCGGGTATCACTACACATACAACAACTAGCAAGCACACACCCATAGTGGGTTTTTGCTCCATATTTTGGTCACTTGCGGACACACACCCCTAGTAGGTAACACATTGCATTTTTTCTATTCAATGAGCAATACACCCTCATAAGATAACTTCATGGCCACTCGTGAAAACTACACCCGTAACGATTTTTTCTCCACCCTTGACCATTTGTGAGCATACATCCTCACTGGGATTTGCTCCATATTTTTTTTTTCCTTTTCACTTAGCTTATGATTGTTTGATCACACTAACCCCTTGCGGTCTATGTTGATTCCAATATCATATTCTAAGCATATTTTTGCTTTTGTTGACCTCATTCTTATTATTTTACCCTTTATTCTCTATCTTTCTTCTTTTATTATCTTTCACCAATTTCATACCCTATCCATATAGGATACGAATTCGCTCTATGATGAATTTGCGGTCTATTTTTGCAGGATGCAAATTTGGCTGGAATGTTGTTTTTGTTTTTCCTTTTTTCTCTTATTTTCTTTCTTCCAACATTTTTATATTTTTTTTGCTTTCAATCTAGTCATCTAGTCATGCATTCATTAGTTAAGTTCACATAATATGCATTAATTAGTTGTGTGCATTTGTTATGTCTTTATGCATTTATACTTTTTTCTTATTTGTTCATCTATTCATGCATAATAAAAAAAATTGTAAACACATAATCACACACACATAATTATAAACCACAACATGATATATTACTCAAAATAGAGCATGTTAGTCAAATTAATGTGCCACAATAGAATCCTGGCATAGTCGACCATCCCTAGGGATGCATGCCACACTCAAAATTGGTATGTCATCTTGATCCTTGCCCTAAATTTGAGAGTCAATATCCTCTACTTCGCTTGCTAGAGGCGGTCCTGGTGGGGGCATGTTCATAGAACATGAAGCAATCCATCACCTATACCAAGACCTACTCTGTGATTGTATAGAGATAAATAGAGGCACCCTCTACTCTACTGGCATTTCTTGAAAGTACAACGCCTGATAAAAAGTCTCCTTTCATATAGATACCTTCAACCTCTCTCCCATCCTTTGCAGCTCCTTTTGTAGTAGTCGAATCCCCTTGTCCTATTGGTTTCTAGTGATGACAACCATCCCCTCTACACAGGCCTATTATCACTCTCATTTCAGTCAACTCGTCTTCCCCTAAGTTAGTTTGCCTCACAATGTCTCTCAACCACTATCATACCCTATGTAGCGATGACCTGATATCGATCTATGCCTGCCATGTTTAGGATGCCCTGTATCCCCTCTAGCCTCTTGGAATTGTCCTCTTGAAGCAGGTCCATATCCCTCTGCATGATCACTATCCTAGCCTAAAATGCATGGCTTGCTTGGCATAGCCTCTGTTGTTATAGGGGCACCTCTTTATGTCCCTGCTTCCCTTATGCTTGGGATGGTGACGGTCATCTTGACTGTTGTTACCACTTCCACCCAAACCTACACCTATGTTTATCTAAGTGGGTCTACACCACTTTACCATCACTTGGTAGTGCATTGAGTGGCCTCTCAAAGTGCCAGCTACGTTCATTGATCCATGACTTGGTGCCTCTATACTAGCACTAATGGGGAGATCCTTGGGGGTATAACACTTATACCATCTTCAGTACTTGAGAGCTACTCCAACATTGTCCACTCTTAGATCTACATAAAGTGGATCGTCTAGGTACTACTATACAAACCTCCCCATGGTAGGGTCCCCTCTAACCCCTGGTGGGTCCCTTCGCACCCATCCAAACTAGTAGTCTCTTAGGTTCGGTATCTCTTATAGGATGTCAAATTGGTGCTATACTCAGTCAAACTTGTATAGCTCCAGCTTGCCCCTCGTAGTGGTGATCCATCGGATACTTCAAACTCATGCTAGCTCCTCCCCATCCTCATCTCATCCAAGGTGTAGATACCATGGTCGCCATATGATCATGTGCTCTTGTAGCTCATTAATCACCTACCTCCCTAATGGTAGGATGTCGATGTATGTCCTCTAGATGCACTCAAAGTCTTGATCCCACTTGTATGCTATTGGTTACTCCATGTTGGGCAGTGGCCCTAGTAGTGGATGCGATCTTTGAACGACTATGCACCAATACTACACCTAGAGCAATGTAGTACATACTAGCCCGACCTATCTCTTGTACACTCCATTGTATAATTTCCTATACAAGCAAGCCAACACATAAGAACCCCATGCAAAACTAACTTGTTGGTCTTGCATGTCTACCATAACCTCTGCCAATGCTCATGGTAAGTATCACCTACTCCAGTGGCACACTAAGAACCCATCTACTGCTCCACATAGTAGAGTTGTTAATGCATCAATTACATGTTGTGTAGACATATTGTCTACATGGAGTTCACTTTGTTGGATCTTGTGAGTTGTATCTCTAGACAATATTTGTAGAGTTGCTCGACACACCTATGTCCTATAAACTACCCTTCCTCTAAGGGGGATGGCAATATCTTCCACACATATTCTAGTGTTATGGTCATCTCCCCTATAGGTGATCGAAATGCAAATAACTTTGAATACAATCTCTTTGCCAACAATGTCAATAGCAGTCTCTCCATCTCCACCTAGGGCATCTTCACTAGATGTAGTAGGCCCATCACCCATATCATGTCCCTCTCTACCATTGTGAGTTGCCACATCACCTCCTCTAAGGAGTTCAACCACCACTTCCTACTCTCGAGTATTTCATGCTGTAAAAACATTAATAAATTTTTAGTTAGTCTCATCATTATTTAAACAACAAAAATAAAAACTTATAATCAAGATAATCAAATTAGTTTTATCTTCCTCTTCTCTTCTTTTTTCTTTCTTTTTTTTTCTCTTTTCTTTCAAATTTGTGCCCCATATTTTTAGGGCACGAATTCGGTTGCTGCTGGATTCCAAATGAATTTGTGAGTGACCCTTGAATTCACATTGGGGTCTCACGTAGTGACTTCCTCTAAAAAATAAATAAATAAATGCTTAAAAGTCTAATCTAACCTAATCTAGAAGTTGGGTTTAGGTCTATACACATGCTCACTCCATTACTTCATCAACCTCACCTCTCATAATGGCTGATCTATTTGTAGGAAGCGCCAATTGTTCTTTTTATCCAAAGCTCCTTTCTTCTTTGCACAGTAAAAATGAATTCATTTTCACTTCCCCTCCTCTTTTATCCTTCCTTTCCTCTCTCTCCTCTTTTTTTGTTTCTTTTTCTTTTTGTTTGCTTTTCTTTTCTTTCACATTTTCCATTTCAAGTTTATTTAGGAATTTCATACTCCTTCTGAAACTTGAGGGGGCATCCTATCCTTAGGGGTATTAATGTCATTAATACCTTGTAAAGCGTGTAAAATTTGAAGTGTTTAGAATGACACTATTTTTGTTGCTGCCCCTTTTTGTGTTCATCATTTTTTACCTGTATATGTCTACATATTTCTTTGACATATTTATTAGGGCATCAAAGAGGGGGTAAAATGTAGACATAGAAAATTAACCATCAAAATGAATACTTTTTCCCTTATATCCCTAAGAAGTCAGTCATATCTTGTTTTGCCTTTTCCCAAAGGTCAACAATCATTTTCATTTTTGAACAATCAGCTAAAAGGACCAAGGGACCTTGATTGTTGCACCTCCAATATTAGTCACATAGCAACCTAAGCAAGCTCCAAAACACTAATAATTTTTTAGTGTTTGTTGTTGATTTTCAGGTTTTACCGAATTTGTAGTCGAGATTTATGGGGCACGAATTTGGTAGGATCAATCACCGAACCAAGTAAGTGTGATGATTTATCTTTTAGGCTATTTGTTGTGTGTCTATGCTCATTTTATATTTGTTTCTATCGTAGAATTATATCATAAAAAAATAAGGCATTTAGTTTTCATTTCTAGGCATCAACAAGGAAAAACATATAGTTTGTATCTAAGCTAATCCTATTTGTGCATTCTCTTGAATCTTTACTTGAAAAAAAAAAATTTACTTTCCTATAAATTTAGGAAAATAGTCTTCATTGAAACCAAGAATCATTCTAGGAATAGTTTTTTGTTTGCTTGGTTTATTATTTGCCTTGCACCGTTCTTTAATTATTTCTAGTCTAGATCTTAGTCAAGACCAAACTTAGGTGCTTGCTCAATAATACATCAAACATTCCATCCTAGACTTGGAGTGAGTCCTTAAACCACTCTATGTCATGAAGAGGTTTCATGTTACATAGAAGTGTCCAATTACATTTGTGCCTACACTTCACATAAAAAATCAAAGGGAAATTTTAAGTCCCCTTGACCTTTAGATTCATGCCAAATCTCCATTAATCTATGCTAATCTAAACTAAACTAAGTACGAAAAAATTAATTAGTGAAGGTAAGGATGCAAGAAATGAAAGCATAGTGCATAAAAATAAATATAGTTGAAACTATAGTGAGACTACTATGCAATCAATTGGACCATTAAGATACAACTAAATGAAGATAGTCAATTATCATTCATAAGTGTGCAAATCAATTGAAAAGAGGACTAACAAGAAGGTGATAAAGTAGGGCCACAAATACCATTTACCTATATACCAAAAATTCAGAGAAAGAAACTAACACATGGTTATCATATCTAGTTTTCATTAATAGTTAAAATATTACAATCACAAAGCATACCTCTGCTCTTTCTAAAAATGGCAAAAGATGTTACAAATAATCCCATGACTCTTATTTGTAGGAGGGATTTAATCCCTTGTCACCTAAGTAACTAGGATTCACATTTATATTTATATCAAAATATAAGCATCATTTTTAGGCTATTATATCTTGTAGTTCAATTATGATTCGCTTGTTGGTTGATAGGTGACCACATGGATGATGGATCACCACTTGGTTGGTAGTCATCATTTTGACCAAGCAGTCACCAACTAGGTCAATGAATCATGGTTTTGTAGACTTATCTAATTTTAGGTTCTCTTATTTTGCTTCTTGCATAATAACTACAAAATTGGTAAAGGCTTGGGTTTCTAAAGCCTATAAAATTTTGGATCTTGCCCTATCTCGTTGACATTTTATTTCTTACCTGACACCTTTGGTTTAGCTATTGATTTAGAAAATTTTGCATCAAAGGTAGTACCTTCTACTATATTATTGGTGACTTTTAGGGATGTTAACCTTGATTAATGACAACTCCTAAAATAACCTTGATCCATTGGGCCTTTTCATCATCAAAATTACAAAATTTTAGTGGAAGTACCCCCTTTTATCATTCCTTTTATGGTAGATTTTATAAGTCATTCCACTCTCCTTTGAAGAAATATTTACACCGTCTAACTATGCCATAATTGTAGCCAAGTTATCAAACTCAACCTTTGGTAAATGCTTATCCATATTGGAAATTTCCCTAAACCATTATAACAATGAGTTTAGGTTTAAAATAAAATTTGGAGCATTAACCATTGCACCTATTGGGGAAGCTTTATCTTCCAATGTATTCACTTTCTTTTGTTCTAAAATCAATTAAATATAGACCATGAGGCATAATATCTTCCTAATTTGAAATGGGATTCAAGAGTCCTCCTTGTATTTATTAAGTAAACTAGTCCTTCAACTTCCCTATAACATCCTCAAGATTTTTATAAGAGGCCTTGTAGATTTTCAAGATTTGTTGTTTGAGTGGTATATTCGTCAACGACACCTGCACCATTTGTTTGGAGGATAGACCTAATTGTTGAAGTTATTGGTGAGTTGCCTTGTTAGTTCACCTCATGACTTGCATGTTATTGGACCTTGAGGCTGACTCAGATTGAATGTTATCAATAACTTGGGGCTTTTGTGAGTAGTTTCTTGTAATCTTGGATGTGTTGTAGATACAACTTGGTCTATTTAGTCTTCTTCAAGATATGATCCTATAGGGATTTTATCATGTTTATGATTGAGACTTTCATCTTTATGGACTTGATCTCCATTTTGAACCTCCTCGTAGTCTATTTAAGTTGCTTGATCTCATCATCCTTTTGCCTTAAGACCTTAGCCATATTTTGCTTTTATAACTAGAGATTTTTTACCAAAATGTTCTTTCCTTGATCCAATTACTGTTATCCTTGCTTATTATAGTAAGCTTGTTGCTTCAACTCATCATATTCTATCTACCAGACCTATAGTTTTTCTATAGCCATTTTTTCTTCCTTATGGTGAGTTTTAGACTTTGATATTTCTAATACCACTGTTAGCTCCTAGTTCTATTTCTTATATGTTTTATTCTTCCTAGCCAATTGAATATCATTAATTAACATTGCTAGGTTAGCCTACTCTAAGAAATATACTAGCCTTACATGTCTAGCCTATTATAGATCCAAAGAAGATAGTCAGGTAATGAAATTTTATGCAACCATGGTTGGTCAATTTGGGTCTAATGGATGTGCCTCAAAAAATAACATCTTCATTTTTATTTTTACTACTTGTATTTTTAGAGTAGGCAACTCTTTTGTGATCATAAAATATCCTATGGGTATTCTATCAATATTTTCTTGCTCTTTCTATAAGTATTCATACACAATATACATGCCTAATAGTGTTGGTGGTCTGATTGTTTGAAGAGGTAGGAGGACTAGGGATTGATTTAGGATGACCTGTGAATTGGTACTTGTTATCTTATGGGTTGGGCTAGGTACCACTTAGAGCTAGGTTTTAGCCTATGCCTCCACTTAAAGGGCTATGTTGTCTACCATCCCTACTACTTGCTTGAGTATTTGGGTAGGGGGTGTCATTGCTTTCTTGAGCAATTCAAATATTTGAAAGAGGACTCTAATTTTCACCTATTTGAGATTCCCTAGTATGCAATGTCATGATGTATATTTTGAGGAGAACGTATGGGAAGCCATAACCAACTTAGCTTGTGTGGTGACAAGGGAAACAACTATACATGCAGTGGTACTATATGATATGGTATGGCTAGGTGATGTGGTGATGTATGATGGTGTGTTTATAGTGGTGGAGGTTAGTTTTCTAGCTCTAGCTTACTACCTTCTTTCTCTAGTAGCCTAGTCATATGTTTGGAGAGCTACCATGGCTTCCTTGCTAGACGTAAATACAAGGTTAGGTGGTTGGGTTCGGTGCCTGCGACACATAATGCTTGCACGTTGATGGAGAATGGAGATAGGGCGCGTAGCTCGTCCATATTCGGTAACCTGAGATTCATGCGATACGATATTCAAGTCTTGCCTTGGATAGAGAGGTAAGGGTCCCTTTCGTCTAGTGCCATCATTCAAGTCCCACCTGCGAATCAGATGGGGATTACACACGGCCATGGGAATTGGACACACACGCTTCAGGTCAAGGCGCTAGCTTTGGGTCAAGTCGCTACCGCTACCTACCCATAGGGGGATATGTGAGAGCAGGATCCTCTTTTGTTTCGAGTATGAATACCAGGGTGATCCCACTCACATCTAGCTTGGTTAGCGCTTCCATCCGTTTAATTCTAGCTCCTCCCGAGCTTTACCCTCCACTGATGAGCTTACCCAAGCCTCTTCCCGCCCCCTGAATGGGAATCGTGCGACGGGTGGATCAATTACAAAAATAGCCATGCTGCTTAATAGCTGCCTATATAGTGGTTTGGCCGCATGATGAGCTAACAGAACAGCCAGCTTTCCCTCACTCACCTATCGCGAGGTGTTGGTGTGCCCTACTATTGTTTCAATCAGCGGGGAAATACCATAGTTGGATCTGCACGACTAAGCTCGCTTCCAAAAGGTGTTTGGTCGAAGATGCAGACACACTAGTCCCTCCCAGTAATGGCATGCCAATGGACTAAGCAAGCTTCAGAAAGGTGCCCATTCCCCTCCCATACCGCCCCCTATGCCAGTGTTGGACGTGACCCCACTGAATCATGCTGCTGCGCCCATTTCCACTATTCTTTAGGGCTGCCAGCACACGTTGGGCGCTATGGAGCGTGCTCCCACAAGAGAAGCATATTCAACCTCTTATCAGAATCATTAAGCACTCCTATGTGAGAATCTAGCCCCCAACCCCATGTTCTTCACTCGCCACCAGGATCTCCTGGCACCGAAATAGTTTAGCTACTCTATCCACGCCAGCCCTACTATCGTGATAATGGAAACATCGGTTTGTCTATATGAGTATACATAATCAGAGTATGGAGCCTACGCCCAGTAGGTACTGGATGAGGGAAATAACTCTGGGAAAACTAAACCCTTGGAATAACTGAATTCCAATCATCTCGTTCCAGCAGCCTTCTATTAAGCACTGCTTTACTAAAGAGTGACCCTTTAATTAATAGTAGGGTGTCTCCAACATCTCAACCATGCTGGTGTGCGTCCTGGGATCCCCCTTCCATCTAGCTCTTTCGGGTGGGGTGGATAGGCTGGTGCGATAACTCTCATTCGACAACATGCTCTCAAATTTTCTCACCAATCGTGACTGAGAAGCATATCGGAGCTACGGAATGACGTAGATCGAGAAGACCGGTGTTCCGGCTAGATCCCTAACCAAGCCTCCTCCCGTATAGTACCAGTCTTATATACGTAATAGTTGACATCCGATCCGATCAGCCTAACTAAGAAGAGTGATCGGATAGATAATGTCGCACCGGTTGAAATACGATATTGGCATGGCATTCGAAAATGGCTTTGAATCGCACGATGAGCCCCTCCATATTTCCACTCATACAATGGGGTGAGGGGGGAGATAAAGGAGGGTTTTCCCTATCGAGGTTCAGCAAACTATCAAGCTGGGGGAAGCAGGTGGGATGTACAAGTAAGCCTGACTAGCTAGCAGATAGGCCATTTGTTCCAATCCATTCCCCTCACTACAATAGTAGGGCGCGCTTCCCCCCCTTTTTTTTCTTTTTTGCATAAGAAAATGAAGGGAACCACTCAATGAAGCCGAAATTCTTCTATGGAGAAGGGGCAACCCCTAGAACAATCTGAATAATGGGCTAGCTATTGGAACCATGGATAGACTTTCTGGATTAGCAATCGCTGATGAGCATGGGAGGGCCTCTTGTTGAAGAAGTGAACCCCACTCCTGTATACGCATTAACAACTGAAGCGTTCGATGAAGAAATTACTATTACTATTGCTATTACAATCATTATTACGTTGCTTCTCCGACCAATCGTCCAGAAGTAGGCAAAGACACATGATTAGGTGCTTCTTCGTACTTCGATATCAATAGCTCAATCGACTGAAGCAACCGGTACTGGTGCTGGTAGCTTTGGTTCAACTATTGGTATTTGTGCTACTGATGATGCTGGGTGTTGATCCCAATATGGATATGGGATTAGGTATGGCACTACCCTAGCCTCTGCTACTCCTACCTCTACTTTTGCATCTGCAGGTGAACCCCTACCTTAAGGAGAGCAGGTCAGTCTCTTAATCTCGCTCCCTATCCCGATCTCGCGCATGGGGGTAAGAACCCCTATCTCGACCATGAACATCTGAATCCATACTAGTGTCCGACCGACTCAGATGGCTCCATGTGTCTCCCCTCCGGCTGGTGTGCCTGGGTATCGATCCTAAACATGCGCATATGGATCTGCTCCCAGTGCTCTATCAACTACTTCATCCGCACCTGCAACTTCTCCCAGGTACGTTCCATATGCTCCTGGACCCGGATCTACTGCACTTGGTACTGCTTATGGGTCCGGAGAAACTGGGTAAGCTACTGACTCTGCTACAGGTGGTTCCGTATCAATGGCTTAGACTAGTGCTTCATCGACTGGGTCAACATACTCTATTGATGCACCTATCACTGGATCTTTACTCGGATCATCCAGAACTGGACCACGAGCATCATAAGGAGCTGGAACCACTGAATCTACTGCAAACTACTGAGCCAACCGGATCTCCCGCTACTGTGGGCTATGGGTCTCGATCTCGAACAACATAAACTGGAGCACGATCACTAAGGACTGCATAACAATCACGAGGGTCATATGGATATTGAAGCAAGAGAGGGGAAGCGCTATTAACCATAGGCCAAGAAAGCCCCTCGGGGATGGGGGAGAATCTCAACGTATGGGTACGCTTGTCATGGGTATGCTACCAAGACCTGGGGTGCTTCTAGGGATGGCGTGGAATAGCTTCATCTACTCATGGACCCACCTATGGACGGGGAACGTGTCATCATCCCACTCGGGGGTGCTTGCTACTAATAGTGATGGGTCAGAACCCGGATCTCACTTTTTTGGGGTTACAGGGGGGGGTTGCGATCCACATCTCTTCATCTCTTAGATTCACCCTCTTATTACATAGGAATGAGATGACGATGCGTTAATCATCACTCCGCCCTATACCTCTCTAGTCGTTAGTACCTCTTGTTGAGAGTGAATGAAACCCCCCTTCATTATTGATTGATGCCATTCGATATTAATGATAGTTGGCCTTTTAAGTGGATAAGCCCCACCTTTGCCATAGGTAGTATTTGACTGGACTGGTATGGGCTAATTGATTCAAGAATACGGGGAGGAGAAGAAAACCCCCTATTTCCTATTGATTGATCGGCCAACAACAACTCCCCTCCATAATATAGAAATCCAGGAAGAATCATCCATTACCTACGCCCCCCATTTGGGATGGTAATAATAATACAAAGTTGCAGGGCTTCACCCCAATCGATAATAATGAAAGGTAGCGAGGGCTTCACTCTTTCATAGAAGGGGCAACCCCAATCCACGAATTACTATTACTATTATGAACGTATTAACAACTTCAATATACTCTATTCGCTTGCATTCTATTCTACTCTAGATGGACAGGTTAATCTATTCTATACAGGGGCGCTTGCATTATAGATTTATGGCAAGGTCCTTGCTGACTACTGATGGGTCGAACCAACTTAAGTGGGTGGTTATCCCTTCTCCCTTCAGGTTAACCAGCTTCTGGAGCTAGCTGAATCTTCTAGATCGAGTGGAGTAATCTATGTTAATTCGTAAAGCGTACGACTCGTGCTCTCTCTCATGCATATCCTTCTGGACCGGCCTGCCGGCATCGCCCCACTATTATTAATTGGGGGTGGCCCCTCAACCTTAGCAGGTGTGAGTGGACTTTCGTCCCGTATATTATTATTCAAGGTGATTAATATGTATTATCAGGATTTCCCCCTACTATTATTCAAGGTCAATTGCCTAAACTGCTTCGGCTCTTCAGCCCAACCCCCATCCCCCCATTTACGAGAGTTGATTCAAGTATCAAATCAGAGTGGTTTATCGCTGGATAGGAGATTGTAAATGCTTGAATGAGAATAAAGCCCTGGAACAGGTGCAAATAGATATCTCCCCTTTCCCTTCCGTCTCCTTTCCCCCTTCTTGGGTTTAAACAACCCAAATAGTGGCTGGGAGAGCTGCTCCAAGAGGTTTTAGTTCGAAGAAGATATCCCTTCTCTAATCCGAAGATACTAGTGATGGTGGGAGAAATGAAACCTGAATTCTCTAATAATGCCCCATCCCCTTTCCAATGAGGCCATTCCTCGACCCGGGTATATATCAATATACTATTCAAAGCGTCGGGCCTCCAATAGTGTATTAGTGGTTGAGGGGAAAATTACACTCACACATTAAAGCTAGGGCATGTTGAGGTGTTTTTGATGATGAAGTGGTTGGTAAAGGGATCAGTTTCTAATAAATCCCCGACGAGCTATTATCGATTGCCTATCTTCAGTTCACTCCGCCATAAAGCGTTATTCAAATCCAAGCCTCTTAAGCTGGCCTTTGAATTCCCGAAGCTGCTCTTCCGTAATGGTTTCTCCATCTGAAGGATCATCATCCTCTCCATTTGAATCGAACAATGCACCCTGTTTGATCAATCCTTCAAAGCGCTCTGCTTCCTGCAACTATCAGTGGCATGGAATGGTGAAGCGCTTGGAGTTAAGGATTCAGGATTATGGGATAAAAGGCAAGCAATCGAATCCTTATCATTAGCGTTTCAATTTGGTAACGAAGGTAATGATTCTCTTCACTCCGCCATACCTGATTCATTGTATGGGAGGGGAGTGAAGCGCAGGATCATACTGTCATTGAAGTGAATGGCTGAATGGAGGTGGGCATTCAACTTCTTCTATTCGATGGAATGCCCACTGCTAAAAAAAGGAAAAGAAGCGCTGGAGCTCGTATTATTTCATTCAATAGCCCGGGAGAGTGGATCAGAAACTACAAATGTCTGAGAAAGACGCAAATTCATCAGTGGGGACAGGCCCGGGATCATTCAACTTGATAGAGGTTAGGATTAGAACCCTACTCTCCATAGTTTACCCACCCAGACTTTTGGAATCGAATAATTGATACTTATGAAATCGAAATCTATTGATACTTAGTAACAAGGGGGATGCGATGATGGATGGGGCTGCTCAATAAATAGAAAGTTTCGTTTCCCACCTGAAAAACTTCTTTCTAGTGAAGGGTAGGTATGATAAGTGGGTGGAACGGATGATCTCATTTCTGTGAGTAGCTTCCACGTATGGAATGTTGGGCATATTCACCTCCATAAATGACCCTAAGTTGTGTCCACGTAACCGTTTAGCAGTAGAAACTATCCTTAGAAATTAATCAATTCATTAGGAGTTCAACGCTACTTACTGCTTACCGGTGTCAGAATTCATTGATTTATAAAGGATTTAGAGGTTTGGAAATCAATATTTGTTGTGAATACGTAATTGTATACGTATTAACAACTCAAACCTTTCCAATCCATCCGAGCATCCTTTCAATGAAGAAAAAGATTATCCCTCACCCGCTTTGTTCCTTGCATAATAGTCTCTTGGGCTAATGGGAGGTGGGACGGGAAGATGCCTTTATTCGATATTCAACTTCATTACCTACCTACCAATACTGAAGAGTCGGCTGTTGGATATAGCTGCGGAACCGACTAACCAGATTTCCACTCTAAAGCATCAGATTCGAGTCACCTAAATTTTGTTCCATATAGCTTGAAAACCGACTATTAGGATTTTCACTCATCAGCATTGAATGAAAGTTGCTTAAATTCTGTTCGATATATCTGGAAAAGTGACTCGAGCTATATACCTCTCTATGATGGCTATACTTTTATGGGATGGAGGTAGAGGGGCAACAAAAGAAATAGAAATATAAGACATGGGGAATTCAAAATAAATTTTAGAAAATAGAAGAGAGCCAATGGTTATGGAAGATATATTAGAAGAGGATATGGTAGAAAATATATTGGAGGAAGCTTGAAGGGTCTCCAAAATACATGTGCCACTTCATCATGGTAGGTCTAGTTGCTAATTCTAGATCTTGACCCTCTTGTTCTAAAATTCTAGCCTTTGAGATTTGAAATTGCCTAGATGCATGATATCACCTTTTTCTCTTTATTATAGGCTACATGGTCATTTATTCATCCATGGTCCCTCCATTATATGGTACCTTATTGTCACTTGAGTAGACCACTCATGGAAGCTCTAGTATCTTGGTTGGTAGATATTTTGAGGGGATGGCACCTTGAGGCATGATAGTTTCCATGCCTTTCTTTATTGTTCTTCTTGGGGTGTTGTTCATCCCAAATTTAGGAGAACTTCTTATCAAAATTTTCCTTCATTTTCTTCCTGACTCGTGCTTACCCCATATCATCCCTCATCCCTACATAATCAATGAAATTCTCTATACTCCATTTGTATCTACCCTATTAGTGAAGTTATTATCTGATGATTTATGGGGTTGTTTGGTCGTAATAGTCATGTATATCCTTCTTTATTACCTCATTACCATATTCCCTCAAAATATCGAGATAGAAATAGAACCATGGAAAGGGGTTATCTATTAGTGCCTTATATATGTCCTCCTATGTTTGGTCTACATCCAATTGATTCATGGAATCCTCCTCACTTAGATTTCTCTTGGATTCTAAATTGGTATAAGGTTCATGGGCATAGATAATAGAAATATGCTTGGAGAACCATGTTCCCATGAACACTTAGGACCATAGGCCAAAGTCTCACATATAATGGAGAGGTCACATATTTTAAGTTGTGTACTAACTTGTTTTGTACATATCTTGCTTAGAAGAGTTATAGTTAGATAGCTCCTCTCATGGTTAAATTGCTAGACTTATTGTCCATCATATATTTTTTCAATCAAGTCTAGTTGTGATGAGGATTGATGTTTGATCACTCATATGACCCCTATAGTAGTTCCTAGCTAGGTTTGCATAGTTTATTTCTTGCAAATTAATAATTGTAAGTGACTCTCCTTCTCACATGCACTTGTGGGCACTAGTTATCTTCTAGTTGTCATTTAGAGTGTTAGTTAGTAAGTGTGAACTCAAAGTAGGAAGTGTGTACTTCAAGATAGCTAAAATGGATCTTATAGTTAGCATTATTCCTTTCCTCTTAACTTAGAAGTTACGTGCATTCTCCTTTGCACTTTTGTAGCTTATGGTTAAGCATATTGGATCAAATCCATGATTTTATGGGTTTGGTTATGTATTTTGGGCCATTAGTGCCTATATAATGAGTTTGTAAATAATATGAAGTTAGTTGGATTTTCAATCCTTTTCATTGGTATCAGAGCCTAGTTCAAGTTTACACTAGGGCTTGTGAGGTGAGAGGTTAGGAGATAGATTAGTTTTCTTATGAGAAAATTGTTTTCATTGAGGACTAGGTTCAAGCTCAAGGGGAGCTTGAAAACCGTTCGCAGAAGGAAGTTCCTTAGGCGTCAAAATCCTCGTTCCAAATTTCTCCATATGCTCAAGAAGTATAGGAGAATTTTACCCTGATTTCTTTCTTACAAAGATCCCTTGGCAGGATTGGATTTCTCCTACGGTGAAATGCAAATTAGGGAGCCTGTTGTTCCTGAAGTTCCTGCCATTTTGGAGTCTTGAAGATCGAGCATCATCAAAACTAGGTTGTGTGTCGACTTAGATCTGGTTGCCTTTCAAACGCTGGTCGTGTGCCAACTAGATCTTGAAAGGAGAGCTACTGAAAGAGTCTTGGGATAATTAGGAGAAGTTAGCAATTTTTTTTTTTTTAAGGTAATTTGCCTTCAAATATTAGCAATTTTCTATGTTTTCTATGTTTTTAAATTAACCCTCCTGGTTAATTTTTAAAAATTTCATAGTTTTTCTTAGAAAACTTATATTTTAATTGATATATATTTATTTTTATATATTAATTAAATATAGATTGTAAAAAAATATATATATTTGGCATAGTTTGCCTTTCGGCCACCAGGGCCGAATGCGGCACGTTCAATGCCTTGCCCCGACGACCGATCTCGGTCGGCGTGCCCGTTCGGCTCAACAATACGCCGACCCAGGCATCGCTGTCAGGTTGACAGCGTGCGACCGACGCGTTGAACCGGCTGCACAGGGCGCAGGCCGTTGTCTGGTTTTGACAGCAATCTGTCAACCTGACAACGCTGTCAACCGGACAGCGACCGACCGACGTGTTGAATCGGCCGTGCAGGATGCAGGCCGTTGTCGGGTTCTGACAGCGATCTGTCAGCCTGACAGTGCTGTCAGCCGGACAGTGTGCGGCCGACAGGTTCGCCTGCTACGCATAGCACTGTCAGTCGAACATCGTGCGATAGGCAGAGGAGCCTACTACGTAGGCTGTTGGCCAATTACCTGCCAGCAGGGTGGATCTTGCGCCATCCCACGCAGGACAGACAGGATCTGCCTACGTCAGGAGGCAGCAGACCCACGAGTTGCATTTCAGGCCTCTGTCCTGCTTGAGAATTGTGTGCATAGGACAGGAGGTCCTTGGATATGCACACGTATCAAACTGTACTTGGCTTTGGAAATTTATGCCTCGGGAAACGTGCCAATGAAGTTCAGAAATCCATGCACAGCTAGTGGATTTCAGTTTACCGCGGGTAAATTCTAATTTTATTTAAAAAAATTTACTATTCTAAGGTTGCATGTAATTTTTATTTTTATTAATTTAATTTTTAATAGCTTAATTAAATTAATTAATCTTTGATTAATTATAATTTAATTTTTAATTAAGTTATTTTTAAATTAATAAAATATAAATTGTAAACCTTAGGGTAGTTTAAATTTTTCAATTTTTAGCCTAAGGAGTATTTTTCAGGGCACACCATTGTAACAAGGAAACCTTCAAATTTTCCTTGATTTTTCAGTGCTTTTCCCTTTTACTTCTGGCTTATACCCGGTCTCACATGGATTCTGACTTGGCTGCCCAAGTGGCAGAACTTGCACATGTTGTAAATACTTTAGCAGATAAAGCTAATGATACTACCATGGCAGAAGTTCTTGGTAACCTTGCAATGAAGGTAAATGACATTTCTGTCAACAATGCTTCAACTTCTGCTAATGATTCTCGCCTGAGAGTTCGTTGTGAAGTGCCACTTTATGATGGATCCCGGAACCCTGAAGTCTTGAATAGTTGGATTCTTGACATGAGTTCTTGGTTTTCTTACACTCAACTTTCAGATGAGGATCTGGTTCCATATGCTAAACTCAAACTTTCTGGTTTAGCTAAAGTACTTGTTGAAAGAAAAAGAGGTCATGATGAACTCACCTCATGGGAGGAGCTTGTAGATTGTCTTAAGACCAATTTTTATCCTTCCAATTATTCTAAGGAATTGGTCATTAAGTGGATTCGATTTCGGCAAGGTACTAATATGACTGTGCAGGAATATATCTTTCAATTCAACAGGTACAAGATACTTTTGAATGTGGAGGAAGATATTAAAGCTTTGATTCTCAAATTTCAAAGTGGTTTGTTGGAACATTTGTACAGGGAAATTATGTTTGTTTCTATGGACACATTGGATTTAGTTTTCAACCAAGTGCAACTTGTGGAGGACAAGTTTAAGGCGCATTCGCAGGCATTCCGTGCACCTGCTACTCAAGTGGTTGCAAACTCATCAAAAGGGAATAATTCTTTCTCACAAAAGAAGAATTTTGCTCAAAAGAAGAATGTTTATTCTCCATATCCTTCTTCTCCTTCCCCTTCCGCTTCTACTCCCTCTTCTTCTTCTTCTTCCAAACCTTCTTCTTATTCTTCTTCTAAAAATTTTTCTAACTATTGTAAGAAGAAAGGTCGTGAAAAAGTTGATTGTTTTAAGCTTAAAAAGAAGAGTTTAGTCATTACTACTCAAGAGGAGGATGCTTCCAAAGGTCCCCTTGAGTCAGTAGGAGAAAGTAGAGTATATACGAAATTACGAGGTAAGCTCAATGAGGTTACCTTAGTGAATGAAAGTTCATCTAAGAGCGCTTGTGATGTGATGCATTGTTCATCACTCGAGCTCATTTGCTCCATAATTTTGCAACAGATTGTATAGTGGATAATGGCTCGTAGAAAAATCTAATTGCGAGGTCCATTGTCGAGCGTTTGAAGTTACCTATGGAGCCTCATCCTCAACCTTATTCTTTGGGTTGGAAGGATAGTGGAAGGGGCTCAAAAATCACTCACACTTGCACATTAAAATTTGCACTTGGCCCACATTTCATAGATCAAGTCACTTGTGATGTGACTCCTATGGATTATTGTGGGATTTTGCTTGGACAACCTTTTCAGTATGATAGGAGAGTTGTTTATGATGCTTTCAAAAGAACCTACACACTTCAAAAATATGGTCAGGTCTTTCTCATTAAAAGCACCAACACTCTTAACATCATTTTAAGTTCCAAGCAAACAAAAAGAGTAATTAAAAAAGGTGGTGATGTTGCTCTAATTTTCATTCGCTCTCAAAACACTCCTACATCCACATCCATTCCAAAGCAACACTCTTCAATGGATAAAATATTGCAAAATTACTCACACATATTTCAGGAGCCAAAGTCTCTTCCTCCAATTCACACAATTAATCACAACATTGAAATCATTCCTGGTTCTTCACTACCTAATGCTCCCATGTATAGACAATCTATTTTGCAAAATGAAGAAATAAAAATGCAAATAGAAGATTTGTTGTCTAAGGGTTTCATTAAGGAAAGTACTTCTGCTTGTGCCTCACCTATTTTGTTGGTTCTTAAAAAATATGGCACTTGGAGATTGTGCATTGATTTTCGTGCTTTGAACAGAATTTCTATAAAGAATAGATATCCACTACCACGCATTGATGATTTATTAGATCAGCTCCAAGGAGCTAAGTTATTTTCAAAAATAGATCTCAAAAGTGGATATCATCAAGTGCGTATCCAAGCTGAGGATACATGGAATACAACTTTTAAGACGAAGATGGGCCTCTTTGAATGGTTGGTCATGCCCTTCGGTCTTACTAATGCTCCTGCAACCTTCATGAGGTTGATGAATGATGTATTTTGTGATGTACTTGACAAATTTGTAATAATATATCTTGATGATATATTGATATTCTCAAAAACTTGGGAGGAACACCTTAGGCATATCCATCATACACTTGATCTTCTTGCGAAGAATCAATTATATGCCAATTCTTCCAAGTGTTCTTTTGGCAATACTTCAGTTTCTTACCTTGGTTATGTGATTAGTGAAAGTGGAATTCAGGTAGATCCCACGAAATTTGATGTTTTAATTAAGTGGTCCCCTCCTTCAACTCTCACTGAGTTACGGAGTTTCCTAGGACTTGCAAATTTTTATCGCAAGTTCATTCCTCAATATTCCACCCTTGCAACTCCATTGCATTATCTCACTAAGTCTAAAGTTCCATTTCATTGGGAGAAAAGCCAAGAGATTGCCTTTGAGAAACTCAAAAAGAAACTTTGTACAACACCTGTGTTAACTTTACCCGACCTCTCTCAACCTTTTGAGATTGAAACGGATGCCTCTAAAGTTGCCTTAGGAGCTATGCTCAAACAAAATGGTCATCCAGTTGCTTATCATTCAGAAACTTTTTCTGCTGCTAAGTTGAACTATTCTACATATGACAAGGATTTGTATGCATTAGTTCAAGCTATAAAGTACTGGAGACATTATCTTTTGGGAAAAGGTACAATAGTCCACACTGATCATATGCCTCTCAAGTTTTTACAATCTCAAAGTAAAATTGAAGAATCAAGACATATGAAGTGGGCCTCTTACCTCCAACAATTTCACTTGGTAATAAAGTACAAAAAGGGGAAGAGTAATACTATTGTTGATTGTTTGAGTAGGCCTCCTACTGCTCTTGCATTAACAGTTATTTCCACTTCACACTTGGGATTTCAGACTTGGCCTAATCAGTATTCACAGGATCCTGATTTTGGGAAAATATTTGAGCAAGTGAGTAAGCCTTCTTCTTCCAATTTGCGTCCTTTCCAAGATTTCTATATCAAAGGACTTCTTTACAAATTGGACAAGGTTTGTGTTCCTTGTGAGCCTAGAGTGTCACTTCTTAAGGAAGCTCATTCTACACTTTATGGTGGTCACTTTGGGAAGCACAAGACACTTCATCACTTGCAAAGATTTTTCTACTGGCCTAAAATGCGAGGGATGTGTTGAGATTTCTCAAACAGTGTGCAATTTGTTGTCGCTCAAAACCAGCTAACAGGAAGTTTGGCTTAGGCATGCCTTTGCCCATTCCTTCCCGTCCTTGGGAAAGCATTTCCATGGATTTGGTTAGTGGTTTTCCTATGACAGTGCGACAACATGATTGTGTGTTCGTGGTGGTTGAAAGATTCAGTAAGATGGCTAAGTTTATTCCATGTCGCAAGACAAGTTCCCCAACAGACTTAGCCCAATTTTTCTTTGACAGCATTTGGCATTCCTTTGGTCTACCTACCAGCATTATATCGAATCGTGATTCTCGTTTTGTGGGTCACTTTTGGCGTTCTTTATGGAAAATTTTGGGAGTTTCCCTTAACTTTTACACCACCTATCATCCGTAGTCCGATGGGCAGACTGAAGTGGTAAACCGTACCCTTGTGCAAAGTTTACGAATCTATCATCATGCTTCACCAGCAAAGTGGGACTTGAGTCTCACTCATATTGAATATGCCTACAATAGGGCCCTACATTCTTCTACAGGTCACTCACCTTTTGAGGTTTGTATGGGATTTCAGCCCTTGGAACCTTATGAGTTACCTTTGTCTTTGCATTCTCCTGTCACTTCACATCTTCAGAAGGAGCAAGACAAGGCACACTCATTTATTTAGCACTTGCACAATCTACAATCAAAGGTGATTGAGATTTTGCAAAAGACACAACAGTAGCAAAAAAAGGCCATGGATCGACATCGAATTCCTCATCCATTTTAGGTTGGTGACAAAGTTTGGTTGCATCTTGACAAACGGCGTTTTACTGATAAGACTCATAGTAAAATCAAACCGATTCACTATGGGCCTTATACTATTCTTCAACAGGTGTCCGAGAATGCTTTCCGCCTTATAGTTATTCTATCTTAGCCATTTTTTCTTCCTTATGGTGAGTTTTAGACTTTGATATTTCTAATACCACTGTTAGCTCCTAGTTCTATTTCTTATATGTTTGATTCTTTGAATGTATCAAATATGAAAGGCACCTTGAATCTGGTTGCATATGTTCGTTTATCTAGTTGATTTCAAAGAAATTTTTCCATTCTCATCTTCTCTTATTATCATAGAACTAGTCTTATGCCTTCAACAAGTACGTGATCCAACCAATGATCTCCTCCTCAATGTGCAACATCTCCCTAATTGCCATTTGTGTTATTATAATAGGAGGTGCATCCTACTACTTCAGGATAATAGCTTAGTGTTGCTTATTTATACCTCTTGGTAAAAGCATGAATTAACTCAAAGGCATTCCTAGAATCTTGACAAAAAAAAATATCCTATCCCTAAAGTCCATAATATTGACATTATCCCTATGTCACTTGGGTTCATTTGGTGTTGTTTGATGGATTTAGACCAAGACTCACTAGGTCCATATTTCAAGTCCACTCATCAACTATATCATTAAGGGTCTAATAGGTTTGACCCATGACCATTTTTTCTTCTACTATTGGGATTGATGAGAATTTGGAGAAACAACCCATTTTCTAGACTTACAAGAGGAGGGAGGTTCTACTTGGCTTGAGGTAGTTGGTTGTTCTTGCATTAGGGATTCTTGTATGATCTCTTTGGGTGATTCATAATCCTTCTTGGACTCTATCACAATAAGCTCTATGGCTAGTTCAATACTAAGGGGTCCATGGTGAGAGTTAGTAGGTCAACTTTGCTAGAATTATCGTAAGTGTCAAAGTGTATAATTCATTGCTTTAGGGCTAAATTAAAGGATTCTCAAGCAAATTATTGGCCTCCACACTTCAATTTTATTGTTCTTCTCATTTTCTTGATTAATTGTTGGATCAATAGTCAAGTTGATAAATGATCAACATTGTGACTTGGGAGAAAAACTTAGCTTCAACACAACTCCTTAGATAGGATATTACCTTGAGGTTTCAATGATTCAAGCAATGTTATAGTAGACTGCAAGTTTCTTAACTTGTAATAAAATACTTGCTAAAAGGAAATAGGGAATCAAGATATCGGTGAGTTGGTGCCACTACTTGGATCATCAATACCTTTGCCTTTCTAACTCTAGTTCAAATTCTTGTAGTTTACCAGTGTTGTCCCTAGCCCACTAACTTCCTTCTAGCCTAAGGGTTGAGTTCCTTTAGGGTTTTCAATTTGTGGTCACAACTTTCTCCCATAAACCAAGCTCATGATATTGTGAGAGCAATTGCAATATTCATGGTAAAAATTTAGTGACAAGTACTACAAAATGTTGCCATCCTAGCCCCTAACACCCCATATAGTGTTTTGACTTAGTAATTTATTCACCTCAATCATAGACCCACTAGGGATTTTTTGGACAATGAATCACTTCTTTGTGCACACAAAAAGTAAGGTTTTTTACTTCTTACATTAGGTATGATAGGTGTGGAAGGGTCCTCTTTAGATTTTGTTTGTAGTTGCAAGTCAGAAGTTTTTTGAAGTGGTTTTGCATGGTTTCTAAGTGAAAATGAGGGTTTGAACCAAGGGTATTTATAATCTCTCCATGACCAACCTCATGTGTAAAATAATTTTACGACATACACATGCTTAGTTGACGAATTGACACATCTATGGAGTAATTGCAACATAACATCAACATATTCACCATGCTTTACCCTTTAGGCAATTAATCATGTCCTTTTGTGTATACATCATGTCAATATCGATCTTGTCCTCTAAACTACTTATTATATGACAAATAAGGTCCCATTAGGATGAAATTGATATGGCTTGCCCTATTGCTTCACTTAGCTCACTAATTCAATCGATTGGAGTATTTATGTTGTCATATTGTGAAGTCACTTCCTTTTATCACCTTTAGTTTTCCAACCAATGAATCAGACATCGTTCAAGTTTTTGTTAGCATGACATCATTATTTTTATCCCTCTTACCTACTTGACCTAATCATTTGCGATTTTGCTCTTCCATTGGTGGATCATGTCATTTTTGGACAGATCATGTGATCTCAAAGAATTTTGAACCTTGTATGTGAAATTGGCATTTGCATCATTTTGGCATCATCATACTAGACAATGAATCACTACAAAGTCATCAAATTGGAATATTTAACACTTGGAAGAATTGGGTGTGTTTTTTGTTGAAGACTGCTTATGTTAGTTCACTAGTCCAACGAATAACAACATAGTCTATTAGATTAAAAATTGTACCTTTTAGTGAAAACTTGATCATTTTTCCTACCTTCCTCCAATTTTTGTTGATGATCAAAATGCTACTTGTTAGGAAGGGATTGAAAGGAGATATAACCCGAGTGTTATTTTTAAGACTTCCACTCAAGGGATTATTATTTGACACATGTAGAAAGGAAAAAAATAGAAGGAAATATATAATAAAAGGAAAATACATACACCATATGCATATTTACAAGAGTTTTGCTTGTGGGGCTTAAAGGGATATAAATGTTGCCTATTCACTATGATGGACAATGACCTTCCCTCCATTATCACCAACCTATAACCATTAGGATCTTGGAATCTATTGATTTAGTATAGCCCACTCTAGAAGGAATTAATTTTTTTGTGCTTGCTAGGTTTGGTTCTATTTTCATAAGCCTTCTTCCTTTAATTTTATATCAATTTCTTTCTTGTCAAACCACTTCTTGAAAATATTATGATGTTGCACATAATTTTGGAAGACTTTATTCCTATCCTCCTCTAGTTGCAATAAGTAATTCAGATGATCTTGCATGGAGAAATAACAACATCTTCAAACTCCACTTGTTGAGATATTTGGAGTGAAAGGTTTTTTATTGATTGGTATCACTATCTCTTTGTAAAAAACCTACTTGTATGATAAAGTTCCAATAGAAAATTTTAAGGAAATTCTATTTGCCCATAACATATTTTTCAATTTCATTTGTTAGTTCCTTTTGGAATCAACAATTAGTCCTTTTAGAATCTTGACAATGATCTTGTTCATAGATTCTACCAAGTAGTTACCCTATGGATAATCATTCAATGAGGTTCTCAGGATGAATTATATTTCAACACAAATTGTAGTAGCTTAGCTCCCATAAACACAATATTATCCATAATCATTGTTAAAGGTGTCTTAAACCTAGTGATTATATCCTCCAATAACTAGATGACTACCTCCTGATTGGAAAACTTAATTGGAATGATCTCAACCAACCTAGTGAAATCGTCAGTGATAACCAAGACCTAATTGTTTTTTAAGCTATATAATGGATTGATCCTTCCAATGAAATCTAAGCCCCACTATTGAAATGGTTCTAACACAACTATTGGTTGTAGAAGCATGAGTTTTTCATTTTACAACCTATGAATGTGCAACATGCCTTACATTATTTCATCCATTAGAAACTATAAGTGAATATGGTGTAGGCACTTGTTCTAAACAAAAGAAAAAATAAAAGTGCTTGTAGAAATGTCCAAGAAATAAGGCACTAAGTTAGTCTAGGTGAAAAAAATGTAATGAAATGTAATGCCAACAAAATGTATACATCTATTATAAAGTTGACACATATATGTTTTGAACAAATGTATGGGGTAAGTAGTTATAGGCAATGTGTCCTAGAGATTGTTGTTGCCAATACATGCTTCTTTATATATATTGATGCTTTATTGTTGATTTTAAATGATACTACTCCCTTCCTTGCGAGCATTACTGCATGCTTTCAAATTGTATGAAGGTAGGGTTATGGTCTTTTCCACTATAGAGTATAAGGGACCAACCTTATATTTTGTTTTATTATGTGAAAAAATAGAGGAAGAGGTCTTATTGTCTTTGTCACCGATTGTGCAAATCTCATATTATTTTTCCTTTTCACCTCCTTATGAGTCAGTAGGGTTTCTTGTTCTTGGGAGCATGAGAGGGCATGAAACTGAACCTTGGATCATGTTGAACACCTTAATCCACTTTACATACCTAAAACCACCATAATTTAAGGGGGCTTGGGTTTGTAATGAGGTGGAAGGCAAGGGAGCATGGTATTGGAAACCCTATATATAGAGCCATTGACGTTATTATAATAGTGTGATTAGCCTTGCATGTAAGTGATAGGTGATTTGTGTCACTTGATTTTTGCTTATTTTATGTGTAAACAATTCAAATGCAAATATCCATGGATTCTCTTTTCTTGAGATCTTTGTTGTGATTTAAATTGGAAATTATCCTTCGAGTTGGCTATATGTGGCAATGCCATTCATAGTAAATAAGTATATAGTCATTTTGGTTAAAACTGTGGTTAGAAGCTAGCAATTTTGTGTCATTATTTTGAGTTGTAGAATGGGTAAACCCTAGTGAAATGAGTTTGACCAAAGCTTGGACATTGAGGGCTTAAGGGAAAATTTTACAAAATGAGATTAATGAAACAAAATTTGAAACCCTACTATATCCTTATTGTGCCCTGCTACTTGGATATGGTCTTGTCAATTATATTTTATGTGACATAGGTTCAAAATCCATTTGCTATCGATTATATGTGAAATGAAACTTGTATACCAAGGAACTCAATGCTAGTTTCACCTTAGTATTTGTTGTCACATTAAGTGCATTATAAAAAATTTATAATGGGCTCCACCTTATGCTTTATTTTTCTCTTATGCACTGTTTTATAATTTTTGTTTTGTATTTCATTACTTTTTTTTAATAAAAAACCCAAGATATATATTTTTTAAATTATGACCTTGCATGTGCGGAGATGGAAAAGATTAAGGATCATCCATGCACTTGTCTAAAATATTGATTCATCATTCTACTATTAAGAGACAAACAAAAAAAGTTAAAACTTCCATCTAACTAGATCCTTATTTATTTTCGCTTGTGTCTCATGAGTATATAAGGAGTCATAACAAATTTGAGTTGTCCATTTGGACACCATGAAAACACGACACTCATCTGTCTTTATTGATATTGGTAACCACTTCAATTTGCATTTAATGCCCATGTTATGGTAGGATTTAGTTCAAATATTATGTGCTATCTTGCTTTAAATAAATTAAAATTGCTTCAAATTGTGCAAATTTCAAGTTGACATGACCATGAATTTAATTTGTATGCTCTAGAAGCTTTATATTTTGGCTTGTTTTTTTTTTTGAATTGACCAAGTGTTCAAGATCCCATTTGATGTCTTGTGCTTTGAATAGTTTTCATTTGCTACATTCACTAATATGGGAGTCATATTGTTATCAACACATCCATTATCAATGACACGACTGGAATAACAAATTTAGGAGATGTGAAAGACTTCCCGAACATCTATCAAAAGTGCAAGAGTGTCATTTGGGACAAAAGTAACTATAGGGATGATTTTGGATACTTGGAGGCAATAGAAAACATTGTGTAGTTCAAGTTGTTGAAGATGGGTGCTTGACCCAAGCTGCTAAAGTGTGTGCATGGCATACAATGAATATTCTAGAGGATGGACTTAACAAAAAGAGAAATAAGAGATTCAAGTAATAGATTGATTGTTCATTTTGACAATGAAGCCTTGGGTGCTATTTATACTCTCCTAAAAATTCAGTTGTCTACAACCAGTATGACCAGTCATTCACGAAAAGATATGAAAGCATTGGGAAAATTTTAAGGAGTTGGAAAGCAAACGAGAATAAGATCATTTGCCTAAAAGTTATTGTTTCACATTTTAGACTCGAAATAAGATATGCTATGGCCCAACTCTATAGAATTATGGGTGAGCTAGACACATCTCAATTTTATGTACATTATGTATCAACAATCATTTTTGTCATCCTTGAAGGGGTTAAACTTGATTGGGCCTCTTTTCTCTTGGACAATCTAGTTAGGAAAATTAGAGAGTTAAAAATATAAAGGCCCTAAAGAGGCCTATGTTTTACATGATTGCCTTTTTGATTGACATTCACACCACTCACAATCAAATAAGTTTACTCTTTTAATTATCCAAAGATAAATTGTACATATGTTCTTAAGGAATCTCTAGAAGGAGAATGCGAAGAGAAAGGAATTTTTTTATTATATTCATTCTATTTTTTTTCCTTGTATTTATTCTTTATTGAACAATTATTCATACCCCCATTTCTTCGAAGAAGCCAAAGGGGATTTGCAGTCATATGTTGGTTTACTTATCCAAGCCCATCTATTGTCCAAGTGTGTACCTAATAATATGCTACTCAAAGAGGTAGCTTATTAGATGATGCACGACCCCAATGGGTATACCAAGGAAATTCACTAGCCTACATCCATGTGTTTTTCATCCGTTACTTTTTATGTTGAGGATTTCACCATAGGAAATTTGGGGCATTGTGTACAATTGGCTTCTTGCTTTGAAAAACTTCAATTGGAAGATGTATATATTTGATTTTATGATCATGAAGGAAAATGACATTTGAGGTCTATAAAGAATACTTGGTCCTTTGAATGCACATGGGGATAATTTGATTAAGACCTTTCAAGTTACGCATATTCTTAGGTAGAGGTGATTGAAAGGAAGAGAAAGAAGGATACTTCAAGACATAACTTGGACAATTAAGGTCAAGCTCCATCAAAGTCAATACTTCGTCTTCTTGTGAAAGGAAAAATATTAAACTAAAATATAAAATTGAAGTCCCTATAAGTTTAGTTGGGATAAAAGATACTCCTATATAGGAAAGAGAAAAGGCTCTAAACAAAGAGTATTATGAATTTGAAATTTTGTTAAAGTATCAATAGAGAGAATCTTGTAGAGGGAAATGTCTACCGAACTTGGGTCGTCCGTTGGATAGAGTTGAAAGAAATTAATCTTATAGATGAAGGGGATCCTAAGGGTAAGGCACCAACTTCAGAGGGAAAACTTTTTTCGAAAGATATTCTTTCAACGAGAATAAACCTACCAGCGAAATAAACTTATGCTAAGGACAAGGGTGCCTAAGCAAACATCAAAGAAATGGAGACCGGAGCAATGGAAAATTTAGAGGTTACAATACACATTGATACAATAGAAAATGAAATTATAGAGGAAGCAACTGATGATATAATAGAAGCAAAAAATGAACTTGTAAATATTACTAAGCAAATTATAGTAAGCAAACTGCAACATATAGGAGATGTTGGTGGGTCCATTGAATTTTCCATGGGGATAAATGTTTTGGACCCCAAAATTGAAGATATTTCCATAAATTAATTTTATGATGAAAAATCTAAATCATTAAAAGAAAAATATTCTAGGAAAAGGAAGATGCCTAAGGACAATGTTTTAATTGAAAAGGGTTTATAAAATGACCACCACTTCAACAGATGAAGTTTAGGGAGAAGACATAAGTTAGATACATATTGAAGTGGCTAAATTAGAATGGAACAAATTCAAATATTTAGAGAAGAGGATCACAAACCAATTCTGGCAAATTCAAGCCCTAGAATCTAAAAGGAACTTTAAGAAGGATCATGTTGGTATACTTGAGGAAAGAGTTTCACAGTTTGAAAAAAATAATATCAGATGAAGAACCATGTTATCTCTCCATGGTGAAATCCCTCACTTCTCAAATTGATGCATTGAAAGAACAAGTTTATGTTGCAGACACCACTGGAAACCGCAAGGACATTATCATAAATGCAACCACACAAGCCATAAAAGTAAAATTTGACTTAAATATTGAGAATTTTTTGAAATTGTGTTTTTACATGGTTATTAAGAGGAAGATTGGATAGGAAAGAGAAAAGGTTGATGCACTACAAGAAACTATTTTGTGCATTCAAAATGGCCTAATGAAGTTTAAGCAACAAAGGATGGATCTTCGAACTAGTTCATCCATGCATGCTGCTAAAATTCACAGATGCTCTACTTGGATCGCATTTGCTCAGGAAAAAATTAACCATGCTCGGAGTGTTGCTCGAGGTCAAGTCCATCAACAAGGCTGCTAGATAAATGAATAGTCTGGCGGAGGAAATTGAAATTGAAGAACCATATGATGGTGACAATTTTAATTGGAGAAGAAAAATACAAGGCGAACGCTTAGAGCGCTTCAAACAAGATGAATAAATCTACAAAGAAATTTTCTCTAGAAGATTTCAAGAAATGGCTCGTAGACCTAGCATTCAACAATGAGAAAATACAAGGCTATCTCAGCGAGTTTATCTCCACTGAGTCATCACTTAATGAAAAGTTCACAACCATCACTTTCGATTTCCAATGCACTTCAATTTATGACAATGATTTGATTTAAAAGTCCTCCCAATAGATGGACACAATTGTCATCTTGACTAACTCGGTAATTATTTAACTACCTTTTAAACTCTATTTTAAGAAGAAAGACATGATTGGATTCATACTTCATTTATTTTCCATTTAAGTTGGAAAAACCAAAGACTTGAATGTTATCAACTTTTCTTGCATGTTTATAGCTATAATTCTTAATCAAGCTCAACCAAGATTTTTTTTAGCTTTTCTTGTGGGAAAGTGTTTCCTTTATTTCATGAATGTATTATGAAATGTGAAAACTCTCAATGAATGGGTTTTGGTGTGATCTAAGCAGATTACCCAATTCCAACAAACGAGTTGTTAATCTCCGACAGATGAACTATGCACTCTGACAAATGGACTTAGACTCAAACTCCGATACATGAACTCGTACTGCATATGGACCACAAAGTGTGGATTACTAAATGGGTGCAGACCATAGATTGTGGTGTAGTTTACAAAACAAGTGTAGACCACAAAGTGTGGATTACTAACAGGTGTAGACCACAAAGTGCAATGAAAATTACAAAACAGGTGCGGACCATAAAGTGTGGATTATAGAGTGCCATCATAACTGTCATAACCATTATCTCAAATGTTGAACCGTCATAATGGTCATAATTTTTATCTCGAAAGTTGAATTGTCATAATAGTCATAACCATTATCTCAAAAGTTGAACCGTCATAACGATCATAACCATTGTCTTGAAGGTTGAACAGTCATAACAGTCATGTAATTAATTTTATAAGGCAATAGCATTGAGGTTGGAGACAACGTGGTGGTGGTTGCATGGAATTCTTGCACAGTTGTAGTGGAAAACAATCTCTTCTCACAATTTTTTTTTTTTTTGGTAGACATCTCTTCTCAGAGACTGCCTTTTGTGTAACTTTATTCACAATTTAAATTTTCATCCGAAAAATGTCTCTTCTCAAAGATTGTCGTTTGTGTAATTTCATTCAAAATAAATACAGTTTGCTATTATCTTGCAATATTTTTCTTTCCTATTTCTAGTTTGCACAACAGAGAATCCATTATCCTTAGACATTTTTGGATCAATGGTATCAAAGTGGGTTTTTTCCAAGTCTATGATCCTGAAGATGAGGTCAAGCTATCAGAAGCTTGGGTGCTAGGTGTGCAACCCCTCTAATTATTTACCCAACCGTATCAAATGATCTTAGATGGCAGACAATGCTAGACAACAAATCCTTTCAAGTAGTTGGTGGATGAAGCCCTTGAGAGATAGAAAAATCAGATGTTGGATCAATTTACCTAGATTCTTCAACGACTGTGATCTACCAACACTATGACACAACCATTTAGTGCCTCAACACCATTTAGATTCTAGGCGATCCCAATATTTGAGGGAAAAATCAATGCAGAAACAATGGAGAATTGGCTAGACTAGTTATATGCATGTTTCTCTATTAATCATTTCTATGATAAGAAGAAGATTACTTTTGCCCTATTAAAAGCATCAATACCAGTCCGAAATTGGTGGGAAGCATATGACAAGAATCAAGAAGATTCAGAAGACCCTACATGAGATTATTTAAATAAAAAGGTTAAGGGATATTACCCAATCGACACCTACGAATACCTGTACATGAAGTTGATGGTTTAAATCAAAAGTTTAAGGGATATTACCCAATCGACACCTATGAAGACCTGTACATGAAGTGGCAATAGTTGCGTCAAGGCAAATAACAGTTTGTTCTAGACTACACCAATGCTTTCTATTCATTTTCTATGAAGCTTGGCATCCAAGACACCGAGATGCATTGAATTCTCAAGTGCCGCAATGGACTACATAATGGAGGACATAGACTTATTTGAGTTCAAGACCTTGGGTGAAGCATACAAATTTGCCATCAAGATTGGGCATAAGTACAAACACAAAAATAAGAAAGGCAAAGGTGATTACAAAAAGCAACAAGACAAAGAAGGTCAGTAGCAAAATCAAAACTAGAAGCAGAAGAAATATTCACAAGACAACAAGCCCTAGAATAACAAGACTAGGAAATGGTGTGACTACCATAAGAGCAACCAACATTCCAGAGAAGAGTGTCGGGAAATTTAGTCATTATTTTCTTAGACACAACCCTCTACATCCACTACACCAACACATCCCCTAGTCGAGGATAAAGGTAAGCAAATCGTGGAGGCTGAACCACATGTGATTATTGCTACCTCAACTACACATATCAAAGCAGAGGGTTTGCCTGAGGAGAAGCAATTAATCTACTCGTAATTTTGGGTAAATGGTAAGCCCTTACATTTTATAGTTGATTGTGAGAGTCAGAATAATTTGATTTCTATTGATACCATGAATAATCTGAATCTGCCTGTGCAACCTCACTAACAACCATACAACATTGGATGGCTGAACCATGGAAGAGATATCCATGTCACTTAGCATTGCCTTCTCTCTTATTCCATCAAACCTTTCAAAGATGAGGTTTTATGTGACGTGGTTCCACTGGATGTTTACAATGTGCTCTTTGGCCAACCATACATGTGGCACATACATGGCGCATATGAGTTAAGGCCCCACAAAGTCATCATCACCCTTGGGGACCAACAGTACAAGATACTAGAGGTAGCTCCGTCCACCTTTGTTTCCCTCACCAATGCCAAGCAATGCAAAAGGATGTTTGGGAAAACAAAGCAATTTGTTCTCTTGACGATCAAGCCTCAATTTGCCAAGAAGATGGTTGCTACCACAGTGACTACATAGTCCTCATAGCAACAACGACAAATGGACCAGGTCATTGCAAAATACAATGACATCTTCAAATCACCCACCCGAATAACTCTCCATTGTGAGGTAAAGCATTCTACCAATTTGATTCCTAGTTCTCATTTACCTAACATCCCTGTTTACCACAAATTTGTTCTAGGGTTTCCCCATACTGCATGGTCGTTGAATTAGGTAACCAAAGGGGGAGCCAAAGCCAAGTTCCAATGGGGAGAAGTACAACAGAGAGCCTTTGAGAAGTTGAAAGCTAAACTATGCTCAGCACTTGTTCTTGCCCTGCCAGTACCTGCTAAGCCTTGGGAATCTGTCTCCATGGATTTCCTCTTAGGTTTGCCTATTTCCAAACATGGAAATGGTTTGCCAAAAGCCATTGTCTTAAATAGGGCTAGTAGGTTCTTAGGCACCTTTTAGTGCACTCTTTGGGAGATGATGGACACAAAACTCACCAAGTTCACAGCTTTCCATCCCTAGTTGGATCTACCTCAGTATCTTGGTTTGCATCCCACTTTTTATGTTGAACTTCTTAATTTGTATCACCCGCCTTTGCTAGACACTTCAGCAACAGCAGAGAAGTTGGTAATTGAGGAGCTTCTACACTTGGTGCCAAAACTTATCGCAATGGGGACCATTGCTTCTCAAGAGGGGGTCGACTGATCCAAGCGAATTACTCGATTCCAATATACAGATTGTGGCTCTCCAACAAACAAACTGTGAATCTCTAACGAACGGTTTGTGGACTCCGACGAATGGACTCAAACTCAAACTCCGACAGACATACTCTAACCTCATACAGACCACAAAGTGTGGATTACAAAATGGGTGCAAACCACGGAGTGCGGTGCAAATTACGAAACAGGTGCAAACCACAAAGTGTGGATTACAGAATGGGTGTAGACCATGGAGTGTGTTGCAGATTACGTAATGGGTGTGGACCACATAGTGCGGATTACGGAGTATCGTCATAACAATCATAATTGTTCTCTCGAAAGTTGAACCGTCATAACCGTTATCTCAAACGTTGAACCATCATAATGGTCATTATTGTTATCTTGGAAGTTGAACTGTCATAATGATCATAACCGTTATCTCGAAAGTTGAACCATCATAACGGTCATAACCGTTATCTCGAAAATTGAACCATCATAATGGTCATAACTGTTATCTTGAAGGTTGAACCGTCATAACTGTCATGTAATTAATTTAATAAAGCAGTGGCATTGAGGTTGGAGACAATGTGGTAATTAATTTAGTTTGCAAAAGGAAATATTTGATATTGAACAAAAAAAAAGAAGCAACCAGTGCTTTGAACTGGAGGGTGGTAAAACCCCTTGGCTGTTGCCTGCATAAAAACCAGTCAACAATATCTTACATCCGGTTTAAAAAGGGGAGAAAAGAAAATTGTGGCCACACATATGACTATAACTCGTACTATGAAGCTTCCTATATGCTGTTTTCTGTGACTGCACTTTGTTTCCCATACTTGGCTGACTGTGAAAAAAGCACTCAATGCATGAACCCTAAACATGACTATCTTGTTGCTTGAAGAAATATTATTCTTTTGCATTTTGAAATAAGGAAGGATTGTGGTATGGGTCATAAGGTCTAACTTGGGCACTATGGACTGATTACTTGGTCCTAGAAGCATACTTGTAAGCACTACTAGATCATAAAATCTTGTTTGCATTTTGGTTTAGCATTAATAGCAACCACAACCTGTTCATTGATGGTTTTTCTCTTGCTTGGGCTAATTGCAATTGTTCACAAAAATGGCGAAATCTGCATACATGGTAGTGTGGATTGTCTTGACTCCAACTGTTCATAAAAATGGTCAAATTTGCATACATGATGGTGTGGACTGTCTTGATTGCAATTGTTCATAAGAATGATGAAATATGTATCCATGATAGGGCGGACTTGACTACAACTATCTATAAAAATGGTGAAATTTGAATACAAGATTGAGTGGACTGTCTTAACTACAACTGTTCATAAAAATGGTAAAAGTTGCATACATGAGAGTGGATTGTCTTGACTGTAAATATTCATGAAATTGGTAAAACTTGCATACATGATAATGTGGACTGTCATGACTGCAACTGAAAAGATGTGAAATTTGCATACATGATAATGTGGACTGTCTTGACTTCAACTGAAAAGATGTGAACCTTGTAAAAATTGCATACATGATTGTATGGAGTCATGTACTGTCCTGGACTGTCTTGGCTGCAATTGAATGAAAAATGTGAATTGCATAACCACAAATGGATAGAGAGAGACATTTGAACCTCAGACTGGTGCACATTGAACAAGGTATAATATGTTGGTTTGTATAAGTAACTTGCATCAGTGGAGAGAAGCTATGTTGATAGAACATACAAACATCAGAGGGTATTATCGAGATACACAGTAATCGTGTTACCTGGAAGTGCAAGTTGACCGTTGCACTTGGAATCTAGATCTAGTTGCGAGTGTATACTCGCATGTTTACTTATATGAGTACATGAATGCATGTTGTATTGCATAAATGGTCTCTCTAACTAGACAATTTTGCATATCTACCCTTTCATGAAGGGTCGGAACTTCGTATGAAGTTGAGACGGGGGCGTTTGTATAGATGTCATTTGGTTGGGTGAAAAAGCACTCAGGTGATTCCTTCCCTCTAGATATATGGATAGTCAAGAACTCTTCCCTTGGAAAACTTGAACAAACATAAATAGTATCAGAGATGTTGGTTTTGCTAGTGTGATGCATATTGTTGTAATCAATGATTTACCCCTGCTATGATGAAGCTCACTACTATAACTATGCTATTGTAAAAAATGTTTTGTCATTGCTATAGTTAGGGTGCTCTTTATTGCCTGTTTATTTTTTTAACATGGTGGAATCGGTAGCCGCCATGGTTATTTGTGCTGTCCACCTCTATAACCACCATGCCGCATCATTTTAGACCTTTTGCGCTGTTGAAAGCACCAGGAATCTGGACAAACGTTCAGTCTGGCGAGGCCCGAGATTTCAACCTTGGACGTCCGTCCCCCTTACAGGGTTTTTCCGAACCAATTGGTCTACACCTTAAACCTGCTCTTTATTACCTGTTGTAGATGATGTTTTACCACTATTGTAACTATAAGGAATTTATCTGTTATAGTTGTTGATTTACACTATTGTATATAGGATGAATTCATACTACTCATGATGACTTTTACTACTGCAATTATATTACTGAAAGTAATACTGTTGTTGTTATCACTCTATTGATGAGAAATCTTACTACATTTGTTGTTATCACTCTATTGATGAAAATCTTACTACTTTGGTTATATTGTTGCCTCTTCTATTGTAACTAGGACTATAGTTAATTGTGGATTTAAAAACTATAAAGCATATAATGCAAGATATTGTTACTAATAATTACTTATCACCATGGATGCATTCTACTGCTTTAATAATAGAAACTGAGTTGAATTAGTGTTCATGATTACAACTTGTTAAAGTACACTCATCATGAGTAGATGCTATGGTACCTAGGAATAGGTATATTGGATATGATATTGTATTGTATATGAGTATTATGAATAGTTAGCATGGGCCACACATAACCCAGGGTTGATTATGTTCTTATATTATATTATAATAATGAGTGGAATGAGGGTTTATAAGATGGGTATATAAAGAAGAGATATTGTCATTGTAATCATCATTATTCTTATATAGTATTACTAGTAATTGTCTTTGCCCACGAAGTGACTTATGTGACTTCTCTCTCTCTAAGTGGGGCTCTCATCTTGAGAGATCTTGTGGAGTTATTCCTTCCTTAAGGAGTATTGTTGTTGTTGCCCTACCCTAAGGGTATTATCTATCTTTGTCTCATTGTGTAGATTGTTATTGTGGATAATTATTTGTATATGAATGATTTGATATTTTTGCATATTGGTAAATGATTTCGATTAATAAGAATAATGTTTCATAACAAGTGGTATTAGAGCAATGATTCTGGAAAAGTAGGGGTTGTTTTTTTGTGGATTGTAGAATTAGAGCAAATTTTTTTTAAGAAAACGTCTCATTTTTTCAGGAGCCATATCTTCATGTAAAATTGTTTGATTTAGACAGTTCTTGTGCCATTTTGTTTGGACTATAAAGAGCTTTAAAATGAGTGGTCGTATGAAGAAATTCAAGTAGTATTTGGGGTGATACGAACCTATGAAGTCAGCCGTCTAGCACAAGGTAGTGTTAGGGCATTTTTCAAAAAATGTCTCCTTTTTTGGGAGCCATATCTTTTTGTAAGATTGTCTGATTCAGGCGATTCTTGTGTCATTTTGTTTGAAATTTGAAGGGCTTTAAAATGACTGATCATATGAAGGATTCTGATAACTATTAAGATACGACCCTATGAAGTCAGTTGTCTAGAACAAGGGTAGTGACATTTTCAAATCACGTTTTTTCTATAAAACAAAATTTGAGACATTTGTTAGTTGGGGTAAGCAAATCATTTGTTATTTTTTCTTTTGGATCTAGTTTATGTGGAATTTTAGCTTCAAAATTTGTGTGAGATATATTTTTGTTAAATCTTACTTTACATTATCATTTTTGTGGATGTAAACTCGTGGAGTTCAATATTTTTGTAAAGAGGATGACATTGATGTTCGAGAATGGTGGATGAAGTTTAGATCTCTATATTTTGACAATTATTGTTGGTGATTCCACCTTAGCAAATTTTTAAAAGAGGAAGCTTTTTTTTGTGGGTAAGTTTTGTTAAGGAAAATAATTATAATTACACTTGGGACAATGCACGCATTCTTGAGTAGATGGGAACCTATTCAATTTTAGTTACAAAGAAAATTAGATATTTGTATGAGAGAGCTTGAGGGAAAGGATAAAAAGACATATAACTTGATAGGTGTCATCAAAGACCTTGAAAAAAAAACTACAAGGGATTCAAAATGAGAGAAATGGAATAAAAGGAGAGTGGAATTTTTTCAAGAAAGTTGTAATGACCCTTTTATGGGGTCCTAGGGATTTTTAACAATTTGCTAATTTTTGCAAATAATAAAATGACAATAAAATGCAGATAAATTTTCAAGATTTGCGAGACAACAATTTACAACAATTTCCCAATGAAGATTTTTATTGAAATGATAATCAACAAATTTCATAAGGACATTTCACATCAATAAGCAATTACATTCATCAAATCTGATTACAATAAACAAGAACATTTATCCAAGATAGGACATTGCACCTTTGAAATATAATATGTTGATTTATCACTTGGGAATGGTAGAATAACTGGCAAAAATGGAAGACATCTTCTTTGGAATCACCATATGCTGATTGGATCCTCACAACAGGCTTGGAAAGGCTACAGATGATATTATACTGAATCTTCCTTTGAATTGCACCAAAAATTGCCTTTGTATCGAACGTCCAGTCTAGGATGACTGCAATTCCTGAATATATCCCCAAAATCTAATTTTAATCTGCAATGGGATAGGACATCTGCTTTGATGAGGCTCTATTATCAGATGAATGTTGGCAATTTGAGTTATTTTGTGTTGTCATTGATGTCACATGGATCACATTGAGTTTTGGTGGCAAAAGCACTTCATAAATAATCATTTATGATATTTTGGAGAGCATGGATATATACAGGGTTTTGTGGCACAAGAGGCATATAATATTTAATTTTTTAAATATTATATTAATGGTTTTTATTAAAACCAATGGTAAAGGTTTTTATTAAAACCAACGACAAGGGTTTTTTTATTAAAACCAACGGAAAGGGTTTTCATTAAAACCATTGGAAAGGGTTTTTCATTAAAACCACTATGCTAAGACTTCTCCAAATTATGATGGATGAAAAGGTTTTCCAATAAAACCTAGGTGCAAAAAGTTTCATGGCGAAATTCAAAAGAATGAAGGAGATATCCCAATTCAAAGTTAAAAGGTGAATTATTAAATTTTTATTTAATAATTCTAAGGTCTAAGGTTGTATTATATTATCTGCCGACGTGCAAAGGTTGGGGAGATAAATAAATATTCACCGACGTCATTCGAAGGCATGGAGGTGCATATAAATAAAAGGTAAAAACCTTTGTTTATTGAAGACTTGACATAGCGCATGAGAGAGAGTCATCGAAAGGGGAGCAACGAAGAAAGAAGGATAAATAACTTTCGATTTGAGAGCAAGGTCAAGTAAACAATGCGGGAAAGTGACGTCATGCAGGAGCCTATAGCACAGTTGGTAGCGCACGAACTTTGCACAAGGTAGGTTCGTTGTTCGAATCCCGCCAAGGGCAAAGTGTTTTGCTAAGAAAGTAAAATCGAGTTTCAGATTTGAGCGTAGGTTAAAGTTGGGTGTTTGGGATTAAAATCCCAATGTGGGCTAGCACCCACGTGGTAAGCACTTCACAGCGCTAAGCGAGAGGAATGGAGTTCGACTCCCATGAAGGTGTGAAGGCGCATTAATTTTGGCAAGGCATTTTGGCAAAGATGATTTCGAAGGTTACGAAGGCAACGAATTTCATATAAAGGTATTTATCTCCAGCGCATGGTAATATTTGTTATTACCAAAGTTTTGGTGCATTAAAATTATTTCTGTGATAACTAGGGAGTCATAAGGAGTTTAGGGAAATAAATGCTTGTTGTATGTGTTAATGTGCTTAGGGAGTTATAAGGTGTAGAATTAAATATTTGTTATTGTTGTGTGTGATTAGGGAGATATAAGGTGTGGAAATAAATATTTGTGATTGTTGTATGTGGAGTTATAAGGTGTGGAATTAAAAATAAAAGCATAGGTGCTTGTTGTATGTGTTAATGAAATTAGGGAGTCATAAGGTTGAAAAGTGTTGAACTTGTTATATGTCCTAGTGCATGATTTAATTATGAAATTAAACTAGGAACTTGAGACCTAGTTAATTGCTACCTTGAGTTAGAAGACATGCACATGAGTTAGGGTTTGAAGTTGAAGACAAATTGCTTGATTATGTGCCTTGGCTATTGAGAGGAAGTGGATGGATTAGAAAATCAATTTTATGGATAAAATTGATACTTGAGTTCCATGATTGCTTTAGTGGAGTTCATTGAGAGTATTGCCATTATTGAGGAGGTTTTTGCTATTGCTTTGAGGAGATTATTGTTGGTTACTTGTTGAGTACATTGCCACTATTTGAGACCATTGAGGAGATCATTTGCTAGTCACTTGTGGATACATTTGTCTTTCATTTGAGGAGATCATTGTTGGCTATTTGAGAGCTCTTTGCTTGAGGGAGTTGTGCTTGTTTCTTGAGAGCTTATTGACATTGCATGAGGAAGATATTATTGAGAACCTATTGCTATCACTTGTGGAGATTGTCCTTGGTTGGTTGAAGTCCTCATTGTTATTTCTTGGAGAGGTTTCCATTTGAGAGTACATTGTTGAGCATTGTTGTCATCCATTTGAGAGTACATTGTTGAGCATTGTTGTCATCCATTTGAGAGATCATTTGTCATACATTGTTGAGATCATTGTGGATCATTGTTGTCATCCATTGAAGAGTACATTGCCATTCATTTTTGAGCACATTGTTGAGTATTGTCATCATTCATTTGTTATCCATTGTTGAGTTCATCATTGAGCCTTGCCTTCATTGATTTGTGGTTGAGATTTGAGTGCTACTTGAGAGTCATTGGTTGAGCCTTTGGGAAGGCTTTTGGGATAGAATTTCTGGATATATTTGAGATAACTTTTGTGCATGATTGGTTGAGCCTTTGGGAAGGCTTTTGGGATAGAATTTTTGGATATATTTGAGACAACTTTTGTGCATGATTGGTTGAGCCTTTGGGAAGGATTTTGGGATAGATTTGTGGATATATTTGAGATAACTTTTGAGCATGATTGTTTGAGCCTTTTGTGAAGGCTTTGAGAATATATTTGGGATAAAATTTGAGCAGGATTGTTTGAGCCTTGTGAGAAGGCATTGAGGTAGATTTGTGAGCAGTGAAAGAGATAGGATAGAAATAGAAAACACATCAACACTAGTTGCCTAGTTGAGTAGATCAGTGGATAGCCTAGTTAAGCAGATCAGTGGATAGCCTAGCTGAGTAGATCAGTGGATAGCCTAGCTAAGCAGATCAATGGATAGCCTAGTTGAGCAGATTAGTGGAGAGCCTAGTTGAGTAGATCAATGGAGCCCACTTGAGTAGATCAAGATAACCTAGCTTTGAGCAGATCAAAGTAATCATTTGTATTGGGATAAGGATCCCTATTTCTTTGTGAAATATTATAAGGAGATTATCTTGTGGACTACCCCACATTGGGGGAACCACGTTAAATCTTGTGTCTCAATTGTGTGTGATGATTTGTGCACTTGCTTACTATTGCTATCTATGTTATTAATGCACACTACTATATTTGGTTATTGCAATTGAGGACACTAATTGATATTGGTTTGGAAAGAAAGTAAAAAGTGGGTGCTATACTGTTCACCCCCTCTCAGTATAAGCTTGTGTTCTTCAATTGGTATCAGAGCGGGTTCCTTCGAAAAGGCTAACAACTTGAGGGTAGATTCTACAAGAACACAGATGGCTTCACAGAATGGATCATCTACAAGTAAGGCTCCACTGTTTGATGGTAACAATTATGCTTTTTGGAGCATGAGAATGAAGAACTATTTGATATCACAAGGATATGAGGTATGGCAGATGGTTGCAAAAGAGTATAAGGTTGAAGGTGATCCCAAGATAGATAAGACTATCAGGAAATTGGTTGAGATCAATGCAAAGGCAATGAATTGTATTCTGAGTGGGCTTCGTGAGATAGATTTTGCAAAGGTCATGGTATGTAATTCAGCTAATGAAATGTGGACCAAGTTGTGGAATACCTATGAAGGAGATTCCAAGGTAAAGTTGGCAAAACTACAAACTCATAGAAAAAGATTCGAAGAATTGAAAATGGAAGATTCTGAAGATATTACAAAGTTCTTGCTTCGAGTTGATGAGATTTCTAACACCATGAGAGGTCTAGGATTTGAGATGAAAGAATCAGATGTTACTCAAAAGGTTTTGAGATCACTTCCCATGAAGTATGATGCAAAGGTTTCAACGATAGAAGAAACAATGAATATCGACAAGCTAACAATGGAAGAACTACAAGGAACTCTCACAACTTATGAGATGAGGATAGATAAGCATCAGGCTCCAAAGAAAGAAATTGCATTCAAAGCTTTAGAGAAAAAGAAAGGGAAAGATCCAGAGATAGATAGAGATTCAGATAATGATGAGGAAGCTAACTTCATCAAAAGGAAAAAGGACTCAAGGAATTATAGGGATATGAAGAAATTCAAATGCTACAAGTGTGGTGATTATGGTCACTATGCAAACAAGTGTCCACATGAAGAAAATAGTGATG
This sequence comes from Wollemia nobilis, assembly GCA_028583015.1. Taxonomy (NCBI): domain Eukaryota; kingdom Viridiplantae; phylum Streptophyta; class Pinopsida; order Araucariales; family Araucariaceae; genus Wollemia; species Wollemia nobilis. Next base: position 2,286,070 of record JAQPPZ010006183.1, on the reverse strand, counting down.
ATGAAAAATAGGGTCATAGAAGAAAATAAGAAGGAAAGCATAAGCATGACAAAGAGGACAGGTACAAGCAAAGCAAGCATGAGAAGAAGAAGAGTTTTCGTAAGAATAAGAAAACTTTCTACATTGAAGAAGCAAGTGATGGTTCAGATCACAACAATGAAGACCAGTCAGATGAAGAAGAATGTACATTCTTTGGAATAAGTGAAGAAAGGCAAGAACACCTATTCCTAGGTATTGAAGTTAAAGAAGAGGATATATCTATCGAAGAACGACATGAAGAGCTTGCTATAGCCATTGAGCAAGCAAACAGGTACAAGAAGGGTCTAAGAATACTAAAATGCTTCATATGCGGAGACTTTGGGCATTTAGATGATGATTGCACGTACTACAACAATTGCAACAAGAAAAGTTTATTTGTGGAAAAAGAAAGCAGCAGTTCCAGTAATAGTTCTAGCAGCAGTTCTAGTGACAATTCTAGCAGCAGTGATGATGAAGAAGAGGAATCCACAAAACAAGAAAATAAAATCAAGAGATTGAAAAGGAAAATCAAAAGGCTTGAAAATAAGGTTCATGAAAATGAAAAGGTCAAAGTAATGCTTAATCGACACATTCAAGGTTTGGAAAAAGAGCTTCAAGAAACAAAAGAGCTTGGCATCACTATTTCTGAGCAATTGAAGAAGAAGAAAGAAAGATGTAATCAGTTAGAAGAAGAAGATCAGAAATGTTTGGGGACCTACATAAATAAGTTAGCACGATTTCAAAGGAATTCAAAAACTTTGGATAACTTTTTGGATTTACAACGAGATCCATCTATAAAGACAGGGCTTGGTTATGAAGAAGGGAAATAAAAAATAAACACACAAGGACCTCTATTTGTATCAGGAGGTTTTGTTTCATAAATCTATAAGGAAGAACCGGTTCCCAAAGAAAAGGAAGCAACAGAAATGGATACTTGCATTTCAGAGGCTATAGAGATGTGTGCCAATTTGCTATTTGACACAAATGAAGAGAAAGAAGAGGAAGGTTCCAAAGCACCAAAGGTCTCATATTTCAGGTTTGGGGAGTCACACTCAAAAGGAAAGGAAGTTCTAAAATATGAAAGCAAGGAAGCACCTAAGATTCATGAAGAAAGTTCCAAAGCTCCTATGGCTCCAAATATCCAGTTTGGATCTTGTTTTGAGATAGGTGAATCAAGTTCAAGAAGCAAAGAAATTCTTGAAGAAGAAAGCAAGGAAGAAGTTAAGGAAGAATATTTGGATACCACAAAGAAGGATCAAGGATACAATGCACAAGTCAAAGATGATCACAAGGATAAAGGTCAAGAAAGGTATGAGGAACCAAGGCATGAACAAAGGGCTTTTCAAGGACATTGTTTTTCTTGTAATGGATTTGGACACAGGGCTATACATTGCAGGGTCTATGGATCAAAGAAGTTTGATTTTGCTAGAAGGAACTTCAAAGGAAGAAGGTATGGTTTTCAGGGACATTGCTTCTTATGCAACAGGATTGGTCATAGAGCTTCTCAGTGCAAAGGAAATGAGCAATATGGTTTTGATTATAGAGCTACACAATTCAGAGGTCATGGTCAAAATGATTATGGAAACAGAGCTTCACAATACAGGGTTCAGGAAAGGAATGGATATGGAAATGATTTCAAGAAAGAATTCAGGATATGGGCACCATCCAAAGGCTACAATATCAAGTGCTTTAATTGCAATAACTTTGGACATATTGCAAGATGGTGTAGGACTCAATTCCAAATAGGTTCAAGGCAAGAAGGTCAAACAGGTTCAAGACAAGAAGATCAAGTAACTTATCAAGAAAAGGAGATCAGAAAGATGTGGAAGGAAGTTGACAAAGGAAAGGAACAATGTAATATGGGAGTAAATGTACTCCCACCCCAAAATTAATCACCTCAAGAGAGAAGGTGGTAGGGGGCTAAGCTTAAGAGTCATATATTTTAGCCCCATAGGTGTCCCTTTTGCCATTGATGTCAAAGGGGGAGAGATTTGAGTAAGGGGGAGAGCATTGAGTTAGGGGAGAAACCTCCAAAGAGAGCATTGAGATAGGGGAGCAACCTCCAAAGAGAACATTGAGATAGGGGGAGCAGCCTCCATAGAGAGTATTGAGTCAGGGGAGCAACTTTGATTTTCAGAAATGGCTTTTGCAGTGATTGTGGTGATTTGCATTAGAGGTGTTGCCATCAATGACAAAGGGGGAGATTGTTGGCAATTTGAGTTATTTTGTGTTGTCATTGATGTCACATGGATCACATTGAGTTTTGGTGGCAAAAGCACTTCATAAATAATCATTTATGATATTTTGGAGAGCATGGATATATACAGGGTTTTGTGGCACAAGAGGCATATAATATTTAATTTTTTAAATATTATATTAATGGTTTTTATTAAAACCAATGGTAAAGGTTTTTATTAAAACCAATGGCAAGGGTTTTTTATTAAAACCAATGGAAAGGGTTTTCATTAAAACCATTGGAAAGGGTTTTTCATTAAAACCACTATGCTAAGACTTCTCCAAATTATGATGGATGAAAAGGTTTTCCAATAAAACCTAGGTGCAAAAAGTTTCATGACGAAATTCAAAAGAATGAAGGAGATATCCCAATTCAAAGTTAAAAGGTGAATTATTAAATTTTTATTTAATAATTCTAAGGTCTAAGGTTGTATTATATTATCCATCGACATGCAAAGGTTGGGGAGATAAATAAAGATTCACCGACGTCATTCGAAGGCATGGAGGTGCATATAAATAAAAGGTAAAAACCTTTGTTTATTGAAGACTTGACATAGCGCATGAGAGAGAGTCGTCGAAAGGGGAGCAACGAAGAAAGAAGGATAAATAACTTTTGATTTGAGAGCAAGGTCAAGTAAACAACATGGGAAAGTGACGTCACGTAGGAGCCTATAGCGTAGTTGGTAGCGCACGAACTTTGCACAAGGCAGGTTCATTGTTCGAATCCCGCCAAGGGCAAAGTGTTTTGCTAAGAAAGTAAAATCGAGTTTCAGATTTGAGCGCAGGTTAAAGTTGGGTGTTTGGGATTAAAATCCCAATGTGGGCTAGCACCCACGTGGTAAGCGCTTCACAGCGCTAAGCGAGAGGAATGGAGTTCGACTCTCATGAAGGTGTGAAGGCACATTAATTTTGGCAAGGCATTTTGGCAAAGATGATTTCGAAGGTTACGAAGGCAGCGAATTTCATATAAAGGTATTTATCTCCAGTGCATGGTAATATTTGTTATTACCAAATTTTTGGTGCATTAAAATTATTTCTGTGATAACTAGGGAGTCATAAGGAGTTTAGGGAAATAAATGCTTGTTGTATGTGTTAATGTGCTTAGGGAGTTATAAGGTGTAGAATTAAATATTTGTTATTGTTGTGTGTGATTAGGGAGATATAAGGTGTGGAAATAAATATTTGTGATTGTTGTATGTGGAGTTATAAGGTGTGGAATTAAAAATAAAAGCATAGGTGCTTGTTGTATATGTTAATGAAATTAGGGAGTCATAAGGTTGAAAAGTGTTGAACTTGTTATATGTCCTAGTGCATGATTTAATTATGAAATTAAACTAGGAACTTGAGACCTAGTTAATTGCTACCTTGAGTTAGAAGACATGCACATGAGTTAGGGTTTGAAGTTGAAGACAAATTGCTTGATTATGTGCCTTGGCTATTGAGAGGAAGTGGATGGATTAGAAAATCAATTTTATGGATAAAATTGATGCTTGAGTTCCATGATTGCTTTAGTGGAGTTCATTGAGAGTATTGCCATTATTGAGGAGGTTTTTGCTATTGCTTTGAGGAGATTATTGTTGGTTACTTGTTGAGTACATTGCCACTATTTGAGACCATTGAGGAGATCATTTGCTAGTCACTTGTGGATACATTTGTCTTTCATTTGAGGAGATCATTGTTGGCTATTTGAGAGCTCTTTGCTTGAGGGAGTTGTGCTTGTTTCTTGAGAGCTTATTGACATTGCATGAGGAAGATATTATTGAGAACCTATTGCTATCACTTGTGGAGATTGTCCTTGGTTGGTTGAAGTCCTCATTGTTATTCCTTGGAGAGTACATTGTTGAGCATTGTTGTCATCCATTTGAGAGTACATTATTGAGCATTGTTGTCATCCATTTGAGAGATCATTTGTCATACATTGTTGAGATCATTGTGGATCATTGTTGTCATCCATTGAAGAGTACATTGCCATTCATTGTTGAGCACATTGTTGAGTATTGTCATCATTCATTTGTTATCCATTGTTGAGTTCATCATTGAGCCTTGCCTTCATTGATTTGTGGTTGAGATTTGAGTGCTACTTGAGAGTCATTGGTTGAGCCTTTGGGAAGGCTTTTGGGATAGAATTTTTTGACATATTTGAGATAGCTTTTGTGCATGAGATTGGTTGAGCCTTTGAGAAGGCTTTTGGGATAGAATTTTGGATAGATTTGAGATATTGCTGCATGGCTGATTGGTTTGTTGTGAAGAGTTTGGGATAGATTTGAGACATTTTGTATGGATTGTTTGAGCCTTTTGTGAAGGCTTTGAGGATATATTTGGGACAACATTTGAGTAGGATTGTTTGAGCCTTGTGAGAAGGCATTGAGGTAGATTTGTGAGTAGTGAAAGAGATAGGACAAAAATAGAAAACACATCAACACTAGTTGCCTAGTGAGATCGTGGATAGCCTAGTGAGTAGATAATGGATAGCCTAGTGAGTAGATCAGTGGATAGCCTAGCTGAGAGATCAATGGATAGCCTAGCTGAGTAGATCAGTGGATAGCCTAGCTGAGTAGATCAGTGGATAGCCTAGCTGAGTATATTAGTGGATAGCCTAGCTAAGCAGATCAATGGAGAGCCTAGCTGAGCAGATCAGTGGAGCCCACCTGAGTAGATCAGGATAGCCTAGCTTTGAGCAGATCAAAGTAATCATTTGTATTGGGATAAGGATCCCTATTTCTTTGTGAAATATTATAAGGAGAATATCTTGTGGACTACCCCACATTGGGGGAACCACGTTAAATCTTGTGTCTCAATTGTGTGTGATGATTTGTGCACTTGCTTACTATTGCTATCTATGTTATTAATGCACACTTGCTATATTTGGTTATTGCAATTGAGGACACTAATTGATATTGGTTTGGAAAGAAAGTAAAAAGTGGGTGCTATACTGTTCATCCCCCCTCTCAGTATAAGCTTGTGTTCTTCATTGAATCCCTCAGAACTTGCTAATGTGCAACCAATGGGAGGGACGCCTGGTCCATAATGAGCTCAATGTATGAGATTAACTCCAAAATCTGCCAACAAACTATCTTGGGATGGGACGTTGGACTTCTCTATGACTCAGTTGCTGCAATTTATATCACAACTCTGCCAAAATTCTCCTAAGAATGGGACGCCCAACTTCTTTAGGGCACAAGTGCTGCAAACAATGCCACAACACTACCAATTTTCTTCCAGGAATGGGACGCTCCTTCCCACAATGGAGAAATGCTGAATTAAATCTTGATTTTTGCAATTTCAATCTCTAAATAGCTGAATAATCCTGCTGATAAACCCTCAATGGTGAGATATTGAATTTTTGCTTACAAATGTTGATCCATTTAGCTCATGTGCAAACTCTGAATGAATTTGCCCTTGGAGACACGAGGGTTTCCATCCTCTGCCTCTTGAGACTTAGGGTTTTCGTCCTTCGTCTCTATCACTGAGGGTTTTCGTCCTCAGAGATTTGCTTGCCGAGGTTTTCCTCCTTCGTCTCTATCACTGAGGGTTCGTCCTCAAAGATTTGCTTGCCGAGGGTTTTCGTCCTCAGAAGCTAGGGTTGTGACTTCTTAGCCAAAACACCAAAATGGGAGAATAAAAATGGCAAACATGAATTGCAAAATGAAGTCCACCATTTCTTTTATAATGCTCAACCCTAATTCTTCGTTGAGCATATTTTATTATTATATTATCTCCTAATATTCCCTAAGTGTGGCGTTCCCCTTATAACTCTCTTTTTTATTTTTATTTTAAATTATTTTTGCTCTCCTAAGTCTCATAAAGCCACATTATTATTTTTATTATATTATTTCCCTTAACCACAAAAATAATTATTAATATAACACCATATATATATAAAGCCAAGAATCCAAAATTGGGACATTACAAAAGTATAGATTGAAAAAGAAATAAAATTACTCAAGGAGGAAAAAGAGAAAAACGTTAAAGAAGATAGTGAGAAGAATAAAAAAAGCCACATATTTAGATTCACAAAAGCAAGAGAAGGATCTAAATTCATCTAAAATTTCTAGTTTGCAAGTGCATGGATGAAATCGAAAGGAAAAGTTATCATGTCCATTAACCTTAGCAATAGATATAATTTCATTAATAGTGCTTTGGCTAAGAGGTTGCAGGTTCAAGCAACAAAAATTAAGGACATACAACTTGAGGGTGAGAATGTCCAAATTATTTAAGGTTTGAAGATCACAAAGGATATATATGTTTTGCATTCAATTTTCATGCTACTAAGATGGATGATGTGGATATTGTTTTTGGTTATCCTTGGTTGAATTCTTTAGGTACTGTTAACATGTGCAAAGGAAGTTTATGAAGTTATGGTATAGGAAAAAGAAGCTAACATTGCAAGATATTTCTCAGCTTAAGGAGCAAGGTTTTAAGGAGAAGCAAGAAGCAATTATGGTAAAGTAACAAATTAAGGAACCAACATAAGAATCAAAAGTTGAATCAACAAAAGTAGCAATAACAAAGTCCATGGAAGAAATGCACAAGAAGACACCAAAAGAAGGGCACAAGAGAGAAGAGTATGAAGAAGAATTTAAAATAGAGAAACAAAATGCTGAAGAATCAAAGAAAATTGAATGCTAGGTTTAAATTGCAACATATTGCCACCCACACCACCCTGAGCGATAACAATCTTAGAAGCATGGCTTAGGGCATCAATATTATTATGGATCTACATGGAGTCAGAAAGGCATCCAATACGACAATGTTTGGCGAAAAAAGCAAAGTGATTCTAGATTTCAAAGGGGTGCAATAGCATCAAGGAACAATAGGATCAATTGTTCAAAATATCCAAGTAGAGCAGCAGAAGCATGTAGCCAACATAACAGTTATGGATATTCAAGTGGCACAATGACAACTTGGCATCATTAAAGACCACCACCAATCAAGATTTCACTTGGATGGATGATCAAGATTGGTACCAATTGTCAACATTGCTTAGAAGATCATATTATTTAGTTTCTTCTCATGTTTCAAGGACAAAACATTTGTGAGGGTGGAATGCTATGGTACCTAGGGATAGGTATATGGGATATGATATTATATTGTATATGGGTACTATGGATATTTGGCAAGGACCACACATAACTCAGGGTCAAATATATTATTATGTTATATTATAATAATGAGCAGGATGAGGGTTTATCGATGGGTATATAAAGAAGAGATTGTCATTTTAATCATCATTCATATGAAGTATTACTTGTAATCATCTCATCTTTGCCCACGAAGTGGATTATGAGACTTTTCCCTCTCCCCCTATGTTCTCCCTTTTTTTTACCTTTCTCTTTGGCCCGATTGTTTGGTTTCGTCTTGTATTTATCTTAGTTCTTTTCTTTTTTGGGATTTTTAGCCTACTAGCTAGTAGTCATTATTGTCCTTCTTATAGTCCCTTGGGTCTTATTTTGGCCCACCGCAAACGTTAATAATATTTCATTTCGTTTCATTTCTTCTCTAAGTGGCGCTTTCATCTTGGGAGATCTTGTGGAGTTATTTCTTCCTTAAAAAGTGTTGTTGGTGTTGCCCTACCCTAAGAGTATTATTTATTTTCGTCTCATTGTATGGATTGTTATTGTGGATAATTATTTGTGGATGAATGATTTGATATTTTTGCATATTGGTAAACAATTTTTGTTAATGAGAATAAAGTTTCATAACAGTAGATAGTAGGAAGATATGTCAGCTTAAACTTTTTACTCTCCACATTAAGAAATGAAGGCTATTCCCTGATGACTATCATAACTACACAGACACTATTCTTCTTGCAATGACTTAACATGAACTCAGAACTTAGGAATTGAGACTAGTATGAACTGCACTTTACACAACTATAGTCATATGATTTAAAATCTTGCTTCGTCCATTAAAGATGTTAGGTTGATAAACCTGAAATCCATATGTTCATATATTGACTATAGATTACATTCTATGATGCAAAGTGAGACTGGGTGTGTATAGTTATAACCAACTTTGCAAACCAAGTGAATTTAATCTTAAGGTATCATTATGGTCCTGGAAGAAGGGGGCATTGAAAGAATGATAGCATCACTTCAAGGGTTGACTAAGACATTGGAGTGAAGTGAAAGTAATCGCTAGTCGTAAAACAAAATGTAGGGCGAGCATCATGGAACTCATTACTTATGAAAGTTAACTATTACATTCCCATTGTGATTAGTGTTGCCTATTTTATTTTTATCTAATGATACATAAGTGTGTATTAGTTAGATATCCAAATATACAGTTTTCCAATATGTCATAGATTCAAGGATAAAAAATGGCATGCTTTTGTCGACCCCATAGAATTCAAAAGCAATTTTATATTTCAACTCCAACATTTTGTTTTTAAAGTAAAGTTTTTTTTATTAGGATAAAGAGCGGGTTTTGAAAGGGTCTCGGTCCTTTGAAATACAAAGATGCCCTCTATGTCTTGCAACCATAGACAGCCAAATTTGCCAAGATCACAAAAAGTCAAACCTTTGCCAAGATCACAAAAAGCCAAATTTTTGCCAAGATCACATAATGCCAAACTTTTGCCAAGACCACAAAAAGCCAACCTTTTCCAAGATCACAAAAAGCCAAACTTTTGCCAAGATTACAGAAAGCCAAACTTTGCCATATCACAAAAAGCCAAATTTCCAGCTCCAACATTACAAAGACTTGAAACTCCAATATTTCAGATTCCCTTTACATAATGCCATGCATACCTAAAGTTCCCAACAAATGTTACTCTAAAACCTTCTAAAAGCATATTATAGTTTTACGGATAGCTGGATTGCTGAGTTTTCTAATATATATACTTATAGAAAAGGAAAACAATTAAGATTACAAGTATTTTCATGTATAGGCTGGTATTCAGTTTATTTTCCTCTGTGCATAAATTTCATGCATGCCATTTTTCATACGATGTTTACAGATGATTAATGAACAACACTGTCCCTTGAATATACTACTTTCTAGTCTCCCAATCTGTAAACTTCTCTGTTCCATTTGCATAATTTTCCTATTGAACAGCGATATTATTTCATTCATTCTGACGACAAGCTGAATGCATTTTTCTACGAACAAAGTCAAAGCGTCAAGAAACTCACTCCATTTATTGAATATGGCAATGGTTATGTGGCTATATTAACTCCTTGACAAATAGGATTTTACCACATTTAGTATATCTAGGCTGTCAAACTTTAGAAAACTTTATTTGTTAATGTTCATTTTGAAGAAATTGCATTTGCACTAAATATATCTGAGAGATGTCATCACACATACTAAAATTCAAGAGTAAAATCAGAATGCATAGCAATACATAAAGGTTATGAGATGCTGCAAGCACCACTGAAGTTTTAACAACATTTTTGGTATGACAATTTGGCAAAATTGTTTGACTGTAACCGTATTGAAAGAAGCACATAGTCCTTTCTCTTCTGCAACTAAGCAAACTGTAAAACATTTGTTTATACACTATTCTGTAATAAGTTATCTATGGCATGTTATCACATGAGCTAGAAATTGAATATACAGCAATCCAAATGCTCCCATGCTGTCTCTGAGATATGAGTTTCATGTTTCCATCAATGCCAATAAACAACATGAATGTGTGGTTTCCTTTGACCCCTCAGAGGTCAAAATTGAGAAATCAAAATTGCTTTGTAAAGTTCAAAATTTCATTAAAATTGCATGCTACTGTGACATTTGATAGCTGACGAGTGACAAGTTAAATAAAGGAATATTAAATTAATACGAACAATTGATCAAGAAGAAACCAATGGGACTGAAAAGCCAGCGTACAGACTCAATCACACACAGTATCTGAGTAAAACAGAAATGTCCTGCGTTTGCAGTCTTGCACACTCACGAGTTCCACATCAAAAACCTCAAACTGCTTTGAACTGAAAAAAGTGGAAGGTCCTACCTGCAATAGTTGAAATCGATAAAGGCACAATTCAGAACTCATACATCCATACAGAACCTTTAAGTAAGAACTGTCATATTTCTCCCCTCAAAACAAATGGGTTTACTAGAACATTAAAGGTGTCTATGGTTTGCGTCTATGATCAGGTACCCAATTATAGAACAATGAAAATTTATATGAAAACGGCAATGCTTCTCAACTCAAGCTGGAAACAAACATAGCCCTCTCAGTTTTTGAATTGTATAAAGGGAACCTTAGTACATGCACAATCCAAAAGCGACAACCTTAAAGTGATTAAAGCAAACTTTCCAGAGGCAGCAATGATTATTGAATCAGTCTGATTCTTGGGTACTAGCCTTGCGCCAATTAAATATTATAGAGAAGAATTCTAGGCTGGGAATTCAAACATTAAAAATGCACAGCATGAACTGTACCTTCTCTATCTTGCATATCACATATTGTTCAAGGTCATTCATTGTTCTCCATATTTCCCTGTATACATAGTCTTTTTTTGTCTTTTTTTCAATTCTGCTATAGCAAGACTATTTTGTTATGTCTCATATGATAGTCTTTTTTTGTCTTTTTTTCAATCCTGCTATAGCAAGACTATTTTGTTATGTCTCATATGGTGATCAGCATCTATAAGTAGTTTAGCTGATTGAAAATACCATTGCTCATATCTCAATTAACTTCTTATGCTAAAAGGCACGGAAGTTCATTCCATAAGTACTATTGTTATCTTTAATCATAATACTTTTTCACTTAATTTGTATCTCTATACAAGGATAGAGATATAGGGTGCACTACAGAAAGGCATGTAGCCAAAGAACTTACATGGACCTTTGTTCTTAAAGTACATGCATAATAAAGGTACATAATTCCAGACAGTATATTTGTATGTGTATAATAAGATATTGTAGCTAATTGAGAAAGGTTACCAAAGTGAAATTTAAATGCTCCGGGAAGCTTCCTATCCTACTTGAAATTTCTAGATAGTTGCAATATAAATAATTTTAATATAAAAGTATTAATTTTTATTGGAATAATTATTGTCTCACATGTTGTATGCTCGCAGGGAGGGTTATAGGTTTATAGTTATAATTATCTGATCCTCAGATTTACACTATACACAGACTATAGAAAGAGACTAAATGTCTATTTTTATAACATGTAAAGCTATCCATTTATTAAGAATAAATATTAAATTTAATATTTATATTTATAACCTTCCAAAAGTTTTGCTTTTCTTAGCATGTTTATGTCTACCAATAATGAAACTGCCACACATCCTCTTTGTATTGTTATTCACCTAATTCGAATTATAAATGATATGGTCTGGTTTAATTTCTTAACGTCCTTAGTGTACTATTTTTGGTGTTTGACATACAAGGTCATGTCTTCTTTTGTGGAAAGTAAGGTTTAGACTGGTGGATGGTCTATTAAAATACTGTACTACAGTACGTTTCCCCACTTTGGTCTTACCTGTTAAGACATCAAGAAAAGCAAACAATAATTAAATATTTAGCACATAACACATTCCTAGTTGAGCTCTGCAGGTACCAAGCAGTAAGACATTTGAGCCTCAATCCAACCCTTCATGAAGAAGGGCATCACCATTAATATACCTCCCATGCAAATCTCAAGTATTTGGAGACATTATTATCAATACTTTTCTTAGCAATGACTTCAAATATTCTAACCGCTTAGAAGTACCTCACTAGTGACCACCCTAAAGACATGATTCCAAATCCACACCTTTAAGATAGCATTATTAAGTGAGAATTATTATATTCCTGCATCCAAAACAACAGGATTTTCTAGACCAGAAAAGCTGCCTGTGCTTTTGCATCTAATTCAACTATGGAACAGTGAAGTTTTACTATGAAATCAGCAACACTTCTCACCTTGAGCTGGAGAAAAACATAGGCATCTTAGCTTTTGGGGACGTATATAAGGAATCTTAGTACATATACAAGACAAAAGAGCATATAAAATATTTAAAAAATCTAAATCATATAGGTGCAGCCAAATAAGATAGGAAAAAGAAAAAACAGAAATTAAAAAAATGCAAGACTGTTCGATGATACAAGTGTTCTTCAGACCAGTCCTATTCATGGGAAGCAGCCTAAAACCTGAGGGGGTCCAAAGGAACCAAATAATGATATTATTCAAATATATATTTTATTACACAAGAGAAGCTTGTTACTTCCATAAAGTATATATAGACCCCGAAGGGGCAATAAATTAATAACTATCCTTTACTACAAATAGTTGGATCTTGATGCTGACCTAAAGGTCCTCTCCCAATCGCTATGGTTGTCAAATCAAGGTTGATAATTAGAGTCATAACACCTTACCCCACCTCAAAAAAAATTTATGCTCAAAGCATGAGGACAGCAGAATGTTTATCCACAGAGGAATGACTTTTCCAAGATGTCTTTTCTTTACGTAGGTTCTTCCAGTTGATTAGGTTACGGTATCATGTCATTTGGCTACCGACTCTAGAGAATAAGTCATTTGTATACATTTCTAGAATACCCCCAGGTTCCAACACGAACTGACCTCTTCCTTCAAGTTCAAAAGCCCTATGAAAACATCATGTTCCTGGTAGTTCCAATGCCATAGACTAGTGAATTAATCTTTTTTCTAAATCTAAAATAGTCCATAGAACTTCAAGGATAACATCAACTTTTTCCCACCATTCTTTGATGAAGTTTTCTCGTACAGCTGATTGTTAACCACGGAGTGTTGTTATACTAGCCAAATCGGTCAATAAAATTCAGTTAAAGAAATAAAAAATTAATGATTTCTCATAATGATGTCAGAAGATAACCAATTGAAGATGTCTTAAATGATAATGAGGTCACCATAAGGAAGTCAAATGATATCATAATGGCATTATGACAATGTCATCAGATCTTCCTAGATACTCCTGTCTGGGTTGAACACTTAGTTGCAAACTGTTCTCATGCAATTGAGGCCTCCACTGTTAATGTCTAAGCCTAAGTGGATGAGATACATCATATCAGATATTTTAAATATGTTTGTTTTGAAGAAGGATACTCAGCAGCAATGGTAGAAAAAGGACCTAAATCTTTTAGTCCTGGAGTTTAACATGAGTGGATTTTTCCTAATCAAGCATTCACAGCTCATATAATTGATCATTTTTTGCTACTGAAGTAGAGATAACATAAAATAAAGATGCTTGGAATCCTTTAGTCAAGGCGTAATTGGCATCCTTTAGGTAAGGCATAACAGAGATGTTGCTTTATTTTTTATCAGAAATTATAAAAATATAGGATGTATATGCATAGATATTAACTGAATCAGAGATTTCTTCTCGCACATAATCAAACAAAAGTTTTGCTAGATCTCCTTATACTGAACACTGCAATTTAAACCTTTTTGCTAATGCCATATGAGAAATCCAATGAAACAAGTTGCATATATAACTATAAAGTATGATAACAAATTACAGGAATATTGACTCACTGGAGGACCAAGTTCTGGTGGAACAATTATTCTTCTCTTTCCACCTGGCTTCATAGTCCGAATCCCTTCTTCAAAACCTTGATGTTCAAGAAGTTATATGGTTGTCAACCAAAGGCTTTCAAGTATTCACGGAACAAGTTTCTGATATCTATCAAAATAAATGCTCTTCTTATACTAAAGCATCAAGTGATTAGATTCAAAGATATTATCCAAGAACTTTTGAGAGGTAATAATACACGCCAATAGAAAGATGCTTGCCTGGAATCAATCCATTAATGCCAATACGAGTCTTAGCTGGAGCACCTTGCTGATAGCTGCTATCTATACGGCGACCTGACTCGTTATATCCAGAGTAATTGAATATTACCTGCCAAACAAAACAGAAAAATCAATGTTGGCATTCTGAGCACATGCATGTACTGATCTTCAGAGTACCCATTATTTTACATAAACAATATGCTTCAAGAAATGACGAGAAAAAAATGCAGAATAATCTAAAATGAGTAGCTGACCACCAATTTGAAATAAATACGCATGACAATCTGGCAGACCAGCATTCAGCTACTCGTCCGCAGAAGATGAGAGACGTATATAAAATGTTCAATGCGAATAATGGGAACTTGCATATTGTCTTCGAAGCTTGGGTAAAATTATGATCAGCGGTAGCACTGTCTAAGCCATTCTGTCTTAACTTGCATAATTAAGAAATGGAAAGCTTTATGGCCTTGGCATATATACAATTTACCAGAAATCACAGAAAAAAGGCAATCTGTTTTATAGAGGCAACACTGAAATACAAAATCTGTAAATTTGTAGAACACAAAGGTCTGGATTAAGAAGGATAATAAATATCTTACAACCGATAGAAATCAGATGTCATTACAATGGAACATGCTGTGTAATTAAAATTTTGATCAAGGAGTGCATGCAGCCATACTGTGCAATATACTTAGAACTGAGCTACTGACATGAACAAATTACATGAAACCCACCCACCTTGCCTTTATAAATAGAACAACATAGGATGGACATAAAAGCATCTTAAAAATATATAAAAAATTGGGAGTTGGCTAGTAATGCGTTTAAACAAATGATTTTGTTAACATCTTAAAGAAGTTTTAACATTTATTAAAATCCTAATATTCCTAATATATATTTCTATTGTCTAGTAAATGCGTTTTTCCCTTTTTCTCCTCCCTTTTCTGGGTTTTCATTTCATTAAAAGAATGACAAAATAGAAAACACATGATCATAAAAGTGTTTCAAATATCAAATTTTATCAATAATACATTTTTTGACTATGAAAATGTAGTTACTGTTACACAACCAAATTCTATACGTTGCTTTTGCATCATAAATGAAATGAAATATTATTAATGTCCGCGGTGGGCCAAAATAAGACCCAAGGGACTATAAGAAGTACAATAATGACTGTCAGCTAGCAGGCTAAAAAGCCCAACAAAGAAAAGAACTAAGAAAAATACAAGATCAAACCTGACAAACGGGCCAAAAAGAAAGGGAAAATAAAAGAAAAGGAAGAGCAGGGGGGGAGGGCTGTAGTCCAACAGAGAGAAGTGCATGCTAAGAAGAACGGAGAGAGAGAAGGAGGGGGGAGGGAGCAGCCCAGGAGGGGCAAGCTCCGAGAATCCCCCAAAAACTAATCTCTCCTAACAGTCGAGGCCGAAGTACCGGAGCTGAAGAAGTCCATGATATGTCTCTGCCCATTGCTAGTTTGGAACCCTGACAAACTGTTGGTGCGCTGTCTAGTGACCCTGCTTCTGTTCAAACTGGATGGTGTGGGGCGTTTCCGGTCGAAGTCACCTGGTCCGTCGGAGTTGGTGAAGTATGTCGTGATGAGCCGATGTTGAGGAGGGTGAGATCCATTTGGAGAACTTTATTGTCGTCGAAGCTGAGTTATCTCCCTAAGAAAGAGTGCGAGACAACGCTGGTCCGGGTATCTGAAGAAGGTAGAAACACATCGAGAGTTGTCCCTGAAAAGGCAATGGAACCTACCCCGGATCTCATAATAAATGGGACAACAAAAAATGAAGTGATGCAAGGTCTCAACTTCACCAAGGTGTCCATCTCCTGTTTCTAACAATTAGTTTGCAAAAAGGAGAAGGAGCAAATGACAAACAAAACTGATATGCTTAGTGCTGATGTAATTCTTAGTTGGTTGTCAACAGGGACCTCCCATGCAATGCTTCTTTGTGAATGTAACAATGAAGTGCGTGCTATTGTATGTTGATCCTCTTGTAGTCAGGTAATCAGATTATGAATGAATTTTTTGGTTGTTTCAATGTTGCTTTATGACATGGTAACTGTTGAACATGGTGCAGGTTAACCAACTACACCAAAAGCTCGAGCTGTTGGTGAGAGCACCCCTGTGGAGGTTAGGGGCTGACCGGGCACAAACACCGAGTTGAGGTTCCCAACACCTAACAGTCTACCCCCCTGAGCCAAGAGGTCCAAGGTGGACACACATCAGAGATCCAAGGTATAGTCGGACTCAAGGCGAGCAGATGTTGGGCGTGGGAATTGAACCCATTCCTGGAAACAGAACCAGTTTTGTTTAACATGGCGCAGGTTAGCCAACTGCATCAAAAGCTCGAGCTGTTGGTGAGAGCGCCGCCATGGAGGTTAGGGCTGACCGGGCACAAACACCGAGTTGAGGGTCCCAGCACCCAACAATAACCATATATATCTTTTTGGGATTCAAGATTTAATATCCTAGTATATCATTACAAGCACTGACCTGATCGAGATTTGGTGCAATTAAATTTGGCACAGTATAATGTACGATTAAGATTTCATATGACTTCATGCAAAAATGTAGCTATGATCACTACAGCAAATTATAAATGCATGACTACTGTTGGATAAAGAATCTCTTATTTGTTAATGGACAAGAATGGTGAGATCTTCTTATCAATGAATTAAAATCCTCAGCCATCAAAGCAAAAGGCAGATTACCCGAAGCCAAAGTTAAAATTCAATGCAGGAATTTTCACAAACTTCTCAGTGGTTTTCCAAATTTGAAGCTCACACGAAACCAACAGTCAACAGCAATGTCAATGTGAAGGAAATCTGGAACCTTGCAAAGCCTAAAACAGTGGCCCATCTTACATCAATGCAATTGCAGGTATATATCGTGCGATTCCAACAATGCCACACACCTATCTCAAATATTTCAGGCTTTATGACTCAATATTTGAATCATCTAGAGTTGATCACACTAAGGATGTATAAGACATTTGTATGATGTGCGTAAGTTTTATTTTACACTTAAATATTGTGTGTTATCTTCTTGAGGGTGTTACTAGTCATTGTGGTATTCATAGAAGTAGCTAGAAATTACTTCCTCTTGTAGAAAACATCCGATTATAAATCATTCTATGAAATGTCAGGCTCCTATGGAAAGATTCAGTTGCCTGTTAATCAAGGGTAGTCCTTGTGGGACAGAGTACTTTTAGTTTTTTATATTCTAATTAATTTTCTCTATTTTGGATTTGAGATTATTTCCCGTTCTTAAGATGTAATTTCATTAATTCTAACATTATTTTGGAGTATCTTGTTGGTCAACAGAAAATTCTGCTTCTGCTAAAGATCTGCATGCTACAATGTAATTGGTCAACTAAAAAAATAATGAATCAAGAACCAAAATCTGCTTCACGGGGACTATGATTTTGGTGGCATGGAGGACAACTTACAGAACCGGCTTGTGGCACCTGCAAGTTACGTTCAGAGTTGCACTGCGGAAGGCAGTGCACGACGATGTTCCCCTTTTTTAGAACCGATGAAGAAATGCACCTCATACAAAACTATAAGCACAATTATCCATGATGATGCAAATGCACTGCAGAATATAAGGCTCTTGTATTAAACATGAAGCAACTGTACAAATACTTAATACAAGGATGAGGCGCTGCAGGGTGCAAGACACTCTGTTCTACTAGTGCAGTAGGAACAACCTGTAGAGAAGGAGAATGATGACATGTGGAATTGGCTGATGGTTTGTTGACTTCTATGCATTGGTACTAATGGGGTTGGTGCCATAGAGTTGGAGCTAGAGAAGTTATGGCATCACAGAGTGACTTGGCACTTGCCTGTCTGGCGAAAAGCCCAAATAGGTGCCAAGGTTTGTAAGTTGTGATGGCTTTGGCATTATGCTTCATGGGATTCTAAGCAACCCCTCCTTTGCTCAAATCATTCATCCCCCATTGGGAATCTAGGCCCCCATTGCTTCAACTTCAAACTGTGGAAAAAGAAGTTTGAGTTGTTCAAGAATATACCACCTATGAAGGAAATTGATCCTGCTTAGCAACCCTGATCAGGTTGACCGTTGTATGACACTTGGTGAGCACTCTTGCTTGTGACTTTGATCAGCTGGATTGTTGCAACAGGGCAAATGACCAACTATTGAGATGCACTCAACCCTTATTTATAAAGGGATAGAGCTGAAATGCGGGAGAGGAACTCTTAATGAGGATAGGATTCATCCAATCTAAAACTGACATTTATGTGGGCGAGGGAGGGCACTTGACCTTGGAGAAAGAAATTGGGGAGTTCCAACTGTGTCAAATCCAAATCTGTCAGATGTTGTTCTGCCAAAAGCTTGTTGGAATAAATTTAGATAGTGTGGAATGATATGCATAACAGCATATCATATTGATGTCTAAATTAAACTGCCGGTTAGGATTTGTTGTTACTAGGCAGTTAACTATTTAGGGTATGTACTGTGTAGGCAGGCGAATTGACACGTCTGCATGAATGAATTGATGAATGTTTGTGGATAGGAATGCATTTGTGCTAACGTGTGCACAAAGTGTTTGTCATTATGTTGCCATATTGTGTTAAGTGACAAGTGTTTGTAATAATGCGCACGTGCAAAGTGTTTGTAATAATGTGCACATGGCAAAGTGTTGTAATAATGTAATGTAATGGGGTATTTTTAATGTGTTATGTAAACAGGTAGTTTAGAGGTAGTTGGGTAGTTGCCAACGGCCTACCAACCTTGTTATATATATAGATATATAAGTAATGCATCAATGTGGGAGATGCAAGAGAGAAGATACATGTGGTGTGTGTAGTGTATCCATTTATATTTGTAAGTTATTTCCATTGTATATTTTGTTTATCTAAGTGGTAATGGAATTGTATTGCAACGTGTTGTATTCCATTTCTACATTCTGGTGTCGTCGTCTATTCGGAGTTGGCTTGAGTTTGGTGACAAGGAGTTGTGTGATGAACAAATCAATTGGGAAGGTACACGACAACAATAATGGGATGATTACGATGCAGCCAAAGATTGGAGCTCGCAATAGAAGATGAAAACTTGTTTGTTGATGCTAACGAAGGGCCAGTGCACGAAGCAAACCTGCAAGTGAAAGTGAAACCAGACACACAAGTGAATATGCATGAAGGAGATGCACAAGGGTTCTTGTGCGAAATGTGACTACGAAATTACATGATGGCGAAGAGTTACGTGATGGCAGAGTATCACATGATGACAAAGAGTTACATGACGGTGGAAAATCATGTGACGACAAAGGATTAGGTGATGACAGAGAATCACATGACAACAAAGAATCACATAACGACAAATTACATGATGGTGAGGAATTACATGACAAGGAGGAATTACATAACGGTGAGAAATAACACAACAATGAGGACTCACATGACAACAAAGTTGGTGATGTGCAAACTATTGACGTGTTGAGTGAACTTGCTAGCACAAAAATATTTGACAACAATGAAATCCACAATGGCAAAGAAATACATGATCGTGGAGAAATCTATGACAACGACCATGATGGCAAAGTTGGAGATGTACAAGTGTTTGTGAATGAGGGAGAGGCACAATTGTTCGTGCAAGATAGTGACGTGCAAGTGTTCAAGCATGAGGCAAATGTGTGTGTTGATGAGGAAATTTGTGCACGTGAATATGTGCATATCGACATGGAAGTGCATGTTGATGAAGGTGTGCATGCCAACGAAGAAGTTTGCACAAGTAAATATGTGAATGCCGACATGAAAGTGTGTGTTGACGAAGATAGACAAGTGCATGATAACTGTTGGTTACAAATCTACCATGAGGAAAGGATTTGATGTTATTGCGCCCTCGATTCGCCCAACAGCTTGAAAGGCCGGAAGGAAGGAATGCCTTCCGTGCCAATCTCCGGAGAAGGCCGGCTTCATATGTAACTTTTCGGTTTCAAAACCAAGAGAACTGGAAATAAATAAAAGAGTTAAGGGATAGAAACGGTAATTTATCAGCTTTGGGAAAGAACAAGCAGCACAGTCACTAACTAGCAACTAAACCAACAACAATCAAAACAATACATGTAACAGAAACCAGTTATGAGATTCTTCCCTATGTATCCTTAAACATGCATTCTAGGCTCAGATAATTGCCAATGCTGCGATCCAGAGTTCAGAATGACAGCAATCAGAAAAATAAATGAGTAAATGCAGAAATGACACGAATAAGGCAGCATAAAAGAAAGAGACACAATTGGAGCCAAAGTATGGATTGTATTTGAAACAAACAGTCTTAGCTACAACAACTTTCTTTAGCAATATGTTCCCCCCCTATTACAATAGAATGAACTGCTATTTATAGCAAAATTTCCCCCCAGATTACAATGTGGGCACAAATGCCCAAACCTGCAAAAGCTGCAAAAAGCGGCCAGGTTTGATCCTTGTCGGTCGTATCTGTATTCGCAACATGTTTTTGCTTGATCCGGTATGGCTTCTGACAGGTTTGGTAGCTAGGAGGGGATGGCCCATTAAGATGGTGGATGCAGCGGTATTTTGCCTCAAATGCCCGCTATTGTTTGTCTTCAATGGTCACCCACTATGCCGCTTAAGTATGGCCTTGGCAGTACTTAAATAGGCCCTAATCCAGAAAAATCTTGACTTTTCTCCTTTGGGGATGTTAGTTGCTTAGCTAGAAAGATTTAGGCGGGAAACAACATTAAAATGCTCAAAAAGAAACATTGTTGTCCTGGAGCACTCCAGATAGGTGGATTTGCCCTCTAGCGCTGCCAGACAACAGCGCTTTAGGGCGCTTTTCATTCCTCAACAAAACTGACCTTTTTTCCCCTTTTTTCACTAAGTGTCCAGGAAATACCCCAAAGCGCTCTACCCGAGCAATTTTGCCCTGAAGCGCTCCAAACTGCAGCGATTTGGGGCAATTTTATACTTAGGAACTTTTGGGCTCCCTTTTCCTTCTCTTTGGCATCACCAAAACTGCCCCAAAGCGCTCCAGAGATAGAAAAATGCCCGGAAGCGGTCCAAACTGCAACGATTTAGGGCAATTTCATACTTAGACTATTTTCGGCCATTTTTCGCCCTTTTTCTCCCAACTGCCCGGAATTTGCTCCAAAGCGCTCTAGGCTGGCAAAATGACTCCAAAGCGCTCCAAGGAACAACGATTTGGGGAAGATTTTTATACTTAGTCAAAAAAAAACATCAATTTTTAACCATTTTCAAAATTGTTCTAAAGCGCCCTAAATTGGCAGGTTTGCTTCAGATCGCCGCCTAGCTGCTGCGATTTAGGGCCGAATCCGAAGATGACAGAATTTTCAGAATTTTTCAAAATTTATCACCCCTTGCAAAATGTGGTAACATTCCTGGCAGCTCGCGGGGTATCGAGCTCGCCTCGATGCCAGGACCCAGGCCTTTATTCATTGGGCCACGAAGTCACCCCCGGTCCCTGCTTGACCTTGCTTTTGGCCCTGCCCTGGCAGGACCTCTTCATCGGCGCTCTCCCCAGCGCGCTCTTCTTCTGTACTTCCTCCTTTTTCCTCTTCTCCCTCGAACTGGTCTACCTGGCCTTCTTCGTCATCTTGCTCCTGCTCAGCCGAGACGAGGCGTTCCTGTATCTCATCAAATGCAAACTGAACCCGAGTCCAGGCCTCTTCTGGAATTGGCTTGAAAGCACTGATGTCCTCCACCAGGTGCCTGAAAAACTCAACTTGGAGCGTATCAATTTGTTCCACCTTCAGG
Organism: Wollemia nobilis; assembly: GCA_028583015.1. Taxonomy (NCBI): domain Eukaryota; kingdom Viridiplantae; phylum Streptophyta; class Pinopsida; order Araucariales; family Araucariaceae; genus Wollemia; species Wollemia nobilis. The sequence goes on along the minus strand of JAQPPZ010006183.1, from coordinate 2,264,361 downwards.
TCCAAAGTGGTGAAGCAGGACCGGATCTGACAAAACCTGGTCGAGAGCTGCATCACTTGGGCCTCCTGGATTGGATCGGCCCACCTATCAATGTCTGTTGTGTTTGTCTCGAAGGCATCCCATTTCGGTTGCAACTTTTCTTCAGGGAGGATGTTCCCGTTAGCGTCAGTGAAGCTAGGGAACCCATGCGACACTAGGGTTTGGAAGGAAGCCAGGCAAAAGTCCTCTCTCTCCAACTTATCCAGGATAGACCTGGCCTTCCGAATCATTTCCATTTTTTTTAAATAAAAATACAAGGTTGCCCTTGCGACTGCCCAATCATCGGCAAGAGGGTTTGTTGGGGAAATTTGGAGACCGCGACGCTCAAGGTTCCCAGCCTTGAGCGCTAAATCAAGCCTGCTCTCTGTCTGGCGCTCGGCCTCCTCTACCACAGGCTTACCCAAGGCAGATACTTCTTTAATCTTAGTAACAAAAGCAAGGACGAACAAGGACCTGTTGTCACATTTTGCACGGGGTGCAATGTCTTCAATATTGTTTTGTAACAGTGCTGCTCTTCTTTTCCTCCTTCCGTTTTTCTCCCTTCTCTCCCTTTCCTTTTCTTTCCCATTCTCTTTCTCTCCCCCCTTTTTCCTTGGAGTTCCCCAGTTGATTTTCCAGCTTTCCAGCAGGTCTATCTGAAATTGGCTAAGTCTGGGTGCGAAGTTCGCACTTCGCCCAGTTTTGGTGCGAAGTTCGTACTCCGCCCAGTTTTGGTGCGAAGTTCGCACTCCGCCCAGTTCTGGTGCGAAGTCCGACTCCGCCCCACTTTCTGGGCGCACCTTGCACTGGCAGACTGGCAGGTCAATATAGAAAAGAGGTAAAACGCCGGAGCAGGTCCATATGGCGGCAGACACCGGTGTTCGCCCGTGCGCGATTCGACTTCTCAACAGAGCCGGAATGCGCCCTTGACAAGTGTACAGTAGGGGAACAAACCCGGAATTTGACCAAGGCTTGAAGGCCTTCCCCGACTGCACTGATTTTTGCACGCATCCCAAGGAGCCCCGATCCCAAGCAAAGATGGATAGACTGCCCTCTAAGGCAGGCATGTGTCACACAGCATAACCCATCATCAGACAAGTGTCCAGCTTCGGGATTTGAACCAAGACTGCCGACCAAAAGGGATAAGCATGGGCTGCCTGCACCGCCTGCGTTAATAGCCTCATTCAAAGCTGATCTGAGGTTTCACCTGCTCCAGCTACTAGCAAGCCTGCCGACTTGAAGAATTACCCAGCACTCCGCCACGTAGCTGTCCAGCTTCCAGGAAGACCATGCTGCGGGTACAGCCCGATCCGACAAAAGGTCAGCATTTGCAGCTCTTTCGCCGCTTCGTCGGCTCATGTTTGAGCGGGACTCGTGCCCATTAATGTAACGGGTGGGACTCGGGCTATAAAAGCCCATCCGAAATTCATTGTAAAGGGTGGAAGGGGAATGTTTGTTAGGGAACTACCGTGCTTCATCGTAACCGTGCTTCGCTTATGAATACAATCGTATGCCCGGTTCGCTTCTCTTGTCTTTATCCTTTTATGCTTGTCTTACATTATATGCCTTAGGCCCACCTGTGTCGTTGCTCGTTGATTCACTTTGGCATTTGGCGATCAGGTTCCTCTAGCATTGCTTGCTTAAAGCACCTTCTGTATTTCATTATTTAAAGCATTCATTATAAATTTGGTAGCAGTTCTATCAGTTATGTGTGACGTTGTTGGCCCGTATCTGGTGATTGATGCGATCCCCTGCTGTTAGTTCCTTGTAGGGAATGTTTGCTAGGGAGCCATTGAAGATGTGCGGTTAAACTCTCTACCTAACACATATACCTGGCTCTGACATCTCTAGGTTTACTTTCTACCTCTGTCAGTGTACGTATCTGGTGATTGATACAATCCCCTGCTGTTAGTTCCTTGTAGGGAATGTTTTCTAGGGAGCTATTGAAGCTGTGCATACGCTGCTGGTGTATCGGAAGTACGTCTAGGTTTTGCAGTTCCTTGTCATGCTCTGTGTTTGTATGCGATAAGTAGCGGTGATTGGTGTGTTCCCGTACTGTTAGTTCCCCCCCACCAACCTTTGGACATATTTGTATCTCTTTCTGTACATTTGTCTCTTTCCGTTCCTTTATTTCTTTCCTGTTCCCTTTTAGCTTAAATCAAGCCCCCCAAAAGGAGCCGGCCTTCTCCGGAGATTGGCTCGGAAGGCATCTCTTCCTTCCGGCCTTTCATGCTGGTGGGCGAATGCGGCGCATTAACAAAAAATCCTTTCCTCATGGCAGATTCGTAACCAACAGTTTCTGGCACGCCCGGTGGGACGCTTGTCCCACGTTTTAAAGAAAGAGTACCCGTCCAGTTTCCACCTAGCGCAACAGTTCTTCTGACCCGCTCGGCGGAACACGGGTCCCACATCTGACGAGAGATTTTCTGATCAGTCTCCACCTGGCGCTGACAGTTCCTGAGCTCTTGGTGAGACAAGGAAGTTTCTCACCCCCGACAGAATCGAAGCACCGGTGTTCGCTTCATTGCTGTTCCAAATCTGAACACCTGGCGACTCTGCACGAACAAATCCTCTGAGTCTAGAAGACCGGTCCGGTCACCTTCATGCACACGAGAAGGTGGCGAACAAGAAATCCGAGAAGCCCGCCTGAGTTCTACGAACTAGACATCCACGCTCGAGGCGAGATACCCAGGCTGGCTGATCCGCGAGCTCGTTTCGACTAAGCCGAGGCTGAGATCCAAGAAGAGGCCGAAGCTGAGGTCGGAAGAGCCGAGTACGAAGTGGAAGAGGCCGAGGAAGAGGAAAATCCTGCATCCTCGGAAAGTACCGATACCGAGTACACAACCGACGGCGGAGAAGAGGAAGAAATGGCTGATCAACAGCCGAATGACGATGATCTCTTCCCGACGGTGGACTCTACAGGGCCTTTGGCCCTGATCAGTCAGCAAGCTGTGCCCCCTGCTGCTTTAAAGTCTATTCCCACATACGACGGCTACGGTAAGATGGCGTACGAGCACATCCAGGACATCCTTGCCCTGGCCGCACTGCATACCATCACCGATGAAAGTGTGAAGACCCGTCTGCTGGCCCTTTCCCTGAGGGGAAAGCTTCTCTACTGGTGGAGATCGGCGCCGGAGGGATCCATCACCTGGGTGGCCCCGACTCGCCGGGAGGCTCGTAAAAGGATGCAACGAGTCCGCTGATCCTACCTCTCTATCGCATCGGTTCCAAGCAATCCGGAGGCATCCTCAAGAGGAGGTGTCCGATTTTAATATTAGGTTTGCGAGATCCTGGAAACGGGTACCTCGCGAACTTCGGCCTTCGACCGGTATGGCTGCTCACTACTATCCGAGGTCTTTCAACTCGGACATATGCCTCGCTGTCGAAGATCGCCCGAATTGACGAGTTCCCCGCGACTGTACGAAGCTGCCCGGCCAAGCTGAAGGCGACATTATCTCCATCGGCGAGGCTTCCGTCCGAGTGCGGGAGCCGATTCATCCCGACATTCCCGGATCGCGGTATCCTTCTCGCTTCGGTGGTGTGCCGTCTACTTCGGGCAGCAGCCCCGGCCCGCGATGGAATCCGGCGCCGGTCGTAACTCAATACGGCCCGCCTCACTTGCATTACCCTCATCCGCCTCCTCCCGCTCCGCATTTTCCAGCGCTTCCTGCTCCCCCGCGAGTATACGTCTTATTCTAACCCTCCTCCATTGGCCGCTTTGCCTCCACCGGCACGATTGCCGCCTCCGACAAGCCGGCATCCGAACACGATTCTACAAGAAGTGCGGGCTTTGGCCTCCGGATATCATGCCATGTCCAATGACATGACTGCTATGAAAAAGAAGCAGGCCCAAATGGACTTTGCTCCTAGAAGGCCGTATGCGCCACCGGCGCTGACAAAAGATAAAGCCCCAGAGAACCAACCGCAGAGGCGTCCGCCTCCGAGAAATGCTGCTATAGATGACCCACCTGGTCCTCCTGACCAGGTCAACTGGTGCACTACGTGCAATGACCCGCATTCGGAGGAAGACTGCACTTTGCACCAGCACTACATCCAGACCTTGGCCGGCAGCACTATAGAAGATGATGAGTCGTACATGATCTTGGACGGCGAGGCCAATTTTGCCCTGCCAGAAGAGAACCCAGTGACGCCCGCCAAGGAAGAAAAGAAAGCTGCGGACGCGGCTAAACCTTTGCAGGTATACGCGAGACGAGAAAAACCGCAGCCCAATGGGCTGCCACCATATAAGCGGCTGTGGCCTTACACAGCCCAGGAGAAGGCATCCAAAGATAAAACTCCCGCTAAACCTTCTCCAGCAAAGGCCGCTGATGTTCCAGCTAAGCCTCTAGCAAAGGCCCCAACTCCCGCTAAGCTTCCTGTACTTCAGACCCCAGCTGAAACCAAAGAACAAGCCCAGGAGAAGCTGAAGTACTCGTCTCTGACCAAGAGACAGCGAGTTGAGGCCACCCAACAGTACCGGACCAAGTATGAACCGGCTAAACCAGCAGAAGGAGCTAGTACCTCGGGCTACAGCATTGTAGACGAGTTAAAGAAGACTCCTGCCAGAATCAGCATGTACGATGCTCTTCTGCTTCCAGGCCAGGTAGATCTGCTGCAAGAATCATTGAAGAACATGAAGAACGGCAAGCAGATGCAGCCTGCTGTCCTGGTTCAACCTTTGACAGTCTCCGCCACTGGGAAGAACAGACCGCCACCCTTTTATCTGTCTTTACGGATGCAAGGGCACATAGTTCACAACTCGCATGGTGGATTCCGGTGCTTCCTCGATCGTGATGCCGAAGGCCGTCTGCGATGAGATCGGGATGGAATACACACGGAGCAGCCAAGGTGTGCTGCAATTAGACGGCACCCTGTCAAGACAGTTGGTGTCATAAAGGACATCCCTATCCGTCTGCACAAAGCTCTCGACATTGTGGTCATCCAAGAGGTCGTGATTGTTGACCTGGAGCCTTACTTCGGCATGTGTCTCTCTCGGGAGTTCACTGCGAAGTTGGGCGGGTACCTGTCTCTAGACTACTCGCACATGGAAGTGCCCTTCAAAGGAAGGAGACTGAAAATTTTCAATGAGAAGCCTTCCCCTTTTCTAGTAGACAAGATACCCGGCGGAGAGATGGACTGCATGGTCCAGTTGTCAGAAGAAGAACTGGTGACAGTAGAACTGACCGAGCAAGCTCTCGAAGTGCTACAGCTTGAAGACGAGTTCTCGTTGCGGGACTTTAATGCCGTAATCGGGACAGAGCATGGCTGTTATTCCATTAAGCAGCCCGAGGAGCTTGACGTGTCCGTTGCGAAGGAAGTAGGACCTGCACCCGAAGAGCTGTGGAAGATTTTCTTTGACGGCGCGCGTTGCAAGAATGGCGCCGGTGCAGGGGTCCTCCTGGTTTCTCCAACCGGAGTCCAGAGGGACTATGCCTACAGGCTGGCCTGGAGCTGTACTAACAATTCGGCGGAATACGAAGCCCTGTGCTTGGGTCTGCGAAAGGCGGAAAGGCTCGGAATCAAGCATCTCCAAATTTTCGAAGATTTAGAGCTAGTGTGTCATCAAGTTACGAATAAATGCGCGTCTAAGCATCACTATCTTAGAGCGTACCGCAATCGGGTCTGGGACCTGATGGAATCGTTTGACTCATTGAACGTTAAGGCAATATCGCGTGAGAGAAACAAGCACGCGGATATTCTGGCGTCTGTTGGAGCCAGGTACGTTCCGGCTGAAGACGTCGTCCAGAAACTGAAGCCGGTCCGCACCATTTACAGGCCTTCTGTGCCTGATAGGGATACCTTCTGGCAGGTATTCAGCTGTGACGAGGAGATCGTCACATTCCTGGTTAACGAAGTGTGTGTAATCGAAGGTAGAGACCCTGATGACGAGCAATATGAGGGGTTGATACAGTTACGGAATAATCACGTCCCAAAAGGACTGATTACATTAGAAAGTCTCTTTGATCGAAATGACAGAGCAATATCCCACAGGATCAAAGTAGACCCGAGGCAGTATGCTGACTCGGAGCTCAAGCCTGGTAAAACCATCAAGGTCGGAACAGACTGCACGTCGGAGGAGCTGGTGCAGATTAGATCACTGTGCCAGGAGTTCCCCGACATCGTGGCCTGGTGCTACGAGGATTTGAGGGGGTATGACAGATCTGTCATCCAGCATACCATCGAGCTAGAGGATGGCGCCAAGCCGTTCCGACAAAAGCAAAGGGCCGTAAATCCAAAGGTTGAGGCTATGATGAAGACCGAGCTCTTGAAGATGCTGGAGGCCAAGATCATCTACCCCATCAAACATTCATCCTGGGTCGCGAATCTGGTGCCCGTGAGGAAAAAGAATGGCGACATACGTCTCTGTGTCGACTTCAGAAACCTAAATCAGGCTTCCCTCCGGGACCACTATCCGCTTCCCCAAATTGACCAAATTTTGCATATCGTTTCTGGAGCCCAGAGATTTTCACTTTTAGATGGATTTTCCGGCTACAACCGGATTTGGGTCAAAGACGAAGACCAGCATAAGACGGCGTTTACCACGAAGTGGGGGACGTTCGCCTATCAGCGCATGCCGTTTGGCTTATCCAATGCTGGTGCCACGTTCCAAAGGGCCATGGACTTGGCCTTCCGAGAGCTGCTCAACAAGATTATTGTCATCTACCTTGATGACATGACTGTTTTCTCTCACCAACGAGAAGATCATGTTTCGCACCTGCGGCAGATATTTGAAAGTTGTCGAGAATTCGGCATCTCTATAAACCCGAAGAAGTCTGTCTTCGCGGTAAAGGAAGGAAAGTTGCTGGGACATGTCATCTCCGAGGAAGGCCTCGCCATTGACCCCGACGGAGCGAAGCCCTCGTTCGCTTGCCATTGCCCCACCGATAAAAAAGGGCTGCAGTCCTTCTTCGGTCAGATTAACTTCGTGCGGAAGTTCATCCCGGACTTCGCACAGGTGATCAAACCTATGGCCGAACTATTGAAGAAAGATACACCTTATGAATGGACTGATGAGAACCCGAAGGCTCGAATTGCGCAAGCTCCGGTGTTGACAAACCCGGACTACTCCAAGGACTTCATCCTGTATGCAGTGGGAGAACCCGAAAGTTACGCTGCAGTCCTGACTCAGAAGGGAGACGACGGTGAGGAGCGCCCCATTGCGTTCCTAAGTCAAGTGATTCTGCCGCACGAAGAGAAGTACAATTTTATAGAGCGACAGGTCCATGCTATCATGAAGTCCCTTCGAAAGTTCAGGCACTTTGTCTCCCAGAGTAAGACCACTGTCTTTGTGATTCACCCCGATGTTCGCAGTTTCATCTTGAAAGGGGAACCGGGTCACAAGAGAGCGAGATGGATTGCCAAGATCCAGGAGTTTGACATCGAAGTACGGCCCACCAAGCTTATCAGAGGCCGAGCCTTGTGTCAGGAATTGGCCCGAAGCGTTGTAGCCGGCATCTCCGCCTGTAAGTGGGAGGACACAGCGACACGCGTCTACCTAACCAACTCCTTATCGGAGGGGAGTGATTGGACAGATGAATTGGTGAGATACTTCTGCACCGGAAGATGTCCCGATCACCTGAACGCCTCACAACGAAGGAGATTTCGGTTAGGTGCATTAAGGTACACTCTTCGCCCCGAGGGGCTTTACTTCAAAAACATTGACGGCATCCTGTTGCGGTGCGTCATAAAATCTGACCAGCCTAGGATCCTCGGAGATTTTCATTCCGGGATGCCTGGGGGTCACCATTCTTCAAGGCCAACGGCCTTAAAAATAATAAGGGCTGGGTACTATTGGCCCACTCTGTTCGCATACGCGTATGCGGTCTGCGCCAAATGTGATCAATGCCAGAGGTATGCTGGCCGAAACAGAAAAGCACCCCTGCCCCTTCAACCGATTCAAGCCGAAGCTCCGTTCCAGCAATGGGGTCTAGACTTCATTGGGGTGATTTCTCCTACCTCCTCCGCCGGCCACAAGTTTATTCTCACAGCTACTGACTATTTCACACGGTGGACGGAGGCGATCCCGACCAAGAACGCCGACCAAGAAACGGTCATCGAGTTCATTGAGAGCCCGATTACCCGCTCGGGGTTCCGTAGTCGATTGTGACGGACAACGGTCCGGGATTTGTAGGCGCCGTACTCACGGAGTACACCAGCGAGACTTGGCATCTATCACAAGATGTCTTCTAATTACTACCCGCAGGGGAATGGCCTTGCCGAGTCTACTAACAAGAACCTCCTGAAAATTCTCCGGAGGACCATTGAAAAGAATAAGCGGACTTGGCACTTGCTCCTGAACCGGGCGCTATGGGCGGACAGAGTTGCGTTCAAGAAATCCCTCAGGACGTCCCCCTACGCGCTCGTCTATGGCAAGCAAGCTGTTATGCCATCACACATTGAAATTCCCGCCCTGTGGATGATTGACGAAGACAGGAGCAGCGGAGACCCGGTAGACGACAGGTTGTGCCAACTCCTGCAGTTGGAAGAAGACAGAGAAAGTGCATACCAGGCCTTCGCGGATCACATTGCAGCCACTAAAGGCTGGTTTGCCAAAGGCACCACTGCCCGAATTTTCGAAGTCGGGGACCTGGTGCTGAAGTGGGACTCATACAAGGCAAAACCGGGTAATCACGGAAAATTTGATGCTCTCTGGGAGGGCCCTTATCAGATTGCCCGGGTGAATCAGTTCAATGCCTACATACTTTCGGATATGGAGGGTCAGCTCCTCCCCATCCCCGTCAACGGGTTCCACTTGAAGCTTTATCGCTGTTGAAGGCGCCCGAGTGGCCCTTCCCCGTAAAAATTTTGCCTTGTGCTTTTATTTTTCCCCGCATGTATAGTTTCCGCTTTTAGCTTTCGCGTTTATTTTTCCTTCTTTGAGCTTAAATGCGGCATGGGAGAGAAAGACAGACTTCGCAGCGAAGTCTGTCGTTGCCCCGCAGGAGGGGCGAAGTTCGGCTATGCAGAGAAAGAAAGGAGAAAAAAGAGCAAAAAATCGACTAAGTGTTGGCCGAAGCCCGACTTCGCAGCGAAGCCTGACTTCGGCCCAGCCGAATTGCGAAGTTTGTCCGAGAAAAGCTGAAGCAGACCAAAGTCCGCACTGCGCAACCCTTCGTGCGAAGTACGCACTGCGCGCAAAGTTTGTGCGAAGTGCGAACTTCGCAGCGAAGTCCGACTTCGGCCAGCGCCCGTGCGAAGTGCGCGCTGCGCTCAACGCTTGTGCGAAGTGCGAACTTCGCGCGAAGTTCGTACTTCGCCCCAAGCTTCGGCCGAAGTCCGACTTCGCCGGCGAGGTCGGGCCGCGCCCAACTTCGGGCGAAGCCCGGCTGCGCCTAGTTTTCCGGGCCAGAGGGGGCAGCATTCAATAAAATGAATAAAAAACTCAAAAAGTCCCAGCTGGGCCCAAGGCGCGTTTGTAACTGTTTTAATCTGGGTTTCCGCGCCAAGGGTTTTTGTCTTGAGCAGTGTGCCCAAATGGTGGCAGCAACGTCAGCCATGGTGCAGTCCCCAACGCTGAATTAATGATTGCGCGTTTTTCAAGCAAAAACGCAACTAAGAAAAAGCAAGGCACGGCTGCCGGGGCGCGTCTTTTCCTAAACGTTCTCCTGCGCGGCCATCAAGGGATTTAACCCAGCCGACCTACCCCTCCTGCGTTGCATTAATGGCGCTGTTTTTATCTAGAAAAGGGGGTCAGAATCATGCCAACATTCCAGATTGCAGAGATTATTCCTCGGACAGTGCTAATTATTCCTCTGATAGCGAAATTTGTTGCAGACAGCCTGAACCTGTCATTATTGCTGACTCGGAGAGATGGACAAGGGAAAAATGCCTGTGTCAGCGCAATCCAGCGGAAGCAGCGAACCAGGGGATTTGCCGCGGCCAGGAGTTTTCAAAGGCGATCCTCCGCCAGAGAAAAAGTCAAAGGCCCGGACGAAGAAGGTACAGCGTGGGCAATCCCCACCACCTCCGGTGAATTACCTGGCAGGATATGTGGACGACTCGTTTTCCATGAGCCTAACTCAGCTGAGAGCGAATGTGGAGAGCTGGGCTGACAAAGTTTCGCCCTCCCATCATTTTGGAGCGGCGTACAAATCAAATCTCTTCAGATTCATGTGCCCTCCTGTCCACCAGTGCCGGAGTCGATAGATTTAATTGTTAGACATTATAAACCAGCTTCCCGGCAAATCTGCAGTTCCGTTGGCAAACCCTTGTTCGCACTGCGCAGGGAGACTGTGCAGCCAGCTTTCGCCCCAAGGCTGGAGTATGACTCCGGCACCATCCTCAGAAAAATCAGTTTGGGCGAACAAGCGGGACGTTTCACGCACACCAAGCGAATGAGGGATTTCCTCAATTCAGAGCTGAGCGCCCCGCTTCCAGCCGGACAATGGCCGACTGGCCCCATGCCTTTGGCGAAATTTCAGAGCAAGTATCTATATACCATCTTGGCATGGATCCTCGGCTGCGACTCCGATGAGCTGGTGCACCCGTACCAGCTGGCGCTGGCAGAATGCCTCCTGTGTGGAGAATCTTACGAACCAGCGGCGCAGCGGAGCGGAAAACGCCCCATCTCTTTTGACTGGGCAGACTGGCTGGATTACGCCATTCATTCCAGTCTGCTGAAAATTCAGAAGCGCCAGTCAACCAATTTTCGTTTCAGTTCCGTTCTGGTCTGGCTTTGTTTGTACCATCTGCCCCCCCAAATGCCGATCCTGAACCTGAAGAAGGTTAACGAGAAGGGAGAACCCCGACCCGTCTATAACTGGACGGATGACTTATACCGGAAAGGGTCCTACTACAAGTTCAACTTCAACTTTATGGGATTCGTCATGTCAGTCTTCACCGAAAGTGAAATCCCCCGTCCCCCGAGAGAAATGACGAGTGCTTTGATAAATCAGAAGCTCGGGGACGTTTCGATCGACGCGAGGGATTGTGATCGGAATCTACGGATTCAAGGGCAAACCCTATTTGCTGCCCTATTGGTGCTCAGAGCATCTGTTCGGGATGGAGGTTGCCCGACAGATGGACTATGTGGAAGAAGAGTTTGGCCTAGGGAAGAAAAGAGGACAGATTTTTCAATACCCTCTTTCCTGGGCCAATGTTGAGATTATCGAGGTAGGACATGTCTACCTAGAGCAAGCGCTGTCCCGGATTGGCCTGGTTTTGCTGCCGCAGCGCTGGAAGTATGACCCTCATGGGATAAGGGGAAAGTTTGCACATTTGTGCCCCCGGGACATAACCGAAGATAGATGCGACGTGGTCCATGTGGACCTTGACCGGGAGATTGAATTAATGGAAGCTTCTCCCCCTTGGCAGGATTTCTACTGCGAGGAGGTGACATATGACCCCAAGAGAAACCCGGACCATCACTTCTCATCTCCAGGGTTCAAAAAATTTCTGTCCAAGATTGGAGGCCTTAACTGGTCTAAAGAGAAGATTATTGAATGCTGGAAAATGAGATGCCGCACGCAGCACGATAAATCCACAAGGAGAAACCTGGCCGTAGATGACGACTTCTTAGTTCTCTATGACCAGCATCATGACAGCTGGCGGCCGTTCGCATATCAAGGTTACGTTCCCCGAGGCCCCTTTGAGGATTATAAAAGTGGGTCTCCTCCCAAACAGTTGTACACTTCGGCAACTGCCAGCGCCGGCCCAACAAGTACCCAGGCCGATCCAATGCAGTTCGTGGCTCCTAAGGCGGCGCCTGAAAAGGCGAAAAAGTTAGTCAAGGCAGCGCCCGAGGCACTTCCTCAGGCAAGAAAAGCGCCAGCGCCGCCAGAAAGCAGACCGGTTGCGGCAGACCTTCTGCAAGTCAAACCCCGGTACAAGTTTACCGTGGGAGCATTAGTGCCTGCTGCACCTGCTTCGTCTCCTTCCCCTGATCCGACAGTTGTTCCAGAAGAGAAGAAGCGGAGGAGAGTTGAGAAAATCAGGCGACCTAGCCTGATAGTGCAGCAGCCAGTCGCAGAGCCGCAGCCGCGTCCTGCCGCCGCAGAGGCAATTCCTTTGGGCAGCCCCAAGCCAGCCGCCGAGACAAGAAGCGAAGACATTCACCCGGCATCGGCTCAGGCGGAGCCCGCAGGTACGTTTGCTGTCCCTGTCTCTCTAGTCTCACCCAGTTCTACTTCCACTCAGTCCCCCGCTCAATCTGGGCGAGCCATGACCACATCCTCCTCCCCGTCTCCGCGTCCTTCTAGCGGCCCCCATTCTTTCGACCAGTTTGCTCAGAACCCTAACGTCTCTCTTTCTCTGAGCACAACTCCAAACCCTTCGCCCGAGGTCAGTGCTGAGGCTGTCCGTTCACCATCACATCCTCCGCCTCAGCCGCTTCAAACCCTCACAGTGTCAGCCTCTCCCATTTCCATTTCCCGGTCGCCCCCACAAGCGACCAATTCTTCCAAAGTCTGTCCGGTTCCTCCTGATCCCATTCCCGCAGGAGAGACGTCTCAGCAGATCCCTAGGCCGGGGGAACCAGATTTTATGGACGACCTCCAGAACTCAGATGACTTGCCCCTGGCAACAAGAGCCGTAGAGTATTCTGTCTCTTTCCGCCAAGACCTGAAGCGGAGGAGACACGAAGAGATAGCCGCCCCGGCAAAACGCGCAAAGTATGATTTCGGAAGGAGAGTGATTACAACGGAGAAAATAATCCCAATAGTGAAGAAGCCTCTCCGAGAAATGACTAAGGCGGACTACGTGCTCCAGACAAAGGAGAAGAGCTTTGACGACATTGATAAACAATATGAGATTCAGACGATCATGCGCAAAGCTGACAATCTCTTTGTCAAGAGTCTGGAGGAGCAGGAAGAACTTTTCGCGTTGCAGGACAAAGTAAGGCAACTTGAAGAGGACCTATCTAGGTCCACTGAGCAGCTGGAAGCGGCGCGGCGAGAAACAGATGAATTCAAAGCCCAGCTGGCCGCTTCTCAGCAACAGGCCGCAACCGAAAAGAAAGCAGCCTCGGAGCAGATTTTTCAGCTCCAGGAGTCTTTGAAGCAGACACAGTCGCAGCTTGCAGAGAAAACATCTCAAGCGGCTGTCTTTTCAAAGACAAAAGTTAAGGAAATGAGGGCTGGTTTGCTGAGGGAATGCAAGCCCCATACCTTTAAGGCAATGGCGGTCCTGGACTTCGCATCCAGGATTCAAGAAGTTTCTGCCCAGGGAAAGCCTGTGGTAGAGGAGGCCGAGCGCCAGGCAAAGCAATGGCTGGACTTGGCGATAAACCTTCAGGAGCGCGAGCGCGACGGCGTCCTTTTTTCCCCCGTGTCCTCATTCGCTGCAGAATGGGCAGGTGCAAGGGTGACCTTGCACAAATATTTCAGAAAAGTTGAAGAGGTGAGAGTGGCCAGACGAATGCTTGACGCATTCGGACATGAAAGAGATATCTGTCTGGCCCCCTTTCACGCTCTTTCAGAACTTGGGTGTCCAGGTTTTGTTGAGAATGGCGAGCTCCTCACCCTAGATCGGGTAAAGAAGAATTGGCAGTCCTTTGAAGCAGATACAGCTGAAATTGATAGCTGGACTGAGCCAATTCAAGACAGTCAGGTCACTCAGATGGTGTCCAGATATTCCAGGGATCCGCTCCTATTTTCAGGAGTTAGAGAAAAGATACCTCACCATCGACCTGCACGCGGTCGCTGCTTTTCACGGAGCATTAGAAGACATAGCTGACCGCAAGCCATTCGAAGCGGAAGCCTGGCGTTCAGCCCAAGAGGCGTACACTCGCATGTGCGAGGCAGAAGCAGGAAATGGAGACCTTTCATAAGGAGATACTGATGAGGCAACTGACAAAGATGAATCTGAAGAACGATTGCCGCAAGGAGAACAGTTAGAGCAGCAAAAGGCAGGGGAGGCAAGTTCCTCTGCACCAAAGGATGAAGGCATGGATTCTTTGGCCGAGGCGAGCTCGACACCCCGCGAGCCGCCAGAAATGTTGTCACATTTTGCACGGGGTGCAATGTCTTCAATATTGTTTTGTAACAGTGCTGCTCTTCTTTTCTTCCTTTCGTTTTTCTCCCTTCTCTCCCTTTCCTTTTCTTTCCCATTCTCTTTCTCTCCCCCCTTTTTCCTTGGAGTTCCCCAGTTGATTTTCCAGCTTTCCAGCAGGTCTATCTGAAATTGGCTAAGTCTAGGTGCGAAGTTCGCACTTCGCCCAGTTTTGGTGTGAAGTGCGTACTCCGCCCAGTTTTGGTGCGAAGTTCGTACTCCGCCCAGTTTTGGTGCGAAGTTCGCACTTCGCCCAGTTTTGGTGCGAAGTTCGCACTTCGCCCAGTTCTGGTGCAAAGTCCGACTCCGCCCCACTTTCTGGGCGCACCTTGCACCGGCGACCGGCGAGTCAATACGGAAAAGAGGTAAAACGCCGGAGCCAGGTCCATATGGCGGCAGACACCAGTGTTCGCCTGTGCGCAGTTCGACTTCTCAACGGAGCCGGAATGCGCCCTTGACAGGTGTACAGTAGGGGAACAAACCCGGAATTTGACCAAGGCTTGAAGGCCTTCCCCGACTGCACTGATTTCTGCACGCATCCCAAGGAGCCCCGATCCCAAGCAAAGATGGATAGACTGCCCTCTAAGGCAGGCATGTGTCACACAGCATAACCCATCATTAGACAAGTGTCCAGCTTCGGGATTTGAACCAAGACTGCCGACCAAAAGGGATAAGCATGGGCTGCCTGCACCGCTCGCGTTAAATAGCCTCATTCAAAGCTGATCTGAGGTTTCACCTGCTCCAGCTACTACCAAGCCTGCCGACTTGAAGAATTACCAAGCACTCCGCCACGTAGCTGTCCAGCTTCCAGGAAGACCATGCTGCGGGTACAGCCCGATCCGACAAAAGGTCAGCATTTGCAGCTCTTTCGCCGCTTACGTCGGCTCATGTTTGACTGGGACTCTGTACCCATTAATGTAACGGGTGGGACTCGGGCTATAAAAGCCCATCTGAAATTCATTGTAAAGGGTGGAAGGGGAATGTTTGTTAGGGAACTACTGTGCTTACTGTAACCGTGCTTCTGCTTATGAATACAATCTGTATGCCTGGTTCTGTTCTCTTCTGTCTTTATCCTTTTATGCTGTCTTACATTATATGCCTTAGGCCCACCTGTGTCGCTGCTCGTTGATTCACTTTGGCATTTGGCGATCAGGTTCCTCTAGCATTGCTTGCTTAAAGCACCTTCTGTATTTCATTATTTAAAGCATTCATTATAAATTTGGTAGCAGTTCTATCAGTTATGTGTGACGTTGTTGGCCCGTATCTGGTGATTGATGCGATCCCCTCGTCGTTAGTTCCTTGTAGGGAATGTTTGCTAGGGAGCCATTGAATCTGTGCGGTTAAACTCTCTACCTAACACATATACCCGGCTCGACATCTCTAGGTTTACTTTCTACCCCCGTCAGTGTACGTATCTGGTGATTGATACGATCCCCTGCTGTTAGTTCCTTGTAGGGAATGTTTGCTAGGGAGCTATTGAAGCTGTGCATACGCTGCTGGTGTATCGGAAGTACGTCTAGGTTTTGCGGTTCCTTGTCATGCTCTGTGTTTGTATGCAGTAAGTAGCGGTGATTGGTGTGTTCCCGTACTGTTAGTTCCCCCCCACCAACCTTTGGACATATTTGTATCTCTTTCTGTACATTTGTCTCTTTCCGTTGGAGTCATTCGACTCATTGAATGTCAAAGCCATATCACGTGAGAAAAATAAGCACGCTGACATTCTGGCGTCTGTTGGAGCCAGGTACGTTCCGGCTGATGACACTGTCCAGAAGCCGAAGCCGGTTCGTACCATCTACGTGCCTTCGTGCTCGATAAAGACACCCACTGGCAGGTGTTTGACTGTGACGAGGACATCGTCACATTTTTGGTTACCGAAGCATGTACAATCGAAGGTAGAGACCTTGATGACGAGCAATATGAGGGGTTGATACAGTTAAAGAATAATCATGTCCCGAAAGGACTGATTACATTAGAGAGTCTCTTTGATCAGAATGACAGAGCAATATCACACAGGATCAAAGTAGACCCCAAGCAGTACGTCGACCTAGAGCTTGAACCTGGAAAGACAATCAAGGTCGGAATGGACTACACCAAAGAGGAACTCGAACAGATCAGATCATTGTGCGGAGAGTTCCCCGATATAGTAGCCTGGTGCTACCAGGACTTGAAGGGGTATGACAGACAGATAATCCAGCATACCATTGAGCTAGAAGATGGTGCGAAACCATTCCGGCAGGCGGAGGGTCAGAAAGCCGAAGATTGAAGCCATGATGAAAGCCGAGCTCCTGAAAATGCTGGAAGCCAAGATAATCTACCCCATCAAGCATTCATCCTGGGTTGCAAATCTGGTTCCCGTGAGGAAGAAGAACGGAGACATTCGTCTCTGCGTAGATTTCAGAAATCTAAATCAGGCCTCACTAAAGGACCATTACCCGCTTCCCCAAATCGATCAGATCCTCCACATAGTTGTTGGAGCACAGAGATTCTCCCTCTTAGACGGATTTTCTGGGTACAACCAGATCTGGGTCAAAGATGAGGACCAGCATAAGACAACGTTCACCACCAAATGGGGAACGTTCGCCTATCAACGCATGCCCTTCGGCTTGTCCAATGCTGGCGCCACATTCTAGAGAGCCATGGACCTGGCCTTCCGAGAGCCGCTTAACAAGATCATTGTCATCTACTTGGATGACATGACCGTATTCTCTCACGAAGAGAGGACCATGCTTCCCACCTCGCGAGATATTTGAGAGATGTCGTGAATTCGGCATTTCCATTAACCCGAAGAAATCAGTCTTCACGGTAAGAGAAGGTAAGCTGCTAGGACATGTCATCTCCGAGAAAGGCCTTGCAATGGATCCAGACAGAGCCGAAGCTCTCCTCCGCTTGCCCGCCCCAGTCGACAAGAAGGGGCTACAGTCCTTCGGCCAGATCAACTTCGTAAGGAAGTTCATACCGGACTTCGCACAAGTGATCAAACCCATGGCCGAACCGCTGAAAAAGAATGCAGAATTCCTGTGGACTGACGAGAGGAGGCAGGCCTTCGAGGAGATCAAGGCCGAATTGCACAAGCTCCGGTGTTGATAAACCCGGATTATTCCAAGGACTTCATCCTGTACGCGGTGGGAGAACCCGAGAGTTACGCCGCAGTCCTGACACAGAAGGGAGACGATGGCGAAGAGCGCCCCATAGCGTTCTTAAGCCAGGTGATTCAGCCACACGAGGAAAAGTACAATTTTATTGAGCGGCAGGTTCACGCAGTCATGAAGTCTCTCCGAAAGTTCAGGCACTTCGTCTCCCAGAGCCGGACAACTGTCTTCGTGATACACCCGGACGTCCGAAACTTCATCATACAAGGGGAGCCGGGTCACAAGAGAGCAGGATGGATTGCCAAAATCCAGGAGTTCGACATCGAGGTACGGCCAACAAAGCTGATCAGAGGCCGAGCCTTGTGCCAGGAGCTGGCCCGAAGCGCTGCAGCCAAGATATCCGCCTGTAAGTGGGAAGATCCGACAGCAACCACCAACCTAGCCAACTCCTTATCAGAGGAAAGTGACTGGACAGATGACCTAGTGCAGTATTTCAGCACCGGGAGATGCCCAGATCACCTGAATGCCTCACAAAGAAGGAGGTTTCGGCTAAATGCCTTGAAATACACTCTTCGCCCCGAGGGGCTTTACTTCAAGAACATTGACGGCATCCTGTTGCGGTGCGTCAAGAAAACCGACCAACCCAGGGTCCTTGGAGAATTTCACTCCGGGATGCCTGGGGGACACCATTCTAGAAGGCCTACGGCCTTGAAAATCATCAGAGTTGGGTACTATTGGCCCACTCTATTCACAGACGCACATGCGGTCTGTGTAAAATGTGATAAATGCCAGAGATTTGTTGGCAGAAACAGAAAAGCACCCCTGCCCCTCCAACCAATCCAGGCCGAGACTCCGTTTCAACAATGGGGTCTGGACTTCATCGGGGTCATTACGCCTAACTCTGCAGCGGGGCACAAGTTTATTCTTACCGCCACCGATTACTTCACCCGGTGGGCAGAGGCGATCCCCACAAAGAATGCGGACCAGGAGACGGTCATTAGGTTCCTCGAGAGCCTTATCACCCGTTTCGGGGTCCCAGAGTCAATAGTGACGGACAATGGTCCGGGGTTCGCAGGCGCTGTACTCACGGAGTACACCAGCAAGTACGGCATCTATCACAAAATGTCTTCTAACTACTACCCGCAGGGGAATGGCCTGGCCGAGTCCACCAACAAGAATCTACTGAAAATCATCAGAAGGACAGTAGAGAAGAACAAGAGGACTTGGCACCTACTCCTGGATCGGGCGCTGTGGGCGGACAGAATATCATTCAAGAAGTCCATTAAGACATCCCCCTATGCGCTCGTATACGGCAAGGAGGCAGTCCTGCCAACCCACATAGAAATTCCCGCCCTCTAGATGCTTGATGAAGAGAGAGGCAACGGGGATCCAGTGGATGCCAGATTGTGCCAGCCATCGCAGCTTAGAGGAAGACAGAGAGAAAGCATACCAGGCCTTCACCAAGCATGCCGAAGCGACCCAAGGCTGGTTTGCAAAAGGCACCACCGCCCGAGTTTTCAAAATCGGGGACCTGGTGCTGAAGTGGGACTCACTGAAGGCAAAGCCGGGCAATCACGGCAAATTTGATGCCCTCTGGGAGGGTCCCTATCAGATTGCCCGGGTGAACCAATTTAACGCATTCATGCTCCGGGACATGGAGGGACAACTTCTCCCCATTCCCGTCAACGGGTTCCACCTCAAAATTTATCACCGCTGAAGGCACCCAATGGGTCCTTCCTTGTACAGTTTTCTTTTCCGCATTTTTAGTTTTCAAAATGTACATATTCAGCTTTCAGTTTTTTAGTTTTCAAGAGCCCAAGAAAAACTTAAAGCAAACCCCGACTTCGCAGCGAAGTCGGGTATCGCTCCTTGGATCGGGCGAAGTTTGAGAGAAAGCGGCTGACAAGAGGGGCAAAAATAACTAAGTCTGGGTGCGCAACCCGACTTCGCAGCGAAGTCGGGCTGCGCACCATCTTGGGAGCGCAGTCGGGGAACATGAAGCAAAAATGGCTAAGTGTCAAATCAGACTGCGCAACTTTTTGGGGCGAAGTCTGACTGCGCAGCAAAATCCGGGCGAAGTCGGAGTGCGCTCATTTTCCGGGCGAAGTCCGAGTGCGCCCTCAGTTTTGGGCGCACCTTGAGCGACCTATCACGGAAAACATGAAAAATTCTAAGTGTGGGCCCAGAGCGCAGTACGGCACGATGCGAAGTTGGGTCATGGGCCAAAAATTCTCCCTTGAAAGGTGTGCCCAGACGGCGGCTATGACGTCATCAAAAGCACGAGGTCCAAAGAATGTTTAATGATTGCGCGACTTTCAAGAACGACGTCATTAAGAAAGCAAGGCGCATTTGGACCAACTGCAACTTGGGTGCGCTTTTCAAGATTAAACCCATGCACGGCCGCCAAAATATTATAACGCTTCCACCAACTTCGAGTTAACCACCTTAACTTCCTCCCTAGCGCCATTAATGCTGCAACCCTTGCCTAGAAAAAGGACCCTGGCATACTCAGAAAATTCAGATTGTCAAGCTGACTCCGAGACTGCAAAGCGCAGAACTGAGAAATCAGAAGCCGTAATTCTCTGTCGCTGCCAATTCTAACAGAGAAAATGGACAAGGGGAAAGCGCCCGTACAGGCGCAATCCAGTGACGAAGGGCGCGAAGCTGAGGAACAGACTGAATCAAGCGCTCATGAGAGCGAAGTGCCGCAGGAGCAGAAAAAGAAAACCCGGACGAAGAGAAGTCGAGGGCAAACTCCGCCACCACCCGTCAATCACCTGGCCGGGTACAAAGACGGCGAATTTTCTATCAGCCTCACCAAGCTGCGGCCGAATATTGCGAAGTGGGCTGACAAGGTTTCGCCCTCACACCACCTCGGGGCTGCGTATAAATCGAACCTGTACTGGTTCTTGTGCCCTCCTGTCCACCAATGCCCGGAGCTGATTGAATCAATTGCAGCATATTACAAACCAGCTGCCCGGCAAGTCTGTGATAACAAGGGGAGAGTGTTGTTCACACTCTTCCGGGAGAGCGTCCAGCCAGCCTTCGCCCCAGGGCTTCGGTACGACCCCGACGCGATTGTCAGAAGGATAAATCTGGATGAACAAACCGGCAGATTTACGCAGACAAAGAGGATGAGAGAATTCCTCGACTCGGAGCTGAAGACTCCGCTGGCAGCCGGACAGTGGCCGACAGGCCCCATACCACTGGACAAATTTGAGAACAAGTACATTTACGTCATCCTGGCGTGGGTCCTCGGCTGCGATTCTGACAGAATGGTACGCCCGTACCAGCTGGCGCTGGCAGAATGTATCCTGCATGGGGAGTTTTACGACTCCACGACGCAAAAGAGTGGGAAGCGCCCTATTTTCTTTGACTGGGCGGATTGGCTGGCATACGCGATTCATTCAAGCCTGGTCAGACTGCAGCAAAAGCAGACAACGGAATTCCGGTTTTGCTCCTTCCTCACATGGCTGTGCCTGTACCACATGCACTACCGGATGAAAGTTCCTGACTTGAAGAAGGTAAACGAAAAAGGAGACCCGCTGCCCGTGTACGAATGGACCGAGATCCTGTACAGAAAAGGGTCATTCTATGAATTTAATTTTAAATTTTTGTGCATGGTCCTGGGGCTATTCAACCGTAAGGCGTCCCGCCCGCCAGAGGCCATGACGAATCATCTGAGGAATCACAAACTCGGGGACACCTTCCAGCTGACACAGGGAATCGTGGTCAGAATTTACGGATTCAAGGGGAAGTCGTTCCTGCTGCCCTACTTCTGCACTGACCACCAGTACGGGATGGAGATTGCGCGTCAGATGGACTATGTCGAAGAAGAGTTCGGCCAGGGCAAGAAAAGGGGCCATATTTTTCAATATCCGATTTGCTGGGCGAACATCCGAGTGCAAGAGATAGGACAACACGTCTACCTCGAGCAAGAGCTCATCGACATGGGTCTGATAATGCTGCCGCAGCGCTGGAAGTATGACCCAATAGGGGTCAGGGGTAAATTCACGCATATCTGCCCCCGAGCAGAGATTATGCAGGAAAGGTGTAACAAGACAGGCGCAGACCTAGAATGGCACATCGAGCAGATGCAATCATGGCCTCCATGGCATGATTTTTACTGCGAGGAGGTGACGTATGACCCAGAGCGAAACCCGGATCACCGGTTAGATTCTACGGGCTTCAAAAATTCCTCGCCAAGGTGGCGCCCCTCAAATTGCAAAAGGACAAAATCGTCGAATGCTGGAAGATGAGATGCCGCACGCAGCACGACAAATCCAACCGGAAAACGCTGGCCGTTGATGATGAGTTTTCGGCCCTATATGATCAGTACGCTGCCACCTGGCGGCCTTTCGCATTTCGAGATTGCGTTCCCCGAGGCGCTAGGAAAAGGTATACAAGGAGGTCCCCCTCCCAGCAATTGCCTACTTCCGCAACTTCCAGCGCAACGCCGACAAGCAGTCAAGTGGGCCCAATGCAGCCTCCAGCTCCTGAAGCATTACCCGAAAGGGCGCAAGGGTCAGAGAGGTCAACTCCTGAGGTGGCCCCCCAAGCAGAAAAAGCGCCCGCGCTGCCAGCTAGCAGACCGGTCGCGGCAGGCATCCTTCCAGCTAGACCCAGGTACAAGTTTACCGTGGGGACATCACTGCCTGCCGCCCCAACCTCATCTCCTTCCTTTGAACCAGCCACAACGCCAGAAGAAAAGAAGAGGAAGAGAGGTGAAAAGGCCAAGCGGCCTAAGGAACCTGTACAACAACCAGCCGCAGCGCAGACGGAGACAGCTACGCCAGAAATTGTCTCGCTGGACAGCCCTGAAGCGAAGCAGAAACTCGGGCTGCAAGTGTCCCTCGAACAACGGCTCAGGCGGAGCCCGCAGGTACGTCCACTTCCCCGCTCCCCAAAGTCCCAGTCGGCCCTGCCATAACGTCGTCCCCCATTTCATCAGGGCAAGCCGTAGCTGCGTCTTCCTCTTCCCAGACTGTCCAACCATCCAGCAGCCCCCATTCTTTCGACCAGTTTGCCCAAGACCCTAACGCCTTCCAGTCTCTCAGCCAAACCCTGGAACCCTCGTCCGCGGCCAGTGTCGAAGCTGCACATACATCGCCGCGCCGCTCACCTCATCTGTTCAAAACCCCGCCAACGCCATCCACTCAGCCGCTCGCTTCCCCTAGGACCCGGTCGCCCTCAAAAGCGGCCACTCCTTCTGGAATACCTCCTGCTTCGCTGTTTGCAGGAAGAATGCCGCAACAGGACCAGATGCTGGAAGACCTCGACTTCATGCAGATCGCAGATGACCAGCCTCTGGCAGCAAGAGCCGCAGGGGGTTCCGCCTCTTTCCTTCAGGGCGTCAAGCGCAGAAGGGCCGAGGAAATAGCTGCCCCAGTGAAGCGCACCAAGTACGACTTGGACAGGAGAGTGCTTACAACTGAGAAATTGATCCCAAAAGTGAAGAAGCCTCTCCGGGAGATGACCGAGGCGGACTATGAGCACCAAGTCAAGGAGAAGAGCTTCGATGACATAAATGAGGAGCAAGAAATCAACGGCATTCGTCGCAGAACCAATAATCTCCTTGTCAAGCGGCTTGAGACCCAGGAGGCGCTGTTTCAGCTGCAGAATAGCGCAAGACAGCTAGAAGAAGATCTGGCTAGGGCCACCGCGCAGCTGGGGTCTGCACAGCAGGAGATAGACGAACTGAAAGCCCAGCTGGCCGCCTCTCAACAGGAGGCCGCAGCGCAGAAACAGACAGCCGAGCAGCTGTCAGAGGAGAAAAGGGCAGCGCTGGAGCAGGTTTCTCAGCTCCAGGATTCGTTGAAACAGGCTCAGTCGCAGCTTGAAGAGAAAACATCACAGACGACGGCCTTTTCAAAGAACAAAGTTAAGGAGATGCGGGCTGGTCTGCTGCAAGGATGCAAGCCCAACATTGTTAAATCTATATCGGTCCTGGATTTCGCGTCCAGGATCGAAGAAGTATCTGCCCAGGGAAAGCCTGTGGTAGAGGAGGCCGAACACCAAGCGAGGCAATGGCTAGACCTGGCTATGAAACTTGAGGAGTATGAGCGCAAAGGCCTCCGATTTCCCCCGATGTCCCAACTTGCCTCAGAGTGGGCAGATGCAAGGGTAACCTTGCATATTTATTTTGATAAGACAGAGAAGATAAGGACTGCCAGGAAGATGCTGGACGCATTAGAACATGAAATGAGCATTTGCCTGGCCCCCTTTCACACTCTGTCCGAACACGGGTGCCCGAGCTTCGTCAAGGATGGCGAGTTTCTGACCCTTGAGCAGGTAAAGCAGAATTGGCTGTCTTTCGAGGCAGACACAGCAGAAATTGATAGCTGGGCAGAGCCAGTCCAGGAAGCTCAGGTCACCCAGATGGTGTCAAAATACTGCAAAATCAACTCCTCCCTTAAGGAGTTGGGAAAAAGATACAACACCATCGACCTGCATGCAGTTGCTGCATTCCACGCAGCACTAAGAGAGGTCAGCGACCTAGGGCCCTTCCAAGCAGCAGTCTGGGACCAAGCCAAGGCTGCATATGAACGCATCCGCGAGCGGGAGGCCGACAGTGAAGAACATTCAGGTTCAGGAGGAGAAACAGAAGAGGCAACTGCCGGAAGTGATCCTGAAGAAGAACGGTTGCCCGGAAGGAAGCCGTCAGAGCAGCGGAAAGCAGGGGAAGGAAGTTCCTCTGCACCCAATGGATGAAGGCCTGGTTCTTTGCGTCGAGGCGAGCTCGACACCCCGCGAGCCGCCAGGAATGTTGCCACATTTTGCACGGGGTGCCATGTTTTCAAAATCTGTAAGTGTGCTGCTCTTCCTTCCCTCCTCCTCCTTTTCCCTTTCTCCATTTTTCCCTTTCTCCCTTTCCTGCAGTTTCATTCCTCCCTTTTTCCCTTTTACTTCCCCCAGTCAAGTTCCCAAAACTGAGCAAGTGTTCCCTAAAAAATTCTAAGTGTTAGGGCAAAACCCGACTTCGCGAAGTCGGGTGCGCCTCAGTTGTGCGCACTAGGGAATGCGAAGTGCAGCAGAAAGATCAGCTAAGTGTTGGAGCGCAACCCGACTTCGCAGCGAAGTCGGGGTGCGCTCCTCTTTTGTGCGCAGTCCGAATAGCGGCAAAATCAGCTTAAGTACCGGTGCGCAACCCGACTTCGCAGCGAAGTCGGGGTGCGCCCTTTGACCGGTGCGCAGTTGGGCAAGATTCATCAAGCAAGCCAGAAATTGGCTAAGGCACGGAGGCCTCCCCAACTGCGTTGTTTCCCACCTGCGCTACCCGATGGCGCTCTGATCCCGGGCGAAGTTGGACAAACTGCCTTTCAAGGCAGACATGTGTCACTCATCAGAATCCGACAAGTGTCCAGCCTCGGGATTCGAGCCGAGATGTGACGGGATAAAGGACAAGCATGGACCGCACTACCTACGCCAGCTGCCCCTATTTAAGCTGATGTAAAGTTCCATCTACCGCAGCTACCCGCATTCCCGCTGATTAGAAGTTTCACCCAACGCGCTGCCACGTAGTTGTACAGCTTTCAAGGAGACCTTGCTGTGAGTACAGTCCTCGCCGACAGAAGTCAGCATCAGCAGCTCCTCTGCCGCTTTTGTCAGCTATTGTCTGGTCTGGGACTTTGTGCCCGTAATTGTAATCGGGGGGAACTTGGGCTATAAATAGCCATACAATTTCATTGTAAAAGGGTGGAAGGGGAATATACTGCTAGGGAACCATTGTAGCTATACGTTTGCTTCTGAATACAAGACACATACTTGGCTCTGCTTACTGTCATCATCTTGTATGCTGCCTCTCCTTGTCATTTCTGCCTCATGTTTCTTATTTCATTGCTTACTGTTGTACTGAACTCTGGACTCCAGTATTTGGTGATTAAGTATTCCTGGAATGCATAGATAGAGGATACATAGGATGCATGATAGCTGTAGTTTCATTATGTGTTCTGTATAGGACTGTTGTTAGTAGTGGTGATTGATCGTTGTCGTGCTGCTTATTCCCCCCACCCAACTCCAATCACATTTGGATTCTCTTTCCGCAATTTATCTCTTTCCCGCACTCTTAGCTTAAACACTAAAAACCCACAGGAAGCCGGCCTTCTCCGGAGATTGGCACGGAAGGCATTCCTTCCTTCCGGCCTTTCAATCTGGTGGGCGAATCTAGGGCGCACTATACCAAATCCTTTCCTCATGGCAGATTCTTAACCAACAGGTTCAAGTTGCGGAAATCCACGCAAATGCAGATATCTCCGTTCTTCTTTCTGACTGGAACCAGATTTGCGACCCAAGAAGAATGCTTGATGGGATATATTATTTTTGCTTCGAGCATCTTCAAGAGTTCGGCCTTCATCAAGACCTCGATCTTCGGGTTCACCAGCCTCTGCTTTTGCCTACAGGGTTTAACCCCTTCCTCAAGTTCAATCGTATGCTGGATAACCTCTCGGTCGTACCCCTTCCAGTATTGATAACTCCAAGCCACAATATCAGGATACCTACTGCAGAGGGCCTGAATTTGGTCCAGCTCCTATGGAGTGCAGTCGATTCTGACTTTAATTGACTTGCTTGGCTCAAGCTCCAGGTCTCTATACTGCTTGGAGTCCACCTTGATCCTATGCGATATTGCTCGGTCATTATGATCAAAGAGACTCTCTAGGGTAATTAGTCCTTTGGGGACATGGTTGTTTTTTAAATGTATCAACCCCTCATACTCCTCGTCATCAGGGTCTCTACCTTCGGTTGTGCTGGCTTCATGAATCAAAAAATTGATGATCTGCTCATCTAAATCGAACACCTGTCGGTGGGTGTCCTTGTCAGGCACAAAAGGCTTGTAAATGGTTCTTACCACTTTGGGCTTCTGCATTAAATCATCAGTCGGGGAGTATTTGGCTCCGATAGACGCTAAGATGTCTGCGTGCCTGTTTTTCTCTCGGGGAATAGCTCGGACATTGAGGGCCTCAAATGACTCCAAGTCCCAGACCCGATAACGGTATGCCTTAAGATAATGCTTCTTCGAGGCACACTTGTTGGTAATCTGGTTGCAGACTAGCTTTGAATCTCCGAAAATTTGCAGTTGTTTGATTCCCAACCTCTCTGCTTTCTTTAGCCCTAAGCACAAGGCTTCATACTCTGCACCGTTATTGGTGCAACTCCAAGCCAACCGGTAGCAGTAAACTTTCTCTTCTTCTGTAGGCGAGATAAGTAAAACCCCTGCCCCAACGCCGTTCTTGCATCGGGCACCGTCAAAGTACAACTTCCATAGCTCATTACGGGCAGGGTTTATATCTTCCTTTGCCGTCTCTTTCGGATTTTCGAGCTGACTAATAGAATAGCAATCGATCTCAGACTCAATCATAGCATTGAAGTCCAGCAAGGAGAATTCATCCTCTGCTTGCAGCTCTTTTATAGTTTCACCCACTATGTCCACTTCCTCAACTTCTTCTATCACTAAGTTAATCGCCTCATCTTGTTGTCCCTCCTCGGGCAACTTCTCAACCAAGAAGGTGGAAGGCTTGTCATTATAAATCTTCACTCGCCTTCCTTTGAAAGGGACTTCCATGTGGGAGTAGTCCAAAGACAGATATCCGCCTAGCTTGGCGGTAAACTCCCTTGAGAGGCACATGCCAAAATAGGGCTCTAGGTCTAAAACTACGACCTCTTGGATTACTGTGATCTGCGGAGATTTATGCAGTTGAATGGGGATGTCCTTTATGATACTAACAGTCTTCACGGGAGTTTCATCTAACTGGAGTACGCCTTGGCTGCTCCGTGTATATTCCATGCCGATATCTTCACAAACTGCCCTGGGCATGACTGTAGTTGAGGCGCCGGAATCAACGATGCAATTGTGCACCACGTATCCTTCCATCCACAAGGACAAATAGAACGGTGGTGGTCTATTCTTCCCGGTGATTGAATTGGTTAATGGCTGGGCCAGTACCGGTTGCTGCGCTTTACCTCCTTTTACAGACTTCAAAGATTTTTGCAGCAAATCAACCTGGCCATGGAGCTGAAGGGCATCGTGCATACTGATTTTGGCCGGGGTCTTCTTGAGTTCCTCAACAATGTTGTAGTCCGAAGCGGCAGGCCCTTCTATATCCTTTGCAGCTTCGTACTTGCTACGGTATTGCTGCGTTGCTTCAACCCTCTGTCGTTTGGTCAGTGAAGTGGAGCTGCGGAGGCTGGAGCCCTCTGCTTGTTCTTTTGTCTCGACTTGAAGTGGAGTCGCGAGGCTGGAGCCCTCTGAGGGACATTCTTTTCATTTTCCGACGGCGGTACAGGGTCCTGTTGGTTACGAATCTGCCATGAGGAAAGGATTTGGGTTAATGCGCCCAGATTCGCCCACCAGCATGAAAGGCCGGAAGGAAGAGATGCCTTCCGAGCCCATCTCCGGAGAAGGCCGGCTCCTTTTGGGGGGTTTATGTTCAAGCTAAGAGTACAGGAAAGAAATAAATGTACAGAAAGAGATTTACAAATATATTCAAAGGTTGGTGGGGGGAACTAACAGTACGGGAACACACCAATCACCGCTACTTACTGCATATAAACACAAAGCATGACGAAGAACTGCAAAATCTAACGTATACTTCCGATACCCAAGCAGTGTACGCACGGCTACAACGGCTCCCTAACAGACATTCCCTACAAGGAACTAACAGTACGGCAACACGTCAATCACCACCTACGGACACTAACATGGGTAGAAAGCAATCATAGAGATATCAGAGCCAGGTATATGTGTTTATGTAGAGAATTTAACCGCACAGCTTCAATGGCTCCCTAACAGACATTCCCTACAAGGAACTAACAGTACGGCAGCGCACCAATCACCAGATACGGACCAGCAACAAAACACACAACTTATGAAACTGCTACCACATCTATTCTATGTATCCTTTTAATTCATGAAGTACAGGGGGTGCTTTAAACAAGCAATGCTAGAGGCACCTGATCATCAAATGCTGAAATGAATCAACGAGCCATGACACAGGTTAGCCTAAGGCATGAATATAAAGAAAGGCAAGCATAAAAAACGTATGCAGTAACAGTAACCAAGCATACAGATTATATTTATAAGCGTAAGCACGGTTACAATGGGCAAAGTGGTTCCCTAACAGACATTCCCCTTCCACCCTTTACAATGAATTCATGGTGGGCTTTTATAGCACGAGTCCCTCCCGTTACATTAATGGACACAAGGTCCCAGTCAAACATAAGCTGACAAAAGCGGCGAAAGAGCTGCAAATGCTGACCTTTTGTTGGACCGGACTGTACTCCACCAGCATGGTCTTCCTGGAAGCTGGACAGCTACATGGCGGTGTGTTGGGCAGAATCTCCCTCTGGCAGTGATGCGGGTAGCTGGAGCAGGTAAAACCTCAGATCAGCTTTAAATGAGGCTACTGGCGCAGGCAATGCAGCCCATGCTTGTCCTTTTGCTCGGCACGTTTCGGCTCTAATCCCGAAGTTGGACACTTGTCAGATGATGGATGATGTCGTGTGACACGTGTCTGCCTTGGAAGGCAGTCCGTCCAACTTCGCTTGGGATCAGAGCGCCTCGGGTTGCGCGGGCAGAGAACAGTGCAGTCGGGAAGGCCTTCATGCCTTGGTCAAATTCTGGGTTTGTTCCCCTATTGCGCACTTGTCAAGGGCGCACTCCGACTTTATCGCGAAGTCGGGCTGCGCATCAGTGGAAACGGTGTCCGCCGCCGTACGGACTCTCGCTCCGGCCTTTTATCATCTTCGTCGGCCGCCCATCTGTCAATCTGCCAGTTGCAAGGTGCGCCCAGAAAGTGGGGCGAAGTGCGCACTTCGCACCAAAACTGGGCGAAGTGCTCACTTCGCACCAAGACTGGGCGAAGTGCGAACTTCGCACCAACACTTAGCCATTTTTCAGGTAACTTGCTGGAAAGTTGAAAAGTCAAGTGGGGACTCCAAGAAAGGGGGGAAAGAAAGAGAATGCAGGAAGGAAAAGGAAAGGGAGAAGAGAAGGAAGGAAAATAGGGGAAGAGGGAAAAAGAAGAGCAGCACTGTTACAACACTGAAGACATTGCACCCCGTGCAAAATGTGACAACATTTCTGGCGGCTCGCGGGGTGTCGAGCTCGCCTCGGCGCAAAGAATCCATGCCTTCATCCTTTGGGTGCAGAGGAACTTGCCTCCCCTGCCTTTTGCTGCTCTAGCTGTTCGCCCTGTGGCAACTGTTCTTCAGATTCATCTTTGTCAGTTGCCTCCTCAGAGTTACCTTCCGAAAGCTCTCCATCTCCTGCTTCTGCTTCGCAAATGCGATCGTATGCGGCCTTGGCTGGGCGCCAAGCTTCTGCTTCAAATGGCCGACGGTCAGCTACATCTTCTAATGCTGCGTGGAAAGCAGCGACCGCGTGCAGGTCGATGATGAGGTATCTCTTTTCTAACTCCTGGAAGTAGGAGCTGATCTTGGAATATATGGCCACCATCTGAGTGACCTGACTGTCTTGAATTGGCTCAGTCTAGCTATCAATTTCAGCTGTATCTGCTTCAAAGGACTGCCAATTCTTTTTCACCCGATCTAGGGTGAGAAGCTCGCCATTTTCAACAAAACCTGGGCACCCTAGTTCTGAAAGAGCGCGAAAGGGAGCCAGACAGATATCTCTTTCATGTCCGAATGCATCTAGCATTCGTCTGGCAACTCTCACCTCTTCAACTTTTTTGAAATATTTGTGCAAGGTCACCCTTGCACCTGCCCATTCTGCAGCGAATGAGGACACGGGAGAAAATTGGAGGCCGTTGCGCTCGCGCTCTTGAAGATTTACCGCCGAGTCCAGCCATTGCTTCGCTCGGCGCTCGGCCTCCTCTACCACAGGCTTTCCCTGGGCAGAAACTTCTTGAATTCTGGATGCGAAATCCAGAACTGCCATCGCCTTATAGGTATGGGGCTTGCATTCCCGTAGCAAACCAGCCCGCATCTCCTTAACCTTTGTCTTTGAAAAGACCGTCGCTTGAGATGCTCTCTTTGCAAGTTGCGACTGCGCCTGCTTCAAAGACTCTTGGAGCTCAGAAATCTGCTCCGAGGCTGCTTTCTTTTCGGTTGCGGCTTGTTGCTGAGAAGTGGCCAGCTGGGCTTTGAGTTCATCTATTTCTTGCCGCGCCGCTTCCAGTTGCTCAGTGGACCTAGACAGGTCCTCTTCAAGCTGCCTTGTTTTATCCTGCAACCCGAAAAGTTCTTCCTGCTCCTCCAGACTTTTGACAAAGAGATTATCAGCTTTGCGCATGATTGACTGAATCTCATATTGCTTGTTAATGTCGTCAAAGCTCTTCTCCTTTGTCTGGAGCTCGTAGTCCGCCCTGGTCATTTCTCGGAGAGGTTTCTTTACTTTTGGGATTATTTTCTCTGTTGTAATCACTCTCCTCCCGAAATCATACTTTGCGTGTTTTGCCGGGGCGGCTATCTCTTCATGTCTCCTCCGCTTCAGGTCCTGGAGGAAAGAGACAGAATACTCTACAGCCCTCGTTGCCAGGGGCAAATCGTCTGTATTCTGGAGGTCGTCCATAAAATCTGGTTCCCCCAGCCTAGGGTTCTGCTGAGACGTCTCTCCTGCGGGGATGGGACCAGGAGGAACCGGACAGACCTTGGAAGAATCGGCCGCTTGTGGGGGCGACCGGGAAATGGAGATGGGAGCGGCTGACACTGCAAGGGTTTGAAGCGGCTGAGATGGTGGATGTGACGGTGAACGGGCGGCCTCAGCACTAACCTCAGGCGAAGGGTTTGGAGTTGTGCTCAGAGATAGAGAAACGTTAGGGTTCTGAGCAAACTGATCAAAAGAATGGGGACCGCTAGAAGGGCGTGGAGACGGGGAGGGGGATGCGGTCATGACTTGCTCGGATTGAGCGGGAGACGGAGTGGGAGTAGGACTGGATGAGACCAAGGAGACAGGGGCAGCAAACGTACCTGCGGGCTCCGCCTGAGCCGATGCCGGATGGATGTCTGTGCTTCTGATTTCGGCGGCTGGCTTAGGACTGCCCAGAGACACTGTCTCTGCGGGGCGGCGAGACGCGGCCGCGGCTCGCAACTCGGTCGTTGCACTATCAGGCTAGGTCGCCTGATTTTCTCAACTCTCTTCCGCCTCTTCTCTTCTGGAATAACAGTCTGATCAGGGGAAGGAGATGAAGCAGATGCAGCAGGCGCTGATGCTCCCACGGTAAACTTGTACCGGGGTTTGACTTGCAGAAGGTCTGCTGCAACCGGTCTGCCCTCTGACGGCGCCGGGCGCTTTTCGTGCCTGAGGGATTGCCTCGGGCGTTGCCTTGACTAACTCTTTCGCCTTCTCAGGCACCGTCTTGGAAGCCACGGGCTGCATTGGATTGACCTGGAAGTCTGCTGGGCCCACGTTGGTAGTTGCCGAAGTGTACAACTGTTGGGAGGGAGACCCTCCTTTATAGTCTTCAAAGGGACCTCGGGGAACGTAACCTTGATATGCGAACGACCGCCAGCTGTCATGATGCTGGTCATAGAGAACCGAAAAGTCGTCATCTACGGCCAGGTTTCTCCTTGTTGATTTGTCGTGCTGCGTGCGACATCTCATCTTCCAGAGATTCAGTAATCTTTTCTTTAGACCAGTTAAGGCCTGCTATCTTGGATAGAAATTTTTTGAACCCTGGAGATGAAAACCGGTGGTCCGGGTTTCGCTTGGGGTCATATGTCACCTCCTCGCAGAGAAATCCTCGCCAGGGAGGAGAAGCTTCCATCAATTCGATTTCCCAGTCAAGATCCACATGGACCACATCGCATCTATCTTCGGTTATATCTGCCCGGGGGCAGAGATGTGTGAACTTTCCCCTTATTCCATATGGGTCATACTTCCAGCGTTGCGGCAACAAAACCAGGCCAATCCGGGAAAACTCTTGCTCAAGGTAGACGTGCTGTCCTACCTCAAAAATCTCAACATTTGCCCAGGAAAGAGGGTATTGAAAAATCTGTCCTCTCTTCTTTCCTAGGCCGAACTCCTCTTCAACATAGTCCATTTGTCGGGCAACCTCCATCCCGAACAGGTGCTCCGAGCACCAATAGGGCAGCAAATGGGGTTTGCCCTTGAATCCGTAGATTCTGACCACAATTCCCTGCGTCAGTCTGAAAACGTCCCCGAGCTTCTGATTTATCAAAGCGCTCGTCATTTCTCTCGGGGGGCGAGGAATTTCGCTTTCACTGAAGACTGACATGACGAATCCCAGAAAGTTGATGTTGAACTTGTAGTAGGACCCTTTCCGGTATAAGTCATCCGTCCAGTTATAGACGGGCTGTGGCTCTCCCCTCTCGTTGCCCTTCTTCAGGTTCAGGATCGGCATCAGGGAGTGCAAATGGTACAAACAAAGCCAGGCTAGAACAGAACTGAAACGAAAATCGGTAGACTGCCTCTTCTGGATTTTTACCAGGCTGGAATGAACGGCGTAAGCCAGCCAGTCTGCCCAGTCGAAAGAGATGGGACGCTTCCCACTTCTCTGTGCTGCCGGTTCGTAGGACTCTCCACACAGGAGACATTCTGGCTGCCGCTTAGTCGGGCACGTGCTCTACCGACTCATCAGAATCGCAGCCAAGAATAGATGCCAAAATGATGTACAAGTATTTGTTCTGGAATTGTGCCAAGGGCATGGGGCCGGTTGGCCACTGTCCTGCTGCAAGCGGGGCGTTCAGCTCTGAATTGAGGAAATCCCTCATCCGTTTTGTTGGCGTGAAACGTCCCGCCTGCTCGCCCAAATTTATCTTTTTGAGAATGGCGCTGGAGTCATACTCCAACCCTGGGGCGAAGGCTGGCTGGACAGTCTCCCTGCGCAGTGTGAACAAGGGTTTATCGCTGGAGTTGCAAATTTTCCGGGTAGCTGGTCTGTAGTGTCTGACAATTAGGTCTACCAGTTCCGAGCATTGGTGGACAGGAGGGCACAAGAATCTGAAAAGATTGGATTTGTACGCCGCTCCGAAATGGTGGGAGGGCGAAACTTTGTCAGCCCAACTCTCCACATTTGCCCGCAGCTTCGTCAGGCTCATAGAAAAAGAGTCGTCCTTGTATCCCGATAAATAATTCACCGGAGGTGGTGGGGCTTGCCCACGCTGTACTTTTTTCGTCCGAGACTTTGACATTCTTTCTGGCGAGGTTTCACTTTTGAAAACGACCGGCCGTGGTAAATTCTTTGGTTCGCCACTTTCGCTGGACTGCGCTGACACTGGCATCTTTCCTTTGTCCATCTCTCCGAATCAGCAATAATTGCAAGTTCAAGGCGTCTGCAGCAGACTTCGCTGTCACAGGAATAATTTGCACTGTCCGAGGAATAATCTGCATAGTCTGGAATGTTTAAAAACATCTGACCCCCTTTTCTAGATAAAGACAACGCCATTAATGCCGCGCAGGAGGAGGTAGGTCGGCTGAGTTAAGGCTCTTTGGTGGCTGCGCAGGAGAATGTTTGGAAAAAGCGCGCTTCGGCAGACCTGCCATGCTCTTTTGCTTGCACTTTCGTTGAGGAACGTGCAATCATCAATTCTGTCTTGGACGCTGCGCCATGGCTGACGTCACTGCCGGAGCGGGCACACCGCTCAAGAAAGAATCATTGGTGCGGAAACCCACTTTGGAACGGCTACAAACGCGCCTTGGGCCCAGCTAGGAACCTTTTTTAATTTTTTATTCATTTTTAAACGTTGCCCCAAACTGGCCCAGAAAACGAGGCGCAGCCGGACTTCGCCCAAAGTTGGGCACGGCCCGACTTCGCCGGCGAAGTCGGACTTCGCCCGAATTTCGGGCGAAGTTCGAACTTCGCGCGAAGTGCGCGTTCGAACTGTTCCTTCTCTTTTCTTGCTTGCTGCGCCCAAGGTTTGGGTGCAGTCTGGGTCCTTTGCAACCTTCGGGCCTTTGACCACACTTATCATTTTTCTTTAGACTGATCCTGGACAAGCCGCGCAGTGCAAACGCTGAGGCGGGTTCGGACTTCGGCCGAACCTTGGCGAAGTACGAACTTCGCGCGAAGTTCGTACTTCGCACGAAAGTTGGGCGCAGCGCGGACTTCGCGCGGAAGTTGGCCGAAGTCGGACTTCGCGCGCGAAGTCGGTCTTCGGCCAAAGCTTAGCGAAGCCTGTCTTTAGTGTGCCCTCGTGGCTTCCCTTTCAGTCGCGCTTCGCACCGTGGCTAGCCCGAAGCCCGACTTCGCTGAGAAGTCGGACTTCGGCCAACACTTAGCCAATTTTTTGCCTTTTTTCCTTTTCTCTTTTCTTTGCACAGCCGAACTTCGCCCCTCCTGAGGGGCGACGACAGACTTCGCTGCGAAGTCGGGCTTCGGCCAACACTTAGCCAATTTTTTGCCTTTATTCCTTTTCTCTTTTCTTTGCACAGCCGAACTTCGCCCCTCCTGAGGGGCAACAACAGACTTCGCTGCGAAGTCTGTCTTTCTCTCCCATGCCGCAGTTAAGCTCAAAAAAGAAGAAAAACAATTTAAAAGCTAAAAACTGGAAACTGTACATGCTGGGAAATAAAAAGCATAAGGAAATTTTTTTACAAGGGCCACTCGGGCACCTTCAGCAGCGGTAAAGCTTCAAGTGGAACCCGTTAACAGGGATAGGCAGGAGCTGACCCTCCATATCCCACAGTACGTAGGCATTGAACTGGTTCACCCGGGCAACCTGATAAGGGCCCTCCCAGAGAGCATCAAACTTCCCGTGATTACCCGGCTTTGCTTTATATGACTCCCACTTCAGCACCAGGTCCCCGACTTCGAAAACTCGGGCAGTGGTGCCTTTTGCAAACCAGCCTTGAGTGGCTGCAATATGATCAGTGAAGGCCTGGTATACACTTTCTCTGTCTTCTTCCAGCTGCAGGAGTTGGCACAGTCTGTCATCCACCGGGTCTCCGCTGCACCTGTCTTCGTCAATCATCCACAGGGCGGGGATCTCGATGTGTGATGGCATGACAGCTTCCTTGCCATAGACGAGCGCATAGGGAGACGTTCTGAGGGATTTCTTGAATGCAACTCTGTCCGCCCACAGTGCCCGGTTCAAGAGAAAGTGCCAAGTCCGCTTGTTTCTGTCAATGGTCCTCCGGATGATTTTCAGGAGGTTCTTGTTAGTGGACTCGGCAAGGCCATTCCCTTGCGGGTAGTAGTTAGAAGACATCTTGTGATAGATGCCAAGTCTGTCGGTGTACTCCGTGAGTACAGCGCCTACAAATCCCGGACCGTTGTCTGTCACAATCGACACTGGAACCCCGAAGCGGGTAATCAGGTTCTCAATGAACCTGATGACCGTTTCTTGGTCTGCGTTCTTGGTCGGGATCGCCTCTGTCCACCGCGTGAAATAGTCGGTAGCCGTAAGAATAAACTTGTGGGCGGCAGAGGAGTTAGGAGAAATCACCCCAATAAAGTCTAAACCCCATTGCTGGAACGGAGTCTCGGCCTGAATCGGTTGAAGGGGCAGGGTTGCTTTTCTGTTTCGGCCAGCAAACCTCTGGCATTGATCACACTTAGCGCAGACCGCATGCGCGTCTGCAAACAAAGTGGGCCAATAGTACCCAGCCCTTATTATTTTTAAGGCCGTTGGCCTTGAAGAATGGTGACCCCCAGGCATCCCGGAATGAAATTCTCCGAGGACCCTAGGCTGGTCAGATTTTAAGACGCACCGCAACAGGATGCTGTCAATGTTTTTGAAGTAAAGCCCCTCGGGGCGAAGAGTGTACTTAAGTGCACCTAGCCGAAATCTCCTTCGTTGTGAGGTGTTCAAGTGATCGGGACATCTTCCGGTGCAGAAGTTTCTCACCAGTTCATCTGTCCAATCACTCCCCTCCGATAAGGAGTCGGCTAGGTAGATGCGTGTCGCTGTGTCCTCCCACTTACAGGCGGAGATGCCGGCTACAGCGCTTCGGGCCAATTCTTGACACAAGGCTCGGCCTCTGATAAGCTTGGTGGGCCGCACTTCAATGTCAAACTCCTGGATTTTTGCAATCCATCCCGCTCTCTTGTGACCCGGTTCTCCTTGCAAGATGAAGCTTCGGACATCCGGGTGAATCACAAAGACAGTAGTCTTGCTCTGGGAGACAAAGTGCTCGAACTTTCGAAGGGACTTCATGACGACATGAACCTCGCCGCTCTATAAAATTGTACTTTTCTTCATGCGGCAGAATCACTTGGCCGAGGAATGCTATGGGGCGCTCCTCACCATCGTCTCCTCTCGAGTTAGGACTGCAGCCGTAACTTTCGGGTTCTCCCACCGCATACGGGATGAAGTCTCGGAGTAGTCCGGGTTTGTCAACACCGGAGCTTGTGCAATTCGGGCCTTGATTTCCTCAAAGGCTTGCTCTCTCTCATCAGTCCATTCGTAACGTGTATCTTTCTTAAGCAGTTCGGCCATAGGCTTGATTACCTGTGCGAAATCCGGAATGAACTTCCGCACGAAGTTAATCTGACCGAAGAAGGACTGCAGCCCTTTTTTGTCGATGGGGCTGGCAAGCGAACGAGGGCCTCTGCTCTGTCAGGGTCAATGGCGAGGCCTTCCTCGGAGATGACATGTCCCAGCAGCTTTCCTTCCTTTACCGCGAAGACAGACTTCTTCGGGTTTATAGAAATGCCGAATTCTCGACAACTCTCAAATATTTGCCGTAGGTGCGAAACATGATCTCCTCGTTGGTGAGAGAAAACAGTCATGTCATCAAGGTAGATGACGATAATCTTATTGAGCAGCTCTCGGAAGGCCAGGTCCATGGCCCTTTGGAACGTGGCACCAGCATTAGATAAGCCAAATGGCATGCGCTGATAGGCGAACGTCCCCCACTTGGTGGTAAACGCCGTCTTATGCTGGTCCTCATTTTTGACCCAAATCTGGTTGTAGCCGGAAAATCCATCTAAAAGTGAAAATCTCTGGGCTCCAGCAACGATATGTAGGATCTGGTCGATTTGGGGAAGCGGATAGTGGTCCCGGAGGGAAGCCTCGATTTAGGTTTCTAAAGTCGACACAGAGACGAATGTCGCCATTCTTTTTCCTCACGGGCACCAAATTCGCGACCCAGGATGAATGTTTGATGGGGTAGATGATCTTGGCCTCCAAAGCATCTTCAAGAGCTCGGTCTTCATCATGGCCTCAATCTTTGGATTCACGGCCCTTTGTTTCTGTCGGAATGGCTTGGCGCCATCCTCTAGCTCAATGGTATGCTTCGGATGACGATTCTGCTCATACCCCCTCAAATCCTCGTAGCACCGAGGCCACAATGTCTGGGAACTCCTGGCACAGTGATCTGATCTGCTCCAGTTCCGCCGACGTGCAGTCTGTTCCGACCTTGATGGTTTTACCAGGTTCAAGTTCTAGGTCAGCATACTGCCTTGGGTCTACTTTGATTCTGTGGGATATTGCTCTGTCATTCTGATCAAAGAGACTTTCTAATGTAATCAGTCCTTTCGGGACGTGAT
Organism: Wollemia nobilis; assembly: GCA_028583015.1. NCBI lineage: Eukaryota > Viridiplantae > Streptophyta > Pinopsida > Araucariales > Araucariaceae > Wollemia > Wollemia nobilis. Next base: position 2,226,863 of record JAQPPZ010006183.1, on the reverse strand, counting down.
TATTTCGTAACTGTATCAACCCCTCATATTGCTCGTCATCAGGGTCTCTACCTTCGATTACACACACTTCGTTAACCAGGAATGTGACGATTTCCTCGTCACAACTGAACACCTGCCAGTGGGTGTCCTTATCGAGCACGTAAAGCTCATGAGACGCAGTCGAACCGGCTCGGTTTCCGGACAACGTCTTCACGTGAACGTGCCCTGGCTCCAACAGACGCCAGAATATCAGCGTGCTTGTTTTTCTCACGCGATATCGCTTTGACATTCAATGAGTCGAATGACTCCATCAGGTCCCAGACCCGATTGCGGTACGCTCTAAGATAGTGCTGTTTGGATGCGCACTTCTCCGTAACTTGGTGACACACCAGCTCTGAATCTCCGAAAATCTGTAGGTGCTTGATTCTGAGCCTCTCCGCATTTCGCAAACCCAAGCATAGGGCTTCGTATTCCGCCGAGTTGTTAGTGCAGCTCCAGGCCAACCTGTAGGCATAGTCCTTCTGGATTCCGATTGGAGAAACCAGCAGCACTCCTGCACCGGTGCCATTCTTGCATCTCGCGCCGTCAAAGAAGAGCTTCCACAGCTCTTCGGGTGCAAGTCCTACTTCTTTTGCAGCCGACATGTCAAGCCTCTTAGGCTGTACAATGGAGTAATGACCTCGCTCTCTGTCCCGATTACGGCATTGAAGTCCCGCAACGAGAACTCATCTTCGAGCTGTAGCACTTCGAGGGCTTGCTCAGTCAGCTCCATTGTCACCAGCTCTTCCTCTGACAACTGGACCATGCAGTCCATTTCTCCTCCGGGTATCTTGTCTACTAGGAAGGGGGAAGGCTTCTCATTAAAAATTTTCAGTCTCCTTCCTTTGAAGGGCACTTCCATGTGTGAGTAGTCCAGAGACAGGTACCCGCCCAACTTCGCAGTGAACTCCCGAGAGAGACACATGCCGAAGTAAGGCTCCAGGTCAACAATCACGACCTCTTGGATGACTACGATGTCGAGAGCTTTGTGCAATCGGATAGGGATGTCCTTTATGACACCAACTGTCTTGACAGGGGTGCCGTCTAATTGTAGCACGCCTTGGCTGCTCCGTGTGTATTCCATCCCGATCTCGTCGCAGACGGCCTTCGGCATCACAGTTGAGGAAGCACCAGAATCCACCATGCAGTTGTGAACTATGTGCCCTTGCATCCGTAAAGACAGATAAAAGGGTGGCGGTCTGTTCTTCCCAGTGGCGGAGATTGTCAAAGGTTGAACCAGGACAGCGGGCTGTATCTGTCCGCCGTTCTTCATGTTCTTCAGTGATTCTTGCAGCAGATCTACCTGACCTGGGAGCAGAAGAGCATCATACATGCTGATTCTTGCGGGCGTTCTTTTCAACTCGTCTACAATGCTGTAGCCCGAGGTACTAGCTCCTTCTGCTGGTTTTGCCGGCTCGTACTTCGTCCGGTACTGCTGGGTGGCCTCAACTCGCTGCCTCTTGGTCAGAGACGGGTACTTCAGCTTCTCCTGGGCTTGTTCTTTGGTTTCAGCTGGAGGCTGAAGTACAGGAGCCTTAGCCGGAGTTGGGGCCTTTGCTGGAGGTTTGGCTGGAACAGAAGCAGCCTTTGCTTGGAGAAGGCTTGACTGAGCTTTATCTTTGGATGCCTTCTCCTGGGCTATGTAGGGCCACAGCCGCTTGTATGGTGGCAGCCCTCCGGGCTGCGGTTTTTCTCTTCTCGCGTAGACTTGCAAGGCTTGGCCGCATCCGCGGCTTTCTTTTCTCCCCTTGGCGGGTGGCGCTAGATTTTCTTCCGGGAGGGCAAAGTTAGCTTCGCCATCCAAGATCATGTACGGCTCATCGTCTTCTATAGCGCTGCCGGCCAATGTCTGAATGTAGTGCTGGTGCAAAGTGCAGTCTTCCTCCGAATGCGGGTCATTGCACGTAGTGCACCAGTTAACCTGGTCGGGAGGAACAGGCAGCTCTTCTATAGCAGCATTTCTCGGAGGCGGACGCCTCTGCGGCTGGTTTTCTGGCGCTGTCTTTCGTTAGCGCCGGGGCGCATATGGCCTCCTAGGAGCGAGGTCCATCTGGGCCTGCTTCTTCTTCATAGCGGTCATGTCATTGGACATGGCATGGTATCCGGAGGCCAAAGCCCGCACTTCTTGTAGAATCGTGTTCTGGATGCTGCTGTCGGGTGGCGGCAATTGTGCCGGTGGAGGCAATGCGGCCAATGGAGGAGGGTTAGAATAAGATGCATACTGTGGAGGAGCGGGAAGTGCTGGAAAATGCGGAGCAGGAGGCGGCGGGTGAGGGTAATGCAATTGAGGCGGGCCGTAAGGAGTTACGACCGGCGCCGGATTCCACTCGTCGTCGGGGTTGCTGCCCTGATGTGGACGGCGCACCACCAGAAGCAGGAGGATACTGAGATCTGGGGAAGTCGGGATGGATGGGCTCCTGCACTCTGGACGGGAGTCTGCCGATGGAGATAATGTCAGCTTCAGCTTGCTGGGCAGCTTCGTACAGCGCAGGGAACTCGTCAATTCTGGCGATCTTCAGCAGCAGGCATATGTCTGAGTTGAAGGATCTCAGATAGTAGTGAGCAGCCATGCCGGCTGAAGGCCGAAGTTCGCGAGGTACCCGTTTCCAGGATCTCGCAAACCTAATGTTAAAATCAGACACCTCCTCTTGAGGATGTCTCTAGATAGCTTGGAACTGATGCAGTAGAGAAGTGGGGTCAGCAGACTCGTTGCATCCTTTTACGAGCCTCCTGGCAAGCTGGGGCCACCCTGTGATGGATCCCTCTGGCAGCGATCTCCACCAGTAGAGAAGCTTTCCCCTCAGGGAAAGGGCCAGCAGACGGGTCTTCACACTTTCATCGGTGATAGTATGCAATGCGGCCAGGGCAAGGATGTCCTGGATGTGCTCGTACGCCGTCTTACCGTAGCCGTCGTATGTGGGAATAGACTAGAGTCCACAGCCGGGAAGAGATCATCATCATTCGGCTGTTGGGCAGCCATTTCTTCTTCTTCTTCTCCGCCGTCGGTCGTGTACTCAGTGTCGGTACTTTCCGAGGATGCAGGATCTTCTTCTTCCTCGGCCCCTTCTATTTCGTACTCGGCTCCTCCGACTTCGGCTTCGGCTTCTTCTTGTATCTCAGCCTCGGCTTCGTCGAAACGAGCTCGCGGATCAGCCAGCCTGGGGATCTCGCCTCGAGCGTTGATATCCAGTTCGTAGAACTCAGGCGGGCTTCTCGGATCCCTTGCTTGCCACCTTCTCGTGTGCATGAAGGTGCTGGGACCGGTCTTCTAGACTCAGAGGATTTGTTCGTGCAGAGTCGCCAGGTGTTCAGATTTGGAACAGCAATGAAGCGAACACCGGTGCTTCGATTCTGTCGGGGGTGAGAAACTTCCTTGTCTCACCGAGAGCTCAGGAACTGTCAGCGCCAGGTGGAGACTGATCAGAAAATCTCTCTTCAAATGTGGGACCAGGGTCCCACCGGGCGTGCCAGAGAAACTGTTGGTTACGAATCTGCCATGAGGAAAGGATTTGGGTTAATGCGCCCAGATTCGCCCACCAGCATGAAAGGCCGGAAGGAAGAGATGCCTTCCGAGCCCATCTCCGGAGAAGGCCGGCACCTTTTGGGGGGTTTATGTTCAAGCTAAGAGTACAGGAAAGAAATAAATGTACAGAAAGAGATTTACAAATATATTCAAAGGTTGGTGGGGGGAACTAACAGTACGGGAACACACCAATCACCGCTACTTACTGCATATAAACACAAAGCATGACGAAGAACCGCAAAATCTAACGTATACTTCCGATACCCAAGTAGTGTACGCACGGCTACAACGGCTCCCTAACAGACATTCCCTACAAGGAACTAACAGTACGGCAACACGTCAATCACCACCTACGGACACTAACATGGGTAGAAAGCAATCATAGAGATATCAGAGCCAGGTATATGTGTTTATGTAGAGAATTTAACCGCACAGCTTCAATGGCTCCCTAACAGACATTCCCTACAAGGAACTAACAGTACGGCAGCGCACCAATCACAGGATACGGACCAGCAACAAAACACACAACTTATGAAACTGCTACCACATCTATTCTATGTATCCTTTTAATTCATGAAGTACAGGGGGTGCTTTAAACAAGCAATGCTAGAGGCACCTGATCATCAAATGCTGAAATGAATCAACGAGCCATGACACAGGTTAGCCTAAGGCATGAATATAAAGAAAGGCAGCATAAAAAACAGAAGCAGCAGAACAGAACCAAGCATACAGATTATATTTATAAGCAGAAGCACGGTTACAATGGGCACAGTGGTTCCCTAACAGACATTCCCCTTCCACCCTTTACAATGAATTCATGGTGGGCTTTTATAGCCCGAGTCCCTCCCGTTACATTAATGGGCACAAGGTCCCAGTCAAACATAAGCTGACAAAAGCGGCGAAAGAGCTGCAAATGCTGACCTTTTGTCGGACCGGACTGTACCCGTAGCATGGTCCTCCTGGAAGCTGGACAGCTACATGGCGGTGTGTTGGGCAGAATCTCCCTCTGGCAGTGATGCGGGTAGCTGGAGCAGGTAAAACCTCAGATCGGCTTTAAATGAGGCTACTGGCGCAGGCAATGCAGCCCATGCTTGTCCTTTTGCTCGGCATGTTTCGGCTCTAATCCCGAAGCTGGACACTTGTCAGATGATGGATGACTGTGTGACACGTGTCTGCCTTGGAAGGCAGTCCGTCCAACTTCGCTTGGGATCAGAGCGCCTCGGGTTGCGCGGGCAGAAAACAGTGCAGTCGGGAAGGCCTTCATGCCTTGGTCAAATTATGGGTTTGTTCCCCTACTGCGCACCTGTCAAGGGCGCACTCCGACTTTACTGCGAAGTCGGGCTGCGCACAGGTGGAAACTGGTGTCTGCCGCCGTACGGACTCTGCTCCGGCCTTTTATCATCTTCTGTCAGCCTGCCAGCCTGTCAATCTGCCAGTTGCAAGGTGCGCCCAGAAAGTGGGGCGAAGTGCGACTTCGCACCAAAACTGGGCGAAGTGCGCACTTCGCACCCAGACTGGGCGAAGTGCGAACTTCGCACCAACACTTAGCCATTTTTCAGGTAACTTGCTAGAAAGTTGAAAAATCAACTGGGGACTCCAAGAAAGGGGGGGAAAGAAAGAGAATGCGGGAAGGAAAAGGAAAGGGAGAGAAGGAAGGAAAATAGGGGAAGAGGGAAAAAGAAGAGCAGCACTGTTACAACACTGAAGACATTGCACCCCGTGCAAAATGTGACAACAGGTCCTTGTCGGGAGGTTTAGCCGTCGACTGCTCCTTGTTCCTCACGGTTGCATTTGAGCCGCATCTGCCTCAATTGGCCTTTTGCCATCTTTGGTCAAAAGGGACACCTTCTCCTCCTCAGGGACCACTAAGTTGTGATCCTCTTCTCGAAGCATATTCACTTGGTCCTCCAGGTCACTGCTCGGCCGAGTACCCGCCATGGTCTGCACATAATGATGATGAAACATGCAGGTACTCTCGTCGTGAGGATCATTGCAGGTCGAGCACCAGTGCACAGGGTCAGAAGTGTTCGGTCCCTCGTTAATGGCAGCGTTCCTTGTAGGAGGTCTGTTATCTTGGGCTGCCGCTTGATCTCTTGTCAGTGTCGGAGGAGGGTAGGGCCTTCTGGGAGCAAACTCCATCTGAGCTTGCTTCTTCTTGATGATTGCCATGTCGTTGGACATTGTCCGATAGGCAGAATTGATATTTTGCATTTCTTGCAACAACTTTGCTTGGATATCAACGGCCGGAGGAGCCGTTGAAGCGGGTGGTGGCAATGGAGCCAACGGCAGGGCCAAAGGCAATGGAGGGTATAGCAGAGCAGCAGGAGGAGGAGGCAGTGAGGGATACGATGGGGTTGTTGTAGGCGGTGGTGGAGGTGGAGTAGGCTGATGTATTTGAGGGGGATAGTGGGTAATCGCAGGTGCAGGATTCCACGGTGCAGTAGAATGAGAAGAGGAAGATGCTGAATATGGCTGAGCGGATGTACTAGAAAACTGAGTGGATTGTTGGAAGTCAGGATAAATCGGCGTCGGCATTCTATGCGGAAGCTTGCCGACTGAGATTAAATTTTGTTCTGCTAATTGAGCTAGCTCATACAGCGTAGGAAAGGTATTAACGCGGGCGGCCTTGATCTGCATGGCCATATCGGCATTAAAAGATCTAAGATAATAATGCGCGGCTTGACCGTCACTTGGCCGTAGCTCCTTGGGAACCCTTTTCCATGATCTAGCAAACCTCACATTAAAGTCCGTTATTTCCTCTTGCGGGTGTCTTTGGATTTACTGAAATTGATTCATTAAAACTTTTGGCCAAACGTTCGGCCAACTCGGCCCAACTGATGATGGACACGGGCTACAAGGACCGGTACCAGTACAGGAGCTTTCCCCTTAGTGAGAGAGCTAGCAATCGAACCATGACGCTCTCGTCTGTGATGCGATGAAACGCGGCCAAAGCTACGATGTCTTGCATGTGTTCATAGGCCGTCTTGCCGTTTCCATCGAACGTGGGCAAGGCCTTCAACGCCGCTTGCGGCTTGTGGAATTGGATCATCTCCCAATAGGTTCAGTGGAGAAGGAGAATCCCAAGTAGGAAACAGGTCATTCTGCTGATTTTGATTTTGATCTTGATCCGCCATATTGGCGTTTTGATTTGGCGGTAATAGCGGAGGCTGCAGCGGGTCCAGTTGAACAGGTTCTTCCGGAACTTGTTGCTGCCAATCGAACTGCTCAGGAGCAATCGAATGATCTGGAGAGTTGGGCGGACCTGGGGGGCAGCCGGTTGCAGTGCTATCTGGAGTTGGACCTTGTTCGGAAACTTCAACTTCCCTTGATGATGATTCGTCCCGAGAAACGTGTGTTCTTACTAGCCAGGGACGCTCTCCAAAAGCGTCGATGTCGAGCTCGTAATACTCGGGTTCCTCTTCAGAATTTCTTACTCTCCATCTCGTTCGCATGAAGACAGGATATGCTTGGACTGGTCTGCGAGACTTGGAGGGTGTCTGAGTTCGACAGAGTCAGAGTCGCCAGATGTTCAAGACCGTCAGCAATGAAGTGAACATCAACACCTTCAATGCTGCGTATGCGGTGGAACCAATCCCACCGGGTGTGCCAGAAAAGTACTGTTGGTTACAAATCTGCCATGAGGAAAGGATTTGATGTTATTACGCCCTCGATTCGCCCAACAACTTGAAAGGCCGGAAGGAAGGAATGCCTTCCGTGCCAATCTCCGGAGAAGGCCAACTTCCTATGTAACTTTTCGGTTTCAAGATAAGAGAACTGGAAAGAAATAAAAGAGTTAAGGGATAGAAACGGTGATTTATCAGCTTTGGGAAAGAACAAGCAGCACAGTCACTAACTAGCAACTAAACCAACAACAATCAAAACAATACATGTAACAGAAACCAGTTATGAGATTCTTCCCTATGTATCCTTAAACATGCATTCCATGCTCAGATAATTGCCAATGCTGCGATGCAGAGTTCAGAGTGATAGCAATCAGAAAAATAAATGAGTAAATGCAGAAATGACACGGATAAGGCAGCATAAAAGAAAGAGACACAATTGGAGCCAAAGTATGGATTGTATTTGAAACAAACAGTCTTAGCTACAGCAGCTTTCTTTAGCAATATGTTCCCCCCCTTATTACAATAGAATGAACTGCTATTTATAGCAGAATTTCCCCCCAGATTACAATGTGGGCACAAATGCCCAAACCTGCAAAAGCTGCAAAAGCGGCCAGGTTTGATCCTTGTCGGCCGTATCTGTATTTGCAGCATGTTTTTCCTTGATTCCGGTATGGCTTCTGACAGATTTGGTAGCTGGGAGGGGATGGCCCATTAATGTGGTGGATGCAGCGGTATTTTGCCTCAAATGCCCGCTACTGTTTGTCTTCAATGGTCACCCACTATGCCGCTTAAGTATGGCCTTGGCTGTACTTAAATAGGCCCTGATCCCGAAAAATCTTGACTTTTCTCCTCTGGGGAAGTTAGCTGCTTAGCTGGAAAGATTTGGGCGGGAAACAACATTAAAATGCTCAAAAAGAAACATTGTTGTCCTGGAGCGCTCTAGATAGGTGGATTTGCCCTCTAGCGCTGCCAGACAACAGCGCTTTAGGGCGTTTTTCATTCCTCAACAAAACTGACCCTTTTTCCCCTTTTTTCACTAAGTGTTCAGGAAATACCCCAAAGCGCTCAACCTGAGCAATTTTGCCCTAGAGCGCTCCAAACTGCAGCGATTTGGGGCAATTTTATACTTAGGAACTTTTGGGCTCCCTTTTCCTTCTCTTTGGCATCACCAAAACTGCCCCAAAGTGCTCCAGAGATAGAAAAATGCCCGGAAGCGCTCAAAATTGCAGCGATCTGGGGCAAGTTTCCACACTTAGCCAAAAAAGGCATTTCTTGCACATTTTCACAATCCGGCCTAAAACCGCTCCAAAGCGCCCTGGAAAGGGAAATCTGCCCTGAAGCGCTCGAGACTGGCAAATTAGCCCCGGAGCGCTCCAAACTGCAGCGATCTAGGGCAACTTTTCATACTTAGAATATTTTCGGCCATTTTTCACCCTTTTTCTCCCAACTGCCCGGAATTTGCTCCAAAGCACTCTAGGCTGGCAAAATGACTCCAAAGCGCTCCAAGGAACAACGATTTGGGGAAGATTTTTATACTTAGTCAAAAAAAACATCAAATTTTTAAACATTTTCAAAATTGTTCTAAAGCGCCCTAAATTGGCAGGTTTGCTTCAAATCATTTAGGGCCGAATCCGGAGATGATAGAATTTTTCAAAATTTAACACCCCTTGCAAATTGTGGCAACAATAACATATGCAAAGTCAAGAAAGATGTGCACAGACAAACAAGTTCATGCAAGTAGAGACGTACATGTAGACAAACAAGCTAGCATAGGCAAAGACACGCATGCAGATATGGTAGTTCATGATTAGGCCGATGAAGTTGGACGTGATGAAGCTGACAACAAGTTTGATGGAGGAGAAAACTTGGTTTGGCAAGAAAGGCTAGGAGTGGTTGGAGCAAGTTGTGTGATAGAAAGAATGCATGACAAATGTTTGGCACCAGAGCAATTGCAAGTTGGTGTGTCCAATGGTGAGAGGGATAGGAGTTTGACATCAAAGCAAAATTCAAGATGGCATGTACGACAGTGCGCAATATGGGAGTCTGGCACCAGAGCAATTGCAGGTTGGTGTGCTTGATGGTGAGAAAGACAGGAGTCCAACATCGGAGCAGTCGCAAGTTGGCACATTTCATGGTGCGCGGGATGGGAGTCTAGTGCAAAACCAATTGTCGTGGGGTGCATCTAACAATGTGTGTCAAGAGGGTGAGACACACAAACCATTGCCAATGTCGAATCAACCTGTCACAACAAAGACCAATTTTGGCATATCACGTAAGTGTTCCATGTTTCATGGTGGTGAAACAAAGGACCCAATCAAGCATTGGAAAATCTACCTTATGAAGTTAAAAGTGAATGGGTAGAAGAATGATGCAAATTGGAGAAGGTTACTCCTTGCAATATTTTGTGGAATTGCAACAGAGTGTTGCATGGGATTGCCAGAGGGTAAGTACAAGACTTGGGAAGAGTTGCACAAAGCATTTATAAGGAATTTTGGTTCTTCCACAGTGATGATGAGGTCATAGGATGAAAAAGGGTGAGAAAGAGTCTCTTTGGTCTTACAACCAAAGGTTGACTAGGTTGTTTACCTTACCCATCTGGAGGAAGATCCGTCAGATGCAATGAAGAAGAGATGGTTCGTAGAGGGATTGTAGCACGATGGTGGTATTCCACACTTGGAGGAACAATTAGGAATGACAGTTAAATTGCTCAACAACTTCAAGGAATGCAACCCAAACGGCCTGCATCAGTTCCCCTTTGATGGCCCTACACAACACAATAGTAAGAGAGCCCAATCTAAGGTCCAAACAACCTGGAATAGAAATCAAACAACTTGCCCTTCAGGTCAGATAGCCCAGGTTTGCATCAAACAACTTGATTATAGCCTAGACGACCTTGTACAAACAAAGTACACAAACCAAAATAAAATAGGAACAGTCTAGAAGTTCTATGTACAACACTTATGATAAATATGAACATGCAAACAACATACACAAAACAATGGCTGAATGATGAATTGATATTAACAAGATACTGCATTACATATACATTTGTATGGATGCACTCCCAACATCAACTTTGTGTACAGGTTCTTCAATGAACATATCCTCTATAGCATATACAAAATACAACCAAGGCACTCTCTCTTCTTAGCATATACAATGTCTACCAAATGTGCAAAAGCTAACATGTGTGCACAATGTATCGTTTACCCGCTCAAATGAATAAGGGGATCTATTTAAACTTGAGGGAAGGTAGTTATTGGCAACTACCAACCCCAACACCTCACCTCTCTCATTACATTTGTCTTGCATTTCATTTCCTAACTACAAGATAAACTACATAACTAACTTCTCATGACTCATCTACACATGACTATCACTTAACTCATCATTACATTATTGCATGAAATATTACAACGTTATCAAAACTTCAACTATATCCAACTTTATCAAAACTATGTCATGCACGTACTTAACTTCAAACACACTTATTTTATTTCTTTTGCTAAAGTGGCAAGTCAGAATTAGTGTCTCCATCTGCCCTCCCCTCCAAATTGGTTAACATCCTCGTCGATGACTATTGTTGCTCCTGGGGACTTCAATTTTGTTGAGGATGAGGCATTGGAACAAGTACTCCTAGCTCCTAAATTTGCAACTTCAAAGCTTCATTTTCTCCCTTCAATCTCTTCACATAGGCCTAGTAACAAGCCCACTAGAAGCCATAATGATGGGACTTCTACTCGACTTCTACCAGCCTAGCCTTCAAGTCAGCTTCCCTCTTCGCTACTTCAGCTTCCTTCCTTGCAACTACTACCAGTTGCTCATCAAACTCGGCGATCAATTGATCCCTGTGAGCAATCTCCTAAATCTTCACTTCCCAAGTTTGCTCTCTCACTACACACTCTAATTCCAGTGGTCCAATCATTTGATCCTACTGTTCCTGCACCTGTCTCATGCTCTCTGTCTCTTTCCTTAATGATCCTAGTTTTGCTTCGACATCCTGGTGCACTTGTTGAAGTTGTCCTTCCACCGTCTGCAATTGGTTCAATTGCTCTTCCTATTTCAACTTCAAGCTACAAACCATCTGTAGAAACATCTCTAGCCCTATTGCTAACCACTGAATCAAGTATGCCAAGAAGTTCATTCTTGCATACGACTTCACCAACTCAGGTGCCAACTTCACATTCTTGACACCTAGAAATTCAAGATAAGGCACCATATTCCATTCATCAACATATATTCGCGGTGAGTGTCGATATAGAACTGAAGTTCCTTTTGTCAGTTTCCTAACTTCTAGCATTGAATGGATACTGCTATTGCCAACTCCTAGTTCCCATGGCTGCATTTGATGGATCTATGCAAAAAATTTCATGAGCTCAACAGGCATGCAACGATGATGCTTATTGGAAGGTTTTGCTATGGACAAGGATGACTACAAAGAAGATAAGTGAAACAAAGAAAATCAATGAGCATGAAAGCCTAATCTAATACCACTTGATCAGCACCATAGGTCCTAGAATGTGGTGGCCCGAAGCACAACTTACAAAACCAGCTTGTGGCACCTACAAGTTATATTCAGAGTTGTGCTACAAGAGGGAGGGCATGATGATGTTCCCCTTTTTAGAACTGAGGAAGAAATGCACTTCATACAAAACTGTAAACATAATTATAGATGATGCAAATGCATTGCAAAATATAAGGCTCTTGTATTAAATATGAAGCAACTATACAAATATTTAATACAAAGGTGTGGTGCTGCAAGGTGCAGGGCACTTTGTTCTATTGGTGTGGTAGGAATAGCCTATATAGAAGGGGAATTCAGGGAAAGTTTTCTATCAAGTACACAAACTCAAACAACTCTATAACCCTACAATCTTTTGGTCCTTGCTTATTAAGGATGGGATCAAGACTCATAGGAGGGGGTTTCATAATGTTAAATTCTTCCATGTGAAGGGTCAGTCTAATAGAGTGATCAATTTTCTTGCCATTATAACAAACAAAGTTAGCCTTCTTAACCTTTATTAATGGTGAGTTCCATTATATATTACATTGATATGAAGTGTTGATGAAAGGGGACATGTGGTTGGTGTCATTATATTGCTCCTTTCCTCATTTTAGAGAATTTGATTTGGTATTGATGAGGTGTTTCTTAACCCTAGTATTTGTCTTATGAATAGTATTTGTAGCATCACCAAACTACTACAGACAACTATGCCGAAATGTAGCATGCGAGAGCATTCCAATCACACACAAAAATATAATGAAACACGCTGTAACATAATTGTATTATATATAAATAAAGAAACACAATGAGAGACACTCAGATACATATAAATACACTACACACACATCATGTATCCTTCATATTCCAATCATCTACACGACATCATGGTCTAGTCAAACCATGCAAACCATAAACATTGACAACAAACATACTTCGACCAACATCATACCTCAACCAAGTTGTTGGCATATATAGAGGTTCATGAGAACCAACAGGTGGTTGCCAACTTACCAACTACCACCTACTTGCCGATATACATGCACTTAAATATACCCCATAAAACATGACATGATATTTATTACGAACATATGTTGTCATGACTATACATGCAACAACACTATGTGATTACAACTATGTGATATGACATACAATAAAACTATATACAACTCATTCAATCCAATTGCAATGCTCACGATTACATCAACACTCATGCTCACATGATCTCACATGAGTGCTCGTGTGTACATGCACAAACTCATTCGTCTACATCCGCCCCCTCCTTTAGACTTATTGACATTGATCAATTGGGGTAGAGGTGCTAATCTCACTATATCAAACATTTATCACATTGCTTCTGCTTCTTAATATTCCATATATCTTTCTGTTGGTTACGAATCTGCCATGAGGAAAGGATTTTTGGTTAATGCGCCCAGATTCGCCCACCAGCATGAAAGGCCGGAAGGAAGAGATGCCTTCCGAGCCAATCTCCGGAGAAGGCCGGCTCCTTTTTGGGGGGGGATTTAAGCTAAAGGGAACGGGGAAAGAAATAAAGGAACGGAAAGAGACAAATGTACGAGAAAGAGATACAAATATGTCCAAAGGTTGGTGGGGGGGAACTAACGATGCGGGAACACACCAATCACCGCTACTTACGCATACAAACACGAGAGCATGACAAGGAGCTGCAAAACCTAGGCGTACTTCCGATACACCAGCAGCGTATGCACGGCTTCAATAGCTCCCTAGCAAACATTCCCTACAAGGAACTAACGGCGAGGGATCGTATCAATCACCGGATACATACAGCGACGGGGGTAGAAAGTAAACCTAGAGATGTCAGAGCCGGGTATATGTGTTAGGTAGAGAGTTTAACCGCACAGCTTCAATGGCTCCCTAGCAAACATTCCCTACAAGGAACTAACAGCAGGGGATCGCATCAATCACCAGATACGGGCCAGCAACGTCACACATAACCGATGGAACTGCTACCAAATTTATAATGAATGCTTTAAATAATGAAGTACAGAAGGTGCTTTAAGCAAGCAATGCTAGAGGAACATGATCGCCAAATGCCAAAGTGAATTAACGAGCGGCGACACGGGTGGGCCTAAGGCATATAATGAAAGACAGACATAAAAGAATAAAGATAGTAGAAACAGAACCAGGCATACGGATTGTATTTATAAGCGAAGTACGATTACTGATAAGCACGGTAGTTCCCTAACAAACATTCCCCTTCCACCCTTTACAATGAATTTCAGATGGGCTTTTATAGCCCGAGTCCCACTTGTTACATTAATGGGCACAGAGTCCCAGTCAAACATGAGCTGACAGAAGCGGCGAAAGAGCTGCAAATGCTGACCTTTTTGTCGGATCAGGCTGTACCCGCGACATGGTCTTCCTGGAAATTGGACAGCTACGTGGCGGAGTCTTTGGGTAATTCTTCAAGTCGGCGGGGTTGCTAGTAGGCTGGAGCGGGTGAAACCTCGGATCAGCTTTGAATGTGGCTATTAACGCGAGCGGTGCGGGCAGCCCATGCTTATCCCTTTTGGTCGGCGGTCTTGGTTCAAATCCCGAAGCTGGACACTTGTCTGATGATGGGTTATGCCGTGTGACACATGCCTGCCTTAGAGGGCATTCTATCCATCTTTGCTTGGGATCGGGGCTCCTTGGGATGCGTGCAAAAATCAGTGCAGTCGGGGAAGGCCTTCAAGCCTTGGTCAATATTCCGGGTTTGTTCCCCTACTGTACACCTGTCAAGAGCGCATTCCCGCTCCGTTGAGAAGTCGAACTGCGCACAGGCGAACACTGGTGTCTGCCGCCATATGGACCTGCTCCGGCATTTTACCTTTTTTCGCATTGACTGTCGGTCTGCTGAGTGCAAGGTGCGCCCGGGAGGTGGGGCGAAGTGCGAACTCGCACCAAAGCCAGGCGAAGTGCGCACTCGCACCAAAGCCGGGCGAAGTGCGAACTTCGCACCCAGACTTAGCCAATTTCAGATAGACCTGCTGGAAAGCTGGAAAATCAAGCGGGGAACTCCATGGAAAAAAGGGGGAGAGAAAGAGAATGGGAAAGAAAAGGAAAGGGAGAGAAGCGAGAAAAACGGAAGGAGGAAAAGAAGAGCGAGCATCGTTACAAAACAACATTGAAGACATTGCACCCCGTGCAAAAATGTGACAACATTTACGGCGGCTCGCGGGGTGTCGAGCTCGCCTCGGCGCAAAGAATCCATGCCTTCATCCTTTGGGTGCAGAGGAACTTGCCTCCCCTGCCTTTTCTGCTCTAACTGTTCTCATTGCGGCAACTGTTCTTCAGATTCATCTTTGTCAGTCGCCTCATCAGTATCTCCTTCTGAAAGGTCTCCATTTCCTGCTACTGCCTCGCACATGCGAGTGTACGCCTCTGGGGCTGAGCGCCAGGCTTCCGCTTCGAATGGCTTGCGGTCAGCTATGTCTTCTAATGCTCCGTGAAAAGCAGCGACCGCGTGCAGGTCGATGGTGAGGTATCTTTTCTCTAACTCCTGAAAATAGGAGCGGATCCTGGAATATCTGGACACCATCTGAGTGACCTGACTATCTTGAATTGGCTCAGTCCAGCTATCAATTTCAGCTGTGTCTGCTTCGAAGGACTGCCAATTTCTTTTTACCCGATCTAGGGTAAGGAGCTCGCCATTCTCAACAAAACCTGGACACCCAAGTTCTGCAAGAGCGTGAAAGGGGGCAGACGGGATATCTTTTTCATGCCCGAATGCATCAAGCATTCGTACAGCCCTCTCACCTCTTCAACTTTTCTAAAATATTTGTGCAAGGTCACCCTTGCACCTGCCCATTCTGCAGCGAATGAGGACACGGGGGAAAAAAGGACGCCGTCGCGCTCGCGCTCTCGAAGGTTTATCGCCGAGGTCCGGCCATTGCTTTGCACGGCGCTCGGCCTCCTCTACCACGAGGCTTTCCACAGGCGAGAAACTTCTTGAATCCTGGATGCGAAGTCCGGGACTGCCATCGCCTTAAAGGTATGGGGCTTGCATTCCCTCGGCAAACCAGCCCTCATTTCCTTAACTTTTGCCTTTGAAAAGACAGACCGCTTGAGATGTTTTTTACTGCAAGGCTGCGACGTACTGCTTCAAAGACTCCTGGAGTGAGAAATCTGCTCCGAGGCTGCTTTCTTTTCGGTTGCGGCTTTGTTCTTTGAGAAGCGGCTAGCTGGGCTTTGAATTCATCGGTTTCTCGCCGCGCCGCTTCCGGTGCTCGGTGGACCTAGATAGGTCCTCTTCAAGTTGCCTTACTTTGTCTGCAACGCAAAAGTTCTTCTGCTCCTCCGGACTCTTGACAAAGAGATTGTCGACTTTGCGCATGATCGTACGAATCTCATCTTGTTTATCAATGTCATCAAAGCTTTTCTCCTTTGTCCGGAGCACGTAGTCCGCCTTAGTCATTTCTCGGAGAGGCTTCTTCACTATTGGGATTATTTTCTCCGTTGTAATCACTCTCCTTCCGAAATCATACTTTGCGCGTTTTGCCGGGGCGGCTATCTCTTCATGTCTCCTCCGCTTCAGGTCTTGGCGGAAAGAGACAGAATACTCTACGGCTCTCGTTGCCAGGGGCAAGTCATACGAGTTATGGAGGTCGTCCATAAAATCTGGTTCCCCCAGCTTAGGGATCTGCTGAGACGTCTCTCCTGCGGGGATGGGATCAGGAGGAACCGGACAGACCTTGGAAGAATCGGTCGCTTGTGGGGGCGACCGGGAAACGGAAATGGGAGAGGCTGAGATTGTGAGGGTTTGAAGCGGCTGAGGCGGAGGATGTGATGGTGAATGGACAGCCTCAGCACTAACCTCGGGCGAAGGGTTTGGAGTTGTGCTCAGAGAAAGAGAGACGTTAGGGTTCTGAGCAAACTGGTCGAAAGAATGGGGACCGCTAGAAGGGCGCGGAGACGGGGGAGGAGGATGTGGTCATGGCTCGCCCGGATTGAGCGGGGGGCGAGTAGAAGTAGAGCCGGGTGAGACAAGAGAGACAGGGACAGCAAACGTACCTGCGGGCTCCGCTGAGCCGATGCCGGGTGAATGTCTTCTCTTATTGTCTCGGCGGCTGGCTTGGGACTGCCCAAAGGAACTGCCTCTGCGGCGGCAGGACGCGGCTGCGGCTCTGCGACTGGCTGCTGCACTATCAGGCTAGGTCGCCTGATTTTCTCAACTCTCCTCCGCTTCTTTTCTTCTGGAACAACTGTCGGATCAGGGGAAGGAGACGAAGCAGGTGCGGCGGCCGATGCCCCCACGGTAAACTTGTGCCGGGGTTTGACTTGCAGAAGGTCTGCCGCAACCGGTCTGCGTTCTGGCGGTGCTGGTGCTTTTCTTGCCTGAGGAAGTGCCTCTGGCGCTGCCTCGGCTAACTTTTTCGCCTTTTCAGGCGCCGCCTTAGGAGCTACGAACTGCATTGGATCGGCCTGGGTACTTGCTGGGCCGGCGGCGCAGTTGCCGAAGTGTACAACTGTTTGGGAGGAGACCCACTTTTATAATCCTCAAAGGGGCCTCGGGGAACGTAACCTTGATATGCGAACGGCCGCCAGCTGTCATGATCCTTGGTCATAGAGAACCGAGAAGTCGTCATCTACGGCCGGGTTTCTCCTTGTGGATTTATCGTCTTTGTGTGCGGCATCTCATTTTCCGGCATTCAATAATCTTTTCTTTAGACCGAGTTAAGGCACTGCCAATCTTGGACAGAAATTTTTTGAACACTGGAGATGAGAAGTGATGGTCCCGGTTTCTCTTGGGGTCATATGTCACCTCCTCGCGGTAGAAATCCTGCCAAGGGGAGAAGCTTCCATTAATTCAATCTCCGAGTCAAGGTCCACATGGACCACGTCGCATCTATCTTCGGTTATGTCCCGGGGGCACGGATGTGCAAACTTTCC
Organism: Wollemia nobilis; assembly: GCA_028583015.1. Taxonomy (NCBI): domain Eukaryota; kingdom Viridiplantae; phylum Streptophyta; class Pinopsida; order Araucariales; family Araucariaceae; genus Wollemia; species Wollemia nobilis. Next base: position 2,209,285 of record JAQPPZ010006183.1, on the reverse strand, counting down.
CCTTATCCCATGAGGGTCATACTTCCAGTGACTGTGGCAGCAAAACCGAGGCCAATCCGGGACAGCGCTTGCCCTAGGTAGACATGTTGTCCTACCTCAATAATCTCAACATTGGCCCGGGAAAGAGGATATTGAAAAATCTGTCCTCTTTTCTTCCCTAGGCCGAACTCTTCTTCCACATAGTCCATACGTCGGGCAACTTCCATCCCGAGCGGATGCTCACGAGCACCAATAGGGCAGCAAATAGGGTTTGCCCTTGAATCCGTGGATTCTGATCACAATCCCTGCGTCGGTCGAAAACGTCCCCGAGCTTCGGTTTATCAAAGCACTCGTCATTTCTCTCGGGGGACGGGGGATTTCACTTTCGGTGAAGGCGACATGGCGAATCCCCGGAAAGTTGAAGTTGAACTTGTAGTAGGACCCTTTCCGGTATAAGTCATCCGTCCGATTATAGACGAGTTGGGGTTCTCCCTTCTCGTTAACCTTCTTCAGGTTCAGGATCGGCATTTGGGGGTGCAGATGGTACAAGCAGAGCCAGACCAGAACAGAACTGAAACGAAAATTGGTTGACTGGCGCTTCTGGATCTTCAGCAGACTGGAATGAATGGCGTAAGCCAGCCAGTCTGCCCAGTCGAAAGAGATGGGGCGTTTTCCGCTCCGCTGCGCCGCTGGTTCGTAAGATTCTCCACACAGGAGGCATTCGCGGCGCCGGTGGTGCGGGTGTACCGGCTCATCGGAGTCGCGGCCGAGGATCCATGCCAAGATGGTATATAGATACTTGCTACGAAATTTTACCAAAGGCATGGGGCCGGTCGGCCATTGTCCGAGCTGGAGACGGGGCGCTCGGCTACGGATTGAGGAAATCCCTCATTCGCTTGGTGTGCGTGAAACGTCCCGCTTGTTCGCCCAAATTGATTTTTACGAGGATGGTGCTTGGAGTCGTACTCCAGCCACAGGGCAAAGGCGGCTGCCACGGTCTCCTGCTGCAGTGCGAACAAGGGTTTGCCGCTGGAGCTGCAGATTTGCCGGGAAAGCTGGTTTATAGTGTCTGACAATTAAGTCTATCAGCTCCGGGCATTGGTGGACGGGAGGGCACATGAATGCGAAGAGGTTTGATTTGTACGCCGCTCCAAAATGATGGGAGGGCGAAACCTTGTCAGCCCAGCTCTCCACATTCGCTCTCAGCTGAGTTAGGCTCATGGAAAACGAGCCGTCCACATATCTTGCCAGGTAATTCACCGGAGGTGGTGGGGATTGCCCACGCTGTACCTTCTTCGTCCGGGCCTTTGACTTTTTCTCTGGCGGAGGATCGCCTTTGAAAACTCCTGGCCGCGGCAAATCCCCTGGTTCGCTGCTGCCGCTGGACTGTGCTGACACAGGCATTTTTCCCTTGTCCATCTCTCCGAGTCAGCAATAATGACAAGTTCAGGCTGTCTGCAACAAATTTCGCTATCAGAAGAATAATTAGCACTGTTCGAGGAATAATCTCTGCAATCTGGAATGTTGGCATGATTTTGACCCCCTTTTCTAGATAAAAACAGCGTCATTAATGCAACGCGGGAGGGGTAGGTCGGCTGAGTTAAAACCCTTGGTGGCCGCGCAGGAGAACGTTTAGGAAAAGACGCGCCCCGGCAGCCGTGCCTTGCTTTTTAGTTGCGTTTTCGCTTGAAAAACGCGCAATCATTAACTCAGCGTTGGGGACTGCACCATGGCTGACGTTGCTGCCACCACTTGGGCACGCTGATCAAGACAAAACCTTCGGTGCGGAAACCCACATTAAAACAAGTGCAAACGCGCCTCGGGCCCAGCTTGGGGTTTTTGAAATTTTTTTTTTTTTTTATTATTCTTTAAACCGCGTCCCAATACTGGCCCGGAAAACTAGGCGCGGCCGGATTCGCCCGAAGTTGGGCACGGCCCGACCTCGCCGGCGAAGTCGGACTTCGCCCGAATTTCGGGCGAAGTACGAACTTCGCACCAAAACTGGGCGAAGTGCGAACTTCGCGCGAAGCGCGTGCTTGAACTGTTCTACCTCTGTTTTTAGCTGCGCCCAAGGTTTGGGCGCGATCTGGGTCTTTGCCTTTTTCTCTTTAGATGGACTTCGCACGGGCGCTGGCCGCTTTGTTCGGACTTCGGCCGAAACTTGAGGCGAAGTGCGAACTTCGCGCGAAGTTCGCACTTCGCCCAAGTTTTGAGCGCAGCGCGCACTTCGCACGGGCGCTGGCCGAAGTCGGACTTCGGTGCGAAGTTCGTACTTCGCACAAACTTTGCGCGAAGTTCGTACTTCGCACGAAGGGTTGCGCAGTGCGAACTTTAGTCTGCTTCAGCTTGCTGGGACAAACTTCGCAATTCGGCTGGGCCGAAGTCCGGCGTCGCTGCGAAGTCGGACTTCGGTCAACACTTAGTCGATTTCTGCTCTTTTTTCTCCTTTCTTTTTCTGCATAGCCGAACTTCGCCCCTCTGCGGGGCAACGATGAGACTTCGTTGCGAAGTCTGTCTTTCTCTCCCATGCCGCATTTAAGCTCAAAGAAGGAAAAATAAGCTGAATGCTAAAACTGGAAACTATACATGCGGGGAAAAATAAAAACACAAGGCAAAATTTTTACGGGGAAGGGCCACTCGGGCGCCTTCAACAGCGATAAAGCTTCAAGTGGAACCCGTTGACGGGGATGGGGAGGAGCTGACCCTCCATATCCGAAAGTATGTAGGCATTGAACCGATTCACCGGGCAATCGATAAGGGCCCTCCCGAGAGAGCATCAAATTTTCCATGATTACCCGGTTTTGCCTTGTATGAGTCCCACTTCAACACCAGGTCCCCGACTTTGAAAACTCGGGCAGTGGTGCCTTTGGCAAACCAGCCTTTAGTGGCTGCAATGTGATCGGCGAAGGCCTGGTATGCACTTTCTCTGTCTTCTTCCAAGCTGCGGGAGTTGGCACAACTTTGTCGTCTACCGGGTCTTCGCTGCTCCTGTCTTCGTCAATCATCCACAGGGCGGGGATTTCAATGTGTGATGGCATAACGGCTTGCTTGCCATAAACGAGCGCGTAGGGGGACGTCTTGAGGGATTTCTTGAACGCAACTCTGTCCGCCCATAGCGCCCGGTTCGAGGAGCAAGTGCCAAGTCCGCTTATTTTTTTCAATGGTCCTCCGGAGAATTTTCAGGAGGTTCTTGTTAGTAGACTCGGCAAGGCCATTCCCCTGCGGGTAATAATTAGAAGACATCTTGTGATAGATGCCAAGGCAGCTGGTGTACTCCGTGAGTACGAGCGCCTACAAATCCCGGACCGTTATGCTGTCACAATCGACTACGGAACCCCGAAGCGGGTAATCGGGCTCTCAATGAACACGATGACCGTTTCTTGGTCGGCGTTCTTGGTCGGGATCGCCTCCGTCCACCGTGTGAAATAGTCGATGGTTGTGAGAATAAACTTGTGGCCGGCGGAGGAGTTAGGAGAAATCACCCCAATGAAGTCCGGACCCCATTCTTTGGAACGGAGCTTCGGCTTGAATCGATTGAAGGGGCGGGGGTGCTTTTACTGTTTCGACCGGCATACCTCGGCATTGATCACACTTGGCACGGACCGCATACGCGTCTGCGAGCAGTGGGCCAATAGTATCCAGCCCTTATTATTTTTAAGGCCGTTGGCCTTGAAGAATGGTGACCCCCAGGCATCCCAGAATGAAATTCTCCGAGGACCCTAGGCTGGTCAGATTTTAAGACGCACCGCAACAGGATGCCGTCAATGTTTTTAAAGTAAAGCCCCTCGGGGCGAAGAGTGTACTTAAGTGCACCTAGCCGAAATCTCCTTCGTTGTGAGGCGTTCAGGTGATCGGGACATCTTCCGGTGCAGAAGTATCTCACCAGTTCATCTGTCCAATCACTCCCCTTCCGATAAGGAGTTGGTTAGGTAGACGCGTGTCGTTGTGTCCTCCCACTTACGAGGCGGAGATGCCGGCTACGGCGCTTCGGGCCAATTCCGACACAAGGCTCGGCCTACGATAAGCTTGGTGGGCCGTGCTTCGATGTCAAACTCCTGGATCTTGGCAATCCATCCCGCTCTCTTGTGACCCGGTTCCCCTTGCAAGATGAAGCTGCGAACATCGGGATGAATCACAAAGACAGTGGTCTTACTTTGGGAGACAAAGTGCCCGAGCTTTCGAAGGGACTTCATGACCGCATGGACCCGCCGCTCTATAAAATTGTACTTCTCTTCGTGTGGCGAGAATCACTTGGCTTAGGAACGCAATGGGGCGCTCCTCACCGTCGTCTCCCTTACGAGTCGGGACTGCGGCGTAACTTTCGGGTTCTCCCACTGCATACGGGATGAAGTCCTTGGAGTAGTCCGGGTTTGTCAACACCGGAGCTTGCGCAATTCGAGCCTTGATTTCCTCGAAAGCTTGCTCTCTCTCATCAATCCATTCGTAAGGTGTATCTTTCTTCAACAGTTCGGCCATAGGCTTGATCACTGTGCGAAGTCCGGAATGAACTTCCTGCACGAAGTTAATCTGACCGAAGAAGGACTGCGAGACCTTTTTTATCAGTGGGGGCTGGCAAGCGAACGAGGGCTTGTGCTCTGTCAGGGTCAATGGCGAGGCCTTCCTCGGAGATGACATGTCCCAGCAGCTTTCCTTCCTTTACCGCGAAGACAGACTTCTTCGGGTTTATAGAGATGCCGAATTCTCGACAACTTTCAAATATCTGCCGCAGGTGCGAAACATGATCTTCTCGTCGGTGAGAGAAAACAGTCATGTCATCAAGATAGATGACAATAATCTTGTTGAGCAGCTCTCGGAAGGCCAGGTCCATGGCCCTTTGGAACGTGGCACCAGCATTGGATAAACCAAACGGCATGCGGCGATAGGCGAACGTCCCCCACTTGGTGGTAAACGCCGTCTTATCTTTGGTCTTCGTCTTTAACCCAAATCCGGTTGTAGCCGGAAAATCCATCTAAAAGTGAAAATCTACGGGCTCCGACAACGATATGCAAAATTTGGTCGATTTGGGGAAGCGGATAGTGGTCCCGGAAGGAAACCTGATTTAGGTTTCTGAAGTCGACACGGAGACGTATGTCGCCATTCTTTTTCCTCACGGGCACCAGATTCGCGACCCGGGATGAATGTTTGATGGGGTAGATGATCTTGGCCTCCGGCATCTTCAAGAGCTCGGTCTTCATCATGGCCTCAACCTTTGGATTTACGGCCCTTTGCTTTTGTCGGAACGGCTTGGCGCCATCCTCTAGCTCGATGGTATGTTGGATGACAGATCTGTCATACCCCCTCAAATCTTCGTAGCACCAGGCCACGATGTCGGGGAACTCCTGGCACAGTGATCTAATCTGCACCCGCTCCTCCGACGTGCAGTCTGTTCCGACCTTGATGGTTTTATCAGGTTCGAGCTCCAGGTCAGCATACTGCCTCGGGTCTACTTTGATCCTGTGGGATATGGCTCTGTCATTCCGATCAAAGAGACTTTCTAATGTAATCGGTCCTTTTGGGACGTGATTATTCCGTAACTGTATCAACCCCTCATATTGCTCGTCATCAGGGTCTCTACCTTCGATTACACACACTTCGTTAACCAGGAATGTGACGATCTCCTCGTCACGGCTGAATACACGCGGAAGGTATCCCTATCGAGCACGAAGGCACAGTAAATGGTGCGGACCGGCTTCGGTTTACGGACGACGTCTTCGGCCGGAACGTGCACGGCTCCAACAGACGCCAGAATATCCGCGTGCTTGTTTCTCTCACGCGATATTGCCTTAACGTTCAATGAGTCAAACGATTCCATCAGGTCCCAGACCCGATTGCGGTACGCTCTAAGATAGTGATGCTTAGACGCGCATTTATTCGTAACTTGATGACACACTAACTATGAATCTCCGAAAATTTGGAGATGCTTGATTCCGAGCCTTTCCGCCTTTCGCGAGACCTAAGCACGGGGCTTCGTATTCCGCCGGGTTGTTAGTACGGCTCCGAGGCCGGCTGTAGGTATAGTCCCTCTGGACTCCGGTTGGAGAAACCAGGAGGACCCCTGCACCGGCGCCATTCTTGCAACGGGCGCCGTCAAAGAAAAGCTTCCACAGCTCTTCGGGTGCAGGTCCTACCTCCTTCGCAACGGACACGTCAAGCTCCTCGGGCTGCTTAATGGAATAACAACCCTGCTCTGTCCCGATTACGGCATTAAAATCCCGCAACGAGAACTCGTCTTCTAGCTGTAGCACTTCGAGAGCTTGCTCGGTCAGTTCTACTGTCACCAGTTCTTCTTCTGACAACTGGACCATGCAGTCCATCTCTCCGCCGGGTATCTTGTCTACTAGAAAAGGAGAAGGCTTCTCATTGAAAATTTTCGGTCTCCTTCCTTTGAAAGGCACTTCCATGTGCGAGTAGTCTAGAGGCAGTACCCGCCCAACCCGCGGTGAACTCCCGAGAGAGACACATGCCGAAGTAAGGCTCCAGTCAACAATCACGACCTCTTGGATGACCACAATGTCGAGAGCTTTGTGCGGCCGGATAGGGATGTCCTTTATGACACCAAGCTTGTCTTGACGGGGGTGCCGTCTAATTGCGGCACACCTTGGCTGCTCCGTGTGTATTCCATCCCGATCTCATCGCGAGACGGCCTTCGGCATCACGGTCGAGGAAGCACCGAGAATCCACCATGCGAGTTGTGAACTATGTGCCCTTGCATCCGCAAAGAGAGATAAAAGGGTGGCGGTCTGTTCTTCCCGGTGGTGGAGGCTGTCAAAGGTTGAACCGGGACAGCGGTGCATCGCTTGCCGTTCTTCATGTTTTTTAGTGATTCTTGCGACGAGATCTACCGGCACAGACGAGAAGGGCATCGTACATGCTGATTCGGCGAGAGTCTTCTTTAACTCGTCTACAATCTTCGTAGCCCGAGGTACTAGCTCCTTCTGCTGGTTTAGCTGGTTCATACTTGGTCCGATGCTTGTTGGGTGGCCTCAACTCGTTGTCTCTTGGTCGGAGACGGGTACCTCGGCTTCTCCCGGGCTTGTTCTTTGGTTTCGGTGGGGGCTGAAGTACAGGGAGCTTAGCGGGAGTTGGGGCCTTTGCTGGAGGCTTAGCTGGAGCAGCAGCGGTCTTTGTTGGAGAAGGTTTAGCGGGAGCTTTATCTTTGGATGCCTTCTCCTGGGCTGTGTAAGGCCACAGCCGCTTGTACGGTGGCAGCCCATTGGGCTGCGGTCTTTCTCTTCTCGTGTATACCTGCAAAGGTTTAGCCGTGTCCGCAACTTTCTTTTCTTCCTTGGCGGGCGTCATTGGGTTCTCTTACGGCGGGGGCAAAATTGGCCTCACCGTCCAAGATCATGTACGACTCATCATCTTCTATAGTCTTTGCCGGCCAAGGTGCGGATGTAGTCCTTGGTGCAAAGTGCAATCTTCCTCCGAATGCGGGTCATTGCAAGTAGTGCACCGGTTGACCTGGTCGGGGAGGACCGGGTGGGTCATCTATAGCAGCATTTCTCGGAGGCGGACGCCTCTGCGGTTGGTTTTCTGGGGCTTTATCTTTTGTCAATGCCGGCGGCGCATACGGCCTTCTAGGAGCAAAGTCCATTTGGGCTTGCTTCTTTTTCATAGCTGTCATGTCATTCGACATGGCATGATATCCGGAGGCCAAAGCCCGCACTTCTTGTAGAATCGTGTTACGGATCTTTCTTGTCGGGAGGCGGCAAGCTGTGCCGGTGGAGGCAAAGCGGCCAATGGAGGAGGGTTAGAATAAGACGCATCTGCGGGGGAGCGAGGAAGCGCTGGAAAATGCGGAGCGGGAGGAGGCGGATGAGGGTAATGCAACTGAGGCGGGCCGTATTGAGTTACGACCGGCGCCGGATTCCACTGCGGCTGGGGCTGCTGCCCTGAAGTAGACGGCACACCACCAGAAGCAGAAGGATATTGCGATCTTGGAAAGTCGGGATGAATCGGCTCCTGCACTCTGGACGGAAGCCTTGCCGATGGAGATAATGTCGGCTTCGACTTGCTGGGCGGCTTCGTACGGTGCGGGGAACTCGTCAATTCGGGCAATCTTCGGCGGCGAGGCATATGTACGAGTTGAAGGACCTCGGATAGTAGTGAGCAGCCATGCCGGGTGAAGGCCGAAGTTCGCGAGGTACCCGTTTCCGGGATCTCGCAAACCTAATGTTAAAATCGGACACCTCCTCTTGAGGATGCCTCCGGATTGCTTGGAGCCGATGCGGTAGAGAGGTAGGATCAGCGGACTCGTTGCATCCTTTTACGAGCCTCCTGGCAAGGCGGGGCCAACCGGTGATGGATCCCTACGGCGGCGATCTCCACCGGTAGAGAAGCTTTCCCCTCGGGGAAAGGGCCGGCGACGGGTCTTCACACTTTCATCGGTGATGGTATGCGGTGCGGCCGGGGCAAGGATGTCCTGGATGTGCTCGTACGCCGTCTTACCGTAGCCGTCGTATGTGGGAATAGACTTTAAAGCGGCGGGGGCACGGCTTGCCGACCGATCGGGGCCAAAGGCCCTGTAGGAGTCCACCGCCGGGAAGAGATCATCGTCATTCGGTTGTTGATCAGCCATTTCTTCTTCTTCTCCGCCGTCGGTTGTGTACTCGGTATCGGTACTTTCCGAGGATACAAGATTTTCCTCTTCCTCGGCCTCTTCTACTTCGTACTCGGCTCTTCCGAGCCTCGGCTTCGGCCTCTTCTTGGATCCCAGCCTCGGCTTCGTCGAAATGAGCTCGCGGATCAGCCAGACTGGGTATCTCGCCTCGGCGTGGATGTCTAGTTCGTAGAACTCGGGCGGGCTTCTCGGATTTCTTGTTCGCCACCTTCTCGTGTGCATGAAGGTGACCGGACCGGTCTTCTAGACTCGGAGGATTTGTTCGTGCGAGTCGCCGGTGTTCGGATTTGGAACAGCAATGAAGCGAACACCGGTGCTTCGATTCCGTCGGGGGTGAGAAACTTCCTTGTCTCACCAAGAGCTCGAGAGCTGTCGGCGCCGGGTGAAGGCGATCGAGAAAATCTCTCGTCGGATGTGGGACCCGTGTTCCGCCGAGCGTGGCGAGAGCTGTTGCGCTAGGTGGAAACTGGATGGGCACTCTTTCTTTAAATCGTGGGACAAGCGTCCCACCGGGCGTGCCAGAGAAGCTGTTGGTTACGAATCTGCCATGAGGAAAGGATTTTTGGTTAATGCGCCCAGGTTCGCCCACCAGCATGAAAGGCCGGAAGGAAGAGATGCCTTCGGAGCCAATCTCCGGAGAAGGCCGGCTCCTTTTTGGGGGGGATTTAAGCTAAAGGGAGCAGGGAAAGAAATAAAGGAACGGAAAGAGACAAATGTACGAGAAAGAGATACAAATATGTCCAAAGGTTGGTGGGGGGGAACTAACGATGCGGGAACACACCAATCACCGCTACTTACGCATACAAACACGAGCATGACAAGGAGCTGCAAAACCTAGGCGTACTTCCGATACACCGGCGAGCGTATGCACGGCTTCAATAGCTCCCTAGCAAACATTCCCTACAAGGAACTAACGGCGAGGGATCGTATCAATCACCGAGATACATACAGCGACGGGGGTAGAAAGTAAACCTAGAGATGCCGAGCCGGTATATGTGTTAGGTAGAGAGTTTAACCGCACGGCTTCAATGGCTCCCTAGCAAACATTCCCTACAAGGAACTAACGGCGGGGGATCGCATCAATCACCGGATACGGGCCAGCAACGTCACACACAACCGATGGAACTGCTACCAAATTTATAATGAATGCTTTAAATAATGAAGTACCGAAGGTGCTTTAAGCAAGCAATGCTAGAGGAACCCGATCGCCAAATGCCAAAGTGAATTAACGAGCGGCGACACGGGTGGGCCTAAGGCATATAATGAAAGACAGACATAAAAGAATAAAGATAGTAGAAACGAGAACCAGGCATACTGATTGTATTTATAAGCGAAGTACGATTACGATAAGCACGGTGGTTCCCTAACAAACATTCCCCTTCCACCCTTTACAATGAATTTCAGATGGGCTTTTATAGCCCGAGTCCCTTGTTACATTAATGGGCACGAGTCCCGATCAAACATGAGTGACGAAGCGGCGAAAGAGGCTGCAAATGCTGACCTTTTGTCGGGTCGAGGTCGTACCCGCGACATGGTCTTCCTGGAAATTGGACAGCTACGTGGCGGAGTCTTTGGGTAATTCTTCAAGTCGGCGGGGTTGCTAGTAGGCTGGAGCGGGTGAAACCTCGGATCAGCTTTGAATGTGGCTATTAACGCGGGCGGTGCGGGCAGCCCATGCTTATCCCTTTTGGTCGGCGGTCTTGGTTCAAATCCCGAAGTCTGGACACTTGTCCGATGATGGGTTATGCCGTGTGACACATGCACTGCCTTAGAGGGCATTCTATCCATCTTTGCTTGGGATCGGGGCTCCTTGGGATGCGTGCAAAAATCAGTGCGGTCGGGGAAGGCCTTCAAGCCTTGGTCAAATTCCGGGTTTGTTCCCCTACGTCACACTGTCAAGGCGCATTCCCGCTCCGTTGAGAAGTCGAACTGCGCACAGGCGAACACTGGTGTCTGCCGCCATATGGACCTGCTCCGGCATTTTACCTTTTTTCTGCATTGACCTGTCAGTCTGCTAGTGCAAGGTGCGCCCAGGAGGTGGGGCGAAGTGCGAACTTCGCACCAAAACGGGCAGTCGCCTCGCACCAAGCGGGCGAAGTGCGAACTCGCACCAAAGCGGGCGAAGTGCGCACTTCGCACCAAAGCGGGCGAAGTGCGAACTCGCACCCGGACTTAGCCAATTTCAGATAGACCTGCTTGGAAAGCTGGAAAATCAAGCTGGGAACTCCATGGAAAAAGGGGGGAGAGAAAGAGAATGGGAAAGAAAAGGAAAGGGAGAGAAGCGAGAAAAACGGAAGGAGGAAAAGAAGAGCAGCACTGTTACAAAACAACATTGAAGACATTGCACCCCGTGCAAAAATGTGACAACACTTTCATAAAACAAGAACCTACAATTCTCAAGTAGTGCAATATCATTCACCAAATGCTTGTGTTGCTATATGCAATTGGCTGCACTAAAATGGGCAGCGCCCACTGCCATTTGTGTCAAGGGTCAAGAAGCCATGCTCCTTGTAGGAGCAAGGCATAGTGCCCTTCATGCATTCCATATCAAAATACATGGAGGACTGAAGGGACAACAATAGGCTTTGAGGCTGCACCCCAAAAACTCAACAACGCATTCACTGAAACATTCTTTGGGATGTCTAAATTCTTCCCATAGGCAATGTTATGGAAGCTACTTGTGATGACACCACCTACGTTAACATCAAAGCCTTGTACATTAATCTCCTTAATGGCTTCCAGCCTACCTCCTAGTCCCTCCAAGGAACCTAGGTAACAAAAACCCTTGTGTTTAACTCGTCATCCTTAATGCTCGTCCCTTGGCTGACAATGAACACAATTCACCGCTCGACACATGCACGAAACTACTTTCCTACTAGAAACTTGATGGAGGTGTCGCATAGTCTTTGGAATGTACCAATCATAGTTGAAAAAATCGGAATCGGCAAAGAATCAGCATTTTCTAAAATTGGCAAAAATCGGGAATCAGCAAAAAATCGAGGAAAGAATCGGCAAAAAAAATAAAAATTTCATTGAAATAAAGTTTTTTTCATGCATATTACAATGAATTAACAATATGCAAATCAAAAATTGCAATAAAAGCAATGATTCATGTCAAAACATCATACAAGGCTCAAGCTTTAAGTACACATGAAAGTGACAAAACATATCTTGTATTGCTTATAATATGAAAAGCTACAAAATTACAAGTAACAAGGAAAAAAAGGTTTCATTTTTTATATGCCTGCATATGGAAACAAGTAACAAAAAAGTTACAATCACTTGAAAAAAAAGGAAAAAATGGGCTTACATACATAGTTATCAGGCAGCAATAATTACTTTAAAAAGGAGGAAAAAAAACCCTAAACCCAAAACCCTAGGGCCTAGACTAGGGTTTAGGGTTTAAACTTGAAGTTCAAAATTTAAATTTGCAAATTCAAACATTAACAACTGAAAAATGGGCTTGCATACATAGTTACCATGCAGCAATATTTACTTAAAAAGAGGAGGAAAAAAAACAAAACCCTAGGGCCTAGCCTAGGGTTTAGGGTTTAAACTTCAAAGTTCAAAGTTTCAAACATTAACAGCTGAAAAATGGGCTTACATACATAATTATCAGGCAGCAATATTTACTTAAAAAGAGGGTTTCAGGTTTAGGGTCTAAACTTTAAACCTCAAAGTTCAAACATTAATAGCTGAAAAATGGGCATAAAAAAATCTTAAATCGGCCACAGCCTTCAAAAAAAAAAAAAAAATTGCAGAAAAAAGAAAAAAAATTGCAAATTTTTTGAAAAAATCGGCGATGCTGATTTTTTCAAAAAATCGGCAAAAAATCTTCAAAAAATCTTTGCATCGCCGAGAGTTTGCCGATTGCATCGACATTTTAAAAAATCGGCAAAAAATCGGGATTCTGCAGATATTTTGCAGATTTTCTCAACTATGGTACCAACGACTCTTTTCGACAACCATGACACCATTGCTTCGACAATAACCTCTATGTTGAGACAATGATGAAATGTTTTTCTCACACCCTAGCCGGCCAACTTCAAAGCCTCTTCCAAAATGATGCCAACCTCTTTGGTTTGCCCGTCTCCAATCCCTGATCTTGCCTTGTCAATGAAGATGGATGTACTGCAAGGAATCACATTTGAGTAGCTAATAGACTCTAGAAGTACCTGCACTTTGTCTTTGTTGTGCTTGATGGCATCTATCTGCAACAAGACGCATCAATTTGGATGACACTTGCCAATAGTGCCCAAACTTGCATAGCTCCTTTCTTTATGATGGTTGCTCCCAACCCTTTGGCCATAACAGCACCTCAAGTGTGAAGAAATATGCCTTGGATGATTGCTTCTAGAAGACAAGCATCTTGCACAATGATATCGGCAATGATTTTGATGGCATCCCAAAGTTGGATGGCATATCCAAGCTATAAGACACACCCAAGCTTGACGATACACTAACCCTCGCCTTTGTCATTAGCTACCATCCTCAATTGGATGAAATTGGCACTCTCATGTTAGATGGCACTTCATCTTTTTGACGATGATAGCAACAGTGTTCACCAATGGAACAAAAGGGGTGACTAATTTGGAAAAATCGTTGCCTCTTAAGCTTATGACAGCACTCACAATGATAGAACTTGTGATACAAGGATGGAAGGATTGTGATCAGCATACACCGAGGTGTGGAAAATGCCTTGAACTATGCCTTGGATGGCCCCGTAAAAAGCATCTCAGCCTTAGACAGCACTACCAGCTTGGATGACAGCACACACAAATGTCAGTATTTCAAAGTTGGACAGCACCTTCTATAACGACTTCTCATAGTTGGACAACTTCTAAATTCATCACTTAAACAAATTTCCCTTCTCCCTTGGTTGGAATGATGACTGTGGTTGTTTCTATATGGGAATCACAACTACAAATTCAACAGCACTATGTGACGACAACTATGTGACATGATTATATACAACTCATTTGATGCACTTGCAATGCTCATGATCACATCCAAACTCATGTTCACATGGACACTCATGCATTCATGTGCCAACTCATTTGTCTACAACAGTATTACACCTCGGACTTTTGGGGTTGTAATTCTTGTAATACATTTTGCAATTATTGATTGGTTAACCCAAAAATTTAATGAAGTTGTATGGTTTCTGGTATCCGATTTCAAAAAAGATCTGTAGCATATGGTTTTTGAACATTTCTTGGTCTTCGTAAGCATGTAATATTTTTTTTCTTTCCTCCTAAGTCAAAAACCACTACATATTTATCCATTTCAATATTAGTCAATTATTTTTGCATATGGAGTGCTTCTTGATGTCTTCCTATTAGACTGTTAACATGCCAATGTGAAAGAAGAAGATTACAGCTACAAGTACTAAAATATCAAATGTTCAACTCTTTGGATAATTAACTAGTGCGTTGTAAGTGCAAAACCCCTAGCTTTGAAAGTCCAATCCTCATCCACTTCTTGGAAAAGAGGGTGAAAAATAAGGCGGCTGAGGACATATATTGACAATATATTCAGGTCACTTGGGTTTCTTCCTGACATTCTTTCAACATGAAGATGGGCTTTTATGTAAAATATTTCTTCTAGATTGCGGAAAATATTAGTGCTTTTACAAAAAGTGTACTATCTCAACAAGATGTTTTGGCTCTTATGTTCGAGAAGTATTGCTTCTAGGCAATGAGCTTTATAGAGGACGCAAAGGACTCATTCATTGATCATCTCCCCCCTTCTTTTTACCCCAGCTGGTAGAAATACTATGCATCCTTTGGATACCATAGTTAGCAACATAGACAGTGTTAGGTCAGTAGGAACATGTCCTATCTCATAGTACACTATCAAGGCATCTGCATATTCCTCTTTCCCTCACATTAGGCAAGGCGGATATGTTATTTTTCAGCATAAAGGATCAGCTTCCACTCTCCCCCATTTTTTCTCTTGTAGTCTAGGCAAGATGGGCAAATATGCATTACTCCTTTATTTTTTTGGATAACTACCAGCCACAGATGGTAGGAGAGTCCTTACAAGATATTCCTTGCACCCTCCTAACATTGCCATGAAGACCACCTAGCCTAAGCCATTCTCCAATGGACATCATCAAAGCTTCTATTGGTTATTCCTTGGTTGTTAATGATGATATCAGTCCTCTTGCTTTGCATTTTGACAAAGTAGGGCCAACTTTCACCCTCGACATTTATCTTTATGGACACCACTACACTTTCTTTTATATGGCCATTTAATATTCATCCTCTATGATGCTATCCTTTTTAACATGTTTAGAGTTTTCCCATTATGGTTTCATCCCTCTATATAGAATATTTTGTTTTGATGCTTTTAATTTGGCTAGTGATGTTTCTTTTAATCCCTGAAACTCCTATCCTTTCTACATCCTCCTTGATACTCAATCGATTGTACTTTCAATCACATTGAACTATTTTGGACATTCATGGACACAATCTCCTTTTTCCCTCCTTTCTTATCATAAATTTTCCTCTTAGAATGGGTCCCCTATATGTTGAAGCACTGCTGATCTAGAAAGAAGCAAAAAAACACCGCCTTGTGAGATCCATACACCAAATCAACAATCTTTAGAACCAAAGTGCAAAATATCAACAAAAGGCAATTTGAGTTATTACAACAACAAAATCCAAACTTACTTAACACATCCCACAAACTATAAATTATTGGCATTCAAAGCTTGGTTAAAAAGACCCTAGAAGACGCCTTCGTGGGCAGTAATGTCGAATTTTGTATAGTGTATGTAGAGAGAAACAGAAAGATAGAATAAGACTCCCAGGTCCCCATCCATGCCTGACAGAATTTAAATGAAATGTTCTCGTTAATATAAACATTAACCACAAAGCATTTCAAGTTGCTTACCACCTGACTGGATTTAATCAATATTAAAGCCACAAAACTTTGGGGGAGAAGTGATTCTAAAAAATAAAATCAAACAAGAAGTGCGGTGCAGAAAATCAAACAATGGACCTGCTGACCGCTCTGGGGATAGTCACCTTCACCTTCTTTAATGTCCCAATAGATAAGCCCTGAGTCACACTTCACATAGTTGTCAGATGCTACGACCTTCACATCAAAACCTGCGTGTAATTCAACAAGAAATTGTAGTTAGCCTCTGCTTGCATAATTGGAACATGTTTTTACTTATCTTCATCTTTGGACTAGGAAAATAACATAACAGTAAACAACATGGATAAAGAACCCATGTTTCTTGTAGAGGTTAATAAATACATGGCAAGGTCTCTATTAGCTGAGAATAAATTGTTAAAGTAAACAGTTCTAAATTAATTATAAAATGGATCAAATAAAAAGGAGGCGGATTCATTCAAAAACAGCCAATATAAGTCAAATGTGAAACCATTTATTCATTATTAATGTTCAATCTCAATTATCCTTAACACTAAATTCCATTAGATTTTAAGATACATATAATTTCTACCATTAAATTCTGAATGAGAATTTACACAAGAAAAATACACTGAAATTAAATAATAATAATAATCAAATGGCATTAGCTCAACTGGTTAGATTCTTCAACTTTCAAGGAGGAGACCGAGGTTCAAATCTTGCCAAACAATACATGCATAATTGCCAAGCTGTTGTAATACCACTATGTGGTCATGATGTAATACGGGTGGGGCCCATTTCAATTCCATATAACCGATTAAAAATAATACTAATAATAATTGGAATGTCCAAAATCAAATGGCATTAGCTCAACCAATTAAATTCCTTGACTTTCAAGGAGGAGACCCAAGTAGAAATCTTGCCAAACGAAACATGCATAATAGCCAAGGTGGTAGGCAGACGAAATGACATGTCTATAATCAATGAACAAAGTTTTGTCTATAATCAATAAACAAAGTTTTGTTATTTTGTGTAATTTTGTGGTTTGTACACAAAGTGTTTGATGAAATTTGTGTATGAATAATTAGAATGTTCACGTAAATCGGATGTACAAGTAATTCCAAGGTTCATGCAATTCAAATGTCATGTAATTATGATGTCGGGTACTTAGAAGTGTTGTGTCGGGGTAGTTAGGGTTAGGTACGAGGAAGTTGTGGAAGTTGGCAACTACCTCCCCATTCCTAGGAAAAGTATAAGTAGACCCCTTACATTTCCCAAATACATGATGATCTTCATCCATCTACCTATTTGTATCTGGAGGTGTGTGTGCATGTTGTTGTTTTAAGTGTATTGCTCATGGTTCATTAGAGTATGGTGCATTGCAGATAGTTGTTGCATAGGATACATGTTGTGTGCGCAGTGTATCCACTATTCCCCTTGTATATTTTGTTTATTTAAACGGTAATGGAATTGTGTTGCAGTATTACATTCTGGCACCGTGCCTTTTCGAAGTTGGGTCGAGCTTGGTGACATGGACTCGTGATGAGCAAATCACTCGGGAAGGTGCACAATAACAATGGAATGATTACAATGCATCCAACGAATGAAGTAGTTTCCCTCAAGAGGAGGGCAAATTGGAGGTCGAATATATGACGATGCAAACTTGTTTGTTGACACCGACAAAGAGTTAATGCTCAAAGCAAATGTGCAAGTGGATACGCAAGTGGACAGTCATGAAGGAGACGCGCAAGGGTTTGTGCACAAAGAGTTGCATGATAATGGTGGAGAGTTGCATGTCGATGGTGGAGAGTTGCACATCAATGGTGGTGTGTTGCATGTTGATTGCGGTGACTTGCATGTCAACGGCAAAAAGTTGCATGTTGGTGGCAAACAGTTGCATGTTGGCCACGGTGAGTTGCGTGACGGCCGTAGTGAGTTGAGTGATGGTGGCGATGAGTTGCGTGACGACAGTGGTGAATTATGTGACGATGGCAGTGAGTTGCATGATAGCAGCAGAGAATCATGCAAATGTTACGCACGACAAGGAATCGCATGATGACAAACTTGGCAACATACAAGCTTTCGATGTATTGAGTAGACTTGTCGACGAAGAAATACATGACAATGAAGAAATTTGTGACAACGACCATGATGGCAAAGTTGGTGATGCACAAGTGCTCGCATAAGAGAAGAAGCGCAAATGTTCGCGCAAGATGATGGCATGCAAGTGTTCAAGCATGAAGCAAATGTGCGTGTTGTAGACACTAGTTCTAATGTGCCACCTTGTACACAAAAATAGAGTAAGTGCGTTGGAAGTCATGCACACATGCAATTTTGATGTAATAGTTTGTAATGTTGTGTGAAGTATTAGTTAATGTATGGATAAGTAATAAGTCATTTAGTTGTCATGTAGTTGGAAATGAAATGAAATGTAAATGCATGACAAATGTAATGTAAAGATGGTGAGGTGTCGAGTTGGTAGTTGGGAATAACTACCTCCCACAAGTTTAAATAGCACCCCTCATTCATTTGAGCAGGTTCACATAGACTGTACATGCATATACACACATTTGTACAGGCATAGAGGTGTATGGTGAAGACAACATATAGGAGATAATTGTATGGCAAACCTATATTCTTGTTGATAGTAATAACATCATTCAGCCATTGTCATTGTGAAATCTTATTGCATGTGTTTGTATCTAATTGTCATTGTTGTAGATAACTATTTCCATTCATTATTATTTGTTGTAGACAAGTCGTACTAGGCCATCTTGATCCAAACCTAGGCCATTCCATGCAAAGTTGAGGTCGTCTGACTGTTGTACCAAGCTGTCTAACTAACTATGTTGTGAAAGGTTGTCAATAGCATTGTGTTGCAGGCTATTTGGACTGTATGTTGCTTAGTTATTATGTCAATACACTCTATCATTCATTCTCTATTCCTTCAACTACGGAATACAGTCGTCGTGCTACACATGCCGATATGGAAGTGCATTGACGAAGACAGACAAGTGTGAAATAACATATGCGGAGATGATGAAAACGCATGCACAGACGAACAAGTTCGTGCAAGCAGAGATGTACATGGAAACAGATCAGCTTGCGTAGGCAAAGACATGCACGCAAATATGGCAATTCATGTTCACGTCAATGAAGTTGGATGTGACAAAGCTAACAAGTTTGATGGAGGAGAAAACCTAGTTTGGTAGGAAAGGCTAGGAGTGGTTGGAGCAAGTTGTGCAATAAAAATAAGGCAAGAAAAATGTATGGCACTAAACCAATTGCAAGTTGGTGTATCTAATAGTGAGTGGACAAGAGTCTAAGATTGCAATAGACTGGTACATGGGATTGCTAGAGGAAGAGTACTAGACATGGGATGAGTTGCACAAAGCATTCGTGAAGGAATTTTGGTTTTTCCACAATAACGATGAGGTCATTGTTGAAACTTATTGAATGGAACAAGGTGAAAAATGTAGGGGCTAATTCAAACATGGCACCATCTCAAGCACCACCTCAGACTTAATAAAATGTGTCGAAAGTCAAGTCCACGAACATGAAATTTTGTAATGTAATAGTCTTGATATTTTTAGTTGTTTTGTTATACGTATGAGAAATGTTTGACAAAGAAGAAAAATAATATGTATAATTAATAAGTCAGGAAGTCAAATGTAAGTCAAATGCATAACAAATGTAATTCAAGAAGATGGAGCAACTACCTTCCAAGTTGTATAAATAAGACCCCTCATTCATTCATTGGGGTATGGATGTATGTTCATGTATGTGCATCAAGAGATATCTATAGAAGTATATGCATTGTACGAAGAATGAACTAGACATGTATTCTTGCAGACACTAAGAATACTTCCATTCAGCCATTGTTGTGCATACTTAGTTGATCATTGTGCATGTTCCTGTGAATGATTACGATAGGTGTAGATGATTGTCTGGATTATTTCCACCATTTTATGTTTGTTGTAAATAGATAGACAAGGCCGTTTGACTATAGACAAGGCCATCTGACTAAGACACTAGGTCATCTAGATTGTTGAACCAAGTCGTCCGATACTGAATAAGGTTGTCTAACTCTTTGCAAGGCTGTCTAACTTGTTATGTGTGCAGGGTTGTCAAGGCATGTGATGTATGTGTTCTGTAGGCCGTTTGAGGGAAAGTGCAAGATTGTTTGGTTGTTTTCCTAATTGCTTGTTAATGTTACTTATTGCTGATTTCCCCTGTCATCCTTTCTCTAATCCTTCAAATGCAGAATACCACTATTGTGCTACATTTGGCCTTGTCTTAAGTTCAAACCAGTGACCACATGGACATTGAAGATAGAAGAGGTGGATGACAAATAACCTGATGCGAGGATGTGGGAGACATTGACGCGTGAGGACGACTAAACAACAGACAAAAAGAAGCTTGAGGATCGCACAACAATAAGTGCGGAGAGAATTAGTGTACGAGCTAGTTTTGGATAGCAACTGCAATAGACTTTGTACATAGGAGATTAAGTGCAAAATGTGCACAAGTTTTGTAATGTAAATAAAATATAAAGTCAAATGTAAATGAGAGTCAAATGAAAAATAAATGTAATTGATAGAGCAAGTGGAATTGAGAAGGCAACCTCTAAGATTCATACCAAAAACGGTGTTGTGGCAAGGACCCCAAACTCGTGAAGGAGTCGACATTGGTGTTGTGAGGACTCACAAGAAGCGCATATGCAACATAGAGCAAGAAGTGCATGAGATGGATGCTAAATGGGGGAGGATGAGGTAGCATGGAGGAGGCCAGATTAGATCGAGGTCAAGAACCAAAACTCCAAAAAACCAACGAGGAAGAGGAAAGGAGCTAGTAGCAGCTTCTCCATAGCAACAAAGCAAAGGGAAGGAGCGAATGTAAATTCCTTGGGAAGAAATTACCTAGATGACACCTGTAGGTGAGTTTTGCAGGATAGGGTGGTTGAAGAATCCACAAAACCACCAGCTAAAGAGAGCTTTTTAGAGCACACAAGTTTAGAACATTTTTCAGGTTCCCTATTTTGATAGACTTTTTCAAGATGTACCTGCTAGAGATGTTACAGAAATATGATGTAGAGAAGCAAAGAAGGGTGATGTTAGGTAACAAGGAGGTGCAGATATCATTCTCACCGAACAGTATTCAGGTTTGGATTACCTGCTGTCAATAACAACAAACGAGTGAAAAGGGAGGGAGTGGAGCCCTACAGACAAGGTCACCAATCTAAAACCGACGGAAGTTGTGAAGCTGACCAAACATGGGAGTCGTAGGCTGAAGATGCAACAGCTAAAATCTAATGAGTTAAGGTGCACAATAAACATCATCATGTCCAGGTTATTCAATGAACAAAGAACCTCGTATATGCCCACTTGGCACTTATCATTCATGGAAGGAGTTATGGCTAGAGAAAAGTATGTGAAAGGACTCGGTATCTATCTTCATGCAAGATAATATTTAATATTATCTTCATGCGAGATAATATTTAATTAGTTATTATAATAGAATATTAAATTAGTTATTCTAAATTAGTATCTTCTAAAATAAAAAAGCATGTCTTATAGAAAAAGACATCATTGTACTCCTTTATAAGACTGGATATGAATAATATTGGGTGTGTGAATTTTCATTGAGAAAAATCTCTCTTCCAGTGTTTCTTTTCTATTAATGCATGTTCATGCCAATTCTTGCTCATATCAACTAGTATCAAAGCCTCATGTGCAGCCACATATAACCCCTAAAGTGCAGCAGGTTCCTTCTTGTTTGCGGAAACAACAGCCGCATTTGTCCCTACCTGCTCTTCAGCAACAACAGGATTTGTTCCTATCTGCTCTTCAACAACAGCTGCAGCAGCTATCACAGCCGAAACAACAGTTTTCATTACAAGCACAGTCACCGACACAACAACAACCACCACCACAGCACCATGCACTACCACAGTCCTATTCTTATTTATAGCAGCAACAGCATCCAAGTACCACTACATACTTGGTTGCTCATACAGGTACACTGCCAACCCAAGCACAAGGGGACTCTGTCAAATTTTCAGCAGCTTTTTCCCTATTTTCAGCAGCTTTCCCTCCCTCCTCCAATGAAAGTGGGGTCACTTTCCACTAAACAAGGAGGAATTGATAAGACTCAATATCTATCTTCATGCAAGATAATATTTAATTAGTTATTCTAAATTGGTATCTTCTAAAATAAAATACATGTCTTCTAAAAAAGACATCATTGTACTCCTTTATAAGACTGAATATGAATAATATTGAGTGTGTGAAATTTTCATTGAGAAAATTTTCTTTTTCAGTGTTTCTTTTCTGTTAATGCATGTTCATGCCAATTCTTGCTCTTGTCAACTAATTGATAAGACTCAGTATCTATCTTCTTGTGAGATAATATTTAATATTATCTTCATGCAAGATTAAATATTTAATTAGTTATTATAGCTGCAAGCCTACTGCAGTGGTAAGGGCTTTGGCCTCTCTTTGAGAGGTCCACGATTCGAACCCCACTCAACATAAGGGGATCGGAACCCTTCATAAAAACCTATGTAAACTTATTGAAAAAATATTTAATTAGTTATTCTAATTAGTATCTTCTAAAATGAAAAAGCATGTCTTCTAAAACAGACATCATTGTACTCCTAGATATGAATAATATTGGGTGTGTGAAATTTCATGCCAGTTAGTGCTCATATCAATATGATTGGACAACCTATCTATCAGATCCCATACAAAATTTCTATTGCGGTACACAATATTTTCCATGACATTTCACGCCATTGCATTGCTTCTGTATGCAACGGCGTATCAAAAGATTCAGTTTCCTGGACGAGATCTTCCTAAGACCATACCAAAGGCAGCGCCCACTATCTTCCGTTGGGTATATGTAACCCTATTGACAAAGATTGGACCAATGGCAAAAATCATCCATGGGAAGAAGAGGACAACAAAGAAGAGAAACGCAGCTAAGGTGCTATCATTGGAGTCGTCTGATGAAGAAGACGAAAGAGGAGACACTGATGCATTGCCTAAGAAGAGAGCAGATTTTCATAAAACAAAGAAGCAATTACGAAGTGCAGAGGAATTGGCAAAAGAAGAGAAGCAGGAAAAGCAATTGAAGCAACAGTAGCAGAAGATGGGACAGCAGCTGCAACAACATTCCTAGTATCAACCAGTGAATCAAAGATTGAAGATAATTCCACCTTGGGGACTCCCACAAGATGCCACCATTTTAGGCACAGTTGGCAGGAATCTGCAAAGATTGGCGGCTGGTCAGCATTACAAGTTGCGTGGGATGACGTATGTTGCAGTGCCATTGGGCACTCCCACACAAACAGGAGACCAGACTGTGCAAGGAGGCACTACAAGTGCCATTGCAAGCACTAGGAAAGTGTCTTCAACAAAGGCTGCCATGGGAGGACAGCAACTGAAGCAAGCAGGAGAAGTTGTGCAAGGAGTGCAGTGTGCGAAAGAGAAGGCATAGCAGCCAGAAGAAAGAAAACAGCACAGGAAGAAGTGCAAGCTACACCGACTGTCATAGATGTAGATGAGGATGTGCAGACTACAGTAGATACAATGAAGGCATCACTGCCATTGGAAGCACCTATGATGCATTCGGGGGAATATGCAGAAGTGACGATAATGTGGATATGCCAACTTTCCAGCAAGAAAGTTATGCCACACCACCACTGCAACAAAAGTTGAACAGTGTGGTTCACCTCCTTTGGACAAGAAGGCACCAATGGAAATAGCATCTACGATAACACAAGACACAGCACTGACTGCATCAATGTCAAAAGGGAGTAACTGCCTGCATTAGAGCACATATGGTGGAAAAAGGGACAAAGCAGTCAACTGCCAACAAATGAACCCGACAAGAGCAAAGGAGATGATGGATTCTACTAACAAGCAAACTGATGCAGAAGGAGATAAGGAACCAAGAATTCAGGAAGGAAAAGTTGCCAAGGCAAAGATCAACCAGAAGGGTCATGGCAGAGACGAGATTGAAGACTGCCACTAGAGATGACACGGATAATGAACTTGAGCATGGAGATAGTGAGCATTTTCTTATTGAAGTACCTAACTTGAGGCAACCCCCAGTTCTCGATGAAAAAATCAACAAGCAGTTTGATACATTTTTTGAGAAGGTGAGTAGGTTGTTTGATAGGGTGAGAAGCAAGCTCCGAGTAAGATGTGTTTGTGAATGGTGACTATGGCATCTTCGGATGGAGACAAAATTGGGCAAGTTGATGAATTGGGCCCAAGGAGAAGAGAGAATTGCAAAAGTCCATTGAGTTCATCCATAGGAGCTTGGACCCAGCAATAGCAACATACAGTCAATACTAGGAATGATGGAGATTCCAAAAGTAACTCCAACTTCATACCGACACCCACCACGTGTATATATTGGCGAAGGATAGACGAATTTACTTATTTATCAGGTGTTAAGAGAATCAAACTCGCAGTGAAATTAGAAAGTTCTTATGCCAGAATGAATTTCTTGGTATATTTAATTAAATGGTTGGCAGTTGGGTTAGAAATGTTTCAAGAGATGGTCAATAGCATGAAATTGGAGGAACAAGCTAACCAGTTGCAGAAAGAAGAAGGCGAGCTTCGACAAGTGCAGCAAGAGGCTGAAGTAGAACTAGCACAGACGAGACAAGAGATGGACAAAATGAGGCAAGCGCAGGAGGAGCAAGTGTGCGGTGAGGGAGCAGGCACTTGAAACGAAGATGCAAGAGATCACTCACTAGGACCAGCTGATTGTAGAGCATGATGAGTAACTGGCGGAAGCTACAAAGGAGGCTAAATTAGCCAAGAGAGAGGCTGAATTGAAGACAAGGCTTGCAGAAATTGTGCAGAAGTCACAAGACTATGGCTTCCAATGGGCTCACTATCAAGCCTATGCGAAGAGACTTAAGGGGGATGTTGGTCAAGAATCTGCCTTAGGTATGGAATGTTTCATCCATGCGCCCTAGACCCGGCCAACATTGAAAGGCCGAAAGGAAGAAATGCCTTCCGTGCCAATCTCCAGAGAGGGATGGTTCCCTTACTACTTTACACTTGGGGATTTGAGATTAAGGAAACAGGAAAGGAATGATAAATGACTGAAAGGGATGAGAAATATGGCTGTGAGCCAGATTAAAAGGGGGTGATGAACAAATAGCATGATCACTCAGTTATACTTAAACCAATAGCCATTAGCACAAAGGATGTAACAGAAATTAAAACTAGATACTCTCACAAAATGCAACCTCCAGAATTATTTCAGCGTTACTCTTTATCATATGCTAAATCCAGACATAGAATTATAGCTATGAGACAGAGAAGCAAATTTAATAGAAATAAAGAATAGAAGGCATACACATGAAAGAGATTCAAATTTAGAGCCAAGGATCCTTTGTATTCATAGCAGAGCTTAAGCACAACAGTTTTCTAGCAAAACGTCCATCCTTTTACATTAGAATTGCTAGTTTTTATAGAGGATTCCGCCTCTGAGTCATAAATTCCCAACCACAAAACATCGCAATGGCATAAAAGATTTGATTCCAGCACTCATCAGAAAGTAATGAAGCATGGCTCGAATTTGATGACTCCTTGAAAAGTAGCTGCACATCTTCAATGCGCCGACGTGATTCGCCTGTAACGCCATCTCCTCACTTGGTGGAACCGCCTCAATGGTGAAAATCAGATTCTAAGATGCAGGGGGGTTGGATTTAGATGCCTCTCTAACCAACCATCATTTAATGGGCGAAAGCGCGATGTTGAAAGCTGCTTCGAGCAACCGCCATTGAAGCAGGGGAGAGGAGTTTTGCTGAAAAGAGGCGTGAGTTTTGACGTCTCCTTTGAGCGAAACAGGAATTCGTTGGTGTGGGCCCCAGCCTGCCTTTGTTTGTGTTTAAGCGTTGACCCGAAAAGGACCTTTGCTCTGCCCTTTGCTCACTACTGGTTCGCCAGAAGCGTCATGAAACGCCACTTGGAAGTCGCTTTGCTAGAGAGGTGGGACCCAACATGCAGCTTTGGGAAACGCCAAAGGCGTTTCGCCCATACCAGGACCAAAACGGGCTTGCGCTCTCCAGTTAGGGCAAAAAGGAAATGGGCCCCACTTTGTATTTCGATCATATTTTAACCCGAAATGGGATTGCACTCCATGTTTTGGCGAAAACGCTTTGGGCCCCACACTGCATCTTTCTTCGAAATCGAGTTGCACTGGCTTTAGAAAAAGACAAAAAAAAGGTGCTTTCGCCCCTTCTTGCCCAGAAATTGAGTTGCGCTCTTGAGTTGGGGCAAAAATACTTGGACCCCACTCAGTTTCGGCTGACCTCTGACCCGAAATGGGCTTGCGCTTCAAGTGGGGGCAAAAAGGAATGGGCCCCACTTAGCATTTTTTCCTCGAAACTGAGTGGTGTTGGGCTTAGGAAAATTCAAAGGCGCTTTCGCCCATACAAGGCCCGAAATGGGCTTGCGCTGAGGAGTTGGGGCGAAAACACTTGGGCCCCACTTGGCTTCGGCCGACCTGTAGCCCAAAATGGGCTTGCACTCCATATTTTCTCCGAAACTGAGCTGCGTTGGCTTACTTAACCAGTCTCTATTGTCGTCTTTGAGACCGAAATGAGTTTTCAACAGAAGTGTTGGCGCGAAACAACTCTCGCCTGTCAAAACCATGTATTTACTTGGACCCCGCCATGAGAACTCGGAGAAAGACCCTGCATGATGAGTGAAAGGAAAGGATTGCATTCTTCCTTGAGCACAACCAACAAATCGTGACAGCAGAACATGGAAAAAAATAACACATTCTGAAAAATAAGAGTCTTTCAGGGAAGAAGAGATTATTACATAGCAAAATTTCTCACAAAAGAAACAATGTGGCAGGGATGCCAACAAGGGAGAAGGAATCCTTGAAGTTGCAAATTCAACAGTTGAGAGCAGTACCTACACCAACGCCTCCACCACAATAGACTCAGAGCCCTCAGGAGTAGCAACAGTCGTTGATGAGACTATCAACCAATATAGAGGGGAGGGCAAAAGCAATCGCTAGTTTAGACGTGGCGCCATCTCAAGCACCACCTCAAACTTAATATAGTGCGTCGGAAGTCAAGTACATGCACATGAAATTTTGTTATGTAATAGTTTTGATATTTTGAGTTGTTTTGTTATACGTACGAGAAATGTTTGACAAAATGTAGTACGTATAATTAATAAGTCATGAAATGAAATGTAAATCAAATGCATGACAAATGTAATTCAAGAAAATGATGAGGTGTCCAATAGGTAGTTAGAGGAAGTCAAGGGAGCAACTACCTCCCAAGTTGTATAAATAAGACCCCTCATTCATTCATTGGGATGTGGATGTATGTTTGTGTGTGTGCATCAGGAGATACTTGTAGAAGTATATGCAATGTACAAAGATATAACCAGACGTATTCTTGCAAACAATTATAATACTTCCATTCAGCCATTGTTGTGCAAACTTATGTGATCATTGTATATGTTCCTATGAATGATTATGATAGCTGTAGGTGACCGTCTAGACTATTTCCACCATTTTGTTAGTTGTAGATAGATAGACAAGGTCATCTGACTAGGACACTGGGTCATTTGGATTGCTGAACCAAGCTGTCCAATACTGAATAAGGTCGTCTAACTTGTTTGTGTGTACAGGGTCGTCATGGCATGTGATGTATGTGTTGTGCAGGCCGTTTGAGGGAAATTTCAAGATTGTTTGGTTGATTTCCTAATAGCATATTCGTGTTACATATTATCGATTTCCCCTATCACCCTTTCTTTGTTCCTTCAACTGTGGAATACCATTGTTGTGCTACAAGAAAGAATTTGTTAAGTCATACAACTGGAGGTTGAGTGGTTTATTTAACCATTTGGAGGATGATCTATCAAATGTATTAAAGAAGAGGTGGTTTGTAAAGGGACTTTTTCCTATGTACCGAAAGAAGATAAGGGTGGTCCCTCTAACATCATATCAAGAGGCCTTGGAGCAGGCCTTGAACTTGGAAAGTGATGCAAAGACATCATTAAAATGTTGGGGTCATGTTAATGCGAACGAGAGTGACCCTAAAGATGAAAGTGATTGATGTTGAGAGTGACTCTGATAATGTGTGATGATTTTGAGAATGAGAGTAGTTCATCGTCCAAGGTTTGGGGTCGAGAAGCTAGTGAAGGAAGTGACTCTAAAGAGAAGAACAATGACTCCAAGGATGAATGCAACATGAAGAGAGCAAGATCATTGCTACAAGTATATGCAACACAAAGGGAGATTGTTCCAAAGAAGAATGTTATTGGTGATGCGGTCTATGATAACCACCAAAGAACTAGAAGATACCAAATTGAGTATGATACCGAGGGCAGACCCATTGAATGAATGAATGAATGAAAGATTTTAATTATGTCCGCGAGACCCAAATATGGTCTATGGAACCTCAAATATGGAAGTACAATTACTCAAATCATATCATATGATCTTTAGTATCTTTGAGAAGGTTGTTCCTTCTCCCGCTGATTTGTGTTAGCAATTCCCCAACTTTTTTTATTTTACTTGTCTTCAAATAAATCTGCCATAAACCCGTTCCCAAGTGTTTCTTTGTATTTGTCACGGATATCTGAAAAACTTGAGCATTTATAGATGAAGTGTTCCTCTGTCTCTACTGCCCCTGTGCTGCATAGAGTACATATCCTTTCTTCCCATTGTTCTTTGGGCGTTGTCCATCTCCCTGTTTCACATCTAAGCCTATGAGAGCTAGTCCTTATCTCGAGCAATGAGTATTTTTTCCTTCCACTTGATTTCAGCACCTATATACGCTTTTTCCTTGTGGTCATACGTTGGGTTAAAATTTGCAATATAATATTGTCTTTTCCTGCTTGCATTTTTCCACATTCCACTTCTGAATTTTTCATTCACATAATTTTTTATGTCTTTGTTGACATTTGGGCATTCATTTATGTTGATTTCCCAACGTTTCATCCATTTCTGATTTTGTTTCATCCATGTATTCTTTCGCCTATGCAACTCTTCGTCCCTAGCTGCCCTAGGCCATTTATC
This sequence comes from Wollemia nobilis, assembly GCA_028583015.1. Taxonomy (NCBI): domain Eukaryota; kingdom Viridiplantae; phylum Streptophyta; class Pinopsida; order Araucariales; family Araucariaceae; genus Wollemia; species Wollemia nobilis. The sequence goes on along the minus strand of JAQPPZ010006183.1, from coordinate 2,180,736 downwards.
ATCTTTCATGTTTTCTATTTTTTTCAAGTAACATAACAACTTGGTCATAGCAATTGCTTCTAAAGGGAACATTCCAGTTTCAGCTAGAATAATTTCATAAGGGGTTGTGGCCTTAATTTTGAGAAAATTTGTGATTAGATATTTTTGAATCCTTTCTATTTGCCTACATTTTGCATTTGTTGTGCCACTAGCCCACACTTCGCAACCATACAACAAAACCGGTGTAAAAATTAGGCCAAATACGACCTTGGTGGTCTTCCAGTCCCACAACTCAGCATTCCTACACCTGTTTTGAAGTGCATATAGTGCTCTCCAACCACTTTCAGTTCTTTTCATCCTACATGTAATCAAATTAAGTTTGTCATGAAAGTCTATGCCCAGGTATTTGTATTCTACTACTACATCAAGCGGTTCTCCTGCAAACTGAAATTCGAGTTGTTGCTTTTTCTTTTTGCTGAAAAAATCATAATTTTTGTTTTACTCGTGTTCACCTGCATCCCAACTTATTTACAAAAGATTTCTAGAGCTTGAAGGTGATCTTCTAGATCTTTGGCCGTTTTGGCCACAAGAATTACATCATCTGCATACATGAGGAGTTTTACCACATATTTGGCTAAATGCACACCCTCTCCCCCAAATTTGTTTATCCATTCTTCTAACTTGTCAATGTACAGCCCAAATAAGGTCGGAGATAGAGGGCAACCTTGTTTGACACCTATGTCACTACCAAAACATTCGGATAACCCTTCCCGTATTCTCGATTCTAGCCTTTACATGCTCATATAGTCCGTGAACTGCTGCCTCGTAGTGAATTGGAACCTCTAGCTCTTCCATTCTGCTCCATAATTTTTTCCTTGGCATCGTGTCAAATGCCTTTTTGAAGTCTACAAAACAACAAAAAGCCTCCTCTTTTTTGTCCCATATTTTTTCCACTATGTGTCTGAGCGTGATACAGTGATCATAGTTGAGTGCTTGGGCCTAAAACCTGCTTGCCCCTTTGATATCTTTCCCTTTTCTTCTGCCCATATGCTGATCTCTTTCCCTTATTGTGCAATGTTGGCGATGCCATTTGTGAGGGCACTTCTCACGTGAATGTCAAAGTAGAGCAAGTCGAGATGAACCGGTAAGGTGTAGAGAGTTCAAACAAATACATCCCTAGCCGAAAAGTAGAGGAGGTGAACTTGATAAACCTAATTGCAATTGAGGAGATGAACTTGATTATAACCGAGGCAAAGATCTAGCAAATGGTTGAAACTATGCAAGAAGAGGTTGTACAAGTGGTTGATGCATGCAAAGTGGTTGATGTAGATGAAGTAAATGATGCAGATGATGACGGGAGAGGTTGTTCAACATTTGAACGTCTACCAAGGTCGTCTAGCCATCTAGACTTGGGTCGTCTGGACCCAAGTGTCGATTGTCAGAACTTAGGCCATCTAAGCCTAGGTTGTCTGAGTTGGGACCTTGGCCATCTGGCTGGGACAAGTCCCCAGACAGCATAGGGGAGGGCTGTCTGGACCCTCCCAAGGCCGTTTGAGAAGGTCGTCTAAGCCTCAGACTGCCCCTGGGCCGTTAGAAGACAGATCACGAACGTCCAATAGTCATGTAGGATCGTCTACAACTCAAGTTTGAAAGGAAGATGATGTTGGGTCATCTGGAGAACATGCAAAGCCATCCGAGGAAAAGAATGAGTTGTTCACAGTTCGAGAGTAGGGTGGAATTCATGACGGTGTAAGAGGACAGGGGATAAGAGTCGTCTGAACGATCAAGCAGGTCGGCTGGCCCCCTAGGTCTTCCAGACCAAAGACAAACTAGGCATCTTGACTTCTAGGCAATGTAGAAAGGGTTTTTACATATCCCAACAGTTCCCTTTCCACGTAAGTAATCTACAGATCTGCAAGCATTGTAGTATAGCAATAATAATACGCAGAAATTCTGCAACAGCAGTAATGGCAGAAAATACAGCAATAACAGTTAACAGTAATTACAGCAGTTTGTATTAATAATGTTAGGTGTGATACAGCATTACAGTTTCATCAATACAATCTACAGCCATCATATCCATGGCTGTACACAGGACTAGACTGCATTCTGCCCATAGACTTCAATCTGCTCACGTACCAATCTTCAGCAACTCTAATGAATGAGGGGGGGTTTATTTATACACCCACCAAGTAGTTACTTTCTCCAACTACCTTGCAACTACCCTCAAATTACATTTTATGTGCATTTGTTTTAAATTTACATTTCATTTGCACTACAAGATGAAATAGCTTATTTAGCCGACTTACATGATTTAATATGATTTTACATGACTTTATTCTTTACGTACAATATTAAATTGCACTTACAACATTAAAATATATGCACGGGCGTTTCGTCAAACACTTTGCGTGCATTTACAATAAAACACATAATATCAAAACTGGTTCTGCAATTAAGGATATCTCAATATGCCTGTCTACAGGCAAGCGATTGGACCACCTGGGTCATCTAGGCGAAAGTGCCACCATAGTCGGAGACAAGGTGTGCATGCTTTCCCAATGGGCCCGCCATGCGCAAGGAGAAACGAGGAGCCAAAGTCGCATAAGATGAAAATGGTATGTGGAATGAGAAATTGCATATAAAGCAGTTACTGGTGTTGAAGCGCCAGTTAACAGAGCGGAGGGGCACTTACCACATGCAGGCCAAGTGTCCCCTTACCTCAACTTTTAAAAAGAGGTAAAAAGCTCACTTGCTCATTCTCACTCACGGAACCAAGAAGCAGCAAGGAAGAGCCCAAGTAGAGCACACCAATTAACTGAACTTGAACTAGCTAGGGTACGGCCTAGGGCATGCACCAAGACATCCAATAGGCAAACAAATTACATTTCACCATGCAAACTTTAAAAATGATAGGGGAGAAGGGCGAAGCAGCTACAAAGGAGAGGGTTGCACTAGAGCGTTGGAAAAAATCGGCAAGGGAAGGTTGCCGATTCAAATCGCATCGAAATCCTGATTTTTGCCGATTTTATTCCAAAAAATTGTGATATCCAGCTTTTTTTTCAAAAAAAAGTTGCATTTTCTTCTTTTTGCTGATTTTTCCCAATTCTTTTTCCATGCAGATTCCGATCTGATTCCTATTTTCTCAACTATGGGATCTAGAATGTCATATTGGAACATTTATGACGATATGGTGAGCAACCGGAGTGGACAATGAGGGATCGTGGTTAGGATCCAATGACATTGCAAGGGATTGCAATGGATTGGCATCTAAAAAGAGCAAGGACAAACCCCTTCACAACATGGGAAGACTTAACAACTGAATTCATAAAGGAATTCAGGTTACTCCAAGATGATATAGAAATCATCGGAGAAATTTATGCCACAAAGCAAAAGAAGGATGAAGATGTCAAATCATACAATAGAAGACTGAAGGAACTTATCGATAAAATGGAAGTGAGACCATTAAATGGTTTACAAAGGTGATGGTTCTTGAATAGACTACTACTGAGATATAAGAAGAAGATGAAGGTACCACCTACTACCTATCAGGAAGCATTTGACAAAGCAATCAATTTGGAAAGTGAAACAAAGCAAATGGCACCAGGAATAGGTCACTATAGAGATGAAGATTTATATAGTGAGAAAGATGATTTGCATATGGTTATCCAAACCATGAGGAAGGACCTAGAGAGAATGGTAAATGATGCGAAGAGTGAGAAAAAGGATACGGTCAAGGAGAGGTGGTGACTCCACAACGACGATGGCAAAATGAAGAGGAGGCAAAACAACCTACCATAAAAGTGGAAGTAGAGATGGCACTTGTACAGTGGACTGCTATACATATGAAAGGCATTGTTGTACAAGTGAGGCTTGTATGGCAGACTGTCGTACAAGAAGGGAAACAGGTCGTACAAATCATTTTGTCATATAGGAAGGGCTTGCCATACAAATCAGATCGGTCGTACAAATGAAGGTCGTCATACAAATGATGAGAATTGTACAACAAACCGTCGTACAAATGCGACACATGAGGAAAGTTGTCGTACAGGTGCACAGAGTTGGACAACAGAGCAGATTGGCACAGAACTTTGTTGGGATGTAAAAGATGATTCGTAGACAAGTCGCACAGTACAAGTAGAAGTCTACGTGGTCATACGAATGACTTGGCAAAGATAAACACAGACGTAAAAATAAAAATAAAGGAAAATTTTAATAGAAAGAAAAAGGAAAAATATGAAAAAGCGCGTCGTTCAATTATCATGCAAAGGAGACAAGGTGGTGAAGTGGTAGTTAACAAGTAGTTATTGCATAGGCACAGGCTATATTTCCCTCTACCATTTTACAAATACATGCATCGCGGAGGCTTGGGCATTACATTGTCCAACACCTAATGGAAAGCAAGGTGAAGAAGACTAGCATGTATGGAGAAGAGGTGTATAGAAGTGCAAGAGAAGGCAAATGGAGCTGCCAATGCAAGCATTGCAGTAAGACGTACAGAGCTGTCGATGCACAGGGAAGGAACTGCCAATGAAAGGAAGCACCGAGTGAACAAACGTGCCCTGAGGAGGAAGCTACCCTAGTGCTAGACCAAAAGACATTGAAGGAGGATAGTATTGTAGAAGTTGTAGAAAGGAGTGACTACAAGAGGAATTTGCAAGTGTACAGACCGTATAGTCGTACAAACTATTGCTGAAGCGAAGGATTGCAGTTGCAAACACACAAGGGTTTGCGAAGTTGCAGAAAGTGTCGTACGAACGGAGTGTTGGGGATGTTCAGCAAAGTGATGTAGGAATCACATATAGGAGAGCAAAGTGCAAGAAGGTTGTCATACAAGTTCAAGGAGACAGCAATAGCACACTCTTGTACAAGAAGGGTTGTACAACAGCACCATACAAGTAGACGCCTGACAACATTGTCATACAAGTGCGGACGTGAGGAAGATTGCCATACAAGCAAAAGGCTTGAAGACAATGTTGTACAAGCCGAGTGTGAAGTGTCGATCGTACAAGTAGAGGAAGTGTATAGTAGGGGCCGTACTAGTGCACATACAGCTACAGTCACAGTTTGTAGAAATTGACAAAATGTAGAAAAGGCCAAGCATTGCGAAGAGGATAAACCAAGTGGAACAACAACAGACAAAGGTTCCACCTAACCCTATGTTGTATACGAGACCTCGCTCATGAGGAGAGGGTGTTAGAGTAGTTGCAAGGAGAGGTTTTGTAGAACATGTACGTGGTATGGAGAGAGAACATTGTTCGGACGTTGTGCGGAACAACAATAGGCAACATGGTGGACACTCCAAAGAGAGGCCGACAACTAGTAATCTTAAGGAAAGAGAAGTGAAGGCTTTGCCTCAAGAGGAGAAAGGCAAGGAGTCAAAGAGAAAGCCACTACCCTTGCAAGAGGTGACATGGCAACAACCAACAAGAGAGTTTTGTAGAAACCGGTTGTAGAAGTCACCGAAGCATCCATTGAAGGCTACGTTCAAAAACATAGATGTACATTATATTCTACAGATTCTGAATTTTGACAAGGAATTTTCAAGGATTACTTGTTGCAGATGTTGCAAATGTATGATCAGCAGCAACATATGAGTAGAATTATGATTGGTGACCAACAGGTGCAAGTACTATTTTCACCTGGCAAATTTCGGAGAACATTTGGATTTCAAAGTTTGGGAATATTGGTGAGAAAGGAGGCGGTTGACCTACACTAGTGGAAGGAATTGATTGATAGGGTTACCAATTTCAGTCCGAAAGAGGCAGCAAAATTGTTGAAGCACAAAAGCAACGGACTGAAGATGCAGTAGCTAAAGACACCGGAACTGCATATGCCATGAATATACTTATGTCAAAACTCTTGGGAGAGCAAAGAGCCTTGGAGATGCCCATGGTTGGCATAGTGTATGATTAGGCATCATACTTGTCATACTGCATCAAGAATTTTTTGATGTGGTACACCAGAAATTTTTCAATGGCTATCCATGCCATTGCATTAATGATGAATGCTATGACACAGGAGAAGCTGCGATTTCCAGGATTGAATCTGCTCAAAGTGATTATGTAGCATGCACCGACTATATTCAGTTGGATCCATATAATGCCACTGACAAAGCCAAGTGCCCTAGTCAAAAAGAAGGGTACCTTGAAGAGAAAGGGTTAGGAAGCTTTGGAAGATGAGGCAAGTAAGCATTTAGAGGAATTTAAAGAGCAGCCACGAATGAAGGAGTTGGTGTGAAAGGAGAAACAACGTAGGAGGCTGAAGCAGCAGTGGACGGGAGCTCAACCTCAACCTCAGCATCAGCAGAAGGAAGGGTAGCAACCACAAGCAGAACCCTCACAGCAGGCCACATTAGGAGTGGGTAGCAGTGCATGAAGGACAACTGAGGGTCGGAGCAAGACGCATGGGATGCCACCAACAGCAGTGTGAGAGAAAGTTTCTGCACAACATGGGAGTCAGGCTGTGTAGAAAGGCACTGCAGGTACCAGATTAGGAACCAAACAGATGTCTCCGAAGAGGGCTATAATGGGTGAATAGAAGCCAAGGGATTCTATTGTGGAACCAGGATGAGATGAAGGAGGTTGAGGCGAAGACAAAAGCACAGGAGGAACATGATCGGTTGATCGGACAACTGAAATCAGAATGCATGGTGAGGGAGAAATTGTTGGAGATGAAGAATAAGGAAGTTACCGCAATCAACTAATAGTCGAGAGGGATGAGCAGCTAGCAATGGCAGCCAGACATGAAGCTGAAGCGGTAAAGAAAGCGGTTTAAGCAGCAAGGAAGGAAGCCAAAGCTAAAGCTGCAAAAAAAGAGGCTAAAGTAGTTGGCAAAATTGGGAGAAGTCGAGCAGAGATCGAATCACTATGGTGTGCAATGGACTCGATATCAAGACTATAGTATACAATCTGCAATTTGTGCGGCAATAGCATTCCAGGGTTTCCTGCACATACAGTATTATACAGATCTAATTGGTTACAACAATGCACTCTCCCTTTGGTGCAATCAACCATTTACAGCCAACAGCAAGCATATGCGTTGGCCAACTCCACGACCATCGCCATACCTCCATCAACCTTACGTCCGAATGAATGAGGCAAGGGTCATATTTATACAACTAGAAATTAGTTGCACCCTTTAACTACTTGACACCTCATCATTCTCCCAAATTACATTTGACTTGCATTAGCTTACATTTACATTTCATAAGTCACTTTATGACTTTGTTGTACATGCTAATATTTCACTTTATCACATATAATATTAAATTATGACTTTATAACTTTATAACATTAGTTAAATATATGTACACACATTTCGTCAAACACTTTGCGTACAACTACAAAATAACACCAAAATGACAAAACTTATTTACTAAATGTAGACATATCAATTTGCCTCCCTACATGAAGGGAGAGACAAAACCCCTAAAGCTGCAAATCCAGAGTTAGAAGGTGTTCCTATTCCCACACCTCAACAAAACCCAAGTCCCTAGGAGCAAAAACAGTCATCGACAAGGACGTCAACCAATTTAAAGGGAAGGGTAGATGTAGGTACTATTGACAATTTTGTCACATTGCACAAGGGGTAGAAAAAAAATCAAAAATCAAAATTTTGTATAGTGTTTCCTTTTGCAAAAGTATTTCTTTTTGTTGCTTCGAAAGTATTTGTAAGTGTTGCAGCAATTTTGGCTTTCAATGCCACCCCCTTGTACATAAAATGAAGAAGAAGAGCTTCACTGCCGAACAAGCCAAAGAAGATAGCTTCGCCAAAGAGGAAAAGTGTCGCGATATTGCGACATGTTGCATTTCCGCGGCCGAGAGCGACAAGAGGGAGCAAGAAAGAAAGAGCGACAAGAGGGAGCAAGAAAGAAAGTGTCGCGATATCGCGTCATGTTGCATTTTTGCGGTCGAGAGCGACAAGAGGGAGCAAGAAAGAAAAAGCGTCGCGATATCACGACATGTTGCATTTTCGCGGCTCAAAGCAAGGAGAAAGAGCAAAAGAGGAAAAGTGTCACGATATCGCGACATGTTGCATTTTCGTGGCTCAAAGCAAGGAGAAAGACCAAAGGAGGAAAAGTGTCGCGATATCGCGACATGTTGCATTTTCGTGGCCAAAAGCAACAAAAGAGGACAAAGACATAGAAATGTCGCGATTTCGCGACATGTCATATTTTCGCGATGCAAGAAGAAGAACCAAGCTGAAGACATAGAAATGTCGCGATATCGCGACATGTTGCTTTTTCGCGACTCAAAAGGGGCACGCGCTCCAAGCCGGGTATTTTCCCGAGACGATCAAGTGCCTCATAAATGCATTTTTACTTGCCCGGTAAGCTCGCTGCTCATTTTTGGCAATTGGAAACGAAGTATCAGTCCCTAAAGGAGAGCCCGGCAAGCATGGCGGCCACTCGAGCATTGCACCCAAAAACCAAGGACACTCAGAAGGCTCATCAATGCATATTTCCGCGGTTGACTCAGTCACAGTTGCCAGTTCTCGTAATGGATTTGAGAGCTCAGTCACGAGGGCCGCGAGGAGCCGACTTCTCAGATCTCAAGAGTATACTTCGTCATCCTGTGTAAGAATGACTCAGAGGGTCGGGTCCTCTATAAAAACCCAGGCATTGTAATGTAAGAAGGGGGGGAACTTTCTGCTAGAAAGTTGTTGTAACTTGATGTCCTGCGATTAATACTAAAGAGCTCTGGGCTCGATGTCTCTCTTGTATGCTGTCTTCCGTGTTTATTTCTTTTGTCTTTCTTCATTTGCATACTGTAACTCTGAATCCTGAATTCGGTGTGCGATTGGGAATTGTACCCTGAAATTTGCCCGAAGGATACATAGGGGAGGAAAAACGCTATATTGGTTTTCTTTTATGCTGCCTGGTGGGTCGTGGTTTATGTTATATTTGCTTGTCCTAATCGTCGTTACTCTGAACCCTGAATTTCGACGAAATGGAGAAGGAGAATCCTGGAACTCGCCCAGAGGATACATAGGAAGGTTAATGTGGCGTTTCTTTCGTTTATTCTTGGTGTTCTTTGCTGCTATTCAAGTTGTCAGTTAGTGATCGTGCTTCCTGTTCTCTCCCACTTTAAATCATTGATCTCTCTTCCCTTACTCCCTTTATTTCTTTCCTGCACCCTTACTCTTTTTATCTCTTTCCTGCACCCTTATCTCAAAACACCAAAGTAGTTTAGCATAGGAGCCGGCCTTTCTCCGGAGATTGGCACGAGGGGCATCTCTTCCCTTTGGCCTTTCAATGTTGGTCTAGGTCTAGGGCGCATACACTTACCCAAATCCTTTCCTGGGTAGATTTGATGACCAACAGTACCAGTTATGACCAGCCTTAGAAAAAGTAGTGTACGTGTTACAAAACTTTATTCTCATAAACATAAATCATTCACCAATATGCAGAAATATACATGTTACAAAACTTTATTCTCATAAACATAAATCATTCACCAATATGCAGAAATATCAAATCATTCATCCACAAATAATATCCACAATAACAATCCACACAATGAGATAGAGATAGATAATACCCTTCGGGTAGAGCAACACCAATAATACTCCTTAAGGAAAACTCCACAAGATCTACCAAGATGAGAGCGCCACCTAGAGAGGGCAAAGTCTCATAAGCCACTTGGTGGGCGAAGATATTACAAGTAAAAATTCATATGAATGATCTCCATGATGATTACAATGACAATGTCTCTTCTTTATATACCCATCTTCTAATTCTACTTTAGGGAGCCAAATACTAAACCCTCATGCCACTCATTATTATAATATAATATAATAATATAATCAACCTTGGGGTATGTGTGGCCCATGCCAAACCTTATACAAAAAAATATCATATCCCCATATACCTATTCCTAGGTACCATAACATTTGTGTTGGCCTTTCTTAAATATGAATCTCTCCTCCTAATTGTGGTTCACTTTTGCTATTCTTAGCCATCCACGTCCTAGCAATGCATCGTAAGCTAGTTTTTGCACTGTAATCACAACAAAGTCCATGATGAAATCTTTGTCAGCAATCTTTACTTTTTGGTTTGTCAATACACCCTTCATCTCTATGTCGTATTGATCTACACCGTACAACCAAAAACTTGGAGACGACAAGAATGGTGCTCTAATGTCTTTCCAAGTCTTCTTTGGCATGACATTCACACTAGACCCCCCATCTACAAAAACTTGTTTCAACTTATGATCCAAAAGCTCCATGTGGATCAAGGTCGGTTTCTTGCCTACTTCAATCATCAACACTGTAGGACCAATGTATTGATCCTTTTTTATCACCGCCACCTCTTGACTTCTTGGCTCCACTGCCATCTCTATGCATGTGATCTCTCCTACCTTCGCATACAGCTCAAGTATCGCACCAAGTAAACTAGCCACCTTCACTTCAATTGTTGTGTTCAATACTTGCGTCGCCAACTACTCCATTGATGATTGTCTACCAGGAACTTCTTTTGGTTTCTTCAACGTCTTTTCTTGGAGTAGTCTATCTTGTTTCTTTTTCTCCATCTCTTCTTCTATCATGTCATGTACTACTTGCCACCGCTCCTTCTTGGCAAGGTTCGGGTATTGCTCAGTCTTCTTTGCCTAAACTCTTATTACTAGCGGCATATGCTTCTCTTTCTCCTGTTGGTTTATCGGAGGTTCACTTATTAAAGTGACTTAAACCAGCTGCTGTTTGTTTGGCTTCACTTTCAAAGTTCCTCACCCTTTCATAGGCTTCTTCATATGTCAAGGATGGTATTATCTTCATTTTCTTCTTGTATTGTGGCAATAGTCCATCAATAAACCATCTCTTTACCATTCCATCCACTGGTTGCAACTCCATCTTATCAGTGAGTTGCTTCATTTGTCAATTATAGGATTTTATGTCCTCATCGTTCTTTTGTTTAGTGAAGTAAATTTCTATTATAACCTCTGTGTCATCCCTCAACGGTTTGAACTCTTTAAATTTGTCCACTAAATCTTGCCATGTTGTGAAAGGTCTTGTTGCTTCTTTCTTCAAATGCCAATCAATTGTAATTCTTTGTAATGTTGTTGGACACAATTGTAACCATACATCTAGGTCCATTACTCCATTGGCTTTCCAAATTGTGGTGCATGTCCCTATGTGACAAACAGGGTCTTCCTTCCTTTCTCCTATAAAAGGTGGGCATTTTTTTTCCCTGCTTGGTTTGCAATATTCGCCTATGGTGGTTGATTTCCTTCTCCTGATTCGTCCCCACTCAATGATTATGCAAACACTTCCTCTCTATGTGCTTCTGTTCTTGACAAGTCTTCACTTGGTGCTTTTTCATTTTCTATGTTGCATTCAAACAATCATTTACTAAACTCTAGTGCACCTTCACTTCACGACGTCCTTCGCAAATATACTTGTTGGATCTGGTTGAGCACTTATGCACGATTACTCTGGTGCCTGACTCTTGTCCTTTGCACCCCTTGGCAAACTCCTCCCCACTGGCTCCAACGTCAGCATCCACTTCTCTACTCGTGCACGTTCCACATTGGCGTTTTGTCTTACGTGAATGTTTTCTTCAATTGTTTGGTGCAACTCACCTTGCACCTCGTCTTCCGTTGTTAATAACAATGGTTTCCACCTTTCGCTCTTATCACTCGAGCTATCCTCCTCCTGAGGATTCCAAACACATTCCACCTTAGGTCGTTCAAGTTTTGTCCTTGACTACAATCCACGGTTGGCAATTCTTATACTTCGTCTCACAGGTTGCTCTAGAATTCTTCCACAATTTCATCTCCTACATCCATGCAACCAGGAATTTGTCATCCACCTCGTTAATCTTCATGGCGGCTAAAAGTAAACTTACCAATGATAACATCAACAAACAAGCTGACCCGTACTTCAATTAGGCAACAACACCAAACGTAGCACATCGATGATGTTTTCCAACAATGAGATAGTGATAAAGTTTAAGGGCCAACATGTCTGTAGTCAGCACTTTGGGACAAAGTCATCATCATCTATCCAAATGGCAGATTGGACTTCAACTCTTAGTCAACATGAGGGCATTCTCCAGACGACTTCCTCTAGATGGCACTCTCTAGACAGCATCCTCTGGACGGCATCAACATGGCGGCATGACGGTACCCACATGACAACATGATGGCATGACCTTCAAACAACAAAGTTCTTATACGATGACTACACTCGAATAGGACGACGGTTCTCCACAACAATGATCATCGATGTTGTCTTACGTCGTCCGCACTCCTTAACTGCAACTTGCAACCAACAGATTGGATTGTGTATTCCAACCTGCAACCAATTACCTTGAAAATGCATAACCAACAATCTAGTAAAGTGATATCAACACACAGACATCCAACACATGAATGGAGAATGGTTTTATATTGATGATTAGCCAAAATGATGTTTGCAGATTATAGCATTCAAACTCGCAATATGCTTCGTCAACAGCAATGGCTTCTCATAGCATATAGATACCTCTCTCATATCCGGGCTATGCATATCTCTCTATGCACATGGATTCCTCCTCAACAATGAAGAGGGGGGATGTCTTCTTATAGCGCAGTCTTTGCCTTTGGTGGCTACAGTTTCTTGGACACGTTGCACATAACTACTTCCCCCTTGCCTACGTACCTAGGACATAATGCCAACTTTGCAATATATCAAATATTATGGCACTTAACTATGACGGCTAAATATATCATTTGCATTACATTTCATTTCATTTGGACCAAACTTAGTGCATAAAACACTTAGACATTTATGCAGACAATTTTACTTATGTTTCTGCTTATGTCCATAACTAGTGCCTACAATGATAGCAGTCCATCCAAGAACCATGGTTTTCACAATTTGTCTACTAGCTTTGCTTCCATCTTGTCGATGAATTCCTTTAAACGACAATTGTATGACTTGATATTTTCATCTTTCTTTCAATTTGTCAAGTAAATTTCTCCGATAATATCCATGTCATCGCAAAGCAATCTGAATTCTTCACTGAATTTGGTCTTTCACTCATCCCAATTTGTGAAGGGTGTTTCTCTTTTTAGATGCCAATCCATCGCTATTCCACAAAATGTTGCTAGAAACAATCTTAGCCATGAATCTTCATCATTTACGCCGTTGCTTTCCATATCATCTCACATGTTCCAATATGGCATTTTGGGTCTTCCTTCCCGAATCCCATAAACTTCGGGCCTTTTTGCTTGCCTACAACCACAACAATATTAGCCATAGGTGGTGGTTCATCCCCACTCAACAAACCTTCATTTGACAAGTATTCCACAAACAAGCTTCGTCTACTACTTTGCACTCCCACAATTTGCGGTCTCCTCCACAAATGCACGAGCATTGGATTTGGTCTTCCTAACACTCTCCTGTGGTGCCCTATGTGCTTGAGTCCCGTCCTCTGCACCTCTAGGCACTTTCCCCCGCACTTTTGTTGGTGTCGCTAGTTGCTTTGTCTTGTCTTGCACACGATCCACGTTGTCGCCTTGTCCACCACTTGCACGAACATTCTCTTTGGCCTTAACCTCGTTTACTCGTTGCACCTCCACTTGTGCGTCATCTTCCATTGTTAAAACTTAAAAACAACGTTTGCCACCTCTCATTCCTCATCTAAACTTACCTCCTCTTGAGGCTTCCAAACCAATTCAACTTTTGGTGCTTGAATCTCCTCACCAGTAAGCTCTATCAATATTCTTTCTTCATGCAAGTCTTTGTCACCAACATACAAGTTGTCCTCGTGCTCAACATGTCCACATTCTTCTCGTTCTTACTATTGTGCAATCCTTAAACTCCTTCATGTTAGTTGGTCTCTTGCTCTTCCACATCCACATCTCCCATGTCGTTGCAGTAAGTTATCTATCATCCACCTCTCATATTCAAGCTCCACGCAGTACTAGTTCAATCTTCAAATGGCAACGACGCCAAACGTAGCACAGTGGTGGTATTCCACACTTAGGAACAATTATAATTTATGAATGACAAGTTAACCGCTCAACAACTCTCAAGATGAAACGAGGCGACTTGCATCAACTTCCCTTCGATGACATTGTACAACACAGCTTAGACGGCCCAATCAGAGATTCAAAAAGCCTAACAAAGATCCTCAGATGGCTTGCTTGACGGCCCGAGCTTGCATGGGATGACCTCGCTCTGCCCAAACAGCCCTGTACGAATAGAATACGACAAACAAAATACAAGATAACAGGATTTGGATTTTATATCTACTACAGTAATCAATAAATATAAACACATGCAAATAACACACACAGAACAATGGCTGAATGATGAATAGATATTAACAAGATATTGCATTATAGATGAGCCCATATAGTCACACAAAATACAGCTTGTCACAGCAACATATTGCCCTCAACATTGCAATATCTACTCCTATGTAGAACTATCATGTGTGTGTAATATCTCCAATGTACACTCCTTGGCATGTATAGAATCTACCCAATGTATATGTGTACCCAATTAAATGAATGAGGGGGTCTATTTAAACTAGGGGGAAGGTAGTTATTGGCAACTACCAACCCCAACACCTCACCATCCTCACATTACATTTGTCTTGCATTTCATTTCATTTCCCTTCCTAACTACAAGACAAACTACATGACAACTCACTTATTCGCACATGACTACTACTTATCTCATCATTACATTATTACATGCAATATTACAACGTTACAAATTTATTCAAACTTATGACAAAACTTTATCATATGCATACTTGACTTCCACATATATTTTATTTCTGACTTTATTTCTTGTGCTGAGGTGGCAAGTCAAAACTAGTGCCTTCACATATTACATCATGAACACAGCAATTATGCATGTATCACTTGGCAAGATTCAAACCTAGGTCTCCTCCATGAAGAGGAACTTAACTGATTAAGATCATGCCATTTGATCGAAAACCACCTCTTATAATTCATAAAATAATTAGATTATAAAATTTGCTCATATAAGCAACAAAGAGGAAATTCTAAATTGCTTATTCTTAATAGTTTTAGAAAGCTTGTCGTAAGTTGAAAGATGGTGACGCTTCATGAAAAGAGAGCAAATCCTTAATGGTATTCTCATTCCCTAGGAAGTAGCTCACTCCTTAAGTAGAAAGAAGTGGTTCATGAGATTGAAGTTAAACACAGCCAAACCATCAACAAGAAATTTTCTGCAAAGAATGCTAGAAACCTTTGGCTTCTATCTAAGATGGATCATCCAAGTAGTGAACTTTGTGACAACAACTTCCTTTTTTCATCAGTTCATACATTCCAAAGGATTTTGGCAAGGTGATCCATTATCCCATTATCTTTGCATATTGTTCGCACAATATTTGGGTAGAATGTTGAAACATTCCACAACTCATGGCCATTTGCGTGGTAACAAAATTAGAAATTAGTAATTTAGTATTATATCTCCCATCTTTAGTTCATGGACAACGCGCCACTTTTTGCAAGGCTTCCATTCAAGAAGCTAAGTGTTTTACGAATGACTGGAACATTTATTTGCAAATATCTGGTCAGAAGATGAATGAAGTTGAGTTCCATCATTTCTTTTTCCACATACACCAAATAATGCACTAGAGAATATATCACATTCTTCACTTTCAAAACTCCTGTTAAGATATTTAGGAGTTAAAATTATGGCAGGAGGCCATAAAATCATGACTAACATTAAATTTGGGATAAAGTAAGATAATTTACAGAAATGGTGTTGGAGAATATTACATTATTTGGTACATGCTAATGTACCCCTATGGTACCTATGGTACAATGTAAATATTATAATAGGGTTTGAGTCTATAGTTAAGGAGTGTGATTTATATTTCCCCTTTATGAAAATGTTTGTGCAGGATATGCACAAGTGTCATGTAAGTGTGAAAGTGTGTAATGGGAGAAAGTGCACGAGTGTCATGTAATTAACTGTGCAAATATGTAAATGTGAGAAAATGCATGAGTATCATATATTAGGTGTGTATGTAGAAGTGTAAGTGTCATCTAGAAGTGTGCAAATAGAGAGTCAAGAGTCATGTATACAAGTGGCAAGATGAGAATCCAAAAGACATGAGAGGATTTGTCTTATGCATGGAATAGGAAATGATACATCTCCGTGATATGTGAAAAGAGCAATAGTCAAGTACATGAAGAGTCATCTTTGTAAGGCTATATTATGGAGACAAAGCTCCATGTATTGTATATCAAAAAAATCTATGAAGATCACATTCAAGCATTAATAATATTGAAGCTTGTATGCATATTTTGAGCAATTATATTATAAGTTTTCTTCATGTTATTACATGAATGATTTTGGCCATTTATATTCATATTATTGTCATTTTCATAAATATTATTGTTAATTATTTTGGCCATATAATATTTTGATTGCTCTTATATTTGAGACTACTCAAGATCAGAATATTGGGACCTGAGATAATCTGGCTTAAAAGCCAACAAATGGATGTTGCAGGGTTTTTATTTGCTGGCAGACTCACCCATCCCAAATCTATTCTCTAAATAATTCTTATTTCTGCTTACCTAATGCTTGTCACTTCCCCTAGTAATTGGATTTGGACAGGATTCTTAATCTTTTTCTATGACAAGGTATCTGGGATGAAAAAAAAGAAACATTAATGCGATGGAGCCAGGTTACATGGCCCAAAGTACTCAGCAGAGAGTAGATCTGATTTCAAACTTGATTCATGTGACTGTAAAAACCAGATTCTTTTGGAGATGATGAAGATAACCTCAAAAGACTTAATTAATGACTTTTGGGATCAAAATGCTCCCTTAGCCTAGATTGATGAACTACCAAAAGTCAAGATTTGTTTTCAGAGTACTGACTATTGAAAGGTTTATTGAATGATTGCATTAATTGTGAAAGAAATAACTATGTATAAAGATCATCACTAGATTAATCACACAAATAGAACAACAGGCATCAATAAGGCTCCAATTTCGGTTTCAGTTGGAGAAACAAACCAAGAAAATCCTAGCTCCAATTGTTGCTACATAAGCAAACCTAGAGGACCCTGGCTTCAATTTCTGCTAGAAAAGCAAATCCAGAAAACCCTGGCTCCAATTCCTGTGAAGAGGCAAACTCGAAAAGCCCAAGCTTCAGTTTCCGCTGGGGAAGCAACCTAGAAAACCTTGGCTCTAGTTTCCCCTAGCGAAGCAATGCCATCTGCTAGAGAAGCACATCCAAAAAACCATAGCTTTGGTTTTCCCTAGGGAAGCAAACCCAAAAATTCCTGGCTTTGATTTCTGCTGGTGAAGCAAACCCAAAAAATCTTGGCTTCAATTCCCATGGAGAAGCAAACCCAAAAAACCCTGGCTTTGGTTTTTGCTGGAGAAGCAGACCCAAAAAACTGTAGCTCTAGTTTCTCCTAGAGAAGTAATCCCAGAAATCCCTAGCTTTGGTTTCCACTGGAGAAGCAAACCCCGAAACCCTTAGCTCCAGTTCCCATGGAGAAGCAAACCCAAAAAACCCTGGCTCTAGTTTCCCTTGGATGTAATGTCCCCTTTCTAGGCAGTCAGTGAGTTAGGGTGGATTAGCCTACTACTGGGTTCCCATAGGCTAGTGATGGTGATTGGGAACCCTAATTGGGTTGGTTCCTTGTGTTCTATGCCTCGCCAGCTTTCCTCTACCTCTTTCTGGAGGCGTTTCGGAGTTGTGAGCCATCACTTACTTTTTATAGTAACTTACTATTTTTAGTAAATTGGAGTTTGGACAGTTAGTGGTGATGGTGTGTTGGAGTTTTCTGCTCAAAGAGATGTTGCTAGTGTGTTTTGGAGGTCGACTGTCACCTACTAATTACTACTTTTAGTAAGTGTGGTCAGTGGACATTGTTTGATCAGGATTTCGATGGGAGATGTGTTTCTGGCTCTTGGAGTCCGTTTCAATGCGTTTCGGAGATCGGTGCAGTTATTTAACATTTTTGGCAGTATTTACTATTTTTAGTAAGTAGGGTTTCCAAGTGTGGTCCTAATCAAGGTTGGCAGTTTGTAATGTTTGAGGTGTTTTGAGACCATATTCCTTTCAGTTGGTTAATTATTTGGGGTTTGGAGTTTATTATTTAACATTTAATATTTAACGTTTAAAGGCGTTATATTAAATAATAAAGTTACTTTTCCTAAGTCAAGTGGAATATTAATTTAAATTATTTAAGTGGCCCCGTTCCTAAGTTAAATGTAATATTATTTTAAGTCGAAAAGTGACTTAGGAATATAATGTTCTAAATGGGGAAAAGTGACTTAGGCGTATTTCTCATGGGGGTCAACTTGCATAAAGTGAGATTAAAATATTTTAAGTCACCCTAACCCTAAAAGTGGCGTGGGGTTTTGAGGGAAATATAAGGAGAGTTTGGAGCTCATTTTGGGGATCCAGGTTTATTTCTCATTTTCTCTCTGGCGAGAACTTGCAGCTTCAGGCGGAGTTTTCATGGCTTTGTGAGGACGAAAACCCTTGCAAGGAACATTGCTTGCGGACGTGAGAGATCGTTCCCTGAGCAATCATCTGTCAGTCTCATTCAGGGGCTGAGTTTGCACGGAAACGGAGGATTCGAAGATAGTTTTTGGTGTGGATTGATTAGTAGATATTTTGGCTTGAGTTGCAACTATTTTCCTTGAAGGTGGCCGTACCATACTAGGGTTTCCAGCCACACATTTCTGATTGCAGTGCCCAACAGGAACATCAAATGATTCTGGGTATTTGACCATTGGCTTCTTCTACACCAAGCGAGACTTTGGGAGAGTTTGCAGAATTTTTAGCAAATATTGTGATTTTTCCTAGCTAGTCATACCTTCTAGCAGGCCGTACCATTTGCTAGCGCCATCATTTTGGGGGTTTGAGCGTTGGGTTTGAAGATTGTTGGTGCTGAGGTTAGGTTTTTAGTTTGGGCGTTTCCTTTGAGTATTCTCTGTGCATTTCTTCTATGGCAATCAAATGGGTATGCAGTTATTTGTAATCTGGAAACATTCTGTTCATTTTGGGTTTTCATAATATTATGCCCTAGTTGTATTTGATGAAAATAATCTATTGAATGAAATGGGTATTTCAGAATAATGGTTTTGAGTCCTTTTAGCATCTGGGTATCGGGTATCATAGACTATATCTATTTTGTTATGTTTTATTTCTGCACTTCTCATCAACATCAAAAAACCCAAAAAAATCATAAAAACAATTAAAAGCAGAAAACCGAAGCTTTCAAAGATTCGGAAAAATATAGCACAACAGGGGTGGGTTATTACAGTGGTATCAGAGCATCCTGCCATCCTGTCGGGTAGAGTGGAAATTGACATTCAATTTTGAGTAGCATGGCATCAAACAGTGAAGAAGAGTTGGTCAATAAGCTTTTAAATGCAGGGGTTAAGCTTGGACACCTATCTCAGCCAAAGAATGATCTTCTCAGCACTTTGAAGTGGAGGATTGTCTGCACATGGTAAATCAGTCACCTTCTAAGATAATACAAACAACTATAATTCCTACAGTGACTTCCTTAAATCAGCATAAATGGTTAAGACACACAGGTAGGGAGGTAAGACTTATGGTCTCTTGTTTGAGTGAAATCTTGAGAATTTCAGCACCTAAAGCCCCTTAGAGCGATGACACATTGAGAAAGATAATGTGGCTGTTGGTAGAGAGTTTCAAAGGGTTAGGGAATGTCACAAGTTCTCATTTTACTAGGAGAGTTACCATACTTGAAACATTTGCAAAAACTGGATTGGGCAACATCATGTTAGATTTGGTTTTGGATGAGTTAATTTACAAAATGTTTCAGCATTTCATTGCTACAGCCAAAAAAGAACATGCTGATAATGTTATTGCAGCCATGCGAAACATTATGGTTTTGACCAGTAATGAAAGTGATGATATCTTCCAGCCACTCTTATCTATGTTATTGGCCATTTGGAGGCAAGATCTAGTTGCTTCTACAACTACACATGAATTGGTTAACGGTGTTGTCAAACAGTGTGTGAAGAAGTTGAAACCTTTCTTGCACAATGAGAAGAATAGTGAAGAAGAGGAGCTCATGATAGAAATTTTGCATGAAGAAAATACCACATCACATGAGGTATGTATGGTTGAGTCCCAAATTGACTCCATTGACACATGTTGAAAATGCACCTAATGAAGATGTTAATTCAGCAACCTTGGATGTAAATGTGGATCATATCAGTGAAGATTCCAAGACTATCATTTGCCTTGATGACACTAGTGGAAGGAAAGCCAATGACAAATTTGTTGGGATCACTAACACCATCCCAGAAAAAGAACATGTTGCTGATTTCCAATCAGCATATAGTGATGAATCCTTTCACCATGTCAGTAATGATAGCTCAGAGGAAGAAAGACATGCTCTAGTGACAAATGTGTTTCAATTTGACATGCAGACAGAATCTATGGAGAAGAGTGTTCATGATAGCTTCCATGTTCTTGATTTGGAGAGTTATTTGTTCAGATAAATCACTCATGATGAGCACAATGCACATATATTGTCTGAACAAAGCAATCGGCTCATGGTAAGTGATTTATTCAGAGAGTCACTCATGATGAGCACAATGCGCATATTTTTTCTGAACAAAGCAATCAGCTCATGGTCCCATGGGATCCAGGTGTTTTGGTACCAAAGTATGATGAAGAACCACTTTGGGATGAATTTCCTTTTGACCAAAGTGCTGTCCTAAACTTTGAACAAAAGATGTGCAATGTAATGTCCCCTTCTAATCAGCTAGTGGGAGCACATAGAGACTAGCCTATACACGGGTTCTCGTAGGCTATGTCATATGGATGAGAGCCTTTGGAGATATTTGAGACAACTTTTGAATTCTTAGAGCTCAGTTTTGGTGGTCGTTCGGGGTCAAACGCAGCTAGGATGCTGGAATTGCTATTTTTAGCAGTGTCGGGTTTTAGGGTTTCTTGCCGAGCGGACAAGGGGATGTTGTTCTACAACGAAATGGGTATCCGGAACAGGTTTCAGTTGGTCATTCGGAGTTTCATAAGGCAGAGTTTTTAAAGCGCAAAGCTTGGCTTTATTAAGTGAATTATTAAATTCATTTTATAAAGTTAAAACTTTATATTATAATTAAAGGGGAAGAAATATGTTTATCCCACATTGAGCGCGAAAAAGAGAGTTTGCCAAGGAGGAGCCTATTTATTCAGTGACTTGGTCTCATTTTAGATATTCTGGATTTTAGTTATTTCCTCTAGAGTTTGAGGCCAGTGGTTGAGACTTCTTCTCCGAAGGGACGGAAACCCCAACGGTGTGGCCGAGGACGAAACCCCTCAGATTTTTGGAGCTGGACGAAACCCCAGTTCTCTGTTGGTGAATTCACACAGGATTCACGCTTTGGTGCTTCAACGATTTCAGAGGTACTTTGGTATTTGCTGATTTAGTATATTTCAAGGGTTTGCAGACATATTGTGGAAAGATTATATTTTTAAAATATTGTAATCTGAACCCTATTTTGAAAGAAATTTGAAAAATAAAATTGTTAGTTATTTCCTGTTTCTTGGAGTTGTATTTTCTGATTTTAAGAAACAGTATAGTGTCCCAAATATTAAAATATCAGAACAGGGGGGACATTACAGTGGTATCAGAGCTGGTTTTTCCTGCCAGCCTGTTCAGGGTTTCATTGCGAATTTTGTGAAGTCTTCTATCAAAGACAAAATTCGATGGTAAATATTCTTTGTCTTATTGTTGAAATTGGGAGAAGATTGGGATAGGGTTGTGTGAAAAAAAAAATAGCCGTGAGTATTTTTCAGACTTGGAAGTTAGGGTTTGGTTGCCGTTTTCAAATCTAGGGTTTCCGGTTTCGGGTATTGGTGATTTGAATACCCATTTGGTTGATTTGGGCTTTAAGAGTTCTGGGTATTGTTAATTCAGAACTCGGTCTATTTTGCCAGCCTGTGGAAGCCTAATTAAATTTCAGATTCATGGAGTCTTATAATGATTGTTCTAGGAGACAACGTGATTGGGATAGGACTCAGAGTGAGATACAAAAATCCATCAGTCAATTAACTGCAATGATGCAAATTTCTCTACCTTCAGTTTTTCCTCAGGATAAGGTTGATTTTTCATTCATAAAGTTGCCGAAGAAAGTTGGAGTTGAACAAAATACTTTACAAGATCCTAAAATTGCAGCTAATATTGCGGCTAATAAAGTTGAGCTCGTTGTCCCAGAAAAGTTGGAAAAGCAGTTGACAGTAGCTATGTCACCTAAGTCAGCACCTATGGTTCCCTCTAAGGCTAAGGTTGAGCATCACACATCCAATAACAGAAAACAAATTCAATCTGCAGAACATTTCAGTAAAAGAATGGATGTAAGTTGTAAGCTCTACGCTTTGGGGAAACAACTTGAGTCCCAGAAATTGTCAAAAGATGTTCTTCTTGACAGTCTAAAGGAAATGGATACATGTCTAGTTGAACTAGATCAATCTGATCGTGAGGTTTTGAATTGGGCAGCGAAAGTACCTATAATTGCATTAGGCCAGCATTGGATTATGAGACATGCAGATAGGGACGTGAGACTTGCAGTCACCTCTTGTCTCAGTGAGATCATAAGGATTACAGCTCCGGAAGCACCCTACAATGACGACATCATGAAGGAGGGATTACAGCTAATGGTTGACAGTTTTCATGGTTTGAATAACATCAGGGACCGATCCTATGGTAAGAAGGTTAGAATTTTGGAAGTGATGGCAAAAATTAGAATATATGTCTTTTTGCTTGATTTAGATTGTGCTGATCTTAGTCTCCAGATGTTTCAACATTTTATGGCTTCTATCAGTGAAGATCATGAAGACATTATATCCTCTTACATGCAAACCATCATGGTACGCATCATTGAGGAAAGTGATGACTTTACCCAGCCCATCTTGCCCAAGTTGATGGCTGTTTTGAGGCAAGGACAGATTACCTCTTCAGCTGCACGTAAATTAGTTGACAATGTTTCCAAGCAGTGTGAGAAGAAGCTGAAACCTCTCTTGGTACAGGAGGAACAGGAGAAGGAAAAGAGACCAAGTGACTTACAGATTCCAGGACTACCTCTCAAAAGCAAGAATCAGTTGAGAAGAAAACAGCGTTGCTTCACTTGCCAAGAAGAGTGGTCACTTGGACATATATGTGGGCCTATAACCCACAAGTCCCAGGACAACTATAGTACCGAGGGTAATGACAAGACAACAGTTGTGGAATTGCTTCCAGAGCAATCCAGTGAGGTTTGTGAGACCTTGGACATAAGGTATGATGAGCCTTGCATTTTTCCTGGCAACAGTTCATTGTTGCATGGTGTTTTTTTTCATGGTGAAGACTCCAAATTTGATGAGGAGATCAATGTCGATGAAGATGTCTTCTGGTTAAAGTTAGAAACAGAACAGACCAGCAAGTGGTTGGATGGTGGCTTTCCTGATGAGTTGGAGAGTTATGCTGATGAAGTAAATGAGAAGATTGATAGAGACAAATTTCCTTTTGATCAGGGTGCTGACTTGAACATTCAGACTGCTGAAATTCAAAATATAAACATGCCACCTCTTCAAGAAACTTGTGTGGAAGTACAGGAGGGCAAAATTGATGAAGATGAAGTTAATTCATCTTGTGGATCTCATTTTGGTGAGGGGCATAATGAATTTCGTGATAGTGGTGAGATCATAGAGCAAGCTGATTTTGACATTGTTAAATCAGCAGCTGGTGAGGATGTGCATGCAGTTGATAATTCTTGGGTTGAGCATGAGTCAGTCCTAACTTCAGTGCACGAAGTTGGAGAGTGTAGTGTCAAAAGGAATGCTGATTATGATCATTATGCCAAAGATGGTAAATCAGAAACTTTATTATGTGCTGCTGATCACAATCCAGAACTTGATACAATGCAAAGTTGGAAGGATAAGTTGCAGGTTACAGAAGAGAAGATTGTCCAAACATTAACCCATTTGGATAGCACACACAACTTTGTTGAATATCTTCTGTGGACAGCTCAGCTCAAAGATAGGCAGATAGAGTTGATTGATGTCTCCTCTGCTGAAAGCGTGCAAACTATTAAGGTAGAAACTATCAAGCATGCTTTGGAGAAAATAAAATCTGATTACTTGCAATTGTTATCTGATAGGGATTTGGCTATCCAAACTGCAGAAAAGATGTACCAAGAACTCACCAAAAAGGAGAAGATAATTAACAAACTTAACCTTGAGTTAAGTTTTGTTCACAAAGAAGAAAATTGGTCAACTGTTACAACCACTCAGAAGGAACAAACCGAGTATGATGCTGATGCAGGTTCATTTCCTTGTGTTATGATTGGCGAAACATCTCCCGACTTCTGTGTGCAGAATGTTGAGAGTTGTAGCACAGGTGATTGTATAGACCCTTCCATGGAACCAGTTGGTGAAGTTCGGATGGACTGTATAGTGAGGTATGCTCATAGTTTTTCTTTCAGTCCACATGTTGATGATTTGACCATGTCATATATGAATGGGAAGAAGGGTTGGTATAAGGAGTTATATGTATCACCTTGGCATGAGGTGCTCTTCCCTATAGTTGTAGAATCAGTTTCTTGTTGGGTTCCTCGTTTGTCAGTCCAGAATGGGTTCTCCTTTGAGCTGCAGAATAATTCAGTTGTAGTCAGAGTGGCACAACAGAAATTATTAAATTTCGGGAATGACAAAATCCCTATTTGGCTATGGGATCCAGGAATTCCTCTGAGGGATGGATTGTTTTATAGAGTGGCAGAGCTCGACAGAGTTACCGGGACTGGTTGTATCGGTTTGGTGACAGAGCTTGACAGTGTTTTCAGTTTTCGGGATGACAGTTCAAGGCAGTGTCTTCATCATGAGACATTCTTCAGATTTATTTGGGATCCTGGCATACAGATCATATTGCTTGAGGACAAGCAATATTTGGGAAGGGCGGACTGTAATGTCCCCTTCTAATCAGCTAGTGGGAGCACATAGAGACTAGCCTATACACGGGTTCTCGTAGGCTATGTCATATGGATGAGAGCCTTTGGAGATATTTGAGACAACTTTTGAATTCTTAGAGCTCAGTTTTGGTGGTCGTTCGGGGTCAAACGCAGCTAGGATGCTGGAATTGCTATTTTTAGCAATGTCGGGTTTTAGGGTTTCTTGCCGAGCGGACGGGGGGATGTTGTTCTACAACGAAATGGGTATCCGGAACAGGTTTCAGTTGGTCATTCGGAGTTTCATAAGGCAGAGTTTTTAAAGCGCAAAGCTTGGCTTTATTAAGTGAATTATTAAATTCATTTTATAAAGTTAAAACTTTATATTATAATTAAAGGGGAAGAAATATGTTTATCCCACATTGAGCGCGAAAAAGAGAGTTTGCCAAGGAGGAGCCTATTTATTCAGTGACTTGGTCTCATTTTAGATATTCTGGATTTTAGTTATTTCCTCTAGAGTTTGAGGCTAGTGGTCGAGACTTCTTCTCCGAAGGGACGGAAACCCCAACGGTGTGGCTGAGGACGAAACCCCTCAGATTTTTGGAGCTGGACGAAACCCCAGTTCTCTGTTGGTGAATTCACACAGGATTCACGCTTTGGTGCTTCAACGATTTCAGAGGTACTTTGGTATTTGCTGATTTAGTATATTTCAAGGGTTTGCAGACATATTGTGGAAAGATTATATTTTTAAAATATTGTAATCCGAACCCTATTTTGAAAGAAATTTGAAAAATAAAATTGTTAGTTATTTCCTGTTTCTTGGAGTTGTATTTTCTTATTTTAAGAAACAGTATAGTGTCCCAAATATTAAAATATCAGAACAGGGGGGGACGTTACATGCAAAGAGGATATCCTAGTGGGAATTGATTTTGACAAGCATGATCCTGTAGACAAATCTGAAATTTTAATGCAAGAAGCTGATTATGATTGGAATCCTAGTGATGGTGGTGGGACGAGTTTCGAAGGAGAGACACTTGAAGTTTGAGGCAGCCATGGAGACACTGCTGATAGGTATGAGGTTAGTTTTGATTTTTGCATGCATTCTAACAACTCATTTAATTTGCATGATCTTGATATCCATGATGAAAAATGGAAGAACCAACTATTGGTGTCTGCTGAAAATGAAGTGCATATGTTATCTAAGTCAGATGACACAAAAAGATTTGTTGAAAATGTCATCCAAAAGACACCAAGAAACCAGTATGAACAAATCATTTCCATTGCTGATTTGCAAAGAATTGAGAGCACAATGAATGAAATGACATCAGCTTACTTACATATGATCAGAGACAGAGATGTGGCTACCAAGATTGCAGATGAGGCCTTATCTCATGTCAGGGAAACACGGGTAAAGGTGGATGAGTTCACTCTTGAACTTAGTACAACTAGAGATTCCTTGACAGGTATTCAAATGGCATTGCACCAAAATGAAGAACTTGCTGCTGTCACAAAATTCAGAGAGAAAGAAAATGAGGAAAGAGCAAAGGAGATTGGGCAAGTGATCAAAGAACTGGATAGCATACAGGAGGTTTATAATCTAGTTCAATATCCCAAGAAATCAGAAAAAGAAAGTTTAGATCAGCAGGTTGAGCAGGAGGACAATGAGAGTATTCAGTTGGTTGACAATCCATTGTCTGAGATGGATACTGATTCATCCTTTGACAATCCACTCTTTGAGATGCATGATGACAGTTTGGGAAAGGAACACGTTCCTTACGGCTTGATGATTGACCTTGTGGACTCACCACAAGGAGAGGAGTTCTATTATGATTTAGAGGATGTTGGAGTGGAGAGGCTGTTGGCATTTTTGCCACATTAATTTTTTGACAAAATTTTGCCTAAGTATGAAGCTTTAAGCGGCAAAGGGCGTGCAGAAGTGCTGGCATTTTCGCAGGCCCTAAACGGGGATGATAAAGTGGATGAAATGATCTTTGGATATTTCGTCATTGCAGATCTTTTCACAAGCTTTCCGGCGATATATTATAATAGGCGATTGGGGCAGCGAATCAAAAGTTATGGCCCCGGGAAGCAAAACCAGAAAGCTCCATTTCGGGCTTGAAAAATTGGCTAAGGCACGGCCAGAATGCTCAAGTTCGCCCGAAGCTCAAGTTTGCCCGATGCTCAAGTTCGCCCGAAGCTCAAGTTCGCCCGATGCTCAGGTTCGCCCGGTGCTCAGGATCGCTCCCGAAATCCGGCGCGCTCAAGTTCGCTCCCGAAATCCAGCGAACCTCGGCTTCGGGGTTAACCTGCTCCAAAAAATCAGCTAAGGCATGAAAGTCTCCGGTTCGCTCCGAAAGTCACCGAATCCCGACTTCGCTCTAGTTTCGAGGCGAACTACAGCCCAAGCCATGAAGAAACAATTAGGGTCAAAGGCACCTCAGGTTCGCTCCACAATCAGCGAACCCCGGCTTCGGGCTCCTTGCGCGGCGAACGTCGGCCATCCGGCAAATGTCAACCAAAATGCCAATGTAGGCCAAAACGCCAATGTCGGCCAAAAAAATCTCAAGTTTGCTCAAACCTCCAGCGAACCCCGGTTTCGGGCTCCTTGCGCGGCGAACGTCGGCCATCCAGCGAACGTCGGCCAAAATGCGAATGTCGGCCAAAAAATCTCAAGTTCGCTCAAACCTCCAGCGAACCCCGGTTTCGGGCTCCTTGTGCGGCGAACATCGGCCATCCAGCGAATGTCGGCCAAAATGCGAATGTCGGCCAAAATGCGAATGTCGGCCAAAGTGCCTATGTCGGCCAAAATGCGAACGTCGGCTCCCGACTTCGCCAGAATGCTCAACTTCGGCAAGGAAACTGCATCCGGAGGGCACGCATCCCGAGAAAGAGAAGTTAGGTGGGAATTTAAGGTACCTTCATGGCGCACAAGTTCGAGTCTCTAGCCCATCCCATTCGGACAGCCATGTTCGAGTCTCTAGCCCATCCCATTCGGACAGCCATGTCAGGTCTCAGAAAAACTCCAAGGGGCAAGCTGCACCAACCACGTTAATGAGACATGCTGTCTCGACTGCAAAGGTCATCCGTAGCCGTTCTAAACATGGATGAGCTGCATCTCATGGATCCTCTATCATCTGGCAGAGGTCACATCTCAACTGCTCCACCAGTTTTGGGGTTTGAGCATTAATGTAATCAGGGGGGATTTTCCTCTATAAAAGGCAGCTCATTGCAATGTAATAGGGGGGAACATCTTGCTAAAGAGCTGTTGTACTTGGATTCTGCTTCAATATCAAGACTCTTGGTTCTGACTCTGGACTTATTTTCTGTGTATGACGCTTCTGCTATTTCTGTTAATTTTGTTCCTTTATACGCATGCTGTAATTCTGCAGTCTGGATTTTAGTGTGTGATAAAGAGCGAAGCCTGGAATTGTTGAAGGATACGTATCAGAGAATAGTTCAGTATTAGTTTTTGTTACATTCTTGGTATTGATTGCTGCTGGTTTAAGTAGGAGTTAGTGATTGTGCTGCTTGTTCTGCCCCGGTTGTTTCTGCTGGCCTGTGGCCACATTTCCCATTTCTTTCAGTTATTTATCTCTTTCAGCACTTTTCCCAATCTCTTTACAGTTCCCTAATCTAAAACCAGCATAGTGTAGTAAAGGAGCCAGCCTTCTCTGGAGATTGGCACAGAAGGCATTCCTTCCTTCCGGCCTTTCAATCTGTTGGGCGGGTCTAGGGCGCATAGATAGACAAAATCCTTTCCCAGTGGCATTTTCGTAACCAACAGAGGCCTTATATTGAATCTTCAAGCATCACCAAATCCTCTAAAGGTGATATTCATATGATGATCGGTGTAATGCAGCTCTAGCATAACAGAGACCCTTTGGAGGTAAGTTTCTATACCCAGGATCATGTACATGGGCTGTTAGACATATCAGATGATGGGAGAGGCATACCGTAGGTGATTTTTGATCAAAAGAATGGAAGATATGTTGTTGTTACCCTTTTGAACAGCCACCTTTTAGATCCATTTGTGTTCATACAAGTGGATTGAAGAGATATTTTGACCAAAAATTGGAGACTTGCTGAGTCGGTGACTTTTTGGGAGGCCATTTCAGTTGAGGATATGATCAGATTTTGCATTTTGGTCGTCATGTTTCAGCATTGCAGCAGTTGTGCTTCTTTGAGGATGTTGATTTTTCAAAAATCAGACTATAAGTTGTTAATTTCAGACTTGGATAGCTGCAAGTTTGTTAAATTTCAGACCATTCAGCTTTATGTTCGGGTTAGTTTTTGGTTTCACATGAAGAAAATAAATATTGCAGCTAACCAGGTTCAGTGTTGGATGGGTATTTGGGCATCAAATCAGAGTTATTTCAGCCATTTCATGTGGATGGATTATCTATCTACTGATGTTGTTTTGATGTTCACAACTGTTTGGGTAAATTGGAATGATGGGGATCGTTTTCTTGACACTGGGAGATTAAGTGCCAATGTATTGTTTTCGGTTTTTGATAGCATGTGCATTCCCAGGATGATCATTTTCAGATTTATCATTGTTGTCCTCTTCTATATCAGCCACTCATCGGAGGCTAATCGGCATCCTTGTTGGGTCACCATGGTGAGAGATGTTGTGTACCATGTTTCCTTGTTGAGCGGATTATATTTTCAGGTGCCCAGGATCATGTTGGACAGTGAGAGTGCAGGACTAGTCCAAACTGAGATGCTTAGGCATGAGCTTTTCATGGCATAGAGCTCAATCCTTGCAGGTATCCTAGTTCAGGTTTTGAGGATGATGACGTTTTGGGGCTATAGGAGAGGAGAGTGTAGTTCTGGCACGATGAGTTCCCAGTTGTGATCAGTGTGGCGCAACGACAACATGGTGGAATTTTTCTGAGGTTGTTATGGGACCTGTTGTCACATTTTGCACGGGGTGCAATGTCTTCAATATTGTTTTGTAACAGTGCTGCTCTTCTTTTCCTCCTTCCGTTTTTCTCCCTTCTCTCCCTTTCCTTTTCTTTCCCATTCTCTTTCTCTCCCCCCTTTTTCCTTGGAGTTCCCCCGTTGATTTTCCAGCTTTCCAGCGAGGTCTATCCGAAATTGGCTAAGTCTGGGTGCGAAGTTCGCACTTCGCCCAGTTTTGGTGCGAAGTTCGCACTTCGCCCAGTTCTGGTGCGAAGTCCGACTCCGCCCCACTTTCTGGGCGCACCTTGCACTGGCAGACTGGCAGGTCAATGCAGAAAAGAGGTAAAACGCCGGAGCAGGTCCATATGGCGGCAGACACCAGTGTTCGCCTGTGCGCAGTTCGACTTCTCAACGGAGCCGGAATGCGCCCTTGACAGGTGTACAGTAGGGGAACAAACCCGGAATTTGACCAAGGCTTGAAGGCCTTCCCCGACTGCACTGATTTTTGCACGCATCCCAAGGAGCCCCGATCCCAAGCAAAGATGGATAGACTGCCCTCTAAGGTAGGCATGTGTCACACATTATAACCCATCATCAGACAAGTGTCCAACTTTGGGATTTGAACCAAGACTCGCCGACCAAAAGGGATAAGCATGGGCTGCCCGCACCGCCCGCATTAATAGCCTCATTCAAAGCTGATCCGAGGTTTCACCTGCTCCAGCTACTAGCAAGTCTGCCGACTTGAAGAATTACCCAAGCACTCCGCCACGTAGCTGTCCGGCCTTCCGGGAAGACCATGCTCGCGGGTACAGCCCGATCCGACAAAAGGTCAGCATTTGCGGCTCTTTCGCCGCTTCTGTCAACTCATGTTTGACTGGGACTCTGTGCCCATTAATGTAACGGGTGGGACTCGGGCTATAAAAGCCCATCTCAAATTCATTGTAAAGGGTGGAAGGGGAATGTTTGTTAGGGAACTACTGTGCTTACTGTAACCGTGCTTCTGCTTATGAATACAATCTGTATGCCTGGTTCTGTTCTACTGTCTTTATTCTTTTATGCTGTCTTTCATTATATGCCTTAGGCCCACCCGTGTCGCTGCTCGTTGATTCACTTCGGCATTTGGCGATCAGGTTCCTCTAGCAT
This sequence comes from Wollemia nobilis, assembly GCA_028583015.1. Classification (NCBI taxonomy): domain Eukaryota; kingdom Viridiplantae; phylum Streptophyta; class Pinopsida; order Araucariales; family Araucariaceae; genus Wollemia; species Wollemia nobilis. The sequence goes on along the minus strand of JAQPPZ010006183.1, from coordinate 2,149,813 downwards.
TGCTTGCTTAAAGCACCTTCTGTACTTCATTATTTAAAGCATTCATTATAAATTTGGTAGCAGTTCCATCAGTTATGTGTGACGTTGCTGGCCCGTATCTGGTGATTGATGCGATCCCCTGCTGTTAGTTCCTTGTAGGGAATGTTTGCTAGGGAGCCATTGAAGCTGTGCGGTTAAACTCTCTACCTAACACATATACCTGGCTCTGACATCTCTAGGTTTACTTTCTACCCCTGTCAGTGTACGTATCTGGTGATTGATACGATCCCCTGCTGTTAGTTCCTTGTAGGGAATGTTTGCTAGGGAGCTATTGAAGCCGTGCATACGCTGCTGGTGTATCGGAAGTACGCCTAGGTTTTGCAGTTCCTTGTCATGCTTTGTGTTTGTATGCAGTAAGTAGCGGTGATTGGTGTGTTCCCGTCATCGTTAGTTCCCCCCCACCAACCTTTGGACATATTTGTATCTCTTTCCGTACATTTGTCTCTTTCCGTTCCTTTATTTCTTTCCTCGTTCCCTTTAGCTTAAATCAAGCCCCCCAAAAGGAGCCGGCCTTCTCCGGAGATTGGCTCGGAAGGCATCTCTTCCTTCCGGCCTTTCATGCTGGTGGGCGAATCTGGGCGCATTAACCAAAAATCCTTTCCTCATGGCAGATTCGTAACCAACAGGACCCTGGGATCATACGTGACTGCAGCTAGGAGCAGACAGATGATTTGAGTATGATTCGGCATTGCTTGAGGACAAGCAATCTTTGGGAAGGGCGGACTGTAATGTCCCCTTTCTAGGCAGTCAGTGAGTTTGGGTGGATTAGCCTACTATTGGGTTCCCGTAGGCTAGTGATGGTGATTGCGAACCCTAATTGGGTTGGTTCCTTGTGTTTTGTGCCTCGCCAGCTTTCCTCTATCTCTTTTTGGAGGCGTTTCGGACTTGTGAGCCATCACTTACTTTTTATAATAACTTACTATTTTTAGTAAGCTGGAGTTTGGACAGTCAGTGGTGATGGTGTGTTGGAGGTTTCTGCTCGGAGAGATGCTGCTAGCGTGTTTTGGAGGTTCGACTGTCACTTGCTATTTATAGTCGTACTTACTATTTTTGGTAAGTGTGGTCGGTGGACGTTGTTTGATCAAGATTTCGATGGGAGATGTGTTTCTGGCTCTTGGAGTTTGTTTCAGTGCGTTTCGGAGATCGGTGCAATTATTTAACATTTTTGGCAATACTTGCTATTTTTAGTAAGTACGGTTTCTGGGCGTGGTCCTGATCAGGGTTGGCAATTTGTGATGTTCGAGGTGTTTTGAGACCATATTCCTTTCAGTCGGTTAATTATTTGGGGTCTGGAGTTTATTATTTAACATTTAATATTTAACGTTTAAAGGCGTTATATTAAATAATAAAGTTACTTTTCCTAAGTCAAGTGGAATATTAATTTAAATTATTTAAGTGGCCCCGTTCCTAAGTTAAATGTAATATTATTTTAAGTCAAAAAGTGACTTAGGAATATAATGTTCTGAATGGGGAAAAGTGACTTAGGCGTATTTCTCATGGGGGTCGACTTGCATAAAGTGAGATTAAAATATTTTAAGTCGCCCTAACCCTAAAAGTGGCGTGGGGTTTTGAGGGAAATATAAGGAGAGTTTGGAGCTCATTTTGGGGATCCAGGTTTATTTCTCATTTTCTCTCTGGCGAGAACTTGCAGCTTCAGGCGGAGTTTTCATGGCTTTGTGAGGACAAAAACCCTTGCAAGGAACATTGCTTGCGGACGTGAGAGATCGTTCCTTGAGCAATCATCTGTCAGTCTCATTCAGGGGCTGAGTTTGCACTGAAACGGAGGATTCGAAGATAGTTTTTGGTGTGGATTGATCAGTAGATATTTTGGCTTGAGTTGCAGTTGTTTTCCTTGAAGGTGGTCGTACCATACTAGGGTTTCCAGCCACACATTTCTGATTGCAGTGCCCAACAGGAACATCAAATGATTCTGGGTATTTGACCATTGGCTTCTTCTACACCGGGCGACCCTTTGGGAGAGTTTGCAGAATTTTTAGCGAAGATTGTGATTTTTCCTAGCTGGCCGTACCTTCTAGCAGGCCGTACCATTTGCTGGCACCATCATTTTGGGGGTTTGAGCGCTGGGTTTGAAGATTGTTGGTGCTGAGGTTAGGGTTTCAGTCTGGGCGTTCCCTTTGAGTATTCTCTATGCATTTCTTCTATGGCAATCAAATGGGTATGCAGTTATTTGTAATCTGGAAACATTCTGTTCATTTTGGGTTTTCATAATATTATGCCCTAGTTGTATTTGATGAAAATAATCTATTGAATGAAATGGGTATTTCAGAATAATGGTTTTGAGTCCCTTTTAGCATCTGGGTATCATAGAATATATCTATTTTGTTATGTTTTATTATTGCACTTCTTATCAGCATCAAAAAACCCAAAAAAATCAGAAAAACAATTAAAAGCAGAAAACCAAAGCTTTCAAAGATTCAGAAAAATATAGCACAACAGAGGTGGGTTATTACATTGGAGAAGCAAACCCAAAATACCCGAGGTCTGGTTCCCATTGGAGAAGCAAACCCAGAAAACCCTTGCTCCATTTTGCATTGGATAAGCAAATCCTAGCTCCAATTCTCGCTAGAGAAACAAACCCCAAAAACTCTAGATCCAGTGTTCGTTGAATATCCCAGCATTAATTGTGAGAGACAAGCTCCGTAATCATCAACGTATCAAGCATCAATGTGAATAGTAGGATGATGAGAATGGGAGGATTATGAGAATGAGAGGCAAGACAAGGACGAAAAAGAAAGAGAAGTAATGAAGGAAAACATCAAAGCCACATGATCAGCCAAGGGAAGTTGGTTAGATGTGAAATCATATATTTGGGAAGGCAACAACCTGCTAGCAAGAACATAGTCAACCACACTTACAACCACCCCCCCTCCACCAATTATGTGGAAAAGAAGTAAAACCACAAGAGTATGGATAGCCAATAAGTCCATTAAGAATGAAAAGACTATGTGACTCATAAAAATAGAGAAGGTGCTTCCCATAAGTTGTAATGGGACTCTTCCCATCCTATGAGGTTCTATATAGCCAAAGGTTTTTGAGGTTCTATATAGCCAAAGGTCTGTAAGATCCATCTTGAAAAGGCTAAGTTCATCTTCTATGAGATTGTGGACAGCTACCTAGTGGGTTGTAGTACAAGCATTGAAGTTGCCCAAAAGAATATTTTCTCCTAATGGGGAGTATGTAAGGATCTCAAGGTAAAGATCTAGGACAGGTCACCATCAAAATGAATCACAAAAGAGGAGGTCGGTGGAAAGTAGCATATTGATATAACTGTGAAGATGTCTTGAAGAGGTAGGCCTTCTGAATTTGGCATTGCACATATCTGGAGATGCTACAAAAATCATTTCAATCAGAGGACAATATCTACACTTAACTGTTGACAAAAGTAGCCAAAGCCACATCTTAGGAAACACAAACAAGCCCAATAGTGCAATTTGTTTCGATTGGCAACATTTGTAGTATGATTTGGATATCTACACCAATCTCCATCAATTTTGGCATATAGCACAGAAAAGGACAAAGAAGGTTGTTCAAGCAAAGATGAAGAAAAAGCAGAAAACTATACTGAAAAAATAAGGCAAGTTCATCAACTCCGAAAGGCATTACAAAAGACTCAAGTAAAGTACAAGGCAAGACAGGACGAGCATGAATGACAATGTTTGGTTGTACTTTGGTAAAGAAGGGCTGAAAGGTGAAGGCAAGATGTTGAAGCCATTAAGATATGACCCTTTTGAAATTATAGCTCAAGTTGGTGAGAATGCATTCAGAATGAATCTTGTTCCATTCATGAATGTATATTCAAATGAACCAACCATGTTGAGTCAAGAAGCTAACACTGAACGAGTCCTAACAAGGGTTGAGGACTTAGTTCCAGAAGCATGAAAAGAAGAAGAAAATTTGATTTTAGAGAAGAAGTATACAACTACTAGAAGAGAACAGCAAAAACATTGTTAGATTGGTCAGAGAGGTCAATCTTCAACCACGGTCAAGTGATCTCCAATAGATAAGGTGAGAGAATGGTTTCCCCATATCCTCAAAAACAAATTTTTGTGGGACCAAAAGCCTTTGCATTGGGTAGGCATGATCCGAGAGGACCTCTCAACCCAGAATAAGGAAAAAAAATATATAATAAATAAATAATACAAAGTTAGACATTTAGCATGAAAAGGAGGTAGAGCTTTTTCTTTTACCATGCACAAAATTCACCCAGAAATATGAGTCATTAGAATTTGAATTATAAAAAGAAAAGAACGCAAATGAGATGGTCCACATTATGTTGGAATATATTACATTATTTGGTACACGCCAATGTACCACCTTGGGTACATCTCTAGATTAAGAGTTTGATTAGTATTTACTTTATGCAATGTAATAAATGCACTAGTGTTGTTAGAATATGCATAGTACTTGATGATGTAGATGTGCATGTAGTCCATGTGTACGAGTCATAGAATAGGAATATGAAGAATCATAGGTAGGTGAAAGGCCAAGAGACATATCTCATTATATATAGGCCTTTAATAGATAAGAGATGGAGAAGCATAGAGGATAGTAGAGAATAGATAGGAGAGTAGAATACAAGTTAGACACAATGTAGAACTTGTATTAAGCATGGAGCATTTGAGATCTCCACATTTTGTATGAACATCCTATTTTCGTGAGCTTTCATTAATGGTAGTTTTATGAGTTATTGCAGAAGTTTATTATGAGTTTTTCCTACTTAGTATATTGTCATTATCATATATTTAATATTGCATGCTCATTTTAGTCCTTGTGGTTGCATTTCCTTAAATATATAGCATCAAAAGCTAACACATTAGTCATATGATTAGTCCAAGGCAAAGTTCCACAAGTGGAGAAGGTGTATAACAATTTTGGAGAGAGGTGAGAAGCTATGGAGCACAAGCAATTTGTTCCATGTCACCCTAATACGGTATTGGATCTCCTTCATAACAGCCTTTAAGTGCAATTTTTAAGAGGAAATAAAACCTTTTAATAATTCCTCAATAGTAAAGTTTCCTGTGTGGGTTCTACACCATGTCTATTTGATATCTTGGTGTCTGAATGTCATTTTCAGTTCTGTTCTTTTATCTTCTTGTTCATTTCATGCTTATGTATTGAATCCTATATAAAATGCATTTTCTTAGTACTTTTGAGCATTATACTGTAAATAAGGTTGAAAATTCTGACTGCAACACACTAATTTTAGTCTGAAAGGAACTGTCAGGCAACAAACTCGAGCATCTTCTGATCATTCAACAACTCCCAATCCTTCTTATTTCTCTTTTTCTCTCTAAAAGAAAGTGTGATGGTTACCCGATCTTTGACATTTTGCGCTCAAACCTGATGTACTAGCCAAACCTTGTGACATATGCACCTTAGCAAGAAAGTTTATGCTACAATAGCTGGATATGGGGCAAGAATCTCTTAACAATGCAAAAATAACTCTTTGCATAGTGACCTCAAGTTTAGGAAAATAAACTCCTGCATACAGTTTGACTCATATCAAGTGCGCCTACAAGGCTCAGGTTTTTACAATGTTAATTATAGGGAAAATCCAATGGCAATTATTGATATGGCACTTTGATATTCCATATTTTTTAATATCTTTTTCAGACTTCTGTAATCTCTACAGTTGTCAACCTTTCCTTTTAGATTAAACTTACGGTTTATATGTAGATAGAATTCTATCATCTATATGTATAGGATTAGCATATCAGCTGGATGTGATACCACATGCTAATCCATACTTTGTCCTATTAACTGTTTTTAATATCCCCTGAGAATTATGAAAATCCGTTTTGCTTAAATAAAGCCATCAAGTATTTAATGTATATTACTGACATCAGCTCCTTTATAATGAATGACATGGACAATCATTCCTTGGCTGTAAAATTCACAGTGAAACTAAAGCATCTCTTCATCATACTGACGTAAATTTTTCCATATTGCATCTACATGGATACCAGAAACAGCTTTGGAAATACAATATTTGCTATTCTGTCATCTCTTATTGAAGCCCATGACCTCATAAATGACAGTTTTCCTACTCATAAAACATATTTTCACTTTATAAGTTTTGATCCAATATCATTGTCTCTTTCATTGCAAAGTAGATACATAAAGTTTGTGTTTTAGAAATCAAAAACCCTCCACACATGACATAATTCAATTTGGTATCCATTTCTCAGGAATGCAGATAGAAATAAAACACTAAGTAACAAATGCACACTACTTATCTGACATGAGTGTTATTGTGGATTACCTTCTCTGATAAAGTTTGGAAAGTCTGGGGGAGCCCCATTTGCTTTTTGAATGCGCTTATTCTGTTCAAGAATGCGTTTCTCATCATAAAAAGACTTTTCATCTCTTTCAGCTGATGCAGGATTTGCAGATAATGTCAACCATGTCCCGAAGCAGATGGAAGATAATGTAAAGAAACACCTTCGTCCTACAAAGTGTGCAAAATGTTGATCCCTAGATCTCATCCACAAATAGTCCTCACTGGCATTTAAGTAAATGCTTGGGGAGGAGCTGCTAAAAATGTTTTCCATCCCAGAAGGCTGTAACTTTTCTGCTTCATAATTTATAGCAGAAGCAAGAAACATAGAATCCTCCCCATAATGTTCACCTTTTCTGAGCCCACAACATCTAGCTTGTCTGTCTCCTCTACAAAGCTTGAACTCTTGCAGGTCAAAATTTGACATATGTAAGGAAAAAGCATTCTCCTTCTGGTTCTTGGACAAGGGATTAACTAAGTGTGTTACAGGTTGTAACAACTTATTGCACGATATGCACATACAATGATAAGTGTGGCAACCAGCTGCAACCAAGTGGCAGAATGATTAGAACCATCTCTGTGCTTGATCTGTGTACTCTTAAATAATTTTGTTCTAGACATCAAGAAGAAACATTAGAAGTAATATTAATATAATATTTTACCAAGGTTGCATGATTAAATTACATTTTTTGTCCTACAAAGAAGAGTCTGTTTTTAATACACAATAACAAGATTTTATAAGGTTGCAATAAGGAATAGGCTTTGAAGATACTCTACTAAAAGAAACAGATTCATTAAGGAATCATACACAAAACAATAATTGTTAGCAAAGGATTTTTCAGCTTCGTGATATTTGGACAGATATCATGCCTATTGATTTGGGTACTTAAAATTTGTACTAAATTTGCTTTCCATGTTCTTATACATAATTATTTTCAAATAAGTGAAGATTAAAAATGGAATATCATTTATGCATAGCAATACATTGTAAATAACCTTCCTACATTTCAAAGAATCACAAATAAATTAGAATCACTAATGCACTACCTTTCTACATTCAAAGAATCTATTTCGTAGTAACATTTGTAATCACAAATAAAACAGAATCCTTGAGGATGAGAATCACTGATGCATTACTTTTCTACATCTGAAGAATCTAGTTCTTAGCAACATGTGTATCAGAATTTGAAACTGGCTTCTTAAAGGATACAATAGCTAGCTAAGCTTTGAGACCACCTTACTTTGAATGGGACATGCAATAGTTTATTTCCCAATTGGATTAATAACAATTTTCACATTGTAGCACTTTCTACTCTTTCTCATTATTCAAGTCTTTAGACATCCTGAACAAATATATTTCGAGAACCATAATCGATACAAGCTCCCTAAAGTCATCAACATCATTATCAAGGTCATTGGATGCCTTGGGCTTTATCTTCGTCTTTTAGAGTCATTGCTATGTCATTGGAATCATTGTAATTTGTGTGTAAAAAAAACTCGATTTTGGACCTATGCTTCTATCATACTTCTATAATGAACAACAAATTCTTTAGCCAACCAACATGGGTATCCACCTGTTGGTTACGAATCTGCCATGAGGAAAGGATTTTGGGTTAATGCGCCCAGATTCGCCCACCAGCATGAAAGGCCGGAAGGAAGAGATGCCTTCCGAGCCAATCTCCGGAGAAGGCCGGCTCCTTTTGGGGGGGGGCTGATTTAAGCTAAGGATACAGGAAAGAGAAGAATGTACAGAAAGAAATAAATGTACAGAAAGGGATTACAAATATATTCAGAGGTTGGTGGGGGGGAACTAACAGTACGGGAACACACCAATCAACGCTACTTGCTGCATCATAAATACAAAAGTATGACAAAGAACTGCAAAATCTACGCGTACTTCCGATACATAAGCAGTGTATGCACCATTCAATGATCCCCTAGCAAACATTCCCTACAAGGAACTAACAGCACGGCAATGCATCGATTAACGGATACGTACATTGACATAGGTAGAAAGCAAGCCTAGAGATATCGAGGCCGGTATATGTGTTTATGTAGAGAATTTAACCGCACTTGTTCAATGGCTCCCGAGCAAACATTCCCTACAAGGAACTAACGAAGACGGGATCGCATCAATCACCGGATACGGACCAACAACAAAACACATAACTGATGGAACTGCCACCATATCTATTCTATAAATGCTTTAAATTAATGAAGTACAAAAGTGCTTAAACAAGCAATACTAGAGGAACCTGATCGCCAAACGCCGAAGTGAATCAACGAGCTGCGACACGGGTGGGCCTAAAGCATATAATGAAAGACAAGCATAAAAGAATAAAGACAGCGAGTAACGTAACCGGGCATACAGATTGTATTCATTAGCAGAAGCACGGTTACAATGGGTACGGCGATTCCCTAACAAACATTCCCCTTCCCCCCCTTACAATGAATTCACGATGGGCTTTTATAGCCCGAGTCCCTCCTGTTACATTAATGGGCACGGAGTCCCAGTCAAACATAAGTCGACGTAGCGGCGAAAGAGCTGCAAATGCTGACCTTTTGTCGGACCGGGCTGTACCCGCAGCATGGTGATCCTGAAAGCTGGACAGCCGCATAGCGGTGCGCTGGGCAAAACTTCAAGTCGGCAGGTACGCTGGTAGCTGGAGCAGGTGGAACCTCAGATCAGCTTTGAATGAGGCTACTGACACAGGCGATGCAGCCCATACTTATCCCTTTTGGTCGGCAGTCTTGGTTCAAATCCCGAAGCTGGACACTTGTCGTATGATGGGTTAGCTGTGTGACACATGTCTGCCTTGAAGGGCAGTCTTTCTATCTTCGCTTGGGATCGAAGCTCCTTGGGATGCGTGGGCAGAAAACAGTGCAGTTGGGAAGGCCTTCATGCCTTGGTCAAATTCCGGGTTTGTTCCCCTACTGTACACCTGTCAAGGGCGCATTCCGGCTCGCTGAAAAGTCGGGCTGCGCACGGGTGAACATTGGTGTCCCGCCATTGTACGGACCTGCTCCGGCAGTTATCATTCTTCTTTGTCGACCGCCAGGTGCAAGGTGCGCCCAGAAAGTGGGGCGAAGTCGGACTTCGCACCAAAACTGGGCGAAGTGCGCACTTCGCACCAAAACTGGGCGAAGTGCGAACTTCGCACCCGCACTTAGCCAATTTTTCAGGGTAACTTGCTGGAAAGTTGAAAAATCAACTGGGGGACTCCAAGAAAGGGGGGGAAGGAAAGAGAATGCGGGAAAGAAAAGGAAAGGGAGAGAAGGAAGGAAAACGGAAGAAGGAGGAAAAGAAGAGCAGCACTGTTACAATATTGAAGACATTGCACCCCGTGCAAAATGTGACAACATTTCTGGCGGCTCGCGGGGTGTCGAGCTCGCCTCGGCGCAAAGAATCCATGCCTTCATCCTTTGGGTACAGAGGAACTTGCCTCCCCTGTCTTTTGCTGCTCTAACCGTTCTCCTTGCGGCAACTGTTCTTCAGATTCATCTTTGTCAGTTGCCCCATCAGAAATGCCTTCCGAAAACTCTCCATCTCCTGCTTCTGCCTCGCAGATGCGAGTGTATGCCACCTGGGCTGAACGCCAGGCTTCTGCTTCGAATGGCTTGCGGTCTGCTATATCTTCTAATGCTCCGTGGAAAGCAGCGACCGCGTGCAGGTCGATGGTGAGGTACCTTTTTTCTAACTCCTGGAAATAGGAGCGGATCTTGGAATATTTGGACACCATCTGAGTGACCTGACTGTCTTGAATTGGCTCAGTCCAGCTATCAATTTCAGCTGTATTTGCCTCAAAGGACTGCCAATTTCTTTTTACCCGATCTAGGGTGAGGAGCTCGCCATTCTCAACAAAACCTGGGCACCCTAGTTCTGAAAGAGCGTGAAAGGGGGCCAGACAGATATCCCTTTCATGCGTGAATGCGTCTAGCATTCGTCTGGCCACTCTCACCTCTTCAACTTTTTTGAAATATTTGTGCAAGGTCACCCTTGCACCTGCCCATTCTGCAGCGAATGAGGACACGGGAGAAAATTGGAGGCCGTTGCGCTCGCGCTCCTGAAGATTTACCACCAGGTCCAGCCATTGCTTCGCCTGGCGCTCGGCCTCCTCTACCACAGGCTTTCCCTGGGCAGAAACTTCTTGAATCCTGGATGCGAAATCCAGGACTGCCATCGCCTTGAAGGTGTGGAGCTTGCATTCCCGCAGCAAACCAGCGCGCATCTCCTTAACTTTTGTCTTCGAAAAGACCGTCGCTTGAGATGTTCTCTCTGCAAGTTGCGACTGCGCCTGCTTCAAAGACTCCTGGAGCTGAGAAATCTGCTCCGAGGCTGCTTTCTTTTCGGTTGCGGCTTGTTTCTGAGAAGCGGCCAGCTGGGCTTTTAGTTCATCTGTTTCTCGCCGCGCCGCTTCCAGCTGCTCAGTAGACCTAGACAGGTCTTCTTCAAGCTGTCTTACTTTATCCTGCAACGCGAAAAGTTCTTCCTGCTCCTCCAGACTCTTGACAAAGAGATTATCAGCTTTGCGCATGATCGTCTGAATCTCATACTGCTTGTTGATGTCGTCAAAGCTCCTGGAGCTCGTAGTCCGCCCTAGTCATTTCCCGGAGAGGCTTCTTTACTATTGGGATTATCTTCTCTGTTGTAAGCACTCTCCTCTCAAAATCGTACTTGGCGCGTTTTACCAGGGCGACTATCTCTTCATGTCTCCTCCGTTTCAGGTTCTCGAGGAAGGAAACAGAACACTGTACAGCCCTTGTTGCCAGGGGCAAGTCGTCTGTATTCTGGAGGTCGTCCATGAAATCTGGTTCCCCCAGCCTAGGGTTTTGCTGAGACGTCTCTCCTGCGGGGATGGGATCAGGAGGAACCGGACAGACTTTGGAAGAATCGGTCGCTTGTGGGGGCGACCGGGAAATGGAGGTGGGAATGGTTGACACTGCGAGGGTTTGAAGCGGCTGAGGCGGAGGATGTGACGGTGAACGGGCTGCCTCGGCACTAGCTTCGGGCGAAGGGTTTGGAGTTGTGCTCAGAGAAAGAGAAACGTTAGGGTTCTGAGCAAACTGATCGAAAGAATGGGGACCGCTAGAAGGACGCGGGGACGGGGAGGAGGATGTGGTCATGGCTCGCTCAGATTGAGCGGGGGACGGAGTGGGAGTAGGAGTGGGTGAGACCAAAGAAACAGGGGCAGCAAACGTACCTGCGGGCTCCGCCTGAGCCGATGCCGGGTGAATGTCTTCGCTTCTTGTATCGGTGGCTGGCTTGGGACTGCCCAAAGGAACTGCCTCTGCGGCGGCAGGACGCGGCTGCGGCTCTACGACTGGCTGCTGCACTATCAGGTTAGGTCGCCTGATTTTCTCGACTCTCCTCCGCTTCTTTTCTTCTGGAATAACGGTTGGATCAGGGGAAGGAGATGAAGCAGGTGCAGCAGGCGCTGATGCTCCCACGGTAAACTTGTATCGGGGTTTGACTTGCAGAAGTTCTGCCGCGACCGGTCTGCCTTCTGGCGGCGCTGGCGCTTTTCTTGCCTGAGGGATTGCCTCGGGCGCTGCCTTGACTAACTCTTTCGCCTTTTCAGGCGCCGCCTTGGGAGCCACGGGCTGCATTGGATTGACCTGGGTACTTGCCGGGCCTGCGCTGGCAGTTGCTGAAGTGTACAACTATTTGGGAGGAGACCCATTTTTATAATCCTCAAAGGGGCCTCGGGGAACGTAACCTTGATAAGCGAACGGCCGCCAGCTGTCATGATGCTGGTCATAGAGAACCGAAAAGTCGTCATCTACGGCCAGGCTTCTCCTTGTTGATTTATCGTGCTGCGTGCGGCATCTCATCTTCCAACACTCGGTAACCTTTTCTTTAGACCAGTTAAGGCCTGCTATCTTGGATAGAAATTTTTTGAATCCTGGAGACGAGAAATGGTGGTCCGGGTTTCGCTTGGGGTCATATGTCACCTCCTCGCAGTAGAAATCCTGCCAGGGAGGAGAAGCTTCCATTAATTCAATCTCCCAGTCAAGGTCCACATGGACCATGTCGCATCTATCTTCGGTTATATCCCGGGGGCACAAATGTGTGAATCTTGCCCTTATCCCATAGGGGTCGTACTTCCAGCGCTGCGGCAACAAAACCAGGCCAATCCGGGACGGCGCTTGCTCTAGGTAGACGTGTCTGTCCTACCTCGAGTAATCTCGACGTTGGCCCAGGAAAGAGGATATTGAAAAATCTGTCCTCTCTTCTTTCCTAGGCCGAACTCTTCTTCCACATAGTCCATCTGCCGGGCAACTTCCATCCCGAACAGATGCTCTGAACACCAATAGGGCAGCAAATAGGGCTTGCCCTTGAATCCGTAGATTCTGACTACAATCCCCTGCGTCAGTCTGAAAACGTCCCCGAGCTTCTGATTTATCAATGCACTCGTCATTTCTCTAGGGGGACGGGGGATTTCACTTTCGGTGAAGACTGACATGACGAATCCCAAAAAGTTGAAGTTGAACTTGTAGTAGGACCCTTTCCGGTATAAGTCATCCGTCCAGTTATAGACGGGCTGGGGCTCTCCCCTCTCGTTAACCTTCTTCAGGTTCAGGATCGGCATTTGGGGGTGCAGATGGTACAAACAAAGCCAGGCTAGAACAGAACTGAAACGAAAATCGGTAGACTGCCTCTTCTGAATTTTCAGCAGGCTGGAATGAATGGCGTAAGCTAGCCAGTCTGCCCAGTCGAAAGAGATGGGGCGCTTTCCACTCCTTTGCGCCGCTGGTTCGTAAGATTCTCCACACAGGAGACATTCTGCCAGCACCAGCTGGTACGGATGTACCAACTCGTCGGAGTCGCAGCCGAGAATCCATGCCAGGATAGTATAAAGATACTTGTTCTGAAATTTTGCCAAGGGCATGGGGCCAGTCGGCCACTGTCCAGCTGGAAGCGGGGCGTTCAGCTCTGAATTGAGGAAATCCCTCATTCGCTTGGTGTGCGTGAAGCGTCCCGCTTGTTCGCCCAGATTTACCTTTCTGAGGATGGTGCCGGAGTCATACCCCAGCCCTGGGGCGAAAGCTGGCTGCACAGTCTCCCTGCGCAGCGCGAACAAGGGTTTACCGCTGGAGCTGCAGATATGCCGGGTAGCTGGTCTGTAGTGTCTGACAATGAGGTCTACCAGTTCCGGGCATTGATGGACAGGAGGGCACAAGAATCTGAAGAGGTTTGATTTGTACGCCGCTCCGAAATGGTGGGAGGGCGAAACTTTGTCAGCCCAGCTCTCCACATTTGCTCGCAGCTGAGTCAGGCTCATAGAAAATGAGCCGTCCACATATCCCGCCAGGTAATTCACCGGAGATGGTGGGGCTTGCCCACGCTGTACTTTTTTCGTTCGGGACTTTGACTTTTTCTCTGGCGGGGTATCGCCTTTGAAAACGCCAGGCCGCGGTAAATCCCTTGGTTCGCCACTTTCGCTGGACTGCGCTGACACGGGCCTTTTTCCTTTGTCCATCCCTCCGAATCAGCAATAATGATAGGTTCAGGCGGCTCGCACATGTATTTCGCTATCACAGGAATAATTTGAACTGTCCGAGGAATAATCTGTGCAATCTGGAATGTTTGCAGGCTTCTGTCCCCCTTTTCTAGATAAAAACAGCGCCATTAATGCAACGCAGGAGGGGGTAGGTCGGCTGAGTTAAGATCCTTGGGTGGCTGCGCAGGAGAATGTTTGGAAAAAACGCGCCCCGACAGACGTGCCATGCTTCTTTTGTTGCACTTTCCTTTGAAAAACGTGCAATCATTAATTCTGCTTTGGAGATTGCACCATGACTGACGTCGCTGCCACCACTTGGGCACACTGCTCAAGACAAAACCCTTGGTGCGGGAACCCATGTTAAAACAGTTGCAAACGCGCCTTGGGCCCAGCTTGGGGGTTTTTCGAATTTTTTTATTATTCATTTCTTGGACGCTGCCCCAAACTGGCCCGAAGACCAAGGCGGAGTCGGGCTTCGCCCGAATTTCGGGCGAAGCTCGAACTTCGCGCGAAGCGCGCGTTTGAACTGTTCTGCTCTCATTCTTTTCCGCTGCGCCCGAAGTTCGGGCACAGCGTGGGTCCAGGTCCTTTGCAACCTTGGGCGCTTTGGAACATACTTAATACTCCCCGCGGCCTTTGGACCTTGAGCAAATTGCGCAGCGCTGATGCGTTGAGGCAGGTTCGGACTTCGGCCAAAGCTTGGAGCGAAGTGCGAACTTCGCGCGAGAATTGAGCGCAGTGCACACTTCGCACTAACGCTGGCCGAAGTCGGACTTCGCTGCGAGTTCGCACTTCGCGCAAGAGTTGCGCGCAAGGCGTACTTCGCGCGGAAAGTATGCGCAGATGCGTACTTCGGTCAAAGCTTTGAGCGGGGCTTCCCTTTAGTGTGCCTTAACATTTTTTATCAAACTTCGCAATTTGGCTGGGCCGAAGTCCGACTTCGCTGCAAAGTCGGGCTTCGCCCAACACTTAGTCAATTTTTTGCCCTCTTTTTCTCCTTTCTTTCTTTGCATAGCCGAACTTCGCCCTTCCTGAGGGGCAACGACAGACTTCGCTGCGAAGTCTGTCCTTCTCTCCCATGCCGCAGTTAAGCTCAAAGAAGAAAAACAAATTGAAAGCTAAAACTGGAAACTGTACATGCCGGGAAATGGAAAAAAAACATAAGGAAAATTTTTACAAAGAAGGGCCACTCGGGCCTCTTCAACAGCGATAAAGTTTTAAATGGAACCCGTTGACGGGGATAGGGAGGAGCTGTCCCTCCATATCCGAAAGTATGTAGGCATTGAACTGGTTCACCCGGGCAATCTGATAAGGGCCCTCCCAGAGAGCATCAAATTTTCCGTGATTACCCGGTTTTGCCTTGTATGAGTCCCACTTTAGCACCAAGTCCCCGACTTTGAAAATTCGGGCAGTGGCGCCTTTGGCAAACCAGCCTTGAGTGGCTGCAATGTGATCCGCGAAGGCCTGGTATGCACTTTCTCTCTGTCTTCTTCCAACTGCAGGAGTTGGCACGATCTGTCGTCCACCGGGTCTCCGCTGCTCCTGTCTTCGTCAATCATCCACAGGGCAGGGATCTCGATGTGTGATGGCATGACAGCTTCCTTGCCATAGACGAGTGCGTAGGGGGACGTTCTGAGGGATTTCTTGAACGCAACTCTATCCGCCCATAGCGCCCGGTTCAAGAGCAAGTGCCAAGTTCGCTTATTCCTTTCAATGGTCCTCCGGAGAATTTTCAGGAGGTTCTTGTTAGTAGACTCGGCAAGGCCATTCCCCTGCGGGTAGTAATTAGAAGACATCTTGTGATAGATGCCAAGTCTGCTGGTGTACTCCGTGAGTACAGCGCCTACGAATCCCGGACCATTGTCTGTCACAATCGACTCTGGAACCCCGAAGCGAGTAATCAGGCTTTCAATGAACCCGATGACCGTTTCTTGGTCTGCGTTCTTGGTCGGGATTGCCTCCGTCCACCGTGTAAAATAATCAGTAGCTGTAAGAATAAACTTGTGGCCGGCGGAGGAGTTAGGAGAAATCACCCCAATGAAGTCTAGACCCCATTGCTGGAACGGAGTCTCGGCCTGAATCGGTTGAAGGGGCAGGGGTGCTTTTCTGTTTCGGCCAGCAAACCTTTGGCATTGATCACATTTAGCGCAGACCGCATGCGCGTCTGCGAACAGAGTGGGCCAATAGTATCCAGCCCTTATTATTTTTAAGGCCGTCGGCCTCGAAGAATGGTGACCCCCAGGCATCCCGGAATGAAATTCTCCGAGGACCCTAGGCTGGTCGGATTTTCTGACGCACCGCAACAGGATGCCGTCAATGTTTCTGAAGTAAAGCCCCTCGGGGCGAAGAGTGTACTTTAGTGCACCTAGCCGAAATCTCCTTCGTTGTGAGGCGTTCAGGTGATCGGGACATCTTCCGGTGCAGAAGTATTTCACCAGTTCATCTGTCCAATCACTCCCCTCCGATAAGGAGTCGGCTAGGTAGATGCGTGTCGCTGTGTCCTCCCACTTACAGGCGGAGATGCCGGCTACAGCGCTTCGGGCCAATTCCTGACACAAGGCTCGGCCTCTGATAAGCTTGGTGGGCCGCACTTCAATGTCGAACTCCTGGATCTTGGCAACCCATCCCGCTCTCTTGTGACCTGGTTCTCCTTGTAAAATAAAACTTCAAACATCCGGGTGAATCACAAAAACAGTGGTCTTGCTCTGGGAGACAAAGTGCCTGAACTTTCGAAGGGACTTCATGACAGCATGAACTTGCCGCTCTATAAAATTGTACTTTTCTTCATGCGGCAAGATGACTTGGCTCAGGAACGCTATGGGGCGCTCCTCACCGTCGTCTCCCTTCTGAGTCAGGACTGCGGCGTAACTTTCGGGTTCTCCCACTGCATACAGGATGAAGTCCTTGGAGTAGTCCGGGTTGGTCAACACCGGGGCTTGTGCAATTCGGGCCTTGATCTCCTCGAAGGCTTGCTCTCTCTCATCAGTCCATTCGTAAGGTGTGTCTTTCTTGAGCAGTTCGGCCATAGGCTTGATCACTTGTGCGAAGTCCGGGATGAACTTCCGCACGAAGTTAATCTGACCGAAGAAGGACTGCAGCCCTTTTTTGTCGATGGGGGCTGGCAAGCGAACGAGGGCTTCCGCTCTGTCAGGGTCAATGGCAAGGCCTTCCTCGGAGATGACATGTCCCGAGCAGCTTTCCTTCCTTTACCGCGAAGACAGACTTCTTCGGGTTTATGGAGATGCCGAATTCTCGACAACTTTCAAATATCTGCCGCAGGTGCGAAACATGATCTTCTCGTTGGTGAGAGAAAACAGTCATGTCATCGAGGTAGATGACAATAATTTTGTTGAGCAGCTCTCGGAAGGCGAGGTCCATGGCCCTTTGGAACGTAGCACCAGCATTGGATAAGCCAAACGGCATGCGCTGATAGGCGAACGTCCCCCACTTGGTGGTGAACGCTGTCTTATGCTGGTCTTCGTCTTTGACCCAAATCTGGTTGTAGCCGAAAAATCCATCTAAAAGTGAAAATCTCTGGGCTCCAGCAACGATATGTAGAATCTGGTCAATTTGGGGAAGCGGATAGTGGTCCCGGAGGGAAGCCTGATTTAGGTTTCTGAAGTCGACACAGAGACGTATGTCGCCATTCTTTTTCCTCACGGGCACCAAATTCGCGACCTAGGATGAATGTTTGATGGGGTAGATGATCTTAGCCTCCAGCATCTTCAAGAGCTCGGTCTTCATCATGGCCTCAATCTTTGGATTTACGGCCCTCTGCTTTTGTCGGAATGGCTTGGCGCCATCCTCTAGCTCAATGGTATGCTGGATGACAGTTCTGTCATACCCCCTCAAATCCTCGTAGCACCAGGCCACGATGTCGGGGAACTCCTGGCACAGTGATCTAATCTGCCCCAGTTCCTCCGACGTGCAGTCTGTCCCGACCTTGATGGTTTTACCAAGTTCGAGTTCCAGGTCAGCATACTGCTTCGGGTCTACTTTGATCCTATGTGATATTGCTCTGTCGTTCTGATCAAAGAGACTTTCTAACGTAATCGATCCCTTTGGGACGTGATTATTCCGTAACTGTATCAACCCCTCATATTGCTCGTCATCAGGGTCCCTACCTTCGATTACACACACTTCGTTAACCAGGAATGTGACGATCTCCTCGTCATAGCTGCACACCTGCCAGAAGGTATCCCTATCAGGCACAGAAGGCCTGTAAATGGTGCGGACCGGCTTCAGTTTCTGGACAACGTCTTCAGCCGGAACGTACCTGGCTCCAACAGACGCCAGAATATCTACGTGCTTGTTTCTCTCACGCGATATTGCCTTAACATTCAATGAATCGAACGATTCCATCAGGTCCTAGACCCGATTGCGGTACGATTTAAGATAGTGATGCTTGGAGGCGCATTTATTCATAACTTGGTGACACACCAGCTCTGAATCTCCGAAAATTTGGAGATGCTTGATTCCGAGCCTTTCCGCCTTTCGCAAACCCAAGCACAGGGCTTCGTACTCTGCTGAGTTGTTAGTACAGCTCCAGGCCAGCCTGTAGGCATAGTCCTTCTGGATCCCGGTTGGAGAAACCAGGAGTACCCCTGCACCGGCGCCATTCTTGCATCGCGCGCCGTCAAAGAAAAGCTTCCACAGCTCTTCGGGTGCAGGTCCTACTTCTTTCGCAGCTGACACGTCAAGTCTCTCGGACTGTTTAATGGAGTAACTGCTACCGTCTCCGTCCCGATTACGGCATTGAAGTCCCGCAACGAGAACTCGTCTTCGAGCTGTAGCACTTCGAGAGCTTGCTCGGTCAGTTCCACTGTCACCAGTTCTTCCTCTGACAACTGGACCATGCAGTCCATCTCTCCTCCGGGTATCTTGTCCACTAGAAAGGGGGAAGGCTTCTCATTGAAAATTTTCAGTCTCCTTCCTTTGAAGGGCACTTCCATGTGTGAGTAGTCTAGAGACAGGTACCCGCCCAACTTCGCAGTGAACTCCCGAGAGAGACACATGCCGAAGTAAGGTTCCAGGTCAACAATCACGACCTCTTGGATGACTACGATGTCGAGAGCCTTGTGCAGTCGGATAGGGATATCCTTTATGACACCAACTGTCTTGACAGGGGTGCCGTCTAGTTGCAGCACACCTTGGCTGCTCCGTGTGTATTCCATCCCGATCTCATCGCAAACGGCCTTCGGCATTACGGTCAAGGAAGCACCAGAATCCACCATGCAGTTGTGAACTATGTGCCCTTGCATCCGTAAAGACAGATAAAAGGGTGGCGGTCTGTTCTTCCCAGTGGCTGAGACTGTCAAAGGTTGAACCAGGACAGCAGGCTGCATCTGCTTGCCGCTCTTCATGTTCTTTAGTGATTCTTGCAGCAGATCTACCTGGCCTGGGAGCAGAAGAGCGTCGTACATGCTGATTCTGGCAGGAGTCTTCTTCAACTCGTCTACAATGCTGTAGCCCGAGGTACTAGCTCCTTCTGCTGGCTTAGCCGGTTCATACTTGGTCCGGTACTGTTGGGTGGCCTCAACTCGCTGTCTCTTGGTCAGAGACGGGTACTTCAGCTTCTCCTGGGCTTGCTCTTTGGTTTCAGCTGGGAGCTGAGGTATAGGAGGCTTAGCGGGAGTTGAGGCCTTTGCTGGAGGTTTGGCGGGAACAGGGGCAGCCTTTGCCGGAAAAGGCTTAACTGGAGCTTTTTCTTTGGACGCCTTCTCCCGGGCTGTGTAAGGCCACAGCCGCTTGTACGGTGGCAGCTCGTGGGGCTGCGGTTTTTCTCTTCTTGCGTAGACTTGCAAAGGCTTAGCCGCTTCCACAACTCTCTTTTCTTCCTTGGCGGGCGTCACTAGATTCTCTTCTGGCAGGGCAAAATTAGCCTCGCCGTCCAAGATCATGTACAACTCATCGTCTTCTATAGCGCTGCCGGCCAAGGTCTGGATGTAGTGCTGGTGCAGAGTGCAGTCTTCCTCCGAATGCGGGTCATTGCACGTAGTGCACCAGTTGACCTGGTCGGGAGGACCAGGTGGGTCTTCTATAGCAGCATTCCTCGGAGGCGGAGCGGCTGGTTCTCTGGGGCTTAATCTTTTGTCAATGCTGGTGGCGCATACGGCCTTCTAGGAACAAGGTCCATCTGGGCCTGCTTCTTCTTCATAGCGGTCATGTCATTGGACATGGCATGATATCCGGAGGCCAAAGCCCGCACCTCCTGTAGAATCGTGTTCTGGATGCTGCTGTCAGGAGGTGGCAACTGTGCCGGTGGAGGCAAAGCGGCCAATGGAGGAGAGTTAGAATAAGGCGCGTACTGCGGGGGAGCAGGGAGCGCTGGAAAATGCGGAGCGGGAGGAGGCGGATGAGGGTAATGCATTTGAGGCGGGCCATAAGGAGTTATGACCGGCGCCGGATTCCACTGCTGCTGGGGTTGCTGCCCGGAAGTGGACGGCGAACCACCAGAAGCGGAAGGATACTGCGATCTGGGGAAGTCGGGATGAATTGGTTCCTGCACTCTGGAAGGAAGCCTGCCCATGGAAATAATATCAGCTTCAGCTTGCTGGGCAGCCTCGTACAGCGCAGGAAACTCGTCAATTCTGGCGATCTTCAGCGACGAGCATATGTCCGAGTTGAATGATCTCGGATAGTAGTGAGCAGCCATGCCCACTGAAGGCCGAAGTTCGCGAGGTACCCGTTTCCGGGATCTCGCAAACCCGATGTTGAAATCGGACACCTCCTCTTGAGGATGTCTCTCGGATAGCTTGGAACCGATGCGAGAGAGAAGTAGGGTCAGCGGACTCGTTGCATCCTTTTACGAGTCTCCTGGCAAGTCGGGGCCACCCTGTGATGGATCCCTCTGGCAGCGATCTCCACCAGTAGAGAAGCTTTCCCCTCAGGGAATGGGCCAGCAGACGGGTCTTCACACTTTCATCGGTAATAGTATGCAGTGCGGCCAAGGGCAAGGATGTCCTGGATGTGCTCATACGCCGTCTTACCGTAGCCGTCGTATGTGGGAATAGACTTTAAAGCAGCAGGGGGAACAGCTTGTTGACCGACCAGGGCCAAAGGCCCCGTAGAGTCCACCGCCGGGAAGAGGTCATCGTCATTTGGCTGTTGGGCAGCCATCTCTTCTTCTTCTTGCTCTTCTTCTCCGCCGTCGGTTGTGTACTCAGTGTCGGTACTTTCCGAGGATGCAGGATCTTCTTCTTCCTCGGCTTCTTCTATTTCGTACTCGGCTCCTCCGACTTCGGCTTCGGTCGCTTCTTGGATCTCGGCCTCGGCTTCGTCGAAACGAGCTCGCGGATCAGCCACCCTGGGGATCTCGCCTCGAGCGTTGATGTCCAGTTCGTAGAAGTCAGGCGAGCTTCTCGGATTTCTTGCTTGCCACCTTTTCGTGTGCATGAAGGTGACGGGACCGGTCTTCTAGACTCAAAGGATTTGTTCGTGCAGAGTCGCCAGGTGTTCAGATTTGGAACAGCAATGAAGCGAACACCGGTGCTTCAATTCTGTCGGGGGTGAGAAACTTCCTTGTCTCACCGAGAGCTCAGGAACTGTCAGCGCCGGGTGGAGACTAATCAGAAAATCTCTCTTCAGATGTGGGACCCGTGTTCCTCCAAGCGGGTCAGAAAAACTGTTGCGCTAGGTGGAGACAGAACGGGTACCTCTTTCTTTAAAACGTGGGACAAGGGTCCCACCGGGCGTGCCAGATGAACTGTTGGTTATGAATCTGCCATGAGGAAAGGATTTTGGGTTAATGCGCCCAGATTCGCCCACCAGCATGAAAGGCCGGAAGGAAGAGATGCCTTCCGAGCCAATCTCCGAGAAGGCCGACTCCTTTTGGGGGGGGCTGATTTAAGCTAAGGATACAGGGAAAGAGAAGAATGTATAGAAAGAAATAAATGTACGTAAAGGGATTACAAATATATTCAGAGGTTGGTGGGGGGGAACTAACAAGACGGGAACACACCAATCAACGCTACTTGTCGCATCATAAATACAAAAGTATGACAAAGAACCGCAAAATCTACGCGTACTTCCGATACATAAGCGGTGTATGCACCATTCAATGATCCCCTAGCAAACATTCCCTACAAGGAACTAACAAGCACGGCAATGCATCGATTAACGGATACGTACACTGACATAGGTAGAAAGCAAGCCTAGAGATATCGGGGCCGGTATATGTGTTTATGTAGAGAATTTAACCAGCATCTGTTCAATGGCTCCCAACAAACATTCCCTACAAGGAACTAACGAAGACGGGATCGCATCAATCACCGGATACGGACCAAGCAACAAAACACATAACCGATGGAACTGCCACCATATCTATTCTTTAAATGCTTTAAATTAATGAAGTACAAAAGTGCTTAAACAAGCAATACTAGAGGAACCCGATCGCCAAACGCCGAAGTGAATCAACGAGTCGCGACACGGGTGGGCCTAAAGCATATAATGAAAGACAAGCATAAAAGAATAAAGACAGCGAGAACGAGAACCAGGCATACGATTGTATTCATTAGCGAAGCACGGTTACAATGGGTACTGTGATTCCCTAACAAACATTCCCCTTCCACCCTTACAATGAATTCACGATGGGCTTTTATAGCCCGAGTCCTTCCCGTTACATTAATGGGCACAGAGTCCCAGTCAAACATAAGCTGACAGAAGCGGCGAAAGAGCTGCAAATGCTGACCTTTTGTCGGACCGGGCTGTACCCGCAGCATGGTGATCCTGAAAGCTGGACAGCCGCATGGCGGTGCGCTGGGCAAAACTTCAAGTCGGCAGGTACGCTGGTAGCTGGAGCAGTTGGAACCTCAGATCAGCTTTGAACGAGGCTACTGACACAAGCGGTGCAGCCCATACTTATCCCTTTTGGTCGGCAGTCTTGGTTCAAATCCCGAAGCTGGACACTTGTCGTATGATGGGTTATGCTGTGTGACACATGTCTGCCTTGAAGGGCAGTCTATCTATCTTCGCTTGGGATCGGAGCTCCTTGGGATGCGTGGGCAGAAAACAGTGCAGTTGGGAAGGCCTTCACGCCTTGGTCAAATTCCGGGTTTGTTCCCCTACTGTACACCTGTCAAGGGCGCATTCCGGCTCTGTTGAAAAGTCGGGCTGCGCACGAGTGAACACCGGTGTCCGCGTCGTACGGACTCTGCTCCGGCGGTTATCATTCTTCTTTGTCGACCGCTCGACTGCCAGGTGCAAGGTGCGCCCAGAAAGTGGGGCGAAGTCAGACTTCGCACCAAAACTGGGCGAAGTGCGCACTTCGCACCAAAACTGGGCGAAGTGCGAACTTCGCACCCAGACTTAGCCAATTTTTCAGGGTAACTTGCTGGAAAGTTGAAAAATCAACTGGGGACTCCATGAAAAAAGGGGGGAAGGAAAGAGAATGCGGGAAAGAAAAGGAAAGGGAGAGAAGGAAGGAAAACGGAAGGAGGAAAAGAAGAGCAGCACTGTTACAATATTGAAGACATTGCACCCCGTGCAAAATGTGACAACACAACCAACATGGTAATCAGTTTTTCTAACTGATTATTGTAAGATATGGATTTCAATTATTTTTCCTATGTTTTGTATTATAAATAACTTCCACAGCTTTTAGTCCTTTCAAAGTATCTTAAATTCCTATTCTTAAGTTTTCCTTAGTATATTTTATATGTTATTGTCTTATATACCAATATACAAATAAAGGGTGACACCCCTATTGGTCACTGGAAAGGACTATTAGCAATCAAGTTGACCATTGGCATTCCATATGGTCTTACATGTCTTACAATGTCCCATAGGGCTCTAGTTGCCATCACCAAAAAATTGTGGTAATTTTCGCAATATGCTTGAATCAATAGCCCCCTCCCCCTTCCCCCACCACCAAAAAAAAAACACATCTCAAGGAAAGAGAAGGCAAAGAGAGCCAAGCATGACCTGCTTAATAGGCAAGCAAGTCATGCCTAGCTCTCTTTTGCCTTCTCTTTCCTCAAGATGGTTGGTCCCACAATCCTTCCCTTAATCTACTTCGCTATGAGTAGTACTTGCAATTTTTCCTTGGTACCACACCTTTGATGACTTCAATCATTGCTTTGTTGTCAACCCTGCCATTGACTTCCAATGCACCAATTTGTTGTTTGGTACAACAATGACTTCGATGTTTTTTTCATTTTACCAATCTTGTCATCAACTTCCACTACCAAACCCATCACTGGTGTCATGTCAACCATAGTTGAGAAAATCTGCAAAAAATCTGCAGAATCCCAATTTTTTGCCGATTTTTTAAAATGCCGATGCAATCGGCAAACTCTCGGCAATGCAAAGATTTTTTTCCGATTTTTTGAAAAAATCAGCGTCACTGATTTTTTCGAAAAATCTGTAATTTTTTGTTTTTACTTTTTTTTTTTTTTACTACGGCCGATTTAGGGTTTTTTTATGCAAGCCCATTTTTCAGTTGTTAATGTTTGAACTTCGAAGTTTAAAGTTTAAACCCTAAACCTGAAACCCTAGTCTAGGGTTTCGGGTTTATTTTTTTCCTCCTCTTTTTAAGTAAATATTGCTGCCTGATAACTATGTATGTAAACCTATTTTTCAGTTGTTAATGTTTGAAACTTT
Organism: Wollemia nobilis; assembly: GCA_028583015.1. NCBI lineage: Eukaryota > Viridiplantae > Streptophyta > Pinopsida > Araucariales > Araucariaceae > Wollemia > Wollemia nobilis. The sequence goes on along the minus strand of JAQPPZ010006183.1, from coordinate 2,125,375 downwards.
GAACTTTGAAGTTTAAACCCGTTGGTTACGAATCTGCCATGAGGAAAGGATTTTGGGTTAATGCGCCCAGATTCGCCCACCAGCATGAAAGGCCGGAAGGAAGAGATGCCTTCCGTGCCAATCTCCGGAGAAGGCCGGCTCCTTTTGGGGGGTTTTTATGTTCAAGCTAAGAGTGCAGGAAAGAGATAAATGAACAGAAAGAATTTACAAATGTACTTGGAGTTGGTGGGGGGGAACTAACAGTACGGCAACCAGCAATCACCAATACTTACTGCATTATAAATACAAAGCATGACTGAGAACTGCAAAATCTAAGTGTACTTTCTGTACTAAGCAATATACGCACAGCTACAATGGTCCCCTAGCAAACATTCTCCCTACAAGGAGAACTAACAGCACGGCAATGCATCAATCACCACTACGTACGGAAACTCAAGACAGAAAGTAACTGAGAGATGTCAGAACCAGGTATATGTGTCATGCAGAGATTTTAACCGCACAACTACAATGGCCCCCTAGCAAACATTCTCCCTACAAGGAGAACTAACAACACGGCAGCGCATCAATCACCACTACGGACAACAACGTAACACACAAGCGATGGAACTGCTACCACATCTAGTCTATGAAGTTCAAAAGTGCTTGACCACCAAATGCTAAAATAAATTAACAAGCCATGGCACAAACAATGCTAAAGGCGCCCGATCATCAAATGCTGAAACGAATCAACGAGCCATGACACAGGGAAGCGTAAAGCATAAAGCGTAAAGAAATAAAAGCAGCAGAACAGAACCAGGCATACAAATTATATTTATAAGCAGAAGCACGGTTACATTGGTTCCCTAACAGACATTCCCCTTCCACCCTTTACAATGAATTCATGGTGGGTTTTTATAGCCCGAGTCCCTCCCGTTACATTAATGGGCACAAAGTCCCAGTCAAACATTAGCTGACAAAAGCGGCGAAGGAGCTGCAAATGCTAACCTTTGTCGGACCGGACTGTACCCGCAACATGGTCTTCCTGGAAGCTGGACAGCTACGTGGCAGTGTGTTGGGCAGAACTTCTCCTTGGCAGGAATGCGGGTAGCTGGAGCAGGTAGAACCTCCAATCGGCTTTAAATGAGGTCACTGGCACAGGTAATGCAGCCCATGCTCGTCCTTTTGCTCGGCACGTCTTGGCTCAAATCCCGAAGCTGGACACTTGTCGGATGATGGATGATGTTTGTTTGACACGTGTCGGCCTTGAAAGGCAGTTTGTCCAACTTCGCTTGGGATCAGAGCGTCTCGGGTTGCGCGGGCAGAAAACAGCGCAGTCGGGAAGGCCTTCATGCCTTAGGTGTATTTCCGAGTTTGTTTCCCTACTGCGCACCTGTCAAGGGCGCACTCCGACTTCGCTGCGAAGTCGGACTGCGCACGAGTGAAGCGGTATCTGCCGCCGTACGGACTTTGCCCCAACACTTATCACTCTTTTGTCGACTGCTGCCGGTTACAAGGTGCACCCGAGAAGAGGGGCGAAGTCGGACTTCGCACCAAAGGGCGAAGTGCGCTTCGCACCAAAGCGGCGAAGTGCGCACTTCGCACCAACAGCGGGCGAGTACGCACTTCGCACCAAAGCGGGCGAAGTACGAACTTCGCACCAACACTTAGCCATTTTTCAGGTAACTTGCTGGAAAGTTTAAAATTCAACTGAGGGGCTCCAAGAAAAGGGGGGGAAGAAAGAGAATGTGGGAAAGAAAGAGAAAGGGAGAGCAGAAGAAAGGAAAATAGAGGAAGAGGGAAAGGGAAGAGCAGCACTGCTACAAAATTGAAAACATTGCACCCCGTGCAAAATGTGGCAACATTTCTGGCGGCTCGCGGGGTGTCGAGCTCGCCTCGACGCAAAGAATCCATGCCTTCATCCATTGGGTGCAGAGGAACTTGCTTCCCCTTGCCTTTTGCTGCTCTAGTTGTTCTCCTCGCGGCAACTGTTCTTCAGATTCACTTTTGTCAGTTGCCCCCTCAGAATCACCTTCCGAAGGCTCTCCGGCTTTTGCTTCTGCTTCACAGATGCGGTTGTATGCGGCCTGGGCTTGGCCCCAAGCTTCTGCTTCGAATGGCCGGCGGTCAGCAACTTCTTCTAATGCTGCATGGAAAGCAGAGACCGCGTGCAGGTCGATGGTGTAGTATCTTTTTCCTAGCTCCTGGAAATAGGAGCTGATCTTGCAACATTTGGACACCATCTGAGTGACCTGACTTTCTTGAATTGGCTCAGTCCAGCTATCAATTTCAGCTGTGTCTGCTTCAAAGGACTGCCAATTCTTTTTCACCTGATCTAGGGTGAGAAACTCGCCATTCTCAACAAAACCTGGGCACCCTAGTTCAGAAAGAGCGCGAAAGGGAGCCATACAAATGTCTCTTTCATGTTCGAATGCGTCTAACATTCGTCTGGCAACTCTCACCTCTTCTAATTTTTTGAAATATTTATGCAAGGTTACCCTTGCATCTGCCCATTCTGCAGCGAATGAGGACATGGGGGAGAATTGGAGGCCATCACGCTCGCGCTCTTGAAGATTTATCGCCAGGTCCAGCCATTGCTTCGCCTGGCGTTCGGCCTCCTCTACCACAGGCTTTCCCTGGGCAGAAACTTCTTGAATTCTGGATGCGAAATCCAGAACTGACATCGCCTTATAGGTGTGGGGCTTGCATCCCCGCAGCAAACCAGCCCGCATCTCCTTAACTTTCTTCTTCGAAAAGACCGTCGCTTGAGATGCTCTCTCTGCAGATTGCGATTGCGTCTGTTTCAAAGACTCTTGGAGCTGAGAAATCTGCTCCAAGGCTGCCTGCTTTTCGGTTGCGGCTTGTTGCTGAGAAGCGGCCAGCTGGGCTTTTAATTCATCTATTTCTTGCCGCGCCGCTTCCAGCTGCTCAGTGGACCTGGACAGGTCCTCTTCAAGCTGTCTTGTTTTATCCTGCAACCCGAAAAGTTCTTCCTGTTCCTCCAGACTTTTGACAAGGAGATTGTCAGCTTTACGAATGATTCCCTGAATCTCGTATTGCTTGTTGATGTCGTCAAAGCTCTTCTCCTTTGTCTGGAGCTCGTAGTCCGCCCTGGTCATTTCCCGGAGAGGCTTCTTCACTTTTGGGATTATCTTCTCTGTTGTAAGCACTCTCCTCTCGAAAACTTGGTGTGCTTTACCGGGGCGGCTATCTCTTCAGGTCTCCTCCGCTTCAGGTTTTGGAGGAAAGAGATAGAGTACTCTACAGCTCTTGTTGCCAGGGGCAAGTCGTCTGTATTCTGGAGGTCGTCCATGAAGTCTGGTTCCCCCAGCCTAGGGTTCTGCTGAGACGTCTCTCCTGCGGGAATGGGATCAGGAGGAACCGGACGGACCTTGGAAGGATCGGCCGCTTACGGGGCGACCGGGAAGTGGAGATGGGAGCGGCTGACGCTGAAAGGGTTTGAAGCGGCTGAGGCGGTGGATGTAACGGTGAATGTATGGCTTCAGCACTAACTTCAGGCGAAGGGTTTGGAGTTTGACTCAGAGATAGGGAAACGTTGGGGTTCTGAGCAAACTGGTCAAAAGAATGGGGGCCGCTAGAAGGGTGTGGAGACGGGGAGGAAGATGCGGCCATGACTTGCTCGGATTGAGCGGGAGATGGAGTAGGAGTAGGACTAGATGAGACCAAAGAGACTGGGGCAGCGAACGTACCTGCGGGCTCCGCCTGAGCCGATGCTGGGTGGATGTCTGCGCTTCTGATTCCGACGGCTGGCTCGGGACTGCCCAGAGAAACTGTCTCTGGAGCGGCTGAACGCGGTTGCGGCTCTGCGACTGGCTGCTGCACTGTCAGGCTAGGTCGCCTGATTTTTTCAACTCTCTTCCTTTTCTTCTCTTCTGGAACAATGGTCGGATCCGGGGAAGGAGATGAAGCGAGTGCGACGGTGCTGATGCTCCCACGGTAAACTTGTACCGGGGTTTGACTTGCAGAAGGTCTGCCGCAACCGGTCTGCTCTCTGGCGGCGCTGGCGTCTTTTGTGCCCGAGGAATCACCTCGGGCGTTGCCTTGACTAATTTCTTCGCCTTTTCAGGCGCCGCCTTGGAAGCCACGGGCTGCATTGGGTCCACCTGGATGTCTGCTGGGCCCGCGCTGGCAGTTGCCGAAGTGTACAACTGTTGGGAGGAAGACCCTCCTTTATAATCCTCAAAGGGGCCTCGGGGAACGTAACCTTGATATGCGAACGGCCGCCAGCTGTCATGATGCTGGTCATAGAGAACCGAAAAGTCGTCATCCACGGCCAGATTTCTCCTGGTGGATTTGTCGTGCTGCGTGCGGCACCTCATCTTCCAGCATTCAGTAATCTTTTCTTTTGGCCAGTTAAGGCCTGCTATCTTGGATAGGAATTTTTTAAATCCTGGAGATGAGAACTGGTGGTCCGGGTTTCGCTTGGGGTCATATGTCACCTCCTCGCAGTAAAAATCTTGCCAGGGAGGAGAAGCTTCCATCAATTCAATTTCCCAGTTAAGGTCCACATGGACCACATCGCATCTGTCTTCGGTTATATCTGCCCGGGGGCAGAGATGTGTGAACTTTCCCCTTATCCCGTACGGGTCGTACTTCCAACGCTGCGGCAACAGACCCAGGCCAATACGGGAAAACTCTTGCTCGAGGTAGACATGCTGTCCTACCTCAGAAATCTCAACGTTCGCCCAGGAAAGAGGATATTGAAAAATCTGTCCTCTTTTCTTTCCTAGGCCGAACTCTTCCTCAACATAGTCCATCTGCCGGGCAACCTCCATCCCAAACAGATGCTCCGTGCACCAGTAGGGCAGCAAATGGGGTTTGCCCTTGAATCCGTAGATTCTGACCACAATTCCCTGCGTCAGTCTAAAAACGTCCCCGAGCTTCTGATTCAGCAAAGAGTTCGTCATTTCTCTCGGGGGGCGGGGGATTTCGCTTTCGCTGAAGACTGACATGACCAATCCCAGAAAGTTGAAGTTAAACTTGTAGTAGGACCCTTTCCGGTATAGGTCATCCGTCCAGTTATAGACGGGTTGTGGCTCTCCCTTCTCGTTGACCTTCTTCAGGTTCGGGATCGGCATCCGAGAGTGCAAATGATATAAACAAAGCCAAGCTAGAACAGAACTGAACCGAAATTCGGTGGACTGCTTCTTCTGGAGCTTGACCAGGCTGGAGTGAATGGCGTAGGCCAGCCAGTCCGCCCAGTCGAAAAATATGGGACGCTTTCCACTTCTCTGCGCTGCCGGTTCGTAGGATTCTCCACACAGGAGACATTCTGCCAGCGCTAGCTGGTACGGCTGTACCAGCTCATCAGAGTCGCAACCGAGAATCCATGCCAAAATGGTGTACAAATATTTGCTCTGAAACCTCGCCAAGGGCATGGGGCCGGTTGGCCACTGTCCAACTGCAAGCGGGGCGTTTAGCTCTGAATTGAGGAAATCCCTCATCCGTTTGGTATGCGTGAAGCGTCCCGCTTGCTCGCCCAGATTTATATTTCTGACAATTGTGCTGGAGTCATACTCCAACCCTAGGGCGAAAGCTGGCTGGACAGTCTCCCTACGCAGCGCGAACAAGGGTTTATCGCTGGAGCTGCAAATCTGTCGGGTAACTGGTCTGTAGTGTCTGACAATCAGGTCTTCCAGCTCCGGGCATTGATGGATAGGAGGGCACAAGAATCTGAAAAGGTTGGACTTGTACGCCGCTCCGAAATGGTGAGAGGGCGAAACCTTGTCAGCCCAGCTCTCCACATTTTTCCGCAGCTTAGTCAGGCTCATAGAAAACGAGCCGTCCACGTATCCCGCCAGGTAATTTACCGGAGGTGGTGGGGCTTGCCCACGCTGTACTTTTTTAGGCCGGGACTTTGACTTTGGCTCCGACGGTGTTTCACTTCTGAAAACACCCGGCCGTGGTAAATCCTTGTGCTCGCTCCCTTCGCTGGATTGCGCTGACATTGGCATCTTTCCTCTGTCCATCTCTCCGAATCAGCAATAATTACAAGTTCAGGGCGTCTGCAGCAGATTTCGCTGTCACAGGAATAATCTGCACAGTTCAAGGAATAATCTGCGCAGTCTGGCATGTTTGAATGCATCTGACCCCCTTTTCTAGATAATGACAGCGTCATTAATGCCGCGCAGGAGGGGGTAGGTCGGCTGGAGTTAAGTTTCTTGGGTGGCTGCGCAGGAGAAGATTTAAAAAGGTACCCCGGCAGCCGTGCCATGCTCTTTTTATTGCACTTTTCCTTGAAGACTGTGCAATCATTAACTTTTCCTTGAACGCTGCGCCATGGCTGACGTCACTGCCGCAATCTGGGCACACTGCTCAAGACAGAACCCTTGGTGCGGAAACCCACTTTGAAACGGTCACAATGCGCCTTGGGCCCAGCTTGGAACCTTTTTGAATATTTTATTCATTTTTTAAAACATTGTTCAAGCTGGCCCAGAAAACAAGGCGCAGTCGGACTTCGCCCAAAGTTGGGCGCGATCCGACTTCGCCAGCGAAGTCGGACTTCGCCAGAAAATCTGGCGTAGTCCGAACTTCGCGCGAAGTTCGCATTGAAACTGTTCTTGCTTCCTTTCCTTTTTCCTACCGCGCCCAAGGGTTGAGCGCAGTCCGGCCCTTACAAACTTCGGAGGAGAGGCAAACCTTAGAATTTTACTGCCTCCTTTGAACCGGACTGTTCGAGCTGCGCTTTGAAAATGCAGCGCGTTCGGACTTCGCCCGAAGTTCAGGCGAAGTTCAAACTTCGCGCGAAGTTTGCACTTCGAGTGGAGGTTGTGCACAGTTCGAACTTCGCGTGCAAGCCGGCCGAAGTCGGACTTCGCGCTCGAAGTTGGACTTCGCCCAAAGTTGAGCGCAGTTCGTTCTCTTTCGTGCCTTGCATTTTTATCTTCGTTCAAGCTTCGCATTTTGGCTGGCGCGCAGCCCGACTTCGCTGCGAAGTCGGGCTTCGGCCAACACTTAGCCATTTTTTTGCCTTTTTCTTTTTTCTTCACTTAACCAAGCAGCCCGAACTTCGCCCCTTCTGAGGGGCGACGACAGACTTCGCTGCGAAGTCTGTTTTCTCTCCCATGTCGCAGTTAAGCTCAAAAAATAAAAAATTTAAAAGCTGGGAACTGTACATGCTGAAAAACCAAAATGCATAAGGGAAATTTTTACAAAGAAGGGCCACTCGGGCACCTTCAGCAACGGTAAATTTTTAAGTGGAACCCGTTAACAGGGATAGGTAGGAGCTGACCCTCCATATCCCGAAGTACATAGGCATTAAACTGGTTCACCCGGGCAATCTGATAAGGGCCCTCCCAGAGGGCATCAAACTTCCCGTGATTGCCCGGCTTTGCCTTATATGAGTCCCACTTCAGCACCAGGTCCCCGATTTCAAAAACTCGGGCAGTGGTGCCTTTTGCAAACCAGCCTTGAGTGGCAGCAATATGATCAGTGAAGGCCTGGTATGCACTTTCTCTGTCTTCTTCCAACTGCAGGAGTTGGCACAGTCTGTCGTCCACCGGGTCTCCACTGCTCCTGTCTTCGTCCAACATCCATAGGGCAGGGATCTCAATGTGTGATGGCATGACAGCCTCTTTGCCATAGACAAGCGCATAGGGGGACGTTCTGATAGATTTCTTGAACGCAACTCTGTCCGCCCACAGCGCCCGGTTCAGGAGTAAGTGCCAAGTCCGCTTGTTTCTGTCAATGGTCCTCCGGATGATCTTCAGGAGGTTCTTGTTAGTAGACTCGGCAAGGCCATTCCCCCGCGGGTAGTAATTAGAAGACATCTTGTGATAGATGCCAAGTTTGCCGATGTACTCCGTGAGTACAGCGCCCGCAAATCCCGGACCATTGTCCGTCACAATTGACTCGGAACCCCGAGCGGGTAATCGTGCTCTCAATGAACCTGATGACCGTTTCTTGGTCTGCGTTCTTGGTCGGGATTGCCTCCGCCCACCGTGTGAAATAATCGGTGGTCGTAAGAATAAACTTGTGTCCGGCAGAGGAATTAGGCAAAATCACCCCAATGAAGTCTAGACCCCATTGCTGGAACGGAGTCTCGGCCTGAATCGGTTGAAGGGGCAGGGGTGCTTTTTTGTTTCGCCAAGCAAACCTCTGGCATTGATCACATTTTGAACAGACCGCATGAGCGTCTGTAAATAGAGTGGGCCAATAGTACCCAGCTCTAATTATTTTTAAGGCCGTTGGCCTTGAAGAATGGTGACCCCCAGGCATCCCGGAATGAAAATCTCCGAGGACCCTAGGCTGGTCTGATTTTCTGACGCACCGCAACAGGATGCCGTCGATGTTTTTGAAGTAAAGCCCCTCGGGGCGAAGAGTGTACTTAAGCGCACGTAGCCGAAATCTCCTTCATTGTGAGGCGTTCAGGTGATCGGGACATCTTCCGGTGCAGAAAAATCTCACCAGTTCATCTGTCCAATCACTCCCCTCCGATAAGGAGTCGGCTAGGTAGATGCGTGTCGCTGTGTCCTCCCACTTACAAGCGGAGATGTCGGCTACAGCGCTTCGGGCCAATTCTCGACACAAGGTTCGGCCTCTGATAAGCTTGGTGGGCCGCACTTCGATGTCGAACTCCTGGATTTTTGCAATCCATCCCGCTCTCTTGTGACCCGGTTCTCCTTGTAAGATGAAGCTTCGAACGTCCGGTGAATCACAAAGACAATCGTTTTGCTCCGGGAGACAAAATGCCCGAACTTTCGGAGGGATTTCATAACAGCGTGAACCTGCCGCTCTATAAAGTTGTACTTTTCCTCATGCGGCTGAATCACTTGGCTCAGGAACGCTATGGGGCGCTCCTCACCATCATCTTCCTTCTGAGTTAGGACTGCAGCGTAACTTTCGGGTTCTCCCACTGCATACAGGATGAAGTCCTTGGAGTAGTCCGGGTTTGTCAACACCGGAGCTTGCGCAATTCGAGCCTTGATTTCCTCGAAGGCTTGCTCTCTCTCATCAGTCCATTCGTAATTTGTATCTTTTTTCAACAGTTCGGCCATAGGCTTGATCACCTGTGCGAAGTCCGGAATGAACTTCCGCACGAAGTTAATCTGATCGAAGAAGGACTGCAGCCCTTTTTTATCGATGGGGGCCGGCAAGCGAACGAGGGCTTCTGCTCTGTCAGGGTCAATGGCGAGGCCTTCCTCGAAGATGACATGTCCCAGCAGCTTTCCTTCCTTTACCGCGAAGACAGACTTCTTCGGGTTTATAGAAATGCTGAATTCTCGACACCTCTCAAATATTTGCCATAGGTGTGAAACATGATCCCCTCGTTGGTGAGAGAAAATAGTCATGTCATCAAGGTAGATGACAATAATCTTATTGACCAGCTCTCGGAAGGCCAGATCCATGGCTCTTTGCAATGTGGCACCAGCATTGGATAAGCCAAACGGCATGCGCTGATAGGCGAACGTCCCGCACTTGGTGGTAAACGCCGTCTTATGCTGGTCCTCGTCTTTGACCCAAATCTGGTTGTAGCCGGAAAATCCATCTAAAAGTGAAAATCTCTCGGGCTCCAAGCAACGATATGTAGAATCTGGTCGATTTGGGGAAGCGGATAGTGGTCCCTGAGGGAAGCCTGATTTAGGTTTCTGAAGTCGACACAGAGACGAATGTCGCCATTCTTTTTCCTCACGGGCACCAAATTCGCGACCCAGGATGAATGTTTGATGGGGTAGATGATTTTGGCTTCCAGCATCTTCAAGAGCTCGGCTTTCATCATGGCCTCAATCTTCGGATTCACGGCCCTTCGCTTCTGTCGGAATGGCTTGGCGCCATCCTCTAGCTCAATGGTATGTCGGATGACAGTTCTATCATACCCCTTCAAATCCTCGTAGCACCAGGCCACGATGTCGGGGAACTCTTGGCACAGTGATCCGATCTGCTCAAGTTCCTCCGACGTGCAGTCTGTTCCAACCTTGATAGTTTTACCAGGTTCAAGTTCCAGGTCAACATACTGCCTCGGGTCTACTTTGATCCTGTGAGATATTTCTCTGTCATTCTGATCAAAGAGACTCTCCAATGTAATCAGTCCTTTTGGGACATGATTATTCCTTAACTGTATCAACCCCTCATATTGCTCGTCATCAGGGTCTCTACCTTCGATTACACACACTTCGTTAACCAGGAATGTGACGATCTCCTCATCACAATTGAACACTTGCCAGTGGGTGTCCTTATCAGGCACAGAAGGCCTGTAAATAGTGCGAACCGGCTTCGGTTTCTGGACAATGTCGTCAGCCGAAACGTACCTGGCTCCAACAGACGCCAGAATATCAGCGTGTTTGTTTTTCTCACGCGATATTGCCTTGACATTCAACGAGTCGAACGACTCCATCAGGTCCCACACCCGATTGCGATACGCTCTAAGATAGTGTTGTTTGGATGCGCACTTCTTCGTAACTTGGTGACACACCAGCTCTGAATCTCCAAAAATTTGCAGGTGTTTGATTCCGAGCCTCTCCGCCTTTCACAAACCCAAGCATAGGGCTTCGTATTCCGCCGAGTTGTTAGTGCAGCTCCAGGCCAACCTGTAGGTATAGTCCTTCTCGATTCCGGTTGGAGAAACCAGTAGCACCCCTGCACCGGCGCCATTTTTGCATCGCGCGCCGTCAAAGAAAAGCTTCCACAGCTTCTCAAGTGCAGGTCCTACTTCCTCCGCAGCTGACTTGTCAAGCCTCTCGGGCTGTACAATGGAGTAACAGCCATGCTCTGTCTCAATTACGGCATTGAAGTCCCGCAAAGAGAACTCATCTTCAAACTGTAGCACTTCGAAGGCTTGCTCAGTCAGCTCCACTGTCACCAGCTCTTCCTCTGACAACTGGACCATGCAGTCCAACTCTCCTCCGGGTATCTTCTCTACTAGGAAGGTGGAAGGCTTCTCATTGAAAATTTTCAGTCTCCTTCCTTTGAAGGGCACTTTCATGTGTGAGTAGTCTAGAGACAGGTACCCGCCCAACTTCGCAGTGAACTCCCAAGAGAGAAACATGCCGAAGTAAGGTTCCAAGTCAACAACCACGACCTCTTGGATGACCACGATGTCGAGAGCCTTGTGCAACTCGGATAGGGATGTCCTTTATGACACCAACTGTCTTGACAGGGGTGTCGTCTAATTGCAGCACGCCTTGGCTGCTCCGTGTGTATTCCATCCCGATCTCATCGCAGACGGCCTTCGGCATCACAGTTGAGGAAGCACCAGAATCCACCATGCAGTTGTGAACTATGTGCCCTTGCATCCGTAAAGACAGATAAAAGGGTGGCGGTCTTGTTCTTCCCGTGGTCGAGACTCGTCAAAGGTTGAACCAGGACAGCGGGCTGTATCTGCCTGCCGCTCTTCATGTTCTTCAGTGATTCTTGCAGCAGATCCACCTGACCTGGGAGCAGAAGAGCATCGTACATGCTGATTCTAGCAGGTGTTCTTTTCAACTCGTCTACAATGCTGTAGCCCGAGGTACTAGCTCCTTCTGCTTGTTTTGCCGGCTCGTACTTCGTCCGGTATCGCTGGGTAGCCTCAACTCGCTATCTCTTGGTCAGATACGGGTACTTCAGCTTCTCCTGGGCTTGTTCTTTGGTTTCAGCTGGAGGCTGAGGTATAGGAGCTTTAGCCGGAGTTGGGGCTTTTGCTGGAGGCTTGGTTGGAACAAGGGCAGCCTTTGCCGGAGAAGGCTTGGCCGGAGCTTTATCTTTGGATGCCTTCTCCTAGGGCCGTGTAGGGCCACGCACCGCTAGGATGGTGGCAGCCCGCCGGCCGCGGTTTTTCTCTTCTCGCGTAAACTTGCAAAGGCTTGGCCGCATCTGCAGCTTTCTTTTCTTCCTTGGCGGGCAGCACTAGATTCTCTTCCGGGAGGGCAAAGTTGGCTTCGCCGTCCAGGATCATGTACAGTTCATCGTCCTCTATGGCGCTGCCGGCCAAGGTTTGGATGTAGTGCTGGTGCAGAGTGCAGTCTTCCTCCGAATGCGGGTCATTGCACGTAGTGCACCAGTTGACCTGGTTGGAAGGACCAGGCGGGTCTTCTATAGCAGCATTTCTCGGAGGCGGACGCCTCTGCGGCTGGTGCTCCGGGGGCTTATCTTTTGTCAGCGTCGGTGGCGCATATGACCTCCTAGGAGCGAGGTCCATCTGGGCCTGCTTCTTCAGAGCGGTCATGTCATTGGACATGGTATGATATCCCGAAGCCAAAGCCCGCACCTCCTGGAGAATCGTGTTCTGAATGCTACTGTCAGGAGGCGGCAACTGTGCCGGTGGAGGCAATGCGGCTAATGGAGGAGGGTTAGAATAAGGTGCGTACTGTGGGGGAGCAGGAAGTGCTGGAAAATGCGGAGCAGGAGGCGGGTGAGGATAATGCAATTGAGGCGGGCCGTAAGGAGTTACGACCGGCGCCGGATTCCACTGTCGCTGGGGTTGCTGCCCTGATGTGGACGGCGTACCACCAGAAGCAAAAGGATACTAGGATCTAGGGAAGTTGGGATGAATGGGTTCCTGCACCCCGGACGGGAGTCTGCCGATGGAAATAATGTCAGCTTCAGCTTGTTGGGCAGCCTCGTACAGCGCAGGAAACTCGTCTATTCTGGCAATTTTCAGCAGCAGGCATATGTCTGAGTTGAAGGATCTCAGATAGTAGTGAGCAGCCATGCGAGCTGAAGGCCGAAGTTCGCGAGGTACCCGTTTCCAGGATCTCGCAAACCTGATGTTAAAATCAGACACCTCCTCTTGAGGATGTCTCTAGATAGCTTGGAACTGATGCAACAAAGAAGTAGGGTCAGCAAACTCGTTGCATCCTTTCACGAGCCTTCTGGCAAGCTGGGGCCACCCTATGATGGATCCCTCTGGCAGCGATCTCCACCAGTAGAGAAGCTTTCCCCTCAGGGAAAGGGCCAGCAGACGGGTCTTCACACTCTCATCGGTAATGGTATGTAATGCGGCCAGGGCAAGGATGTCCTGGATGTGCTCGTACGTCGTCTTACCGTAGCCGTCGTATGTGGGAATAGACTTTAAAGCAGCAGGGGGCACAGCTTGCTGTCCGACCAGGGCCAAGGGCCCCGTAGAGTCCACCGCCGGGAAGAGATCATCGTCATTCTGCTGTTGAGCAGCCATTTCTTCTTCTTCTCCCCCGTCGGTTGTGTACTCAGTGTCAGTACTTTCCGAGGATGCAGATGCTTCTTCTTCCTCGGCCTCTTCTATTTCGTACTCAGCTCCGCCGACTTCAGCTTCGGCCTCTTCTTGGATTTCAGCCTCGGCTTTGTCGACACGAGCTCGCGGATCAGCCAGCCTGGAAACTTCGCCTCGAGCGTTGATGTCCAGTTCGTAAAAGCAGGCGGGCTTCTCGGATCCCTTGTTTGCCACCTTCTTGTGTGCATGAAGGTGCTGGGACCGGTCTTTCGTACTCAGAGGATTTGTTCGTGCAGAGTCGCCAGGTGTTCAGATTTGGAACAGCAATGAAGCGAACACCGGTGCTTCAATTCTTTGGGGGTGAGAAACTTCCTTGTCTCACCAAGTGCTCAGAAACCACTGTCAGCGCCAGGTGGAGACTGATCAGAAAATCTCTCTTCAAATGTGGGACCCTGGTCCCACCGGGCGTGCCAGAGAAACTGTTGGTTACGAATCTGCCATGAGGAAAGGATTTTGGGTTAATGCGCCCAGATTCGCCCACCAGCATGAAAGGCCGGAAGGAAATGCCTTCCGTGCCAATCTCCGGAGAAGGCCGGCTCCTTTTGGGGGGTTTTTATGTTCAAGCTAAGAGTGCAGGAAAGAGATAAATGAACAAAAAGAATTTACAAATGTACTTGGAGTTGGTGGGGGGGAACTAACAGTACGGCAACAAGCAATCACCAATACTTACTGCATTATAAATACAAAGCATGACTGAGAACTGCAAAATCTAAGTGTACTTTCCGTACTAAGCAATATACGCACGACTACAATGGTCCCCTAGCAAACATTCTCCCTACAAGGAGAACTAACAACGACGACAATGCATCAATCACCACTACGTACGGAAACTCAAGACGTAAAGTAACCGAGAGATGTCGTAACCGGTATATGTGTCATGCAGAGATTTTAACAGCACAGCTACAATGGCCCCCTAGCAAACATTCTCCCTACAAGGAGAACTAACAAAGACGGCAACAGCATCAATCACCACTACGGACAACAACGTAACACACAACTGATGGAACTGCTACCACATTTAGTCTATGAAGTTCAAAAGTGCTTGACCACCAAATGCTAAAATAAATTAACAAGCCATGGTACAAACAATGCTAAAGGCGCCTGATCATCAAATGCTGAAACGAATCAACGAGCCATGACACAGGGAAGCGTAAAGCATAAAGCGTAAAGAAATAAAAAAGCAAGCAGAACGGAACCGTGCATACAAATTATATTTATAAGCGTAAGCACGGTTACATTGGTTCCCTAACTGACATTCCCCTTCCACCCTTTACAATGAATTAATGGTGGGTTTTTATAGCCCGAGTCCCTCCCGTTACATTAATGGGCACAAAGTCCCAGCCAAACATTAGCTGACAAAAGCGGCGAAGGAGCTGCAAATGCTAACCTTTGTCGGACCGGACTGTACCCGCAGCATGGTCTTCCTGGAAGTTGGACAGCTACGTGGCAGTGTGTTGGGCAGAACTTCTCCTTGGCAGGAATGCGGGTAGCTGGAGCAGGTAGAACCTCTAATCAGCTTTAAATGAGGTCACTGGCACAGGTAATGCAGCCCATGCTCGTCCTTTTGCTTGGCACGTCTTGGCTCAAATCCCGAAGCTGGACACTTGTCAGATGATGGATGATGTTGTTTGACACGTGTCGGCTTTGAAAGGCGTTTGTCCAACTTCGCTTGGGATCAGAGCGTCTCGGGTTGCGCAGGCAGAAAACAGCGCAGTCGGGAAGGCCTTCATGCCTTAGGTGTATTTCCGAGTTTGTTTCTCTACTGCACACCTGTCAAGGGCGCACTCCGACTTCGCTGCGAAGTCGGATTGCGCACAAGTGAAAACTGGTATCTGCCGCCGTACGGACTTTGCCCCAGCACTTATCACTCTTTTGTCAAACTGCCAGCCTGTCAGTTACAAGGTGCGCCCAGAAGAGGGGCGAAGTGCGCACTTCGCACCAAAACTGGGCGAAGTGCGCACTTCGCACCAACACTTAGCCATTTTTCACTTCGCACCAAAACTGGGCGAAGTGCGCACTTCGCACCAACACTTAGCCATTTTTCAGGTAACTTGCTGGAAAGTTTAAAATTCAACTGAGGGGCTCCAAGAAAAGGGGGGGAAGAAAGAGAATGTGGGAAAGAAAGAGAAAGGGAGAGCAGAAGAAAGGAAAATAGAGGAAGAGGGAAAAAGAAGAGCAGCACTGTTACAAAATTAAAAAACATTGCACCCCCTGCAAAATGTGACAACAAAACCCTAAACCCTAGGCTAGGCCCTAGGGAATTGGGTTTAGGGTTTTTTTTTTCCCCCTCTTTTCAAGTAAATATCGATGCATGGTAGCTATGTATGCAAGCCCATTTTTCAGTTGTTAATGTTTGAATTTGAAACTTTGAACTTGAATTTTAAACCCTAAACCCTAGTTTAGGCCCTATGGTTTTGGGTTTAGGGTTTTTTTTTTAAGTAAATATTGCTGCCTGATAAATATGTATGCAAGCCCATTTTTCTGTTGTCAATGTTTCAATTTTAAACCCTAAACCCTTACCTTTTGGTTTAAGGTTTAGGTTTTCTTTCCTTTTTTTCAAGTGATTGTAACTTTGTTGTTACTTGTTTCCATGTGCAGGCATATAAAAAATGAAACCTTTTTTTCCTTCTTGTTACTTGTAACTTTGTATCTTTTCATATTATAAGCAATACAAGATGTGTTTTGTCACTTTCATGTGTACTTAAAGCTTGAGCCTTGTATGATGTCTTGACATGAATTATTGCTTTTATTGCAATATTTGATTTGCATAATGTTAATTCATTGTAATATGCATGAAAAAACTTTTTTTCAATGAAAAATTTTGTTTTCTTCAGTTTTTTTTTGCCGATTCTTTCCCTGATTTTTTGCCGATTCCTGATTTTTGCCGATTTTTAAAAATGTCAATTCTTTGCCAATTCCAATTTTCTCAACTATGATGTCAACAGGGTTAATTTTTCTAGAAACAGAAATTCCCTTCCTGAACTACCTCAACCAAGATCCCTCAACCAGTGTAGTCTCCTAAACTTCCTTTGCTGTTTCATACACTATACTTACTTGGCTTTTTCTTCTTTCCTTCTGCCAAATCTCTCAAAATAATTTTTATGTTCATTGTCCTCTTTGGACTCTTTCTCATGATGAATATTAATTGGCTATTATGAGCTTTGAAGAAAAATTCACTAATTCTTTGTAAACTACTCTTTTTTCTTTATGCAATCAATTTTTTAATCATTAACATTCAACTTTGTTTGCATTTCTCTTTCCCATTTTGCAAGTCAATGTATCAACACACAAGAAACCTTGGAAAGTCAGTCATCCTCCTGTCCAAATACTCGTTCTACACTAGGAAATCACCCACTCATAGCATAGCACGTGAGTTTTTTGCTTCCTACAGTAAAAAATATTGTTAATGACAATGCCTTGGAGGGTCTGAATTCCTAGAACTATTTATTCTTCCTGATTGGCTTCATGTCCCATCGCTATAATTTCTCCACTTTCACTTTCATCTTTCAATTTTTAACTCATGTCTATAAAGGGTGTACCCTATGGTTGATAACACTTTAGGTTCAAACAAGTAATTGGACTATGAAGTGGCAGTGGTGCAAAAAATGTATGTTTACAATATTCTAACAAATATAATAGTCATAAATGTATAAAAGAACAAGATTAACTAACTATGAAAATATACATTTAGTCATCATCACATTATAGAAGAAAACAACTGAAAAGACAATATATAATGTCTTTATTGATCGATATAAGCATGATGTGCATTGTAAAAGATGTTACAATAGACTAATAAATGACTTTGACAATCTCAACAAAACTCAGATATAGGACGTAGTAGAGGTAGGTACCAAGGCCCACCACAATGGTCAAGCCAACAACCTTATTATGGTATAAACAGTTTTGACATGCACTATGTGAGTGTGAGCAAGAAGCGAACCTCGCCCTCAAATCTCTTGCTCTAGATCTTTGGAGAAATTCAAAAAATGAAGAATCATCATGACGAAACTGTGAGTGGCAAGAAAGAAATGTCATTTAAAGAGGCCCTAGCTAGAAGTAAGGATGCCCTACTTGAGGGAAGTAATATTTCACCAATAATGAACAAAAGGAAGAATGATTCTTATACTCATTCCTATCCAAGTAGAAGATGATATACCAAAAAAATATTATCAGGGATAAGATGACCAAGCATAATATAATGGTTCTCAGAAGCAGAGGACACATACCGTCCAAGTTTTTTAGACATTTAAAAGTGGATTAAATGGAAGTGGGAATTGAGTTTAAATTATTCAACGACTTTCCTTTTGAAAGGATTTTTCCTTATCATGTTCTCTAGTTCATAAATTAGGGATAAAATAATGGGTATTGCCCCATGGCTTACAGGGAGAGAAGGCTTATATTTAAGGCCACGGAGGAAGGATTTTTATATGGATACCAAAACTCTGGAAAGGCTTTCAATATGGGTTAGTTTTTTTGGACTATAGTAATAACTAATTTATAAGGATGTTTTGAAGAATATTGGTAATACTCTATGAAAGTCCATCCAAGAGGGGTCAACTTTTGAGAAGCAAAAGCATGTTGTCTGGACTGAAATATGTGTTGACATGGATATTTCAAAACTTTGCCAAAATCTATTAAGATTAAATATGAATCAAGAGAATGGGATCACAAGTGGATTATGAAAATATTGCATTTTAACGTTGCATGTAGCACAGCATTGGTATTCCATGTTTATAGGAACATTGAAGAGTAAATGACAGAAAATATTAACAGTAAACAGCATTCACCATTATTGCAAGAATAAAAATTTAGAAGTAAAATGGAGCAAAACTGCACATTGCCATTGTATTTATTTATGAACAACAAATACACAAGTCAAGTACAGCAGCAATATCACAAGCCTACAACATGTATTCTCCTCAACAAATGTGCACAGAATGTGTCATGCAATCATACATTATGCCAATGATTATCATGTTATTCAGAAAATTTTAAGGGGTCTATTTATAATTTTAGGCTACTCTCAAACAAAGAAGGCAGTTTCCAACTTCCACAGCTTCCTCGTACCTATCCCTAACTACCCTTACATGACAGCTCATAATGCATGACATTCTTTTTATTCGCACACTAACAATATCTGCCATTTAACACATGATGACATTTTGACAAACACTTAGTGTGCAAACTATACAAAATGACAAAACTTATGTACAATCAAAATTGGTGTGTGCTCATCTCCATACACTCTCGTTCACTCTCGTGGTGGCACTTGAGGTGGCGCCATGTCAAAACTAGCTGCTGCATCTGCCCTCCCCTCTAGATTGGTCAATGTCCTCATCAACAACTGTTGTTGTTCCTAAAGGGCTCTGACTCTAACTGCAGCTGTGGAGTAGATTGGATTTGAATGGGTTCAACTTCCAACTTCTGCACTTGCATCTTCAAAGCATCATTTCCTATTTCAAGCACTTTGCATAGGCCTATTACTGGGCCCACTGAAAGCCATAATGTTGTGACTTCTGCTCAAATTCTGTGAGCCTAGTGCACAACTCAACTTCTCAAACTCTGCAAGTTTTTTATCTCTCTCTGCTACCAATTTATCTCAATAGGCTATCTCCTGAACCTTGGCTTCAAAAGCCTATTCTTGCAATGCACACTCAGACTTCAAAAGTCCATTCAGTTGATTTTGCTCCTCTTGTTCCTTTTTAGCTCCTCCATTTCCTGCTGCAACTTTGCCAATCCGGCTTCAACTTCACACCTCACCTACCGAAGCTACTCTTCCACTTCATTCAATTGAATGGAATGTTGTTCTTTTTGTAGTTTCAAACTGTTGACCATTTTGTGGAACATCTCCTATCAAGATAACAACCACTATATCAAGTAGGCCAAACAGTTCATCCTGGCCTATGCAGATTTCAACTCAAGTGCCAGTTTGACTTTCTTCATGGCCTCAAATGCAAGATAGATGTCAAAACTATCCTCACCAACGTACACTTAGGGTGAGTGCCGATACAACGTTGTGGTTTCCTCCGGTAGCTCTTTCACAACAATTACAATCTGCACATTGCTGCCCTCCCCAAGCTCCCATGGCTGAACTCGGCTAATTTCAGCGAATTTCTTCATTCTTTCCTCATCCTAGGCCCAACTGATCAACTTGTGTAGTTCTGCATCTACCCTTACCTGCCACAATTACCATTCTCTGAGGGCACTAACTCGAAATTCGTTGCACACAACATAGTTATGAAAATCACCAAAAAATCACCAATTCCCCGATTTTTTCCAAGTCTGCCAGAAATCCAAGTCAAATTGCATCGAAATCAGAAATGTGTGATTTTTTTGAAAAAATTAGGAATCACGATTTTTTGAAAAAATTAGGCCACGATGAAAAATCGGCCATAGTTGCACGAATAGAGAAAATGATATAAATTTATTTTTTCTTCAATTTGCTTCATTTTTACCTGTTGTAAACTAGAGAAAGGGGCCTGCCGACCTACTACCACACCAAAAAAAACACACTAGGGCATCCTAACAACAGATTTTTTGCAATTTGAAGGAATTCAGCAACCACCAACAGTCGCCCAAAGGATTTCGATGCAAATTCAAATCGGAATTCTGGCAAGGTCATTAGACTACATGGGTCGTAAGAGATAGTAAAAAGTTAAAACCAATCACAATCATCATTTAAGTTAATTTGTTGGTGTTTTATTCAGCCTATGAGTTGTTGAAGTCCCATATTAGTATTTGTAGCATCCTTTCTACACCAAAATGCAAACAAGGAGAAAAATTCAGTTCATATAGTGAAGGTATTAATGGTTTTGTCATTGAGGTTTTGGGGTGCTGCCCCAAACCCTGCGTGGACGTTGCCCGTCGACCCCGCCCTGTATCGCAATAGGGTACGCGTAAAGGGCCCTACCCATTGACCCTCAACACAAGTGGCAATGAGTGTTAGCAACTAAGGCACAACAAGAAGAACGGGCACAATGACAAAGAGAGACTAGAGTTTCTATTAGGGCAAAGGGCAAAGGCATTCAAAGATCTTGAGACATTGTATTTGTCATGACTCATAACACCTTTTTTAATTTGTACCTTTTTTATATTGTAAGCAATACAAGAATATTTGAATTTTGGACGCATTACAATTTCTTTATTTAAGATGTGTTTTTTCACTTTCATGTGTAGTTTAAGCTGACAATCTTACATCATTAATATTTGATTTGCATAGTATTAATTCATTGTGATATGCATGAAATGAATTTTTTTTCAACGAAAAATTGCATTTTTTTCAGGGTCTTTTTGTCGATTTTTCCCAATTCTTTTTCCAAACCGATTCAGAGACAATTCCGATTTTCTCTACTATGGCGCACCCTATCAATGACTCCACCTAACTTCTCAAAGCAACTATCGACCTGTTCATTAATTCTAGCACCATCTGCCTCAAATTTGGCACTTCAATAAGCTTGTGCTCACTCGTATCGTTTGCCGCCCCATGTTCATCATCTTCTGTGGTGGTTTCCTCTTTATCCTCCTCACCAATTCCTCCTATGGCATCCTTCCCCTTGTTGGTTTTTCCTTTCTCCTACAGCCATGGTTGCGGTTGTGTACTTGGTTGTTTTTTTGCTTCAGCCATGTGTTCGTCACCACCCTACTACTTTGGCCTTTCTGCCACAAAACATGCTCTAATACATGGGTTTTACCATTCTCCTGTAGCATCAAAGTTTGTGTCATCATTTGCGTGGCGATAGAAGCAATTTCAATGGACTTCTCATCAACCAAGAGAAGGGAACCACATTGCATCGCTTCTTCTACAAATTGTCATTATAGGCAGACAAATTGACATATCTACCTAAACAATGAATAAGTTTTATCAATTTGTGTTATTTTGTAATTCATATGCAAAGCTTTTGATAAAATGTGCATACATGTAATTAATAAAGTTCATGAAATGTAAATGAAGATAAATGTATGTGAAATGTAATAAGGTGTCAGGTGGATAGTTGGAGGATGCAACTACCTCCTTAGTTGTATAAATAAGACCTCTCCCTCATTCATTTGAGGGTTGGTATTGTACGTTGGCATTGCACATGGTAATAGAAGTTGGGTGAAATCAGACATGAGACATTGGGTCGTCTGAACTGTTGTGCAAGATTGTTTGACTGTTGGACAAGTCGTTTGATATATATATATATATATATATATATATATATATATTGTGTGTGCGCATTGTATCCATTGTAATTGTAAGTTATTCCCATTGTATATTTTGTTTATCTAAGTGGTAATGGAATTGTGTTGCAGTATGTTGTATTCCATTTCTACATTCTGGCACCATTGTCAAGGATTGAATTTGGTTCAAGCTTGGTGACATGGAGTTGTGACGAGCAAATCACTTGGGAAGGTTCATAATGACAACAATGGAATGATTACAATGCAACCGACGAATGATATAGTTTCGCTCAGAAGGGTAGATTGGAGGTCGCGATAGCTAAAGATACAAATTTGTTTGTTGACACTAACGAAGGGTCGACACATGAAGCAGACATGAAAGTGGATGTGCAACAAGACACACATGGAGGAGATGTGCAAGGGTTTGTGCGCACTGAGTTGCACGTCGGTGGCAGAGAGTTGCATGAGGCAATAATGAATTGCATGTCAACGACAAAGAGTTGCATGTCAACGGCAGAAAAGTGCATGACGGTAGCAGTAAATCACACGACAACAAGTTACACAACAAGGAACTGTATGAGAAATATATGGGCTAGAGTATAGTTGAGAAACTCAAACTTGACACGGACTCAGCAAGGCCGACTTGGAACTGTTGGTCAAGAATCCGCCTTAGGTATGGAATGTTTCATCCATGCGTCCTAGACCCGACCAACATTGAAAGGCCGAAAGGAAGAGATGCCTCTCGTGCCAATCTCCAGAGAGGGCTGGTTCCCTTACTACTTTAACTTGGGGATTTGAGATTAAGGAAACAGGAAAGAAATTAGAAATGATTGAAAGGGATGGGAAATATAGCCTCAAGCCAGATGAACAAGGGCGATGAACAAACAGCACGATAACTTAATTGCACTCCGAATCAACAGCACTTCACACAAAGAACGTAACAGAAATTAAAACCAGATATCTTATATGTGCAATCTCCAAAAATACTCCAATGTTCGTCCTCTATCGGAAGCTAAATCCAGACATAAAATAGCCCGCAGACAAAGCAAAGAATTTGATAAAAATATAGGAAAGAAAACATACACAAAGAGAAATCCATAATTAGAGCCAAGGGTTCTTTCTATTCATAGCAAAATTTAGGTACAAGTTTCTAGCAAAATGTCCATCATCTTATATTGGAATTGCTAGTTTTTATAGAGGATTCCGCATCTGAAACATAAATGCTCACCCACAAAACATCACAGTGGCAGCAAAGATTGGATTCAAGCACTCATCAAAAAGTAATGAGGCATGGCCTGAATCCGATGACACATGGAGAAGTGGCTGCATGGCTTCAATGCGACAATATGATTCGCCCATAGCATCGTCTTTTCACTTGTTGGAACCGCCTTAACGGAAAATCGGATTCTGAGATCCAAGAAAATTAAATCTGGAAGATTCTCTGACCGACTACACTTGAACGGGTGAGGGGCGCATTCTTTCGTCGCTGAGAAGCATTTCTAGGGGATTCTGGCTGAAGCAAGAGAGTTTGACTGAGCAAGAAAAGTTTCGTTGATGCAGGCCCCACTTGGTTTCGCCCATGCAAGCTCCGAAAAGAGCTTGCGCTCCCAAGTGGGAGCGAAAGCACTTGGGCCCCACTGAGTTTCGTTGTCTTTTGGCCCAAAATGGGCTTGCGCTCCAAAACTGAGGCGAAAACGCTTTATTGTCTTGGGAGAGGCGCTGGCATGAGAAAAGTCAAAGGCTCTTTCTCCCTCCGTAGGTCCGAGAATGACTTGCGCTAGAAAACTGGAGCGAAACACTTTGGGCCCCACCTGTAACGTTTTTTGAAACTGGGCTACGCCTCGTAGAAAAGTCAAAGGCTCTTTTGCCCCTTCCAACTCTGAAAAGGGATTGCGTTGGCAAATTGGGGCGAAATCACTTGGGCCCCACTTACGTTTCGCCCAGCCTCTAGCCCGAAATGGGCTTGCGCTCCAAATTAAGGCGAAAACACTTTGGGCCCCACACTGCCTTTGGAGTTTGAAACAAAATTGCGCTGACTTTGAGGAAAGGTCAAAGGCGCTTTCGCCCAAAAGAACTCCGAAATTGAGTTGCGCTCTCATATAAGGGCGAAAAGGAAATGGGCCCCACACTGTTTAAAGCAGATTTGCGCTGATTTTTAGAACAAAATGAAGGCATTTTCGCCCAAGTTAGCCCCGAAAAGGCATTGCGCTCTCCAGCTGGGGCAAAAGGGATGGGCCCCACTTTAGCATTTTCTCTCCCAAAAGTGCGTTTCGCCCAAAGAAGGCCTGAAATGGAATTGCGCTATCTCCCAGGGGCGAAAAGGATGGGCCCCACTTGGCATTTCGCTATTTTCTAGCCCGAAATGGGCCTGCGCTTCAAACTTGCTCCAAAATTGATTTGCACTAAAGTAGGGCGCAAAACTGTTCTTGCCCACAAAAGGACAAAAACCCTGTATGATGAGCGAGTTGGAAGAATTCCACGCTTCCTTGAGCGCAGCCAACAACTTTGACAATAAAACGTACAAAAGAAGAAACATATTTTGAAGAAAAAGCAGAGTTTCAGGGAAAAAGAGATTACTGCACAGCAAAATTTTACAAAGGAACTCAATGTGGCAAGGATGCCAACATCTCTGGCGGCTCGCGGGGGGATTGAGCTCGCCTCAATGTGAAAATCCCAGGCCTTATCTGTTGGGTTCAGAGTCATCATCGCTGTCCTTTTCTGAATGTTCACTGCTGGTAGCGGACTCTTCCTCCAATTTCTCCAATTCTCCTTCTTCCTCTTCTCCTTTGCACTCATGGTCCTCTTCTTCTCTTTGGTCTCGTGCTTGATCTTCATGTTGCTAGGAAGGCTCCAATTGCGGGAGACGCTCATAGATACAATCATAGGTTGCTTGGACCAAGGCCCAGGCATCTTCTTGGAGTGTGCCACGATCTTGGAGCTCCCTAACCAGGTATTCGAAAGTCTCAAGCTGGTCCACATCAGCGTAGTTAGACCTCTGGATGAGGTCCACCAAATAGGATTCAATCCGCGTGAACCTGGTCATTAACTACATTACCTGGGCTTCGGTAATAGGCTCACTCCAACTGTCAATCTCCGAAGTATCACTTTCAAAGGCATCCCAAACTAGCTTCAGCTCTTCCTTTGTCAAAATAACTTCTTCCTCGTCAGTGAAGCCAGGGAAACCGAGCTGCGCGAGAGCTTCGAAATACATCAAAGAGATGCGCCTTTCCTGCTCAAACACCTCTAACAACCTTCTCGCCTCTCGAGCTCTTTCCATCTTTGCGAAGTAATCCCGCAGTGTTACTTTTGTGGTTGCCCATGACCGAGCAAGTGGGCTCATTGGAGTAACCTGGAGGTCCATTTTTTCTAGGGTCTGCACCTTCATGGCCAGTTCCAACCATCGGTCAATGTCTTTTTCAGCATCCTCCACGATAGGTGCGCCATGAGTAACTGTTTGCTTGGCCTCCCAAATGAATGTGAGGACTGCTATTGCTTTGCGCGCCCTAGCTCGGAAGTTTTCCAGGAAGTGACAGTGAACCTCCTTAATACGGTCTTTTGTGAAGACCTCCAATTGCACCGCCTTCTCCGTCAACTGAGCCTGCAGTTCTTGGACCTCAGCATTCAAGGCCTGCATCTGGCTTTGCGCTTCTGCGTGCGCCTTGAGGTGGTTTTCTGTTTCTTTCTTGTAATTACCCACCTCCTGCTCCAAGCTGGCCACGCGCTACTGCAATTGTTCAAACTTGGACTGCACCTCTTCGAGTTGTGCCCTTGTCTGTGCTAAAGTCTCCTCGAGCTCCACGTTTTTGGCTTCAGCCTCATAGAAACGAGCCTTGTAGTGCTCCCCGTGAAAATAAATGGAGCCCATTTCCACTTGGATATTCCCCATATTTCTGCTCTATCGATCGTCCTCATGTCTTCAACTATATGATGGTAGGCATAATCCGCTGGTGTCATCTCCTCCAGTGGCTTTTGGACTTTGGGCACCTTCTTCATCTTGTGGAGTTCCATCTTCTCCGGGTCGAACACAGCCCTTTTTTCCACCTTGGCTGGAGCCTGCGCATTTTTTCTTTTTCGGCCCTTAAGCCAACTTGAGGAGCTCTGACACACTCGGCGTATGCTCTCCGCGATTGGGCCCTCCTGCAGAACTTCTAGCTCCATTTCCATCGGTTCCTGCACTCCAAAGAGTGGCGTGAAGGGGAACAGAGCTCGCTGGGGGTTTGCCTCGGCAAAAGGATCAGGGACAGAAGGGGCAGCGACTACGGCGACTTTGGGAGACGCCGAGGTTTGGATAGCTGCGACTGAAGTACTAGGACCTGGGGTTGGAATATCAAAGGGCACTACTACTGCAACTGAGGAGGTGCATGAGGGCGAAAACAAGCTTGGATTGACTGCAAGGACAAACGCAGCGACTGGATTGACAGAAACTTGAGGAGGGGTAGGGACGGACGATGCAGGGAACGCAAATGCGTTGGAGACAGACGCAAAGGAACTAAACGTCTGAGAGATAGGAGAGAACGATGAGGGGAGCAATGTCAGGGATGCAGGGAAAGGCATGACAGACATAGGGACGCCGAATGCAAGCTGGGTGGAAATGAGGGTTTGGGCGTTGGAAGGGATAGTTGCCAGAGGCACAGAAGTAAGAGAAGTAGAAGGAAATAACGCACCTGCGGGCTTGGGCGCTGCCAAAGAGGAAACGGTGAACTACTGCGTGATCGGGTTCAGTCTCCCTTCTTCTCTGTCTGATGCTTCTGTTTCTAGGTCAATGAACTCCACCTCTTGCCGCACTTGCTGTGTTGGAACAGGAACTTCAGGGACGCTTACTTCCATGGTTATCGGCACCGCAGAAGGAATTGCACTGAGAGATCAGGCTGCACCAGTCCGGGGCTTCTTCGCAACAAGGGGGAAGCGAAAATGTTGCGCCAACGCTCCTCTTCCTTGGGGTAACTTGTTCTTCAGGGGGAAGTTACTTGTCCTTCTCTGTGACATGTGGGTCCTACTCAGTCGGCTGCCCCTGTTCCTCCGCCACGTTTTCCACTCTGCTAGGGCTTTGAGTGCTTCGAGGCACGATATTAGCAAATATCGAGGCACGATGAAATGAAAAAAAATGCACAAATTAAAAAAGCTCCACATAAAAGCTCCACAATAGTGCACTCTGAAAATTTCGGATTCTTCTATATCAAAAAGAGTCCAATTACAAAATATATAATGATCAATCAGCCTTGATCATGCAAAAAAGCTAAAAAGGCTAAAAACTAGCTTTTAAAAAAACAGCTTTTATTATGCCACTTTGCATGCTATTTTTTATTTATTTTTAAATTAACTAAAATTCTTAATTGACATGAATAAAGCACCCAATTTAAGATATTTTTGCATGTGCTTTATTTTAGTTACAACTCACATATTAATTTAATAATTATGGGTGACTTTTGACATCACCGTCAACATAGAGTACCCTATTTCTATTGAATGTTTATCCTGAACAAGAACAGACGAAAAAAAAACTGGTGGTGAAAGTAACACTCAAGACAGGGTCTGTTAGTAAGAGTCAGGTATCAATCAATAACAGTCAAGATAGAATTTGAACGTGCAGTTGTCAATTACATAGTTAGTAACAGTTAAGACAGAGTCTGACCATGCAATTGTCAATTACAGTTAGGAATCATAACAGTCAGGGCAATTGTCAGAAACAGTGTCTTCCAAGACAGCTATCAGAAACAATGAGTTAGAGTCAGATAGAATAGTTGTCAAAAATGGACATTGCAGATCCTACTAAGGGGTTGTTAGACAAAACTCAATTTTCTTAGTGAAACAAGACTCCAAGAAAAAAACAGACAACACTTACAAAAAAACAGTTATGTGGTGCCAAAAAAACGTTGTTGTGGGATATAGCTCCTTGCGATCATCTCGTCAAGCTGATCATTTTGGTATATAGCCTCCATGCACTTTTTCTAGGGTGTCGAAAAACATCATTGTGATACCTAGCCCATTGTATTCGTCTTTTCGAGCTGAACATTTTGATATATAACATCCAAATACTTTTTCTAACCCATTACTAAAAATAGTAACTCCTGGAACAACACTTCTATTTTTAGTAAGTCAGTGGGAGTGGTCCAAATCACACATATATGGTTGGAGGGACTATAGGAGCAATGAAGGAGTTAGAACAAAGCCAATATATGGAGCAATTAAATCATTCACTTAGTAACCTACAAAGCCAAATGTTCCACATTGGACAAGAAGTTACAAAGATGAAAGATCACATGCAAATTATGAAAACTGACCAAATTAAAGTTAAATCAATAATTGAAGAAAGATTCCTAGAGGTTGAAGAGCAATTAAAGGAAGCCTCGAAGGTATTCAAGCATCTTAACACTAAAGGACCAGGTGGCAGTTTAATCAATAAAGAGAAAGAACCCCATCATACTATTTTTGACACAGATACCCCGTTTAAGATGCCCAAATTAGACTTTCCCAAGTTTAATGGAAAGGACGTTGATGGTTGGTTATGTCAGGATGATCAATTCTTCAAACTTCATAATGTTCCTCGATATTTGTGGGTCACTGTGGCATATTTTAACTTAGAATCTAAGGCCCTACAATGGTATCAATGGTTATAGAAGACAACTCCTGGCCCTTCTTGGGAAGCTTGGAGTCCCAATTACTCACTCGGTTTGGCCCTAGTGAGTATGAGGATTTTACAAGAGCTTTGACAAAATTGAAATAGACCTCTACTATCCGAGAATATCAAACTCAATTTGAGAAATTGGCTAATAGGATGAAGGGTTTGAATGAAGGATTTTTTCAGAGTTGTTTTATCAGTGGGTTGAAAGATGATATAAAGGCTTAAGTAAAATTGTTCAAACCACAGTCTCTGATGCAAGCCATAGGATTGGCTACACTAGTGGAGGAAAAACTTTTGGCCCAGAGGCGGGCATCTAAATTCCCACAGGCCAAACCTACATTTCCATCCAAGTTCACATCGAATACTAGCAATAAATCTCCACCAATCAAGTGATTGACTATGGAGGAAATGGATGCTTGTAGAGCACAGGGCTTATGTTATAATCATAAAGAGAAATATTCACCAAGGCATAAATGTGTACAACAAAAGTTGTTTTTGTTGGATGTGGATGAATAAACAATAAATGAAATATATGATGATGAAGTAGAACCGCAGGAGGAAGAGCCTCAAGGTGAGGGTGAAGCACAAGAAGACCCACAGCCAAAGATTTCTATCCAGGCATTTGTCGGAATTTTTTGGTAGACTATAAAGGTAATAGGATTCTTCAAAGGGCAAAGAATTACAATTGTCATTGATTTAGGTAGCACGCATAATTTCATTGATCCCAAAATAGCTAAGCAAGTGAATTGTTACATACATGCTTGCAGCTCATTGAAGTCATGGTGGTGTAAATTGTGAAACATTACTGTTGCCACATTTTGCACGGGGTGCAATGTTTTCAATTTTGTAGCAGTGCTGCTCTTCCTTTTCCCTCTTCCTCTCTTTTCCTTTCTTCTTCTCTCCCTTTCTCTCTCTTTCCTACATTCTCTTTCTTCCCCCCTTTCTTGGAGCCCCTCAGTTGGATTTCAAATTTGACAGCAGCTTGCCCCGGAAAATGGCTAAGTGTTGGTGCGAAGTTCGCACTTCGCCCAGTTTTGGTGCGAAGTCCGCACTTCGCCCAGTTTTGGTGCGAAGTCCGACTTCGCCCTCTTTCTGGGCGCACCTTGTAGCAGGCTGGCAGGCTGGCAGAAAAATGACTAAGTGCTGGAGCGAAGTCCGTACGGCGGCAGGAATCAGCTTTCACCTGTGCGCAGTCCGACTTCGCAGCGAAGTCGGAGTGCGCCCTTGACAGGTGCGCAGTAGGGAAACAAACTCGGAAATACACCCAAGGCATGAAGGCCTTCCCGACTGCGCTGTTTTCTGCCTGCGCAACCCGATGGCGCTCTGATCCCAGGCGAAGTTGGATAAACTGCCTTTCAAGGCAGACACGTGTCAAACAAGCATCATCCATCATCCGACAAGTGTCCAGCCTTCGGGATTTGAGCCAAGACGTGCCGAGCAAAAGGACGAGCATGGGCTGCACTACCTATGCCGCTGGCCTCATTTAAAGCTGATTGGAGGTTCTACCCGCTCCAGCCTGCCCGCATTCCCGCCGAGAAGAAGTTCTACCCAACACGCCGCCACGTAGCTGTCCAGCCTTCCAGGAAGACCATGCCGCGGGTACAGTCCGGTCCGACAAAGGTCAGCATTTGCAGCTCCTTCGCCGCTTTTGTCAGCTAGTGTTTGACTGGGACTTTGTGCCCATTAATGTAACGGGAGGGACTCGGGCTATAAAAACCCACCATGTTTTCATTGTAAAGTGGTGGAAGGGGAATGTCTGTTAGGGAACCATTGTAACCGTGCTTCTGCTTATAAATATAAATTGTATGCCTGGTTCTGTTCTGCTGCTTTTATTTTTTATGCTGCCTCTCCTTTATATTTATGCTTTACGCTTTCCTGTGTCACGGCTCGTTGATTCATTTCAGCATTTGGTGGTCAGGTGCCTTTAGCATTGCTTGTGCCATGGCTTGTTGATTCATTTCAGCATTTGGTGGCCAAGTACTTTTGAACTTCATAGATTAGAGGATACATAGAATAGATGTGGTAGCAGTTCCATCAGTTGTGTGTTACGTTGTTGTCCGTAGTGGTGATTGATGCGTTGTCGTGCTGTTAGTTCTCCTTGTAGGGAGAATGTTTGCTAGGGGACCATTGTAGTTGTGCGTATAAATTCTCTGCATAACACATATACCTGGCTCTGACATCTCTTGGTTACTTTCTGTTTATGTTGTTGTCCGTAGTGGTGATTGATGCATTGCCGTGCTGTTAGTTCCCCTTGTAGGGAGAATGTTTGCTAGGGGACCATTGTAGCTGTGCGTACATCGCTTAATACATAAAAGTATACTTAGGTTTTGCGCTCCCGGTCATGCTTTGTATTTATGATGAAGTAAGTAATGGTGATTGATGTGTTGCCGCATCGTTAGTTCCCCCCCACCCAACTCCAATCACATTTGTAAATTCTTTCCGTTCCTTTATCTCTTTCCTGCACTCTTAGCTTAAACCATAAAACCCCCAAGGAGCCGGCCTTCTCCGGAGATTGGCACGGAAGGCATCTCTTCCTTCCGGCCTTTCTAGCTGGTGGGCGAATCTGGGCGCATTAACCCAAAATCCTTTCCTCATGGCAGATTCGTAACCAACAGTTGCTCTGGCACGCCCGGTGGGACCAGGGTCCCACATTTGAAGAGAGATTTTCTCGATCGCCCCCACCCGGCGCCATAGTTTTTGAGCACTTGGTGGGACAAGGAAGTTTCTCACCCCCAAACAGAATCGAAGCACCGGTGTTCGCTTCATTGCTGTTCAAAATCAGAACACCTGGCGACTCTGCACGAACAAATCCTCTGAGTCCGAAAGACCGGTCCCAGCACCTTCATGCAAACAAGAAGGTGGCGAGCAAGGGATCCGAGAAGCCCGCCTGACTTTTACGAACTGGACATCAACGCTCGAGGCGAAATTGCCAGGCTGGCTGATCCGCAAGCTCGTGTCGACGAAGCCGAGGCTGAAATTCAAGAAGAAGCCGAAGCTGAGGTCGGAGGAGCTGAGTACGAAATAGAAGAGGCCGAGGAAGAAGAGGCATCCGCATCCTCGGAAAGTACCGACACTGAGTACACAACCGACGGAGGAGAAGAAGAAGAAATGGCTGCTCAACAGCAGAATGACGATGATCTCTTCCCGGCGGTGGACTCTACAGGGCCCTTGGCCCTGGTCGGACAGCAAGCTGTGCCCCCTGCTGCTTTAAAGTCTATCCCTACATACGACGGCTACGGCAAGACGGCGTACGAGCACATCCAGGACATCCTTGCCCTGGCCGCATTGCATTCCATTACCGATGAGAGTGTGAAGACCCGTCTGCTGGCCCTTTCCCTGAGGGGAAAGCTTCTCTACTGGTGGAGATCGCTGCCAGAGGGATCCATCACAGGGTGGCCCCAGCCTTGCCAGAAGGCTCGTGAAAGGATGCAACGAGTCCGCTGACCCTACTTCTTTGCTGCATCAGTTCCAAAGTATCCAGAGACACCCTCAAGAGGAGGTGTCTGACTTTAACATCAGGTTTGCGAGATCCTGGAAACGGGTACCTCGCGAACTTCGGCCTTCAGCCGGCATGGCTGCTCACTACTATCTGAGATCCTTCAACTCAGACATATGCCTCGTCGCCGAAGATTGCCAGAATAGACGAGTTTCCTGCTTTGTACGAGGCTGCCCAACAAGCTGAAGCTGACATTATTTCTATCGGCAGACTCCCGTCCAGGGTGCAGGAACCCATTCATCCTGACTTCCCCAGATCCCAGTATCCTCCTGCTTCTGGTGGTGCGCCGTCCACATCAGGACAGCAACCCCAGAAGCAGTGGAATCCGGCGCCGGTCGTAACTCCTTACGGCCCGCCTCAATTACATTATCCTCACCCGCCTCCTGCTCCGCATTTTCCAGCACTTCCTCGCTCCCCTCGCACGCACCTTATTCCAACCCTCCTCCATTAGCCGCATTGCCTCCACCGGCACAGCTTGCCGCCTCCTGACGTAGCATTCAGAATACAATCCTCCAGGAGGTGCGGGCTTTGGCCTCAGGATATCATGCCATGTCCAATGACATGACCGCTCTGAAGAAGAAGCAGGCCCAGATGGACCTCGCTCCTAGGAGGCCATATGCGCCCCCGGCGCTGACAAAAGACAAGCCCCCGTAGCACCAGTTGCAGAGGCGTCCGCCTCCGAGAAATGCCGCTATAGAAGACCCGCCTGGTCCTTCCGACCAGGTTAACTGGTGCACTACGTGCAATGACCCGCATTCGGAAGAAGACTGCACATTGCACCAGCACTACATCCAGACTTTTGTCGGCAGCGCCATAGAGGACGATGAACTCTACATGATCCTGGACGGCGAAGCCAACTTTGCCCTCCCGCAGGAGAATCTAGTGCCGCCCGCCAAGGAAGAAAAGAAAACCGCAGATGCTGCCAAGCCTTTGCAAGTTTACGCCATAAGAGAAAAACCGCAGCCCGGTGGGCTGCCACCGTACAAACGGCTGTGGCCCTACACAGCCCAGGAGAAGGCATCCAAAGATAAAGCTCCAGCCCAAGCCTCCTCCGGCAAAGGCTGCCCCCTGCTCCACCCAAGCCTCCTATAGCAAAAGCTCCAGCTCCGGCTAAAGCTCCCGTACTCTCACCCTCCAGCTGAAACCAAAGAACAAGCCCAGGAGAAGCTGAAGTACCCGTCTCTGACCAAGAGACAACGAGTTGAGGCTACCCAGCAATATCGGACGAAGTATGAGCCGGCAAAAGAAGCAGAAGGAGCTAGCACCTCGAGCTACAACATAGTAGACGAGTTGAAAAGAACACCCGCTAGAATCAGCATGTATGATGCTCTTCTGCTCCCAGGCCAGGTGGATCTGCTGCAAGAATCTCTGAAGAACATGAAGAGCGGCAAGCAGATACAGCCCGCTATCCTGGTTCAACCTCTGACGGCCTCAACCACCGGGAAGAACAGACCGCCTCCCTTTTATCTCGTCTTTACGGATGCAAGGGCACATAGTTCACAACCGCATGGTGGATTCTCGGTGCTTCCACGACCGTGATGCCGAAGGCCGTCTCGCGATGAGATCGGGATGGAGTACACACGGAGCAGCCAAGGCGTGCCGCAATTAGACGGCACCCTCGTCAAGAAAGCTTGGTGTCATAAAGGACATCCCTATCCGGCTGCACAAGGCTCTCGACATCGTGGTCATCCAAGAGGTCGTGGTTGTTGACCTGGCTCCCTACTTCGGCATGTGTCTCTCTCGGGAGTTCACTGCGAAGTTGGGCGGGTACCTGTCTCTAGACTACTCACACATGGAAGTGCCCTTCAAAGGAAGGAGACTGAAAATTTTCAATGAGAAGCCTTCCACCTTCCTAGTAGAGAAGATACCCGGAGGAGAGTTGGACTGCATGGTTCAACTTGTCGGAGGAAGAGCTGGTGACAGTAGAGCTGACAGAGCAAGCCTTCGAAGTGCTACAGCTTGAAGATGAGTTCTCTTTGCGGGACTTCAATGCCGTAATTGAGACAGAGCAGTGCTCGTTACTCCATCGTACAGCCTCGAGAGGCTTGACATGTCAGCTGCAAAGGAAGTAGGACCCGCACCTGAGAAGCTGTGGAAGCTTTTCTTTGACGGCGCGCGATGCAAAAATGGCGCCGGTGCAAGGGTGCTTCTGGTTTCTCCGACCGGAATCCAGAAGGACTATACCTACAAAGTTGGCCTCGGAGCCGCACTAACAACTCGGCGGAGTACGAAGCCCTGTGCTTGGGTCTACGAAAGGCGGAGAGGTTGGTGATTAAACACCTGCAGATCTTTGGAGATTCAGAGCCGGTGTGTCACCAGGTTACGAACAAGTGCGCCTCCAAACAGCACTATCTTAGAGCGTACCGCAACCGGGTGTGGGACCTGATGGAGTCGTTCGACTCGTTGAATGTCAAGGCGATATCGCGTGAGAAAAACAAACACGCTGACATTCCGGCGTCCGTTGGAGCCAGTGCACGTTCCGGCCGATGACGTTGTCCGTAAACCGAAGCCGGTTCGCACTATTTACAGTGCCTTCGTGCTCGATAAGGACACCCACCGGCAGTGTTCAGCCTGTGACGAGGAGATCGTCACATTTTTGGTTAACGGAGTTGGTTCAATCGAAGGTAGAGACCCTGATGACGAGCAATATGAGGGGTTGATACAGTTAAAAAATAATCATGTCCCAAAAGGACCGATTACATTGGAGAGTCTGTTTGATCAGAATGACAGAGCAATATCTCACAGGATCAAAGTAGACCCGAAGAAGTATGCCGACCTGGAACTTGAACCTGGTAAAACTATCAAGGTCGGAACAGATCGCACCTCGGAGGAACTTGAGCAGATCAGATCACTGTGCCAAGAGTTCCCCGACATCGTGGCCTGGTGCTACGAGGATTTGAGGGGGTATGACAGAAATGTCATCCAGGATACCATTGAGCTAGAGGATGGCGCCAAGCCATTCCGACAGAGCGTAGGGCCGTAAATCCGAAGATTGAGGCCATGATGAAAGCCGAGCTCTTGAAGATGCTGGAAGCCAAAATCATCTACCCCATCAAACATTCATCCTGGGTCGCGAATTTGGTGCCCGTGAGGAAAAGGAATGGCGACATTCGTCTCTGTGTCGACTTCGTAAACCCGAATCAGCTTCCCTCGTGGACCACTATCCGCTTCCCCAAATCGACCGTATTCTACACATCGTTGTCGGAGCCCGCAGATTCTCACTTTTAGATGGATTTTCCGGCTACAACCAGATTTGGGTCAAAGATGAGGACCAAAGATAAGACGGCGTTCACCACCAAGTGGGGGACGTTCGCCTATCACCGCATGCCTTTTGGCTTATCCAATGCCGGTGCCACATTCCAAAGGGCCATGGACCTCGGCCTTCCGAGAGCTGCTCAATAAGATCATTGTTATCTACCTTGATGACATGACTGTTTTCTCTCACCAAAGAGGGGATCATGTTTCCCACCTGCGGCAAATATTTGAGAGGTGTCGAGAATTCGGCATTTCTATAAACCCGAAGAAGTCTGTCTTCGCGGTAAAAGAAGGAAAGTTGCTGGGACATGTCATCTCCGAGAAAGGCCTCGCCATTGACCCTGACAGAGCAGAAGCCCTCCTTCGCTTGCCAGCCCCCATCGATAAAAAAGGGCTGCAGTCCTTCTTCGGTCAGATTAACTTCGTGCGGAAGTTCATTCCGGACTTCGCACAGTGATCAAGCCTATGGCCGAACTGCTGAAAAAAGATACAACTTACGAATGGACCGATGAGAGAGAGCAAGCCTTCGAGGAAATCAAGGCTCGAATTGCGCAAGCTCCGGTGTTGATAAACCCGGACTACTCCAAGGACTTCATCCTTTATGCAAGTGGGAGAACCCGAAAGTTACGCTGCAGTCCTAACTCAAAAGGGAGACGATGGCGAGGAGCGCCCCATAGCGTTCCTGAGCCAAGTGATTCAGCCGCATGAGGAAAAGTACAACTTTATAGAGCGGCAGGTTCACGCTGTTATGAAATCCCTCCGAAAGTTCAGGCATTTTGTCTCCCGTAGCAAAACGACTGTCTTTGTGATTCACCCGACGTTCGAAGCTTCATCATACAAGGAGAACCGGGTCACAAGAGAGCAGGATGGATTGCAAAAATCCAGGAGTTCGACATCGAAGTGCGGCCCACCAAGCTAAATAGGGGCCGAGCCTTGTGTCAGGAATTGGCCCGAAGCGCTGTAGCCGGCATCTCCGCCTGTAAGTGGGAGGACACAACGACACGCATCTACCTAGCCAACTCCTTATCGGAGGGGAGTGATTGGACAGATGAACTGGTGAGATATTTCTGCACCGGAAGA
Organism: Wollemia nobilis; assembly: GCA_028583015.1. Taxonomy (NCBI): domain Eukaryota; kingdom Viridiplantae; phylum Streptophyta; class Pinopsida; order Araucariales; family Araucariaceae; genus Wollemia; species Wollemia nobilis. Next base: position 2,089,597 of record JAQPPZ010006183.1, on the reverse strand, counting down.
TGTCCAGATCACCTGAACGCCTCACAACGAAGGAGATTTCGGCTAGGTGCACTTAAGTACACTCTTCGCCCCGAGGGGCTTTACTTCAAAAACATCGACGGCATCCTGTTGCGGTGCGTCAGAAAATCAGACCAGCCCAGGGTCCTCGGAGATTTTCATTCCGGGATGCCTGGGGGTCATCATTCTGCAAGGCCTACGGCCTTAAAAATAATTAGAGCTGGGTACTATTGGCCCACTCTATTTACAGACGCTTATGCGGTCTTGTTCCAAGTGTGATCAATGCCGAGGTTTGTCGGCGTAAACGTAAAAGCACCCCCGCCCCTTCAACCGATTCAGGCCGAGACTCCGTTCCAACAATGGGGTCTAGACTTCATTGGGGTGATTTCGCCTAGTTCCTCTGCCGGACACAAGTTTATTCTTACAGCCACCGATTACTTCACACGGTGGGCAGAGGCAATCCCGACCAAGAACGCAGACCAAGAAACGGTCATCAGGTTCATTGAGAGCCTGATTACCCGCTTCGGGGTTCCAGAGTCAATTGTGACAGACAATGGTCCGGGATTCGCAGGCGCTGTACTCACGGAGTACACTGGCAAACTTGGCATTTATCACAAGATGTCTTCTAATTACTACCCGCAGGGGAATGGCCTTGCCGAGTCTACTAACAAGAACCTCCTGAAAATCATCCGGAGGACCATTGACAGAAACAAGCGGACTTGGCATTTACTCCTGAACCGGGCGCTGTGGGCGGACATAGTTTCATTCAAGAAATCCATCAGAACGTCCCCCTATGCGCTCGTCTATGGCAAAGAGGCTGTCATGCCATCCCACATTGAAATCCCTGCCCTATGGATGTTGGACGAAGACAGGAGCAGTGGAGACCCGGTGGACGACAGACTGTGCCAACTCCTGCAGTTGGAAGAAGACAGAGAAAAAGCATACCAGGCCTTCACTGATCATATTGCAGCCACTCAAGGCTGGTTTGCAAAAGGCACCACTGCCCGAGTTTTTAAAATCGGGGACCTGGTGCTGAAGTGGGACTCATATAAGGCGAAGCCGGGCAACCACGGGAAGTTTGATGCTCTCTGGGAGGGCCCTTATCAGATTGCCCGGTGAACCAGCTCAATGCCTATGTACTTCGGGATATGGAGGGTCAGCTCCTACCTATCCCCCGTTAATGGGTTCCACTTTAAAAATTTACCGCCGCCGAAGGTGCCCGAGTGGCCCTTCCTTGTAAAAATTTCCCTTATGCATTTTTGCTTTTCCAGCATGTACGCTTTCCAGCTTTCAGTTTTTTTTTTATTTTGTTTGAGCCAAATCGCGACATGGGAGAGAATACGGACTTCGCAACGAAGTCTGTTGTCGCCCCTCCGAAGGGGCGAAGTTCGTGAAGGGGCTGCTTGAGTGAAGAAGAAAGCAAAAAACGGCTAAGTGTTGGCCGCTGCCCGACTTCGCAGCGAAGTCGGGCTGCGCGCCAACAAAAGAGCGAAGTTTGAAGGGAGAAAACTGCAAGGTCACAAGTGATCGGACTGCGCTCAGTTTTGAGCGAAGTCCGACTTCGCGCGCGAAGTCCGACTTTGGCCGGCTTGCGCGCGAAGTACGAACTGCGCGCAGCTCGCACGCGAAGTGCAAACTTCGCGCGAGGTTCGAACTTCGCCCGAACTTCGAGCGAAGTCCGAACGCGCTCCATTTTCTTAGCGCAGCTCGTGCACCCGGTCCCAAGAGGCAACAAAACTCTAAACTCTCGCCAATTCTTCCGAAGTTTGCAAAGGGCCGGACTGCGCTCAATCCTTGGGCGCAGTAAGAAAAGAAAGAGAAACAGTCTCAATGCAAGTCGCAGTTCGGATTGCGCCCGATGTTTTGGGCGAAGTCCGACTGCACTGGCGAAGTCGGATCGCGCCCAACTTTGGGCGAAGTCCGATTGCGCCTTGTTTTCTGGGCCAGCTTGGACAGTTTTTAAAAAAAAAAAATGAATAAAATATTCTAAAAAGTTCCAAGCCTGGGCCCAAGGCGCATTGCGACGGTTTGAGATGGGTTTCCGCACCAAGGGGTTTTTTCTTGAGCAGTGTGCCCAGATTGCGGCAGTGACGTCAGCCATGGCACAGCGTTCAAGATAAATTTAATGATTGCACAGTCCTCAATGAAAGTGCAATCAAAAAAGCATGGCACGGCAGCCGGGATACCTTTTTCAAAACATTCTCCTGCACAGCCACCCAAGAAACATAACTCCTTCACTTGCCACCCGACCTACCCCCTCTTGCGCGACATTAATGACGCTGTCATTATCTAGAAAAGGGGGTCAGATGCATCCAGACATGCCAAACTGTGCAGATTATTCCTGTGACTGTGCAGATTATTTCTGTGACTACGAAATCTGCTGCAGACGCCCTGAATTTGTAATTATTGTTGTTTCGGAGAGATGGACAAAGGAAAGATGCCAATGCCGCCGCAATCCAGCGAAGGGTGCGAACCCGAGGATTTACCGCGGCCAGTGTTTTCAAGTGAAACACCGCCGAGCGAAAGTCAAAGTCCCGGCCAAAGAAAGTACAGCGTGGGCAAGCCCCACCACCTCCGGTAAATTACCTGGCGGGATACAAGGACGGCTCGTTTTCTATGAGCCTGACTAAGCTGCGGACAAATGTGGAGAGTTGGGCTGACAAGGTTTCGCCCTCTCACCATTTCGGAGCGGCGTACAAGTCAAACCTTTTCCGGTTCTTGTGCCCTCCTGTCCATCAATGCCCGGAGTTGGTAGACCTGATTGTCAGACATTACAGACCAGTTACCCCGCAGATTTGCAGCTCCAGCGGTAAACCCTTGTTCGCGCTGCGCAAGGAGACTGTTCAGCCAGCTTTCGCCCCAGGGTTGGAGTATGACTCCAGCACAATCGTCAGAAATATAAATCTGGGCGAGCAAGCGGGACGCTTCATGCATACAAAAAGGATGAGGGATTTCCTCAATTCAGAGCTAAACGCCCCGCTTGTAGCTGGACAGTGGCCAACCGGCCCCATGCCCTTGGCAAGGTTTCAGAGCAAATACTTATACACCATTCTGGGATGGATCCTGCTGACATTGGTCTGATTCTGCTGCCGCAGCGCTGGAAGTACGACCCATATGGGATAAGGGGAAAGTTCACGCATCTCTGCCCCCGGCGGATATAATCGAAGACAGATGCGATGTGGTCCATGTTGACCTTGACTGGGAAATTGACTTGATGGAAGCTTCGCCTCCATGGCAGGATTTTTACTGCGAGGAGGTAGCATATGACCCCAAGCGAAACCCGGACCACAAGTTCTCTCTCTCCAGGGTTTAAAAATTCATCTCCAAGATAGCAGGCCTTAACTGGCCAAAAGAAAAGATTATTGAATGCTGGAAGATGAGGTGCCGCACGCAGCACGACAAATCCACCAGGAGAAATCTGGCCGTTGATGACTACTTTTCAGCTCTATATGACCAAGCACCATGACAGCTGGCGGCCGTTCGCATATCAAGATTACGTTCCCCGAGGTCCCTTTGAGGGTTATAAAGGAGGGTCTTCCTCCCAACAGTTGTACACTTCGAGAACTGCCAGCGTGGGCCCAAGCAGACATCCAAGTGGACCCAATGCAGCCCGTGGCTTCCAAGGCGGCGCTTGAAAAGGCGGAGAAATTAATCAAGGTAACGCCCGAGGTGATTCCTCAGGCACAAAAGACGCCAGCACCGCTAGAGAGTAGACCGATTGCGGGACCTTTTGCAAGTCAAACCCCGATACAAGTTTACCGTGGGAACATCGCGCTCGTCGCACCTGCTTCATCTCCTTCCCCGATCCAGCCATCGCTCCGAAAAATAAGAAGAGGAAGAGAGTTGAAAAAATCAAGCGACCTAGTCTGACGGTGCAGCAATCAGTCGCAGAGCCGCAGCCGCGTCCAGCCGCTCCAGAGGTTGTTTCTCTGGGCAGTCCCGAGCCAGCCGCCGGAACCAGAATCGCAGACATCCATCCAAAGATCGGCTCGGAAGAGCTCGCAGGTACGTTTGCTGCCCCACTCTCTGGTCTCATCTAGCCCTACTCCTACTCCATCTCCCGCTCAATCCGAGCGAGCCGTGGCCGCATCTTCCTCCCCGTCTCCACACCCTTCTAGCGGCCCCCATTCTTTCGACCAGTTTGCTCAGAACCCCAACGTTTCCCTATCTCTGAGTCAAACCCCAAACCCTTCGCCTGAGGTTAGTGTTGAAGCCGTGCATTCACCGTTACATCCACCGCCTCAGCCGCTTGAAACCCTTTCAGCATCAGCCGCTCCCATTTCCACTTCCCGGTCGCCCTCAGAAGCGGCCGATCCTTCCAAGGTCCGTCCGGTTCCTCTTGATTCCATTCCCGCAGGAGAGATGTCTCAGCAGAACCCGAGGCTGGGGGAACCGGACTTCATGGACGACCTCCGTAATACGGACGATTTGCCTCTGGCAACAAGAGCTGTAGAGTACCCTATCTCTTTCCTCCAAAACCTGAAGCGGAGGAGACCTGAAGAGATAGCCGCCCCGGTAAAGCGCACCAAGTTTAACTTCGAGAGGAGAGTGCTTACAACAGAGAAGATAATCCCGAAAGTGAAGAAGCCTCTCCGGGAAATGACCAGGGCGGACTACGAGCTCCAGACAAAGGAGAAGAGCTTTGACGATATCGACAAGCAATACGAGATTCAGGGAATCATTCGTAAAGCGGATAATCTCCTTGTCAAGAGTCTGGAGGAACAGGAAGAGCTTTTCGGGTTGCAGGATAAGACAAGACAGCTTGAAGAGGACCTGTCCAGGTCCACTGAGCAGCTGGAAGCGGCGCAGCGAGAAATAGATGAACTAAAAGCCCAGCTGGCCGCTTCTCAGCAACAAGCCGCAACGGAAAAGCAGGCAGCCTTGGAGCAGATTTCTCAGCTCCAGGAGTCTTTGAAACAGGCGCAGTCGCAATCTGCAGAGAGAGCATCTCAAGCGACGGTCTTTTCGAAGAGCAAAGTTAAGGGGATGCGGGCTGATCTGTCGCGGGGATGCAAGCCCCACACGTATAAGGCGATGTCAGTTCTGGATTTCGCATCCGGAATTCAAGAAGTTTCGCCTGTGGAAAGCCTGTGGCAGAGGAGGCCGAACGCCAGGCGAAGCAATGGCTGGACCTGGCAATAAATCTTCAAGAACGCGAGCGCGATGGCCTCCAATTCTCCCCCATGTCCTCATTCGCTGCAGAATGGGCAGATGCAAGGGTAACCTTGCATAAATATTTTAAGAAAGTAGAAGAGGTGAGGGTTGCCAGACGAATGCTGGACGCATTCGAACATGAAAGAGACATTTGTATGGCTCCCTTTCACGCTCTTTCCGAACTAGGGTGCCCGGGCTTTGTTGAGAATGGTGAGTTTCTCACCCTTGAACAGGTGAAAAAGAATTGGCGGTCCTTTGAGGCAGATACAGCTGAGATTGATGGCTGGACTGAGCCAATTCAGGAAAGTCAGGTCACCCAGATGGTGTCCAAATGCTGCAAGATCAGCTCCTACTTCCAGGAGCTAGGAAAAAGATACCTCACCATCGACCTGCACGCGGTCGCTGCTTTCCATGCAGCATTAGAAGAAGTTGCCGACCGCCGGCCATTCGAGCGAAGCCCGGGGCCAAGCCCAGTGCCGCATACAACCGCATCTCGCGAGGCGTAGCAAAAGTCGGAGAGCCTTCGGAAGATGGTTCCGAGGGGGCAACCGACGAAGGTGAATCGAAGAACAGCTTGCCGCGAGGAGAACAACTAGAGCAAGCAAAAGGCAGGGAAGCAAGTTCCTCTCGCACCCAATGGATGAAGGCATGGATTCTTTGCGCCGAGGCGAGCTCGACACCCCGCGAGCCGCCAGAAATGTTGCCACATTTTGCACGGGGTGCAATGTTTTCAATTTTGTAGCAGTGTTGCTCTTCCTTTTCCCTCTTCCTCTATTTTCCTTTCTTCTTCTCTCCCTTTCTCTCTCTTTCCTACATTCTCTTTTTCCCCCCTTTCTTGGAGCCCCTCAGTTGGATCTCAAATTTGACAGCAGTTGCCCTGGAAAATGGCTAAGTGTTGGTGCGAAGTCCGCACTTCGCCCAGTTTTGGTGCGAAGTCCGACTTCGCCCCTTTTTCTGGGCGCACCTTGTAGCAGGCTGGCAGGTTGGCAGAAAAATGACTAAGTGCTGGGGCGAGGTCCGTACGGCGGCAGGAATCAGCTTTCACTGGAAGTCCGACTTCGCAGCGAAGTCGGAGTGCGCCTTGACAAGTGCGCGGAGGGAAACAAACTCGGAAATACACCCAAGGCATGAAGGCCTTCCCGACCGCGCTGTTTTCTGCCTGCGCAACCCGATGGCGCTCTGATCCCGAGCGAAGTTGGATAAACTGCCTTTCAAGGCAGACACGTGTCAAACAGCATCATCCATCATCTGACAAGTGTCCAGCTTCGGGATTTGAGCCAAGACATGCCGAGCAAAAGGACGAGCATGGGCTGCACTACCTATGCCAGTGGCCTCATTTAAAGCTGATTGGAGGTTCTACCTGCTCCAGCTGCCCGCATTCCTGCCGAGAAGAAGTTCTACCCAACACGCTGCCACGTAGCTGTCCAGCTTCCAGGAAGACCATGCTGCGGGTACAGTCCGGTCCGACAAAGGTCAGCATTTGCAGCTCCTTCGCCGCTTTTGTCAGCTAGTGTTTGATTGGGACTTTGTGCCCATTAATGTAACGGGAGGGACTCGGGCTATAAAAACCCACCATGTTTTCATTGTAAAGGGTGGAAGGGGAATGTCTGTTAGGGAACCATTGTAACCGTGCTTCTGCTTATAAATATAAATTGTATGCCTGGTTCTGTTCTGCTGCTTTTATTTCTTTATGCTGCCTCTCCTTTATATTTATGCTTTATGTTTTCCTGTGTCACGGCTCGTTGATTCATTTCAGCATTTGGTGGTCAGGTGCCTGAAGCATTGCTTGTGCCATGGCTTGTTGATTCATTTCAGCATTTGGTGGTCAAGTACTTTTGAACTTCATAGATTAGAGGATACATAGAATAGATGTGGTAGCAGTTCCATCAGTTGTGTGTTACGTTGCTGTCCGTAGTGGTGATTGATGCGTTGTCGTGCTGTTAGTTCTCCTTGTAGGGAGAATGTTTGCTAGGGGACCATTGTAGCCGTGCGTATAAATTCTCTGCATAACACATATACCTGGCTCTGACATCTCTTGGTTACTTTCTGTTTATGTTGTTGTCCGTAGTGGTGATTGATGCATTGCCGTGTCGTTAGTTCTCCTTGTAGGGAGAATGTTTGCTAGGGGACCATTGTAGTCGTGCGTACATTGCTTAATACATAAAGTATACTTAGGTTTTGCAGTTCCTGGTCATGCTTTGTATTTATGATGCAGTAAGTAATGGTGATTGATGTGTTGCCGTACTGTTAGTTCCCCCCACCCAACTCCAATCACATTTGTAAATTCTTTCCGTTCCTTTATCTCTTTCCTGCACTCTTAGCTTAAACCATAAAACCCCCCAAGGAGCCGGCCTTCTCCGGAGATTGGCTCGGAAGGCATCTCTTCCTTCCGGCCTTTCTAGCTGGTGGGCGAATCTGGGCGCATTAACCCAAAATCCTTTCCTCATGGCAGATTCGTAACCAACAATTACCTTGTAAGGGTAAATGCCAAAATGTTAAGTTCAAGATAGGCAACTATGAACTCAAAACTGATATGTTTGCTCTTCCACTTGGAGGATGTGATGTTGTGCTAGAAGCACAATGGCTCTGTACATTGGGAACGAATAGCTTGGAACTTTGATGAAATATGGATGCAATTCTCTGAAGATGGAAAGTCATACACTCTCCATGGTTCACCGGTAGGATCTCCGCAAGTTATCAGTTCTAACCATAGTTGGAAAAATCGGAATCGGCAAATAATCGACATTTTTAAATATTGGCAAAAATCGGGAATCGTCAAAAAATCGGGGAAAGAATCAGCAAAGAATAGGCAAAAAAAAAACCGAAGAAAATGAAATTTTTCATTGAAAAAAAGTTTTTTCATGCATATTACAATGGATTAACATTATTCAAATCAAATATTTCAATAAAATCAATAATTCATGTCAAGACATCATACGAGGCTCAAGCTTTAAGTACATATGAAAGTGACAAAGCACATCTTGTATTGCTTATAATATGAAAAGGTACAAAGTTATAAGTAACAAGGAGGAAAAAAAGGTTTCATTTTTTATATGCATGCACATGGAAGCAAGTAACAACAAAGTTACAATCACTTGAAAAAAGGAAAAAATACCTAAACCTTAAACCAAAAGACTAGGGTTTAGGGTTGAAAATTGAAACATTGACAGATGAAAAAGGCTTGCATACATAGTTATTAGGCAGCAATATTTACTTAAAGTTCAAGTTCAAATTTCAAAGTTTCAAATTCAAACATTAACAAGCTGAATAATGGGCTTGCATACATAGTTACCAAGCAACGATATTTACTTAAAAAGAGGAGGAAAAAAAACAAAACCCTAGGGCCTAGCCTAGGGTTCACGGTTTAAATTTCAAATTTCAAAGTTTCAAACATTAACAGCTGTAAAATGGGCTTACATACATAGTTATCAGGCAACAATATTTACTTAGAGGGTTTTGGGTTTAGGGTTTAAACTTTAAACTTCAAAGTTCAAACATTAATAGTTGAAAAATGGGCTTGCATAAAAAAACCCTAAATCGGCCGCAGCCTAAAAAAAAAAAAAAAAAAAAAATTGCAGATTTTTTAAAAAAATCTTCAAAAAATCTTTGCATCGTCGAGAGTTTGCCGATTGCATCAACATTTTAAAAAATCGGCAAAAAATCAGGATTCTGCAGATTTTTTGCAGATTTTCTCAACTATGGTTCTAACCATATGGAGAAGTTATTAAAAAAATCCTCCCATGGGGTAGTAGCCCAATTATTTGCAATTCAACCACAGACTTTGGAAGTAGATGAACCCCAAGGGGATTTACAACTCATTTTGACTAAACATAATGCAGTTTTTGCGAAATCGATGGAATTACCTCCACATCGTTCCCATGATCATGCAATACCATTGGTACCAAGTAGCTTGCCACCTAACATCAGACCCTACAGATACCCCTATGTGCTTAAGTCAAAAATTGAGAAGTTGGTTCAAGAGTTGTTGAAAACATGGGTAATTTGACCTAGTAACAATCCTTATTCTTCTCCAGTACTATTGGTTAGAAAGAAAGATGGGTCATGGCGGCTATGTATAGACTTTCGTGAGCTCAATAAGCTCACCATTAAGGACAAATTTCCTATCCCTGTGATCAATGAATTGTTGGATGAGTTACATGGCGCAAAGTTTTTCTCCAAGTTGGATCTTCGCTCTAGCTATCATCAAATAAGGCTCAAGGAGGAAGATATTCCCAAAACAACATTTCGAACTCATGAGGGCCATTACAAATTTTTGGTCATGCCATTTGGCCTAACTAATGCACCATCAACATTTCAGAGCCTCATGAATAATGTCTTCCACCCATTTCTTTGCAAGTTTATTTTGGTTTTCTTTGATGACATACTCATCTACAGTCGCACTTGGGCCGAGCACTTACAACATCTGGATCAAAATTTGAAATTATTGTGGGACCATCAATTATTTGTCAAATGATCCAAATGTTCCTTTGGCATGCAGGAGGTTGAATACTTGGGGCATATTGTTTCATAGGAGGGAGTCAAGGTTGACCCCAAGAAAATTGAAGCTATCCAGAATTGGCCTAAGCCACAAACTCTCAAGGCGCTTCGTGGGTTTTTGGGGCTCACGGGCTATTACCGCCGATTTGTACAAAATTATGGAAAAATAGCTGCCCCCTTAACGACCATGTTGAAAAAGAATTCATTTATGTGGTCAACTCCTAGCAGAACAGGCGTTTGCAAATCTTAAAAAGGCTATGATTTCGACCCCGGTGTTGGCTACACCTGATTTTTCCAAACCATTTATAATTGAAAGTGATGCTTCGGGTCATGGCATTGGGGTTGTATTAATGCAAGAAGGGTAACCCTTAGCTTTCACCAATAAGGCGCTATCAGGCAAAAATTTTGGGAAAATCTACTTATGAAAAAGAAATGATGGCCATCCTCCATGTTGTTAATCATTGGCGACCATATCTCATTGGGAGACATTTCTCTATTAAAACGGACCACCAAAGTTTGAAATATTTCTTGGAACAAAGGGTCTCTACTCCAGCAAAAGAAATGGGTTTCAAAATTGTTGGGGTATGACTATGACATCATGTATAAGAAAGGAAAGGAGAATATTGTGGCAAATGCCCTCTCCCGTCAATTTGAGGATCAAGTGACAGTGTGTGCCCTTTCGTCCCCACTTCCCCAATGGGTCTCCCAACTTCAAGAAGAGGCGACCAAGGACCAATCTTTACAGACCTTACAGGAACAACTACAAAAGGATCCCAATTCGCATGTTGGATACTCATGGGATGGACACCTGTTACGATATCAGGGTCGCATTGTGGTCTCCAAAACTTCATCACTCCATGAGGATATTATGAGGGAGATGCATGCTTCACCTACTACAGGCCATTCAGGATTCTTGAAGACATATGAGAGAGCTAAAAGGTCATTCTATTGGGAGGGAATGAAAAAAGATATTCAAACTTTTGTGGCTGAATGTGAAATTTGCCAACGGATGAAAGGTGAAACGGTTCGTACTCTAAGCACTCTACAACCATTTCCAATTCCAAACAATGTATGGACTGATATCTCCATGGATTTTATTGAAGGGCTTCCTAAATCTAGAGGAAAATCGGTCATTTTTGTGGTGGTGGACCGTCTCTCAAAGTATGCTCATTTTTGTTCCCTCGCCCATCCTTACCATGCCTCCACCATTGCTCAAATATTCATGGACTCCATTTTCAAACTCCACGGTATGCCCAAATCCATTGTGTCTAATCGTGACCCCACTTTTACCAATCGATTTTGGCAAGAACTATTTAAACTGCAGGGAACGCAACTGCGAATGAGCTCAGCCTACCATCCACAAACGGATGGGCAAACTGAAATTGTCAACAAGTGCTTGGAAACCTACCTTCGTTGTTTTACCTCCGAGCACCCAACACAATGGGCTAAGTGGCTGCCTTTGGCTGAGTGGTGGTACAACACTTCATTCCACACAACTTCCAAAATGACTCCTTTTGAGGCAATTTATGGGTACCCACCTCCGTCACCCTCTTCATATGTTCCTAGAAACTCCAAAGTTCATGCGGTGGATGCAACTCTTCAAGAGCGTGCCCAACTTTTGCAACAGTTAAAGGAGAACTTGGTGCTGGCTCAAAACCAGATGCGACAACAAACTGACCAACACCGTTTTGAGCGCAGCTTCAATGTAGGTGATATGGTCTTTCTTCGACTCCAACCCTACAAACAATCTTCCATGCAACTTCGAGCTCATCAAAAATTGGCAGCACAATTTTATGGACCCTATCAGATATTGCAATGGATTGGACAAGTGGCCTATAAGCTTGCGTTACCACCTTCTTCCAAGATCCATCCAGTCTTCCATGTCTCTTGTCTCAAGAAGGTACTCGGCAATCGCATTCAAGTTCAGTCAACACTCCCTGAGTTAGATGATGAAGGCTCGATCATCTTGGAGCCTGACAGCATTTTGGACCGAAGAACCCGCACTCTCCGTAACCACACCATCACTAAAGTTTTGGTCCAATGGCAGGGTTTACAACTAGAAGATGCTACATGGGAGCCTCTCCAGCAGTTACAACAGCAGTTTCCTCATCTCCAGCTTTGAGGACAAAGCTTTTTGAAGGGGAAGGGCATGTTAGGACCCCATCCTAACCTTATTATGTAATTACCCCCTTCCTAATGTGGGGACCCCATCTTAATAATATTATGTAATGTTTTGTAATGTGTATGTGGCATTTGAGGCGCCTAGACAAGTGGGGTCATTTAATGTAACCGTTATTAAGAATGTAACCACTTGTTTGGTAGAAGATTCTAGCTCGGGTGGCCACTTGCATGTGAAGCCAACCCTTGAGCATTATAGTTAGGGTTACGAAGAGTCTTTAAAAAGGCAAGGGGGCATAGATGAAGGCATCTCTCATATTTTGTATCGAAGCTCTGCTTCTAAGGAGGTTGCCCCCTCGAAGAGGCCTACGATTATGTATTGTGTTCTTGCTTTCTGCAATATAATTTGCTGCTTTTCCATTTCATCTTGCAATATTGTTAATTTCAAGTTCATTTTTCTGTTATTATTGCAATATTGTGTGGATGTGTTTTTATTTTACTGCAAGGTTCATAACACAAGACATGGATAGCAGGTCTATTCACGCATTGTCATGATGCATTTTCTAATTTATACCTTTTTTATATTATAAGCAATACAAGAATATTTGAATTTTGGACACATTAAAATTTCTTTAATTGAAGTGTGTTTTGTCACTTTCATGTGTAGTTTAAGCTTGTATCACTTGCCACTTTCATGTGTAGTTTAAGCTTGTATCACTTACAGTATTAATTTTTTATTTGTATAATGTTAATTAATTGTGATATGCATGAAAAAAACTATTTTTCAATGAAAATTTGCATTTTCTTCCTTTTGTTTTTTAATTACAGAGTCTTTTGTCGATTCCAAGTTTCTCAACTATGGATGCAAGAGGTGGATGAGAAAAAACGATGTTGATAGGGAAGGGAGCTCGAGGACGTGGGAGAATGCCTGCAAATGGCAGTCGAGGGTCCGGGGTTAGGACGGGCGATATTGAGCCAGGAGATGGCTTTGTTATTGATCGGGTGGGAGATTCATCGCTGAGAGAGACAAAAGTGGAGTTCGCAGAGGGTTTACGAAGGTTGTCGCGTGATAGGTCCCGTGAGGACTTGGTCAAGCTCGAGCATGAAGCTTCACTGTCGGGTTTCGAAAACCCACTTTTCTCTGGCGAATCGTTCGAAGAAGACATGAATATTCCTGCTGTGAAAGAGTTATCGAAGCCGTCGAATGAGAAAGTCTATGTTTCAAAGAAAAGGGTGTCTGGAGGAGGAGATCCGTGGCTGCCTGCGGAAACCTGTGAGCACGATGCTGCGAACTCTGGAAGCAAGTGGGCGGACATGGCTGAACAGGTCGGCTCAAGGGTTGCAGCGACTAAGAAAAATGCGGATGGTTCTGAAATGGACAGTGGGAAGAAAATTTCTGCCGCTCCTGTGGGTTCATAAACTCGACCCTGCTTTTCTGGCGAGTCTGAGTAAGGTTGCTGCGCAGTCTGCAAAGGATTCGAATACACTTTCTTCTGACCAAGCCTCACAAGGTAAGGGTGGGGACGGTAGGACTTTTGCTGAGGTGTTGAAGGAAGCGCAGGAAGGGGACTCGGTGCTCAAAGGTTTGGATGCCGAGAAGTATCGTTTAGGAGATGACGGAGACAAGCAGATTGATTCTAGTGAAGGGTTTGGTCATTTAAACGAAGATGAGCCAGAGGAGGATTTGGCCTTTAAATTGGATCGTTTGGATTCGGTCATGGCTGATGAGGATGACGAATTTACGTTCTTCGCTGCTGATTATGATGAGTACAGGAACATTCGAAGGGATCTGGAGGCAAAAGGCATCATCCTTTTTTTCTTGCGTAGGGTTCCAGCTGAAGCTGACTTTCATAGCTGGATTCGACTTAACTGGGAGGCTAAAGGGTTACATGTGAAATCCTTTTGGGATTTGGGTGAGCGCTATGTATCAGTGTTGTTCGAGAGGGCCGATGCAGCTAGGCATGTCTTGCAGTTTGGCACATGGAATATTGCAGGGTCTACGGCTTTTGTGCAGACATGGCGCCCAAATTTTGATCCAAGGGATACTTTTCAGGCCCATTACCCCCTTTGGATCGAGTTTGTGGCCATGAAATCTGAACTCAGGTGCATGTTGAATTCAATGGCTCAGCGTTTTGGAAAGATCCTTTTGGATCCGACAGGGAGTAAGTCTCTTAGGTTCAGCCCGCGTGTTTGTGTTGAGGTGGATTTGACAAGGAAACTTCCTCAACAGCTCAAAATTATTACTCCAGATGGTCCGATGGTTCAAGAGGTAAGATATTTGAATTTACCCAATGCATGTTTTGGGTGCCAGTCGCTAGATCACATGATTCGGAATTGCCCGTATAAAAAGAAACAATCTAAGGAGATGGAAGGAGACACTAAGAAGGAAGAACCTGAAAAAACAACTTTTAAGGAAAATCAAAATAAAGATGAGATGGAAGTTGGCGATGGTTCGAGTCCTCAGAACAACGCTTCCAATTCCTCTATTGGGCAGCAGGAATGGAAAGTTGTTCAGAAAAGAAGGGATGTGCGCGACTCTCCTGTTAGGCCTAATAAATCCAGGAGGGGACCAATTGAAGGGGATAACTTGAGTCAGACTCATAGGAGCAGTTCTCCAGTGTCCAGATCTGGGAAAGCGGATAATGTTGTTGAGTTTGGGGTTCAGGACGGATCTTCTCCAAGCGGTACTCTGCAGATAGCAAAAGAAAGCATTGATGGGGGAGGGAATCGGTTTCAGGTTCTTGATTCCTTAAGTTCTCAATGAAGTTCGATATTACTTCGTGGAATGTGAGAGGGATGACTATCCCCACTCGTAGGAGTATTGTGAGTAGGTTTTTGAAATCTGTTTTTGCTGCGCATGTAGTCTGTCTTCAAGAAATTAAGATTGATGGGTTTGAGTTGCATAGCTGCTTAAACAGCTCCTGGAATGGCACTTGGTGGAGCTCTTCTCATCGTCAAGGGTCTGGGGGTGTTGTTTTGGCTGTTAGACAATGGCTGGCCTCTCTTTTGCTAGATTGGGGTGAGGACCCTGAGGGGCGTATCGTTTGGGCTACTTTTGCTTTGGCTGGCCAAGTAATCGGAATATGTTCAGTGTATGGTCCTAATGCTGCTAATGATCGAGCTCGTTTATGGGATTGGATGCAATTTAATCTTCCTGAGGCATGTTGGTTCCTGGGAGGGGATTTCAATATGGTCGAGTGGGAAGGAGATAGAGAGGGTGGATTGGGTTGCTGCATTGCTGGCACAGAAAAGGATTTGTGGGCAAAATCGAAGGCTGCTCTTCAGGTGTTTGATGTGAATTTCAAGCAAAAACAGTATGAGTCTGGTGGTTGGTTTACTTGGTCAAACAGAAGAGCAAATGCGGAACGAATCTTTGCGAGACTTGATAGATTTTACGCGGACAAACTTTTTACTTGTGTTGGCAAAGGAAAGAGGCCTGTGGATGTTGATCTGGGAGTTACTGGCTCTGACCACGCTCCTATTTCTACATGTGTTCACATTGGTGCGATGCTTGTTGAGAAGAAAAACTTGCCTTTCAAATTGAATGTCTCGCATCTTGATTCTGCAGATTGTAGAGAGTTGATTCGCTGTGTCTGGAATCTGGAGCCAAGACCTTCCGGGAGGGGATGGGTCCCTTGGTGGGATGCTGCTGTCAAAAGGGTGGTTAAATTTTTAAGGGGATGGGGGGGCTAGAAAAAGGAGGAGAAATATGAAGTCTCTCAGACTGAATCTTGAGGAGGACAGGAAGAAGTTGGAAGCTGATCCTTTTAATTCTTCCTTACAAGAAAAAGTTGCTGCTCTGGAGGGATAAATCAGGAAAATCGAAGACTATATTGGTAGAGGAGTGCAAGTGAGAAGCAGGCTCCATTGGATGAAGGAAGGAGATGCTCCGACTAAATTCTTCTTCAATTACTAAAGTAAGAAGAATGCTTCGGAAAAGATTTTAACTCTGCAGCGGGAAGATTGTACTCATACTGAGGAGGAGGGAGAGATAAGGGAGCTTTTTGGTAATCACTTCAGTAAGATTTTTGCGGCGTATGAGAGCACTGTGGATGTTCAACATGCTAGGGAGTTGATTAAAGATTGCATTCCAAAAAAGGTTTTCAGCTTTGAGAGTGATCGCATGGCCGCTGATTTTTCCAAGGAGGAATTGTTTGGTGCTTTATCTAGAATGAAGAATGGTAAGTCTCCCGGTCCGGATGGTCTTCCAGCAGAATTTGATAAATGTATGTGGGATTGCATAGGGGAAGACTATACTAAAATGGTACAGGAAGTGTTTGAAGGAGTAGGATTTTATTCTGGGATGAATCAAGGTGTGATTAAATTAATCCCCAAAGGAAGTAATAAGGACAAAATTGGTGGCTGGAGACCTATTACTCTTTTGAATGTTTCGTATAAGATAGTTGCCAAAGCTTTAGCTTTGAGGCTGCGAGACATTGCTGCCAGAATTGTTAGAGAAGAACAAACTGGGTTTGTGAAAGGGAGATTTATCCTGGATACTGTTCTTTCTGTCTGGGAGACGATGGAATGGGCGGAAGAATCTCAGCAGCAGGCTCTCTTCTTAAAAATATACTTTGACAAAGCCTATGATAGGGTTGATTGGACGTTTATCTTTAAAATGTTGGAATGGCTTGGGTTTAGCAGATCTGCAGTCCAGAAGATCCGTATGCTCTTCTCCTCAGCTTCTGCCAAGGTGGTGGTCAATGGAAAAATGTCCGAAAGTATTCAGCTTTTCAGATCAATCAGGCAGGGTTGCCCTTTGGCTCCGTTGTTGTTTGTCTTGTCTGCGGATGCTTTGGGGTATATGTTGGAAAAAAAGAGGTCAGCTGGGCTTATTAGAGGCATCGCTCTTCCGGAGGGACATCTTCTAAATAGTCATTTTGCTGATGACTCTTTCCTTACTGTGCAGCTGGATAGAGATTCCATTTTGGGTATGCAAGATTGTCTTCAACAATTTTGTCTTGCTTTTGGGGCAGTGGTGAGTGAGGCTAAATCAGATTACTGGTTGATAGGAGCTGAGGATTTGCCTGGTGGGATTAACACTGGCTGGAGGAAAGTTGATGATGGATAAATTGTTAGGTATTTGGGTATTCCCTTTGGTAGGAGGATTTCCCTCAAATCTATGTGGGATTGGTGCATGGATAGGTTTGAAAAGAAGCTTCAGGGTTGGAAAAATAAGATGATTTCTTTTGCTGGGAAGCTCACTGTTGTTAGTAAGATTCTCCAGACTTGTCACATGTATTACTCCTCTCGTTGGCTCCCCAACTTGACTCAATATAGGAGGTTGGAGACTTGCATTAGGAATTTATTGTGGGCTAATATGGATGGTTCCAGGCGTGTTCCCCCTATTGCCTGGAAGTATTGCACTGTTCCTAAGGAGGAGGGTGGTTTGGGGCTTTTGGACATTCAGGTTAAAGGAAAAGTTCTTGCTTCTAAGTGGATTACCAGATGCCTGGAGGGTAATTTTGGCTGGCAGCGGTTGTTGAGATACCGGATTCAGACTTGTATCAATCTTGATGGGATTCGTGGGGCTTTCAGCTTTGAGGATATTGTTGGGCATCCTAGTAGATTCAAAATTAGAGGAGGCATCTTGATTAAAAGGATTTGGGAGGCCTGGAAAGAGGTTGTTGGAATGGTTAAATGGGATTTTTTGGATGATAGGAGAGGTTGGACTCTTTCTTCCAAAGCTATTTGTCTTTGGCAGGCAAATGATATGTATGCTGTGGATATGCCTAATCTGCAGTGTAAGAGGCTTAGCAAGAAAGGTCTCTTTAAATGGGCTGATCTATGGGATGGGAACGGTGGGCAGTGGATTCCTTGGCAACAGTTGCTTGTTAAGTTAAAATTAAAGCCTTCTGATAAATTCGCTGTTCAACAAATTCAAGGCCTTCTTCCGTCTGAGCAGCTATATAAGCGGTGGTCTTCCGGGTCCGATTTGGAAGGACTGGAGGTGGAATTATGGGA
This sequence comes from Wollemia nobilis, assembly GCA_028583015.1. Taxonomy (NCBI): domain Eukaryota; kingdom Viridiplantae; phylum Streptophyta; class Pinopsida; order Araucariales; family Araucariaceae; genus Wollemia; species Wollemia nobilis. The sequence continues at coordinate 2,071,867 of JAQPPZ010006183.1, read as the reverse complement.
AGCCAATTTGGTGTTTTAAGGCTTCCAAAATTTATCAGCTGATGCTTCCTAGTATCCCTCTTGGGGACATATTGAATGGTAGATGGGGTCTGAATTATACATGCAAGAAATGGAAGAAAAGGTTGTCTGGAGTTTGGAAATTCAGGGTCTCAATGCAGCTAAAGGTTTTTGCTTGGTTGGTGATGATGCAAGGTCTGCAAAGCAAAGCTCGGTTAGTCAAATGGATGCGTATTTCTGATGCTTGCGCTAGTTGTGGTCGGAGTGAAACTATTAAGCACATCTTTTGGGAATGCCCAAGAACAAGGAAGGTTTGGAGAGCAGCGGCCTGGCTTTATGGCAGTGTTTCTCAGGGTCATCTTGGGTGGAAGAAGGTTGTTTTTGGTGACTCACTTGATTGTGCATCTCATAGGAGGGTGTTTTGGCATGTTATCAGGATCTCTATTCTTTTCAGCATTTGGAAGGATAGATGCAGCTTGGTCTTCAGAAACGAGGAGGCCCCTGTTGATGCTACTATTAGTAGAGCAGCTAGTTTTGTTTCTGGTCAAATTAAGGTTTTTAGGGATTAAATTTTGAAAGACTGCCTTAGAATAGATAAAAATGCTAGATCTGATTGCTTGCTTTTATTTCGCAAGCTGATGTAATGGCTCTCTGTTTTCTGCTGATGTATTTTTTATCCATTCTTTAATATGAAGTATTTATTCAATAAAAAAAAACTATGGATGCAAGTACCTCCCAGGTTGTATAAACAAGAACCTCCCATTCAAATGTAGACAAGTTGGGTGTAATTAGACATGTATTCGTGAGATACTTGTGCCAGGCCATCTGACTATGTCACTATAAGTAGTCTGAACTGTTGTGCAAGGCAGTCTGAACTACTGTGCAAGGCCGTCTAACTGTTGGACCACATCGTCTGATATATGTTGTGTGCACAATGTATCCATTTGTAATTGCAAGCAATTTGCATTGTATATTTTGTTTATTAATTTATTCTACATATTCCATATCTTTACTCAAGGCTTAAAAGGTTGCCTATGAAGATACATATCTCATAATGCACCCCAATATAAGTTATATTCATTTAAATTAATGTCTGCAATAAGGATAATGCAATACTTTTAGTCTTGTTTTCTCCCCTTTCTTGATTACTTCCCTACACCTTGAGGCTTGTTTTACTAATACTCAAGATTATTTGGATTTTGCCAACACTGTGTATAATGTCTTGGTCTATTGCAAACATAGCAATTTCCTTAATGTCTTTGGAAAACCTTCTTATCACCACCCTTCCTATTTTCTTGCAAAGTTGATTCAAAATCTTTATTTGGAACCTTTTCTTATTTAGTAACAAAAACAATGCTAGCTTATTGCCTTCTCAATCCTTTGTTCTTCCATTAACAACTTCCAACATACTCATAAGACATGATAGTAGCTACATTATCCACAGTATTCAAAGAAACTACATAATAATGGTATCGATCAAACAATTTTTTAACAATGATTTGTGCATACTCCTCATCATTTTTTTTTACCTATGTGCTTGAGTTCAGTTTGGACACCTAATAATTGAAGCTAGTCCATAACATCTCCCTCAATCATGCCTCTTCCTAAGGTTCACAATTTCAAACATCACCTAAAACTTTCTGAAAAGCCATGTCCTTCCTATTTGAGACAGAAATAATGAAAATAAAGAAATGATTTGCAATAAACAATTTTATCCCACTCAAATATGCACACTTGCTCCACATTGATGCTTATCTAAAACCTACGTTGAGATGCTAGGCATCCAATGCTAGAAGGATGTCATGTATCAAAGATATTACCCATGAAATGAGTTATGAATGTATGCTTTAAATCCAGCAATGTATCACTGGATGCAAGAAGAGACTACACGCCAATACTTGTTCTATGCTATGATAGAAGCAATTGACAATCTCCACATTGTGAATTGGCTTTCCTTTGCACAAATGCTCATGGTCCAAAGCTTTGCATGAACAATTTTTACATGATTCCTCAAAGCAGAAATCTGTCTCACTCTGATACCATGATAATGTTATCAAACACATTTACGAATTAACTTGAGTCACCTTTATGAAATAGGTTATAGAAGGTGTCCCAAGATGTAGGTGAAATAATAATAATAATTAAATCTTAATCCATTGTCTCAAGCTACGTCACAATAAAGTTATATTTATACATGATGAAGACATAAAATTTACATAACACATTAACATTTTAATACTAATTACAACAATCAATTGGCCTACACATAATAATCCAATTCAATATCATCCCCAATGATGAGCATTAATGTTCCTATTGTGTTGCAACTAAAGACAGTCCTCCTTGTAATAGATCAGATAGTAGAATGTTAAGCACCAATAATTCAATCATCCAAGGATACGTGGCACCCAAAAGCAAAATGCATATTTAAGATAGACAGTTGTCTCATCATCTCTAGTTCTAGTTGTTTCCAAACTGACCTTTTGGTTACCCCTGGTAACATTATTCTTTTAAAATTAAAAAATAAAAAATAAAAAGGCATTGCGTCAAAGAAAGAATATGCTTGAAGGCATCACGTTTAAGGAATAGGCCTCCAAAGTTTAACATTGGAAAACAAGGTGAAAACAAGAGTGAAGGATGACTAAAAACACATTAACAATAACAAGTTGTGCTTCATACTATGCTTCTTATAGGATTGCAATACAACTTTTTTTCAATCTGCTATTGGCATCATAGTTTATAGGGAAGAGGGGACTGTAGCTGAACACCCAAAATTGGCACTTGTATGGAGGTCATATGGTATCATTGTATCTGATGAAAATTTATAGGTAACATGTTTGTGATGTTGTCATATTGCCTGTTTAGTTTCAATGTCCTTCAATCATGATAAAGGTTGTTTTAATCAGATCCCTTCCCCTTTAAAATTTCAATATTACATTCAAAACAAGGTTGGACTACTTATTTGAAACACACATCTCCAAAAGTTGTGCATTGACCCACCAAAGATTATATATTTCATATAAAACCCTATATAACTCCACATAAGTACTACATTGGAATCCCAAAATTAACATGTAACTAGAGAGAATTTAAACCTATGTTCCATGGTGTCTACAGGACATTGGGATGTGTCTTTAGAAAGGCAGGAATTTTGTCCAAAATCTGGGGCGATGGCAGGATGGCTCTATGATCTACATACATACAATAGAATATATAGATTTGTAACATAATGAATTTCAAACATCCATCAAACAATAAAATGAAGACCACAATAGAATATATAGATTTGTAACATAATGAATTTGAAACATCCATCAAACAATAAAATGAAGACCTTAGGCAATGAGGATTCTGAATGTAAATTTTCCAGCCCTAGATAACTGCTGTCCTATGTTATTTTAAAATAAATCAGATCTGAGAATAATTTATTCAAACATGCAACAGTCACACAGATGGCTGGAAAAAATAAACAGCGTGAACAGCAGAAGTTAAATATATTTCTGAACCTGAAATATTACAAATAAAAGAGGCTACAGCTACAGCAGAACACTTCTGCTCTCTTGCTGCTTTTCTAGCCAGCAATCACTGTTCTTCTCCTCCTAAGCTTGTAGTTTTCCTTCAACAATCTGTTCTCCTCCCATTCTTTTCTGTGTATCTAAAACACTCTTGATCTTCTCCTTTTATCCTTGAAAAAGGTAACCCTAATCTTTCTAACCCTAAGATTAGATCTCATCTCATCTTGAGATGTAAGGTTAAAAATAGAAAATCACTTAAGTGAATTTCAAAATAGAATCACTTAAGTGAACTTAAAAATAGAAAATCACTTAAGTGAACTTAAAAATAGAAAATCACTTAAGTGAATTTCAAAATAGAATTAGAAATGTCTCGAACCACTTCTAGCACGTTCATACTGAAGCCTGTGCAAGAAGTTCCTGTCCGAGCTACATTTCTCAACACTCCCTCTTAGCGAGGAAGGAATTTTGCACCAATCCAAGTTTGTCTCTGAATGCTTCAAACTTCCCTTTCACTAAGGGCTTGGTCAGAATATCAGCTACCTGCTGATCTGTGGGAATATACTGGAGCTTTACGGCTCCCTTCTGAATCCTGTCTCGTATGAAGTGATATTTGATGTCTATGTGTTTGGACTTGTCATGAAATACTGGATTCTCAGAGAGTTTGATACAACTTTGATTATCACAGTATATCACCGTGGGATCCAACTCCTGATCAATCAATACTGTAAGCAACTTGCGAAGCCAAATGGCCTCACAACTAGCAATATTGGCTGCCATGTATTCGGCCTCTGTTGAGCTAAGTGCCACAGAAGTCTGCTTCCTGCTGAACCAGGATATCATGCCTGATCCCAAGCTAAAGCAACACCCTGAGGTGCTCTTCCTGTCTGCTACATTGCCTGCCCAATCTGAGTCTGTATACCCCTGCAACCTCACTTCACCATCTCCAAGATATCTTAGACCATACTCCACCGTGCCCCTTAAGTATCTGAGCACATGTTTTGTTGCTACCCAATGCTCCTCGCCTTGGCTCCACCATGAACTGACTCAAGGTGTTCACCGCAAAACATATATCTGGTCGAGTGTTGACCAAATACATCAAGGATCCTATCAGCTGCCTGTACAACGTAGGGTCCACCAATTCTGAATCTGAAGTTGTCACCTTCTTCAGATTAGTGATCATGGGTGTGGCCATAGGTTTGCAGTCCTCCATCCGAAACCTCTTCAGGATCTCAACCGCATACTTACCTTGCCCAAGGAATATCTCCCCTGGTCTCTGCCAAACCTCCAAACCCAAGAAGTAATGCATCATGCCAATGTCCTTCATCTCAAACTCAGCTGCCATATCTACTTTGCACCCCGCAATGAGCTTCTCTGCACTTGTAAGAAACAAGTCATCTACATATAGCACCAAAATGAGTAGATCAGTCCCAACAAATATGTAATATAGATTAGGATCTGCATCACTTTTGGCGAAGCCCACACTCTGCAAGTATCCATCTATCCTGGAATACCATGCTCTCGGTGCTTGTTTGAGTCCATATAAGGCTTTCTTCAGCCTACAAACATGGGACTCCTTCCCACTTACCTCAAAGCCCTGAGGCTGCTCTATGTACACTTCTTCCTCAATGATCCCATTAAGGAAAGTTGTCTTCACATCCATTTGATGAATCCGCCATCCCATAGATGAAGCTAAAGACATAACTGCTCTAATGGAAGTGTATCTGGCGACTGGAGCAAAAGTCTCCTCATAGTCCACTCCCTCTTTCTGGGAGAACCCTCTTGCCACAAACCTTGCCTTGAACTTCTCGATGCTGCCATCTGCAGCATGCTTAATTTTGTAGAGCCACTTGGAACTCACAATTGACTTCCCCTCCGGTCTTGGCACTATGTCCCAAACATCATTCTTCATGATGGAGGTGTACTCCTCCACCATGGCATCCCGCCAAACCTGCTGGTCCGTTGCCTCCTGAAAACTGGTAGGCTCTGAATTTATGATGTTACTCATCAATGCCATGTAGCTTGAAAACTTCCTTGGAGGTCTGCTCTCCCTAATCATGTTGCTAGGAGCCTCAACATACTCCTCAAGCATCCCTCAATGTCTCGTGTAAGCCATTGAGGTCTCCTAATAGAACTGGAAGGGGCTAATGTCTCCACCTCCTCACCTGAAGGTTGTTGTTCTGAACTGGAAACCACTGGTGTCTTTGGTGACCCTGGCTCAACCTTCGGAGCTTCTTGCTCCTCATTCTCTATCACTGGAATAGGCTCATGGGACTTCCTGGATGCAACGTCCTCCTCAAACTTTACATCCTTGCTCACTATTGTCTTCCTCTTCTCTGGAATATAAACCCTGTAAGCTTTTGAAGTCTCACTGTATCCTACAAATAAACCCTTCCTACTGGAGGGCTCCAACTTGGTCCTCTTCTCTACCGGAACATGGATATAAACTGGACATCCAAAGATGCGGAAATGACTCACCTCTGGTTTCACACCAATGAATGCCTCCTTTGGTGTCTTGTCCTCCAAGATCCTATGAGGACACCTGTTTTGGATGTAGACTGTTGTGTTGCATGCTTCTGCCCAAAGAAACATCGGCAAGTCCTGGTCATGAATCATGGCCCTAGCAGCCCCTATGATGGATCGATTCTTTCGCTCTACAACCCCATTCTGTTGTGGGTTGTATGGAACAGTCGACTCCCTCTTGATTCTTGACTGCTTGCAGAAACCATCGAACTCCTTGGAGGTATACTCACCCCCATTGTCTGATCTCAAGACCTTGATCTTCTTCTCTGTCTGGTTCTCAACTAGAGCTTTGAACTCCTGAAACCTGCTAAAGACTTCATCCTTGGTCTTTAAAAAGTAGATCCATGTCTTGCGAGAGAAATCATCAATAAAGGAAACATAGTACATGCTACCTGAAATTGATGCTACTGACATCGGTCCACAAACATCCGAATGTACTAGATCTAGTATCTTCTTAGACCTATGCTCACTATTTGGGAAAACAACCTTGGCATGCTTGCCAAGCGTGCACCCTCTGCATACTCCCCGTTGCTCAATGCTGAACTCCGGAAGACCCGTGACTATCTCCCTCAGAATAGGCAACGCTCTATGATGCAAGTGCCCCATCCTCTTGTGCCACAAATCACACAAGTTGTTACTGCTATGAACTAGAGCTCGAACAGGTTCACCCTGCAACCTGTATAGACTGCCTTCTCTAACCCCTATTACTTGTGTTTTTTCCGAGCTAGATTCTTTTGGTCTAATAAGGACATGTTGGTTCTTGAACTCCACTGCATAACCCTTATCCTCCATAACCGAAACTGAAATCAAGTTCTTCCTGAGACCTCAAACAAACAAAACATCATCAAAGTCTAAATATTTCCCTGACTGGAGTCGAAAAGGAATGGTACCAATTCCTACAGCTGAATATTTGGTATCATCACCAAGCTCAACCTGAACCCCTGAGTCCTGCTCTTGTAGACTGGTAAGACACTGTCGGGTTGATGTCATGTGCCGAGATGCCCCACTATCCACATACCAAGCATCTCTTGGAACCGTGCTGGTAGAAAGGCAAGAGACCAATGAGAAATCCTTCTCAAATTTGGCAGCAAACTCGCTCATCTGAGTTTCTGCAGAGGCTGCTACTTGCGTGTGTTGCTGCTTCCCTTTGACCTTCTTGTCTGGACACTGTGATGCATAATGGTCGTGCTTATGACAAATGAAGCACTTGATCTTGCTCAAGTCCTTCTTCCCTGACTATGAGGTTGATTCCTCATTCTTTACCTTACCCTTGCTAGGTCCTTTACCTTTGCCCTTCTTGGTTTGCCCAAAAAGAGCTAGGTTATCGTCACCACCTTTCTTGCTGGCCTTTGACTCCATCCGAGTCTCCTCCTGGATGAAATCATCCCACAGTTTCTCAAAGGTGGGAAGGTTCTCACGAGCACAAATGCCTTTGACAAATGGTTCCCATGAAGCTGAGAAACCATTAAGTGCCATGTTCACCAACTCTGTGTCTTCAACCTTCTCCCCTACTGCTACCAGTTGATCACGAATCTGCGTGATCTTCATTAGGTAACTGGTAACGATGTCAGATCTGGTCAATACCATAGATCTAAGTTTGTTCTGCAATATCATCTTCTTTGTTAATGTTCTCGCTTTGGTAGAGGCTAACTAGGGCATCAAACATCTCCTTTGCCTTAGTCTTCTCGGATATGTGAGGAATCAGGTGATCCTTCACTGCATCCAAGATCATCCGCTTAGCCTTCACTTCCTTCTTTTTGTGAGCTACCAATTGCTGCGGATCTGTAGGCAGAGTCACATCATCCTTGACAATATCCCAGAGATCATTCTCTTCCAATAAGAACATTACCCTAACTTTCCAGGGCAAAAAAGTGGAGGCACCTTCCAATCTATCCTCAAATCTGAGGCTAGCTGCTGCCATCTCTGATATTTGCTGAAATATTAATGACTCAAAAAAAACAGTCCTGCAAATAAGCTTAGTCCTTCAAGACAAAAAATATATATATGAAACCCTAACTGCTGTTTTTTTTTTTTTTTAATATCCAGCAGTGATCTACTGTTGTAAACCCTTGAGGATCTCAATCACAGAACCTAGCTCTGATACCATGTAAATTTTCCAGCCCTAGATAACTGTTGTCCTATGTTATTTTAAAATAAATCAGATCTGAGAATAATTTATTCAAACATGCAACAGTCACACAAATGGTTGGAAAAAATAAACAGCGTGAACAGCAGACGTTAAATATATTTCTGAACCTAAAAAATTAAAAATAAAAGATAAACACAAATAGATTGTTTGATAGGCCAAGTCAAGATAATATTTTGTATCTCAAACAAAAATTGCACAATCTATGTATGAAAGGCTCACTTACCGATTATCTTATGGAAGTGAAGTCTATTAAAAATGATTTCTTAGCTGTTGGTAAAACTCTAGATGATAATGAGTTAATTCCAATAATGTTGCATGGTCTTCCTTCAAAGTTTCACTCCTATGCTACCATGTTAGATTTGAGTGGTAAAACAATGAATTCAACACTTGAGGATATTGAAATCCTACTTAGGAAGCATGAGCAAGCCCTAATCAAAGATGAAGAAATTGAAGCCACATCAGCAGCTTTTGCCACCAAGGCAACTTTACAGCCTAAACAAAACAAGGGTCAAAATCAGCATAATCAGAACCAAAGGGGTAGACCACACCAGAGATACACACAGTACCAACAACAGCCAAATCAACAGTACCATCAGCAACCACGTCAGCAACAGTACCAACAACAGCCACAACAGCAGCAAAGATGGACAACAAGACCTCAAGGGGGTCAAAACAACAATCAACAAGGCTGTGAATATTGTGGAAAATGGAATCATAATATTGCTAATTGCTATCAAAGGCAAAGAGATCAGGGAGAACCACAAAATAATAATATGAACACATTGTATGCAGCCAACCAAGTTAATGTTGAAGATAAATAATGTTGGTATATTGATTACGGAGCAGCAAAGCACATGACGGGAAGGCAAGATTGGTTGACCAAGGTTCAGCCCACATCAAACCAATTCATTACTTTTGGTGATGAAAGTGCTCTACCCATTGAAGGTGTTGGGGAGGCACCACTTACTTTGCATGATGGTAATAATGTTCCTGCAACAGATGTTTTGTATGTGCCTAGTCTTAAAAGGAGTCTTCTTTCTATTGGACAACTTACGAGATAAGGGCTATAATGTCTATTTTGAAAAAGAAAAATGCTACATTAAGGAACCCAATGGCAATGTCAAGGCCATGGGAGTGAAAAAGGATGGTGTTTACTACCTCCTTACAAAATCTGTAACACAAACATCTTTGCATACAACAACTACTTTCTCTTTGGAGTACATGTGGCATGAGAGATTGGGACATTTAAATTTTAATAATCTTCAAATGATGGCTAAAAAGGATTAGTTAAAGGACTTCCACATCTTAAGGAGTCAAAATGTTTTTGTGAGCCATGTGTAATAGCAAAACACCACAGGCAACCATTTGAAACGGGAAAGGCATGGAGGGCTAATAGACCTTTGCAATTGATTCATTCAGACATTTGTGGGCCAATGTCTGTTCAATCTTATACGAGGGCAAAATACTACATCACTTTCATTGATGATTACAGCAGAAAGGTATGGATCTACCTAATTCAATATAAGTGGCAAGCCTTTGATAAGTTCAAAGAATTCATGGCACTTGTTGAAAGAGAAAGTGGCTATCAAATCTCCACCTTAAGATCAGATAATGGTGGAGAATATGTTTCCAATGAATTCTTTAATTTTTGTAAGTATCATGGGATAAGGAGGCAATTCACAACCCCTTATACCCCACAACAAAATGGAGTTTCTTGAGAGGATGAATCAAACAATCACAAATAGGGCAAAATCAATGTTACATGCTTTGCTATATTACCTAACTCATTTTGGGGAGAAGCTGTTCTTACTGCTGCATACTTGACTAATAGGTCATACACAAAGGCCTTACATGAAAGAACACCTGAAGAAGCATGGAGTGGAAGGACGCCCTATGTGGGCCATTTGAGAATATTTGGATGTGATGCCTATGCTCATATTCCTCATAAGAAAAGGAAGAAGTTTGATGATAAGAGCCAAAAATGCATCTTTGTTGGCTATAGTGATAGTGCCAATGCATATAAATTATATGAGCCTATTTCCAAGAAAATAATTTTATCTAGGGATGTTACCTTTCATGAGTATCCCCCATCTAATCCTCCTAAAGCCCCCACTTTAGAAATAACTAATGAAATAGTTGCTCCATTCATGCATACAATATCATCTAGTTCTTCTCCTTCACTCATAAATCAAGAAATTCATCCACAAGAAGAACTTCCTACAAATGATCCGTGTCCTCCATCTCATCCTCCTAATGATCAAGTAACATCATCCAATCCTTTACCCAAGTGGGTTCAAGCCACAATAGATGAAGCCCAAAATCATTTGCCCACCTATACGGGTAAAAGGCCTTCAGCCCTAAGACACCAAGTGAATTATGCCCTAATGGCCAAAGTCCTTAGCCAACTTTGAACCTTCTAACGTCAAAGAAGCACTTGGTGATCCTAAATGGGTTCATGCCATGGATCAGGAATTGGATTCCATTGAAAGGAATCATACTTGGGAGTTAGTTGATTTACCCAAAGGAAAATATACCATAGGCACAAAATGGGTATACAAGGCAAAATTTAAAGCGAGATGGCTCACTAGATCGCTACAAGGCTCGCCTAGTAGCTCAAGGCTATAAGCAACAAGAGGGAATTGATTATGAGGAGACCTTTGCTCCTGTGGCTAAGATGACTACAATCGGGACAGTTATTGCAATGGCAGCTCAAAAACATTGGCCAATATATCAAATGGATGTCAAAAGTGCATTTCTAAATGGTCATTTGAAGGAGGAAGTGTATGTGAAACAACCACCGGGATACACAGTTGAAGGCCAAAACAACAAAGTCCTCAGATTAAAGAAAGCTCTATATGGGTTGAAGCAAGCACCCCGAGCTTGGTATGCAAAGATTGACTCCTATTTTCTCAACCTTGGTTTCACTAGATTTGCGACAGAATCTACTCTCTATGTGAAACATTGGAGGAACCGCATCATTTTGGTTACATTGTATGTGGATGATCTTCTCATTACAGGTGATGATATAGAAGGAATAAGGTTGCTCAAGGAGGACTTATGCAAGAACTTTGAAATGACAGATTTAGGCCTCCTCCACTATTGCTTAGGAATAGAGGTATGGCAACACCCTGGTAAGATTTTTATCTCACAAGCTAAGTACATTCAGTCTATTTTGGAGAGGTTTCGCATGGAGGAGTGTAAGCCCTCTCTAACTCCCATGGAAACTAGATTGAAATTGCTAAATAATGATGAAGAAGAAAGGGTTGATGGTACACTTTACAGGCAACTAGTTGGAAGTTTGATCTACTTAACTTCAACTAGACCGGATATTTGCTATTCGGTTGGCCTTATTTCCAGATTCATGCGGGATCCTAAGAAGAGCCATTGGATAGCAGCTAAGAGGATTGTGAGATTCCTAAAGGCCACACCTCATCATGGCCTTATGTATAAATCAAGTGATAATTTTTCTTTGATTGGATACACAGATTCAGATTGGGCCAGTTGTCCTGAAACCGGAAGATCTACATCGAGGTTATTGCTTTCAATTAGGCCAAGGCTCTATTTCATGGAGCACAAAGAAGCGACACACGAGTATCACTATCTTCAACGAAGCGAGAATATAGAGCAGTGGTTGAGGCAACTAAGGAGGCAATATGGTTGAGGCAATTAATTCAGGATATTGGGCTATTCATACATGGTCCAACATATATATATTGTGACAATCAAAGTACCATCAAGATGACCAAGAATCCAGTTTTCCATGCTAGAACAAAGCACATTGAGATCCATCATCACTTCATTAGAGAAATGGTCCAAGAAGATATTATACACATGAAGTATGTACCAACTCAATATCAAGTAGCAGACATATTCACCAAGTCACTTGGGAAAGACAAGTTTTCTCAGTTTAGCAATTTGCTATATCTATGTACAAGAAGTCAACATTAAGGGGGAATGTTATCTAATGTTGACTTATTAGGATAGTGCACATTAAGGGGGAATGTTAGAATATTATTATTGTTATTATGTGCACTATGCCTATAATTGATAGGTTGACATTTGTCTTCTGCCACTTGTCCCTGTCTTCAGTTTGAGTTGGAGTGGTGTCTTCTGAAAGACACTTGGAGTGGAGCTTATGACACTTGTCATATCTCCCTCCTAAGCTTGATGCTTATATATTGTAAAATAACTTGTAAAGTGCCTCGGGGTCATCATGGGTGCCTCAGGGTCAGCCACTTCTGGGTCTGTTGCCTCTGCGGGTCATCCTCAGAGGATGTTGCCTCTCGTAGGTCACTGACTAGATTCACCATGAGTATGAAATCCCTCCTCATGGTGAACTCAATCTAGAAGGTGTCGGTCTCTGCCGAAAATGCACCTAATTAAAGGAAAAACGAGCCATATAAGAGTGTCGGTCTCTGCCGAAAATGCACTCAATACAATAAAATGAGCCATAGATCCAAATAGGAGGAGAGAAGAAGAAAAGAAGAGAATCTTCTGAAGTGTCTTCGTCTGTAGTCTTCAGAAGAAGATCCGGAAAAACCTCGGATAGAGTCTAGGGTGTCTTTGTCTGTAGTCCCTAGTATAAGTGTCCTTATGGTGACCATGTCATCCCACCGAAATGCATGGGTAACCAGCCGCTGCATTCGCCGAGTGTATAGAAAAGGTCACTAGGTACAAGGATCACATATAAAATTACCTTGGGAGTGTCGGGTTCAACCGAGATTGCACTCCAAGGGAGAAAAACTTTGAGGCTAAAAAACTCAATGGAAACAGCCTCAAAATTACAATATGACACCACCATTGTGTCCGTCGTGGAAAAACGTTTCCAACGACTATAAATACCCCTATATTCCACCATCAAAGGGGCCTTCATCATGCTGAAAAAACCAATGTGCCTCTCTACGCAGCAGAAAAACAATTCAAGTATACCCTTGAAAAGCAGAAAATACAACCCATTACATGAAAGTGGTGCCCTCCACTTTAATAAATGCTAAAGGTAACCCTTCCTTAAATGTTTCCCTTACATTTTGAAATAAATAACTTTGCGAAACCTAAACCAAATGGTCAATACAAACAACTCATATTCATCTGCGTGAAATAATTAGAAACCTTATAATATCAACAAAACGATAGAAAGTGAATTCTGCAAGGCACCACCTGCACCGGCACTGCCATCTCCCGCTCGCCGACCTGGGCGTCGAAATCGAGGTCGTCGATAACGTGGCCACGGCTGCGCGCTTCGTGGCCAAGAACGGCGTTCGGGACACGGGCGTCATCGGGAGTTCCTTCGCTGGCGTTGTGGAGTAAAAAGGTTCAGTTCAGCACGTATATTTCTGAAGACGTTAAATATATTTATGGAGTAAACAGGTTCAGTTCCTTCCCAGACGTTAAATATATTTCTGAACCACTTCTAGCACGTTAAGTGAATTTCAAAATAGAATTAGAAATGTCTCGAACCACTTCTAGCACGTTCATACTGAAGCCTGTGGAAGAAGTTCTTGTCCGAGCTACATCTCTCAACACTGAATTCATTGATTAGTTCAAGTCCCAATTACATAAACAAAATGTCAAGGCCTAAAAACAGTAACACTGAAAGTGAAGCACTAAGCAGTGAAACACTGAATGTCTAATGAGTCTATGACTAATCATTGGTATCCGCATTTGCGGCATCATGTATAATATTTAAATAGGCGCCCTCATCATGACTGCTATTTGAACTAAGGGGCTCATACAAAGGAAGCCCAAACAATCCTCCTCCCCCTCATCAATTTGTCTTGCATCCTCAGGGTCAACATCAAATCATGTTGCATGTCTCTCTCGATGCTCAAGTGTCTTTCAATCCTGGAGATGTAAGGCATTATGCACTACAACTAGCTTCTCCGCTCATCTAGAGGTAAGCCTATTCCTCTTGATAAAGTGGATGAAGCTATAGGTTGACCAACTCCTCTCAACAGCAAAGGAGTTGGCAACCTGTGAAAGGAGACACTTCGCAAGCCTACCTAGCAATTGAGCATGATCCTAATATAAATCCCACCATTCAATGTGGTTATTTTGTGCAAGGGTGGGTCTATCCTCTCTAGCCTCCCATGTGTTGAAACCATGTGAAAGATTTGCAAAATTGACCCACTCTTCCCAAATAACATGTGCTTCCTTTTTGGTGTACATGTTACAAAATCCCTTAAAAAAAACCTTCTTCACCTCGCAGTCTATAATAGGAGCTACTCTCCTAAGCCTCAGCACACACCACTTGGGATTGATAGTATATACTATCATTTGCAATGGAGTGTTCATCCTATCCCACCTCCTCTAAACAATAGGTTAAACTGACTCATCATAGAAATAGAATGTGGGATCCTTCTATTGAATGGCTTTCCTCATGTAGCAAAACATATTGTTGAAAGTCTCATAAATCTCTCCAAGACTTGAAGACGTAGATTCATTTAAGAAAATTCAAAAGTGAAAAAAATATGATGTCACGTGAAATTCAAGTGTTCACAAATTAGGATTTAATATGTTACTCCATTTCAAATATAAGTCACTATCCCCAAAAGTATGCAGCATGCGTTAGATATCGACAAATCAGTTTTGTTAAGTGATGGACACAAATATCATTGCATGAGTTGACCGGTATTTAGATTCTTGAAGGAAATGTGCCAGTTGTTTAAATGCCAACCCATATTTAAAAAGCATGAAATGAAATGGCTCGCAACCAGACAAAACCTTGCCAGTAGCTAGTTTCATAAGAATTCAAAAGTCTTTTTTTTTTTTAAATATGTAGAAGAATTCAAAAAGTAACGGACATTAAGTTTATTATATTTATTAAAAAAATATCAAAGCAACAAATTCTTTCCCGCCTCCCCCAGAGTAGTTGTGCTATCAAACTTAAGTTAGTCCATCTACAGAAGGCTAGCACTAATAATGTCTGCAATTAAGTGTAACTTCAATCTATTCCAATTACTAAACCATTTTTCATGCTCCAATTTTTACCTTTAACCATTCTATTTAATAAACAGACTGGCAATGTTCAATTTACCACGGGTTGGAAATCCAAAGAAAATAAACTTTGAACAAAATATAAGTCAAAGTGCAAACCTGTCAATTAGGAGTGTTGTCTATACGCGGGAGAAAGGGTGTGTGTATGTAATTTGGTGATTTTCGAATTTCTTTTCAGATCTTTACAAGGGCCGCATTTTGCATTGAAGTGTAGGGAATTATGATTAGTTATTCCATCATAGCACAGGCATAGTTCAACACAAGGGTTTTGGGTTTTGAAAATTTGTAAAAAGGATGAAAAATAGCTTGCTCCTCCAAAAGAATAGAATAAAACAGCAGACAATTAACTAAGCGAAACCGCAGGTATAAGAACTTACAGTGTGACGAATGTGGAGATAACCCAGCTTGAGACAGAGAAAAGGTAAGCATAGACGCCAGGATTGCCATGAAAGCCCATGCAGTGGCACAGTAGCAGCAGCTCCCCCGCAACGTTCTGAGTGTGAGAGTATGGATGTGTCTATCACTTGCCTTATCTTTATTCTAATTATTATAGTATTTAATATAGATGCAGACGTGGCACTTCAAAAGACATCATTCAGTGCCTAGAGATACAATACATATAATATATTAAGATATTTTTAATTGGTTGTTGTAGTTAATATGGACTACATTCATATAAAAGAGATGTGGAATTTCAATTATTTTTTTATTTTTTTAATTGAGAAATATTTCTTATATATATCCACGGTTGAACTCGGGTCACAATACTTATATTTTATTATTTTTTTTAATAAAAACTTTTATAAACTCCAATTTGTGGATGAAAATGAAGTTAAACAAGATTTTTTATTATTCAAAAGAATAGTAAACCGTTCAAAGAATTAGGGTAAAATTTTAGAGCAAAGTATAAGTTTTTGAAAGGGTCTTTATTCCTTGTAGAGTGGTTTGAACCTAAGTTTATTAGATGAAAACCTAAAGACATATCATTACAGTCTCCAAGAGACAAATTTTAAGGTAAAGTACAAGTATTTGAAAGGGTCGGAGTCTTGTGTAGTAGTTTGAACTTGATAAGAACCCAAAGACATACCATTATTATATCTTAACAAAGACCATTTCAACAATATTTTTAGTAATATCATTTATTAATATATTTGAATTGTGGTCATATGAAGAAATCTAAACAATATTAAGGCAGATACAACCTGCGAAGTCAACCATCCAGAACAAGGGCAACAACAATTTTCGAGTCGTGAAAAAAGAAATTGTAAATATATGTTAGCTAGGGTTCAAATGGTGGGAGGAGTAATGGAGGGCTAGGGTTTCAATGAGGTAAGACATGTCTGGGCATAGAATTTTTTAGCTTAGTTTCTTTTTCCCTTTTTATCTTAGAAATTTTATATGTTAATTATTATTAATTTTTTTATCAAATATTATATTCGCTATAAGATATTTTGGTAAATTTTAGTAAAATTTGAGTTTTAGTTTTCTTCCCATGGAACAATTTATAACTAAATCTTTAGAATCATCTTTAGTAGTGTCTGGTGTATCATTATCCTAACTAAATCTTTAGAAGCATAATCTTCTAACTAAAAGGATCATTATCCTCTAACTAAAGAATTCATAAAAAAATTATTTTTTTCAAAAGAGATTCATAATATATTAAATTCTTCTCAAACCATTAACATAATTCCATAACCTTTTTTTTAATTCTTCTTTCTCTAAATGTTAATATTATAAATCTAAACTTTTAGATCCTCCTACAAAAAGCAAAGAGAAAGCATACCATACAAAAACTATAATCTCAATTAATTTTCTTTAAAGGAATATTCCTAAGCCTAAGCTTAATAATTCAACAATCTCATTTAAAAGAAAATTAACTTTCTCGTTTTTTTCGAAAAATGAGGATAGCGGGAGTAGGAGCGGGAGCGGGCACTGGTTCAGATGCTGGTGCAAGTCCTAGGGTGGAGCTGGATCGGGATCGGGGTCGGGCACGTCGGGGCCCGGGCCCGGGCCCGCAGGACCCTCGACGGGCCCAGAGGAGGGCTCAGAGGCTGTGCAGATTGGCGGACAGGGTGGGGATGGTATCTTGGGCCCAGGACCCCCTCCCTCCCTCGATGCAAGCGCAGGCCTAGGGAAAAAGCCTCCAGATCCTGGGCAGGGTTTTGCCCCGGGCGGGCCCAAACCCTCCTACCAACAGATCCTGGCTGGTACCAGGGCCCAACCACGGGCCCTGGGTTTAGGGCTTTCCCTTGAGGGCACCCACATCTCCATTCAAGAGGAGGTTTACTCCTCCTTTGTCGTTGGATCCTCTGCTTCCCTGGTTGGGAAGTTCCTGGGAGGGCGCCCGGACATGGAAACCGTTCGCAGATGGGCGGCTACCAAATGGAAAGTTTTTGGTCATATTCAGTTGGTGGCCCTCACCAAGGGATTCTTCATCATCAAATTGAATAACAACGATGACGCTGAAAAGATCCTGTCGGGCGGGCCCTGGTTTTTGGGATGCAAAAGCCTCTTCCTCAGGCGTTATGGAGCTGACTTCCACCCCAACACTCAAAGCATCAACTTTGCCCCGGTCTGGGTCCGGCTCCCTGAGCTTCCCTTCCATTTGTGGCATGAAGACGTCCTAAGGCTTATTGCCCAGTCGGTCGAGGAACTGGTGGCCTTCGATCCCGCTACCAAGGCAGGCTCCCGTATGGTTCATGCCAGATTTACGTCAATGCAAATCTAGAATCCGAGCTCCCCTCTTCTGTGACCATCTCCTCTGGGTCCTTCTTTTGGTGCCAATCCCTGATCTACGAAAACAAACCTGCTTTCTGCCCTCTCTGCTGCACTCAGGGCCACCTCCCCCACCAATGCCCTGGATCCAAGAAGGTTGATGGCCCTTTCCCCAAACTCCCTTCTCGACCAGGTCGGGCCCCCTCCCGAGGGCCCCCTTGCGATGGCCATGGATCTCAGGCTTGGACTGCCAAGGAGGCTCCCCCTTCTATCCCAAAGGAACCCCATGCGGGCCTTGGCCTGGTGGACGGTCTTCCCCAGGGTTCCCCTTCCCCTGCTCCCCTCCCTGGGTCTTCTTTCGGGGCCCCGATCCCAGGTTTTCCCCCCCGCCCGATGTGAATCCCTCCCTGCAGGCCCCTGCTTGCGCCCCCAGGACCTGTGAGCCACCCGGGCTCTCTTCCCCGTCGGCTCCCACCTTCCCGCCTTCCTCTGTCAGGGTTTCCTCCTCCCCCCACCCCCGCTATCCCCCCCTCGACCCCCTCCCGCCCCTCCCGGTGGTCCCTGCTGGCTTCCCCCCTTTAGAGTGCAGCTCCGAGAGGTCTGACGAAGAGGTTGAGGGCAGTTCTCCATCTGGGCCCGATGAAATCAGCCCCAAGATGACCTGTAGTAGGACTTTCACCACAGACTTTGGCAGCAAACTCAAGCGGGGTCGGCCCACCCTGGGCGACCAGCGAGCGAGGATCACTGAAGATGACATAGCCAATGGCTCCCAGGCAACCCTCTCCGACGTTGCTGCGAGCTTCTCCAAAATAGAAGCCCTTCGACCCAAACCCCCCGCTCAGGTCGGGAAGGGGGGCAAGCGACCCCACAAGGGTGTCAAATGAAGCTCATCACCTGGAATGTTAGGGGGCTCAATGGTGCCCCCAAGAAAAGGATCCTCGGCCAACTCCGCAAGGATCACCGCCCGTCCTTCCTCCTCCTCCAGGAGACCAAAATAGATGACGTCGCTGCCCAGAGAGTCGCCCAAGCTACCTGGCGCAACTGCGAGTCCCTGTCTACCCCTACGGCTGGCTCAGCCGGGGGCCTGTTGTGCATGTGGGATCCCCGGTCTTACGAGGGGAGGCTCATATCTTCTTCTCCCAGAATAATCAACATTCTGGTCCATTGCGTGAAGACAAGGCGGTCGTGGATCCTGTCTAACGTCTACGCTCCTAACAGCCCGGTTGAGAAAGCCGCCTTATGGAAGGATATCAGCTCGATGAGAGAAGCCTTTGCCCCCCTCCCCTGGATCCTGGCAGGGGACTTCAACAGTCCCCTGTTCCTTTCTGACAAAAGTGGGGGATCAGCAGCTCCGGGCAAAAGCATGGAGGACTTTGGCGCCTTCACCTCCCTCAACGAGCTCATGGACGTCAGCCTGAAAGGAGCCAGGTTCACCTGGTCAAACAGAAGAATGGGAGCAAGCCATATCCAGGTCAGGTTGGACAGAGTGTTCCTGTCCAAGGAAGCCATTCCCCTGTTTGCCGATGCAACCTTGCTGGGCCTCCCTAAAATTGGGTCTGACCACAGCCCCCTCCTCCTCGAAACCGACCATCGCTCCCCCCTCAAGCGACCCTTCCGGTTTGAGTCCATGTGGCTGCATCATCCCAATTTTAGGGCCCAGGTTGGCTGCTGGTGGGCTCCCCCAGTCCCTGGGCGCCCCGCTGAACAAGTTTACCACAAGCTGAGATGCCTCAAAGAGCAACTCAAGGTATGGAACAGAGAGGTGTTTGGCAACATCTTTGAAAATAAAGCGACAGTTAAGAAAAAACTCGAAGACCTTGAGCTCAGATTCCAGGCAGGCTCCCAAGACCCGGGGATCAGGGAAGAGGAACGCTCAGCCCTCAGCGAGTACCATAACATCCTGGCCAGGGAAGAAACATTTTGGAGACAGAAGTCGAGAGCCCTATGGCTCCAAGAGGGCGATGCTAATACGAAGTTCTTCCACACGTCGACTCTCAGAAATAGGGGCTCTAACAGAATTCTCGAGTTGGTGAGCAGCGATGGCAGAATTATCAAGGACGAAGAGGACATTCGGACCGAAGCCATCAACTTCTTCCAGCAGCTCCTTGGTGACAGTCCTCTCATGTCCCCAGAAGCGGCAGACTCCCTGCTGGAACATATCCCTACCTCAGTCTCGGCCTTGGCAAATGAGATGCTCGTGCAGCCCCTGTCTGACTCTGAAATCCATGCTGCCACGTTTTCCATGAAGGCTGAGGCGGCCCTGGGCCCGGACGGGTTTCCCCCCACTTCTTCCAATCCTTTTGGGACATCGTTGGTCAAGAAGTGTGCGCAGCCATCCGGGACCTCCAGACTGCCAGCTCCATCCCCAGAGGTATTAACTCCACCTTCATTGCCCTGATCCCCAAGTCTCAGGCAGCCAGATCCCTCTCTGATTTTTGCCCCATCAGCTTGTGCAATGTTTTATACAAAATCCTGACCAAATCCATGGCCTCCCGCCTCAAGGATATCCTTCCCCTGATCATTGCCCCTTGCCAGGGGAGCTCGGTCAAAGGAAGGCTGATCACAGATGGAGTTATCATCATGCACGAGGCCATCCACTCGGCCTTCCTATCCAAAAAGGCCTCCTTTCTGCTCAAGCTGGATATGAACAAGGCCTTTGACAGAGTTGACTGGGAGTTCCTTTTCAAGGTCCTCCTCAAGTTCGGGTTCCACCCCTCATGGGTCAGGCTCATCAACAACTGTGTGTCCTCCCCCTGGTTCTCTATCCTCATCAATGGATCCCCCGTCGGGTTCTTCCCCAGCTCCAGAGGCCTGCGCCAAGGCGACCCCCTATCCCCGATCCTCTTCATCATCCTGGCTGAGGCCCTGGGATGAACCATCTCGAGTGTTGTTTCCCGCGGACTCATTTTGGGCATCAGGCCTACGTCGGGCCTACCTCCTGTGTCCCATCAGCAGTTCATGGATGATACCATTCTCGCCACTTCAGCTTCGATCCCTCAAGCCAAGGCCCTCAAGCACATCTTGACCCTATACGAGGAGGCGGTCGGGCAAAAAATTAACCTTCGAAAAAGCAAAATCTTCTTCATCCACACCCCCCTGGCTAGGCAAATCAGAATTGGGCGGATTCTGGGTTGTACCCCTGATTCCCTTCCCTCCTCTTACCTCGGGCTTCCCCTATTTACAGGTGCATCCTCCAAGGCCCTATGGAGCGGGATGATGGATCGGATTCAGAGGAAGTTGGCCCCCTGGAAAGGCCACCTCCTCTCTCAGGCTGGCAGAGCCACCCTCCTGTCGGCAGTCCTTCAAAGCATTCCGGTATATTTCATGTCGGTCTTCAGAATCCCGGCCTCCATTGCAGCTCACATCGAACAAATCCAGAAATGCTTTCTCTGGTCGGGCAACGAAGATAAGAAGAGGATTCCCCTGGTTTCCTGGCCCCTGGTCTGCCGCCCCAAAGGCGAGGGAGGGATCGGGCTCAGGCGGGTGACCCTGATGAACAAGGCCCTTTTGTCCAAGCACGCCTGGAAGGTGTTCACCAACGCCCCTGATGAGTGGGTCAGTATCGTGCTCAGGAAATACTGCCACCTCCACCCCTTCCTCAGCGAATCCCAGCCCAGAGACGGATCAGCCTTCTGGAAATCCCTGATTTCCACTAAAGACATCATTCGAAAAGGGACCAGATGGATCCTCGGGGACGAAACCAAGATCGACTTCTGGGAAGACAGGTGGATCCAAGATGAGGCCCTGACTGCTGACAACGATCTCCTCGTCCTTAGACCGGGCCTGGCGGGCAGAGGGCCCAGTGTGTCGGCCTATCTCTCCCAGAACCAGGGGCGGGTTACTTGGAAGCCCATCCTGAATCCCAGGCACCCGCTCCAAGCCTCCAGGCTTCAGCGCCTCCTCAAGGTGACAGTGATCCCGTCCTCCAGGGGGAACGACAGATGCGTTTGGCACGACACTCCCAACGGTGTCTTTTCTGTAAAATCTGCCTACAACCTCCAAAGAGTCCCTGACGAGGCCCCTTTCCCAGCCCTTCAGGTGTGGGCCAAGAAGCTGATCCCCAAAATCAGCCACTTCGTCTAGGCGGCAGTCCAAAACAAGATCCTGACCATTGAGAACCTGATCAGGAGGGGCTTCCAGATCCCGAACAGATGCTTCCTTTGCTGTGCTACCTGGGAGTCCACTAATCACCTCTTTCTCAGATGCCCCTTTTCTTCTAAAGTCCTGGGCCTCATCCTTTCCCAATTTTCTATTTAGTGGGTGGCCCCCAATTCCATCTCTGACCTCCTGTCTCAGTGGCCCAAACCCTTCGCCCACCCCTTCGTCCGCTTCCTCTGGGGCTCCTGCCTTCCTCACTTGCTTTGGCAACTATGGCTTGAGCGCAACAGTAGAGCCTTCTCCTCCCCGGCCCGTTCCCCCCTGTGGATAGCGACCAAGGCGGTTTCCTTTGCCCTTGAGAATTCCCGCTCCATCCCTCTGACCGAGGCACCCCGACGGCCGGGCGAGGCCACCCTTCTTTCCTCCCTCGGAATCCAGCTTCCCCCCCCCCCCCCGCCCCCTCCCACCGTTCTACGACCAGGTGGACTGCCCCCCCTCTCGGATGGGTCAAACTTAACTTTGACGGAGCTTCTAAAGGAAATCTCGGGCCCTCGGGTGCGGGCGGGGTCATCCGTGACAGTCACGGGGCCCTGATCTTGGCGTACGCTGCTCCGCTTGGCATCCAGACCAACAACTTCGTCGAAGCAGCAACTCTCCTCGGTGGGTGTTGCCCTCAAGGAGTCCGCCCCAAAAGTCATCATCGAGGGCGATTCCCAAGTTATAATCAAAGCCGCCCGCAGCCCGGGAAGTTGCTCTTGGCGCATTCACAACTCCATCCGGGAAGTCCACACCATTCTCCAAGGGCTCCCTGATCACGCCCTTCGGCATGTGTACAGAGAAGGCAACAAGGCAGCCGACTTCATGGCCAACCAGGCCACCGCAGCAGAAGATTTCACTACCTGGACCACGAACTTCCCTGAAGCTCTGGCCCAAATAGTATCGCAAGACAATTCCAGCATCGATGAGGGCCCAGGCGCTTAGCCCGCCCCGTGTCGGGGCCCCGAAGATGCGCGGTCGCGCCCCGTGCTTCCCTTGCAGCTTCCAAATCCAAGGAGACCCCCTCCCCCGAAGGCTCCCCTTCCCCGAAAAGGCGTAGGCCCACCCGAAAATGCAGAACTCCGGTCCAAGGCCCAAGCGGGGCCCCGACTCCTGGTGCCAGCTCAAGTCGCAAAGGCCCGGCCCCAGGCAGCAGCAGGGCTGCTGGCAGCTCCAAGAAGGCCAAGGTGGAGGCCCCGGAGGCCACCGAAGTCAGTTCTGACTCCGACAGCAAGATGCAGAATTTGACGACCAGGGCCCTCCTTGACATTACGATTGGCTCCCAAAGCGGCTTCCTCAGCGGCCAATGCCCTGGCCGAACTCCGTCGCAGGCTGGGCGATGGCCCTGATAGGGAGAGGAGCTGATCTATCAGGTCGGGCCCCGTCCAGGCCAGGCCCGGCCACAGGGCCTCCCGGAGCGACGGCGAGCAGGTTTTTGCATTTTTTGCGCTTGCTGTTTTGCGGTTTTTCCATGTTTTGGTGGCCTCAGACCAAATTTTGTAGTGCTGGTCTCATAGCTAGTCTATTTTTTGTAGGCACCAGGGCCCTGGGCCCCGGACTGTTGCCCAAGGGTGCAGCCCCGGTTTTTAATCACAATTGTAGCCACGGCTTCCTATGTAACTAAGGTTTTGGGATCCTTCAATAAAAAACCCGCTGTAAATATACTGTTACTTACCAAAAAAAAAAAAATTTCTCTACTACTTCAAAAACCCAAAAGATTAATACTTTACCAAGCTAATGAACATAAAAGGTTTCAAACTACTAGCAAATTCATACGTAAACCATCAACACTGAAGCAGAGCAATCTAGAAGGTGATCAAAAGGTGCTCAAGCCAACACTTGACTTCACACACAAAATCCAACATAACCACGAACCAACAACATAAAAATGCTCAACACAAACACCCTACCAAACATCTACTCGGGTGATAAAAGCAATAAGCTAGCAGCAAAGTGGTGTATAGTGGTGACAACACTGACTAGTTTTAATAGGTTTGAATAGGTAGCTAAAATAGGATTCTCTTACATCAAAATCGAGGTGAAATCACTTCAAAATAACTCAACACAGAGTACTAAGGCATCCTAAAGGAATACAACACAGCAAATGGATGAACATTGTTAAAGCAACGAAGGCCAGGAAGCCTAACTGCTCAGATAAAATCATCAATCATCCTTAAAGCATTTCAGATCCACTAGACAATGATTGAGCAATAAAAATCTAAAGAGACAAATAACAATAATGGTGCCAATAGACCACCCACCTCTACACTACTTGGTTGGATCTTGATCCTATTTGATGTGCACTCCAAGATTTTGCTTGAGTTTACCTATTCCCTTCTGCTATCAATCTGGCCAATCCCACATCCTTCCATTACCAGGCTATAAAGGTGTGCTTTACTTTTGGTGGTGTGCCTTACCTTTGGTGGTGTGTCTTACCTTAGCATGCACCAATGTAACATACCCAAAGTGCATTACATGGTCTTTTCTTTGCTAACGTTGCCCACTTACACAACGTTAACAAAGGTTACCCCTTTCATATTCCAAATTTATGGAATCTGAGAACCACTTATGGTTATTTCTCTATGACAAGGTATAGTGAAGAATTTATTTATCTACTAAACATTAATAACCATAATTTCTATACAAATTAAATAAATCAATTACTTTTCTAATTGATCAATATCAATCATTAATCTCTAACTTCAAAAAACGTTCAAGTATTAATTACTTATTAATCAAATACATTAAAATAATTCTTATACTTCAATCATAAGCATAAACACATTCCTAAGCAACCAAAAATACACCACATTATTTTTCTTGAAGTAGGTGGCTCTTTAAGATAACCAACGCTATCGCGTATCTACTATAGAAGGCTTCCTTGCAATAGCAACTTTCTTGCCCAATGGGTGTATTCAAACAACAAGCATATATGCAATGCATCTATATATGAAGGGTATAATTTTACCCCTGAACTGTTGATGAATAAGTCATCACCATCATTTCCCATTTTTTCTCTCCACTCTGGTAGCTATCCCATGCTAATCCATCGATGAGAGTACCTGGTCGTGCATCCATAAATTTCATTAGTAGTACCATATTCTCCATATATCTTAAGTAAAGTATAAAATGCAATACCAACTCATCTTGATAACATAGAAATAAGAACATGCATTAGATATCCACACATCAATACATAATTCAATATCAAGATCAAGTTCTACCAAGGAGGGTCATTACATACTCCCCCTTGGACTAAACACAGTCCTCTGTGTTTCCTACAAATAAGCATACATATATATTTCATTCAAATAAAAATGGGAATTGCTTTCTCATTTCTTCAACATCTTCCCATGTTGCACAATTTTAAAAAATTGGTTTCACTAGACCTTGATCTAGGGTTCATTTCCTCAACACCTTGGAATTAAACCCTAGAATGTTTACCAATCTCATCTCAATGACTGAGGGATCCACCATCTACAATTTAGAAACATTTTAAATATGAGTAGGATCAACAACATATTTCCTAAGTAAGGATATGTAGAAAGTATCATGGGTCTTTGATAGGTTGGGTGACAAGGTGAGCCTATAGGTTATTGGACTAATCTTATCAATGATCTCAAAAGACCCAACATAGCAAGGATCCAACTTAGTTAACTTGATGACACTTTTCATGGGTCTTACCCTCAAGAAGACTTCGTCCATCACATAGAATTATTTTGGTGATCTTTTCAGATTAGCATAGCTCTTCTAGTGATAGATAACTTCCTTGAGCCTTTGTCAAATCCCTCTGAGTTGCTCCTTCATCTCTCTAATAATGTCTAGTTTGATCACCACCTAATTTTCTAAATTATTCCATGATAGAGATGTTTTGCATCTATTTCCATACAAGGCTTCAAACGGAGTCATTCTCAAGGATGCATGATACTCATTATTATATGTAAATTCCACTATATGCAAAAAGTCTTTCCACTTAGACTTTTGATCCATGTAGTACATGCAAATATTTCCCTCTAAAATTTGGTTTACCTCTCTATTTGACCATCTATTTTTGGATTATATGTAGAGTTCAACCTAGTGCCCATGAAACAGTGAAGAGCCTACTAGAATTTTGAAGTGAACCTAGAATCCTTGACTGATATGATCACTTCAAAAAAACCATGTAACTTGAAAATTTCTTTGGAAAATATATTTACCACTACCAGTGCATCATCCTTGATGTTCCTCGATAAGCAATGTGTAACCTTGGTCAACTTTTCAACCACCACAAGAATTACATCATGTTGGTACCCAGTCTTAGGTAAACCCATAATAAAATCTATGGATATAACCTACCACTTATGAGTAGGTATATCATGTGAGTATAATTTCCCTACTAGGTGTTGATGTTTTGCCTTAACCTTTTGGTACTCTAAACATATTGCAATAAAATTAGTGATATCCTATTTCACCCGTACCCAATATAAGGTATTTTTCATGTTTTCTCACATTTTGACCCTTCTTGATGAGCAGAATATGGAGAACTATGCATCTCTTTCATAATCATTCTCCTCAAATCACCAGTTTTGGGCATGACAATCCTATCTTTGAAGTATAAAATTTCATATATTATGTTGAAATCCTTATTTTTTTTAGGATTTTCCTCAATTTTAGCTCGAAGTTCAATGTAATACTGATCTTGTAGTTGCATTTCTTTGACATTGTCCATCAAGTCTATATGACTCTAGGTTATTGTTGCAATGTGCCTTCTCCTACTCAAGGCATTTACAACTTTATTTTATTTCCCTTTGATATACTCAATAATCACCGATTTTATAACGTAATGTTACGTTTGATTATTTTATCAATAGTTTTAGGGTTAAAAACTATTGATTAAAATGAAATATTTTTATTAAGTAATGTTATGTTTGATTATTTTATCAATAGTTTTAGGGTTAAAAGCTATTGATTAAAATGAAAGATTTTTATTAAGTAATGTTACGTTTGATTATTTTATCAATAGTTTTAGGGTTAAAAACTATTGATTAAAATGAAATATTTAAAGATGTAGAAGAATTATTTGTTATAAGGAAATAAGGAAACTTTCTTATATTATGTTAAAAGAGAGACATAGATGTTTTATTTTATAAAAGGGAATTTTATATTTGTTTATGGAAATTAATGAAGATTAAAATGGATGCAAAGTCCAATGATATTAAGGAAATTTATGGGGGTTTCCTTAAAAATATATGGAATTGTATTGTGGAAATACATTGTTTTTGCTTAAAATAGAATTAATTAGATGGGATGTGGAGTCCTATTTTGATTGGGAAAATTATGGGGTTTTCCTCCTTTGTATTATTTATAAAGAGATAAAAATATGAAATAAAAAATGTATATGTTGTGTTTACTAGATGCATTGAAAAGAATAAGCATTTAGGATTGCATTATCATTTGGAGGAGTTGTCCTAATCCCTTAACCTATCCATTTCTTGGTAAATCTCAAGGACCTCAGTGTGTAAATATTTGAATAAGAAGAGTTATTTATGGTTGTTGAGAAGCATTATATTTGTGTTTAATATGTAACTAGAATAAAGAGTGGTTTTTGGATAAAGCTTAAATGAATAGCTTTGGATTCTTTAATGGATTTTGTTATGGAGAAAAACATTGTAAAATGAGTTTGATCATTTGAAAAGATTTTGATACTAATAATTTAGGTAAAGTTTTTACTATTTCATTAGGAAATTCTAGTTCTTATAAAATGATAATAATGTTTCTATGAATGGCAAAAAAATAAAATATGAATGGATGCTATATGGATCTTGTTAGATGAATATGCTTATAGAATTAAGATATCTTATTATGGTGTAAATCATATTTGATATTATGCTTTGAGATGCTTTGAGTCATTTCTTATGTTTAGTAAGATGATCATACTTTCATTTTGGTTGAATTAAGAGAGAGATAGTTAAGGTTTTGATGTTGTTCCTTTTGCTTGAAGGGGATCATTAAGAGCAGACTCTAAGTAATCTTGTATAGAATCCCTTTAAGATGAATCCTATCCTGAGGGAGTTGTGGGGAGGCAACACCTAGGACCTTTGCAAGGGGCACATTTGATAAAAGAAATTCAAGTGTGATCCAAAGGCAAGGAGTCTTTGGATAAGATTCATTGCGGGTTAGCTAAATCTTTTATCCTACCATGGAGGTTAGGGATCCCTTGTATATTGGAGATAGGTGATGATACCCCAAATGATTGTTGGGTGTCCATGTGAAGGTATCACACAGAGTGATAATCACCTTAATTAAACCATCGTAGAGATGAGTTAGTTAAGCACTTTAGTTTATTCAAACCACTATGGAGATGCAATGTTTAAACTAAAAGGATTTACACCTATACATTAGCATAGACTGACTTATACTAGTAAGGGAATTGAAATCCACTTCTATAAATATTGAGAAGGGATAATCTCAATGTTATGGTCAAGATACCTTACATTCATGGAGGATGTAAGGAATGCGGGGTGACAATTCGAAGCATCCTTTGTGTCATGGATGTACATAAGGTAAACCCCAGAACCTACGTGAGTTTAGCCACTCGAGTGACATCTATAGTGTCATGGACTCAAAATATGGTGAAGCCTCAATGAATATGATCTATCTAGAAACATCTTTGGTGAACCTTAACTACAATTTAAAAAAAAAATCTCTTTCTTAGGTTGGTTAATTTTGGATTTTTACAATAACATATAAATAAGAACATGCATTAGATATCCACACTGTTATAATATATTACATTATTTGGCACTAACTAATGTACCACCTTGGGTACATTCTTAGATTAGAGTGTGAGTTATAAATGCACAAGTATCTTATAGTTAGGTATGCATGTGCACAAGTATCCATTATGTAGAATGCACATGTGTCCTTAGTGGAGGAAAGTGAAGAGTCACATACTACTATATATTTATAACTAAGCATTGTAATGAAAAGTAAAGAATAAGAACCTACCCCTACCTTCCCAAGCATTCTCAGAAGGTGGATTAGAGGCGTCTGAGGGCGACGACGATGGCATCCTGAACTTCTCCCAGTATGCCCTTGAAGGGTTCATCCCCAAATGGACTTGCAACAAAAAATTTACAACAAATTTTGAAAGCAAGAAGAAAAGAGGTCGGCCCATGCTCAGAGAACAACATAACAAGCAAGCAGAGGATGAGATTGCCAATGGCATCTAGAAGACCCTCCTGGTTGATGCCCTCAACCTACCAAAAGAACTCTTGAGATCCAAACCTCCCGCCCAGTAGGGGAAGGGAGGCAAGTGACCCCCAAGGGTGTCAGATGAAGATCATTATCTGGAATGCAAGAGGGATCAATGGAGCCCCCACGAGGTGCATCCTAGCCCAGCTCTGCAAGGATCATAAACTGACTATTATGCTTCTTCAAGAAACTAAGCTTGAAGAATCTTCCTCTCCCAAGGTTTCCAAGGCGATCTAGAACAATGGTGACTCCCTCTTTACCCCAGACCTTGGATTTGTAGGGGGCTGATGTGCCTATGGGATCCAGGCACAGTCAAAGGAAGATTAATCTTGTCTTCTCCCAAAATCATTAACGTCATGTTTCATATCCTAGAGTCAGGGTAGACCTGGATCCTCTCCAACTTCTATGCCCCCAACAACCCAGTTGAGAGAGCCTCCCTGTGGAACAAAGTCAGCCTCATGAGAGAAGCATTTGTACGCCTCCCATGGATCCTAGCAGGTGAATTCAATAGCCCTATCTTCCCCTTAGACAAGTGTGGGGGAATAGGTTTGAAATCTAGAAGCATGGAGGACTTCAGGGAGTTCACTGATGCCAATGAGCTGATGGATGTTCACCTAAATGGTGCCAAGTTCACATGGGGAAATAGACGAGCAGGGGCCAACCTCATTCAGGTCAAGCTAGATAGAGTGTTCCTGTCTAGGGAGGCCATTCCCCTATTTTTTGATGCCACCCTCTTGGCCCTTCCTAAAATAGCTTCAAATCACAACCCCCTCCTCTTCTAAGCTGGCAGACACCCTCCCCACAAGTGCTCTTTCTGGTTCGAGTCCATGTGGTTTCACCACCCTGAATTCAAAGATCAAGTGGGCAGATGGTGTAGCCATCCAGCCATGGGCCACCCCACAGGCCAACTCTAATATAAGTTGAGGGTTCTGAAGGACAACCTCAAGGTCTGTAACAGGGAGGTGTTCAAAAATATCTTTGAGAGCAAGGAGACTCTAAAGAAAAAATTGGAAGACCTTCAACGTAAAGTCCAAGATGGAAGTGAGGATCCTAGCTCGAGGGAGGAGGAACAAAGAGTCCTAGCTAAGTACCATAATTTTTTTGCTAGGGAGGAGACCTTTTGGAGGTAGAATTTGAGAGCCCTCTGGCTCAAAGACGACGTGCCAACACCAAAATTTTCAACACTTCCACCCTCAAAAACTGGAGCAGTAATAGAATCCCTAAGCTCATTTGCAGTGATGGTAGGACCATGAGGTATGAGGAAGAAATTAGATCAGAGGCAATGAGCTTCTACTAGGAGCTCCTTAGCACTAATTCCCAACATTCCCCCTAAGCGACCATGGCCCTCCTCAAGCACATCCCCCCTATATTTCCTTTGAAACCAATGAGATGCTCCTCAACCCTCTCATAGATGGGGAGATAAGAGCGGCCCCGTTCTCCATGAAACCAGACGCTACCCCAGGCTTGGATGGCTTCTCTCCCCACTTCTTCCAGACCTTCTAGGACCTATTCAGCCAAGAGGTGTCTGCTACAGTTTGAGACCTCCAGTTTTCCAGATCCATTCCTAAAGGCATTATTCCACTTTCTTCACCCTGATCCCCAAAAACCCAATGGCCAAATCCCTATTAGACTTCTGCCCCATTAGCCTGTGCAATGCCCTCTATAAGATACTCACCAAGGCCCTAGCGAATAGACTCAAAGACATCCTCCCCCTTATCATTACCCCTTGTCAGGGGAGCTCTGTCAAAGGAAGAGTGATCATAGATGGGATCGTCATCATCCATGAGGTTCTCCACTCAGCTTCCCTTGCTAAAAGACTAGCGTTTCTCCTCAAACTAGACATGAACAAAGCCTTCGATAGGGTTAGTTGGGAGTTCCTCACCAAGGTCCTCCTCAAATTTGGCTTCCACCCCTCCTGGGTTGATCTCATCAAGCGATACATGTCATCCCCATGGTTCTCAATTTTGGTTAATGGATCCCCAGCTAGATTTTTTCCTAGTGCCAGAGGGCTCCGATAGGGTGACCCTCTATCCCCCATACTTTTCATCATTATGGAAGAGGCCCTGGGATGCACCATCTTGATTACAACCAAAAGTAAGCTCATATATGGAATCAGACCAGCTTCAGGCTTGGCCTTGGTGTCCCACCAACAGTTTATGGATGACACCATCTTAGCTATCGCCACTTCAATGGCTTAAGCTAAAGTCATCAAGTGGATTCTTCACCAGTATGAGGAGACAACCGAGAAAAAAATCAACCTCCAAAAAAGTAAAATTTACTTCATCCACACTCCCTCGGATAGTCAGGCTAAGATGCCTCAGATTCTGGGATGCTCTTCAAACACCCTCCCCACCACCTACCTTGGGATTCCCTTGTTCGTGGGTTTCCCCTCTAAGGCCCTGTGGAGTAACCTGGTCGAAAGAATCCAGAATAAGTTGGCCTCTTGAAAAGGGCATCTCCTCTCCTAGGTGGGTAAAGACACCCTCATGTTCGCCTACCTCCAAAGCATCCCAATGTACTTCATGTATATTTTTAAAATCCCTACCTTGATTGGTGCCTGCATCGAGCAAATCCAAAAGCACTTCTTGTGGTTTGGAAGTGAAGAGAATAAGAGGATCCTACTGGTCACATGGCCCCTAGTCTGCCACCCCAAAGACGAAGGGGGACCGAACTCCACCGGGTTTCCCTAATGAACAAAGCTCTTTTGGCCAAGCATGCCTGGAAGGTTTTCACCAACTTCTCAGTTGAGTGGGTTAGCATCGTAAGAAGGAAATACCTTTAGCAACATCTATTCCTCAGTGACCATCAGCCTCGAGATGGATCTACCTTTTGGAAATCCCTGACCCACACAAAGGACCTCATCTAGAAAGGAACCAGGTGGATTCTTTGTGATAGGACTAGGATTGACTTTTGGAATGACAGGTGGCTCCGAGATGAGGCCCTGAGAGAAGATACTGACCTCCTAGTATTGAGACCGCACTTGGAGGCCTCCAAAGGTCCCAAGGTGGTAGATTATATTAACAAGAGTCAAGGCATAACAGGTTGGGGGCCATAGAAGTTCCTCGATATCCCCATCAGTCCAATAGCCTATCGATGCTTCTCGACACTTCTATCATCCCTTCAGGTGAGGGTGAGGACAGGTGTATTTAGCACGACACCAACATCGAATCCTTCTCGATCAAATCTGCCTATGCCCTCCAAAGTGATCCCTAAGAGGCCCATTTCCCAGTCAAGCATGTGTGGGCCAAGAAGTTAATCCCCAAGATCATCTTCTTCGTCTGGATTGCCATCCAAGACAAGATCCTCACTATCGATAATTTGGCCAAGAGGGGATTCCTAATCCCAAACAGATGCTACTTGTGTTGCGCTAATTGGGAGTTGATGACCCATATCTTCTTTAGATGCCCCTTTTTCTCTAAGGCTCTAGGACATCTCCTTGCCTAGTTCTCCATCCAGTGGGCCCCTCCTAGTCCATCCCTGACCTCTTCATCCAATGGCCCAATCCTTTTTCCCATCCTACCCTTCGATCCCTTTGGTCCTTCTACCTTCCCCACCTACTATGGCAACTCTGGCTTGAGTGCAATGACAAAGCTTTCTCCTTCCCACCCCTGGACCCCTGGATGATGACAATCAAAGTGCTCATATTTGTGGCAAATAATATCTGCATCCTTCCCCTGACCTTCCCTCCATGGAAGGCAAGCGATTTAACCCTCGTCAACTCCCTTGGAGTGCAGATGCTTCCCCCTCACTCCCATCCCTCCCCCTCTCCTAGAGCCTCTACCAGATGGTTTCCCCCTCCTAGGTGGGTCAAGATAAAATTTAATTGAGCATCTAAAGGCAATCTTGGACCCTCGGGTGCTGGTAGGGTCATCCATGACCACTCGGGGCATTTGATTCTTACCTACGTGGAGTTCCTGGGTGTTCAAACCAACAACTTCATGGAAGCTTCAACGCTCCTCCATGGGCTGATCGTCCTCTAGGATTCCCCTAGAAGGGTGATCATCGAGGGTGACTCCATCAACATTATCAATGTCATGACCAAGCAAGGGGATCTATCGTGGTGAATAGCCAACATTATCCAAGAAGCCTGAATCATAATTTAGGGGCTCCCCCAATTTTCCATTTTCCATGTCTACCATGAAGGGAACAAGGTAGCAGACTTCATGGCCAACTTAGTTACTTTATCAGCTGATCTTTGTATCTAGCGAGATGGCTTTCCCGATGATATTTTGGGTGTGGCATCCCAATACTAGCCTTCGAACCTCAATGTCAGCACAAAAGACTAGATTTTTTTATCTGAGGGCCCTATTAACCTGGAGCTCCAAGCCCCACTCTAGTTTTTTAGGGGCCGTTTACCTCTGCCCGAAGTATCCCAAGGTCACAATTTCTAAGGGTCCTATCTGCAATAGATACCTCAATGCCAGGCCAGATTCGAGAAGGTCTCATTGCATCTGTGCTGGACTCATCATCAGTTCTTTGTCTAGCCCTACACCACCTCAGTCCACCTGTCATGACGTCCTCATATTATCCCCACATATTTATGACAAGGCTATTGGACCATGCAAGTCATCCACCTGGACCACTCCTAGTGCACCACATCATATTTCGCATCCCAAGGTGCCTGCTTCTCGTTGGATTTCTCCCATTATTTGCCATGCTCACCACCTTTCTCCTTGTCTCTACCACCTTTTGAGCGTACCACCCATCTCCCTCGGTACAAATTCTTGATGCATGCAACAACCCTATGCCCCTTGGCTTCAACCTCGCCTATTTCTTCCCTCATGAGCACGTTTGTCTATCTCCCCCCAATCTCTTCCCCCTTGACAACTTCCTACAAGTGCAATCTTTGGTTGGATCTGGTCCCCTCCGCTGCTTCCTACCATTGTCTACCTCTGTTTCCACCATGTCCTCATCCAAATTCATTTACGTCAAGCCCCCTTCCCTATCCCTGAGTGAGTTTGCCAAGGTGTTCATGGATGCCAAGTCCCTTACCCTTTTCCTTTGCAAATTCACAGGCCCTGATGAGGAGATTACCTAGGCCTTCCTCGACACCTGGAACAACGGTGAGGTGGTTGTGAAAGGAGTCCATTTTAGGGTTACTAAGGAATTCCTATTTGAAGTTATAGGGCTCCACCATGAAGAAAAAGGAAAGTATATTCGATGTGATAGACACAATTGGGAGGAGGAGCTCACCACTTCCCAAAGCATGACTAGGACAAGACCGACCTCTTCAAAAAGTAGCTTCCAAAACCCTATGATGAGGCCATCGTGCCCATCATGCAATTTGTGATCTATGACGACCCTGACCAAAAATTATGTAGCTTCCACCTCAGCTTCGTCAATCATATTCGAGGTGTGACCCTTATGTGCACTCCTTGGTACTTGTTGTAATCCCTCTCTATTACTGTTGAGAAGACCCAGAAAGCCCACACCTACCCCATCCACCAAGGCCTCATGGTAGTCCTTTACCACCATGCTCTTGCTAACCAACCCCCTCTCCAGAATATCCCTCCCCTCTCCGCTAATCCCCCCTGGGTCTCTGGCCTCCTCCAAGGCTAGGGAGGGTAGCCCTAACAACCCTAAAGATTATCCTTCTTCCAAGAAGCGCACACCCACCCTAAAGTAGCGGGCGTCAGATCAGGCCCATGGCGGCTGTAGTGCCCCAGGTGGTTCTACCCCCAGTGGCAGCTTGGTCCCAAGGGGTTCAACCCCTGGTGACCTCGATGATCCTAGTGGAAGCAAATCTTCAAGCAGGCTCAAGAAGTCGAAAGTGGAAAAAAGGGCACTATCGAGATTAGCTTAAACTTTGAGGGTGAATTGGGGGTCTTCCCGATTAGAATTCTCTTGGACATGGCGATAAATTCTCTGACCTCGACAGCCAATGAGGCTTTGACCTTTGTACACATTTTCAAGGAGCTCTGACTCATGCTAGGGGCTGGTTCTGATAGGGATGAGTATTAGTCTTGGCAGTACCATCCCACTGGTGTCCCCCTTCCCGAGGTGGTTTTGGTGGTCCATTGTTGGCAGGGCTTCTAGGATTTGCAAGTGCAATGTGATTTCTAGTTTTTTCTAGTTGAATCAATGTGGGGTTCTGTCTTGTCCCAAATACAGGTTTCTTTTGCTGGCTATAGGGGTTCCTGAATCCCTTGTTTTTTTATGGGTGTCCACCCTTGGTATTTGTGTGGTTCTGCCCTGTCCTCGGGATAGGCGACTCTTATGGGTTGTCTGGGATCTTGGATCCTGGTTTTTGTAATGGGTGTCCACCTCTGGTCTAGCATGATATGTTTTTTGGCATCTTAATGCTACGACATATTTTTTTATAAGGTTTTGGGTCCCTTTAAAAAATCCCCTTGTATATAAAATGTTACTTTAAAAAAAAAAGTGAAGAATAAGAGCATTTCTCATAGTATGTATTATTAGAGCTCTACACTAGAGTATTTCTCACTATTATTGTGAGCACTTTTTAATGGTAGTTATTTGAATATTTGCAAATTTTATTCATGAGATTTACATGTTCATAATATTACCATCATCTTATATTTGATATTGCATGCTCATTTTATATCTTGTTGTTGATTTATTATTAAGTATTTAGCATCAAAAACTAGCAGTGATATCAGAACACAAGGGATATTGGTAGGAGATAATAAGAAGCCACCATATTTGAAAGCTTTTGAAGATAGCCATAAAGAATTGGAAGGCTAATTTGTGAAGGAGAAGACTATTGTTTTTTTACAGTAGAGACTGTAGATTTTTTGGATAACAAGAAGGTAAAATTTGGACAACACTAATAGGTGCAAATTTTAGAATTCAAGAGAATGAATTTGGAGGATAATTGAAGCCACAAAATTAGATTTTAGGGCAGCATTAAAAGTATAAAGGAGAGCTATAAATATTGCAATTTTGGGGCATCAAAAAGGTGAATAAAATCACCAAGAAAATTAGCTATAAAAGGAGGCCAAAAGGTATGCCAC
The DNA here is from genome assembly GCA_028583015.1 of Wollemia nobilis. NCBI lineage: Eukaryota > Viridiplantae > Streptophyta > Pinopsida > Araucariales > Araucariaceae > Wollemia > Wollemia nobilis. The sequence continues at coordinate 2,035,637 of JAQPPZ010006183.1, read as the reverse complement.
ATTGGTGCTACAATTTTTTTTTATTTAATCATTAAAATCACTTTACTTTAAAGTTATAAGAGCACCATATTAGAGCTCTTAAAATCTACAAAAGAAAGAGTTTTCAAGCCAATGAAGGAGGTAGTATCATTGTTTAAGAAAATGCTGAATAAGTACTTAAATACAACATGCTCAAGGTGTCTAAAGACACCACGTAAAAGCACCAAAACTCAAACAAGGTAACTCTCACATTGGATTAAAATATGCAACAAAAATAAGAAGTTAGAGGATATATCCAAAGCAAGGATTAAGGTGCAAGTTTCTTAGGAGATAAATAAATTAAAAAGCAAAGGTTTTACCTAAGTTAAGAAGCTTAGATATCTGGTTGAACAACATTGAAAAGCTATCAAGAAAAGGGGTAAAAAACCACCAAGGAAGATATATTGAAGCACTACCAAAGGAGGAGCCACCGCTATAGAGGAGGAGCAACCATTGACGAAGAAGAGCCACCACCAAGATTTAGAAATAAAAAGCACCAAAAATCATTAGAGAGTGAGAAAATACGTTGGAGGAAAGAAGAGTTGAAAGTTACAACTATCAAGTAACGAAAGATATTGTGTGTTAAGAAAGGGTAGCAAGTTTGAGAACCAAATAAAGCTAGGACGTTACAAAATTACATGCAACTATTGAGAGGAGCATAGCCACCATTTGTCACTTCAGTTGAGAATGTGAAAGAACTTGGATGCCACTTGGTGCAGAGGAAAAGGAGCACCAAAAATCATTGAGGGAAAGAAAATGCTTCAGACCAACTATGAGTGCCCTTTGAGGAAGGAAGACACTTGTCAAAGGTAACACTCATATTTTCATAATTGGGCAGAGTAATGTAGTAAGAAGAAACACCTAAAGAAGACGTCGAATGCCATGTGGCACATGAAAAGAGGAATATTGATAGGTTGGCGAAGCCCAAACGATTTTCAACACACATTAGAGAACATAGAAAAAGCATGAAGAGGATAGTCAAAGTACAAAAGAGAGCACCATACACAAGGAAGAAATATTAAATGCAATAAAAAGACATCATCGAGCATTGAATACTGAAAGGTAGTTAGTGCCTAAAATAGCATGCAAGTTGCTATCAGAGGAGATTTAGATTGAATATGTAGCACTCCATTTATATAAAGGTACAAAATATTTAAATTAATTTGTATTTCATAAAGGTTAAGGAGGTTTAAGGTATATAAATACTAAGGTTAGGCTTAATTAATCTATTATGCTTAAGACTAATTAAATGAATAGAGATATAAGGAAGTGATTTGATAAATTATAACCTTAAATGATTTATTAAATGATTTGAAAGACTTTTGAAGAAAGGAGGATTTAATTTGAAAGATTTTTTGAAATTTATTTATTTGAAATTCAAGCATAGAAATATTTGCAAATAATTTAACTTGCAGGAATAAGTTTATCTACATCAAAATTAAATATTGAATCTGCAAAAAAAATTGTTTTTTAAATTTCTAAGTAGGGAGTTATAAGGAATTCATCACCAACATAAATTCTTTAAATTTAAAAACTATATTATTGAAAATTGAAAGATATATGAACCACAACATAGAGTTGTTAGAAAGTTGGAAAACTACATTGGAATTAGTCTCTTATTCAAATTGAAGGGATATAAGGAATCCAACTTAAACTTCTTGAAGATAGAAAGTTTTACCAATTGAAATTGCATAAAAACTACATTCAACCTTCTATTCATAAATAGGGAGAAATAAAGTGCTTGTCTTGAAGTCGAACATTAGGGAGACAAAAGGGATTCAACTCAAAGGAAAATTTAGAAAGCTAAGTATTTTATTGAAGCTATTTCACATTCAAAATACCAGGGAGCCATAAGGACTTCAACATAAAATTAGGATTTTTTGAAATTTAGAAAGTAGTCCACCTCATATAGACTAGAAAATTGATTATGGATTATTGGTACATAGATTCAGGAGCAATCAAACATATGACTAGAAACAAACAACGGTTTGATTCACTACAAGAAAAAAAATGAGAAACCAGTTGCTATAGCATATAGTAAAACTTATGAAGTAAGAGAAATAGAAATATTCTGATCAATCTAATAAATGGAAAATAAATAATTAACAATGTGCTATATGTTCTTGGATTGACTGCCAACCTTATTTTATTTTATCAACTCATGAATCAAGACATGATAATAGAATTCAAAGTTATCAATGGAAGAAAACAATGTCATATCATCAAATAAGGGAAAATGATAGCTTAAGACTCCAATAAAGGTAGTCTATTTGTTTTGGATACTACTACACATTTGGCTTTCTAAGCTAAGACATTAGATTTATGGCATAAATGTTTAGGATATACCAATGCATCATCTATAAATGAAATGGTCAAATATAAAATGGTTGAAGGGATACCAAACCTATCTTGGGAATCCATTGTTTGTTTAGAATGTCTAGCAGGAAAACAACATAGAATTCATTTTGAAATTTATTAGCATAGGTCTCAAAAACCATCAGAGTTAATATATACAAATTTATGTGGTCCAATGAATGTTGGTAGTATTGGAAGACATAAGTATTATCAACTGTTTATTGATGATCATACTAGAAAAATGTGGGTGTACTTATTGAAGTACAAATAAGAAGCATTTAGTCATTTTAAACAATTCAAACTCCAAGTAGAAAAGGAATAAGAAAAAAACTATCAAAATTCTTCGTTCATATTGAGGAGGTGAATTTGTATCAAAAGAATTTGATCTATTTCTATAAGAAAATGAAATTAAAAGACAACTTACTACAACATATTCACCACAAAAAAATGTAATTGTAGAAAGAAGAAATAGATCTATAATAGAAATGGTAAGATGTATGATAAGAGAAGCTCATATTTATCATCAATATTGGACAAAAGCAACCAAAATAACAATATATTTACAAAATAAATTACCTACAAGAATACTCAATCAAGTTACAATAGAAGAAGCATGGTCAGGACAAAAACCAAATATTGAAAAGTTAAGATCTGGATGCAAAGCTTATGTGCATATTTTAAAATAAAAAATGATAAAACTAGATGAGAAAACTATGGTTGGTATATTTTTTGGCTATGATGATGAATTTGTAGGGTATAGAATAATAGATCCAAGTATAAAGAAGGTATATATAAGTAGAGATATAGTTTTTTATGAAGAAAACAAGAATAAAAATGAAAAACAAAGTAATAATGGAAAAGTTATTCTAAACTTCTTAGAAGAAGACTTGATAAACAAAGAGACAGAGTCAAAATCCCAAGATGAATAAAGTGAAAGTATAAACACTTCCATAGTTTCTCAAAGGAAGGAAGCAATATGACTTAGAAACACACTCAGGGAATCAAACTTGGAATAAATGACAGATATTACTACTATAATACCTCAAACTCGTAGTCAAAGTAGAATAAATAGAGCATTACTAAGCACTACAGTAGAACCAACATCAACACTTCAATATCTAAATCATCCACATTGGAAGGTAGCTATGGAGTCTGAATACTCATCACTGCAAAATAATAAAACATGGAACCTAGTAGAATTATCTTTAGGAAAGAAAATTATGGGTTGCAAATGGGTTTACAAGATTAAATATAAAGCATATGGGAAACTTGACAAGTAAAAAGCTCGGTTAGTAGTCAAAGGATATACTCAGACAGAGGGAATTAACTATGAATAAATATTTGCACCAATAGCTAGAATGAATACTATCAGAACAATATGTGCTTTAGTAGCTCATCAAGGTTGGAAACTTCATCAAATGGATGTAAAAAGTACTTTTCTTAATGGTGACTTAGAAGAAGAAGTCTACATATCACAACCAAAAATATTTGTTGTTAAAGTTCAAGAACATAAGGTTTGCAAATTAAACAAATCCTTATATGGTCTAAAGCAAGATCCTAGAGCATGGAACATAAAAAATAATTATCATTTGTTACAACATAATTTCAAATGAAGTGCATTCGATCCAAGCCTATATACAAAGAAAATTGGAAATTACATAATAATTCTTATAGTATATATTGATGATATAGTGATTACTAGAAGCTTTAGAAAACTAATAAGTGAGATAAAAAAGGATCTTGAGAAGGCTTTTGAAATGACAGATTTAGGATTAATGAATTATTATCTTGGTCTAGAAATTCATCAAAAAGAAGACAATACTACCATTACACAATCAAAATATGCAAAAGCTTTACTTGAGAAATATAAAATGAATAATTGTAAGCCTAAAGATACACCCATGGAACAAGGAATTCAATTATCCAAAAATTATGGAACACCTTTAGTTTCAGCTACAAGATATTGTCAATTAATTAGAAGTCTTCTATACTTAACAAATACTCGACTTGATCTAGTTTTTGCTCTAAATTATCTTTCAAGATTCATGTAAGAGCCAAGAGAGAGTATTTGGAAAGCTACAAAAAGAATACTGCAATATGTTAAGAAGACTACAAACTATGGACTGAATTATATGAAGAATGTTAATTTTTTTTTCCTACAGAGTTATTTAGATTCTGATTATGCAGGTTCTATTGATGATAGAAAATCTACTTCAGGATATATATCTTTATCTTGGGTTAGGACCAATATCTTGACATAGTAAGAAATAACATATAATTGCACAATAATCTACTAAATTAGAATATGTTGGATATTTAGAGTCAAAGTTGTCGTTGATGTAAAGGAATAAACTATCGTTGATGTCAAAAGGTCAAAAGGAACAATGCAAAGGTTAATGGCAAAAGAGCTTCATAATATTTTTAATATTATGTGGAAGCATAAGCAGGAGGGTTTTTATTAAAACCATGGATGAGCAAAAATAAAAGGTTTTTCATAAAAACCCAAGGAAGCTTTTAAATTCATGTTAAAAATCCCAAGGAAGTTTTAATATTTATTTTATAAAATATTTAAATTCAAATTAAATTTTATAAATAAATATTATTTATACAAAGTGGTAAAATCAAAGAAGGCTTTAATCCTTAATAAAGCCCAAGGGAGTTAAATATTAATTTATAATATTTAAATTCTAAAGAATTTAAATAATTTATAAATTAATTATTAAAAAAAAAATGCGTCGACATTCAAGTTTAAAAGGTGGCAAATGGTTTATAAACTATATGCCTTAGTGGCATTTGAATTATCCTTCGTTTGAACAAGTGAAAGAGGCAAGCGTGTGTTGTGAGAATTCGTGTGAGGAAGAAGACAAGATTCCTATCTTAAGCGCCAGTGAAAGGGGATAATATTATCGAGGGCTGATATCCCATATCCACCTAGGCAGCGTGGCCTAGTGGTTAGTGATCGAGGGCTAAGGTGTTTGGGCATGGAGTGATCCGTGATCGATTTGCGACAGCAAATTTTTGGTGTGTTGTGTTTGAGGCATCGAAGAAAGGGATGCATGATTTTTGGCTTAGGTGCATTAAGGGGAGAAATGTAGATCACGTGGTGCTCTTTGCTCCCTAAACGAGCACCTAGATCATGTGGTGGTTGGAGTTGTGACTAGGGCGCTGGTAGAGGCAACGTCGTGAGTTCGAGTCTCACCAAGGCAAAGGTAATAAAATTTTTAATATATTTTTGTATTGCCTAAAGTTTTGACACGAGGTACTAGGGAGTTAAAAGGGATAGATAAAAATTATTTTAATTAAACATCATTTTGGTTAATTGGAGGAATAAGGAGTTAGCTTTATTTTTAAATAAAGTATTTATGACATTGGTTTATTGAAGATTAAAGTGTTGGTTAAATTTTGAGAGGACTTCTTGCCATTGAGTTATTTTGTGAAGGTGATTTTATTGACATTATTCTTGGTGTTGGATATTATTTTAACTAGGATATTATAAGGTGTATTTGGTCAAATATTTTTGTATATGTTGATGGATGTTTTCTTAAAGATGGAGTGATAAGGTGTATGTATGTTTTGATATTTACATTGTATTTTTGAGAGATTTTATCATCTTATAACTTCTTTGAGATTGGCAAATAAGTGTTTGTGGTTGTGGAAGATTTTTGAGATTCCTTCATCATCAAGAAAAAGGTATGGGCACATTCTTCCATAGTTGAGTTGATTGGTTGGTTTAAAAAAATAAGTTTGGAGTGAAAATGACTTAATTAGGTTTCCTTATTGAGTGTGTTGAGTTAATACTTCAAGGTTTTCTGGAATAAAGAATTGATATTAAAACCTTGTTTGATAAGCATTGTTGTTGAAGCCATTGGTAGGTGAATAACTTGAACTAGGGTTTGAAAAGAACATGAGTATCATTGTTATGTGAGATTGTTTAATAAGCATTGTTGTTGAAGCCATTGGTTAAGTAAAGAACTTGAACTAGGGTTTGAAAAGAACACGAGTATCATTGTTATGTGAGATTGATTGATAAGCATTGTTGGAAACATTTTGAGTGAGTGTTTATATGCTTGGACTAGGGTTTGTGAGCAAGGATTGTTTCATTGAGTGATTGGTTGAGTAGAGTTGGTTGAGCCTAGTCAAGTGGATGTGTGAAGTGATTGTTCAAGTTCTATAAAAAAATTATTCTATATTTCGAATTGATTTGAGAAAGTAATTGAGAATTGAGGTGAATGTGAAGTATATCGAGTCTCTAACAATTCTCTGTATGTTTCTAAAAGAGTGATTGAGCATTGTGATGAGTATAGAGCATATTGAGTCTCTAAAAATTCTCTTTATGTTTCTATGAGATTGGACAAGTTCTAGTGTGGACTTGTTGAGTAGATTTGAGGTAAGTCTTTGAGAAGACTTGTAGACAGATTTGGGTAAGCTTTTGTAGAAGCTTACAATACAAATTGAGAGCAGATTTGGATAAGTTCTTGTGAGAAATTATTGAGCAGATTTGGATAAGTTCTTGTGAGAAATTATTGAGCAGATTTGGATAAGTTCTAGAGAGAACTTGTGGATAGATTAGTGTGAGCTTTTGTGGAAGCTTGCAAGGCATATTTGAGATAAGTCTTTGAGAAGACTTGAGAGCAGAATTGCTTGATTTTTTCAAACCTTGAGTTAAGGTTTGGGATAGATCCAAAAGAGTTGATTTGAGATTGATTCAAGCTTTGAGTTAAAGCTTTAGGAAAGATATTGAGTATATTTGTGCTATACCGAAGGACTATGTTTAGTACAGATTCGAGGATAGAGTTTGGTGCAGATTTGAGGACAGGTTTGTGCTAGGCTAGAGATAGAGATTGAGCAGATTTGTGCTAGACCGAAGGACTGTGTTTAGTACAGATTTGAGATAGATATTTGGAGGTGATAGAGTATAGAGGACGATAGTATCTAGTGGATAGATATCCATTAAGCCAGGGCAGTGAGGATATGTGTCTTAAATGGATAGATATCCATTAGCCAAAGCAGTGGGGGCAACAGTTCTTCTAAAAGATCACCAACCAAAGCAAGAGGATAAAGGAGTTATCCTGTGGATAAATATCCACGATATTGACTAGGGGATTGGTATCTTCTTTGAACAGAGGTCCATAAACATTGTAATAGGGAAAGGATTACCAAGAGATTGATTGAGAAAGTATTAGTAAAATATTTTCTCCGTGGAGTAGCCCACATTGGGTGAACCACGTAAATTTGGTGTCTATATTGTGTGTGGTGATTTATGCATTGCTTTGATTAATGCTATTGATATTGCTATCTATACATTGCATAATATTGATTGGGAAAGAAAAGTAAAAAGTGGTATTATACTGTTCACCCCCCTCTCATTATAAGCTTGTGTTCTTCAGAATACTGTGTGGCAAGAGATGCAACTTGTGAAGCTTTGTGGTTAAAATATATATTATCTGACATGGGAATCAAATGAGATCCAACTCTCATACATTATGATATTCAAGGAGTACTCAATATGATAAAAATCCAATTGTACATGAACAAACTAAACATATTGAAGCACGATGTCATTTCATTAGACATCATTTTCAAAATTGTCATATTAGTTTGAAATATATACCTATAGAAGAAAAACTGGTAGACATATTTACAAAATCTCTAGGATAGAACAAGTTTCAAACATTCAAATATTACCTTTGCAGATCAAGAGAATTTCATCCCAAATAATGTAATACAACGGTGTGTTAAAATATATTACATTATTTAGCACCAACTAATGTACCACCTTGGATACATTCTTACATTAGAGTGTGAGTTATAAATGCACAAGTGTCTTATAGTTAGGTATGCATGTGTACAAGTGTCCATTATGAAGAATGCACATGTGTCCTTAGTGGAGGAAAATGAAGAGTCACATACTACTATATATTTGTGACTAAGAATTGTAATGAAAAGTGAAGAACAAGAACATTGCTCATAGTATGTATTATTAGAGCTCTACACTAGAGCATTTATCACTATTCTTATGAGCACTTATTGATGGTAGTTATATGAATATTTGCAGAGGTTATTCATGAGATTTGCATGTTCATAATATTACCATCATCTTATATTTGATATTGCATGGCTAGTTTATATCTTGTGGTTGATTTATTATAGAGTATTTAGCATCAAAAGCTAACACACACGTCAATAAATAATTTGGTATCAACATCAAGTTTTTCCAAGGAGGACCATTATAAAACTTTACCTCCAACCTCTTGATTTGTGTGGAATCAATGTGATTGCACAACCCTAAAATTTTCCAAGTAATTATTTAGGAATCATAGTGCTACAAACATGAGTGTCATCTATCTTACTAACACAACTATCACAACTAGAACCTCATCCTTCTTATCCCTCTATAGCTTCTCCTTTTTCTCAAAATTAGTTTCTCAAGGTTCCTTATTTGAATATTTGAGCAATCCCTTGATTCAGAGAAAAGCTTCAATCTTGATTATCCAAGTGGTATAGTTTAGACTATTTAGTAAGGGCACATGTTGATCCATAAATATCCTATAAAAATATAAAATCCTACATACAGTTGTAAAAAAAAACAAAAATACCAATGCAAAGATCTAAAAAATTTATGTGATTTTAAAAAAGTCTTTAAATGCTTTTGTATGCAAACTTTATGACCCTATTGAACTATTCTAATTTAATGATGCACCCCCAATTCTAGTTTTAACAAATTTGGAAGGAAAATCCAATGGATCATCAAAAAATTTGAACTGAGCCCACCTCTTTATTATCCCCATGGAATAATCCTACACTAACTTACACTAATTTGGATGAAAAGTAAAGTGCAAAAAATAAAAATGCATAAAATTTTGAGGGGGTGAGAGATTAAAAAAAATGGTATTAATCATTATGATTAATTAATATGTGAGAATTCAAATATTATCAATGTTATCCCATTCATTAAGCATGAAATTTCTAAATTAATGATAATATGGGTAGAAGGACTATACCTCAATCATCGCACACTTAGCAAATCGGGAGGGTGGTGCCACTGATGGAATGTATAAGGACTTGCCAGATTATCAATAATTTCAAGAGATGAAAAGTACCATGTGGGTTTCAAGGAGTGTAGCTTTGAATTTTTATGGTTAAAATATATTTACAATAGAGCCCATGGCCCCTATTTATATTTTGATTTTACCCTTAAGTTACTTGGGGTGAGAAATTATTACTCCTTGTAAAAGTAAAGATTTGGGGCATCTATAAAAAAATGATGCACATAACATTATATGCCTCTAGATATACCTTTAAAAGGATTAGAAGTCTTTAAAATAAGTTATAGCACCACTATATGCCAAAATATCACTTTCCAAAGATTCTCCTTGGGATTTATGTCGTTATTTTTACCTCTCCATAGGCCAATGTGTGTTTGCTTTAGGAAGTGAGCAAATCATTCCACTTTGCTAGTGATTTTCTAGCATTTGGTAGTGAATATTTCTTACAACCCATTTGGATCACTTTTCTAGTGGATTTCATATGAGTGAATTGACACTTAAGAAAATGGGTCCATCTTGGAAACAACCAAATTTTATTAATTTTACAAAGTTTTGCTATTTTGCAATATGGTTCCTAGGTTTTTAAAATCTATTTTTTTATGCCTAATTCCTTGGAATTAGAAGGTAGTAGCCTAGCTGCTATATTTCTAGCGACTTCATGAGATCCCAAGATCGATTGGCAAGAGATCCTATATTTTTTTCTTTATCCTTGGATGTAGAGTCAAATTTGATGTCATCCAAAAATTGTAAAATTTTGGACCACCTTTTCTTAGTTTTGGGGAAATAGGTTCAAAACTAGCCACCAATTAGTTCCTAATGGCACATATCATTTTGGAATTTAACACTAGTTCCTTATATTGATCCTTCAAGAGGCCCTTCCCTTGATCCTCTTTAATCCTTGACTTTCTCAATAGGCTTTTTGGTCAATGATCTTCTTTGAAGTATCAAGAAATATTGCATCCACTTTGGATTTTTCATTTTTAATGAAATTAACATCTTTGGCATATTTGGTAGTTATTGCATCTTCCTTCTTAATTCCTAAACAATAATTTTGAGAGTGTCATAAATAGATTCCACCACTATATTAGAATATGTTCTTTAACCATATTCTTATCTAACATACACATCTACTTTATTTTTTTATTATACAAGAAGTACTTTGATATAATTTTATTGGATGCTAACTTCTTATCCACCTACTTGACCATCTTTGGAAACCAAGGTCTCCCACTTATTGAAATATGTGGGACGTGCCTTCACATTTTGGTCCCAAAGGGACTTGGTCTATCCCACCACTGAGATATTGATCTTCATAATTTGTATTTAAAGTACCTTGGTAACCAATGACTCATTTTTATATTTAGTTATCTAGGGTTGGTGGATAAGAATATAGAAATTATTGACACTCTTGTCATTGGCATTTTCTTTTTTAATCTACATATTCGGATCTTATATAGTGCCTAATATTTTTCCCTACATTTTCCCTTAGGGGATACTTTTTGCTAAGTTAGGATATGATTGATAGACATGAAGGGTAAGGTACTCCTTCATAGTGTGTATTATATTTGATAGTTTTGATGCTATTAGAGATAAGAGTATTATTGTATTTATAGTAACCAAAAAATCAATGAAGATGAAGATACTAGTTTGACACAATGATGTGACAATGAATGATGAGAAGGATTGGGACAATGATGTATAGGGTGATATAATAACACTTATATTTTAGGGAGACCAAAGTATGGGTGCAATAAAATATAAATGTTGGTGATGATGGTATGAATAATGATAGGATAAACTAGAGTGGAGATGGGATGTGGGATGACCCTACAGTTTGATCAAGAAAAACTATTGGTGATATTAATATTTAGGTTGCACTTAATTGAGATGGGATGGGCATTACAAAAGAATTTAGGGGGACTAGAGAGAATAGCATAAATGGGGGTGTAAGTAAAATGAAGATAGTTATGGAAAATATGGTGGAATAAATTTGTGCTCCTAGATTAGAGGCTTCTATTCTTACCACTCTTTTCATTATATGTAAGTGTTATTCTCTTTTAGAGCCCTTATCTCTAGGGTTATATATAGTTTATCTATATTATTTTATCCTTCATTTCCATGAGACATCAAAGATCTTATAGATATATTTAATTTTACCAACCTTTGTGTTGATAGTCACTTTGTGACTACAATATCAACAAAATCTATCTTTGACTACTTCATCCATTGCACCATGAAGTAAAAAGGAAGAAAAATCCTACCTCCCTAAAAATTATTTGGGTCTTTGTTGCTATCATAATATTCATAGGTTGGCATCTCATCATATAAACAGTAAATAAACTATTATTCCTGGAGATATCTTCAACCAATATTGGAGGAAAGGGATGGAAAGAAATGAAAACCCGAGTGTATTTCACAAGGATTTCACTTAGGTGAGATGGGGATATTTTTTTTATTTCTTATATCTATTTTTTTGAATAAGTAAAAATGGGAAGAGGAAATTTATAAAAACAAATAAAAGACAATCCCATTTATAGGTTCAAAAAAATAGTTGCCCACCTTATTGATGTCGACGTTCTAGTTGAGTATTTTCTAACACCTATGTAAATATAGTAAGTAAGATGGCATTAATGGTGCATATGAAGGGAATTTTCTAGTGTCTCTCTCCCCATTTAAAACTTTATGGATGCATCCTAGGATATAACATATTTATTTACTAAAATAAGCAAACCTTTGAGTGGGTTTCTTAGCCTAGGAAGTTGGAATAATTTTTCTCTTTTCATTCCCTCATGATTTACCTCTTGATGTCAATTATATTGAAAATGATATATTTATCTAACTCTTAAGTGGTGGGAAGTATGGGTAAGCATTAAAAATTCTATAAATATGATACGCTATTCACTTTTTATCTCATTTCATGATGGATTTTGATGGCAATTATTAGTTTGGATAAATTCCTTTATGCAACCATGCCACACAACACTCAACAATAATGGTTCCTTTTGTTGTTGTAATTTTACCAACTTTGTCATTATTTAGATAATTATATTATTGGAATATAATTTTTCTCCTAGTTATACTCCCAAATATTATAGAAAACATCCCATTTTTATAATCATGACTATTTTGTTTCTCAATGTAGCCCATTTATCTAAAATCGCTTGAGCAACCTTAGGAGTCATAGGTGAATCCTTTTGCATTTATTAAGTAGTGTCTACTTCTAGGATTTTATCTTTAAAGGGGAGAACTCCTTTTCAAAAGGAATCCCATGATATTTATCCAATCCCTATAAACTTTTCTTTATTCAAAATGTTGTATGTTTCATATCCAAGCTTATTTTCTTTATCTACTTCATCCTCACCATCTTGTATCAATGCTAACTTTGATAAAAATACCTCATGTTCTAGTTGAGAAAATAGTTTACCTTCCTTTGATGATTTTTTATTTAAGGGAGGTAACAATATTTGATAATTTGATTGTATATTTACATTTGTAGACACCTAAAAATATCATATTTATCCTTGTGTAGTGCTAACAATCGATTAATTTGCAAAGCCCTTCAAATTTGTATAATTTACCTAAAAATACTATTCATTCTACTTAAGCTTCTTTGGCCACTGAAGCCCTTTCGTACGCTTAGCCCCTAGTCACCATGCGATCGCCACTTTAGCCTAATATAGACACCTAACCTAGTCTACCCTTTGACTAGCCTAGCCTTCACCCAAGCCTAGCTCACCCTAGCCTAACCTTGGTTAACTCTTAACCTTGGTCAAAATCCATATCATACTAAAACTCAAACTCAAGGTCATCCTAATCATGGTTAACCTAACCTATGGTCAACCCTACCCTAGCATAACTTACACATAAGACTAGCCTCCACCTCACCTTAGTCAACTCTAAATCTATGGTTAACCCAACTATGGTTAGACCTTAAATCTTGCTCCCCTCCACATCCCCATGTGCATTCAATGTCATAAATGACATTTGAAAACTTTTGCATTCAAGGCATTGAAAGCATGGATGAGTCATCCTCCACCATGCCATAATGGGGAGAAGAATTTCATGTCCCATGCATTTATGAGGGATGACTCACCCATACCCATTTAATGCATATGGATGGGTGAGGGTTTCTCTCACCCAAACTCATTTATGAGGTGTGACACACCATGCCACCTTATGGGATACCTCATAGGACACATCATCCCCTTGAACTTATCCAAGTCTATAAATAGAAGGTCATTTTCACCATTTGAAGATATAGCACATTTACATACCCAAACTCTACAAAAATCACCTTAGACTCTAATACACTCAACATTCACTTGCCATCAACCACCATGGATGCTCACTCATATCTATAACCACTCCCTTTTGATGATAAGTTGTGCTTAGTTATAAGTATAAAAGATCACTCAACATGGACAAAAAACTCCAACAATATTAGAAGAACCTCTACATCACAAGAATCCTATATTTGTATAACACAAGGCTAATCGTATAGACATGTACGATAAAAAGGATTGTACCCATGAATACAAACCCCTCCAAGGACACATATAACTACAAAACCCTACAATAGATCACCAAGTTAGGTAAATAACCCTACTTTACTAGTTTTTTATTATTTTAAACATCTTTCATTATGCACTAGACTAGTTTCACTTTGTCATTTTGTCTTCTATCATGAAGGGTCTGATTGAGATAGGCCCCCAAACATTACTAGAAATTTTTGTAGGGTTGTGCATGTTTAGAAGATATCTACAACTAACAATGGACCATGTGCAGTAAGCCCACTCCCCCTTGAGGTGCTTATAGAAGATCTAGAATGCCATCATCGATTCAATGAAAAGAGGGTCTTTCCATAAAAGACCCATATTGTAGCCCATGGGGAAATTTTATAAAATGGATAAATATGTAATATTTTTTTAATAATTAATGTAAATGACATGTTTTCTATAGTTTCATTCTAGAGATCACGATGGGATAACCCATTTTTTCATGTTTCTTGTTAGCTTTTCAGCTACCTAGCTGACATATTTGTCACTTTTCTATGTTACAAGTATCACAAAACTAGCACAAAACCCTCCAAAATATTGAAGCACACCTCAAGTCCAAGGAAAAAGTATTTTTGGTCTATGATCTACAATCGTACAGAGGGGTACGATCAAAACAATTGTATGAGCCCATATGATTGAATAAAGAACTTTAGAAGCTAGGTCCCTAAAAACTAGGTACTTGTTGGTCATCAAATCCGCACAGGAAAGGACTTTCGGTGGGTTTGCATGCCCTGGACCTACGACCAACATTGAAAGGTCGAGGGGAAGAGATGCCCCTCGTGTCGATCTCCAGAGAAAGGCCGGTTCCTATACTAATCTACTTTTGGGGTTTAAGACAAGAGTGCAGGAAAGAAATAAATAGAGTAAGGGTTAGGAAAAGAAATAAAAAGGGGTAAGGGTTAGAGATGATGATTTAAGGTGGGAGAGAATAGGAAGCGTGATTACTTGCTAAAAACTTGAATAGTAGCAAGAAATACCAAGAACAACACAAAAGAAATGAAATGCCGAACTTCCTATGTATCCTCTAGACGGGTTCGCAGGGTTCTCCTTTCTCTCTCGCTAGAATTCAGGGTTCAGAGTAACAACGATTGAGATAAGGGAATAACAGAAACCTCGATCCACCAGGCAACATAAAGGAAAGCGACAAGACGTTTTTCCTCTCCTATGTATCCTTCAGGGCGAATTTCAGGGGTTCAGCCCCCGATCACACACCGGATTCAGGGTTCAGAGTCTTAGTATGCGAACGAGAAAAGACAAAAGAATTAAGCATAGAAGGCAGCATAAAAGAGAGAAATAGAGCACAAAAGATCTTTAGTATTAAACGTAGGACATCAAGTTACATCAAATTTCTAGCAAAAATTTCCCCCCCTTTTTTACATTACATGCCTGGGTTTTTATAGAGGACCCGACCCTCTGAGTCATTATTAAAAAATGGTGAAGTACACCCTCGAGCCCTGAGAAATCAGCTCCTCGTTGATGCTGTGGATGATCCCTCAAATTGGCTACCAAAATTGGTAAGGGTGACCGAGTCAACTGAGGAAATATGCATTAAATGAGCCACTTGGGTGTCCTTGGATTGCAGGTGCGGTGCTCGAGTGGCAGCCATGCTTGCCGAGCTCTTGTTCTCGAGTTGATACTTCGCATCCAATTGCCAAAAATGAGCAGCGGGCTTATCGGGCAAGAAAATATGCATTTATGAGGCTCTCTGACTGCCTCGAGAAAATTCCCAACTTGGGAAGCATTCTTGGGAAGCGCCTCACTGATTTTTGCTTTGCAAAACTACTTCGGGGGTGTGGAGTGTCGAAGCTGATCTCCCTTCGTTGCTTCGCTGGTGAAACCGCTTCACTGATAGGTCAGGAAAATGCTTCGGGCCAATATTGTTTTGAAACGGTGGTTCGGGGGAGTTTTGGCCGAAAAACTTTTCGACCTCTACTGCTTCAGGTGAAAACTGGCTAAAGTGGGTTTTAGAAATACTTCGGGCCCGAAGTAATTTCTTTGCCTTAGCTGATTTGGGCCATATTTTCTTCTTCGGCGAAGTTGCTTGGATGTCGCTTCGCAAAATTCTTTGCCCGAATTAGTTGCTGGGAATACTTCGGGTGCGAAGCATTTTGTTTGCTTTCTCGACAAAGTTCTCACCCGAAGTGATGATTTTAAGCGCTTCGGGCCCGAAGCTTTTTTCTTTTCATTTTGTCCACTAGGGGGCGATAGGGAAAACCAAAATTGTTATAACTTATAAACAAAAGAAAACTTTCAACAAAACAAATATCATACAAAGTTTTAATTTTTCTGCCCCTTGGTGGAATGTGACAATATTGTCAACATTCTTGGCGGCTCGTGGGGCAATGAGCTCGTCTCGGTGGTAGAACCCTCAATTTTTATCCATTGGGCCAGAGTTACCTCCAGACCCCTCTCTTTGCTCCTTTTTTGGGGGTGCTTCTACAGCTTGTCCTTCCTCTTCTTCCTCTCTCTCCTCTTCTTCTGCTACTACTTCTTCTCCTCCCATCACCATTGCTTCTTCTCCTCCAGTCGCCATTGCTTCTGCTACATCTTCGACCATTGGCAATGGGGCCAGGCGGGCGCGAATGTCTCTTAAGGTTCAGGGAATCTGAGTCTAGACACTTTGTGAACAAGTCCTGATCCTCCAGGGATTTGACCAATGCGCGAAACTTATCGATCTGCTCGATTTCTACATGCTGGGACCTGGTGTACAGATCGTTTAGGGAGGTGGTGATTATATAGTATTTCAATATGTAATCAACAACCTGCTTCTCTCTTATTGGTTCGACCCACTCGTCTATCTCCGAGACGTCACCTTCAAACTGCTGCCACCTCGACATGATTTCTTCCTTGACTAAGGGCTTCCCATAATTATCTATGAAGCTCGAGAAGCCTAAGGAGGAAAGGTCCTCAAAGTATCCCATCGATGCACACCTCTTGCTCTTGAATGTGCCCAGTAGGATTTTCACCTTTTGCACTTTCTTGGCTATGGAGAAAAAGGCACGAACTGTGGCCTGGGCGGTTGACCAATCCCTTGCTGTCCGACTCATCGCTATGAGCTTCAAATCTTGATACCTTGCATTTTGGACCTTAAGGGCC
The DNA here is from genome assembly GCA_028583015.1 of Wollemia nobilis. NCBI lineage: Eukaryota > Viridiplantae > Streptophyta > Pinopsida > Araucariales > Araucariaceae > Wollemia > Wollemia nobilis. The sequence goes on along the minus strand of JAQPPZ010006183.1, from coordinate 2,018,566 downwards.
ATCTTGAGTCGGGCTCTAACATTCTGAATGACCACTTCGATGATTGGTCCTCCTTCGACGGCGACAACCTGGGCTTCTATGGTGTAAGCTAAAATTGAAAGGGCACTGGCAGCCCGAGATATGAAATTCTTAAGCAGATGTGAGCGAATCTCCTTGATTTTGCTCCTATCAAGTAACCCTGGGCCTTCCTTCTCGTGTAGCTGGATCTGAACTTGCAAGATCTTACTTTCAAGCTCCTTGGCCCTCAAATCATTTTCGGCCTGCCTTTGTGCTTGATTCTCAGATGTGCACTCCAGCTATGCTATCCATAGTTTTAGGGCATGTGCTTCTTTCTGCATCATCTTGCACTGCTCTTCGGCCTCTGCCAATTTGGAGCAAGCCCTTGCTAACTCCTCTAGCTTGATATTAGCATTCTCGGCTTCGAACCTACGCTTGTTGGCAATGTTGGCATGCGCCTTGAAGGTCTCGATTCCCATGTGCATAGAGGCAGAATCCTTGTCCACGTTTAGATGTTCCAAGTCCTTTTATTTATCCTGATATTCATAGTCCGCTGGAGTCATTTCATCCAAGGGCTTTTGGACTTTGGGTATCTTCTTTACTTTATGCAACTTTCCCGCCTCAAAATCGAAGACGACACATTTCTCAACTTGAGCGAGCGAGTAGCCTTTTCTCTTTCTTGCCTCTTTTATCATTCTCTCTATGTTCTGTCGGGCTTGGAGGAGTTTTTTGGCCAAGGGGGATTCCTGTATTGGGGACAACTCAGAGTCGAATGCGGCTGGGTCTACAGCTGAGGGATTGAACAACTATAAGGAGTTGAAGGGGATAGCCTCACCCGAATGTTCGGCAATAGGGGTGACGGGGGCTTCGGCGAGTGGGAGCATGTTATGTACAATGAAGGAATGAGCCTCGGGGTTCGGTACTGGACTATTAGCTTCACCTTGGCTGATGATCGAAAGATTAGCGGTGTGGCTGGGTGAAGTAACTTCAACTGGTTTGTCTTGGCTAGAAGGCTCAGGGGGAGTAGTTAGGGACACAGCGTAAGGAGGTGACTGACCTTGTGGAGGCAGGGTGGATAGGTGATAGCTTTCAGCCAAGACTGGGGTAGAATTACGAGCAACCAGAGCATAAGGTGAAGAGAACATACCTGCGTGCCCTCCTGGCAAAGCGACCATGGTGATCTCCTGGGTGATTGACCCTTGTTCCTTCTGGGCCTCGGTACTCTAAGCTTCCATGAATTCCATGAGTTCCTCCATGTTGATGACATCTACATTTGGGATTGTTTCGGTGCTTGGTGGAGCTCCTCCATTGTTTGCTTCGGTCGAGCCCGATACTAATCTTTCGACAGGGGCGCTCGGAGTGACTGTATGCGATCGCTTTGGGAAACTCGAAGGTTCCTGTGTAGGTTCTCGCTTCTTTCTTTTTTTTCTCTAGAGGGGTTGATCTGATTCCTCTATTATTGTCTCGAGATCCTCGGATGGACTCTGTAGTAAAGCTTTTGGCATAGCTTTGGCTGATTTTCCTTTAGGGACATTATCAATCCTTTCGAGGCTTTCGCCCGAACTTGGGGTGGCTGGTGGAACAAAGTCGAGGAAGGACAAGGGTTCCCAAGACCCAATATTGGTCTGATACACAATTGCGAATTCCCTGTCCATCGTTAGAAGCCCATAAGAATTCATCTTTCGATGATGGACTCTCATAATCCACCATTCTCTTAACTGTTCCTCGTCCCAATATTTCAACTCCTCTTTTAAATCGTCCTTCACTTTTCTCTAGAAAGTGGAGTCGGGAGTTGGGAATGGGTACTGGTCTGGGTCGAATTCGACCTCCATAGGATAGAAGTCATGCCAAGGAGGCAACGTCCTCATCTCCTCTAAGTGCCATTCCAGGTTCATGCCATTAGGGTTATTCCTCTACTCCAGAATTTTGAGGCGAGGACAGACGTGGAAATTTTTGCTTTTCAAATGATCTCTCATCACCCCCAATGGGTCGTAGAGCCACCTCTATGGTATTTGAAGCAGACCAAAATTGGCGAGCTTCTCCTCCAGGTATATGTTCTGCTTCAATGCAAAAACTTTGATCACTCCCATCTTGAAGGGGAAATCGTAGGTGTGTGCCCACTTTCGCCCGTGGCCGTAGGCTTCGTCGGTCGTGTCACTTTGCCGAGCAACTTCCAGGGCAAATTGGTACTCCAAAGGGAAAAAGGGCAGCAAGAAGGGCTTCCCTATGAAGCCGAAAAGGCGGATCACAAGCCCTTGTGTCAATTGAAACACATCCTCTCTTCTCTCCAATACCACTTTATCTCTAAGGCAGAGAGGCACCCGAGGGCTAGACTCTGTTAGAATGTGCATTGTAGGTCCCAAAAACTGCTGATTGAAAGGGTAATAGGACTCTGACCTCAGCAAGAGACGGGTCCAGCGATATACGAGCAAAGGGATCCCATCCTTGTTGACTGGTGAAACATCACAATGGTGAAGGGCTTTATGTACATGAAATAAGAAGAGCCAAACCAAGAAGGAACAAGGCTGGAAATGCGGTTCCTTGCTAGCATCCTTCATGGATGACAACCGCACATGCAAATTTTGGGCCACCCATTCTGCCCAATCGAAGAAAATTAGGTTGGTGTTCAGCCGCGAAGCGTCGGGAGCATAGAACTCTCCTTTGGAAATGCTTTCGGCTAGCGACACCTGCCATGGGTATACCGAAGTATCGCTTGACAAGCCTCCCACCCATGCGATGATGGAGAATATATCTGTGTTCTTGAAGGCCTCCAAGGGCAGGGGCATCTGGGGTTGCTTGCCGAAAGGAAGTCCGCTCTTGAGGTTTTCATGCAAAAAACTCAGAATGAAGGGATTAGAGGTGAACTTATCCGCTTGTTCGCTCAAGGTGACATTGCGAACAGTATAGCCTTTTGGTGGCCTTTGCTATGGTGCGAACGCTGCCTGCACATCCTCCTTCAGAATGGAAAACAACATTTTTCTCGAGGCATCCAACACTTGTCTGGTTTATGGTTGGTAATTATGAGTGATGGCGTATATGAGCTCGGGGCAGTGATGTGTAGGAGGAACTAGATACTAGTATATGTGGGAATAATATGCCACGACCCTCTTGTTTTTCATCGAGAGTCTGCTTTGCATGAAGTCGATGGCATGCTGAAGCTCGGCCATGATTTTTGAGAGCTCTGGGTCTCTGATTTTTTCCCACTTATCGACAGGTGGTTCTATGCTGGGCTCGTCATCGAAATCTTCCCTTCCTTCCATTACTTGTTTTCTTGGGTGTGGGGGAGGATTGACCCTTCTAGGTCTCTATTTCTTTTCTTCTATGGCTCTTGCCTTCTCTGGAACCGTCGTCTCTGGCACTTTTCCTTTCTGAGTGGGGTTCTTCTTTCCCATTGTGAATGATTGCAGCAGAATAACTTGTGAGGTAGAAAAGTTCAGTACCTCAAAACAAGGGATGGGATAATCACGGCGGACAATGGAGCCTTTTATGCAGAAGCTTTTTGGGGTGATAGAATGCAGACTCAACTCTCACACTTGCAAATGGTTTGTTCTTTAATAGGCATCTACATTTTATAGCTTTGGAGGGCAACTTTCGACATTTATGGCAACCACCGTAATTACTTCGCAGGCCTGGCCCAAAAGTATCACTGTGGCATCTGATTGGCCATATGGCAACATCGTACGTGGGGCCATGCAATTTGAGGATTTGATTTTGTATTGAGAACGTAAATCACTGCCACCTAGTACCCTTGCATGGTTTTTCGATTAATGAACTGCCTAGGGATGAGTGCCTTTTCTTTCGTATTGAGTTCATCTACTTTGGCCCCCTTTTGAGGCTGTTGTTGGCACATTTCCCAAGGCATATCTTAAATGTGCCTACATCGAAATCGAGGTTTGGCAACATGGAGTTGGCGAAGAAAATGCTTCATCGCAAAGTTCTTCTTCGAGCTGATTTTCTTCATTTCGGGCCCGAAGTTCCCCTTTGCCACGCTGCTACTTCGGTTCGCCAACCCAAACCTGTTTCATCGAGGAGGGCCTCACCAAGAATTACTTCGGACAATGCCTTCGGCACATTTCTTTAGCAAAGCATTTTCCACGTCCTTGATTTGCATGTGGTTCTACGAGGATGAACTGCTTCGCGACGAACTTCCCGTCGTCGGCTACTTTGGACCGAAAACCCCCCGAAGGCGATTTCGATCATGCTTTGTGAAGCTGAAGCCAAGAATCTAGCTTTTGTGGTTGAAGGCACTTGCTCTCTATGATATTTTGAACAGAGTATAGACAAAGAACTGAAACCCTATATACAAAAATACATGCAAGATTTATTTATTTATTTTTATTTTTTTTTAGAGCGAGAAATAAATGCCTCAGCGATTGAAGGTCTTCAGGTGGAGACCATTGATGGAGATTGGTAAAACTTGGCCATTCACATCTTTGAGGATGAAGGAATTGGCCGAGTTCACTTTTACTATTTCAAACGGTCCGTCCCAGAACGCATCCATTTTGTCATGATTTCCAGGCTTGGCCTTCCATGAATCCCACCTCCATATCGGGTCTCTTGCTTTGAATGTGCGATCGGATGATTTCCTTTTGAACCATTCTCGGGTGACCTCAGCATGCCGTGCAAAGTTTTGGTAGGCCTTTTCACGTTCCTCTTCCAGTCGTAGTAGCTGGACTAGGCGTTCCTCCATCGGGTTAGCTTCATCTCCTTCTAGCAACTGTAATGCATGGATCTAAATGTGAGTGGGCAGGATGGCCTCCTTGTCGTAGACCAGAGCATAGGGCGAAGTATTGATCAACCTTTTGACAGAAACCCGATCGGCCCACAAAGCCCGATCCAGAAGGAGGTGCCAAGTTCTTTTGTTTTGATCAATGAACTTTCTTAGTATCCTCAAAAAGGTTTTGTTGGTGGATTCTACCAATCCATTACCCTGGGGGTAGTAGTTGGAAGACACCTTATGATATATCCCATACTTATATAGGAACTCGTTGATATTTGCGCCTATGAAACCAGGACCATTATCTGTAATAATTGCTTCGAGGATGCCGAAGCGGGTAATCAATCCTTCCAGGAAGGTGACCATAGTATCTTGATCGACATGTTTTGTGGGGACTGCCTCGGCCCACCTGGTGAAGTAATCGGTCGCAATCAGAATGAATTTGTGCCCAGTGGAGGAGTTTGGCGATATGGCCCCTATGAAATCTAGTCCCCATTGTTGAAAGGGGGCTTCCACTTGTATCGGTCGAAGGGGCATCAAAGCATTTTTGCTTCGGCCGACGAATCTCTGGCATTGCTTGCACCTTCGACAAATGGAGAAGGCATCGACAAAGAGTGTGGGCCAATAGTAACCCGCCTTGATTATATTTAGCATCATCGCTCTTCTAGCAAAGTGTCCTCCAGATAGTCCTAAATGAAATTCGCCCAAGATTCTCCTCTTATCATGATATTTTATGCATCTAAGGAGGACGCTGTCAATGTTCCTAAAAAACAAGCCTTCTGGGCGCATAGTGTATCGGGCGGACCGCATATTGAAATGTCTTCACTGCAAAGCATTCAGATGTGAGGGGCATCTACCGGTGTTGAAATATTCCACTATTTCATCGACCCAATCTTTCTCGGCCTCTTCCTAATTAGCGAGGCATTCTCCTGTTGGCAAGTCATCCGACTGACAGTCTGTTATTTTGGTCGTTGCGCTCTTCACCAGCTCTTGACATAATGCGCGATCGCGAACTAGTTTGGTAGGCTTGATCTCAATATAAAAATCTTGGATTTTGCTTACCCAACCAGCTCTCTTGCTTCCCAGTTCCCCCTAAATAATGAAACTATGCACATCGGGGTGAATGACGAAGACTGTGGTTCGACTCTGAGAAATGAACTGTTTGAATTTCTGAGAGACTTCATTATTGCATGCACTTGACGCTCGATGAAATTGTACTTTTCCTCATGGGGATTGATTATCTGGCTGAGGAACGCAATGGGACGTTCCTCTCCATCTTCCCCCTTTTGCATCAAGACCGTGGCGTAGCTTTCAGGTTCTCCTATTGCATACAGGATAAAATCTCGACTATAGTCGGGGTTGATCAAGATCGGTGCCTGAACAATTCGGGCCTTGATTTCTTTGAATGCTTTTCTCCTTTCTTCTATCCAAATGAATTCTGTGTCCTTTTTTAAAAGCTCAGACATCGGATTAATAACCTGGGCGAAATCTGGGACAAACTTCCTTACGAAGTTAATCTGACCGAAGAAAGATTGAAGGCCCTTTTTATCTGCTGGTATTGGGAGCTTCATCAGAGCTTTGGCTCTGTCGGGATCCATGACGAGACCCTTTTCCGAAATTGCGTGTCCCAACAACTTTCCTTCGCTGACTGCGAAGATAGAATTTTTTGGATTGATTGAGATGCCAAATTCTTGGCATTTTTCGAAAATTTGTTGAAGATGTTCTGGGTGGTTCTCTCTTCTTCGGGAGAAGACGGTCATGTCATCCAAATAGATAACAATAACCTTGTTCAGAAGCTCACCAAAAGCTAGGTCCATCGCCCTCTGGAAAGTAGCTCCCACGTTCGAGAGGCCAAAAGGCATTCTTTGGTAGGTGAATGTGCCCCATTTGGTTGTGAATGCGGTCTTATGCTGGTCTTCGTCCCTGACCCAAATTTGATTATATCCGGAGAAACCATCAAGCAGGGAGAATCGTTGAGCTCCAGCTACCGAATGTAAGATCTGATCGATCTACGGGAGAGGATAGTGGTCCTTGAGGGAAGCATGATTCAAGTTGCGAAAGTCCATGCATAATCGGATGTCTCTGTTCTTTTTTTTGATAGGGACCAAGTTCACTACCCAAGAAGAATGTTTAATGGGATAAATGATCTTTGCTTCGAGCATTTTTAGCAGTTCGACCTTCATCAAGACCTCGATCTTTGGATTAACCAGCCTTTGCTTCTATCGAAAAGGTTTGGCCCCTTCTTGTAATTCGATTGTATGTTGGATTAGCTGTCGATCATATCCCTTGAGGTCATGATAAGACTAAGCCATGATATCTGGGTACTTCCTACACAAACATCAGATTCGCTCTATTTCTTCTAAAGTACAATCGGTCCCGACCTTTATTACTTTCCCAGGTTCCAGTTCTAAGCCTTGATATTACTGCGTGCTGATCTGGATCCTGTAGGAGAGCGATCGATCATTTTGATAAAAAAGGCTCTCAAGTGTGATCAATCCCTTAGGAACGTGGTTGTTCTTCAACTAGACCAATCCTTTGTATTCTTCCTCATCAGGGCTTTGATTTTTGACTGTAGCGAATTCTTGGATCATGAAATTGACAATCTGCTCGTCATTGTCAAAAACTTGCCAGTGTAAATCTCTGTCCGGGACAGAGGGCCTATAGATCATCCTTACAACCTTCGACTTATGCACCATATCATCCATTGGAGAATATCGAGCTACGATGGATGCTAAGACATCTGCATGTCAATTCTTTTCACGTGGAATAGACTATAGATTAAGAGATTCAAACTGGTCGAACAGGTCCCATACCCTATTGCGGTATGATTTAAGATAGTGCTTCTTTGAAGAGCATCTGTTGGTGACCTGGTTGCAAACTAGTTCGGAATCTCCGAATATTTGAAGATGCCTTATGCCTAACTTGTCAGCTTTATTGAGTCCCAAGCACAAGGTTTCATACTCTACTGCATTGTTGGTGCAACTCCATGTCAATTGGTAGCAATACTCATTTTGCTCACCGAACGGGGAAATCAGAAGGATTCCTGCCCCAGCACCATTTTTGCATCGGGCACCGTCGAAGAACAATTTCCATAGTCCTTCTTGAGCAAAAACCTTTCCCTCCATTTTGGCTGGTTTCTCAAACTTGGCGATGGTGTAGCACCCCACTTCAGTCTCTATCATGGCATTGAAATCTGCCAATGAAAATTCATCTTCACAACATAACTGTGCGAGGGATTCCTGGACTAGATCCACTTGCTCTAGCTCCTCCGTGATCGTATGCACAGGGCCACTGCTCTCTTCCTTGGACATCTTCTGAACCAGGAATGTAGAAGGCTTTTCATTATAGATCTTCACCTTCTTCCCTTTGAAGGGGATCTCCAGATGAGTGTAGTCCATGGACAGATATCTGCCCAACTTTGTCATGAATTCCCTTGACAAGCACATGCTGAAGTAGGGCTCCAGGTCCACGACTACCACCTCTTGTATGACTATGATTTGAGGTGTCTTATGTAGCCGAATATGAATGTATTTGATGACACCTACAGTCTTCACTAGGGTACCGTCCAGCTGGAGGACTCCATGACTACTTTGTGTGTATTCCATGCCTATTTCCTCGCATACCGCCTTCGGCATTACTGTCGTCGCAGCTCTAGAATCTATCATGTAGTTATGCACGATATATCCTTCCATTTGTAAGGATAAGTAGAACGATGGTGGTCTATTTTTTCCTGTAATGGACGTGGACAAGGTCTGCACCAGGGCGAGCGGCTCTGCATTCTTTGTATTGATCCTATTCAATGATTCTTGCAGCAGGTCCACTTGTCCGGGAAGTTGCAGAGCATCATACAAACTAATTTTGGCTGGAATTCTCTTCAATTCTTCTACAATGTTGTAGGCTGGGGAGCTGTGCACCTTAGGTTCCTTTCTCGGTTCGTACTTGGTGTGATATTTCTCTGTCACTTTGACCCTTTGTCGCTTGGTGAGCGAGGGAAACTTGAGCTTCTCCTTAGCCTGTTCTTTGGTCTCCACCTGAGGTGGTTCGACAGTGGCATTTTGGGCCTTTTCTTTGACTGGAGCTGGTGGAGGAACTTCGCTCGGGGTCGAAGAGGATGGTTGTCCCTTCTCAAATCGAGCATGTACCTTCAAGGGAGCCATCTGAGTAGCATCCACCTCTATCATCCTTTTACCTCCCTTGGTAAGGACTGCGACTGGCTCTTCCTCACCGATGGACAAGTTCTGATCCAATTGTCTGATGACGTTGACTTGACTGCCCTGACCGCTACTAGCTAGTGTTTGCACGTAATGTTGATGCAACATGCATGCATTCTCCTTGTGAGGATCATTACATGTAGAGCACTAGTATACATGATCGAAAGTGCTTGGGACTTCATCTATCGTAGCATTTCTTGTCGAAGCTTTTCCTTGATGGACCGCTTGATCTTTGGTAAGTGCAGGTGTGGGATAAGACCTTCTTGGTAGAAACTCTTATTGTGCTTGCTTCTTCTTGACAACGGTCATGTCTTTGGACAAGGTCTGCACTATGGCATTTAATGATTGCATTTCTTGCAGTATCTTGGCTTGCATATCATTGGCCTTGGGAATTGATGGTAAAGAAGCCATAGTTGGTATCAGAGGTAGGGTAGGATGTTGGAGGGGTGCTGGCAGCATTGGAAATGTTGGAGTGATGGTGGGGGGCATAGTTGAAAGTGTGGGTAAATGTATCTATGGAGCGATGATCTACAAGACAACGGGATTCGGGTTCTAGGATGAGATCGGGTATGCAGGGATTGCAAAAATTTGCGGAGCGACTGCGCTCGCATACTGGGCTTGAAGGAACTTAGGGAGTATGGGCATTGGCATTCTTTGAGGGAGTTTACCCATGGCTATGAGGTCCATTTCTGCTTTCTTGGCTAACCCATACAACTCTAGAAAAGTATTGACATTTGAGTACCTTATCATAAGGTCGATATCAGGGTTGAAGGCCTAAAGAAAGTAGTATGCTGCGGCTTCGTTGGTTGGGCGAAGCCCAACTGGGACTCTTTTTCAGGTTCGAGCAAACCTAACATTGAAGTCTACAATCTCTTCTTACAAATGTCTTTAGATCGAAGTGAATTGCTGTAGAAGAGAAGTTGGATCGACGGACTCATTGAAGCCTTGCATCAACTATCCGGCTAACTGGTCCCATCCCGTAATAGTGCCGGATGGTAGAGATATATACCAATAGAGGAGTTTTCCTCTAAGGGAGAGAACCAGGAGCTTCACCATCACTCGCTCTTCTATGATATCATGGATTGCCTCCAGGGAAATGATGTCTTGGATATGCTCTAGAGCAGTCTTTCCAGTTCCATCGAACATTGGAAGCTTTTTTATTATAGCAGATGAAACTTGCCCTTGGCCCGCGAGATTCAACGGTGACGAAGAATTCCATTCTAGGAATAATCTGGGTGGCAGTTGCTGTTGTTGTTGTTGTTTTTGTTGTTGCTGGGCCATATTTGTGCCTGGGTTCTATGGAACAGAAGTCCTCGAAGTCCCTCTTGGGTTGCTCATCGGAAGGGCAATGGGAACAGAGGCACTAGGATGCTTCGGTGAGTTAAGAGATATTCGGGGGTAACTAACCTAGAGCGTTCCCCAAAGGCGTCAATATCAAGCTCAAAGAACTTAGTTTCCTCTCCTCTATTCCTAACTCTCCATATCGTTTGCATGAAGGCACAGGCTTTTAGTACTGGTCTTTACAACTAGAAGATTCTCAGGTAAAATAGAGTTGCTAGATGCTAAGAGTCTTTCGATAATGAGGGCATCGATTCTCACTACTACTCAGAAGATGAGGCTGATCGGATCTCACCGTGAACTTGTTAGAACTACTGGCTCCGGTGAAGATGGGCTAGAAATTTTCTCAAATATGGGACCTTGGGTCCCACTGGGTGTGCCAAAAACTGTTGGTCATCAAATCCGCACAGGAAGGGACTTTCAGTGGGTTTGCACGCCCTAGGCCTGCGAACAACATTGAAAGGCCGAGGGGAAGAGATGCCCCTCGTGCTGATCTCCAGAGAAAGGCTGACTCCTATACTAATCTACTTTTGGGGTTTAAGACAAGAGTGCAGGAAAGAAATAAACAGAGTAAGGGTTAGGAAAAGAAATAAAAAGGGGTAAGGGTTAAAGATGATGATTTAAGGTGGGAGAGAACAAGAAGCATAATTACTTGCTAACAACTCGAATAGCAGTAAGAAATACCAAGAACAACACAAAAGAAATGAAATGTCAAACTTCCTATGTATCCTTTGGATGGGTTCGCAGGGTTCTCCTTTCTCTCTCACTGAAATTCAGGGTTTAGAGTAACAACGATTGAGATAAGGGAATAACAGAAACCTCGATCCACCTGGCAGCATAAAGGAAAGCGACAAGACATTTTTCCTCTCCTATGTATCCTTCAGGGCGAATTTCAGGGGTTCAGTCCCCGATCACACATCGAATTTAGGGTTCAGAGTCTTAGTATGCGAACGAGAAAAGACAAAAGAATTAAGCACAGAAGGCAGCATAAAAGAGAGAAATAGAGCACAAAAGATCTTTAGTATTAAACATAAGACATCAAGTTACAACAACTTTCTAGCAAAAAATTCCCCCCCTTTTTTACATTACATGCCTGGGTTTTTATAGAGGACCTGGCCCTCTGAGTCATTATTAAAAAACGACGAAGTACACCCTTGGGCCCTAAGAAATTGACTCCTTGTTGATGCTGCGGATGATCCCTCAAATCAACTATCAAAACTAGTAAGGGTGACCGAGTCAGCCGAGGAAAGATGCATTAAATGAGCCACTTGAGTGTCCTTGGATTGCGGGTGCGGTGCTCGAGTGGCGACCATGCTTGTCGAGCTCTTCTTCTCGGGCTGATACTTCGCATCCAATTGCCAAAAATGAGCAGTGGGCTTATCGAGCAAGAAAATATGCATTTATGAGGCTCTCTAACTGCCTCGAGAAAATGCCCAACTTGGGAAGCGCCTCACTGATTTTCACTTCGCAAAACTACTTCGAGGGTGTGGAGTGCCGAAGCCGATCTCCATCTATCCTTCGTTGCTTCGTTGGTGAAACTGCTTCGCTGATAGGTCAGGAAAACGCTTCGGGCCGATCTTCTTTTGAAATGGTGGTTCGGGGGAGTTTTGACCGAAACACTTTTTGACCTCTACTGCTTCGGGTGAAAATTGGCCGAAGTGGGTTTTAGAAATACTTCGGGCCCGAAGTAATTTCTTTGCCTTAGCTGATTTGGGCCATCTTTTCTTCTTCGGCGAAGTTGCTTGGATGCCGCTTCGCAAAATTCTTTGCCCGAAGTAGTTGCTGGGAATACTTCGGGTGCGAAGCGTTTTGTTCACTTTCTCAACAAAGTTCTCACCCGAAGTGATGATTTGAAGCGCTTCGGGTCTGAAGCTTTTTTCTTTTCATTTTTTCCACCAGGGGGCGATAGGGAAAACCAAAATTGCTATAACTTATAAACAAAAGAAAAATTTCAACAAAACAAATATCATACAAAGTTTTAATTTTTCTGCCCCTTGGTGGAATGTGACAATATTGTCAACAGGTACTAGTTTCTATATAGTCCACAACAACTCCACTATTGTAGGTAAGTTGGGGATAAATTTCCCCAAAGAGGTTGCTATCTCACTTTCCATCTTGCCTCCTTACGACAAACTACCTTACAAAATGACATCTCCCACCTTCCCATCTATTCTATTCATCATAAAACTAGGTTACCTACCATCTTGTGATTTCAATTCCATAGTTAGATTTTATTTCCATTAAATAGGAATTTTCTTGATAAATCTAATATTATTCTCTCTATTGTTGCAGGTCACTATTCCAAAACTAGTTCCTATAGCAAAAAAACTAGTGCAAAATCTTCCCAAAACTCTGCCCCACTCTTGATTGTATGGATAGGTACGATCAAACCAATCATAGGGAGGGGTAAGATCAAATATAAGACATAGTTCAAACCATCACAACCATATAGACAATATTTTAGAAGTTGAACACCACAAGTAATTACTATAAAACCCTGTGTCTTAAGTTAAAATTGTAAATTTCAAAATCAAATATTTGCTATGGATTTATGCATTGGTGGTTTACAAAAGCCCCAAATTATTTATGGTATTTTTACAAACACATTTCCTTTACTTTCATGCTTTACAAAATGTATTTTATTTTCTTTTATGCTTTACAAAACACATTTCCTTTATTTTCATTCTTTACAAAACTCCTTCAAAATCACTTTTGTCTCTTGTTTTGAATCTTTTAGAAGTCCCTTTTGCAAGTATTAGTTCATAGGTGTTCATGCATTTTTTATTTTTACTAATTTAGCATAAAGAATTTGCATCTGACACAAAGAAAGCCACTAAATTTCTTTGTCTTGATGACCTAAAAATAATTTTCGATCTGTCTCATACACAAAGCTCTCACGAGACATTTTTCCATAGCCTTAATCGGTCTATCTTGTCTAGTGTAGATATATTTGTGCTCAATTAAATATTAGTATAACTCTCATTGCAATCAAGTGATCCTCATTTAAATTATTTAGCTTAGACTTTTGCTTATAAAATGTAAATCATTTCACTTGCTTAGTGTAAAATTTATTTCTAAAAATCATGGTATTAAAAAAAATTGAAATACACCTTTTATTGCTTGCTTAGTATAGTTTTATTTATGACATTTTAGTCTCTAAATTAAAGCAAAATCACACACATGTACACCTTTCATACATTGGTAAGTTTGGACTTCATTACCAAATCGCAATTGAGACGAACGATGTTGGTTTTCATCCCCAACCGTTGGCTCTGTTAGGAAGTGAAGTCACTATGAAGGTCATATGGTAGCAAAAAGGGAAGTTGTAGCAAGCTAGATGCCTGACCTGCTAGACGTCTAGGTCAGATGTTTAGGTAGTAGACCAGAAATCTGCTCTACTAGATGTTTGGTTTAGATTTCTAGGCAACAGGCTAGACGTCTGACCTTCTAGATGTATGGGTCATACATCTAGGCAGCATGCCATATGTTTGACTTGCTAGATATATAGGTAGTAGGGCTGCTATACATCTAGGTAGTAGGGTTTCTAGATGTCTAGGCTAGATGTCTAAGTAGTAGGCCAAACGTCTGGGATGCTATATGTCTTGGCTAGACATCTAGGTAGCAGACTAGACATCTGGGCTGCCAAACACCTTGGTCAGACATATAAGCAAGTAGATGTCCATATGGACATCCAACATGAAAGATGAACAATTTAAGGCATTTTATTTAGGAGCAAAAACTAATAGTTTTGGATGCTTTCGTAGGGAGAGGAAAAAAAAAAGTTTGAGTCTTCCTTCTGCTCTATAAAAGGGATGTGATCCCTTGAATATGTGATGTTGAAAACATTGAAATACGTGAATGTAAATTTTGATGAAAACAATAAAAATAGAAGTTGCCATTACCCTGTGGTTTTCTTGCACATTGCAAGTTTTCGCGTAAATCTCTGTGTCACTTGTGTTGCTATTTTCTATTCTTTATTATTGTGTTTCCACTTGCAAGTATAAAATCATGTAGATTTTCCTAACATCTAGTATCAAAGCAAAGGTTTTGTGTGAGTGGGAGCTACAAAAATGATAGGAGATGTAATCAAGTTTGATATTAATAAATTTTATGATAGGAACATCGCTCTATGGAAGATGAGGGTGGAGGATTTGCTAGTTTAGAATGACCAAGCTCAAGCCTTGAAAGGGGTTGTGAGTAAACCGAGTAGTATGAAAGATGAGGAATGGGCAACAATTGACAAGAAGGCAATTTCTACAACCCGTCTCTGCCTAGAAGAATCCGTATTGTTCAATGTAGCTAAAGAGAAGACTGCAGAAGCCCTTTGGCAAAAGTTTGAAAAGTTGTATGAAACAAAATTAACAAACAATAAGGTTTTTCTAAAAAAACATCTTTATAGCTTGAGGATGAAGGGAAGTTCATCTGTGGTAGATCATTTGAATTATTTTAATACTCTTATCAGTAAAATGGTTTCATTTAATGTGAAGATAGAGGATGAAGATAGAGCTATCACCCTACTTTTTTGCCTCCCAAAAACTTGGGATCATATGGTGATGACCATCAATAATTCATCATCAAGAACTCTCAAATTTGATGATGTGGTAGCCACTTTGTTGGCAAAAGAGTTGAGGCAAAAAATATCTTTGGAACCCTCGACCAATGAAGCCCTATCTACGAGAGGTCAATCCTTCGAGGGGAGTAAACAAGGTAGAAAATAGTCCAGATCTAAGTCTAAAGGACATAAGCAGACATGAAAGTGCTATCATTGTGGGAAGCCAAGACACTCCAAGAAGGATTGTTGGTAATTAAAGAATGGTGAAAATCAAAATCATCCATAAACTGAGGCCAGTGCAACAAATTCAAGAGAGATAGCAAAATTTTAAGCCTTCTATATTGGTAATACTAGATCTATTTTATACACATGGGTTTTGGACTCAGGTGCATCTTTCCACGTGTCTTCCCATAGAGATTGGTTTGACAAATATCAGCCATACTATGGTGGAAAGGTCTATTTGGGTGATGATCACCCTTTAGAAATTATGGGAATAGGGGATATAAGGATCATACTAGACGATGGTAGAGAAAGAATGTTATGTGATGTGCAACATATGCCCAATTTGAGGAAAATTTACTCTCAATCAAAATGATGGATAATCTAGGGTATTATATCACTTTTAGTAACAACTAATACAAGATTACCAGAGGAGCTCTTGTAGTAGCAAAGGAAGAATCTTATGGGACCTTATACCGTTTATGTGGTGATACGGTGACAAACCATGCAACAACAACTTTTGTTCAAAATGTAGTAATGCTATGGCATCAACGCCTAGGCCATATGAGTGAAAAAGACCTAAAAATTTTGCATGACTGAGGTATGCTTTATGGGATTAATTCTTGTAATTTAGACTTATGTGAGCACTATATTTTTAGTAAACAGAAGAGAGTTCGATTTACTGCAAGTCTTGGTAAGAGTTCTAATTTTTTACAAATACATTCAGATATATTTGGACCAATACCCACTCAGTCCTTGAATGGTGCCATTTATTTTCTAGCTTATATAGATAATTATTATAGGAGAGTGTGGGTTTATTTTCTAAAGAAGAAGTTGGAAGCTTTGCATAAATTTAAAGAGTTCAAAGCACGGGTAGAGAAGAGTGTGGGCAAGTCAATTTTATGTCTTAGTTTAGATAATGGGGGTGAATATTGGTCCAAGTAATTTGATAAATTTTATATGTAGAAAGGTATTAAGCACCAGAAGACTATACCATACACTCCACAACAAAATGGTGTGGTTGATGGATGAATCGTACAATCATAGAACATGTAAGAAGCATGCTTAGCGCAACCATGTTGGAGAAAATTTTTTGGGCAGAGGTACGTTAATATAGTTTGTTACATTATTAACATGTCACCTACAACTGCATTGGATGGATAGATTCCAAAGGAGGCTTGATGTTGTAAGCCAAATTATTACTCTCATTTGCATACATTTGGCTGTGATGCGTTTGCCCATGTACCCAAAGAAAAAAGGTCCAAGCTTGACCCAAAATCAAGTAAATGTGTTTTTCTCAACTATGGAGATATAGTGAAGGGGTATAGACTATGGGATCCTACTGCCCACAAGGTAATTATTAGCTAGGATGTAATTGTTGATGAAAAATCCATGCAAAGGAAGGAGGTATAGCAAAATCCTAATGTTATACCTATTGAAGTAGAATTGAGTGAAGATGAACATTCTAAAGTTTTTGATCAGCATGCAGAATAGCAAGTAGAGCAGCCACAACGGTCACAAGACCAAGAGCCAAAATCGACAAGTCATTGGGTTAGAATATCTCCACATGCACAAAAGTGTCCGAAAAGGTATTCTCATGTGTATCAATCCTATTTTGATTTGTTAACTGATGATGGTGAACCTAGTTCATTTCAAGAAGCTAGAGAGTTTGAGAATGCATAAAAGTGGAGGAAATCCATGGAGGAGGAAATCGAGGCACTTCACAAGAATAAAACATGGGAACTTATGGATCTCCCACTTGGAAGAAAGACTATTGGAAACACATGGATGTACAAAGTGAATAAGAACAATGATGGGTTTTTGGAATGCTATAAAGCTCACGTGGTGGAAAAAGGCTATGTGTAGAAGTTAGGTATTGAATTTAATGAAATTTTCTCTCCAGTTATGAATATGACTACTATTAGAGTTCTACTTACACTTGTAGCTGCATATGATTTAGAACTGGAGTAGCTTGATGTAAAGACTACTTGATTGCATGGTGATATCGAGGAGGAGATATATACGGATCAACCTGAGGGCTATGAAAAAAGAGGTTAAGATCATTTGGTTTGTAGACTAAAGAAATTACTGTACAGGTTGAAACAGATGCCAAGGATGTGGTACAGGAAATTTGACACCTTCATGAAGAGCCAAGATTTTAGCAGGAGTGAAGATGACCATTGTGCATACTATAAGAAGTTTGATGATGGAAGTTTTATTATTTTGTTGTTGTATGTTGATGATATATTGGTTGTAGGCCCTAACATGAAGAAAATCATTGATCTTAAGGCTCAGTTGGCTAGAACATTTGAAATGAAGGATTTAGGAGTAGCAAACCAAAATTTAGGGATGAATATACATAGGGAAAGAAGAAAGAAATATCTGATTAAGTCAAAAGTCAAATATAGAGAATATTCTACAACACTTCAATATGCAGAATACAAAACCAGTTAGTACCCCACTTATTTCACACTTAAAATTGTCTTCCAACCAATTTCCTAGAATAGAAGCAGATAAGACAAGCATGTCTCATGTACCATATTCATCATCAATAGGAAGCCTCATGTATGCCATGGTGAGAACCAGATCGGATATTACCCAAGTAGTGGGAGTAGTCAACTGGTACATGGTAAATCTTGGTAAGGAGAATTGGAATGTGGTGAAGTGGATATTTAGATATTTAAGAGCCACTTTAGATGTTGCCATTTACTTTGGATTGAAATATTTGCAAGTTAAAGGTTTTGTGGATTCTAATTATGATGGATATAGAGATGGGATAAAATCCACTACAGGATATGCCTTCACTCTTACTGGAGGAGCAGTGAGTTGGGCTTCTAAGTTATAGTTTGTTGTGGCTTTATCAACCACTAAAGTAGAATACATTGCAACAAATAATTCTAGTAAAGAGGAAATTTGGCTAGAGCGATTTTTGGATGACTTCAAGGTAATGTAGGAGAAAATTACGTTGCATTGTGATAGCCAAAGTGCTATTCAGCTAGTGAAAAATCCAATATTCCATGATCACACAAAACACATTAATTTCAAGTACCACTTTATAAGAAATACGGTGGAAGAAGGTAATATCCTGTTGTGGAAAATTGACACCGAAGTGGTTCCTACAAATATGATTACAAAGCCGATCAAGGTAAAGAAGTTTGAGTGGTGCAAAAATTCTCTGGGATTGCTAAAAAAGTAATAAGGGCAACATTGGGAAATTGGCACTGGATGAAAATATTTGGCAAAATAATTCTTGAATACTGACTTCAAGTGGGAGAATGTTAGAAAGTGAAGTCACTATGCAGATCATATGATAATAGAAAGGGAAGCTACAACATGCTAGATGTCTAACCTACTAGATGTCTAGGCAGTAGGTCAGACATCTGACCTGCTAGATGTCTAGGTTAGACATCTAGGAAACAGACCAGATGTTTGACCTACTAGACGTCTAGGTAGTAGACTAGATATTTGAACTACTATATGTCTAGGCTAGACATCTAGGTAGTAGGGTTGCTAGACATCAGAGCTTCTAGATGTCTAGGTCATACGTCTAAGCAATAGGCTATATTTCTAGGTTGCTAGACATATTGGCCATATGTCTAGGTAGAAGACCAAACATCTGGGCTACGAGACATCTTGGTCAGATGTCTAAGCATGTAGACATCTAGATAGATGTCTAACATGGAAGTTGAACAAGTTCAGGAGTTTTCCTTGGGAGCAAAAATGAACAATTTTTGGAGGCTTCCATCAGGAGAGGAAATGAATAGTTTGAGTCTTCCTTTTACTCTATAAAAGGGATGTGATCTCTTACATATGCGATGTTGAAAAAATTTAAATATGTGAATGTAAAGTTTGATGAAAACAATAAAAGAGAAGTGACCAATACCTCATGGTTTTTACTACACATTGTAGGTTTCCATGTAAATATTTGTGTCACTTGTGTTGCTATTTTCTATTCTCTGTTATTGTGTTTCCACTTGCAAGTATAAATTCATGTAGATTTTCCTAATAGGCTCACCCCTAGTCACCATAGTAGCCCCCATGAGCACTTTTTTGGGCTTCATCACTAGAAGGCTCCCTACCCTAGAGAGTACCTTGGGGTAGGTTAGGTTAAATGCCCCTACTCATAGGGCTATACATAATTAGTGACTAAAGTAGCTATCATTTTTGACTAAGCCTGCATGAGGGTGAAGTGGAATTTTGTTTAGCCTATAAATGTATTAGATAGTTCTACCACTTATATAAGAGGTATATATTCTCCTCTTTTGGCTCCCCCAGGCTATATCCATCATTAGCAACTATTTGCCTATTTTTGCATAGTTACTCCTTTCATACCTTTGGGTATTATAGGGAATTGTGCATTGATGTACCTTCATAGAGTACATCCATCACCCATTGCTATTTATTTTAGAAGTTCTTAAATCACAAAACACAAAAACATTACAAAATCCAACAAGTTTCAAAACAAGAAAGAATACATTAACCAACTACATAGCTAGTCAACATAAAAAACACAACACTCACAAACACACTAAAAAACATTATTTTCTTCACTTGCTTATTGTTTGCAATCTTACTATTTTTATTAGTTAAATTTTTGCTAAGAATTTATTACAAAAGCTGAACTATTGGCCTATACATAGTCTAAAATTTTCCTATATTTTCCCTCTCACGTTTTTGCATCTATCTCCTACTTTTCGTAGGATCTTACAGATAGGTACGCTTGACTCCATTGTAGTACAAATAAATATAGTACCACAAAAAACACACAAAAAATATTTCTTTTGGCAAAACTATTCTAAAACCTATTTTCACAAATCTCACCCCTTCATCATGATCCTTACCCAAATCTAAGTGTGCAAGCAAGCATACCTAGCCATAGAAGCTTCCTGGGTCACACCTTCCCCTTCAACCAACCCATCCAAACAATCAAAGGAAACAACCTCCATTCCACCTCAAGATCTACCAACCTATTCCCATAGCCCTAGCATAAGCAAAATTCCACAACTTATACCCTTAACTCATGAACAAACCACGACACAAAATACAACCAACATCCTACAACCTCAGAGTCCTACCACAAAGAACCCTCCTACCACCCTTTGCCCACATATCATATAGGTTTCACCCAAAAATATGCAACCTCCCCTCTCCTATCACAACCAATATTTACCTTATTCTCCTTATTCTCCACATCCCTTCTTACAACATCATTATTAACACCTTCTTAATGACAATGATTCCATTTTTTTGTCAAATTTTGTTAGACATTAATACCACTTCTTGAACCATGGATATGGTGTCAACCACCTTGGTTTCCCCTAATTATTATGGGACTCCCACAAAAAATATTACTTCTTCTTCAAATAACCCCTTTTAAACTCCCCCTCCTTACACCTATTCCTATCAAACCATATTCTACTCACCTACATGTTATTCGAAGTCTACTATTCCCATTTTAACTCCCTTCTCAAATCCCTCATCTCAAAATCCTTTTCAAGCAAGCACATACAAAACCTCTTATTTTGGTCATCCAACTTCTTTTACAACTTATTTCAACATTCCACAACCTCCTCTATTCCATCCACCCATTTATATTCCATTGCATTGATATAATCCTCAATATCCATCCTATATTCAACCTCCCTCTTTCTATTTTGCTCAACACAATATACAACCCGAATCTTCTATTCCTCATCCATCTACTCATTCACAGATCAATTCTTTCTCTTCTCCATCTTATATGCAAGCGTCTTCCTCAAATCAATCCCCACCTCCACCTCTTTCAAATTAGACCACTTTATTCACTTCTCCTCCTTCTTGGCCCTCCATTTCACCTTCTTAATCCCAAATTACTCAGTACTAAACCCCTCCTCTTCAACATCAATTTCCTCCTCTTCAACATCAAGTTACTTCTCTTCAACATCAAACCCCTTCTCTTCAACATCAAATCCCTCCTCTTCAAAATAAAGTCTCTTCTCTTCAATACCAAAACCCTCCTCTTCAATTTCAACCTCTTCATCTCCAACTACAAATTCATCATCCCCAACAACAAATGCTCCCCATTCAACAATATCAACCTCCCCCAATTTAGGATCAAATTCTTGCCATCACAAATCAACCCCCTGAACCTCCCATCAGTTAGTGGGTTGCACAACTACAACAATACCCCCTCCACCCATACTCTTCCTTAGAAACTCAACTTCCTAATTATTCTTCGTCTTCAGTCCATTCTATTTTATACTAAACCTAAAATCCTCATCAATATTATCCACATCTACCACCACATAAATACACCTAATCCTATGCCTACTATCTTGATCCACCCTTTGGACACCTAAATTTATCCCACCCAAGTACAATAAGCACCCCAAAATGAGATAGAACTCATGAGGGAGCAACTCAAAAGCTTAGAGCTAAGAACAAGTGGTTATAGACCTCAAAATTCTACTTAAAATCAACTTTGCAATGACCCCATAAATCCCTCCATTGCTATGCATCCTTATTTTAGAGATTTGAGATACCCAATTTTGAGAAATTTAAAGGTAAAGAGGATCCCAAGGAACACCTAAGCAACTACAAGTTTAATTTCTACCAAATCAATGGTAGTGACTTATTTATGCTCTACACCTTTCCTTTATCTCTTGGGGGTCAAGCCCTAGATTGGTATAACAATCTCCCTTAACACAACCTCTTCACATTTGAGCAACTAGCAAATTCATTTATGGAATAATTCTCAATAAAAATAAAAAAGAAGATATCACTATCATATCTCTATAGATTGTGACAATTTGATGACGAGTCCATCAATGATTATGTTTCTAGGTGGCATGGGATTATTAACAACCTAACATTTTCCATGCATGGAGCTGGTGAAAATATTTGGAAAGAGTTACGTGAAACATATATCTACAATATTGCAAATACAAAAACATTGCTCTAGATGCTATTTCTCAAGCCAAAGTGACTAAGGATATCAAACTTCCCCTCAATAACCTCAACCTCAATACTATTGAGGATAATTTTAACATGGATATCACATATGAGCTCCATGATAATAGTCTCTCTCCTCAATCCATGATCAACATTCTTTGTAGATTTTTTTAAACTTCCCAATCCATATTACTTTTGCTACCACTTTTTATGACAAGACTAATGAAAATATTGATGCTATCTCATATACATCTATTAGCTTTGAAGATGTACCCTCCTGCATTCTTCTCTTCCCTATCAATCTACACCAATCATCTCCCACATCGCATTATGCCTCGTCGACTCTCGCATCAACCATGTTCTCCTTTGGCCATTTTGTGACCATTCCTAAACCAAATGCTTCCCTCATCGACTTTATATACCTCCTCTAGTGACTCCACATCCTTTTTTCATTTGAATCCTTCAATAAAATTGATTTCTATTAATATATTCATCCTGACATAATCATCATCATCGATCCAAAATATATTTACTTCGATCAAATTCCTTTTGATCCTACCCCATACATTTTTTTTCCATCCAAACACATGTTACACCAAGCTAACATTTAACTTCCTCCATTACTGCCCCAAGATTCTTCTATCAACTAGGCCAACATTACTCATGATGATGAGGTCCTTGTTGAGAATGTGTCTAGTGATCTACATCTCATCCCTATCCCTACCCAACTTGAATATGGCTCCCACATGCTTGTGGAGGACACCATAAATGTTAACATCAGTGATAATCCTACTAATCCCCATATCATCAAACTTGGACAAAGCTTATCCATTGAAGAGTGAGAAAACTTGACTGTGCTCAAATAATATAAGAAAGTATTTTCTTGATATTATATCAATATGCCTAGTCTTAACCCATATTTAGTGGTCCATAATCTCACACTCGATAATAGCACAAAATCAGTTAAAAAAAAACTCAAGAAGATGCACCCCACAATCACTTTAATGGTAAAGGAGGAGTTACAAAAACTCCTAGATGTGGGATTTATTCAACCAATTGATTACCCTGAGTGGGTCTCCGATATGGTACCCATTAGAAATCCAAAAGAGGAAATACGCGTATGCGTTGATTTTCAAGACCTCAACAAAGCATATCGTAAAGATATTTTTTACTTACCCAATATTGATACCCTAGTCAATTCTACCATTGATCATGAAATGTTATCCCTCATGGATGAATTTTAGGTTACAACCAAATTTGGGTAAACCCTAATGATCAACATAAAACATCCTTCATCACTCCTTGGAGGACGTTCTGCTACAAGGTCATGCAATTTGGCCTTAAAAATGTAGGTGCTACATATCCTCACACCATGACCTACATATTTCATGATTACATGCACAAAATCATGGAAGACTATGTGGATAATCTACTGGATAAATCCAAAAAGTGCCATCAACACATCAATGTTCTACGCCAGATATTTGATTACCTCTTAGAGCATAATGTATGATTGAATTCAAAAAAATGTGTCTTTGGTGTAATATTAGATAAAATTCTAGGATTAATCATATTCCAATGTGGCATTGAAGTTAACCAACAAAAGGTCAAAGCCATCATAGAAATACCTCAGCCTAGCAATCTAAAGTAACTGCACAACTTACAAGGGAAGATCCAAGTGATTTATCACTTTAAATCCCAATTATCAAACAAATACAAGTCATTTAATCATTTATTACAAAAGGGGGTTGCATTTGAATGGTACCAATAATGTCAAGGTACCTTCCAAACAATCAAGACATATATCACCTCACCACTTATTTTATCCCCACCTCTATTGGGATTTCCTTTCCACCTGTATATATCAACCACCAAGTTTACTTTGGAAACTATGCTGACACAAAAGAATGAGGCTAATTGAGAGCAATTTATATACTATATCAGTCGCACCCTAGTAAGTTGTGAAACACGATACACATATATGGAGAAGTTATGCTTGGCAATAGTTTTTACCACCAAGAAACTTTGATATTATATGCTTAACCATACCACCTATGTCATCGCTCGGGAGAACCCACTCAGATACATGATGGGTAGTTTCTATAACAATAGTAGAACCACCAAATAGATTATGCTATTAACAAAATTCAACCTGGAATTCATTAGTCAAAAATCTATAAAGGATCAAGTCATTACAAATCAAATTGTTGAATCCACACTCAAAGATTACAAACCACTTCTCATTGAGATTCCTGATGACTCCATATTCAATGCCACTAAAATAAAATAATATGTTAAGCCTAAGACCAACGTTGACTTGAAACTCTTCTTTGATGGTTCTAAGTGTGAACAAGGGGGATGTGCGAGAATAGTTTTCTTTACACCACAAGAGGCTCCACTCTCATTTTCATTCAAACTAGACTTCCCTCACATAAACAACAATGTCAAATACGAAGCAATTATTCTTAGGCTAAAAACTACACTCATGATGTGCATTAAACGATTGAAAATATTTGGTGATTCCCTTATTATTATTAATAAAATAAAATAAATCTATCGATGTCAATACCTAATACTTAAACAATACAAAGAATCTACAGAGCAATTGTTGTCCCAATTCGTATGGTATGACATAAATGCTTCTCCAAGATCAACAAATCAGTTTGCAAACACTATGGTCTCCCTATGCTCCCTCATTTCAAAAAACCCACTTGATAAGATAACATATTTTTATGCATAAACTCTCCACAAGTCTTCTATTTCTTCAAATACCTCCTTTGATGATGTGGACATCAATTTTATCCAAACAGAGCCTTGTGATCTTTGGTTTTCTTAAATAATTACATTAAGTAAGGTATCCTTCCCATAGATTTTCCTAATTCCAACAAGAGCACCTTCAAGCCAAAAGCTTCTATATATACCCTACTAGGGGATATACTCTATAAACACAACTATGATGGAATCCTCCTTCATTACCTAGAGCTACATGAGGTCAATCATGTCATCTTGACAGCTCATAATAGTACTTATGGTGGTCACTTTAGTTCAATGACCATCACTCAGTGTATTATACGCATGGGTTACTATTGGCCCACCATGGAATATGATTGCTATACCTATGTCAAGAAATGTATCAAATATCAACAACACACCAACCTAACCCAACTACCATCCCAAGCATTACAACCAATTCAATAAATATGGCTCTTTTACCAATGGGGTATAAATATTATAGGAAAAGTCATCCCTGCTTCATCAGGAAATAACAAATTCATCATTATAACCAAGGAATGGTTTAGAAAATAGGTTGAAACCATCTCTCTTATCCAAATTATAGGACCTAAAATTATTGATTTTATCATGCAACATGTCATATGTCATTTTGGCATCCCTTCTCAAATTATTACAATGGCACACCAAAATTAGGATGTTCGTGCAATGTGTGTTAAATATAATATCCAACATAACTTCTTAAATCCTTATTACCCTCAAGCCAATGGCCAAACTAAGGCAACCAATAAAATTATTTGTACCATCCTTCTCAAAATCATTGTAGAATCCCATTGCTATTGGCATAACCAAATTACTTTGGAACTTTAGGCATATTGAATGAGTATTAGAATACCCATTGGGGCAAACCCATTCTCCTTAGTTTATGGAATTAAGGCCATCATGCCCTTGGAGTTGGAAATCCCTTGGAGAATTTTTCTACAATAATTCATAGGCTACGACACTTCACGCCAAGCTCGTTTAGACCAACTTACACTTATTTATGAATGTTACATTAATGCTATTGAGCATCTTTGTGTTTACCAAGATCATGCACAATGTGCATATAATAAAAAGTTCATCAATATGAATTCCAAATTTGGGATATTATGCTAAAGGAAAGCCAACAGAACCTGAATCAACCACACCACTTATAGGATAAATTTACTCCAAATTGGTTAGGCTTGTACATTATCAAATAAAAATTTAGTTTTGGAGCCTATCGACTTGTCAATATCAAAGGAATAGAGGAACCTGAACCCCTCAACATCATCCATATTTGTATATTTCATGCTTGACAATATCAACAAAGTCTTTATTATTATTGCACATTTAATATAAAAAACAACAAAAATACAAAAACAATAACAACAAGAATAAAAAGAAAAACAATAAAAATACATTAAAAAATAATACCCATTTCATTTATTTATTTTATCAATTATTTATTTATTCACTTAACGCAAGTGACTCACAAATTCAACAATTCAATTCTTTCTTTTTCCATTTCATTTTACTCCAAATTTCTCCCCTCCCCCTTTTCTTCTCTTATTCTTTCTCTCAAATTTATGTCAATGTTGTATGGTCATGCACTAGAGAATACATACCTTTATTTGGTTTCATTTTTCCTCTCTCTCCCACCACTTTTTATTCTTCATCTCCTTTTCTATTTTCATCTCCTTTCCCTTTGGTTTCCTTCTCAAGTTACCTATCAATATTGTATGGTCATGCACAAGTGGCTACATACCTTTGGTTGGTCCCTTTTTCCCTCTTTCTTTCTTTCTTTATTTCTTCTACCATATTCCCATACTCCTTATTTCATTCTATATACTTGTATCTCTAAATGATTCTCTTGCAAATATTTGTGCTTTTCATTATTTATTCATTCATGTTGATGTCACCAAACATTGGTATTCAATTCAATTCATCACACTCATACATATATCAAATAATTGCTCCTCATACACTTAGTTGATCATATTTTTGGATGTGTGAATATGTGTTAACCTACCTCATCTAGTTTCCTTAATAAATGACATGTTTGTTGCATATTGGTGCATGTCCATAGGTATTATGTCATCTCATATCATCATACATATCATTATACTACATTGATTTTGTCATATTATCATGCCAATTATCTTGTACATAGGTACCCCACAAAAAAACAACAAACACAAAATCCCAAAAACAAAAAGAGGAAGAAGTAAACATACACTGGTTAGTGCAACTAAAGTGATGTCCAATCCTATTCTAACGTTGTTTGGTAAATAAAAAAATCTTATTTTCTTCAACTACCTTTAGTTTATCCAATCAACCTTTACTAAATATTATTACATTCTAAAGTACTTCAAGACTTCCCCTAGTTGACTTAAGTTCTTTCATGGACCAATCACATATAAAATATTTTAACTTTTTGAGTTTTATGAGGACAACACCTTGATTATCTTTGCCACAAAGTGATCGATTTCCCCCACTCATCCTATCATTTACATGATCTCAACATGAGGATCTACACAAGGATATACTGCCAAAAAAAGAAAAGAAAGGAGCACCAAAAGCAAGAACAAAAAGAAAAATACCAACAACATGTCTTCCTTGGTATCCTTAGGTATGTTAAATGACTCCACAAGGGCTATAGATGCTTGTACAATAATGGAGCAATATTGACAGATTATGGGGATAACCTACACCAGGGCTATAAATACCTATCTAGCAATGGAGTATACCTTACGAGTCACGATATGTCTATACATTAGAAACCTTAAATTGTACAAACCATTGCATGCTCATGGATGAGCTAGCTTATACTAGATAAGTTTATAATTGGTTAGTCCAACCTCGCTTGAAATGGATAAATGAACATCATTGCACACACACTGGTCCATGATAAGCTTAGCATTAGTTAAGATAGTCAAGATTTATATAGATTCTTGGGTGAGAAATAAACAAGTTTGACTGTTCAAACTATGGTGTTTAAATCTCTAGAAATTCTTCTCACATCCAAAATCACTTAAAAGAAGGCATGGACAACATCACAACTAGTTTTTTCAAACAACAATGTTCTATTCACATCATTAGCATACTGTACAATTAATAGATCTTCAATATCATTATGCATAGCCATTTAGTTTTTACTTAAACCATCATTTGCATCACTTACCTATGTCTATTGTTAGATTTGAACTCATCATACACATTGCATATTTGCATATATTGTATTAGATCAATAACTGTCACTCTCAAATTGTCATTGATTAATAAAAACTATTTTTGATGGTCAAATTCAAAAAAATGCATCAAAAAATATGCCTACACAAGCACATACCAAGTTTACATTCGACACATTTCTCCAAAACATATATTTTTATTCTTAAACATCAAAAAATAACAACGAAATGCTTCATTTTATATACACATATCTCACTACATGCTTACATATACTCAACAACTACAACCATACATCATACACAATATATACACATCAACCCATCACGTATATCATATATCAAAATGCTATGTATAATCAAACTTTCCTATAGACTACATCACCTACCACACTATACATATCAACCTCATCCTATACATGTAATACAAAACATATAACATCAATGGTATATCTACCAAACAATCAATATAAAGAACATTAGCCCTATTTCCCATCGAGAGTCTCTCCACTCCCCGCATGCACCCTCAAAAGCTCTTTGACACTCCTCTACATTCCCTCTCCACCTTAAGCTTGAGTGGATCACTCTACTTATGATGTTACAACCTCCACAACTCGAAGCACTGCTAGAAAAACTAACTAAATGGTCTAGCTTCATTGTTAATGTGAATGAGATTTAGATCTTGAATGAGATAGAATCGATAAACCCCATCTCACCATATCTAACTCCAAAATAGTTTTTATTATTCTCTCTTAGATATAGAGAGCCTCAAAATCATCACACTCATGCTATAAGTCCTCAATCCTATCACTATATGCTCTCAATTGCTCTACCTCTTAGAGTCTGGCCATCTCTACTACCATGGCATCTTACTTGACCCATAATCTCAACCTCTCTACTATGGCCATCTCTAGTATCACAATCAATATCTCTCTCTTGCTGTAGCCTTGCCCTATTTTATAGAGATATATCTTGCTCCTATTGTAGTCTATCCCTGCTAACATTATATTTCACTCCTGTTATAATCTATCCCTATCAGCCAGAGCCACATCTCTCTTTATTGATGTCCCTATAATTTCCAAAGTCCACATGACCTCTTGTTAGCCATTTGTACCTCTACCTATTGCACCCTATCTTGTAACATATTATCCTTATCCATTACATCCAATATATCATGCAACCAAATGCTGTGATCAATATATAATCCCTCAATATCTAGAACTAATGTCCTAGATGGGCTTGCTCTACTTTCCACATATCACCACACACATCACATAAGTGGTGACTCCTCCTCCTCCTCCTCGTCATCATCATCAACATCAATCACAATATTTAGGCCACTTTTTGCTATACCTGAGCTACCTACTCATACCTTGGTCTCACCTACAATCCACACCAACCTACCAACTACCACTATCCCTACATATTTAGAATAATTCATCACTCCTATCTCATGCTCTCACCTCTAGGTCACCAATCAAGCATCATACTTGTCATAGTCCCTATATCATCTACATTCAATACCACCATGTTCTCATCCAATTTTATATCCAAGGGATCCACCCATGGTCATATTTTATAATCTCCCTTGATCCTCCACATCACCATTTATAGATTAGGTAGTATTTATCATAGACCAAATTGTATCAACATACATGCAAATGGAAAGAACTCAATCTACATCTAATAGAGATCAAAAACCCATCTACACTACCTAAATCAAATAATATTCTCCACATCCTCTACCCACACTAGTGCTCCTCTCCATGGATTATAGGTAATATCCTAAGGTCTCAAACTCCCAAAATCTCCTCAATAATATAGTGTATTACCCTTGTGCGGTCTCTTCACTCGCATCTCTATATCTATCCATCATATCAAGGAATACGACACATACCCCATTAGAATATGCATCTAATATGACAATCCCATGGGCCTCATCATAGCTATATGATTCACCCAAATATGTACCAACAAACTACAACTCAACCCTATTTGTTGAGTCATCCTCACTCCATGCAACTCTCTATAGGTTTGTGTCAACAATGCTGGCACCCATGCAAATCATACCTCCATATCTACCATATCACATCCAATACTGATCATGTTCCAAGGGAACCTCACCCCTGAAGAGTCTAGGAACACATAGCTCACAATCAAGACCATTGCTAGAGTGTGTCTCAATGACAAAACTTGAATATACCAATAATCCTCATACAAAATACTTCTTCCACCATACTCTACTACTCACCACCCAGGGTCGAATACCCTATGCAATGCAACCTCTCTTTGTTGGCTCCCCCTAGTAGCCATAATAGTAACTCCCTAAATAGGTTCCCTATAAATCTTGTATATTTCCTATAAAGTGATAGTAATTTCCCCCGTTGATAAATGGAAGGTGTTCCTATCTAGATCCCAATGCTCAAATAACATCAACGTATATGAATGGTCATAGTGGATGATCACCATTTGTGCCACTCCATAAAACCTTATCTTACACAACTAATCTTGGTACCCTATCATCCACACCCTCCTCAACTCATCCAATAATTACCTAAATTGATGTCTCAGTCACACCTCCTTGACCTAACATCATTTACCATTATTACACATCAATCACAAAAAAAAAAAAATCTATACAATCGTACAATGCTATACGATCAGACCAAATCGGGTAGATTTGGCTACCCATTTCATTGAGCATACCCTCCTCCTCATAACACTTATTGATCTTGCTAAAAAATCCATAAATAATGCACACTTATACATCACATAAAAACATGCACATCAAACAATGTACCACAAAGCAAATACAAAAAATGAACAATACACATACCCTCACGTACCACTCACATATCAGTCTAAAGGGAATGGCCCATTCCACCCCTCATCACATGGTCAAGGTAATAGGACCTTCTTGTCTCAAGGTGAATTACCCAAAAATGATTGAATACGACTGTCAGAGCTTGTCATTCCTACAAGCATTGGTGTTGGGTAAATGTTTTAAAGTTTTTTTTTAAACCATATCCTATGATAATTTTAGTCATAATCTTGCTTGATTTTAAGAGTTTATTTTATTTTATTTTGTATGGTTTTAGTCACAAGGCTATCTTTCTTTTGACCTCTAAAATTTTAAATTAAATCTAAAATTAAAACTTTTACCCAATTATTAAGTCATTCCGAAATTCCAAAATTGTACCAAGTTTCCATAACTCCTACCTTTACAAATATATACCTATATAATTTTTACTTATTAAATAAGCAAGTTTGTATATAATTAAAGAATTCAAATACCACAAAACCATTCTTTGTACTCTTCGACCATTTTTTCAAGCTAAGCTCCACTACATGTATTTATTTATATACATAAAAAGCTTTCACTCATAGCTAAACAAGAGATGCTTTACATATTTGAATTAATTTGATTTAATATAGGTTTTCTCATATTTTAAAAGTTTCTCATATTATAACTAAAATCTCTACTTTTAAAGGTTGTTTTACTACCCCTACATTCAAGAGGTTTTAAAGTTGACTACTAGTCAATATGTCCATCTATTATTCTTTAAATAGAATTTAACTTTAAACTTTCCCTACATAACCCAAGTATTAGTTGTGAACATCCAAAACCAAATATATAGCGATCTATATATCACTATAAGTACCTTTCCAGATAGTGGAGATAATATTTTTGAGATTAAATGCCTTCCTATAGTAAATTTCATAAAATATCTTTATTCATTAATTAAATCATTAGGGATTTATTATCCCAATGCTCTTATTACATGGTTTATAATCATGTCATAATGATTCTAAGTATAAAGAGTCTTTATTCACTACCCTCTACTATACGACTGTGTAAACCAAAGTTACTTAAGCTAGTTTTTAATAAGTTACTTTGATATATATATATATATATATTCTTTGATAAAAGTAGGTAAGGAATGTCATAGAATGCTATTGACCATTGATAATACTTTGATGAAGTTTTATGGTTGAGGCTAGTGACTAACTAAAAACTTTCTACTAATCTAGGAAGCTTTCAACCATAAACTTAATGTGATTAATGATAACATGGTTGCCCTAACCTTCATTTTATTGCCCTTACTAAGCTTATTAGTATTCAATCTAACCATCTAACCAACTCATATATTGGTGTGTTTAAAGAAATATTATGTACAAATAGAGATAAATGTCAACAGGTCAAACAGAAAGAAAAAAAGGTGGATGTTTAAACAAGAAAAAGAATACTAAACTGAGTTTCATTTTTTTTTTTTTTGAAAGCGAAAAACCCCTTGCGGGGCCGCCTTGGTCTGAGAGACCGCGAACAGGGGGTTCTACACCGTCAAAGTCACCCGAGAGTCGTACCCGACCCTGCCCACACCAACATTATCAATTGGATTTTGGATACCCAATTCAGATTTTTTGTAGGGTGGAGATTTGAACCTGGGACCTCCCTTGGAGGATTGCCCTCTCCTCTCCAACTCACCTACAACACCTGGTTAGTTTCATTTAAATTTGAGGTACGCATATTCAGAATATATTAATAACCTAAATAAAAGTGTGACATTAAAATTGTATGATTATATGAAAATTAAAACAAATATCAATATATCTTTTTGTTGAATGAATTGATGCAACCAAAAGGAATATCTCTAAATACATTTTAAAATCTTGCTATGGCACGTTCTGGGTGTCATATCACATTACCACTCTCCACAGTTTAAGATATTCCCTTAACTCGGTATTATGTCATAAATACCAAATTACCATACGCAAAACTACCATGCACAACTTCAAAATAAAATGGAAGACTATAAATGCATGTTTCGGTACTTCCAATCATGCCTAAAAATGGTAAAATATTTTTTCTTTCCTTCAAAGACATACCTAACAACACTATATCCATGTTTGAAAAAAGTCACAAGTAAAACTAACAACTATAATCTAAAATCATTTGAAATAAAATACTTTCGTCTTTTACTTTCTAAAATCCATTCTCCTTGCTAAAATCCATTCTCCATAAAGAATTCAAAAGTAGAGTTAGAAGCTTTTGTATTGAAAGTAAATCTTCACAAGTTTATTATACAAGCCCTAAATTAACACATATACATTCCTTCAGTAGGTCTATCATACTCATTTACATTCAGTTACACTTTTCACACCAAGCTTCAACAAAATAGATTTTGGTATTTCACTTAAAACAAATCTCCTTCCGTACTTTGGTTAGTTATTGTCACAAAAACTAGGCCTAAGCCCATACGAACCCATTCGTTTATCACATTCCATGGTAGGTCAATCATGTGACAATCCTAAGGGTAGAAGGATAGGTAGGACAACAGTACAGGGTCGGATGTGGCCCTTCCCATGAATGCAATGCATTCTAACCTATATGCCTAGGTTCAGTTTGTAGTATATAGATACTTGCATTCATTTATTTTAATTTTTTTGTAGCTTCACACTAAATTCAACCTTAACCTCACTATTTATATATACAAAGCATCATATTTAGCTACAAAATTAACATACACAACTTATCTACAATTCACACCAATAAATATTTTTACACACAATTGTTCACAAATTCCCTTTTAGCCAAGTAGGAAACAAATTAACACAGAGCAATGACATTTCATTTAAAGCTATACTATTCTTATCAAAGATAGAAATCCAGTTTTTTATGTGATATTGAATCCAACTTTTAGCATATGAGCAACACAAATCATAAAAACAACCATGTCCTACTCCTCATTTCACGTTTCTTCTTATACGAGAGGAGGAGATTTTGCCAACCAACAACTGGTCGAGCACATGTGACGTGTCGAACTCATGAATACCAGTTGGTATTCACATTTATTATATTTATATTTATATTTGATTAATTTCCTTTATTATCATATGTGTAATTCTTGTTACATTAGTATTAACATTTATTTTTGCATTTTTATGTTTATTCTTTTCATATTAATATTTCAATATTTTCTTTTTTTTCCTTCTTTATTATTGTTTTATTTTAAACTTTGTTTTTCTGATGCAAATGTTTTTATTTTTTCTAAAAGAAAAAAAAAGTAGAATGGATGCAACTATATGATCTCTCTAACTGTGAGCTTCAGTGTACTCACGGGCCACATTTATCCATCATATCTCTTCTTACCTCTATAGATCTATCCTATTCTTCCGCCTGAAGGAGGGTACTAATTGTTGTAGAACTGCCGCTTCTAAGGATAAAGACTTGCTCCTACAACCACCAATTAATTAGCAATACCTCATTCTTGCAAGTAAAGTAAGCAAACTAATAGGTAAATTTGGGAGGTATGTTACATTCTCCCCCTCTAAAATTAAACACAGTCTCTGTGTTTGAGTTAGTAAGCATAATATTATTGAAACATTTAAACAACATGGTATCAAAATATTTTACTCTTTCATATAGGAGTAAAATCGTAGTATGTATTACCAAATCAAAATAGGTACATATAAAACCCTAAAACCTGTTTTCATGGCATACAATCATAAGTAACAACAAACATGCATATTGATCCTAAAATTAAATGCATACTTATAACTATCTCTTAATGTTTATCCACATAATTTTTTTTAAACAAGTAAGGGATTTTTTTTTTTATATATAGTAGCCATATCTTACCATGTGGTATTCCTATTAGAGTAGTGGTCCCATTGGATCTTGCATTGCTCTATATTCTTCTTTTTCAATTGTTTCATTTTGAAGCCAAGGATTTGGATAGGATGAACTTCAATGTGCTGCGGGTCCAATATCTATTGCTGCATATGTTTTGTGTGTGGTTTCCTCAATGACTTTATATTTGTTTGCCCTATGTAGACACAGATTAGCATAGTGAGCTCATGTACAAACATAACATTTTAGAGGATATTTATCCCTTATATCTTCCTCATTCCTAAATTGGGGTGTAGTTTCTTTTCTTTGTGCATTATAGTCGTCTCTATAGTTTCTCTTGCCAGGATGATCCTTGTTTTGGTATTTGTTCCCATTTTTGTCATCTTGTTTGTAATGATCTCCACTTTTAAACTTCTTACTTCGGTCCTTAATCCTTTTTACAGGTCCAAAGTCTTTTATCTTCATTAACTCATCCTTATCCCTTTCTATTTTTTGATAATAAGCATTTTTGTTATTCTGGCTTAGTTCTTTGAAGTGAGCTGTGCCATATGCTTCAGAAAAATATTTTGGTTTTACCAAGCGAACAAGAGATCCTATTATTGGATGTAGACCCATAAATTTTTTTTGCATCTTCAATTCCTTGTTTTGATCATAATTAGGGATATACTTCAATAGTTGAATAAATCTTTGATAGTATTCAACGAATGTCATATTATCCTGATTCAAATTGGTAAATTCCTTAAAATTTTTGACATAAAATTACCATGTCAAGAATCAACATCTATTCAAAAATGTGTCCCAAGCAACATTTGTTGTCTTATATGTTTATTATTTTTATAAGTCATCCACCAATTCATGGCTGGTCCCATTAAGATAGCTATCACCCACACTATCTTGGACTCAAATGAGAGGGTGCTATTAATAGCTTAATATACCTCAACTTCATTTAACTAATATTCTATTGCTTCACTGTCAACTTTACCATATAATTATTTGATGTCAATTTTTCTTAATTATTTATTTAACTCACTACCTAATCGCCTTCAAGTTGATCCTTTAGGCATTCCTTCTAAATTCCTTTTTTACTCCTTTTTAGAAAATTTTGAATTAACTTCTGTTGTTGGATAAGGAGTTCTTGTTATTGAGCCATCTGTGCCCTCTATTGCTTCATCTAGTCAATCAACTGAATCCTTTGCATCTCCATGTGCTCTCTCTGTTGATTCAATTGTTCTTGTGATTGTACCCTTTGGAGTTCCATATGTTCACGTTGCTAACTAATCTACTCTTGTAGCAATCGGACCATCTTATCCAAATTATCATCACTTGAAGGATTTTTAATGGTCACTAGTTC
The DNA here is from genome assembly GCA_028583015.1 of Wollemia nobilis. Taxonomy (NCBI): domain Eukaryota; kingdom Viridiplantae; phylum Streptophyta; class Pinopsida; order Araucariales; family Araucariaceae; genus Wollemia; species Wollemia nobilis. The sequence goes on along the minus strand of JAQPPZ010006183.1, from coordinate 1,982,684 downwards.
TTTATCCTTTTGGATAAGTCTTTGATGTGCTTCTACTCTAGCCACCCTCTCAGATTCCCTTACGAGCCTTTTAAGTCCCTTTCTTGGGACTTCATCAACTGTCTCTTGCTAAGCCATTGTAGACTTTTTGGAAGAGCTTGCCATTATATGGTTGCATCAAGATCTAATTTAGTTAGAAGTGCCCAAATTTTTGCATCCGAGGCTCTGATACCAACTATAAAACCCTAGGCATACTCACCTAATTTTATAAAATCACAAATAAAATTTATCTTCAAATCAATTTTACACCCAAAAATTTAATTGGTACATAGGTATTGTTACTCATTCCAAGGAAAATAACTACTGCAAATAGCTCCTTGAACGTTCGAGATTGGCCATATCCCACAATAGTGGCAATGAGAACACATTCATCTCATTTACTAGAGTTCTATATTTTTGGTAAGGGGTTGTCATTTCAGGGCCCATAACACCTACAAGGGTGAATGCCTAGATTTCCCATCCATAGCATGGTTACCTTGAGTTTGTTTTCCAAAGGTTTTCCCTTGGTATACTTGTCATGTTTCAGTTTCCCATGTTATAGATTAGCATTAGAATACTTGGTACTTAAATGAATGCCCACCTTATCTGGATCTAGATAAGGCCCACCATTTATCTAGTTCAGGACCAGGTAACTGATTCCTCACTATGAGTGACAAAGTTTTATCCCATTCCAACATTAGCTAGACCTTTTAGCTTTGGGGTTCAACATATTTGAAACTTACCAGATTCTTGTTAATGATTACCCACTCGATTTTGGATTATGAGATACCCTCACATACCACTTGCATATCAGTCTAGAGGGAGTATCCCATTCCACCCCTTGTCATATATTCAAGGTAATAGGACCTTCTTGTCTCGAGGTGAATTGCTCGAAAATGATTGAATACGACTCATAGAGCTTGCCCTTCCTGCAAGCACCGGTGTTGGGTAAATGTTTTAAAGTTTTTGTTTAAACCATCTCTTATGATAATTTCGGTCATAATCTTGCTTAATTTTAAGAGTTTGCTTTCTTTTATTTTGTATGGTTTTAGTCACAAGGCTATCTTACTTTCAACCTCTAAAATTTTAAATTAAATCTAATATTAAAACTTTTACCCAATTATTAAGTCATTCTAAAATTCTAAATTTGTACCATGTTTCCATAAATCCTACTACATTTACGAATTTCTACCTATATAATTTTTACTTATTAAAGAATTAATCTTGTATATAATTAAAGAATTCAAATACCACAAAGCCATTCTCTATACTCTTCGACCATTTTTTCAAGCTAAGCTTCACTACATTTTTTTATTTATATACATAAAATTTTTTCACTCGTGGCCAAACAAGAGATGCTTTACATATTCGGATTAATTTTATTTAATATAGGTTTCGTCATATTTTAAAAGTTTCTCATATTATAACTAAAATCTCCACTTTTAAAAGTTATTTTTACTACCGTACATTCAAGACATTTTAAAGTTGACTACTAGTCAATCTATCCATCTATTACTCTTTAAATAGAATTTAACTTTAAAATTTCCCTACATAACCCAAGTATAAGCTGTGAACATTCAAAAGCAAATATATAACGATCTATAAATCACTATAATTACCTTTTCAGATTGTGGGGACATTATTTTTGAGAGTAAATGCCTTCCTATAGTAAATTTTACAAAATATATTTATTCATTAATTAAATCATTAGGGATTTAGTAGCCCAATAATCTTATCAAATGGTTTATAATTGTGTCATAATGATTCTAAGTATAAAAAGTCTTTATTCACTACCCTCTACTATATGGCTGTGCAAACCAAAGTTAAGCTAGTTTTTAATAAATTACTCTAACATCTTTATAATCTATATATTCTCTGTTTAAGGTAAGGAATGTCACAGAATGCCATCGGCCATTGATCATACATCAACGCAGTTCGATGGTTGAGGCTAGTGGCATAATTCAACACAACTCGATGGTGGAAATAAAGAAGGTGGATGTTTAAACAAGAAAAATAATAGTAAACCTTTGTTTCATTTAAATTTGAGGTACGAATATTCAAAATATATTAATAACCTACATGAAAGTGTGACACATTATAACTGTATGATTATATGAAAATTAAAATAGATATCAAGCTATCTTTTTGTTGAATGATTTGATATGACCAAAATAAATGTCTCTAAATACATTTTAAAAGCTTGCTATTGCACGTTCTGGGTGTCATATACCATTACCAATATCCATAGTTTAAGAGCTTCCCTTAAATCAGGTAGTATATCATAAATATTGAATTAACATACACAAAACTTTCGTATATAGCTTCAGAATAATTTGGAAGACTATAAATGCATGTTTTGATACTTATAATCATGCCTAAAAATGGTAAAATAATCTTTCTTTCCCTCAAAGATATTCATAACAACGCTATATCCATTTTTGAAAACAGTCACAAGTAAAACTAAAAACTACAATCTAAAACCATTTGAAATAAAAAAATTTCATCTTTTACTTGATAAAATCCATTCTCCATAAAGAATTCAAAATCAAAGTTAGAAGCTTTTGTATTGAAATAAAATCTTCACGATTTTATTATACAAGCCCTAAATTAACACATACATTCCTTCAGTAGGTTTGTCATACTCATTTACATTCAGTAACACTTTGCACACTGAGCTTCAATAGAATAGATTTTGGTATTTCACTTAAAACAAATATCCTTCCGTACTTTGATAAGCTATTGTTACAAAAATTAGGTCTACACCCATACAAAACCATCCGTTCATCACATTTCACAGTAGCTCAATAGTGTGACACTCTGAAGGGTAGAAGGACATGTAGGACGATAGTGCAGGGTCAAATGTGGCCCTTCCCATGAATGCAATTTAGTCTAACCTATATGCCTAGGTTCAATTTGTAGTATACAAAGACTCGCATTCATTTATTTTAAAATTTCTATAGCTTCACACTAAATTCAACCTTAACCTCACTGTTTATATATACAAAACATCCTATTTAGCTACAGGATTAACATACACAACTTATCTATGATTCACACCAATAAATATTTTTACACACAATTGTTCACAAATTCCCTTTTAGCCAAGTAGGAAACAAATTAACACAGAGCAACAATATTTTATTCAAAGCTATACTATTCTTCTCAAAGATAGAAATTCAATTTTTGACCTGATATTGAAGCCAACTTGTAGTATATTAGCAACATAAATCATAAAAATACCATGTCCTACTCCTCATTTCATGTTTCTTATTATATGAGAGGAGGAGATTTTGCCAACCAACAATTGGCCGAGCACATGTGACGTGCCAGACTCATGAGTGCTAGTTGGTATTCATATTTATTATATTTATATTTTTATTTGATTAATTTTATTTATTATCATATGCATAATTCTTGTTACATAAAAATTAACATTTATATTTGTATTTTTATGTTTATTCTTTTCATATTAATATTTCATTATTTTATTTCTTTTTCCTTCCTTATTATTGTTTTATTTTAAATATTGTTTTTATGATGGAAATGGTTTTCTTTTAAAGAAAAAAACTAGAATGGATGCAACTATATGATCCCTCTAACTGTAAGCTTCTGTGTACTCACGGGCCACATTTATCCATCATATCCCTCCTTACCTCTGCGGACCTATTCTATTATTCCACCTGAAGGAGGGTACTAATTATTGTAAACTTCCACTTCCGAGGATAAAGTCTTGCTCCTACAACCACCAATTAATCAACAATACCTTATTCTTACAAGTAAAGTAAGCAAAATTATAGGTAGCTTTTGGAGGGATGTTACATTATCCCTCTCTAAAATCAAACACAGTCCATGTGTTTGAGTTAGTAAGTATAATATTATTGAAATATTTAAACAACATGGTATCAAAATATTTTACTCTTTCATACAAGAGTAGAATCATAGTATGCATTACCAAAAAAAAACATGTACATATAAAACCTTGAAACCTATTTTCATGGCATACAGTCATAAGTAACAACAAACATTCATATTGATCCTAAATTTGGATGCCTACTTATACTGCCTCTTAATGTTTATCCACATAACAGTTTTCAAACAAGTAAGGAAACATTTTTTTATAGTAACCACATCTTCCTATGTGGCATTCCTATCAGAGTAGTGGTCCCATTGGATCTTGAATTGCTCTATATTATTATTTATGAATTGTTTCATTCTAAAGCCAAGTATTTAGATAGGATAGACTTCAATGCATTGCGGGTCCGATATCTATTGCTGCATATATTTTATGTGTGGTTTCCTTTACAATTTTCTATTTGTTTGCCCTATGTGGACATTGATTAGCATAGTGATCTCCTGTAAAAACATGACATTTTAGAGGATATTTATCCCTTCTATATTCCTCATTCCTAAACTGGGATGTAGTTTCCTTTCTTTGTGCAGTATAGTCATCTCTGTAGTTTCTCCTGTCAGGATGATCCTTATTCTAGTATTTGTTCCCATTTCTATCATCTTGTTTGTAACAGTGTCTGCTTTTAAAATTCTTACTATGGTCCTTAATACCTTTTGTAGGTTGAAAGTCTCTTCTCTTTCTTGACTCATCCTTATCCCTTTCTATTTTTTGATAATAAGCTTTTTTGTTATTCTGCTTAGTTCTTCGCAGCGAGCTGTGTCATATGCTTTAGAAAAATATTTTGGTTATACCAAGAGAACGAGAGATCCTATTATTGGATGTAGATCCATAATATTTTTTTGCATATTAAATTCCTTGTTTTGATCATAATTAGGTATATAATTCAATAGTTGAATAAATATTTGATAGTATACATTGATTTTCATATTCTCTTGATTCAAATCGGTGAATTTCTCAAAAATTTTGACATAGAATTGCCATGTCAAGAATCGATCTCTAAAATCCTTCAAAAACAACATTTGTTATCTCCACATGTTTGTTCTTTTTATAAGTCATCCACCAGTTCATGGTTGCTCCTGTTAAGTGAGCTACCACCCACACTATCTTGGACTCAAAGGAGAGGGTGCTATTAATAGCAAAATATCCCTCAGCTTCATTTAACCAATTTTTTGCTACTTCACTGTCACCTTTACTATAAATTTGTTTGATGTTATTTTTTCTCAATTATTTCTTTAACTCACTACCTACTCACCTTCGAGTTGATCCTTCAGGAATTCCCTCTAGATTCTTCCTAACTCCTTTTTGGAAAAAAATCCAATTAACTTCTGTTATTTCGTAAGGGGTTCTTATTATTGAGCCATCCATGCCCTCTATTGTTCCATCTGGTCAGTCAACTGAATCCTTTGCATCTCCACGTGCTCTCTCTATTGATTCAATTGTTCTTGTGATTATACCCTTTGGAGTTCCATATGCTCACGCTACTGACTCATCTGATCTTGCATCAGTTGGACCATCTTAGCCAAATTATCTTCACTTGAAGGATTTTTATTAGTTACTAGTTCTTTATCCTTTTGAATAAGTCTTCGATGTCCTTCTACTTTAGCCACCCTTTTAGATTCTCTTATGAGCCTTCTAAGTCCCTTTCTTGGACCTTCAACAACTATCTCTTGCTCATCCATTGCAAACTTTTTGGAAGAGCTTAATATTATCTGGTTGCATCAAGAGCTAAGTTAGTTATAAGTGTCCAAAGTTTCACATCCTAGGCTATGATATCAGCTATAACACCCTAGGCCTACTCACCTGGTTGTCTAAAATAATAAATAAAATTTATCTTCAAATCAAGTTTACACCCAATAATTTAGTTGGTACACAAACATAGTTATTCATTCAAAGGAAAATGACTGCTACATATAGCTCCTTGAATGTTTGAGATTGGCTAATTCCTGAAATAGTGCCAATGAGAACACGTTCATCTCATTTAATATATTTCTATGTTCTTGGTAAGGGGTTGTCCTTTCAGGAACCATAACACCTAAAAGGGTGAATGCATAACTTCCCCACCCATAGCATGATTACCTTGAGTTTGTTTCTCAAAGGTTTGCCCTTGGCATACTTGTCATTTTTGAGTTTCCCATATTATGGATTAGCCTTAGAATACCTGGTACTTAACTAAACGCCCACCTTATTTGAATTCAAATAAGGCCTACCATTTCTTTGGTTTAAGACTAGGTAACTCAGTCCTCACTATGAGTGATGAAGTGTTGTCCCATTCCAACATTTTTCGGACCTTTTAGCTTTGGGGTTCAACTTATATTGAACTTACTAGATTCTTGATTATGATTCCCCACTCGAGTTTGCATCATGATATACCCTCATGTACCACTCACATGATTCCCCACTCGAGTGTGAAGAGATGCTTTACATATTCGGATTAATTTTATTTAATATAGGTTTCCTCGTATTTTAAAAGTTTCTCATATTATAAATAAAATCTCTACTTTTAAAGGTTATTTTTACTACCCTACATTCAAGATGTTTTAAAGTTGACTACTAGTCAGTCTATCCATCTATTATTATTTAAATATAATTTAACTTTAAACTTTCCCTACATAACCCAAGTATTAGCTGTGAATATTCAAAACAAACTATATAACGATCTATAAATCACTATAAGTACCTTTCCAGATTGTGGAGACAATATTTTTGGGATTAAATGCCTTCCTATATTAAATTTCATAAAATATATTTATTCATTAATTAAATAATTAGAGATTTAGTAGCCCAATACTCTTATTACATGGTTTATAATTGTGTCATAATGATTCTAAGTATAAAAAGTCTTTATTCACAACCCTCTACTATACGACTGTGCAAACCAAATTTACGTAGTTTTTAATAAGTTACTCTGACATCCTCATAATATATATATTCTCTGGTGAAAATAGGTAAGGAATATCACAAAATGCTATTGACCATTGATCATAATTCGACGTAGTTCGATGGTTGAGGCCAGTGACTAACTAAAAACTTTCTACTAATCTAGGATGCTTTCAACCATAAACTTAACACAATTTATGATTGCATGGTTGCCCTAACCATCGTTTAATTGCCCTTACTAAGCTTATTAGTATTCAATCTAACCACCTCACCAACTCATATATTGATGTTTTTAAAGGAATATTATGTACATATAGAGAGAAATGTCAATAGGTCAAAAATAAAGAAAGAGGGTGGATGTTTAAACAAGAAAAATAATACTAAACTAATTTTCATTTAAATTTGAGGTATAAATATTTAGAATATATTAATAACCTACATGAAAGTGTGACACATTACAACTGTATGATTATATGAAAATTAAAATAGATATCAGACTGTATTTTTGTTGAACGAATTGATGCGACCAAAATGAATGCCTCTAAATATGTTTTAAAAGCTTGCTATTGCACGTTCTTGGTGTTACATCACATTACCACTCTCCACACTTTATGAGCTTCCCTTAAATAAGGTAGTGTGTCATAAATACTAAATTACCATATGTAAAAATGTTGTACACAACTTTAGAATAATTTGAAAGACTATAAATGCATATTTCGATACTTCCAATCATGCCTAAAAATGGTAAAATAATCTTTCTTTCCCCAAAAGATATACCTAAAAACACTATATCCATGTTTAAAAATAGTCACAAGTAAAACTAACAACTACAATCTAAAATCATTTGAAATAAAATACATTCATCTTTTACTTGCTAAAATCCATTCTCTGTAAAGAATTCAAAAGTAGAGCTAGAAACTTTTGTATTGAAAGTAAATATTTATGAGTATATTATACAAGACCTAAATTAACACATATACATTCATTTAGTAGGTCTTTCATACTAATTTACATTTAGTTACACTTTCAACAGAATAAATTTTGGTATTTCACTTAAAAAAAATCTCCTTTTGTACTTTGGTCAGCTATTGTCACAAAAATTAAGCCTACGCCCATACAAACCCATCCATTCATCACATTTTACGGTAGCTCAATCATGTGACACTCTAAAAGGTAGGAGAACAAGTAGGACAATAGTGCAGGGTCAAATGTGGCCCTTCCCATGAATGCAATGTAGTATAACCTATACGCCTAGGTTCAATTTACAATATATAGAGACTCACATTCATTTATTTTAATTTTTTTTTAGCTTCACACTAAATTCAACCTTAACCTCACTGTTTATATATACAGAGTGTCCTATTTAGCTACATAATTAACATACACAACTTATCTACGATTCACACCAATAAATATTTTTACACACAATTGTTCACAAATTCCCTTTTAGCCAAGTAGGAAACAAATTAACACAGAGCAACGACATTTCCTTCAAAGCTATACTATTCTTATCAAAGATAGAAATTCAGTTTTTGAGCTGATATTGAAGACAAATTGCAGCATATTAGCTAAATAAATCATAAAACAACCATATCCTGCTCCTTATTTCACGTTTCTTCTTATAGGAGAGGAGGAGATTTTGCCAACCAACAACTGACCGAGAACATATGACATGCTAGACTCATGAGTGACAGTTGTTATTCACATTTATTATATTTATATTCGATTAATTTTCTTTATTATCATATGCATAATTCTTGTTACATTAAAATTAACATTTATTTTTGTATTTTTATGTTTATTCTTTTCATATTAATATTTCATTATTTTCTTTCCTTTTCCTTCTTTATTATTATTTTATTTTAACCATTGTTTTTCTGATGCAACTAGTTTTTTTTTAAAGAAAAAAAAAACTAGAATGGATGCAACTATATGATCCCTCTAGTTGTGAGCTTCTGTGTACTCACGGGACACATTTATCCATCATATCCCTCCTTACCTCTACAGACCTATTCTATTCTTCCACCTAACGGAGGGTACTAATTGTTGCAGAACTGCCGCTTCCGAGGATAAAGAACTGCTCCTGCAACCACCATTTAATTAGTAGTACCTCATTATTGCAAGTAAAGTAAAAAAACTAATAGGTAAATTTAGGAGGGATGTTACATTTCCACCTCTAAAATTAAACACAGACCTTGTGTTTGAAATAGTAAGCATAATATTATTGAAATATTTAAACAACATGGTATCAAAATATTTTACTCTTTCATACAGGAGTAAAATCATAGTATGAATTACCAAACCAAAATTTATACATATAAAATCTTGAAACCTGTTTTCATGGCATATAGTCATAAGTAACAACAAACACGCATATTGATCCTACAATTAAATGCATACTTATAATTGTCTCTTAATGTTTATTCACATAACAATTTTCAAACAAGTAAGGGAATTTTTTTATAGTAGCCACATATTCCCATGTGGTATTCCTGTCGGAGTAGTGGTCCTATTGGATCTTGAATCATTCTATATTCTTATTTCTTAATTGCTTTATTTTGAAGCAAATAATTTGGAAAGGATGAACTTCAATGCGCTACGGGTATGATATCTGTTGCTGCATATATTTTGTGTATGGTTTCCTCAGTGGCTTTCTATTTTTATACCATATATGGATACTGATTAGCATAGTGATCTCCAATACAAACATAACATTTTAGAGGATATTTATCCCTTCTATCTTCCTCATTCTTAACTTGGGGTGTAGTTTCCTTTCTTTGTGCATTATAGTCGTCTCTTTAGTTTCTCCTATTAGGATGATCCTTGTTTTGGTATTTATTTCCATTTCTATCATCTTGTTTGTAATGGTCTTCATTTTTAAACTTATTACTCTGGTCATTAATCCCTTTTGTAGGTCCAAAGTCTCTTCTCTTCCTTGAATCATCTTTATCCATTTTTATTTTCTGATAATAAGCCTTTTTGTTCTTCTAGATTAGTTCTTCGAAGCGAGTTGTATCATATGCTTTAGAAAAATATTTTGGTTTTACCAAGCCAACAAGAGATCCAATTCTTGGATGTAGGTCCATCAATTTTTTTGCACCTTTAGTTCCTCATTTTGATCATAATTAGGTATATACTTCAACAGTTGAACAAATATTTGATAGTATTCAATGACTATCATATTATCTTGATTCAAATTGGTGAATTCCCTAAACTTTTTGACATAGAATTGCCATGTCAAGAATTGGTCTCTAAACTCCTTTAGAAATGTGTCCCAAGCAAAATCTGATGCCTCCACATGTTTATTCTTTTTATAAGTCATCCACCAGTCCATGGTTGGTCTTGATAAGTGAGCTACCACCCACACTATCTTGGACTTAGAGGAGAGGGTACTATTAATAACATATTATCCCTCAGCTTCATTTAACCAAATTATCACTTGTTCACCATCACCTTTACAATCAAATTGTTTGATGTCAATTTTTATTAATTTTTTCTTTAATTCACTACCTACTTACCTTCGATTTGATCCTTTGGGTATTCCCTCTAGATTCCTTTTTGACTCATTTTTGGATAAATTTCAATTAACTTCTATTGTTGGGTAAGGAGTTATTGTTGTTGAGCCATCTATGACCTCTATTGCTCCATTTGGTAAGTCAAATGAATCCTTTGCATCTCCATGTGCTCTCTATATTGATTCAATTATTCTTGTGATTGTATCCTTTGGAGTTCCATATGCTCACACTATTGACTCATTTGCTCTTGCAACAATTGGACCATCTTAGCCAAATTATCCTCACTTGAAGAGTTTTTATTTGTCACTAGTTCTTTATCCTTTCAGATAAGTCTTTGAGGTGCTTCTAATCTATCCACCCTTTCAAATTCCCTTACAAGTCTTCTAAGTCCTTTTCTTGGGACTTCAACAACTGTCCCTTGCTAAGCCATTACAGAATTTTTGGAAGAACTTGCCATTATTTGGTTGCATCAAGATCTAAGTCAGTTAGAAACACCCAAAGTTTTGCATCCTAGGCTTTGATACCAACTGTAACATCCCAGGACTACTCACTTGGTTGTGTAAAATCACAAATAAAATTTATCTTCAAATCAAGTTTACACCCAACAATTTAATTGGTACACAGGTATAGCTATTCATTCTAAGGAAAATGACTATTGTAGATAGCTCCTTGAACGTTCGAGATTGGCCAAGTATCATAATAGTGCCAATGAGAACACATTTGTCTTCTTTACTAGAGTTCTATGTTCTCGGTAAGGGGTTGTCCTTTTAGGGCCCATAACACCTGAAAGGGTGAACACCATGGTATCCCTCACTTTTATTTAACCAATTTAAACAACATGGTATCAAAATATTTTACTCTTTCATATAGGAATAAAATCATAGTATGCATTACCAAACCAAAACATGTACATATAAAATATTGAAACCTGTTTTCATGGCATATAGTCATAAGTAATAAAAAACATGCATATTGATCCTAAAATAAAATTTATACTTATAACTATCTCTTAATGTTTATCCACATAATAGTTTTCAAACAAGTAAGGGAACTTTTTTTTATAGTAGCCACATCTTCCCATGTGGCATTCCTATCGGAGTAGTAGTCCCATTGGATATTGTGTTGCTTTATATTATTATTTCTTAATTGTTTCATTATGAAGTCAAGGATTTGGATAATATGGACTTCAATGCATTGCGGGTCCGATATCTATTGCTACATATATTTTGTACATGGTTTCCTTAACGAATTTCTGTTTGTCTACCCTATGTAGACACTGATTAACATAGTGAGCTCCTATACAAACATAATATTTTAGAGGAGCTTTATCCCTTCTATATTCATTATTCCTAACTTGGGGTGTAGTTTCCTTTATTTGTGCATTATAGTCATATTTGTAATTTCTCCTATCAGGATGATCCTTGTTCTGGTATTTGTTCCCTTTTTTGTGATCTTGTTTGTAACAATCTTCAGTTTTAAATTTCTTACTCTGGTTCTTGATCCCTTTTGAAGGTCCAAAGTCTCTTCTCTTCCTTGAATCATCCTTAACCCTTTCTATTTATGATAATAAGTCTTTTTGTTCTTCTGTCTTAGTTCTTCGAAGCAAGCTGTTGTGTTATATGCTTAAGAAAAGTCTTTTGGTTTTTCCAAGACAACAAGAGATCCAATAATTGGATGTAGGTCCATAAATTTTTTTTGCACCTTCAATTGCTCGTTTTGATCATAATTAGGTATATACTTCAATATTTGAGTATAACTTTGATATTATTTAATGACTATCATATTATCTTGATTCAAATTGGTAAATTTTTAAAACTTTTTGACATAAAATTGCCATGTCAAGAATTAGTCTCTAAACTCCTTCAGAAATGTGTCCCAAACAACATTTGTTGTCTCCGCATGTTTGTTATTTTTATAAGTCATCCACCAGTTCATGGTTTGTCTTGTTAAGTGAGCTACCACCTACACTGTCCTGGACTCAAAGGAGAGGGTGCTATTAATAGCATAATATCCCTCAACTTCATTTAACCAATTTTTCTCTGCTTCACTGTCACCTTTACTGTATAATTGTTTGATGTTAATTTTCCTCAATTATTTCTTTAACTCACTACCTACTCACATTCTAGTTTATCCTTTGGGTATTCCCTCTAGATTCCTTTTTAGAATTTTTTTCAATTAACTTATATTGTTGGATAAGGAGTTCTTTTTGTTGTACCATTTATGCCCTCTATTGCTCCATCTGGTCAGTCAACTGAATCCTTTGCATCTCTATGTGCTCTCTCTCTCTCTTGATTCAATTGTTCTTGTTATTATACCCTTTGTATTTCCATATGCTCATGTTGCTGACTCATATGCTCTTGCATTAGTTGTACCATCTTAGCCAAATTATCCTCACTTGAAGGGTTTTTAATGGTCACTGGTTCTTTATCCTTTCGGATAAGCTTTCAAGGTGCTTCTACTCTAGCCACCCTCTCATATTCCCTTACGAGCCTTCTAAGTATCTTTCTTGGGCCTTCAACAATTATCTCTTACTAAGCCATTACAAAATTTTTGGAAGAGCTTGCCATTATCTGGTTGCATCAAGAGCTAAGTTAGTTAGAAGCACCCAAAGTTTTACATACTAGGCTCTGATACCAACTGTAACACCCTAGGCATACTCACTTAGTTTTCTAAAATAGCAAATAAAATTGATCTTAAAATAAAGTTTACACCCAAAAATTTAGTTGGTACATAGGCATAGTTATTCATTCCAAGTAAAATGACAACTGCAGATGGCTCCTTGAACGTTCGAGATTGGCCATGTCCTGCAATAGTGCCAATGAGAACACGTTCATCTCCTTTACTAGAGTTCTATATTTTTGGTAAGGGGTTGTCCTTTCAGGGCCCATAAAATTGAAAGGGTGAATGCTTAGATTGCCTGCCCATAGTATGGTTACCTTGAGTTTGTTTCCCAAAGGTTTGCCCTTGGTATACTTTTTATGTTTGAGTTTCCTATGTTATGGATTAGCGTTAGAATACCTGGTACTTAACTGAATGTCCACCTTATCTAGATCCATATTAAGGTGCACCATTTCACTGGTTTGAGAGTAGGTAACTCAATCCTCACTACAAGTGATAAGTGTTGTCCCATTCCAACATTTGTTCTACCTTTTAGCTTCGGGGTTCAACTTATTTTGAACTTACCAAATTTTTTGCTAATGATTCCCCACACAAGTTTGGATCGTGAGATATTATCACATACCACTCGCATATAAGTCTAGAGGGAGTGTCCCATTCCACCCCTCATCACATGTTCAAGGCAATAAGACCACCTCATATCGAGGTGAATTGCTCGAAAATGACTGAATATGACTCATAGAGCTTGCCTTTCCTGCAAGCACTGGTGCTAGGTAAATGTTTTAAAGTTTTTGTTTAAACCATCTCTTATGATAATTTCGGTCATAATATTGCTTGATTTTAAGAGTTTACTTTCTTTTATTTTGTATGGTTTTAGTCACAAGGCTATCTTACTTTTGACCTCTAAAATTTTAAAGTAAATCTAGTATTAAAACTTTTACCCAATTATTAAGTCATTCAAAAATTCCAAAGTTGTACAAAGTTTCCATAACTCCTACTACGTTTACAAATATCTACCTATATAATTTTTACTTATTAAAGAAGCAAGATTGTATATAATTAAAGAGTTCAAATACCATAATGCCATTCTCAGTACTCTTCGACCATTTTTTCAAGATAAGCTCCACTACATGTTTTTATTTATATACATAAAAAGCTTTCACTCATGGTCAAACAAGAGATGCTTTACATATTTGGATTAATTTGATTTAATATAGGTTTCCTCGTATTTTATAACTAAAATATCTACTTTTAAAGGTTATTTTTACTACTCTACATTTAAGACATTTTAAATTTGACTACTTGTCAATCTGTCCATCTATTATTCTCTAAATATAATATAACTTTAAAATTTCTCTACATAACACAAGTATTAGCTATGAACATTCAAAACCAAATATATGACGATCTATAAATCACTATAAGTACCTTTTTAGATTGTGGAGACAATATTTTTGAGATTAAATGCCTTCCTATAGAAAATTTCATAAAATATATTTATTTATTAATTAAATAATTAGATATTTAGTAGCCCAATACTCTTATTACATGGTTTATAATCATGTCATAACAATTATAAGTATAAAGAGTCTTTATTCAAAACCCTCTACTATACGACTATGCAAACCAAAGTTACTTAAGCTAGTTTTTAATAAGTTACTTTGACATCTTTATAATCTATATATTCTCTGGTGAAAGTAGGTAAGGAATTTCATAGAATGTTATCGACCATTGATCATCATTCAACGGTTGAGGTCAGTGACTAACTAAAAGCTTTCTACTAATCTAGGACACTTTCAACCATAAAATTAACATAATTTATGATAGCATGGTTGCCTTAACCATCATTTGATTGCCCTTACTAAGCTTATTAGTCTTCAATCTAACCATCTCACCAACTCATATATTGGTTTTTTAAAGGAAGATTATGTACATATAGAGAGAAATGTCAACAGGTCAAAAAGAAAGAAAGAAGGTGGATGTTTAAACAAGAAAAAAATACTAAACTGAGTTTCATTTAAATTTGAGGTACGAATATTTAGAATATATTAATAACCTACATGAAAGTGTGACACATTACAACTGTATGATTATATGAAAATTAATATATATATCAGACTATCTTTTTGTTGAATGAATTAATGCAACCAAAAGGAATACCTCTAAATATGTTTTAAAATCTTGCTATTGCACGTTTTGGGTATCATATCACCTTGCCACTCTCCACAGTTTAAGCGCTTCCCTTAAATCATGTAGTATGTCATAAATACCGAATTACCATACGTAAAAATGTCGTACACAACTTAAAAATAATTTGGAAGACTATAAATGCTTGTTTCAATACTTCCAATCATGCCTAAAAATGGTAAAATAATATTTCTTTCCCTCAAAGATATACCTAATAGTACCATATCCACGTTTGAAAATAGTCACAAGTAAAACTAACAAGTAAAATCTAAAATCATTTGAAATAAAATACTTTCATATTTGACTTGCTAAAATCCATTCTCCATAAAGAATTCAAAAGCAGAGTTAGAAGCTTCTGTATTGAAAGCAAATCCTCACGAGTTTATTTTACAAGCCCTAAATCAACACATATACATTCCTTCAGTAGGTTTGTCATACTCATTTACATTTAGTTACACTATTCGCACTGAGCTTCAACAAACAAATTTTGGTATTGCACTTAAAAAAATCTCCTTATGTACTTTGGTCATTTATTGTCACAAAAATTAGGCCTACGCCCATACAAACCCATATGTTCATCACATTTCGTGGTAGCTCAATCATGCGATACTTCAAAGGGGGGAAGGACGGGTGGAACAGTAGTGCAGGGTTAGATGTGGCCCTTCCCATGAATGCAATGCAGTCTAACCTATATGCCTAGGTTCAATTTGTAGTATATAAAGACTCACATTCATTTATTTTAATTTTTTTTTAGCTTCACACTAAATTCAACCTTAACCGAAGTTTATATATATATAGAGAGTGTCCTATTTAGATACAAAATTAACATACACAAATTATCTACGATTCACACCAATGAATATTTTTACACACAATTGTTCACAAATTCCATTCATTTATTTTAAATTGTTAATTGTTCATAAATTAACACAGAGCAACGACATTTCCTTCCAAGCTATACTATTCTTATGAAAGATAGAAATTCAATTTTTGACCTGATATTAAAGCCAAATTGCAGCATATTAGAAACACAAATCATAAAAAAACCATGTCCTACTCCTCATTTCACGTTTATTCTTATAGGAGAGGAGGAGATTTTGCGAACCAACAACTGACTGAGCACATGTGATGTATAGAACTCATGAGTGCTAGTTGGTATTCACATTTATTATATTTATATTTGATTAATTTCCTTTATTATCATATGCGTAATTCTAGTTACATTAAAATTAACATTCATTTTTTGTATTTTTATGTTTATTCTTTTCATATTAATATTTCATTATTTTATTCCATTTTCCTTCCTTATTATTATTTTATTTTAAACATTGTTTTTCTGATGCAAATGGTTTTTTTAAAAGAAAAAAAACTAGAATGGATGCAACTATATGATCCCTCTAGTTGTGAGCTTCTATGTACTTACATGTCATATTTATCCATCATATCCCTCCTTACCTCTGTAGACCTATCCTATTATTCCACATGAAGGAGGGTACTAATTGTTGCAGAACTGTTGCTTTCAAGGATAAAGACCTGCTCTTGCAAACACTAGTTAATTAGCAGTACCTCATTCTTGCAAGTAAAGTAAAAAAATAATAGATAAATTTGGGAGGGATGTTACATTCCCTCCTCTAAAATTAAACATAATCCTTGTGTTTGAATTAGCAAGCATAATATTATTGAAATATTTAAAAAACATGGTATCAAAATATTTTACTCTTTCATAAAATCATAGTATGCATTACCAAACCAAAACATGTACATATAAAATCCTGGAACATGTTTTCATGGCATACAGTCATAAGTAACAACAAACATGCATGTTGATCCTATAATTAAATGCATACTTATAACTGTCTTTTAATGTTTATCCACATAACAACTTT
This sequence comes from Wollemia nobilis, assembly GCA_028583015.1. Lineage (NCBI taxonomy): Eukaryota > Viridiplantae > Streptophyta > Pinopsida > Araucariales > Araucariaceae > Wollemia > Wollemia nobilis. The sequence goes on along the minus strand of JAQPPZ010006183.1, from coordinate 1,965,675 downwards.
CAAACAAGTAAGAGAATTTTTTTTTATAGTAGCCATATCTTCCCATGTGGTATTCCTGTCAGAGTAGTGGTCCCATTATATCTTGCATTTCTCTATATTCTACTTTCTTAATTGTTTTATTTTGAATCCAAGAATTTGGACAAGATGGACTTCAATGCGCTATGGGTCCGATATCTATTGCTGCATATATTTTGTGTGTGGTTTCCTTAATGAATTTCTATATGTCTGCCATAAATGGACACTGATTAGCATAGTGAGCTCTAGTACAAACATAACATTTTAGAGGAGATTTATCCCTTCTATCTTCCTCATTCCTAACTTGGGGTGTAGTTTCCTTTCTTTGTGCATTAGTCATCTCCATAGTTTTTTTTGTTAGGATGATCCTTGTTTTGGTATTTATTCCCATTTCTATCATCTGTTTGTAACGATCTCCACTTTTAAACTTATAAATATGGTACTCAATACATTTTATAGGTCCAAAATCTCTTCTCTTCCTTGAATCATCTTTATTATATTTTTTGATAATAATCCTTTTTGTTCTTTTGGCGTAGTTCTTCGAAGCGAGATGTGTCATTTGCTTTAGAAAAATATCTTGGTTTTACCAAGCCAACAAGAGATCTAATTATTGGATGTAGATTCATTAGAAATTTTTGCACCTTCAATTCCTCATTTTGATCATAATTAGGTATATACTTCAATAGTTGAACAAATATTTGATAATATTCAATGACTGTCATATTCTCCTGATTCAAATTGGTGAATTCCCTAAAATTTTTGACATAGAATTGCCATGTCAAGAATCGATCTCTAAACTCCTTTAGAAATGTGTCCCAAGCAACATCTGTTGCCTCCACATGTTTGTTCTTTTTATAAGTCTTCCACTAGTCCATGGTTGGTCTTGAAAAGTGAGCTACCACCAACACTATCCTGGACTCAAAGGAGAGCGTGCTATTAAAAGCATAATATCCATTATCTTTATTTAACCATTTTTTTGTTGCTTCATCATCACATTTACCATAGAATTGTTTGATGTCAATTTTTCTCAATTATTTCTTTAACTCACTACCTAATCGCCTTCTAGTTGATCCTTCGAGAATTCCATCTAGGTTATTTTTGTTGAGCCATCTGTGCCCTCTGTTTCTCCATATGGTCAGTCAAATGAATCCTTTGCATCTCCATGTGCTCTCTCAATTGATTCAATTGTTCTTATGATTATACCCTTTGGAGTTCCACATGCTCACACTACTAACTCATCTGCTCTTGTAGTAGTTAGACCATATTAGCCAAATTATCCTCACTTGAAGGGTTTTTATTGGTCACTAGTTTTTTATCCTTTTGGATAAGTATTCGAGGTGCTTTTGCTCTATCCACCCTTTCAAATTCCATTACAAGTATTCTAAGTAATTTTCTTGGGCCTTCAACAACTGTCTCTTATTGAGCCATCGCAGAATTTTTGGAAGAACTTGCCATTATCTGGTTACATCAAGATCTAAGTCAGTTAGAAGCACCTAAAGTTTTGCATCCTAGGCTTTGATACCAACTGTAACACCCTAGGACTACTCACATGGTTTTCTAAAATCACAAATAAAATTTATCTTCAAATCAAGTTTACATCCAACAATTTAAATGGTACATAGGTATAGATATTCGTTCTAAGGAAAATAACTGCTGCAAACAACTCCTTGAATGTTCGATATTGGCAAAGTCTCATAATAGTGTCAATGAAAACACGTTCATATTATTTACTAGATTTCAATGTTATCAGTAAGGGGTTGTCCTTTCAGGGCCCATAACACTTGAAAGGGTGAACACATAACTTCCCCACCCATAACATAGTTACCTTGAGTTTGTTTTCCAAAGGTTTACCCTTGGAATACTTGTCATGTTTGAGTTTCCCATGTTATGGATTAATGTAAGAATACCTAGTGCTTAACTGAATACCCACCTTCTCTAGATCCAGATAGTTTCGACCATTTCTCTAGTTTGAGATCAGGGTTACTCAGCATTCACTATAAGTGATGAAGTATTGTCCCATTCCAACAATCTCTTCACCTTTTAGCTCTAAGGTTCAACATCTTTTGAACTTACTAGATTCTTTGCTAATGATTCCCCACTAAAGTTTAGATCATGAGATACCATCACGTACCACTCAAATATCAGTCTAGAGGGAGTGTCCCATCCCACCCCTCATCACATTTTCAAGGTAATAGGACCTTCTCGTCTCTAGGTAAAATTGGTCGAAAATGGTTGAATACGACTCACAGAGCTTGCCTTAACTACAAGCACTGGTGTTGGGTAAATGTTTTAAAGTTTTTGTTTAAACCATATCTTATGATAATTTAGGTCATAATCCTACTTGATTTTATGAGTTTACTTTCTTTTATTTTGTATGGTTTTAGTCACAAGGCTATATTAATTTCGACTTCTAAAATTTTAAAGTAAATCTAATATTAAAAATTTTACCCAATTATTAAGTCATTCCAAAATTCCAAAGTTGTACAAAGTTTCCATAACTCCTACTACGTTTACAAATCTCTACTTATATATTTTTTACTTTTTAAAGGAAAATAAAATATTGTATATAATTAAAGAATTTAAATACCACAAAGCCATTCTGCATACTCTTCGACCATTTTTTCAAGCTAAGCTCCACCACATGTTGTTATTTATATACATAAATAGCTTTCACTCGTGGTCAAACAAGAGATGCTTTACATATTTGGATTAATTTTAATTAATATAGGTTTCCTCATATTTTAAAATTTTCTCATATTTTAACTAAAACATCTACTTTTAAAGGTTATTTTTACCACCCCTACATTCAAGAATTTACTACTAGTCAATCTGTCCATCTATTATTCTTTAAATAGAATTTAATTTTAAACTTTCCCTAAATAACCCAAGTATTAGCTATGAACATCCAAAACCAAATATATAACGATCTATAAATCACTATAAGTACCTTTCCAAATTGTGGAGACAATATTTTTGAGATTAAATGCCTTCCTATAGTAAATTTCATAAAATATCTTTATTCATAAATTAAATCATTAGGGATTTAGTAGCCCAATACTCTTATTACATGGAATCATGTCATAATGATTCTAAGTATAAAGAGTCTTTATTCACTACCCTCTACTATACGACTATGCAAACCAAAGTTACTTAAGCTAGATTTTAATAAGTTACTCTGACATATTTATAATCTATATATTATCTATTGAAAGTAGGTAAGGAATGACACATAATGCTATCGGCCATTGGTCATACTTCAACGGTTGAGGACAATGACTAACTAAAAAATTTATACTAATCTAGGATGCTTTAAACCATAAAATTAACGTGGTTAATGATAGCACATTGCCCTAACCGCCATTTTATTACCCTTACTAAGCTTATTAGTCTTCAATATAACCATCTCACCAACTCAAATATTGGTGTTTTTAAAGGAAGATTTGTATGGATAGAAAGAAATATCAACAGGTCAAAAAGAAATAAATAAGGTGGATGTTTAAACAACAAAAAGAATACTAAACCGAGTTTCATTTAAATTTGAGGCATGAATATTCAAAATTTATTAATAACCTACATGAAAGTGTGACAAGTTAGAACTATATAATTATATAAAAATTAAAACAAATATTAGACTATATTTTTGTTGAACGAATTGATGCAACCAAAAGGAATATCTCTAAATACGTTTTAAAATCTTGCTATTGCACGTTCTAGGTTTCATATCACATTACCACTCTCTACAGTTTAAGAGCTTCTCTTAACTCAGATAGTATGTCATATATACTGAATTACCATATGCAAAACTACCATACACAGCTTCAGAATAATTTGTAAGACTATAAATGCATATTTTTGTACTTTCAAATCACGCCTAAAAACTATAAATAATATTTATTTTCCTCAAAGATATACCTAATAACACTATATCCACGTTTGAAAATAGCCACAAGTAAAACTAACAACTACAATCTAAAATAATTTGAAATAAAATACTTTCATATTTTACTTGCTAAAATCAAAGTAGAGTTAGAAGCTTTTGTATTGAAAGTAAATCTTCACGATTTTATTATACAAGCCCTAAATTAACACATACATTCGTTTAGTAGGTCTGTCACACTCATTTACATTCAGTTACACTTTTCACACTGAGCTTCAATAGAACAAATTTTGGTAGTTCACTTAAAACAAATCTCCTTTCGTACTTTGGTCAACTATTATTAAAAAAAATTAGGCCCACGCCCATACGAACCCATTCGTTCATCACATTCCATGGTAGCTCAATCGTGATATACTTTTAAGGGTGGAAGAATAGTTAGGATAAAAGTGGAGGGTCATATGTGGCTCTTTCCATGAATGCAATGCAGTCTAACCTATATGCCTAGGTTCAATTTGTAGTATACAGAGATTCATATTCATTTATTTTAAATTTTTTGTAGCTTCACACTAAATTAAACCTTAACCTCACTGTTTATATATACAGAAAGTCCTATTTAGCTACTTAATTAACATACACAACTTATCTACCAATAAATATTTTTACATACAATTGTTTACAAATTCCCTTTTAGCCAAGTAGGAAACAAATTAACACAGAGCAATGGCATTTTCTTCAAATCTATAATATTCTTCTCAAATATAGAAATTTAGTTTCTGACCTGATATTGAAGCCAAATTGCATTAGATTAGAAACACAAATCATAAAACAACCGTGTCCTACTCCTCATTTCATGTTTATTCTTATAGGAGAGGACATTTTGCCAACCAACAACTGGCCGAGCACATGTGACGTGTCAAACTCATGAGTGCCAGTTGGTATTCACATTTATTATATTTATATTTATATTTGATTAATTTCCTTTATTATCATATGTGTAATTCTTGTTACATTAAAATTAACATTTATTTTTGTATTTTTATGTTTATTTTTTCATATTAATATTTCATTATTTTCTTCCTTTTTCCTTCCTTATTATTGTTTTATTTTAAACATTGTTTTTCTGATGCAAATGGTTTTTTTTTAACAAATGGTTTTTTTTTAAAGAAAAAAAAACTAGAATGGATGCAACTAGATGATCCCTCTAACTATGAGCTTTCGTGTACTTACGGGTCACATTTATCCATAATATCCCTCCTTACCTCTACAAACCTATCCTATTATTCCACCTGAAGAAGGGTACTAATTTTTGCAGAACTGCTGCTTTTGAGGATAAATACCTGCTTTTGCAACCACCAATTAATTAGTAGTACCTCATTCTTACAAGTAAATTAAGCAAACTAATAGGCAAATTTGGGAGGGATGTTACATTATCCCCCTTTAAAATTAAACACCATCCCTATTTTTGAGTTAGTAAGCATAATATTATTAAAATATTTAAACAACATGGTATCAAAATATTTTTTTCTTCAATACAGGAGTAAAATGATAGTATGTATTACCAAACCAAAACATGTACATATAAAATCCTGAAACCTATTTTCATGGAATATAGTCATAAGTAACAACAAACATGCATATTGATCCTAAAATTAAATGCATACTTATAATATCTCTTAATGTTTATCCACACAACAGTTTTCAAACAAGTAAGACAACTTTTTTTTATAGTAGCCACATCTTACCATGTGGAATTCCTATCAGAGTAGTGGTCCCATTGGATCTTGCATTACTCTATATTATTATTTCTTAATTGTTTTATTTTGAATCCAAGGATTTGGACATGATGGACTTCAATGCATTGCGGGTCCAATATTTGTTGTTGCATATATTTTGTGTGTGGTTTCCTCTACAACTTTATGTTTGTCTACCCTACGTGGAAACTAATTAGCATAGTGAAATCCTATACAAACATAAAATTTTAGATGAGCTTTATCCCTTCTATATTCCTCATTCCTAAATTGGGGCACTGTTTCCTTTATTTGTGTATTATAATCATCTCTGTAGTTTCTTCTGTTAGGATGATCCTTGTTCTGGTATTTGTTCCCATTTCTGTCATCTTATTTGTAATTGTATCTAATTTTAAACTTCTTATTATAGTCCTTAATCCCTTTTGTAGGTCCAAAATATTTTCTCTTCCTTGACTCATCCTTATCCCTTTTTGTTTTCTGATAATAAGCCTTTTTGTTCTTTTGGCTTAGTTATTCAAAGTGAGTTGTGTCATATGCTTCAGATAAATATTTTGGTTTTACCAAGCCAACAAGAGATCTAATTCTTGAATATAGGTCCATAAATTTTTTTTGCACCTTCAATTCCTTGTTTTGATCATAACTAGGTATATACTTCAACATTTGAACAAGTCTTTGATAGTATTCAATGACTGTCATATTATCCTGATTCAAATTGGTGAATTTCCTAATTTTTTTGACATAGAATTGCCGTGTCAAGAATCGATCTCTAAAATCCTTCAAAAATGTGTCCCAAGTAACATCTGCTGCCTCCACATGTTTGTTATTTTTATAATTCATCCACTAGTCCATGGATGGTCCTGTTAACTGAGCTACTATCCACACTATCTTGGACTCAAATGAGAGGGTGCTATTAATAGCTTAATATACCTCAAATTCATTTAACTAATTTTCTATTGCTTCACCGTTAAATTTACCATAGAATTATTTTATGCCAATTTTCCTCAATTATTTCTTTAACTCACTACCTACTCACCTTCGAGTTGGTACTTTGTGCATTCTCTCTATATTTATTTCTAACTCTTTTTTGGATAAATTTTTGATTAACTTCTATTGTTGGGTAAGGAGTTCTTGTTGTTCAGCCATCTGTGCCCTCTATTTCTCCATCTGGTTAGTCAACCGAATACTTTACATCTTCATGTGCTCTCTCTCATGATTCAATTATTCTTGTGATTGTACCCTTTAGAGTTCTATATGCTCATGCTGCTGACTCATCTGCTCTTGCAGCAGTTGGATCATATTAGCCAAATTATCCTCACTTGAAGGGTTTTTATTAGTCACTAGTTATTTATCCTTTTAGATAAGTATTTGAGATGCTTCTACTCTAGCTACCCTTTTAGATTCCATTACGGGCCTTCTAAGTCCCTTTCTTAGGCCTTCAACAACTATCTCTTACTGAGCCATTGCAAAATTTTTGGAAGTGTTTGCCATTATCAGGTTGCATCAAGAGCTAAGTCAGTTAGAAGTGCCCAAAGTTTCACATCCTAGGCTTTGATACCAACTGTAACACCCTAGGCCTACTCACCTGGTTGTATAAAATCACTAATAAAATTTATCTTCAAATCAAGTTTACACCCAACAATTTAATTGGTACACAGGCATAGTTATTCGTTCCAAGGAAAATGATTGTTGTAGATAGCTCCTTGAACATTATATATTGGCAAAGTCTCACAATAGTGCCAATGAGAACACATTTATCTCCTTTACTAGAGTTTTATGTTCTTGGTAAGGTGTTTTCCTTTCAAGATCCATAACACCTAAAAGGGTGAATGCATAGCTTCCACACCCATAGTATGGTTACATTGATTTTTTTCCCAAAGGTTTGCCCTTGGCATACTTGTCATATTTGAGTTTCCCATTTTATGGATTAGCATTAGAATACCCGGTGCTTAACTGAATGCCCACATTCTATGGATTCAGATAAGGCCTATAATTTATTTGGTTTGGGACTAGGTAACTCAATTCTCACTATGAGTGATGAAGTGTTGTTCCATTCCAACATTCGCTGGAGCTTTTAAATCAGGGGTTCAACTTCTCTTGAACTTACCAGATTCTTGCTAATGATTCCCCATTTGAGTTTGGATTGTGATATACCCTCGCGTACCACTTGTATATCAGTCTAGATGAAGTGTCCCATTACACCCCTCATCATATGTTCAAGGTAATAGGAACTTCTCGTCTTGAGGTGAATTTTCTAAAAATGACTGAATACGACTCGTGGAGCTTGCCCTTCCTGCAAGCACTGGTGTTGGGGAAATGTTTTAAAGTATTTGTTTAAACCATCTCTTATGATAATTTTGGTCATAATATTTTTTGATTTTAAGAGTTTACTTTCTTTTATTTTGTATGGTTTTAGTCACAAGGCTATCTTACTTTTGACATCTAAAATTTTATAGTAAATCTAATAATAAAAATTTTACCCAATTATTTAGTCATTCCAAAATTCTAAATTTGTACCAAGTTTCCATAACTCCTACTACGTTTATGAATATCTACCTATATAATTTTTACTTATTAAAATATCAAGCTTGTATATAATTAAAGAATTCAAATACCACAAAGCCATTCTCTATACTCTTCGATCATTTTTCAAGCTAAGCTCCACTACATGTTTTTATTTGTATACATAAAAATATTTCACTCGTGGCCAAACAAGAGATGCTTTACATATTCAAATTAATTTGATTCAATATAGGTTTCCTCATATTTTAAAAGTTTCTCATATTATAACTAAAATCTCTACTTTTAAAGGTTATTTTTACTACCCGTACATTCAAGACATTTTAAAGTTGACTACCAGTCAATCTGTCCATCTATTATTATTTAAATAGAATTTAACTTTAAAATTTCCCTACATAACCCAAGTATTATCTGTGAACATCCAAAACAAAATATATAACGATCTATAAATCACTATAAGTACCTTTCCAAATTGTGGAGACAATATTTTTGAGATTAAATGCCTTCCTATAGTAAATTTCATAAAATATCTTTATTCATTACTTAAATCATTAGAGATTTAGTATCCCAATACTCTTATTAAATGGTTTATAATCATGTCATAATGATTCTAAGTATAAAGAGTCTTTATTCACTACCCTCTACTATACGATTGTGCATACCAAAGTTACTTAAGCTAGTTTTTAATAAGATACTCTGTCATATTTATAATCTAGATATTCTCTATTGAAAGTAGGTAAGTAATACCACATAATGCTATTGGCCATTGATCATACTTCGATGTAGTTTGACGGTTGAGGCTAGTGACTAACTAAAAAATTTCTACTAATCTAGGACACTTTCAACCATAAACTTAACGTGATTAATGATAACATGGTTACCCTAACCGTCATTTGATTGCCCTTACTAAGCTTATTAGTCTTAAATCTAACCATCTCACCAACTCATATATTAATGTGTTTAAAGGAAGATTATGTAAAGATATAAAGAAATGTCAACAGGTCAAAAATAAAGAAAGGTGGATGTTTAAACAATAAAAATATTACTAAACCAAGTTTCATTTAAATTTGAGGTATGGATATTTAGAATATATTAATAACCTACATGAAAGTGTGACATATTACAATTTTATGATTATATAAAAATTAAAACAGATATCAGGCTATCTTTTTGTTGAATGAATTGACACAACCAAAATGAATGTCTCTAAATATGTTGTAAAATATTACTATTGCACGTTTTGGGTGTCATATCATATTACCACTCTCCACAGTTTAAGATCTTCCCTTAACTCAAGTAGTATGTCGTAAATACCAAATTACCATACGTAAAACTACTGTACACAACTTCAAAATAATTTGTAAGACTATAAATGCATGTTTTGATATTTCCAATCATGCCTAAAAATTATAAAATAATATTTCTTTCCCTCAAATATATACCTAAAAACACTATATCCGCGTTTGAAAATAGTCACAAGTAAAACTAACAAGTAAAATATAAAATCAATTGAAATAAAATACTTTAATATTTTACTTGCTAAAATCCATTCCCCATAAAGAATTCAAAAGTAGAGTTAGAAGCTTCTATATTAAAAGTAAATCTTCATGAGTTTATTATACAAACCCTAAATTAACACATATACATTCATTCAGTAGGCCTGTCATACTAATTTACATTCAGTTACACTTTTCACACTGAGCTTCAACAAAATAAATTTTGGTATTTCACTTAAAACAAATATCTTTTTGCACTTTGGTCAGCTTTTGTCACAAAAATTAGGCCTACGCCCATACGAACCCATCCGTTCATCACGTTCCATGGTAGCTCAATCGTGTGGTACTTTGAAGGGTAAAAGGATAGGTAGGATAGTAGTGCAAGGTCATATGTGGCCCTTCCCATGAATGCATTGCAGTCTAACCTATATGCCTAGGTTAAATATACAATATAAAAAAGACTCGCATTCATTTATTTTAATTTTCTTGTAGCTTCACACTAGATTCAACCTTAACCTCACTGTTTATATATATAGAACATCCTATTTAGCTACATAATTAACATACACAAATTATCTACGATTATTTTTACATACAATTGTTCACAAATTCCCTTTTAGCCAAGTAGGAAATAAATTAACACAGAGCAATGACATTTCCTTCAAAGCTATACTATTCTTCTCAAAGATAGAAATTCAGTTTTTGACCTAATATTGAAGCCAAATTGCAGCATATTAGCAACACAAATCATAAAACAACCATGTCCTACTTCTCATTTCACATTTCTTCTTATAGGAAAGGAGAACATTTTACCAACCAACAACTGGCCAAGCACATGTGATGTGTTGGACTCATGAGTTCCAGTTGGTATTCACATTTATTATATTAATATTTTTATTTGATTAATTTCCTTTATTATCATATGCACAATTCTTGTTACATTAAAATTAACATTTATTTTTGTATTTTTATGTTTATTATTTTCATATTAATATTTCATTATTTTCTTTCTTTTTCCTTCCTTATTATTGTTTTATTTTAAACATTGTTTTTCTGATGCAAATGTTTTTTTTTTTTAAGAACCAAAAACTAGAATGGATGCAACTACATGATACCTCTAACTCTAAGCTTCCATGTACTCACGGGCCACATTTATCCATCATATCTCTCCTCACCTCTATGGACCTATCCTATTATTCCACCTGAAGGAGGGTATTAATTGTTACAAAATTATCACTTTCGAGGATAAAGACCTGCTCCTGCAACCACCAATTAATTAGAAGTACCTCATTCTTGCAAGTATAGTAAGCAAACTAATAGGTAAATCTGGTAGGGACGTTACAATATGCTTTATCAAGGTGCCAATTGATCCCACTGAAGAAATCATGAATATGCTTACATACAAATAACCAATCTACCAACCTAAATGATCTCATAAATTAGTCAAAGATAAAAATTCAAGAATACACATCCCTTCTACAATTGAGGCATCTTACATTGATCATGATGCAATACATATCTTGCATCTACTCCCTCAATAATTATTGTGATATGAAAAAGGCTGTAATCAATCATTATCAATCACACCACAACCACAATCATCCATCACCAAATCACTTCTCCCATAATCAACCATTAATTTGGTATCATAATTTTTTGCACTGCATCGTGTTTTCATACAATGTAGTATAAAAAGAGGTAAATGTAGACACCTAAAAATGTCACATTTATCCTTGTGTAGTGCTAATGGCTAATTAATTTGCAAAGCCCTTCAAATTTGTATAATTTATCTAAAAACACTATTCATCCTACTTAAGCTCCTTTGGTAACTTAAGCCCTTTCCTACACTTAGCCACTGGTCACCATGCAACCACCCCTTTAGCCTAATATAGGGACACCTCACCTAGTCTACCATTTGACTATCCTAGCCTTTACTCAAGCCTAGATCACCCTAGCATAAACTTGGTAAAACTCCACATCATAGTTAAAATAAAACTCAAGGTACTCCTAACCATGGTCAAACCTACCCTATCCTAACTTCCACCTAAGCCTAGTCTCCACCTTGCCTTAATCAACCCTAAACCCATGGTTAACCCAACTATGGTTAGACCAGAACTTTAGCTTCCCTTCACATCCCCATGTGCATTGAATGTCATAAATGACATTTGAGGACTTTTTCATTTAAGGTATTAAAAGCGTGGATGAGTCATCCTCCACCATGCCATAATGGAGTTAATGCTTTCATGTCCTATGCATTTATGAGGGATGGCTCACCCATACCGATTTAAAACATATGGATGGGTGAGTACTTCTCTCACTCAAACTTATTTATGAGACATGGCACACCATGCCACATTAAGTGATAAATTAACCCCTTAACCTTGGACAAGTCTATAAAATAGAAGGCCATTTTCCATTTGGATATATAGCATATTTACATACCCAAAATCTACATAAATCACCTTAGATTCTAATATACTCAACATTAACTTGCCATAAACCACCATGGATGCCCACACATATCTATCACCACCCCATTTTGAATGATAAGTTGTGCTTAGTTACACGTACAAAAGATCATTTGACATGGATATGAAACTCCAACAACATAAGAAGAACCTTTGCAACACAATAATCCCCTATTTGGTTAACACAAGGTCAATCGTACAGACAAGTATGATCAAAAGGATTGTACCCAAGGGTACAAATACCTCTAGGGACACATCTCACTCCAAAAACTACAATAGACTACCAAGTCAAGTAAGTAACACTACTTTACTATTTTCTAGTCATTTTCAACATCTTTCATTATGCACTAGACTAGTTTCATTTGGTCTTTTTGTCTTCTATCACGAGGGGTTTGATTGAGATAGACCCCCAAATATTACTAAAAAAATTTGTAGGGTTGTGTAGGTTTAGAGGATATCTACAAATAATAGTGGCCCACATGTAATAAGCCCACTCCCCTTTGAGGTGCTCATAGAAGACCTAGAATGTCATCATCGATTTTAGTGAAAAGAGGGTCTCTCCATCAAAAGACCCATATTGTAGCCCATGGGGTAATTTTGTAAAAAGGATAAATTTGTAACCCCTTTTTAATTTTTAATACAAATGATAGGTTTTCTATAGTTTCAACCTTTTTTATCTCTACAAGAAAGACATCTGTAAAGGGAAACTCGAGTCCCTTGTATTTTGATTCATTTTTTGCTCTCATCGTGGGATCTTCTACTTCCAAGAAAAAAATGAAAACTTCACATTCTTCTACAAACTTTGATTCTTTATATGAGAAAGGATCAAATGATTCATAATATTCTTTAATATTTTTTTTTTACCTTTAGAATTTTTTCAATGCCAAGTCTTCCTCCAAACTATAGGGGGCACCCCTTTCGATTAAAGAGTATGGATTCCTCCATAAGAATTTGTGATCTATCATTACATACAACTTTCCTTATCATTTCATGTTCCTTTTTTATATGAAGGGGGTATATTTCCTATGGATTAGGTAGAGGATAATTTAGAGGATTCATCACTACTATGCTTTAGGTAGGGAGATAATAACCAATCACTTTAGCTACTCCAAGCATTATATATATTTGTACTACATTGACTTTGGGTGTGATCACCTACTTTACCATTGTTGGTTCATCATGGATTGACTAGTCATTACTACAGTGATGATACTAGGTTGGTTTTCTACTATAGACTAGATTGACACTTATCAATTCATTGCCTAGGCATGGTGGATCACCATAACACAATATACCAAATTATAACCCATTTTACAAGGCATTGGGAATTTGAATTCATATTACTCATGATATTATGAACTTGAATAATCATAGGCATGTTTCCCTACTTGAGCACTCTAACTCAAACGGACTCATTATTGGCCAAAATTTCTCTAGGAGTGGGGATCAATAGGACTTGCTATTAAGTCATCGACCATTGAGGCTCATACTATTCCTGGAGAACTTGTTGATAATGTGGCACCACCTATTTTTGGTGGTTGTTGGAAAAATAAGCTGGATAGTTTTACTCTATAAACATCATTCTTGTTGAGGTACTTGTCCATACTAAATTTACCCATCCAATATTTGGTACGTAGGTTGTCTTGTTGGAACATATGCTAGTTTCTATTAAGGATGTTGGATTCATTGCTGATTTTGTGTAACATGGCAATTTGGTGCCACCACTTGTTGCATGAATTATTTTATGTATTTTTGGATCTTATAAATGCTATGGAATAGAATTTTACATTGTCTAGTGGGTTTGCATATTTGGATGTAGGTTTTGTAGAAACCATTGTTTACTTTAGGAAACTTGCATGTAGTAGGGTATTTGAGGACTTTGAGCCCATGGCATATTTCATGTTATATAATGATATTACCATGCAATTAATCTACTATAACATTACCCAAATATTTAATATGCTAATGATAGTTTCTTAGAGGTTGGGATTCAAGGTATTGGCCTAATTCTTTTTGGTTTTTAGTCAAAAATAATTTTTTTTAAAAGTAAAGAAACCAAATATTTCTTATTTTTAAGTTAATTGCTATCAAAATAGAGCAGATCACTCATACAAATTCAACTTAGAATTTTTTAATCAAAATTTGACTTGTGGAGCAATTTGCTAGCAAATTGGAGTGAATCACTAGCAAACTAGAGTGAATCACTAGCAAATTAGAGTGAATCACTTGTCAAATTAAACTTTGAAAAAAATTAATAAGTTGGGGGCCAAGTGAATCACTTGGAGCAAATCACTTTGATTTTGGGGCAAATTGCTTTCCTTAAATGAGTTAGGAAGAATTTTGTCTTTCTGAGTGAATTGATCCTCAGAACTTGGGTAGATAGTTTCTTGAATTTCACTTGGAGAAATTTTTGTATTTTGGAGTGAATCACTCTTTAGAACCTTGATGAATAGCTTATTGAATTCCACTTGGGGAAATTTTCATATTTTGAAGCAAATCACTAGGTAGATGGAGCAACTTGCTAGATAGCTTAGACTTTGACAACATTTTATAATTTCTAAGTGAATGACCTCATACATAGTAGATCGCTACCATTTTGGGATAAATTGCTTCTAGAGGGAAGAATTATCAAAAAAATGATTAGGTTCTTCCAATTAATTTTTGCCCATGGGAGATGCAATTATGGAGCCAAAAGTATAAAATTTTGTCAATCTAGTACTGAGTTGCTTGCTTGTCTTGCAAACATTTTAAGATTTTGAAGTTTATAAGAGTCAAAATTCATAAAGCACCTATAAAAATTGAATATGAATAACAAAAAAAAGTGAATTTCAATGTCAATTTAGGATTGGACTTGAAAAATTAAGTTATTGGCATAGAAAAATTGTTCTATATTCAAGTTGTGAAAGCTTGACAAATTTAGAGCAATTCACTAATAGTATGGAGCAAATTACTCCCTAAAATGATTTTCAATGATTGACTCAACTTGAATAAATTGATCCAAAATTTAGAGCAAATTGCTACATGCATTAAACTTGCCAAAATTTCCTTCAATTCTAGGCCAATCGCTCCACCTATGGTGAATGCAAATTTGGTACTAAAATCAAGAAGTTTAACCAAATAATGAGAAAAATTCTTAATATGGGACAAATAATGGGAATCCATCCCACCTGGCATCACAAAAACTATGTTGAACTAGAAAATTATCTCGATTTCTAATTTAATGATGCACCTTCAATTCTAGTTTGGAAAGAATGGCCCTTTACAACCTTTGGATTGACATTGACTCCCCATTGTCCCTGTAGAATGCTCCTAGACTATCCTATGCTAGTTTGCATGAAAATAACATTAAATATTAAGGATGTAAGAGATTCATATAAAATATGGTATTAACTATGACAAGGAAGTGTGCATGATCAATTAACACATGAGAATTCAAATAACATTAGTGTTCTTCCTCAAATTTCTAAGCAAATGATAAGGTGGACAGAAGGGTAGTGACACTAATGGAATGTATAAGGACTTGTAAATTTCTCAACAACCTCATGAGGTACAAAGCATAGTGTAGGTTACATAGAGTATAACTCTAAATTATCATGTCCAAAATATGTTTACAATGGAGCCTATGACCCTTATTTATAGTTGGAGTTTATTCTTGAGTTATTAGGGGTGACAAATTGTTACTCCTAGTAAAAGTAAAAATTTGGGGGTATCTCAAACAAAATTATGCACCACTAAATGTTGCATGCTTCTAAAATCATTTAGAAGGATTTAAAAAAGGTTATGGTGACACTACATGCCAAAATATCACTTTTCAAAGGTTCTCCTCAAGATTTATGCCTTTATTTTTACCCCTCTATGGGCCTATGATTGATTTTGTCTAGAAAATAGTGAATCACTCTACTTTGCTAGCAATTCTATAGTATTTTCTAGAAAATTGTTCCTAAAATTCAATTGTGTCACTTTTCTAGTGGATTTTCCCTAAACCAATTAACACTTACGAGTGAATCAATAATTGAGAAAATTAGTACACCTTGGAGACAACTAAATTTTGTCAAATTTACAAACTTTTGCTATTTTTCAATTTTTTTCTTGAGTTTGTAAAATATATTTTTCTATGGATCATTTTTTAGAATTAGAGGTAGCAGTCTATCTACTACAGGCCTCCAGGAGTTTGGCCCAAAAAGCACAAAAAATACCTTCAAAACTTTTGAAAATTAGAAATTTTTGTATACCTATAGTGAATAGGAGTCTTCCAAATGTAACTATGTGAGTGATTAAGGGGATGCTAATTAAGTGTTGATTGGACATCATACCAATGAATGAGGTGATACCACTTATCATAATCTAGAAAATGAGGCTATCAATTGAGCATTGACTATGCAGGTCATTGGGTAGTGTACCCCACTTGTTACTCTTTGATTCACTTTGCAACCTTTGAACCATACTGCTTGACTTGTCATGTCTTGATTCCATTCAAAATTTATTCTTAGCCAAGTTTATTTTTTATTGTGTGACCATATGATCATTGGGTTCATTGAGTTGGTAAAATATGATTGGTTGAACCCATTTTAGTACCTACTAAGTGGTGATCACTTTTCCACATTGGATACTAACATATCGATCTCTACCATGTCATCACCCACTATATCATCACCAACTATACCATAACTTATTGCATCATTCTATATCACATCACCATGTGGTATGTCAACAAGTTCCATGTCACCTACCATATCATCATTTGCCATGCCAACATAAAGTATCATACATAATTCCATGTCATTAAGTGCCACATCATTAGGTGTCATGCCATCATGAGTAATCATACACAATTCAATGTTATTAAGTATCATATCATTGGGTGCTACATAATTGATATTATATTAGTAGGTACTACATCATCATTAAGTAACATATCATCAAGTTTTAGCATGTCATATCCACTTGCAACATCATAGTCAATATTGATGACATAAATATTTGTAAAAATAATCTAAGGTGCTAGACACTTGGGTAGAGGCACCTACTAATATAACATATTCTATATCATCAATAGTGGTATCCTCTAGACACTTGGGTAGAGGCACCATTTACTAACAAAGGTTCTAGGCTTAACATTAATCCAACTATTAAATGTGTCCACCATACCTTCCATCCTACATGTGTGTGATGTAAGCAAAAGTTATGATGATGCATGGTGTCCCACCAAAAGGCTTGTGCACACCATTATAGGAAATATTTTAAAATTTAAAAAATAAATGGAAATTTAGAAAAGTTTCAATGTAGAAAAATAGGTACCTGGAGGCAAAATGCAGAGAATTGTTGAAATAGAACCCCCATATTTTTTTGATTTTATTTGACTATCACAATTTTCCCTAAAAAATATTTTTTTGATGCAACTAATTAGTATATTTTCTTATGACAATGTAGTAAAAAAGTTGCAAAACCATGTTAGAACTTTTTCAAGTAGCTTGAAGGTATTTGCCATGCACAAATGTATACCCATGACTTCTTTGGTACCAAGGGTATATAAAAAAGTGTTTAGCCTCTTATTTTTTTTTTAATAGAATCCAAGCAATCTATTATCTGATCAATGCTAATATTGAATACAAAATGCTAAAAGAGAAAATAAAAACGATTTAAAAAAATTCATAAAGAAAAAATAAGGTTTTTAAAAAAACCTTGAGAGACTCAATCCTAAAACTAGGGCATCTGTCTGGTTAGAAATAAAAAATATAAATTAAAGGATTGAGTGCTAAGAGAGGAACAAATAAACCCATCAATAACTATTGCTTCTAGATCAAATGTGCCAATTCTAGTAAAATTTTCATTAACCATTTCCACCTAGGTTTTTATCAAAAAACCCTTTTATCAACATCTAACACAAAAAAAAATTAACTGATGTAAATAGTTTTGCACTTAGAAAATGTCATAGAATCTAATTTACTAAAGACAATAAATTGAGCAATGGAGATTCACACTCACTATGATACAACTTTGGATTTAATAGTAGTTTACATAAACAATTGGAATCAACACATTACTTAGTATTGTTGAAAATAAAATACATAAAAGGAGATGCACATTATATAAGGGGGTATCCATGGACACCAAATAATCTCAATAAAGAAAAATAGAATAAAATCCAACTAATGAATAAACAATTGATATGAGGGGGTATTTATACCCAATTATAAGTTACTTCAAGGTCAATGTTAAGGAATTGACCTTTAAGGTAAATAATAAAACATTACAAAAAATTCCTTCTACAAGGTTTACAAGGGCCCAAGGGGCTTATACATATAATACAATACAAAGTCAGTCATGGACTCAAGTAAAGATTAATCACCATATATTTCAACACTATATTATTGGAAATATTTATCAAATAGGATTTCAAAAATACCAATTTTGTTGAATTAAACTTGATGACATTTCTATAATATTCATTGAACAATCTATGTTTCTACAAAATCAATGCATTTATGACACCTATAACTAAGTGTGAGTTCCTACTATCATAAACACTATAATATAAAAATTATTAGATTTTTATATCTCTCCAATGGTTATTCAATATTCCATTTTGGATTGTTGGCCTTTATAGAACTCATGTTATCAAAGAATCATACAGAGTTTACAATTTATATTTGTATTTCCTCATTATATTGTTGGTTACTTAGCTTTGATTTAAGAGATTGGAGGAGGAACTTAATTTATTTATCCTTCCTTTTACTCTTGTATAGAATTTTAGAATAAAATTTTAGGAATATAAATATCTACATAGTAGTGGACTCTCACCACAAAATCCATCTTTTAGTCCCTATAAGATTTGGACCTATCTATCCAATGTTGGAATATGTGATATTTAAGGTAATTTATAAATTTTTATTAGTTTAATCCTTAAGGTTGGTCACTTAACCTTGACCTAAATGTAACTTGTATTTGGGTATAAATACCCCATGCTATTGATTAATTTGTTATTAGTTGGAGCGTAATTATTTTATTTGATAGTGATATTGTTTGGTGTCCACAAAGATCCCCATATTGCTTTGTGTATTTTTTTAGAAATATTAGGTAATGAGTTAATTCCATTTGTTTTTGGACATTGTTGTGAAATCTAACATGGTATCAAAGTGGGTGTGAATATATATTACTCAATTGCTTGTTTTTGGTATTTTTTGGCTTCTACAGTTCTCTAAAGGGTAACTATATTTCAAGTAGACCAATTTTTTTTATAAAGCTAAGGTGGGACTTGAAGAAGGGTTTTTGTAAAAAACCCTATATGGATTTGGATCACACGGATCTCACTAATTTAAATAGATTTGCTCCAACAAAAATATTCACTGACATATTCCTTTGTTTATCTCATTGGCATTCAATCCTTTTTTGTTTATTTTAATTTTTGACTAGATGGATTCCCTTGTTTTACGATTGAGTTTTTTAAGGTTTTCTAAAAACCTCATGTATTTTATGAAATTTTTGAAAAAATCTAATTCTTTTTTTATTTTGGCTTCTTATATCCAATAATAGCATAAATGAAAGGATATAATGCTTGACCATCATAAAAGAATAAAAGAAGATGCTTTTTTAGATAGATCCCAAGTTCCAAAGAAGCCATGGGTATGTTTATGTGCTTGTCAAATATCTTCGAGCCACTTGAAAAAGTTGTTAAAATGGTTTGGCAACTTTTTTGCTGCATAAGCATGAGAGGATATCCTAATTGGTTACATTTGATAAAAAACATATATAGGGAAACTATGATAGACAAGAATAAACCATCAATATTTTTTGGATTCTTTATGAAATTTTAGCGGGGTCCCAATTCAACAGTTTTCCCAAAAAGCCTCCTGAAACAGCCAAAAGATTACATTTTGATCTAATAACACATTAAAAGACACATGCTATTCAGAAAAATGTATTTTATTCATGATAAAATTTGCATAGGTTACAAATAGGGAGAATTCCCCTTTTTTCTTTCTTTTCACAAATGTTACAATAGGCCTGATGCCTTTTTTTCATGTTCCTAAGTGTAGATGGGCTTGCGTACCACCGCGCGGTTGTAGTTGTTGTTGCTTTCCTCCTTGGTTCTTAGATAAACCTACAAAATGGGGTTAGTGAGTTAGGGGACTTGCCTCAGTCATGCCCCATAGTAAGAAAGACAAATTGACTCATAAAACATAATAAAAACTAAAATAAATGATGCAGAACCTCATAAAAACACCAAATGAAGCTTACCTCCAAGATTTAGGTTGATTTGGGACCTGTAGATCCAATTCACCACCCAGGGGCGAACTGGTACCGGATTCACGGGGAGAGGGGTGAATCAGACTGTAACTATTGTTCTTCATAAATCCTTCGGCGGAGAGATTCCTTTGCTATTGTATTGCTAATGTGCAGGTTCAAGTCTGCTTTGTCATGGTTCTATATGTATTTTTGCAGAGTTTTTGTGCTTTGGACATAAGTGGAGAGAGAGATAAATGAGGGTTTGGGTCCAATTCTTATAAGAAAACCCAAGGTGTAGGAGGGGTAGTTAGGAGAACTAAGGCCTAGGGTGAGATCCCATGAAGGTTAAGTTAGGGTTTGTGAGGTGGCATCCTCACATTCTTGTAAGGAAATATCTCATCCTCACACATGTGTGAGGAGATATTAGGGTTAACTAGGATTAGTCAACTCTAGGTTAGATGTGGGGTTAGGTTAGGGTTTCCTAAGAAATATCCTAACCAACCTAGTTCACACACATGTGGGAAGGAGTAATTAGGGATAATTAGGGATTAAGGACCTAATTAACCTTTTTAGCCTTAAAAGTGAACTTAAGTGAAGTCACTTTAAAATTAGATTTAAAAATTGACTCAATTAATATTTTTGCCAACTAATAGCCCTGTGGGGGCCTCAATTAAACATAAAAGAGTCTTGTATTGCCTTAGGAGGCTAGTGGATAGTTTTTCGATGCATGGAAGATGTTGATGATGCGATTTAGGTAGTTTATTAGGGTTTTGGACCTAAAAACTAGTGAAGTGGTGTGTGGAAGTCTATGCAAATGCCACGATAATCTATGACAATCTATGTTAGTCTACGGTAGTCTATGCATATCTACAGTAGTCTACGTAGGTCTATGAGGATATAAAATAGTCTATGTTGGTCTACGATAACCTAGGGGTATCTAGGATCACCTATGTAAACCTACAAGTGTCCAAAAGTATCTACAAGTATGTAGGTGTAGCAATGTGTGACTTTTAGGTGTCTACATTTTGCCCCTTTTTGTACTATACTGTGTGGAACATAGTTTAATACAAAAATTTAAAGGATTTGTGTAGAGGAATAGGGATAGAAGGATAATATAATCCAATCAAAGGTATGTAGCCGCTTGAAGCATGACCATACAAAATTGATCAAAATTTAGGGGAGAAAAGGGAAAATAATGAGATCTAATCAAAGGTATGTAGCCACTTGAAGTGTGACCATACAACATTGACCGATAGCTAAGAGGGAGAAGGGAAAGAAGAGAAGAAGAAAGACATAAAATAAAAACAATTTTTATTAAATGGAAATGGATGATTATAGATGTATTGCAATGGTTTTGTTGAGTTCGTATGACATTTTCAATGTCATACTAGCTGCTTGGGAGAGGCAAATTTTGACTGCTTTGCTTTTACGACCAGTTCAACGTGGTCCAAAAGTACGAATAGAACAAATACCTATTCAAATATTTGCTATCGATTGATTGATGAGCATATGGCGATAACTGTCAAACCATTTGAGCTAAAGACATATTTGGATTATTCAAATGTGTCATTCATTATGCATCATGAATGCTAGAAATCCTTTTCCAAATGTTGTGCTAGGATTACGTCAAACGTATCATTCATTTTGTATTTGACATACATGAATGCTAGATTGAATTCTCTATAGAAACAGATAGCTCTCGTGATATGACAAATATTTAGTTGGGATTGATATTATTTCATAAGATAATATTCAACAAAAAATTTGGTAGATAGATGCGTTATCCGTGATTTTGGATGTTCGGTTGGTTGGTTGCATGCAAAGTTGATTTTGGATATGAATACCCCTCAAACGAGGAATCAATAATGAGGTGAATAGAATGTGGTGATTTGGTGATGCAACGATTGATAGAATACTAATGCATGATGAAAATGATAAGAAAGACAAATTAGAGGATAGTTTGGGAGGTTTCCTAGGGTTTTGGAAGAAAGTTGCATGATTTCCTAAGGTTTTGGAAGCAATTTGATTGATTTTGAGGGTCATAGGCTCAATTCGCAGGGCAAGGGGTGAATTGGATCCTGATTCATGGGGTGGGAGATGAATTGGGCCTAAATTGCAGGGCAAGGGGTGAATTGGGCCTAAATCACAGGGTGGGGGGTGAATTAGGGTTTTAGGTATTTTTAAGCCAATTTTGGAGTTGGGAGGGCTCATTTTTATGACGACGGATGTTGGAGAGTGTGTGGAAGGAGCATTCAACAACGTGTGGATATTACAGTTGTAGATTTTGGATGAGAAAATGATAAGAGGACGACTTGGAGTTGGTAGCAGGCATGGAGATCCATCGGTAAGTGTTGCTACTTGTCTCATTTTACGTTTTTTAATTTTCCAAAAAAAAATAAATTAGAGGGGGGAGGTTTTCGTCTCATTTTAAATTATTTTGCATTTTTTAATTGAAATTAGAATACATAGTGAAAAACTAGCCAAATGGGTACCCAAAAATATAATTTATTTTTAGGTTTGACTTGTTTTCGTGCCAGTTTGACCGGGTAACAGGTAGAGTAGGCTTATAGTTTGATCGTCTATTTTTGGAGCGATGGTGTACTATTTGTGCAATGTGGTTGATTTTTTTTTGTAAAAGTAGGAAATGGGTATCCATTTGTATGACTATTATTGTTTTTGCCTTCGTTTGGTGTGTTTTCTGAATGTGTGGTTTTAAGGTGTAACTTGGAAAACTTTGACTGTTAAATTTTCCATCGTAGAGATAGTATTTTTAGAAACCGATGATACTTTCATCGTAAAAGGGTGAAATGGGTATCCAAAAATGTTACTTGTTTTGGTAGATGCTCTCGTTTGGAATGTGTTTAATTTACGTGCCAAGATGTAGGTAGTGTTAAATTTAAAATTAGTTGTTGGGAGCTCGATTTGCACTATTTTCAACATTTGTTTGAACTTTCATCGTGAAGTGGGAAAATGGGTGTTCAAAAATGCAACTGTGTTTTTGATATTGTATGTATTGGTGTATGTTCCGTTTGGATGTATGTGTGGTAAGATTGATCTTAAACTCCGTGCTGATTTGTATACTGTTTTTGAATTTTGTCGATATTTTCACTGTAAATTGGATAAATGGGTGTTCAAAAATTTACTTTGTTTTTGTATGTCTGATGGATTGACTTAGTTTTAAATTTCGTGTCGTAGTGGGTATGTGGGTAATTTTATATTTGACTATTGGAAGCCAAATATGTACTGTTTTTCGCATCTGTTTGAAATTTTACCATGAAATAGCAAAATGGGTATCCAAATATGTAATTGTTTTGTTGATATGTTTTGATATGTGAATTGTGCACTATTTTATGACTCGAAGTGCAAGTTAAATTGAATAATTTAATTTATATATTTGATTCATAGATTTTTATTGGATTGCATCATTGAGTTGATGGCTAATGTATATTTCATTGTGTTTGTTTGTGGATGAACAAGTAAAAATGCATGAGCCTCGTCATTGTGTACGTAAGATGAAGAGTGATTTTGACGAGCTGATGAACAATGCTTATGATATGTCATGGTTGGATGCCATATGGTTCAGAGGTGTGTGGGAGTGTAAGAGTATTCATACCAACAGGGCATACGTATCTACCTTATGTCAGTGATGGGACACAGATCAGAACACTTTTAATTTTTCTACAAGGGAGATGACGATTACATTGGAGGACATGCATCGGATTTATAAGTTATCTATTGAGGGTGTTCCTATTAGAGTAGCACCGAATGATTCTAAGGAGGCTATACTAGAGTGCTTCTTTGGTGATGGGTGGAAGATATAGATGTTGGAAAGATGGATTATGAGTGGTTGTGGCTTAAGAAAAAGATATCTAATCGCCAGTGCATAGTGATGATGATGATATCCACCTATGTATTACTTGACACTTTCAGGATGTTGTTTACTTGGAACATGTTGGATGTAGTGAGCGACATGATAGAGTGGAGGGTTGTGTTTGCATGGGCACCCGCACCATTAGCCCAGGTATATAGAGAGTTGCACGATGTTGTGCATGTTGAACGAAAGGATTTGATCTGGACTCCCCTACTATAGGTATGGGCATGGGAGC
Source organism: Wollemia nobilis (assembly GCA_028583015.1). NCBI lineage: Eukaryota > Viridiplantae > Streptophyta > Pinopsida > Araucariales > Araucariaceae > Wollemia > Wollemia nobilis. The sequence continues at coordinate 1,941,222 of JAQPPZ010006183.1, read as the reverse complement.
ACATATCCATTGAGAGGCCATCACTATTTCCTCACCCTTCCCATGTTGAGTGTAAGGAGTATTTACCCTATGCTTTGAGATGGCAGAAAGATGAGGAGAAGGGCATTAAGAGGTCTTATGAGGGTAATACTTTGTTGTGGAGGGTCAAGTTTGGAGACTTGACACCTAATGACATTAAGTGGAGGCCTTGGTTGGATGGGGTGACCTAGGAGAAGGACGATGAGTAGCTATGGGTCATTCATCAAGGTATATGGCTAGTGGGGAGATATACTCAGTAGGCTGAGTATTTTTAGTTCGATCGAGTGAGACGATAGTTTGGATTACAATATGATGTTCTAGGGGCTCCTTTTGTGTATTACAAATGACGGGGTGATAGGGGAGAGTGTCCTATGGTTCTGCCCTAGGTTGAAGAGAGTGACTTGCCTATGGTTATCCTAGATGTGGATAATGTTAGGATGATACCAAAGTTTGAGATTTGGTGGATGATGTAGAGTTGGGAGCCCAACAAGGGTGTGATTTATCGATGGGTGCCATATTGTGGTGGGGTTCCTCTGCCAGAGAGGAAAGTAGGTAGAGGAAATTGAGCTAGACCAAAGGAGGGAGCTGGTAGCAAGAGGGAGGTTCCTCTACAATGCTATTGATGATGATTGGATGGCGCGTCGAGTGCACAAGGAGCAAGAGTGGGGGAGGTTCCTATGGTCATTGAGATAGATTCTATGAAGGATGGCATGGGCATGGAAGGTGTGGTTGGGGGAGTATAGGATGTAGGTGGATCTACTATAGTGGGTGGTGTAGATGACACCATTGATATTGGTTTGTTTGAGGAGATGGAGGAGATTCTGCTTGAGGTCTAGGAGATGTAGGATGCGAATGAGGAGGCTCAAGTGCTATAGGATAGAGTTCATCAGTTGGAGATTGAGATTTACAAGTAGGAGAATATTCACAAGGTAGAGGTAGATTAGATGAGGTTAGATATGGCTAGGTAGTAGTAGGTATGAGAGGAGGGTGCATATGATCTTGAGAGGGTGACTGGGTTACTGGCTATAGAGTATGCTAAGAGGTCATTGTGTGAGGTTGTTCTGACAGTGTGTGGGATTGCACTCCCTGATTATAGCCAGGTGGTATCCCAATATAAGTCATGATCATGAGTGGGGGTGCCTTCACATCATAGCCAACATAGTGCTACTTTGATGGAGTAGGTGGGTGATAGGACTGAGGAACAAGGTACAACAATTATGGTTTAGGATTTAGGGGCTAGGGAAGTGTCTATCAGAGCTACAAAGATTCGAGCAAGCCGTGAGGGGCATGGGGAGACTCAGAGTGGTGGTTAGGGCTGCTTATGATTATAGCCTATGGGTATTTTGGATGACAGATGATGGGCATGGTCGCAGTTTGTAGCCTACGGGTAATTTTTTGATCTATGACATATACATATATATATATATATATATATATATCTATATATCTATATATATACCTTTTGGTTTCGATTGTTACATATACATGTGTTATGGTTATGGTTTTGAATGTGTTCTTTTTGTGTTTGCATAGATAACATAACATAATTTGTAGGTATGTATAATGAATGGATATACATGTGTGGTATGGTTTAGATATATTATCATTATGTAGTATGAATATACTATAGAATAGATTTGCATGATTGTATTTCAAATGCAATGTGATGTGATGTAATGTGAAATGCCATTTGTAGTGAATGCATGTAGTATGGATGTAGTGATACGATGTGCTAGAAATGTATGTGGGATAAATGCATTGATGTAATATTTGATGTGATGCATGTAGTGTAAATGCATTGATGTAATATGTAATAAATTTATGTAACATAGATGCATGGATGCATGTATGGGAGGACTGAAATACGTAAAGGAAGCACTTGTATTGTTGCATGTACCTATGTGGATGTGATCCATTCAATGATCTCAGAGATGTAGGATGGTATAGGGTACATGTAATGGCTTTGACCAATGTAGTTTTGGCAATCAAATATTGGACTCAAAATTGTGTAAGTTTGTGTAACGACTTATAACTAATCGAACTGGTTCAAAATCTGTCATGGACTTGTGTGTGCAAATGAGTGAGGTTTATTTATTCATTTTGAGGGAGGTATAATTAACCTATTGTAAACATGGCTTAACTATCTAGCTCATCCATACATGAACAATGATCTATACAAAAGCGGGTAGCTAATGTAATAGATATATCACCACTTGTAAGACTATTACACTGGTAGGTAGGCTCTTGGAGCCTATTGCTAGCGATGGAAATCATCCCATGGTGTTATGTTGAACCTAAGGACCAAAGGTGATGAAGCATTACATGGGTGATATCTGGAGGCTTTTTCTTTTGTTTTTTTCTGCTCATCTATTGTGTACCTATTTATTGTAGTGCTCGTTTTCTTTTCTCTTTTCTTTTGTTTTTTTTTGTTTTGTTATTTTTCTTCTCATTTTTTTGTATGGGCATTGGCTTTTTTTTCTGCCCCATTGTTTTAATTTTGCTTATGATTATCCCTTTGTATATCCCTAGGTCATATGTTGACCATGCAAGTTATAGTACGAGTAGGAGAAACTGTTCAATAGATGGCAACATCTAATCAAGGTGTCATATTTCCTAGACTCAAAATTTGTTTAATGTGTATCTTGTTGTGAGTGGTCCGTGAGAGAAGTTGAACCAGCCTAAAGAACCATAAGAAGTATGTAAAACCTATCAGCTAGGGGTGAAATTTGATTGAATAAAATAGTAAGTGGTCAAAAATTAGCACGACACAAATGTATACCCTAATATTAAAAAGGGGGAGTGGACATCCAGGTGGTGATGCTAACAAGTGTATGTATTACTCCTGTTGAAGGTGCATTCTTGGAGGGAGAATGTATAAAATTAAAATGAAATTTTAATGAAGAAAATATGGATATATGCAATGGAAGTAATGTAAATGATGCAAGTAGAGGAATGTAATATCTACAAGAGGAAGCTTATGAGGCATAGATGGAGAAGTTTGAAAAATTATCTACAGATGAGTATGGTGTATCATAATGATAAAAAGCATGATGCTATAATAATGGTTTCCCCAACGTGTGGGGTGTGTGTAGTAGGTGAATAAACTATGAACTATACCTGCATATATAATAATCACCAAAAAGAGAAAGAAGATATGAGAGTAGTATGTAAAAATGGAAGAAGTAATAAGAAATAGGCTTTGGTAACCAACAAGATAAAGAGGATTACCAAAAGCCAAAGAATATAGAAGAGAGGAAGTAGATCAATGTAGGTATGTAGCCGCTCAAAGCGTGACCATACAGCTACGCGAGGAAGTAAGAAATAGAAGAAGAAAGAAGTGCAAATATGAGAACTATTGATGGGTAAAGTGACGTGGTTCAAATTGGGAACGAGATGGTGAAGTAATGGTATGGTTGGTGTAGTTGGATATGTTATGAATTTAGCGAGTTGGTGTTATCAATGTTTCACGTGGTGGTAAAGTTCTAGGGATGATGCAGCGTGGAGGAATCAAAAGTTAGCTAAATGGGATGGAGTGTTAAGGTGATGGAGTTCGATCGCCATGCAACATGTTATGCACTAGGTTCTCGAATGATCAACATTCTTCAATGTTATAACCTGGTTGGTGATGATAAATACAATATTAGATCTTATGGTAATTACGTGGTTTAGAATGCGAGGGGTCTATGCATCGAATATAAGGTAAGTTAAGAAGACCCTGATGCATGAGGTGATAAAACATTTTTTATAATGGAGTGAATAGAACAAACATGGGGTAAATGTAAGGTTCCACTAGAGGTGAATGGGGGGCATATGAAGGGAGATCCAACGGTGGAGGTGCAAGTCAAGAGTCTGATGTGGGTTGAATCTAAGATTGAGGAATGTATCTACATGGAGGAGAGGATGTACGGGTCATGGGAGACTAGGGTGGATGAATGTGGCAGTGATAATGACTCATCTAGAGCTCAAGAGCCTTGAGACGAGAAAGTAAATGTTGTATGTCATGGTGTGGAGGTGATAGTATCGGGAAAGGTGGCGATCGGGACTCCAATGTGTATGGAGTGGATTGGTATGCACGAGAAAATGGATGAGATTGTGATGATGAGGGGGAGAAGTGGAATGACCTTGGGGATTGGGAAGTTTGTTGAAATGGTAAGCCTCACAGTGGTGAGGGTGGTGTCTAAAGGATAGGTGGCATAGGAGATGGATCTATATGGCGGTGCATGTGGGATGGAAGCATGTGTGCATGGGTGGCTTGGGTAGCTTGAGTTGCATGGGCTTACAAGGCTTGGGTGTAATAAGACTCCCCATTGGGGAGTGGGGATGATAGGAATGAAGGACAGGCCGAATGGGGAGTGTATCCTCTGTTAGGAGGGTAGTAAGCTCCTAGAGGGTGATGGGGGGAATCAGTTGGTGATTAGGGGTTCTTGGTATCTTCAAGCAAATGAGAGGGAGACCCTTCTATTTGGGGATGGGATGTTTTCTAATTTTCATTAAAAGAGGATAAGGAGATCTGGATATCTCCAGAATGGGGTGAGTAAGATGAACCTTTATGGCAAGGGGAAAGACATCAATGTGGAGTGTAATGGTCTAAATGTGAGGAATGTGAAGACCACCTAGTATGAAGGATAACTGGTGGTCGGGCTAGGTCAGTCGGTGTGATCGGTATAGGTAGTGGTGGTGGAGGGTCTTGCATGATGATGTATGTGGATGCTATCATATATTGCTTATAACGGTGTGGCTATAGATGATGTAAATCCTAAAAAAAGGAAAACATATACCAATAGCATAAAAATGACATAAAGGGGAAAGTACATGCAAAATATTTAAAGTAAAAAGACATGCATTTATCATGATGTGCCTAGTGAGTGATGTGTTTGTGCATAGCGGTGTGTACCACTTGTGATAGTGAACACTTGTGTGTGTTAGGAACTAAATACATAAAGGTGCAAAATGTTAATAAGCTCAATGTTGCAGGCCAAACAAGGTGAATGGTTTCCTATTTTTGTCACATGCCCGTGCATTTAATTATCAACCTAGGGAGCTTCGTAAACTTGCGAAGAGTCGAAATTAGGTTACTACAATACCATTGGAGGTGAATATGCTAATCCTATGTTTTGGGGGGTGTTCTTGAAATGGTTTGTCAATCATTCCCGCACTCCTCAATGATTTACGTAAGAAGAACAAAATTAAACCTATAGGAAATAAATCATGCACACGTTCCTAAAAATAAATCTACTGCAAATGCTGGAACTAATAAACTAACAAACGTTCTTATGAAAGCAATAAACTAATTAAAATTAATAAACAAAAAGAAAATGGGGAAGAAATACTGGCTTGGAGTGGGCCTAGGCTCCAACAGCTTCTTCTCGATCGAACACACGCTTAGAACTTTTAGAACTTTAATATATTCGTCAAAACACTACAATTTATCTCTGTACGTCTAAATGGATCTTTATTTTATTTCTATATATTTCTCAGAACGATCTGCGTGTGTTTATATAACACACCCACAAAATTTCTGTTACAGTAGTTACAATAGTCGATCTGTCCCAGACTAAATCAAGACAGTCTGGTAAATGCAATCGACATCTGGTGTTTTGTTCTAATGGTGGTGTGTTCGTTGTTCGGTTTGTGCTTTGCCTGGTATCAGTAAGATGTTTTGATACGTTGGTGCAATCTCCAATTTAGCTCTGCATGACGTAGAGCTAGAACTGCACTAGCCGCTGCCGTCCATGTTCAAATCTGGTCAACAAGAAAAGAATCAGTGGTGCCTTCTGGTTGTGGGGAGGCACTTGCATTTTGCTAGCGCCTTTCGACTGTGGGGAGGTGCTTGCATTTTGTTAGCGCCTTTCGACTATGGGGAGGCGCTTGTCTTTGGTTGGCGCCTTCTGGTTGCAGGGAGGCGCTCGTCTTTGGTTGGTGCCTTCCGACTGCAGGGAGGCGCTGGTATTCAGTTGGCGCCTTTCGACTACAGGGAGGCACTCATGTTTTCTTCATTAACCCTCGATGAAATAAAGTGCCAGGTCCATCAAAAGGACCTCGACCATTCCAAATCTAACTAAATCAACTACAATTCCACAAAACATACTAAAAACACACAAATTAGATAACACGCATAATTATATCAAATATCTATATAATCATTCATAAAAGTACGCAATCCTTATTATACAACCACATATTAATCAAAGAAATATATACAAAATATGAGCATTTTTGGTGCTCATCATCCCCCCACGCCTAACATATGCCATGCCCTCATGGCATCCAAGCTACAGGTAGCCCTCTGACTTTTCATCATCACCATCTCTTGGAGGATTCTGCTGCCCTTGCAGCCCGAGTCTATTTTTTCGAGCCAAAATTTGAAGGTGTGGTTCACATTTGCCTATGGGAAACTGTGGCTGTCAATTGTCCTCTTCTTGTTCTGGCCGCTACTGGTGGTGGTCTAGCTAGCGTTGTTCTTGCCGATTGAAATGCAGCTTCGACAGCTTGCCAGAGGTCAATGTCTGGAGGTCTGACCACTGCCAGAGGGATATCCAAGTTATCCCCTTTAGAAGGCACTACTTGGGCCTTGTATAATATGGCCACTTCAGGGGTAAGCCCTGCATTCTCCTTTGCAATCATAGCAGCCTCCAATTGTGGGCCATATACTCCCCACCGTTCCAAGTACTTCCTCATCATGGAAGGCTGCCCTCGAGATGAGCCATAGATGTCCCAAAACTGGCTGTCTTCTGTCGGATTGATGCAGATGCCAGAATATCCTTTTACCCTCAAGGATGCCTTCCTAGCCTCCTTGGCTGCTTTCATTTTGTTGCATCGCTGCTCGAAATATTTTTGCCTTTCGATGAACGGTTGCATGTCCCATTCGTCCTCTTTAGAGTTGGCGAAGGTCACTTTTGCCTTCTATCAAGCCGTCCTGGGCCTCTTTGCCTTGGTTTTTGCAAAAAATGTGGTGGCTTGGATAGGGGTCTCTCCTTTCTCCTTCGGGGACTTCTCCTTGCTTTGAAGGATCGACTATGCTGCTATCTCTAGGGGTGATCCTTCGTTTGCCTATCTACCTGGTGTCGACCCCTCAGGCTCTTCTCCTTCTTTAGGCCTGGGGAGGTCCTCCTTATCCTCTGGTCTTATCTGTTGCTGGAGACCTTCGTCCTGCTATGTGTCACTTAGGACAATGACAGGGGGCATGGTAGGACTTCTTTTCTTTTCACCCCCAAAAATAGAGGAATCCTCCCTTGCCTTCGGGCTGCTCTGTCAGGCATCCGATCGAATCTCCTCCGAAGAGAATACTCATTCGACGGTTGTGGGAGAGTTCATCGACACTTCTTCTGTCCAATCAGTCTGAGTGGACGCCTCCTGTATTGTTGTTCCTCTATCCTAGAGCATTTTATTTTCCTCCTACAACTTCCGGACCAGCTGCTCGAGCTGAGCAATTCACCTATCTCTTTCCTCCAATTCCCTTTTATGCTAGTTCTGGCAATCTTCCAGAATCTACCGTGCCATCCAACAATCGGTTTGCAATTTGAGCGCCTCCTCCAAGGCCACATCGATCTAGTCGTTACTCTCGAAAGTTCATTTCGTGGGCTCCGATTCATTAATTCTCAGAGGGTTTGGGTGGCAACGTCTATCTCCAGGTCACTTTGTCCTTCCTCTATCAAGAGGAATCACCGCAGACGTTTCCTCCTAGGGATTGGTTCGTCCTCACCACCAGCGAGTGGTGCTCCTTCCTCCTCATACTTAGGAACTGGGGAATGCCCTCTGTCCTCTATGTCTTTAGGCATCGGTGACTGCTCTGCTCCTCCTGGAAAATAGGGCAATGCCAATTGCTCAATTTTTTTTATCTCCTCTTCAGGGGATGCTTCATCTTGCCCTAATTTGGCAACCGCATTGTGTTGCTCTATTTGGATGTCATCTCCATCTGCATCGCGGTTCTATCCTTGTGCTTCTACGTGGTGGACCAATGTTGATATCAGCCCATGGTGGGCTAAGGTAGATGGTGCCATCTTCTGGTACCAAGCCACTTCATCTTTCAGAGCATTCACCAGGTAGAAAGGTATGTTTAATTTCCTCCCATGCACTAGGTGATTGATGAAGTGCACATGATTAATGTGCAGATGGGTATACTTTCCTATGCATGTGAAAAATTGAGCAATCTGCTCGAACATCTTTCGCATATTCATGGGGAGACTATTTTTGAGTAACCCCTCCTTGTCTATCTGCACATTTCCTCCTGGTAGCAGTATTTCGGTGTATAGTTTTAACACTCCACCCTTGTATGTACATTCCCCCGTGAGAGGCAATCCAGTCACCTATGAGATGAACTTAGGGGTGACTGGAATTTCCACCCCTCGTACTTGGGCCGCATCTCCCCTCAAACAGGTGGTGAATTCTCTAGCTGCCTCCATGTCCTGGCCCTGACTGACCATGGTGCAGTATTCGAGCCACCCCTTGGATTCAAATTGGGTCTTTACTGCCCCTCTGATCCCATCAGTATCATTGGGTTCATTCTTCTTGATCGTGTGGTTCTTGGACCTTCCTCCCATGGTGCCTTCTGTTGCTGCATATTTTTTTTTGTCCTTCCTTCTTCAGGAATGCACCTTCTTATAGAAAATATGCCTAACCCTAGCAGTTATGGAAGACGCCCTATCATTGGCACGCGATTATGGCTATGGGGGGATACGATCTCTATGACGGCGATATCTTTTTTGGTACTACGTATTTATAAATAATTATATAAACAATTTGATTTAGTATGCGCATACCTGATTTGTCATTCCAGTCATCATGGTAGCCACTAATTTTTTGACTTGTGACACGAGGGAGGGGTATGGTCCTTTGATGCCGCTCATTTGTGCGATGCTTCGTTTTGCTTGAGGCATTCGATAGATGTAAATGTTGCATGTGGGAGGCATTCTTTGGTACCTTTCCCATGTGGATGGTGCCCTTGTAGCACCTTTTCGACGTTGTCGTGTTCTTCTTCGAACGAATGTGCCTTTCGATGCTACGAGGTGCCTCTGATTTGTGGGAGACGCTTTTGCCTATATGCGTCTTCCCAATGTGGGAGGCGCCTCCTTCTGGTTTGTGCCTTCCCGATGTTGGAAGGCATTCGTCTTGATGAATGTGCCTTCCTGATGTTGGAAGGCGTATTCGGTTGGATGAATGCACCTTCTTGATGTTGGAAGGTGTCTCGGCTGGATGAATGCGCCTTCTTGATGTTGGAAGGCATATTTGGCTGGATTTTTTTTTTTTTTAAGACTTGGTGCCTTCCTGCCATGGAAGGCGCCTACACACATATATATATATTTTAAATAGAACTTCTGAATGGATGGCAGGCACTGTCTTCTGATTTGGCACCTTTCAGGTGCAATAAGGTGCCTTCTTTTGGATGGGCACCTTTCGGGTGCAGTAAGGCACCTTCTTGTGGACTTGGCGCCTTCTTCTAGATGCAGTAAGGCGCCTTCTTCTAGATGGGCACCTTTTGGGTGTAGTAAGGCACCTTCTTCTGGATGGGCGCCTTCTTCTGGATGCAATAAGGTGCCTTCTTCTGGACTTGGCACCTTCTAGATGCAGTAAGGCACCTTCTTTTGGATGACAATTTGACTAGAAAAAGGGTGATCAAGCCTTCCCAATTTTTCATGCTACCCAAATTCTACCTATGAGCCGGTGTCGAAATGCTGAGCCGAATCAGGCTTGGTTTCCCAAATACCTATCCCTCATGCTTTAGGTCCTCCACCTGCAAAAAGCAACCGAAAAAGAAAAGAAAATAAAGGTAGTTAGATGCGTTCCATGCCTGTTAGGCCCTAGATTAGGATGCCTACAGCTTTCATGCGGGCTTCGTCCCTGCAAAAACACACATTACAAAAAACCTATATTAACTAAAAAAATTTTGGGTGAGCACTTTCGTGCCCACCATTTCACCTGTGAGAGCTCGGTCTAGATCTAGCAATATGGGGTCTCCCCCATGCCTACTATGGATTCCACCTGTAATGTTTCGGATGTATTATAGGGGCATAGTCGGTGGCCATTGACTGTGAACATGGTGTTGCTGCCGTCAATTGTCTTAACGCGCACCGCCCTGTTCCTAATGAGCTCTGCCACCTCATACGGCCCCATCCACCTCTACATAAGTTTGCCCTTCCTTTCTTGGAACCGGGAATCATACAACAATACCCATTCCCCTACCTGGAACTTCTTCAGCTTGATGTGGTTATCATGCCACTTCTTTCTCTGCTTCTGTATAATCTCTGTCCTCTGTAAAGCATCCAGTCGGATTTTGTCCAGCTGATCTAGCTGGCGAATCCTCTATTTTTGAGCTTCGTCCAAGATCAAATTTAATTCTGAAGCCGTCCTCAAAGTTTTGATTTTGAACTCGATGGGCATCATCGCATTTTTTTCCATAGACCAGTTGGAAAGGTGTGCATCCTGTGGTGGATTTCCATGTGGTGTTGTATGCCCAAATTGCCTTCGGCAACCGTGTGGCCAAATATTTCTTGTGTTGCTGCATGGTTTTGGTTAGGATGTTTTCTATCTCTCTGTTTGTCACTTCTACTTGCCCATTTGCCTACGGATGGTAGGGCATGGTTTTATTGTGTCGAACTCTATACTGCTCCATCAGCTCCTCAATCAATTTGGAGGTGAATTGGGGCCCTTGGTCTATTTTTATCTCCCAAGGAACCCCAAATCATGTGAAAATATGGGAAAACAAGAAATCGACAACCATTCTTTCCTTTGAGTCCCTTAATGCCTGCACTTCCACCCATTTGGTGACGTAATTCGTGCAGACCTAAATAAACCTCCTTCCCATCGAAGGTGGATTAAATGGTCCCACGAAGCCATGCCCAATTTATCAAAAGGTTCCAGGTGTACCTAGGGTTGCAAGGGCATTTCATCTCGATGGGTTTGTCTACCCATCCTCTGGCACTCGTCACACTTGTTGGTATATGCTACCATGTCCTTGAATAGAGTGGGCCAAAAATACCCAACCTACAGGATTTTGTAGGCAGTTTGTTTCCCTGCAAAGTGTCCTTCACATGGCTCATCGTGACATGCCTTGAGCACTTCTGAAAACTCCTGTCCTGCTATGCATCTTCTTATAATTTGGTCCCGTCCTATTTTTAAATAGGAGACCATCCATCCAAAGGAATGATGCGCTCTTCTCTATGACCACCTACTTTTCTCGATAGGAGAGAGCAGGTGAGGTCCTTTCGATGGCCAAGTAATTGGCTATGTCTGCATACCATGGAGTTTGTTCACTAATAGTGAATAGATGTTCATCCGAAAATTGATCTTCCACTGCTTGATGATCTGCTGATATCAATCTAGAAAAAAAATCCGCATGACGTTGTCCTTGCCTAGTTTATCGACTATAGTGATGTTAAATTCCTGCAATAGCAACAACCATCTGATAATTCTGCCACCAATGGTCGGCTTGCTCATCAAATACCTGATATCCACATGGTCCGTATGGATGAAGACCTTGTATCCCGTTATATAGTGGTAGAATTTGTTTATTGCATGGACAACTGTGAGGAATTCTTTTTCTATCACTGTATAGTTGAGCTTTGCTCCCGCCAAGTTTTTACTAACATAATAGATGGCATAAAATTCTTCGCCGTATTTTTGCTCGAGGACTGCTTCGATCGCACCATTAGATGCATCGTAGTAAATATGGAATGGTATGGCCCAATTTGGTCCTCTCAAGACTGGTGCAGATATCAAATTTTCTTTTAGCAATTGGAACGCTTCTTCGCAATCTCTCGTCCAATTGAACTATACATCCTTAGAAAGTAGGGTGTGCAGTGGATTGGCAATCTTACTAAATTCGATGATAAATCATTAGTAGTACCCGAATGATCCAAGGAAACTTCTTACCTCCTTCTATGTTCTAGGGCTAGGTAGGTCTCTGATGACCTTGATCTTCCTCTTGTCTACTTTTATTCCTTCCGCAGAGAGGTGGTGTCCCAACACGATGCCTTCCTGCATCATCATAAAAAAAATTTCATTACTTAGGGACAAATGATTTTCCTTGCTCCTATCGAGCACTCTTTCCAGATTTGTCATTGCCTCCTCGAAGGTTTCTCCATAGGCAATGAAGTCATCCATGTATACTTCCACCCCGTCTCCTATCATATCAAAGAATATGCTAAGCACCGCCCTTTGAAAGGTGGTCGGTGCGTTGCACAGTCCAAAAGGCAATACCTTATAGGAAAACGTTCCCCATGGACAGGTGAACATTGTTTTATCTTGATCTTCTTCCCCTATCTAGATCTAGTTGTAACCACTGAAACCGTCCAGAAAGGAGAAGTATTTTCTTCCTAAGAGTGTGTCCAAGACCTGATCAATGAACAGAAGCGAGAAGTGGTATTTCTTAGTTGCCCTGTTCAATGCCCGGTAGTCCACGCAGATTCGCCATTTCCCGTTATTTTTTGGGACCACCACTAATGGTGATACCCATTCACTGTTAGAAATTAGATATATGAATTCGATAGCCAAAAGTTTGTGCAGTTCTTCTCTAACAATGTCTTTCATTGCTGGGTTCATCCTTCTCTATGGCTGCCAACTAGGAGTTGCCTGGTCATCTAAATAAATTCGATGGGTACATATTTTCGGGCTGATGTCGTGCATATCTATGTAGTCCCATGCAAATTCTTGCTGGTGTTTTACCAAAAGCTCTTCCAAATTTTCTAGCTGTATGGGCGTTAACCTGTTGTTGACGTTTAATATCTTCCCTAGCCCAATGTGTATTTGTCGGATGTGCTGATCTTGGGTGCCAGTCAATGACAATCCAGGTGTGGGGGTGGACGATTATCCATGGAGAAACTCCACGATAGCACCATCATCGTCCTCTTTTGCCACCTCCTCCAAGGTCATCATCGGCTGGATTATGGACAACTCCATAGTTCCATGCTCGGTGATCCTAGGTTCTTCTGTCAAGTCCATAGACTGAGCTGGGGGTGAAATGGTTAGCCTTTTGACATTTTACCTATTGGAGATGGTCATTAGCCCATCCCAGTAGCTGATGTAAGCATAAGCTATTGCTAGCCATGGCCTCCCCAAAATGAGCGGGTAACCGCCCAACTTGGTCTTGGTTTACAAAACTAAAAAATCGATTGGATATTCCCATGCACTGACTATTATGATCACATCTTCTAGCATCCCTTTCGGTGACTGCTTGATCGATCGACTAACTGTAGCACTATTGTGGTTGGCTTCAGGTTCGTGAGCTACAGCCTCTGCATGGTCTCTTGAGGCATCACATTGATGGCTGCCCCGAGGTCAACCAATGTGTTGAACAGGGAATGTCCTCCAATTTTTATGGTTAGCATAGGGCTGCCTGGATCTGCATACTTTGGATGACGTGTTCCACCCATCATTAGATCTGCTAGTTTACCCATGACATTGATAGTCTAGGTAGCTTTTCATCCCGGTATCCTTAGACACATTTCTCTAATTGCCTTGGTGTAAATGGGGACATCTCGAATTGCTTGAAATAATGGGATTGTCACCGTGAGATTCTTCAGTCAAATTCCAGCTGTGTTGTTTTTCTTTGTTCCTATAGCTGACTAGGAAATGGAGCCTTTGCTCTCTCAAGTGCTTTTCCCTCTTCTACCAGAGGTGTCTCCTCTATTTCTTCCTCCTCTTATACCAGTGGAGGTGTCTCTACTATTTCTTCCTCCTCTTCTACCAGAGGCGGTGTCTCTACTCCTAGCCGCCTACCTGATCTAAGCTGAATATTATACATATGATACATCTCACCTTCTACATTGTATGCCGACTGATTTACTCTGTTGTTCAAGTTTGCTGTTAGTTGTGCTGGTAGCTGTGCAGGTCTCGCTGCTGGCAATGCTGGTAAGTTTTGTTGGATGTGAGCAGGCACTACACTTTGTGGAGTCTAATTCCATGCATTGTGGCCTCTCCAATGTTGCCTAGGATATGGATATGGCATCCATGGCTATTGATTCAAAAATGCTGTTGGGGGTGCATTAGTCCAGGGTGATGGTCCCCACCACCCCATATTAGGTGGTTGAGGGAGTCCTTGGTGCATGTATGACCCTCCCCCATATGATGGCATTTCGGTTGGTATATTCCCCATGGGGGGCTGTGGCCAACTATTCCTATTGCCTATGAAGTAGGCCTCCATGCTCTCAGCCACTTCTTGGTTACTGGGAAGTTGTGGGCACAATCAAGTTTTATGATTCAGCCTGCAAATTGCGCATACTCTAGCCTTGTTTTCTGGACATGCATTCTTTGCATGCCTTCCTCTACATTTTGGGTAGAAATAGGCTAATGCTGCGTCATTTTCTTGTTTCTTATTTTCTAACAACAGTGTATCCATCTGCAGTGCTAGAGATGAGAGCATTTCGCTCTTCAAATCCTCCAACATGTTGCCTATTTCTATTTTGGTGACTGAAGTAGTCGCCTTCATGGTCCTGGCGATGATTTTGCCTCACCTTCTCAAGTAGTTTCGGCATAATTTCCGAATGTCATCCATAGCATGTTGATAGACATCACCTCCAGAGATCATGTTGAGAGCCTCCAGTGACTCATTGGTAAGTCCCCTTAAGAATATGCTTTTGAGGGACTTATCAGATAGCTTCAAGTGAGGGGACCATTTAAGATTAAAGTTGAATCTCTCCCAATACTCCTCGAGAGACTCATATTCTCTTTGTGTCATGCTCAGGACCTCCTCCTTGGAGTATCTTGCTCTCTCGAAATCTTGATATTTCTCTAGAAAGAGCTTCTTCATCTGGTCCCAGGTGGTGATGTGTTTGTCTCCCAGATCGATGAACCATCACAGAGCTGCATCGTCTAATGTAGAATGAAATAATTTCAACTTCTGCTTGTTTGATTTGTAATCCATAGACCTGCACGAAACATCAAACTTGAATAAAAATAGGTCAGGGTCGTCAGTCGGGTGTCCTCTGAAGGACAGAAGGTGAGCAGGGGATATGTTTTTCATTTTGGTATCTCTTACTCCCTCCTCTATTGGGAAACTAAATCCAGATGATACTTCATCATTATCTACCATTTTTTTTAGAAATGTGGTTTCTAATGTAGCATTTATGGCCTTTCGGTCATTTAAAACTTTCTGAGTCAATGTTCTAAGGTTTTCTGGCGAGATCGTCTGATCCTCCATAGCCTTCCACAACAGGGCTTCCTCTATAGGAGTCCTATTAAATAGGGGATTTATGATGATTATTTCATCCCCTTGTTGATGGGATGAGGCGACACTTTGCACAAAGTGCGGTTCCTCACTCCAATGGACTACTGGTAGGTCGGGCGAGTCTAACTCAAATCCAAAATGCTCGGTTGAATCAGGTCCTGATGGATTAGTTCTTATAAAGTGACCATCAGGTCCTCTTCTTCTCGAAGAACTCATAAAAGGTCAAATGGAAGGTTTCATGGTATTATAAGTAATCTAATTAAGACGCTTCCTCGGCAACAGTGCCAAAATGTTACAAGCCAAACAAGGTGAATGGTTTCCTATTTTTGTCACATGCCCATGCATTTAATTATCAACCTAGGGAGCTTCGTAAACTTGCGAAGAGTCGGAATTAGGTTACTACAATACCACTAGAGGTGAATCTACTAATCCTACATTTTGGGGGGTGTTCTTGAAATG
This sequence comes from Wollemia nobilis, assembly GCA_028583015.1. Lineage (NCBI taxonomy): Eukaryota > Viridiplantae > Streptophyta > Pinopsida > Araucariales > Araucariaceae > Wollemia > Wollemia nobilis. The sequence goes on along the minus strand of JAQPPZ010006183.1, from coordinate 1,925,585 downwards.
GTTTTTCAATCATTTCCGCACTCCTCAATGATTTACGTAAGAAGAACAGAATTAAACCTACAGGAAATAAATCATGCACGCGTTCCTGAAAATAAATATACTGCAAATGATGGAACTAATAAACTAACAAACGTTCTTATGAAAGCAATAAACTAATTAAAATTAATAAAAAAAAATGAAATTGGGAAGAAATACTGGCTTGGAGTGGGCCTAGGCTCCAGCAGCTTCTTCTCCATCGAAAACGCGCTTAGAACTTCTGGAACTTTAATATATTCATCAAAACACTACAATTTATCTCTGTACGTCTAAATGGATCTTTATTTTATTTCTATATATTTCTCAAAACAATCTGCGTGTGTTTATATAACACACCAACAGAACTTCTGTTACAAAAGTAGTTACAATGGTCGATCTGTCCCAGAATAAATCAAGATAGTCTGGTAAATGCAATTGACATCTGGCGTTCTGTTCTAATGGTAGCGTGTTCGTTGTTCGGTTCATGCTTTTCTTGGCATTAGTAAGACATTTTGATACATTGGTGCAATCTCCAATTTAGCTCTGCATGATGCAGAGCTAGAACTACACCAGCCGCTGCCGTCCACGTCATTCAAATCTGGTCAACGAGCAAAGAATCAGTGGCACCTTCTAGTTGTGGGGAGGCGCTTGCCTTTTGCTAGCACCTTTCGACTGTGGGGAGGCGCTTGCCTTTTGTTAGCACCTTTCGACTGTGGGGAGGCGCTTGTCTTTGGTTGGTGCCTTTCGGTTGTAGGGAGGCACTCGTCTTCGATTGGCGCATTTCGACTACAGGGAGGCGCTCATATTTAGTTGGTGCCTTTCGACTGCAGGGAGGCGTTGGTATTTAGTTGGCACCTTCCGACTGTAGGGAGATGCTCGTGTTTTCTTCATTAACCGCTGATGAAATAAAGTTCCAGGTCCATCAAAAGGACCTTGACCGTTCCAAATCTAACTAAATCAACTGCAATTCCACAAAACATACTAAAAACACACAAATTAGATAACATGCATAATTATATCAAATATCTATATAATCATTCATAAAAGTATGCAATCCTTATTATACAGCCGCATATTGATCAAAGAAATATGTACAAAATATGAGCATTTATGGTGCTCATCAGTCAGGTTCATCAAGGCCTTCAAGATTAGCCAATTGATAGGTACCTGAACCATATTTGTGTGTGATAATGAATGGGGCTAGCTAGTTTGGGGTAAACTTGTCTCGTTGTTAGCGAGGATGAATTGTGATCTATTGATTTTATTTGAGAACCAAATCACCAATTTGGAATTTGCATTGATGTACCTTACTATTGTAGGCACGGTTAAGATGATCTTGGTAGACTCGTGTGTGCTCGATGGCATGGATGCGATGTTCATCGAGGAGTGTAAGCTGATCTAAGTAGGCTTGGTGAGCAGTGTCATCATATATGAATTCTTTCATGGATACCCTTAGGGAAGGTATCTCAAGCTCAAGGGGTATGATAGCTTCTGATATGTAGACAAGTGAAAATGGGGTTGCCCTAGTGGGGGTACAGATGCTTGTACGATATACCCACAAGGCTAGGGATATTTGGTTGTGCCAGTAACGATGCTATTCTACTACAGTTTTGCATAGGATGGAGTAAATTATTTTATTTGTGGCCTCTGCTTGGCCATTACCCTGTGGGTAGTATGGAGTAGATAAACTATGTTGAATGTTGAACTTGCTGCAAAGAGCTCGGATGGTTTTGTTTTTGAAGGATTTCCCATTGTCAGAGATGATTTGAGAAGGAATTTTGAAGTGACATATGATATTATCTATTATGAATGCTACTATCTTTGCTCCTATGGTTTAGACAAGTGGGATGGCTTCAACCCACTTTGTAAGGTATTTAGTAGTAGTGATGATGAACTTATGATTTCCTGATGAGGTAGGTGTAATTTATCCGATGAGATCTAGGTCCCATTGGGATAATGGCCATATGGATTGGATAGGTTGTAGCACTTGAGATGGAAGATGTGTGAGGTTTACGTGTTTTTGGTACTTGATACATCGCCTCACATACTAATAATAGCCGTGTTCCATTTTTAGCCAATATTATCCCACATGAAGAATGCATTTCGTGATTGCCATGCCACTGAAGTGACCACCACAAGTACCATTGTGGGTTTCTTGTACAACCCACTGAGATTCATGAGGTTCTAAGCAATGGAAGAGCATGTCATCATAGCTATGGTGATAGAGGATGTCCCCTAGCAATGTGTAGTGGATTACTCTTTGTTTAAATGCTTGGTACTGAGCATGCAGTAAGTCGCATGGTAGGAATCCTAATTTAATATAATATTTGATCTGTGCAAAGCATGGGTCATGTGGTTTGATATCGACCACATGAATGCCATCATAATATTTAGGAGACGTGGGTGATATTGCATATTGAGTGAATGTATGAATGGTCATGGATGTGGTTGTTGATGTTGGATTTTGTGGGATTAATGATCCTAAGGAGGCCATTGTATCTACAAAATGTTTTTAGGATCATGGGGTGGCTTCGATGTCATACCATTCGAATTGGTAAAGGAGTTATTGTGCAATGTGTTTTTATTTTTGGAGGACTGGGTAGTTGCATTACCAAATATCTTGCACTTTGTTTACTATTAAAATGGAATTGCCTATGATATGAAGGCATTTGATGTGAATGGAATGTGCCTATTTCAATCCAAGGATTAGAGCTTCATATTCTATATTGTTTTTCATACAAGGGAAGTCCAACTTGAATGAAAAGGGGAGTGGTTCACCTTCAGCTGTGAAGAATACAATGCCTGCACCCCTAGCATGCATGCATTGGAAGCCATTAAATAATAGGGTGAGGTTGGATTGTGTTTCTGGTTCAACATATTCTTCATCTTCTATTACATGGAATATGGAGTCATCAGGGAGCTGAATGAGGAGAGATTGATAATCGAAAAAGGGAGCTTCTAAAAGTGGTCTGCTATGACCTAACCTTTGATGGACTTTTGTGAAATGAATTTGAGGTCAAATTAGATTAGAAGAATGATCCACTTTGTTGTGCAGGAATTGTGGTAGCTTTTGTTCATCATGTAACATAGGGGATTGTCTCAGGTGATGGTAAAGGTTGTATGGTTGAGCATGTAGTGGCGTAAATTCTGGGTAGAAAATACTACAACTAGGCATAGTTTCTCCATGTATCTATTTCTATCTTCGTATCTAACTAACATGTGACTTATGTAGTAAATGTCTTGCTCTTTGTCGAGTGTATTATTTTGGGCTATAAGTGTACCTAGCACAAAATATATAGTATAAATGTATAGGATGAGTGGTATCTATGGATGTGGGGGTGGCATAACTGGTGGTGAAGTAAGATAAGTTTTGATATCATCAAAAGCTTACTGATAGTTATCATCCCATTTGAAATTTAATTCCTTTTGTAAGAGGTGGTTGAATGGTTTGCACTTGTCTGACAGTTGTGATATGAATTGGCGAATAGAAGTGATTTTTCCTTGAAGGATGCATAGTTATTTTAGGATAGTCAATGGGGGTATCTCGGTGATGGATTTTATTTTACTAGGTTTGAATTCAATGCCTCATTAGGTGAAAATGAATCCTAGGATTTTTCTTGAGGTAACACCAAAGACACACTTCTTTGGGTTGAGGTAGATGTTGTGTTCTAACAAGTGGTCAAAGATCCGACGAAGATCATCAAGATGTTCTGAGCATTTCTTGGATTTAGCAATGAGGTTGTCTACATAATATTCTATGGTTTTGTGCATGTAGTCATGGAAGATATAGGTCATTGCATGCTGGTAGGTTGCCCCAATGTTTTTAAGGCCAAATGGCATGACCTTGTAATAGAACGTCCTCTAGAGGTTGTGAATGATGTCTTGTGTTGATCGGTAGGGTTGATTCTGATTTGGTTATAATCTAAAAATCCATCCATGAGGGATATAATCTCATGGCCCACAATGGAATCTACGAGTGAATCGATGTTAGGTAGGGGAAATTTGTCTTTAGGACAAGCTTTGTTTAAGTCATAAAATTCTGTGTAGACATAAACTTTTTCGGACAGCTTGGGTATGGGGACCATGTTGGAGATCCATTCAGGATAGTCTATGGGTACTATGAAGTCTACATCTAAGAGATTTTGGAGCTCATTTTTGACTACTAACACAACCATTGGGTGCATGCATCATAACTTTTGCTTTATTGGTTTGGCATTTTTATTGAATGTGAGGTTGTGAACTACTAGGGTGGGGTCGATTCCTGGCATATCCTTGTATGACCATACAAAGACTCAAATATACTTGTGCAAAAATTTTGTGAATAAAATGTACTCCTCGAGTGAGAGGCTGGTGACTAATTTAACTATGTGAGGGGTTTCAAGATCGTCACCTATGTCAATGTCAATGGTTTCCTCAATAATCATGTGGAAACCATCGCATAATTATTCTGGAATTGAGATAAGATGGAGGTCATCGGTGGCCTCGATAAATTTATATTTGTCATCTAGGTAAATATCTGTGTGGTGTACCTATGGTATGTGAGGTGGTGTAGATGATGAAGGGGCATTTGTAACATGTAAGACCTATGGTGAGAGTAGGAAATATCATGGTGCCGGTATGGGTGAAATGTGCATGAGGTCGATGAAGTTAGGGTTTGATGTATCATCTCATGTTGGGTGGTGTGTGTATCATAGTGGAGAGAAAACATCCACCTTGAACATATTGACTAATGCTATGAGGGATGTGGGTGGTGAAGAGTCTGGTGATGATGACTCGACAACCTGTGAGCATCCTAAAAGGCTTAAAGGAGGACACATGATGACTAGTGGAGATCGTGGTCGAGTGGCAGCTCATTGAAGTTGTCGATGTATAGGTGGGAATATAGCTAAGTATGTTGATTATGGTGGTGGGGATGCCATGTCATGCTATGGGTAGTGCATGTTTAAGGATAGCATAGTGAATTGGTTTGTCAACTCATCAACACAACATGACGATGTGGTTTTGTATGTAGAGATCTCTTGAAAGAAATCACAGGGGACTATAATGGGGGATTTAGGTGAGGAGGTGTGCTCTAGAATGTCCATATCAAAATATTCTTCCAAGGTGTGTGTCAAAAGTGGGAAAGCATGCAGGGACAAATCTTGAAGCTTGTCTTCTAATGTATGGATGGTGGTTGGGTGATAACCTGAGCCAAATTTGTTGGTAGGGGATTGGACATGAGGGTTAATGGGTGTACGCAACCCTTGCTCATAGTAGCCTAGTCCAAAACCATGCCAATGGAAATTCCAAAGGTAGCATAAGGAAAAATAAGGATTATCCAAGTGATGGATTATACCACAAAAGTTGGATTGTGATGGTGGAGATACTATAGGTGGGAGCGAGGAATCAACTTCGACATAGATAAAGTTGGTGTGATTATCAGAATATTCTAGTTGTATGACAGTTCCAATAGTCAACACCGAGGTTGAGGGATGACCAAATTATTGTATGAATTGGATGGTAGGTGGAAATATGCAAGCATAACACACATTGTAATCCCCTAGACCTGAGTTTGTCATAAAAATAAAAATACGTGATGTTGCATGTTTTTGTGAATTAGGTGGCAAATCTGAATCAGATGATGAAGGTGAAGTATGATATTCTTTAATAGTGGTAGTGTAAGGGTGTAATAGTTGGTCATATAAGCGAGATGATCATTGCTCCTACTCATGGCATTCGACTGTGATAGCTGGTATGGGATGATTGGCCTATGGGAATTATGAAGGCAATGGAGTAGGTACTGGACGGTGTAGGGAAGTGAATGACCTAAGCCATGGATGAAAAAGAATAGGGGGTGTGCATGGTGTAGGGAGGATAGATGCTTCTATTGAGGAGGGTGATTACGGTGGAGCGATAGGGCACGATGCGGGTGGCTAGAATAGTTGTAGCATTGAAGATGAGATCGTAGAGGATGAAGGTTGGGACAATCATGGTGGCCATAAAATGGGAGGCAAGAATGGTATGGTAGTGGGATTAGGCACTACATATGATGGTGCTAAAGGTACTAACACCGAAGTGTGTATCCTTTATGAGGATTGGGGTATCGAGGTAGATGTAGGAGAGGATGACAATGTTCTGACTGATTGATGGGAAGAAATAGGGAAGAGTTGCATGGATGATAAGGAAGGTGCAGGTGGGAGATCTATGATGTTATAGAATTTAAAGGGATCCCCATTGATAGGAATGCAATGAATAAGTCCATTGTGGATGTACTTGTACTTGAGACAATGGTGTAGCGTGAAAGGGATACATTGCATATCCCTGATCCATGGATGACTAAGGAGGATGTTGTATTGCATCTCCCCTTGGATAAAATGGAATAGTATGGAAATGGTATGGACACATACTCGAATAGGCAATACTATGGATACTACCATAGGTCTCACAGAACTTTTGAATGCTTGTAGGTCAAGGTAAGGTGTGGCAAAATGGGCTGGTGGTATATGTAAATGATGTAGAGTTGTTGTGGATATGATGCTAATGGATGAGCCTATGTCAATAAGGACCCGCTTGTAGGTGATGTCATTAATAGTGGATTGTATGTGGAGAGGGGGATCTGATCCTTCTCCTATAATTTCTATTATATCATGGTCATGGAAACTAATGGATGGTTGAAGGCATCGTGGGATGTTCCCTATAAAGTTTACAAATACATTTGTATCATATGTTTCTAAATTGATAGAATTTAAAATATCATTCAACATCTCGTGGTGGTGTTGAGATTATTGTAAGAGGTCAAAAATAGATAATTGCATGGGGGTATTACATAATTGATGGGTGAGGCTACCACGGATGGTAATTACATTTTGGGGTGGAGGTGGTACAATGATAGGAGTTTGGGAGACCTATGGTGATGTAAATTGGGTAGGTGGAGAGACAATAGGTGTGGTCTGATGTGATGGGTATCATTGGTTCTACATGGTAAGGTTTATCATACCTACCGCTCCATGTGATGGAGGATTGCATTGGACACTATTCACTTGGTGAGGTGGTCTTGGAGGATTGGTTGGAGGTATTTAGGGATTTGTTCCTCTGTGGTTAGGTAAAGGATTCTAGAATATCCCTAGATTTTGGTTTTGTGGGGTCAAAGGGTTTGCTACATGAATGGTACCCCTATCAATTAGATCTTGAACTGGAGCATGGAAATATTGACACAACTTGATGTAATGGCCACACTGTCTATGGTATGGACAATAGAGTTGCTCATTGTATCCACATGTCTTAGGTATATTTGGATCTAACAGTCAAATCTTGGGTAGAAGAAGATGTCCATCATCCTATAACCTATGGAATATGGATGTTAAGGGTTTGGATAGTGGTGTAAGATTACATTGTGGAAGCTAGGGATGTATGCCACAAGACTGCTAAGGCCTAGGTGGGGAGGCATGTTGGTTTGGAATACTTGTTGTTGTGGAATGTAAGGTGGTAGATTGGGTGTAGGTGCTAGGGTAGTAGCTTCCATTTGGTGGATTTTGGAGGCTGAGGATAGGTTTGGTTGGGTGTGTTTCTATTAAAATAGAAGTTTGAAATGTATTTTTTGGATTGGACTTTAATTTTTTCGATAACCTTTGCCTATGAAATGGTTTCCTCGAAGGTGTTGCTTTGGTGAAGCTATAGAGAAGTAGAGATGTGTTTGTGGCAACTCTTGGAAAAGAGTATCACTAGCTATATGGTAGGGAGGCTATGGACAAGATCATGGATGATCATTCTCCATATATATACAAACTTGGTGATAGGTTCGTCGTCAGCCTGTCGTAAGGCATATACGTTTGACAAGGTTATCTTCTTCTTGATATTAATGGATAAGTGTTCTAAAAATGTGTTTGCTAATTGTTCAAAGGTATAAATTCTATGTTGTGGTAGCATGTTATGCCAATCTAAGGCTTGTACGACAAGTAAGAGGGAGAATGTACGCAACATGAGGGGATTGCTACTATGAAGCTGGTAGCAAGCTGAGCGATAGTTACTAATGTACTCTCTGGGGTCTTCCTTAACTTTATACTTATCAAAATTTAGGATTCTAAAGCGGTAGGGGTAAGGTGGGATAGGGATGGATGGATGAATTGGGTCATTGTAGAGTTCATCATAGCATGGTTTTTATGGCCCATAGCTCATGGTGCACAAGTTTAACATCTTAACTTCATCTTGTAGGAGTTGAATTTTAGGTGTTAAGGGTGTAGGCATTTGAGATAGTATTGGATGAGCTTGGGAATGCGATGGATAATGAGGTTGTTGTTGTTATTCTCCATATTATGAAAGGAATTGTTCCAGCTGGTCTTGGTATGATGGATATTGAGTAACATGTGATGTATGGGCTAGTGGGATACTAGGTTGTGGAACATATGTTTGTTAGGGGTGGTAATATTGTGATTGGGATGTGTGTTGTTGTGGCATGTGTTCCTGCTAGGTAGGAGCCTGTTGTAATGGCTGGGCCATAGGAGGTGATGACCATGAGGGAGGAGGTGTAAAAAATGTAACTCTAGTAGGTGAGAGTGGAGGTATCGATGCTACTAGTGCGAGGGATGATCGAGGTAAAGTGTCAAAATACAAGATCTATCTCTGTCCTAAAGGATGAGTGGTAGTGAAGATAAACTATGTGGAATATCCCAGGGAAGTGGGCGTATAGGTAGAGGTAAGATTCATGGTAGGCACATGGAAAGGAGGAAGAGGAGGTATCTTGAAGGTCACTGAGGGTGAGGGTATAGTAAAGGATTGGGCATTGTACACTCTAGGCACCTGAGATGTAGGTGGGAATGCAAAAAAAAAAGATGGGTAAGCTTCCAAAGTAGGAGCTTGGGGATGGGAGGTGGTGCCTGTGTCCCCTCTTGAATAAATTTGGGTTGTTGGTTGTCATTGTTGATATTGGGTGGTTTGGGTTTGGAGAGGCTCTTGTGATAAGTCCTCAAACATTATGAAAAATGGTTGTTGAGATGATGATGGTTGGGACTCTTGGGAAGAGTATGGGTATGATGTTTGAGGGGGTGTTTTTTTCTCCTGTAGAGGAGGTTGTTGTTGCATAGTTTGTAATGTTGACCTCTAGGTACTTGTGGCAGAAGAGGAAGGGTCAAAAATCATTCCTACTATAGGGGCAAATGATGTGACCTTTGGGCGAGTATGGTTCAAGAGGAAGGAGTCATTATCAAAAAGAGATTGAGATAGATTATGGAAAAAAGGGTGTGCAAAGGTATGGGAAGTAGGTATGAAATCATCATCTATGGTAAAGAATGAATGAGGTTGTCCTAGCATCATGTAGATCACGTGGTCATAGAAAATGGTCGGTGGATTAGATGATGATGGCGATGAAATAAGTGGATAATATTTTGCAAGTGAAGTAGCAAGGGCTTCACTCAAAGTGGGTGTCTCATCTTGAGGCATCATGTGTATATAATGTACATCAGACCCTATGAGTAAATCAGATGTGTGCATGGCCTTCCCCTTCATGATCGAAGGAGTAGGAGGGGGCTGACTAGAAGAAGTGGTAGGTGTTTACTTTATAAGGTGTGCTTGCTCACACGCTTGACTACGAGTGACAATAGGCATGGCAACATGTGCCATATTATGAAGGTTTAGAACTATGTAGGAATTAAATATTGTAATTCTATGTGTGTTGTGTGAAGGGGATTAGGAATAACCCTGTGTGGTGTAGATTCAATTGTATCTAATATAAGTGTAAAGCAATGATGTGTTGTGTATAGCTAAACAATATGTGGTGTAATGTGCTAAAACCAATTTGTGATCATGTAAACAATGGTAGTTTGTAATTAGTTCTAAATTCTAAAAATATAAGTGTTTTGTTTTTTTATGTGTGTTTTGATGTTGGTACCTCCTGAGTAGTATCACGAGTAGTGGAGTGAGTACTCTAGTAAATCAAGAATGCCATCGGTATCGAACTTCCTGTAACACCCAAAGATGCATATAATAGAATGATATCATAATGTGTGAAAGATAAACTGTATGGAAGACGTAGTAAAATGATATCCTAAAAGGGGGTAACCCACTATGGTGAAGTGAGTTCACTATATCCTCTTACAAGAAAGGTGGCACTATCTACGATGTGCTAGGCATGGTTGGTGTACTCCATAATTTTGCTTCACCCTCAGGTAGGCTTTGTCAATAATGATAGTTATCATGTCTACAAATTATACGAGCCTTGTGGATGAAGGTGTCTAATCCTATCCCACTTTGAAGGTAACTTCTAGTGATGAAATCTAGAAGCCTAGTCTCAAAATTTGGGGGTTTTTCGGTGATGAGTCCCAAAAAACCACTCCTATGGGGATGCTAGGGTTCTAGGGGGGTTGAGAGCTGGTGGAGGGTAAAACTTTGCTAGCACTAGTCTTGAGTGATGGATTGGGGATGAAATCCAATCTCACAACTTGTTTAAGATACCACGTGTGTGTGTGGGTTTTTGTTTTGCTAAAGTTTTTATGTAAAATAGGAAATCTAGCTAATTGCCTTTTCAAATTGAAAGCTAGCCTTATATGCATTTTCAAAAAGCAAAAGACTAGAATGAAATGCTTTTTGTGAAAAAATAATCTAATCCTATATGCCTTTAGGAAAAGAAGTTTACTCTATTTTTCAAAGCATAGAAACATGCAATACGGAGGTGTGAAGGAAGGGGTTTATGTGACCCTAAATATGTGTGACAACATGTGGTAATTGCAATGAAAATTTATACAAGTATAGACAAGCAATCACAAGAAGTTTATACATGCAAATTAGAAAAAGGAAAATTAAAATTTACATGAAATTTTGAAATTTAAAGTTGCTAGAAATTTGACAGGTTTTGTAATTACAACAACATTTAAACCAAATGGAGATGCGAAGAAGGGGAAAATTTGTTACTAGCTATTGCACCTTGACTAGTAAACATCTTACACATACAAAAAATTAGCAAATAGAGCATATAAAGAAGAATACCTAGACTTTGATGTTGTAGGTGGTCTGGTTGACCCCTCTGCTACTCACCCCTATAATTTTGGGGGCTTTTGAGGCTACCAAGTTGAATTCACCACCCGGGGGGAAAATTGAGATATGGTTTGTGGTATGGGGGTGAATAAGGTTTGGAGACCTTAGATATCTGTTCTAAAGGCCTAAAATGGTTCCTAGGGCTTTGGAGGTCTTTGTAACAGTCAAATATAGTACCTAGAAGACACAAAAATAGAGAATAATGTCAGATTTATAAAAATAGTTAACCTAACACTATCCGTTGTGGGGGTCCCACCAAGTATGCCAGAATGAAACAACCAAAATATTGTATTTTATCTAATAACACATTAAAGACACATGCTATTCAAAAAAATATATTTTATTCATGATAATATTTGCATAGGTTACAAATAGGGAGAATTCCCCTTTTTCCTTTCTTTTCACAAATGTTACAATAGGCCTGATGCCTTATTTTCATGTTCCTCAATGTAGATGGACTTGCATACCACTAAGGGGTTTTTTTTGTTGTTGTTTCCCTCCTTGGTTCTAGGATAAACCTGCAAAAAGGGGTTAGTGAGTTAGGGGGCTTGCCTCAGTCAGGCCTCATAGTAAGAAAGACAAATCGAATAATAAAACATAATAAAATATGAAATAAATGATTCAAAACCTCATAAAAACACCAAATGGAGATTACCTCCAAGATTTGGGTTGATTTAGGACCTACAGATCCAATTCACTACCCAAGGGGTGAACTGGTGCCAGATTCGTAGGGCAGGGGGCGAATCAGACTGTAACTATTATTCTTAAGAAATCCTTTAGTGGAGAGATTCCTTTGCTATAATATTGCTGATGTACATGTTCATATCTACTTTTTTGTGCTTCTGTACATATTTTTGCAGAGTTTCTATGCTTTGGATATAAGTGGAGAGAGAGATAAATGAGGGTTTGGGCCCACTATTTATAAGAAAACCCAAGGTGTAGGGGGGTATTTAGGAGAACTAAGCCCTAGGGTGAGATCCCATGAAGGGTAAGTTAGGTTTTGTGAGGTGGCATCCTCATATTCCCTTAAGGAAATATCTCATCCTCACACATGTGTGAGGAGAGATTATGGTTAACTAGGATTAGTCAACTCTAGGTTAGATGTGGGGTTAGGTTGGGGTTTCCTAAGAAATATCCTAACTAACCTAATGCACACACATGTGGGAGGGAGTAATTAGAGATAATTAGGGATTAAGGACCTAATTAACCTTTTTAGCCCTAAAAGTAAACTTAAGTGAAGTCACTTTAAAATTAGATTTAAGCAATTGATTCAATTAATACTTTTGCCAACTAATAGCCCCGTGGGGGCCTCAATTAAGCATAAAAGAGTCTTGTATCACCTTATGAGGCTGGTCGATAGTTTTTTGATGCATATAAGGTGTTGATGATGTGATTTAGGTAGTTTATTAGGGTTTTGGACCTAAAAACTAGTGAAGTGATGTGTGGAAGTCTACGTAATGCTACAATAATCTATGGTGATCTACGCTAGTCTACACATGTCTACATCAGTATACGCATGTCTACACATATCTACTATAGTATACATAGGTCTATGAGGATCTACAATAGTCTATGTTGGTCTACGATAGCCTAGGGGTATCTAGGATCGCCTATGTAAACCTACAAGTGTCCAAAAGGATCTACAAGTATGTAGGTGTAGCAATGTGTGAATTTTAGGTGTCTACACCTCCATGTATTATTTTTTGAGCCTAAAAAAATTGTGTAATTTCCTACAAAAAAATATATAATATTATATAAAGGGTGCACAAAAACACACTAATATCATACACATGAAAGATGAAAAAGAGCATTTGATTTTGATAGTTTGTATATTTGTGGCTTATGTCACTTATATCTTAAGGGGAACCTTAGGGATAGTGGATAGCCTATCCCAAATTAGCGTACTTGAGGAAGGAAGAGGTATTTATTTCAAACCTCCAATACCATAGAATTTTGAAATATGATGATATCAACATGATTATGTAGACAAATTATGTGGTAAGATATGATGACCTGGAAATATGCATTGACATGACACTAGATGACATTACCCCTTTGCAAGTTGCACATGCCGATATGGCATGACACATGGAATTCTATAGAACTAACATGGTTGTATGTATAGATGACATGGTAGATGAGAAGATGTGACAAATGGTAGTTTATGCAATTAGCATGGTGGTCTTGTACAACTAACATGGCATGACACATGATAGTTTGTATAAGTGATGTAGCAAATGAGTTGGCATGACACATGGAAAGTGATATAAATGATGCTGTGGTAGGTAGAGAGAGGTCTAACGTAATAGGCCATACAGTGAATTATGTGGCTAGATATATGCCACTTAGCACATATAAATATGATATTGACTAATCAAATTCTACTAAGTCATCAAACTTAACAAGCCATTTGCACAACCATCAACAGTCTTGGTGAAGCATAAATGTTGGAATGAATCAAGACATGATAAGTGATACAATATGGTTCATATATTGGTGAGCTAATCATAATATGATAAGTGACACATTCTAGCTTCTTGGTATCCTCACATTTAATGCACAAGTGGTAGTCCCTTGATCATGATAAATGATATCATGTGATTTGTTAGTACACTACTTGACTAGTGTATAGTTGGCACCCCCTCATCTGATCACACAAGACATGTCATAGCTTCTCATCCACCATAGTTTTTATTTTATTTTATTTTTAAAAGGTTTAGAAGATATTTTTTGTGATTTTTTGTTTAAAATTTTAGGGACTATAACATTTGCATATAAAAGCATTTTGAGCCAATTTTTTCAAATCATATATATTTTTAGATGTCTCCATTGGTGGCATCATTTTTAGTCATAACTATATATATAATATTTTATTTTTATAGGATATATTTGGATCACATTATGCACTTCTCGACTGATCCAAACTATACCATATGGAAAACCAAGATTGAAGATTTACCTTAGAGTAAGGGGTTTCTCAAATATGTGAATGAGAAAGTAGGTGCTATTGATTCTAAAAAATAAAGCAAGTCTATAGTCATAATAAGGATAAGGCTCATACTGTTATAGCACTTCATATTGATAATGTTTATGACACCCATGTTAGCAGCACCATGGACCCTAAGGATTTGCTTGAAAATTTTCAAATATCATGTGAACACATTGATTCTATATAAATAAATTGCTTAGAGGCTAATATTACTACTTTATATATAGACTCTTTTGATATTGTTTATGAGTACATTAGTAATTTTAAGAAATTGAAAGAAGATATCCAGAGTATGATAGGGATACCTAAGGTGATATGAGAAGGACAAGAAGCTATGGAGAAAGAAAATAATATTGAACTACTAAATATTATCTTCAGCAATATTTTAGAGAGATATGAGATAGTTACCATTGTATTTGAGATTATTTGAGTGTAATTTCCCAATTATCCTACACCACCAATTAATAAGGTATTTAAGTACTTTTTGTACCATAAAAATAGAATACAAAGGTGTAAGGATAATTATGTGATCAATAAAACCCATCCAAAGGAAGCTATAGCCAAAGCTCAGAATTACAAGAAGCCAAAATAAGATTCCAACAATCCCTTAAAAAACCAACATGTGATTTTTACAAGTAAGGACATAAAATAGAATTTTTGCAAAATTCACATCAAGAATCTTAAGGAGGTAGAAAAAAAAGGAGTGCTAATGTTGTTATATTCTATGCATAGGATGAGAACAACATTGATGGAGAAACCTCATAGGCATATGTAGCTATTCATTTAGAATATTAGATATCCACTTAGTTTGATAAGTGGATTGTATATTTAAGGCAACTATATATATGATAAATCACAAATATTTCCTATAGAGGTGCACTAAATTGTATTTAGTGGAACATGTTATTATTGGAGATGATTCTTCTTTATAGGTTACATGATGTGGAGATATTAGCATTGAATGCTATTATTTTGATGAAGTAATTTATATTCCTAATGTTGGTCCTAGTATATTTTCTATTTAGTGCATTGCTCATACACATAAAAGGGTAGAAATTTTACCTTATTGTTGGATAATTAAGGCTATAGATGATATATTTAAAACTATTGCTTTTGGATATTGTGATGAGTCAAAATAAATGTATAGGATGGGAGAAATACCCATCTCTTATGTTTCTTCTTCTAGGAATAAGTGTGTTTTTACTATGGTTGTACATGGAGATGATTATATTTAAAGGTGGCACCATAGGCTTGGGAATATTAGTGATGGATCCTTGAGGTATATGAGTCATAACCATTGGAATTTTGCATATATCTCCTCCAAGTGGTGCATGCAAGAGATGTGTTCTAGGAAAGTAATATATGGATACTTTTCCAAAAAACAATACAAAATAGGATTATCACATATTGGATATCATACAAAATGACATTTATGAACCTATAAGTATACCAAATATTTTTTGAAAAAAGTACTTCCTCCTTTTAATTGATGTTTTTTCTAGATATGTATGGTTGAATACTATTCCCACTAAGGATGCGGTATTTGAGAGGTTCAAGACCTTAAAGGCTCTTATAGAGAATTAATTTGACAAAAATATCAAATATTTTAGGATATATGAGGGAGGTGAGTACATAAGTCATGCCTTTCATATTTTTTGATTTTTCATAGGGTTGCATATCAAAGGAATGTTCACTATATTCATGAGTAGAATGGTGTTGTTAAAAGGAAAAATAGGGTGATTATGGAGATGGGATGGTGTATGATTAATACCAAAGGGATGTAACATAAATTCTAAGGTGAATCCATCACTTATGCAACATACATTATCAATATAGTTTCCACAAGGGTAGTGTAAGGCATGATACCTCTTAAGAGGTTAATAGAAGATAAGGTTAACATGTTTCTTTTTTGTATCTTTGGATCTTCAACATGGGATCATATACCCAAAGGTCTTTAGAAAAAGGAGGTATCAAAGAGTCACAAATGCATATTCATGGGGTATTCAAATACCTTAGATGTATATAATATTTATGACCCTTAAAGGTGTGAGATTTTTATTCAAAAAGATGTCATTTTTTATAAGGTCCTTCTAGGTTCTCCTTTTAGTCCACTACCTAAGCTTTTAAGAAATGACTCTTTTGATACTAGATTGATTCACATTTAGTTGTTCCTTGAGAAATTTTTGTAGAATATATTACCATTAGAACATCTTATTCATATTCATATTTTAGTGGAGGTTCATTGCCTATTTATTTGACTCTTTCATGGGCAACACCATCAACAATATATTCTTTTCCATATTTAGAGCAGATTGAGCAAGACACATCAACTTAGGGTGCTTTAGCTTTTCATGATGAGGTTAGTGGTGATATTGAGATAGATTATTTAGTATTAGATTTTGATGTTGCTTTTTAATAGAGTGCACATGATTCTTGCTCAGTTTATCCAATACCCTAGTGGGTTAAGATGTTTCTAAAGGATGTTCAACCTATTGTCTCTAAAGCTTTTAAGAATTATTACATCATATATAATGTGTATGTAAGTTGAGTAACTACTCAATACATGGTATGCAAGTTATGCTAGGAGTTATTACATCATAGCCCATGTGAAATAGCATGTGGTACAACCACCTATCACAAGGACTATGCATGCACTATAGGACAAGGGTACTTGAAAGTTTAGTTAGAGTTTTTTTATGCCACAAATAGGCATTCTATATATTTAAATATATACCACATCATAATGCAAATCATCAAAGCATTGAGTTCTAACATATGGTATTAGGGTAGGTAGAAGGAAGATCCATCTATCCTTATGATCCTTCTCTTGTTTTTATCTAGAGTAGCCCAAGAAGCACTCTATTGAAAATAAGTTTCAAGGGTAAAAAATATTATCAAGTGTTGTTTAAGGTTAACCTCAAAAGAGAGGTAGTCATATCTATGAATCAAAATTCCATGGGAGACTCAATTTGGACAAACCTCAAAAGAAAGATTATTATCATCTCCATGAAGTAAATTTAAAATTTGAATTTTACTTGGATAAGAACTAAGGCCTACAAGTCAATATTTAGCCACTATATTTAAGTGGAAAATTTCAAAGAATGAGAGGAACCAACATTTCATCAAGCAGGAAATAAGATATCTTGACATGAAGCTACTAAAAATAATTGCAAGATAATGCATCATTGTCAAAAGAGATAATTCCTATTAGTAATCCAATGTTTGTACCATAGGATCTCAATATATAAACTCAAATTATTCACAAGATTCAATCCATAACACTATTGAACAATAACACACTAGATATATTACTGATATATATACTTAAGCAATTTAATAATTATTATTTGACATCCTATTATAAAGATTTATCTTCAATATGTACATACATGAGATTTCATATTCATAAGACTCTTGACCTTTACACTTAAAATATTCAACTACTAACAGTCATGGGAGGTCACATATCCACATAAGGAAAAAGATTCATGATTACACATACTAAATGATAAAATATTACATAAATCATAACTCCACACTTATTTACATGATACCTACTATATGCGTACTCTAGAATAAAATATTTACATGGTCCTTGAATTAATATTGCAGGGTACCAAATAATGTAATACTCTCAAAAATTCCATCTCCAAAGTTACCTTTGAAAAGTAGCCAAAATTATCATCTCTCCTCCAAGAAAAAGCATATAGTTTTAGAAATTGTAGGTAGATGCCATTCAAGAATGTTAAGAAATATGGAAGGAGCAAATAAAAGTGTGGGATAATCATAGGAAAAATGACACACCTACCAAAAATATTCTCTACTAACAATATCACATTCAAAAGATAAGATAGAAAGTTACTTGTGAACTATAGTTTGGTGGAAAATCCAATAGTTCTATCTTTGGAAGTGGGACATAATATATTGAATCATACCAAAGAGAAAATAATAAAATTTCCACCAAGCAAGAAAATCATTTCTAAAAAACCATAGCAACACAAGAAATCCATGACAAAGCTAACTATATTAGTCAAAGAAGAATATGCAGGCAAATATATAGTATGAATTAGAAAGATGTCTAGTGTGCTAAATGAGAGTCTAAAATACATTGAAGAATCACATAGAAGAATATTAAAAGGATAACCACAAAGGAAAAAATCAAGTATTAGAGATAGTAAGAGAGTTTGAGGTACACAACACATAGAGGAGAACTTGAAAATTAAGAGAGAGTCTTAATCACATAGAAGAAACACACATAGGAGAACATAAAATAATACTATAAGCACAAAAAATTGAATAGGTATATTTATTAGTTGATGAAGCACTCAGAAAACCAAGGAAAATGTAAAAATGTTTGAGAGAAAAGCTACCTGGACAAACAAAGTGCTCGTAGGAACTTGAACAAGAAAGCATTCATAGGAACCTAAATGAAAAAGCACTCAACATAACACTTAAATAAGCTTAAAAAAAGAGACAAGTGCTTGAGAAATTTAAAACAATTTTCTAAATTTTGAAGGTCAACATAGAACCCAAGGTATGTCTCAAAATATAGTAGAGGTTTTATAGGAAAATATACCAAAAACAACGTAAAAAAATTAGCGAAAGGAGCAACATCGCAAAAATATTTTACGTTTGAAAAATAATTTTGCCTAGACATTATCAAGGAATAATCAAAACAAAATTTTTCCAACTAGGAAGCTACACATGGATATCTTAAAGTAGATACACTCCAAATCTACCTTTTAAGTCTTTGACCAAGGTTTGATCTTTTAGAAACTTTCTAGTATCCCACATTGAAAGTGGGAAGGCTAGTTAAAGCTAATATAGCATTGTTATTCTATTTTTTAAATACAAGTAAAAAGGAGAAGAAGCATATATATTTTTTTAAAAGATCAAAATATTTTAAAGAATATTCTTAAGACGAAGGCCATTACCTCTAGTTATTATTTTTGCCTATCGAGACACTAATATTCTTGCAATTTGAGGCAATATTCAAATTATAAGTATACCCTTATATATACTCATCAAAAAGCATATTTCGAGGATGATCTAGTGAAATAAAAATATTCAAATTTTATGAAAGTTTATTATGTCTAGTGGAGAACCAAAATTCTTGTTGTATGATTTCCAACTATTAAAGGGGAATAACTAGGGTCCTAAAAGACCAATCTCAAAATATATTTGAGTTTGAAAAAGTATGGAAAGTTGTAGATGGAACCATTACTCGTACTACTGTAGAAGGTGAAGATCAGACAAATTTTGATAAGGCATACATAAAGGAAATGTTAGTCACATTGTTCAGAGTAGAAAATTAAGTAAAAATATACATTTTGTATTCAACCATGGCCAAAGATGCATGGGAGAAGACACAAATAATATTTAAAATAAAGAATAAAAATCAAATTCTATTTCTCTAGAGCTAGTTCCATTGCTTTAAGATGAAGAGTTGAGAAAGGATTAAATCATTCATGAGGAGAATTTCTAATCTACGAGCATCACTACAAGATTTAAGACAAATGAGAATAGATGAAACTCTAGTTCCAATTATTTTTATATCTCTCCCTTTAAAATATAATATTTTGTGACAACATAAAATATCATTAAATAAACACTAATTTTTAAAAATATGGTGAACCTAATTCAAAATGTAGAGGCCTCACATAAAATATATGAAGAAAAATAACTACTTATTACAAATCAAGAGGGGAATAATCCATTTAGAAGAGGCATAAGACCTTCACAAAACTTCTAATAGAGAAATAATTCTCAAGGATGTTAGAATTAGAGAAATATTTCTCATCAATAAATATTTTTCACATGCAAAAGATGTGCAAAATTTGTGGTAGAAACAACCACACAATGAATTAATGTTGGTATAATCTATTAAAAAATGGATCTCCTTCATAGAGATGAACTAGTAGCAAGACATGTCATCCTTAGACAATTAAAATTACATTTGGAGAAAGACCATAAAATAATGTATCTGAAGAGAACTAGGTTAAGGAAGAAGAAGAAAAAGATCAAGAAGAAGAAGAACATGTGTTTTTTGCAAAATTTTAGCCAAATCAAGTTTGGTATGATGCAGAGGAAACAAAACATATGATAGTAAATTGGATTCATCCAAATTATTATACTAAAAATATTGCATTAGTTGAACAATCCAACAAGATGAATGATAAAACTTTGAAAACTCAAATGAAGTAGAAAGCAATTTATCCCACTACATCAAATGATGATCAAAACATGAAATGGCAACATGGCAACACAAAAAAAACTTGACAACAATAGAAGCTATCATGAGAAAAGTCTAAGACGAAATGAGACAAGGAAGTTTATATCAAAGAAAAATTTTAGAAAAAGAAATGTTACAAAAATTTTAGAGGGAATATTGGTAGAAGATTCAATAGAACAAGCAAATCCATGAAGAACTGAAGATTACGAAAAATCAAATACTTCATCCATAAGGTAAATGATTGAAAAATATAAATATGGTGCCACTTCAATAGATAGATCAATCCAAAAAACCGCCAAAGACATCATCTAAAATTCTAGATAATAAGTAGCAAAGATAAATTATACCTCAAGGAATCAAATCCTTGAAATGCTTCAAGAAAGTAAATATGGGAAGAAAAAAGTGTTTCGACTTCTATAACTTTAGTATGCAGAAAAATCCATCCCTATTAAGAACAATATAAACAATAGGACAATGGTATAAAAATTGACAATAAAATAATTCAATGGTCAACATAGCATGCATGGTAGCACATAATTCACTTGAAGATATTTGAGAAGACATATATTCTATACATTGAATAAGTGTGCTTTTGGAGTGGATGAGCAGTGGAACCTAAAAATATTAAGTATTATGGTACAAATACTACATTAAAAGGGGGAATTTCTCTCTCAAATTCCAACATAACCTATAATATTTCAAGTCAAAAGCTAGAAATCCAAAGTTAGAAGCCAAGAGCTAGAGCAAGAGATATGAGCTAGAGCGAGATACAAGAGCTAAAGACAGAGCCAAAGCTAAGACCATGATGTAATAAGGGGAAAATTTTAAGGATTATTACATCATAGATAATGTGTATGTAAGTTGAGTAACTACTTAACTCATGGTATGTAAGGTATGTTAGGAGTTACTACATCATAGCCCATGTGCATGTGGTATAACCACCCATCACAAGGAATATGCATGCACTATAAGACAAGGGTAGTTGTAAGTTTATTTAGAGTTTTATTATGACAAAAATATACATTCTATGTATTTAAATACCTACCATTCAATAATGCAAATCATCAAAGCATTGAGTTCTAATAAAATCAACACCAAGGTTGCTCATTATCAAAATCCTCTTACATATTCTCAAGTTAAGGGCTATCTAGAGTGAAAATATGTTATGCTTATGGAGCATAAGGTCTTGATGAAGAACAATACATGAGATCTTGTTACTCTTCCAAAAGGAAATCTTATAGTTGAATGCAAATGGTTCTCCAAGACCAAATATACTTTAAATGGTTAGATAGAGAAGCAAAAATAATGCCTTATTGATAAGGGATTTTATTAACATGAGGAAAATGATTATTATGAGATATTTGGTCATAACTAAGATAGATTCAATCAGGATGATTCTCTTTATTTCTACCTCATATGGATGGAAGGTACGCTAGATGAATGTGAAGAGTGCATTTCTACACGGGGAGATTATGGAGAAGATATATATACAACAATCACTTGGATTTGATATTGACATCCCTACTTCTCTAGTTTGACATCTAAATAGGTCCTTGAATAAAATTAAGTAGGCCCCTCACACATGGTATGAAAATATTCATTTTTTTTCTCAATTGTGGGTTTTGGAGAAGTGAGGCCAAACACAATGTTTATATAAAGCAACATGATGGAAAAACCTTGGTGATTATTTTGTATGTCAATGATATTCTCATTAATGATAACTCTTCTACTTTGATCTAGGATTTGAAGTCATGGTTTTTTTTTTTACTTTTGAGATGAGAGATTTGGGGCTTTTACACTACTTTTTGAGGATTTGGATTGATCAAAAAAATTTTGACATCACCATTTCATATCCCAATTATGTTTTGGATCTTTTTTGGCATTTTAGGATGGAGGATTACAAGTTCACTTGGACTTCTTTAACTTTAGGCATGAAGGTTAGGGCTGATTTTATCACTTCTTTGGTAGATGCTATGTTGTATTGGTCTCTTGTGGGTGGACTTAATTATCTTACTCATAGAAGTCCTAGTATATATTTTACTATTAGTTATTATATTATGTATATGTAGGCACCCTAAGAGAGTCAATAGACCATCAAAAATATAGTTGGCTTTTCATATCCATCTTCTTGCTTTTGTGTGAGAACAAAACCATAACTCTCCTGTTTGCCTACTACATAAAGAATGAAGTATTTTGAATAATATGGATTAATTAGTATAGGGGCTTGAGTGATTCTCTCCTTAATTTCCTAAAATACCCATTTTCATGCTTCTATCCATTTAAATTTTGTATTCTTCTTCAGAATTTTGGTCTTCACCACCTGAGCAAAATAAGCAATAAATTTTGAATGAAATTGATTTGGCCAAAGAACGGTTGTAGATCCTTCTTATTAATTGGCAGCGATAATTTCAAGAGTGCCTCAGCTCTTGCAGGATCAATCGCCAGTCCTTCTTATGAAATCACATGTCCCAAGAGTTTCCCTTCTTTGACAATGAATATGGACTTCTTCGGATTAATGGAAATTCTAAATTCTTGACATTTTTCAAACACTTGCCTCAAATGAGAGACATGCTCTTCCCTGCGGTGTGATAAAATAGTTATATCGTCAAGATAAATCATAATAACTTTGTTTAATAACTCACCAAAAGCAATACCCATAGCTCTTTGAAACATAGCATTGATATTTGAAAGACCAAATGGTATTCTTTGATAGGTAAAAGTACCTCATTTTTTAGTAAATGCCATCTTCTGTTGGTCTTTGTCCTTTACCCAAATTTGATTATACCCAGATAAAGTTTCTAGCAATGAAAATCTTTGTACTCCAGCAACCATGTGTAGAATTTGATCAATATGTGGCAAGGGTAGTGATCTTTTAACTATGCCTAGTTCATATTCTAAAAATCCACACATAGACGAATATCGCCATTCTTCTTTCAAACTGGCACCATATTTTCCACCCATATTGAGTGCTTTATTGTATAGATTATTTTTGCATTCGATATTTTTAATAGCTCTGCTTTCATAAGCACTTCAATATTTGGATTGAAAGGTCATTGTTTCTATTGAAAAGGCTTCACCCCCTCCTATAGCTTAATGGTATATTGGATTACATTTTTATCATATCCTTTTAAATAATGATAGCTCTATTTCAGGGAACTCATAACACAAATTTTTAATATCTTTGAATTCTTCTACTATACAGTCTATTTTGACTTTGATAACCTTCTTAGGCTCAAGTTGCATTTCCTTTTATTCCTTTGCATCCACCTTGATCTTGTGTTTCTCTGCTCAATCATTTTGATCAAACAAACTTTCAAGTGAAATCATTCCCCTAGGAATGTGATTGTTCTTCAATTGAATCATTCCTTCCATTTCCTCCTTAGAAAGTACTCTATCATCTGCACTTGCAGTTTCTTTAATCAAAAAATTGATTATCTGTTCATCTTTGTTGAAAAATTGCTAGTAAAGTTTTTTATCAGGTAACAAGGACTTGGAAATTACCCTTAAAGTCTTGTGTTTCCTGATTACTTGCTCTACGGGAGAGAATTTAGCACCAAGGGAAGCTAATATATCTACATATTTGTTCTACTCCTACAAAATTACCTAAATATTCAATGTTTTAAATGACTCAAACAAATATCATACCTTGTTATGGTAGGTCTTCAAATAGTGCTGTTTTGACACACACTTTTTTGTAGTTTGATTGATGATGAGCTTAGAATATTCAAATATTTACAACTATTTTATTTCTAAATTTTCCGTTTTCTTCAAACCAAGGCACAATACTTCATATTCGATGACATTATTTGTGCAACTCCAGGTTAATTGATATGAATAGGTTTTTTGCAACCCTGTAGGAGAAACAAGAACAATACCAACCCCTACGCCATTCTTGCACCTTGCACCATCAAAATACAATTTCCATAGTTGATCTGAGATGGGAGCTGGGGAAATAGAGATTTCTTCTTCAGTCTGCTCAGGTTTAGCTATGGTATAACAATTGATGTCAGTTTTTACCATCGCATTGAAATCCATCAATGAGAACTCATCTTCTAGGTGGAGCTCATCAAGAGCATCTTCCATTAAATCTGCCTCTTGTAATTCCTCTATCATCATGTTGACTGCACCAATGGACTTTTATTCCTCTTCCAATTTTTCTATATGAAAAGTGAATGGATTTTCATTATAAATGTGGATTCTACTTCCCTTGTACGATATCTCCAAATGTGAATAATCCAAGGAAGTGTACCCTCCTAGTTTCATTGTGAATTCTCTTGAAAGACACATGCTGAAGTACGATACCAAATCAACCACCACTACTTGAATGATAGTAATTTGAGGTATACTATGTAGAATTATAGGAATATCCTTAATTACTCCCACCATCTTAACTGGGGTCCCATCCAACTGTAGAACTCTTGGAATACTCCTTGTGTACTAAATTACCATTACTTCACATACTACCTTTGGCATGATAGTAGTCGCAACATCGAAGTCAATTATGCAATTATGCACAATCCACCCTTCCATTCTGAGAGACAAATAGAACAAAGGTGGTCTATTTTTTCCTGTAGTAGAAATTAGCAGCGTCTGTGCTAACACTATTTGGGAATGAATTTTATTCTAATATTTTGTAGATTTAAGAGATTATTGCAACAAGTCAACTTGCCCAGGTAACTGTAACCCATCATATAAGCTTACCTTTATCAGAATCTTCTTCATTTCTTCCATAATATTATAATTAAAAGTACTAGGAACCTTTTCTTCTACTACCTGCTCATACTTGTTCTAATATTGTTGAGTAGCTTCCACCCTTTGTTGCTTAGTTGATAATGGGTACTTAAGGCATTCTTTGGCTTGCTCTTTTGCCTCCATTTGCATTTGAGTGACTATAGGTTGTGAAATTGGTGCCTTTATCTAAAAATTCTCTTGAGCTTGTTTGGGTAATAAATCCTTCAACATGATAGAATCTTACTACTTCATTGTTGCACCAAACATTTTTGCTTAGGTTGCATTTTTTATTTTGTACCTTCTATTCAGTTGGAACCTTTAGAGGCTCCAATTTTGCTGGATCAACAGTTATTGGCTTCTTTCTAGCTCTTTTGAGAACTAAAACTTGCTCCAAAGATGGGACCATAAAGTTATGATCAACTTTCATTATCATATTAAATTGTTCACCAGAGAAATTTTTGCTAATGTCTATACATAGTTCAAGTGAACCATACACGTGTCTTCTCCATGAGTATCATTGTAGGTGGAGTACTGGTATGCTCTCTTTGATGTACTAGTTTCTTCATTTTCCAACACATTTGTGCTCCTCTCAGGGTCCTTGCTAGTGGTCAGTTTCTCTTTAGTAATTGGTAGTGTTTGAAACCTTCTTGACCAAAAATTAGCTTCAACTTATTTCTTCCTAACTATAGTGATTTTGTTCAACATTGTCTTTAATACCAAATTGACAGATTGCACTTCTTGTAACAACTTCATGTAAGGATCAAAATTTGAGGGTACAGGAGGTGTTGGTAAAGGTAGGGGTGCTGATGGAGCAAGAAACAATAGTGGAATAGCCAGCTCTGGTAGCACTGGGAAGGGGATTGGTGCTAGAAATTGCGATACAAATAGCATGGGTAATTGTAGAATAGTTGGAGCGGGGAGTTATGGAACTAGGTCTGGAGCAATTTGAGTTGAACTTGAGCTCCATGAGGGAATTGGGTACATAGAAGATATAGGCTATGAAAATACACTTGAATACAAATTTTTGTGGAAGATCGAGAAGGATGGGCATGGTAACTTTTGGGGGAAGATTTTCTATGGTGATCAAGTCTACTTTAGACTTTTTCACCTACGAGTACAACTCTGGAAATGTATTTACATTGGCCTATCATACAACCATGCCAATGTCAGAGTTGAAGGCTCTAAGATAATAAAATACATCTTTCTCATGTGTGGGCTGAAGATAATCAGGAACCCTCTTCCATATTCAAGCAAACCTAACATTGAAATCCACTATCTCCTCCCACAGATGCCTTTGAATCATTGTAAATTTATGCAGCAAGGAGAATGTGTCATCTTGCTCATGAAAGTTATTGATTATAAATTCTACCAAATGATCCTATGTGGTGATAGTGGTGGGTGACAAATATTGGTACCAGTATAACAAGTTTCCTCTAAGTGATAACACCAGAAACCTTACCATAATATATTCATCTGCAATACCGTGAATCGTAGTCAAAGAAGCCACATCCTGAATATTATCATTAGTTTTACTAGTACCATCATAGGTAGGCAAATCCTTCAAAGCTGCTTGGGGCACTAGATTCTAGGATTGTAAATTCAAGGCTCATGAGCTATTCCATACCAAGAACTACCTTGGTGGTTGTGGCTACTATGGTGGTGGGTTATGAGCCATTTGAAATGGTGTATGACGTTGAGGAGGTGGGATGCTAGTAGCAGTACTAGTTAGACTTGAAGGAATGGATAACACACCATCTATTTGTGAGGATGTTGCAAATGATGTATGGGATAATGGTGATGTACCAGGAAAAGTAACTAATTGGGGATGTTCCCCTAACATTTGGGTATCAAGTTCATAGAACTCGATGGGATATTCAAAATTTTTGGCCTTCGATCTTGTGACCATGAAGCACAAATTTCACTACCTTCATGTTTAGAGGCTTATGGGTATAACTGAGTCATAAAATTTTCTAACTATACAACATGAAGGTGAACATCAAACCTCAATATTGTTGAAAGTGGAACTTTCAATGTCACACCAAGCATGCCAAAAAATGTTGTTCAAATATCTACCTAATATACAAATGTGTTTGTGCACCCTAAAAACGACCAAAATTGAAAAGTCGAAGGAAAGAAATGTCCTCTGTACCAATATAGAGAGAGGGTTGGCTCCCTTACTAATCCTACACTGGTTAAATTCTAGAGTTGTAGGAAAGAAATTGGAAATAATAGAAATAAATGGGAAATATAGCCACAGGCAAAAGGTATAGGATTGGGGATAGACTAGCAGAAGGAGTTCCAACCAAACATGGTAGCAGCATAAGATGAAGATAAGACAAGGAATTTACTTACAGTTCCATGGAGACAACTTCCAATATTGCATTCCAGTACTCACTCCCTCATCGGTAGTATTCAAATCCAGATGTAGAATTTTAACTTATCAGTAAATAACAAAGATGAATATATAATAGAAATGCTTAAAAGAGAAATAAATCACACATAAAATCTGCTTACAAAATTAGAAGCTGAATCTCTTCTATTACCCAGAAAACTTGGATTGTTTTTCAGCAGAATGTCTATCCTCCTTTTACAATGGAAATTGAGTAGTCTATATAGAGGATCTCACCTCTTTCATTAAATACATGAAGAAAAAAATATTTACATATCAGGAACACAAGTGAGGAAATTCCTCCTTAGAAAACTTGAAAATTCATCTTTTTGAAACAACAATCTAGCTTTTAAGGAGAAACCTCCAAAAAATTGACACATTTGGGTGTCGGTGCACAGAAAACTACAAAGATTGTCGATGACTTGGTATGTTCGCGATGCCTTGGAAATTTATCCTTATTCGAAATATCTTGGAATTCATATAAATAATTTGGTGATTTAAATACTACAACTCCTTTAACCTAAAACCCATAACTTCGACTACTTCTCTCCCCAATAATTAAATACTTTTTATTCACTTTTCTTGGGCACTTTCGAAAACTTGTGTTGACACTGAGAGTAAAATTTTCTTGAAACTGAGTGAGAAGTGAACGCACTTTTTTCAATTCCCAACACTTGCTCCTTAATCACACTCCATGGTAGAAAATACGTCTCTCATTTTTATTTTCTTATCACAACAACAATCCACAGACAAAAATAACTTATTACAATGCTTTGAGTTATCCTTTGCATTGTCTTGTCCCTAGGAAGAATGATTAAAAATCTTTCATTCTTTCAGAGTGAAAGTGCCTCTCATAAGATTTCTTCCTTTTCTTAAAATACACATTCACCGCTAAACAAGGTGCAAGGCGATATCACACTACCTCAGGTGAACATATTTTTGACTTTTCAACACACTCCTCTTAGAACTTGGCCCAAAGCAAACCTTGATGTGTTGTTGGAGCCTCTTTCATGTAGCTTCACCCAAAGGAGGGGAAAATAGGACTTTCATCCCTCACCTGGGGTGAAAGCATGGTTGACTTTTCAATGCTGCTATAGCACTTGCTATCTTTCTTTTGATTCTCTCGAACACATATTTTGATGAAATTTCACCCCAAGGAGGGGCAAATGAGACTTTTGAAGAACACAAGCTTATACTGAGAGGGGGGTGAACAATATAAGACCACTTTTTACTTTTCTTTTCAAATCAATATTATGCAGTGTATAGATAGCAATATCAATAGCAGTAATCAAAGCAATGCACAAAACACCATACACAATAGAGACACAGATTTAACGTGGTTCACCCAATGTGGGCTACCTCCATAGAGAAAATATTTCTTCTAAATATTTCTCAAATAATATTTTGGGAATCCTTCCCAATTACAATGTTTATGGACCTCTGTCCAAAGGAGATGTTGATCCCCTAAATCTGGTTTGTGGATCTCTATCCATAGGAGAACTCCTTCTCCTCTGCTCTAGCTGGTGATCCTCTAGAAGACACTGCCTCCACTACACTGACTGTGGATCTCTCTCCACTTGAAGACTCTTGTCCTCACTCAGAAGACCTATCCTCAATGTCCTGGCTAATGGATCTCTATCCACTGGAGACTTTGTCCTCTCTACTCTATCACCTCCAAAGCTCTGCTCAATAGGTTCACTCAGAACCTTCTCAAATATGCTCAATAGGTCCACTTAGAACCTGCTCAAATATGCTCAATAGGTCCACTCATAACCTGCTCAAATCTTCTCAATAGGTCCACTCAGAACCTGCTCAAA
Source organism: Wollemia nobilis (assembly GCA_028583015.1). Taxonomy (NCBI): domain Eukaryota; kingdom Viridiplantae; phylum Streptophyta; class Pinopsida; order Araucariales; family Araucariaceae; genus Wollemia; species Wollemia nobilis. Next base: position 1,896,408 of record JAQPPZ010006183.1, on the reverse strand, counting down.
TCTGCTCAATAGGTCCACTCAGAACCTATCCAAATCTGCTCAATAGGTCCACATAGAACCTATCCAAATCTGCTCAACAAGTCCACATAGAACCTGTCCAAATATTCTCAATAAGTCCTCTCTAGGACTTGCTCAAATCTGCATTGCAAGCTTCCACAAAATCTCACACAAAAATAGTCCACAAGCCTTCTCAAAGACTTGCCTCAAATCAGCTTAACAAGTCCACATAGAACTTGTCCAATCTCATAGAATCATAAAGAGAATTGTTAGAGACTCAATATGTTCTATACTCAATGCTCAATCACTTTCTCAACTCAATCTCATAGAAGCATAAAGAGAATTGTTAGAGACTCAATATGTTCTATACTCAATGCTCAATCACTTTCTCAACTCAATCTCATAGAAGCATAAAGAGAATTGTTAGAGACTCAATATGTTCTATTCTCAAATCTCAATCTCAACTCAAAAATCTCATAGAAGCATAAAGAGAATTGTTAGAGACTCAATATGTTCTATTCTCAAATCTCAATCTCAACTCAAATCAATCTCATAGAATAGTTTGTTTCATGGAACTTGAACAACCACTTCACACATTCACTTGACTAGGCTCAATCAACTCTACTCAACCAATCACCTCAAGGAATAATCCTTTCACACAAACCCTAGTCCAAGCATATATCACCCAACTCAAAATATTTCCAACAATGCTCAACACAAATCTCACATAACAATGATACTCATGTTCTTTTCTAACTCAAGTTCAAGTTCTTTGCATAACCCATTGGCTTCAACAACAATGCTAATAAAACAAGGTTTTAATCACAACTCTCAATTCAGAAAACCTTTAAGCATTAACTCAATGTACTTCACTCAACCAATGGTCTAAACAATAATGCTTATCAAACAAGGTTTAATCACAACTCTCAATCCAGAAAACCTTGAAGCATTAACTCAACCACTTTCGAAAAGGAAACCCTAATCAAATCCTTTTCACTCCAAACTTAATTTTCAATCAAGCCAATCACCTAACTCAATAAAGAAGAATTTTGCCCATACCTTTTCTTGAAGAGTAGTTGCCCTTACAAATCTGCCACACTCACAATTACTTCTTTGACAAACTCAATAAGGGTTAGAGGATAATTTTTATATCACAAAAATAATATCACAATTACACCTTATCACTCCAACTTAAACAATAAGCAATATCCTCACAATAATCACAAAACCCTTTATTCAAAATAACATACAACCCACAAAGTCTTAACCTTTCAATATTCCACAATAGCAAAATTTAAGACTTGAAAATAAAAATAGAATTCTCCTTATAACTCCTAATGGTATTTCTCAACTACCAACCTTTATCACAATGCAAAGACTTCAACCACCAAATACCTTATACCTCCAACTTAGGCATTAATAAAATAAAACATAAAAATGTACCTTTGCCTTTGGAGAGTTTCAAACTCTCAACGCAGCCCACACAAATATCTTTGCCCATGGTGCAAACCACCACACGAGCTACAAGCTCATTGGGAAGGAAGAAGCACCACGTGCTTCAACACCCCTTCCTTGCCTTGCAAAATGTATGCACCTAACGATTGGCACCTTCAACACGTCCACCAAAAGCTTCCATGGGATTCGAACACTATCCACCATGCACACCAAAATGTAAGCTTGCAGCCCACTTGCCACTAGGCCAAGGTGCCTTGTTGGCTTCCAACTAATCAATGTGCTTGCTTTTGTTTCCTTTCACCATCAAGTCAAACATGAATTTCGCAATTCTATCTCACGAGCTCTGCATTTAATTCGTATGCTTTCTCTTTCCAATTCGAGCAAGGATAATTCGGAAATCAACTTTGGGCATGGTATTTATATGCATTTCCACTAAATCAAAAACGTCGGCGCTTCCCTTTGGCTTCTATGACGTCGATGAAAATAAACTTTGCCTTGTTTAAAACTTTAAATCCAACCTTTGGATTTATTAAAATATTCTTTGGTCTTAAACCTTTAAACCCAACCTTTGGGTTTATTAAGATATTTTTAGACTTTATAAACCCACTTTTGCAATATAAAATATTGTAATGAAAATTACAAATATTTTATTTGGGTTTTCACCATGGCACTTCTAACCATTATAATATTTCACCTTTGATAAAGTACCTTTTAATATTTATTTATAAAATTTAAATTCATCCTGAATTTAAATAATTTATAAAATAAATATTATAACTCCTTTTCAACTTCTATCTTTTGCACTATTTCACTCGAACTTCTGCCTTCTTGTTGAATATCAAATGACCATATTTGTCACCTTTATTTCCTACTAAAATATTTGGTATTAATGATGACTCCATCTGGTGGCATCAATGGTGACATCAATGACAACTTTGACTTAGGGACTCAAAATGTCCAACAATCTCCCCCTTTGTCATTGATGGCAACCCATATCCTTTTACTGAAACCTGACCTTTCTTTTTCTTCTGCTCCCCCTGGGACATTGCTCCCCCTAGCTCAATGCTCTCTCAAATATCAAATCTCTCCCCATATCAAATCTCTCCCCAATACACAAATCTCTCCCCCTTTGACATCAATGGCAAAGGGTCACCTTTGGGGCTCGGGGCTAAGAATGAGCCTCTTAGCTTAGCCCCTCCCCCACCTCCACATGAGGTGGTTAATTCTAGGGTGGGAGTATTTCTACTCCTCAAAAGCACTATTCTTTACCTTTATCTTTTTCTCTTATTTTCTAAATCCTCTGACTATTTCTTTCCAAGTCATCATCCCTGTTCCTGTCATCACTTCTGTTCCTGTTCCTGTTCTTGTTCTCATCCATGTTCCTATTCCTATTCCTGTTCTCATCCATGTTCCTGTTCCTATTCTGTTCTTGTTCTCATCCATGTTCCTGTTCCTATTCTTGTTCTTGTTCATATTCTTATTTCTGTTCATGTTCCTATTTCTGTTCATATTCTTGTTCCTGTTCATATTCATGTTCCTGTTCATGCCTATTTCTGGAATATTTTCTCTACACCATCTTGCTGTGTGACCATCATTATTGCACTTATAACACTTAATGTTATTATTCCTTGGAGGTGCAACTGTCTTAGGATTTCTCCTAGTGAAGCCATATCCTCTTCTATCATGAATCTTGCAATTCATTGCCTTGTGACCAAACTCATTACATGAGTAGCAATACCCTTGGAAAAGTTATCCTTTTCCATATTCCTATCTTTCATGTGTCCTGCACTGTGAAGCCATGTGCCCAAACCCGTGACATGAAAAACATCTTCCATTGAAGCTTCCTTGTCTTGACCTCATTGGTCTCCTGTTCTGATTGTTGTTCCATCTGTATCTTCTCTGTGCATTGTTCCTATATTTGTTGAACTCTTTGTTGTCCAACTCATCCTCTGATGTCTCACTCCCACTTACACTATCTTCTTCTGATGTATCTTCTTCTGAAGTTTCTTCTTCTTCAAGACTTGAAGTAGACTCTTCTTCCCTTTTCTTTTGAACCTGTTTAGAACCAAGACCTATCTTGTTTGTTGCTCTTCTTTGTATCTTGACTATTTTATCCACACTCTTTGCACTGTTTACATACTTGTATAGCTTATTCTTGGAATCCTCTAAATATTCCTTTAGTAGGGCCACTTCTTGTGTTAACTTTTCACATTCCAGAATCTTTGCTTCTAACTTATCTTTGAACTTGCTTGCCTTAGCCTTTGACTTTTCTAAATCCTCTATGAGCAATAATATTTCTTCATCACATTCTTGAAACTGAATTTCAAGCTTAGAGTGTTGCTTTCTTACCTTCTTTACTGTGTCAAGGGCATAGATAAGTTCTCCCTTGAGATCATAACCATTCTCTACTGAATAATCCTCTATTTGTTTACCTTTGTCCATATCATTTATTTCTTTTGGCTTGTCTTCTATAGGATCACTCACTTCTTCTTCTAATGCCATTAGAATATTTTCATCTAGTCTTTCAAGTGCATCTTCAAAATCATCATCACTGAAACTATAACCATCCCTTGTGCAATCATCTTCAAGATGTCCAAATCTACCACATCTAAAACACTTGAGAATAACTGGAGTCTTTTTCTTAACTAGTTCTTTCTCTTCAACCATAAATAGAACTTCATCTCTATCATTGTCTAAAAATCTAGCATCACTATCATTTGAGTACTTACTTGCATTATCCACATAGTAGCTTCTCTTTTGCCTTTGGAAGAACTTCTTCCCTTGTCTATTTTTCCCATCCTTGCTTTTCTTCTGGTACCTATGTCTTTTTGATTCCCTGTACCTATGATCCTATTTTTCTTCATCATTGTTGCTCTTTGGTTCTTTGCACTCTATTGCATAATGTCCATACTTTCCATAATTGAAACACTTAATAGATCTTAGATCTATAGGTCTTCTGGAACCTTTATCTCTTCTACCATAATTTGCTTCTTCATCACTAGATGACTCACTGCTTGATTCTGACTTCTTACCCTTTATCTTCTTGTTTACTTTGAATGCAACCTCTTTTGGAGGGATAGGATCTTTTGTTCTTATCTCAAAAGTCGTAAGCATGCCAAGCAAAGAATTCCTTGTCAGAGAATCACTATCAATTGATGTTTCTATAGTAGAAACCTTTTCACTGTACCTTTTTGGAAGAGTTCTCAAGATCTTATCACAAGCATCGGATTCATCAACCTTCATTCCAAGACCTTTCATCTCATGTATAAGTTCATCAACCTTGTTGAGATAGTCATGAATGTTTTCATCATCCCGCATTCTTAGGTTCTCAAATTCTCCTTTGAGATTTTTGATCTTAGCTTTCCTGACACTTTTATCTCCTTCATATATGGTATGCAATAGTTCCCACATATCTTTTGTTGTTGTACACTCCATAACCTTCATAGATTCTGATCTATGCAACCCTTTTATAATTGCATTCATAGCTCTTGAATTTGCATGCATTAGAAGCTTACCTTCCTTATCTATAGGAGGATTGGTTGTTGAATCATATCCAAGTTCCACTGCATCCCAAACTTCATTTCCAAGTGCCATCAGGTGAAATCTCATCAGCACACACCAATACAAGAAGTCACTTCCATCAAATACTGGTACTACATTATTGATGGACCCATCCCTTTGATCCTTTTGATCCATTATGTTCTTAGACCACTTTTCCTTCAAGCTATCAAACTCTTCTGAAGGAACCCACTCTGATACCAATTGAAGAACACAAGCTTATATTGAGAGGGGGTGAACAGTATAAGACCACTTTTTACTTTTCTTTTCAAATCAATATTATGTAGTGTATAGATAGCAGTATCAATAGTAGTAATCAAAGCAATGCACAAAACACCATACACAATAGAGACACAGATTTAACGTGGTTCACCCAATGTGGGCTACCTCCATAGAGAAAATATTTCTTCTAAATATTTCTCAAATAATATTTTGGGAATCCTTCCCAATTACAATGTTTATGGACCTCTGTCCAAAGGAGATGCTGATCCCCTAAATCTAGTTTGTGGATCTCTATCCATAGGAGAACTCCTTCTCCTCTTCTCTAGTTGGTGATCCTCTAGAAGACACTACCTCCACTGCACTGATTGTGGATCTCTCTCCACTTGAAGACTCTTGTCCTCACTCAGAAGACCTATCCTCAATGTCCTGGCTAATGGATCTCTATCCACTGGAGACTCTGTCCTCTCTGCTCTATCACCTCCAAATCTCTACTCAATAGGTTCACTCAGAACCTTCTCAAATCTTCTCAATAGGTCCACTCAAACTGCTCAAATCTGCTCAATAGGTCCACTAGAACTTGCTCAATTCTCAATAGGTCCACTTAACTCTCAAATCTGCTCAATAGGTCCACTCAAACTCTTAAATCTGCTCAATAGGTCCACTTAGAACCTTCTCAAATATGCTCAATAGGTCCACTCAGAACCTGCTCAAATCTGCTCAATAGGTCCACTCAGAACCTATCCAAATATTCTCAATAGGTCCACATAGAACCTATCCAAATATTCTCAATAGGTCCACATAGAACCTGTCTAAATCTTCTCAATAAGTCCTCTCTAGGACTTGCTCAAATCTGCATTGCAAGCTTCCACAAAATCTCACACAAAAATAGTCCACAAGCCTTCTCAAAGACTTACCTCAAATCAGCTTAACAAGTCCACATAGAACTTGTCCAATCTCATAGAATCATAAAGATAATTTTTAGAGACTCAATATGTTCTATACTCAATGCTCAATCACTTTCTCAACTCAATCTCATAGAAGCATAAAGAGAATTGTTAGAGACTCAATATGTTCTATACTCAATGCTCAATCATTATCAACTCAATCTCATAGAAGCATAAAGAGAATTTTTAGAGACTCAATATGTTCTATTCTCAAATCTCAATCTCAACTCAATCTCATAGAAGCATAAAGAGAATTGTTAGAGACTCAATATGTTCTATTCTCAAATCTCAATCTCAACTCAAATCAATATCATAGAATAGTTTATTTCATGGAACTTGAACAACCACTTCACACATTCACTTGACTAGGCTCAATCAACTCTACTCAACCAATCACCTCAAGGAACAACCCTTTCTCACAAACCCTAGTCCAAGCATATATCACCCAACTCAAAATATTTCCAACAATGCTCAACACAAATCTCACATAACAATGATACTCATGTTCTTTTCTAACTCAAGTTCAAGTTCTTTGCATAACCCATTGGCTTCAACAACAATGCTAATAAAACAAGGTTTTAATCACAACTCTCAATTCAGAAAACCTTTAAGCATTAACTCAATGTACTTCACTCAACCAATGGTCTAAACAATAATGCTTATCAAACAAGGTTTAATCACAACTCTCAATCCAGAAAACCTTGAAGCATTAACTCAACCACTTTCAAAAAGGAAACCCTAATCAAATCCTTTTCACTCCAAACTTAATTTTCAATCAAACCAATCACCTAACTCAACAAAGAAGAATTTTACCCATACCTTTTCTTGAAGAGTAGTTGCCCTTACAAATCTGCCACACTCACAATTACTTCTTTGACAAACTCAATAAGGGTTAGAGGATAATTTTTATATCACAAAAATAATATCACAATTACACCTTATCACTCCAACTTAAACAATAAGCAATATCCTCACAATAATCACAAAACCCTTTATTCAAAATAACACACAACCCACAAAGTCTTAACCTTTCAATATTCCACAATAGCAAAATTTAAGACTTGAAAATAAAAATAGAATTCTCCTTATAACTCCTAATGGTATTTCTCAACTACCAACCTTTATCACAATGCAAAGACTTCAACCACCAAATACCTTATACCTCCAACTTAGGCATTAATAAAATAAAACATAAAAATGTACCTTTGCCTTTGGAGAGTTTCGAACTCTCAACGCAGCCCACACAAACGTCTTTGCCCATGGTGCAAACCACCACACGAGCTACAAGCTCGTTGGGAAGGAAGAAGCACCACGTGCTTCAACACCCCTTCCTTGCCTTGCAAAATGTATGCGCCTAACGATTGGCGCCTTCAACACGTCCACCAAAAGCTTCCATGGGATTCGAACACTATCCACCATGCACACCAAAACGTAAGCTTGCAACCCACTTGCCACTAGGCCAAGGTGCCTTGTTGGCTTCCAACTAATCAACGCGCTTGCTTTTGTTTCCTTTCACCATCAAGTCAAACACGAATTTCGCAATTCTATCTCACGAGCTCTGCATTTAATTCGTATGCTTTCTCTTTCCAATTCGAGCAAGGATAATTCAGAAATCAACTTTGGGCATGGTATTTATATGCATTTCCACTAAATCAAAAACGTCAACGCTTCCCTTTGGCTTCTATGACGTCGGCGGAAATAAACTTTGCCTTGTTTAAAACTTTAAATCCAACCTTTGGATTTATTAAAATATTCTTTGGTCTTAAACCTTTAAACCCAACCTATGGGTTTATTAAGATATTTTTAGACTTTATAAACCCACTTTTGCAATATAAAATATTGTAATGAAAATTACAAATATTTTATTTGGGTTTTCACCATGGCACTTCTAACCATTATAATATTTCACCTTTGATAAAGTACCTTTTAATATTTATTTATAAAATTTAAATTCATCCTGAATTTAAATAATTTATAAAATAAATATTATAACTCCTTTTCAACTTCTGTCTTTTGCATTGTTTCACTCGAACTTCTGCCTTCTTGCTGAATATCAAATGACCATATTTGTCGCCTTTATTTCCTGCTGAAATATTTGGTATTAATGATGACTCCATCTGGTGGCATCAATGGTGACATCAATGACAACTTTGACTTAGGGACTCAAAATGTCCAACAACTTTCACCCCTCAATTGGGGTGAAAGCACCTTTGACTGGTCAATGTATTGGTTGGGCGCATTGCCTTAAAATTTGGAAGACATTCACCCCAAAGCGGGGCGAATGATGCTTTCACCCCAACTTTGGGGTGAACACATTTCTTAATAGTGTCATCATTTCAACTTTGGGCCCACCCCAAACCTAGATTTTTGAATGTTTCTTTGGGCAAAATTCATTGCCACACTTATCAATTCCTCTTCTCTTTTTACATTCACCTTGAAGCGAGGAAAATGAGACTTTCACCCCACTTTTGGGGTGAATTCACCTGTCACTCTTCCTTTCTCTTAGCAATGAAACCTCCCCTGAGGAAACCGATAAGGGTTTCTGAACTTTATTCAGGTGAAAGGGCCATTACTTTTTTCTTTTTCATTTAATTTCCAAGCACTTTTTTCTTTTGACGTCCCCAGGTGATATTCACTGATTTTTCACAAACAATTTGAATTGCAACACCCATTATTTTTCAAGCATAAAATTAATAAAAATGAGAAGGAATATTAATCACAAAAAATATTGTAAATATAGGCCAAAAATACTGCATCATATATATATATATACGATGTTTTTACAATCAGGAATCCTTCGATAAAACTTGATCAAAAATTCCAATGTGGCATAATATCAAAATTACCAACAATTCTACATTAGGAAAAACAATATTTAGCTTGAAAGAGGATTTTATCAATAACACCTTTTGTCTATATTAACACTATGCCATATTAGGTCTGAGGTGTAGACCAATTGGTTTGACCAAACCATGTAAGGGGGTGGATGTCTATATTAACACTATGCCATATTAGGTCTGAGGCGTAGACCAATTGGTTTGACCAAACCATGTAAGGGGGTGGAGGTCCAAGGTTCAAATATTGGGCCTTATCGGACTGAACGCTTGTCCCTTTCTTGGTGCTTTCAGTGGCATAAAAGATTTAAAATGATTGTGGCATGGTGGTTATAGGGGTAGACTACGTGAAGAACTATGTGGCAGCTTTTGGGATGGATAACGCAAAATACTATGGCAGCCATAAAATATGGACAACCTATCCGAATTCGTGGTGGCTACCGATTCCACCATGTAAATTAAAAAAAAAATATTATGCCATATTAAATAGTTTAGTTGTTCAAAAGAGTCATGACCAAGATGGGAGAAATATAACTAATTCATCATTATAACTATTATATGTTTTTTACACCTTCTTTATTTCAAACAAAAAGGATATTTTGCTTCCTTTACTACTTTCAATAATGCCAATGGTCATTAATTTGTAGTTTTATTTTAAGTTTTCTTGAACAAAAAAGTTATTTAATATTGGAATGGATTACATCAAAACATTTTAAATTATTTTTTATTTATATTTAAGTAGAGACCCAATTTAATTTTGAAGTCTTAATCTTAAATATTAGCAAAGGATTGATATTTATTTAAAATATTAACATATAGAAGGTCCATTATTTAATGTTAGCACATTATTTTGAGTTAGAGGAAGTCTCAAATTCAATTACATTTTATGAAAGAATATGCATGTGTTGAAACATGTAATGATATTTGACCTCAAGGTCACTTTTCAACATTTGGAAGGAAATGACATATCCTCTTTGACCTTTGAATTTATGATAAATCCCTACTAATATTGCTAAACTAAAATAATTTAAACATGCAAACAATCCACCATAAAATGGACTAATTAGATGGGTATTTATGACTTAATTTCTCCCCCTTTGATTTGGATAGAATTTTAGATGTTGACTAGGTTGATGATTTGGATGAGTGACGATACACCATTAGATGGACTTATTCGATGGGTATTTATTACTCAATTGGCATCCCTTTGATTTTGATAGTATTTTTAGATTTTTATTGGGTCAATGATTTGGATGAATGACATTCAACCATAGGATTTGCGTTCTATTTGGAATTTGACCCTCTTTCTTAATGTTCTCAATGTGATGAGGATTGATGTTAGATCTTTCATATGACCCCTCTAGTAGTTCCTAGCTAGGTTTGCATAGTTTATTTCTAGCAAATTCATATTGTAAGTGAGTCTCTTTCTCACAAAAAAAGGAATATTGCTAACTTGGGAGGAACACCTTAGGCATATCCAGCAAACCCTTGATCTTCTTGCAAAGAATCAATTATATGCCAATTCTTCCAAGTGTTCTTTTGGCAATACTTCAGTTTCTTACCTTGGCTATGTGATTAGTGAGAGTGGAATTCAGGTAGATCCCATAAAAGTTGATGTTTTACTTAAGTGGTCCCCTCCTACAACTCTCACTGAGTTAAGGAGTTTCCTAGGACTTGCGATTTTTTATCGCAAGTTCATTCCTCAATATTCCACCCTTGCAACTCCATTGCATTATCTCACTAAGTCCAAAACTCCATTTCATTGGGAGAAAAGCCAAGAAGTTGCCTTTGAGAAACTCAAAAAGAAATTGTGTACAACACCTGTGTTAACTTTACCTGACCTTTCTCAACCTTTTGAGATTGAAACAGATGCCTCTAAAGTTGCCTTAGGAGCTATGCTCAAACAGAATGGTCATCCAGTTGCTTATCATTCAGAAACTTTTTCTACTGCTAAGTTGAACTATTCTACATATGACAAGGAGTTGTATGCTTTAGTTCAAGCTACTAAGTATTGGAGACACTATATTTTGGGAAAATATACAGTAGTACACACTGATCATATGCCTCTCAAGTTTTTACAATCTCAAAGTAAAATTGAAGAATCAAGACATATGAAGTGGGCCTCTTACCTCCAACAATTTCACTTGGTGATCAAGTACAAAAAGGGGAAGAGTAATACTGTTGCTGATTGTTTGAGTAGGCCTCCAGTTGCTCTTGCCTTAATAGTTATGTCCACTTCGCACTTGGGATTTCAGACTTGGCCTAATCAGTATTCTCAGGATCCTTATTTTGGAAAAATATTTGAGCAAGTAAGCCTTCTTCTTCCAATTTGCGTCCTTTCCAAGATTTCTACATCAAAGAAGGACTTCTTTACAAATTGGACAAGGTTTGTGTTCCTTGTGAGCCTAGAGTGTCACTTCTTAAGGAAGTTCATTCTACACTTTATGGTGGTCACTTTGGGAAGCATAAAACACTTCATCATTTGCAATGATTTTTCTATTGGCCTAAAATGCAGAGGGATGTGTTGAGATTTCTCAAACAGTGTGCAGTTTGTTGTCGCTCAAAACCAGCTAATAGGAAGTTTGGATTAGGCATGCCTTTGCCCATTCCTTCATTTCCTTGGGAAAGCATTTCCATGGATTTGGTTAGTGGTTTTCCTATGACCGTGCGCCAACATGATTGTGTGTTCGTGGTGGTTGATAGATTCAGCAAAATGGCTAAGTTTATTCCATGCCGCAAGACAAGTTCTGCATCAGACTTAGCTCAATTTTTCTTTGACAGCATTTGGTGTTCCTTTGGTCTACCTACCAGCATTATCTCGGATCATGATTCACGCTTTGTGGGTCACTTTTGGCATTCTTTGTGGAAGATTTTGGGAGTTTCCCTTAACTTTTCTACTGCCTATCATCCACAGTCCGATGGGCAGACTGAAGTGGTAAACCGTACACTTGTGCAAAGTTTGTGAATCTATCATCACGCTTCACCAACAAAGTGGGACTTGAGTCTCACGCATATTGAACATGCCTATAATAGGGCCCTACATTCTTCTACAAGTCATTCACCCTTTGAAGTTTGTATGGGATTTCAGCCCTTGGCACCTTATGAGTTACCTTTGTCTTTGCCTTCTCCTATCACTTCACATCTTTAGAAGGAGCAAGAAAAGGCACACTCATTTGTTCAACACTTGCACAATATTCAATCAAAGGTGGTTGAGATTTTGCAAAAGACACAACAGCAGCAGAAAAAGGCCATGGATCGACATCAAATTCCTCATCCATTTCAGGTTGGTGATAAAGTTTGGTTGCATCTTGAAAAGCGGCATTTCACTGATAAGACTCATAGCAAAATAAAACCAATTCGCTATGGGCCTTATACTATTCTTCAGTAGGTGTCCGAGAATGCTTTCCGCCTTGATCTTCCCGCACACTTGGGAATTCATGACATCGTCAATGTAGATCTTTTGAAGTTGTACTTTGACTCTACATTGGAGACTGCACCCGCTATCAGTCATCCTGTGGACATGGTTTCCTGAAGCTCAGTTACCATTGGATGCAGATCAGGTCTATGACAGGAAGACTCGACAGAATCGCCAGGGGTCTACCACCTCATATCTTGTGGCTCGGCGAGGACAGCTGCTGCATCAGGCTCATTGGATTTCTTTTCATCAGATGTCCCATGACTTTCCTATTCTTTTGAATGCATTGGAGTCCAATGCTTCTATTGTGGGGAGGCATGATGAGGATTGATGTTATATCTTTCATATGACCCCTCTAGTAGTTCTTAGCTAGGTTTGCATAGTTTATTTCTAGAAAATTCATATTGTAAGTGAGTCTCTTTCTCACATGCACTTGTGGGCACTAGTTGTCTTCTAGTTGTCATTTAGAGTGTTAGTTAGTAAGTGTGAACTCAAAGTAGGAAGTGTGTACTTCAAGATAGCTAAAATGGATCTTCTAGTTAGCAATATTCCTTTCTCTTAACTTAGAAGTTTACGTGCATTCTCCTTTGCACCTTTGTAGCTTTTGGTTAAGCATATTGGATCAAATCCATGATTTCATGGGTTGGTTATGTATTTTGGGCCATTAGTGCCTATATATTGAATTGTAAATAATAGAACACTTAGTTGGATTTTCAATCCTTTTCACAATGCCAATCCACTATATCTCAATATTCTATGGAAGTTAAATATTGTATTACCAATGAGACACCTAAGAATATTTGGTGGATGCTCATGAATTTGGAGAGGATTTGAATTCCTTAGAGTTTTCTAGTCACTATTCAATGTGATAATTAGAGAACCATCCAACTTGTTTATAATCTAGTATTTCATTAGTAGATAAAGCACAAAGATTTGGATGCACTTTGTGATATGGCTTCATGTACATGGGATGCTTGATCTAGTTTTTGTGACTTCGATGGAGCAGGTAGAAGACATACTAACTAAGGTCATATGCAATGTTATACTTTTACATATGCAAGAACTACTTGGTGTAGAAGAGTGTACCTTAAGGGAGGATGACAAATAAGGGTCTCTCTCCATGTTGCTCACTCAATTTAAGGGAGCATGTTGGAATATATGTTGGTTAATCTCCTTTTAAGGCCTTAATTGATTTTTGTATTGCATTATTCATATAATCCCTTTGGGACCTTGTAAACCTTGAAAAAAGTTCTTTTGTAATATTTTATTATTTTAATCCTTAAGGTCAATCACTTAACCTTGACATCAAGCTAACTTGTATCTAGGTACCAACCATTTTTTTATTGGTTGGAGTGTAATTATATTCCTTGATAGTGAGATTATTTGATGTCCATGAACACCCCCATATACTGTGTGCATTGCTTTATGTGTTTTTCTAGTAATATCGAGTAATGTTGGAGGTATTACATTATTTAACCTTTATAGAAAAAATATATTAGTGTGTGTTTAATATTTAGGTCTATAGTATGTATCATGTAAGTAAGTAAGGAGTTATGTGTGAGATGTCAAGTTTTTTTTATTATATGGACGAAGGCGTTTTAAAAGGATCTCCAAACCTTGTACAAAAGAGACTAAACCCCACCTAAAAAGAGGGAGCCAAAACTACTGACATATGATAATAATCAAGGAATAACCAATCAGAGGAGTTACCCCTTCCAAAACCAAACCAATATATAGGTAAGACCATGCATAATTTAAAACTTAAAATAAATTGAAATCAGATCAGGATGCCAGATATGACCAACTGAATACAGATTAGTAGTAGGACTTGAACCACAAACTGAACCATGCACCAGTTCCATTATTCCCCATGAGTTTGGTGCTTTCCCATGCCTACCAGCCCATCAGGGCAAGAATTTATTTTGCATTGGATATTGTGGATTGCAGGGAGGAAATAATAGCTTGGAGATATGAAATTTGGTGTGGAAACCCATAAAACAAAAAGCACCCCCAAGTTTTGCAACCAAGTCATCAAAAAAAACTCGACCAGAGAAGATAATTATGTATGAGTCCATTATCGATAAAAGCAATATCAGCCATAAAATTATCCCACCACACCACTAAACCATTTTGAATACTCCTTTTTTAGCCAATAGATTGGTCGCTCGATTGCCTTATCTGTATGTATGCTTAAATTGAACCTCTTTGAGATTTTGGATGTATCTTTCAACTTCCAAAAAAAGGTTCAAAATAGTACATGAAGGATATCGAGTCCCTCTTTCCATATTTATAATATTAAGGGAGTCCCCTTCAATGATTAGTTTCTTGCAACTTATAGAATCCAATAAAAAAACTCCTTGTATTAGGGCCCTGGCTTTGATGAAGTGACTAGTTTGATGGCCTAGGTTATCAAAAAAGGCTAAAATAATCATGCCATCATGGTTCATTAAAATACCTCCAATACCTACAGGACCCAAATTCCCTTTAGATGCACCATCGAAACTCAAGTTCAGCCAACCAATTGGAGGTGGCTCCCACTCAACCCTAGCTCTATTCGGAGGCACATAAGGTTTGAAATGTTGAGGATTGGAATTGAATCCAAGATATCACTCCACTAATTTTTCTTGCTCTATAGTCACAACATTCTAATTTAGGGTTCTAATGTTCTCCATAGAAAAATAAATAGCCTACAAATCCACAACTTTAGTTGAATGAGCAACATCCTTAAACATCCTTGAGTTTATTTCCTTATAGATCTACCACAAAATATGAGGAAGGCTAAATTTTCAAAATCAACAAAGGTGGAGAGACAAGAATGGAGAAACCCATTGGGTGAACACATCCTCTAGGATTTTCAAAAACACCCATTGGCTATTCAAATATTTGAAAAAGTAGCTGAAAACCTCCTACAAGAAAGGACAATTGAAAAGAATATGGAGTAGGAATTCCTTTGCATTTGTCCACAAGAAATAAGCATTAGGTAAAATCATACCTCTTTTTTGAGATTTGATGTCAAGTTAGTAAGTAGGTGAGGTGTCAGGTTTAGAAGTGAAGAGTTATGTGCAATCATGACTAATTTTGTCTTTACGTAATATGTAAGAATTATCATGTAAAAGGGAACTATAAAGGGTTGGTTCTTCCATGAGTTTGAAGATACCAAAGTTCAAGAGTAATGTAATATGAAGAGTCTCATGTATATTTTTATTAATGACAATTCCATGTAATGTGTATTGAAGTAACATTACATATATGCATTTTTAGAGTAGATGTATTTTCAATAAATATGTTTGTGATTTTATTTTGCAGTGTTTGAGTGAATTTATGTTCATTTATTACTTGATATTCTTGAGATATTATTGATCCTAATGATTAATATTTTTTTGAGAGTAGTGATTATTTTATAATAAGTAATGTGTTGTTTCCATTCATTTATGGAAACTATAATGAAATTTAACATCTAATAGTCTCAAGGGATTTAGCACATGATTCTAAATTAAGGAAAGAAATATTTATCCTAAAAGAAAGGATTTTATCAATAGAAAATTTTTTCTATATCAACATTAGGTCATATTAGTCCTTCAAAATAAAATTTTAACAATAGAAAATCTTAAAAGAAGAGGCTTTTATTTTTTGAACATGTGTCCTTTGTGCAAAGATAATGAAGAATTGGTTTCATACCTCTGTAACCATTGTTCTTTCTCAAGGAAGGTTCTTCATTTGATACTTCAAGCCTTTGAATGATCTTGGGTGGTCCCTCTATCTATTCTTAGTTTTTTTAAACAATGGCATGCCCCTTCAATAGTTCTAGACTTACTTGTTTATGGAATATATCCTTAGCTCATTTTTGTTGGGTATCTGGTTGGAGCGTAGTAATAAATTTTTTAGAGATAGTTATATGGATGAGAAATCTATCTTTTTTAGAATTAAGAATGAAATTTAGGAGAACTTGATAAAAAGTAAGCATGAGGAAGGGACTGAGTAGGGAATAGAGAAAGAGAGCTAATAATTGGAAATTAGAAGTAAATATCAAATATGGACATAATTCGAGAAAGGACATAAGAAAAAATACCAAATGGAAGAAACCTAATAAGGGGTGGGTACAAAAATTTTTATGGGACCTCTAAAGACAACCCAAGAAAATATGGGGGAGGTGGTGTGATAAGGAATTCAAAATGGGAGATGATAGGAGCTTACTTAAAGAATTACATGACCCAAACTAGTCATGTGGCTGAAGTTAAGGCAATGATAATTGGTATCAAGATCCTACCTTAGCTTGATATTCCTAAGATAGTAGTGGAGGGGACTCCCTTAACATCATTAAATATTAGTTTAGTGTATCGCTCCAAATTTTTTGCATCCTTACCTTCAGGCTATAGGATCCGCGCTCGGAAGGGGGATGTGAAAAGGATGGGACAATACCTCGGACTGAGAGGCCCTTTGAAGGTCCCGCCTCTCGGGGGAGGGGTATAAGGGTGAATTTTCGATGGATGGTGGGTTCACCAGGAAACTTTTGAATGGCAGTTTCCACGCCTAGGTTGATAGTGAGTTTGATGTGTTCATTTTTATACTCGATCATTCAACTCCTAGGTTTGGCCAAGATGAATCTAAACTATTCTATATGCCAATGCTGATTTAAATGAATACAAAAAATAGGAATGAATGCTAATAATAGAGAATATGCTAGCTAGAATGTATCATACCTGATTTCGGATGTCTGATGAAGATTCTGAGTTTTGTAATAGTCCAGATCGCCTCAATTCATACGTAATCATCTGATATTAAATAGGATCATCTCAAATCATAGAAGGTCATCTGAGATCAGACAGAATCGTCTGAAATCTGATGAATTCGTTAGACGAATTCGTCAAAAACCTGCAATCACAGAAATAGATACAAAATACCCAAGATGCAACTACAGAAGCGAAGGGAAATGATAGAAATAACTATAAATTTGTCTGAATGACAGATCCAAACAATAATTAAAGAGGAAAAGCATCAACTTCACAATTTATTTTGATTTTATCATGCATTTATACTAGATGAGGTGAACTCCAAGATGCATAAGTATAATAATTTGAAAGAGTGCAGAAATGCAACAGAAAAATGTAGGAAAGCTAAGGAAATGCAAACTCTGGGTTCTGATTGCCCCCAATCTGGACTACAGTCAGGATCGCCTCCAATCGTACGAGATCGTCTGCGCTCCTCGACAAAATCGTCCGTAATCATCCGAGATCATCTGCGATGATCCGAGCTATCTTCGACTGAAAAATAGTAGAGTTCCTGCAAGAAAATGCGAAATACAGAATACAGACAGTAGTGCGAGGGAATAAGGAACTAAATCTGCAGGGAAATCCTTCAGCTAAGGGGTTTAGGGGGTTCAGGGGGATAAACTAGAAAAATCCTAGTTTATATAGGATTAGGAAGAGGTTAGGAGGTTGGGGATCATCCCAATCTGGGAGATCTCCAACAGGGAAATCTCCAACTATGCAGACACGTTTCTGCCCAAGTTGGAGAGGCTATTGAAACATAAGCTAATTATGAAAATTCGGTTTTGGGACGAAATCGTCTGGACGTTCTATTCCAGACGAATTCGTCAGATCGAGGACGATTTCGTCTAATCTGCGATGATATCGTCCAACGGTCAAAACAAATCCTAAAAATGGCACAAAAAATAGGGAAAGCGGGTAACAGGTGGTTTAACGGGCAGTTTGGGGTTGAAATTCAAATTTTTATCTTTTATCTTTTTACTAAGGTTTAACCGTGCCAATTTTAGGGTGCTACATTTTGCCCCCTCTTTAGCGAATTTTCCAAAGAAAATGCGTTAAAGACGAGTTTTTCCCATTTTACGAGAAAGCAAAAATATACTCAATTTTTTAGACGACGATTCTTGGTCGAATCATACGAATGTTGACTATGGTGCCCCCTCCGTGTTTTTACCCAAATCGAATGTTTGAGGTAAAAACGCGAAAAAGCAAAATTAAAATGTTGATTTTTAAATAAAATTAAGAAAATAGGGTAAAACCCTAATTCATTTTTACTGTTCCAGAGCTTTGCAGAGAGAGAAAAAAATGGTGGAGACAGAACACAGAGCGACAGAGGTCCGATGCAGGCTACGTGTAAGGATCTAATCCTAGTAGATTAGGTTTGATTTAACTTTGTGCAAGTTTTTGGATTTAAATTTGATTGTTTGGGGCATCGCGGCCGTTTTTAGGCCGTCGATGACATTGGGACGAAATCGTCCCTATTTCGTCGAAATCGTCCCTAGATCATCGATTTCGTCTAAGGGCGAAATCAATGAGATAGGGGCGATCTCGTTCAACAAGGGGCGATCCCCAAGTTGCAAAATCGGAGATGATTTCATCCTCACAAAGGATGATTTTGCCCAATTTGGGACGATATCATCCAATGGTGGATGATAGCATCTTTAACTTGATTTTAAAATGTGTTTAATTTGATTTTAATGATTGATTTATTAATAAATTTTGTTGTTTTATTGTTTGTTTTGCAGAAAGGGTTACTAAAGAGTTGGGAATGGAAATACGATGGACTAAGAGACGACATAGCTGCACTCGACCAGGCAGAGCGTGACCGACTAGCACAGGTCGGTCTACAGCATGTGGCAGAGATGCCACAAGTACTAACTGACATGGGGCTACTGATAGCCCTAGCAAAGAGGTGGTATCCGGGGTCGTCCTGCTTTCGGTTATCGATAGGGGAGATGGCTCCCACTCTAGAGGACGTATGGAGGATCATGAGGATCCCCATACAGGGATGGCTGATGATGCCTATGACCAATCAGGGCCAAGCGATGATGAGACTGATTGGAGACCCGAGCTTCACCCTGGAGAAGGGCGGAGTGAACATCGAGTCTCTACGGCAGATGCCTGGGGCATCTAGGCTGACTCGGGTTTTGGCAGGAGTGGTCGGTGGCTTACTGTTGTGCCACTAGAGTGGGTGCAGACTACCATGGGTGCTCTCAGACATAGTCTGCGACATGAGAGACCACGGGTATAGATTTGCATGGGGTAGCTTTGTACTTTGCCGCTTGTATAGGATCCTGCATGGGGTCGTATACAAGGGAGGTCGATGTCTGGTCTTGACATCGCTACTATAGGTTTGGTGCTAGGAGCACATTGCGATGCGGAGGCCGATAGGGCTCCCATTGATAGGGGTTGACCGGGAGAGGCCTCGGGTTTTCTATTGGTGGCTACAGAGGGGGTCACAACGGCGGATAGATCTGCCGATGTCACGAAGGTTGCTAGACGACCTCATCCTAGACCAGATCACTTGGAGGCCATGGCGAGAGCACCCCGGGTGGGCAGAGGATGGGCAGGAGCTGGCTCACATCAGGCGAGTCTGCTGGCTGAGGATGGAGCGGGGAGAGGTAGAGCTCCACCGCTATGATCGGGTACTATGATAGTTCGGTCTACAGCAGGGGATCCCTTCTCTCAGGGATTACGAGTACTCCCAGACTGTTTGGGATAGTACTACACTGAGTGGGGCTCAAAATATGCAGTGATTCTAGAGTCAGGATGCGGACGATGCCCCCATCCAGCCAATGGATGGTGACGACATCGAGGTTGCAGATGGCTATGATGCCTAGTACGTAGGCATCCGCCCTCCTCGGATGATGAGGGCGTAGGGTCCAGTGCACGTCGTGGTGTGCCAGATGGGGAGGTGACGGTAGGCTGCTATTGAGGCAGCATGGGGTCACGGGAGGAGAGAGCAGCGGCGGTCCCCATAGGAGAGATGCCAGCGGATGGGTCAGGCTCCGCAGAGGCCATGGGAGACAGGGCGAAGGGAGGAGAGACTCCCTTCATAGCAGAGGGAGAGACCACCATCGCCTGATAAGGGCAAGGGTGTCGAGGTAGGGGAGAGCAGTGAGACGATGGATCTCTAGGTTGAGGCTGCCCACCTCCGAGCTCAGGTGCAGTCATTGCAGGACGAGGCTACTCAGCTTAGGGCTCAAGTACAGACACTGCAGGATGAGACTACACGGCTCAGGGCATGAAGTGGAGGGGCGAGTAGGGATGAGCTAGTGCGGTCTATGATGCAGACCACATTCTACTAGGGGGTATACTTCCAATTGGTTCCAGAGGGCCAGAGGGTACAGCTACCAACCAACATTGCGGAACCAATCAGGATGGGATCGATGAGGACATCCTCACGATCGACGATGAGGACCCGAGATACAGCCCGAACCTCTATGGGACCACCTCCTCCATGGCAGGGCGGGGGAGGAGATGAGGCTGAGAGCTCGAGGGCTTCTCGAGACTAGGTGGCTATAGACTGCATAGAGATTGTATAGATTTTTGAGAGGATTGAGTATGCCAGGGTATAGATTGTGGCATACCAATCCAGTTTTGATATGATGTATATAATTTTTGTGATATATATATGATCTTTTTGATATGACTTGTTCATATGTTTTTATGATGCTTCAATGTTTGAATTGTTTGCTTGTTTGATTGATGATTCATGTAATTATGTCATTTGGAAATATTATAATTTGATGTCATGCTATAAAATTTTAAATGAAATAATCTGATGTAAACAATTGGTTGTTGTGGTGTGATTTGATGAAAAATAAAAAGAGACTTCTAACAATAATTTCAAAGGACATTGTCACTGTTATAGACCATTTCATGGAGTCACCGCTCACTCGGTCGTCAAGCTAATCCCAGTATAGAAATATTGTTGAAAAGTAAAAGAGTGCTTAAGAGACTGTCTTAAGACTTTGTGTTGTGATGATGGAGATGATGATGGTTTGATGATTTGTTTTCAGATTTTCATAAAAATAGTATGCATGAGATACTTAAAAGAAATATGATTTTTCTAGGCATAAATTCCTAAGTGTGATAAAATTTTGAACAATTCCTTAGGAATTATACCATGGTTTCAAAATGGAATGTTGACATAATGACATGAAATAGAATAAGTGTTCGTTCGTTTGTTTTAAAGCATGATTGTGTAACATAATGATGCAAGTCATATGCTTTTTATGCATTTGTTTTAAAATAAATGGGAAATAAAATTAGAACAATGGTTTGCGCTAGGCATAGAATTATAGGTATAGACTTATACCATCATCGCGAAATCCAAAGAAGAAAATAGATATTTTGATTTTATTGCAAGATGAATTTTTGACTTTTGATAAACAGAAAAATAATAATATGAACATGTTGTTTGAAATATTTTTTGAGATTTTGTGAAAAGATGTATGTAATTGCTTTTATACAAAACAAAAATTCTGAAATAAAAGAATAAAATTATTTCGAAAAGAATTACAGAAACATTTTAAATTATTTCAAAGACAAATGTAGATTTATAAGGGATCCTCGTGTGCAAATGTGAGTTCATTACCGATCTTGATTTATCATAATGATACAAAATCTCTCAAATACAAATGTGTGTGCGATTGTATTGTTCTTTCACCAATTTTGAGCAAGATAATTTGATACAAGTAATTTGCCTTAACCAAATAAATGTTCGTTGACCATGATTTATATGCATGTAACCATACCAGACTACTATGTAAGTTAGGTTATCAAGAGCTAGCTAATCCATAAGCTGACATAGGTCTGTACAAAAGAAGGTCGCTAATGTGACAGACATATCACCATGCTAGGAATTACCCAAGGCCAAGTGGGTTGGGCACAAACCACCTGTTATGGGGCTTACCTCACAGTTTTCGAATAATTGAGAATTCCAGGGATTCAAGCTCATTCACCCTTCTTTTCTTTTCAAGGGGTAGGGAAAGGATTTTATTGCATTTTGCTTTTGCATTTCTCTTTTGCTTCTTTTTTTCTTTTTTTTGTATTTTTGCTTGATACTGAGATAATGCTGAAATATTGCTGTGATGGTACAAAATAACATTTTTCTTTTTCTCTTTTTCTTGAACTTTTCTTTTCTTCCTATGCTAGGGATACTTGCTCGGATTAGTTGTAGAGCAAGGGATTTTTATTCTGGGTAGGGGTGAGCTTGTCCTTTTGTCAATTCTCAAAGATTCTAGACCATGTGCATGATAGGATAGCAGGGGAAACTTTTTTCTCAAGAAACCACTTCTACTATGTAGCATCACATCGAATTTGCAATGAAATCATTTTAATGTGAAAAGATATACTTGGTTTAAGTAAATAACAAGATCAGTTCTCTATGCTCAAAACTTTATTTAATGCCAATGTGGACTTTGATATAAGAGAGATTAATAATCATACCAAATAAAATCAAGATATTTATTCATGTGAGTGTGAAAGTGTGGGATTCCAAATAAATGCTAATTTATCCAAAATAACTGAAAATATAACTACAATACTGCACAATTTGACAGGTACAAAAATAAAAGATGTTTTTTGAAGATTTTGATGTTTTTGATGTTTTTGATTTTAAGTTATGAATTGAAAGAAATACAAGGTGATTGTTTTTGAAACGTTTTATATAAGTGACTAAAAGGAAATAATATGCAAAACAAATATATACAATGATGAAATGACCAAATTTTATGCATAGTAGTGTTTGAGATGCATAATGTTCATAGGTTCTTTAAGTTCTTTACCATCTAAGGTAGATAATTTGTATGCTCCCAATCCAAATTTAGTAGTGATGACATATGGTCCAAGCCAATTGGGCTCAAATTTACCTTTAAGGTTTTTAGTTGCATTAGTATTTTTTTGATTTTCTTTTAAGACAAGGTCGTCGATCTCAAAGGATCGATGATGAACTTTCTTGAGATATGCTCTCTTAAGCTTGTTTTGGTAGGCACGAAGATGCTCCAAAGCATTGATGCGCTTTTCATCTAGAAGTTCTAGCTGACTAAATCTACCAGCACGATATTCATCCCCTACTTTAGTATCTTGAAGTAGTAGAGCTAAAGAAGGAACTTCTAATTCAAAGGGAAAAATGGCTTCAGCACCATAAACCAAAACAAAAGGTGAAGTTCCAATGGGGGTTCGAACACTAGTTCGATAGGCCCACAAAGCAGGATATAATTGAATGTGCCAATCTCGACCGGATTTATTGACCAATTTTTTGAGAATTTTGATTAAGGTTTTATTAGATGCTTCTGCTTGGCCATTACCCTGAGGATAATAGGGAGTGGACCAACGATGTTGAATTTTATATTTTTGACATAATTTTTTAACATCTTTATTTTTGAAACAAGTTCCATTATCGAAAATGAGATTGGCAAGAATTCCAAACCTACAAATAATTTGGTTAAAAATAAATTTGGAAACTTGTGTTCCAGTGCAAGAAGCTAATGGCATAGCTTCAACCCACTTCGTGAAATACTCAGTGGCGGTTATGATGAATTTGTGTCCATCGGATGACACAGGGTTGATTTTTCCAATGATGTCTAAGCCCCATTTTGAAAAGGGCCAAGGAGATGAAATAGCTTGCAGTTCTTGTGCAGGCGCATGGACAAGGTCAACATGTTTGTGGCACTTGTCGCAATGTCGCACATAATTATGTGCATCACTTTCCATGGTAGGCCAAAAATATCCTATCCGAAGGAGTTTCTTAGCAATGGCGCTACCACTAAAATGTCCCCCACAAGATCCATTGTGGGCTTCATTCAAAGCTGATCTAGATTCTTCTAGATTCAAACATCGCAATAAGATGCCTTCAAAAGATCTTCTATACAAGGTATTACCAATAATCACGAAGCGACTTGCTTTTCTATGTAATAACCTACGCTGGTTGCTAGTACAACCATCAGGGAAGGTTCCTTTCTGCAAAAAATTAAATATATCAGTGTACCATGGTTCAGGAGTTGTTTCGTTGATGAGAAACACATCCAAAGGTTCTAAGCATGATTTGCTTGAAGTGGGTTCCTGGAGTCGACGAATAATGATGGTAGCATATTCATCGTCTAACTCCAAGGGTAAAAGAGATGCAGCTGCAGCCATAGCGTCAACCACACGATTGCTAGTTTGAGGAATAGCTTCCAAAGTAACTTGATCAAACAAGGATAATAATTGCAAAACATATGCTTTATATGGGCGTAATTTATCATCTATGGTCTGATAAACATCATTGATTTGATTTATGACAAGTTGAGAGTCACCGAAAATCGATAAATTTTTAATTTTCAGTGCCAAGGTAGCTCGTAATCCAAGGATAAGAGCTTCATATTCAGCAGTGTTATTGGTGCAAGCAAATGTTAATTTAAAGGACAAAGGTATAAGATGTTTTTGAGGAGATATTAAAATAATACCCGCACCAGCCCCAATCATGCATTGGGCTCCATCAAAGTATAGGGACCATTGCTCTGGATGGTCTACCTCTAGTTTAAGGCATTCATCAGGAAACTCAATGATGAGGGGATGAGTAGACTCTAAGGGTGCAACAACTAATTGATCTGCTATGATTTGACCCTTAACAAACTTTTGTCCTATAAATATGAGTTCAAACTCGCTTAGCGCAAGAACCCACTTTGTTGTGCAACCAGATAAATACGGTCGACTCATAAGATATCGCAAAGGGTCGAATTTGGCAATAACATACGTTTTTTGTTCGAGCATATAATGTCGTAGTTTTTGTGTAGAAAATACGATTGCTAGACATAATTTCTCTAATATGGTATAGCGAGTTTCATAACTGATTAAGGTTCTACTGATGTAATAATTAGCATGTTCTTTCTTCTCATCGTCAAGCTGAGCTAACATAGCTCCTAAGGCGAGAATCGAAGCAAAAATGTACAAGATAAAAGGACGATCGGATCTAGGTGGGGAAAGCACTGGTGGTTTAAGGAGATATTTCTTAAGGAGTCCAAATGCTTCCTGGCATTCTTCGTCCCAATGAAAAGAGACATCTTTCTTAAGAAGCTTAAGAAAGGGTCCAGTTTTGTTCGCCAACTTATCGATGAAGCGACGAATAGCTTGAAGCTTACCTTGTAAACTTCGTAATTATGATATATTGGTGGGTGCGGGCATATCTATGATAGCCACAATCTTGAGGGTCATTTCAATGCGCTAAAGAGCTATAACCCTAATTTTTCGGTTACGTATGCATTTTTTGTGTGATTCCTTCCGTCAATACTTTCCTCAAGCTTTAATGATCATCTTTTGATGCGGCTTAATTATTCTAATCATGTAGATATCTGCATCCATGTGAAGATATGTCATGGTGTTTAGTTCCCGCTTTAAATGGCAATTTCAACAAAAGGTTCCAGTTCCTTTTCTTTTGTTTTTTTTTGTTTCCTTGTACTAAGCTTTTATTTTTTGATTTATTTGTTTTAGTTGGGGGGGGGGGGGTGTACGTTTCTGAAAGGAGGAGGTGTGGGTGTGTGTTTGGGTTGTGGGGTGTGTGTTGGGGCTTGTTGGTGGGTGGGTGTGTATGAAGCGGTGTTGGTTGGGTGTTGTTGACGTTGGTTTGGGTGGTTGGGTGTTGGGTGTTGTGGGGTTAGGGTTGGATGTTGTTGGGTTGTGGTGATGATGTGTGTGTTGGTTTGATTTGAGTGTTATTAGTGTTTGGAGTTAGTTGGGGTTGTTGGTTGAGTGGGGTGGAGTTGGTGGGGGTGAATGTGAGTGTGGTGTGGTGGTGGGTGTGGGGGACTAGGGGGGTGGTGTAGAGCGTTTGTGTTTTTGATTTTGGATAGGTTTGGTGGGGACTGGGTTTGGTAGGTCTGGGGTTTGTGAGTTTGTGTCTTGGGACTGGGGGGTGTGGTTTATGGAGACTTGAGGTGTTTGGGTTTGAGAGGATGTTGGGGGTTGTTTTAAGGTTGGGTGTGGAGGAAGACTTGACTAGTGCTTGTTGGTGGTTTTGGTTGGGGGACTAGGGGGGTTTTAGGCTAGCTTGAGGGGGTCTTTGGTGGAGAGTTCCTGTGGCGAGGTGGGTTGTTTGGGGTCTTTGGTGAGGGGAGGTATTCTTTTGGAGGCTTTTGATGGGGGGGTTTTGGGCCAGGCTCTTTGTTTTGGGAGGTTCGCTTTGAGATGTTTGGGTTTTTGGGTGTGCCAACTTTTGGGTGACCGTTTGGGTCTCAATGTGGATGCTTGCTTGTAGTGGGTGCGTCGTTATATTTTGGTTTTCCCTCTGGTTGTGGTCTTAGTTAGTTTGTTTGGTAGCATGGGGACTACTGGGCTTGGGGTCAGTGTGTCTTGTCAGAAGCTCTAGTTGGGTGTATCTTGTTTGACTAATTGTCTGTTTGTGGGGTGTTTGTTTGATTTTATGTTCACTTCCTGTAGCTTCTTAGGTGGGGTGGGGAACCTTTTGTTTTCGGTCTTGGTCCTTGGGGGTGTTGTGGTATTGGGGCAATATTTATATACATTCTCTGGACTAATGGTCTCCTCAACTCGTCGATGAAATTTTGGTAAGCTGGTAGCTTGGAGGATTTCTTGAAAGCTTGGATCGACTGGCTACAAGATGGCACATCCTCAAATGGGGGCAATTACGATAGGCCCTGGGAGGTTCTGTTTTCTCTTTTGGAGGCTGAACTTTCCTTTATTGCTTAGCTGGCTGCTGCCTAGCATAGCACTGCTTACTGTGCTTGTTGGGTCTTCCCATCCTAGCACACTCTCGCTTGGGTACTCCCTAGGTGTGGGAGGCCCGGTTGAGGTAAGGTGGGAGTTATTTAAAAAGGGTTTTGGGTGGTTTATGTAGTGAGTAATCGGGTAAGAGTCATCGAGGTAAGAGGTAGAAGGATACACACGAATGTGGAAAGGTTTGGGGGTAGGTTAGGGTTCGGGAGGTTTTGGTTTGAAGTTGGAGTAAGGGGGTGGTTGTTTTTGGGCTTTTCAGATCCTAAGTGGTTTGTTCGGAGGGTTGAGCGAGGGAGTTGAAAGAGTAGATGATGTTATGGGTGTGTGTTTCACACATTTGGGCGGATGATGAGAATTAGGATGTGTGGATGACAGGGCAGGGTAAAATTGAACTCCAACAGGTTTTGCCAAAGCACACATATCAAAGGGTCTAGGATCACCATGAATGGTAACCAACTAGTTTTTAAATTCGAATTTAACACACTGATATAAAATGGATGGAACCGCTCGCATCGCATTGATCCAAGGGTGACCCAAAAGTATATTGTACAATGCAGGGCAATGTACAATAAACATGGTCATATCTAGGGTTCTAGGACCAACTTGCAAGGATATAGTAATGACTCCACACGTTTCTTGTGTCTTGTCATTGAAGGATTTTATAATCATATTAGTTCTTTTCATTTCATCACTTCTAAACCCAAATCATTGGTAAAATTCAAAAGTGCATATGTTTAAATATGAACCATTATCAATCAAGACTCTTTTAACGGCTACATCCCTAATTAGGGCAGTAATATATAAGGGGTTATCCTTATGTAGGCTATGTTGCAGGATATCTCTATCCCAAAATTCAATACAATCGACTTCTCGAGTTATGATAGTTATGATAGTATTAGACATGGCTTCAGGTTGAATGTTTTGTGGTACCATCATTTGACTTAATGTGAGCATTAATTCATCCCTATGGGTAGGAGAAGATCTTAATAGGTCCAAAAGGGAAATTCTAGCTATAGTATTGGATAATTGTTCATTAATATTATAAGGAGGCTTAGGTTGAACATTAGGCACATAATTCCCTTTATTGGTATTTTTAAAACAAATGGAGCTGATCCATCGTTCTGAGTTTGATCCTGTTGAGAGTTTTGAGCCTGTTGTCTGGTAATGTCTCTGATGGTTCCTACAATATTATTTTATGGGTGATGAATAGGTCTTGGTCTAGCGTTTATGGCTTGTTCATTAGAAAGTAATTGGTGAGAAAATGGTCTAGTAGTGACTCTTCTAGGAAATGGTTCTTTTGGAACCATAGAACTTGTGATAGGTTGAATAGGATTTGATTCATATTCAAAACTATTTGATTGATTTGAGGTGATTTCCATGTCACTTTCAGTCTCATATTCGGTGTCACTAAGATCAAGTGTCCGAATATTATGTAGAGTTATAGTCGTAACTATGGATAAAGTTGTGTCAAAGATTTGAGGATCTTGAACAGGGAATTGTCCACTAATAGTCCCCACATATCGGGTATGAGGGGGAACATTATGATGCTCAATTTGATTAGCCACATCTTTACCATGCTTTGATAAAGGATGTTGAAATATGTCCAATGATTGATTGGCATTCTGATTCTGATTTTGGGGAATGTTCTTTTGAGCATTATTAGAAGGATTTTGTTTAGGTTGAAAGGCTTGCACCTCCATATCATTGTTATCAATCAGGTCTTGTATTTTATGTTTTAATCTTTTACAAGAGTTGGTAGTGTGTCCAGGTCCTCTATGGAAATCACAGTGTAAATCGGCTCTGTATCTGGGTATAGTTGGATCAGGTTCCTAGATAGTTGGTAATTGGATCAATCCTCGTGCTAGTAATTGCGAGAGAATGGTTGATAAAGGTTGATTTAACCTAGTAAATTATTAGGGTGGTTTATCAGGAGGTTTCAATATAAAATTCTTTGTTGTTTTCACAGTATTAACATTGGCAATGTTTTTGCTATCAGTGACTCCGTCACCCACAACTTGTTTATTTTTTTATTGATTTTTGGATGTTTTCTCATCATCTTTCTTTTTGAGCCGACCTCTTCTAATGAGAGCATATTCCAATCTTCGGGATAAATCTATAGCTTGATCGAAGGTGGTCAAGGTAGTAGTTGATAATTCATAGGATAGTTGTTCTTGTAAGTTATTGATAAAAATATCCAACATTTCCTGATAAGGTAACACAAAGTGTAACTTTCCTATCAACTGCCTCCATCAAGCTAAGAAGTCAGCAAAACATTCATCTTTGTCTTGTTTGAGGTTGTACAAATATTTAATGGTTACATGACTTTAAATATAGGCACTAAATTGATGCACAAAAGACTCAGCGGTCTCTTCAAAATTCCTCAAAGAATGAGTGGGTAGTTGATAATACCACTCCAATGCCATCCCCCCTAAGCTTTTTGGGAACATTTTTAGTAATAACAAGTCATCATGTGATATGTCATGACATGCTATCCTAAACATACGAAGATGCTCTATGGGATCTTCAGTTCCTTTATATATAGGTAGGACAGGCATAGGAAAGTGTTTGGGATATGGTTGTGCTACAACTATAGGATCTAGAGGTTGACTACACATCTCTCAATAATTGTACAAGGGACGGTAAGGATCTATCTGGTCCATGCGAGAGACTAAATGTTTCACCATGGCTTCCAAATTACTAGTTTGTCCACCATATTGGTTTGGTGGTACATGAGTATGGGATTTGTGACCGTAGGAAGGTGGGACATAAGGATTAGATGTTATATTGTTGTTATGCAAATGGTTGGTAGGAAGAGTATTATGAAGAAGATTTGTTGTAGTATTATGTTATATCCTAGATTGTTGGAAATTGGTATTTGGTTTTGTTTTAGGCTTTTGTTGATTTGAGGTATATTGATCAATAGCTTGGCGAAATAGAGCAGTGAATGAAGGTTTCTTTTGTGAGGGAATAACCCTTGGCTTAGTAATGAGGCACTCTAGGTGGTTGGGTAGCTCATTGTTGTTGCATGTTTTGGATTATAGCAGCCATGTCCAAATTGGACGATCCAGCTTGATCACTCTCTTGATCAATGAAGGACAAAGGATTAGTGCGTGTGTGAAATATATCTTCTAGGGTTGCTTGAGTGTCACTAATTTGATCTTTATCCATATGAACTGCTCTATTAAGAGTGCCAATATTATTATTGAGGAATTTCCAAAAGTGTTCCATGTTCTCAAAAGTAACAGCTCCTTCTGGAGATATTTTAGGAGATGAGGATCCTTCCTCTCTATCATTTTCTTTTTGTTCAATTGTGTCCACAAATTCTTCTTCTTGTTGGTTTAAGGTTCCTTCTTCCTGAATTGGGTCTTCAGGAAGAACATATGGGTTATTTTTTGGTTTTCTTAACCAATCTTCTTCTACTTCAATTTGTTTTTCATTCCCGAGTCTAGTCATTATGTCTAAATTTAGATTTTAGCAAATATATATTAATATATTTGCGACAGATTTTGGGAGGTATATATTTTAATTATATACCTACTATAATGCTTAAAAGAAAATGTTTTGATTTTTTTTAATTTTTTTAATTTTGTTTTGTTTTTGTTTTTGTTTTTATACTTATAAAGACAATAAACAACACACTAAATGTAAGAAATAACAAT
Organism: Wollemia nobilis; assembly: GCA_028583015.1. Taxonomy (NCBI): domain Eukaryota; kingdom Viridiplantae; phylum Streptophyta; class Pinopsida; order Araucariales; family Araucariaceae; genus Wollemia; species Wollemia nobilis. Next base: position 1,865,847 of record JAQPPZ010006183.1, on the reverse strand, counting down.
AATAAAAGAAATATTAGTTTTCTATAAATATTTTATAGATATCATTGATGGGATCAAGTTCATCAGGAGTCATAAAATGCTCCTCTTCAAATTGGAAATTGTTTTTCAGGAATTCAACAAAGTGTGCTATGGTGATATTATTTGTTTCAGATTCTGTTTTGTAAAAATAAATCTCATGGCAATACTCTCGATATAACATAGCTCTGGGAACTCTATTCCATATTAGTCTATCTGTAATAACGACCTCTTGGTCTTCTATATGAGACATAAATTTATGTATTATAATTGCATTATCGAGGTATTCCTCAAAGGTATACAATTCAGAAGACACAAGGGCTCTTTTATCCGCTAACCACCTATGGCAAGCTCTCTGAAGTTCATGATACAAAATCACTTGATCAGGATCCAGGATTCTATCTAGGAAAAACCTCTTAATTTGCCTAAGTTCGGTTGCTTTAGATGAAATGAGATTCAATCTCCTATCAAGTTCGTACCACAAAGGTTGAACCCTACTTGTTTGAGGTACTCTAAGCACAGAAGTAATCTCTATAGCTGCTAATTGATTTTCAACATTAATGGTGATAGCTCGTATTTTATTATAGTCTACCATCTAAATATGATATGCAATTTTTTAAGTCTAAATGCATTTATGTTTTGATTTTTTCTCTTATTTTTATTTTCAAAAGGTTTTTGTTTTCACGTCGGGTTCACCAAAATGTATCGCTCCAAATTTTTTGCATCCTTACCTTTAGGCTATAGGATCCGCGCTCGGAAGGGGGATGTGAAAAGGATGGGACAATACCTCGGACTGAGAGGCCCTTTGAAGGTCCCGCCTCTCGAGGGAGGGGTATAAGGGTGAATTTTCAACGGATGGTGGGTTCACCAGGAAAATTTTGAATGGTAGTTTCCACGCCTAGGTTGACAGTGAGTTTGATGTGTTCATTTTTATACTCGATCATTCAACTCCTAGGTTTGTCCAAGATGAATCTAAACTATTCTATATGTTAATGCTAATTTAAATGAATACAAAAAATAGGAATAAATGCTAATAATAGAGAATATGCTAGCTAGAATGTATCATACCTGATTTCAGATGTCTGATGAATATTTTGAGTTTTGTAGCAGTCCAGATCGCCTCAATTCATATGTAATCATATGATATTTTATAGGATCATCTCAAATCATAGAAGGTCATCTGAGATCAGACAGAATCATCTAAAATCTAATGAATTCATCAGACGAATTCGTCAGAAACCTGCAATCACAAAAATAGATACAAAATACCCAAGATGCAACTACAGAAGCGAAGGGAAATGATAGAAATAACTACAAATTTGTCTGAATGACAGATCCAAACAGTAATTAAAGAGGAAAAACATCAACTTCATAATTTATTTTGATTTTATCATGCATTTATATTAGATGAGGTGAACTCCAAGATGCATAAGTGTAATAATTTGAAAGAGTGCAAAAATGCAACAAAAAAATGCAAAAAAGCTAAGGAAATGCAAACTCTAGGTTCTGATTACCCCCAATCTAGACTATAGTTAGGATCACCTCCAATCGTACGAGATCATCTACGCTCCTCGACAAAATTGTTCGTAATCATTCGAGATTGTCTACGACGATCCGAGCTATCTTCGATTGAAAAACAGTAGAGTTCCTGCAAGAAAATGTGAAATACAGAATACAGACAGTAGTGCAAGGGAATAAGGAACTAAATCTATAGGGAAATCCTTTAGCTAAGGGGTTTAGGGGGTTCAAGGGGATAAACTAAAAAAATCCTAGTTTATATAGGATTAGGAAGAGGTTAGGAGGTTGGGGATCATCCCAATCTGGGAGATCTCCAACAAGGAAATCTCCAACTGTGCAGACATGTTTCTGCCCAAGTTGGAGAGGTTGTTGAAACATAAGCTAATTATGAAAATTTGATTTTGGGACGAAATCATCTAGACGTTCTGTTCCAGACGAATTTGTCAAATCGGGGACGATTTCGTCTAATATGCGACGATATCGTCCAACGGTCAAAACAAATCCTAAAAATGGCACGAAAAATGGAGAAAGCGGGTAACAGGCGGTTTAACGGGCAGTTTGGGGTTGAAATTCAAATTTTTATCTTTTATCTTTTTACTAAGGTTTAACCATGCCAATTTTAGGGTGCTACATATAGAAAGGGAGAATCAAGCTAGATCATGGAAGGAATCATAAGGGATAGTAAAATATTGCTTCAATATTTTCAAGAGGTGAAAATCATGCATAATTTTAGGGAAGGGAATAAAGTTGATGATTATTTGAATAATCTAGGAGTAATCAATAGTGAAGGAGACAAATGGATGGACTCATTTCCATCACATGTGCTCTCATATTTAGGCTTGGATATTCAGTTCAACATTGATAATGTGGAAATTTAGTGATGATGAAGGACACTTGGAAGAAACCGAAGATAGTGGTGTAGATAAAGAAGAAGGATGAAGACATGGAAGTTGTTTTCAACCTATTCAAAATGAAGCAAAAAAATCAAAATCATCCAACCTCTTTATTTTGAATGTAGTTTCTTTAAGCTATAATTTTGGTATTGAACTTTTTTTTGTATCTTGTGTTGTTCTTTTTTATGTAACTTCTAATTAAGGTTATTGTATATTTTCCCCTAGGGCTTAACTTATCCTCTTTTATTGAGGGAATTGTTTTCTTGTATGAAGGGTTGGGGCCCTTTAAAAAGCCCTTGTTTTCACCTTTAATAAAAAGAAATATTATGCCATGATAAATAGTATAGTGGTTCAAAAGAGTCATGACCAAGTTGGGAGAAATATAACTAATTCATTATTATAAATGTTATATGTTTTTACACCTTTTATTTCAAACATTTGGGATATTTTATTTCCATTTTATCATTTTTCATGATTTAATTTACTACTTTAAATAAGACCAATGATCATTAATTTGTAGTTTTTTAAAGTTTTCTTGAACAAAAGAGTCATTCAACATTGGAATGGAGTACATTAAAAATATTTTAAATTATTTTTTATTTATATTGAAGTAGAGGCCCAATTTAATTTTGAAGACTTAATTCTAAATGTTAGTAAAGGATTGGTATCCTTTATTTGATCCTTTAACATATTTAAGGTCTATTGTTTGATTTTGAGCACATTCTTTAGAGTTAGAGGAAGCCTCAAATCCAGTTGTGTTTGTATGAAATAATATGCATGTGTTGAACTTGCATAATAGTATATGCCCTCGAGGCTGCATTAAACTAATCCTAATAATATTGCTAGATTAACGGACCTATCCTCTTTGACCTTTGAACGTAGGATAACTCCCTAATAATATTTCTAGATTAAACTAATCTAAATATGTAAAAATAAATCTGAAAGGAAAGGAGTGTTAGAAATGTAAATTAAATTAATTGAAAGTAAAAATGTTTGTAATTGTAGTAGGATTAGTTTTTATCATTCAACACATCTTGAGGGAATTGAATAATATTACTACGATCTGATCTACAAATAACCCACCATTTTAAAAGAAAGGACTAACAAAAATAAGTGATAGGTCAATGCTACGGTCAATATGCATTCATAAATTATAATGTCAATGACTAATAACTAAATATCATATAAAATCTTTCTATTATTGGTAGAATAATTTTGTAATATAATTGGTTCTCATAAGTTATAGCTTTGAATTTGTTAAGGGGACAAAAATATATACAATGGATCCCTTTGATCCTATTTTTAGCAAAATGTTCCCCTAATAGTTATTTGATTTCACAAAAGGATGCATCACTAAATCTTATATGCCTCTAAGTTACCTCTAAATAAATTTAGTAGCCTTCTAAACCCTAATTGACACCATATAAAGAGAAAAAATATTGCTTTTTGGGTGTCTTCCTTAGGTCTCATGCCGACTTTCTCATATTTTGAGCTTTGAATTGTTATTCATATTTTTGAAGGGACAATTTACATTTTTAGCAAAAATATAATTTGTATTTTTAGTGCTATAAAAGAATGAAGCAAACCACACTTTTGTCACTTATCCAAATTTGCAAGTGTTTTATTTTCAAGAGAAAATCGTACCTTTGGTACTTAACCAAATTAAAAAAAAATTTCCAACCTTTTTTTTCTGCATTTCTACTCCTAAGGATGCAAAAATTCCTTTCTATCATTCTCAATTAATAATTATTTATTGGAATTTGAAGGTAGTGACTAAGCTATTATAATCTACTAGACCAAATTGGAGGTTTGATCATGCTTATTCAAATTTATTTATTTAATACATAGGGGAATCATAAACAATATTGGGTGTTTCTACTATAAACCCTAGCCTACTAGGTTAGAAAGTCAACGGGACCCTCGATACCTCAAGGGTATCAAATTGGGACAACTAACTAATAAACACTCGACTGCTACCATCCAACCTATCCCTATATGGGTATGCCATGGTTTGAACCTTGGACCTCCCCAAATATAGACCAAAGACATAATTACTACACTGTCCTTGTCATATTGCTTACTCAAATTAATTATATTGAGGATTATAGTAAATCCTATGTAACTATCTATGTTGACCTATAATTTGCAAGTTTTAGATACCTAGGGATAGGAATGTGAGTATGTAATATTATATTGTATATGTATATTAAGGTATGGATCACACATAACCCAAGGTTGGTTATATTATAATATTATGCACTTTGTAACTCATGGAAGGTGAACCACCACATTTCCATATGGGTGACCTTCCAACTTCCAACCTACCAATTCTTGTATAAAGAGAGATGCACCCCTGACTATAAAAGTAACTTCATATCAAGTTTTCTTTGTAATAGTCTTGGATCATGGAGCTTGGACATATTGTGAAGTTATTCCTTTATTAAGAAGTATTCTTGGTTTTGCTTTACATGAAGGGTATTTTCATATCTTGTCTTGTTGGATTTATTAACGTGGTTTATTTATTGTATATTTTTGCAAATTGGTGAATGATTTTTATTAATGTGAATAAAGGTTCATAAAATTTGGTATCAGAGCAAAAATTTAGATACAGTGGGGATCATGTTTTTTATGGATTGAAGAATTAGTGCAAATTCTCTAGAAAATGTCTCATCTTGCAAGGGCTATATCTTTTTTCTAGTAGTTATTTTTAGAATATTATTATGCCATTGTGTAGATCATTTTGAGTGTTATAAAATGATTGGTCATTTATTAATTTTCAATTAGTGTTAAGGGAGTTATGGCTATTTGAAGTTGGATTATTGACCCTATTTTTGGTTGCATAGAAAATTTTCAAAAGAGAAAAAAATAATATTTTTTTAGTAGTTATTTTTAGAAGATTATTATACCATCATGTAGATCATTTTGAGTACTACATAAATGAATGACCATTTTTATATTCTGATTAGTATTGAGGGATTTATGGCTATTTGAACTTAAGCTATTTATGTTGCTTTTTGGCTATGCAAAACTCATCAAAGGAGAAAAAAATATATCTATCAATCTAGGTAAACAAATCAATTCCCAATTGTTTTGTTTTGAAGAAAAACTTATATATGATTGTTTATGAGATTTAAGATTTTTTTTGAAGAAAAAATCCTAGTTTATTAATACCCTAGCTACTTCAGGATTTTTTGGTTGAGGTCATGGAGTTGACAACATTCACTAGAAACAATGATATTGATGTTTGGGAATGGTGCAAAATTTTTAAATCATTAAATTTTGCTAATTTTTTATGGACAAATATGATTTTTTAATTTTTTGTAGGGGGAATTGGTTGAGATTTATCTTGGTTTATAAATTATAAGTGTGCTCATCATTTTACATACACAAGAAAATCTGAAGATGCATTTTTAAGCAAATGAGAATTTTAGAAAAAATATGAAAAGATAGCTAGGATCCAAGATGAAAAAAATAAATTATAAGGATAATTAATTTTCTTAGAAAATTTATGAAAGTAAAAGATAAGGATTCTAGTGTATAGGCTAAGGAAATTACACCTGTGGTCAAGAATATTTGTTTGAATCTAAAAATTCTATTTTGTAGGTTTATGACTGCATTCAAAAGAAAAAATTTAGGCTCCATAAACCTTAAAAGCAAGTATAACTTCATCAAAAGGGACTTGGTTAATAAAAAAGAGTATAAAATATGGATAGTTTCAAGGAGAGATATTTCAATTTTTTGAATACTTGAAGCTTTCTATGGATAAGTATATTTTGCATGCTAATTTTCATGCTATTGAGATGGATGATGTGGATATTGTTCTTGGTTATCCTTGGTTGGATTCTTTGGGTACTATTAACATTAATGTACAAAAAAAATTCATGAAGTTATAGTACCAAATAAAGAAGATAACACTACAATACATTTCTTAGCTTACATAAAAAGGACCCAAGGAGAAGAAAAAAATAGTAGAATAATTAAAAGTTGAATCTATAGCAGAGACTATAGTAGATTCCAAGGAAGAAGCAACAACAAATTCCAAAGAAGCTTTGTTAGACAAGCACAAGGACACACCAAATATAAGGAAAATAAGAGATTAACATGTAGAGGAAGCTAAAATAGAGAGGAAAAATGTTGAAGAGTAAAAGAAAGTGGAACATTGACCTAAGGCTAGAGCATATTGCCATCCACATCACCATGAGAGACAACAATCATGGAGACAAGGTACAAAGCAACAAAGGAGCTATAATGGTTATACAAGGAACTAAAGAACTATTTATGGATATTCATCTGACACAAGGGTGACTTGACATCATCATAGATTACAACCAATCAATTTCACTTGGATGAAGTGTTGATCAAGATTGGTATGAATTTTTAGCTTTGCTTAAAAGATCATATTATTTAGTTTCTTCCTATGTTTTGAGTATTAAACATTTTGTAAGAGGGGTGGAATATTAGGTACCTAGAAATAGGAATGTGTGGATATAATATTATATTATATATATGATGTCATGGGTCATACATAATCCAAGGTTGGTTATATTATAATATTATGCACTTTATAACTCATGGAAGGTGAACAACCACATTTTCATATGGGTGATATTCCAACTTCCAATTCATCAATTCTTGTATAAAGAGAGATGCACCCTCGATTATAGAAGAAAATCTATATCAAGTATTATTTGTAATAGTCTTGGCTCATGGACATTAGAGATATTGTGGAATGATTCCTTCCTTAAGGATTATTCTTGGTGTTGTCCTATTTGAAGGGTATTTTCATATCTTGTCTTGTGTGGATTTATTAATGTGGTTGATTTATTGTATATTTTTGCATATTGGTGAATGATTTCTATTAATGAGAATAGAGGTTCATAAAATTTGGTATTAGAGCAATAATTTTTATTCTTATTTGCATATTCTTATTACATTGTGTAGATTATTTCAATTACTACAAAAATGATTGGTCATTTATTAAATTCTAATCAGTATTAATTAAGTTATGGCTATTTTAAGTTGGGTTATTTATGTTTTTTAGATGTGCATAAATTCATCAAAATAGAGAAAAATCATATCTAGTTTTTTAGCAATCATTTCTAGAAGATTCTTGCACCATAGTGTAGATTATTTTTTGTACTACACAACCAACTAGTCATTTGTTAATTTATAATAAGTATTGAGGGATTTATGACTATTTGAAGTTGAGTTCTCGATGTTATTTTTTGGTTATGTAGAAATTCGTCAAAAGAGAAAAATATCATATCTCTCAAATTTTTTTATTAATGGTGAAAAATTAGGATTTTGAAAGATCACAAAATATTTTACATTAAAATAGGTAGAGAAAGAGAAAACCAATTAAGCACAGGCCAACCTCTAAGGCCAAAAGAACAAAAAATTAAACCCAAAAACCACCCAAGAGCATAGACTAGCCCACCACCCAGTAGGACATAAAGGATAATTTTTTTATTCAAATTTATTTTAGAGGCACCAATGATATTTCTCTATTTTTGCATAAGACTGGAAGGGCATCAAAGACATCAAGATGCAAATAGCAAAATCCTAATCCTAGAGAACAAGGGTGAGGGCAATACACCAAGCATATTCCTTGAGAATGAAAACCACTAGGGAGCAAAAGGTCTAGCCCTCAAAAAAATATCCTCCAAAGAGAGGATCACTACAACACAAATGATACCTCATCCAAGCAGAAAGCTAATAAAAATGTCTACTACATAAGTATGACCAATGCTTATGAAGCAACAATTATCCTTAATCATTGAGGGAAATAATATTCCCAAATTTTGAATTGGCCATTATCCACCCCCAAATTATCCATAACATTAGCAACCTATTTACCTTCCCTATAAACATGCTCATTTTTAACTTCTAACATACCTTCCAAAATATTTGAGGTATCCTTAATAATACTCAGGATGAAACAATTATCAGTATTTCTAGCTTGCAAATATCAAATGATGTTCAAGGAGTCACCTTGTATGAGAAGTCTTCTGAATACCGTCTCAAAAACTTGATGAACACCCAAGAAACATGCCTTAGCTTTAGCTAGGTGGTTGGTTTAAATACCATAATATTCGATGTAAGCCCAAATGACCTCACCACTATCATTTTTGACAACATTGCCTCCACCAACCCTCTTAGGGCTACCTTTGGTAGCCCCATAAAAGTTTATAATGACCCACCCTTTAGCTATTTTATGCCATCTAGTAGATATGTTTTTTGAATAGTGGATACAAAAGTAGAAGACCCTAGATTCAATTTCCAACTAACAACAACCCCTTTCTCCACAAATTTCTCCCTACCATTTCTAGCAACAAAGACAACCATGTTATTCTCAATAGCAACTTTAATCCTTCTAAAGATAAAGGATTCATCCCTAAAAATATCCTTAAAATTTATTTTGTTCCTCTTCCACCAGATACCCCATAAAAAATGATGAAGAACCAGATCCCACACCCTAGTGAGGTTGTGACTAATGAAGGGGGCTTTCCATTGAGTGAAAATTTTCTTGAAATTTTGAGGCAACATCCACTTGATAGAAAAAGACTCTAGTTAAACATTGAGCACCTTATTTGATAAATAATAATGGATGAAAAAATGATCCATAGATTTAGAATTCTTAGAACACAAGAGACAAATATTGGGAATATGGAAGCCTTTCTTACATAAATTATCAACAGTCAAAATTTTATTTTGCAAACACAACCACAAAAAAATACAATCTTGGGGATCAAATAAGGATACCAAACCCTTTCCACCAGAAATATTTTCCCCTAGATGATGTTTAGCCCTCATATGCAGTCTTGATAGAAAAAATATATTTAGGAGAATAAGTCCATAGAAGGAAGTCCCTATCAATTTGCTGAGGAAGAAAGTACTATTGTAGCAACATGTTCAAATTTGCCAAACTTTGAAGGATTTGAACATTAGCTAAATGTAAAGTTAGATGCTTCAAAATCCTCTTGCTATTAGTGATGATTATATAATCAATTGATTTTTCTCCATATTTAAGTGACGAAGGAGCATCCAAATCATAAATATTAGGAATAATAAAGAGAGGTTCAGGAAGGATCCTAGTATCCTCCCAAAATAACACATCATTGCCATTACCAATCTACCATCGCATCCCCTATGTAACCAAACTTATGACCCCCAAAAAACCATTCCAAATCATAGAGCCCCTAGGAGGAGCAACACTTCTAAAAAAAGGAATTTTATTTTCCAAATACTTACCTCATAATATACTTCCATAGGTGATCCTCCTCAACATATAATCTCTAGGCTACTTTTGCAATCAATGCCTTACTAAGCAACAACAAATTTCTAATCCCAAAAATACCTTATTTCTTAGAAGAGTAGACCCTATCCCAAGAGACAAGATACTGTTGGAATATATTATATTATTTGGTACATGCTAATGTACCATATTGGTTACATCATTAGATTAGGATAGTGCCTTATATTAAGGCTTGATTATTTACTTTATATAATATCATAAATGCATAAGTATTATTAGAATGTGCAATGATGTAAATGTGCATGGTGTCCACATGTACATGAGTCTATAGGATAGGAATATGAAGAGTCATAGGAAGATGGAAGGCCAAGAGTCATCTCATTATATATAGGCCTTTGATAGATAGGAGTAGAACAAGATATTATCAAGCAAGAGTAGTAGATTAGTTAGTGAGTTGATAGACTAGAGTAGATACAATGTAGAACTTGTATGAAGTATGGAGCATTGAGATCTCCACATATTGTAACAAGTTCAAATTTTCTTGATCTTTCATTAATGGCTATTTCATGAGTTATTTCAAAATTTTCTCATGCTTACTTGCTTATTAGATTTCCATTATCATAGATATAACATTATATGCTTATTTTACTACTTTTGGTTGCATTTCATTTAATTTTATAGCATCAAAAGCTAATAGGGATACCATTTGTTTATCCTCCACCCCATCCCATAGAATTCTCCTAAATATATGATCAATCCTTCTAACTTTTAAGAGAATTTTTAAAAGAGACATATAATAGACGAGAATACTTTGGAGGGTAGCTTGAAGCAATTGCAACTTACCTACTTTGCTTAGGAGATTACCTTTCCATCCAACTAACTTATGTTGAATCCTATACAACATAGGAGACCACAACTCCTCCTTCATCCTACTAGTAAATAATGACATACCTAGATATAAAGAAGGAAGGTTAGCAATGCCACAACAAAAAATACCTGCAATTCTATGCTGAAGCTGCCCCCTAGTATTCACAAAAAAAAATTGAATTTTATGGAATTTAATTTGTTGGTTCGAAGCTTTCTCATACAACTACACAATATTCATGAATTCTTTAGCCTCTCTCACAGTAGCCTCACCAAGAAGTACAGTGTCATATCTCAATTTGGGTAAACAAACTAGTTGCTAATTGTTTTATTTTGAAGAAAATTGTAGATATAACTATTTATGAGATTTAAGAAATTTTATTTAAAATAAATATTGGTTTTTAAAACCCTAACTATTTTAGGATTTTTTTTTTTTTGAGGTCATGGAGTTGCCAACATTCACTAGAAAGAATGATATTTATGCTTGGGAATGGTGAAATTTCTTTAAATAATTAATTTCTCCTAATTCTTTATGGACAAGTATACTTTTTGTTCTTGTAGAGGGAAAGAATTATCTTGCTTTATAAATTTTGAGTGTGCCCATAATTTTACATACAGATGGGAATAATTTGAAAATGCATTTTTAAGCAAATGAGAATTTGAGAAAAAAAAGAAAAGCTAGTTAGGCTCCTTTATGAACAAAAGGCATTAAAAAGAGAGTTGGAAAATTTTAGGAAATTGGTAGAAGGAAAAGATAAGGGTGATATTGTGTAGGCTAAGTAAACCACACCTATGGTGTTAGATAAGTGAAAGAGTGGTTAGAAATAGTTTTTTGAATCTAAAATTTCTATTTTACAGGCTTATGGTTTCATTCAAAAGAAAAAATATTATTCTCTCCATAAACCCTAGCAACAAGCATAACTTCGTCAACAAGGACTTGGATAACAATTTACAGCTTCCAATACAAAGTATCAAAGATCGTTAGTTTCGAGGAGAGAGATTTCAAAATTTTGAATATTTGAAGCTTTTATGGATAAGTATGTTTTGCATGCTAATTTTCATGCTATTGAGATGGATGATGTGGATATTATTCTTGGTTATCCTTGGTTATTCTTTAGGTACTATTAAAATTAATATAAAAAATAATTTCATGAAGTTATGGTATCGAAAAAAGAAGATAACACTACAAAAAATGTCTTAGCATAAGGATCAAGTACCTAAGGAGAAGCAAAAACCAATAAATGAATCAAAAGTTGAATCTATAATAGAGACCGTATCAGAGTTCAAGAACATAAGAGAACACCATGTAGAGGAAGCTAAGTCTAAGGAAGCTCTATAAGAAGAGCCCAAGGGCACACCAAACAAAGGGAACATAAGATAACACCATGTAGAGGAAGCTAAAATAAAGGAGTAAAAGGTTGAAGAGTAAACTAAAGTGGAACATTATGATAAGGTTGAAGCATATTGTAATCCACATCACCATGAGAGACAACAATCATGGAGATAGGTCATACAAAAACATAGGAGCTATGATGGTTATATAGGGAACCAAAGGATTAATTATAGATATCCATGTGGCATAAGGGTAACTTGGCATCATCGTAGACTACCACCAATCAAGATTTCACTTGTATGGAGTACTAATCAAGATTGGTACTAGTTGTTCGCATTGCTTAAAAGATCATATTATTCATTTTCTTCCTATGTTTTGAGGATGCAATATATTTTAAAGGGGATGGAATGTTAGGTACTCAAGGATAGGAAAGTGGGGATAGAATATTATATTTTACAAGTGTTTTATGGTATGGATTACAGATAACCCAAGGTTGGTTATACTATATATTATGCACTTTGTAACTTGTAGAAGGTGAAACGCCATATTTTCATATGGTTGATCTTCCAACTTCCAACCTATTAATTTTTGTGTAAAGAGATATGCACCTTTAACTAAAAAAGAAAATTCATATCAATTATTCTTTGGATTAGTCTTGGATCATAAGTTGTGAGATTATTGCAGTGCTAGTGGCTTTGGCCTCTCTTTGAGAGGTCCAAGGTTCAAACCCCACTCAATATGAGAGGACCATGAACCCTCATAAAAACTTTTGTAAACTCATTGAAAAAAGTAGTATTGGCTCATGGAGCTTAAATATATTGTGGAGTAATTCCTTAAGGAGTATTCTTGGTGTTGCCCTACTTGAAGGGTATTTTCATAACTTCTCTTTTTGGGATTTAATAATATGGTTGATTTATTATATATTTTTGCATATTGGTGAATGATTTTTATGAATGGGAATCGAGGTTCATAATAGGAAGATGCAAATTTTAAAATAACCTAAGGCACCCCTCTCTACAAAAGTGGAAATTGTGTAGCCCATAATATGTTTTTATCTATCTTTTTTTAAGGAAATTTATAATTTACAGTCTCTAGCCCTCAAAATAATCTAAAGGTATTCACTCTATGCATGCAAAATCTAGGAATTTTATGATAGATAAGTTTATTCAAATCATTCCTTTAAAGCTTCTACAATCCACAACCCATTGTGCTTTGCATTTATTCATTTTTTCATTTCCTTATAGGTGTAAAATAACCAAACTTAATGAATTTAATTCTCATTAATTCCTTACAATGAACAATACCATAGTTCATAGTGTTTCATAGTTAGTCACTTTTTTTCAATGGATATCATACACTTATAAATTTATTTAGCCACTAATCTCTTAGAATACACTTGAGGAGTCTTATTTAGCATTGTTTCTAACCTTTATTATCATCGTTATACTATATAATACTTAAGTAAAAACCATCATGTTCATCATTATATGCAAAGAAAACAAAATGTATTTTTTAAGCAAAAAATCCTTGTGGGATCACCTTGGTCTGAGAGACCATGACCAGGGGGTTATACACCATCAAAGTCACCCGGGAGTCATGCTCGGACCTACCCGCACCAACATTATCAATTGGATTTTGGGTACCCAATTCAAATTTTTGGTAGGGTGGATATTCGAACCTGAGACCTCCCTTGGAGGATTGACCTCTCCTCTCCAACTCACCTACAACACCTGGGTAAAAAAAATGTAAATTTAATATAATAAATTGTAAGGTATTATAAATATATTCATAAATCCACAAAGTTTGACTTGACATAAAGTAAAGAAAACTATGCATAAAATAATGGAGTCAATATTTTGAAAGGAGGTAATCCTCATGGGGAAGAAAACCTCATGTCATTAAAAAATGCTATTGTCTAAAAATTTATAAGAAATGAAATATGAGTAAGTGTGAAGACCACTCCATGCCCAAAACTACAATGCAAGACTTTTTTTTACAATAAAAAAATCATAATTTTATTTCAAGAATGAAAGAAAATTACACTTCTTAGGTGCCTTGGCACAAACTAAAACTAGATAAAATAGATTACTTCCAATCAAAATATAATTACAATCAGATATATCAAAGAGGAAAACTGTTGGCAGTTTTGCACCATGCCACATTGGTTTTAAATAAATCATTGATTGTAATGTAAAAAATTCATGATTTCACATTTTGCTCAGAATGTTTAAAAACATTGCAGTCATTTCAGTTTTTATGTAATTTTTCATTCTGAAAATAAACAAATTAACCCCAAATTGTGACTTGGAAATCCGCTTCGAATTCACTTCGTCAAATTATCCACAATAGCAATCAAAAGATAAAAATGATTTCACTTCAGAGGCGAAGCGACAGTAAGAAATTGAAGGCTTTGAGACAAAAGAAAATTGGCTAAGTGAAAAATGCAAATGCGTTCACCTCATTGGAGGGGCGAACGTCACGTTCGCCCATTGAAAAGGTGAACGCGCCCCAAAAGTAGGAATGCACCAAACAAAAAGGAGAATAAAAGGAACACATTGTGTTCGCCCCTTAAGTGGGTGTTCGCCCCTCATTTGGGCGAACATGATTTCAATATGCGTCATGGTCGCTTTAAAGTATTCACGATGGATCCGTTCGTTATTTTTAAAGGTGAATGGCATGGAGAGATAAAGTTTGGGCGACGACAATTTTTAAATGGTTTTCACCCTTACACTTAGGTAAAAGGGGCGAACGTCATGATAGATGCGACGAAGATATTTTGAAGGTGAATGTTGTTTGTTTTTTAGCACATGTGATTAAATTTCTCCGGAGGCATGAGTAGAATTAAATGGGGTAAATTTTAATTATTAATTGCCATCATCTTCGGCAATTTTAGAGCTTGATTTTTCTAGTTGAATATTTTCTTTGGGTAACTACTGCAATTTAATGTTGGTGACGAAGTGGAAGCATTTTTGTCATTTTCAAGAACATCTTCTCGAAGGTTTTACTCCCTCTCCAAAGCAAATTGAATATGGAGTAAATTGTTGAAGTTCGTGTTTGATTTCTAAGAAGATGGAGGTGACTCAAATTTAATGCTACGGTGCCTGAATGCTATCATCTCAAACCGTTTTTAGGATCGTGTCTACCGAAAGAAGATTTCCAAGAAATGATGACTCATTTGATGTATTCAATGAAAGAGGCACAAACCTCTATAAATACTAAGAAAAATTGCATTGTAAGGGGTTGGAAAAAATAGATATTCCTACGAGAAAACACTTCAAGTTCTCTGCAGTAATAGTGAATTCAAAATAGTTGGATTTGCAAATGACTTGGTGTATTGTGGTCTTCTATATTACGCACTTCTTTTACATAGTTAACTTTATTATTTGTTGTTAGATTTAAATTCTGCAAGTTGGATTTAAATATTGCAAGTGAGAGAGTGAGTGCTGGAGTGTTGATCTGAAGATTACATGTGCGAAGTTGTACGAAAATTTTGTTGTTTGATCATCTATTTGCATGCTATTTTCAGCTTGGTGTGAATTCCTGCTATCAATCTATTCCCATCCTACACAGTCGGCTTGTGGCCATATTTCCCATTTCTTTACGCATTTTTCGATTTCTTTCCTGCATCCTTAGTCTTCAACCATTTTAGAATTAGTAAGGGAACCAACCCTCTCTGGAGATTGACACGGGGGACATCTCTTTCCTTCGGTATTTCAATGTTGGTCGTGTCTAGGGTGCACAAACATAGTTTTGTATGATTAGGCAGATATTTGACCAACAATTTTTGGCACACCCAGTGGGACAGGCAGTTTCTGTCCCAGTAAGATCCATAGTCGGTGGAACAAGTATTATCCCAAGTTGACAAACCCACCGGTGCCAATAGTTTTTTGGGACTTCAAAAGTTCCACTTTAAACAACATTAAGGTTTGATGTTTGCCTTCGTGCTGTAGAATTAGAACATCTGGCGACTCGATTATACTCAAAAATCTCCACACGTGAGTACAACGAAAGTTGTGTCTCATGAATACAAGATCGAAGGCCAAAAATCCAGATCACCAAATTGAGTTCTACGAACTTGATATCCAAAGGCTAGGGGAACATCCTCAATTAGCCACTTTTTATCGTACATCTTCATTACCTCATATATCCCATATACCGTCTATCACATCATCACGACTAGCTGGTGTATTTTTTGCTCCCGCAAGCCCAGGTAGTACTGCCACTAGTCTTCCTCAACCTCCGCCCCACACGACTGCTGGTATTCCTCGAGCTCCACCTCATATACCAGTCCTCATGGCTCAGAATCCACCACCCAGGCAGTTCCCAGCGTGGAATAGCTCAGGGGCTTTGAACTTACAAGCACAAAATCCAGTGCCCCAAGCTGCTTTGAAGGCTTTTCCGACCTATGATGGTACTGGAAAAACTGCGTATGAGCATATCCAAGATGTAGCTTCATTGGCGACCATCCACGATATAATAGATGAAGATGTGATGATAAAATTACTGGTATTGTCGCTGAGAGGGAAATTGCTATATTGGTACCGATCACTACAACCAGGTACTATTACATCATGGGATCAGTTAGCGGAGTTGTTGATTAAGAATTTCCATGAACAAGCTGATCCATACTCCTTGTTGCACCAGTTCACAATGATTCAAAGACACCCACAAGAGGAGATAGTCGATTTTAATGTCAGATTCACCCGGAGCTGGCAAAGAGTTCCCGACGGTCTATGACCCACACATGAGCAAGCTGCTTTCTACTATCTCAGGGTATTTAACACCAAAATCGGTATGGTCATGCGTCAAGCCAATGTGACTACATTCCCAGACCTGTATACGTAGGCACAGAAGGCCGAATCTGATCTGATTGTTGTAGGTAGACTTCCCCCGAAGATGACTATGCCCATTGTTCCTGATCTTCCACAATATTTATATTCTAGTTCATTTTTGCAACCTATGCCTTCCATGTACCCAGTTCCCTCATGGAGCTCGGGTCAGCCTCAGATTGCACCTATTCTTGCTCCATGACATATGGCTCCAAGCTTCCCACAACTACCTAATCAGTCACTTCCACAATTGCCCGCTTCTATTCCCGCTCCTGCGCTGCCAGCACCACCAGTTCCATTACCATTGCCCGTGCCTCCAGTGCCTTTGCCTCTACCTGCACCCCCGCATCTTCTAATCCTGATCCTTTCACGGTGTTGTTGCAAGAGGTGAAATCTAATAACGCAGCCTTAAGGACGATATCAAATGAACTTACAATAGTAAGGAAGAAGCAAGCGGAGGCTGAATTTCGATCACGGAGATTCCAAACTCCATCGATCACTCGAGAGCAAGCATCTACTAGTAGAGGCCCTAAAAAGAGCACAACGGTGCAAGCAAATGAAGAAATTAGCACAACAAAAAGGGCGTATTGGTGCTCAACATGCAATGATCCTCATGGAGAAGAAACGTGCATGGTGCATATGAATTATGTACAAACGCTAGCAGAGAGTTCGACTGGAGGACAAGTCAATATGATCAGGGAAGCCAGTCACAATTTCATGATGTCGTCTGTAGAGCAAGTTTCGGTTCTCACACGGTCTGGAAAGAAACCAGTAATAGTAGATCCTGCTGAGCTTGAACCCTTAAAGGTGCCAGTGGAACCAAAGGTGCAGGATGAAAAACAACAACCTCCAGCAAAAGTGCCTATAGGGGTAGCTAAAGAGCAAGATTCCATCAAGTTGAAAGATTTGATGCCTAAGCAAACTCAGGGAAGGACACAAACGAGAGCATCTTCCTCACAACCTGTGACAACTACTCAAACACAAGATGAAATGAGAGAACAAGCCAAAGAGCGACTCAAGTACCCGTCTTTGACCAAGCGACAAAGGGTGGAAGCTACCCAACAGTACCGAGACAAGTATGAGCGGGTTGTAGAAGAGAAGGCTCTGACTGTTTCGAATTATAATATTGTGGAAGAGATGAAAAATATTCCTGCAAAAGTAAGTTTGTATGATGCACTTCAATTGCCAGGACAGGTTGACCTGCTGCAAGAATCTTTGAAGACTGCTAAAGATCAAAAGAAAAATCCTTCTCAAACAGTCTTGGCGCAAACGCTTCCAACTTTAGCTACGGGAAAAAATAGACCTCCCCCATTTTATTTATCACTCAGAATGGAAGGGTGGATTGTACACAACTGTATGATCGACTCTGGAGCTGCAACTACTGTCATGCCAAAGGCAGTATGCGAAGTGATGGGGATGGAATATACAAGGAGTAGCCCAGGAGTGTTGCAGTTGGATGGAACTCCGGTCAAGATGGTGGGAGTAATTAAGGATATTCCCATTGTCCTCCATAGTATGCCACAAATTACAGTCATCCAGGAAGTGGTAGTGGTTGACCTGGAACCATACTTTAGCATGTGCCTCTCAAGGGAGTTCACAGCTAATCTGGGAGGATATCTTTCCTTAGACTACTCGCATTTAGAGATACCATTCAAGGGAAAGAGGATTCACATTCATAATGAGAAGCCCTCACCTTTTCACATTGAGAAGCTAGAGGAAGAAGAATCTCCAGGAGCAGTTAACATGTTGACTGAGGAGATAGAAGAGGTTGATTTAATGGAGGAGGCATTGGGTGAGCTTCACCTCGAGGATGAGTTTTCACTCATGGATTTCAATGCGATGGTTGGAATGGACATTGGTTGCTATACTATAACTAAGCCAGAGCAAATTGAAGAGAAGGTTCCTGATTCTCCCAATCCTATTGCAGATCAGTTATGGAGAATGTATTTTGATGGCGCCAGGTGCAAGAATGGTGCAGGAGCCGGCGTTGTGTTGATCTCTCCTGAAGGGTTTCAAAAAACCTATTCTTACAGGTTAACTTGGGGTTGCACAAATAACGCAGCTGAATATGAGGCACTATGCCTTGGATTGAAGAAGGTTGAAAAGTTGGGCATCAAGCAGTTGTAGATTTTTGGTGACTCTGAACTCATAATTAATCAGATCACTAACAAGTGTGTGTCAAAGCAACACTACTTGAAGGCCTACCGCAATAGAGTGTGGGACTTGTTTGAGTCTTTCACTGCTTTAAATGTTCAGGCGATTTCGAGAGAGCTAAATAAACATGCAGATATTCTGGCCTCTCTTGGTGCTAACTACTCTCCTATGGAGCAAGTAGTTAGAAAGCCTAAGATAGTTAGGGTAATTTATAGACCCTCAGTTCCCGACAAAAATATCCATTGGCAAGTGTTTGACAATGATGAGCAGATAGTCAACTTCCTACTTAAAGAAACTGCAAGCGCTAATGATAGAGTTCTTGCCGAAGAAGAGAGAGAAGGGATGATTCAACTAAAAAATAATCACATCCCTAGGGGACTGATTACACTTGAAAGTCTGTTCGACCAGAGTGATCGGGTTGAGAAGCACAGGATCAAAGTAGATGCAAAGGAGTATAAAGAATTGCATTTGGAGCCTGAGAAAATCATCAAGGTTGGAATAGATGGCACCCCAGAAGAACTGGAAGATATCAAGAAATTGTGTTACGAGTATCCAGATATTGTTGCCTGGAGCTACCATGATTTGAGGGGTTACAATAAGAATGTGATCCAACATACTATAGAACTCCAGGAAGGGGTAAAACCTTTTCGTCAGAAACAACGACCTGTCAATCCCAAGATTGAAGTCCTCATGAAAGCCGAACTGTTGAAGATGTTGGAGGCCAAGATAATCTATCCAATCAAGCATTCAACATGGGTGGCTAACCTGGTCCCAGTACGAAAAAAGAACGGTGACATTCGGTTGTGTGTAGATTTTTGCAACCTGAACCAGGCATCACTTAAGGACCATTACCCTCTACCGCAGATCGATCAAATCCTTCATGTAGTAGCTGGCGCTCAGAGATTCTCATTGCTTGATGGTTTCTCTGGGTATAATCAAATTTGGGTGAAAGATGAGGATCAATATAAAACAACATTCACCACTAAGTGGGGAACTTTTGCCTACCAGTGGATGCCATTTGGACTGTCAAACGTCGGTGCTACTTTTCGGAGGGCCATGGACATCGCTTTTGGTGAGTTATTGAATAGGATTATTGTGATATATCTTGATGATATGACTATGTTTTCACATCGCAGAGAAGACCACATTGCTCATCTAAGGCAGGTATTTGAGAAGTGTCGTGAGTTCGGGATTTCTATTAATCCGAAGAAGTCAATTTTTGCTGTCAAGGAAGGGAAGTTGTTGGGCCATGTGATCTCACAAGAAGGATTGTCAATCGATCCTGCAAGAGCGGAAGCTCTAATGAAGTTACCATTGCCTGCTAATAAAAAAAATTTGCAATCTTTCTTTGGCCAAATTAATTTCATCCATAAATTTATTTCTGATTTCGCTCAGGTGGTGAAACCCATGACTGAGCTTTTGAAGAAAAATGCTGAGTTTAAATGGACTGAGACAAGGAGACAGGCTTTTAAGGAAATCAAGGAGAGGATTACTCAAGCTCCGGTATTGATTAATCCTGATTATTCTAAAGATTTCATTCTCTATGTCGTAGGCGAACAGGAGAGTTATGCTGTAGTTTTGACACAACGACAAGAGGATGGAGATGAGAAGCCAATTGCTTTCTTGAGTCAAGTTATTGCTCCTCATCAAGAGAAATATAATTTTATTGAGAAACAAGTATATGCAGTAATGAAAGCATTGAAGAAATTTTGACACTTTGTTTCTCAGAGCAAAACGATTGTGTATGTCATACACCCTGATGTACGAAATTTTATTCTCCAAGGAGAATTAGGAGATAAGAGAGCAGGTTGGGTCACGAAAATTCAAGAATATGATGTGGAGATCCGACCAACGAAGCTGGTTCGTGGGAGAGCTCTATGCCAGGAGCTAGCCAAAAGTGCGGCCTCCGAATCATTTGATGTGGTGCATGAGAACAGCCTGGGCGAAAGCATTTGCGCAAATCATACTGCCAGCGATCTTGATTGGACTGAAGAGATAATTGATTATTTTATCTCAGGCAGATGTCCATCTCGCCTTGATGCTTCGCAACGTCGGAGATTCAGGTTGCAAGCTCTCAGATATACTCTGTTGCCCGAGGGGTTATTTCACAAGAACATTGATGGAGTTCTTCTCAGGTGTGTGAGGGACTCCGAAAAAGAAAAAATTTAGAGGAATTTCATTCTGGACTATCGGGAGGTCATTACGCGGGAAGGCCTATGGCCTTAAAAATCATTCGAGCAGGCTACTTTTGGCCTACTCTATTTGTCGATGCACATAAGCTAAGTACACACTACGATAGTTGTCAACGATATGTTGGCAGAATCAAGAAAGGGGCATTGCCTCTTCGCCCGATTCAAGTAGAAGCTCCTTTTCAGCAGTGGGGTCTTGATTTTGTGGGAGTTATTGACCCACATTCTTCTACAGAACATAAGTACATTTTGACGGCAACTGATTACTTTACCCGATGGGCGGAGGCCATTCCTACTAAGAAAGCGGATCAAGCAACTGTAATCTCTTTCTTGGAGGGAATCATCACTCGCTTCGGTGTCCCGGACTCAATTATAACAGATAATGGAACTCCATTTATTGGGGCCAAGATTACTGAGTTCGCTAGCAAATACGGGATTTATCTCAAGACTTCGTCCAATTACTATCCGCAAGGGAATGGCTTGGCCGAATCTACTAATAAGAATTTGCTGCGAATTCTGAAAAGGACACTAGGAGACAACAAACGGAGCTGGCATTTGTTGTTGAATCAAGCACTTTGGGCAGATCACATTTCAGTTAAAAAGTCCATTAAAACTTCGTCGTATGCCTTGGTGTATGGGAAAGAAGCGGTTCTGCTTGCTCATATTGAGCTTTCGGTCCTTCAGACATTGCAGCTATTTCAGGAAGAAGATGAAGAGTTTGATCCCTTGAGTGCACGATTAGCACAATTGATTCAGTTGGAAGAGGATAGAGAAAGGTCCTACCAGGAGTTTTCCGAACATAACAAGGAGATGCAGAAATGGTTCGAAAAGAAGTCGACCGAACGCAGTTTTCAAGTCGAAGATTTGGTCCTCAAGTGGAATGCAAAAAAGGCCAAGCCCGGAGAGCATCACAAGTTCGATGCTATTTGGGAGGGTCCTTTCCAAATCTCGGTTGTGAATTCCGCCAACGCTTACCATCTGCAAGATATGGAGGGTTGGGAGCTTCCAATTCCGGTGAACGACCTTCATTTAAAGACTTATATCCAATGACGGAATCGTAATGAGGTACCTTTGTAAATATGTACATATTCGTTGTTAAGTTTATTCATTCCAAAAAAAAAATCACCCATTTCCTTGGGCGAATTTACAACAATAAAAAATAAAGAGAAAAATTTTGTTGCCTCATGGTAGGGGCGAACGTAACGTTCGCCCCCAACCATGGGCAAACACATAAAACAAAAAAAAATTATTTCAAAATTTAAGAAACAAAAAAAATATAAAAATAAAAAAAACGTTCGCCCCATGGTGAGGGCGAACGTCATGTTCGCCCCCACCATGGGCGAACGTCCCTTAAACAAACAAAAAAATAATAATTAAAAAACCTTTAAATTTTTAATTAAAATTAAAAAAACTTTAAAATTAAAACTTAAAAAAAAAATAATAATAAAATAATAATAAAAAATAAACATGACGTTCGCCCCATGGTGGGGCGAACATCACGTTTGCCCCTACCATGGGCGAATGCCCATTTAAAAAAAAAAAAATCAATGGGGTGTTCGCCCCAATGTGGGGCGAACGCCCCATTCGCCCCAATGTGGGGCGAACGTTACGTTCGCCCCAACGTTGGGGTGATCCCCATAAAGGAGAGGGGAGCGCCCACGTGTTGGAGGTGCTCCTCCTTATATCAGTTATCTTTTATTTAATTTTTTTTTTCTTTTTTTTTTAAAAGTTTAAAGAGGGGGATAATTTTTTAGCAGGTGGGTTGGGGGTTGGAATGAGTTTATGTTTAATATGGTTGTTTTTTTTTTTTTTTTGTTTGTGTTTGTTGGGTTTTTTTTGGTTGGGGGGTTTGTGGTGTGGGTGTTGGTTTGGGGGGGGGGGGTGGTTGGTTGGGTGGGGTGGGGGGGGGGGGTTGGTGGGGGGTGGGGTTGTTTTGGTGGGGTGGTTTTTTTTTTTTTTTTTTTTTTTTTTTTTTTTTTTTTTTTTTTTTTTTTTTTTTTTTTTTTTTTTTTTTTTTTTTTTTTTTTTTTTTTTTTTTTTTTTTTTTTTTTTTTTTTTTTTTTTTTTTTTTTTTTTTTTTTTTTTTTTTTTTTTTTTTTTTTTTTTTTTTTTTTTTTTTTTTTTTTTTTTTTTTTTTTTTTTTGTTTTTTTTTTTTTTTTTTTTTTTTGTTTTTTTTTTTTTTTTTTTTTTTTTTTTTTTTTTTTTTTTTTTTTTTTTTTTTTTTTTGTGTGTTGGGGTTTTTTTTTTTTTTTTTTTTTTTTTTTTTTTTGTATTTTTTTTTTTTATTTTTGTTTTTTTGTTTCCCCATAAAGGGGAAGCGCCCACGTGAGTGCTTCCCTTAATGGAGAGAGAAATTTTCCTCCCTCTCCATTAATTAATGGAGAGGGAAATATTTCCCTCCATCTCCATTAATTAATGGAGAGGGGGTTTATAATTAAAAAAAAAAAAAAAAAAAATTTTAATTAAATTTAAACATTAAAAAAAAACAAATAATGGGCGTTCGCCCCAATGGAGGGGCGAATGGGCGAACATCCCATATATTTGAAAAAAAAACAATTTAAAAAAAATTAAAAATTTAAACTTAAACTTTAAAATAAAAAAACTAAAATCTTGTTGCCCATTCCCATGGGCAACCAAGCTTTAAAAAAAATTAAAAAATATATAATAATAATAATAAAAAAAATAAAAGTTATAATAAAATATTAAAAAGTAATAAAAAATCTATTAATAAAACTTAAAAAAAAAAAAAACATGCTTTAAATTTTTAAAGCGGTTTTTTTTAATAATATAAAATTAAAAATTAAAAAAAGCAAGGAATCAAAGTCTTTAAAAGGAGAGCCTTCACCCTAGTTTTATCAAAGCAGATCGAAGCGTTCTGAAGGAGAAGCAGAGTTCAGTAAGCAAACATTCCTTTTGAATTCCGAGATTTAGTGCGGACATATTGGCCCTTTCAAGACGTGGCAACTACTAGAAAGCATGCAGACTATGGGAAGTTTTCTTTCTCGGGGAAGCACAAGAAGCATTTAATTGGTTCAAGGGGCCAATTTATTTTTTCAAATCAAGCTTCTGCAGCCAGGGCACGGTCTACAACACAGTTATGCGGCCAAGGAAGACGTTTTTTGAAGCCGACCAAGTAACTCAGTATTTATTGTGGCGGTCGAAAATGGGTCTATTTAAACAAGACGAGGTAACCCTTGCAGTTATTCTTTTTAATTTTTCCTGCTACCGTGTGTTTCAAGGGATTATTGCAGAAGTGCTCAAAAAGTGTGCGAGAAATTTGCTCGAAGTTTTTTTAATAAAAATGGGAAGGCGTGGCAAGGAGCCTCAAGAAGTTTTAGAATCTTCAGATCCGAAGAAGTCGAAAAGAAGAGAAATGACTACGAGGTCCAAGAAGGCTCAGAAAAATGATTATGTTGATTTGGACCCGTATGAAGATTCGATGGCTGGAATCAGTGACTGCGTCATCACTCACAAAGGAGTAGAAAAATTACGACAAAATGTCGAATTTGCAGTGCAACAGGGATTGACATCGGGAAGTTGGTTAACAGTACCTTATCACTCACTGCTTTTTTGGTATTTATGCCCTCCAATACATCCTTGTCCCGAGCTTGTGTTGCTTGTTGCCAGATATTATGATCCTTCAACCAGGGCTGTCAGGAATGCGAAGAGGGAAATTCTTTTTACCATTACTCCCGATGAAGTCCGAGAAGCTTTTGCCTGTGGGTTACGGCCTCCCAACTATGGAGTCCATAAGAAGTTGCATATTGATGAGCAAGAAGACAAATATGTCTCCACTGTGGCCATGCGTCAGTTTATGGAGACTCAGTTGATTAAAGATCCACCAATGGGACAACTTCCGAACCTGCCTAGACCACTGAAAGATTTTAAAAGCTTGGATATTTATTCCATGCTAGCATGGGTTGTGGGTTTGCCCTCAGATGATATAGTTCACAAATGGCAAGCGGCTGTGGCACAATGCATTTGTCGTGTAGAATTTTATTCTCCTTCAGCCATGAAACAAGGCACCAATCCAATTTTCTTTGATTGGGCTGATTATATTTCACGGAGATTAAATTCACAGTTGGAGAGCTTGCAGACTGGAGCAGATAAATATTTCAAGCATACTTCATTTTTGGTATGGTTTTTCTTCTTCCAACTGCAGTGTCGTTTTCCTTTTATTGTTGTTTCGACTACAAATGAAAAGGATGAGCCTTTACCGGTTTACCAATGGACTTCTATTTTATTGAAAAAAGAATCTTGTTATAGCTTTAATAGTTTATTTCTGGGACCGGCAATTGAGTTGCTTTGCGGTACCTGTGAAAGAGTGCCGCGAGAATTGAAAGATATAATGGTTACTCAAGAAAAGGGTGACATTTTTCTGCTTACCCAAGGCGTGGTAGTGAGAATTTTTGGTTTCACGGGTAAGTCGTTCCTACTGCCATATTTTGCTACAGAGCATGTTTTTGCTATGGAAGTAGTGCGCCAGTCAGATTACGTGAATGCCATATATGGAGCTAGGCACGGAAGCAAGACTACATGCAATATGTCATTTCAGTTTGGTGGCATAACAGTAAGTCAAGTTGGACAGAATCGTCTTCTTACCATTGCATTGCAGGATCTGGGGCTGATTGAGTTACCACAGCGGTGGAGGTATGATCCTTTAGATAAGTTTAAAGACTTTGTCAAAATGAAATCATTTCATTGTTGTCCTCGATCGGACATTGAGCGTAATCGAAACAATTTTAATGGGCCGGACATGAACTGGCATATTGAGAAAATGGCTACACTTCCCCCTTGGCATGACTGCTATGAGCAGGAAGTAGAGTACAGGTCTCAAACTCCTCCGTCGGGTTTGTTTGACCAAGTAAAATCCAGTAAGCCCGAATGGTCTGAAGAGAAGATAATGAATTGGTGGATAATGAGAGTTCACCATGGAAAACCTACAACTGCTTACGGGCTCAAACTTGATGATGCCTTTTCAGCGGTTTATGATAAATATGTGGATTCCTACCAGCCAGTTGCTTTCGCCAATATTTTGCCATACAGTTTTCAACAGTCAGAAAGTGGTGAAAGCGAGATAGAAGAACACCATCCGTTGATCATAGAAGAAACTCCTAAGGAAGAGGAACCACAATATGCGTTTCAGCGAAGATCTCAATGGGCAAAGCAAAAGATAGAGGAAGTACCAAAGCCAAAAAAGTGTGATGTACAACAGGTGCCACTATTTCCCAAGGTGGCTAAGAAACCAAGGATTGGTGCCATCACTATTTCTTCAGGTGATGTTGCAGTTAATATGACTGCTGTAACTTCTATCATTTCGGCGATAGTTGTTAGTGCTCCCATGGTGACTGAGGTTCCAACAGAGGTAGCACTAGAGCAACAAGAGGAGGATTTTGCGTAGCCCTTTCTATCACCATATCACATGGTGCTTGCGCCCAAAGGTACGTCTTCTCTCCCTTCTTCTTCTTCTCTTTTGGAGCAAGTAGTGACTATGTCAGTTTCACTTCCGTTAGTTTCTATGTCCGTTTCTCCACCCTTCAGTATGCCCTCCATATCCCTTCCACTTTCTTCATCCATCGTTCCCGAAGTCACTATTGCTCCTTCTTTTGTTCCCTTTTCTTCGTCCTCCCTTTCTTTTAGTTCATATGCGTCAGGACCGAATCCATTTTTGCGTTCATCCCCATCTATCACTTCTACCATTTCTACCGAAGTTGTAAGTACGCAAACTCCTTCTCGGGTGAGCGTAACTGCTGTTAAAACCAGTTTACCCATCCATTCCACCGTTTCTATTCCACCACTTCTAACCACCACGTCAGTTTCACAGCCTAACCGCTCTAAAGCCCTCATTCCCTTCACCCCATTTTTGGAATTACAATCTTTGCCTAACATTCAGGTGGCATCCAAGCAGTCAGATGTAGAGAAAATCAACCGAGCACATTTGAGTTCATCCCAATGGTTGAAAAGTAGGCGATGAAAGGAAGCTCTCGAACCAGCACGTCCTCTAAAGAGGGTCACTTTTGATCCTGTTACAATGGAGGCTCATATCACCAAGATTACTCCATTGGTTCAGAAACCGCAAGGAGAATTGTTGCCAGATGAACTTATTTCTGAGACCATCACTGAAGACCTCACGAAGATTGATCCTGTGGAAAATATGGGCAATATTCAAGTGGACATGAGTTCAGTTTACCTGCATGGTGAGCATTACAAACAAAAATACTTTGATCAGGCCGATAGGATCATTGAACTCGAGACCGCCTTGGCTAAAAGTAAAGCACAAGAGGAAAAAATTGCTACAGAAAATGAGCATTTGAAGCGACAGGTTGGAGTGCACCTGAAAGAGAGAGATGTAGCACGCATTGAGATGCACAATCTTCGCCAGATGCTTGAAGCTGTCCAGAGTCAGTTGGCAGAGAAAGTTGCACAGGCTGCAGGTTTTTCTCGTAATAACATCAAGGAAATGCGCCTTCGCTCCACACACAGTTGTGAGAAACTAGCTCCTGAAGCAGTTCAAGTGTTGCACTATCTGTGGGTGGCTCATCTACACATACAAATGGGACAACAAATAATTGATAACACGGAGGAGTTATTGTCGCCACATCTGGAGATGGCAGTAAAAATACAGGCCTTGGCGAATTCCACCATGTATGTGAAACCTTTGAGCACAATGGATCATTCCTGGTCAGCTGCAAAAGTCACACTACGCAGTTATTTTCAGCAGATGGATCTAATGCGAGAAGGTCAAAAAATTCTCAATGTTATAGAGCGGGAACATACTATTTCAATGACTCATCTTAACGCTCTACGTGACATGGGTTTTCCAGAATTTATTGATGAACAGGGTGAACCTCTTCCACAAGCACAATTGGAAGCAACATGGAAGCAGTTCGTGGAAGATTCTTCGGAGATTGATGCGTGGGAAGAGCCAATCACAGATGTTCAGGTCTTACCGTTCATGCAAAAGTATACTCGTATGGAGCTTTCGCTTTTTGAGTTAGCCCAACGAGCAAGGCGCCTGAGTTTGGAAGATATTCAAAATTTGTGCTTCGTATATGAGTCCCTGAGCACTCCTTCTTTGTTTACCACATAGGCATGGGATTCCGCGGTTGCAGTTTATGAGGTTACTTCTGAGGCCCTCAAAGAACAAGCAGAGGCAGAAAAGGAAGCAGAAGCCGCTGAGAAAGCAAATGAAGAGGAGGAGCATCATCAAGCATCTACATCAAAAGCATCATCCAAGGAGGTTGGGAAGAAGACTCAAAATCACCCAATGGATTAAGGCCTGGGATCGCTTGCATCCATGCGAGCTGGATACCCCGAGAGCCGCCAGAAATGTTGGCAGTTTTGCACCATGCCACATTGGTTTTAAATAAATCATTGATTGTAATGTAAAAAATTCATGATTTCACATTTTGCTCAGAATGTTTAAAAACATTGCAGTCATTTCAGTTTTTATGTAATTTTTCATTCTAAAAATAAACAAATTAACCCCAAATTGTGACTTGGAAATCCGCTTCGAATTCACTTCGTCAAATTATCCACAACAACAATCAAAAGATAAAAATGATTTCACTTCAGAGGCGAAGCGACAGTAAGAAATTGAAGGCTTTGAGACAAAAGAAAATCGGCTAAGTGAAAAATGCAAATGCGTTCGCCTCATTGGAGGGGCGAACGTCACGTTCGCCCATTGAAAAGGCGAACGCGCCCCAAAAGTAGGAATGCACCAAACAAAAAGGAGAATAAAAGGAACACATTGTGTTCGCCCCTTAAGTGGGTGTTCGCCCCTCATTTGGGCGAACATGATTTCAATATGCGTCATGGTCGCTTTAAAGTATTCACGATGGATCCGTTCGTTATTTTTAAAGGTGAATGGCATGGAGAGATAAAGTTTGGGTGGCGACAATTTTTAAATGGTTTTCACCCTTACACTTAGGTAAAAGGGGCGAACGTCATGATAGATGCGGCGAAGATATTTTGAAGGTGAATGTTGTTTGTTTTTTAGCACATGTGATTAAATTTCTCCAGAGGCATGAGTAGAATTAAATGGGGTAAATTTTAATTATTAATTGCCATCATCTTCGACAATTTTAGAGCTTGATTTTTCCAGTTGAATATTTTCTTCGGGTAACTGCTGCAATTTAATGTTGGTGACGAAGTGGAAGCATTTTTGTCATTTTCAAGAACATCTTCTCGAAGGTTTTACTCCCTCTCCAAAGCAAATTGAATATGGAGTAAATTGTTGAAGTTCGTGTTTGATTTCTAAGAAGATGGAGGTGACTCAAATTTAATGCTACGGTGCCTGAATGCTATCATCTCAAACCGTTTTCAGGATCGTGTCTACCGAAAGAAGATTTCCAAGAAATGATGACTCATTTGATGTATTCAATGAAAGAGGCGCAAACCTCTATAAATACTAAGAAAAATTGCATTGTAAGGGGTTGGAAAAAATAGATATTCCTACGAGAAAACACTTCAAGTTCTCTCGTAGTAATAGTGAATTCAAAATAGTTGGATTTGCAAATGACTTGGTGTATTGTGGTCTTCTATATTATGCACTTCTTTTACACGGTTAACTTTATTATTTGTTGTTAGATTTAAATTCTGCAAGTTGGATTTAAATATTGCAAGTGAGAGAGTGAGTGTTGGAGTGTTGATCTGAAGATTACATGTGCGAAGTTGTACGGAAATTCTGTTGTTTGATCATCTATTTGCATGCTATTTTCAGCTTGGTGTGAATTCCTGCTATCAATCTATTCCCATCCTACACAGTCGGCCTGTGGCCATATTTCCCATTTCTTTACGCATTTTCCGATTTCTTTCCTGCATCCTTAGTCTTCAACCATTTTAGAATTAGTAAGGGAACCAGCCCTCTCTGGAGATTGACACGGGGGACATCTCTTTCCTTCGGTCTTTCAATGTTGGTCGTGTCTAGGGCGCACAAACGCAGTTTTGTATGATTAGGCAGATATTTGACCAACAAAACCCTATCTTCAAAAAAATATGGGGATAATAAGGATAAATTATATTATATATTAATACATAATCATAAAATTAGTCTCCATTTCCATGACTAGGATATAAACCAATGAAAAAGAAGCCAACAAAAATAAGAAAATAACATATAGAAAAAAAAATTAAAATCTGCCATAAATCTCTAATAAATGGATAGACCCATAGTAAAAATCCAAAGCTAGCATAGAAACTAGGGGTATGATATGTGAGTGAAAGATGAAACTCCATCCTTGATCTCTTCCATTTGCAAGAAACCTTATGGAACCTATTGAGCTTCTTTTGATAACCTATCTGCTTTCTAATTTAATTCCTTGTAAACATGAGCAAAAGAGATATTTTCAAAAAATGAAATAACCTCCAACAATTTATCTCCTACCATTATGAGTGGATTATTTTATAATTGAGTATATCCATTTATCTAGTTCATGAC
The DNA here is from genome assembly GCA_028583015.1 of Wollemia nobilis. NCBI lineage: Eukaryota > Viridiplantae > Streptophyta > Pinopsida > Araucariales > Araucariaceae > Wollemia > Wollemia nobilis. Next base: position 1,835,357 of record JAQPPZ010006183.1, on the reverse strand, counting down.
CAGAGCAAAATCTCCAAAAAATTATATTTTTTTCACATTTCTCTCTGAAGCACACTTTATTAGTAATCTCAACACTTGAAAATCAACAAAATTGTTGGAACCTATCCCAAGAATTTCTTTAAATTTGATATAGTGGGTATCTAAGAAGTACAAAATTCCTCCCATACTACTAAAAGTTGACTGTATCTGACTGGTCCCATCAAAAAGCCCCACGGTTGAGACTTTATAATGAACAAATTGTCTACTTGTAAAGGTTTCTTACATTTGCAAGGCTCTTTGTTGATTGAGACCAAAGTACTAACCTAAAATATGAATTGAAATAGGGGGTATAAAATTCCCTTGAAAAATAGCTACATTTCATGCCAACCATATACCCCAACATATAGAACATGGTAAATAAAGAAACTGTTTCAAATATTTTTTCAAAAACCTTTGTCTTACGCATACCTCCACCATTTCTCCTTCCCAAATATTTTGAACTCTCGTTATTTGTTCAACTGCTAACCAAACATATTGAGAAAAAATCATTTGATCAACAAATATGTGATGTTTACCTCCTCTGATCGACACAACATACAAATACTTGGACCTTGTATGCTTCTCCTCTATAAAATTTCCCAAGTCAAAGCCTTATATCTTAAAGCTAACCACATAAAAATAATTGTCTTTTTTGGGGCTGAAAATTTCCAATTCCACCACCATCTAGGCACTTGGGGATTAGGGTCAAAACTTGCTTTATAGCCAAGTCTAGTTGTATACTAACCCCTAGATTTTTTATGTACTCAAGAAATAGTATTTGGTTCAACTCTCAACTTGATATGACTCTTATTAAGACTATTAGTTTAAGCCTTCCATAAAGTAGCCTACTTGCTAAAAAAACCCAAGACTTGAACCTACTTCCAACCTTGGATCAAAAGACCAAAAAATATAATTCCCCACCCGATGAAGAAAGTAAAAATACGTCTTGTAAAGAACCTATCATAGCTTCCAACAATAAAATATTTTTTCCACAACCCAAAATAGAATTGTTCCCTATTCTGGCTTGTTCACTATTGCACACTTTCTAAGACAAATATTTTTCAATTATAGGAAAGACTTAATCTAGCACCTTTCATTAAATGAAAATATTTTTTAAGCTTTTCATTATACTTTTGATCCAATCCATAAAGGTCCCTAGAAAAATATACTTATGTTCAATAATCCTTCTCTAGTTAGAAACCTCCACAAGCTATTTGCTGCCAAAGAAGAACAAAAAATATAGATATTTTTTAGTCCCCAACCACCTTCCTCCTTTGGACTAGAAATACTCTACCACTTAACTAAAGGAATGCCTTCATGTTCCTTGTGTCCAGTATAAATAAATCTGAAGCAATGTTTCATTATTGTCTCTATAACTCCTTTGGGAATGCAGGTCAAGGAGTGTCAAAACATAGGAATTGCCTCAAGAACATAATTTACAAGTGTTAACATCCTACCAATAGATAACCATCTATTACACCAATGGTTAATCTTAATTTCAATCTTCTCTAAAAGCCATCCCTAGTCTCTCTTACTATAACTATTTGGCTTTAGTACAAAGCCTAAATACTTAAAGCCTTCCTGGAAATCTAAGAGATTAAAAGGAAAAAAAATTATCAGACCCTATTTAGTCTCCTACTCTAGACCATTAAAACAAATAGAGGATTTGTAAAAATTAATCTCCATATTGATAGCAATATTATAAGTGTCCAAGATTTCCTTTAACTTTCTAGCTTCCCTTAAACTTCCATTAGTGAACAATAGAACATCACCAACAAATAATAAATGATATAAATAACAAACCCACACTTTGATCTCAAACATGGATCTTGCCCTCTTTTCATCCAAAATAGCTCTAGTCAATCCTTTAACAACCAAAAAAAAATTAAAGGGGTTAAAATACATCCTTGTCTTAGTCCTCTCGAGGCTATAAAGAATTTAGAAGTCAATCCATTGATAAGAACATCAAAATATACAAAAAAATGCATCCTAGAATCCCCTTTACTATTATATAGTTAAAACCCACATGTACGAGCATCAATCTAAGATACAACTAACTAGTTCTATCATAAGCTTTATATAGATCTAGTATAAGGACCATTACGGGAAGATATGTAGTTTTAATAGAGTGAAGGCCCTCTTGAGTAGCTCGTATGGATTCAAAAATTTGCCTACTTGCTATAAACCCAATCTGCTCTTGGAAAATAACTCTAGAGAAAATCTTCTTCAACTAACAACCAAAATATTTGTATCTTTGTATCCTTAATTTCTAATTGAATAAGTATGATAAAATGATCCAAGCCACCTCCAATATCAACCCATGATCATTTTCTATCTATTTTATTGTATAATGACTCTAAGAAAAAATCTATCCAACCTCTTTGAGGTCCCAACTTTCCTAACTCTATTATTTCTTCACATAGGCAATAAATTTATTCGTTCTAAATTAACTAAACCAAATTCTTCAATATTATGTTTGAAGTAATCTGGAAGTCTATCAAGTCTTGTAAATTCTCACCATACCTCACTTATGTTCATAGTAATTTAAGTCCCCACCAATGATAAATATTTCATCCCTAACACACCTATGGTAGACAAAATCATCCTAGAAGACTTGCCTATCTTCATAGGGACCATAACAATTAATAATTGACAACCTCAAACCCAAATCTTAAAAAATAAATTTTATCCACAAGCTTGAAACCATAAAGGAAAAATAAATTAAGGATACAAGTTCTTCCAACTAATTATTATACCTCTTAATTTTTTGGTAGCATCTAGAGCCAAGAAATCCTAGTCCCTATGTAATTTACTTAACCCTTTAATGACTTGTAATTTTCTCCATGGTTTCTTGTAGAAGGATGACATCCAAATTATGAATCTTCACCAACTTGGCTAAGGCAAGTCTTTGAGAGGGATTTCCAAGACCTCAGATATTAAGGGATAACAAGATCATTTAAAAATATTCGGGAGGTTTTGACCTACTATAAGGAACCCCTTGATAGATTTTTGTTTACCCTACTAAATTTCCCCCAAATCCTTCTCCTATGCATGAAACAAAAAATATTTCCTACTTGTTAGGAAGCAAATGAGTTCTTTATTGTGAGAAGCGAAACACAGAGGTAAATATTCTGCCTCTGTTGATGAGATATCAACCACCTGTTGCTTCTTGCTGTTCCAAGAGACAGGACCAAATCCAAGATGAAACAAATATCTTGAAGTTGATTTACGATCATCAAATGATCCGGCATAGTCAGAGCTCATGTATCCTTGTAAGAAGAATTTGTTGTTCTTCTTATATTATAGGCCATATTCCATTGTGCCACGGACATAGTGAAGAACTCACTTTGCTACTTTCCAGTGTGTAGTCTTAGGTTCTTGCATGAACCTCGAAAGATAATTAACAATAAATACAATATCTGGCCTAGTGTTGGTTAGATATATGAGACTCCCAATCAGCTGATGATAGAGAGTAGCATCTACCTGAGGTGATTTGTTATATCATGATAATTGAAGACCTGTTTCCATTGGTGTTGCCATCAGCTTGCATTCAATCATGCAATATTTTTCTAGTAGTGTCTTGGCATTTTTTTTGGGACACTTTGATGTAGTGCTCCCTCTGGTTCACTTCTAGGCCAAGACAATAATGGAGAAGTCTGAGATCTATCATTTCAAAAGATTCACTCAAATCCTATTTGACAGAAGAGATCATTGTTTCTGAACTCCTTTTTATGAGCAGATCATCAATATAGAGTACAAGCAACACTATTTCAGAGCCTTGCTTATTACAATAGAGGTTTGCATCTGACGGACATCTCTTAAATCCATGCTATAGTAGGTGATTATCCATTTTTATGTACCAAGCTCGAGGGGCCTGTTTCAAACCATATAAGGATTTGACCAATTTGCAAACTTTTTTCTGTTGGTCTTCCACTTCAAATCCTTTCGGTTGAGTCATGTAGACTTCCTCTTGGAGATCACCATTTAGAAATGCACTCTTGACATCCATTTGGTGCACTTTCCACCCATACTATGCTGCCATAGCACAAAGAACTCGAATGGTTGTCATCCGAGTAGTAGGTGCAAAAGTTTCCTCGTAGTCAATGCCTTCTCTTTGAGCATAGCCCTTTGCAATAATTCAGGCCTTATGCTTATCTATTGTCCCATCTACCTTATACTTGACTTTGTACACCCATTTGTATCCTATGGGCTTCTTTTTGTATGGCAGATCGACAAGCATCCAAGTTTTGTTTTTCATCAAAGACTTATACTCAGCATCCATAGCAGCCTTCCATTGAGGTTCACCAAGAGCATATCGTAATGATGTAGGTTCAAGTTCATCTATTGAGGACATAAACACCCTGTCATCATCAATATCCATATCTTCTGTATCTCTCTCTGGATCTACAAAAAGTTCCTCAAAATACTGACATAGATCATCAACCCTAGTAATCTTTGTTGTAGCTTTCTCCTGTCGAGCCATGCTACGAGTATGAGGCCTATCCAATGTCAAATATGGTGGAGTGGATAGCTTAGAGTCTCTAATCATACTTGTATACCACTTTGGATTTTTCTTCTATGGAGATGAAGAAGATGAATAAGGACCTCCAATCTTGGATGAAGGAGACTTCTCAACCTTAGTTTCCACAAGGTCTAGGTATACATCTGATGTGTTTTTTGATGTGAAAGCCTCATCAAAAACTACATCTCTACTTATGTGTATCTTCTTGGTTAAGGGATCAATCAATCGATAACCCTTGGAGTGCTCATCATACCAAAGAATAATGCACTTCAGTGTCTTCTCATCTAGCTTCTTCCTCTTTTCTTTTAGTATGTGCATGAATTCTTTACAACCAAAAATGTGTAGATGAGAGATGGAGGGTTTTCTGCCACTCCATGCACTTAGTGGAGTCATTCCTTGTAGGGCCTTAGTGGGTGCCCTATTCAATAGATATACTATTATGGTAACTGCTTCTGCCCAATATTGTTGCCCAATTCTAGCTCCTAAGAGGATGCAATGAACCATTTCCATGATGGAACGGTTCCTCCTTTCAACAACACCATTTTTATGAGGAGTATAAGCAGTAGTCAACTATTGTGTGATCCCATTTTTAGTCATTAACTCAAAAAATTCTTTAGAGGTGAACTCCCCCCTCGATCTGAGTGGAGGGTCTTGATAGAAGTCCCTGACTCCTTTTCAACAGATTTCTTGAATTGCTGAAAAAAGCCAAATGCTTCAGATTTTAGTTGAAGAAAGAATACCCACATATTTTGTGAGTAATCATCCATGAATAACTAAAAATACCTCTTACCCCCGAAACTATTGGGACTTAAAGTACCATACATATCGATGTGAACCAAATCCAGAGGTTTCTTTTCTCGTGTAGAGCTCCTTTCAAAATGCACTCTATGCTGCTTTCTTGCCAAGCAATCAGATCAAACTAGCAATGTGGTAGAAAGGGAAGGAAGACCCTTTACCATTTCATACTTACTTAACTCAAGTAAGTAACCAGAACTCATATGTCCATATCTTTTGTGCCATAGGGAAGTTGCCTCCTTTGTAGAGACAATCATGGATACATCTGGAGAAGAGATAGTATCTAGGGAAAATAATCCATGCTTATATGAAGCGGTTGTAATGTTCTTACCCCTCCCGGTGATAGAACAACACTTCTTGCCCCCCTCAACACTAAAGTTTACAACCATATTTTTGTCCAGAATTTGTGTTACTGACAACAAGTTGTTCGCCAATCCTGGAACATAGAGAACCTTATCAATCTAGCACTTTCCATCAGAAAGAGTAATAGATAATGTTCCTCCTCCCTGAACCTTGTAGGTTTTATCATAAAAAATAGTGACATGTTTGCCCTCTTTGGCCTCAAAAAACTCAAACCATAATTTCTCACCAGTCATGTGCTTACTGGCTCCAGAATTGACATACCAAATAGTATCCATCTGCTTGGATACTGTGGTAGTCATGAGCACTTTCTGTGCTCTCTTAGAATCCATGTCAGATTCTTCAATAGCAACATTCACTTGTTGTTGTTTGTTATTTTGTGGTTTGTTCTATCCTTTCTGTTTTGATTGTTTATTCTTATGCCAACATCTGTTTGTATCATGACCTTCTTTGTCACAGATCTTGTAATATCTCTTTTTCTATTGAGGTTGAGTTTGTTTCCATTTTGAATCCTTTTGATAACTACCTTCCTTCTAAAAATTACCCTTCTTCTTGTTTTACCCCTTCTTGTTGGTGTATAGGGCAGTATTAGAAGAATCATCTCGCTGTAGTTGGTGTGCCTCCTCTTATTGAAGCATATTTACCAACTCAACATAAGTAACTTGTCTCTGTGATACATGAATGGAGGTAATCATAACTCTAAAAGAATCTGGAAGAGCTCTCATTACCACTGAGGTAAGGAGCTTATCATCAATTGGTGCTGCTAAGGAATTCAATTTTCCTTTCAACTCAGACACTCTGTAAAGAAAATTTTCAACCGTCTCTCCTTGTTTCATGCTTAGACTGTGTAATTGAGACTGAAGGAATAGAATGGTGGAGTCATTCTTCCCTTCATATATAGTTTTAAGGGCATCCCATGCCACTTTACTATTTGGATAGTCAACAATATGAGGTTGAACTTCATTAGAAACAACAAGCAAAATGAGCACCTTTGCTTTGCTATCTTTCTTGTCAAAGTCTTTCTGATCAGCAGTTAGAGTTGTTGCTCCAGCTGTAGATGAAGGTCTTACTGTTGTTCCAATTTTTTTTTCCAAAGATCATCCATCTCTAGGATTACCTTAATTTTTTTTTCCATGGTGTATAATTTGGACATTTCAATAACTGATAAGCATCAGTCATTAGTTTTGTAGACATTGTGAAGGTTCCTTATAACACCAAATGGTCGCCCCTTCGATATACCTTAATGTCAGGCCGTTATACCATACAAAATACCCGCCCTTACGTGAGGGAGAATATAGTTATTTTGAAAAACCAAAAAAATTACCCGCCCTTACGTGAGGGAGACTATAGGTAATTTTAATGATTATATGATACATGGTACTTAGGCGGTACTGAAAGGGAATCACCTTGTTGATGGCACCGACCTTAGAAAGCCTTCAATCTGCATGCGTGGGGTGTAACTTCCCCTAAACACTTTGGATATCCAAAATTTCATCTGGATTTAAGCCTAAACACGAGAGTGATTGGGGTAGTGGATGGAGTGAAACAATAGCAAAAGAAACTAGCACTTTCTGTATCTCTTTGTTGAATGTGAATTTGCAGAAAAAAATGGGTTTATTTTTTATTTTTATTTTTTTACGCTTTATTTTTTAGAAGTAAATGCTGAAAAATGAAAGCATCCATACAACATTAAATCATAAAAAATGACCCTAGGTGTCGGTTACCATTGAGAATGCACCTATTAAAAGTTTTGCCAAGTTTCTTGTAGAAATGCTTGAAAACAAATTGCTCACTATTTTCCCTTCAATATTTTGAGAAAAAATCACTCCCAATCCCCCCTTGATTTGTCAAAAAAAAAAACACTCCCCCCTTTAAAATTTTCTTTTATAAAGAAATTTTCAAATATTCTTTTATAATGAATAGTTAAAAAAAATAACTTTTAATTTTCATAGTAAAAAAAAGATTACTAAAAAAAAATAACCTTTAAAAAACTATTTAAAGAAAATTAAAGTTGCATTTAATTTAACTAAAAATTAAAGAATTAAGAAAAAAACTTAAAAAAAAATAAAAAAAATTTATACCTTTGTGCAGGGGGGTCGACGGGACTCGAACCCATGACCTGAGGGCTCCCGGAGCCCTTACCACTCGACCCACAACCGATGAGCTAGTGGGCTGATCCAGGAGTAATCCTCGACACCCTCCACCTTAAACTATGTTCGAAGACGTAAAGACTTCCACGACGACGCTCCCTCCTCCACCACCGCTTAGGCAGAGTGCAGGTGGCGCTGCTCGGGTGGATCCACCGGTAGCTTGGGGGTGGCACAGAGGAGGCGCTGTGGTGGCACACAGGTGGCTAAGAGGTGGCAGGCTCATAGTGAGCCAAAAAACCCATCTAAATCACTCAACTCAAATCTCTCTGAGCTCGTTTCTGCTGTGCAATAGCATTTAGACCAATCAAAATCTTTAAAAAATGCAGAACAAGGGAGAACAAACCAGCTCGATGTCTGCCTTTAATGCCCAGTGTGTGAAGAAAATTGATATTGGAGGATTTTGGAGGACTTGGATCAAATTCTGATCCAGCCAATGTTCTCCTATTGGCCTCTACCTTCCAAAAAACACTCCTCCTTCGAAGGCACTATGACCACAGTTAACAAAAATAGGAGGTGCAATACCGGTTTGACGTCGTTCGTAGGTGACAAAGAAGAAAATGACATGCTATGTTGGTTTGATTTCATTTTTTTGAAGGCTTCGATGTCTTTTATCCCACATGGATGGGAAGGGCAATCTTAGAAGGGTTTATTAGACCCTTTACTCCACAATGGAGTGTCTCTTCTCGGGGAGAGGCTCTCACTCGAGAGGTTCATGGGGTAGCGGTGGTGTTGGCTCCCATGACATGTAGGCCCTTTTGATTTTTGATCGTGTGGTCTCTTTGCCATTTCGATCTCCTCTTTCGACCTTCGATCCTCTTTTGACTTCGGTCGAACGCTTCACCTCTTCGACCGAATGGTAAAGAAAAAATTTCAATGATAAAAATGAGAAATTAAAAAAAAAAATTCTCAACCTCCCTAGCCTATCAAATTATGAGAAAAAAATTCTCAAACTCCCAAGCTGTGCCTCCAGAGCGGCAATTCTCAACGCTACTACAAGATCATTTATGAGAGTTTTGGAGAGAGTGGCGTTTGCTCTAATACCATGTGAGAAATGGAACACATTTGATTAATTTGACGAAGTATAAATAAAAACAATAGGGCCAGGATTAGTTCGAAGGTTGTGGAACCACCCGAGACAAATATAGGTGAAGTTGTAATAAATAACAACTAGCATAATATTAATCAATCTAACAATATAATATTGTTACGATTGAATTAATTAACAAATGAAATATTGAAATATATTATAACATTTATAAGATCTTAGATCTAACCGTAACCTTCCACCAACTACACAAGTTCTCAACTCAAATTTCCTTTTCCTAGAACATAACAAATATCCATAAGAGAATCCAGTCTCCAAACCATCCCTTGAAATAAATACATCCCTAGAAGAGTCACCTAGTAGGTTAGAAATAATTCCCCCAACAACAAAATGTTTAGGATTACAATCTCCATTCAATGTGTTTGAGGTTACCGACCTATTGTCCAAACCCCTAGAAAAGTCATTGTCCTTGGATATTCTCTTTGGATATTCATAAGGACATGTACAAACTTCTTTATTACCTAAATTTATATTATTCTCCACTTGCATTAGATAGTAAGTATCATAATGCTTAGATGACTGACCAATAAACTTAATAGAATTGGGTTCCAATCCTTTCACAACTTTCTTTATGACTCTATCTCCTCTAACAACATATGAATAGTGAAATGGAGACAAAGCCAAACCCAAAACTTCTTCCTCCTCTAGATTTTTGGTCTTAGGTTCAACAACATCTTTTTTGCTTGTTTATGTTGAATTAGGGAGCACTACTAAGTTCTAAAAAATAGTTATCTCTGTACTGTTGTTAGTTGACTTGAAATCTCCACTACTCATGTGTTTTATCATTCAATTTTTTGTGTAAAATATTGATTACATTCCTTAGCAATATGTCCATAAATATGACAATAAATACATCTAAAATGAATCTTCAAATAGTCTAGGATTTTATTATGAATTGTATTCCCCAAAACTATCTCCATATAGTCTGATAAGCCTTCATTGATATCTATCTCAACCAAAACCCAAGCTACAAACCAAAAAACACTAGATTTAAAAGAAACATATATATCCAAGGTTTTACCTAATGAATCTCCAATCTCTTTCAAAGTTCTTTTTGATCGTAACTCCATTGGTAGACTTGGAAGTTTCATCTAGATTGAGATTCTCCTAGCAACTTCAGTCCTAGGATAAAAGCAAGCCATCCAAGCCTTCAAAGTAAAAAAGCAGACCCTCAATACCAATGAACTCCCAAAATTTATTGTGTATCTTTCTCAAACCGAGAAATAAAATCTATCCATCCTCTAGCAAGTAAGTGAAAAATTAGCCCATATCCTAAGATTGGGACCCATACCTTCTGCAACCACTCATTTAGTGTATTATCAACTATTTGACATCCATGAAACTTCCTAATAAGGGCCTTCCTTGAAAACTCTAAAATTTGTTCTATCCACAGGTCTTCCCCAAACACCATTATAATCTTTGACCTTATCTTTCTAACCACTTTGTGTGCCTTGCACACCCTAGTAACCAGAGTTGTAGTTTATGCTTATTGAAAGTCTAGACCCACTCCACTTAGGGCCTCTAAACCAATACCTTTACCAATAAAAATAGAACCAAACTAAGGAAATTTTGTCAAGTAAAGTGACTCTAGGATTTTTGGAGCCTACTCAATTTTTTATCTACAATGAAATACTTGCTCATTCATTAGACCCATCACTTGAGTAGAGTTTTTTTAAATAATTGAGAGTGAGAAATCAATAGGACACTTAACTTGATCTAAACCTACTAACATAGACTCCCATATGTTCACTAAATTTTGATGACCTATAGTCTTATCTCGACCACTCAAAAAACCCAAGGGCCCCTAGTTCTCAACTCTAGTCCAGAAATGGGATCCTTGGCTCTTGGAGTTGAAAATATATTTTACCCCTCAAAGGGGTCCTCTGAGAAGTCCAAATGTTCATCTTCATTCTCCATAAAAATAAGAAATCAATTTCCCAATATATACTGCTATTTAAAAATACCAAATAAAAACAAAGGTTAATATTTTATCTTTGCAAACCCTAGCTTTGCTACATGTACTCCATTATTTTAATTGAAAAACTTTTTCAAACAACCATTCACATGTATAGAAATATTCCTCCCTGTCAAAGTAATTCCCTTCACCTTTTGCATGCTCCAGTTCTAGAAAAATTGTTGTCCAACCTTCATTTTATTGACACGAATAGATCTAAGCACACTTTAGTTCTAAAAAACTATTGATGCTTCATGTGTCATTTTTTTAAAGATATCTATAAAGAACTAGATCCACCTTCATTTCATTCACATGAAAATATTTGAGCACATTCTAGTTTCAAGAAAAATAAAATACCGACACTTGTATTTTTATTTTATTTTTGTGTGCTTCACTTTGCAAACCCTATATTTGTTGTGTGTACTCTATGATTCTAGCCAAAAAAATTCTTCAAACTATTGTTCACATACACAAAAATATTCCTCCCTAGCAAAGCAACTCCTTTCACCCCTTCAATTTTGTGCTTCACTTTGCAAACCCTAGATTCACTACATGCACTTCATGATTCTAGCTGAAAAAATTCTTCCAAATAATATTTAAATGTAATAAGAGGAATGCTTACCTCCTTCACAACTCGGGCTTTCATCAAAATTGTAAATGGGTATTTTTACAACCAAAAAAAAATCGTTCAAGTGCTCAATCTCTAATATATTGTAGATCACTTGGTAATTCAATAAAAAATGATTAGAATTTCTCATCACTATTTAATCAAACACAAGACCTATTAAATAGAAGAGAAAACATAAGGGTTTACACTTTGTTAATGCCAAGTGTTTGTATATGTATCATATTTCCCATGATAAGAGGAAACCTAATTGACATGTATGACAAGGGGTTATACATATGTATCACTCCTACTATTCATTCTTATGAGGAATGTAACACTCATATTTAGTAAAGAAAATATAGGAGAATTAACGTCATTATTCTCATGAGGATATTACATAAAACACATGATTATAACCCCAAATAAAAGTTATATCCTTAGAATGCACCTTAAACTTTATTTGGTGGTTTACAATGAACATTGACTTGAATCCACTTGATAATACATATAATGATTAATACAATAGTTCTCCTCTTAAAATACATTTGAAATGAAGAACCACATGTTGGCATTTTTGCCACATTAAAATTTTGTAAAATTTTTCCTAAAAATGAAAGCAATTCTTGCTAGTAAAATCCACTTTGAGCATTTTTGTCCAATTTAAAAAGTTTTTTGAAATGTTTTCTAAGTGTTTGATGGGTGCATTTTCAGGTAAAATTTGAGAAAATTCATTTTTGCCCCCAAGTGCAATGAAATGCCTTTTTGGGCAAGTTCACAGCAAAATCACTTCCTAAGAGTTTCGCTGGTGAAATCACTTTGTTGGCAGTTTCACTCCCATTTATAGATAAATTCCTTTTCGCTTCATTTATCAGCACAATCCAGGCCGTAGTCATAATGAAATCGTATCTCCAAGATGAGCTCCACTTTTGGCAGCACAAGCTCCTCCCAAGAAAAGTCATAGAAAAGAGGCATTTTGGGACAAAACTCCATTTCGCCCATTGGTGGAGCGAAATTCCATTTCGTCCAGTGGTAAAGCAAAACTCCATTTTGCCCATTGGTGGAGTGAAATGCCATTTCGCCCATTGGTGGAGTGAAATGCCAATTTACCCATTGGTGGAGCGAAATGCCATTTCATCCATTGGTGTAGCGAAACACCATTTCACCCAGTTTTCATGCGAAATACCATTTCTAAGCTTATTTCGAGCAAAAATGTTGGCAAAAGTACATTTCAAGCACAAGTCCAAGAAAAAGCCCATTTTGGGCATGACTTGGGAAAAATCAGGATGAAGGCTCATTTTGGGCGTAACTTTGAGTGAAAGCTCACTTTGGAAGCAAACACCATCACCCCAACATTTTCAGTGAAGATCTTCTTTGGGAAAGGATTAAGGCTGGTAAATTTAATTCATGTGGCGATGCAATTGATATGTTTAGGATCACTGCTAAATAACTATTGAGTTTAAGTATTGTGCCCTTGATTCTGGTATAATCATATTCATTTCCAAGGTACCATCATGGAGGTTGAAATCAAATCGATAATTTTTTCCAAAGCCCCAATATGCTATGTGACAAAATTTCTAGACACTTTCCAATGCATGTGCTGATTTGTTCGTTACTGGTACCAAGGAGGAATTGTTGTAGTTCTATTTTTGACTAGCTAGTATTTCATTTAATAAAAATTTAATTTTTGAGGTAAAATCCTCTATAAAAACTAAGAAACTTTATGTAAAATAGAGGATAGATACTCTGCTAAAAAACTCTTTGAGTTTAGTCTTCTGCATCAATTGAAAGATTGTTGGCTTCTGGTTCATGGATCAGTATTGTATGCAATTACTTTATGCCTATCATTTATGATATGTTTATTTTTATTATTAGATAAGTTTAAATTTTTTATATGAATTTAATTTTTAATAAATAAGTGAATTCTGAAATGTTTATTGGAAGTTATCTTAGCAAGCTGTGAATGGTTTCTATGCTTTTATTTTTGTTACATGTTAATTAAAAATAAATTTGATTTTTAGCTACTAGTTTATCCCCACCTTATGTTTCTGGCTTATAACAATATTTACCATATATTTCTATTAATATCTCTCCCATACTGATTGTTAGATTAGTATGGTAACCAACCCTCTATGGAGATTGGCCCGAAGGACATATCTTTCCTTTGGCCTTTCAATGTTGGTAGGGTCTAGGATGCACATATATTTTGTACTTAGGTAGATTCATGATCAAAATTTTTTGGCACGCCCGATGGGACATTAAAAGTTCCACTTTGAGTAGTATTAAGGTTTGATGTTCATATTTTTACTGTCTAATTAGAACATATGGTGACTCAGTTTTACCCAGAAGCCTTTGAATATGAAGTTGGTGAAAGCTTTACTTCATGATCACAAGATCGAAGGCCAAAATTTTTGAAAACCTCATTGAATTTTTTGAGCTTGACACCCAAGTTTTAGGAGAGCATCCTAGGTTAGTCACACTGATTGTTCCATAAATCGTAACATCTTCATAGGTAGCTGGTGTGTTTTATATTTCATCAAGTACTACTAGCACTACCACTAGCTTTCCCCCCAAGAAAACACTCCAGTTCAAATGGCCTAGAATCTGCCACCACCACCAAGATAGTTACCATCTTGGAACCACTCTAGAGCTTTGAATCTACAAGCTCAGAATCCGATCCTGCAAGTAGCATGAAGGCTTTGCCTACTTATGATGGTATGGGTAAAACAACTTACAAGCATGTCCAAGATGTGGCTTCTTTAATGACCATTCATAGCATCATGGATGAAGATGTCATGGTAATATTTCTCATGCTCTCTCTTATAGGGAAGTTGCTTTACTGGTACCGATATTTATAGCCTACCACTATTACCACATGGGACCAATTGGCTGATTTATTGATAAAAGGTTTCAATGAACAAGCAAATATTTTCTCAAACTTGGACTTCAATGTTAGGTTTGATCAAACTTATCAATTTACTACCATTTAAAGGCATCCACAGGAAGAAATTATGGACTTCAATGTTAGGTTTGCTCAAACTTGGCAAAGAGTCCCTGATGGTCTTTGATCAACTCTCGAATGGGTTGCATTTTACTATATCTGAGCCTTCAATTCTGACATTAGCATGGTCATCCGTCGGTCCAACGTTGATATATTTATGGCCTTGTACTCTATCACACAAAATGCTGAGGCTGATTTGATTGTTATCAGTAAGATTTAATTGAATATGATGATGCCTATCTCTCTTGATATCCCACAATATTTGTATTCCAATGCATCTTCTTATCCCTTACCAATGTCTCCCATGTATCCAGTCCCTTCATGGAATATAAGTTCATATTAGACTACGATGATAGTTTCTATCCTACAATTACCTGATCCATCCATTCCACAGATACCCACTCTAGTTCCTTTCCCAGCACTGTCGTCTCCACCTATACCACTTCCATTACCAGATCCTCAACACCTTCAAATCTTGATCCCAAAGAGAAGTTGCTAAAATAGATGCAATAAATGAACTCAGCTATAAGAGCAATGAGCAATGAGATCATGGTGATTAATATGAAGGCTAAGAGAGATTTCCAACCTAGAATATTTCAACATCTGCCAATCACCAGAGAGCAAACAACTTAGACCAACAAGGTGCCTAAGAGGAATCCAACCGTATTAAAAAATGAAGAAGCTGGCCCATAATACAAAGCATACTAGTGCTCTACCTACAATGATCTACATGGTGAATAAAATTACATGGTTCACCTAAAATATGTGCAAAAATTGGTAGAAAACTCTCCTCATGGTCATATCAACATGATTATAGAAGTCGATCATAATTTCATGGTCCCTTATGAAGAACAATTTTTAGTTCTCATGAGAGCTGAAAGAAAGCCGGTCATAGTGGACCCAGCTAAAATGGAGTTGTTGAAGGTACCCTCTAACCCAAAAGTGTAGAATGAGAAAAAAAAAGCATAACCAAAAGTGCCTATTCTAGTGCCCAAGCTAGATGCACCTATCCTATTAAAATATCTCTTACCTCCATGAGCGAAAGAAGTATTGAAACAAAAGGCTTCAACTTCACAAGCATAAGCTGAGACAAAGGAACAATCCAGAGAGAAGCTCAAATACCCATCCTTGGCCAAGCATCAGAGGGTGGAAGCTATGCAGCAATATCATAGCAAGTATGAGATTTCCAATGAAGGAAGGGAGCCCAACGCATCTATGTACAACATTATTGTGGAGCTTAAGAGGATTCCTACCAAGGTTAGTCTCTATGATGCATTGCAATTGCTTGGAAAAGTCGACTTGTTGCAAGAATTGCTGAAGTTTATTAAAGATAATGGAAAGAATCCTACTTAGACTGTTTTTGCTCAAACCAAAAAAAATAGGCCACCTCCTTTATACTTGTCTCTTAGGATGGAGGGTTGGATTGTGTACAACTGCATGATTGAATCTGGCACTGTGATAACTATCATGCCAAAGGTATTTTGTGATGTTATGGATATGGAATATACAAGAAGCAGTCCTGGCATCTTGTAGTTATATGGAACCCCTATGAGAATAGTAGGGGTCATCAAAGATATTTCCATTGTCTTGCATAGTATACCTCAAATCACTATAATTCAAGAGGTATTTGTGGTTGATTTGGAGTCGTATTTTAGTATATGCCTCTCAAGAGAGTTCACTGCCAAGTTGGGAGGCTACCTTTCTCTAGACTAGTCCCATATGGAAATTCCTTTCAAAGGGAGAAGAATACAAATTTATAATGAGAATCCTTCTACTTTTCATATAGAGATGGTTGAGGAGGAAGAAAAGTCCATGAATTATGTCAACATGATGACTGAAGAACTGGAAGAATTGGATTTACTGGAAGTTCTAGATGAGCTTCAAACAGAAGATGAGTTTTCAATGCTTGATTTTAATGCCATGATAGAAACTGAGATTTGTCATTACTCCATAAATAAGCCTTAGAATGTTGAATTAAGGGTGTCTAATTATCAAGATCCTATTCCATTTCAATTTCGAAAGCTCTACTTTAATGGTGCGAGATGCAAGAATGGCGCAAGATCTAGAATTGTTCTTATTTATCTCGTTGGCATACAAAAGACTTATTCAATTGACTTGGAGTTGCACCAACAATACTATCGAGTAGGAAGCATTATGCCTAGGCTTGAGGAAAGTAGAGAAGCTTAGGATCAAACAACTATATATTTTCAAATATTCTAAACTAATTGTGAATCAAGTAACAAAAAAATGTGTCTCCAAGTAGCACTATTTGAAGGCATACTACAAAGTGTGGGATTTTTTTGAAGCTTACACAACATTGAACATCCAGGAGATCTTATGGAAATAGAATAAACATGCAGACCTTTTGGTATCCCTTCGCATCAACTTTTCACCAGCTGAGCACATGGTGAAGAAACTAAAGACCATAAGGTTAGTTTACAAGCCTTCAATTCTTGATAATAATATCTATTGGTAAGTGTTTGAAAGTGATGAGCATATCATGAACTTCCTGATAAGAGAGGCTAGTAATTTGGAAGGAAGGACACTTGATGAAGAAGAATATGATGGATTGATCCAGCTGATAAATAATCATACCCCAAAAGGATTGATTACACTCAAAAGTATATTTTATTAGAATAACAGATCTAAGAAACAGAAGATCAAAGTAGATGAGAAGGAGTACACTGAGCTGAATTTGGGGTTCGATAAGTCAATCAAATTTGGCATCTATTACACTTCGAAAGAGCTATAATGGATCAAGGAGCTATACCATGAGTTTCTAGACATTGTTTCCTGGAGCTACCAGGACCTAAAAGGTTACAACAAGGATGTGGTTTAGCATACCATTGAGCTATAGGAGGGAGTGAAACCCTTCAAGCAAACAAATACCTATCAATCCTAAGATTGAATTCTTGATGAAAGTTGAACTATTGAAGATGTTGGAAACCAAAATTATTTACCCAATCAAGCATTCTACTTGGGTGGCAAATTTGGTCCTTGTGAGGAAAAATAATGGAGATATTCTCTTGTGTGTTGATTTTCAAAATTTGAATCAGGCATCTCTAAAGGAACATTATACTTTTTTACAAATTTATTATATTCTTCACATAGTTGTAGGAGCTCATGGATTTTCTCTGCTAGATGGATTTTTTAGCTATAATAAGATTTAGGTCAAGGATGAAGACCAATACAAAATGACATTCACCACAAAATGGGATTTTTTTCTTATTATTGAATGTCATTTGGTCTCTCGAATGCTAGAGAAACTTTTCAAAGAGCGATGGATGTAGCTTTCGATAAGTTGCTAAATTGGTTCATTGTAATTTATTTGGATGACATGATTGTTTTCTCTCATAACAGGGAGGAGCACAGCTCTCATTTGAGACAAGTGTTCAAAAAATACTAGGAGTTCAAAATATCCATTAACCTGAAGAAGTATATATTCATGGTAAAGGAGGGAAAGCTCTTGGACCATGTGATTTTAGAAAAGGTTTTAGCTGTTACTCCAGCTAGAGTTGAGGCTCTTTTGAAGCTTCCACTATCAGCCAAAAAAAAAGGTTGCAGTAATTTTTTGAGCAGATTAATTTTGTTTGAAATTTTATTATAAATTTTTCCCAGGTTGTGAAACCAATGTCTAAGATTTTAAATAAATATGTTGAGTTCAAATGGACTGATCAAAGGAAGCAAGCATTCAAGAAAATCAAGTAAAGAATTGCTCAAGCCCCTGTCCTAGTAAATCCTGATTATTCAAAGGACTTTATCCTGTATACTGGTTGTGAACAGGAGAGTTACGTAGTTGTCCTCACACATAAGGGAGACGATGAAAATGAGTGTCCAATCACTTTATTAAGCTAAGTCATCCAACCTCATAAGGAGAAATACAATTTCATTGAAAAATAAGTATATGCGGTAATGAAGTACTTGAAGAAGTTTGGGCATTTATTTCCTAGAGAAAAATAGTAGTTTATGTTGTTCTTCCAGATGTCTAAATTTTCATTATCCAAGGTGAGCTTGGAGACAACATATCTAGTTGGGTTTCCAAAATATAGGAATATAATATCAAAATATGATCAACCAAGTTGGTTCAAGGTTTAGCACTATGTTAGGAACTTGCAAGGAGCGCTGCATCCGAATCCATGATTTACCAACATGAAGAGTTAGTAAGCAATTATAATCTTGCTAATAATTCCCTTAGCGACCATGATTGGATAGAGGACCTTGTCAAATATTTCAATTCAACAAGGTGTCCTTCACATCTCAATGCTTCATAGAGAAGGAGATACAGACTATAGGCTCTCAGGTATGTGATGTTACCAAGTGGATTATTTCATAAAAACATTGATGGAGTTCTTCTAAGGTGTGTTAGAGAATCATAGAAGAAAAAAATATTGGAATATTTTCATTCTGGATTGTCAGGAGGTCACTATGTAGGGAGACCCATGGCATTGAAGATAATCAAAGTAGGTTATTACTGGCCCACTCTTTTTGTAGATGCTAAGTTAGTAAAAGCTATGATAAATTCTAGAGGTATGTTCGTAGAAGCATAAATGCATCTTTACCTCTTCATACAATTCAAGTAGAAGCACCATTTCAACAATATGGCTTAGATTTTATTAGGGTCATTTATCCTAATTCATCTACCAGGCATAAATACATTATGACTACAACTGACTATTTCACCCGATGGGCTGAAGCAATCCCAACCAATAAGGTAAATCTTGAGGTAGTCATCACATTCCTTGAAGGATTGATCACTCGATTTGGTGTTCCAGATGCAATTATAATAGACAATGAAACCCCATTCATTGACATAAAAACCAGTGAGTTCACGGGTAAGTATGGTATTATTTTAAAAACCTCATCAAATTACTATTCGTAGGGAAATGGTTCAGTTGAATCCACGAACACAAATCTACTTTGGATTTTGAAGAGGAATCTTGGTGATAATAAGTGAAGTTGATATTTACTCCTGAACCAAACCTTATGGGTTGATTGCATCTCAGTTAAAAAGTCTATCAAGATGTTCCCCTATTCCTTAGTATATGGAAAAAAGCAGTTTTGCCCATTCACATTGAATTGCCAGCCCTTCAAACCTTGCACTTACTTGATTGTGAAGATGATGAATTTAACCCCATGAGCGTAAGTTTGGCTAAGATTTTATAGATAGAGGAAGAAAGGAAGAAAGCAAACATTACCTTCATAGAACATGATCAGATGATAAAGAAGTGGTTTGACAAGAAGACTTTTGAGGTGTTTAAAGTGAGTGATCTGGTGTTAACATAGAACGAGAATAAAGCAAAGTCAAAAAGCATCACAAGTTCAAGGTGATTTGGGAAGGCCCTTTCCAAATTTCTGATGTCAATCAAGTTAACTCATTTTATTTGTGGTATATGGATGGCCATGTGTTGCCAATTCCAATCACTGGTATTCATTTGAAGGCCTATTACTAGTAACACACACACACACACACACACACACACACATACACACACACACACACATATATATATATATATATATATATATATATATATATATATATATATATATATATATATATATATATATCAAGGAGCAAAATTTATTTTTTTTGGAGTGAAAGTTCTTTCTTTGCTTTCTTTTTGTGCATTTTGTCCAGAAGTGCTTTTTTCGACACTAAAAACATCAAAAGCATCCATGCTTTTAAATGTTTTATTTTTTCAGGTGAAGGAAAGTAAAATCATGCCAATTTTAAAAGTTGGGCACCCAAGTTAGGAAAAGCACTCAAAAAAGAAAAACAAAGAAAAGTGAAAAAGGGAAAAAAGGATAAAGAAAAAGAAAAAAAATTAAAAAGAGGGAGAAAGAAAGTGATTTTGCCCAAGAAAAAAATTTCGCCCATGCATCCTTGCTTTTTAGAGAAATTTTTATTTTCGCCCCCTTTTGCTCATGCATATCCTGGATTTTTAGGGTGAAACTCAAGTTGGCAACAATCAACCCCTAGTTGCATGTTTTTTCAGGCGAAAAGCGTAATGAAAGTCATTTTTAGAGAAAGAGGGAGTGAAATGTATTTTTGCCTTGATTTTTTAGTGAATACCTAGAATGCATGATGTTTCATCGAAAAAATTAGTGAAATTCCTTTTTTGACATCCCACATCAGTGAAATGAGGTGCTCATCATGCTTTTTAAGATGAAAATGCAGCAAGGCACGTTTTCTAGAAATAACCGTTAACAAAAAATTGCACTTCCCAAGAAAGAAAAAGCAATTAAAAAATCAAAGCAACCAATCAGAGCGCTTGGAGAAGAGATGGGAAAAACTGCTAAATAATTGGAAAGTATGGCGTATCCTTAAAATTAGTTGATGCACCACAGACATTTAATTCGGTGGGTATGGTTCAAAAATTATAAAAGGGCGAACATCTCAGCTAAAGAATTTAAAATTTTTAAAGTGTCTAGTTGTAAAATTGCTATAAAATGTGGTTAGCTACAAGGTTTGAAGTGATTTGCTATTAGCTCTAAGGAGGCTAAAGATGAGTAAGAAAATATCAGATGCCAAGAAGGAAAAAACTCAAAAGAATACTGACCTAGAAAAGAGGTAGTGAAAGGTGAGAGAGGAAGAGGAAGAAATCAAATTGGTGTCTAATTACGACCGCCTGGTGTAAATTGGTGATTGCATGATTAAAAACAAAGGCATGGAGAAATTATGCCAGGATTTTGATTTCACTCTGCATAAGGTGTCTGCTGAAAGCTCATGCACTATGAAATTCTACTCCCATATCTT
The DNA here is from genome assembly GCA_028583015.1 of Wollemia nobilis. NCBI lineage: Eukaryota > Viridiplantae > Streptophyta > Pinopsida > Araucariales > Araucariaceae > Wollemia > Wollemia nobilis. Next base: position 1,814,091 of record JAQPPZ010006183.1, on the reverse strand, counting down.
TTGATACCTGTGTATGCTTGTGCACTCATGTATCGAGCTAGTATGGGTGATTACATAATGTTATAACCCTGCTACAAGAGTCATTCAAAACACCCAAGGAGATAAGTTGTTCAATATTTCAGATAGCTCGATTAGGGATGCCTTTGCTTGTGGTGTGAGACCTCCATCCCATGTCATGTTTAAAAAGCTCAATCTTATGAAGCATGAGGAAAGGTACCAGTCTACAGTTCATATGCGATAGTTTAAGCAGAACAAGTTGTTGAAGACACCATGTTTTGGGGAGTTTCCAAAATTTTAGTGCTACTGAGGGATTTCAAGAGCACAAATTTATATTCAATATCGATGTGTATGGTAGGATTGTCTTTAGATTCCATAGTGCATAAGTGGCAAGCATCACTAGTGCAGTGTATTTCACAGGTGGAGTTTTACGTCTTAACTACCATGATATTGAACCCGAACGCAGTCAAATCACAGAAAAATGCAGAAAAAATTAACAACTTTATTAATACTGAAGCATTCAACCTTTTCAATATATTCAAATTGCATAATATATAGAAAGGGAATAGGAGGAAAGTCGACAAAGGAGAGATAAGGGGAAATAGGAGATAAGGAGGGATAAGATAGGGGAAAGAAAGGCGCAAAGGGATAAGGAGGTTGGAGGGATAAGGAAAAGGGAGGAAATGGAGGGATAAGGAGGAGGAAAAATAGGAAGAAATTAGGAGGGATATTAGGAGAGAAGGTACAGGAATTTGCCGACAGAAATTGCCGACAAATATAGTGTGTGTTCACACTTAGGCTTAGGAAAGGGATCTTTCTAAGCCTAGTGAGGTGAATCCCTGTTCACATTTACAACATTCTCCCCCTTAAAGTTGAGAGAACTGACTACATAGTCTCTCAGCTTTACAAATTGAGCTTTTGTCATCGCCTTGGTGAAGATGTCAGCAACGTTCTCCAAAGTGTGACAGTATTGAAGCTCAACAATTTCTTGTTCCACCATATCTCTGATGAAGTGATACTTGATATCAAAATGCTTGGTTCTACTATGGTGAAATGGATTATACGCCAAATGAATGGCACTGATGTTGTCACAGTAGATTCTGGTCGGACCACTTTGCTGTTCTCCAATCTCTTCCAGTACTTTCCTTAACCACAAGGCTTGAGTACTAGCATAAGTAACCACTATATACTCTGCTTCTATTGAAGATAGCGCTACTACTATCTGCTTTTTTGAACTCCAAGTTATTAGTCCTGATCCAAGACTAAAACAATTTCCTGAAGTTGACTTCCTGTCATCAATATTGCTACCCCAATCACTATCACTAAAGCCTACAAGCTTGATAGTGTTACATTTATTGTATTGGATTCCAAAATCCAATGTACCCTTCACATATCTCAAAATTCTTTTAGCTGCCTACAAATGCAGCTCCGAGGGGTTAGAAATAAATCTAGAAACAAGAGATACAACATACTGAATATCGAGTCTGGTGTTGGCGAGAAACATCAAACTCCCAACCATGCTTCTGAAAGTGGTCACATCAAATTTCTGTGCTCCATCATCTTTGCTTAGTTGGATCCCATGTCCAACTGGAGTTGCAACTGGTTTGCAATGCTCCATAGCAAACTTTTTGATAATTTCCTGAGCATACTTATGTTGACAGATGAAGATCCCATTATCTGACTGATGAACCTCCATTCCAAGATAATAGTGCATTAATCCAAGATCTTTCATCTCAAACTGTGTCAACATGGAGTGTTTGAACTCCCTATTCATTTTCTCATTACTACCCATAAAAATAAGATCATCCACATACAAACAAACTATGAGGATATCTTTACCTTGCTTTAGGTAGTAAAGTGTGGGTTCATTTTTGCTCCTTGTGAACCCATATTCTTTAAAGTACCCATCAATACGTGAGTACCAAGCTCTTGGTGCCTGTTTGAGGCCATAGAGTGCTTTCTTCAATCTGTAAACAAGGTGTTCCTTACCTTGCACTTTAAATCCCTGTGGCTGCTCAACATACACTTCTTCTGTCAAGTAGCCATTGAGAAAAGCACTCTTCACATCCATGTGTTGTACTTGCCATCCTTTGTGTGCAGCTAAGGCAAGAACTGTTCTGATTGTCTCCTGTCTGGCTACAGGAGCAAATGTCTCTTCATAATCTATTCCATACTTCTGAGTAAAACCCTTTGCCACTAATCTTGCCTTATGCTTTTCAATGCTTCCATCAACATTAAATTTGGTCTTAAAGATCCATTTACAGCCAACACATTTCTTTCCTTTTGGAAGCTTCACGAACTCCCAAGTGTCATTGTTTTTTATAGAGGTTATCTCCTCTTCCATGGCATCTTGCCAAATCTTCTGAGTACATGCCTTCTAAAAACTATAAGGTTCAAGATGTGCACTAGTTAACAATGCATAGTTAACTTGATCTCCTCTGGGTTCTTGTTGTGATTCATCATCACCATACAAGTGCATACTTTCTAATCTATGTAAAACAGATTCCATTTCACTAGCCTGACTTCTAGTATATCTTCTTGAAAAATTCTTATCCAACGTCTGAGAGGATGGATGATATTGTAAAGTTCTCTTACCTTTGGATGGAACATCAATATCCATTGGTGAGGAACTAACTGATCATTGATGAGAAGGACTTGGAGAAGCAGTTGAATCTGAAGATGGACTTGGTGGATGTGAGGGCAGAGACTGCTTTCCTTTCTGTGGTAGTTGTGGCTGCACCTGCTGAGCTACTACATCAGTGGCTTCAACATCACTGAATATTTGGGGCTTACCCCACTCTCTCCCTTCATCAAAAATCACATCCCTTGACACCACAATCTTTTGAGTTGTAGGATTGTAGAGTCTATAACCCTTTGTGTTTTCACAATATCCTACAAAAATGCAAGCCTGACTCTTTGGATCCAACTTCTTTCTCAGCTCATCAGGAATATGAGCATATGCCAATGAACCAAATACTCTGAAATACTTCACATTTGGTTTCTTACCATACCAGGCTTGATAAGGTGTCTTTCCTTTCAAACTCGAAGTAGGACTTCTATTCAAGATGTGAACACTAGTCCTTGTTGCATCTCCCCAATATGCATTACTCAAATGGTCGGCTCAAATGGTGTTGGAACCCGCAAGTATGCATTTTATTTCCTCCTATTTTTGATAAGCACTTGGTTGTTGGACATTTTGAGCTCATTTAGTTGTCATTGATTTCAAGGTGAAAAGTCATAATTGATGCAAAAGTAAACATATGAAGACGTTATTAATACCATGGGAGCACACCATCAATAGCACCAAGAAAAATGTGAAGAGTTGAAGAAAAATTTGGCAAAATAATGTTTTATGAGGGTTTATGGTAAACTCATGGTGGAAGATTAAATGGTTTTATTAAAATCATTATGAGGATATAAAAGTCTCCTCACACATTGATATGGTAGTTAAGATTTTAAAAGACCCACGATGGCAGAATAATTTACAAATTAAAGGTTTAAGTTTAAACTTAAGGAAGGCTTTAATCTCCTTAAAGTTTATAAATATAATTTATAAAATTTAAGTTCCTTAGAATTTAATTTATAAATTATAAAAGGTTTCGAAATACATCGCCATCATAAAATAAAATGGAGTGTCGATGTCTAAGGTATAATGTGAAATCATGTATAAATAAGCCGCCAAGAGGCATTCAAAAGAATCCCTATTCGAATTAATTTTATGCGACCAAGCTAAAGGAATTCGTGCAAATTGTGAACATTGAGGAAGAAGACGAAGAGCTTATTTGTCTTATTAGCATAGGAAGAAGATGAAAGGTGTAAGTGCATGGTGTGACCCACATTGGACACGGTGGTCCAATGGTACATCATTTTGTGTGAAAACATTGGAGTGGAATGAGCCCACGATCGTTTCACATGGACGATTGGCGTGTTTGACTTGAGCACCAAGGAAAAGTTTTTATTCACATTCGGTTTGAGCGCCAGGTGTGGTAGAAGGAGCACGAGGTGCTCATGGAGTGTTAAGTGTGTTCCTAGTGCACGTGGTGGTAAGGTCCATGGCTAGAGCACTCATGGAGGTAGAGATTGTGGGTTCAAATCCCACTAGTGGCAAAGGTAATTTTTGATTAAATTTTATATTGCCTAAAGTTTTTCTTAAGGGGTCATTTGGAGTTATAAGAATTTGTGAAGAATTATTTTGAATTGATTTGTGCTTGGATTTAGAAGGGTTTGTGAAGAATTATTTTATTGGTAAATAATTTGTGCTATTTGGAGTTATAAGGGTTTGTGAATAATTATTTTATTGGAAATTAATTCGTGCTATTTGGAGTTAAAAGGGTTTTTGAAAAATTGTTTTATTGAGAAGTGATTTATGCCAAACTTCTTCTTGCCATGAAAATTGATTAAAGAGGTTTTGAGTTATTTTGGTGGATGTTGAATTTATTTTTAGTTGGGAGTTTATAAGGTGTTATTGGATAAATATTTTATGTATGTTGATGGTTGTTTTTGAAATGTGGAGTGATAAGGTGTAATTGAGTATTTACATTATATTGTGAGAAATATTTATCTTCTAACCTCTTTGAGCTTGGCATAGAAGTGTTTGTGGTTGTGACAAATTTATGAGATCCCTTCATCTTCAATAAAAAGGTATGAGCACATTCTTCCATAATTGAGTTGATTGATTGGTTTTTTGGAAAATAAGTTTGGAGTGAAAAGGACTTGATTAAGGTTTCCTATTGAGTGTGTTGAGTTAATACTTCAAGGTTTTTCTAGAGTAAAGAGTTGTTAATTTTTTTTTATAAGCATTATTATTGAAGTAAGTTGTTGTGAAAAGAACTTGAAATAAGGTTTGAAAAGAACATGAGTATCATCGTTATGTGAGATTTGTTGTTGAGCATATTTGAGCAAGTTCTGTGTGGACTTGTTCAACATATTTGGACAAGTTCTGTGTGGACTTGTTGAGAATATTGAACAAGTTCTGTATGGACTTGTTGAGCATATTGGACAAGTTTTAAGTGGACTTGTTGAGCATATTAGACAAGTTTTGAGTGGATTGGTTGAGCAGATTTAAGCAAGTTCTGAGTGGACTTGTTGAGCAGATTTAAGCAAGTTCTGAGTGGACTTGTTTGAGCTAAGTTAAGTGCAGAATTGAGATAGAGATTTGGAGGTGATAGAGCAGAGAGGACAATAGTATCCAGTGGATAAAGATCCATTATCCAGGGCAATGAGGACAGGTATTTTGAGTGGGTACAAGAGTATTTAGTGGAGAGATATCCAAAATCCAGTGCAGTGGAGGTAGTAGTCTTCTAGAGGATCACCAACCAAAGCAGAGGAGAAGGAGTTCTCTTGTGGATATATATCCACGAAATTGATTTAGGGGATCAACATCTCCTTTGGACAGAGGTCCATAAAATTTGTAGGCAAAGGATTCCCAAGAGATTATTTGAGAAAAAATTATAAGAAATATTTTCTCCGTGGAAGTAGCCATCTTTTGGGTGAACCATGTAGAAATTATGTCTCTTGCATGTGTGATGCTTTGTGTGATGTTTACTACTTTAATAATATTGATGCTACTATTTAGATTAAAAAGAAAAAAGTTTTATTATATATTTTTCACCCCTCCTCTTAGTATAAGCACATGTTCTTAATTGGTGACCATTGTCTCCTTATCCATAGTCCTCATGTCCAATTCACCTCCATTCATTGTACCCATATCTTCAATTCCCATTTCCACTTCATAGTTGCAAGTCACCAGTGCTCTCCCAATTTCATCCATTCCCTCCATTTCTATTTCTTTCAGTTCATTTGCATCCACTATGAACCCATTTTCCCTTCCATTGTCTTCCATTCCATATTCCATACCTGCCAACCCCATTACTGCTATAAGTACGCAAGCCCCTCTTAGGGTAAGTATAACTATAGCACCTTCCACTTTCACTCTTGCTATTGAGCCAAACCCTCAACAGGCTCTTTTACCATTTTCTCTAGTTTTTACATTACAAGATCCACTGGCTTCTGAGATGGATTTGCTATCATAGCGCCCCATAGAAAAAAATATCAGCAAAGCATGACAAAGTTCCTTATATTGGTTGAATAATCATAAGAAGAAGGTTGCACAAGCCTCGATGAAACTAGTGAAGACGGTGAATTTTGACCCAAAGGCTATGGAGGCACATACTATGAGGATGGTCCCTTAGATCCAAAAACCTCAAGAAGAGATGACACCCAGTGATTATTCATACTAATTCATCACCGAAGACCTCACAAAGATAGATGCAATAGAGAAAATGGATAATATACAAGTGGAAATGATTTTGATTTACCTGTAGGGAAATCATTACAAGGACCGCTTCTTCTAGGCTTAGGAAAAGATAGTATAGTTAGAATATGCTTTGAAAGCACATAAAGCCCGACTGGATACTGTGTAGTCTAAATATTAGAAATGATAATAGAGAGATAAGAGCTTAGAGGGAAAAATTGAGGGACATAAATAGGCAGCCAAGTAGCATCAAGCGACATAGCAGGAATCCCAACAATAGATCCAGGCCCTGTAGGACCAGATCCAAAATTTACAAAATCAATTGATAACAAATGTGATGAAGGCGATGATCCTCATGAAGGAGAAAATTATGGATCACAGTCAGTTACTGATTGATTGTTCTACAATGGCGATGAAGGTAATGTTAGTTCTCATCTTTCTTCAATAAGTACAGATGGTTGTTTCGTATGATAGACATATGGTGGAGCATACAAAATAAAACCTAGAGCCAAAATTAGAAATGGCAATGAAGATCTAGGTAATGGCTCAAATGGATCTCAAATTATACCCACTAATCTAAATGGCCTATGCTTGGGCAAGTTCCAAAATCACATTGCGTAGTTATTTCTCCAAGATGGACCTGGTTAAAGAAGCCCACAAATTGTTAAAGATATTTGAGCATGAGAGGCACATTTCATTGGTTTACTTTGATACGGTAGTAGCTAATGGTTTCCCTAATTTTATTGATTATCAGGAGAATATTCTAGAAAATAAGAACCTGGATTCGGTATGGGCTATTTTCATAGATGATGCCTCAGATATTGATGACTTGGAATAGCCCATCGTTGAAGAGCACATGCTACCATTAATGAGGAAATTCACCTGCATTGAGTAAGGATTTTTGAAACTAAGCCAACAGGCCAACTATATTGATCAGGAGAAAATTTAGAATTTTTGATATATTGTGGATATGCTCAATGCTCGTGAGGTGATTAGTATGGATGCATGGGCCAAATCAGTTGTGGTGTATGAAGCTACAACTTTGCATCTCCAAAAGTAGGAATATGTTGGTGCAAGCAGTAGGTAATCAGATATAGTTGGTGGAGGAGACTTTGAGCCCAATGAATGAAGGCCTAGGATCAATTACATTCAGGTGAGATGAATACCCTATGAGCTACCAGAAATGTTGGTATTTTTGCTACATTAAAATTTTGTAAAATTTTTCCTAAGATATGAAAGCAATTCTTTCTAGTAAAATCCATTTTGAGCATTTTCATCCCATTTAAAAAGTTTTTTGAAAATATTTCTAAGTTTTTTATGGGTGTAGTTTCAGGTAAAATTTAAATTTAATTTATTTTTACCCCCAAGTGCAATGAAATGCCTTTTTGGGCAAGTTCACAGTGAAATCACTTCCTAATTTTTTTTTGGAGAAATCACTTTTTGGCCATTTTGCTAGTAAAATTACTTTACCAGTAGTTTCGCTCCCATTTATAGTGAAATTCATTTTCGCTTCATTTATCAGTGCAATCCGGGTCATAGTCATAATGAAATCACATCTCCAAGATGAGCTCCACTCTTGGCAGTGCAAGCTCTTCCCAGGTGAAGTCATAGCAAAGATGCAGTTTGGGGCAAAAGTCCATTTCGCCCATTGGTGGAGTGAAACTCCATTTTTTCCATTGGTGGAGCAAAACTCCTTTTCACCCATTGGTGGAGCAAAATGTTATTTCACCCATTGGTGGAGCACAACGTTATTTCACCCATTGGTGGAGCGAAATTCCATTTCACCCATTGGTGGAGTGAAATGTCATTTCACTCATTGGTGGAGAGAAACACCATTTCACCCAATTTTTAAAAAAAATGCCATTTCTAAGCCCGTCCTAGACGAAAACATTGGCAAAAGCACATTTCAAGTGCAAGTCCAGGTGAAAGCCCATTTCGGGTACGACTTGGATGAAATCAAGATGAAGGCTCGTTTTGAGCGTAAATTTGAGAGAAAGCTCATTTTGGAAGTAAAATCCATCACCCCAACATTTTTAGTGAAGATATTATTTGGGAAAGGATTAAGGCTAGTAAATTTAATTCTTGTGGTGATGTAATTGATATGTCTAGGATCACTGCTGAAGAACTATTGAGTTTAAGTATTGTGCTCTTGATTTTGGTGTAATCATATTCATTTCCAAGGCACCATCATGGAGATTGAAATTAGACCAATGATTTCTACCAAATCCCCAATACACCATGCGACGAAATTGTTGGACACTTTCCAATGAATGTGTTTATTTGTTCATTGCTGGTACCAAGGAGGAATTATTGCAATTCAATTTTTGACTAATCGACATTTCATTTAATAAGAATTTAATTTTGGAGGTGAAATCCTCTATAAAAACTAATAAACTTGATGTAAAATAGAGGATAGAATTTCTGCTAAAAAACTCTTTGAGTTTAGTCTTCTGCATCAATTGAAAGATCGTTGGCTTCTAGTTCCTAGGTCAGTGTTGTATGCAATTAATTTTTGCCTATCAATTTTAATATGTTCATTTTTATTATTAGATAAGTTTAAATTCTGCATCTGAATTTAATTTTTGATAAAGAAGTGAATGCTGAAATGTTTATTGGAAGTTATCTTAGCAAGCTATGAATGGTTCCTATGCTTTTATTTTTTTTACATTCTAATTAAAAATTAATTTTATTTTTAGCTTCTATTTTATTCCCACCTTATGTTTCTGGCTTATAACCATATTTCCCATCTCTTTATGTTAATCTCTATCCCTAACCTTTATACCGATTGTTAGATTAGTATGGGAACCAACCCTCTCTGGAGATTGGCCTGAAGGACATCTCTTTCCTTTGGCCTTTCAATGTTGGTCGGGTCTAGGGTACACATATATTTTGTACTTAGGAAAATTTGTGACCAACACTACAATATAGTTGTACATCAAAAATAGGAATGAGCTATCATTACTTATTACTTTCCTTTAATGAAAACTCCTAAAATAATGTTCCATGCCAATAAAGTTTGAAATAAATGATCTATAGATTAAAAAATTGAGTAAATTAGTGCAAGTAGAAGGTGAGGACAAACACCTCAAAAGATAAACCATGTGAAAAAAATCAACATATGTCAATAATAAATGAAGATAAATGATTGTTCCTATTCTTTACTCCTACACTATGAATGAATTTAATTCATAAATCTCTAAGAAACTACATATACTGTCATAGGAGTTTAAATGAAGGTACTTGCTATAAAAAAATCTCTTGTAGGAGAGAAATAGATATCTTATGTAATAACCATCAATAAAAGTCCACGTAAAATAAGGATGAAGAGTGAACTCCAAAAATTATGTTAAGGTACTTGCCATTAAATAACCATCTCTCATAGCCTAAGAATTAAAAATTTAATATATAAAGTGAAGCTCTATTATAATTATTAAAAATGATATACAATAAGATTTATAAATAGAAATAATTAAACTTTAAAAAATGATAAAATATTCCAATACTAAAAGCGCCATTTTAAATTTCATAAAGAGATATTTTAGAAATTTATCAATGTGTCTTCTTCAAATTCACCAGTATTATCATGATAGGAAATAATGGTTTATAATACAAATTTACATCAAAATTTCATTAATATAAATATTTGAATTTATTTCAAGAAATATGGCAAAATATATGCTTAAATAATCTTATTACCAATAATGTTCAAAATTAATTTAGTTAAGGTAATCAATAAAAAAGTGCAATTGGACTTAAAAATTGTTAGTGTTTCATACCATCATAAAATAATTCGAAGTTGATGGCATTTTGAGAAACATTTATATGAACCATAACAAAACATAAGATCTTGGGGTGCAGATTAGAAGAGAGCTCCACAAGGCAGTATGAAAGGAAATTTTTATTTGAATAATGGAAACTGAGGATGCCCTAGTTGGAAGTATGGACATCCAAGTTGGAGAAAAGTAGAAGAGCAAACATATGGTAAGTTTAGTCTAGGTAGCAAATGTTACACCATAAGTGATTATTAAGGATGAGATGATTGAGCATTATATAATGGTTCTTAAAAGTAGAGGGTTAATGTAAGTTCTATAGATATTAGCCATGGTTTTTGAAGATTCAAAATATTATCAAGTGGAAGTGGGGATTGAATTTAAATTTCTTTGTGACTTTTCTTCCTAAAGGTTTTTTCCTCGTCATATTTTCTAGTTTAAAATAAAGGATAAAATAATAGATAGCCAATGGTTTAGGGGGAGAGATACCCTTTTTTAATACCATGGAGTGAATTTTTTTTCAATATAGAAACTATTAAGAAGCTTCTAGTGTGGGTTAGGATTTTTGGACTTCCATTTTAGCTTATCAATAAGGATGTTTTGAAAAATATTGGAAATACCCTAGGGGAATTAATCAAGGAGGGACTAACTATTAAAATGTGAAAGCATTCTATATGTGCTCAAATAAAGTGTTGCTATGGATATTTATGACCTATGCCATAATTAATTAAGATTAAATCTAAATGAAGATAATGAGATCAACAAGTGGATTATAAAAATATTGCATTTTTATGCCACAATTATTATGAGACTAGACACAAGGCAAGAGATTGCAAAGTGAAAACTATGAAAAATAAAACTTTTGGTCATGAAATAAACTTCAAGATAAAGTAAGGAAACCATACTACAATAGAAGCTGGATTAGATCAAGGATATTCCACTTCTAAAGAAGAGGTAAATAAATTCTATCAATAACATCATATGGCAAAGGCCACCATAGCTCACTTGGATCAACCATTAGAAGAAACAAATAAGGATACGAGGGATAAGAAAGTACAATGTGCAAGTTCAAGCTAAAAAAAATAAAGGTGCAAAGCAAGATGTGGAGAAAAATTCTAAAAAATAATATGAGAGAAGATATCAAGTTTATTCTAGGTAGATTATCTTCGTTTATCTCAAATAGTATAGAATTCTCTCATAGAAAAAAAATGAAAGTAGTGTAGAGGTTATCCCTTGCACTTTAGGGTTTCAAGAGCAACATAATAAAGAAATGATAATCGAGTAAATCCATAGCAATTTAGGGATTTTAGGGAAGCATAAGAAGGTAATTGCTTTTATTTTTGAAGAGCATCCTTGCACTTTTGGGTTTCTAGTAAAACATAAATAAGAATGAACTTTTGAGGTTATTCCTTGCACTACGAATACTTTAGAGCAAGACAAACCTATATATGACAAGTCTTACTATGAAAAATGTGAGAAGATTAAAGAGATTGATAAATATGAAAGTATTGGTAGGAATTAAAAAAAGAGAGGAAGATCCAAGAAGCAAAAACAAAGAGAAAAATAAACTCAAATGGATATTAATATGAGAACACACAAAAGCAAATATCGCAAGTGTTAACAAAAAGTGGGGCTAAACCCATAAATAAAAACAAAAAGTGATGACAAAAATGATATATTGAAATATTAAGGGCATCAATATGACCCCTAAAAAAAGGTATTACAAAATTATTAGGTTGTTATATACAGTATATTTATAGATACGAAATCTGGTATCAAATATTTTAACCATTCATGATGTTGAATTTTGTCTTGGAAAAAAATAAATTTTCAAAAGATAACTGTACGAATGAGATTTTATCTTTTAATAAAAATATTATCAATGAGTTTATTGTGAAAACTTAGCAACTTGAGGAAGATGACAAATATCTTTGATAGAAAAGAATATGAAGAATATATATGATAAAAATGCAAGTTGGATATGACTTAATTAACTTGATAACAATGTAATATTTTGTTATTTTAATGGGAGTGAGTCCCAATAGAAGCCACACATAACTTATTTAAAAATAAAAATAAAAAAATAAAGCATAAGATCTTTTATACAAGATAAAATTGGTACAAAACACAAAATATACGAAAAGAATTATGCATCAAATTCAATAATAATATTTTTTTAATGGATATGGATCAAGAAAATATTTAAACCATAAATTAAGTGTTAAGCATATGATTACCAAAACATTAAATACAATAATTTTTTAACATAAAATAAAAAACCATAATTGCAAGAGAGAAAATATATAATGCAAATTTGAGAATGATAAAGAATAGATTAAATATATCTTATCCATGATGATAATAATAATAATAATAATAATAATAATAATAATAATAATAATAATAATAATAATAATAATAATAATAAATATCATTTATGATTTAAGAAATTGAAGATTCAAAATATAAATATTGATGTCAAATATAATGAAAAGAAACATAGATGATATTATGACAAATATGAATGACTAGATAAAAACATAAGATATTGAATAAAGGATATGGATGTAAATGATACCAAGCAAATGGATTGTTGAAATAAAATTACCAAGATCAATTGGTTTAATATGAAGAATAGAAAGAATGATAATCTTGTAAATATCATGATCACAAATTATAATCAATTTCACTAATAAATGAATGAGATAATCATAAACAAATAAATATAACTAATAAATATGCATAAAGGGTTAGGAAAATGCTACCAAACTATGAAGCATTACTATATATCTCTAAATAAAAAGGAGTTTAAAAAGGAGGATCCTTTCCTTTCAAAAGAAAAAATTGAAGATAACTTCTGAATCCAATTTGTTCTATATTTATTTTTATAATGAAATGATGTAGGAAATTTGTGACAATGCCAACAATAAGAATAACTATAATTATTTCCACCATATCATTTGCATGGATTCAAATTTTAATATTTTTCAATTGTATGATCATGATGATAATAATGAGCATATTGAGATCTTTCATTTTTATCAAAAGTGTATAATAAGAAGGTTTATTGACTTAGTAAATGGTTAGAGATATTGGCATTTGAGTTTCTCACTTATCTCATCCTTGCTCAAAATGTGACTTATATTCCATTATGTGTGCTTCAATATATTTAAATAAATGTAATAGAGTGAGGGCCCAAAAATTACCACCAATCTTATAATTTTAAAAACCAAGACCTAAAATTTCAAAATGATGACTTGGGATGCCCATGGGTTTAGGGAAATGGTGGGGATGAATATTTTCATACCATAGACCAAGGTTAGAATATCATGGACAAACCTCAACATTTTGCCCATGGATTTTAGGACAATTGGTTGGGAGTGAAGAATTTTATAGCATATACCAAGGTTCAAATATCATGGGTGAACCTTATGAAGCCTATTTGGTTTTAAGTGATTGGTGAAGAGTGAGGAGTTTCACACTTCAAGCCAAGGTTCAAATCTTATGGATGAACCTTAACATTTTTCCATTGGATTAGAGAAATTGGTTTGGAGCAAATATTTTCATAGCATAAACCAAGGTTTAAACCTCATGGGTGAACCTTACCATTTGTCAAATGACATTAGTTAAATTGGTTAAGTTTATCAATTTTCAATGAGGAGATCCAAGTTTGAATCTTTCCAAGTGATACATACATAATAGGCCAAGTTATTTTAGTACCACTTTGTGGTCATGATGTAATACAAGTGAGGTCCATTTCAATTCCAAATATCAATTTAAGAAAAAATAATGACTTGGGATAATAAGCTCAATAGCACTTGTATTACTTTATCCAATTACTATATTTGTAACCCAATTTTCCCATTAAGTGCATACTAGGACTAGTCAAGTTCTCCAAAATCATATCCATTGATTTCTTATGGAATAGAATGAGGATATGACATTGAAATCAAGTTCATATTTATATCTAATTACATTTGACTAGAAAGTTTAACATTTAACCTAGCATTTTCAATTTACAATCAACATTATACCATTTTAAGATACTAACCAAGGATTTTTATTGACCTTTTATTTGAGATAATAACTTATCATTATGATTTTTAAGACTTTAAACTTCATTATTATAAAATTTAATTATTTCATGTTTTTTATATCTTTCTTCATACAATTAGTAATTTTAGATAGCACTTTTTTATTAACATCTTTAAGGTTTTTTATGATGATAACCATTATTCAAATTACATTGTAGTAGTTCAACTACTACCATCACACTCCAAAGGTAAAATCAAATATGCAAGAGGAAAACAAAGCCAAAATTAATAAATTCAATATACAAAGTGGTTAGAGGTAATAAAAAATATGGGAAGGTACTTAAACTATAATTGGGTGGTCAAATTTTGAAGAATTAGATCCAAAACCCAAGAACTTAGAGGAAATTTGGTCTATGTGTTAATGTCAACAAGTCACAAAACATGCTCAAAAACCACCCCTTCCCAAAACCAGTCATATGCTTGAATTTGAGTCTACAACCAAAAGATCCAATTGTCTCTATGAATTTTGAGCCTCATCGTCACTCCTCCAGGGCCAAGGATCAAACTAGGAAAGGAAAGTCCCCCATCATAATTGAAAATGATTGTGATGCATTCAAGGACTTACCCCCTCTTCCAAACTCACCAAATGAGACAATTTCTCAGTCAAACCTTCATCTCAAAAAGATCTTCTCCAGAGTGGTCCTTCCAATCACTCCTAGGAAAAATTTTGTGTCCCTTACATCACTAATAATTCTAACTTTTAGGAGCTCCATGACATGATGGTCTTGACCAAAATGGATAAAATGACCACCTCCCTCCTCCAGCAAGAAAATGTCATCTTGGATGAGTTTAAATATATATAATGTTGAGCAAAAATATTGTGCCTCTTCTCTGGCCCATGGCAATGATGATTGATCACTTCTCTTTGACGTCTCCCTAGCCTACTGCACCTATTTCGAGTCTTGTGCTTTGTTTTGTTTGGCATATTTTCAAGGTCATCATATTTTTGGTGACTTACTTTGTTTTTTCCCCTGGGCTTGTGATGTTTTGGATCATCCTTTGTCCTTTGCGAGAGACTCTCTCTTTTTGTTCTCTTGAGGGTATCTCTTATGGCTCTTGGTCTCTCCTTTGTTATTTTCTCCTCTTTGTAAAAGGTTTATGGAACCTTTCAAAACCCCTTCCACCAATCAATAAAGAAGAAGTCATGAAACGTGCTTGATGGTGATTTACAAGATCAACTAATGTAGTGATTCATAAACCAATCAACAATTTAATAACTTTCCAGAATGATTAATTATCAATTAGTAATATTGAATAGACCAACATAGCCAAAGATATAATTTGTTGACTAGGGTATGATGGACATGGATTTCAAGGAATAACAAATAAGAAAATGACCTAAACAATGAAATTTCTCATTGCAAGTGGTGTTAGTGATGAGTAGAGTGCGTATGTATGAGATTTAATACCAAATATGCCAATTGAATAGATTTTTACCATATAAACTTTAATTTTTTACTAAAACCATATAACTAAGACTTAGAACTTACTTTACAATAGTTATGAATATAGTTACTTTATTTTGCTATAAATAAGAGCTTAAGGATCATTTCTAAAACTCAATTTAGCTATTCAAAAACATAGATCTACTCTTTGAAATCATACTATTATATGTAATTGCATACTATAATTATTGAATAGACCAAGCATGGATTTTGAAGATCGACTATGTGCATGCACCTTATAATATTAGGGTCTGTAATATTTATGGATCTACCTTGTTATCCCTTATTAGTCCTTTTTATCCATTGAATAATAGTCTATTCAAGATATGATTTGATGAAGCTACCCATTAATCTAGATATTTTAATTGGATCAAATTAATATGGCTATATCACTCAACTATATTTACATTTTGTGCATTAATTTCTTTCTTTCACCATTTTTCCTCAAATATGATAGTTTAGTTTTTTATATTAGTGGGGAGCTAACCCAAATCTAGAGATTGAGAGGATTCATCTCTTATTTTTTAATTTTTAATAATGGTTATATGGAAATAACTAGGATATTAGATGCTCTCAAGGATTAATAGTTTCTAGTATGCTTGGTGGGATTGTCAAGTTGATTTCCTCACAAAATCATATCGATAACACCATTTGTATTTATAATAACCTACATTCTCAAGGATTAAAATTTAGATCAAGGGGACTAAAAGATAGACTACTAAATATTGGAAATTATGGCAGTAGCAGCAGCAAGTGAAGGTGATTTTGGGATTTGGCCAGGAGGATCATCATATGGCATAACAGGTCTAGGTAAGAGTAGTGCAGGGGAAGGGGTTTCGGGGTCCTGCCCTGAGGGGTCCCAAGACAAGGTGCCCCTTGACAAAATCATTACGGAGGGACCCTTGTATACTGGTGCGGTATCCTATGTCCAAGCTATTGGGGGAAGTTCCCCAACCCCATTTGAAACCCACCTAGTGCAATTTGGATCAGATATTGAGATCCCAGTAGAGGTCTTTTCCTCCTACGTATCCAAGGCTTCCTGTACCCTAATCGATAAATTTGTGGGAGGATGATCAGACATGGAAACCATAAGGCGATGGGCCTATTCTAAATGGAAAACCTCTAGGAACATGGAGATAATAGCCATATACCAGGGTTTATTTATCATCAAGCTCTAAAACTATGATGACACAAGCCATATATTAAATGGGGGACCCTGGTTTATGGGGAGGAGGAGCATGTTCCTCAAGCGATGGATAACATATTTCAACCTCAAGATTTATAATATCAACTATGCTCCAGTTTGGGTCCACATCTCAGACTTACCTTTCCACTTGTGGTAGGAAGATGTCTTGAAAGCCATCACCAGGGCAGTAGGAGAGCTATTGGCGTTTGATTCAGCTACCAAGGCAATATCTATAATGGTCCATGCTCATATATGTGTGAATACCAACCTAGAGAAGGATATTCCATGCTTGACCTAGTTTTAGGATCCTACATGTGGCACCATCCCCTTGAATATGAGAAAAAGTCAATCTTCTACGGGTAGTGCAACATGCAAGGCCACCTCCCAAACTAATGCCCCAACCAGGAAGATAAAGGTGAGGCAAACATCTCAGGTGATCTCATAGAACCACTCAAACCCCAAAATTGGGTCCCCCTTGGAGGAACTACTTTCCCTAAAATCCTTCCATCTACAGGAAACATGCAACTCAGGAAGGTCCTCTGATGCAGTCTATTTAGGAAAGCCCTACAGTGCATGCAAGTCAGGAAGGTCTAATAGTGCAACCCATCTAGGGGGACCTCATAGTCCCAACCCAAGAGAATACCTTGAGTTAAAACCCACCTCCAGATTTCAAAGGCTCTTGCATTGGCATCTCCCCCCCATCTTTAGATGTAAACCAGGTATGTCCCCCAGACTCCCACACTGATTTGTCTCATGAGAACCGAGTGGTTTCCTTCCCGATAGTGACCCTCCATGCCCTATTAGGATCATCCTCCCTATAGGCTCCCTAGGTTGCAGGGGCCCTCCTGGCCAACATTTCCCATTTCATTTCTAATGCTACCAATGAAATACTGATAAGCCCTCTCTTAGCTAAAGAAATCAAAGCAACCCTTTTTTCCATACAATCGGATAAGGCCCCTGGTCTAGACAAGTTTCAACCTTGATTCTACTAGGCCTTATGGGATCTGATTGGAAATAAAGTTTCATTAAGGGATCTCCAGAGGTCCAAATCCATCCCTCAAGGTATCAACTCAACCCTCATAGATTTGGTCCCCAAAATCCCAGCCTACAAGTTGTTATCCGATTATCAACCCATCATCATCTACAATGTCATTTACAAAGTCCTGACCAAAGCACTTGCTAATAGACTCAAATCAATCCTCCCCATCATCATTTACCCATGATAGGGGAGTTTAGTCAAGGGTGAGATCATCACGAATGGTGTTATCACTATCCATGAAGCTATTCACTTTGCCACCCTAGCCAAAAATCCTACTCTCCTCCTCAAGTTGAACATGAACAAAGCATTTGATAGGATCCGCTAGGAGTTCCTTTCAGACATCCTCCTCAAGTTTGGGTTCCATACGACCTGGTTTGAGCTCATCCACAAGTGCATATATTTATCTTGGTTCTCCATCTTGGTCAATGGATCCCCTACAGGTTTCTTCCCTAGCTCTAGGGGACTGCGAAAAGGAGACCCCCTGTCCCCAATTTTGTTCATAATTATGGCCGAAGTATTGGGAAGGTCCATCAAATATGTTGCCAAAAGAGGGATCATTATGGGTATTAGGACTGATTCTAGGCTCCCCCCAGTCACCCACCAATAGTTTATAGATAAAACCATCCTCGCAACCTCAGTCTTAGTTTCTCAAGTGAGAACCATCAAACACATCCTACACCTCTATGAAAAAGTAGTAAGGCAGAAGATCAATTTTACCAAAAGAAAAATCTATTTTCTCTTCACTCTCCTGTCTCGCCAAGTCAATATCACAAGGATCCTAGGCTTCTCCTCTGATTTATTGCCCACAACCTACCTAGGAATCCCTTTATTTTTTGGTAGACCAGTTGCCCCCATGTGGAACAATGTCATAGATAGAATTAGCAAAAAGTTAACCTCCTAGAAAGGCCATCGTCTTTCCCAGGCATCATAAGCCACTCTGACTTTGACCTTCCTCCAAAGTATCCCAGTATACTTTATGTCTATCTTCAGGTTCCAAGTGAAGGTGAGCTCCAAGATTGAACAAATATAGAAATGATTCCTATGGTTGGGAAGTGAAGACAAAAAGAGGATCCCTCTGGTGGCCTGGTACAAGGTGTGCCACAGCAAGTTCAACGGAGGCATCGGACTCAAAAAAGTTGACCTCATGAACCTACCCCTCCTGGCCAAGAATGCATGGAAGATTTTTTTCAACAGCAGCTGTGAGTGGATAAAGATCATCAATGGAAAGTATTTATAGAACCATAGTTTCTTAGACAACCAAGTCCCCAAAAATGGGTCAGCATTTTGGAAGGCCATAACCCAGACCAAAATCCTCATTTAGAAAGGTATTGGATGGATCCTGAGGAATTGGAACACTTGAATTCTAGCAAGACAGGTGGATGCAAGAGAACCCATTGAGCCAAAGCAGAGAACTGGCAGGATTGGAGCCCTTCACAATCAATACCCTAGGAAGCAAAGTGGGGGGATACATAAACTACAAAGTGGGTCGATCGATATGGAGGACCATTGAAGTGGAGAGTCTTCTTGAGCAAGTTATCACCCTATCTAGACTTCTTAAGCTTTTCATCATACCACTGGAAGAAGCCGAAGATAGGACTATTTGGAAGGCTACCGATAGTGGAACCTTCATAGTCAAGTCGGCCTATTATATCCTCAATTTGACCTCGATACCCATCATCCCCTTTAACTTGGTTTGGAAAACTAAGCTCATCCCCAAGATTAGTTTATTTTCCTATAAAACCATCCAAAATAAGATCCTCACGATTGAGAACTTAGCCAAGAGAGGATTCATGATCCCCAATCATTGCTATCTATGTCTATCCAGCTAGGAAAACACTAATCATATTTTTTATTCCTGTAGGTTCTCCTTTTAAGCCTTTGGTCACATCCTTAGTAGTTTCCATATCTAGTGTGTCCAACCCCAAACCATTGTCAACCTTTATGCTCAATGGCCAAATTCATTTTTTGATCCCAAAATTATATCCCTGTGGTCCCTTTATCTTCCCCATATTGTGTGGTATAGCTGGTTAGAGTGCAACAAGAGGGTATTTTTAGGGCTACATAGGGATCCTCGGTCAGTGGCATCCAAGGCCTTGGTATTTGCCATCAAGAAATATCGCCTTGTATCCTACCTTGCTTCTCCTCGATCGACTGTTGAGCTAGCCATCCTCTAATCCCTTGGAGCCTCCCCAGATGAATCTGTGATACTGCCTAGGTTGAATCCCAGGAACAAAGCTAGGTGGAGTCTGCCTTCTGCAAGGTGGATCAAGTTGAATTTTCATGGGACATCCAAAGGAAATCCTAGAAATATTATGGTCGAAGGGGTCATTAGATACCACCGAGGCCTTATCATCCTAGCCTATTGGAGTTCCTAGGACACCAATCAAACAATTATGCATAAGCCCTCGCTCTTGAGAAGGGGTTGCTGCTACTAAAATAGGATCCCAGGGAGGTGATTATTGAAGGGGATTCTCAGATTATCATAAATTACATGGCCAATGGTAAGACCCCATCATGGAAGATCTACAATTCCATCCTCGAATCCAGGAGGATCCTCCTCAATCACCCGAGATCAACCGTTCCCCACATATTTAGAGAGGCAAATCAGGTGGTCGACCTCATGACCAATCTAGCTGCTTCAAGAAATAGGCTCAAAATTTATAGGGAGGATTGCCCTTAGGTCATTGTTAATGTGGAAAAGTAGGAAAGGGAGGCAAGTCAACCTGTCAGACTCAAAGGAAGCTTCCCAAATTCTGGTGTCGTCCATCATTAACACAATAGTTAAGCAGCTTCAAGAATCTTCCTGAATTCTAGGGAAGGCCATGGCTTCCATGAAACATGATAGTAAGATCTAATATATGGAGACCCCGAGTGGGAGGGGTCGTCTACGATTTTATGGACTGGTCATCTTTTTGTTAAAATATCTCAAAATGGGGAAGTTGGTCCAGTTAGGTGGTTTGTTACTAGAGTGGGAGGCTCTCCTTGTTGTTTGGGGTGTATGGGTATAAAGCGAGATCGAGATCCCTCCTCTGGTTTTAGGAGGATTTTGTTTTTTGTGGGCAGCCCACTTTTTTATCTGATTTCTTTTCCATAGCCACCAAGGCTATTATGTAAGAAGGTTTTGGGTCCCTTTCGAAACCCTTTCGTAAATACAATCAACTTAACAAAAAAAATTAGATCAAGGGAGACCCAATCAAAACTCCATCAGATCCATGATAGGGATCGATAAAGATACTAGATTTGATATAACCGAGAAATATTTTTTGAGATCTTAGATTTAGATTAATATTAGGGTTTAACTATATTTCTCTTTAGATTTGTAAGTGTAGTAGGGTAAAATTGACACATTTAATTTACTTAAACATCATAAAAATTATTAAAATTATTCAAAATTTACCCAAAAGTCAGCTAAATTGGTGAGAAAACAATCTCCTCATTTTTTGTGCCAATAAACCAAAAATTGTTTTACCATTGGGTAAAATCACCCAACAGTCAACAAAATCGCCTGACGATCGACAAAATCGCCAGATGATTTTGTCTTAAAATAAAATTTTAACAAATTTGCTAAAAAGACAAAATTCGGTTTAAAACACATTACTTGGTTTAGCAACCGATCGGATCAGGGAGGATGATGATCAGATTGGATGTGGCAAACATAAGAGGGATCAAAACCTCCTCCATGTTTAGTCTAACCTCCCAAATTCCTCAAACCCCTCCTTGGCCTATTTAATCTAGGCCCTTTTCCATTTTTTCTCTTGACTGGTTGGTAGGTTGAATTATGATTCCTTGAGATAGCTTCTAAAATATCTTAAGGATCCCTCGCATAATTTTGCTATGTAATTCCATATCCCGACATCCCCATTTGTTTAATTTTATCATTGCAGGTCTCAGTTACAATCGCTCAGATATCAGCAGGTGATTTTGTTAGATCGAAGGTGATTTTGTCAGAAGACAGGTGATCCTGTCTATAGATTAGAAAGGGGGTGAGGATTCAAACCAATGTTTGCATATCTTTCCCTATTTTATTTTTGTTCATGCATTGTTCAATATTTATCTAGTTTACTGCTTAAATTTGCATATTGCATCTTGGTGTTCTCCATCATTTCAATTAACTTCATCATAAAATCAGGATCATAATAGCATAAATCCATGGCATACTAGGTTGAATTTTCATCATAGTGTTCTCATGTCATTTCATATCCATTTGCATATAGATATTAAAACATATTTGTGATTTGGAATACAAGAAAACCGCCATATTTTGCAAGAAACCTTGTTTTCTGTCAATTATTTTGTTGCAGGATTGCGACATAATCGCCTGCAATTTTGTCAAATCAAAGGTGATTTTGTCTGGAACACAAGTGATTTTTTTTGGAACAGAGGCGATTCTTTCAAAACAGAGGCGATTATGTCCTGCTACAAGCCTCAAAATCTTCATCAAACATCTGGCTCAAGTAAGGCTTATAATTTCTTATAATCCCAATCTTAGACATTGTATTTTATTTTGTATCCACTATCTGTTTTCCTCAATAAATCAAAATTGCACATATATAGTTTAGTTGCATAAAGGCCAAACTTAGGTGCATGAGAATAATTTATAAAAAGAACACATCAAACATCTTCCAAGCCTAGGCACGGAAATTGCTACTAAAAATTTCCTGATGAACCCTTAATTCGTCGAAAAATCACCACAAGAAGGCACAATTAAGTGCCTCTCTTTCGAGGTGTAGCTCTACTATTTTCCCATTCCCCTATGAGGTGTGGATCCATCAGCCTAGAGGAAAGGAGAGACACTTAATTAGGAAATTTCACACTTAATTGTTCCTAGAGGAAAGGACTGTGAAATTTCCATAAGCGAATTCAACATGATATGTCTAGATGTAGTAGACAACACCCCTATTTAAAGATAAGCTTTTCTACTACAACCCTAAAATTACCCTAATATTATCACAATCTTATCTTGAGATGTGTGACAAATATTATCACAATATTATCTTGAGATGTGTGACAAATCTTATCACAATCTTATCTTGAGATGTGTGACAAGTGACATCTATCAAATATTAAAAAGTGATTGGTTACTTTTTAATATTTGCTAGAAAAGGGGAAATAACTTTTTTTCACAAATTAAATATTCCTAGCACCCTTATTTTATTTATTAATTGGGTGGAAATATTTTTACATAAAATAGAATTATTTTCTAATTCAAATACAATTCTTTAGACTTTATATTTTAGTCTAAGAATAATTTATACAATGTTGCATAACATATTCCAACATTCAAGATGTCAAATGGTGATTCATTGATAGTATTGACAAATCATCATCCAAGTTTAAATTCTAAAAGTTTTGATCAAGTTCCTTGTGATTGAGTCAAAACATTGATTCATAGAAAGAGAAAGAAAAAATATTTTTACTAGCTTTAGGATATTAGAGCTAATTTTCTAAATATTATCTTATAGGTAAAATAGATAAAAATCCAACTCTATGCTCTATTGAGAAAAATAATTACATGAGTATATGAATACTAGTTTTAAATTCGAGGAGCCTGGGGTGACCTCTGAGTTTGTTGAATTGATTCCATACCAAATAAAAGGTTCTTGTAATAGTTTAACTACTATAATCTCATTTTAGAATCATTAGTCATGTAAGGAGGGGATGAAGCAATAATTTGAAGGTAATTTTGGCCATAAAATGAATGGAGGTGTCAAGTAAAATGTTGGAGTAGTTGAATGGCATAAAGTTGATCTAGTTTTTAGGAATCAAGGTTAGAATCCATGAATTTAGAAGAAAATTCATTACGTTTTAAGGATATCAATCGATATGCCAATATTTTGTTAGGTACCCTATAATTTTTCAAAATATCCTCCAATTCTCTATACACCCTTTGATTTTCTAAATATTTAGTGATTCATTGTGCATCTAGCAATTTATTAGATAGAACATCATGCTTGTGGACTCTAAGACACAAATTTTGAGAAAATAATATTGACAATCATATATTTATCTCTGAATTGTGTTAGTGATGATCTAAATGATTTAGATTGTCTTTAATATTAGATTTAGCTAGTTGTATAGTTTTTTACCATTTGATTACAAGATTCTAGTAAAATATTTAACTAAGAGTTAGCATTTACATTATCATAGTTAGAAATATGGTGAGATTTACTTTTCCTATAAATAAGATCTTGATGCTTATTGTAAATAGACCTTGACTATTTTACAAAAGACTAGAGCTAATCCTCGGGTTATATTTGTACTTATAATTCAAACTATAATTAATGAAGAAACTATGCATGGATTATATGGATCAATTGAATATGTTGATCTTTTTATTCATGGATGTATGATGCTTGTGGCTCCACTCTTCCATATATTGTTAGTCCTCTTGCATTATTTTTATAGGTTATTTGAATACTTGACACATTGAAGGTATTTGATCCTTTCTACAAATTTCAAGTAGATCAAAGTTATAATATTGCTATGAATTCATAGTCATATTTAGTTATTGAATTTAATTTCAGTTCCTCACATATTTTTTTCCAAATTTCTTAGCTTAGATTAGATTTAGTAGAAGTCAACCCTTAAATGCAAATATTGGAGATTCACCCACTCTTCATTCTATGTTAAATTGCAATCTCATGGACATATAATTGAAATAAACAATTTTGTGGACCAATAGTTTTGGCACACTCAAAAGGACTCATCAACACGACTTCTTTATGAAATCAAATCAATTTCACTTGCTTTAATTATACTTATTCTTCTAGGATTTATTTTTAGATCTATGTAATTTTTCTTTAAATCTCTTAAAATCTGTTAAAAGGATTTATCAATAACATCAAAACAAACTTAACCCAAAAAATAATTTTTATATCTACTTGTCTTAACTTCAAATTTGATATCTTGCATAGTGATTTATAATTTTTGTTATTTATCCTTTAAATCTACTTAAATTTATGAAAAAATCATGCAACAATGACCCCATTAATGAGAAAAAGAAATTACAATTTTTTTGTAAGTCCATCTATATGTAAATAAATACAATGATAATAAGTATTCGTATTATGAAATGACTAAATTTTTTTGAAGTGATTTGAATATGAAAAGTAATGCATGAATTAGGAGATACTCTCTTTCATATTTGTTCTCTATACACCATCAAAATCCTCTCTTTCATAATATAATCTATTACCCTCTCATGGTATTTAATGTTCAAGTAGTAGGTAGAAGGTTTATTCTTATTACCATGTGTTAATTTAAGACTATTTGCCACTGCATGATGGCAATAATGCATAACCTTCATTTTTTTTGAAATTAGATCCCTTTCTTTTGGATTGGATCTTTTTTACTTGAAAGTATGTGCCTTGAAGCACAACTAAACTAGTTTCAAAATATTTTCCTTCTTCATCTTTTCATTTTTCAAGTAGCTTTTACTTACCCATGGAACATCACAATAAATAATAATCAATATTTTCTTTTTCTTTTATAATTGCAAAAATATCACCTACACATAATAATTTAATAACGTTAAGAGAAATCATATTTAAGTTTATATTGCTTGTCTAAAATTAACACTAGAAGAGCAACATTTGTAATGTCCATTGAAAGTATCTTTCTTAAATAAGCTTGAAATTTGTTCATAACCAAGTGAAACAAGCTCTTCCTACAACTTCCTCTTACATTATATCATCCTCTAAAATATTTATTAAAGGTGACATCTCTCCAAGCATTAAAAAATCCATCATGTATGTTACTACAATTGATTGGATCAATAAGGAGGGGATCTCAAACATAAGAATTGTAGTAATATAATAAGTTTCTAATTTTAATTTTCTACTCTAAAAAATTGGTACTTCATAGATAATATAAACCCCTTGTTATTAAAATATTTTTAAGATTGGATATATGATTAAGATTGACTTCTAAAAATTATTATAGACTAAAAGCTAATTAAAACAATTCACAAGTTAATAAATTAAAAGAATCTAAATTACTTGTTAAATTAAATTAATATTTTGGCTTTGTATAACATAACTTTGATCAACCAAAAGATCCTTTCACAATCCTTCCACTCACCAAAATGATTACAACACCATTCTATAACTAATTCAACATCTTTCAAAGTTTTAGGCTTAGAATTTAGTTGATATCTTCTAAGACTTGTATGGATAATAAGCATCATGTTCTACTTCTACATAACTACTTTTACAAAACTCCACAAATATCTAATGTTTTGTCTATTACCAATATAACTAAAGAAAATATCATGTAGACTCCAATTATCTATTACCTTCACTATACCATTACCTACACTTATCCTAATAATATAATATTTAAGAACATTATTATTTTTTTCATTGGTTATATTGGATTGAAACCACCTTACCCATATTACATCAAGTGGTATTACAACAAACCTTGGATATTATCCATGTATCGCTTGACAAGATTTGAACCTTGGTCTCCTCCTTAAATGTTGAAAAATCTAACTGATTGAACTAATACCACTTGACTATGTAAAAACATTTTAAAATTATTTATATAAAAACCTAATATAATTTTAAATTAAACAAATCACATAGATAATTCTAATGTTAAGAATTACCATTTAATTTTAAAATATATTCTTTCAAGCAAAAGTGTTTAACTTTTAAACAAGTTGCATTAAAAAAAAACCCAATCAATGTCTAGAGAATTTTTTGAAGGTTGAACCCCTAAAGATTATGCCATTTCATGATATAATTTATTTAAAAGAAGATTAAAAAATATCAAAGGAAAACTATGACCCATATCACCGTTGTTTTTAAGCTAATGTTTTTTTTAATGATTGGATACCATGAAATATTAAATAATTGAAAATTAATGTTTTATCTTGACACAACCCCCTAGTATGAGCATAGAGGACGTTGTAGTGGAGGTACCAACTAGGAAGGTGCATTCAATTATTTATTCATTTTAAAAATTTGTCTGGTTAACCTTCATTTTTAATTCACATGTTTGTTGACAGGGACTCATTTGGATGATTGATTCCTAGTTAGAAACATCTTTGCATACAACGTTGGGTAATGTGCTATAGCATGTGCATTATTGATTGAAAGGACATATAGATAAAAAAACCTTCAAAACCTTATATTATTAATTTTCTTGGATTTTGTTCCATGCATATTTATTTAAGTTTTTTATATATAAATATAAATTACGCATGGTCTTATGATAAAATATGATAAATATATACTATGCATTATAATTATCAATAAATTAATTTAACTTTTAAAAATATGTTTAAAGTGTTGTAAGTGTTAGATACCATTTTTATATTCGATGGGCATTCAAAACGTTTAACATTTTACTGTCATCAGATTTGGGGTTGACATGAATGTCGAATTCCAAGAATGATATTCATGTCAAATTCCAAGAATGATTTTAGGGTTACTTATAATTAAAAGTCTTAAAAATTGAAGTTCTGTGAGGAGTTTTTAGATAGAAAAAATTAATGAAAGAAAATGACATGAATGATACTTTAAATTGCAAGAATAAGAGTTACACGAGGTAGTTATGTTTTCGCTTTGAGTAGTTGTAAACTTGTTTGATATTTTTATATTATTATTTTTTTAATAAAATAAACTAATATTTTATAATTGTAAAAAAAATTAATGTCATGTCTATTGAATATAAGTTTTTGTAGTAAAGCATGATGCAAAGGGAAGGAGAGATAACAGATAGCGGAGATGGTGGGGGTTTGTCCTTTTTCAAACGGAAACAAATGGGACCCATTGGAGGACCATGACTGGTTTTTAGTAGGTAAAAAAGAAGAAGAAAGCTATGGGCTTTTATCTTCTTAGGCAAAAGCAAAGGCCTTTTTATAGGTAAAAGTAAAGGCCTAAAATATGGTGAATATTCTCATTTTACAAGGAAAGGAATGTGATGATTTTTAAAGTCTACTCTATAGAGTCAACAGAGCATGTATTAAGCATCTTAAATATTTTGGGGAATTTGTTTTTTTTTGGAACTTACATGGTGGAATCGGTAGTCGCCACAAATTTGGGCAGGCTGTCTGATTTTTATGGCTGCCACAATATGTTGTCTGTCTTGGAATCCGCCACACAGTTCTTCGTGCAGTTTGCCCCTATAACCACCATACCACAATCATTTTAAACATTTTACGCCACTGAAAGCACTAGGAAAGGGACAAGCGTTCAATCAGACGAACTTAGAGAATTTGTTAGATTGTATTATCTACAAATTCCTAGGGGCCTCGCCAAGTCTGTCAATTTTATGAAATTAGATTAAGACAAAGTAGGAGTCAAAAGGGTAAGTCTCTTTAAAAATTATGTTGAAGGATGTTTTTTTTATAGCTACCTTTACCTACTTGGAAGACTTTTAAAAGGCTTTGTTGAGTGGCCTAGGGTTTTTAGGAGTGGTGGGGCTTTTTGTTAAGCTGTGGAAGCTTGATTTTAACCCTAATACAAAATAGATAGATAAGGTGCCATTATGGGTGTGAATATAAGGTTTGCCTTTGGATTTTTGGTCCCAAGAGATATTTGAAATGATTGGAAATTGCCTTGGAAAGTTCCTAGTTTTTTTACCATCTATGATTGAGTAATTACTAATGGTATATGCTAGTTTCTATATTAAGGTGGACTTGCAAAAACTGCTCCCAAAATATACTACTTTATCTTCAAATTTGGGAGCACATGTCCAAGAAGTTGACTATGAGAACCTACCCCTTCACTATAGGGTTTTCCATAAGTATGGTCATCTGGATTGGGATTGCTTCTGTGGAGTATCTCCTAGTAAGAAGGTTGAGAAAGGAAATCAGAGGGAAGGTGGTTCTTCCTATATGGGAGAGCAAGCAGAGTCAAGTTCTAGGATTTCTTAGGATTAGGATTCTAAAGTCCTAAAATCTCCACAAGAGTGCCTAGGAGTTATTAAGGCTTCTTAGATAGAAGGAAATGAGATAGAGGCAAAGAAGGATGTATTGGAGAATGAGGAGGAAACATTCAATGACATGTAGGTCAAATTCATTTCTTATTCCACAAATTCTTTTTATCTAAATAACCTAATTCTCATTGAAGAAAGGTGCCCTTGAAGATTGTAAAAATACCAAGCAATGTGTACTTCAACCCAAAAATGAGTCTTGAAGCGATTAGACACTTCTAAAAAAAAGTGATTAAGTTCCCAAAGAAATTTTTGGATTGCACAAAGAAGAGATGAAATGATTATAGACCACTTTTGGCAATAACATCAACATGGCATCTCAAAGTCTAAAAATATACAAGTATACATCAAGTTGAATAGATTTGAACTCCTCGAAGATGAAGCAAGTGCATCTTCAATGTTGGTTGAAGGATGCACCCACAACCCAAAGATGAAATGGAATGATCCTAGATAGTTTCAAGCGATGACGTTAGAACTCTCACATCAAAGTCCAAGAATGTGTAGAAGGTACTACAATTGAACAAAACTAAAGTTCCCAATACAAATATGTCGATGAAGCCAAGGGTGCACGGAGCAAAACAAAATCAAAGTACTACCCAAATATGAATGAATGGAAACATATCCAATAGTGACATTATTTGACCACCCTGAAAATCTGGATTTTATTCAAGAAGTTCAAGCAACCAAGAAGTTTGATATCATCACAGGCCCAACTTTGATACTTATCACCCTAGAATGTCCCTTTTAGAGTTGCAACTACTTCAGTGCCTTCTAGTTGTCCAAGTTAAAATTTTTAAGCTAGAAAATGATATTTTTGATAGACGATTGCAATAGCTCAGGCATTTTTAGAAGACAGTTAAAGATCCACGGGCTAGATTGTAGAACACATTTGAATTCAAATACATGGAATTTTTTTTGAATCGGCCACTTCAAAAATGTAAGCTTCTAAGAAGATATTTTGCCATCCTGTTTGTCTAACAGACCTATAACTATAAATATTATGCTACAAGATTCAAAAAGTAGCTTATAAATAGAGCGATACACCTTGAAACAAGCATTGGCTCTGTAGCTTGGGTGGTCGCTGTACAATTTCTACTAATTAATGAAAAAGTGAAAGTTGTTTGGACTTTATTGTAATTGTGATCATAGGTTTTTATGTATGAATGATTATATTTTAAATCATTTGTTACACTTATGATGAGTATATTCTGTTAAAACAAATTTTCCTTTATGGATTGTTGTTGGATTGCTTTTCATTAAGTCTTTAGAATAATTAAAATATATAATTATGGTTAAAAAAATCATTTATTTGCATTTGATAATGGTTGGTCTATTAGGCTTCGCGGGAAATTCATTAGATTAGAAATTATGCAATAAGTATCCAATGTTGTTACACTATATTTCATCCCTCTTTTAGCAATTTTTTATAACCCTTACTCCTTTCTAACCCTTCCATTTATCACTTTTAGCTTAAACCCCTATTTTAATTTTGTAAGTATTTTAAGGAGTTGGCCTTCTATGAAGGTTGAACGAGAAAAATCTCATTCATCCAACATTGGTTGAAGTCTAGGGTGCTTTACATAGACTTAGGTAGATTTTACACCAATAGTTTTTGGTATGCTCAATGGTATGAATTGTGGTAGCTCACCCATATATTTTATTGAGTAGAATCTTGGTGCAATTCTACCCCCTAAGATCATTAAAACTATTCACCTAGTGACTTCATTGAGTTACAATTGATTAAAAAATACCTAGTTGCCATTTTATTCTAGTTTTCTATGTTTTTATGTTGACAAGGTCAACAACCAAGAAGATTGAGAATCCATTACCATTTCTTGAGTTGTTGAATTTTAGGCCAAGACAAACTAGGTGTCTACCTCCAGAGCCACTATCAAAAAGTGTAGACTCCTCATATTCTAGTCCTTAATAATTCTTAGGAATATCTAGTTCTAAGGCCATGGCTCAACATCAACAATAGTTTCATCAAAATTTCCCTGAGTGAAACACTACTAGACCATTGGGTTTGGTACATATCAATAAAATCCCTTAGGCAACACTCAAAGCCTTGCACACCTATGATGACACAGGCAAAACAACATATAAACATTACCAGTATATGATTTTATTAACAACAATTCATAACATCCAAGAGGAATATATTATGGTTAGACTCCTCACCTTATATTTAAAAGGAAAGATACTATATTGGTATCGTACTCTAAAATATGGAAGTATTCATTCATGAGCTAACTTGGCAAGACTATTTGTAAAAGAATTAAATGAGTTATCTAATCCCTTTTCGTTACTTACCCAATTTACTATTATCTAGAGGCATACTCAAAAGATCATCATTGATTTCAACATCAAGTTTAATCAGCCTTAGAAAAGAATCTCTCAATATATTAGACCTCTTGGTCCCCTAACATGCATTTACTATATTAGAGCCTTAGGTCCTAATCTAGGACTCCAAACACAACAATCTAATGTGACAACCTTCCCTAAGGTCTATCAAGTCGTTGTGATTATAGAGAATGTTCTAATTTCTACAAGAAGGCTACTCCCTAGGGTTGTGATGCCATATTTCCCAAATATTGGCCAACCCACTAAGCATAAGGAAACTTCGATCATGATCACACATCTCCCTTTGATAGCTTCTATTACTACTCCTAAGGCATTACCCTCAATACCAAAATTTCTAGCATTACCAAATTTGGAGCAAAAAGAGTCTCTAATAATAATAGAGGTAATTGAAGACCTTAAGCAATAATATGACAACCATAAAAAAAGACAAGTTGAGAGGTACCATCCTATAAGGTTTCCCTACATTGTTAAAGATAAAAAACTCATAGCAATGCAACTAAAAATAATAAATTATCTGCAATTATAAAGAACTATAATTATCAATCTCAACATCAAAATGCAATCCCTAGTGCATAGTATGCAGTGATCCTCATAATGCTGATTCATGTGTAATGTACCAACATCAAACTCAACTAGCCATTGTAGAGAAAGCTAAAAAGGCATAAAAGGGTCAAGTAAATATGCTATGCGATCCAAAACAAGTTATGATCACGCAAGATCCTTTAGAGGAAGGGTGCATAATAGTGTTGACCAAATCTAGAAAGAAACCATTACAAATAGATCCATAGAAGATAGGAATAAGTCCCAAGTCAACCTCAATTACCCAAAGAAAAAACACTACTTGATTTTGAAAAAGCTTTAGTTAGGACAAATTAAAAAAAAATCTTGCTTTTATTAGAGCTAAAAAGGGATGACCAAATTTAGAACTAGAGGAAAAGGTAAAAGATACTCCACTCGAGTCCAAGGAAGAAGCCAAAGATAAATTAGGATATCATTTTGTAACCAAATGTTAGAGGATTGAGGCCAAACAAGAGTATAGAAAAAGGTTTTTTGAACCAAAAAATAAGAAATATAAACAACTAGAATTATTAGGATTTAACATTGTTGAAGAATTAAAGAATCCCTCCAAAGAAAGCATGTACGATGCCTTGATGATTCTTGGATACATCGAAATCCTTAGAGATTCATTAAATATGACCAACTCTAGAGGTACACAATATTAAAATATAATCTAGCCCAAGATTTGTTGGCTCATAGAACCAAAAAGAATAGGCCACCACTCTTATACATGTCCTTACAAATGGAAGGTTGGATTGTATATAATTGCATGATTGATTTTAGAGCTACAACTACTTTGATGCCTAAATTAGTGTGTGAAGATTTGGGTATGGAATACACTTGCTCATGCCCTAGAGTTTTGCAATTGGATGGTACCCCTATGAAGACAATTGGAGTAATCAAATATATTCCCATGATGCTACATAGTGCACCAAAAATCATTGTAATATAGGAAGTGGTGATCATAGACCTTGATCCATATTTTGACCTTTTTATTTTCTATTAATCTGAATCCCTCTGGATGCTCAATATAAAATTCTTCTTCTAGAAGACTATTTAGAAATGTTGACTTAACATCCATTTGATAAACTTTAAAGTTTTTAAAACTTGAGAAGGCTAAGAACATCCTTATAGCTTCAAGTCATGCAACTGGATCAAATATCTCATCGAAGTCAATTCCCTCAACCTGTGCATAACCCTTGCACACTAATCTTGCTTTATTTCTGACCACATGACCATCTTCATTTAACTTAATTTTGAATACCCATTTAGTGCCAATCATATTTTTATCTTTTGGTCATGGAACAAGTTCTTAAGTCTTGCTTTTCTCTATCTGATCTAATTCCTCATCCATTGCCTTAACCCAGAACTTATCTTCACTTGCCTCATTGAAGTCTTTTGGTTCAATTTTAGATAAAAAAGAAAAATTTGCTTGTTGATTTGATGTTATTACCCTTCTCCTTGTTTGTATCTCATCTGGATTCCCAATTATTAGCTCTCTTGGATGATGTTTATGTACATACCTAGATGGAGTCTTAGGAATAAGTCTTTGTGTTTCTTCCTCTTCTTCTTATTCCTCATGAAACTCCTCTTGACAACTTTCATCTTCCTGATACACAATTTCTTGAACTGGTTCTCTTAATCCTATCTTCTCATCAATTGTTACATTTATACTTTCTAAAATAGTGTGTGTCCTTTTGTTGTAGCATATATAGGATTTTCTCTTAGTAGAATAAATAAGAAAAATACCCTCATCACATCTTGGATCAAATTTGCCCAAGTTTTGCTCTTCTCGTCTTATGTAACACTTGCTTTCAAAAACTTTGAAGTGTTTTACAATGGTTGGTCTTCCCTTCCAAATATCATATGGATTCTTGTGATGGTTCACTCATATTTGAGCCTTATCAATGATATAAAATTTTGTGTTAACTGCCTCCTTCCAAAAACCATCTGAAAACTTGGATTCATTTAACATAGCTCTGGCCATATTTTCAATAGTCTTATTCTTCCTTTCAACAACTCCATTTTGTTGAGGAGTTCTTGCAGCTGAGTATTCTCTTTTTATGCCATGTTATTCACAATAGTTTACAAATTCATTTGAGGTAAATTCTTCTCCTCTGTTTGTTCTCAAATACTTAATCCTTTTACCTGTTTCATTTTCAACAAACTCTTTAAACGCATTGAATTTATCAAGTGCTTCTGAATTTTCTTTTAGGAAGGCTACCCAAGTCATTATGGAATAATCATCTATAAATAATATGAAGTAACTTTCACATTGAATACTTTAGGTTCTGGTAGGACCACATAGATCAGTATGTATTAGTTTCAATGGATCAGATGATATAAATCCTTTTGATTTGAAACTGGTTCTAGTTTATTTTCCATGCTAAAAAGGTGCACAGATTGTGTTTTGTGGCCTTTTCATTTTGGGTAAATATCTGATAGCCTGTTTATTGCTTATGTTCACTATGTTATCAAAGTTCAAATGAACCATTCTTCTATGCCACAACCAACTCTCATCTTCTTGTGATAGAAAACACTTTTCTTCTTTAATCTCATTTAACATGTAGAGGTTATTTGTAGTTCTATTTGCATTTGCAATAAGTTTTCCAGTTTTAGGCTTTCTAATCTCACACCTACTTGGATTAAAGGTAACCATGTGCCCTTGATCACAAAGTTGGTTCACACTTAGTAGGTTGTGCCTCAATCCCTTGACATACAATACATTCTCTGTTTTTGTTTTGCCATTGTCTAAAATCAGAGTTCCTTTCCCATAATTTTTTACCGATCCATTATCACTAAATATTATTGACCCTCCATTAGTTTTCTTGAGTACTAGAAATTTACTTTTGTCTCCTATCATGTGACTAGAACATCCACTATCAAGATACCATTGTTTTACCTTGTCCTGAACATGAAGAACTATTTGTACTAACATTGATCTAACTTTCTCGTCCCCTTTTCTCTCTTTCCTAATTGTTGAAGTTGTATTATTTTTACTTGAATTAGTAAATACCATTTTACACCATCTAGCCTTGTGCCCAATATTATTGCACTTATAACATATAACATAACTATCCATAAGAGGTGCAAAAGAATTAAAATTTCTATTTACATCCTTTTTAACATAACTAGTGCAATGTACAACTCTATGACCATATTTGTTACATGAAAAATAATAGCCATGGAAGAGATTATATAACCTATTTTAATACCTTGGAAAATATGGTTGAGTACTCCTTTTGTTGTAATTAAGCTTTGTCCATGGTTCTTCTTTGCTTTCTTTTTCCTAATGTATTTTCCTTTTAGAGTACGAGTCACTTGCTTATCTTGTTTGAAGTTTCTGCTTCTTGAATGCTTGACTCCTCTCTCTATTTTCCAAAATTTATATCTTGTAGTATCTTGGTCTTTTCAACTTCCTTCCTTTGATAAACAATTTTTGCTTCCATTCTTTCACATTCTATTTCTATTGCTCTTAATAGATATGTCATATCTTATTAAATTTTCTTTCCCTCTTCTACCTTTATATTGAGTTTTGTGATACTCTGTAGAAGTTCTATCCTTGCTTCTTCATCCTCTTGAATTTGATCCTTCAAACTTGAGTTTTTATTTCTAACCTTTTCAATATTCCTGAGAGAAACAAAGAATTCATATTTTATGTCAAACATGGTCTCTTCTTCATTTTCTAAAGTCGTGTGTTTCTGATAGACCTTCCTCCAAGCTGTTAGTCTTTTCACGGAGAGACCCTCTTTGATACCAATTGAAGAACATGTGCTTATATTGAGAGGGGGTGTGAACAGTATAAGATAAAACTTTTTGCTTTTCAATCCATATGATAACATCAAAAGTATTAAAGTAGTAAACATTACACAAAAAATCACACACATGAGAGACATGATTTAATGTGGTTCACCCAATGTGGGCTACTCCACGAAGAAAATATTCTTTATAAAATTTTCTCAATAAATTCTCTTGGGAATCCTTTCCCTATTACAATATTTATGGATCTCTATCCAAAGGAGACACCAATCCCCTCATCAAGTTTGTGGAACTCTATCCACATGAGAACTCCTTCTCCTTAGCTCTAGCTGGTGATCCTCTTAGAAGACTACTACTTCCACTACTCTAGCTTGTGGATCTCTCTCCATAGAAGACTTCGTCCTCACTCAAAATATCTATGTACTCACTACCCTGGCTAATGGATCTCTATGCATTGGAGACTACCGTCCTTTGCTCTATCACCTCCAAAGTCTGCTCTTACTCTATTCTATTCGGTATCTTAGATTTGTACTAAAAAATATCCTATGAACTACACAAATATGCTCATTCTCTATCTCAAATCTATACTAAACATTTTCCATTGGTCTAGCACAAGTCTGCTCAATCTCTGTCTCAAATCTGCTTAACAAGTTCTATCTAGAACTTGTATAACCTGCTCAACAGGTATTTACTAAGACTTACCTCAAATCTGTCCACAAGTCTTTACCAAGACTTGCCTCAAACCTACTTGTAAGCTTCCACAAAAGCTCACACAAATCTATCCTTAAGCTTTTACAAAATCTTACTCAACTCAGCTCACAAGCTTTCACAAAAGCTGTTTAAGTCAATTGCAAAACTTACATACAAAATCAACTCAATCTGTTTTAGAAAACCTCTTTAATCACACAAACAAATTTCACTTAGAATTTTGTTTGACTCACAAAAGCATATAGAGAATTGTTAGAGACTCAATATGTTTCACACTCTTAATCACTCAATCACTTCCAAACTCTTTTCAAATCAATTTAGTATAAATAATAATTTGTTTCACAGAACTTGAACTATCACTCCAACACTTTCAATCAACTATGCTCAATCAAATCCACTCAACCAATCACTCAATGAAACATAACTTGCTTACAAACCCTAACCAAGCATATGAAAGTTTACTCAAATATTTCCAACAATGCTTATCAAACAATCTCACATAACAATGATACTCATGTTCTTTCACAAACCCTAGTTCAAGATAGTTCACACTCAATTGACTTCACAAATGTTCACCCAACATACATGTGAAAACTCACTCAATCATTTCCAACAATGCTTACCAAACAAAACCTTTTCACTCCAACTTGCATTCACAACATTCAACAAACAATATTCCACTCACAAGGATGATATGCCCATACCTTTGTTTTGAAGAAGATTTGATCTCAAAACCTGTCTCAATCACACTCAACCTCTTTGACAATCTCAATGGTTAGATATCACAAAAATATGTCCTTAATATTTTATTTCAAAAATATTTCACCAAGTCAAAATATCAAAAATCAACTATGCCTTATTTCTCCTTTCAAATCAATTTAAAATATGACTTTATTTCAATAAATAACATCTAACATCCTTGGCACACCTTATTACTCCTTTTATAAACTTTAACCACTTAAAAATCAAATACAAAAATTAAATATTTGCATACCCTTTTATCTCCCTTGTATAACTCATAAACCCTTTTAAATATGCAATTTTCAATTAATAAAAATTTAGGAAATTAAAAAATTAATTTCCACACTTGCAATTTTTGGATGCAACATTAAACCTTAGCAGATATGAGCACATACCTTTGTTAATTCTACTAAAAGGCCTTGGCAGGTTTTGAACACGTAAACCCCTCCTTCCAAGCACCTTCGCATAGCACGCACCCACCAAGTGGGCTATGTGCCTCCACTCAAAGGTAAAGGCACACACCTTCCCTTTGTCCCTCTCTAACGTTGCAAACCCAAATTTTTCTATTGCAAAACAAAGATCGCATGGATCAAACCCTTAACCTTGCACCTGCGAATGACTTAGCACAGTCCTTGGCTGCCAATTGCACTACCCAATGCTTTGGATAAGCGTTAGTGCTCCCACTTCACTTTGTTCCTTCGTCTGCCCTTTGAAGCTTTTAAAACACATGCGAGTTTCTTCCTCTCTAACCACAACGCACGATTTCCTTAGGCAATAATACTTTTGCATGGATAAAGTTTTGAAATAAAACTTACCCCTTTTATATGCAATGTACCATGTGCTCAAAACATCGACGATCCTTTAAATTCGATTTAATTCGAATAAATTAAACTTTGTGCCCTTATAAACCTAACCTTATGGTTATTTAAATTAAATCATAAACTAATTTATAATTAAATTATTATAATTAATTTATAATTAATTTAATAACTCTTAGAGTTAATCAAATTAAGTTATAATGAAATTATTATAATTAATTTAAATCTTTAGGTCTTGACCTTAGACCTTTAATATTATAATATTATTTTTCTTGGGCCTTCCTATTGCTCTTTAGACATCATTGATTATTATAATAAGATATATTATAATATTATTTCCCTTAGGTCTAGGAGCAATCTTTCTCTTGCATTGCTTACTGAAACTGATTCTTGACATCCTTCCTTTTACCCTGCTCACTAAAACTAACTCTTGACATCAATGACAACAAAACCTGCTCATATTTCCAACAAATTCAAGGTACAAATAATTTTTAACTTATAAATAGTTAGTTGTATATTCCGCGATTATTTGAAATAATGCTTTCTTCCTCAAATAGTTAACTCACATTATGTTCCTCTATCCATATTGCATGATGATATGAATCATATTGCTGTTAGTAATTTTTTTTGTTAAATCTAAAAATGATAAAAAATATTATTGTATGCTACTATGAAGAATACCCTATCGACCGTGATATGTCTCCTATTGAAGATATTCCTCACCAAACACTTGACATCCAACAAACACTTGAAGATATTCCTCAAAATGACATGTCAGTTGAAAATGAAAGCGATAAATCAAATACATTACAAACTTCTTTCAAATATTCAAGCAAAAATACTAAAAAGAGAAAGACATCTAATTGGGCTATTGGAAGGGCATTTAAGAATGAATGGGTAGAAAAATTTCCCTGGATAGAGCCTATCCTGATCGAGGACAACCAAGTCGATCAAAAAGAATGTAGATGCAAAATTTGTAGTTGGAAACTAGGTAAGGATCACAAGCTACAAAATAAGATAGATACAATAGAAAAACATGCTAGCAAAGCTTATGTAAAAGTTACAGGAAGTGATGGTAAAATTAATAAAGAAGTTAGGTGGAAGGATGCATCAAAATGTATGCATGTCAGATATGCAATAGAATATGACAATCACTTAAAGCAATAACAATCTCTTGTTGAGAAATGTAGAATGATTAAAGCCCAATTTCATAAAATTTATAAGACCACTTTAGCTTCAAAAAGTTTACAGTTTATTGTTGTATATAGTATTCTAAAAAAGGGTAGACCCATGTTTGATTTCATTGATTATAAGCATCTGTTTCAACTAGTTGATGTGCAAAACCTTCCTAGTTCCCATTGGTCAGATCGAAGTGGTTGGGAAATGGTAAAATGTCTATCATTAGTTGAGAAGGAGGACCTAAGGGAGAAAGTAAAACTTGCTAGATTCATATCACTTTCTATTGATGAGGTGATAGTTGTGGACAACACATCATGGATTTGCATGCATGTGTACACATTTCAAAATCATGTAAGGTAGCCTAGTTTACTAGGATTACATAAGATGGTGGAAAGTTTAAATGTATAAAACATCTATAATGTTGTTGTGAGTAGTTTAAAGGATATTGTGGGAATGAATGATATAGAGATAGCCACAAAGTTAATATGCATTGGAGCTGATGGTGCTACTATAATGCAAGGGCACATGAATGGTCTTTGTGTTCGTCTCCAAACCTCAGTTGCCCCATATATGATACCCATTCATTGCATGGATCATAGAGTGAATCTAGCATATAAAATTGTGAGCTCTTTTGAAAATGTTGCGAGAGTGGAAGACCTCATTCGTGAAATACATTCTTATTTTTCTTGTAGTCCAAAAAGGTTTGCAGAGTTTCAATAGTTTGCACTAGGAGTTACAGAAGGAAAAAAAATGTTAAAATATGTGGATACAAGGTGGATTTCATTGTATCAACCTGCACACAGAGTTTTTAAAGAATATCAATCATTAATGGGATTTATGTACGCAAATCGTAGGGCAGTTGATAAGGCAAAATATTTGTTGTTCCATTTGACTGACTTCGAAACCCTTTTAATGTTATGTGGTATTCTTCCAATGTTACATGAAATGAATAGATTGATTAAACTTGCACAAGAGAGATCCATCTATATCGTTGATTTCATGAGGATGAGAAAGCAAATATGTGTGATTATTGATAGGTTATATGTGTCCAAAGCAGATTTTAAAGATCCCTTGTTTGATAGTTGGAATACATTGACAAACGTGAATGATCCAAAAAGCTTTTTGAAGTTTGACATCAGTGATCATATTTGTATTAATGTTCGTGGAAAGATGATACCTTTTTATTGTTTTGAAAGGCAGTCAAGTATAGTTGCGGACGATGTTGAACAAGTTCTTGTAACACAATAGATTTGAAGTTGTTTTACACAAAACTAAGACAAATTTGTTAAAAATAGCAAAATCATTAACAAGTGAGATAAGAGAACAATTTCAAAGAGATGAGTTTCTTGAGGCCATGGGTGTGGTTAACCCCATGTTTTGGGGTCCTTGTATTGAATACAATTCTACACATGAGTTGTTTATTAAATATATGCTCATACTTATTAAGCATTTCAGTAAAAGTGTGGAAGTCAATGGTGTTGAAATCAAAGGTATACTCAACAAAGATATTTTAAAACAATAGTCATCGCATTTTGGTGGAACAATGGTTGAGCAAATATCACTTTTGAGTAACATCCATGAGACTGGTTCCATTGCACGTTTGTGGCAAAAATTGTATCCAAGTAGTGTCTTACAAGATACTATTAGTGAATACTTTTGTTTATATGAATTATGTCAAACAATGATTTTGGGATTTGTGGAAGATGAGAGGGTTTTCAGTGCACTATCTTTTGTTAAATCTAAGCTCTGCAATAGGTTGGACAAAAATTTAGAAAATTGTTTGAGAATTTATGTGTCATCATATCAGCTAGACAAATTTCCCTATGACAGAGCATTGGCATATTGGAATTCCCTTGCAGGTAGAAGGGGTACCAGGAATACGAATGATAAGGAGGATAATGATGCTTTTAGTGATCAGATGGTGGAGACACAGATATATGTTATGTGTAATAGTGATACTGGACAACTTGAGAAGTGTTTGTTTTAGCTACCTAAATTGTGATTTTTCCTGTATTTCACAACATTAATAAATTTGAATTCATTTGATATCAGATTTCACAATATTGGTTAAGATTTATTAGATTTCACAAAAATTGATTTTTCATAAACTTTAATGTTTTATATCCCTTTGTTGTTTTTGAAATAGTTTTAATTGCCTTCATATCATAGTATTTGTTTGTTTTAGTTACCTAAATTGTAATTTTTACAAGATTTTACAACATTGATCAATATGAATTTGTTAGTTATCATTTTCATCTATAAATTTGAGTTTATTTGTCATCACAAGATTGTTTCATCTATCTGAATTGTAACTTTATGATTTATAACACAACATTGTCTTTCAAATTATATGTTTTATGTTGTAGTCTTTGGAGTGTCCAAACTATGTTCATTCATAACCGATTTACAACATTGTCTTTCAAAATATATGTTTTTTGTTATAGTATTGTTAGTGTACTGATATTAATGTATTGGCACAACTGAGTTGAATCGTGAATATAGTTGAATCATTTATTATTTTAGATTGCAATTGTGAATATAGTTGAATCATTCTAAATTTAAAAATTGCACAAGAATATAAATGGAAACAACCTTTGAGTGATAGAAGACAAATTAATAAAAGCCTTTTTCATTATTTGCATAGAAAATTTACATTGTACAAAATTGTTTACAAAAATACAATAGAACTTGTTGTCAACTATGAAATGTTTTACAATATATTAATTTTATCATGGGTGAGCAGGGGTAGATTCAGTCGCTCCTTGTGCACATGGATCACCTAGGGCTTGAGATTTAGTCGCTCCTTGTATATCTGCATCTCCTTGAGTTTGAGATGCTCCTTGTATATCTGCATCTCCTTGAGTTTGAGATGCTCCTAAAGTTGCAGGTTCTTTTCCCTTATCTTCTATTCCAATAACTTGCGCAGGCCCTTTCAGTGCTCCTATTATGATGAGGCCTTCCTCTACCTTCTATAAGCTCCCCATCAACAATCTATCTTCTTTGGCTAGATCCTCAAGGACTACATGAATATTTTGTTGAAGCTTCTTCTTAAGAAAGATATTTGGATCCATTTTGTGCTCCACTATAATTGCTTTTAAATAATTATTATCCCTAACCTTAGCCTATAAGGTCTCCTTCATTGCTATTGCATTTAAGATTGATTTCTTTGCAGCCTCGAGATTAATAGCCATGAAATCAACTTGTTTCTGTAAATTCTGAAAATTTACCTACAAAAAATTAAAGAAAACCTTAGTTAGTCGAGAGTTATATTACAAAATATAATGATAAATTTTATTGCATCTAAAGTCTCACCTCAACCACATCTCTTGCAGCCTCAGCGATTAAAACTTTCTTCTTATCAGAAGCCCATAGGTTGTAATATGCTTGGGCTTCAACATTTAGGTTCTCTAACCTGTTCAACATAATATTTAAAATTTGATCATCATAAGACATAGAAGGGTTCACCGATCTTGATTGAGCTTGATGTAACAACCCAACAAGCTTCTCAGGTTGGTTTTTGACCGGGGAGAAAATTTCTTCCCTTTTATCATAATTTTTATAGTGGGCATTTATTTCCTTGATAAGGATATTTACCCGAAATTTCCAATCCTTCATTTCCTTGACATTTTTAAGCAAAGGGTTATGGATCAATGCATAAAAATTATCAGAAACCAAATTATTTAAAAAAAAAGTAACTTGTTCATCCTCAGTTTGAGGACTAGTATTGGTGGTGTCAGAAGGCAATGATGAAATTGGCTCAGCTACAAGAATTTCTTGTTCTTGTAGTCCTTGAAACATCTTTGACACTTTAAACCCTTCAATGTTCCCCTATAAAATATAATATTGATCTAATGTTGGCACATCTAATTCGGAGGTCGAAACATATTTCAACGAACAACCAGTTGAAAATGACAAGGATGGAAATGTAGAATTTTATGTCCTAGATGGTGCGGGTCCCCCCATGATCTCGGTCCAACAAGCTATTTTCCACCAATGTGACCTCACATTAATTGTTGTCATTGTTGAGGTTGTCCTGGTGGTGGTGGTGGTGGTGGCGGCATCATTTCCTTCCTTCTTTTAGTAAATTATCGGGAGGGACCTAAATACATTATAACAAGATATTATTAAACAAAATTAAAGTGGATAAAATTAGTACATAACAGTAAAAACACACTTACCCGATGAAGAGATCTCTTACTGCCCTTCAGTCGGTGGAGACAACTGGGTGTGAGTGCATGGGGGGTGGGGCATAAAACTAAAAACATACAAAAAATAAAAAATAAATATAATTTCAACTAAACAGTAATGGTAATGAATCAAGAAAACTCAAAACAGTAAACTTACCTATCATTGGTGTGACATAACTGGATTCACATTCCATGATATTTGATTGCACATGT
The DNA here is from genome assembly GCA_028583015.1 of Wollemia nobilis. NCBI lineage: Eukaryota > Viridiplantae > Streptophyta > Pinopsida > Araucariales > Araucariaceae > Wollemia > Wollemia nobilis. Next base: position 1,770,842 of record JAQPPZ010006183.1, on the reverse strand, counting down.
TGATGAGAAATGAGAGAAGAAGTTGGCTTCTAGGTATTTATGAGGCCTCTGTAGTGGTTATGATTCACACATTGTGCCTTCTGAATCGACACCATCCTATGGCATGTGACTTCTAATAGCAACATCCTATTTTGTTCGTGTGATGGTTGCCTTACTCTGCATTTAGGTGCAAAAAAAAATTAAAATATAAATAAAAAACATGCTAAAATATAAAAATTATTTAATGGTGAAAAATAGAATAATTACCTTCAGCTCTTCAATAGTCATAGCAATGCTTTATAATTTTACATGCACTACAGTCGGTGAACCAGTATCCTACAAATTATGAAAACTTTCATAGTAAAGTGCTAAAATATAATTTACCGAGGCTATCGTGTGAGGTTTGTCTAATTGTTTTGTTTGAACAATATAGAGCTCTAATATGATTCGATCTGAAATATATGTACACCAGTCAAATATTTCGTGGTACTCTAGACAACGAACAATATAAGCCAATGACTAGAATGGAATCTTTGTTCTTCCAAGCAAAAACAATATTGCTTGGAAAAATTCAAGAATTGCCTTGAAATCATTGTTGGAAATTGAGGTATTAGTTAACCCTCTCTTGGACTTCACCATAGACACTACAAAAAAATTAGGTGACATAACAAATTTTAAATTGTGAAGTTTAAGATAATCAAGTGAAGAGAATTATACCTGACAAAAATTTTAGAGAGATATCGTAGTTGGTCGCTAGGAAAGCCTTATCATTCTTAGAGAGAATTAACTTTTGTGAAACGAGAGCGAGACCCTTCTGTGGAAGACCAATCAATCTCTGGATATCAGAGGGTTTGATTGTAAAATATATTTTTCTATTCTATAGAGTTAGACTAACCGTCCCAAGATCATTGTCATAGCCTTTGATGATATTGTATAGAATAATTTTATCTGTTTTGAATTGGGGCATAGAATTCAAAGCCTCAAAACCTGTGTCCTTGACCCATGTATGGTCGGTCCTAGGTGTGGTTAAGAACTCTGAAAATCTGATGCAACTTTAATTTTTGAATGAAATTTTTTGAGAGGTTGTGGACATGGTGGCCATCACTCTGGAAAGGTACGGGGTAATGGTCACTTGGGGGAGGGAAGGGTTTGCAACTTCACTTTGATCTTGTGCAGTAGAAAAAGCTTGAAAAAACAACTATTGATGCCTTTTTATAGATGAAATTGAGTGGGGTGGACACATGGCAGCATGTTAGTGGACATGTAGTTGGCAATGTGATGCATGGTAGTGTGAAGCTAGACCATTAGCTACACTTGATTTGAATCTGAATGATAATATACACCCGATACAAGGTCGAAGTATTATATACACTAATGAGTCAACCAAACCTTTACTTCACCCGATCTATTGATTGAATCTTATCTTACACCGAATTCTTTGGCAAGAGTTTTTTTCCACTTGATATTTAACTAGATATTTTTGCACATGGTTCGTTAGCCAAACCTTGTCTTTCACCTGATCTACTATCTGAACCTTGTTTTACACCCAATCTTGTTGTCTAGACTTAATATACATACTTTTTGTCAGCCAAGCCTTTTTTCTAGCCTTTCCAAACCCTTTTTTAGTCGAACCATTTTTCCACCCAATCCAAGCTCATACCGTGTTTACCACCCATTTCGAGCTCGAACTGTGTTTTGAACCTGGTCTAATCTTGGACCATGTTTTACACTCGATTCGAGCCTGAACTGTGTTTTGCACTCGGTTTGAGCCCGAACTGTATTTTTCACCCGGTCCTCAACCAGACCATTTTTTCACCCATTTTGAAACCGGATCGTGATTTCCACCCAGTCGGTCAAAACAGTTAAATTTGCCAAGGTTTTACAAATTTTGATGAAAATTAAGGTAATTCACCATTTCTCCTACATGAACTTGGTCAGGATTCACCAAGATTTTGAAATGGATTCGCCAATTTTTTACAAGTACATTTTGGGTCTGACCCCTTATGCATAATCCTACTTTCCACTTTTCCTTAGCAAGAAGGACTTGTAGTCATTTTTGGTCAGATTACCTTTATTCATTTTTGGGTAGATTAACCTATATTTAAACAAAGATTTCATTTTATATGTATATGGGTCTAAAGATAGTTATGTCACAATTTTGACTCAAAAATATGATAATCAACAAGAACATTTGATATATTTATTAAGATATAAACTACATAATTATTAAAGGAACTACAACTTCATAGAGAAGTAGGTATTTGCCATCATGAAGTCACTTAGAAAGCTCAGATATTATGTGTCTCAAATTAGGATAATAGTATATGTAGTTCACTTAGATGTCAAAATTTTCATTCTTCAAGGAGAATTAGGAGAAAATGGAGCCAAATGGATCACTAAAATACAATAATTCAACATTGAGATACACCCTACTAAGCTAGTAAAAGGTATATCCTTATGCCAACATTTGGCCAGAATAAGACTACAATATGTGCATAGAAGACAACACTAGAATAGACTCTAGATATGAATATTGCATAAGGAAATCATATTGGGTCAATAAATTGATAAATTAATTTCAAATAGGCATATGCTTGGAAGCTTCACAAAGACAAATACAAATTATAAGCATTGAAATATATCTTATTGTTCAAAGGATTATTTAGATATTTTTTGATGGGGTCCTTCTTTGTTGTATAAATCCAGAACAAGATGAAAGAGTGCTAAACGAGTTTTACTTGAGCCTATCTTGGGGACATTGCTCAAAATAAACAATTGCTGGTAAAATTATCCGAGTTGGGTACTACTGGCCTACCACTTTTCTAGATGCTTTTAATATGACCAAAGCCTATAAGAAATGCCAATGGTTTTTTGGAAAAAATAAAAATACTGTACTTTCCCTATAGTCGATTATGGTAGAGGAACTCTTTTAGCAATGGATATTAGACATTACCAATGAGGCCTTGGTTCAATGGTTGAGACATATGGGTGATATAGGCCACACCAAGGTTCAAATCCTAGGGACACCAAAAGGGCTATATAGCTCGATGTAGTTGATATAATGACACCCAATGTGGGAGATATTGTAACTAGTTTGATTATGACATAGGGTGGGGGACCTGCATACAACCCCTTTACACCATACCAAAAAAATGGGGATTAGATTTTATTGGAGTCATAAAACTAAACTCATTAATAAGATATAACTATATCCTAATGACAACTGATTATTTTATTAGGTGTACGAAATAAATAGCCACAAATTCAACCAATCAAGATACATTAATTGAGTTCTTGGAAAAGCTAATCACAAGGTTTGGCATCCCTACCACCTTAGTAATAGATAATGGATCCACTTTCATAGGGGTGAAAATTATCAATTTTTCTAGTAAGTATGACATCTACTTAAAAGCTTCCTTAAGATACTACCCCCAAGGGAATGGGTTAGCCAAATCCACCAATAAAAACTTGTTGAATATCATCAAAGGATACTCGAAGAAAATAAGAAGAGCTAGAATTTACTACTTGATCAAGATTTATGGGTAGATTGGATAATAATGAAGAAGGAATTGAAATATTCATCATATTCTCTAGTTTATGAAAAAGAAGCCATTATTCCCCTGAACCTGGAACTACCTACTATGAAATTGATAGATCGTAAATAATTCCCATATATGGAAGCCATAAAAATACAAATTATAAAGCTTCTAATCTTGGAGGAATCAAGAGAAAAAACCAATAATAACTTTCAAAAGAATAAATTTGGAATGAAGCAATGGTTTGACAAAAAATCTACGTTTAGATACTATCAAGTTAACAACCTTGTACTCAAATGGGATGGAGATAGAACAATATTGATAAAATACTAGAAGTTCAATTCCTATTGGTTTGGGTCATACAAATCACCATCAAATATAAATACAATGCATATGAGTTGTCATACATCAATGACCAAGTTTTGCCAACATCTGTAAATGGCCTGCATTTAATGTGCTTTGTTTAAAGTGTCATCACATCTTATAATATATGTACATAGAAAAGTGAAAAATAAACAAGTTATGACAATTTTGAAAAGCTAAAAGCCCATTGGTTGAAGCTAAATCTAGCAAATGATGATTTTTAAAATACTCATACAATCACCCAATTGTTGTAGGTGAGTTGTTGAGGAGATGGAAACCCTCCAAGGGAGGTCCCAGGTTCAAATCTCCACCCTACCAAAACATTGAATTGGGTATCCAAAATCCAATTGATAATGTTGGTGTGGGCAAGGTCGGGTGTGACCCCCGGGTGACTTTGACGGTGTAGATCCCCCTGTTCATGGTCTCTCAGACCAAGGCAGCCCCGCAAGGGGTTTTCTCTTAAAAAAAAATTACTCATACAATCAATTGTTAGGCAAGCACAACTTCCATAATTTGAAGTACATGCAAATATTTTGCATGTTTTTGAGAAATATAAAAAGTTGATTCACCAAAAAAGCAAAAGCATGTGCCAAATACTACATTTACTATGATATTTATCAATTTTACACTTTTAAAAGAGTACCCCAACAACAAGTCCTTCCACCAAAATATTGACTACAAGAATTATTGAGTTGACAAAGTAATTCGAGCAATAATTGTACAGTGAGAAACAAGAGCAAATAAGCCAAAAAGTGAGTAAAGAGGTATTGTAATATGAATTCAATAATAATGGATGGTAATACAAAAGCTTCAACTAAAAAATCAAAAGGTGCTCATAAGATGCAAAAGGAAAATAAGGCACTACAAGATCACACCTACAAAATCAGGGACACAAAGGTCACACTATGGGCTAAACATGAGCACCTTCAAGAGGTCGCTAAAAAATGAGCAAAAGAAATATTACCTAGTTGCCTCGGTTTGTTTGCATGGCATTCATTCTTATCTTATTACATTTATAAACATATGCATCCCTACCCAAAACTAGTATTAGTGGTCATCTAGTTTTATAATCCTCAAATGAGGACAATACAAAACCATAAAGGCAAAGTATTGTTTCATATTATGTCTAACCTCTTCACTGATGCATTCATATTAGGAGTTAATCCCAAGACACCCCCCAAACCCTTTACTATTGAAGAACAAAAGAAATACTATGATCTAAGAAGGTAAAGAATGGAGGTAGATATTTCAAAAATTGGCAAGACCAACAGTTGTACCACATTACATCTAGTAATGACCTCCCTAGGACCCCAATTTCAATTTCCAAATTCAAATTCTTAAACATGTTCTCCATGTTAGCCATCATATTTGGAATAACCACAGATAAATAAGTCCATGTGTAACAACCCAACCAACCAACCGAGAGAGATACATTTTGTTTTCTCAAGTAAGGTTCATAAAGAAGTCCCAAAAACCCTTTAAATTTTATAAGGTATAACCACATTTTGAGTTAATATCACTACAAAAGAATCTTAAGTGGACACGAGTGACCAACATCTTGTATTTTTTGGATTTATATTCCTAAATCCCATCGATTACGAAGGATTCTAGTAGTGGTTCCCTACCTTTATCCTTATTGGTGTAATCCATCCACCTCTCTTAGAAGTTGATTAAGGTCCCATGTACCTTTAACCAATTTATCCCTAGGATAATATAAAAAACATGGAGTGGTGCTACATATAATTACCATATAGTGGATCCATTGGGTAAGGTAATATTAGCTATAGGAAAATATTGATCCACTGAGTAGGTCTATCTAGACTCATACTCGACTTTCCACCATTGTGCCCAAAATCTAGGTCTTATAAACATATCCTTGATAATACTAGTGGAAAAAAAACTATCTATAGCTCTACTATCTATCAAAACTTTAACATTTTTGTTAACAACTTACCATTAAACAATAAAGGAGTTGCTTGTCCATCTAGGTTCTGACTTTTGATAGAAGCTTAGATTTGGTGTAGTTGTTCCTTTGTTCTGTTGCTCAACTCTAGTCATTAGGGACACTTATTGGAATAATGAGAATCCCAACAAATGAAGCAACCTATCTTGAATGCCTAAGATCGTTCTTGCATTTTATCCACTCTTCCCTTGTTCTATTTCTATGGTTGAGTGTTGGAACTATTATTTTTTTTATTATTTTCTTTTCCCTTATTATTTTTGGATTCTCGTTCAACAATCATCTCTAGCATCATTCACTGATGTTCCAACTGGTCTCATAATGACTTAACTAAAGAGTAAGTTGCTTTATTCCTTCTTGTAGTAACTCAACTAGGGAAGTGATGCCTATCTTTATTCCGATAGGATCCTCCTTGTTCTAAATTCCTTATTGGGATCCATTATTTTAGACTTCTTTGGGGGACATCCTAGAACTTCCTTCTACATAATCAAGCCCACCTTCTTGGATGATCTCAATACAAGTGCTATCTCCTATGCATAAAAGGAGTTGGGTAAGTTACAATTACTCCTAATTGTACTTGCAATCAGTTAGTTTCATTTCCATCATGAACTAAATTAGACCATTATCATTCTCCTGATAATGATCTTGGTCACACTTAACTCATTGCAAGGTGCCATACCCAATAATAAAATCTACTCTCTAGGATTTTTACTCCTTGGTATTATCAGTACAAACAACATGTAATACCCATCTTATCCCAGATCACATTAAGATCCCTAGAGGAGTAAGTTTCCCCAAAGTAGCACATCAAGTTAAGGTTCATCCTAGGTTCTCTCCATGGAAGCTTCTAGTCCTATGACCTAGAGCTTTAATACCAATTGTAACAACCCAACAAACCAAAGATATATTTTTTTCTCAAGTAATATTCACAAAGAAGTCCTGAAAACACTTTAGCATTAATAAGATATAACCACATTTTGAGTTAATATCACTGCAAATAACTCTCAAGTGGACATGAGTGATCAACATCCCATATTTTTGGGGTTCGCATTCCTAAACCTCATCGTTTAGGAAGGATGCCTGTATTTCCCCCCACATTTTCCATATACTTATAGATATAGGACAACTTGAACATTATGTAGGTATTATCCTTTAAGGCCCATAACACTTAAAGGGAGATGCCTATTCCCTAACCCTACATATGTCCATCTATGTAGAATTGTTCTAGTGTAATACCTTAGTTCTTAGTTACCGCACCTCCACAAGCTAACTAAGGCCATTACCACTCACTTGGTAATAAACATGGTCACCCAATCCTCTATTCAAGGTACCACCACTATACTGCCTTGTGAATGATTACAAATACTTCACTGCTTTGGAAAAATTGAGCCTCTCTATTCAAGGTGTACCATTCACCATTATCTAGTTATTGTATGACTGCAAATCCTTCCAAATTAGTAAATTCTTGGCTATTGCATCATCAGCATTCCTTCAAAAATTCACATCTTATTGGCTATTGTATCATCACAACTTCTTCCAATAATTTAGATTATCTTCTTGACTCAAGGGTTCTAATTTGGCTTTAAATATTACCCAAGCCCCTCCCAAACCCAAGAATCAAATAAAATATATAATCATATAATCTCTCTCAATAAAGGAATTAAGTGCCACAACATGCTTTAAATAATAAAACAAAATGCTAATATTAGGATATTGATATCATATTCACATCCATAATAATATCATTCTAGCAATTTCTTTATTTAAATAACAAAGAATGAACATCATCTAAAATATTCTAAACTATGCATTAGACTAATTCTTCCATTTTTGCATATAATCAAAATTTCCAATATTGCCATAACAAAATAACATCTCATAACCTTTCATTCTTGATTAGATCTTGAAATACTAAAACAACAACTATGATACATCCTTTCATCATCAAGGCTTGCATAATTTTATTTACAAAATTTCTTTCAAGTATTATTATCTTCAAATACAATAACATGGAAATACAAAGGTTTCATCTCAATATTTTCTCTTCATTGTCTTCCTCTAAAAAAATCCTCCGAGCACGTTCATAGGTTAAATTACTTAGGGATCATGACAAATATTATATCCAAATGCAACTTAACATACACCATGCATAAATGCAAGCACCCATGCACAACACATTTCAATAAAACAAGGAGAGAATCCCATACTTTTCTCTATAATGATTCCCTTACCTACTTAAGTCTTAGGAAACCATTATAAATATTTATGAATACCAAGCTTTTATATTTCTTCACACAGAATCCCCCTAAACCAATATTCAACCAAGTGACTAAAATAATAGAACTCTAGACTCTTTTAATAAAAACACTATGACCTACTAGTCCACTATCTTTTAATACTAGAAACATCACAATTTAATAAATCTCTACCTTTTAATTAAAATATCATCATACAATAATATATCTCTATTTTTTAATTAAAAGAACATCACAAATAATATATTCCTATCACTTAATTAAAAGAGCATCATGCAATAATCGATCTCTATATTTTAATTAAAAGAACATCATACAAGAATGGATCTCTATCTTCTAATTAAAAGAGCATCATACAATGATGGATCTCTATATTTTAATTAAAATAACATCACAAAATAATTTATCTCTATCTTCTAATTAAAATAGCATCATACAAAATATAGTTTGAAATAACCATCAACCATCTGCAACTTAAAACAACCAAAACATTGCTAGAATATTTAAAAATGACCTCGATGCAAGTAAGGGATACTATCCAATCCCATCGTATAGCAGATCTCACAGGAGGAATTAGACTCAACAGAGTTACTCAAACATGGCAGCCTAACACTCTACATCCCAAACTATAAATTATCTTAGATCAACAAACTATCAAGTGAACCATGGATTACACACCCTACCCAAGGTTGCACATGACTTAACATGACTAACACTGTTCACATTTCTATAGGTCGATTGCACTCATAAAAGAAAGCTCACAACCAAAAATAAGACTTCCATCTAGACTCCTACTCACTTTAATAGACCTGTAACATTGGGAATAAAACCAACCAACACTCAAATAGCCAAGGTGATTCCTTCTATGGCTAACCATGACTACCAAGGTAGGTTCTATTACCTTGCTAAGCTTGAAAGGCTTGAATACCAAAATAAGTCTACCAGTGATCTAGATGAAGGCCAACACACATGCACCAGTCCAAGACAACTCCTAAAGATAGATGCTCAACATAAACTCTAGGCTTCTAAGAGCGCAAACCAATGAGCTCAAGGTAAGTTTAGTCAAGTAGATAAAAAACAAAAACCAAAATAACCATAGAGTTAAGCAAGTTTCAATGCAAACATATAAATAATTTGCATTATATTTAAGCCTATAAAGCATTTTTTGTAGTATAAAGCCTCAAATAGAGCCATTCCCAAGGATGCATGGTATCCATTGTTATATGAAAATTCATCAAGATGAAAAAAATATTCCCATCTAGACTTTTGATCCATGCAGTACATGCAAAGCATGTCTTCCAAGACTTGGTTCACCCTCTTATTTGTCCATCTATTTTTGGATAGTATACAAAAATGATATTCAAATTAGAGCCCACTGCATGATGAAGGGCCTACCAGAATTTTGATGTAAACATGTAATCTCTATCTATTATGATCACCTTAAGAAACCCATGTAACCTAAAATTTTCCTTGGAAAACTTGTTTACCATAACCGGTGCATCATCCTTTATGTTTATTGGTATAAAATGTGTAATCTTGGTCAATTTTTCAACCACCACAAGAATTGCATCATGTTGATACCTAGTCTTAGGTAAACTTACAATAAAATCCATGGATATAAACCACCAATTTTGAGTAGGTATAGCATGTGGCTATAATTGCCCTATTGGATGTTGATGTTCTGCCTTACCTTGTATTCTAGACATATAGCAATAAAAATAGTGATATCATATTTCGTTCCTACGTAATAGAAGGTATTTTTCATGTTTTTCCTCATCTTTGTCCTTATTGGATGAGTAGAATATGGAGAACTATGCGACTCTTGCATAATAATTCTTTTTAAATCACCAATTTTGGGTATGAAAATCCTATACTTGAAGCATAAAAGTTTATCTTTTATGTTTTTTTTGAAAAAATTGAAAATCTTGAATTAAAACAACGAGCATATACAAGAGGGAGCCAGAACATCCCTAACAGGAACCCAAAGACAAGAAACCTCAGCAAAGAGCGAGAGGGGAGCACAACCCAACCCAAAGCACAAGAAGAAGGCAAGGCGCGAAATCGCGACATGTCACGAAATCGCGGCAGTCAAGCCGACCGAGGCCATAACCGCGCCACAGGTCACGAAATCGCGACGTGTCGCGAAATCGCGACGGACGAAGCCAGCAGCCCCCAACCGCAAAAGATGTCGCGATATCGCGACGAAAACCTTACAGAGCAGACAGTCCATAAAATTGTCACGAAATCGTGACACAAAATCCAATAGCCACCATTGCGCCAGAAGTGTCACGATTTCGTGACATGTCGCGATTTCGCGACATGTCGCGAAATCGCGACAACCAAATCCAGCGGCCCCCAACCACAAAAGATGTCGCGATATCGCGACGGAAACATCTCAAAGCAGTCAGTCCTCATAATTGTCGCGATATCGCGACGCATCCTCCAATTGTCACCTTTACGCCAAAAGTGTCACGATTTGGCGACATGTCGCGATTTCGCGACATGTCGCAAAATCGCGACAACCAAAGCCAACAACCACCGACCACAAAAAAAGTCGCGATATCGCGACAAAAACCTCACAAAGCGGTCAGCCCTCAGAATTGTCGCGATATCGCGACGCATTTGCCACTTGCCACCATTGGGCCATAAGTGTCACGAAATCGCGACAAAAAGACCTTTCTGCATCAAAACATCCCAAGTGTCGCGAAAACTCGACAAGTTGACCACTTGATGACCAGTCTTCAAAAAAGTCTCAAAATCACTACTGTTGTCCTCTGTGATGCCCCTGCAGCCAAAATGACGCGAAAATGTAGCAATTTCGAGCCAAAGGTCCCAGCGACATAACATATCGCAAAAAATAGACATCTTCCAACCGTTAGTTGCAACCACAAAACCGGTCGCGATATCGCGACAAAAACTAGCCAAAGAGCGCATCGGCTCGAGATGTCGCGATATCGCGACAGAAGTCTCCAAAGGCTGTGGCGACGGAACCTGTCGCGATATCGCGACAGGTTGCCACCAAGGGTCGCGACATCACAGAAGGTCACGAAAACGCGACGAAAAACTCCCTTAACACAGAAGTGTCTCATTTTCTCAAAAAGTTAGCAAGCCCTTGTCGAATCACCGGATCTTCCACAGGCATATTACTGTGTAGCTGAACTCCAACCTCCTTCTCCGCACCCATCTTGGCGAGGAAATCAGCCACCGAATTTGAGTCCCGATTCACATGGATAGGGATCACATCCTCTAATTCCCTCCAAAGGACTTTGATTTGAGAGACTAAGATCTGAATCTTCCACGCTTTCAGAGCAAAATTTCTCAAACAATCAAGCGCACCAACCAGAATTTGAGAATCGGTCTCCAAGATAATCTTTCTATATCCCTGAGTGACAGCCCAGAAGGAAGCAACTTTGATGGCAAAAGCTTCGGCTTCATTATTGGTGGCTCTTCCTAGGCCCTGCAACTCCCAGTAAAGCACAGTTCCAGTGTGATCACGGCACACAACACCGATTCCAACATTTCTCGAATTTCCCTTTGCAGCTCCGTCCGTGTTAATTTTAATCCAGCCAACCGGAGGGGGTTTCCAACTAGCCACTTTTTCTCTACCTTGAGCCACAACTCTCTCTTCCTGAGGATCCAGCTCACCCATAATATCTTCTGAAGCATGTAATGCAACCGTCTCAGTGACTTTGCTCCAGATAACCTGCCAAACACCATCAAGGGAGGAGAAGGTCTCTCGGAAGAGACGGGCGTTTCTTTCCAACCACACTTGCCACCAGATGAAGAGAAGACCAAGCTCCCACCCCAATCGGAGGGCTTTTGATTTAAATCTAGCTTTCTTCCATCTTTACCAAATATTATTTCGAGTCATAGCACCATTACTCTTAAGTTTGAAATGAGAAAACCAACGATGCCAAATCCGACTCGTGAAAGAACACTCGAACATTAAATGGTCAGCAGCCTCTTCATGCTTAAGACACAAAATACACCGAGAAGGACCATTAATTCCTCCGATTTTGAGATTATCATAGGTGAGAATGCCATTATGCATAAGCCGCCGTGCAAAGAAGTTCACTTTCGGCCAAGGACTTGGAATGCCAGATTTTCTTCCAGTCATGAACCGGAAAAAATGTGGAGGAGGTTCTGGGAGAATCTGATCATAACCATCCTTCACAGAATAAACTCCAAGATTCCCATGACCCCAAGCTAATTCGTCCTCTTCGTCTCTGCCCGTGAGAAATCTAGCAGTCAAGATGGTGGAGAGAATGGTTGCCACTCCGAGAGGGATAGTGACAGCCACTCCTCAAGACGCTTAAATTTCTTGAATTTGAACTCCCCCAATTGACTAGTGAGGAAATAGTTCTCAATAGTAACCCAACCCTTGGATTCTATGGCAGTTTTAATTGGAAGCAACTCAGGATGCTCAAGAATGATGGGTGGAAACTGGTCCCAAGAGTCAGTCCGTAAGCGAGCTTTGTCCCCTCTCCCCACTTTCCGTAACAATTGGTCTTTAATAATTTGAGAACCCAACTTAAGAGCTTGCCAAACTAGGGAACCGTTGCCATCCAGAGGGAAACGGCTAACTTCAGAGGGATGGACTCTACCCAAATATTTGCTGGTCAAGATTCTACTGAATAAAGAAGATGGCTGAGAGATCCATCTCCAATACAATTTACCCACTAAGGCTCGTTGTTGAGTTTAGAGCTTCTCGCACCCAGCTCCTCCTTTTTCTTTAGGCCGAGTGACTTTATTCCAGCCAACCAAGGCCCATTTCCTACCACCTTTTGCTCCTTCCCATAAGAATCGTCTATCCAGTTTGTCCAACTCTTTCCAAATAGAAAGTGGGGTAGCCAAGATTGAAAATTTATAGATAGGCATGGCCAGAATTACTGATTGTAAGAAAGTTAAACGGCCACCGTAGCTTAACCATTTGTGAGACCAATGGTTCATTCTATCTTTGATGCCATCCAAAAGATCTTTCCAAATATCCTTTTTCAATTTCTTGTAGTGCAAAGGAACTCCCAAGTAGACTATAGGAAGAGAAGCTCTAGTGAAACCCAAAATCTCTAAAATTCTGTCCTGCAACCTTTGGTCGAGGTTGAAAAAGACCACTTTAGATTTTTTGTCATTAATAACTTGATTAGAGGCCCTAAGGTAAACAGAAAGAGAGTCTCTGATTCCCCTGGCTTCCCTGAGACTAGCCACTCCAACCAAGCCAGTGTCATCCACAAATTGTAAATGAGTCAAGACTTCTTCACCAACCTTGATACCTGATATCATGCCTTGAAGTCTTCTTCGCACGAAGAGCCGACCTAATCCCTCAGCTAAGATAAGGAATAGATAAGGCGAGCAAGGGTCCCCTTGTCGGAGACCACGAGAGGCTCCAAAGGGGGGGGAGGGAATCCCCTTGATGAGAACCGAGTAAGAAGGCATGGAAACACAGCTCATAATCCAGTCTATCCATTCCTGGGAAAATCCAAAGGCAGCCAAGATCCTTGACAGGAAACCCCATTCCACTCGATCATAAGCCTTAGACATGTCCAGCTTTGATGAACATTCCTTTGTTACCATAAGTTTGCATTGAGTGAATAGCCTCCTGAGCAAGAACCACTCCATCCAAAATCTGTCTACCCTCAACAAAACCCCCCGTTTCTGAGGAAATGATGTTGTGGAGGAGAGGTTTAAGACGTTCAGCTATAATTTTTGTGATAATTTTATAAATCACATTGCATAAGGCAATGGGCCTGAAGTCAGAAATGTGAACTCCTTCCTTCCCCTTTGGAATTAACGTGATGAAGGTGTGATTTAGAGCCTTGAGCATTCTCTTATTAGATCTGGATTCCTCAATAACAACCAAAACATCTTCCTCCAAGATATCCCAGAAGGCCTGAAAAAAACAATAGGAAAACCATCTCGGACCTCGGAGATTTGCCCGTGCTCATTCCAAAGACCACATTTTTCAATTCATCCCGGTCAATAGGTCTGAGGAGAGCCTGATTTTCAGCTGGAGTGATAATAGAGGGAATAACAAAGAAGAACTTCATTTTGAGCCCCCACATCTTGGTCCCTATTTTCTGCAAAAAGCTTGGAGAAGTAATCCACTGAATGGGAGTGCATGCCTGGAAGAGTATCAAAGGAGTGCCCATTTTCATCTTTTAAAACTGCCATATTATTCATCTGTCTTCTAGCACATGCTGAACGATGAAAAAATTTAGTGTTTCTGTCTCCTTCCAATAGCCAAGAATTTCTAGCCCGCTGCCTCCAGAAAATTTCCTCTTGGTTATCAATGGCCTCTACAGCTTTACGCAAGTCATCATCTTCAGTTTTGAGCTGTTCAAAAATTAAACCTTCCCTAAATTGTTTCTGCACCTCCTCCCAGCGGGCCAACAAGGGAGCTCTTTGCAGCTGGAAATCCGATTTATTGGCATGCCTCCACTGTTTTAGTTTAATTTTGACAAAAAGAAGTTGTTTGTGAAATTTAAACATCGCAGTCCCAAAAGGAGGACGACCTTCTTCCCACCATTGCGGAAATAACTCGTGAAGGTCCTCCTTCTGGAGCCAGAAGTTCTCAAATCTAAAAGGTTTGTGGAACTGCCCTGTCTGAGTCCCACCCATCAGCATGATGGGAGAGTGATCGGAAATAGGGCCGTCCAAAATCTGTAATTGCACATTCCATTTAACAAAAGCCTCCTCTGAGACTAGGAAGCGATCCAATTTTACCTTGCAACAGTGTGGATCCCTCCGTTTATTAGTCCAAGTAAAAAAGGATCCAGGCCCTTGAACATCAACTAGGTGAAAAGCCTGCACCTGGGCAATCAGAAGCCGATCCCCCAGGTCCAAAATAGGGGAGCCACCCTCCTGCTCCCGAGCAGATAATTTGGCGTTAAAATCTCCAGCAATGATCCAATCAAAAGCTTGTCTTGAGGACCTCATGTTGTGAACTGCTTTCCATTGTAGCCTCTGGCCATCAAGGCTTTGAGCCCCATAAAAATTTGTAATTAAAACTTGCTCAGCTGTGATATTATTCCTAAAAAGAGATGTGAGAACACCCCTCCAAGCTATGTGTTCTAGAGCAGACCATTCCAAGTGGTTCCAAAAAGTAACAATTCCTCCTGAGGCACCTTGAGCTGCCACATCCATATATTCAGCTCTCCTCCAAATTTTACTAGCTGTTCTACACATCATATCTAAATACATTTTTGTCTCTTGAAGGAGCAAAAAGTCTATTTTACCCTTCCCTATGAGTCTTTGAACAGCAGATTGATGGGTTCTACTGTTTAAACCCCTAACATTCCAAGATTGAATAATCATTGGAAACCTTGAGAGCAATATGAATCTATTGTTCTCACTGATCCATCAGTGACCAACTTGTCTCCTTGCGTTGCTATTAGGTCCCTGTTAGACTTCCTACCCGCTCCTTGAGAATTGTTATTCTTGGACCGTTTTTCCACCTGCGTAATCCCTGTGGCTGGCCTTTCTCTAATCTTTTTTGTATTTCCCATGATGACATCCTTAGTAGCTGACTGGGTTGAGGAATGAATTACCAATGCCCCTGGGTTCTCTGTCTGCAAACTCTCAGAGGGTTCGACCACCTGCTCGAGGACAGGAGTTGAGGAGGGGGAAGCGTGAGAGTGGATGTTAATAGCCTCAGTATTCCCATCCACGCCTTCCATGGTTTGATCTTCCTGATCCACAAGGGATTTAAAGATTTCATACCGGTTAGTTGTCTTGGGAGGAGCTTGGTCCTTGCCATTTCTCTTTTTGTTTCTCCTTCGTTTTTGCTGTTCAAAGCCATCTTTCTGGCCTTCAGAACCTTGGGGGTGTTTTGTGATTCTTTGACCTGGGTAAACTTACCCTCTCTGGGGCTATTTGAGGTTCCAAGCGGGGCCTCCACTTTTGTGCTCAAGGTATTCGGACAAAACCTAGCCAAATGACCATGCTTATGGCAGACCCCGCATCTAAAGGGAAGAGCTTCGTAGTCTAACTCGTTGTATCCAAGATTGTCCCCGCTAACTCCAGTTCCACCTCAGCTGGTAGTGGTTGGCTGATGTCCATTTCAACACAAATTCTGGCAAAGACAAGAAGTGTTTCCCTCTATGGTATCTTTGGAAACTCCCAAAAATCTACCTAGAGAATTACCAATCATCTCAAGAATCTGCTCGCCCCAAAACTCCATCGGGAGAGCATATAGCCGTATCCACACTGGAACAGCCGTGGGCTCAATGCGAGGATCGAAACCCACTCTCCACGGTTGGACAAATAACCCTGCCGGGCCGTGGGTCCTCTTCTCAGATTCAAAAGCTCTGTTTCTATCTACTAAAGAAGAGAAACTAATAATGAAATACCCATTGCTTATAGGCCATAAGGAATACTCACCGATAGGTTCCCGCTCTGTCTAACCTGGTGTGCAGAAAGTGCAACGTGGGTCGGATACCCATGAATTTGCAGATCAAGTCATGGTTAGCACGGTAGGTGATCGTGTCCTCAACCATCTTTGGTTCTATGACTATCTTAGGTCTGGATGCAGATTGCGGGAGACATCCATTAACTCTGTTTGTAGAAGAACCCTTGCCAACATTCTTGAGAAGCGCATGGTAGGCACCCCGCTGGGCTTCATCGGAAGAAGGCGCAAAGTTCTCCTTTAGAATCTCAGCGATAAGAGCTCTTCTTCACGTCTAAAGAACCTGGAGGAGACCCCATAGGGCCCTCCCAGGGCAACGAATAAGCCAACAGAGGGGAACAGAATCAAACCAACCGAGACACTGGTAGGAGCCGTCTACCAGAACCCTGGAGCTTCGGCCTCCGATAGTTCAGAAGGTTTCCTGCCAAATCGCCAGAGCTCGAACGCAAGTTTTTTTAGCCCCAAATAGGAAGTTTATCTTTTATGTTAAACTCATTATTTTACTTATATTTCCTTCAAATTTTGCCTAGATTTCAATGCAATACTCATATTTTAACTGTATATCTTTGACTTTGTCCATCAAGTCTGTATGACACTGGGTCAATGTTGTTATATATCTTTTCCTACTTAAAGCATCAACAACCTTATTCTCTTTTCGTTTGATATACTCAATACCTAATTCATATTCGACTAAGAACTCTATCCACTTCTCTGTCTTACATTCAACATAAGTTGGGTAAATATATCTTGGACTCTGGTGGTTTGTTCTTAGCTCAAATGGTTTACCCAACAAATAGTGCCTCTAGAAATTTAGTGCATGCATAACTCGTACCAATTCTAGGTCATGCGGAGCATAGTTTAACTCATATTTATTGAGTTTCCTAGACTCATATGCTACTATAGCTTCATTCTAGGACAACACCCCACCCAAAACTTCTAAGAAAGCATTTGTACATACTATAAAGTTTCCAAGAGGATTTGGTAGCTTGAGAATTGGAGTTGTAGTTAGCTTATTATTTAGAGTTTCAAAGGTGGTCTCACATTTATCCAACCATTTGAACTCTTTTCCTTTTCTATGAAGGTTGGTGTTAGAGTAGGTAAAATTTGAATAATCCCTCACAAAATATCTATAACAACTATTGAGCCCCATGAAAATTCTAACTTCTAACACATTTTTAGGTGTAGATCAACTTAGAATAGCCTCTATTTTCTTAGGATCTACAAATATTCCTTCTACAAATATGATATGGCCCAAATACTGAATGCATGAGGCATAGAACTCACACTTAGACAATTTTTCATATAGTTGGTTTTTCCTCGGTACCTCTAACACTAACCTTAAATGTTGGTCATGTTTTTCTTTGGTGTGAGAATATATTAGGATATCATCTAGAAATATCAAAATAAATCATTCCAGATATTTCTTAAACACACTGTTAATTAGATTCATAAAATTTTTTGGTGCATTTTTCAACCCAAGTGACAACATTATGAACTCATAGTTCCCATACCTAGTCTTAAAGACTATTTTATGAGTATCCTCACAAAATTTTCAACTGATGATATCTAGATCTCAAATAAATCTTTGAAAATATAATGACATCCTTTAGCTAATCAAAGAGATAATCAATCCTCAACAAAGGATACCTATTCTTGATGGTAACCTTATTCAACATTCTATAGTCTATACATAATATTAAGGATCCATCCTTATTTTTCACAAATAACACCAAAGCTTCCCATGGTGACACACTAGATTTAATCAAACCTTTCTCCAATAAATATTGAATTTATACCTTTAATTATTTCAACTCAATAGGATTTATTTTGTAAGGTGTTCTTGTAATAGGTTCAACTCTAGGTATTAGTTCAATGGTGAAGTCAAATTAACACCAAGGTGGTAGGTTTGGGATATCTTCTAGAAATACATACCTAAATTCATACAAAATTGGATTTTTCTTTAAAAAAATTCTCATCCCCATTATCACCTCTCTAGACATTTTTCTTCACCACATACATCATACCACATCTCTTAATTTCTTTCTTTAATTGTATGACTGATAAAAAATATGGTAAAAAAGACCCTTGCCTACTCTAAATCCTAACTCTCTTTTTATCCATCAACTTATTTAAAAGACAACATGGGTTCCAAGGCCATTGAGTCATTTTCATGCTTCTCTAGAAATGCTCCCTCCCGTATTTTTGTTGTCATGAAATCTCACCCTCCCCTCCCCCACCCCACATTTGAAAGGAAAGGCAAGGCCCTGAAACCCTTTTTAAAAGCTTTCAAGAGCCCCTCTCCCCCTCTCTGCTCTCTATTTTTAAAAGCTAATCGGGGAAGCAAAAACTTAATAAAAATAAGGAGCTCTTAAAAAGGGACCATTCTTTATCATAGGGAAGAGGTGTTTGACCTTTTATCTCCTACATATCCGATATCGGGTCAACGTCAGAATCGTGTGAAAACACCTTAAAAGCCAGTCTCAGGTTCCCCTTTAAAAACAAAAATAAAATGGTCGAGTCGATGGTTGGTCCGAACCCAGCCCCCGCTCCCATAAGTAAGCCCGGGAAATTAAGGTTCTTTACTGCAGTGATTAGGCGGCGGAATTGCTCTAAAATAGAGCGTCTCTGCCTCTCCTAGAAAAAGAAAAAATAAATGGTTCTCTATATTCAATTTCATCACCCTCGATATTTTATATTTTAAAATAGCTTTTAAAAGAGTTGTTAATATGTATATAAAATGATCTCTCTATCCTCCCCTTTTAAAATTTATGTTCTTCTTAGAGTGGTAAGAGGAGATAAGCACTAAATGAAGGACTGAAAGACATTTTAAAAGATCTCACAAGCTATAAAAAGGATGGATATGGGTAAGGATTTGGGTAAGTTACAATCCTCTTAATTGTACTTACAATTAGTTATTTTCATTTCCCTCATGATCTAACTTAGACCATCATCATTCTCCTGATAATTATCTTCATCACACTTGCCTCACTACAATGTGCCATCCCTAATAAGAAACTCTACTCTCTAGGTTTTTTACTTCTTGGCCAGATTAGTCCAAATGATGTGCAATACCCATATTATCCTAGATCACGTTAAGGTCCCTAGAGGATTAATTTCTCCCAAAGTAGTACATCAAGTCAAGGTTCATCTTAGGTTCTCTCCATGGAAGCTTCTAGTCCTTTGACCTAGAGCTTTGAACCAACTGTAACAAACCAATAAACTAACCTAGGTAGAGATACATTTTTTTCTCAAGTAAGGTTCACAAAGAAGTCCCAAAAACACTCCAACATTTATAAGACAACCAATTTTGTGTTAATGTCATTGTAGATGACTCTCAAGTGGACAAGAGCGGTCAAAATACCATATTACTTAGGTTCACCTTCCTAAACATCATTGTTTAGGAAGGATTATAGTAGTGGTCCCCCCACCTTTCCCCTATCCTCATTGATATAGGACAACTTGGCCATGATGTAGAGATTATTCTATAAGCCCCATAACACTTAAAGGGAGATGCCTATTCCTTAACCCTACATTATTCATCTATGTAGAATTATTCTGGCATTATTTATTAGTGTTTAGTTACAATTTCTTTGCAGGCTAACTAAGGCCATTACCACTCACTTGATAATAAACATAGTCACTTGATCCTATCTGTTCAAGGTACCACCACTACACTACCTTGTGAATGATTCCAAATACTTCACTACTTTGGATCACCCAAGCCTCTTTTTTCAAGGTGTACCATTCACCATTATCTAGTTATTGCATCACTACAAATCCTTCTAGACTTATGAATTCTTGGCTATTGCATCACTGTAAATCCTTCTGGATTCACATATTCTTGGCTATTGCATCATATCCTTCTAGAAATTTGGGTTATCTTCTCAACTCAGGGTTATAATATGGCTTTAAATCTCATCCAATCCCCTCCCAAATCCAATAATAAAATAAAAGCTATAACCATATCATCTCTCTCAATAAAGGAATTAAGTGCTACAACATGCTTTAAATAATAAAACACAATGCTAATACTAGGAAATTGATCTCATATTCACATCCATAATACTAACATTCTAGCAATTCCTTTATTTAAATAAGAAAGAATGAACATCATCTAAAACATTCAAAACTATGCATTAGACTAATTCTTCCATTTTTGCACAATAAAAATTTCCAATATTTCCATACAAAATAATATCTCATACCCTTTTATTCTTGATTAGGTCTTGAAAGACTAAAACAACAACTATGATACATCCTTTCATCACCAAGGTTTGCATAATTTCATTAATAAAATTTCAAGTATTCTTGTCTTCAAATACAATAACATGGAAATACAAAGGTTTCATCTTAGTATTTGCTCTTCATTGTATTCCTTTGAAAAGCTCCTTCGATCATGTTCATAATTTATAATACTTAGGGATTATTACAACTCTTATATGCAAATGCAACTTAAAATTCACCATGCATAAATGCAAATAACCATGCACAATACATTTCAATGAAATAAGGAGAGAATCCCATACTTCTCTCTATAATGATTCCCTTACCTACTTAAGTCTCAGGAAACCATTAGAAATATTTAACAATACCAAGCTTTTCTCTTTCTTCACATAGAATACCCTCAAACTAATTTTCAACCGAGAAACTACAATAATAGAACTCTAGCCTCTTTTAATAAAAACACTATAACCTACTAGTCCACTATCTTTTAATACTATAAACATCACAATTTAATAAATATCTACCTTTTAATTAAAATATCATCATACAATTATAGATCTCTATATTTTAATTAAAAGAGCATCATAAATAATAGATTTGTATCTCTTAATTAAAAGATGATCATGCAATAATGGATCACTATCTTTTAATTAAAAGAACATCAAAAAATAGATCTCTATCTCTTAATTAAAATAACATCATGCAATAATGGATCTTTATCTTGTAATTAAAATAACATAATACAATAATGAATCTCTTTCTTCTAATTAAAGGAGCATCATACAATAATGGACCTCTATATTTTAATTAAAAGAACATCACAAATAAAAAATCTCTATCTTCTAATTAAAAGAGCATCATACAAAATATATTTTGAAATAACCATCAACCATTCGCAACCCAAAAAAATAATTCTAGAATCTTTCATAATGAACTTGACACAAGCAAGGGATACTATCCAATGCCCTGCTAAAATAGACCTCATAGGACGAATTGGATTCAATAGAGCTACCCAAACCTGGTAGCCTTACAATTTATGGCCTAAAACCACAAATGATCTCAAATTGGTAAACTATTGAGTGAACCACAAGTCATACACCCTACCCAATATTGTACACGATTTAACATGACCGACACCTTCCACAGTGCTATAGGCCAATTGCATTGAGAATAGAAAGGTCACAACCCAAAAGAAGACTTCCCTGTAGCATCCTACTCCCTTTAATAGACCTACAACATTGGGAATAAATCCAAATAGCACTCAAATAGACAAAGGGACTCCTCTTGTATCTAACCATGACTTCCAAGGTAGGTTCTAGTACCTTGCTAGGTTTGCAAAGGTTTAAACACCAAAATAAGGCTACCAACGATCTAGAAAAATGCCAACACACTTGCACTAGTCCAAGAAAACTACCAAGAACAAAGATTCAACATCAACCCTAGGCTTCAAAGGGTGCAAACCAACAAGCTCAAGGTAAGATCGATTAAGCAAATGAAAAGCAAAAACTCAAATAACCACAAAGTTAAGAAAATTTCAATGCAAGCATCTAAATAAATTGTATTATATTTAAGCCTATGTTCACTACACATATCATAGGTGCAAATACCTCTGCTTGTTTTAACTAGACAATGTTGCTTCTTCAAAGCTATGCTTCTTCCTTTTGGTCTCTGTGCTTCACCATTTTTCCAACAACCTCTAGGAAATCTCCATACCATATATGCCCAAAAAACTCCAACCTAACCAACAAAGGAACCATACCTTCATTCATACAGATGTAACATATCCTCTTAATGTTACAAGAAACTTCTTACGTAGCCACCATCCAACGTTATTAAAATGATTTCCACTTTAATTCAATTATTATAGTTAAATTAAATCTTTCATATATATATATATATATATATTTAACTAAATCAAAGCAAATATATTAATATTTATTAGACTAACATTAAAAAAGCTATCCATATAACTCATAAAATAACATTATTATATCCTATTTTATTACTAATTATTAGCCAGAGGATAAAATGCTATTCAATATCGGATGTTAATATTAACCAGTAACACTAATTTTAAAAGTCCAAGTATTAATAATATCATATTATTATTAATAATATAAATTCACATCTCAAAAAGCATCCAAAAAGCAATTCAACCCTATGCACTACATATTTTATCCTTAAATATATGGTTTTTAAGATAACCAGATGTTATCCCCAACTTACTAAGGATAACTCCTTTGCTAATAGAAATTTCATAGCCTAATAATTTATTCAAATAACAAGCATATATGCAATGCATCTATATGAAGAGTATTCTTTTACCCTTGAGCTATCGATGAGGTTGTCATCCATCATTTCCCATTTTATTTTCCCTCACCTCTAGTGGTTGTCCCATACAAATCCACCGATGAGAGTACCTAGTCCTGCAACCATAAAATTCATCAATAGTACCATATTATCCATATATAATAAGCAAAGTATAAAATACAACTACCAATTCATCTTAACAATAGCAAAAAATATTATGCATTAGATATCCACACATCAATACATAAATAAAGTGTCAAGATCAAGTCCTACCAAGGAGGGCCATTACAACATAATTATCATATTTCCATGGCATATGCCATCTCCAATACATATTATTACAATGATTCTCACTCTGACTAGTCAAATAATCCTCTCTTCTTTGATTGGATCAAATTATTGTATGAAAGAATGCATGAGCAACTAATATAGCTACAAATGATAAAATACAGGACTTTTTGGTACCCTTCACACTTGGCCTGACTATTTTATATAGCACAATATAAAGTATTCCATGGATAGCTATGAATAGACTAAATGACCAAGGGAGAAAGATGGTAGTGCTCCTAATCAAGGCTTCTAACCCCTATTATGATTTCAATAGAGAATTCTTAGGACCAACATTGAATATTATATATGGAAAAGTCCCCCATTTATACCAAGTAACAATGGAGAGATTATAGATACCTTAATTAGAATAAGGGTATTGGTACTTCCTAATAGAGGGAACTATGATAATGTTATATGGTTTTGTGGGAAAGCCTTTTTTATTGCCATATTATGTTATCGACTAGGTATTCACCATGGAATATTATCGATAAGTAGATGAGATAAATATAACTTTCAATATGGGTGTAAATAAAGTTAGCACATGAATATCCTTTTAGTTTCAAGCCAATTACACTAACAACAAAAGGGAAACGAGAAATTCTAAAGAATAATCTTGAAAAGATAAAATTACATGCAATACCAGATAAATGGAAGTATGATCTAGTTGATAAATTAAAAAATAGATTGGCAGACTCACCAACATTCAAGAAGGTTAGTCGATCTGACATTGAACAACTTTGAAGCAATTATGAAAAAAATAAATTAAATTGAAATATAAGCAAAATGAAAGAGTTACCTCCCTAGAGAGACTTTATTGAATTTGAGTGTGATTACAACCTAGTGAAATACAAAGACCAAATGTTGACTCAAGATAAAATAGATTCTATGATGAATAAAATAGGTTGGGAAGAAAGAAAAATAATATAATGGTGGATCTTCAAATATGAGCATGACATCCAAAATTCATATCCACTATCGATAAATAAAACATTTTCATAAGAATACAATGTGAATATAAATATTTGGAAGCCCAAGAAAGAACATGTTAAAGCCTAAATTATTGATAATGAAGGTGAGGACATACAAGAGGAAGAGCCCCTAATCTATGAAAAAAGAGAGGAAACAATAATTGAATAGACAAGCCCTGAAGAAGAGCACATAGAAAATTGTAACACAACAGTGAAGTATTCCCGGTGGGGAGGTATATTTCGATGGTCAGAATAATCCTTAGGATGAGCTTGATCTTAAGTACCAAATCGAACAATCTTCCAAGTACCCAAACTACCCTCGTACGTACTGTCAATCTCTTGTACGGCCTTCCACGCATACACTGTACGATATGAGATCGTACAGTGGCCAAGATGGTACAATATTACACTCAAAAAAATTGACGGATGTTGTTTTGGAGGCTGTCGTACAGAGTTTTGTAATCGTTCAAGCCGATTAACAAAACTGCCAAATCGAGTAAGTTTCTATCAATCGCCTGTTTTACCAAATCGGGTAAGGATTTTGTGTATGATTTGTATGATGTACGATATGTACGATCCAAAGGTAAAACAAGATAGTATTTGCAATGCTCTTCTGCTCCAATCTCTCTTTGAAATGTTTTGTAAGGTTTTAACAGTCCAAACAAGATGATTTCACACACAAGCAAAGCATCCAATCCGAGATTATAAGTGATTTCGTTCAAGCAATTACGCCCAAAAATCATACAGTCTGCTTCAATACATCCTTGAAAATGTCCTCATGCTCCTAGATAATTCTCCATGATTCCCACCAGTAGCAATATGCTCACAACCTACAATGAAGCCTAAAACTAACATATGACAGTAAGGAAGAAACTCAATCACGCAATAATCATTCACAATGCATCAACCATACACACATGATTGTACACTGTCATCCACAATGTCTGTTCTTTATTATTAATGGTGATCAACTCAGTACAATGTGGAAACTCTATCCATACTATAGCAATAACTTAGAAATATGGCTAACTCTCTATCCTAACAACTATGAACCAGTAAACTAGTAGCCAAGCCCATAAATTCAAAAATGGGGCCTTATATAACGTTGCCCAAGCCGTTCCAAAGCGGTTCCTGAGACAATCTATTATTCACAACTACCCAATTACAACTGAATACATTATTTTGAACTTTTCCTAAGTTTACACCTTAGGTTAGCAAATCCATGCAACATTTCATCCCAAAATTACATTTCCTTTATATTTCAATAAATTTTGGTGCGCCCTGTATGATTTGCCATTACTTTGTATGGTTTGCCACTTCAGTTGTATGATTTTATGTATGATTTGCTCCCTACTGTATGGTTTCACAAAAATGGAGTAAATCATCTCCAAAACAGTCAAAACTTTAGCAAATCACTTCTTCTTTCTCTAGGATGTGGATTTGCTGCCTACATCTGCCCTCCCCTTTATTTGAGTCGGCATCCTCAACAACTCGTTCTGCTTCTTCTATAATATTTCTTGTCAAGCTACCTCAACCTCCAAGTCCTTGACTTGGGTCTTGTACATTTATCTCTCATTTTTTAGTTTGGCTACGTAGCTCCCCATCTCGACGACTTTGGCTCCGTGAAGGTTAGCCTTTTCCTTGACGGCTTTCATGAAGTCCATCATCTATTTATCTCAGTTGGAGGTACTCTTTGACAACTTATCTTTCCAATGAGCCTCGACTCTAGCAGTCGCTTGAAGCTCTTCGTTCTTCTCATCAATCGTCTCCAAGTGATGCTCGATGATAGCTTCGAGAGCTCGTATTTGGTCTTCCTTGGTCCTTATTTGAGCTTGCTTGTCCAAGACCATCTCATTGAGCTTCTTGTCATCCATCATAAATTCATCTATCTACTTGGCCTGCATAGCTATTTTCTTATCTTTATCGGCCAACTGAGCTAACATCTACTCATCATTTGCTTTGAGTTGTGCCTCAAACTCCTTGATCCTATATTCTACCATCTGAGCGATCTGTTGCTTATCTTACTCAAGCGTTGTAATATTGGGTTTAGAATCTATTTTGAAACCTGATAAATCCTCCTCCAAATTCCTTATCTTTCCTCATGTAGCTATTGTGCATATTGTGACCTTCGGGGCAACAAGTGCTTTGATTTCTTATGGCACTTCCTTCTTCGAGACTTCATGTCTACTAGAGCCTCCTGATACAAATTAGTATCGCATATTCTTCTTCGACTTTGCTATTGCTTCCTTTTAGGTAGTGGCCACTCCATTGTACCCTATCTCAAATACTCTAAAGAAGTCAGAGGCATCCATATTCTCATATTAAGAGAAAATTTTTGACGAGCATACTATTTTCTTTGCCTCTACCCAATACACTTCATCTAGCTTCGTCGCTTCTAAATCTAACTCTTCTATTCTCCGTACTTCGAGATCTGGTTTTCCTGCCATCCTCTCTCTCTGCCTTCTCGTCCTGATCTAAATCAAACTACTCTCCCTTTCTTTCTCTAGAGGCTGCTCCTAATACCTTCTAGTAGGTATCGATTGTTCCAATTCTAGATCCAATAATTGTGGGTGTTTTATTCGATGATGTACATTGGTATCCTTATTTGGAGAAGTATCTTCTTGAGATTCACTATTGTGTTTCTCACTTTGTGTTCGTGGTTTCTCCGGAGTCACCTTGGCTATGGGTACAATCTTTACCCATTTCAATATAGTTGGTTGATCTGGCCTAATCTCCCTAGGCTGCGTCAACCTTGGGAATGTCATCCCTGCTTCCATCACTGCATTGAGAAGCAAACCAATAGCCTGAAAGGCCATCCCAAAGTTCTTTAGTCTCTTCATCAATGCTTCGTGCATTCTTCACTCCAGATAGGTACCCCAATCATATGGAATCCCCTAGGTAATACCTTCTGCATACTGGGCCATGCACATAGGCATATCAATCATCCTTATGTCCCTTGACAGTCAAGCCATGACTGTGTTCATTGCATAAGCCCAGTGTTCATCTTGTAGGTGGCTCTATTTTATTTCGTGTGTCCCTGCATTGGAAATCTTAGCCTTTATCAGTGATTTAACAGTCATCAAAGTAGTGACCAGGCGGTATGCTTCAATAGGGTCTACCAGTTTCTTTACTATCTCCATACCCTCCGTTGGTAGCCCAAAATTTTTCCTTAACGCCTCCATCGACACTTCAACCTTCACTGATCTCCTACCTACATTGACGTAGGCCATCCTTGCTGATGCATCATAAGCCTAAACTATCTAGAGAAGATAGTTCTCAAAAAATATCTTGTGAAATGGCAAAATCTATGCAATGACCACCACCTACGCATTCTCAAACTATTTCTTCCATGGATGAGATTTATTCTTCTCATCGTTCCACCATTTCCTGCATGCTTCTGCCCCATGCTGTACAAATACCATATTTTTCAATTCCACCTAGCATTCTTCCTGTCCACTACTCAGGTGTTCTTCCTGTTGTGGTACATGTACTTCACTCCTCAACTCCCTCTATGAGGTAGTGACGTGCGCTATTCTTGTCGCTCTATACCTCGGTGGTTTTCTATTCAAATGCGCTCGCCAATGGCCTTGTCTCCTCCATGGCCTCTGTCCTCCTCTTCTCCATGGATGATTACCATGCCTATCATGGGACTAAAATTGATGCTCAAAGTACTATCATGAGGATGCCTCTCTCTTGTGGAGTGGCCCTGGTGATCTCTCCACCCTGTTGGTTGCAATCCACCTCAATCGGTGTCCAAACTCCTCTGTTGATATCATTCCTTCAACATCTCACCGATTGCTCCACTCGCTTCTCCATAATAAAAAACGTATCTAAAATCATACAACCCTTCGTAAAAGTGTACTATGTATGATTTTGTGTACCATGTATGATATTGCTTTTCTTCACTTCCTCCCAAATCGTACACCCTTCAACAATTTTTCCTTCCGTCTCCGTCACTCCTCCAACGGTTACTTTTCCTAAAAATTGTACCTTGATGACTTTAAAACCATATAGGGCACCAATACTCCATACATTGCTTCCTATTGGCTGCCCTCCCATTTAAAATTGGTATGATTTTGTACGGTTTCATATGATATGCTGAAAAACTGCCAAAAATGGTAAAATAAGCACCCAACTTGTGCTCTTTTCCCTAAAAATCGTACGACGCAGCCCAAAATCATACAATACATCTACACAAACCCTTATGCTAAAAAATCTTAGGATTTCGACCTCCTTCCACAATTCCAACACTGACCCAGTTGCTAAAATGGCCCGATCTACCTTTCCCTAAGTTTTCACAACAGACCGTTAACTCCTTTTCTCCCGACATAATTTCTCTCAACTTGGCAAATTTCCAACACTTTGGTACGACTGTACGGTCCTTTTCTCATGCTTCTCAGCCTGTCTTTTCTAGATTCATAACTATTTAGGGTTTCAATCTCCTATTTCCTTGCCAATCCACCAATTTCCACCACCAATCGTAGCTTTCTCGGCTTTAATGTGCAATTTCCTTGCTCATAATTCGTACGCTGATGTATTATGACGTCTCTGGCTGCAATTAACATGAATTTCCTCCCATTTTTTTTGGAGAAACCCTAATTTCTCTCTTCTCGGGTTAAAATTGTTCAAAGTGAAGAAGAATGCCCTGGTACAAATTATGATGGGTCTGTAATCTTCAGAAAATTCATGAAAAATATTCGCCCATGCAGTTCAAGTTCTAAATCATATGCTTCTTTGCTTCAATATCCTAGAAAAAAATTGAATTCTTGTGCTTTTCTTACTTGGTGAAAAAATGGTTAAAATCTCTTCCTATTTAAATAAATCCTCCAAAACCCTAGAAAAAACCCTAAAATTTAAATCACAAAGGCATCAATTTGCATGCAATTTCCTAGTTGGGCTATTGGATGACTGAAAACTCAGCGAAAATTCAAATTTTATCTTTTTCCTGCCTGTCACACGGGTGACCCGGGTTCGATCCCTAAAAATGGCACCAAATGTAACATAGCAGTGGAGTATTCCTAGTGGGAGGTATCTTACGATGGTCAGAATAATCCCTAGGATGAGCTTTATATTAAGTACCAAATCGAACAATCTTCCAAGTACCCGAACTATCCTCGTACGGACTGTCAATCTCTTGTATGACCTTCCACACATATATTGTACGATCTGATATCGTACAGTGGCCAAGATGGTACGATATTTTACTCAAAAAAACTGACGGATGTTGTTTTGGAGGCTACCGTACACAGTTTTTTAATTGTTCAAGTCGATTACCAAAATTACCAAATTGGCTAAGTTTCTATTAATCACCTGTTTTACCAAATCGAGTAAGGATTTTGTGTACGATTTGTACGATGTACGATATGTACAATCCTAAGGTACAAAAATATATTATTTGCAATGTTCTTCTGCTCCAATATCTCTTTGAAAGGTTTTGTAAGGTTTAATAGTCCAAAAAAGATGATTTCACACACAAGCAAAGCATCCAATCTGGGATTATAAGTGATTCCGTTCAAGAAATTATGCCCAAAAATCATACAGTTTGCTTCAATACGCCCTTGAAAATATCCTCATGCTCCTATATCATTCTCCATGATTCCCACCAATAGCAATATACTCACAACCTATAATGAAGCCTAAAACTAACATATTACAGTAAGGAAGAAACTCAATCACACAATACTCATCCACAATGCATCAACCATACACACAAGATCATACACTGTCATCCACAACGTCTATTATTTATTATTAATGGTGATCAAACCAATACAATATGGAAACTCTATCCATACTATAGCAATAACTCAAAAATATGGCTAACTCTCTATCCTAACAACTATGAAACAGTAAACTAGTAGCCAGGCCCATAAATTCAAAAATGGGGCCTTATATAACATTGCCCAGGCCATTCCAAAGCGGTTTTTGAGACAATCCATTATTCACAACTGCATAATTACAACTGAATACATTATTTTTATTGATTCCTAAGTTTACACCTTAGGTTAGCAAATCCATGCGATATTTCATCCAAAAATTGCATTTCCTTTACATTTCAGTAAATTTCAGTGCACCCTGTATGATTCACCACTACTCTGTACGATTTACCACTTCAGTTGTATGATCTTATGTATGATTTGCTCCCTACTGTATGGTTTCAAAAAACTGGAGCAAATCATCTCCAAAATAGTCAAAAATTTAGCAAATCACTTCTTCTTTCTCTGGGAGGTGGACTTGCTGCCTAAAAAAATAATGTATCAATTCTAAAATAAGGATAAGCTAGTGATTATACTATGACAAATCCAAAAATTTAAACACCTATAGAGAGAGATTTGGAATTGGGTCAAAAAAATTTGAATTTTATCCCAACCAAGTTTCAACAAGAAATATATCCAAAAATGTCCAAAATTACTAGAAAAATGGGATACACTAGAGGAGATCTAGGAAAGGTAGCCACTAGATCATAGGATCTTCCCAAAGTGTAGCAATACCTTAAAAATCTAGCTCTGGGAGATTCATTTCCTAAATTATATATTCATGAAACAAAATGAAATAGAAGAAAATGATCCATTCATGAACCCCCACTAAGACCAACATCTAAATTTGTAGTAGGATCATCAAAGCATCAAAACCACCCACAACATGAGTCATCAATGAAAACTACACAGGAAATGGATCAAGCCATAAAAGGAAAAGAAAGGTTTGATTTGAGCATTAGGTCATATCTACAATAGTTGTTGGAAATACCATCATTAAATCATTCCACTTTGATAAAAGAACAAGATACAGTAAAAATGAAGCCTAAGCCTTTAAATTAGTTGTAATAAAGGGATAGTAAGAAGCACAAAATTCAAGGGCTTCCCCTAACAACCAAACTAGTAACCAAGCCAAATTTGGAACAATTGCAAGCAATGGGAATATGTATAATTTCTTAGATCCCTATAGCTACTCCTAATATTCTTATTCTCACTTATGTTCCTTCATTTTCTACTCCACCACATATTTCTCCACCAAGACCAATCATCCAAGAAACAATAATGCATGAAAAACCTCCTATCATATTCACCCCATAAACACAAATCCCCACAATTATCATCATTCCAACCATTTAGAAAATATTTCCATATCCATTTATAGTTCTTCAACCCATCTTCCAAACATAACCACCTCCCAACCATCCATTTATAATCACCATTAACAGGCTCAAAGAGATAAGCCAAAATGCACAAGACTGATAGAAAGATAAGCTACTAAGGCAAGTAAAATAACAAACACCTCCTAGGCTAATGATAGTGGTTGATCCAACTACTTGTCAATAACTAAGGGTCATAGCCATCCATAAGTTAATAAGCTATATTATTAAATGACACTAGAATATTACCACATAGAGACAAGCAATATATATATTACCCGACTACCATTAGAAGATTCTCCATTCAACATGTAGACTAATGCCAATACAATATACCTCCAGGGTGATATATCAAGAGATAGATGTAATAAGTTGGAAGATAAAATAAATATCTTGGAAGCAATGGTGAAATACAATTAGAATGTGAAGAAATCCTTGGAAAATGTAAACCAAATATTAAAAAATATGATTATTAAACTTCTAACTTCTCAACAAATGTAGGAGAAGGAATAAATGGATTAAGTATTATAAAAAAATCCAAAGTATGTAACAAGAGATGGAAAAAGAAAATAAAAATGCTCAAACCTTTTGCTTCTTCCAAGATATGTTAATACAAATAAAGAAATAAAGCTAAAGCAAAGTCCTTCAAATTTCTCTTGAATCCTATCCAATATTCAACTATTTGCACTTCAACATAGGGGTCATAAAAACAAAAAAAAGAGACCTAGAAAAAGCTCAAGCTAAACTAGAGAGTAAGATAGAGCAAGCAAAGGATTTAATTGATTTTTCCAAAAGAATATTTGGACCAACAACAAGGGCTATAGCAAAAAAGAAATGAAGTGCAATGATGTATGTCTCTCAAAAGGTAATAAAAGGAAACAAATTGGTTCAACAAGAATAGGAGATGACTGATAGGCTAGAATGAAATATAGAGAAAATTATGGACCTTGAAAGAGAAGCCAAAGATCTAGGATTTCTAGGTTTCTAGGATGAAGAACTTCAACTACACACCAAAGAAGATATTTAGGCTCAAATAGAGGCAATGGCCAATGTTGAAGAATAAATAAGTCAATGGAAGAAACTAATTAATGAAGACTAAATACTTGATTTCATAAGTAAGCTAGCCATAATACAAGCTAAAATTCAATAAATGGCTATAGGTATGATGATCCTTCATATAAAAAGGCCTATCAATTGAAAACTATTGATTAAGAGATCAAAAATATCCAACACCCTAATCCAGAAGCCTGGGTAATGGTTTGGCAAGTGCTCTAAAAAGTAGAGAGCCCCATAAAGACTAAATAAGAAGAACAATAGGTTGAGTGAGCAGAACCAAATGAATGTTGAGGTTCATAAAACCGAGACTATAATGGAAAAATGTGGTCAGAAGACACTTGGTGCACAAGAACAAGAAGAGGATATTGCAAGCCCAAAATATGTCACCTCAACACCACAAAGATAAAATAAGTATAAGGTGTCCAAATTAAGGAAGACATGTTGATGGAATACCATTATCCATAAAAAATGGAAGCACAAAAGAAGGCTAGCTACAACAAGCTAGAATATTTTGAATAGAGCACCAACTTAGGAATAGGGGGCCATACCACAAGCACCTGGAAAGTTCATCCAAGTGTAATCCATTTCCATCCCACGTCGACATCCACCTCATTAAATACCTCCATTCATTCTTGGTCATTCACATTCCTACTCCACACCATTTAATATCACCAACCCATCACACCCTTCACCCCTATAACAACTATCCATTATACCAATCCAATAATTCATCCATTTTTTAAAAAAATTTCAAATCCATGCCCAATAAGATAAGGCTTTCTAGGTCCTTATTTTTTGTAATTACAAATCCCTAGGAGGAACTAAGAATGTAGGTAAAATTCATGTCCTAATCCACAAATCCTTTTTCTTTGAATAGCCTTAGTCTCATTGAAGAAAGGTGTCGCTAAATATATCTCAAACTTCCAAGTAATGTGTAATTCAACCCAAAAATAATTCTCAAAGAGATTAGGCACTTCCCCCAGAAAGTGACTTAGTCCCAAAATAAATTTTGGGATTGCGTAAAGAAGGAAAGGAATGATTTTACACCATTTTTGACAATTATGTCAACATGGCATATCAAAAGTTTAAAAATGCCTTAGTATGCATGAAGTTAAATAAATATAAATTCATCGAAGATGAAGTGCATGCATCTTTGATTTTGGTTAAAGTACACACCCTTGACCCAAAGACAAAATAGAATGATCTTGGACAACTTCAAGTGATGGCATTAGCACTCTTGCATCAAAGTTTGAGAATGTGTAGAAGGTACTATAGTAGTAACAAAATTGGAGCTCCCAATAAAAAGATGTTGATAAAGCCAAAGATGCACAAAACCTAAAAAACCAAAATATTAGTCAAAGATGAAAGAAACCAAAACTTATCCCTATATTGACATCATATGACCATTCCAAAAGTCTATATTTGATTCAAGAAGTTCTCCAAGCAACTAAGAAGTTTGATACTGTCATAGACCCAAATTTGATACTTATCATCTTGGAATATCCCTTTTAGAGCTACAACTACTTTGGTGCCTTCCAACTATCCAAGCTAAGACCGTTAAGCTGGAAAGTGATATTTTTGATAGATGGTTTTGGTAGCTTAGCCATTTTAAAAATATAGTTAAAGATCCATAGGCTGGATTGTAGAACACATTTGAATTTAAATACAAGGCAAAATCTGAATTGGCCACCTCAACAACACATGCTTCCAAGAAGAAATTTTGCCAGGTTGTTTGTCTAACATACATATAATTATAAATCTTATGCTATAATATTCAAAGATCAACATATAAATAGAGGGCTAGACCTTGAAACAAGCATCGATTCTATAACAATTTGCCTAGGTGCATGTATACTTTTACTAATTAATAAAAATAAAAGTTGTTTGGCCTCCATTGCAATTGTGATCATAGGTTTTTATGTATGAATGATTATGTTTTAAGTCATTTCTATTACACTTATGATGAGTTTATTCTATTAAAGTGAATTCTACTATTTGGATAACTATTGGATTGCTTTTCATTGTCTTTGGAATGATTAAAATATATAATTACAACTAAATGAATCTAGTTATGCATTTGAAAATGGTTGGTCTATTAGGATTCATGGAAAATTAATTAGATTTATGCAGTGAGCATCCAATGATGTTAGGATGTCCCCCTCAATTTTTTAACAATTTCTTATAACCCTTATAACTTTCTAACCCTTCAATTTCTCACTTTTAGCTTAAGTCCTTATTTTAATTTATAAATATTTTAAGGATCCAACCTTCTTTGAAGGTTGACTGAGAGAAATATCATTCATCCAATATTGGATAAAGTGCACTTTACATGGACTTAGGCAAATTTTACGCCAACATGACTAAGTAGCAAACTTGGCTTTCATAAATTATTTGACTAAAGTGTAAGTGAATCAAATTCCAAGTGTATTCCTTCTTTGTTACCTTGGCATAGTGTAGAGAAGGGACCAGAGAAGAAAGGTATTCCATAAAATCTTTGTAGTAATAAAAAGAAGACTAAAGGAGTGCATCCCAACTTGTTGAGAAGCAACACACCCATCTGATCATAAAATTTTGATCCTTTGATAAATGAATTTATTCTCCAAGGGGACCCTCTTGAAGTATTTTGATTATATTTCCAAGGTTCACTTTCATCAAAGTTTTAAATTCTGCCCACATTAAGGTGTAAAAACTGTTTGGATAAAACATTGATCTCAATTGAATTTCTCTAGATATTTGCATGTTGATGGCATTAATTCCAATTAAGTGTTTCAGGAAATTTATTTTTTAATGGTTTTCCTAAGGTCCAAAAATTAAAATCAAATTTTAGGGTTCTTTACAATTCTTCATCATACCCTAAAATTTCTTCAAATTTGAAATCATCATATCTTTTGGTAGAAGAATCTGTTTGAGGTGATTCAAATTCTAGGTGAAATATCTTGTTCTCCTCTTTTTAGTGGTACCAAATTTGCTAGAAGTTGGATGTGATTCCTTTTCCAAAAATAGTAGTCTCTAATTACAACCTACAATCTTATTAAAGCTATATCCCTTGATATAAAATGAATTTTTGAATTTTCTTTGCATATTTAGATACCTATTTGGCTTATTTACGTATGTACAAAATTTCATTAAAATTGGTACTTTGGTTTTTCACCTAATTTTTGCACTCCGGGAGTTCCTTGTTAAAATTTGCTATCAAATTGGACATCCTTGCAAAAATACTTTGTTATTATCTATTATTTGCATAATATACAATAAATATGGTCAACCTTGCTCTCCAAAAAATCAAAATAGTGGATTTTTACCAAGGAAGAATTAAAAATCTAAAATCCTTTGTTATTCTCTGCCCCTTGCATAATCTGCCATCAATTTGGTCAACCTCGCTCTCTAAAAAATCAAAATTGTGGATATTTTCCAAGGAAGAATTAAAAATCTAAAATCCTTTGTTATTCTCTGTCCCTTGCATAATTTGCAATCAATTTGGTCAACCTTGCTCTCCGAAATATCAAAATTGTGGATTTTTGCCAAGGTAGAATTAAAAATCTAAAATCATTTGTTATTCTTCACTCATTGCTAAAATCCGTGGTCAAAATGGTCAACATTGCTTTTTGGAAAATTAAGTTGCGGATTTTAACAAAGAAAATCAATATTATTTGGAACCAAGGCAATGTCACTCAAGGATATTTTTTTGCAAGGGTTTTAATCTCTTTTCTCTCTTTATTCCTTTTGTCTGCTCATCTCATTTTTGCTCATTGCGTAGTAATGGCAAATGTGATGGCATACATGAAACTTAAATGCAAAAGTGGAAAAATGCGGTTATGCAGAAGTAGAATATGTGAGAAGTTAATAATCCACCCATATTTTGCAGAGATCATCATAAACAAAGACTTGATGAGGCATGGTCAAAGGAGTGCTCATTTAATGAAATGTGGCTGCAAGTAAAATATTTGTATGTAGTCATTGTTTAATGGAGATAAGATTAGATTTTATCTTCTCCATTTATGGCAAGATACATGGTAGACTTTCAGGAGTAGTTGGATAGGGACAAGACTTTTAAAATTTTATTTTATATTGTGTGAAGCCCTATAGTGGGATTTTAAATATTTTTTGCTAGATTGGGAGCTTGATATTTTTTGAAAATATCAGGGCATGTCCTGAGTCTATAAATACTTCCATTGAATGTAAACTCAAGATTCAAGAATTTATAATAGAAGTATTTTTTTTGAAAACTATTTTTTTGAAGAACTCATCTGTTATCGTCATGGGATCTTTTGCGGCGTTGTAACTCTGAAGTGGCGTAGCCAAGAGCTTAATTTATTTCTAAAGTTTTGATGGTGCTTTCCTTATTTATTCTTGTATTCATTGAAATATATGTGATAATAATTGTTATAAGTTTAATTGATTTTGGCAAGTTGTTGATTTGAAGAGCTTCATTGAGGTTTACTCATTCTAAAATTTAGTTCTTTTCCTACTGGCTCTGATTTTGTTGTGTGTGCTATGCTACTAGAAAAATCATCCCAACAAGAGTAAATATTTAGAATGATGAACTATCCTAAGAGAGTATTTAAATCCATAGTTTAAGAATTTGTAACTGATAGCTCTAGTCTATGTGCATGAGCATTTGCTATCCATAGATATATCTTGTTAGTTACAAGGAAAATTATAATTTAAATAGATTGGTCTATTCTATAAACTTGTTTCACCCCTTGCTAGATAATAAATTGATCTTAGAAAGTTGGAAAATTTATTATTCTATTGGTTACAATTGGAAAACATAACAGTATGCCAAGTTGAAAGAATAATTAATAGTTAAAATTATAGAATGTCACCTCTCTTCTCTACCCTACCTTACCCTCTATGTTTTTACTTTAAAGGTGATCCATTTTTATGTTTCTTAAAATTCTTTATTCTTTTAATCTGCTAAATTCTAAAAGATCTAGATCTATTTATGAATACAAATATGATTGATGAATCAAAAAACAAAAATAAATGGAAGTTGAACCCCCTTGGAGGTATACATACAGTCCATTTGAAACTATTCTACAAGTGGAAAAGAGTGATAGCATTCAACCCGACTCTGTAACTCACACCTTGGATATCCATCAAGATCCTAAAGTGAGAGTGAATATATCCCCATTCAAATGTTACTTGTGTTTTCAATTTACTCTCCACAGGGTGTGCATGAAATACGAGCCAACACAACTTAGGAGTATATCCTAAACAAAAGAGAAAACCCTTGGGTTTAGAAACAAGATCTAGAAAGATACATAAAGATATAGTAGATGGTAAAAAACTAATAATATTAGATACAAGAGAGGTTAAGGCTTCTAGAAAAACACATAAATGAATATCCTTTATTTGAATATTAGGGGATTGAATGCCCCTAACAAAAGAAGGATTGTTTGTAATATGATAAGAAGAGATCAACCATATATTTTTCTCCTTTAGGAAATAAAATTTTTAGTTTGGGATTTGATAAAAATTAGGGATTTTTTTTGGAAAAATAGTATAATGTTTTCAATTGCAATACTAAGCATTGTAGGAGGTTTAGGTTTTTTGGAATCTAAAGGTTTTTTAGAGAATTTTGCTAGATCAAGATGGCAGGTGCATCTCAATGGAGCTTAGACACTTATCTTCCAACACAATGGGTATTGTTAAAATGTCTATGCTCCCAACTCAAAAAGCCTCATAAAGGAATTATGATAAGAGTTGCTTAGTTTTGATAACACAATAGAGAAAAATAAATGGCTAATAATAGGGAAGTTTAAAAATACCCTCAATATAGAAGATAAGATAGGAGGAATAGCTATAATTTTAGATTATATAAATGATGTTGGGAACTCCATTACTAGTGTATATTTAGTAGACCTAGATCTAAAAGGATCTAAATTATATTGGCAAATAAGAGAGTGAAAAATCAAATCATTCAGGTAAAGTTAGATAGAGTTGTGTGCTCTATCTAATGATTCTTGGAGGGATTTCATCTAATATTGATGTCTGGATAGGATAAGATCTAATCATTTCCCTATAGTAGTCAATATGGAGATGGGTAGAAAGAGTCTTGATCCATTTAGATTTGAGCTAATGTAGTGACAACATCCAAAAATCAAATATCTTTTTAAGGATTTGTGGAACAATCAAGTTTGGAAAATATTTTGTTCAAGCTAGCTCACAATCTCAAACTAGTGAAGAAACTAGTGACATAGAATAAGAAACATTTTTGAATAGAAGAAATGGTTGGAAAAGGAAATAAAATATTTTCAAGAGTACTAAGAACATGATTATATTTTATTAGCAAATCTAGAATCTAATATTCCACCTCCATATAGTAGTCAATATGGAGATGGGTAGAAAGAGTCTTGATCCATTTAGATTTGAGCTAATGTAGTGACAACATCCAAAAATCAAATATATTTTTAAGGATTTGTGGAACAATCAAGTTTGGAAAATATTATGTTCAAGCTAGCTCACAATCTCAAACTAGTGAAGAAACTAGTGACATAGAATAAGAAACATTTTTGAATAGAAGAAATGGTTGGAAAAGGAAATAAAATATTTTCAAGAGTATATGGAGGTGGAATATTAGATTCTAGATTTGCTAATAAAATATAATCATGTTCTTAGCGAGTACCATGATGTCTTGGAAAAATAGGAATCTTATTGGAGGTAGAATTATAGGGTCATGTGGTTAAAGAAAGGGGATCATAATACTAATTTTTTCATATTACATCCCTAATCCATAAAAATAAGAATATCATCAATAAATTGAGAATAGGTAGGGTCAAAAGCTCTGAGAAGAGGATGAGGTGAGTGGAAGGATTGTGGATTACTTTAGACACCTTTTATACAAAGAAGATGTAGGAGAATTGTTGGAACCAATTCTTGCATCCGTAGAAAGTCAATTGTCACGCTACAAGAACCCATTTGAAACCAACGAGCTATTACAAGCTCTGGTCGACCTACCTCATGTTCTGTTAAACTCGAATATTGCTACAAAAGATGACAGAACGGGTAAGGAAACCCCAATGATAATTCTATGATTAAACTTCTAATTTGCACGCTCCAGATTTATATTAAACTATAGTATTCTTATTAAAATGACCAAGCATGAAAATAACCAATTGTTATGCCTTGTGGACTAGTGCCTAGATTCATTGGGCTGTTATAGCAATTTTAACAATAATTTTAATATAACACAGAGAGAAGGGGAGAAGGAAATTGGCATTCTTAATCTCATTCGAATATCGTAATAAAATCAAGAGTTAACCAATGAAAGAAACATATATAATGCGTTCAAATAATGTAACCCATCATACAAATACACACAATACTGAGACAAAGAAATGATAGGAATAAAACCTAAAATTGTATTGATTTCATAAAATATTACATGCAGAGTGGACGGGATGCCTTTTAACTCTGTTTTATTAAAGAAATACATCAATACAATGAAGAGTACTATGTTCAAATAATATAACAGGTCTCTCCAACTCTCCTTGTTCCAATATGGTAATAGAAGAATCTCTAGATCCTAGGCTCAATAAGGCTGGAAATATTCTCAGCTTCTTGAATGCTTTCCTATCATACAATCCTGCACAGAAAGGGGGGGATGAAAGAATAAATAAAATAAAATAGACACAAAGAAATACAACAACACAAATAACATGGCACTCAAGTATACCTCTTAGCAAAAATGCTATTCTCTAATTGCTTGATGCAGAATCCAGACCTACCTGCATCATTTTATAGTTGTTGGTTCTTGATTATGTTATTCTTGATTTATTTATGACTATACACTTGGAAACTTCTAACTGAATCTCCAAAATTGATGTTGTCCAGATGGATTTGTTCTGAACTGACTATGCTCTCTTATTTGACTTGTTCAAACATATTCCCACTTAATTGGTGATTTAAGTATGATGAGAACTTTGATTTGATTTAGCTGCTGCTTTTTGAAATGGCCTCTTTTGAGTTGTCTTTCCTTGGTCCTTTGCTCCTTTACCTGCCCCTAGAGATATCTCCTATTTTTGCAGCTATCTGTGATGCAGAATCTACTTTTTGCTAAGTGCAGGTATTGACCCTTTTTTCCCTTTAAACTCCTTTGCAACCCTTTAATCTGCTCATCAATAAACTTCCATATTTCTATGTCAAAAGTGGCTACAATCCTAAGCATATTCATTTCTTACAGAATTTGGTTTTTTTGTATAACAATAACTGGGCATGTTTACATCATCATCGAAGTAGTAAAGCTTCTGTAGCATTCACCATGAGTGTAGTTTGTTTAATCACCTCCTCCTCATCACCTTGTTCATAGTAAAATCTCTCAAGGGTTTATTTGAATATTATTTCTATGTTTGATTCTTCCAGGCATTTATCTAAGGACAGGCCAATATCTGTGAGTTTATTTGTAGCATCCTTTATTAGATCATTCATCTCAGTCACAGAATTTGTCCATTTTTCTCAGTTTGATCCAAATAGGGCTGCTTTAAAAAATTAAAAATTGATTTGAATCTTATTTCCTTCAGGTGTTGTTATTTCTTGTCCTTGTAGTTCTTCAAAATGATCCCCTATGTAGTCTAGGGTTGGTGATGATAAGGCCTGGAAATACCTCATTTTGCACTATGGTTAACATATAAAAATTGCCATATTATTAAATATACAAATTTAAATTTCCAAATAGTTGATTAGAATATATTAATTGTTAATTGCTTACATGATTTTATGTTAGAAATATTATACCCCTATTTTGACTATTTTAAGCATTTTACTGGTAAAAGGTCAAAAATGAGTATCATGTCAATTATGATGTCATATTGCAGTAAAATTAGATTATGATGGTATGGATATATTCCTATCATCGATAAATACAACTTTTCTTTTTGAAGCAAGTCAATCCGAGCTGTAGATAAAAAGTTATGAAGGTTACATCATTTTGGAGTTCATGCCTTAGTTTTTTTTCAGAGTTGTTAACAGTTGCAAATATGCGTTAAGGTGCATATTGGTGGATATACTGGGAATGATCCAAAGAAATTTATGGAACAAAATTCATACCAATTATATTTAATAATGTATAGAACACATGACCCAAATTTGAAGGCATATAGACAAATAATCTG
This sequence comes from Wollemia nobilis, assembly GCA_028583015.1. NCBI lineage: Eukaryota > Viridiplantae > Streptophyta > Pinopsida > Araucariales > Araucariaceae > Wollemia > Wollemia nobilis. Next base: position 1,729,215 of record JAQPPZ010006183.1, on the reverse strand, counting down.
GAAGTTATGAGACCCACAAAATGATAGTTTCACACTTTTTGACTGCTAGAAATTCTGGTAAAAATTTGTGTTAGATGCCAACTTGACAGTAATGTTGGGAGTAATTATTGAGGATTTAAGAGCTAAAAATTGAACTAGATGTAATTCATATAGCCAAGAACATGTGGGTAAAATTTGGTGTACATTGGAGTTACGAGGCAAAAGTTATAAGCACTCCAAAAGGGTAGTTGGGCATGTTTTGACTACTATAAAAAAATAGGTGATAGTCCATACAAATTCCAGCCACCTGTCACTATAAAGGAAGACAAGGAATTTGTCAATTAAATATGCAAGAAACACTTGGAAACATATGAGGGAGGCTAGAAGTGACTCTTTCTCCACTTGCCAACACTTCCACGTGATCCAAATAGGAGAAACCAGTCAAAATATTGAATTACAGGAAATCTGGAAACAACCATACAAATTCCAACAAGCTATTAATAAATAGCATGGCTTGGAATTTGTCAATTCCAGCATGTAAAATATATAGAATTGGTCTTCTAGGAATGAAGGAAGACTGTTTATTCAGTCAAAACCACTTTCTTACACATCTGATGCATGGATAAGTATAAAACTGTTACACTACCTAATATTCCGAGTAGCTCCGAAATGAGCATAATAGGACCAGTTTTGGTCAAAACTATAAATAAAATGGTCATAAAGGTGGCAAATGGTGAAATGAATATGGATCTAGCTGTATGAGGATTTTTCTCACCCCTTCCAATGCATTTCTTCCAATGGATGATACACAACAAGGAAAATGGATATGCTAAAGCATAACAGTTTGCTGCATTTTAGGAAGACTTCTTCAGAATAGTTGCTAAATACCTCAAATGTAGCAACAAAACGGATTGGCATATGTAATAGAATTTTATAGTCTCCCGTGTTGGTTGAGCCAGGTAGAGAGGTAGAGAAGTAGAGAATAAGGATAGGACTTGCGGTAAGAAAGTAGATCCATGGTAAATTGTAATTTTTAGCAGGTTTTCCTGCAAATATTGTAATTTTGCTTGAGACTAAATAAAGTGTAGGATTTCTCATTCATATTTTGTCCCATTAAATGTCTAAGTGTTTAAGTATTTAATAAAGAGTTTTTCTGCCTTCTTCTGGAATAGGGGAGCAAGGGCCACTTCCAGGTTTAGAAGAAGGCTTATTGGTGATAGGTTTTTCTACAACTTTTGCTGTAGTAGTTTAAGCAGAGACTTGGTTTCTTAAAACACATTTCTTGAACAATCTTATTAATGATTGGTACATATTTAATAGCTTGAAGTAAAGGGATGTTAACAATTAAATGTGTTAATTCCTTTATCCAATATGATTGTGAAGATGTCAATTTTGATATTTCAAACTGTTCAAGACATGGTACTTTCTTTGATGAGTCATATTTCTCTTTTTCTTGTTCTTGTTTCAGTGCATATTTGCTTTCATGCTCATTCCATTTAGCTCCAATTTCTACACTGGTAAGTGGAATATTTTCAAGAAGTGGTTTTGAACACAACTAAGTTTTATCACAGTCACAAGCATTTATTATGGCTATATTTTTTGATTCAACCATAGATACAGGGGTTACCTGTTTAACGTTGTTAGGATTGGCCACAGGTTGAGCTGAAATTAGAGGTTGTTTTTTCTTTTGTTGTTGTTTTCCATGAGAGAAACTATGGGTATGAGTGGGCAACAAATTTGATTTCTATTTTTGATAATGTTGCTGCCCTTTGTACAATTTTTGTTGTTGTACCTATTGATATCCCTGTAGTTTTGGCTGCAACCATGGTGGATGTTGTTGATTCCATTTTTGTTTCATCCATCCATGTTGAGACCACTCTTGGGAATATGCCCATGGTGGTTGACTCCAACATTGTTGAAGTGGACCTGTAGAAGACCATGGCATATACCAAGGATGATTTTCCCAATGTGTAGGAAATTGAGAAGAATTATGATATGGAAACTTAAGAAAATTATCTCCTTGTCTTTGTCCTACAAAGTTGTATTCTTTCATAGGTTGAGACGGTTTTTCAAAGATACTTTTAAGTTCTAGTAACAAACTACATTGATTTGTAATTTTTACAAATCAATATGCCTTGAATGAGAATAATTTTTACAAAGTTTAATGATTTCTTGAAATTCAAGTGCATTTGCATTTCATTTCCCTAAGATACCCAATGCATCCCTAAATTTATCTTGCAGTCCTCTAAAGAATATGATTTTGCAAATGTCAAGTTCAACACTTCCACATCTCTTATGAAAAAAAGAAAATTTGTCTAGCGAGTCTTCTAAGATTTCATTTTCCTCTTGTTTCATTGTAAGAAATTCTTCATTTTGATTCTTGACTGGATAGTATTCTTGGTATCTCTCCAAGAATATGTTTTCCATATCATCCCAAGTTCTAATTGAATCAGGTGCTAAGGTGATAAACCATCGTAGAGCCGACTCTTTAAGAGTGGAAGGAAATAGTTTGAGCTTTTGATTGTCATTAGTGTAATCATGAGCTTGACCTACAATTTTAAACTCAAACAAAAACATATCAGGATCTTTAGATGTAGTTCCCTTGAAAGTTGGTAACACTGAAGGTGAAATGGCCTTCATGGGAGCATATTTATTAAGATCTAATTAAATGGGATTTTGAAAAGTTTTGGAAGGTGCACTAGTTGTACTAGGATAGAACACATTACTAGCTCTCCCTAGATTCTCTTGTGACATTTCCATTATAGGTTCCAAAAAACAATTATAAATCTTGTCAAATTTTCCTAAGTGTATGGATTTGTCAAGAGAAAATGGTGTTGAACTACTGATTTTTCTTTCTTGTAATAATTTATCAAAGGATCCTACAGTTCTTGAAGTGGATGATTGTGATTCTTTGAAAATTCCAACATTTTTGGAAATTAGAAATTTAGACAATTTATACATAATTTTAACCTCTTGTAAAAAAATTTCCATGCAACTAAGGGCAGAAGGGGGTGTTTCTTGAAATTTTTAATTTACCAATATTATATCAATAGTTTATGTCAAATACCGATTACTATATATTAAATGATAAATTCTTACTATGACTGAATGCAAGAAACACATACCTTACTGTCCTGAAAATTTATCATGCACCTTACAAGCTGCTTCTAATGATTGTTGGCAAGATATCTGAAAACATAAACATAACACATTTGTAGTGTGAAATTTGAATAATGGTGGAACAATGATTGGTGGATCAACAAGGCAATGCACGTTGGAAAACTGGTTTTCATGCAATCCAATTCAGCAGCACCTCCGAGAAGGTTTTCACTACCAAATTATTCATTTTTTTCATTTTTTTTCATTTTTCTTTTCTTTTTTTTCATAATTTTTTTTGTTGTTTCATTTTTTTTTATCAGAAGAGGCTGTCATTTCTGGTTTTCAACCAACTTCTATTTTTTAAGGGCTTCAATGAGATAGAATTTATCTCATGAGGCTAAAATTTGAGAGAATTTCTCTCATTCTTGATAAAAACAATCCTTATTCTGCAAAAACAAGTCAATTTTTCTATATGAAAACATCTTTTTTAGCTAAAAGCTTGCAACAATGATGCAACCTTCCTTCCATACAAGTAGTAATAATCTTCTTGTGTCATCATTGTCTCTGTATTTTTGGAAATGAAGTATTGACCTCATTAGTTCTTCTCTCTGCTGAAATTGATGCATATCCTCATGTATCTTCATTTTGTGGGACATGCCTTCTGTTGCAATTTTTCTCTTTTCTTTTGTTTTTCCTCTTTTTTTCTTTCATTTTTTTCTTCTTTTCTCCCTCTTTTTTTTTTTTTTTTTTGTTTTTCAAGATTCAAAGATATGATCATTTGGAATCTTTGTCAGAATGATGAGGCCTGGAAATGCCTCATATATTTGATCCAAATGATCATATTTTTGGATCTTGAAAAAACAAAAAAAAAAAGAAAAATTGCAACAGATTCCAAATGATCATATCGTTGAATCTTGAAAAAACAAAAAAAAAACAAGATAAAAAAAAGAGGGAGAAAAGAAGAAAAAAATGAAAGAAAAAAAGAGGAAAAACAAAAGAAAAGAGAAAATTGCAACAGAAGGCATGTCCCACAAAATGAAGATACATGAGGATATGCATCAATTTCAGCAGAGAGAAGAACTAATGAGGTCAATACTTCATTTCCAAAAATACAGAGACAATGATGACACAAGAATATTATTACTACTTGTATGGAAGGAAGGTTGCATCATTGTTGTAAGCTTTTAGCTAAAAAAGATGTTTTCATACAGAAAAATTGACATGTTTTTGCAGAATAAGGATTGTTCTTATCAAGAATGAGAGAAATTATCTCACATTGAAGTCTCATGAGATAAATTCTATCTCATTGAAGCCCTTAAAAGATAGAAGTTGGTTGAAAACCAGAAATGGCAGCCTCTTCTAATAAAAAAAAATGAAACAACAAAAAAAATATGAAAAAAAGGAAAAGAAAAATGAAAAATTTGTTAGTGAAAACCTTCTCAGAGGTGCTGCTGAATTGGCTAAACCTTCTAAGAGGTGCTGCTGAATTAGCTTACATGAAAACCGGTTTTCCGGTGTGCATTGCCTTGTTGATCCACCCATCATTGTTCCACCATTGTTCAAATTTCAAACTGCACATGTGTTATGTTTATGTTTTCAGATATCTTGCCAACAATCATCAGAAGCAACTTGTAAGGTGCATGATAAATTTTTAGGATAGTAAGGTATGTGTTTCTTGTATTTAGTCATAGTAAGCATTTAGCATTTAATATATAATAATTGGTATTTGGCATAAACTATTCATATAATATTGGCAAGTTAAAAATGTCAAGAAACACCCCCTTCTACCCTTAGTTGCATGGAAGATTATGTTTTACTCCTACTATAATAAATTCTGAAGTATCTTCAGAACAATAGTCTCATTCTAAAGTAGGCTTCAAATCGAGACAAAGTGTGCTAGAAATTCCTGTAAATGTTGTAGAATAGTAGGGAACATCAAAAATTTCAAAGGAAAAAAAATAAAGAGCAACATAAAAACAAGAGAAACAAAAAAGAAAAGAAAAAAAAAGTTGAAAAATTGCAAGGTGTTGTATACAAAAAAATGAAATACCTGTGCTAATTGAAAATGTTTAGTACAACAAGAATAAAATTCTTAGGTGGCAAAATATGTTTAACAGGATAAAACCTACATATTGCTAAGCCTATTGGGACGCATGAGGGCATGCATCAGTTCAAGCTGGGGGGGAATGATGAGGCCTGAAAGTGCCTCATTTTGCACTATGGTTAACATATAAAAAATACCATATTATTAAACATACAAAGTTAAATTGCAAAATAGTTGATTAGAATATATTAATTTTTAATTGTTTACATGATTTTATGTTAGAAACATTATACCCATGTTTTGACTATTTTAAGCATTTCACTTGTAAAAGGTCAAAAATGAGTATCATGTCAATTCTGATGTCATATTGCAATAAAATTACATTTTTATGGCATGTATAGATTCCTCTCATCGATAACTACAACTTTTCTTTTTTAAGCAAGTCAATCCAAGCTGTAGATAAAAAGTTATGAAGGTTACATCATTTTGGAGCTCATGCCTTAGTTTTTTTTTTGAGTTGTTAACAGGTGCAAATCTGCGTTAAGGGGCATATTGGCGGATCTACTGGGAATGATCCAAAGCAATTTAAGAAACCAAATTCATACCAATTATAGTTCATAATATAGAGAACACATGACCCAAATTTGAAGGCATATGGAAAAATAATGTGGAAGTTTTGGGGCCCACAAAATGATAGTTTCACACTTTTTGACTGCTAGAAATTCTAGTAAAAATCTGTGTTAGATGCCAAATTGACAGTAATGCTCGGAGTAATTATTGAGGAGTTAAGAGCTAAATATTGAACCAGATGTAATTCATACATCCAAGAACATGTGGGTAAAATTTGGTGTAAATTGGAGTTACAAGGCAAAATTTATAAGCACTCCAAAAGGGTAGCTAGGCATGTTTTGACTGCTGTAAAAAAACAGGTGACAATCAATACAAATTTCAGCCACCTGTCACTATGAAGGAAGGCATGGAATTTGTCAATTAAATATGTAGGAAACACTTGGAAATAGATTAGGGAAGCTAGGAGTGACTCTTTCTCCACTTGCCAACACTTCCACGTGATCCAAATAAGAGCAACCAGTCAAAATATTGAATTGTAGGAAATTTGGAAACAATCATACAAATTCTAGCTAGCTATCAATAAATAGCATGGCTTGGAATTTGTCAATTCCAGCATGTAAAATCTATAGAATTAGTCTTCTAGGAATGAAGGAAGATTGTTTAGTCAGTCAAAACAACTTTCTTACACATCTGATGCATGGATAAGTACAAAACTGTTACATTACCTAATATTCTGGAGCAACTCCAGAATGAGTAGAACAGGACTAGTTTTAGTCAAAACTATAACCATAATAGCCATAAAGGTGGCAAATGGTGTAATGAATATGGATCTAGCTGTATCAGGAGTTTTCTCACCCCTTCCAACACATTTATTCCAATGGATGATACACAACAAGGAAAATGGATATGCTACAACATAACAATTTATTGCATTTTAGGAAGACTTCTTCAGAACATTTGCTAAATACCTCAAAGGCAACAACAGAATGGATTGGCATATGTAATAGAATGTTATAAATAATAGGCTCCCATGTTGGTTGAGCTAGGTAGATAGGTAGAGAAAGAGAAGTAGAGAAGTAGAGAATAAGGATAGGACTTGTGGTAAGAAAGTAGATCTGTGGCAAATTGCAAATTTTAGTAGGTTTTCCTACAAATATTGTAATGTTGCTTGAGACTAAATAAAGTGCAAGATTTCTCATTCATCTTTTGTCCCATTAAATTTCTGAGTGTTTAAGTAGTTAAGAGAGAGTTTTTATGCCTTCTTTTGGAACAAGGGAGCAAGGGCCACTTCCAGGTTTAGAAGAAGGCTTATTGGTGATAGGTTTTTCTGCAACTTTTGCTGTAGCAGATTAAGCAAAGACTTGTCATATTTTATTTGTTCTGAATTGTGTTTAGTAAATGCAAGTCATATTTTTAGTAGTAGATGTGTGTGCATGGTAGCTGACCACCTAGCATAAGTTTTTTTCTTGTTTTCATCAGTTATTTCCAGCATTTTGATATTCTCCATTGTGTGATTAATTAGTTGAGTGTGCATTTCAATTCTGCAATTCTTTTCATTTATGTTATTTCCATTCTGCTAGTGCCATTAGAATTAAATTTCTACAAAGTTGTTATTTTTGTCATTTTCATTTTGTAAAGCGTAAATAGGTTTTATTCCTGTTATTTTAGATTTTGCAAGGGTAATTAGTTTTAGTTTTCTGCAACCTTTCCATTTCTACACTTCTTCTTTAGCAAATGTAATAAAGATTCTAATTCAGTTCATAAGACTAGTGGTGACGCTAGAAACCTCCAAAACTGACTTTTCTCATCAATAAAGCCTATTTTTATGAATGAGCTTATTTTCAAGCTGCCTATATCTCCTTTCGTATATAGCCTTGGACACCGCCCTGGATTGACAATTATAATGATTAAATGGTGTTATTGATGACACTCATCATTTTTGGCACCGTTGCTAGGGAACACGGTGTTGTTAGAAGGTAAAAGCAGCCCAATAATTGTTAATTGTGCTAAGTTGTGAAATTTAGAGTGAAAATTAGATAAATGACTGGTATAAGTAATAATTTTTGATAAATTGTATTTCAACCCATTTAGAAAATAAGCAAGAAACCATAGGAAGAAATTTTTTACAAGAGGTTGAAATTATATCAAAATTGTTTAAATTTTTTATTTCCAAAAATGTTAGAATTTTCAAATAATCACAATCATCCACTTCAAGAACTGCAGGATCCTTTGAGAAATTATTACAAGAAAGAAAAATCAGTAGTTCAACACCATTTTCTCTTGACAAATCCATACACTCTGGAAAATTTGACAAGATTTATAATTGTTTTTGGGAACCTATAATGGAAATGTCACAAGAAAATCTAGGGAGAGCTAGTAATGTGTTCTATCATAGTACAACTAATGCACCTGCCAAAAAATTTCAAAATCCCATTCAATTAGATCTTAATAAATATGTTCCCATGAAGGCCATTTCACCTTCAGTGTTACCAACTTTCAAGGGAACTACATATGAAGATCCTGATATGTTTTTGTTTGAGTTTAAAATTAGATGTCAAGCTCATGATTACACTAATGACAATCAAAAGCTCAAACTATTTCCTTCCACTCTTAAAGATTCAGCTCTACGATGGTTTATCACCTTAGCACTTGATTCAATTAGAACTTGGGATGATATGGAAAACATATTCTTGGAGAGATACCAAGAATATTATCAAGTCAAGAATCAAAATGATGAATTTCTTACATTGAAACAAGATGAAAATGAAATCTTAGAAGACTATCTAGACATATTTTCTTTTTTTCATAAGAGATGTGGAAGTGTTGAACTTGACATTTGCAAAGTCATATTCTTAAGAGGACTGCAAGATAAATTTAGGGATGCATTGGATATCTTAGGGAAAGGAGATGCAAATGCACTTGAATTTCAAGAAATCATTAAACTTTGTAAAAATTATTCTCATTCAAGGCATAGAAAAAACAAAACTGGTAGTAACACAAATGATTTGAAAGAATGCATGAAAGAGGCTGATATTTTAGTACATCTTGATAAAGTAATAAATGAAAAGAATGAATCTGTTGAACCTTCAATCATCTATTGTTCAAAATTTAATGATTGTGCTTTGAAAAAAACATTTATAACTGCTACTTGTAGCATTTTTCAAAAAGGACACCCCATAAATCAATGTAGTTTGTTACCTGAACTTAAAAGTATCTTTGAAAAACAGTCTCAACCTATGAAAGAATACAACTTTGTAGGACAAAGACAAGGAGATAATTTTCTTAAGTTTCCATATCAGAATGCTTCTCAATTTCCTGCACATTAGGAAAATAATCCTTGGTATATGCCATGGTCTTCTACAGGTCCACTTCAACAATGTTGGTGTCAACCACCATGGGCATATTCCCAAGAGTGGTCTCAACATGGATGGATGAAAAAACAATGGAATCAACAACATCCACCATGGTTGCAACCAAAATTATAGGGATATCAATGGGTACAACAACAAAAACTGTACAAAGGGCAGCAACATTATCAAAAATAGAAATCAAATTTGTTGCCCACTCATACCCATAGTTTCTCTCATGGAAAACAACAACAAAAGGAAAAACAACCTCTGATTTCAGCTCAACCTGTGGCCAATCCTAACAATGTTAAACAGGTAACCCCTGTATCTATGGTTGAATAAAAAAATACAATCATAATAAATGCTTGTGACTGTGATAAAACTCAGTTGTGTTCAAAACCACTTCTTGAAAATATTCCACTTACCAATGTAGAAATAGGAGCTAAAAGGAATGAGCATGAAAGCAAATCTGCACTGAAACAAGAAGAAGAAAAAGAAAAATATGACTCATCAAAGAAAGTACCATGTCTTGAGCAGGTTTGAAATATCAAAATTGACATCTTCACAATCAGATTGGATAAAGGAATTAACACATTTAATTGTTAACATCCCTTTACTTCAAGCTATTAAAGATGTACCAATCATTAATAATATTGTTCAAGAAATGTGTTTTAAGAAACCAAGAAAAAAGAAAGTATATCCTAAAACCATACAAATAGGTGGAAAATCAGTAGACTTGCTTGTAGGAAAACTTACTCCACCCAAGTATGATTGTCTAGGAAGTTCATTGTTTCTTGAATCACATAAGGAAAATGAAAAGAATATTTTGATTTTTGGCTCCATAGTTGTAAAGGGTAAGGAAAAAGAGTTGGATTCATCCAAAAAGTGTGTTTTTGCAAAAAAAAATCATATTTAAGATATTAAAAATGAACCAACTACTGTTCAACAATTATTATGGAATGATGAAAAGCAAAATTTTGAAAAATTGTCACCCATTCTAGTACAAAATAATTTTCTTCATGGATGTCATCATGATGCTTTACTAACACTTTATGCATCTTTAGCAATTGGTATTGAGTTGTTGCAGGTACAAAAAAAATAGATTTTGCAGTTGAATGCATTTGATGAAATTTGGTTGGAAGCACTTCACCAAATAGAGTTCACTCAACAAAAATGAAAAATGTGGCATGATGATCACATTAAAAGCAGTAAGGATGAATCAACGGAGTCTGAGAATGAAGTTGTTCAACTTTCTTCAATTGATAATTTAAGGAGGACATTAGTGGTGAATGGACATCTTTTACAGGTGTACCATCAACCACTAAAAAAGGTGGAGTTTGCTCAATATTTCACACAGTTACATTTGCATAAGGTAGAAGAGGTTTCCTCTTCTGACAAAGATTCCAAATGATCATATCTTTGACTCTTGAAAAACAAAAAAAAAAAGAGAAAAAAATAAAAATTAGAGGGAGAAAAGAAGAAAAAAATGAAAGAAAAAAAAAAGGAAAAACAAAATAAAAGAGAAAAATTGCAATAGAAGACATGTCCCACAAAATTAAGATACATGAGGATATGCATCAATTTCAGTAGAGAGAAGAACTAATGAGGTCAATACTTCATTTCCAAAAATACAGAGACAATGATGACACAAGAATATTATTACTACTTGTATGGAAGGAAGGTTGCATCATTGTTGCAAGTTTTTAGCTAAAAAAGATGTTTTCATACAAAAAAATTGACATGTTTTTATAGAATAAGGATTGTTCTTATCAAGAATGAGAGAAATTCTCTCACATTGCAGCCTCATGAGATACATTCTATCTCATTGAAGCCCTTGAAAAGATAGAATTTGGTTGAAAACTAGAAATGGCAACCTCTTCTGATAAAAAAAAATGAAACAACAAAAAAAAAAGTTTGAAAAAAGGAAAAGAAAAATGAAAAAAAAGGAAAGAAAAAAATGAATAATTTGGTAGTGAAAACCTTCTCAGAGGTGATGTTGAATTGGCTTGCATGAAAATCGGTTTTTCAGCGTGCATTGCCTTGTTGATCCACCCATCATTGTTCCACCATTGTTCAAATTTCACACTGCACATGTGTTATGTTTATGTTTTCAGATATCTTGCCAACAATCATCGGAAGCGTCTTGTAAGGTGCATGATAAATTTTAGGACTAGTAAGGTATGTGTTTCTTGCATTCGAGTCATAGTAAGCATTTAGCATTTAATATATAATAATCGGTATTTGGCATAAACAATTCATATAATATTGGCAAGTTAAAAATGTCAAGAAACACCCCCTTCTGCCCTTAGTTGTATGGAAAATTCAACACCTGAATATTCTGTTTTACTTCTATGATAAATTTCGAAGAATCTTTAGAACAATAGTCTCATTCTAAAGTAGGCTTCAAACCGAGACAAAGAGTGCCATAAATTCCTGCAAATGTTGTAGAATAGTAGGGCACATTAGAAATTGCAAAGGAAAAAAATAAAGAGCAGCATAAAAACAAGAGAAAAAAAAAGAAAAGAAAAAAAAGAAGAAAAAAAAAGGAAAAAAAAGTTGAAAAATTGCAAGGTTGTATACAAAAAAATGAAATACCTATGCTAATTGAAAATGTTTAGTACAGCAAGAATAAAACTCTCAGGTGGCAAAATATGTTTAACAGGATAAAACCTGCATATTGCTAGGCCTACTGGGATGCATGAGGGCATGCATCAGTTCAAGTTGGGGGGGAATGATGAGGCCTGGAAATGCCTCATTTTGCACTATGGTTAACATATAAAAACTACCATATTATTAAATATACAAAGTTAAATTTCCAAATAGTTGATTAGAATATATTAATTGTTAATTGTTTACATGATTTTATGTTAGAAACATTATACCCATGTTTTGACTGTTTTAAGCATTTTACTTGTAAAAGGTCAAAAATCAGTATCATGTCAATTTTAATGTCATACTATAATAAAATTACATTTTTATGGCATGGATAGATTCCTCTCATTGACAACTACAACTTTGCTTTTTGAAGCAAGTCAATCCGAGTTGTAGATAAAAAGTTATGAAGGTTACATCATTTTGGAGCTCATGCCTTAGTTTTTTTTCATTGTTAATAGGTGCAAATCTGCGTTAAGGGGCATATTGGTGGATCTACAAGGAATGATCCAAAGTAATTTAAGGAACAAAATTCATACCAATTATATTTCATAATGGATAAAACACATGACCCAAATTTTAAGGCATATGGACAAATAATATGGAAGTTATGGGGCCCACAAAATGACAGTTTCACATTTTTTGACTGCTAGAAATTCTGGTAAAAATTTGTGTTAGATGCCAACTTGACAATAATGCTGGAAGTAATTCTTGAGGAGTTAAGAGCTGAAAATTGAACCAGATGTAATTCATACAACCAAGAACATGTGGGTAAAATATGGTGTACATTGAAGTTACGAGGCAAAATATATAAGCACTCCAAAAGGGTAGTTGGGCATGTTTTGATTGTTGTAAAAAAATAGGTGACAATCCATACAAATTCCAACCACCTGTCACTATGAAGGAAGGCATGGAATTTGTCAATTAAATATTCAGGAAAAACTTGGAAATAGATGAGGGAGGCTAGGAGTGACTCTTTCTCCACTTCCATGTGATCCAAATAGGAGCAACCAGTCAAAATATTGAATTGTAGGAAATCTGGAAACAGTCATACAAAATCCATCCAGCTATCAATAAATAGCATGGCTTGGAATTTGTTAATTCCAGCATGTAAAATCTATAGAATTGGTCATTTTGGAACGAAGGAATATTTTTTAGTCAGTCAAAACCACTTTCTTACACATTTGATTCATGGATAAGTGCAAAACTGTTACACTACCTGATATTTCGGAGCAACTCCGGAATGAGCAGAAGAGGACTAGTTTTGGTCAAAACTATAAAAAAATCGTCAAAAAGGTTGCAAATGGCAAAATGAAGATGGATCTAGCTGTATGAGGAGTTTTCTCACCCCTTCCAATGCATTTCTTCCAATGGATGATACACAACAAGAAAAATGGATATGCTACAACATAACAGTTTGTTGCATTTTATGAAGACTTCTTCAGAACAGTTGCTAAATCCCTCAAAGGCAACAAAAAAATAGATTGGCATATGTAATAGAATATTATAAATAATAGGTTGCCATGTTGGTTGAGCCAGATAGAGAGGTAGAGAAATAGAGAAGTAGAGAATAAGGATAGGACTTGTGATAAGAAAGTAGATGTGTGGTAAATTGTATTTTTTAGCAGGTTTTCCTGCAAATATTGTAATGTTGCTTGAGAATAAATAAAGTGTAGGATTTATCATTCATATTTTTTCCCATTAAATGTTTGAGTGTTTAAGTATTTAAGAGAGACTTTTTCTACCTTCTTCTGGAATAGGGGAGCAAGGGCCACTTCCAGGTTTAGAAGAAGGCTTATTGGTGACAGGTTTTTTTGCAACTTTTACTGCAGTAGATTAAGCAGAGACTTGTCATATTTTATTTTTTGTTCTTAACTATGTTTTAGTAAATGCAAGTCATATTTTTAGTTGTGTGCATGGCAGTTGACCACTTAGCATAAGTTTTTTTCCTATTTTCATCAATTATTTCCAGCATTTTGATATTCTCCATTGTGTGATTAATTAGTTGAGTGTGCATTTCAATTCTGCAATTCTTTTCATTTCTATTATTTCCATTTTGCTAGTGCCATTAGAATTAAATTTCTGCAAAGTTGTTATTTTTGTCATTTTCATTTTGCAAAGTGTAAATAGGTTTTATTCCTGTTATTTTAGATTTTGCAAGGGTAATTAGTTTTAGTTTTCTGCAACCTTTCCATTTCTGCACTTCTTCTTCAGCAAATGTAATTAAGATTCTAATTCAGTTCATAAGACTAGTGGTGACACCAAAAACCCCCAAAACTGACTTGTCTCATCAATAAAGCCTATTTTTCTGAATGAGCTCATTTTCAAGCTGCCTATATCTCCTTTCGTATATAGTCTTGGAAATCGCCCTGGATTGACAATTATAATTATTAAATGGTGATTGATGACACTCATCATTTTTGGCACTATTTTTGGGGACCACGGTGTTGTTAGAAGGTAAAAGCAACCCAATAATTGTTAATTGTGCTAAGTTGTGAAATTTAGAGTGAAATCTAGATAAATGACTGGTATAAGTAATAATTTTTGGTAAATTACATTTCATCCCATTTAGAAAATAAGCAAGAAACCACAGGAAGAAATTTTTTACAAGAGGTTGAAATTATGTCAAAATTGTCTAAATTTCTGATTTCCAAAAATATTGGATTTTTCAAAGAAGCACAATCATCCACTTCAAGAGCTGCAGGATCCTTTGAGAAATTTCATAAGAAAAACGGGTATTTTTGACATCCATACACTCAGAAAATTTGCAAGTTTTAATTTTTTTTGGGAACCTATAATGGAAATGTCACAAGAGAATCTAGGGAGATCTAGTAATGTGTTCTATCCTAGTAAAACTAGTGCACCTGCGATAAATTTTCAAAATCCCATTCAATTAGATCTTAATAAATATGCTCCCATGAAGGCCATTTCACCTTCAATGTTACCAAATTTCAAGGGAACTACATCTGAAGATCTTGATATGTTTTTGTTTGAGTTTAAAATTGTATGTCAAGCTCATGATTACACTAATGACAATCAAAAGCTCAAAATGTTTCCTTCCACTCTTATAGAGTCATCTCTACGATGTTTTATCACCTTAGCACCCGATTCAATTGGAACTTGGGATGATATGGAAAACATATTCTTGGAGAGATACCAAGAATATTATCAAGTCAAGAATCAAAATGATGAATTTCTTACAATGAAACAAGAGGAAAATGAAATCTTAGAAGACTATCTAGAAAATTTTTATTTTGTTCATAAGAGATGTGGAAGTGTTGAACCTAACATTTGCAAATTCATATTCTTAAGAGGACTACAAGATAAATTTAGGGATGCATTGGATATCTTAGGGAAAGGAGATGCAAATGCACTTGAATTTTAGGAAATCATTAAACTTTGTAAAAATTATTCTCATTCAAGGCATAGAAAAACAAAACTGGTAGTAACACAAATGATTTGAAAGAATGCATGAAAGAGGCTGATATTTTAGTACATCTTGATAAAGCAGTAAATGAAAAAAAATGAATCTGTTGAACCTTCAATCATCTATTGTTCAAAATGTAATGAGAAGCAACACTCTCTTCATGAGTGTGCTTTGAACAAAATATTCATACCTACTACTTGTAGCATTTGTCAAAAAGGACACCCCACAAATCAATGTAGTTTGTTACCAAAACTTAAAAGTATCTTTGAAAAATAGTCTCAACCTATGAAAGAATACAACTTTGTAGGACAAAGACAAGGAGATAATTTTCTTAATTTTCCATATCAAAATGCTTCTCAATTTTCTGCACATTGGGAAAATAATCCTTGGTATATGCCATGGTCTTCTACAGGTCCACTTCAACAATGTTGGTGTCAACCACCATGGGCATATTCCCAAGAGTGGTCTCAACATGGATGGATGAAACAACAATGGAATCAATAACATCCACCATTGTTGCAACCAAAATTGTAGGGATATCAATGGCTACAACAACAAAAACTACACAAAGGGCAGCAACATTATCAAAAATAGAAATCAAATTTGTTGCCCACTCATACCCATAGTTTCTCTCACGAAAAACAACAACAAAAGGAAAAACAACCTTTGATTTCAGCTCAACCTGTGGTCAATCCTAACAACGTTAAACAGGTGACCCTTGTATCTATGGTTGAATCAAAAAATACAGCCATAATAAATGCTTGTGACTGTGATAAAACTCAGTTGTGTTAAAAACCACTTATTTAAAATATTCCACTTACCAGTGTTGAAATAGGAGCTAAAGGGAATGAGCATGAAAGCAAATCTGCACTAAAACAAGAAGAAGAAAAAGAAAAATATGACTCATCAAATAAAGTACCATGTCTTGAACAATTTGAAATATCAAAATTGACATCTTCACAATCATATTGGATAAAGGAATTAACACATTTAATTGTTAACATCCCTTTACTTCAAGCTATTAAATATGTACCAATCATTAATAATATTGTTCAAGAAATGTGTTTTAAGAAACCAAGAAAAAAAAAGTATATCCTAAAACCATACAAATAGGTGGAAAATTAGTAGACTTGCTTGCAGGAAAACTTACTCCACCCAAGTATGATTTTCTAGGAAGTTCATTGTTTCTTTAATCACATAAGGAAAATGAAAATAAAATTTTGATTTTGGGCTCCATAGTTGTAAAGGGTAATGAAGAAGAGTTGGATTCAACCAAAAAGTTTGTTTTTGCTGAAAATATCTATATTTTAGATATTAAAAATGAACCAACTACTGTTCAACAATTATTATGGAATGATGAAAAGTAGATTTTTGAAAAATTGTCACCCATTCCAGTACAAAACAGTTTTCTTCATGGATGTCATCATGATGCTTTACTAACACTTTATGCATCTTTAGCAATTGGTATTGAGTTGTTGCAGGTACAAAAAAAATAGATTTTGTAGTTGAATGCATTTGATGAACTTTGGTTGGAAGCACTTCACCAAATAGAGTCCACTCAACAAAATTGGAAAATGTGGCATGATGATCACATTAAAAGCAACAAGGATGAATCAAAGGAGTTTGAGAATGAAGTTGTTCAACTTTCTTCGATTGATGATTTAAGGAGGACATTAGTGGTGAATGGACATCTTTTATAGGTGTACCATCAACCACTAACAAAGGTGGAGTTTGCTCAATATTTCACACAGTTACATTTGCATAATGTAGAAGAGGTTTCCTCTTCTAACAAAGATTCCAAATGATCATATCTTTGAATCTTGAAAAAACAAAAAACAAAAAAAAGAGAAAAAAATGAAAAAAGAGGGAGAAAAGAAGAAAAAAATGAAAAAAAAAAGAGGAAAAAGAAAAGAAAAGAGAAAAATTGCAACAGAAGGCATGTCCCACAAAATGAATATACATGAGGATATGCATCAATTTCAACAAGGAGAAGAACTAATGAGGTCAATAATTCATTTCCAAAAATACAGAGACAATGATGACACAAGAAGATTATTACTACTTGTATGGAAGGAAGCTTGCATCATTGTTGCAAGATTTTAGCTGAAAAAGATATTTTCACACAGAAAATTGACATGTTTTTGCAGAATAAGGATTGTTCTTATCAAGAATGAAAGAAATTCTCTCACATTGCAGCCTCTTGAGATAGATTCTATCTCATTGAAGCCCTTGAAAATATGGAATTTGGTTGAAAACCAGAAATGGCAGCCTCTTCTGATAAAAAAAATGAAAAAAATGAGGAAATAACATTATGTAGGAAATGTGGAGAGGGAAGAAAGTAGAGAGGGGAGGGCTCTGGTCCCTCCCCTGCTCCCCCTCCCATGGCTCCTGGTTCCTGCCCAGTCCCTGGCTCAACCCAGGTCATCCCTCCCGGGGAGTGGTTGTTTGCAGATGATCTCCTGGGGGGAGATCCTTCTCCACTATCTGTGCCCCTCCCGGCCGGCTAGGGTTTCCTTGGTTGTTTTTTTGGACTGGTGCTTCCCAGGGATCCCTGTTTGGTTGGGGATCCCTTCCCTTTTTCCTCAGGCTTCCCCCTGGGTTTTTTGCAGGTTTTTCATGTGGATCTGGTCCCCTGCGTTTCTCGGTGCGGTGGAGGTGACGGTTTAGGGTTTGGACAACTTGCCTATTTTTCTTGTGAATCCTTAGTGGGCTCTGTGCTTGGACGGGATTCTTGGTCCCTGCTGTTGGGATCCTCTTCTGTTTTCCCGGGGCGGGTTCCTTATGGTGCAACTCTCTGGTCACTTCCTGATGGGTTGGATCCTCTCTGTGCTGGCTGTCGGCTTCCTGCAGGATGGCTCTCGCTGAACTGAATGTTTTCTCGGTGGGCGGGATGGTTTCTCCACAGGGCGAGATCCACCAAATCCGTCGGTTTTCCCGTGAGGCGAGATCATTTCTTTTCTGCTAGTTTCTCGGATGGCGGGATTTCCCTGTTGCTTCCCGCTAGGCGGGACTATTTGTGGTGGTTTTGACTGCTTCCCGCGAGGCAGGATTTTATTGTAACGGTTTTTCTTTGCTTCCTGCTGGGCGGGATCTTCTCGATGGTGCTTTTTGGCTACTCCCCGCTGGTCGGGATCTCCAAAACTACTTTCTTTCTTATTTGTTTGTTTCCCGCTAAGGGGGATTGTTTCATGCTTACTATTACCACTGGACGGGATTTCTATTTTGGTGTCCAGTTTCAAGGGATTGATGCCCTAGGTCCATTGCTTATGTAATCAGGTTTTGGGATCCTTGTTAAAACCCGTTATAAATACAAACACTTACCAAAAAAATGAAAAAAATGAAACAAAAAAAAAATAAATGAAAAAAAGGAAAATAAAAATGAATAAAAAATGAAAGAAAAAAATGAAAAAAATGAATAATATGGTAGTGAAAACCTTCTCAGAGGCACTACTGAATTGACTTGAATGAAAACTGGTTTTCTGGCGTGCATTGACTTGTTGA
Organism: Wollemia nobilis; assembly: GCA_028583015.1. Taxonomy (NCBI): domain Eukaryota; kingdom Viridiplantae; phylum Streptophyta; class Pinopsida; order Araucariales; family Araucariaceae; genus Wollemia; species Wollemia nobilis. The sequence continues at coordinate 1,710,596 of JAQPPZ010006183.1, read as the reverse complement.
TACACCCATAATTGATCCACCATTGTTCAAATTTCACAGTACACATGTGTTATGTTTATGTTTTCAGATATCTTGCCAACAATCATCAGAAGCAGCTTGTAAGGTGCATGATAAATTTTTAGGATAGTAAGGTATGTGTTTCTTGTATTCGATCATAGTAAGCATTTAGCATTTAATATATAATAATTGGTATTTGGCATAAACTATTCATATAATATTGGCAAGTTAAAAATTTCAAGAAACACCCCCTTCTGCCCTTAGTTGCATGGAGAATTCAACACCTGATGATTTTGTTTTACTCCTACTGCAATAAATTTCGAAGCATCTTCAGAACAACGGTCTCATTCTAAAGTAGGCTTCAAACCAAGACAAAGTGTGCCATAAATTCCTACAAATTTTGTAGAACAGTAGGGCACATTAGAAATTACAAAGGAAAAAAATAAAGATCAGTGTAAAAACAAGAGAAAAAAAAAAGAGAAAAAAAGAAAAAAAAAGTTGAAAAATTGCAAGGTTGTATACAAAAAAATGAAATACCTGTGCTAGTTGAAAATGTTTAGTACGACAAGAATAAAATTTTCAGGTGGCAAAATATGTTTAATAGGATAAAACCTGCATATTTCTAGGCCTACTAGGATGCATGAGGGCATGCATCAGTTCAAGCTGGGGGGAATGATGAGGTTTGGAAATGCCTCATTTTGCACTATTGTTAACATATAAAAATTGCCATATTATTAAATATACAAAGTTAAATTGCCAAATAGTTGATTAGAATATATTAATTGTTAAACTTTTACATGATTTTATGTTAGAAACATTATACCCCTATTTTGACTATTTTAAGCATTTTACTTGTAAAAGGTCAAAAATGAGTATCATGTCAATTTTGATGTCATACTGTAGTAATATTACATTTTGATGGCATTAATAGATTCATCTCATCGATAACTACAACTTTTCTTTTTGAAGCAAGTCAATTCGAGTTGTAGATAAAAGTTATGAAGGTTACATCATTTTGGAGCCCATGCCTTCGTTTTTTTTTTGAGTTGTTAACAGGTGCAAATTTGCGTTAAGGGGCATATTGGTGTATCTACTGGGAATGATCCAAAGAAAATTAAGGAACCAAATTCATATCAATTATATTTCATAATGTAGAGAATACATGACCCAAATTGGAAGTCATATAGACAAATAATCTAGAATTTATGGGGCCTACAAAATGATAGTTTCACACTTTTTGACTAATGGAAATTCTGGTAAAAATTTGTGTTAGATGTCAACTTGATAGCAATTCTGGGAGTAATTCTTGAGGATTTAAGAGATAAAAATTGAACCAGGTGTAATTCATATAGCCAAGAACATGTGGGTAAAATTTGGTGTATATTGAAGTTACGAGGCAAAATCTATAAGCACTCCAAAAGGGCAGCTGGGCATGTTTTGACTATTGTAAAAAAACAGGTGACAGTCCATACAAATTCCAACCACCTATCACTATGAAGGAAGACATGGAATTTATCAATTAAATATGCAGGAAACACTTGGAAATAGATGAGGTAGGCTAGGAGTGACTCTTTCTCCACTTGCCAACACTTCCACGTGATCCAAATAGGAGCAACCAGTCAAAATATTGAATTGCAGGAAATCTAGAAATAGTCATACAAATTCCAACCAACTATCAATAAATAGCATGGCTTGGAATTTGTCAATTCCAGCATGTAAAATCTATAGAATTGGTTTTCTAGGAACGAAGGAATACTGTTTCGTCAGTCAAAACCACTTTCTTACACATCTGATGCATGGATAAGTGCAAAAATATTACACTACCTGATATTTCGGAGCAGCTCCAAAATGAGCAGAACAAGACCAGTTTTGGTCAAAATTATAAACAAAATGGTCAGAAAGGTGGAAAATGGTGAAATGAAGATGGATCTAGCTATATGAGGAGTTTTCTCACCCCTTCCAATGCATTTCTCCCAATGGATGACACACAACAAGGAAAATGGATATGCTAAAGCATAACAGTTTGCTGCATTTTAGGAAGACTTCTTCAAAACAATTGCTAAATAACTCAAAGGCAGCAACAGAATGGATTGACATATGTAATAGAATGTTATAAATAATAGGATCCCATGTTGGTTGAGCCAGGTAGAGAGGTAGAGAAGTAGAGAAGTAGAGAATAAGGATAGGACTTGTGGTAAGAAAGTAAATCTATGGCAAATTACAATTTTTTGCAGGTTTTCCTGCAAATATTGTAATGTTGCTTGAGACTAAATAAAGTGCAGGATTTCTCATTCATATTTTGTCTCATTAAATGTCTAAGTGTTTAAGTAGTTAAGAGAGAGTTTTTCTACCTTCTTTTGGAACAGGGGAGCAAGGGCCACTTCTAGGTTTAGAAGAAGGCTTATTGGTGACAGGTTTTTCTACAACTTTTGTTGCAGTAGATTAGGCAGAGACTTGTCATATTTTATTTTCTATTCTTAACTGTGTTTTAGTAAATGCAAGTCATATTTTTAGTAGTAGATGTGTGTGCATGGTATCTAACCACCTAGCATGAGTTTTTTTCCTATTTTCATCAGTTATTTCCAGCATTTTGATATTCTCAATTGTGTGATTAATTAGTTGAGTGTGCATTTCAATTCTGCAATTCTTTTCATTTTTGTCATTTCCATTTTGCTAGTGCCATTAGAATTAGATTTTTGCAAAGTTTTTATTTCTGTCATTTTAATTTTGCAAAGCGTAAATAGGTTTTATTCCTGTTATTTTATATTTTGCAAGGGTAATTAGTTTTAGTTTTCTGCAACCTTTCCATTTTTGCACTTCTTCTTCAGCAAATGTAATTAATATTCTATTTCAGTTCATAAGACTAGTGGTGACACTAGAAACCCCCAAAAATGACTTGTCTCATCAATAAAGCCTATTTTTTTGAATGAGCTTATTTTCAAGCTACCTATTTCGTATATACCCTTGGACACCGCCCTAGATTGACAATTATAATGATTAAATGGTGTGATTGACGACACTCATCAAGTGAATAAATTTAAAATCTTTTTCTCTTTCCTGCATCAAGGTCATGATTTCTTGAGCAATTATTTGAATCACCCTTTTTTTCCTGAACATTTCAGTAAAACATTTGGCCCGAGCTTTTATTTTTCTATACATATTTTTTCTCATTACATTCAAATAATATACATGATCTTGAACTTTGATCACTACAGGGGGCTAGGCAATTGAAGCATTTTTCTTATTTAATTCTTTTTGTTGTTTACTTATCACAATTTTTAATTCTACTTTTTCTTCCTCCTCTTGACTCAATTGCTTTTTGAGTGTTTCATTTTTTTCAACAAATTGGTCTATGACTTGATTACTCATAGTTTTGGCAAGCTTTGCCATATCAACTTCTTTACCCAGTAGTGATGATCCTCCTATTTCCTCATTAGTACTGAAGACTAGTGGGTTTTGCAGGGGAGGGAGATCAACCTTAGCAATATCTGACACAGTTGTCCCCATTTTTGCCTTTTCTAAAGATTGTTATTTTGTACTTCCCATTCCTCCTACTAACTGTAACTCTTGTTCATCTGTAGCAGGAAAATGCCGCCTGTTCATCTGTTCTTTGCAAAACAACCTTGGCAACATGTAGATATAATCTGGGTTTCTTAGCTTCTACTGGAGCTATTTTTGTTTGACTTTTTACTCAGTAGCTTAGGAAGAGGCCACCCAGTCCACATTTTACTTGTATTACTATTGGAATTTTTATCTTCTATCCGTTTATGTTTATAGAAGTTGAGATGGCCATGGGTGCCAATTTCTTCACACTAGTTATAGCTAAAACATTATTAGGTATAGGAGCTACAATCTGCTTTGTTGATGGTGCTTTTTGAGAGGATGAAGTTACTATTTCTTTGCCCTTATCTGTATAGGTTTATTGAGGAGCTTCTTTTGGTGCTGCCTCTATTCTGGGTTGGTCATTCACTGGGAGTTTAACCTATTGTTCTACTATATCAACAGTTCTAACAATGACCTCCATTAAGTTTATGTCATGTTCCTCTATCAATTCTAGCAAAGGGTCTTCTTTAATTGCTAGGTGTGTCCTTGGCATAATAGGTGTTTTAGTATCCATTGAAATCTCCTAGAGCCTTCTTAGTTCGGTTGGGTAGTCATAGGCTTCACAAACCTGTGTGCTACCTCTCTTTTCTGGAGGGAAATTATCCCATACTGTCTGTAAATATGATTTTTGCTCTATAGCTTCTAATAAGTTCTTTTCAAAAGCATCTTCTTGATGATTGATTCGAGCATACTCCCTTTTCTCCATCATCTTGCTGTAAATTCCTTTTGGGTCATAAAACCTCCATGACACTTCATCAAATCCCATATTATCCAGTTCGAACATTCCCTTGAGTAGGGAAGGATATCCAACAAATACATGATCTTCAAAATGGCAAGGAACATCAAGCCAGGGGACTTTCCCATGCTTCTTAACCAGTCTCATTTTAGCCTCTTCTGCCACTTGTCTGCATAATTCTAGGGTTGCTATGGATAGTGGGCAATACTGGGGTAACACCTTAGGAGGGATTTTAGCTCCATATAATTTGATCTAAGTAAAACCCTCTATGAAGAAGAAATCTGCTATCTCTTTTTCTTTAATGAATGCCCTTACCCCTGTCTCTAATATTTCTAGAATTAGACCGGTTAAGACCCAATGGATTTCTACCAAGAAGCGATCACAAAACCAGCCCATGCGAGTTCGTCCTTCATGAAGTCTCCAAAAGCTATTCTGTTCATAGGGGCTATTTATGGCTTTTAATCTCTTATAGGCTTCTTCCCCCAATTGACCCGCTATTAAGTGAGTGAGAAAAAAATATTATGAAAAGCGAGGCATCTCCTACCTCTGTTCGAATATTGCTCTCTTTAGTTCTACCATTTCTCTGTGTATTTGTGAGCTCAATTCTAGTTCCCAAGCGTAGATAAGGGTGTGATGTCCTCTATTATATTGCGCAGCTAAATACAAAACTCTTTTCATTATTCTACTCATATCCTGTACTCCCAATACTAGGTTTATCATGTCATGAAAGTAATGTACCCAGGGTTTAAAAGCACTTTTATTAATTGGAAAATTTTTCTCTATTTTTGCATATGTATCAAACAATTTTTAAAAAAATTTCCATATCAGTGAACATGCAAGATTGGTGTTCGATTACCTAGTCCACCAAAAATGTGGTATACTTTGTTAGATTGAACACTTCCTGGATATCTTCAACTTTGGCACTAAAAATCTTTCGATTCTTGTGGTCTCGAAAGGTCCTTGTTCTTTCATCATATGCCATTGCTAACCAAGCCATCAAATCTGAGGAGAAATGTACTTTTGGGCATATCAGCTTTCCAAGGTTATTGTTTCATATGTTGTCTCTGGGGAAACCCTTGTACTGCCAGTTTCAAGCTTTATGGAACAAATCTATCATTATCCATGGGGTTCTGTTATCACCTTCCATTACTCGGGTGAAATTATTAATGCAGGTATTGTCGATCTCGTACAGTTGAGCTGAGTTGGGTTTTTTATCTACCCCACATTTTTGGACAAAATCATACATAGTGGTACCAGGAATAGGTAGTCCAAAAATCACATAAAAGGGTGGTTTATCTATGATAAACTTTATGGTTTATCATGTATCTGTAGGTACGAACACATCTCCCCATGATGCCATTTCCCTCGCGATTGCTGGTCAAGTTCTTCTTTGAGTTTTGAGAAAATGAATACTTTCTTCCTTTTGTGCTTCTGATGTATCAATTCCAATTCTTGGTATACCACTAGAGTGGCCTTGACTGGTTTCGTAAGTTCATATAAAAGGTGGTGGAGTGAACTTGATAAATTCACACATTTCGTTATCGACCTGATGCCACCAATCGTTGTTCAAAATTGGCCAATGGAATCATGCCAAATCACTATTTTATGGATTTTTGTGCTTTATGATGGGCGATATCTATTAACTTGTGAGCCTAGGTCCCTTTGATATGTGGGCCTGCAATCATTCATGCTTTCTATTCATTTGTCAATGGGGATATTTTAATCTGACGTGGAACGGTATGTTTTGGGTCTCGTGCCATCTCAGATCTGAGTGATAACTACATCTTTGGGATCTATTATGTCTCCCTTGGGGTCTTTGTGATATTCGACTCTTGGTGTGTGTAGGTTTTTACCTATGATGTCCCTTTTTCTCTAAGTCAAACATGATTAATCGCAACCGTCAGATTGATCTGAGATGAAGCACATCTGTTGATCTTCTCGAAACCTGTATCATAATTAGTGTACCTGTTCCCATGTAAAAACTTGAAATAATGTGTTTTATTGGTCTTCAATTAATCATATTTATCCGATGTTAATCCTTATATTGTTAAACCTTAATAACTTGTTTTAATCGATGGTAATCATAAAGTACACTTACTTTTCATTTGCAATCATCGTTGGATCTTATAGTGGTGAGACGCAACCATTAGATCATACATATGCATGTATTCTTTAATAAATAGGAAAAATTCATACGTACCTAGACTAAATTAATCTACCCAATGCTTAGATTAACCTTTGATTATCTTCCCATATGCGCACCGTTGGATCTGGGTGGTCAATGGCTATCGTCGTTCGATTCGTGTATTATAAAAAGGTCTTTATTTTACCTTTGGATCTTTGTCACCAGTTACAGGCCTTCATGTCCGTTGATTCTTGATTTAATTTGTGCGCTGCCATTGGATTACTGACAATATGCATGCTAGATAAAGATGTTATAGACCTTTGCTTTTCTATTAATCATGTTTAAGGCAAAAAAAGGGGAAGATTAGTCAATGTATTAAACCCTTAATAAACACGATTAATATCAATTAATTTTGTCCTTACCCATACCTTTTACCTTCCATTCTAAAATTTTGGCGCGGCCATCGGATTTGAGTGGAGACCAACACAGCCGTTGGATCTAATCAACCTACACGTTAGTTTAATCAAGCATTTATAATATTAATCATGATTAGGGTAAAAGGGGGAAAATTAGCCGACGTATTAAACCCTTGCTAATCATGATTAAATTTAATTAATTTCTCTCGATCCTTAACCCTTTTTAATGCATCTTCAATTAGTGCGCCACTGTTAGATTAAAAATCGTTTGAGCGCAGTCGTCCGATCTTGGTAACAAGCTCGATGATTAATCGAATGGGGTGCATCCTTTTTAATATGGACTTTAAAGTTTGTTTTAATCAAAGCAGTCACGACCGTTGATCTAAGCTTCGTTTAGCGCGATCATCCGATCTGTCGGACTTGCTCAAATTTTAACTTGATATTTGACTTATGATGACTTTACTTTAAACCTTTGAATCTTTAGAGGACACGCAGCCATTGATTTTATGGATGATTGAACATTGTCATCAAATTTGCCTATACTTACTCACTGCTTAATCGGAATGTTGACCATTATGACTTATGCTTAAAATTTTGAATTTTCGGACAGCATGCGGCCACTAATTTGATCCTCGACGAAGCGTTGTCGTTGATCTTGTTAAAGGTGTAATGATTTTAACTTTATTAGAGCCTTAGGTTTAACCCTTGCAGTCTTTAGTGAGTGCGCGTCCGTTGGATTTGGTCCTCGACGAAGCGTTGCCATTATATTGAAGACAACTTGCTCGATTTTTAAATCTTAGGTTAAGTTTTATTGACCCTTTGACTTATCTTTCAGACTTTTTTCGTGAGTGCGCATCCGTCATATTTTCTCAAGCGATGCACTTCCATCCAATTAAGTCTAAGGTGCAACCTTTTTACTTCTTGACTACGCTTGACTTTTGACTTATCTTCGGTTTGATTTTATTAAAGTGCTATCATCAGATTTCTCTGGATCGTGTGCGGCCCTTGGATTAAAATTGAGGTGCTCACCAGTTAGCTTAGTGGGGTGCATACCCTTAGGCTTTTAATCGATTAATATTTGTTTTAACCTTAGGTTTTTTGGATCATGAGACCATAGTGAAATGACTTAACCAACTTTAGATTAGAAGATTTATTTGTTGGTTTAGGCCCAAGGAAAATATTTAGGAAGGTCAAACTTTGACTTGGGGATTTAATTTGAAAATTTCTTCCCTAAATATTCAAGGTACTTTGATTTATACAATGAAGCCCACATTATTAAAAATGCTAATGTTAGGGAGGGAAAAAATAAGAGAGGGGAGGGTCCCGATCCCTTCCCTGCTCCCCGTACCCTGGTTCCTGCCCAGTTCCTAGCTCTTCCTAGGTCATCCCTCCTTGGGATTGTTTGTTGTAGATGATCTCCTTGAGGGAGATCCTTCTCCTCTTTCTGCACCTCTCCCAGTCGGTCAGGGTTCCCTTGTTTGAGTTTCTGTCCTGGTGCTTCCCAGGGTTCCTTGCTATTTTTGGGATCCCTTCCCTTTTTTTCCCCTCAAGCTTCCCCTTGGGGTTTTCTATAGGTTTTTGGCGTGGATCTGGTTCCCTGCGGTTCTTTGGGTGGTGGGGGTGATTGGTTGGGTTTTTGATGGCTTCTTGGGGTTTCCTTTGAGGTCCTTACTGCTTTGGGGGTGGTTTGGGGGGGCCTCTTTCCCCTTTTTTCTAGTGAATCCTCTCTGGGATCTTGTGGTTGTTGTTGGTCCCGTCCCTGTGGGGAGGGCCCTCTTTGAATTCCCTCTTGGAGGCTTCTTCATGATGGTTGTGCTACTTGGTGGACATCCTAGGCATTTATTTGGCATTGGGGGGGATTTTTCTCTGCCTGGACTATTCCCAGCCTCAGTCCCAGTTCCTTGAAGTTTCTCCTGTGCAAGGATGGGATTCTTGGCCCCTGTTATTGGGGTTCTTTGGGTTCTGCTGCATTTTTAAAATATTGGTAGGGTCTGATATATGCATGTAGACCCTGGATCCCCCAAGCTTGGATCCCAAGGATCCCATATTTATGGCTGTTACCTCTTCCTGCCTAGGATCGCCAGTCCCTGTATCCCTGGTCCCTTAACCTGTTGTCTTTTCCTACTGGTTGTCCTAGGGGCGGGATTCTCTTGGTGGTGCTTTTTGGCTGCTTCCCGATGGGCGAGATCTCCTATTTTCTAGTTTTCATCTGCTTACTACTGGGCGAGATTCCCATTTTTTTGGGTAGGATGGTTTCCCGCTGGGCAGGATGGTTTCCTGCAGGGCGGGATTCTCCAAAACTGCTGGTTTTCCCACTGAGCAAGTTTTTCTCATTTCTTGCTGGTTTTCTCGGGAGGCGGAATTCACTTGGTAGAGGTTTTTGCTTCTTTCTGCTAGACGAGATCTACACTAGGATGGATTTTTGCTGCTTCTCACTGGGCGGGATTCACTCTTTGGTGGTTTTTCGACTGCTTCCCGCTAGGCAGGATTTATATTATAATGGTTTTTTGTCACTTCCTGCTGGGCAAGATTTACACGATGGTGGTTTTTAGATGCTCCTTGCTGGGTGGGATCTTCAAACTTACCTTCCTTAGAAATTGGTGGTTTCCCACTGGGCAGGATTGTTCAAATTTACCTGTTCCCATTGGGCGGGATTTCTGTTTGTTTTTCATTTTTAGGGTATTGGTGCCTTGGGTCCAAAATTTTGTTATAATGGCTTATTCTCGGCATGTTATTACCAACTCTTATGTAATCAGATTTTGGGATCCTAGTTATTACTTGCTGTAAATACAAACACTACTTAAAAAAAAAAAGGCTAAGGTTAGACTTTATCAAACCAACCAATGAAAAATTGAATTACCCACAACAACTATAAGCAATGACTGACAATATAAGCAGTTTGATTGAAACCAAAAATTTAAATTTGGGGGTTTCAAAGTTGAGTCAAATTTGGCTCCAACATAGGCTCTGAATGGGACAATGTGTTGAAAACGTGAAGCACTTTGAGAACCACAGAATCTCCTGGTTTTATTTTGCAAAAACTTTAACAAAAAACAACAAAATTTTGATTACTAAGCAAAACTTGAAATGCATAATAGAAAAAACTTCCTTCCTCTTTTTTCTTTCTTTTCTTCATCATTCATTTATTTATATATATATATATATATATATTTTTATATATATACTGAAAACATGATATCAAAGCAAGTAGAGTATGGAAAACTATAAATCCCTTCTCATTCAATTTGGAAACAAAGGTTTAGAAATTTTAGAAATCAATGAGTTTTATTTTGAAATATAGTAATGCTTGTTTTAGCTAAGTCATAAGATATGATTACATAGATTTTGTCACAACCATTTGTCTCATCATATTTTTGCCCATGTGTGTGTTTGTGCATTCTTTTTTTGATTTCTAAATAATTTAGAACTTTATCATATCTTAAGAAAATAGCCAAGCCTAATATGTGATTTCACTCTTTTAAAAATATTCACCATTCTGCAGGGCTCCACTGCCAGTCAGGCGTTTATAGCCTCGGTGGAGTTGCTTCTAATCCCATCTTAGTTTTACCCTACTGCTAGTCAAGCGTCTATAGCCCCGGTAGAGGTTTTCCAAGATATCTCAGGCAGTGACTCAATTTTACTTTATTTTTTATTTTTCTTTCTCGTGAGAGAAGTGTTTGGATATATAAGTAAATTGTGCAATAAGTATGCCTGAGTTGAGGATTAGTTTCTGGCTATAAAATATGAGTGTAATAATTTTTGGCTCAACTACCCTCTCAAAGATAACTCGGTTCTTTGGACCTTTGAAGTCACTTTAAGTATCATTTGTAATGTGAGGCTAGACATGATGTTTCAATCAACTTTGTTTTTTGTCTGTTTTATCTCATATCAAACAACTATTGCATAAACACTCATTTTTGACAGAATTGTAAAGCTCATCAATATCTAAAATAAATTCCCTTTTTCCTTTTATTGTTTTTGGTGGAATCAACAGTTAGATATACTCATCAAACTAAGATATCATGTATACAATAAACTCAAAATTATTCAAGAACAAAAGGGAAGCTTTAACTAATAAACAAAATACACCACTCTATTTTTGGATTTTTGTTTTTCTATTATTTTTTTTTTTAAAGTACACTTTCAACATGGATTGTACATTTTGAGGTGTTGGCCATTAATAGGGATAGCCATTATTTCTCCCTGCAAATTTTGTAGCTTGTAAGTATTCTCATTGATAACATGGGCAATTTGGTATGGGCCAATCCATTTAGGTTCAAACTTACCCTTTTCGCCATGCTTATCATTTTTAGGATCCCAATAGATGACTATATCTCCTTGAGAAAAAGGAGTACCCTTGGCTTTCTTATTAAACAAATTTATAGTTTTCTGGGTTTGTTCCATCATTCTATTGAGGGTCTCTCTTCTTTGTTCTTCTAACAAGACAATTTGGTCAAGCCTTCTCTGAATGGGATTAGGGTTTTCATGATCTTGCAATAAAAGGAAAAGTGCCATTTTTTCCATTTTTGGGGGCAATAGGGATTTTTCTCCATAAACCATCTCATAGGGGGTTCTTCTTGTATTTATTTTAACAAACAACCTATCATCCCATAAAGCAAATTTAAGTTCATTGTCCCATCCCCTTTTGTTTTTGCCTAATGACCTTTTTATTCTTGTTATTACATTTTTATTTGATGACTCGGCTAGACCATTTCCTTGGGGATAATAATTAGCAAAATGAGATAATTCAATTCCATATTCAACACAAAATTCTACCATTTCATATGACACAAAATATTGAGCATTATCAGTTACAAGCTTTTTAGGAACTCCATACCTGGTCAAGATATTTTCTTCTATGAATCTGATGATTGCAGTAGATGTAGATGTTCTCAAAGGTGCAACTTCCACCCACTTGGTGAAGTAATCTATTGCAGTTATGATCCACTTATGCTGGCTAGATGAATTAGGCTTGATCTCTCCAATCAGGTCAATACCCCATTGAGCAAAAGGTGCTTCAATGATTACTGGCTTGAGGGGCATGGCTGGTAGATGTTTTTTCCCTATAAAAACTTGGTAGTTATGACAATTCCTTACATATTTATATACATCCTTAAAAAGGGATGGCCAATAATATCTTGCTCTCATGATTTTATTAGTTGTAGCCCTTGGGGCAAAATGTCCCCCACAAAAACCATTATGAAATTCATTAATTATTTTTGGGACTTCTCTTTCATATAAGCAGACTAATAATACTCCATCAGGATGTTTCCAATATAATACTCCATTTTGTATATAATACTTTTGAGCTTGAATTTTGACTGACCTCATTCTATTTATTGACATGTTTTTGGGGAATGACAAAGTTTGTAGATAGGACAAAATTTCTTCATACCATTTACATTCTTCATTTTTTATTCTTCTGTCATCATATGTCTGATCTATGGTAAGAATATTTTTAGATTATGCTTCTTCTTTGTTAGCCAACAATTTAGCTAAACCCTGCCCTTTGACTGTTTTAACTATTTTGAATTCAACATCATATTGCAAAAGTTTTACCATCCATCTTGTTGGTCTTCCCAATGGCTCTGATTGAGAAAAGATATCTTTTATTGCTATAAAGGGAATACAACAGTAAACTTTGTTTGAGCCAAATATACCTTTAAAGTGTTCCAAAGATTGGATGACTGCATAGGCATGTTTTTCCAGTAGGGTGTATTTAAGATTTGCTCCTTTTAGACCCGAGCTCATAAAGGCTATTGGCCTTTCATTATTTTCATTATCTTTTTGTGAAAGGACTGCATCAATAGAGTGTTCAGAAGCATATGAATAGATATTAAAATCCTTTGCATAATCAGGGCAACTTAAAGCTGGAGTGGTTGATATGGCTTCTTTGATCTTGTTAAATGTTTCCATATTTTCTAATGTCCATTTTATTACTCTAGTTTTCTTCACCATATCATTTATGGGTTTGGTCATTTCTGCAAAATTTGGGACAAATCTTCTGATAAAATTTATTTTGCCAAAGAATGACCTTACCCCTTTTAGATTCTTGGGTGGGGGAATTTTAGAAATGGCTTCTATCCTTTCTGGATCAATGCTTATCCCATTTTCTGAAACTATATGACCTAGCAATTTTCCTTGTGTAGTTCCAAATATGCATTTTTTTGATTTAGAGAGATTCCAAATTCCTTGCATCAGGAAAAAACTACAGTCAAATGTTCTAAATGATCTTCTGGATTTTTAGAAAAAACTGTAATATCATCTAAGTACACTACTACAATTTTAAACATTAGTCCTTTGAAAGCAAAGTCCATCGCTCTTTGGAAAGTAGCACCTGCATTCATCAATCCAAAAGGTATTCTTAAATATTCAAATGTGCCCCAGGGTGTGGTGAATGTTGCCTTGTGTCTATCTTCTGGATTTATCAAAATTTGATTGTACCCTAAAAATCCATCTAACAGGGACAATCTAGTTGAACCTACTACTCGCTTGGAACAGTTGTTCCATGTTAGGCAATGGGTAATTGTCTTTTAGTGAGCTCTTGTTTAAATTTCTAAAATCCATGCATAGTCTAATGTCCCCATTCTTTTTCCTAACTGGTACTAAGTTGGATATCCAGGAGGAAAATCTAACTTTTCTTATTATCTTGGAGTCCAACAATTTTTGAACTTCTTTTTGCATTATTGGGTGCAGAGTTGGATTGTACTTTCTCTATTTTTGTCTAAAAGGCTTGGCCTCTTCTTTCAAGGGTATTATATGTGTCATCACATCCATTTTGAAAGTTTTGAGATCTTCATAGGTCCAAGCAAAATGTTCTTTGTTCTTTTTTAGGAAACTGATATATCCAACTTTTTCTTTAGCAGGTAGTGCCATGTCTACTTTCACTATTATGGGTTCTTTCATTGAGCCAATATTAATATCCTCAGATATCACTTCTCTGCGTATAGGTTTATAGGCTTTGTCAAAATCATCAAATAGGCTTTCAAGAGACACCAATCCTTTGGGTATTCTATTAGTTTTCAACTGGATTACTTCTACTTGGTTCTCCTATTTGATATTTTAACTTTTCTTCATCTTTTTCATCATAGATGACATCTGCATATTGATTTTGCAAAGTCATAAAATCCTTAATATCTATATCATCTTGAAAAACTTGAAGATAGACTATGTTATCTGGCACATAAGGTTTATAGACTAAGATAGTTGGAAATCTGTCCATGTACTCTGTAGTTATTTCTGGGTGATCTAGACCTGAGGCATTCACAGCTAAGAGATCTGCAACATGATTTTGTTCTCTAGGAATATATGAAATATTGAAAGCCAAGAATTTATCAATTTCTTCTAGTACTGCATTTCTATATTGCTTAAGTCTAGGATGCTTGGTCTGATATTTACCTTTTATTTGTAGTATAATAAGTTATGCATCCCTTGTTATAGTTAAGTAGTTAATACCTAACTCTTTTGCTTTCCTTAGTCCTAATAGTAAAGCTTCGTACTCAGCTACATTTTTTGTGCAAGGAAATTGCAATCTGTAAGGTATACCAAGGTAATTTCCTTTAATATCAGTCAAATTTACACCTGCACCTACTCCAGATTGGGATTTAGCCCCATCAAATGACATGGTCCACATTTCTTGGGTTAATACTCGATTTGATTCAGCATCAGTTATTCTCATATCTTCTGGATCCATGTTCTTTGCATCTAGTACTTCCATCAGGAATGGGTTGTGCCATATTGAATAGACTCCCATCCCTTTTTCTTCCATAGAGTTAACTAAGTTAATCATGGTTTCATCTGTTTGAATTAACTCTATGGAGTGTTTATTGAATGGTTCCCTTCTTAAAATTATATTCTCCTTATCTGATATGGGGATGGTAGCATAAGACCAGTCTAGTTGTATTGATCCCCCTAGTTGTTTCGCCCAATGCCTACTGAGTAATAGTGAGAAGAATGGGTCAACATCAACTACTGCTACATCCATGACAATGCCCTTTTTGGGGTGTTGGTCTAGGAAAACTAATAATCCAGTTATCACCCCTACATAGGGAATTTGTCTGCTATCCATTACAAAAATAGGGGCAGAATCTCTAGTACAGATTAATCCCATTTGGTCAGCTATTAACTTAGGCATGATATTATGTGAAGCTCCACTGTCAAGCATGCAATTATGAATCACATATCTTTCCCCTTCATCTGACTTATATCTTAATGACACGTAGAAGGGTCTGACGGAAGATGGTGATCTTGTATCATGTTGATTTTGTCTAGCAGCATGACAAGTAGGGTCTTCTTTTTGCTCTACTAATCCAAAAGCTCTGCATACTTGTTCTTTGTATGTTTGAACTTTCATAAGTTCACCAAATGTGATATTAACTTTTTTCTTACTGAGTTCCGACCCAACATCAAATTCTATCTTCTTTATATCCAATGGTTTATTACTTTCTTCTTTGGGAACTTCTTCTGTTGATTCTATTACCTCAGGAGTAATTTTGTTAGGGTTCCTATCAGTTTTCTCTTTACTAATATTTTTATTGGTGAAAGTTTATCTTCTTGGTTCATTTGTAGATAATTTCTCTGTTCTTTCAGGGATTGTTCTATTCCTTAAATTTAAAACATGGGTTGCCTCTAATTCTTCAACCTCTTGAGTAGTGGGAATCAATTTCCCTTGCTTCATCTTATCATATCTTGACTCATGTGACTTTTGCAAGATTTTAGTTCCTTTAGTCACTAAGATCTGGGGATGATGATTTGAAGCATATTTATCCATGTCTTCTTCAAACAACCTTTCTCTGGATTCATCTTCAATGGACCAACATGCATTGATTCTTATATCCTCTTCTGATTCTGCATGCATATCTACATTACGTTGATCACTCAGGTGTATTCCACATGCATCAGGGTTATGGGGTGCATCACAAGTAGAGCAAAAATAGGGAAAACCTTCAGCTACATTGGCAGATGGTATTGGGTTAGGGACATTGTTCTGATCCCTGTTAGAATCTCTATTTTTCTAGTTGTTATTCCCATTACCCCTATTCCTATTCCCTTCTTCAAAACCATTGTTGTTTCCCCAATTCTTGTTGTAATTTTTCTTAAATGGGGGACGGTTATCAACATGTGGTCGCTCTGTCTATGAAGATTCACCGCTATTTCCATTTCTTTCAATTCTTGCTAACCTGTTACTCATGTTGTTGAACATTTCTATCATTTGATTGGTCAACTTCTCCACAGGATCAATTTTAGTTCTTCTTTGTATATCAAAAGCCACTCTCTTAGGTTTTCTCTCAGGCATGTTAACTTCTAAAGAATAAGGCTTCATCTTACCACTGTCAAGCATATTTCTTTCTATATCCATTGCTTTTTCCATACAACCATCAATGGTAGTGGCTTGTTCTTGCCTTAATTCATAGTTAAACTCTCCTTGAAAAGCATTCTTATAAAAACAAATAGACTGAATATCACTAGGCTTGAGGTTGGCAGGGATTTTGTTTCTTGTTTTTGAAAATCTCCTATTAAAATCACTAACAACCTCATTTTCTTTCTTCTTCATAGTGGCTAGCTCAGTTAACAATGATTGTTCATTTTTCCTTTCACCATACTTCTTTAGGAAAACCTCTTCCATTTTGGTGAAGTCTGGGATATCATTGTTAGGAAGGGAATTAAACCATTCTCTAGCATCTTTTTCTAAAGTCTGCAGAAATAGTCTTAATACTACATCTTCATGTTCAACTTCCGAACTATCCATTGCATATAAGAAACTTTTGATATGATCCTCTCCGATTCATTGCACTATTTCCTAAAAACTTAGGGAGGTATTTGTGAGCTTTACTAGGTAAGGCATTTAAATTTACTGGTAATACAAAAGGTCTATATCTGTTAGTTCTCCACAAATGAACATTACCCTGAGCCATAGCTACTGTTGTATTTAATTTTATAGATGTAGTATCTACGGTGGTATGGGTCTGGGTAGTTTGAACATAGATTGATGAATTATCTACCTTTAAATGAGAATAATCACATATATCTTCTACTACTGATTTTAAACGTTCATCTACAGAAATATCAGTAGTAATAGTATTCTGGATTTTCTTCACGTACCTTTTACCACTAGAATTTAATCTACTATTATAAACGGTATTCTTAAAAAGTGGAGTTTTTTGGGTATGTATAAATACCTCTGGATTCTCGAGTTCTGGAAATAGCTCCTTACCACTTCTCTTGGTGTTCGCTAGCACATTATGTTCTCTTCTTTTTTATTTTATTTTTCTTCTGGGTTTGTCCAGTAGAGTCGCCAACACTGGGGTGCAGAAAGAACAACGTATACTCTTATCAAGAATGCTTGATATCATCTCTCATCCTCACAGGAGTGGGTTCTTGGGGAAAATCAAGGAAATCAAAAATTCAAGAAAATCAAGAAAGAAAATTTTCAAGAAAATCAAGAACGTAAAAACTTACTTCAAAACATAAACTATGGACATAGGAAAAATAAAGAACTTCTAACAAAGTGAAAATTAAAACGTTGGTTCTTTACTTTAACTGGTCATCCGTTGATTAAAAATAATCGTTGAAGAAAAATTTTTAAGAAGATAATTGAATCTTTTTAAGAAGTCCTCCCTGAAACGGTGCCAAAAAATTGTTGGCATCAACTTGACGGGTTTAAGCACAAAACATTGGGAAATAAACATATAAGTTCATTTCCTAAAAACGGTGCCAAAAAACTATTGGAACTGATTCTTGCATCCGTAGGAAATCAATTGTCATGCTACAAGAACCTGTTTGAAACCAACGAGCTATTACAAGCTCTGGTCGAACTCGCCTCATGTTCTGTTAAACTCGAATATTGCTATAAAAGATGGCAGAATGGGTAAGGAAACCCCAACGGCAATTCTACGATTAAACTTCTAATTTGCATGCTCCAGATTTATATTAAACTATAGTATTCTTATTAAAATGACCAAGCATGAAAATAACCAACTATTATGCCTTATGTAGACCGATGCCTAGATTCATTGGGTTGTTATAGCAATTTAACAACAATTTTAATATGACATAGAGAGAAGGGGAGAAGGAAATTGGCGTTCTTAATCTCATTCGAATATCGTAATAAAATCAAGAGTTAACCAATGAAAGAAACGTATATAATGCATTCAAATAATGTAACCCATCATACAGATACACACAATACTGAGACAAAGAAATGATAGGAATAAAACCCAGAATTGTATTGATTTCATAAAATATTACATGCAAAGTGGGCGGGATGCCTTTTAACTCTATTTTTCTTAAAGAAATACATCAATACAATGAAGAGGACTCTATTCAAATAATGTAACAGGTCTCTCCAACTCTCCTTGTTCTAATATGGTAATAGAAGAATCTCTGAATCCTAGGCTCAATAAGGCTGGAAATATTCTCAGCTTCTTGAACGCTTTCCTATCATACAATCCTGCATAGCAAGGGGAGGAAGAAAGAATGAATAAAAGAAAATAGACACAAAGAAATACAACAACACAACTAACAGGGCACTCAAGTATACCTCTTAGCAAAAATGCTATTCTCTAATTGCTTGATGCAAAATCCAGACCTATCTGCTTCCTTTTATAGTTGTTGGTTCTTGATTCTGTTATTCTTGGTTTACTTCTGACTATACACTTGGCAGCTTCTGATTGAATCTCCAAAATTGATGTTGTCCAGCTGGCTTTGTTCTGAACTGACTATGCTCTCTTCTTTGACTTGTTCAAACATATTCCCACTCAACTGGTGATTTAAGTATGAGGAGAACTTTGATCTGATTCAGCTACTTCTTGGTGCGTTTAATTGCTGCTTTCGAACTAGCCTCTTTTGAGTTGCCTTTCCTTGATCCTTTGATCCTTTAACTACCCCAAAGATATCTCCTATTTTTGCAGTTGTTTGTGGTGCAGAATCTACTTTTTGTTGAGTGCAGGTATTGACCCTTTTTCCCTTTAAACTCCTTTGCAACCCTTTAATATGCTCATCGATCAACCTCCATATTTCTATGTCAAAAGTGGTTGCAATCTTGAGCATATTCATTTCTTGCAGAATTCTAGTTTTTTTGTATAACAATAACAGGCATGTTTCTATCATACTGAAGTAGTAAGGCTTCTGTAGCATTCACCATGAGTGTAGTTTGTTTAATCATCTCCTCCTCATCACCTTGTTCACAGTCAAATCTCTCAAGGGTTTCTTTGAATATTCCTTCTATGTCTGATGCTTCCAGGCATTGATCTAAGGACAAGCCAATATCTTTCAGTTTATCTGTAGCATCCTTTATCAGATCATTCATCTCAGTCATAGAATTTGTCCATTTTTCTCGGTTTGATCCAAACAGGGCTGCTTTGAAAAATTTAAAATTGATTTGAATTTTATTGCCTTCAGGTGTTGTTATTTCTTGTCCTTGCAGTTCTTCAAAATGATCCCCTATGTAGTCCAGGGTTGGGTGAATGAATTTAAAATATTTTTCTCTTTCCTTGCATCAAGGTCATGATTTCTTGAGTAGTTATTTGAATCACCCTTATTTGCCTGAACATTTCAGTAAAACCTTTGGCTTGAGATTTTATTTTTTTGTACATGTCTTTCCTCATTACATTCAAATAATATACATGATCTTGAACTTTGGTCACTATAGGTGGCTAGGCAATTGAAGCATTTTTCTTATTTAATTCTTCTTGTTGCTTACTTATCACAACTTTCAATTCTGCTTTTTCTTCCTCCTCTTGACTCAATTGCTTTTTGAGTGTTTCAAATTTTTCAACAAATTGGTCTATGACTTGATTACTCATAGTTTTGGCAAGCTTTGCCATATCAGCTTCTTTACCCAATAGTGATGATCCTCCTGTTTCCTCATTGGTACTGAAGACTAGTGGGTTTTGCAGGGGAGGGAGATCAACCTTAGCAATATTTGACACAATTGTCCCCATTTTTACCTTTTCTGAAGATTGTTCTTCTGTACTTCCCATTCCTGCTACTAACTATAACTCTTGTTCATCTGTAGTAGTAAAGGCCACCTGTTCATCTATTCTTTCCAAAACAACCTTGGCAACAGGTAGAGATAATCTAGGTTTCTTAGCTTCTACTGGAGCTATTTCTGTTTGACTTTTTATTGAGTAGCTTCGGAAGAGGCCACCCAGTCCACCTTTTACTTGTATTACTATTGGAATTTTTATCTCCTGTCCCTTTATGTTTATAGAAGTCGGGACGGCCATGGGTGCCAATTTCTTCACACTGGTCATAGCTAAAACATTATCAGGTATAGGAACTACAACCTGCTTTGTTGATGGTGCTTTTTGAGAGGATGAAGTTACTATTTCTTTGCCCTTATCTGTACAGGTTTGTTGAGGAGCTTCTTTTGGTGCTACCTCTATTCTAGGCTGGTCATTCACTAGGAGTTTAACCTATTGTTCTACTATATCAACAGTTCTAACAGTGACCTCCATTAAGTCTATGTCTTGCTCCTCTATCAATTCTAGCAAAGGGTCTTCTTTAATTGTTGGGTGTGTCCTTGGCATAACAGGTGTTGTAGTATCCACTGAAATCTCCCGAAGCCTTCTTAGTTCGGTTGGGTAGTCATAGGCTTCACAAACCTGTGTGCTACCTCTCTTTTTTGGAGGGAAATTATCCCATATTGTCTATAAATCTGATTTTTGCTCTATAGCTTCTAATAAGTTCTCTTCAAAAGCATCTTCTCGATGATTGATTCGAGCATACTCCCTCTTCTCCATCATCTTGCTGTAAATTCCTTTTGGGTCATAAAACCTCCATGACACTTCATCGAATCCCATATTGTCTAGTTCAAACATTCCCTTGAGTAGGGAAGGATATCCAACAAATACATAATCTCCAAAATGGCAAGGAACATCAAGCCAGGGGACTTTCCCATGCTTCTTAACCAATCTCATTTTAGCCTCTTCTACCACTTGTCTGCATAATTCTAGGGCTGCTATGGATAGTGGGCAGTATTGGGGTAACACCTTAGGAGGGATTTTAGCTCCATATAATCTGATGTAAGTAAAACCCTCTATGAAGAAGAAATATCCTATCTCTTTTTCTTTAATGAATGCCCTTACCCCTGGCCCTAATCTTTCTGGAATTAGCCCAGTTAAGGCCCAATGGATTTCTACCAAGAAGCGATCACAAAACCAGCCCATGTGAGTTCGTCCTTCATGAAGTCTCCAGAAGCTATTCTGTACATAGGGGCTATCTATGGCTTTTAATCTCTTACGGGCTTCTTCCCCCAATTGGCCCGCTATTAAGTGAGTGAGAAAAGAATATTGTGAAAAGTGAGGCATCTCCTGCCTCTGTTCGAATATTGCTCTCTTTAGTTCTACCATTTCTCTATGTATTTGCGAGCTCAATTCCAGTTCCCAGGCATAGATAGGGGTGTTATGTCCTCTATTACATTGCGCAACTAAATACAAAACTCTTTTCGTTATTCTACTCATATCTTGTACTCCCAATACTATGTTTATCATGTCACAAAAGTCTTGTACCCAGGGTTTAAAAGCGCTTTTATTAATTGGGAAATTTTTCTCTATTTTTGCATATGTATCAAACAATTTTTTAAAAATTTCCATATCAGTGAACATGCGAGATTGGTGTTCGATTACTTGGTCCACCAAAAATGTGGTATACTTCGTCAGATTGAACACTTCTTGGATATCTTCGACTTTGGCACTGAACACCTTCCGATTCTTGTGGTCTCGAAAGGTCCTTGTTCTTTCGTCATATGCCACTGCTAACCAAGCCATCAAATCTGAGGAGAAATGCACTTTTGGGCATATCAGCTTTCCAAGGTTATTGTTCCATCTGTTGTCTCTAGGGAAACCCTTGTACTGCCAATTTTGAGCTTTATGGAACAAATCTACCATTATCCATGGGGTTCTGTTATCGCCTTCCATTACTCGGGTGAAACTCTTAATGCAGGCATTGTCGATCTCATACAGTTGAGTTGAGTTGGGTTTTTTATTTGCCCCACATTTTTGGGCAAAATCATACATAGTGGTACCAAGAACATGTGGTCCAAAAATCATAGAATGGGGTGATTTATCTGTGATAAACTTTATGGCTTCTCGTGTATCTGTAGGTACGAACACATCTCCCCATGATGCCATTTCCCTTGCGATTGTTGGTCAAGTTCTTCTTCGAGTTCTCAAAAAATGAATACTCTCTTCCTTCTATGCTTCTGATGTATCAATTCCAATTCTTGGTATACCAGTGGAGTGGCCTTGACTGGTTTCGTAAGTTCATATACAGGGTGGTGGAGTGAACTTGATAAATTCACACATTTTGTTATCGACCCGATGCCACCAACCGCTGTTCAAAATTGGCCAATGGAATCATGCCAACTCAGTATTTTCTAGAGTTTTGTGCTTTATGATGGGCGATATCTGTTAACTTGCGAGCCTGGGTCCCTTTGATATGTGGGCCTGCAATCATTCATGCTTTCTATTCATTCGTCAATGGGGATATTTTAATCTGACATGGAATGGTATGTTTTGGGCCTCGTGCCATCTTAGATCCGAGTGATAACTACATCTTCGGGATCCATTATGTCTCCCTTGGGGTCTTCATGATATCCGAACTCTTGGTGTGAGTGTAGGTTTTTACCTATGATGTCCCTTTTTCCCTAAGTCAACCATGATTAATCGCAACCATCGGATTGATCTGAGATGAAGCACATCCGTTGATCTCCCAAAACTTGTATGATAGTTAGTGTACCTGTTCTCATGTAAACACTTGAAATAACATGTTTTATTGGTCTTCAATTAATCATATTTATCCGATGTTAATCCTTATACTGTTAAACCTTAATAACCTGTCTTAATCGATGGTAATCATAAAATACACTTACTTTTCTTTTGCGATCGTCATTGGATCTTATGGTGGTGAGGCACGACCGTTGGATCATACATATGCACGTATTCTTTAATAAATGGGAAAAATTCATACGTACCTCGACTAAATTAATCAACCCAATGCTTAGATTAACCTTTGATTATCTTCCCATATGCGCACCGTTGGATCTGGGTGGTCAATGTCCGCCGTCGTTCGATTCGTGTGTTATAAAAAGGTCTTTATTTAGCCTTTGGATCTTTGTCTCCAGTTATAGGCCTTCACGTCCGTTGATTCTCGATTTAGTTTGTGCGCTGCCATTGGATCACTGACAAGATGCATGCTAGATAATAATGTTATAGACCTTTGCTTTTCTATTAATCATGATTAAGGCAAAAAGGGGGAAGATTAGTCAATGTATTAAACCCTTACTAAACACGATTAATGTCAATTAATTTCGTCCTTACCCATGCCTTTTACCTTCCATCCTACGATTTTGGCATGACCGTCAGATCTGAGTGGAGACAAGCGCAACCGTTGGATCTAATCAACTTGCACGTTAGTTTAATCAAGCATTTATAATATTAATCATGATTAGGGCAAAAGGGGGAAAATTAGCCGACGTATTAAACCCTTGCTAATCATGATTAACTTTAATTAATTTCTCTCGATCCTTAACCCTTTTTAATGCATCTTCAATTAGTGCACCATCGTTAGATTAAAAATCGTTTGAGCACGGTCATTCGATCTTGGTAACAAGCCCGATGATTAATCAAATGGGGCGCATCCTTTTTAATATTAATTTTAAAGTTTATTTTAATCAAAGCAGTCATGATCGTTGATCTAAGCTTCGTTCAGCATGATCGTCCGATCTATCGGACTTGCTCGGATTTTAACTTGACATTTGACTTATGACGACTTTACTTTAAACCTTTGACTCTTTAGAGGACGTGCGACCATTGATTTTATGGATGATTGAGCGTTGTCATCCGATTTGTTTATACTTACTCACTGCTTAATCAAAATGTTGACCATTATGACTCATGCTTAAACTTTTGACTTTTCGGACAACGTGCGACCATTGATTTGATCCTCGATGAAGCATTGTCATTGATCTTGTTAAAGGTGCAAGGATTTTAACTTTATTAGAGCCTTAGGTTTAACCTTTGGAGTCTTTAGTGAGCATGCGTCCATTGGATTTGGTCCTCGACGAAGTGCTGCCATTAGATTGAAGACAACTTGCTCGATTTTTAAATCTTAGGTTAAGTTTTATTGACCCTTTGACTTATATTTCGGACTATTTCATGAGTGCGCATCCATCAGATTTTCTCAGGCGATGCGCTTCCATCCGATTAAGTCTAAGGTGCAACCTTTTTACTTCCTTGACTATGCTTGACTTTTGACTTATCTTCGGTTTGATTTTATTAAAGCGCTATCATCCGATTTCTCTGGATCGTGCATGGCCCTTGGATTAAATCTGAGGTGCTCACCAGTTAGCTTAGCGGGGTGCATACCCTTAGGCTTTTAATCGATTAATATTTGTTTTAACCTTAGGTTTTTCGGATCATGAGACCATAGTGAAATGACTTAACCGACTTTAGATTAGAAGATTTATTTGTTGTTTTAGGCCCAAGGAAAATATTTAGGAAGGTCGAACTTTGGCTTGGGGATTTAATTGAAATTTTTTTCCCTAACCATTTGAGGTACTTTGATTTATACAATGAAGCCCACATTATTAAAAAGGCTAAGGTTAGACTTTATCAAACCAACCAATGAAAAATTGAATTACCCACAACAACTATAAGCAATGACCAACAATATAAGCAGTTTGATTGAAACCAAAAATTTAAATTTGGGGGTTTCAAAGTTGAGTCAAATTTGGCTCCAACAGGAATGTAACACCCCTATTTGGATAGAACTCTTTATGTGCTTTGAACTATGTATTAATGTGAAGGTTTAATGGCATAGTCTCCTTTATCTATATATGATGGAATGTTGCATTCTTTTGGAAACTTGGAATATGGTACTATTGATGTATTTGTGGATGCAGGACCAAGTGCTCTCCTTGGTGGGACCATATGGGTAAACCACTTACAAGAGAGAGATACTTAGGGAAATGATGATGATGACTGGTTCATCAACAACTCGAGGTAACATGGATAATTACCCTTCATGTAGATGCATATCATGTTTGCTTAATTCTATATTTGCACCATTGGACTAGGAAGTTGCTTGCAATGAGTCTCCTTAAAGTAGGTCAATGATAGCTTTGTCTATCTTAAAAGAGACCCCTACTTAAGGATAAAACAATGGTGTGGAACATGGTGAGAGTGTATTAATGCTTGTTTATGGCATGATAAATAAAGGGTTGGATTATACTCTAGATTCAAGAAGTATTTATTATTAATCTTGGAGTTATGAAAATAAATCTGAGTTTTATCTTGAATATTAGAATTAAGGATTGAATTATAATGTTTAGATTATTTTAAAATAGCCACTAGATATTGATTTAATAAGCTTAATTAGTAATCCACCTTGCTACATAAGAGAGTGGATCTTGAATGAGAATCGAGGTGGCACTTGGGTCTTGAGAAGAACATGTTCTTGAGCATTTCTTTTGAACTCCTCTTGCACTAAAGGTATTCTTGAGTGTTGGATGGTGGAGCAAAGGTAAGGAGCGAAGGACTACTTAGGTAGAGAGGTGTGGATCAAAACCAACACTATGCAGAACCAAGGAGAACATAAAGGGATCTCTAACCAAGTGGCCTTCCTATTATTATATATCATTAAGCTTTATTTTAATCTAGTAATTGCTTGGCTTGGGTGAATATTGCGTTGTTGATTTCTTCTTTCTTCATTATCCATAGGGCACACATGTTGATCTGTGCATGCTTGTTTGGATTATATTTTGTGTATGTTTTTAAGAGTGATATGCCCCTCTCCTATGTAATGGATCTTTGTTGCTTGTAGATATTTTGACGTCTAGTTTTAGCTTATTTCTATTGCCTATATTGTAAAATATTTCCTTGCTTAACATAGTAATATTTCTCTATTCATGGCTATGATCTTTGTTGTATCACTTTTTCTCTATGAGAATACACCTCAGTTTGAGAGCCCTTTGAGTGTCAAGTGGTTTGTGCTCTTCCCTTGCATCGATTGGAGTGCAAGTTAGTCAAACGTTGTTCCCTCCTTCCTACACGTTGCCTTGGTGCAATTGGTATAAAGAAATTAGATTAAGGTTTTAGAGTGCATGTCACATTTGATTTGAAGGTTGGTTAATGGCTTAATATTTATGCTAGCATTTATTTATTGAATTTTTAATATTTATGCTTGCATTTATTGAAGTTTGTTTAATCATGTGCTCAACCTTATGATTTATTTTGATTGATGTTTTTTAAACCAAGCATCTACCATATGTTTGGAATGTTGATTAAATCAAGTGCTTGGGATCATGCCTAATGTTTGATTTAGGTTGATTCTTAGCTCTATGTTATTTATTGGTATTTGTGCATCTAACTTTTATAGTTGGTCAAATTCTTAAGTTTTTAGGTGTTGGCTAATATATTTTTTAATTAAGCGCTTTGGTTATGTTTAGTATTGACCTTTTTTAAGTTGCTTTTGTTTTGTTTGGAGTTATTTGTATGCTTGGTTTCCTTGTTTTAAACAAGTACTTGAATGATAATTTTAGAGTATCTTGGTTAGTGCAATATTTGATTAATTATGTTGGAAAGATACTTGTTATCTTTTGTTGTATAAGGGAATTTACTTTAATTTTCTTGTACTAATTAATTAAAGAAACTATTGTTGTTTGATTTTTTAAGAGAAATTTGTTTGATTCTTGAGACTTGTGATAGTAAAGAATCATTTTAAGAGAAGTATGGGATTCTCTTTATTTAAATGCTTTATGTGATGAAAGGAAAGCTACTACTTTGATTCTTGAGACTGGTGATAGTTAAAGAAATCATTATAAAGAGAAGTAGGGTTCTCTTCTTGTAGCTTGCTTATGTTATGATGCATGGTTGCTTGCATTTTTTGAATATGGCATGTTGTAAGTTGCATTGCATGAAGAGTTGTTTTGATCCCTAAGTATACCTCATAAAGACTATGGTGGTTTCCCATCACGAAGAGGCTTGCTGACTTGCGGTTGGATCAAGGAACTTTGGGTATGGCTTCATAGAACTTGAAGGTTTAGATGTTGTGGAAATTAAAGATTTTGTAATGATTAAGTTGATCATTAAGTTTTGTATATTTGATTATTGTATAATTGAAAGATTATGTTGTTTAATGATAACTTGGGTTTTTCTCTTTAGGACTTTTTGAGTAATCTCTTTAGATAGTTATTAATGAGTTCTATTAACTATTTGAAAATGCATGTTTATGATAGAGATATAGGTTATCTTGTTTATGCATAAATGTTGTTGGAAAGTATTTGAGATTCAAGCTTTGATAAGTGCTTAGTTTGGTTTATGGTTAAGAGGAATATATTTTTGTGCATTTCATTTGAGATGAATTATGTAATGTGCTTTTATTCTTAGTGCTTTGTTTAGCTCTTATGGTAAATGATGTAATGTTATCTATCCTTGGGGTGGGTAGAATTTCCTCTTGTAAACCATGGAACCCAATCCTGGAAGGAGTTGCATGAATGCAATAGCCAGGTAGATGTGAGTCCTAGAAGGAGTTGTAAGAATGCAATAGCTAGGATCTCATGAACCTAGAAGGAGTTGTGTGTATACAATAGCTAGGGTACTTGTGAGTAGTCACACCTTGAATGAGTAGGATCGGGTGTGTGGGAAAATCTATTCACAAGATAATAGTGGTGATTCCTTGATCATGTAGGATCAAGAGATCATGTTAGTTGTCATCAAAGTGGTAATAACCTTAGTTAGCCCATGGAGGTATGGTAACTAAGCACCAAGGCTCTATGTTGATTAACCTACCTAGGTGGAGCTAGAGTTAGGTTAGGGAATAGGTATCCCCCTTTAAGTGTTATGGGCCTTAAAGGGTAATCCCTACGTCATGGTCATATGGTCCTATATCAATGAGGGTATAGGAAAGGTGGGGGGACCACTTATGGTATCCTTCTAAATGTGTAGGTTTAGTAAGGTGAACCCTAGAAGTTATGAGAGTTGGCCTCTCCTATCCACTGAGTGTCATCTGTAATGACTTGGAACTCAAATATGGTGAAGCCTTGTATGCTGAAATAATTATAGTAAGGGTGTCTCCCTTGAGAGCCTTTTTTTGTAAGTGCTCTTAAAAAAATTGGGTTGGTAGTTTTGGGTTGTTACAGTTGGTATCAGAGCTCTAGGTCATAGGGCTAGAAGCTTCCATGGAGTGTGTTTAGGTTGAGCCTTGACTTGATGTGCCACTCTAGGTTTGACACCTTGCATGAAGGCAAGAGTGATCCTAAAACTTTATCAATTAAGTAATGATAATGTGTGTTAGTTCATAAAGTAGTATGAAGCTAATAGGATGTAAGTACAATTATGGAAAATTGTAGCTTACCCAACTCCTTTTTATGAATAGGAAATGGTGCCTATTCAAAAAGGAAGTTTGTCAAAGAAAACCAAATTGGTTGCACAAGGAGGAAGTGCAACACCAAAGTCTAGGTAAGTTGGGGGTCTTGGTAAGAAAACTAGGAAAATAACAACTCCTAGTGAGAGGCCTGAGACAAGAGTAAACCTTGATTGAAATGTTGGAGGAACAATAGGATCTGATGGAAGAGTAGAAGATCTCTCCTCCATAGTTAAGTTGCTTCAAGAATATTTGGAGCAACAATAGAAAATGATTGATACTTTGGTCAATAGAGAGGCTAGTACTAGAGATGAGGTGGGTCGATAGGAAGAAAATCTTGTCCAAGGAAGCCAAGAGGGTAGAGCCCGTATTGAGGCTGAGTTAGCAAAGGACCTTAAGAATGTTAAGGTAACAAAATTTAATGGGAAAGGAGGGGATGCAGTTGAGTCATGGCTGAAGGAATTAGAGACCTTATTTTCCATGAAGAATTACTCTTCTGAGACTCAGACTATGTGGGCTACCCTTCATATTTTGGATGCAGCCCTAGAATGGTGGGACACCTTTAGTTTGGGTAAGAAGATCCAAGCCATAGATCTTAAATGGGATAAGTTTGTAGAGGCTTTTAAGGAAAGGTTTCTTACTAAACAATTTTATGTTGAGAAGTTTGAAGAATTTTCTACTCTTCAACAAGGAACATTCTCAATAGAGGTGTATTTTCAAAGATATGTGAAACTTTTGAAGTATGTTCTTGAGTATGAGAACAATGAATGCCTTAAGGTGCATAAGTTTATTCTAGGGTTGGACCCTAAAATAAGAATAATAATTAATCTACTTAAGCCAAAAAATTTGCAAGGGGCTTATGACCTGGCTAGATAGGAAGAAGCTAATATTCAAACCAAAAATATGTTCTTCAATTATTTAGGAGTGATAGAGTCTAAAAAAAAGAACTAAGGAAAATAAATAGTGTAGGATTTATGAAATGGGATAAGGATCAAAATAAGAGGATCAAGGGTAATCCTAAGTTCAATAATAGGAATAATGGAAGCAAGAAGAAATTTCATAAGAAGGACAGTTCTAATCCTAATCCTCCAAAGTAGAATGAATCAACATAAAAAGAAGAGGTAGGGAAAAGAAATAGGAAAGATCCTAGGCACCTAGGATAGGATGCTACATCTATGGGGGTCCTCACTATGCTAAGAAGTGCTCCTAAAGAGTAGAGTCTAGTCATCAAGTAGAGGAGCCATCACACCGAATTTATGTTGCTACTAGGAAATTAGGACTTAGATGGACAAGCAACACTAATGTTGCTAAATGGTAAGCTTTTTGATAAATATGTAAAATTTTAATAGATAGTGGAGCTACAGATAGTTTTATTTCCACTAGTATTATCGAGGATATGTTAGAAAGACCTAGATATTTGGCACAAGGGTGGAAAGTCGAGTATGGTTCTAGGAAAACCTACTCAGTGGATCAATGCTTACCTATGATAGAGATAACTCTACCTAAAGGGTCCACTATATGGCACTTGTATGTGGCACCCCTTCATGCTTTTGATATCATCCTAGGGATGGATTGGTTGAAGGCTCATGGAGCCTTAATCAACTTTCAAGATAGGTGGATGGATTTCACCGATAAGGATAAAAGGAGGGTAAGAGTTCAAAGTAGGCAAGGTTATTTTTGACCCCACTTGCTTTCAGCTATGTAGTTAAAGAAAGCCATCAAAAGAGGTAGCATGCTCTATATAGTGAAGATCAATGGTAAGACTAGAGAGAAAGGGGATGAAGAGGTTTTTAAGAAGCATCCAATTCTTCATGAGTTTTAGGATGTATTCCTTGAAGACCTTCTAGGTCTACCTCCTCAAAGGGAATTTGATTTCACTATTGAGTTAATGCTTGGAGCTGAACCCATTTCTAGGACACCTTATAGAATGACTCCAATTGAGATGCAAGAGCTAAAGGTACAACTACAAGACTTATTGGATAAAGGTCTAATCAAACCAAGTGTGTCACCTTGGGGTGCTCTAGTATTATTTATGAAAAATAAGGATGGATCCTTGAGGTTATGCATAGATTATAGAATGTTGAACAAGGTGACCATTAAAAATAAGTATCCTATACCTCAGATAGATGATCTATTTGATCAGCTAAGAGGAGCTACCATATTTTCAAAAATAGATCTGAGGTCAGGGTATCACCAATTGAGGATTTGAGAAGATGATACCCCAAAGACAACCTTTAAGACTAGATATGGGCACTACGAGTTCACAGTGCTACCATTTGGGTTGACAAATGCACCAACAACTTTTATGAATCTGATGAATAACATGTTCAAAAAATATCTAGATCAGTTTGTCTTAGTATTCTTGGATGATATTTTGATTTATTCTCATTCTAAAGAGGAACATGACCAACATCTTAGGATGGTGTTGGAAGTTCTGAGGAAGAATCATCTCTATGGTAAATTGTCCAAGTGCGAGTTTTATACTTTGCAAGTTTAGTATTTGGGGCACATTATCTTAGTAGAAGGAATTGTTGTGGACCCAAAGAAGATTGAGGCTATTTTAAATTGGCCTCCACCTACAAATGTGATTAAAGTCAGGAGTTTCATGGGACTCATAGGCTATTATAGATATTTTGTGCGAGATTACTCTAAAATTACCTATTCAATCACCAATATTCAAAGGAAGGGAAAGGAGTTCAAATGGATGGATAAGTGTGAGACCACATTTGAAGCTCTAAAAAATAAGTTGACAATGACACCAATCCTCAAGATTCTAGATCCTCTTGGGAAATTTACCATGTGTACAAATGCTTCTTTAGAAGGTTTGGGTGGAGTTTTGTCTTAGGAAGAAGCCATAATGGCCTATGAGTCTAGAAAACTCAAGAAGCATGAGGTAAACTATGCCACTCATGACTTGGAATTGGTAGTAGTTGTGCATGCCCTAAAGGCTTGGAGGCATTACCTATTGAGTGGGCCATTTGAGCTAAGAATAGACCATCAAATTTTGAGGTATATTTTTACCCAACCTATGCTAAATGTAAGGTAGAGAAGATGGGTAGAATTCTTAGCAGAATATGACTTTGGTATTGAGTATATCAAAGGGAAAGAAAATAAGGTTGTTGATGCCTTGAGTAGGAGAAGGCATATAACCACCTTAACCTAGAGCCATATTGATTTGATGGATAGGGTTAAGGAAATGCAACTATAGGACCCATATTGCATAGAAATGTAGGCTAAAGTAGAAGGAAATCTTGAAGATAGTAAGGGTTTCAACCTAAAAGATGAGATTTTATGCTTTAAATATTGGGTAGTTATACCCAAATCAGGTGACTTAAGGAGAATGATTATGCAAGAGGCACATAATTCTCCCTATTCCACTCATCTAGGAGGGTAAAAAATGAGAGAAAATATGAAAAAGACCTTTTATTGGGCTAGGATGAAGCAAGATATCACTAAATTTATTGCAAGATGTTTAGAATGCTAGAAAGTGAAGGTAGAACATCATCACCCAACTAGAAAGTTATACCCACATGAGATACCTATGCAAAAATGGTAGGTAATCTCTATGGACTTTATTGTGGGATTACCAAAGAATAGGTTCCAACATGATGCTATCTTGGTAGTGGTTGATAAGTTGACCAAGGTTGCACACTTCATATCGAGGAACATCAAGGATGATGCACCGATGGTGGCAAATAAGTTTACCAAAGAAATTTTTAGGTTACATGGGTTTCTTGAGGTGATCATATTAGATAGGGACTCTAGGTTCACATCTAAATTTTGGTAAGCTCTTCACCATGTAGTAGGCACTAAGCTGAATATTAGTTCTACATATCATCTTAAAATAGATGGTCAGACTGAGAGGGTCAACCAAGTTTTGGAAGATATGCTACGCATGTATTGCATGGATCAAAAGTCTAAATGGGAAGACTTTTTGTATCTTGTTGAATTTGCATACAATAATGGGTACCATGCATCATTGGGGATGTCCCTATTTGAAGCCTTGTATGGTAGAAGATGTAGAACCCCTCTATCATGGGATAATCTAGAGGATCGGGTGATGATCGGACTAGACCTTATCTAAGAGATGGAGGAGCAACTTAAAGCAATCTAGCTTAGGCTCAAGGAAGCGATCGATCACCAAAAGAGCTATGCTGATCTGAAAAGATCACCAAGAGAATTCTCTATGGGAGATAGAGTCTTCTTGAGAGTAAGACCCATGAAAAGTGCCATCAAGTCAACTAAGTTGGATCCTCACTATGTTGGGCCCTTTGAGATCATTGGTAAGGTCAGCCCAATAGCCTATAGGCTCGCTTTGCCACCCAACCTATCAAAGATCCATGATACTTTCCACATATCCCTACTTAGGAAGTATGTTGTTGATCCTACTCACATGTGGAATATTTCTAACTTGTAGATGATAGACTCCATAGCCATTGAGGTGTGGCCAGTTAAGATTCTAGGGTTTCATTCCAAGAGGTTGAGGAAATGAACCCTAGATCAATGTAAGGTCTAGTGGGACCAATATTCTGAGAATTGTGCTACATGGGAAAATGTTGAAATTATGAGACAACAATTTCCATATATTTTTGAATAAATCATGTATGCTACTTTTGTAGGAAACATAGAGGACTATGTTTAGTCCAAGGGGGGAGTATGTAACACCCCTATTTGGACAAAACTCTTTATGTGCAATGAACTATGTATTGATGTGAAGGTTTAATGGCATAGTCTCCTTTATCTATATGATGGAATGTTTGCATTCTTTTGGAAACTTGGAATATGGTACTATTGATGTATTTGTGGGTGTAGGACCAGGTGCTCTCCTTGGTGGGACCATATGGGTAAACCACTTACAAGAGAGAGATACTTAGGGAAATGATGATGATGACTTGTTCATCAATAACTCAGGGTAACATGGATAATTACCCTTCATGTAGATGCATATCATGTTTTCTTAATTCCATATTTTCACCATTGGGCTAGGAAGTTGCTTGCAATGAGCCTCCTTAAAGTAGGTCGGTGATAGCTTTGTCTATCTTAAAAGAGGTCACCTACTTAAGGATAAAACAATGGTGTGGAACATGGTGAGAGTGTATTTATGCTTGTTTGTGGCATGTTAAATAATGGGTTGGATTATACCTTAGATTCATGAAGTATTAATTAAACTATTGTTATTAATCTTTGAGTTATGGAAATAAATCTAAGGTTGGCTTTGAATAATTACTAAACTATAGATATTTTTTAAATTCTAATGTTTGGATTATTTTAATTAAGCAACTAGCTTGTGCTTTAAATGAGTTTAATTAATAATCCACCATGTTGCGTTGGAGTGGTTCTTTAAGGAAGATCGGGGTGGTGCATGGGGCTTGAGAGGAAATATTTTCTTGAACATTTATTTTGAACACCTCATGCACTGAAGGCATGCTCGAATCCATAATATGGTGGGTTGGGGAAAGGAATGTTGGATGGTGGACTAAAGCAAGGGAGCAGAGGACTACTCGGGAAGAGAGGTGTGTATCAGAACCAAAACTACACAAAATTAGGTAGAACATAAAGGAAGCGCTAACTAGGTGGTCTTGCTAATGCTTTATATCATTAAGCTTTATTTTGATCTAGTAATTGCTTGACTTGGATGAATATTGCATTCTTGTTTTCTTCTTTCTTCATTGTTCATAGGGTGCGTGTGTTGATCCATGCATGCTTGTTTGGATTATCTTTTGCATATGTTTTTAAGAGTGGTCTACCCCTCCCTTGTGTAGTGAAGCTTTATTGTTGGTAGATGTTTTGACATTTAGTTTTAGCTTCCTTCTATTGCTTGTATCATAGAACATTTCATTGCTTAGCGTAGTAATGTTTCTCTATTTATGGTTGTGATAATTATTATGTCATTTTTTCTCTATGATAAGGTTCCTTAATTTGAGGTCCCTTCAGGTGTCGAGTGGTTGGTGCACTTACCTTTTCCCTTACGTCTATTGGAGTGTAGGTTAGTTATATGTTGTTCCCTCCTACCTGTGCATCGCCCTAGTATAATTGGTCTTAGGGAATGAGATTAGGGTTTTAGAGCATGCACCACTTTTAGTTTTTAAGGTTGGTGAATGGTTTAATATTTATGCTGACATTGATTTATTGATTGTTTAATCTTTATGCTTACATCGATTGAATTTTGTTTAATTGTGTGCTCAACTTTATGTTTTATGTTCATTTATTATTGACATTTATTTAAACCAAGTGCCTACCCTATGTTTGGAATGTTTATGAAATAAATTACTTGGTCTCATACCTAATTTTTTACTTAGGTTGGAGTTCGACTCTATGCTATTGCTTGGTATTTGTATACCTAGCTTTGATAGTTGGTCAGATGCTTATTTTTTTAAGTGTTGGCCAATTTTTTTTATTTAAGCACTTTGGTTATATTTAGTATTGAATTTTGAATGTTACTTTGGCTTTATTGTGTGCTTGGTTCTATG
Organism: Wollemia nobilis; assembly: GCA_028583015.1. NCBI lineage: Eukaryota > Viridiplantae > Streptophyta > Pinopsida > Araucariales > Araucariaceae > Wollemia > Wollemia nobilis. The sequence continues at coordinate 1,675,886 of JAQPPZ010006183.1, read as the reverse complement.
TGGTTTAAATAAGCACCTTGGTAATAATTTACAGTATCTTGGTTAGTGATATATTTTATTATTTTATGTTGAAAATATAGTTGTTATCATTTTTTTATCTAAAGTAATTTACTTTAAATTGCTTGTGCTAATTATTTAAAGAAAATATTCTAATGATATATGAGATTATTGTGGGTTAGGGGATCATTAAAAAGAAATATTTTGAGTATTCTCTTGTGTTTGAATATTTTATGTGGTTTTGAAAGAGAAATTGTTGTTTGATTATTGAGACTTGTGATAGTAAAGGAATTATTATAAGGGAAGTATGCAATTCTCTTTGTTCAAATGATTTATGTTATGAAAGAAAAACTACAACTTGATTCTCTTCTTGTAGCTTGATTATGTTATGTGCATGATTTTTTGCATAATTGAGCATGGTATATTTTAAGTTGCATTGCATGAAGAGTTGTTTTGTTCTCTAAGTATACCTCATAAAATCACGAAGAGGCTATCAGACTTGCAGTTGGATTGAGGAACAATGAGAATGGCTTCATAAAGTTTTGAATGACTAGAAGTTATGGAAATCAAGGACTTTGTAATGATTAATATGGTCATTAAGTTTTGTATATTTGATTATTGTATAACTAAAAGGTTATGTTGCTTAATGAAAAATTAGGTTTTTCTCTTTAGGATTTTTTGAGTAATCTCCTTAGATAGGTTTCTCTAAACTATTGAATATGCATGTTATTATAGAGATACAAGTTATCTTGTTTATGCATTAATGTTGTTAGAAAGTAATTGCAGTTCAAGCTTTGATAAGTGCATAGTTTGGCTTATGGTTAAGAGGGATATTTATTGCACATTTTAAATGAAATGAGTAATGTAATGTTTATTTATGTTAAGTACATTATTTTTAGCTTCATGGTAAATGTTGTAATGTTATCTATCCTTGGGGTGGGTAGAACTTCCTCTTGTAAACCATAGATCCCAATCCTAGAAGGAGTTACGTGAATGCAATAGCTAGGTAAATGTGAGTCTTAGAAGGAGTTGCAAGAATGCAATAGCTAGGATCTCATGAACCTGGAAGGAGTTGTGTATACAATAGCTAGGGTACTTGTGAGTAGTCACACCTTGAACGAGTAGGATCGGGTGTGTGGGAAAATCTATTCACAAGACAATAGTGGTGATTCCTTGATCATGTAGGATCAAGAGATCATGTTAGTTGTCAGTAAAGTGGTAATAACCTTAGTTAGTCCATGGAGGTGTGGTAACTAAGCACCAAGGCTCTATGTCAATTAACCTACCTAGGAGGAGCTAGATTCAAGTTAGGGAATTGCCATCCCCCTTTAAGTGTTATGGGCTTTAAAGGGTAATCCCTACATTGTGGTCACATGGTCCTATACCGAGGAGGGTGTAGGAAAGGTGGGGGGACCACTTATGACATCCTTCTAAATGTGTAGGTTTAGTAAGGTGAACCCCAAAAATTGTGGGAGTTGGCCCCTCTTATCCACTAAATATCGTATGTAGCGACTTGAAACTCAAATGTTGTATAGCCTTGCATTTTGAGAAAATTATAGTAGCGTTGTCTCCCTTGGGAGCCTTCATTTGTAAGAGCTTATTTAATTAAAAAATCGGGATGGTAGTTTTGGATTGTTATAGGGAAGATGAAATAGTTTAGGAGATAATAGAGTTTATACCCAAGCTATTAATTGAACAAAATAATGAAATCTTAAATCCCCTTGTATCTAATAAAGAAATTAAGAAAGCGATTTTTTCCTTGGGGAGAGATAAATATCTAGGACCAGATGTATTTCTTATAAGTTTCTTCTAAGTATATTGGGATATTGTGGGGAAAGATTTGTTTTGAGTAGTCAACAAAGCCGAAAGGAGTGGTATGTTGAGAGAATTAAATCATGCCTTTATAGCCTTAATTATTAAAAATCAAGAATCTCTCACATGTTTGATTCGTAAAAATCATAACCTCACACATGTGATAAGTTTAAACCTATATCTTTGTAACTCTACTATGATACCTAGGAAAAAATATATGGGGATATGATATTATATTGTATGTGTATTATGGATAGTTGGCATGGACCACACATAACCCAAGGTTGATTATATTATTATTATATGGGAATATTATAGTATATTGTATAAGGTAATTTAGGATAGCTGGAATGGGCGAAACATAATCTAAGATTGATTATATTATTATATTATATTATAATAATGAGTGGGATGAGGGTTTAGTAGTTGGTTCCCCAAAGTAGCATTAGAAGTTGGGTACCCATTTGGCTTACTTGGATTAAATAAGGGATATTTTTGTTGTAAGAATTATCACTCATATGAAGTATTACTTGTAATTGTATTTTCCCATGAAGTGGATTATGAGAATTTTCCCTCTCTAATTTGCACTCTCATCTTGGTAGATATTGTGGAGTTATTCCTTCCTTAAGGAGTATTATTTGTGTTGCCCTACCCTAATGGTGTTATCTATCTTTGTTTCATTGTGTGTATTTTTGTTATGGATAATTATTTGTGGATGAATAATTTGATATTTCTACATAATGGTGAATAAATTATGTTTATGAAGATAAAGTTTCATAAAAAACTTATTGTATACATTTATTACTAAAATTATGGACAAAAAAAAATAATTCCCCATATCATTTTGGATGAACAAGGAGGTTTTATTCAAGGAAAATAGATTGTGGATGGTATAATTACAATGCATAAAACAATCCATTCTATTTCTAGGAGCAACCAAGTAGGTATGGTGGCTAAACTAGACATGTTAAAATCCTATGATAGAGTCAATTGGGACTTTCTCAATAGGGTCTTGGAGAGGTTTGGTTTTGATAGAAAGTGGAGAAATTGGGTTATGGAGTGTGTCACTTTGCTAATATTCTTAGTCCTAGTGAATGGATCCCGTCAAGGATTTTTAATAGCTCTAGAGGTCTTTGTGAAGGAGATTTCCTTTCACCTCAGTTATTTATCATATTTATAGAATATTTGAGGAGAATTATAGTGAACCATAGATATAATGGGGACACTCATGACTTAAGGCTAGTTACTCACCAAAAATTTGATAGTCACTCATGACTTAAGGCTAGTTACCTGCCAAAAATTTGTATACAACATGATTAAGTTGGTGGAGGATTGAGTTAAGGAGGCTAAGATCCTTAAGAAATTTATTGACTTATATGAAAGAGCATTGGAAAAAAATTCATAAAAAATAAGAGAAAGGTTTGTTTCATTAATACCACTCATAGGAGACATAGGAGGATATTAGATGTGGGTACATTACCTTCTACTTATTTGGTAGTTCTCATTTTTAATGGAAGAATAACTAAAACCTTATCGAATCGTTTAATGGAAAGGTTTTAGAGGAAGTTGGCCAATTGGAAAGGAAATATTATTTCATAGGAAGGAAAGCTACAATTTTTGAAATCCAGAATTTAGGTATTTCCCTCTAATTGATGATAATCCTAATAATACTAGACAAAGTGCAACATGATTTAGAAATAAGGCAATGCTCTTTCTTATGGGTAGGGATAGAGGACAAACATAATTCCATCTTGTTCATTGGAATTGAGTATGTAGACCAAATAAATAATGGGGGTAGGGGATAAGGAGTTCAAAAAAAATAAATGAGTTCTTGGGGGTAAATTATGGTGAAGGTTTGGGTAGGATAATTATTGTTGGGTTAACATTTGGGTAAGGAAATACTAGAGGTATAATGAAGAAATATTACAACCTATTAGTATAGGATAAAATATATAGAATCATGTAGTTAATAGCCAAGAGATAATAAAGAGAGGTGCCATTTGAAATATTGGATATGAAACCAAGTTTAAGTTTTGGAATGATATATGGCTAGGATCCAAAGATCTAAATCAAGAGGAGAGTTTATTTGAATTACATCCTATTCTTAGAAGATCTTATGGATAAAATTTGAATGACTACATTCAAGTTAGAGGTGGATTCTACATTTGAATACCTCAAGTAGTCGATAATTAGTTTAGGAACGTAATGAATACTCTAGAGGAGAGACTAAGAGCTTATTATATTTCTCAATTACCAAAAAGTGATTAATTATGGTGGCCATGATCCAAATATGGACAATACCAAGTCTAGTTATTGGGTGGCAAAAGGGGAAGAATTTCAAAATTTCCCTTGGCTAAATATTTGGATTAGGAAAGGGGTCTTAAAGGTAGTCTTCTTCTAATGAATAATTATGCAAGGGAAATAATTAACTATGGATAACCTTCACAAAAAGGTATTTGGAGGATGTTCTACATGTGAACTCTTCCTAGATGAAGAAGATACTTATCATTATATTTTTATCCATTACTAATGTGTTGTAGAAATCTAGGATAGAGTTTTTAGAAAAATCATTTCTTTTTGTGGGTTTTTGTGAGAAATTTAAGGATAGGGTAATGCATTAGGGATGATATTTTCAAAGTATAAGACTTTATTTACTTTGGTATTTAATCCTAAACTATATGATTTAGAAGATATGGTTGGAAATGGATGTTTTTCGTAGGACTGCCCAAAATTTCAAACTTGTTTCGATAATATTTTACTTGTTCGGACTTGGATTGAGCTAAAATTTTGAGGGTAGATGCTTGAAAAAATATAGAACATCTCCACCAATTTTTATATCATATGGAGCAACAAATATCCTATATCATTCCTATGTGTGAATGATATTTTTGGTAAGTGACTGTGCGAGGGGTTCATTTGGGCTGAGCAATAGCGAAGGTGATGGTAAGTGAACAAGAAATTTTAGGTGATCAGATGACTTCAACAGAGCAAGGGGAAAGTGGGAATATGAATTTTCAAATATTTACAAGTGGATCTACCCCTCAGATCTCATCAAATATAGGTAATGCATGCGACAATGAGAAAGTAGGCCCTGATTCAAAACTAGATGGCCATTAAGATAAACATGTGTCAGCCTAAATATAGGGGAGAGATATTTCCAATTAGATCAAAACCCCATTAAAAAAATGGCCAAGCCACCTAGATGGGTTGCAAGGCCTATGATGGTAGGTGCATCATATTTGCATGATACTGACACTTAACACACTTACTAACATACTCATAACAATCCTTTTCCATGATGGGCCAATAATAACCTATTTGGAGGATGCACTTAACGATGGCCATGCCACTAAAATGGTCATTACAGGTACCATCATGAGCTTTCAAAATTACCCAAGCTAAGTCTTGGGGCTCAATACAATGAATGAGGATTCCATCATAGTTTTGACGATACAATATATCTCCTAGTAAGACATATCTAGTCACTTTATATTTAAATGCTCATTTGGTGGCCTACGATAATCTGTGCGGGATGATTCTAATCTTAAGGAAATATTGTAATTGGTATAACCAATCCTAATAAGCGACATCCTCAATAGACAAGATGAATTGTTCTCCCTATGATTTGATATGCACAAATGCAGATTGAGAGACAACCTTGTAGTGAATGGTGATGTCGTTCCTCGTAGGACCTTGCGAGATCAAAGACCCCCAAGGTGCCTTATTTAGAAAGTATTTGGCTTTATATAACCACTCATGGTTTGGTTATATAAATCATGTTGATTGATTCTTTTTTGTCAAAATCCTCATACTACATTGCTGATTGTGAGAGCGTCTTCACATGAATGGTAGTGAAACTAGCAGATGAATTATGAGGGATCAAGGATCCCAAAGATGCCATAGTGTCTACACATCTGTTATACATGTGAGGGATTGCATCAATGTCATACCATTATAATTGGGTTAGGTAAGTGTCAAAAAGCTCTTTGTAAGCTTTTATGATTGGACACCTACAAATAAATAATCCTTTAACTTGGTTAACGATGATAAGGGATTCACTAAATATGTTTAGAAATTTAATCTTCATAGTGATTGCTATTTGGAGACCCAATATTAGGGCCTCCTATTCAATGTTTTTATTTGTATAAGGGAATTCTAGCTTAAATGATAAAGGTATTGGATCACCTTGTGGTGTAACAAACACAATCCTTGCACCACCCCTTTGCTCACACTTTGAACCATTGAATAATAATGTCATGTCATATTTATTTTTAGGTTCTTCGGGTTTGGGTCCTTCTGATAATGCAAAGACTGCATCATAAGGAAGTTCAATGGTGAGAGGCCTATTTTACTGAAGTTGCACCTCCGCTACACATGATAGCCCAATTCGGTCTCATAATCGAACTCACTTGTGATGTACTCATTCTCTTCTCGTTCATAACCATAGCCTGGTTCGTCCTCCCATAGGATGATTCCTTATGGGCATGCTTCGAGAGAGAAATTTGGATGATACTCAGTAGGTGGTTCTATATTGACCATAGCCACCCACATGTCATCTAAGTAGCTTATATTCAGTTGGTAGGGATTCCATTCGATGTCTTCCTTGAATCCTAAGCTTAGTCTATCCAAAGATGCTACTAATGAATCATCGTAGCTTCAGATATGATATCCTAGTCCATATCTATCAGTAGGTAATTGATATCATGGTTCAACTAGATTTCATCACCCTTGCTCATATAGACCTAAACCATATCCATGTCGATGGTTGCATTCAAAGTATCTCAGAGCAAACTCAGGATTGGACAAGTAATGAACATTCGTGGTGAACGGTTCATCCTCATCCTCTTTAGTGTCTAAAGCATTATGGACACAATCCAACCTGATATAAATGAAATTGGTCTGATTAGGAGGAATTACCAATGGTACCACTATCCTTATAGGCAAGCTTGGGACTCTTGGTCATCCCATGTCTTGTGTAGACTCGATAATTGGAGTGAAAGTAACGTTCTACACAAGATATTCACTTAGTCTTGTATTAGCTAGGTGAACTATCACCTATGATTCAAATGACACTGATGATGATGCAGGTGAGGTAGGTTTAGGCACATCCTTGACTATGGATTGAGAGTCTTCCTCCTCCATGGGATTTGGAATTTCCATTGTTGCGATGGTAGGGACTTCCTTAGGTCTTTCCTCCACCATGGGTGCCTTTAGTTTCTAAGAATATTTTGCCTTAGACATTGTTGGTTTCTTAGAAGTGCCAGTAGCTTTAGAAGTTGGAGGTGGCACTGATGTGGATGGATCACCTCACACTGATTTATATTTTCTTCCTAGTTGTGTGGTAGGGGATGAATACCTAATGTACAAGTGTATGGATAGAAGGACAAAATTCCTTGATAAGTCAACCTGATGAACATATTTAAATGGCTCTTCATTTGATGGCACCACATGTACCTATCCCTCGTGCACATATTTAATACATTTATGCAAGATAAGGAAATGAATTACATGTCCATTATCCAGGGATGCCCTAGGAGGATATTATATTGCATGACCCCCTCCAATACATGACAAATCATAGGGATGGTCTTATGCACCACCTGCACAAGTAGGAAAATTGTACCCACTATGGAGCACAATGCATCATTGAAGGATATTAATGTGTAGATGGTAGAGACTATGTTTGACCTAGGAATATTTAGGTGCCCCATAGCCTTAGTTGTTATTATGTTAATCAATGAGCCTATGTCAATTAAATCCCACTTGAAAGGTATGTCATTAATACATGTGATGATGTACAAAGACGATTCTGCTATGGTAGTAGGGACTACCTTCAATTCATTATTATAAAAATGAATCACGGGATCTTGACATTGTTGTACTTACCCCATAAATTTCATAAATGCATCAAGGTTCTGGGGCTATAGCTTAATTGATCTCAAGATTTCTATTAGATTCTCCCTGTGTCTAGGAGACTGTTGAATGAGCTTATATATTGATAACTTGGCCGGTGTCATTTGGAGATTTTGCACAAGTCTATTTTAGACAGTTATCATAGGTCTCACTTACAGACATAGAGGATGATTTTGCACCTACCTTTGTCGAGGTGCAGTCAAGATACGAATAGGAGCCACTGGAGGCTCTGGTTGGTTGTATTGTCAGCTTCTTGTAGCCATGTTGACTATCTCAACCATTCCAATGAATCATTGAGTGGGAGGTTCAACTTAGATTTGGTTCACTTGAGTGCTTTGATTTCTATGGGCTTCATGGTTTGAAGTAGGTTTCTAAATATGCCCATATCTTTGTTGTTTGGTGCTAGTGGATTATCAACTTTTAGCTCACCCTTCTTGATCATATTTTGCATGATGTGTTTGAAACTAGTATACAACTCAATATCATACCCCTGTTATTAAGAGAAATAATGGTCATCCCTATATACCGTGGGCTTGGGATGATTAGGATCAAGAAGTTGTACCTCAAGAAATATGATTCTATGTGCCTTTCTCAGTTGATTGAATATTGATTGCATCGATTCTAAAAAAGGTGTGAAGTAGCGAGGCAGCTAATATTCTCTATTTTGACCTTGGTTGTTATTTTTGTTGTAATTGGATGATGGAGGTTGAGCTTGCTAATTCTATGGTTGCTAGTTATTTCCTCCCTTTTGCACATTTAAGACAACCTGATTGAATGGAGCAGGCTTGGCCTACTTTTGTTAATTTTGATTATTGCGATTGTTGTTGTTCCAATATTTCTTGTTGTAGAGATTAAGACCTCATTATTCAACCTTGATGTCCTATATCAGCTTGGATTGAGCCAAGTCATTCTTGAATATTATATACTTTTGTAGCTGCAAGAGCAACAAGACATTCTTAGCGCAACTCTTAGTGAACATTCAGGTGAGATCAGTAGTGGTAACATAAAATGGTAGATTTACAATTATCTTTCTCCATTTGTTCCCATAGTCCATGACTGACTCATCATCGTATTGCTTTAGATTAGCCAAGTCAGACAATTTTACTTTCTTCTTAACACAAAAATAAAAGCGTTCAAGGAATGTGTTCACCAACTACTCAAAACTAATGATGCGATGATTGGGTAGTTTATTAAACCATTCAATTTTTGCACCTGATAATGTCATGATAAACATTCTTAAAATTAGGGTGTCATTTTGTTCTAGTTGGAAGTACGCATTCATGAAATTGATCACGTGCTCTTGTTCATATTCCTCTCCCTTGAATTTATCTAACCTAGGATATCAAAGTATCTAGGATAAGAAGGACTTGGTACTGAAGGGCAAAAAGGCTGATTGTGTATCTTGCTCAGGGTTGGATTTTTCCAACTGTGTCCTATTTCTTGAGAGACTTAACTCTCTTGACGAGTATCTTGTATGTATTTTAAGATATGATATCTTGTTCTTGAAGGTTTATTTGGGGTGGTCGGGGAGGTAAATCTACATTTACCTAGTCTAGGCATCTATATTCGTCTCCCATAACTACAGATGAGGATTCAAGATATGTCTGCTCTTGATCCTCCATTTCTGCCCATTCTTGTTCATGTTGTTCCTATCCTAGATCTAGGCACTATTGGTGTTTGAATAATTATGTGATGTGTGGTGAGTGAGCTCATATCCTTGTTTAGTGCATCTCTTGTGCTAATAAATGACATGTCTGTGGGATTGGTAATGCTCACTGTAAGTTGGCTTGAGCTAACCTATTTTCTTGTTATTTGCACTCTATTTGTTCCTCTCTCAAGCACTACTCATTTAGGAATAAATACCTTTTCCTTCATGCTTCCTCCTATTCAAGGATGTCTAAGCGCTCTTGTTTTGCATGTAGTACCTCCTCCTTATCTTGGAATAATTTTTTTTATGTTGTGCATCTTCATATAGCCTATGTACATGTTCAGATTGATCTGCTACTAAAGGTCTATGACTCTGTAACTCTGTACGAGGAGTCCTAATGGAAAGCCCCCTTGGAGAGGCTCCTTCTATGCTTTTTTCCTTATCTATCAGGGTGATATGATCGGTATACAATGACCTATATTCATTACCCCCATGATCAAAAGTAGTGTGCATGTTGTGGGGGTGATTTTAAGCTTTCTTTAGTTCATTAGTGTGCCTCATTGTTTTATGGCTATGTGAAATTCAAAAAATGGAATGCACAATACCATTGCTTCTCTGATTTTGTCTTGAGAAAACCTGATCCAACTCATCAAGCTATCTAGATTTCCATGATTGATCTCGTGGAGTTCCATTGGCACCAATGAGACTGAGGTCTATTACTATCCTACCAACTTTAGAGTGGCTAGGAGCTATGGTGGGTCGATGATTGGATGCAACCCTTTTGTTCTACCCCTTAGTGGGCTGATCTAGCCTATTCTTATCATGTGAATATTGGGGCCTTGAAGCTCCATCATGTCTATTGTGAGAAGAACCTAGCTATGATTCTATAACTAGGATTTCTTAAGGAGTACCCCCACGGGTTGATTTATCCCCCCAAGGCTCACCAAACTTCATTCAATGGTATTGTGTGTGGGTGGATCAACATCATTATGGTTGTGATTGTGGTTGGGCAGAGTGTTAGTTTTTGCCTTGGTGTTGGACCGAGGGCGGTTGCTCCACGTGAAGACCATGACAATGTGAGATTATTTATTAGGCAAATTTTTAGGACACAAACAAAGTAGATAATATATTTATCTCTTTTAAGTGTTCTTGGTGTTCCTAAAACTGGTCTTGTGTGTTTCAATTTTTTTGAAAACTACAATCTAACTCTCATTTGTTTTGTATTTCATTGATGATATACTCAGATTGTTTATGTGTATTTTATCTATATGCTCATAGCTCGACAATCGACAATGAAAGTCACGATAACATAATCCAATAAAAGTATGGAGATGAAACCCATACCCTATCAGGGAGCACAGGTCCTACCATATCCTCACCTAGTCTCACCTGGTCAGCATCATACCCTTTGAAGAAAAGTACATGCAAATTTTCTAGGCTACGTCAGTTCTTGGATCAAGTATTGCCCAAATAGTTCGTGGGATTTGAGCAAACAGGTGGAGATGAATGCCACCATTGTTGTACTCTACTAGTGGTTGGTGATGAATTCCAAATCAATAGTGTTTAAATGAATCATGGTGTGTGATTTTTCCTTTAAATTTGCATAAATAAATAGATGCATCATGAAGCTCTCATGCTTTTTCCTATATGCCTAAAAAGAAACATTTTACTTTAAGAAAATGCACATCTAAATAACTACATGATTTTTAGAGAATGCAATCTTACTTATGAAGACCCCAAGCATGCAATCCTTACAAACAATCTAGACCGTTGGAGACTAGGGCAGATTGAAATCATAAGTCTGTTGTTCCTAGCAATGGCTAGTAGAAAAACTAAGAGAATTTAATCATTTTTTCGTTAACTTTCTCTATGTTTTCTAATTAAAGTAAATTTATCTACTGCATTCTAGAAATTAAACATAGACAAAGATATAAAAAATTACAGAGAATCCCACCAACTTGGAATCCAAGTCTATTGCTAATAAGGTTGTCTATTGTTGCATGTTTTCTATCGATCATTGTTACTTAAAGCAGTCATAACTGGACACTATCTTCAAAAGTGACTAAGCTCTAATAGCCACTGTCAACCAGAGCGATCATGCTTGCACACAAAATTTTTTAGTAAATAAAAAAAACAACATAAAATATGGGTGTCCCCATCGTGATCGCCATCTGTACGATCCTAAAAATCATACACCTAATCTATTTGTAGTATAATATCAAGCGTAAAACCATAAAAGCATAAAGAAAATAAATTAATCAAAATATAATATATTTTTTCATTTATTCATTTTGAAATCTGGTTATAGATAGGTCCCTCTTAGGGATACTAAACACTTGATACAATGATTACAAATATGAAATACCCTTGAACAGGGATGGTGTACTCCATAGGCTTCTTAGATTTGATACAAATTTTCTCAAGGGCTTATAGATGCCTTCTTCTCACTTTCTTGGAGGGATCTGATGCCAAAGATACTTTAAATTAGTCCAAGAACCTATGATCTACACTCAAGAAACAACATAGAAATATTAGTAGCATATGCGGCCTCTCATGATGAGGCTCTTTCTAAATATCTGCATGAAATGACATAGAAGCATGATACAAGCATAAAGGTGCAAATATAAGTAGAAATGCATGAATAACTAAGAAATCACCATACAAATACAATAGAAAAGACATATCTATGCTAATATAAATTGATAAAGTAGAAGCAATAAAAATCTATGCTAAAAACTTAGGAAATGATGACTCAAACCCTTGTCACTATTGCTCAGGGTGGCTGTGCTTGCAAGCTGCTGTCGAGGACAATGACCATAAACTAAAAAATTTTACCTCATAAACCAGGGGCTATGACACTCAATAATTCATCCAAATTGATGTTAAAGGGTCACCTTCGTGTCCAGATATGGATTGGTGGTGAAAATTGTGTTGACCTAAATGCTTGAATGGTGCGTTGTCATTTCTTAATCTGAAAACACTTCATTACTCCTCAAGGGGATGTGAAATTGCTCTCCAATTATCTAGGGATTTTCTACATAAAAACTTGGATCCATTCTTATTCTTTGGAGGATGCATATGTAGGCCTCCCAAATTCTAGATCTTGGATTCCAGAGGAAGCCAAGATCTAGATTTGCATGTAACTAGTCGTTGGAGGGAAAGACCCAGTTATAGATTTGCATGGAAGCGACAATCAGGAGGACCTCTAGGAGATCCACACCAAAAACCACTTGAATCCAATACAAGTGTAGTCATCCTACGTAATTCAGTCCTGCATTCATGGCTAGTTTGTGTTTCAGTTCTAGCCACTGTCTAGAGCAGTGGCTAGCAATGGCCACTCTGAGATTCAGTGGCATGTGTTGGTGGTCTCTCTGGTCGATAGTGGCCATGCTTGAATGATCTAGAACTACCCCTTGTGAGTGGTTAGGACTAGTACTAGATCTTGGGAAGGCCCAAGCTCAGTCATATGGTCTTTAGATGTACCCATATGAGTAGTCTCCTGAACATGACGCATTTTAGGTGTCTACAAATATACCATCGAGAATTTATTTAACACAAACAAAACCACCTTGTTCTGCTGAGATAACACAACCTAGAATATCTTTTAACTTGTTTGCCATAATTTTTGAAATGATCTTATAAATCATATTAAAAATGCTTATTGCATAAAAATTATCAAAATATTATGTCTTGTATTTCTTGGGAATGAATGTAGTAAAAGTTGCATTGATATCACTTATTATAGGCTTCCTTTTCTAGGCCTATTCAACTACAACTAACATATCACTCTTCAATAAATTCCAAAAAAAATAAAAAAAAATTGTAGGAAATCCATTTGGGCCAAGAACCTTGTTAGGATGGAAAGAGAAAATTAATTCATGTAGCTCCTCCATACATATCTTCTTCATCAAGCTTTCATTTTTTCTCTATGTGATAATTGATGGAATATTTTGTAAAATCTTGTGTCTCTTTATCTCGCCTTGTATCTGATAAAATATTTTTGAAATAATTAAATGCTTCCTTTCTTATATCTTCTTCATCCTCAAAATTTCTTTCATCTGGAGTAAAAATATTTTTGATGTGACAAAAATAAAATTTTGTTTTTGCTGTAGGATGAAAACATTGTATTTATATCTCTTTCCTTAAGCCATTTTCCCAAGATTTTTGGAACCAGTATAAGTCATCATTTTTTAATACATTATGATAATTAAAAAAAAAATTCTTTTACATAATAATATTGATCCATTCCATGAGTTTCTACTATCTATTGTAAATTTTTGAGCTTAGATTCAATTTCTTTTTTTTTCTTTAAAAATGTTACCAAAAAAAATGGCATTCCAAATCTTCATTTGCTCCTTTAAATATTTCATCTTTTGAACAAACTCGTACATACATGATCCTTCAAATTTTTATTCATACCACTATAACTCAACCATCTAGAAAAATGCATGGTCTTGGAGCTACATGTAATAGAAGAAAAATGGATTTGGATGACCATTATTGGGTAAATCATAAGTTAAAATGGGTTTATGATCTAATCCTGTTCGCAATAAAAAATCTAAAGATATTGTATGCTTTGTTTGCAACCATTTATTGGAGAAAAAGAATTTACCTAATTTTATTATATATGAGTTTTCCATGTGTGTCTATTATCCCAAGTATATTAAAAACTTGAAGGATTTACATCCCAAAGGTCATTTGAATTGAAAATAAAGCAAAGTATTGAATTGATTTAGACCATCTTGAAATACATTTTTTTTCAATGGATATCGAGTTGTGTTGACAACAAGTTGTTGGCAACCAAAATACTCAGGTAAGTTCCAATCCTCTAGTTTCAAATAAATTTTCAATTCTATCCAATCTGGGAGTAGGAGGATTATCGAAAGACATGGAAGCCTAGAACCTTCAGGCTAACCTTTCTGACTCTGTAGAATCCCCATCCAAGTTAGGATCCTCAAACCATAATGCTAAAATTACTGTAAGCCCTGTGGGCATCACAAATCCAAACCCTAATGCCCAATCTCTAGAATCCCCATCCAAGTTGGGATCCTTAAACCCCAATACTGAAAATACTTCAATCCCAGTGGGCATCCCAAAGCCAAAACCTAATGCTAAAGAACTTAGGAAGAAAGTTGAGGCATTGGAAAATAAAAAATATCATCTCCCTAACATCATCACTAGGAGCCAGGTGAATCCTATTGAGGGGCCATCCCGCAAACCAGGGGAATACAAGAAAAAAGGAGAAGATTTGGATGTAAGGGTGGAGATATGTGAAACTCTTCAGACTAAGGAATATGGCAGTCTGATTCTGCAACAAATTGCCTCTCATCAGTTTAGTCCTAAACAAACCAGGAGCATTGTGAAGTCTCCTATAGATTTTGGCAATGAAAAAGAAGAGGGAGAATATCAAATACTGAGCATCAAAAAATTAAAACTGATAATGACATTGCCAATGGAAAATAGAGAACCTTGTTTCAATAGGTTATTCCAGGTTTTGAAGACAAAAAATTAGGAAAACCCCCTCAAGGGAGGGGGAGAGGAAGAAATCCCAAACAATCTAAATGAAGTTCCTCTCATGGAATGTGAGAGGCCTCAATGGCCTACCCAAACACAGGGAAGTTAGTGCAATAATAAATCAAGTGAATACAACTATTATCATGTTGCAAGAAACAAAAATTGATGAGATTCGGTCCAAAAAGTAGCAAAAAAAATCTGGAATCAAGGGGAGATGGTTTGCAAATTAGCTAGAGGAGCGTCTAGAGGCCTTATGACTTTGTGGGATCCCTAGATAGTAGAAGGCACCATTATTCAAAAATATGATAGGGTTCTTAGTGTTTTATTTAAGGAAATAAACAACAACAGGTCGTGGATCCTTTCAAATATTTATGCCCCGAATTTAATTCAAGGGAGAGCTCTACTGTGGGAGTATGTAGGAAATTTGAGTGAAATCTTCCATAACATCCCTTGGATTCTGGCTGGCGATTTTAACACTCCTCTTTACCCTTCAGACAAAATGGGTGGAAATGGACCATCTATCAGGAGCATGGATGATTTCAATGACTTTGTGAACTCCAACATGTTGATGGATGTAAAACTTAGAGGAGCTAATTATACCTGGAGCAATCGACGGATAGGGTGTCATCTCATTGACAGGATTTTTCTATCAAAGGAGGCTACAACTCTGTTTGGTGATTCTACCCTGCAAGCCCTTCCTAAAATTTCCTTCGATCATAATCCCATTTTTTTGGAGAACCCTAACTCTATGTCCTTCAAGAAACCTTTCAAATTTCAATCTATGTGGATCAAACATTCCAGTTTTAGAGATAACTAAATTCAGTGGTGGCAACAACCTGTCAGGGGTAGTGCAGCTTTTAAACTTGCTGGTAAATTAAATTTTGTTAAAGAAAATATTAGAACTTGGAACAAAGAGGTCTTTGGGAATCTCTTTGAAAATAAAAAATAGGTTGCTCAAATTTTGAAGATAATTGATCAGAGGATTCAACATGGTGATGCTGATGAAACTACTAGGTAGGAGGAACGGATAAAACTAGCAGAGTTTCATAACATTTTGGCCTATGAGGAAATATATTAAAGGAAAAAATCAAGGGCTCTTTGGTTGAAATATGAATATTCAAATTCCAAGTTTTTTCACATCACCAAGATTAGAAATAGAAGCAATAACAAGATAAATTTTTTTAAAAAAGTAGATGGTTCTATTACTCAAGACTTAATAGAAATCAGAAAGGAGGCAGTAAATTATTTCAATTCTATCCTTGGTCAGGAATCACAATGCAATGAGGAGGCCAAAGATTTTCTCTTACAATCCATTCCTAGCATAATAAATGAGGATATAAACCTTAAGCTTCTAGCTCCCTTTTCTAATGAGGAAATTAAGGAAGCCTTGTTTAGCATGGAGCCAGACAAAGCCCCGGGACCCGATGGATTTCCCCCTCATTTCTATCAAGATTTTTGGGACATCATAAGTGAGGATGTAATTTTTGCTATCAGATAATTCCAAGCAAGAAATAATATCCCAAAAGGTCTCAACTCTACTTTTATTTCTCTAATTCCTAAGAAGCAAACCCCTGAATATATGGCTAACTTTAGGCCAATTAGTCTATGCGTTTCTTACAAGACCCTAACTAAAGCCATTGTAAATAGAATGAGAGATTTTCTACCCTGCATCATAGATTCATGCCAGGGAAGCTATGTCCAGGGCAGGTCAATCTTGTATGGAGTTATCACAGTTCATGAAGCTCTGCACTCTGCTCATAAACTAACAAAGTATTTGACAGGCTAAATTGGGACTTTCTGATTGCTATCCTCCTTAAGTTTGGTTTTCACAACCAATGGGTTAATTTTATCAAATAATACATTTCTAAAGCATGGTTCTCAATTTTGGTTAATGGAACAACTGCTGGTTACTTTCAAAGTCATAGAGGAATTTGGTAGGGGGACCTTATCAGTCCCATGTTATTCATCATTGTGGAAAGCTTTAGGCAGAACCATAAAAAATGCTTGCAGTTCAAGGCTAATATCATGAATTAAGGCAACATATCTCACTAGGGGTATTTCTCACCAACAATTTTTCAATGATACCCTTCTATTGACTAAGGCATCGGTGGTTGAGGCCAAAAGAATTAAATACATCCTGCAACTCTACGAGGACGTTGTTGGTCGAAAAGTTAATTTTAGTAAAAGCAAGTTATATTTCTTGAACACCCCCATTCAGAGGTAAGGAAGGATTGCAAAAATTTTAGGGTGTGATATAGCAAACCTCCCCACTTCGTATCTTGGTCTCCCTCTTTTCATTGGTTCTCCGAGAGAGTCAATGTGGGATAGGGTTATTGAAAGAATTCAAAAAAACTTACTGGATGGAAAGGTTATCTTCCATATCTAGTAGGAAAGCTGACCCTCATTAAGGCCTCTATTCAGATCATTCCAGTCTATTTCCTCTCTATTTTCAAAGGCCCTGTGAAGGTTTTCCAAAAAATTGAGAAACTCCAAAAAGAATTTTTATGGACTGGATCAGAGGAGAAGAAAAGGATACACCTTGTAGGATGGACCAAAGTGTGCAGACCCAGGGAAAATGGGGGATTAGGTCTGAGGATAATTGCTCATATGAATTTAGCTTTACTAGCTAAGCAGGTGTGGCACCTCATTTTTGGTGAAGAAAATGAATGGACAGCTATCATCAAATGAAAGTATCTTCAAAATATAGAATTTCTAAGTGACTTAGTTCCAATCAGAGGTTTTGCTTTTTGGAAAGCAATTATCAATTGTAAGGAAATCATAAAAAAAGGTTTAATATGGGTTTTAGGCAATGGTGAGAGGATAAATTGTTGGAATGATAGGTGGGCTAAGGATGAACCACTGACGCAATATCCTAACTTAGCCCAAATCAGAGATATCATGAAAGAACTCATTGGCAGAAAAGTCTCCTATTATATGGTTTATGACAGAGGTAGAATGAAGTGGAAATAAATAAGGATTCAAGGATTTCAAGCATAATCAAATGATATTTGTAACATTCTCAAGAAACATTTTATCCCCATGAGACCCAAGGAAGATCAAGTGACCTGGGATCCTATGGAAAATGGGCAGTTCACTGTTAAATCAGCTTACAAGCTTCTGCTTGATGACAAGGATTTTATCCTCCAAAAGGACTTAGTTTGGATAAAAAATTTAATTCTAAAAATTGCAGTCTTTTCATGGATAGTTATCCAAGGAAGAATTCTAACCATTGATAATATGATGCGTAAAGGTATTTGTATCACTAATATTTTTTTTTTTGTGCAGGGCTAATTGGGAGACCATTTATCACATTTTCCTTGAGTGCCCTTTTTTCTTGACTATCCTAAGTGGGGTTTTTTAGGACTTCAATATTTCTTGGGTTAAACCAGCCATTGTACTTGATTTATTCATCCAGTGGACTTACCCCTTTTCAAGCAAAAGACTTAGATACATGTGGAAAATTTGTCTCAATCACTTCTTTGGTAGGTGTGGTTAGAAAGGAACCATAGAGTCTTTAATGAGTCTATCCATGATCATCAAACTATCATTTCTAGGATCTTATCCTTTACCAACGAGAATATGAACCTTATCCCTTTTGATAGTCATAAACCTCATCTGTAGGAGACCACGATTGCTCAATATTTAAGCTTAACCTTGTTAGATGAGTTTGTGCCTAGGGTAGTCAACCCCAGAGCCAATGTTAAGTGGTCCCCACCTCCTACGGGTTGGTTTAAGCTTAATTTTTATGGAGTGGCTAAGGAAAATCCTGGTAGAGTAGGCGTTGGTGGCATTGTGTGAGATCATAATGGGAATATGATGCTTGTGTTTTCCAAATATTTGGGAACAAGGACGAACAATGAAGCTGAAGCTAGAGCTATGTGGAGAGGCCTTCAAATGACTCAAGACTTATAAGGAAATTTGATTATAGAAGGAGACTCTTTGCATGTTATAAATCTCATCAATAATTGGAAAACACCTCCTTGGAAGATTAAAAAAATTGTTGAAGAGGCTAGGATCCTTTTCCAGGGAAGACAAGACAGAAAAGCCCAACATGTCTTTCGAGAAGCTAACAAAGTTGTTGATAAGCTAGAAAATTTGGGTGTCAATGGTGACAGACTTTTCAAATGGGAAAATGATGTCTTGAGTGAAGTAGAGGAGCTTATTAAAAAAGAATGCCAAGAATTATAGTCAAATTTACCAACAGGGAAGGCATTGTAAGTTCAAAGGCTATGAGTATTCCTGTCTCTTTTTTGAAATGGACTCACAATAAAAATTATCCGAGTTTTCAGTCTTGGTGGATGCTGCTTGGAAATACCACAAAGACTAATGGGGATAGTCACATGTAAGATAACATGGCTCCTAGTCATCTTAGTAATTTTAGGTTGGTTGATAATCATAGGGCAGGAAAGAAATGACAATATAAGACTTCGAACCAGAGCTACGTGGACCATCGGATAGCCACTACCATAAATCTAACCAGCGGGTTCACTTCTCCAAGGCTGATTGGCCAAGACGGGATGTGGTCTCAAAGCATGTCATATACGGAAGAAAATAATTACCAAAGAATTATTAAGAGTAATTGTCAATATAGAGCTTGTGGGAGTTTTTTCAGTACTCTGCTATGTGTGTCTATAGCTTTTTGTTTCTCCATTGTTTCAAGGAAGGGATCTATGTCTGTTTCTTTTTTTGTAATTATGATGCAGGTGTGTTTTCTCGGGGTATACCCAAAATTTTGTATGGGAAGTTTCTTTTTGATAACATACTATGTGCCTTACCAAATGTAATGGCTTTGGCATCATGTAGATTTTACATATATAGGATCCTTAGTAAGGACATGTTCATCAACAACCCTGGGCTAATTTTTGTAAAAGGTTTTGGGTCAACCTATAAAAACTAGTATTAATGCTATAGTATCTTATCTACCAAAAAAAAAGATAGATTAGTGTTTAAATCACCTGCAAGAATCCATAGATATCAACGAATCATAATTGTATTTGAAAAAAATATGCTAAGGTCTTTTGAACATCTTTCATGAGGTGTAACTATAGTTGGAGCATATACATTTATAATACCAACTTTGATCTTTGAGTTTCTTTTTCTATTTTTTCATGCTTTTATGACCTTCCTCTTCTTTTTCCATTCCCACCAACACTCTCATCTTCATCAATCTCTTCTAATTTCCATATTGTTAATAATGAGACTTATCTTTTTAAAATGCAAGGAATAATCTTATTAATACTTTCTTCTTTATGTTGCCCTAAAAATCTTGATGTGTATCGATGATCCTCCATAGTCATTAATTTCTTATGTTGGTATGAAAATCCTAAATTTTATTGGATATCCTTCATATAATTTTCTTTATTGTGCTACTCTTGAAACCCTAAAGTGCAAGGAATACACTCTCTACTACTTTCATTTTTGTTGTATAGATAAGATTTTATGCTACTTGAGGAAAACAAATATGATTTACCTGGATTAAGATTGAACTCCATTAAAATCTACCCATTTATTATCTTGATGATGTCGTATAATTAAAAGGAATTGTTTCTATTCATTATGAAGGAGGAAGTCAATCAAAGAGAAAAATTACTAGTAATTGAGTGGATATAAGTTTCCAAAGAAATATATCCTCATGTTCCCTTCCACAATTTCTTTTTGGTGTTAGCACTAGAGCAATTGATCGGGCCCTTACTAAGATTGTCAAATTATGTCCATGTTCTTTTACATGGTCGTCCAAGGAAGTTTGGACATTGATACTTGGGAGGAACTAGTTATTTTATTCAATTGTAGACTTATCAATAGAGTTAATTTTGCTACCTTCAAAGGTTAAAATACTATCTATTTATATTAAAATGTGTAAGGTAATTGGATTATATTGACTATTACTATTACATAGGTAAAATACTATATGCATTTTATACATATATAGTTGAATGTCTTCACCTCATTGAAACAAATTGTTAGGATCCTATCCTAACACCATTTGTAATTCTCATTTACTTATGTAATGACCCACTCCCAATGTGGGGGAACCCATTATAATATTATTTTGTAATACTTTGTACTATATGTGGCAAGTAAGGTGCCTAACCAAGTGGCACCATCTCATGTAACCGTTTTTATCAAGATTGTAACTGATGTTAGGTAGGAGATTCTAGCTTGAGTGGCATTTTACATGTAATACAACTCTTGAGCCTTTAGGTAGGGTTGCATAAATTTTTTCTTTAAAATATATGAAGCCATGTACGAATTCATATTTTTGTAAGCTAATGAAATATTGAAGGAGGTTTCCCCCTCGAAGAGGCTTGTGATTTTGTGTTATTGTGAGATTGTTTCATTTTTGCATTTAATTTTTGCATAGTATTATTGAGTTATTTGATGTATTTGAGTTATTTTTCAGTATTTTGTGTGTGTGTTTTATTTTAATAGTGAGATCCTAACAAGTGGTATCAGAGTGCTTTCCTGGGCCAAGTTCTACTACAAATGAGATGATTTTTGCCGTCCATTCTGCCTGTTAGATATATTTATGTGTTTTTTGTTTCTATTTTTCCCTTTATTAAAAAAATCCAAAAAAATACAATTTGTTTTTTTTCGACCAAAAAACCAAAAAATTCAAAAAATACAATTTATTTTTTAGTAGTTGTGTAGGTTAAAAACCCTATGTTGGGGATTTTAAAATATTGTAGAGTTGTCATTATTGACTAAGCTAGATAGCCCATAAAGCATTTAGTGAAGTGAGGGGAAATCAGACTCCAATACCTAGGCCTTAGACAACAAGTGCGCAAGGACTTGAGCTCCCACACATCTTTAGGTGTATCAGGAGACAATCTAGGCTTAAAAAAAAAATTATTCATTAATAATTTTTTTGGCCTTGTTTTATCCATAGTCCACAAGACACAACATCCCAGACGATCGCCCTCCTGTACTATCAAAGAGGCATATAGTGTGCTTAAGGTTATGTGTGGAATCCTCCTTGGGTAGTGGCCTAAAATATTGGTCCGAGCACTATTATTCATCATTGCAATATAATAGAGGGCCTATGGGTATTACATACTCCCTTAATTAGCATACCCTGGTTCTACAAAACACAACTTCCACCTGTAAATCAACACCATCCCTGTTCTGCTAACCTATTCACAACCCCAAAAGTCAACATACGGAGAAGGCATTCCTTATCACAGAAACAAAACTTGCAAGCGCCAATAGTCAGGATAAATTTTGCAAGTGTCTACAACAGCCTGTGGTCAAAAATAAAATATTCATCACAGTGATAGTAACAGTTTGGTCAGTAATAGTGACAGTCAGGTCGATAGTAATATCTCTCTGTAATAATCCAGAATTATAGACTTCCAATGTTAAAAATAGTACTATAAATGTCATAGAATCCTTAGGGTCAGTGATAGGAACCATGTCAGTAACCATAGTACAGGTGATAGGGGAAGATACAGGATAGTGATAGGATGGTCAGGGGGTAGACTACAAGTCAAAAACAATTGATCCTGGATCCCAAATTTTGAACCATGAGTCCAAATCAGAAATCGACAACACCAATAGACTCGTCAACATAGCAATATAAAAAAAATTTGGGGTGCCCGAATTCAATGTTGTGGGGTATTAGCTCATTGTGACTATTTTTTGAGCTGATCATTTTGATATACCACACCCAAGCACTTTTTTGGAAACCTTACTAAAAATAGTAACTCCTAAAACCCCTCATCTATTTTTAGTAACTTAGTCAAAGAGGGCCCACAATGGCAAGCGACACTCGTGGACAATGAAAGGAGTTAGAACTTACCACAATATTGGTTGACATGTAAAAATCCCTTGACTACTTGACCACTACAAACCATAGCATCAGAGAAGATATTTGAGAGCTTTGAATGTATCATGATACCACTAGAATCTGCTTAGAAAAACAACTTACTGAGGTGGAGATCCAATTGTAGGGTACTCTCACATTTGAACACCAAGCTCAAAACTCTGAATGCAGTCGAAGAAGAGAAAAAATATCAAAGAATGGGAACAAAAGACATTCACTATGATCATGATCCAACCTTCAAAATATCTAAATTGGATTTCCATAAGTTTAGCAAGAAGGATGTTGATGGGTGGTTATTTCGGGTTGATCAATTATTTAGACTCCATAATGTCTTTGTATATCATTGAGTTTATATGGCTTCCTTCAAATTAGAGTTTGAGGTCTTACACTGGTTCTATAGTTAACAGACACTAACCCTAATCTATCTTGGGAGGACTTTGAGTCCCAACTACTCACCCGATTTGGCCCTAGTGACTATGAAGACTTTACAGGAGCATTGACAAAGTTGAAATAAACAACCACAGTTCGTGATTACCAGACAAAATTTAATAATTTTGCAAATAAAACTAGGGGATTGAATGAGGAATTTTTTATGAGTTGTTTCATGCGTGGGTTGAAATATGATCTCCAAGATGAAGTCAAGATGTTTAAAACCCAAACCATGATGCAGGCTATCAGTTTAGTCCTATTGGCCTAATATAAACTCTCAGATCAAAGGTGGACACTATGATTTTCTCAAGATTGAAATCCCTTTCCTCCTCAGTTCTAAAATAATATTGATAATAAAAAATTAACTCCTAAGCGACTAACTACAGATGAAATGGATGTGCATCGCACCCAAGGGCTATGTTATAATTGTGATGAAAAAATTGTGAAGGGGCATAGATGTGCAAATAAGAGAGGTTCTTAATAGATACAGAGGAACATAATAGAAGTGACCATAGTGATAAGGAGAGTGACATAGTTGAAGCATCAACTCAAAAAAAAGAGGAAACCCAAGAACCTTAGAAATTCTAGTCCATGCTCTTGTCGGGATTACCACTCCATAAACCATGAAAGTTATGGGTTTTTCAAATGCCAATGCCTTACTATTCTTATTGATTCGAGTAGTACACATAACTTTATTGATCCTTGAGTTGCTAAGCAGACCAATTTCTATATACACACATGTAATTCATTTGAAGTCATGCTGGAAAATGGAGGCACTTTACTTTGTAAAGGTAAGTGTCATAATGTTAAAATAAATATGGGGGATTATGAACTCAAGCAAGACATGTTTACCCTCCAATTGGGAGGATGTGACATTGTGTTAGGAGCTCAATGGTTGGTATCCTTTGGCACTATCTCCTAGAACTTTACAAAACTATGGATGCAAGTTTTCACAACATGGACAAACACACACCCTCCATGGTACCAAAACATACCCTTCTCAAATTATCAGTTCCAATCATATGGAGAAGTTGTTGAAAAATTCATCCCATGGGGTCATTGCACAAATATTTTCAATTCAACCAAGCACTTCCACAATGGATCAAATTCTAGTAGATTTGTAACTTGTTCTGATCAAGCACAATGGTATTTTTCAAAACCAACTACCCTACCGCCTCGTCGCTCACATGACCATGCTATTCCACTGCTACCAGGAAATGCACCACCCAACATCAAACCGTGTTGGTATCCTCATGCTATCAATTACAAAATCAAGAAGGTACAAGAAATGCTCAAAGCTGGTGTCATTCGACCCAATACCAGCCCTTACTCTTCTCCAGTTTTACTAGTTCTCAAGAAAGATGGCTTGTGGCAATTATGTATAGACTACCATGAGCTCAATAAAATTACCATCAAGGATAAATTCCCCATTCTAGTAGTGGATAAATTGCTATATGAATTACATGGAGCTATGTACTTATCCAAGTTAGACCTTAGTTTTGGAGGCTCAAGGATGAGGATATTCCCAAAATTATATTTTGTACTCATGAAGGTCACTATGAGTTCTTGGTAATGTTAATTGGTCTGACAAATGCTCCTTACACATTTTAGAGCCTTATGAACAACATATTTCACCCCATCCTAAGGAATTTCATCTTGGTTTTCTTTGATGATATCTTGGTTTATAGTCGCTCATGGGAAGAACACCTTATCCATGTGGATCAAACATTATAGTTGTTGGCACAACATCAACTTTTTTCTAAGCGATCCAAGTGTTCCTCTAGTCTAACTAAAGTGGAGTATCTATGACACATTGTATCCAAATATGGTATCAAGGTCAACCCTAACAAGATTCAAGTAGTTTAGGACTGGCCAAAACCTCGCACTCTCAAGGGACTTTGGGGATTCTTAGGGCTTACAGGTTACTACCATAAATTTATTTGTAATTATGGTAAAATAGTAGTCCCGTCACATCCATGTTAAAATATGAATCTTTTACTTTGACAAGGCCCGCTGATCAAGCCTTCCTTGAATTGAAGCATGCTATGACCACCACATCATTTTTAGCCATGCCAAATTTTTCCAAGCCTTTTATCATTGAAAGTGATGCTTTCAATCGTGGCATCGGGGCAGTGTTGATGTAGGAAGGGATACCCTTGGATTTTACTAGTAAGGCACTCTTTTATCGTCACTTGGAAAAATCTACATATGCCAAGGAGATATTGGAAATATTACATGCCATAACCCATTGGAGACCATATCTCATTAGGTGCCATTTATCCATTAAAATAAACCATCAGAGTCTCAAATACTTCTTGGAACAACCAGTTGCTACCCCGAAATAATAAAAATGGGTTTCTAAAATCATGGGATATGATTATGATATCATCTATAAGAAGGACAAAGAAAATATTGTGGTTGATGCTCTCTCTCACCAATTTGAGGCCCTCAATATGTTATGTGCCATTTTATCACCTATTCCTCAATGGATAGATTCCTTACGACAAGAGGTACTTCAGGATGCAGACTTGTAATATTTTGTGGCCTCGCTCTGTGATGATCCTACTTCATACCTAGGCTACAATTGGGATGGCCATGATTTGAATTATCGCCAACACCTTGTTCTTCCTCACACGTACCTACTCCATGAGATTTTAATAAAGGAACTACATACTGATCCCTCTGCAGGTCATTCAATATTTCTCAAAACATATGAATTCCTCAAGCTCACATTCTTCTAGAAAGGTATGAAACATGACATTCATAATTTTGTAGTAGCTTGTGATACCTATCAATGGATGAAAGGTGAAATAATATGTTCTTTGGGTACTCTTCAACCCTTGCCCATTCCAGATTAGGTTTATACTGATATCTCTATGGATTTTATAGAAGGGTTACCTAAATCTAGCAGAAAGTCTATTATTCTCATGGTAGTGGATCACCTTTTGAAGTATTCTCATTTTTGTTCCCTTGGCCATCCTTACACAACCTCCACTATTGCCCAAATATTTCTCAATTCTATTTTTCGCCTTCATGGTATGCCCACCTCCATTGTATTCGATCGAGACCCAACCTTCACTAGTCATTTCTAGCAAGAATTGTTCAAGTTGCAGGGAACTCAACTCAAAATGATTTTAGCCTATCATCCGCAAACAAATGGTCAAACTGAGATGGTCAACAAATATTTGGAGATTTATCTTTTTTGCTTTGCATCAGATCATCCTACTCAATGGGCGAAGTGGCTTCCTTTGGCTGAATGGTGGTACAACGCTTCCTATCATATAGCAACCAAACTCACCCCTTTTGATGCATTTTATGAGTATCCTCCACTCATACCTTCTTCATACATCCTAGGCAACTCCAAGATCCAGGTAGTTGATACTACTCTCAGCCAACATACTGATGTTCTTCACCAACTGAAGCAAAATTTGGACATGGCCTATAATGGATGCAAAAATAGGCTAACCAACATCATTCTGAGCCTAGCTTTGATTTGGATGATATGGTATTCCTTTTATTACATCCATAAAAATAATCATCTCTACAACTCTGAAGGTGCTAGAAACTTACTGTCAAATACTATGGATCCTACCAAGTTGTACAATGAATTGGTACCACTACTTACAAATTGGCTCTTCCACCCACCTCCAAGCTCCATCATGTTTTCCATGTTTCCTCTCTCAAAAATGTTATGGGAACACAGGTACAGGTTCAATCAGCATTACTAGAATTGTATGAAGAAGGGTCCATATTACTCGAACCTAAAAATTATTGGATCATCAAACCTGCACTCTCCACAACTGTACCATAATAGAATTTCTTGTTCAGTGGTGCAGGCTATAGCTAGAAGATGCTACATGGGAGTATCTCCATCAGATCCAACACTAGTTCCCTCATTTTATGCTTTTAGGATAAATATTTTTGAAGGGGAAGGACATATTAGGATCCTATCCTAACGTTATTTTGTAATTCTCATTTACTTATGTAATGACCCACTCCCAACATAAGGGATCCCATTTTAATATTATTTTTTAATACTTTGTAATGTATGTGGTAAGTAAGGTTCCTAGACAAGTGGCGCCATCTCATGTAACTATTTTTATCAATATTGTAACTGATGTTAGGTAGGAGATTCTAGCTCGAGTGAAATTTTGCATGTAAACCAACTCTTGAGCCTTTAGGTAGGGTTGCATGAATTTTTTCTTTAAAATATATGAAGTCATGCATGAATTCATATTTTTGCAAGATAATGAAATATTGAAGGAGGTTTCCCCCTCGAAGAGGCCTATAGTTCTATGTTATTGTGAGATTGTTTCATTTCTGCATTTAATTTCTGCATAGTGTTATTGAGTTATTTGATGTATTTGAGTTATTTTTCAGTATTTTGTGTGAGTGTGCTTTATTTTAATAGTGATATCCTAACACAAATAGACTATTCTTTAGGGATTTTAAAATGATGATAATAGGTTTATGCCCCAATAAATTTATAGATCAATGGACTTATAATATGGGAGGCAAATTTCAAAGCAAGTATGTAGACCCTTCAAATAAATATTTAATATGAACATGAATCAAGGATTAGCCTAGAGGAGTCTAGAAACATCTTTGAGGATGATATGAAGATAATGATCCAAGATAGATTCCCTAGACATGAATTTGATTTAAATAAGACTAAGGATGCCATTTTACCATGGTTCTCATTTTTTCTAATCATGGTGATTATTTTTGTGTTGAACAACTTAAATTTTTAGAAGGTAACTAGTTTGTGAAGATTTTCATTTTTAATGAAAATGATATCAAGGATTTGATAGAGGAAAGTAGTGTCTTGAGGGATCAAGAAATATATTTATTAGAAAGGTAAGTTAAAAATAATTCAAGAAAATATTAACTTAAATATGGTCTAATAAATCTAATAAAAGATGCAATATTTCGATAGAAGTGACACTAATAGAAACCATATATTCTTATTTTTTATTTTATTTTAAAAAAGGTTTTAATAAAGGTTGTTCTTTCCCTTTTATATCAATTTAGTCAGATTGAACTATTGGTGCCATATACAACTTATTAAAATATATAATTATTAGATATATTTTAGATAAATATTATTTTATCAAATCAATAAGATTATATATTAGTATGTGCCTAGGATAAAATGGAACAATGGTAAATAGGTAGGTTGTAATCTTATGAGTGCAATCCAACATTATTTAATAATATATAAAAAATAATATGTAAAATTTATCTTAATTTATCATTAAACGAAAAAATATTTTCCAATTTTATTATAAACCTACCTTTCGATAAAAAAGAGGATCCCTTCAAAACTGCAAGCTTATCGTGGTGGTAAGGGCTTTGGCCTCTCTTTGAGAGGTCCAAGCTTCAAACCCCACTCAATATGAGTGGACTAGGACCCCTCATAAAAACCTATGCAAACTCATAAAAAAGTTGCAAGCTTAATATAGTGGTAAGGGCTTTGGCCTCTCTTTGAGAGGTCCAAGGTTCAAACCCCTCTCAGTATGATGGGACTAGGACCCCTCATAAAAACCTGTGTAAACTCATTGAAAAAAGAAGAGCTGTTTAATTTTGATCCCTGATTATTTTCACCCATTGCAAATCATAAATTATATGGTAAAACTTAAAGGTACACATACACATTGTAAGGATGCATAACTCACATAAATGTAGTAAAAGTTACAAATAATTCAAGCATTTTGGTAATAGAGAAATATATTAATATTTCATAATGATATTATTAATGGTTAGTATAAAGCATATCCAACATTACACGTTACATTTTTTAAAATAACATATAATAGATGACAAATACCAAAAACCATACAATAACCATAACCAACGTCAAACTCCATCCTTATATAGACTCAACTTGTCTACATTCTAGTAATTTATCATTAAATTTTATTCAATTTATAAAGGTAATTCTTATGGGAGTCAATGATATCATCCATTTTTCATTGATAAACTTAACCTTAATACATGACTTTAGGGATTAATTAACCCAATACCTCCCGTATTCTAAGGTTAAGTGTATTGTTGTCAAAAAATAATAGTTGATGTTGTCAAACCATTCCACTTGGATCAAAGAAAATATCAAATAAATTCTTATAAGTTGGTCATAATTAGACTTATTTGGAATTTTGCATGAGTAGTAGAAGACACGAGATGCATTAGGACTTATCTACCACTTGAAGCCTACCTATAAACAACAAAAATTAGTAGTCCAACTATGATGACCCTCCCTTGGCAGACTTATTATGTGGATGAATTTAGATTATGTTGTATTATTGTTTTAAATGAAATAATAGACTATTTCGTGATTAATTATACAAAATGTATTTTACTGATGGAAATACTGATGTTTCTAGGTGCTAATATATGAAAGATATATGATTTACAAATTTAATATTTGTTCTTATTTGAGTTGTGCAGGATACTCAAAAATTGATGAAACACTCATCTTAGTAACTCTTTCTAATGTTCTAGTATATTGACTTAGACTAGGACATGTGTATTACATTATGATTTCTTAGGAAAATAACATGGAGATGATAGTAAATATTTTGGCACATCTTTAAAATATGTGAATGCACCATGCTTGTAGTTCATGGTGGAGACACTTGCTATAATCCAGGTAATGGTTTGTTGTCGCATCGAGTAAGTCATCAATGAAAGGTCGAGTCTTTTCATGTGGCCACCATTGGATGAACAGGCAGATCATAAATGGAAGAGATAGATTTAGAATGTGGAGAAAAGGAGGAGAGTTTTTGGGGTGGGAGGTTTTTTGCATGAGAGAAAGGAGAAACAAGCTTAGAAGGAAGGTTGGAGACGCTTGGATAAGTAAAAGATGATACTACGGTAGCCATCTTGCATGAGAACACAGTATGTATCATTGATCTTTCCATTTTTTTGCTACGATTTAGGATTAAGTTGGTCAGTAAAAGTAAAGTATTATTTTAACCGATAACGGGTATCGATTTCATTTGATCATGGGGATGTTTGTTGAAAGTTCACCTTCTTTTAATTAGTTAAGGTATGATAAAATTTTTGTGATTTGTGATTCACTGGTGTAGCGAAAGAAGCATTGAATTGAATGATTCATATTTTTTATTAAAATAAAAATGCTAACAACAATTAGAATCTGCTATATTATAGTTGTAATAATAATAAAATATTTGTGATTTGTGAGTCACTGGTGTAGCAAAACAAGCATTGAAATGGATGATTCATATCTTTTTATTAAAATAAAAATGTTAACAATGATTAAAATCTTCTATATTCTAGTTGTAGGAATGATAAAAAATTGTGATTTGTGATTCATTGGTGTAGTGAAAGAAGCATTGAATTGGATGATTCATATATTTTTATTAAAATAAAAATGTTAACAGTGAATAGAGTTTTATATACTCTAGTGGTAGGAATGATATATTTGTGACTAGTGGTATTGTTGATGTAGCGAGATAAGCATTGAATTGGGTGATTTTTATATTTATGCTAAGTTGCCTTAGTAAATCGAGGTTCATATATTATGAGTATTGTCGGAGCACGAGTGACACTCTAAAAACCCGGTTTGTATATTATTGAATTATGATATTTTATTAATATATTGCTATGGATATTTTGGTGAGATTCAGTATTTTTCCATCGTATTAAATGATGAAAAATATATATATTTTTAAAGGGGGTAAATATTTATTATGTGGTCACGATATAACCGTTACATAGTATATCCACAACATGTGAGAGGAGAGATTTGAACCTGGGCCTCTCGATTTCAACTGGAGAGTTTTAACTACCCACTTGCTCTCCAACTCCTCTACATTAGCGGATATAAATGATGAAAAATATTATTTATATAATGGTATGATAATTGGTTCAAGTTATGACCCTTATGATGAAATTGATGGGTTGTATAGATGCCACATGTATGTTTGAAACGTAGTTGGACCAAGTGGTATCCAAATGAATTATTCTTACCTTACTATGTTGAATTTTTTTGAGTATTTGTTGTTGAAGGCTATGGAGGACTTTTAAACTTCCTAGGTCATCAACTATCATTCCTATCTTGAAAGAAATCAATGCTTGGTTTGGTTAGAGTAGGTTCAGTTTTGATATTATGAATAAATGCTCTATTTTTGTAAGTAGGTAAGTTTTTGAAGATAACATAGATTATAGGAGATAGACTAAGATGACTCTTAGTTAGATAAGTGGAGATATCTTGGTATGTGTGTCGAGTACCATTGATGTAAGGACACACCTTTTAATCGAATGAAAAGGGATTAGTGTTTTTGAGAACTATGGAACATTAACCACAGTGAAGAATGTGTGATTTTAGTTATGAAGGAACAAGGATCTCTACCGTGACATGAGATTAAGGAAATATTTTATGTTGAACTCAAAATATTACTATGTGTACTGATTGAGAAGTTTGTGCTGCATGTATATGTGAATGGAAAGATATAAAGTCACTATTTTTTGAGAAGGCAAAAAGGAAAGCCTTTAGTGATTTATGATTTCAATTTTCAAATGAATTAAAGAGAAATATGAATTAAGGTTGGGTTTTCTCCATTGGGGGTTTCTCCCAGGGTAAATACTATGTTGTGACTTTTATGGAGATTTTTCTCTATGATAGACTTGTGCTTTAACATTTAATGGTTTATGGAATGGTTATTAATTAAGACAATAATCTCCTATGAAAGCATGGCCTATTGTGATGTAGTGTTTTATGTTACAAGAGTACTAGTTGTATATGTATATTAAGGATCATTCATTATATTGTATGTGTGGGGAATAATAATAAAGCATTCCTCATGGGGTATTTCAATTAATGATGAAAAATACTTTTATAAAATTGCTTATGTCATGTTAGTTGATGGTTTATCATATACATTAGTTGAATACTAATCCAAGGTATAACTAAATACCTTGATGGGTATAGTTAAGAGAAGCCTTATACGACTGTGAAATGGCTAGCCTTCTTGCACTAAGGATAGACTTAAAGAAAACTAATAATAATAGTAAGACCTATTATAACTAAATGAAAAGTATAGATAGGTATGATTGTTGTTTCTAATGAAGGAATTACGAATGAGGTCCTTATGGGATATCTATCTCAAATAGGAATGATATGGATAGTCAATCCCCACACTCATATACCCTCTGTATAAGAGGAATTATGTAGAGTGTGTGCTTGGTATGCACCCTTCGAAAGAATGAAATAGAGGTCAATGCTAGCTCATTGGATCCATGAGATGAATAGTTTTGACCCATTAAGTAAAAAAAACTAGTGATCTTACATAGTTGGATTTATGTAAGACATGAGGATGGGTGTGCCTCAAAGAGGATCTAGTTAGGTAGCTGATGTTGTGACATTAGTAGATGCTCCAAAGCATATATTCTATATCCTTTGGTAATGATATATATATATATATATATAATAAGAAAAAATAGGGATGGAATTTTGGGTTGTGATATTTTGTATCAAAGTGAGTTTGTAGGGATACAAGTTTCCTTACACAGATAGAGTACAATAAGATGTGTACTATGTAGAGACTATACCTATAAATATAGAGTACCTATTAAAATTAGACCTCAAATGTCTGTTTTGAATAACTAAGAATATAATTTCTAGTAAGAGAAGCAAATTAAGGATGTAATTGTGAACTGATATCTACTATCTCTCCTAAGTGTGGACAGGGACAATATCACCCAAGAGAAGGAGAGTTAGTGCTTCCCCAATGACTATGTAGACATGAAAAAATAATGTAGAGGTTGAGACCCTAGATATAGGTACAGATACTCCTAATAATGAGAGGGAGGATATTACTGCAACAATTGTCTTACTAAGGAAACAAATAGAAATACAAAAGCAATTTTTGGAAGCTATAGTGAATCAGGATTCATAAGCTAGAAATTCTAGGATACGATGAGAGAATGAAATTCACTTGGAGGCTCAGCATGTTAGAATTCGACTTGAGATATAATTGGGAAAGGACATGAAACACCTAAAATCCTCCAAGTTTAGTGGAGAAGAATATGGTGATAAAGTTAAAGCTTGGTTTAAGGAGATAAAGACTTTTTGTATAATGAAAAACTACTCCACTAGAATCCAAACATCCTATGCTACTTTACATCTATAGGGAGTTGGTTTGGATTGGTGGGAAAATTGTAGTGGGGAAAAAGAGATTGAGGCTATAATTGATTTGAAATGAGAGAACTTTGTGATAGCTTTAAGAGAAATATTACTCATCAAATACTTCTAAACCAAGAAATTTGAAGAGTTCACCAAAATTAGACAAGGGACTCAAACTATGGAGGTATACTATCAAAAATTTGTCAAGCTTCTAAAGTACGTGCCTACATATAATGAGAAAATGAAGGTACATAAGTTTATTCTAGGAGTGAATCCTAGAATAGGGTATGAATTGAACATGCGGGAACCTAGTACTCTTCAAAAGGCTATGATCTGGCTACGAAAGCTAAAACTTATCTAAAGCCTTACTTCAATTATGAAGGGAAATCTAAGCAAGATAAATATGCACTAAGAAAAATAAATAGTGTAGGGTTCATGAAATAGAAAAGTGAATAGAAAAATAAGAGTCCCCCTAGACAAGACATAAGGAGTGATAGGAAACAAGGAAAGTTTAAGAAAAGGTTCAAGGGAAGAACCAAAATTCTAACAATCGCAATAGCAGTGATAATCAATCACCAACATAAGTTCAGGAAAATTCCTCATAGGTAGTGAAAATAGAAGATAGATAGAAGCAGAAACACATCCAAGATCCAAAGCAAGATGTTACGAATGTGGCAGCCCACATTATACCAAATAATATCCACTTAAAGTAGGATCAAGTTTGAAAGGAAAGGAACTAGCCTATAAAGGACCTGCACACAAGATTTATGCAGCAACAAGGAGTCAAAATCTGGAAGGACAAGCCACTCCACTATTGATAAAAGGTAATATGTTTGGTAGAAATATTAGAATTTTGGTTGATAGTGGTGCCAC
Source organism: Wollemia nobilis (assembly GCA_028583015.1). Taxonomy (NCBI): domain Eukaryota; kingdom Viridiplantae; phylum Streptophyta; class Pinopsida; order Araucariales; family Araucariaceae; genus Wollemia; species Wollemia nobilis. The sequence continues at coordinate 1,641,734 of JAQPPZ010006183.1, read as the reverse complement.
AAATAACTTTGTTTCCACTAGCTTAATTGAAGCTATACCTGATTGGCTAGGACTATTGGCACATGGATGGAATACTAACTATGGCTAACGATAAACCTACTTTATAGATCAGTGTTACCTTATGACTAATATTAGCTAGCCTATTAAGGTTTACCTTTATGTATCACCTCTACATACTTTTGATATAGTACTAGGAATGGATTGATTGCAAGAACATAAGGCTATAATCATTTTTCAAAATATATGGATTGAGTAATCGAAATAGGGTAGGAAATTACAGAGGGTGTATGTAGCACCCTAAAATTGGCGCAGTTAAACCCTTAGTAAAAAGATAAAAATTTGAATTTTAACCCCGAAACCGCCCGTTAACCGCTCACCCCATTTTTCATGCCATTTTTAGGAGTTGTTTTGACCGTTGGACGATATCGTCGCCGATCAGACGAAATCGTCCCAGATCGGACGAATTCATCCGGAACAGAACGTCCAGACGATTTCGTCCCAAAACCAAATTTTCATAATTAGCTTCTGTTTCAACAACCTCTCCAACTTGGGCAGAAGCGTGTCTGCGTAGTTGGAGATTCCTCCGTTGGAGATCTCCCAGATTGGGATGATCCCCAACCTCCTAACCTCCCCCTAATCCTATATAAACTAGGATTTTCTCAGTTTATCCCCCTGACCCCCTGGATCCCCTACCTGGCTCTCCTCCTAACTCTTTCCCTGGTTGATTTTCCCTACCATTTAAGCTTTGCACTCGTAGTTTTAAGTTTTCATTGCAGGTTTTCACTGTGCTTCAGCTGGAGGAAGCTCGGATCGTCGTAGGCGATTCCAGATGATTTCGGATGATCTTGTCGTAGATCGGCGATGATCTCGTACGATTGGAGGTGATCTCGACTGCAGTCCAGATTGGGGGCAATCAGAGCCCTGAGTTTGCATTTCTCATCTTCCTTCTTTATTTTATTATGCATTAGCTTGATTATTTTCATTATGCATCCTGGAGTTCACCTCATTTTAACATAAATGCATGATAAAGTTAAAATAAGTTATTAAAACAATGCATTTCCTTTAATTTGCTATCTAGATTTATCAGTTAGGCATTTATATTGTCATTTCTATCATTTTGCATTATTCTTGCAGTAGCATTTTTGGTTTTTGGTGTCTGTTTTTGTGATTGCAGGTTTCTGACGAATTCGATTGACGAATTCGTAGATCGACGATGATCTTGTCTGATCTCAGATGATCGCCTATAATCTGGGATGATTCTGTACAATTGCAGATGATCCTATCATATTCGGGATGATCTGGACTCCTACAAGCTTCAGAATCTTCATCAGACATCCGAAATCAGGTGCATTCTTTCTTATTTAGTATATTCCTGGTATTTAGGATTCATTCATGCTTTTTGTATTCATATAAATCGGCATTTCATATAGAATAGCTTAGATTCATTCTGGCCAACCTAGGAATATGAATGATTGAGTATAAAATGAACACATCAAGACCATTCTCAACCTAGGCATGGAAACTGCCACTCAAAGTTTCCTGGTGAACCCCACCATCCATCAAAAATTCACCCTTATACCCCTCCCCCAAGAGGCGCGACCTTCAAAGGGCCTCTCAGTCCGAGGTATTGTTCCATCCTTCTCGCATCCCCCTTTCGGGCATGGATCCTTTAGCCTGAAGGTAAGGGCACAAAAAATTTGGGTCAGTACATTTTGGTGAACCCGACGTGAAACTAAAAACCTTTTGAAAACAATCCAAAAAAAAAATATTATTAAAAACATCTAGAATCATTAGACAAACAATTAAAGTTGCATATCATATTTAGATGGTAGATTATAATAAAAGACGAGTTGTCACCATAAATGTTGAAAATCAATTAACGGCCATAGAGATTACTTTTGTACTTAGAGTACCTCAAACAAATAGGGTCCAACCTTTGTGGGATGAACTTGATAGGAGATTGGGTATCATTGAATCTAGATCTACAGAACTTAGGCAAATTAAGAGGTTTGTCCTAGATAGAATCCTGGATCTTGATCAGGTAACTTTGTACCATGAACTTCAGAGAGCTTGCCATAGGTGGTTAGCCGATAAAAGAGCACTTGTGTCTTCAGAATTGTACACCTTTGAGGAATACCTTGAGAATGCAGTTGTAGTACATAAGTTTCTATCTCGTATAGAGGATCAAGAAGTCATTCTTACGGATAGAAAAATATGGAATAGAGTTCCTAGAGCTATGTTATATCGAGAGTATTGCCATGAACTTTATTTCTACAAGTCAGAGTATGAAGCAGATCATATTACTATAGCACACTTTGTCAAATTTTTGAAAAACCATTTCCAATTTGAAGAGGAGCATTTCATGACTCCTGATGAACTTGATCCTATCAACGATATCCATAAACTATTTATAGAAAACTAAGTCATTATTCTTACTATTGTTATTCTTTTTGCAACTAGAATGCTATTTGTTATCTTTATAATAATATTATAAAACACAAAAACAATAAAAATCAAAACAAAAAAACAAAAATCAAAACATTTCCTTTTTATAGTAGGTATATAATTAAAATATATACCTCTCAAACCTATCGCATATATATATATATATATATATATATATATATATATATATATATATATATATATATATATATATATATATATATATTTGCTGAAATCTAAGTTTAAGCACAATGCCTAGACTTAGGAATGGAAAACAGACTGAAGAAGAAGAAGATTGGTTAGGAAAACCATTAAATAACCTAGATGTCCTTCCTGAAGACCAAGTTCGGGAAGAAGAAATCCTAGACCAGCAAGAAGAAGAGCTTGTTGTAAGAAATGAACAAGAAGAAAATGTTAGAGAGGAAGGATCCTCATCCCCTAAAATGTCTCCGGGAGGAGTTGTTACTTTTGAAAACATGGAACAATTCTGGAAGTTCATTAATACTAATATTGGTGTTCTTAATAGAGCAGTCCATATGGACAAGGATCGAATTAGTGACACTCAAGCAACTCTAGAAGACGTATTTCACACACGCACTAATCCCTTGTCCTTTATTGATCAAGAGAGTGATCAAGCTGGACCATCCAATTTGGATATGGCCGCTATAATCCAGAACATGCAACAACAACAGGTTACCCAACCATATAAAGTGCTTGTTAGCAAGCCTAGGGTCATTCCCACACAAAAGAAACCATCATTTACTGCTCTATTTCGCCAAGCTATTGAGCAATATACCTCAAATCAGCAAAAACCCAAAACAAAACCAAACACCAATTACCAACAATCTGGGATACAACATAATACTATTACAAATCCTCTTCATAATACTCTTCCTACCAACGCTTTGCATAATAGCAATATAGCATCTAATCCTTATGTCACACCGTCATACACTCATAAATCCCATGCCTATGTCCCACCGAACCAACATGGTGGACAAACTAGTAATCTTGAAGCTGTGGTGAAACAGTTAGTTTCCCGCATGGACCAGATAGATCCCTACCGTCCCTCGTACAATTATCGAGAGATGTGTAGTCAGCCTTTAGATCCTATAGTTGTAGCACAACCATATCCTAAACATTTTCCTATGCCTGTCTTGCCCATATATAAAGGAACCAAAGATCCCATAGAGCATCTTCGTATGTTTAGGATAGCATGTCATGATATATCACATGATGACTTATTATTGCTAAAAATGTTCCCAAAAAGTTTAGGAGGAATGGCATTAGAGTGGTATTATCAATTACCCACTAATTCTTTGAGGAATTTTGAAGAAACTGCTGAGTCTTTTGTGCATCAATTTAGTGCCTACATCGAAAGGCATGTGACCATTAAAGACTTGTACAACTTAAAACAAGACAAAGATGAATGCTTTGCTGATTTCCTAGCTAGGTGGAGACAGTTGATAGGAAAATTGCACTTTGTGTTACCTTATAGGGAGATGTTGGACATCTTTATTAATAATTTACAAGACCAACTATCCTACGAATTATCAATTGCTACCTTGACCACCTTCGATCAGGCTATAGACTTAGCCTGAAGAGTGGAAGATGCTCTCATTAGGAGAGGACAACTTAAAAAGAAAGACGATGAGAAAACATCCAGAAATCAATATAAAAATAAACAAGTTGTGGGTGATGGAGTCACCGATAGTAGAAATATCGCTAATGTTAATGCTGCGAAGACAACGGAGAAGTTTATACTTGAAACCTCCTGATAAACCTCCTCGAGAATTTACTAGGTTAAATCAACCTTTATCAACCATTCTCCCACAATTATTAGAATGAGGTTTGATTCAATTACCAACTATCCGGGAACCTGATCCAACTATACCCGGATACAGAGCTGATTTACACTGTGACTTCCATAGAGGACCTGGACACACTACCAACTCTTGTAAAATATTAAAACATAAAATACAGGACTTGATTGATAACAATGAGATGGAGGTGCAAGCCTTTCAACCTAAGAAAAATCCTCCTAATAATGCTCAAAAGAACATCCCCCAAAACCAGAATCAGAATGCCAATCGGTCATTGGACATATTTCAACATCCTTTACCAAAACATGGCAAGGAAGTGGCTAATCAAATTGAACATCATAATGTTCCCCCTCCTACCCGATATGTAGGAACTATTAGTGGGCATTTACCTACTCATGATCTGGAAATATTTGACACAACCTTATCCATGGTTACAACTAGGCCTCTATACAATATCTAGACACCTGATCTCAGTGATACAGAATACGAGACTGAGAGTGATATGGAAATCACATCAAATCAATCGAATAGCTCTGAAGATGAATCGGATCCTATTCTCCCTATCACAAGTTATATGGTTCCAGAAGAACCATTTCCAAGAAGAGTCACTACTAGACCATCGTCTCACCAATTACTTTCTAATGAGCAAGCCATAAATGCTAGACCAAGACCCATTCATCATCCGTAGAATAATATTGTGGGTACCATCGGAGCTGTTACTAGACAACAGGCTCAAAACTCTCAACAAGATCAAATGCAGAATGATGGATCAACTCCATTTGTTTTGAAAGTTCCTAATAAATGGAATCAGGCACCTAATGTTCAACCTAAACCTCCTTATAATATTAATGAGCAACTATCAAATATTACAACTAGAATTTCTCTTTTGGACCTTTTAAGATCTTCTCCTACCCATAGAGATGAATTAATGCTCACATTAAGCCAGATGATGGTACCACAAGACATTCAACCTGAAGCCATGGCTAATACTATAATAACTCGTGAAGTTGATTGTATTGACTTTCGGGATAGAGATATACCTCAACATAGTTTACATAAGGATAACCCCTTATATATTACTTGCCTTAATTGGAGATGTAGCGAGTTAAACGAGTCTTGATTGATAATGGTTCATCTTTAAACATCTGCACTTTTGACTTCTACCAAATATTTGGGTTTAGAAGTGATGAAATGAAAAGAACTGATATGATCATAAAAGCCTTCAATGACGAAACACAAGAAACGTGTGGAGTTATTACCATCCCATTGCAGGTTGGTCCGAGAACCTTGGATACGACCATGTTTATTGTACATTGCCCTGCATCGTACAATATACTCTTGGGTCACCCTTGGATCAATGCAATGCGAGCCATTCCCTCAACTTTACATCAATGTGTTAAATTCAAATTTAAGAATCAGTTGGTTACCATTCATGGTGATCCTAGACCCTTTGATATGTGTGCTTTGGCAGAACCTGTTGGAGTTCAATTTTGCCCTGCTCTATCATCCACACATCCTAATTCTCATTACCCATCTAAACATGTGAAACACACACCCACAATGCCATCTACTTCTTCTCCATCGGTTCCACCTCTACATACAACTCAACCATCCTCTAAACAAACCACATTAGGACCTCAGAAAGATCCTAATCCCACAACCAATGCCTCTTGTTCTACTCCTATAACTTCTATACCTATAATAGACTCATCCATCGACATCTCTACAACATCTACATCCACCAAAGGCATAGTTTCCGCATCAGAAGATGTAGGAAATGTTCCTTCTACCTCTTATGCTCTTATTGACGAGCTTTTACCCGATTTATCTAAAATTCTTATATCAGAGAAAACGAATGCTGCTATGCAAGATTCCCTTATTTTAAATAATTTGCCACCATCTCCTCATACCTTGGGCCTCCCATAGCCTATGGGAAGTATTTACCAAGTCGGGAGCTGTGCTTTTATTTATAAGGGATATGACTAGGGTAGAATACCCAGAAACATCAAGACTCATTATGATGGATATGCTCGATGTTATTTTACTAATGAGTATATTAAAGCCAAATCTATAATGCTTAAATTGGGATATAAAGGGAAAGGTTTGGGACCTTTCCAAAATGGTATGAAAGAACCTTTTGAGGTAGAACCATGGCCCGCCCGATGTGGTGTGGGCCTATTTCCTAGTAAGGGTCAGCCCTTCCCATTTGAGGATGATGACCAACTCATATGTTACCAAGATTATTTGGATAAACGTGATGCTTTGCATTTAATGAATAAGCCATTTACATGTAATATGCTATCTATAGCTTACCCTGAGATGATCGTTGAATCCGACGATGAGTTGGAGGGAGATATCTTCCATGATGTCTCCATTGAGGAATTATTACATCATGAATTTTATTTTGATGGCTCTATACCTAGTATAGCCCAGCTTGAGGCCACGACTCCTCAAGATGAATTATCCAAACTAACCTTGGAAGAATTACAAGAATTGGGCGTTTCACCCGCCCCACCTAATTTTGAGAAAAATCTACACATGGAAGTAGAAAATGTCATAAAAATTAACATTGGAACTGAGGATAATCCTCACATAATCAACATTGGATCAGAATTGAGTCAAGAAAAATAGGATAAATACATTGCATTTCTTAAAGAATATGAAGATGTCTTTGCTTGGACATATGAAGATATGCCAGGATTAGACCCTTCTGTAGTTATGCATCACCTAGTAGTCCATCCGGATGCTAAACCTGTTAAACAAAAACTTAGAAAAATGCATCCTAAAGTGGCCTTACTAGTCAAAGGGGAGTTAGAAAAACTCTTGAATGTTATTTTTATACAAGCCATTGATTATGCTTGAATGGATCTCGAATGTAGTTCCAGTAACTAAGAAAGAAGCTACTAAGGTTAGGGTTTGCACAGACTTTAGAGATATTAATGTTGCATGCCCTAAAGATGATTTTCCTCTTCCCAATATGGATCAGATCATTGATTTTACTGTTGGGAGTGGAATGATATCCTTAATGGATGGATTTTCTGGTTATAATCAGATCAGGATAGCTCTTGAAGATCAGGCTAAAACAACCTTTATTACCCCTTGGGGGACCTTTTGTTGGAAAGTGATGCCATTCGGTTTGAAGAATGCAGGTGCAACATATCAATGAGCCATGACTTATATCTTTCATGATATGATGCATGATATACTACATGATTATGTAGATGACATTATAGCTCGTTCTATTGAAGAAGATGACCATTTAGATGATTTGAGAAAAGTATTTAATCGGTTAAGGGAATATCTTATCCGATTGAATCTAACTAAATGTATATTCAAAGTTAAGTCTGATAAATTATTGGGGGTTATAGTTTCTTTACGTGGCATCAAAATTGACCCTCTCAAGATTGCGGCTATCATTGATATGCCCGCACCCACAAATATATCTGAATTACGGAGTTTACAAGGTAAGCTTCAAGCTATCCAGTCGCTTCATCGATAAGCTGGCGGATAAAACCGGACCCTTTCTTAAGCTTCTTAAGAAGGATGTCTTTTTCCATTGGGACAACGAATGTCAAGAAGCATTTGAACTCCTCAAACAATATCTTCTTAACCCGCCTATGCTTTCACCGCCTCGACCTGATCACCCATTTATCTTGTATATTTTTGCTTCAGATTTTGCTTTAGGAGCTATGTTAGCTCAACTTGATGATGAGAAGAGAGAGCATGCTAATTATTACATTAGCAGAACATTAATTAGTTATGAAACCCGCTACACAGCATTAGAGAAGTTATGTCTAGCAGTCATATTTTCTACACAAAAATTATGCCATTATATGCTCAGTCAAAAAATGTATGTTATTGCTAAATCCGATCCTTTGCGGTATCTCATGAGTCGACCTTATTTATCTGGTCACACAACAAAGTGGGTTCTTGCTCTAAGCGAGTTTGAACTCACGTTTATAGGACAAAAGTCTGTTAAGGGTCAAATCATAGCAGATCAATTAGCTGCTGCACCCTTAGAGTCTACCCATCCCCTCATCATTGAGTTTCCTGATGAATGCCTTAAACTAGAGGCGAGACCATCCAGAGCAATGGTCCTTATACTTTGATGGAGCCCGATGCATGAGTGGGGCTGGTGCAGGTATTATTTTAATATCTCCATAGAAACATCTTATCCCTCTATCCTTTAAATTAACGTTTGCTTGTACTAATAATACTTGCTGAATATGAAGCTCTAATCCTTGGCTTACGAGCTGCCTTGGCACTGAAAATTAAAAATCTATTAGTTTTCGATGATTCTCAACTTGTTATAAATCAAATTAATGATGTTTATCAGACCAGAGATGATAAATTGCATCCATATAAAGCATATGTATTACAATTATTATCTTTATTTGATCAAGTTACCTTGGAAGCTATTCCTCGAACTAGCAATCGTGCGGTGATGCTATGGTTGCAGTTGCATCTCTTTTACCCTTGGAGTTAGATGACGAATATGCTACCATCATTATTCATCGACTCTAGGAACCCACTTCAAATAAATCATGCTTAGAACCTTTGGATGTGTTTCTAATCAATGAAACTACTCCTGAACTTTGGTACACTGATATATTCAATTTTCTTCAAAATGGGACCTTCCCTGAAGGTTTTAATAGAAACCAGTGTCGGTTATTACGTAGACGAGCAAGTCGCTTCGTAATAATTGGCAATACGTTATATAGGAGATCTTTTGAAGGTATCCTACTGAGATGTTTGAATCTAGAAGAATCTAGATCAGCTTTGAGTGAAGCCCATGATGGATCTTGTGGGGGACACTTTAGTGGTAGCGCCATTGCTAAGAAGCTCCTTAGGATAGGATATTTTTGGCCTACCATGGAGAATGATGCACATGATTACGTGCACCATTGCGACAAGTGCCAGAAACATGCTGACCTTGTCCATGCACCTGCACAAGAACTGTAGGCTATTTCATCTCCTTGGCCCTTTTCAAAATGGGGCTTAGACATCATTGGAAAAATCAATCCTGTGTCATCTGATGGACACAAATTCATCATAACCACCATCGAGTATTTCATGAAGTGGGTTGAAGCTATGCCCTTAGCTTCTTGCATTGGAACCCAAGTTTCCAAATTTATTTTTAATCAAATTATTTGTAGGTTCGAAATTCTTGCAAATCTCATCTCAGATAATGGAACTTGTTTCAAAAATAAAGATGTCAAGAAATTATGTCAAAAATATAAAATTCAACATCGTTGGTCCACTCCCTATTATCCTCAGGGTAATGGCCAAGCAGAAGCATCTAATAAAACATTAATTAAAATCCTCAAAATACTGGTCAATAAATCTGGTCGAGATTGGCACATTCAATTATATCCTGCTTTGTGGGCTTATCGAACTAGCGTTCGTACTCCCACGGGCACTTCACCTTTTGTTTTGGTTTATGGCGCTGAAGCTATTTTTCCCTTTGAATTAGAAGTTCCTTCTTTGGCTCTACTACTTCAAGATACTGAAGTAGGAGATGAATATCATGCTGGCAGATTTAGTCAGTTGGAACTCCTAGATGAGAAGCGCATCAATGCTTTGGAACATCTTCGAGCCTATCAGAACAAGCTTAAACGAGCATACCTCAAGAAAGTTCATCATCGATCCTTTGAGATCGGCGACCTTGTCTTAAAAGAAAATAAAAAAAATACTAATGCAACTAAAGATCTTAAAGGTAAATTCGAGCCCAATTGGCTTGGACCATATATTATCACTGCTAAATTTGGATCGGGAGCATACAGATTAGCTACCTTAGATGGTAAAGATCTTAAAGAACCTATGAACATTATGCATCTTAAACGCTATTATGCATAAATCTGGTCATTTCATCATTGTATATATTGTTATTTTGCATATTGTTTCATTTTAGTCATCCATATAAAAATTTCAAAAATAATAATATTATTTATTCTTTCAATTCATAAATTAAAACCAAAATATAAAACATATAAAACATCAAAATCATCAAAATCTTCAAAAACATTTTCTATTTTTGCACCCATCAATTCTTGAAGTATTGCAGTCATATTTTCAATTATTTTGGATAAATTAGCATTTATTTGGAATCCCACACTTTCACACTCACATGAATAAATATCTTGATTTTATTTGGTATGATTATTAATCTCTCTTATATCAAAGTCCAGAGTTGAATTAAATAAAGTTTTGAGCATAGAGAATTGATCTTGTTATTTACTTGAACCAAGTATATCTCTTCACATTAAAATGATTTCATTGCAAATTCAATATGATGCTACATAGTAGAAGTGGTTTCTTGAGCGAAAAGTTTCCCCTGCTATCCTATCATGCACATGGTCTAGAATCTTTGAGAATTGACAAAAGGACAAGCTCACCCCTGCCCAGAATAAAAATCCCTTGCTCTACAACCAATCCGAGCAAGTATCCCTAGTATAGGAAGAAAAAGAAAAGTCAAAGAAAATGAGAAAAAGAAAAATATCATTTTGTACCATCGCAGCAATATTTCAGCATTATCTCAGTTCCAAGCAAAAATACAAAAAAAAAAGAAAAGAAGAGAAAAAGAAAAGCAAAAGCAAAATGCAATAAAATCCCTTTCCCTACCCCTTGAAAAGAAAAGAAGGGTGAATGAGCTTGAATCCCTGGAATTCTCAATTATTCAAAAACTGTGAGGTAAGCCCCATAACAGGTGGTTTGTGCCCAACCCGCTTGGCCTTGGGTAACTCCTAGCGTGGTGATATGTCTGTCACATTAGCGACCTTCTTTTGTACTAGACCTATGTCTGCTTATGGATCAGCTAGCTCTTGATGACCCGACTTACATAGTAGTCTAGTACGGTTACATGCATATAAATCATGGTCAACGAACACTTATTTGGTTAATTCAAATTACTTGTATCAAATTATCTTGCTCAAAATTGGTAAATGAACAATACAATTGCACACACATTTGTATTTGAGAGATTTTGTATCATTATGATAAATCAAGATCGGCAATGAACTCACATATGCACATGAGGGTTCCTTATAAATCTACATTTTGTCTTTGAGATAATTTAAAATATTTATGCAAATATTTTTGGAATAATTTCATCTTCTTATTTGAGAACATCTGTTTAGTATAAAAACAATTACATACATTTTTTTCAAAAATCCAAAATTTCTTTCAACAACATATTCAAAAATCTAGCAATAAAGTCACATTTATATATTTTTGACTTTCATAATGATGGTATAGTTCCTAAACCTAAATTGGAATTTATGCCTAGTGCAAGTCCTCATCTTATATATTTTCTGTTTATCTCAAAATCAAAAATCAATTATGCAATAAAATTATTTTTGGATTTCGCGATGATGGTATAAGTCTATACCTATAATTCTATGCCTAGCGCAAACCATTGTTCTAATTTTATTTCCCATTCATTTTAATTCATAAAAACATATGGCTTACATCATTATGTTACACAATTGTGCTTTAAAAAGAACGAACACCTTTTTCTATTTCATTTCATTATGTCAACATTCAATTTTGCAACGATGGTATAATTCCTAAGGAATTGTTCAAAATATTATCACACTTAGGAATTTTATGCCTAGCAAAAATCATATTTTTAATATTTCATGCATAATATTTTCATGAAAATCTGAAAACAAATCATCACCATCATCATTTTTCATCATCACAACACAAAGTCTTAAGACAGTCTCTTAAGCACTCTTTTACTTTTAGCAATATTTCTATACTGGGATTAGCTTGACGACCTAGCGAGCGGCGACTCCATGAAATGGTCATATAACAATGACAATGTCCTTTGAAATTATTGTTAGAAGTCCCTTTATTTTTCATCAAATCATACCACAAACAACCAATTTGTTTACATCAGATTATTTCATTTAAATTTTATGGCATGACATAAAATTATACTATTTCCAAATGACATAATTACATGAATAATCAATCAACAATTCAAAACTTAAAGCATCATAAAACATATGGACAAGTCATATCACAAAAAAATTATATATATCAAAAATATATGTACATCATATCAAAACTGGATTGGTATGCCACAATCTATACCCTGGCATACTCAATCCTCTCAAATATATAGTCTAGCCAAAGAGCAGCTAGTCTCGAGAAGCCCTCGAGCTCTCAGCCTCATCTCCTCTCCCACCCTGGCGTGGAGGAGGTGGTCCCATCGAGGTTCATGTTGTATCGTGGGTCCTCGACATCGATCGTGAGGATGTCCTCGATGATCCCATCATGACTGGCTTCGTAATGCTAGCTGGCAGCGGTATCCTCTGCCCCTCTGGAACCACGTGATAGTATAATCCCTGGTAGAACATGGTCTGAGCAATAGACCATGCCAGATCCTGAGTGCTCGCCCCTCTACTCTGAGCCCTGAGTCATGTAGCCTCATCCTATAGTGTCTGCACCTAAGCCCAGAGGTGGGCATTCTCAGCCTGGAGAGCCACCATCTCATTGCTCTCCCCCACCTCGATACCCTTGCCCTTATCGGGTGATGGTGGCCTCTCCCTCTGTTGAGAAGGGAGCCCCTCCTCCCTCCTCTCTGGCTGCTGCGGTCTCTTCGAAGCCTGTGGCACTCTTCGACGTCTCTCCTGAGGAGACCATCACTGCTCCCTCCCTTCGTGACTCCTCATTGCATCGATAGCAGCCTAGCATCGCCTCCCCATCCGTCGCACCATGGCATGCATCGAACCCTATGCCCTCGTCATCCGAGGAGGGTGGATGCCTATGTACCAGGCATCATATCCATCTGTGACCCCAGCATCATCCCCATCCACTAGCTGAATGGGGGCATCATCCACATCTTGACTCTAGAATCATTGCATATCTGGAGCCCCGCTCAGTGTAGTACTATCCTAGACAGTCCAGGAGTACTCGTAGTCTCTGAGAGAAGGGATCCCCTATTGTAGACCGAACTACCTCAAAACTCGGTCATAGCGGTGGAGCTCTACCTCTCCCCACTCCATCCTCAGCCAGAAGACTCACCTGATGTGAGCCAACTCCTGTTCATCCTCTCCCCACCCTGGATGCTCTCTCCATGGCCTCTAGGTGATCTAGTCAGGGATGAGGTCGTCTAGCAACCTCTGGGACATCGATAGATCTATCCACCACTGTGACCCTCTCTGGAGCCACCAATAGAAAACTCGGGGTCTCTCTTGGTCAACCCCTATCAGTGGAAGCCCTATCGGCCTCCGCATCGCAATGTGCTCCCAGCACCAAACCTGTAGTAGCGATGTCAAAACTAGACATCGACCTCCCTTGTATACGACCCCATGTAGGATCCTATACAAGCGGCATAGCACAAAGCTGCCCCAAGAAAATCTATAGTCATGGTCTCTCATATCGTAGACCACATCTGAGAGCAGCCATGGTAACCTGCATCCACTCTGGTGGCATAGCAGTAAGCCACCCACTACCCCTACCAAAACCTGAGTCAATCGAGATGCCCCAGGCATCTGCCTCAATGTCTCGATGTTCACTCCGCCCTTCTCTAGGGCGAAGCTAGGGTCTCTACATAGTCGCATCATGGCATGGCCCTGATTGGCCATAGGAGTCATCAATCGTCCATGTATGGGGATCCTCAAAATCCTCCATACATCCTCTAGAGTGGGAGCCATCTCCCCTGTCGGTAGCCAGAAGTAGGATGACCTCGGATACCACCTCTCTGCTAGGGCTGTCAGTAGCCCCATGTCTGTAGGTATTTGTGGCATCTCTGCCACATGCTGTAGCCCAACCTCCGATAGTCGGTCTCGCTCCGCTCGATCGAGCGTGGCTACATCGTCTCTTAGCCCCCGTATTTCCACTCCCGACTTTTTAGTAATCCCCTCTACAAAATAAACAATCAAACAACAAAAATCATTAATAGATAATCATTAAAATCAGTTAAATCAATTTCATCTTATAAAAAAATGATATCGTCCACTATTGGATGATATCGTACTAAATTGAGTCAAATCATCCTTGGTAGGATGAAATCGTCTCCTATTTCTCAACTTGGGGATCGCCCCTTGTTGGACGGGATCGCCCCTATTTCGCCGATTTTGCCCCTAGACGAAATCGGCGATCTAGGGACGATTTCGACGAAATTGGGACGATTTCATCCCGACGTCGTCGACGGCCTAAAAATGGCCGCGATGCCCCAAAAATAGTCAAAATTTAAATTAAAAATCACACAAATCAAATTAAAAACATAATTCATCAAGTTTAGATCCTTACCCGCAATCCGCGTCGGACCTCTATCGATCTATGTGTTGTTTCCACCATTTTGCCTGTAGAGCTCTAAAACAGCAAAAATGAACAGTAACAATGAATTAGGGTTTTACCCTATTTTTTTAAATTTTATTTAAAAACAACTTTTTTTTTTAAATTTTGCTTTTTCGTGCTTTTACCTCAAACGTTCGATTTGGGTAAAAACACGGAGGGGGCACCATAGCAAGCAGTCGTACGATTCGACCTAGAATCGTCGTCTAAAAAATTGAATAAATTTTTGCTTTCTCGTAAAGCGTGAAGAACTCGTCTTTAACGCATTTTCTTCGGAAAATTCGCTAAAGAGGGGCAAAATGTAGCACCCTAAAATTGGCGCGGTTAAACCCTTAGTAAAAAGATAAAAATTTGAATTTTAACCCCGAAACCGCCCGTTAACCGCTCACCCCATTTTTCGTGCCATTTTTAGGAGTTGTTTTGACCGTTGGACGATATCGTCGCCGATCAGACGAAATCATCCCAGATCGGACGAATTCATCCGGAACAGAACGTCCGGACGATTTCGTCCCAAAACCAAATTTTCATAATTAGCTTTTGTTTCAATGACCTCTCCAACTTGGGCAGAAGCGTGTCTGCGCAGTTGGAGATTCCTCCGTTGGAGATCTCCCAGATTGGGATGATCCCCAACCTCCTAACCTCCCCCTAATCCTATATAAACTAGGATTTTCTCAGTTTATCCCCTTGACCCCCTGGATCCCCTGCCTGGCTCTCCTCCTAACTCTTTCCCTGGTTGATTTTCCCTACCATTTAAGCTTTGCACTCGTAGTTTTAAGTTTTCATTGCAGGTTTTCACTGTGCTTCAGTTGGAGGAAGCTCGGATCGTCGCAAGCGATTCCAGATGATTTTGGATGATCCTATCATGGATCGGCGATGATCTCGTACGATTGGAGGCGATCTCGACTACAGTCCAGATTGGGGGCAATCAGAGCCCTGAGTTTGCATTTCTCATCTTCCTTCTTTATTTTATTATGCATTAGCTTGATTATTTTCATTCTGCATCCTGGAGTTCACCTCATTTTAACATAAATGCATGATAAAGTTAAAATAAGTTATTAAAACAATGCATTTCCTTTAATTTGCTATCCAGATTTATTAGTTAGGCATTTATACTATCATTTCTATCATTTTGCATTATTCTTGCAGTAGCATTTTTGGTTTTTGGTGTCTGTTTTTGTGATTGCAGGTTTCTGACGAATTCGTCTAACGAATTCATCAGATCGACGATGATCTTGTCTGATCTCAGATGATCGCCTATAATCTGGGATGATTCTGTACAATTGCAGATGATCCTGTCATATTCGGGATGATCTGGACTCCTACAAGCTTCAGAATCTTCATCAGACATCCGAAATCAGGTGCATTCTTTCTTATTTAGTATATTCCTGGTATTTAGGATTCATTCATGCTTTCTGTATTCATATAAATCGGCATTTTCATATAGAATAGCTTAGATTCATTCTGGCCAACCTAGGAATATGAATGATTGAGTATAAAATGAACACATCAAGACCATTCTCAACCTAGGCGTGGAAACTGCCACTCAAAGTTTCCTGGTGAACCCCACCATCCATCGAAAATTCACCCTTATACCCCTCCCCTGAGAGGCGCGACCTTCAAAGGGCCTCTCAGTCCGAGGTATTGTTCCATCCTTCTCGCATCCCCCTTTCGGGCATGGATCCTTTAGCCTGAAGGTAAGGGCACGAAAAATTTGGGTCGATACAGTGTACAACCTAGAAGGGGCTTTTTGACACTAGATCCTCTACAAAATGCAACTTAATAAGGCAATGAAGAGAGGAGAAACAATTTATGTAGTGAAGTTTAACGAGTTAGAAGAGAAAAAGAAGAAAGAGGTGTTTGCTAGATACCCAGTACTTTAGGAGTTTAGATATGTATTTCTAAAGGATTTACCTAGAATACCTCCTAAATATGAATTTAATTTCATAATTAAACTTCAACTTGGAACAAAACCTTTTCATAGATATCCTTATAGAATAAATTTGATTAAGATGTAAGAACTAAAAGTACAATTGTAAGTATTACTAGAAAATGGATTGATTAGATCAAGTGTGTCACTGTGGGGTGTATCAGTGTTATTTATTAAGAAAAATGATGGTTCCTTGTGACTATGTATACACTATAGGATGTTAAACAAAGCAACCATTAAAAACAAGTATCCTCCACCCAGAATCGAAGATCTCTTCGATGATCTTAAAGATGCCACTACCTTTTCAAAGATTGATCTAAAGTCAGGATACCACCAATTGAGGATCCAAGAGGAGGAAACCCATAAGACAACCTTCAAAACTTGGTATGGACATTATGAGTTTAATATCTTACCTTTTGGTCTATCAAATATCCCAACAACATTTATGAATTTAATGAATAATATTTTCAAGAAGCTTTTGGACTAATTCATCCTGGAATTCTTGGATGATATTTTGATATATTCTCAAAATAAGGTTGAGCATGACAGAAACCTTGAGATCATGTTGGAGCTACTAAGGAAGAATTAGTTATATGAGAATTTGTCAAAATATGAATTTTATGTGTCAGAAGTGCAATATTTAGGGCATATTGTATCAACAAAAGGGATCACAGTGGATCCTAAGAATATAGAAGCTATACTGAATTGGCCACCACCAAAAAATATGATGGAAGTCTAAATTTTCATGGGTTTGACTAGATATTATAGGCGTTATGTGAAGGACTATGCCAAGATAACCACTCCAATAACTAACCTTTAGAGGAAGGGGAAGGAGTTCAAGTGGACAGATAAGTGTGAGGTAGTTTTTGATTTTCTCAAAAAAAGCTCACTATATCTCCCATTCTAAAGATACCAGATCCTTAGGGTAGCTTTTCTATGTGTACAGATGCATCATTGGAGGGTTTGGAAGGAGTGCTCTCACAAGACGAAGCAGTAATAGCTTATGGATCCTAGAAATTGAAATGACATGAGGTCAATTATGTAACTCAAGATATGTAATTAGTAGCAGTGGTTTTTTCTCTAAAAGGTTTGTGAGACTATTTGATAGGGAGACCCTTTGAGTTGAGAACATATCATCAAAGTATAAAGTACATATTTACTCAACCTTCGTTAAATGCCAAGCAGAGAAGATGGATGGAATTTCTCATTGAATATGATTTTGGCATTTAATACATTAAGAAGAAATAAAATAAGGTTATTAATGTACTCAATAGGAGAAAAACATAGTTGTTTTATCTCACATCCATGTAGACTTGATGGAATAGGTTAAGGAAATGCAACATTAGGATGTGTTTTACAATCAAATCTAGGAAATTATGGAAACAAAATCCTATGGAAGTAAGGATTTTCATCACAAAGGATGGTTTCTTGTGATTTAAGGATAGGGTAGTAATTCTAGATGTTGATGATTTGAAGAAAAGAATCATGAATGAGAAACATAAATCTTCATATTCTACTCATCCAGGAGGAGAAAAATGAGAGATAATATGAAGAAAATTTTTTACTGGATAGGAATGAAGAGGGACATAACTGAATTTATTGCTGAGTTTCTAGAATACCAAAAAGTAAAGGTAGAAAATAGATATCCTATAGGTTTATTATATCCTCATGATTTACCAATGCAAAAATGGTAAACTATTTTGATGGATTGTATTGTAGGTTTACCAAAGACCAGATTCTAGCATGACGTAATCCTAGTTATGGTTGACAGACTAACCAAGGTTGCACATTTTATACCCGAAAATACCAAGGATGATGCCATGGTTTTGGCTAACAAATTTTTCAAGGAAATATTTAGGCTTCATGGTTTTTCAAAAGTGATCATTTTATATAGAGACTCAAGATTCACATCCGAGTTTTGGTAAGCTTTACATCAAGCCATTGGCACTCGGCTAAACATCAACTTTGTATATCACCCAAAAATCAATGAGCAAACTGAGAGTGTGAATGAGGTATTAGAGGATATGCTTCACATGTACTGTATGGATCAAAAGATCCAGTGGGAAGATTTTCTACACTAGGTAGAATTTGCCTATAATAATGGTCATATTCAACCCCAAGAATGACACCATTTGAAGCCCTATATGGCAGAAGGTGTAGGACACCATTATCTTGGGACAATCCAGAGGATAAGGTTGTTCTTGGACCAGATATGGTTAAGGAAATGGAGTAACAATTAAGGATAATCAGGAAAAGACTTAAAGAAGGTGATGATCGTCAGAAAAGTTATATCGACCTCAAGAGGTCATTAAGAGAATTTGTGGTGGGTGAAAAAATGTTTCTGAGAGTGAGACCAAGGAAGAGTGCTATTAAATCCATAATATTCGATCCACATTTTGTTGAACCCTTTGAAATAATAGAAAAGATCACTCTTGTGGCATATCAAATTACCTTACCACCCAGTTCGTCCAAGATTCATGACACCTTTCACATTTATTTTCTTAAAAATTACATTGCTAATCCTGATCATGTGTGGGACTGTTCTAACTTGCAGATGGCGAATCTAGAGGATATAGAGGTTTGACCAATAAAAATCTTTGAGTTCCATTCCAAATTGATGAGGAAAGGAAAATTAGAGCAATGCAAGGTCTAGTGGGACCGCTATTCAGAGATAAATTCTACTTGGAAAAGTAGAAGATATGTAGAGACTATGATAAGCCTAAGGGGGTAGGATAAATAACCATCCTTTGGTGGACTTATTATGTGGATGAATTTAGATTATGTTGTATTATTGTTTTAAATGAAATAATGGACTATTTCATGATTAATTATGCAAAATGTATTTTACTGATGGAAATACTGATGTTTCCAGGTGCTAATCTATAAAATATATGATTTGCAAATTTAACATGTGTTCTTATTTGAGTTGTGTAGGATACTCAAAAAATGATGAAGCACTCACCTTAGAAACTCTTGCTAACGTTCTAGTATCTTGACTTAATCTAGGACATGTGTTTTATATTGTAATTTCTTAGAAAAAGAACATGGAGATGATAGTAAATGTTTTAGCATATATTTAAAAGATGCGAATAAACCATACTTGTAGTTCATGGTGGAGACGCTTGCTATTAATCTAGGTAATGGTATGTTATCACATGGAGTAAGTCATAAATGAAAGGTTGAGTCTTTTCATGTGGCCACCACTGGATGAATGGGCAAATCATTAATGTAAGAGATAGATTGAGAAAGGGGGGTGAAAGGAGGAGATTTTTTGGGGTGGGGTTTTTTTGGTAGGAGAGAAAGGAAAAACGAGCTTGGAATAAAGGTTGGAGACACTTGAATAAGTAAAATACGATACTGCAGTAGCCAACTTATGTGAGAACATGGTATGTATCATTGATCTTTCCATTTATTTGTTGTGATTTGGGACTAAGTTGGTCAGTAAAAGTAAAGTACTCTTTTAACCTATAATGGGTATTGATTTTGTCTTATCATGGGGATGTTTGTTGATAGTTCACCTTCTTTTAATTAGTTAATGTATGATAAAATGTTTGTGATTTGTGATTGCTAGTTTAGCAAAAGAAGCATTGAATTGGATGATTCATATGTTTTTATTAAAATAAAAATGTTAACAATGATTAGAATTTGTTATATTCTAGTTGTAGGAATAATAAAATATTTGTGATTTGCTGGTGTAGCGAAAGAAGCATTGAAATATATAATTCATATATTTTTATTAAAATAAAAATGTTAACAGTGATTCGAATCTACAATATTCTAGTTGTACGAATGATACAAATTTGTGATTTGTGATTCGTTGGTGTAGTGAAAGAAGCATTGAATTGGATTATTCATATCCTTTTATTAAAATAAAAATGTTAAAAGTGAATAGAGTTTGCTATACTCTAGTGGTAGGAATGATGATATATTTGTGACTAGCAGTATTGCTGATGTAGTGAGATAAGCATTGAATTGGGTGATTGTTATATTTATGCTAAGTGGCCTTAGTAAATCAAGGTTGTTATATTCTGAGTATTGTCGAAGTAAGAGTGACACTCCAAAAATTATAGTTTGTATATTATTGACTGATGATATTTCATTAATATACTACTGTGGATATTTTGGTTTTTTTCAGTTTGTTTTTCCATCGTATTAAATGATAAAAATATTACTGATATAACAATATGATGGTTGGTTCAAGTTATGACCCCTGTCATAAAATTGATGGTTTGTATAGATGCCACATATATGTTTGAAACATCCAAATGAATTATTCTTACCTTACTATGTTGAATATTTTTTGTTCTTTGTTGTCGAAGGTTGTGGAGGACTTCTAAACTTCTTGGATTGTCAACTATCATTCTTATATGGAAAGAGCTCAATGCTTGGTTTGGTTAGAATAGGTTTGATTTTATATTCTGAATAAATGTAGTATTTTTTGTAAATAGGTATGCCTTTGAAGACAACATAGATTACTGGAGATAGATTGAGATGGCTATTAGTCAAATAAGTGGAGATATCTTGGTATGTGCATCGAGTACCATTGACGTAAGGACTCACATATATTACCCGAATGAAGAGGGATTAGTGTTACTGCGCACTATGGACCATTAACCATGGTGAAGAACTTGTGATTTTAGTTATGAAGGAACAAGGATCTCTACCACAACATGATATTAAGGAAATATTTTATGTTGAACTTTGGATATTACTATGTAATTATTGATAAGTCCGTGCTGCATGTATATGTGAATGGAAGGACATAAAGTCACTATTTCATTAAAATATGAAAATGAAAGCCTTTAGTGATGTATGGTTTCAATTTTCAAATGAATTAAAGAGAAAGACGAATTGACGCTGGGTTTTCCCCATCGGGGGTTTATCCTAGGGTAAATACTATGTTGTGACTTTTATGGAGATTTTTCTCTAAGATAGACTTGTGCTTTAATATTTAATGGTTTATGGAATGGTTCTTTAATTAAGGTAATAATTTCATATGAAAACATGGCCTATTGTGATGCAGTGTTTTATGTTACAAGAAGACTAGTTATATTATGTATATTAAGGATCATTCATAATCTTGTATGTGTGGGGCTTAATAATAAAGAGTTCCTCATGGGGTATTTCAATTAATGATAACCAATACTTTCATAAAATTGCTTATGTCATGTTGGTTGATGGTTGCTCATATAAATTAGTTAAATACTACTCCAAGGTATAACTAAATACCTTGGTGGGTATAGTTAAGAGAAACCTCATATGATTGTGAAGTGGCTAGCCTTCTTGCACTAATGGATAGACTTAAAGAAAAAAAATAGCAGGATCTATTATAACTAAATAAAAAGTATAAATATCTATGATTGTTGTTTCCAACGAAGGAATTAGAAATGATGTCCTAATGGGATGTCTAGCTCAAATAGATATGAGATGGATAGTCAATCCCCACACACATATACCCTCTGCATAAAAATATTTATGTAGAGCATGTGCTTGGTATGCACCCTTTGAAAGAATGAAGGAGGGATCAATGTTAGCTCATTGGATCCATGAGATGGATAGTTTTGACCCATTAAGTAAAACACCTAGTGCTCTTACATAGCTGGATTTATGTAAGACACAAGGATATATATATAATAAAAAAAATAGGGATGGAAGTTTGGGTTGTGAAACCAACTTTCTAATTTCTTGTATACATTTATCACTACTCATTTCCAAAGCGATTTCGTCATCACATTATATTCAAAGGGAACATAAATATAGCAAATTATTTTATTCTTTGGGAATTCAAAATGTCTAATCCACATCACAAAAAAAATTATTTTTTCTAAGAGATCTTAACCCCTAAGGTAGTATAGAAATCATCCAAAACAACCCAGACATCCTATATTTTTGTCTTATCAAATTTGAGAAAAAAATTATGTATGAATTGAGAGTTGACTACACTTATATTTTGGGTAAGCAATATATTTAAGTTCTCTCTAAGATGCTTTGTCAAGAATGTTCCCCAAAGCATCTATTGACATGATATAAGGAAATGGAACAAGAGGAAAACCTTGTTGAGTTAAGCACTATAAAGGAACATAGTCCAAGAGGAAAGAATTGATAATAACTCTAGCTAAAGCATCATTAGAAAGAATTTTTATCCTTATGATTTTAGGACTAAAGTCCATCCTAAACAACATTTGTAAGATTAATGACCACTTCACTTGATCATATGCCTTATCAAAATTTTATTGTAATAATACTATATCCTAAGCAGATTTTCATATCCATTCCAAGGCCTCTTATGCAAAATCAAGGTTATCAAGGATGAAACAATCTCATAGGAAGCATATACATTTTGGTTTGAAAAATTATTAAATTACAAGACCACCTCTCTATAAGTCATATGTAAATTACTTTTAAAGCTAACTATAGAGCTATAAATAGTTTTCTTGATAAACCATCAACTTGAAGACCTTTTCAACAAGCATTGTAAAAATGAGGAAAAAAGGGTTGCCTACAACATTGACTAAATCCTTATCAATTTTGACAAAGTTACAATTAAAAATTTATTATTAACCTATATATATATAGTTAATATTAATTAATAAAAAAAATTTAAACAAAATTTTCTTTTCCTTTTACATCAACTTAGTTATTAATGTTGTCCATATTTAAATCTTGATGTGAACTATCACCCATATATTTCAACTATTACATCATATAAACCATTAACCCTAAACTTTTTATATCAACTTAATCATTAATATCGTCCATATTTAAATCTTAATGTAAACTACACCCATATATTTCAACTATTAGATCATAAGCCATTAACCCTAAAATATAATCTTTAAAGATATGTTTTTGAAAAAACTTATCTAGAGAGGCATCTTCTTCGCATATAGCCTCCACTAGCTATAATAATTCAAACGCTAATAAATTCATTGGACAAAGATTGGAGATGCCATCTTTGTTTGGTGGAGTTAATTAACACATCCACATCGTCCCATGTGAGTAACATCAAACTTGAAATGAGTAAAACATATAATATGTTGAGTACTTTTTAGTAGATAGCAACAACAATAGGTTCTTTTGTCCTAAATTTAAGATATCCATTGGCTGTGTTATGTTTTTAAGTCATACTAGGGTGTCATGTCATAGCCTTCTCAGTAAGCTTATCCTTTTCAAATTATTTTCTTCAACTGGGACGCAAAGTATTTCTTTCACACCTCTCTCCATCATGTGACCTTATTCTGGTTTGCCATTATTTTAGGGTTGAACGTTGTAATTTTAAAGGAAGATAACGACGCCCACATCATCTGCTGCTCATTCTAGTAGTTGAAACAAACCTTTCCCAACATCTAAGTGAATAATTCGTGACATATTTCAACATGGGAACTGGACCCACTCCATAATAATCAAGACTGTGGGGCCAACCTTAGCAGACCACCATGAAAAGTATTCTCCTAATATGAAACAACAAGATTGAAAAAGTGTCTCTTCCTCGTTATTGTCTCACCACTTTTATACTTAATAATAATTTTATTCTAAAGTACAAGTTGGTTGTTAGTAGTCTTACAGTGTTTACCAATGGATTGTTTTAATTTTATTGTTTGGTCAGTTTATTTTATATAAGAGGTTAGGATTTATAGTGGCAAGAGTCATATCCTATAGGATAGACAAAAGGTCATAACTTTTATAATATATATATGTTTTCTATATATATAGAGGAATCAGACAACTACCTTTCTTTTTTTGGTCAATTGGTACCGGTCAAGTCACATTGTCAAATCATGATGCTATCACTATAACTCCTATCTCTCTTCGGTACCCAAAGTTCACTATAACCCCTATCTCTCTTCGGTACCCAAAGTGAGGGAGACCCCAATGACTCGGGGTTGGTATCGCCGTCATCAAGCTTAAGCACACTCAGTGGACTTAGATCAGACTACTACCTTTGCCCAAATTAGACATGCCCCAGAGGTTTGAACCTAGCTCTTCTCTTGGCAAGCGCCCAACATCTTACCAATCCACCTAGCCCTGGGGACAGTGTTATTTAAACACTTGAGTTGCGTGGATCTGCACCGTACAGATCATGTTCCTCAACTGGCTGCCTCACATCAAATTCGATTATATTTATGGTAAACCAGTGTGATTTGAACTGAAGTTGCATGGATCCGCACCATACGGATCACGTTCCTCGACTGACCGCCTCACACCAACTCGGCTACGCACTCACCCCAGTGTGATTTGAACCGGAGTTGCGTTCCTCAACTGTCCGCCTCACACCAACTCACTCACCCCAGTGTGATTTGAACCGGAGTTGCGTTCCTCAACTGGCCGCCTCACACCAACTAGACTACACACTCACAATAATATCAAATTTTAACCAATTAGATTCCTCAAATAATTAAAATAATATTATTATGGAATAATAAAATTATATTAAATTTAGTTAAGAACTAAACTACATTTCCAGAACTATCAAAGCAATTTGAAAACACTTAAAATTTTGAAACGTAAATGACAGAAGAGTGTGGACATTGTGACCATCATATTAGTGAAAGTGCAAACTGCAAATGGCAGAAGAATGTGGACATTTTGAACGTATTTGACAGATTCAATGGAGGGTGTTTCTATACACAAATAACCAAAGTTTTAGCACCATCTAGACCTTCACCGATGTACATCTGTACTTTCTATTTTATGTCGACACTTTCGTGGATACTCTTACATTGCATTACCCAGCATTTTTTTTTGTAGTTTTCTCCGCTCTTCAAATCCATGGAATAATTCGACATATTCGAGACTATACAATGTACGTAGATATTGATGGTGGAATTAATCTGAACCCTTAATTCTTTTGGTTTTTTACTGTACTTCTTATCGCTTCTCCTGCTCCGAGATCGATATTTCCTCCTACCACAGATTTGGTCAGTTTTAATAAGTTTAGTTTATGAAAGACTGTTGGCCGATGAGTCATGCATTGCCCTTATCCATTTTTAAGTCTTGAAAGCAACTTTCCGGGTTCAAGCATGGTTTCCGGGAAATCAAGCAAACATAATCCGAGAACAGTTTGTTTTTCCTTGGATTTCCCCCAAATCATTGCCTAAATCTGACACGTTAGCAGGCAGATAAAGGCACATAATCCCTCGTAGACTTTTGAGTATATCTGTAAATCTCCGTTTTGAATATAAAACATCGACTGCTGCTTCCCTTCACCTTCCTTAACATCTAATCTTGATTAAATTTTACCCCCCTAGAGTTGTTTATTTAAGAAAGGTATATCAAGGGTTTCTGTTGAGAATTCCGGGGATTGGTGCACAATCAATTTCATGTCTCTTTTGGTTTTGCAGTCCATCTAGAGGTCTTCCCCCTGCTAGAGGTGCTTTCGTTTCCCTTTCTTTTACCCATATAAATTCTTCAAGTGTTTAAGAGCTGTTTTGTTTCTGTGAAGACAATCCAACTCAGCCCATGTAAGACTTCTTTCTTAGCTCACAATCATTCAAACAGTGGCTTTCCTTTAGTCCAGAAGAGAGAAAAGTTGCTAAGCAAGTCTTATAGGGCATCTATAGCTGTTTTTCCTTTGATTTTTCAAATACCCACATGAGTTACATTGGAGCATAGATTCAAAAAATGGCATCTATGACTGTTTGCCTTTGATTTGTCAAATACCCACGAGTTACATTGGAGCATAGATTCAAAAAATGGCATCTAGGGATGTTTGCCTTTGATTTGTCAAATACCCACATGAGTTACATTGGTGCATAGATTCAAAACTCTCATTTTTGTGATTCAGAACAATCTGAAATGGGAAGAATGGGGATTACCACTGTAGCACCTCAGACCCACTGCCACAATCGTTCTGAAATGGGGATTACCAGACCCAAGAAGGTGACGGACCCTCTCAACGAGCTGGTGAGAGCAAAGCTTCGTGGCGATTGTGAAGCTGCCATAAGCACCAACTATGGCAGCAGTGGCAGTGAGCACGATCCCAACTCAGCCTGCCTCGCCGATATGGTTTATGGCTTCATGGAAGAGGAGGGGCGAAATAATAAACTTGGCAATTGCTTGAATGGCGCAGGAAAAAACTGCTCCGATAGCATTTCAGAGGCGGATGGTGCATCTGATGATGATTCTGCTACATTTATCAGTACAGAGCTTCAGGACATCCTGGAAGGCCTAGTCGCCTGCACTGATAAGAAGGCCATTGAGGCTCTTCTTCACAAAGAAGCTTTTGCAGCTGTCGAGTATAAATGTCCTAACAACCACAAAGGGTCGAGAAGGCGTTCTGTGATGAAGCATTTGAGAGAAGTGGGTTTCGATGCGGGTATCTGCAAGTCAAGGTGGGGGCACACTGCAGGATTTCCTGCAGGAGATTATGAGTATATTGACGTTGTGATCGATGAAAAACAGCGTTTTTTTGTGGACATTGATTTCGGAATGGAGTTTGAGATCGCCAGGCCCACCAGGGAATACAATGGTTTGCTCCAGATTTTGCCTCAACTATTTGTGGGGAAGGCTGAGAGATTGAAGTCAGTCATCAAGATCATGTGCGATTCTGCCAAGAGATCTCTGAAGAAGAAAGGAATGCATCTCCCGCCTTGGAGGAAGTATCTATACATGCATGCCAAATGGTTCGGTCCATACAAGAGAACCACGAATGAGTTACCCATGACATTTGTGGCCGGGTTGAATGAATTCTCAGTGAGGGAGATTGGATGGGACCATGGATTTAATCACCAGATGGATCTACACTATGAGAAATCAATGAGAGATGCCTTCAAGAGGAAAGACAAGAGGGATGCTGGAGAGGAAATAGACAATGAGTGGATGCCTCCTGCCGTGACGCCGAGGCGTGGCTGCCGAGAGAGAGATGGAAGGCTTTCAGGGTTAGCGTGTGCTTTGAATGAGGCCGGTCTTGCGTAAATACTCTGATTGATACATAAATTTTGTACTGTGATCATGCGATGTGGCTTGACATCATAGCTCTGTGTTCATAATCTGTAAAGTCGGTAGCAGATATGGCGCCAGACGTTAATGTTCTCTTACCTTGGAAACAACTAGATAGCCACAAGTTACAAAGTCTATGTAGTTTTCCGTTTGTGCAGTTCTGAATCAAATCTTACCGCAGTTCAGAGCTTTTAGGTGCAAGATGCTGATAGATGTTGGAAATGGGTAAGATTTCTGTAAGAGTATAACTTTGCTTCCTTTGTGTGCTGGTTGAAATCTCGAAATGGCGTTGGCCACAGAAATATTGGGCCCATCTAACATTATTACTTAAAACGTTCAATTTAAAAAATTTGTTACTACTGTGAAAAAAATGTTTGATTAATTGTTAAGGTTTGAATATAATATTGTTCACATGTTATAGTCCTCTTGAACATATTAGGTGGAGCCTTCCAGGATGTCCTGAAGCTCTGTACTGATAAATGTAGCAGAATCATCATCAGATTGCAAAGTTTTGTTCTGAGTTTAAGCCTGGAATTTAAGATTTTTTAGTTACAAAATTAAAAAAAATAAAAAAAATTAATGAATAATTGTGTGAATATTTTTAATTTTTTTTATTTGATTAGTGTGAGAAAACCATATGATCAATATAATTGTGTGAATAATTATCATAAATCTTTTATACAAAGAAGAAGTTTTTTATGATTTATTTATTTTAACATTTTTTTAAGAAAGGATTTTAAAGTTAAAGTATCTATCAATACTAAAAACATGATGGATTGAAAATTATATCTGAAATGTTTTCTAATATTTTATGTTAGAAGATGGTTTAAGAACTAATTTACATCATCAACCACTTCATTAAACCTTTGATGGAAAGGTTAGTAGGGGATAAAAACACCAATATTTTAATGAAGGCAATGAAAGATATTCACCTAGTGGCAGATTAGTGCATTCACATCTTTTTGTTACGTACATGAGATCTATTAATAGGGATTCAAAACCTTATATGCTTGCACATTGGGTCACACCTAAATTTATACTATTGAAGTATATGAGGTAGTGGAAGTTTCTCAATAAAAAAAAGGAAGGTTGCTTATTTGAAAGCCTATGAAGTTCCCATTTACAATTGAGAATTATTCATGTAAGTCAAATATCCAAATAGATGAAATTGTAGTTACATATGCAACATTTGATCATATTATTCATGTGATTCTTGATGTATGAAGCAGGTTGTCATTGAAATATGTGTAATTGGATCTTTAGGCCAAGTCCAAATGTGTGATGAAGTGATTAAGAGCATCATTTATGTAGCCTATGAGCATGTGATTATGTAAGCCTATGGTTATTCCTTATTTATGTAAGCCTACAAGCATGCTCATGTAAACCTATGAGCATTTTTCATATTTCATCCTTAGTGGTATCGGTTAACCCACTTAAAGGATAATAAATTATTATTTTATTGTAAGGTTAACCTCAAGGTTAAGTTAATGTTGACGTAATGTTAAGCTGTTATTGGGGATTCGGTATCACTATAAATACAACTTAATGAGGATCCATTTGGATCATAAGTGTGAATACAATGTGATATTGAGGTTCCCATGGGCACCCACCTTATACTTCTTCTTGATGTCTTTATTTTTTCTATATGTTGTTTATTATTACTATCATCTAAGTGAGAGGATCCATTTGGATCATAAGTATGAATACAATGTGATATTGAGGTTCCCATGGGCACCCACCTTATACTTCTTTTTGATGTCTTTCTTTTTTTCTATATGTTGTTTATTATTACTATCATCTACGTGAGAGGATCCATTTGGATCATAAGTGTGAATACAATGTGATATTGAGGTTCCCATGGGCACCCACCTTATACCTCTTCTTGATGTATTTCTTTTTTTCTATATGTTGTTTATTATTACTATCATCTAAGTGCATTATTTTTATTTTTGATGTATGAATGTGTTGAGCGAATGTTTTCAAATGATTCTAGAAAGGATTGTAAATTTACAACTTTACCTATCAACAAAAGGAAAATATACTTCATTTGCAACAACATGGATGTTTTCGTGGTATGTTTTGGTGTCATTCATGTGTTGATCTGTGCACACTTTCTATGTGACCAACTATCAGATG
Source organism: Wollemia nobilis (assembly GCA_028583015.1). Taxonomy (NCBI): domain Eukaryota; kingdom Viridiplantae; phylum Streptophyta; class Pinopsida; order Araucariales; family Araucariaceae; genus Wollemia; species Wollemia nobilis. Next base: position 1,612,160 of record JAQPPZ010006183.1, on the reverse strand, counting down.
TCTATGATTTGATCTATGAGTGGTATGCCAACATAAATGACATAGTGGTTAGACCACGTATTTTATATCCAAGACATTGGAAGCTTTATTCTTGACCCTTACCCATATTTAATACCTTCAACCCTCTACTCATCATCTCATCAATTGATAGCAACAATATCCATTGGTATTTTTTTTTTTTTTATTGTTGGCTTCAAATGGAAAGTGAAAAGGCATCACACCCTTCTTAACACATGGTCATATGTAGTATAGTGGTTAGGTGCTCCACTTGCAAGCGCAATGTCACTAGGTCAAATTGCCATGGAGGTTTTTTCAAATAACCTTTGCGACTAAAGGATTGGCTATGTCTAAATGTTGGCAATGATATTTCCCACTCCAATTGACTACATGGAATACTGGTTGGGTGGCTTGTTTATGACAAAGAGGTACCAAGTTTGAAACTTGATGGTGATCTCTTTTTATGTTACAAGATTTTTTGATTTGCGCTCATGTTAAAAGCACCTTTTTTTGCTTTATTTTGTAGCTACATGGATGATGTAATAATTTATTTCTTTGCTTAAAAGTGGACTGTTGTAAGCTAGAGCATGTGTTATGAGTAGATTTACACCTAAAATTGGGAATTTGAGGAGAATTATATTATGCTTCTTTTCCTATGCAAACTAATGGCTTCCTAGACCAACTAGGAGTCCAACTAGCACAAGCCTGATCAAAGGATCTGATACCAGTGATGAGGAAACTGAAATGAAAACACATTGAGTAATATTATTCATATGCGGGGCTTTAAATAATACAATTTACAACCATAATCTCCCAAAATAGGAAGATGCTCAACCATAACTATGACTAAGCATTCAAACTCAAGTTGCTAACTCTCACTAAGCTAAAAAATCTAATCCAAGACTATGTCGTCCAAAGATTACCGAAATTTACAATTAGATATTATTAAATCATTCCTAGACTTAGGACTTAATACTTAATTAAATAAGTAAAGCTAACACCTAGTCTAGAACTCACACATTCTAACTTAGACTTAGGACTTTAGGCTTTAGTAAATAATAAAATAAACTAAGCCTAATAAATAATAGCCTAGATCTAATGATGTCCACATCATCCCTCTCCACCATAGAAGCATTGGACTCCAATGCTTTTACAATAGGGGTGAAGGGGTGAGATACAATACACTGAAAACAAAGTTGACTAAGATTTTGAACAAGATCATGTGGGCCATGAGTCACAGTCGATGTTGGAGCAAAATATCATGGTAAATCTCGATCACCAATCTATGTAGTATCTCGATGAGGAAAATATGAAGAACCAGTAGTCTACTACAGAGCTAGTGAAGTCTGCTAAAAAATAGGAACCAGTGAAGATGGCAAGGATAGCCGCTCTAAAAAAGGTGGAAGAAGAGTTGGAGTAGTAGGAGGAGGTGTTGATGAAGAAATTACCTTCTTAGGAGGAGGTAATGCAATAGAATATGATTATGACACCACCTTGGAAGGAGGCGATGCAACAAAAGCAATTGTGTCATGAGTCTTATTGACGATTAAGGCTATCTTCTCTGGTAGATAACAATTAGGTATAAGTGTGGTCTGTGGATGAGAATGAAGATAATATTGCCTATGCTTATGATGCAAAGTGTAGGTCTGATGGTATGCATCATAAATAGCCCTCTTATCAAACTAATAGGGTTGCCCAAGAATAAGACCACAATAGTCCATAGAAGTCACATCACAGGTGAATCGATATACATAACAAGACCCAAAAATAAATGATACAGTGCAAATATTTGTGATGTAGGAGTTGAAATTTGTATCCTTCCATCCTAATGTATAAGGATGGGGATGTGGTTTCATAGGTAATTTGAGCCTATTGATAACAAATTGTGCAATCAGATTGGTTTGGGATCCATTATCGATAATGCTATCCACAAAGATGTCATGAGTGAGGTAGTCTTTGGTTACAAATAAACGGTCACACACACATTTTTTATGCAACAGTGTAACATTCTTTAGTTTTCATATCAACTCATCATATGCTCTCCCTTCTCCCATAACCACAATGGGGGCCTTTGGGGGCTCCTCCACTATAGGTTGTACAAGTAAGTTTTTTTGTTTCCTAAAACACTCAGATTCTAAGTGTCCATATATATTACAATGATTACAATATTTCTTTGCATTATAATACTTTGGAGAAGAAGAGGAAGAAGAAGAACTAGGAGAAGAAGAAGGAGAAGAATTGGAAGGCATCTTGGCCTTCGAAGACTATTGTTGATTTGAAGAGTGAGAAGCTTCTTGTGCTCGAGTGGTAAAATTCTCTTCGGCCAATTGTGCATGGTTGAAGGCCGCATCAATGGTTTCCAAGGGAGTATATTTGAGCTTCCTATACAAGTGCTCTTGAAGGCCACTTGTAAACTTGACAATCAATTCATCTGCAGGATATTTCATGCAAAGAAAAATGCGTAACCTGTTGAAAGAAGAGACATATTCCTACACAAACATATTAGAAAGTTGGTGTAATCTACACCATTTCACTCTCAATTCTCTAGCATAATCAGAAGGATAAAAGTAATCCTTCAAAGCTTGAACTAATTATTCCTAAATGGTAATGGGATTTTGGTCTTTTTATCTATCCATGATGACTAGTTTTGCTAACCCAATCAATTTGAGTTTAGCAAAAGAAACTTGATCATTGATAGAAACTTTTGTATATGCAAACCAGGTTTCCATGTCCATGATCCAGTTATTCAATACATCGGGGTTTCGAGACCCATCATACAACTTCACTTCACATTTTGTGTGGGCCTTGGCATCTCTAGTGTATTTTTATTCAGAAGCATAACAAAATGAAATATCATCCACTTTGTTGGCCAAATTACAAACAGTTTATGCTAAAGAAAACATTTGGTCAGCCAAGTCTGATGCCATTTGGGATCTAGTGTAAGCCAAATCAAATACAAAGAATAGCCTCTCCTAGGCTATGATCTTGCAAGTTTTTTTATAAGAGGAGTTACAAAGAAATTTACCAATAAATGCAAAAAAATCTCCCTCTTTACAATGTTGTGCTTAATTCCCAAGCAAAAATAAGTAAAATTTATAGAAGCAATCTTGTAAAATTAATCAAATTTGATAGCACAAAATTAATTAATTTCAAAATTAATTAAGTAATTAATTAAAATTTTAACCAGAAAAATGTTTTTTTGTTTGCCAAATCAGGTAGATGGCAGTAAGTCAAGGTTGCTCAATGAAGTCAATAGGATTCAACACACGAAAGTCAATAGCATTTGGGTGGTAAGGTAATGACCGATTCAAAGTCCATGGTACAATCAACTAAGTGATTGGCATAGCCAACCTCAATGGCTGGCTATTTCCTTTTTTGCGCATTGCACCTTATAAAAGTGTTGAAGGCTTCCACACACCAAGTGTGGGATTAAAAACTTGCACAAGAAAATTATTTTAAATAAAATCGTCACCTTCAATCCACCCACAAAATCTTACAATCCACGTGTTCAATATGTCCACCAATCAAACATAAATGCATTGTCAACGACAAGCACACCTCTAGCTAGATAGCCAAGCAACCAGCCCCTTAAGGACTGGCTATTTTATCTAGCACATCATATGCCTTTTGAAGGTTTGCTTTCCTTCCTACACAAGCAGTGTGGGATAATTATTCTACACTGCTTTTGTAAAGCAAAAACTGTCTCCATCAAAATGTATTCAAAAAATACGTCTAGTCACCAGGATCTATGCTTGATCATCAAAAGGGCTGCCAATCACTAATAAGGACATCGATAAAGAGATAAATTCATCAAAAACACCTATGAAAATATGGCAAGTCACCAGAAACTACAAGAGTTAATTCCTACAGTGTTTGTATCATGCCAGAAAACAAGGTCGAGCAATTGAATCCATCAGATTTTCTCTACAAAATCCACCGAAAAATCAAAATTTGGAACACCAAAAAAAATTGATTGTTGTTGTTGCTGCTATTTTTGGAGAAATAGTGGTGGTGATGACTTCAGTGGTCGGTAGCATCAAGTGCAGTTGGAATGGCTCGTGTTGATAGCGGATTAATGGTGACGTATCTAGAGCATGACGTGTAGTGGCAATGCACCAAACAGGAGCCGCTAGAGGTGCGACGTCAGAGAGTCACCATCATTGGAGGGGATCTGTCGTCTGAGCGGGATTGGCAAAAAATGCCCTACGTACATTGATTTTGAATGCTTAGTATATTTATGGTTGAGCATCTTTCTATTTTTATGGCCGCCATAGTGGAGACATTAATTTATAAATCTGCTTAGGATTTTTATACAAAATGGATTCCTTAGGGTATGTTACCTACCTTAATGGATAAAATTATAGTACTTGGTTACTTCAAATGTGTTAGGTACTTATTACATTATTTTATAATGTAATTTTTACACCTCATAAGATGTTGAGAGAAGCTGAATAATTACACCTCATGAGAGATTAAGAGAAGCTGAATAGTTAGACGAAAGTGAAGCACCAATAGTCTCTTGATACATACAAAAGTTATGCATATGTATGTATTAATATGTGTATTTAAATACATGATAGTTAATGGAATGTGCAATTTAATTTTATGTTATAAAGTCCATCAATGGTATTAAAGCACATAAATCATGTATAGTTAGTTTAACCCTTGTGAATAAAATGAAGAGGAAGACGAAAAGGAATCAAAAAAAGAAAAGAAAAAAATTAAAAAAAAAATAGAGTCAAGTTCAGTTGTAAAGTGTAAATAGTCAATTTGTAAAGTATGTTATATTTGTAAATATCTAGGTCAAGTTATTTTATCTTAGTATTTTTGTGTCTAAATATGAAAATAGCCATAGTTGTAATTAGTCAAGGTTAGTGGATTATATTGAAGAGGTGTTATGGTTGATAAGAAAAACAAGTCAAAAGTTATGTGATAGTGTTGTGAGGAGTCAATTTTTTTAATTTATTTATCAAAAGTATTGTGTTTTAAAAAGGTTGGTCTATAAGTCCAAAGTGTAGACCAATTGGTTCAACCAAACCCCATAAGGGGGTGGAGGTCCAAGTTTCAAATCTCGGGCCTCATCGAATTGAATGCTTATCCCTTTCCTCGTGCTTTTAGCAGCATAAAAGGTTTAAAATGATTGTGGCATGGTGGTTATAGGGACAAACTGTGCAAAGAAATGTGTGGTGGCTTCCATGGTAGACAATATACTATGGTGACCATAAAAAACTAGACAACCTACCCGGATTCGTGATAGCTACCGATTCCACCATGTAAATTTAAAAAAAAAATTGGTCTATGGTTGAGAAGTCTTGTACACAAATCAAACATGTTATTTAGCATACTTGTAGAGTTTGGTATAAATGAAACCTTTGGCTTGTATTTATATGTAAAGTTATTACATTAAGCTAATATATCTATAGCCTAATAGAACTTCCATAATGACATCTAGGCATTGACCCTATACATCATTGAGGAGAAATAAGAGCATTATTTTTTTGTGATTCTTTCCACTCCAATTCTTACCCTATTTGTCACTATCATTAGAAGTAAATCCTAAAATCAAGATATTCAAAGCATATAGGGAAGTTACACCCATGTACAAGGATTTTTTTAAGTAGGTATCGTTGATAGGGCAAATTCCATTCCATACTACCTTGGTACTATGTATTGTTCTCTATCATGTACCTTAAGGTCTCTCTCAGGTACGATCACTTATATAGAGAGGACTAATTTCTTCCATGTATTGATGGGTATATAGGAAGGGAAGGTACATAGAAAGGATCAATATATCAGACTGGTAGTATATAGAAAAGGGGATCATTTTAGAATATATAAGGAACCGTCACCATGGCTACATTTTTTTCCTCATAGAATCACAATCACTCAAAGGCCCAAATTTGACATCTTGGAAGATCAATATGAGGACCATCTTATGAAACTCTAGGACACAATAATTGGAGAATAAAATTGATTTGAGAATATTACAACTCAGTAAAAGTTTGATGAGGGATATGCCAAGGTACTAATACTCATCATATTTGGTGTAGCACATAAAACTCAACCACACATCATTCAAGCAAAGACATCAATAAACGCATGAGAAATACTTTCCACTATATGTGAAGGGAAGAATAAAGCTATAATTCTACACCTTCAATCCCAAATTTATATATTGATGGTACAATATGGATAAAATATTGAGCAATTTCTTTATACAATTGCAGAATTGAAGGTAAAATTAAATAACAAGGGGAAAAGGTAAAAGGAAATCTCTTAATACCCATTGTACTTAGAGCTCTCCTAATACACATTGAATGTTTATCACTTATTTGTAAGTATCAAACAAAAGAGTGTCTTTTAAAGAGTTGGTAAACATGCTTCAATAAGAGAAAACAAAAAATTAATTAAGGGATAAATTTTCCAATAATACACTCATCTCAATAAAGAAACTACAATAGGCTTCCACTTCTTCCTCACAAAAATAACCCCCCAAAAAAAGAGGTATTGTCATATTTGTGAAAAAGGACATGATACAAAGTTTTATATATACAATTATTTGACTCAAAGGGATCAAGTCCATAAGCCTCCTCAATTAAAATAATATCCAAAGAAGCAACAAGGCATGTTGCACATGAAGAACCATAATATAATTGTAAATAGGACACAAGGTACTAATGACCAAGGTAGTTAAAAAATTAAAGGATGACTTTTGGTATATTGATTTAGATGCCAACAAACATATAACTTGAGATAGAATGTGATTTGATTTCCTACAAGTAAAATATGAGAAACTAGTCATATTGTAGATGATAAGACCTATTAGGTTAGAGAAGTGGAAAATATACCTATCAATTTGATTGATGGAAAATGCACAATTGAGAATCTGTTATATGTATCTAGAATAGCAAACGACTTGCTATCTATCTCATTAATGTTGGATCAAGACATGACAATTGAATTCAAATTTGTAGATAAAAATAAGTGCTTTATCATGAAAAATAATAAGTTAATTGCAACTGGTTCATTTAAGAATGATTTATTGGCTCTTGATGTCAATGTTGATAATAGTAGTAAAGACAAGCATCATGATATCATTCTCAATCTTGATGATTGTATTGGTCATGACAAATGCCATGTTGCTAAAAATCATAGTGATGATAAATATTTTAGGAGTTTGAACATTGTTGGTGGTGTTGGCCATGACAAAGGCCATAGTGATGAAGAAATTAGGTGCTTTGAAAATAACACCAAAGGAATTGGCTCAAATTAATAATAATAATGGGTTATGATGGCACAAGATTGGTAAGGAATAGGCAAGGGATGAAAAATCTCATAGAACCAAATGAAAGGCCAAAAAATGAAGGCCTTGGTTACGATGGTCTAATAGGAAGTGGCAAGACCAAATTTGTAAAATGTAAAACCTATGCAAAGAATGAAACTCCTAGAATAAATTGTTGTAGTTATTGTGGATAACCTGAACATGTGACAACTAGGTGTTGGAATCTACATCCTTGTATAAATTTATGGTGGAAATAATTACTCTTAGAGAAATTGTTGGCACAAAGATAAAATAGCCAACAAAATACATGTTGATTATGTATGGATGAATGTGATAGAACATGATAAAATAAAAGAAATTTTGAATGGATTTTACAAGAGAATATTTTATTCTTAGAAGAAAGTAAGGATAATATGAAGTTTGGTAGTTGGGAGAAACCACGATGATGTTTTTTCCATGGAGCAATGCAATATTGGGATTCTTTAGATGCATGAAGTTTGCATAAAAATTCATATATTTGACCTAGGTTATGCTTGGAAATCTTGTAGTGACAAAGCCTATAGTAAACAACATGTGAAAGATTTCAAATGGGTGGTGGATGATCCAAAGGTAAACTTATAGGCAATGACCTAGAGGTAGACCCAAAGGTTGACCCAGAGGCAAACCTAAAGGTAATGACCCATAGGTAGATCCAGAGGCAAACACAAAGGTAGACCTAGAGGTGATTAATTGAAGTTAGATCAAAAGTAGGAGCCAGTGCTAGATCCAAAGCTAGACCACAATTTCATTACCCTTAAAAGTAAGGGGAGAAGTAATTTCTTGTAAAAGGTGCATTTTTGGCTACGACTGACACCTTCAAATATTTTCCATACCAATAATGTAATAAGGGAGGATGTTAGGTACTTATTACATTATTTTATAATGTAATTATTACACTTTATAAGAGGTTGAGAGAAGCTAAACAATTACACCTCATAAGAAGTTGAGAGAAGTTGAATAATTAGATGAAGGTGAAGCACCAAGTGTCTCTTGAGATATCCAAGAGATATACATTTTATGTATTTATATATGTATTCAAATACATGATAGTAAATGGAATGTGCAATTTAGTTTTGTGTTTTAAAGTCCATCAAAATTGTGGGATTACTCAAAAGTAACAATATCCGGTTCATCTTCAATAATGATTTAGAAGAAGGTCTGAGTGATAATGAACTCAATAAGAGAAAGGAGGAAGCTCTTCGAATATTCTTCATGTTAGTGGAACCAAATGTATTTTTTCATGTCAAAGAGAAAATTGACCCTATTGAGATATGGTCTATTTTGAAGGATCTCTATGGAAAAGTAAGTGCTAGTGAAGTTAACAAAATAGAGATAGATAATTTCAATCTCAAAATTTTAGGTTTTAGCAATGTTGAAGACTACATATCTCACTTCAAGTCTCTAAAAATTGATCTAGCTATGATAGGAGTCAAGGTAAAGAGTGATGAAAAATATGCCACATCAGTTACTTTTAATCTTTCTCCTCCTTTTCATATAGCTTGGTTCTTTATGTGAATGCTATGACTATCAAGGATCTATAACCTATCTCTCATGAAGGATTTTTTAATCTTCTAATCCATTATAAAGTTGCAATAAATAATTATGGAGCTATTTATCATAAATAAACTCATCCAAAAGACTTCAAATAAATGAAAGCTAAGTCTCAATTACTTAATGGTAAGTATAAGGTTTTAAAGAAGTCAAACACTTGTGATTATTATAAAAGGGAAGGAAACCCTATCAAGAATTGCATAAAAAGTCTAAATAAGAATGATATAATTATTGGGGGTTGGACATAAGCTTTCTGATAATAAATATGGTAAAGTGGAGGTCCACTAGACCACCCATTATGGGGGGAGGGGAAGATATTACCTCAAAGCCTTCTCTTCTTAGCCTTCTCAGCTTAGATTATAGGGGTGTTGAAATATTTGTAATATAATATTGTTTATTCCAAGGCCAAAAGTGAGAAGAAGTTATTATGAGCATTATTAATGTAGCCCATGCGCATGTGATTATGTAATTGATGACACACCAAAATATCTCATTATTTTAATTTTGTTTAACATAGAAACTATTTTATTATTATGCCTGATAGTGTTAATTTTAGCATAGTAAAATGATGAGAAATACTAACTTGATATTAAGATAGTTATCTTGCATTTATGTGGTTATTTCACATGAATTTCAGTAACCAGTAGGCATAAATAAAGCATTATCAAAAGGTATTTTGAATGAATGTTTTTGAATATCTAATATGCTAAAGTGTTTGAATTATTTTTCCACCATAGAAAATATTTTTGGGATTATGTGGTAATTGAAAATCCAAAGTTGCACAAAAATAGGATAGTACAACCTACTGTAATAGAACCTAAAAGTTTTGATTTGGAACATCTGAGCAACAACTTGTAGGATAATAGGAACTAGGTGTTTCATGTTCATTTGGGGTTCCAAACACCTTTTCAGCATGGAATAGATAAATGAGGATGTGACCAAGAATTGAATATTGACCCAACACCTCATTTTCAATGCATTTGCACATAGTTATTAATTAACCTGATGCTTTGGAGGAGTTGTAGGATTTTATACAACAAAAGCAAAAATCTATCTTTTGATTAGTTTCCAAGGAGGGAGAGTAAGGTGGCATGTTGGTAACAAACATAGAACTCCATAGACCTATTATAATACTTTCAATAGCATTTAGAGGCACAAAAAACATGACAAATATCCACAATAGATTTCTATCCTAAACCTAGACAAAATATCTATTGACTATAGAATTGTAGAAGTCAATGTTCAATTTTGATGAATGATCCATGAGAGATAACAATCACAAGATGCAAAATAACATGAAATAAAGTAAATCTGCTAGATGACTGAAGTATGCTAAAATATAAATCATATAAAATATTACAATGTAGCTATGGAGGAAGTGAGCACTCCATTAACAAAGATACATATCTACATCATATCCATCACCAATAAATGGTGTGGAACACAGAACTACACTATCCACTAGCCTATGCTATTTGACTATGTCCCAAACTGTCTTATCTAATATATCTAATAGATCATCCTTATATAAGAAAAATATGATGCTTGACCAACACTCTATCTAGCTGTGTATAGGACAACTTGCACATGTACAAATTGCACATTGATACTTTTCCACTTAGTACATTGCATGAAGTAACTAGATAACTTGCATATGAAGTAATATAGATATGTATCTTGGAGGATACATTTACATAACCCAAATTATGGAATAGACATTATTTCCAACACCCCCCTATATTACATTATTTGGGTATTGAAGGCTTTAGTCTTCAATATAGATTTTCTTCATCTTCTTCTGATTGGTCTTTGTAGTCTTCTTCCTCTACATTCTTTGTATTCAGGTTTAGCAGGTAATTTGTATCTTCATATGATGCAGAGTAGGTTGCATCTAGGCCTTCTATTCTCATTGGATAATCTTTGACATGTTCTGGTTCATCTTCTATCCAACCACCTTTGTAGTCCTCCTTGCAAGTATCTTCATTTGATTCTAATTGTTGATGAATAAGTAGGGCATGATGCAATTATTCTCTCATATTCTTGATCCTTTTGCACTTACCTTTTTTATGTACTGGTTCTTCATTTTCTTCAACATGTTCTTCTGCAAATGAGTTAGAAGAATTTTGTAACATCACAATACCTTGTGGGATTTCCATTGAGTCTAAGATATAAGTATTTTCATGGATTGAACCTATTTCTTTCATTCCATCTTGATCCATAATGAGACATGTATTGATCCCATTCATATATCCAAAATTAATCATGTAGTTATTTTCTACTAGCTTGCTCACTGATATAAGATTGAATGTTAATCCAAGAACATACAATAATTTTTGTAGTAGAAGATTTAGAAAATATTTACTAGGAGATACACATCCATATCCATGAATAGGATATGTTTTGCTATCTATAATTCTTAGTTTGTAACCTTTGGTAACCTCAAGACAATCAAACCATTGTATATTTCCTGTTATATGATGACTAGCTCCTGAATCAATAAACTACTTGAGATTATGCTTTGTGAATTGGTTCCTATAAGAGCAAGTTTTACAACCATTGTATGACATTCCATTACCCATTTTAAAGGTTGAACTTGAAGAATTGAGAGAGAGGCCCTTTAGTGATTTGAAGTATGATATAGTGTCTTTTGTAAAAATGTAGTTCAATGTTGGTTTATTTTGTACAAGTTTTGTAAGAATCAAAAATCAATTTTTCACGCCTACTACTCCTAATTGAACTAAGCACTTCTTCAAATTTTGAAGAGGTTTTGATGTTGGAAATTTTTTTCCCCTTTTTAGAAATTTTAGACAAGTAAAAATATGTTTATCCAATCTTAATAAAAAACCCTTAATAAAATAAATAACCTCTTTTATATCCCTTGTATTATTTATAATTTATAAATAAAATAAATTTGATGGAGTAATCCTTGTGACTCCCAAGTTTGAAAAATAGAGAAATGATAATAATATTTGCAATATAGTTTAATCCAAGTTGAATTCCTTATTCCTCCTAAGTAATATTGCAAATATTAAATTAATAAGATAAGTCACCTCTTTAGCTTTCAAAATCTAAGTTTAACCTTAGTTTATAACCCTTATAACTCCAACTTATGAAAGCAATAATAAATGAGATTTAGACCTTACCTTATGGATGTAATATCTCCTCAATATATAGTGATTTCTAAAGCTGACTATAACAACATATATGAGATACCTCGGGCGTTCAGTTTAATGGAGATTCCTTTGAGTGGAAAGACTTGAATGTTGTATGTATGGAACTAAATGTTGACCCTCTGAAAAGGGGAGATTTTAATGCTCCTTACCCTTGTATTCCATGTTGCAATTCAAATATTTTTGTTGTGCTTCTCTCATGCCTTGACTGTGCTATGTTCCTCATTCAAACATCTTTGAATGCATTTCACTCATGCATGTTGATCTTGGACTTAAGATGCCTTTTAAGAGTTTTTGATCATAGGCATTGTGAAAAGTGTCATGTTTGTTACACATGAGCGATCCCTTATTTACGTAACACTCAAGAACCTTTGTTCAACACTCTTGGAAAAATTAGAAAATGTATGAGCACTTGTGTGAAGCTGATGGAGAATACCAAGTGTCACATCTTTGCTTGTAACTCCTTCATGGAATTTTATAGAACGTTGAGAGGAATGATGACCAGAATGCCAAGTGTTATTTTTGCATGGAGTCAATTCTTGTAAAACTCATTCAAATATGGAGATTATAACTCCATGATCCTTCTTCTTTGCAACGTTGCATGGGCAGCAAGAAAGCTTTTTCTCTATAGGTGGATGGGTGATGCGCTACGAATATTGGACTATGATTTGAGGCTTCCCTTGGTGAGTGGTCTTATCCAAGTTAAGTACCATGAATGTAACACCTTCTCTATTTATTTTATTCCTCCGAACGTATTGATTTTATTGTAGATATTTGGCATCCTTTTCTTGAGATTGATATGCAATCACTTGTCTACATACATGGTCTCATGAGTGATCTGAAATAAGCTTTGATTTTATAGGTACATATGTCCAATATGAGCCTTTGAATGACTCCTTCTAGATTGGAAGGAAGAGTGCTGATGCTTAGCATTTGATGGCTATTTTTTTTGTACAATATGTGCCCTAATGTGGTACTTTAAAATCTTCTATTATGCTGTCAAAAACCAGATTAGAGTAGTGCAAGATAATGTGTTATAACAAGGTATTTTAATATACCTTCTTTTCCACTGTATTTCCAGTTTTTAAATTATGTTTTTGTGGCGAAAAACTTTCAATACAAGGGTTTGAGGTTGTATTTAAGGAGTAGACACACCTTTACATTTTTATTGGAAACTTTTGATAAGTCCAAGTTTCAATAACAGTAGGATAGAAGCTTTTTAATTGATGCAAATTTTTTGCATTTTTTTCTGCATTCAACTTGTAATGCTTTTGATTTTGAGACTCACCAAATCTCACTTTCATAAGCTTCTATTTCTATTTTTGGTTAGTTAACTTCTTCTCCAAATTATAGAGTATTCTAACCCTTTTTTGTGGCTTCTATTGGCCACTTCAAGTTGCAGATTTTGTGCTTCAATAGTGTCTTTAGACACTTGATACAAATTAGACTTTGTGCCCTTCAAGAAACATAAAAATAATTTTTTTAAGAGTGGTAAAATAGTACAATATATTTACTTTTAATGCACTAATATTACACATTATCACTCCAATAAACTCTCAAATTCATGCAATAATAATCTACTGCAACTAGTTAAGAATAACCTAAAATGAATCTTTAGGAGTTATTCTACAATTTCACTACAATCAATGTTGTAGGACTTAGTTTTCTTCTTCAAAAATAGATAATAGGTAGTTGATAGAAGCTAATATTAAATCTAATCAACTCCTAATAAATTTTCAATTGAATCCTTAAAAATAATCTATTTTCTTTTACACTTCAGAAGACTATAATCTAATTTCCTTTTTACAACTTTAATCCAAATTTAGGTGCTCTAATAAATCTGATAAATAATCCAATAAATGAATCTTTTTGGACCATAATTTGCAAACCTTTTTTTGTAGCTCTCCTCCCACATTTGTAGAGGATGTAGACATTGGTGTCTAAATACACCAAGTTGCTACTTCAAATAGGATTTCCTGAACAAATCCTTCTTTACCAAATGATGGTTTCAAAATTTCTATCACAAGCCTATGATTTGGTAGCTTGTTCTCCTCCATCCGCTATAGATTTGGAGAATTTTGTGTCTCTAGAGCAGTGCCTTCTCTCTCTGAGAGGCAATCTTCAAATCTGCAAGATTTGGTGACCTTATTCTGTCTTCAAGTCTTCTTGTCAAATATAAACTTAAAGCATGATCTTCTTGGCTCTCCTTGCCAAATTATCCTTCATATGTTTGGCACTCCTTGCCAAATTCTCCTCTTGGGCTTGTTTTCGGATGGTGACAATTGTCCCAAGTCCTTCACTATTAGGGACTTTACCTAGATAGTGGATTTATCCAATGAGTTCTCAAAGAACTCTCTTGATATTCAACAAGGCTCTCCTAACCTTTCTTGGATGCTCGATGAGACCTTCACAAGGTCTTTGAAATGGAAGATTCTGATGGTATTCCTTGAGACCTTTACTTCAACCTTTTGCTCCTAGAAGTGTTGGTGGTGATATCTTCTCCTGGATATTATAATTTTGCTGCTCTTGGATTCGAGAAGGACTCTCCTAGTCCTTCTTCTTCTTTTAATATTGGAAGTTCTTCAATGAGATATTCTCCTGATATCTTCTCTTTTGCTTCAATATTGAGCTGATTCTGAAGAAGATACTCTTCCTAACTTTCTTTTAGGAAGTCTCCCAACTCACTAAATATTTTGTTCCTACAACAAAGATATTAGTACTAAAATATTTAGTGTACTTTTGAATTAGATATTCTTCTTCAAGATCAAGGATTCTATGGCCTTTTTAGTACCAAGGCTCCCATGGCATTTTTAGTATCAAGGCTTCTATGGAATTTTTAGTATCAAGGCTTCTATGGACTTTTTAGTATCAAGAGTTCTATGGCTTCTTCTTCAAGGCTCCCATGGACTTTTTGTATTAAGGCTCTTCTGGCCTGTTCTTCAACTGTGGAATTCTGCAACCCAACAATGGAGATCTTTAGTCTCCTATCTTCACTATTAGAGTAGGTTGTTTACCTTAGCTCATGTTCACCTAGGTAATTTATTTTCCTTTTATTTAGTTATTCCATGTATTTTCCCCATCCACTTACGTGTGGATTTTATATTATTTAGATATTATTAGATGTTACATATTTATTTCTTAGATGTTATGGGGATATTTTTATGTTTTACTATTCTTATGAGTTATGGGTATATCTTTAGGTATATTTGGAGGGTTGATATTCTTTCTCCCCATAGCGGTTATAGTTCTATGGACCATATCACTTATTCCTTTTGTACGGTAGATATTTATCCTTAGCTTCATCCTACCACTATGGTTGATTATTCTTGAATATATAAGAAAGGCACCTTCATTATACTTATTGAAGATAGGAAGTTCATTATTAATGTATAATATATGATATTATTGCTCATTGTTGTGCATATCTATTTGTAAGCTTATGCTATCAATTTGCTTTCAGATTATTGTTTTGGTTGAATGTGGTGTTTTGTTAACACTTGAGATCCTTACAGCTTGGAATGATCTGATTATCATTCCTTTCATGGTATCAGAGCAATAGGTATTGCAGTCATCCATTTGGGAGTGTTGTGCAGTTGTTTCTCTTGCAGGTTTGAAGATTGGTGTGGAAGCTTTAGTTTTTGTGGTCGGGTCCTTGGTGGAGTTTTTTGGTAAGTTTGTGTCTCCTTCCATTGTAATATAATCATCAACCTCCTAAAATATCTTCTACCCATACTGTAATAGCATCATTCCCTTGGATCTATCCAAAGCATTTTTTTTCTCTTGAGCATTTCCTTTCTTGGCAGGGTCACCAACCCAGCTTGTTTTTATATTTTGTATGTATCTCCTGATAGAAATGAAAATTTTATATGAATTTTTTTGTAGGTATATATATGCATTCATGTGAGATACACCCAAAATTTTAGCTCATTTGAATAAGTAGTCTTCAATATATCACGATTTTATGAAAACCTGCACTTTTTTAGTAATATGCATATATTTTCATCCAAGATTCGAAGTTGTTGCAGATTTTTTTAAAGAATGTGTAAAATAATATAATAGACCTTATCATAAAATTTTAGATAATTTGGAGCTGTATTCTGACTGTTACAATGATTTTACTATTTTTAGTAAATTCGTCCTTTCAAGAGAAATATTGGGATTTTCTTAGCAAAATTTTGTCCAAGCCTATAAAATCATTTTCTTGATATGTTTGTAAAATTTCAATTTTTTTGGATCTATATTTAGACATTTATAATTATTTTATGACTACACTCTCAATATTGCATTGTGAAAAAGGTTTTTGCACTTGAACCGGTATATGGACTGTTGTTATAAAGTCCCATCTTCCTTCATTTGTTGTTTGTCCACTTAGTTTGGAACTTTGTGATCAACTTACTTGGTGTTAAGTATTGGTGGAGCCTAAAAATTGTTGTTCTTGAGGAGTCTTTTGTCTTTGACTTCCATTTCTTTGTTGTGGTGCATCCTCTTGTGCCAATCTTCCTCATTGAGACACTTAGTTTGAAGGAGGGGATTCTTTTGAGAATTCCTTTGGAGATTTTTTCAAAGTTCAGAAGCTTCATTTGTGCATTGATGTGATTTTGTGGTATTTTGCACCACCTTGTGACATCACACTAGACCTCTCACATTATAATGGCATTTTATTTTGAGAGAGGCTCTTCTACTTTTGAGGACATCTTGGAAACTTATTTTTTTAAACTTAGCATAGAGGCAAATGCTGAAACTTTTGAAGCATGGTTTAAGGTAATTTGTTTATTATGTCAAAGTGAAGGTTTGGATCCTTTGTTCATAACTCCAAAACCTAAACCAATGGTGAAGGATAAGGATTATAAGACATGGTTCATGAACAATTTAAGGATCTCTAGCATGGTTTATTATTCAGTTTGTGGGGAGCTTCAACATTTTATTGGAGTTCACAAGAACACACCTCACCTTGCTTATCATATTTTGAAAAGATAATTTTTACCCAAGACACCTTCTCTTACAATTTATTGCATGGAGGACATCATTTGTGACATTGCATCTTTGTTTTTGGAGTCACTATCTCATGATGTTTGGATGATGCTACAGTACTTGATTCAGATATTTTACAAGATACATCTCCACACTTGTTTTCTGTGGATGATCATATTGATGTTGCAGCATATACAATAGAGATTTCATGGCATATTACATCCTTACATACCGATGACTTCTTGGATGGTATTGTCTCTCTCTTCATTGAGAGTCACACATGTGATTTTCTTGATATTTATGAGGAGCTCACTCATTTATTTTATGATGATGTATACATTGTTTCTCCTCCATGTACTTCTTCCTTTGTGGATCCTTTTTTGGTGTACCATTCTTTGAGTCAGCCACCTTTTCCACCATTTCCTTCTCTTATTTCTTTCATATTGGATGATGTACTCCTACAAGAGTTGGATACAAATATTTTATCTTTAGTTGGACTCTCACTTGGAGATCTTGAAGACCATGTTGATTCTTTTGAGGCTTCTAAGCCTCCACTTCTTTCTCTTGTTGCTTCCATAGGTTGATCATCACTTATGCAGTAGGATATTGGTGATTCTCCCTTGATGGATGCTCTTCACACATCTCTTCCACTTTTGCACACTCATGGTTTTGTGCACATTGATATTTTGGATGTTGAATGGGACTATATTCTACCCTATTTTAGTGTTGATTTGGGTTTCTACATTCTTGGAGATTCATTTTATAATTCATTGATAACATCTTATTCACGTCATCTTAGTTTTAAGGATTATATGTCACCATTCTACATTTTATTCCCATATTCTCACACTCACTTGGAGTGGGAAGACATTCAACAGATGCTTCATGGCTACTTTCTTCCTTGTGGAAGACACATTGTTCATCGGAGAGGTATCCACTTCTTCATAGGACTTATTCATGGAGCTTGTCATCCTAGGGGGTGTTGGGAGCACTCCTTGGCTCCATTACTACTTCTTCTCTCTT
This sequence comes from Wollemia nobilis, assembly GCA_028583015.1. NCBI lineage: Eukaryota > Viridiplantae > Streptophyta > Pinopsida > Araucariales > Araucariaceae > Wollemia > Wollemia nobilis. Next base: position 1,594,127 of record JAQPPZ010006183.1, on the reverse strand, counting down.
TCTAGCTAGATGGTTTTTTTTCCACATGGTTTTCCACCTTCTAGTTCAAGAGCTTTTGAATACACATTGTACATGAGTACCTAATCAGGCCTTGTTGTCGGAACTCATAATGTGGATATGCCACTTTATTCTTTGGCACCTAGATTCACTTGAGGGGGGTGTTAGAGTAGGTTGTTTACCTTATCTCATGTTCACCTAGGTAATTTATTTTCCTTTTATTTAGTTATTCCATGTATTTTTCCCACCCACTTATGTGTGGATATTTCATTTATCTTATTTAGATATTATGAGATGTTACATATTTATTTCTTAGATATTATGAGGATATTTTTAGGTTTGACTATTCTTAGGAGTTATGGGATATCTTTAGGTATATTTGGAGGGGTGATATTATTTCTCCCCATAGCAGTTATAGATCTATGGACCATATCACTTATTCCTTTTGTACGGTGGATATTTATCCTTAGCTTGATCCTACCGCTATGGTTGATCAGTATTGCCTATATAAGCAAGGCACCTTCATTGTACTTATTAAAGAGAGGAAGTTCATTATTCATGTATAATATATTATATTTTTGCTCATTGTTTTGCATATCCATTTGTAATCTTATGCTATAAATTTGCTTTCAGATTCTTGTTTTGGTTGAATATGGTATTCTATTAACACTTGAGATCCTTACAGCTTGGAATGATCTGATTATCATTCCTTTCATTCACCATGATCCTTCACTAGAAGTCTTCTTCCATAGTATTCTTCTCTCACATGATGAACTAACCTCTACACTATGAGGGCACTCTGACCATCAGGCACAAGGTTGTAGTCTCCTAGATTTCTATAGCAGGAGAAGTCCCAATCATCTGAGAGTTAATTTCCTACAATAAAAGAAACTTTATGCACCAGTTAACAAATTCTAGATAACCTGGATGATCTTCACTAGATGATCTATCAATATAGTGGATTGAAATGTTATTTCCTAGTATTCATGAGTTTTCATAACAACTTTATGAAAAAGAATCTAGACGAAAATGATCTCAGTATTTTTTGAAACTGAGATTCCTTTCAGTCCTATATTTGTGGTAGAACCCCGAATGTTCTAGCACAATTTTAATAAATAAATAATTAAAATAGCATCTAAATTAAAAGAATCACTTTTATAAAGAATTATTGTTTCACTGGTAGGAAGGTCCCTCCAATGCATTCAATAAATAATTATATATTATTCTTCATGGATTATTTGATATGGATTCCTCTCATATCATATATATAGACTTTTTCAATCATGACCTTTCAACCATGACTTTTCAATAATAATGAAATATATAATTAAAGTAATAAATAATAATTAATAAGTAATGTTAGGATGTGGGATCCTAACATGTCACCCTCCATAAAAAGAGCTTTGTACTCAAAGCTCAAAGTAAGGAGCTTCGTTGCTTGTTTTCCCAGTTGAATTTTTGCAAGTTCATGTACTATCTTAATATCATTTTTTTGAAGGTAAGACTATCTTGAAGGTCTAAGTGTTAGTGATGGAATTCCAAGAAAAATAGTAGAATATTCCTTAGGAGAATCATGATGATGATGGTAGGGCAACCATTGGGGTTCCTTAAACACTTCATAATGATGCATCAAAAGTGATGGTAACACTTTCATATCCTTTTGTGGTTCCTTGGTAGAGTCGACAGAGAAGGAATGTGTAGTCACTCTGCATTGGTTCCAAATAGGTTTGGTCATGTGGTGATAACTCACTATTGGTGAGGAAGGTGTGTGTAGGTCTTGTAGAGTGTATTTTTGGTTGGAATTGATCACTTCGGGTATGTCTACCTCATCCTTGCTTGGTGCATCAATCACTTCCAACATATTAACCCTATTGCTATCATTGGTGGGATTAGGTATTTTGGGTATTTCCTACTCATTGTACTTATTTTCCACATATTCCTCCTATTTCTTATCTTTCATGGCTTCCTCATCTTCCTTACCTTCCTCATCATTGCCATATTTAGTGCTATCTTCAAGTGTATCCATCACTATGTCTACCTCAATCACATTTTCATCGTTGGGAGAACTACAAGGAATAGTTTCATCCGAAATATATAGTGCAGGTGTAATACATTGATGATTGTAAATAAATTTCTCATCGCAATGAAAATAAAAGCCCTTTTCTCATTGTGCTTTCATTTCCATGAGGTTAATATGTTTAATGAGTAATATTTGGGTAAAATTTTGGGTTGTGTAAGTATTTGATGATTCCCATATAGGTGGTTTTATAATTTGGTCCTTTGATCTTATTCCAAGTTGAGCATTTAATTTACTTTTAGCTAATAGGGCCAATCCGATGGTCTACATCATGGTATAGGGTTTGAAATTTGTCACCTCTATTTTAATTTCTTCTTTCAATCCTTTGATGAAGCAATATATGAGAAATGCTTCACCCCACCCTATGTTGTGTTTGGTGATATCCTTAAATCAAATTTCATACTCATGCACAGTAGTGTTTTGACGAATATATTTGAGCAATTCCCACATGGTTGGGTCCCACATGGCTTTGATACCAAATGGTAGAACCCTGAAGGTTCTAGCACAATTTTAATAAATAAATAATTAAAATAACATCTAAATTAAAAGAATCACTTTTATAAAGAATCATTGTTTCACTAGTAGGAAGGTCCCTCCAATGCATTTAATAAACAATTATATATTCTTCTTCATGTATGATTTGATATGGCTTCCTCTCATATCATATATATAAAATTTTTCAATCATGACATTTCAATCATGACTTTTCAATCATGACTTTTCAATCATGACTCTTCAATCATGACTTTTCAACCATGACTTTTCAATAATAATGAAATATATAATTAAAGTAATAAATAATAATTAATAAGTAATGTTAGGATGTGGGATACTAAAAATTTGTGACTCTCCAAAAATATACCACCTAGATACTCTTGAGATCTTTTAGTAGTGGCTAGTCCAATGGCACGCCTGTTTGATAAAACTCTCAAAAAAACCAACAATGGTGGTTTCCCTATTGACCTGCACAAACTAAATCTATAGTGAATCTGATACCACTATTAACGTTTTATGAATGAGCCATGAGAGATAACAATTACAAGATGTAGAACAAAATAAAAGAAAGTAAATCTGCTAGATGACTGAAGTATGCTGAAATATAAATCAAATAAAATATTATAATGTATCTATGAACAAAGTGAGCAGTCCATTAATAAAGCTACAGATCTACATGATATCCATCACCAATAAATGGTGTGGAACACAGAACTACACTATCCACTAACCTACGCTATGACTATGTCCCTTGATTTTCTTATCTAATTTATCTAAGAGGCCATCCTTACATAAGCAAAATAGGATGCTTGGCCAACACTCTATCTAGTTGTGCATAGGACAACTTGCACATGTACAAATTGCACTTTGATATTTGTCCACTTATTACATTGAATGAAGTAACTAGATAACTTACAAATGAAGTAATCTAGATATGTATCTTGGAGAATATATTTACATAACCCAAATTATGGAAAATATATTATTTCCAACAGTCAATAATATTAGAGCAATCATATTTTAATTCCTAAATGTAAGGGAATAATTTAGTATAAATATTCTTTGTCTACCTTCATTAAAATGTTAATAAAAACTTAGGAATTAATATAGATGAATCTATGAACTCAATCAACCATTGATGTAACAATGAATTAAGTCAGTAAAGTGTTGCATTTTTAGAATTAGTCTTTATGTTATTATTTTTTTATTGGTGAACAGGGGTTTTGAAAGGATCCCGTAACCTTTTACAAAAATATGATGATTGAGAGAAGAGCTCCCAACCAATCTACAACAAAAGCAATAGACCCTCTATGGGCCATCAAAGATAAACTGCTAAAACTAAGAGGAGAAGCCCATGCAGGGGTAGGAGAGAAAGCCTCATCGAGCGAGAAGAGAAGCCCTCCCAGGGCAACAAGAAATGTCACTCGTGCTGAAATAGATCTTCCATACATGGCACTGGGTAATGTCTATGAAGTCCATGTTGTAATAGGTCCTCCATACGTGGCAACTGTTGTCACCTATGAGAGTCGCATTGTGGTGGATCGAAACTAGGTATCGGATGACACCTGTGAGATCTTCATTGATACACATATTCCCCATGCACCTAGGAATAAGAACAAACATAGTTCAAAGAAATATTTGAACACCAATGACCTCAAAGAGCTGGATATGCATCGTAAACCCTTCCACAGGAACATGGGAACTTCATGTTGCAGCAAATATGTGGATGATGGTAACGTTGGCTAAGCCCCATAAAAGGAAAACAACATCCCTCCAACCCTTTGGGGAGAGATCACTTAAAAGACACAGATAGGAAATTACCATCGAGTAGTGTAGGAGGGAAATTCTCAGTCCAAATGGTAAGGTTGGGCTCAGAGATGCCCAAATTGGCTAACTGATCAGCAACTTGGTTACCTTCTCTATAGACATGTTGAATGGTAACATTGGTGGATAAGCTCAAGAGGGTTTTGGCTTCAAAAATTAGGTTGGAGATGTTCTAGGAAGCAGACTGAGTCCCTGCAAGGCTTTTAATGATGTTCATCGAATCACCTTCAACCACTAAGTTAGGACAATGTAAGTGGGGTAGAAGAGATAGACCTTGAAAAAGAGCTCGTGCTTCAGCAAAATGATTAGTTTGGACCCCAAGGTTTTTTGCAAAGGCCAGAATGATCTTCCCTTCATGATTTCTAAAAATACCTCCAACACTAGCAGGGCTAGGGTTACCCTTGGTCGCTCCATCAAAATTGAATTTTATCCAGCCTAGGGGTGGAGGAGACCATTTAATGAGTGAACGATCCACCATAGAGTTTGGGGGAGAGATAGGACAAGAGGGAAGCTTTAGGAACCTAGCTAGACTGGCTTCATCCAAAGATTCAAGGGGCCCAAAACCTTGGGTGATAGAGAGGTTCTCAGTGGCCACCTAGAGGATTCTTGAGAGCACAAACTGGAAATCATGGGTAGAGTTATTAAAGGCTCTTGAGTTACGTTCTTTCCAAACTTCCCATAAAAAATGGGAGATAGAAAGTCCAAAAAAATTTTAAGTGAAAGCTCCTAAAGGGGTTGGGCCACTGCAAGCACAAATCATTCAAGAGAAAGGGTGGAGCCCAGGAAATCCCAACAGTGGAAAATAAGGATGAAATAATGTTGAGAGAAAAACTACAAGATAGGAAGATGTGTTGGGTGGATTCACAAGCTTGATTGCACAGGTAGCAATAGTTAGGAATAGGGAGTCCACGGATCTAGAGGTTAGGAATGGAAAGGATTTTATCTTGGATAACAAGCCAAAAAAGAAACTGACTTTGGGTATGAGGTGTTTATTCCAGATAATCTTCGAAGGGAACCACGGCTGACCTGGACTCTCGATGAGGAAATAGGTAGATTTAACAGTAAAAAAACCATTCACACTAGGCGCCCAAAGGAGCTTGTCTTCCACTAGAGAGCTAGGGATGACACAAAGGCACAACATGTCAGATAAAATAGTAGTAGCTCTTCTTTGTTCCTCATTCAGATCACCAAGAGGAAAGGATTTCCAACACCTGTTATTGGTGTCAATGAAATTGCACACTTTTGAACCAAATAGGGTATCAGTAATAGGTTTTAAGTAGATTAGGTCAGCATAGTTCTGAAGTGGACTATCACCCAGCCATCTATCCTCCTAGAAGTTTATTTTTTGACCATTTCCAAGCTTCCATCGGATGCCTTTCTTGATGATCTCTCTTGACCTTATGATGGAATTCTAGACTACAAAACCTAGGATGGGTGAGGGATCATCCAAGAAATTTGCTTGGTTCTAGAGGTACTTGGCCTTGATAATGTCAACCCAGAGAGAGTTTTCATTCTGAAGGACCCTCCACCCTTGTTTGGCTATAAGAGTTGAATTCATGTTTCTGACTTTCCTGAGCCCAATGCCTCCATATTATTTCCTAGAATAGACTTGGTCCCATGCAACTAAATGAAATCTCTACTTATGTTCAGAGCCCAACCATAGGAAGTTCCATTGGATCTATTCTATTTTGTTGCACACTTCAATTAGAATCTGAAATATGGAAAGAAAGAAAATAGGGATGCTCTAGAGGGTGGCTTTGACTAAGGTGGCCTTTCCAGCCTGACTGAGGAGTCCCCCTTTCCATCCAACCAACTTTTTATGGATTCTTTCAATGATGGGATTCCATAAATATTTTTTTGCAGGTCCATCAAAGAGAGGAAACCCAAGATAAATAGTTGGGAGGTTAGCAATAACACAACCGAGGATGTTAGCTATACAGGCTTACCATCTTATGGGGGTATGGATAAAGTAAATTTTGCTTTTGGAGAAGTTGACCTTTTGACCAGTAGTTGACTCAAAAGAGAGCAAGATCGACTTGATGGCTTTAGCTTGAGGAATAGAGGCATGGGTGGCAAGGATGGTGTCATCAAAAAATTGTTGATGGGAGATGGGATTAAGAGAGGAGGTTGGTTTAATACCTAAGATTTCCCCTTTGGAACAAGAAGACCTTAAGGTTCTACCCAAAGCTTCAACAACAATTATGAAGAGAAAAGGAGATAAAGGGTCTCCCTATCTTAGACCTTTAAAGCTCAAAAAGTATCCAATAGTAGAGCCATTGATAAGAACTAAGAAACTAGTATTTGTAATGCATTCTTTGATTAGGTTGATCCACTCAGAATGGAACCCAAACCTGGAGAGGATAGAAAAAAGAAACTTCCATGATACCCTATCGAAAGCCTTATTCATGTCTAATTTGAGGAAAAGACCAGCCTTGTTACTTTTGGATACTGAATGGATAAGTTCATGGATGGTGATGATGTTATCGATGATGAGTCTCCCTTGAATAGAGCTACCTTGGTTGAGGTCAATGATGTGTGGTAGAATTGGCTTCAATCTAGTGGCTATCACTTTGGTGAGGATTTTGTAGAAGATATTACAAATATTGATTGGGTGAAAGTCAGCAAGGGTTTTGGCATTACCAGTCTTGGGGATTAGGGCCAGGAAGGTGGAATTGACATCCCTAGGAATGCTTTTGGTTCGTTGCATTTTTTGGGTAGTAGAAACAATGTCAGGTCCCACAATGTCCCAATAGCATTGAAAAAATATAGGGAGAAAACCATCAGGACCCGAAGCTTTTCCACCTTGCATGGAGAAGATCATAGAATGAATTTCCTCAGTAGAAAAGGGTTTAATCAAAATATTGTTATGCTCTTGGGTGACTAACCTAGGAATGTTGCATAGGAGAGTCTTCATAGTTTGTTGGTTACAATCTGGGCTTGGTCCAAGCAGATCTTCAAAAAAGCAACCACCTCAGCTCTAATGTCAAAAATATCTGAAATAATAGTCCCATATGCCTTGGTGAGTTCCCAAATTTTACTAGAGCCTCTGTGTCTCATTGTAGTGGTATGGAAAAATTTAGTGTTGGAATCACCCTCCTTCAACCAAGTTACCCTAGATTTTTGCTTCTAGAAAACTTCCTCATTTTTTAGAATGTTGTGGTATTCAGATAGGAGGCTCTTTTCAATTTCTTGGAGACTAGGGTCAAGGTCTCCTTGTTGGGTAGAGATCTCAATGCTTGTGAGTTGGGATTGGATGTTCTACTTCTTGGAGAAAATATTGCCAAAAACATCCTTGTTCCATTGCTTGAGATTTGCTTTAACAAAATAATTTTTTTTGCTCACCTGGGAGGCAAGGGACCCAAAAAAGTTGTGGGACCACCAAGATGCTATGAGTGACTTGAGGTCAGGATCCTGAAGCCACATCACCTCAAATATAAAAGGGGATTTGAAAGGAGAGCCTTGAGGTGAGCAATCAAGGAGGAGGGGATTGTGATCAAATCTGATTCTGGGAAGAGATTGAAGGATAGAATCTCCAAAGGGATAGATGGCATTAAGGGATATGAGGACCCTATCAAGTCTGATCTGGATGAGCTGATCACCCTTTATTTGGTTTCTCTAGGTGAATTTGGGACCTCTTAGTTGGATATCCATGAGTTGATTACCATCCACGAATGATGTGAAGTCTTCATAAGAATTAGCTATGATTTTAGAACCTCCTTTCTTGTCTATGGGAAATAGAGGAGAATTAAAATCTCCAACCAACATCCATGCCTCATTGGAAAATACTTCTCTCATCTGGCTTAGGGTGTTCTAGAGCTGAAATATTTCAGAAGGGGAATTCGGTGCATAGATGTTTGAAAGAACCCATCTGCAGTGATGATCTTTGCTGAAAAATAGGATGTTCATGAAATTCTCTACCATAGTTAGGAGTCTACCTTCAACAATGTTTAGATCCCACAAGCATAGCAAGCCACCAAAAGCTCCGTTGGTAGGGCTTATGAGGAAATCATAGTTTTTCCAAATATATTTAGAGATACAGGAAGCATTTTTGATGTCCAACTTGGACTCTTGCAAAAGGAAAATGGTAGGCTTTAAATATTCCCTCATGGACTTAACCAAACATTGTTTGTTACATCCATTAAGGCCTCTCACATTCCATGAGAGGATCTTCATTTGGTACTTCTGGAAGAGGATCTCTTCCCTCTTCCTTGTGAAGAGGGGAATTTGGATCTATTATCATCTTCATGATGCCCTGATGGAAGGTTTTACTTTGAAGAGAGGTGTAGGGTGAGTTGGGTGCCATTGGCAATCTCCTCAAAGCATTCTCTATTTTTGATGGCTTGAGCAGAAGGGTGACCTCTTTTCTTCTCAGAACCAACATCAACATGAAGCTTTTTTTGGGTCCTGGTAAAGGGAGGGCTTGAGGATAAGGGATTTTTGGAAAGAATTTTGCTAGGGGAAGGGCCAAGGAGGCCTTTGGGGGATTGAGGAGGGCTTTGGGGAATGGATTTCTCTTCAACAGGAAGAGGTTCATCTACATACAAAGAAGAAAAGAGATTAGAAATAGAAACAGGGGGCATACCTAAAAGGAGGAAGAGAGATCAGGTTGCTCCAAAGAAACTTGGAGATCTACAGCCTTAGAGGATGGTTCCTTCGGAGGGTTAGGAACCTCAAGATCCTCAATGGTTAGTGCCTTGCTAGAAGGTGTTTGGGATGGAGGCCCTTGGTTCAGAGTTGCTCCAATGACATCTGCACCAGTTGTAGTAGAATATTTGGAGTGCTTGTGGAATAGTTGCTATGGATGGAACCCTTCACCATGAGATTTCTTGGAGGGAGGCACCTTAAGAACTTTTAAGGTTGGACATTGAGAGTTGAGGTGGCCTTGCTTGGAGCATTCAGTACAAAAATCCAGCTTGTTTTCATACTCAATGATCTGGATCCTAGTGCTAACATCCAAAACCAGTTGAATGGAAGAAGGAAGAGTAGAGTCAAGGTTAGCATTGATACACATGCGAGCATGGACCATGTAGGTCTTTGCTTTAGTAGGTGGATCAAAAGCTATCAGCTCACCAATATCCTAGGCAATCCCTTTTAAGATGTCTTCATGCCAAAACTGGATGGGAAGACCTAGAAGGTGAACCCAGATCAGAGCCAGATTGATATTTTGAGTTTCAGGGTCAAAGTCCACAGTCCATTTCCTGAGAAAAAGACCCCTTCATCCAAAAAACCATGGGCCTCCTGTGAGGATTCAACTTGAATCAATAGAGTTATTGAGTTGGATGAGAAAAAACCCTCTAGGAAGGGCTACCAGGTCCATGGATCCTTGTGGGTACCAGTTGGTTAGGGCCCATCTACGAATGGACTCCATGTCGAGATGTGAGTTGAGAAATTTCCCCACCAAGGAATGAGAGTCTTGGGCTACCAGGGATGTCATGAGCTCAGATGAAATCCTAAGGTATCCTTGTAAAGGACACAGATCGACTCCAGGTTTTGAGGAGGATGTTAGTGGAGGGTTATTTTTCAAAATATCTACAAAAGAGCGAGAAGGGGGCCTTTGCTTGGGGACCATAGATCCACCCCTTCCATAAGCCACCAATGTGTGGTCTCCGAAAGGGATCAAAGATCCTGTTGGAAATTTTGAGGAGTGTTTGTTTTCATTGATGTCAAAAGCATTCTTGTGCTATGTTCGTCATCTTCGAGTATATTAAGTGTTTCTTCCAAAAGCAAGAAGGTCTTGAAAAGCAATAGGTTATAATATTTATTTTTAAATATTATACACACAGGAGGGCTCAAAGAATGAAAATCCAAGGAAGGAGAAGCAAATTTAAATTAAATAATAATACATTATTATTATTATTTCGAATCAAAAATCGAGTTTAAGAAGATAAAGGATCAAGTTGAAAAAGACCCATAAGAAGATTTAATTTAAATTAAAATATTTTAATCTTTAAAATTTTAATTTAAATAATTATGGGTGCTAAGTTTTAATTTAAATATTTATTTAATATTTAAAATTAATATTCGAATTCAAATTCGAATTTGAATACTCACTGACATTGGAATATGCTATGGTTTTGCATATAAATAATGCCAAGGTTTGGCATTTGAAAACTCATCCATGCGATTGTTGATTGGATCATGCAAAATAAAGGAAAGATGTGTATTTTCATGTGTATTTGAGTAGAAAAAAGACAAAGTTTAGTGTCCTTCGAAATCTACTTGAAGCCCCTCATAGCTGAGTTGGCATCCAAGGGCTACGTTAGACGCATTCAAGATGCCTGGTGCGGGTTCAACCCTCATGCACACCATTTTGTTGAATGTAAGTTTATGTTGTGTTTGTGTCGTTCAAGGTAGAAGGAATTCAAAGGCACGTTCATGCATTTTGACTCTTGTGGAGCCATACAACTCAGTTGGTGGGGGAGATCCATCGGTAGTTCAAATCCTGCTAAGGCCTTTTGGATAGCATAATAGAGGTATATGCATTGTTTGGGTTGACTTGGCTTGCAAAAAATAAAAAGGGAAAAATATTTTTTGTTTCCAAAGGTTTAAGTTAATTAAAGTTTTTGCATAATTAATTTGTATTATAAGCTGTTTAAGGGAGTTAAAAGGGGAATGCAAAACTTTGATTTCTGAATTGATTTTTGAAGTGATTAAGGAGTTATAAGGTAGTAAGGAAGTTTATTTTTGAGATTGAAGGTTGTTGAAAATTATTTTAAAGTTGGAGATTATAAGGTGTATTTGAGTGTTATTTTTGTATTGAATAAATATTTTGAATAAGTTTTAGAGTGATAATTTTTGTCATCTAACCTTTGTGCTTGGCAAGGAAAGTGGTTATAATTGAGATAGGTTTTGAAGTCTATTCTTCATCAAGTAAAAGGTATGGGCATATTCTTCCTTGGTTGAAGTAATTGATTGGTTGAGATTTTTTGAAAACAATATTGGAGTGAAAAGGACTTGGTTAAGTTTTCCTTTGTGAGTTTGTTGAGTTGATGAGTTTTCTAAAATGGAAGTAAATGCTATAAACCTTGTTTGATAAGTATTGTTGAAAATTTTTAGTGATTCAATGCATGCTTCATTGTTGGGTTATTGAGATCCCTTGTTGTTGAGTTTGAAGATTGGATTAGAGTTTGTGAAAGAACATGAGTATCATTGTTATGTGAAGTTGTGAACTACCTTGAACTAGGGTTTATGAAAGAACATGAGTATCATTGTTATGTGAAGTTGTGAACTATATTGAACTAGAGTTTGTGAAAGATCATGAGTATCATTGTTATGTGAAATTGTTTGATAAGCATTGTTGGAAATAAGTGAGTGATTGTTCATATTATTGGACTAGGGTTTATGAGTAAGGATTTATTTCATTGAGTGATTGGTTGAGAAGAGTTGGTTGATCCTAGTCAAGTGGATGTGTTGAAGTGATAGTTCAAGTTCTATGAAATAAATTATTCCTTATTCTGAATTGATTTGAGAAATATTTTGAGTGTTAGTGAATGTGAAGCATATTGAGTCTCTAACAATTCTCTATATGTTTTTGTGAGAAAAAGAGAGATTGAAAGTGATTGAACATTATTGTGAATGAGAAGCATATTGAGTCTCTAATAATTATGTATATGTTTCTATGAGATTGAAAAAGTTCTAGTGAGGACTTGTTGAGTATATTTGAGGTAAGTATTAGAGAAGAATTGTGGATAGATTGTGTGAGATTTTGTGGAAGCTTACAATACAGATTTGAAGACAGATATTGAGACAAGTCTTGGTGAAGACTTGTTGAGCAGATTGGACAAGTTCTTGAGAGGACTTGTGGGCAGAATTGAGATAAGTCTTAAAGAAGACTTAAGAGCAGATTGGATAAGTTCTAGAGAGAACTTGTGGACATATTAGTGTGAGCTTTTGTGGAAGCTTACAAGGCAAATTTGAGACAAGTATTTGAGAAGACTTATGAGCAGAGTTGATTGATTGATTTTTTCAAACCTTGAGTTAAGGTTTGGGGTAGATACAATAGAGTTGATTTATGATTAAGTCAAGCTTTGTGTTAAGGCTTGAGGACAGATATTGAGTAGATTTGTGCTAGACCGAAGGACTGTGTTTAGTGCAAATCAGAGGACAGATATTGAGGATAGATTTGTTATAGATCGAAGGACTATGTTTAGTGTAGATTATAGGATAAAGTTTGGTGTAGATTTGAGGATAGATTTGTGCCAGAATAGAGATAGAGATTGAGAAAATTTGTGCTAGATCAGAGAATTGTGTTTAGTACAAATTTGAGATAGAGATGAAAGTAAGCTTTGGAGGTGATAGAGTATAGAGGATGACATTCTCTAGTGGATAGAGATCCATTAGCAAAGTCAGTGAGGATAGGTCTTCTGAGTGGGGATAGGAGTCTTTAGTGGATAGAGATCCATCAACCAATGCAGTAGAGGCAACAATTATTCTAGAATATCACCAACAAGAGCAAAGGAGATTGGTGTCTCCTATGGATAGAGATACATGAACTTGATTAGGGGATTGGTGTATCCTTTGGACAAAGGTCCATAAACATTGTAATAGGGAAAGGATTCCCAAGATATTGATTAAAAAAAAATTAGTGAAATATTTTCTCTATGGAGTAGCCCACATTAGGTGAACCACATTAAATTGGTGTCTCTATTGTGTGTGGTGATTTGTGCATTGCTTTGATTATTGTTTTTTATATTGCTATCTATACATCGCATAATATTGATTGGAAAGAAAAGTAAAAATAATATTATACTATCATCTCCCATCTTAATATAAGATTATGTTCTTCAGATCCATATCTGATAGATATGCCAAGAGTTATCATTGCTTCATCACCAATAGGATTTGAAGATCCTTCTCTGATAGACACGCTAAAATCCACCATTGTCCCAACACCCATGAGGGTTGTAGATCCACCTCAAGAATACATGCCAATCAATGCCCCTCCACCAATAGTGGATATAGATCCACCTTCTGTTAGTTCCCCTCCACCAACAAGGGTCATAGATCCTCCTTTGATAGACTACTCAAAACCTACCAATGCCCCATCACCACCAAGACTTGCCAAAAATTCCATGTTGTTAGCCAGCTCATGGTGGGTCACGGGATGGAAGCCATGGATTACACTCATCACATAACCATCGGTTGTTGTCACCATTAATATTATTGTATTATTGCTTATAAAATTTTAATCAAAACCCTTACCAACAAATATAATGGTTTTGCCACCTCCTATAAAATTTTAATCATAATCATTGCCTATAAAATTATAATCAAAACCCTTGCCAACAGCTACCATGGTTCTACTACTGCCTATAAAACTAGAACCCTTGCCAATAGCTATCGTAGTTCTACTACCATATGTAAAATTTTAATCACAATCATCACCTGTAAAATTTTAATCAAAACCCTTGCCCATAACCACTGTGGTTTCATTGTCACCTATAAAATTTTAATCAAAATCCTTACCAAAATTTGCCATGGTTCTATTGTCACTTGTAAAATTTTAATCACAATTTTTACCTATAAAATTTTAATCAAAACCCTTTCCAACAATTTTTATGGTTCTGCCACCACCTATAATATCAAAACCCTTGCCAACAACTACCATGGTTCTACCGCTATCTATAAAATTTTAATCACAATCATCGCTTGTTAAATTTTAATCAAAATCCTTGCCAACAAACACCATGGTTTCACTACCACCTATAAAATTTTAATCAAAACCCTTGCCAATAGCTATCATGTTTTTGTTGTCACTTGTAAAATTTTAATCACAATCATCACCTGACTTCATAGTTTATCTTAGGATTTGGTGAGCTCAATCCTTTTGTTGAACATAAGAGCAAGGGCCCACTCTTAGGGCCAGTGGAGGGAACTCAGTATCATAATTTTTAGGTTTTATTATTGTTTTTAATGGCATTTACTATAGAATATTTTTTTTGAGTTTAGAAAAAATTCCCTTTTAGGGTTACCTTGGTCTGAGAAACCATGACTAGGGGGTTCTACACCATTAAAATCACCCAAGAGTCGTGCCCAGCCTTGACTGCACCAACATAATCAATTGGATTTTGGGTACCCAATGTGCTTTTGGTAGGGTGGATATTCGAACTAGGGACCTTCCTTGGAGGATTGCCCTACTCTCTCCAAATCACCTACAACCCGTGGGTATCTACTATAGAATATTAGATATTGTGTTTTCCCTATCTATCCCTTGTTCCACATGTGAATGTTTTGGTACCTTTTTTAGCTAGCTGAATTCCATTTATTTTTATATTTTTCATTTTTATCAAGGCATTGTTGTTCAACATTTCTTTACTATTTTCAACATCTATTTTCTATTTTAGCATCCTAGTTTAGCAACATTAATTTCCAACACTTTACATTTCTGTCTTTCCAATTCAAGTACTTTATTTTCTTGTCATTTCAATTTAGCAAATGTAATATAGCAACTTTTCCTTTAGCAAGTTCAATTTCTACAAGTAGTTAGTTTCTTTTATGCAAAAGTGTGTTAACTAGTTTACTTTCTGCAAAGATATTATGATTCTCTATTTTGATTTAGTAGCCTAATGCCCTAATTTCCAAGCCACAACTCCATCATTCTCTATCGTATATAGCCTTGGACGCCGCCCTGGATTGAAAATTAAATTAAATGATGAGCATTAAAAACACCCATCATTTTTGGCATCGTTGTTGAGGAACAAATTGGCATTGTTAGAGAACCAATAAGTCGTTCAATTATTGTCTTGTGAAGTTGCAAAAACTACAAAAACAACAAAAACAAACCAACAAATTTACATGAAAATAGTTGTATTGCTTGGGATTGTATCTAGGATATTGGGATATTAGAATATGAGTTCTTTCTTTACTAGAATGTATGAATAGGTTAAGAGATAAAAGAGGTAGATTCATTAGATCAAACCTCCCACTAGTCACAAGAAGACGATATTCACAATGAGGGGTTAAACCTATACCTGAACTACCTAAATTTGAAATTCTTGAAAATATTGAATTAGACACACAATCATCATCATCAGGAAGTGTAGAAACACCTAAGAGAGAATTACGAGAAGAGAAAATTGTTAGTTCATCCTCATCTACTCCTGATAGATCGATACGATCAGACCAATTTAGAAAAATCTATACTTATTGTTGGGAATGTATCATGGTAGATATACAAGGAAATGTGGATAGGGGTAGTAATATTCCTAATAGGGTAATACCCACACCCTTGCCTAAAACTTTGAGTATCCTATCCACTTGAATCCCACTCAAAACTCTCCTATGAAAACCATTTCACCATCAGTATTACCAACTTTTAGGGGAGTTGCGATTGAGGATCCAGATCAGTTTTTATTTGAGTTTAAGGTTGTATGCCAAACCTATGATTATATAAATGACAACCAAAAACTCAAAGTATTTCCTTCCACATTAAAAGACTCAACTTTACGATGGTTCATGAGCTTAGCACCTAATTCAATTCAAACCTGGGATGAAATGGAAAGAGTATTTTTGGAGAAATACCAAGAATACTATCGAGTAAATAATAGAAAGGATGAATTATTTAGGATAAAACAAGAAGAGGATGAAACCTTGGAAGACTATTTGGATAGATTTTCCTTTGTCCATAAAATATGTGGTGGTATTGAACCAGAACTTAGTAAAACCATATTCTTGAGGGGATTGCAAGATGAATCTAGAGAAGTATTGGATCTCATGGGCAAAGGAGATGTAAGCACACTTGAACTTGAAGAAATCATGGAACTTTGCAAAAATTATTCCCACACAAAATATAGAAGAAGAAAAACTGGTAATAATGCAAATGATTTGAAAGAATTGATGGAAGAGTTTGCCAATCTTAAAACTGACATCCTAGTGCATCTGAACACGACATTAGGTGAATTAAATGTGAAGGCCAAATCTACTGAACCTTTGGCCATTTATTGTCCAAGATGTAGAAATAAACATGCTCTCCATGAGTGTCCTTTGAACAAAACTTCCATATCTGCTATATGTAGCATTTGTGAAAAAGGACATCCCACAAATCAATGTCAATTGTTACTAGGACTTAAGAATATCTTTGAGAAATAATCTCAACCTATCGAAGAGCTTAACTTTGTAGGACCAAGACAAGGGGGTAGTTTCCCTCAGTACCCATACCAAAACACTTCTCAATTTTCCATAAATTGGGGAGACAATACTTGGTCTATGTCATGGCCTAATTCAAAACCACAACCTTGGAATCATCCACCATGGGCATCATCTTAGGAATGGTCTCAACCTAGATGGATGAATCAACAATGGAATCAACCACCATGGATGCATACACAAATGCAAGGACAACAATGGGGACCATAATATCAACCATACCAAGGGCAACATAGGTATCAAAATCAACAACAAAACTTATTGCTTGGTCCTACTCAAAATTACCCTTAGGGTAGACAAAAATCACAACAATAGGTAAAACAACCCCCACTTCTGGCTCAACCTATGGCCAATCCAAATAACACTAGATAGGTAGCCCCTATCTACATGGATGAATCAGAAGAAACAACCATGATAAATGTCATAGATTGTGATAACATTCAACTATGTTCTAGAAAGACACTTCCTAAACCAACTCCACCTATCATTGAAGAAATGGAAATCGATGAGAATAAACAAGATCCATTTCCACCAAAGCCACAACAACAACATCTTGAAAAAGGAAAAGAAAAAGAAGAAAAATTCCCTCAAGAAGATTTACCTTCTTCATCAGAAAGAATACCATACCCTGAATGATTTGAGAAATCAAAAATATCTTCAAAACCAAAATTAATAAAGGAATTGAAACATTTAAATATTATGATTCCTTTACTACAAGCTATTAAAGATATACCAACAATCAACAAAACCATTCAGGAATTGTGTATTAGAAAACTAGGAAGAAAGAAGAAAGCATTACCAAAAACCATACAAGTAGATGGGAAGTTAGTAGACCTCCTTGCAGGAAAGCTTATTCCACCAAAATATGGTGATCCAGGAAGCCCTGTAGTCACAGTAGCCATAGGATCAATGCAAATATCCAATGTTTTGATTGACCTAGGGGTAGCCATCAATGTTATGACAAAGGATACAATGCAAATATTACAATTAAACAACCTACATCCTACATCCACAATATTAGAAATGGTTGATAGGTCAATTGCCAAACCAAAAGGAATAATTGAAAATATTCCTATATCAATTTCATCATGGGAATATCCAGTTGACTTTTTGGTATTACAACCTCAAAATACTATGAATGGTTACCCAATAATTCTTAGAAGGCCTTGGCTTGCTATGATAACTACCTTCATTGATTGTAGATAAGGAGATATGACCATTTCAAATGGAATTGACTCAAATAAAATCTCTTTGTATCCTCCTACAAAACCTTCAATCAATTTTACTAGTAATCTATGGTTTCCTGAATCAGATGAAGAGAATGAAGAGAACATTTCAACATTAGCCACCATAATTGTGAAAGATCATGCTAAAGAATTGGATCCATCTGAGAGAATTATCTTTGAAGAAGATACTATCCTGATGAATAATTTGTATGATTCAGGATTGGAAGATGAACCAGTTACTATCAACCATTTACTATGGAAGGATGAAGAACAAGAACTTGAACCACTATCATCCATTCCAATACAAGATAGTTATTTTAATTTACCACATGGATGGCATCATCATCTTCTATCATATTTTCATTGTCCTATATCAAATTTAATTCCATCAAGAATTACCTTTGATAAAGATACTCGGATCTTCCATTCTCTTTTACCACACCATTGCCCACTCAACTCATTAATAAGCAATTTTGAAGGAATCAATTCGATACAACCTGGTACAAAACAAATTGAAGTACAACCAAAAAATTTTTGAATATCAATAGTTGGTTGACAAATGACTAAGAAGAAAAATTGTTTAATGTATTGAGTCGACATCCCAATGCTTTTGCATGGGAATACAAGGACATGATAGGAATTCATCCAGATATATGTACTCATTGAATTTATACAGAGGATGTTAAACCTGTAAGACAACCACAATGGAGATTGAACCCTACTTTACATGATATTGTGAAAGATGAAATCAAAAAATTGCTAGAAGTAGGATTCATCTACCCCATTTTTGATAGCCGATGGGTTTCACCATTGGTTATTGTTCCAAAGAAAAATGGAAAATTGTGAGTGTGTGTTGACTATAGAGAACTAAATAAAGCTACACATAAAGACCATTTTCCATTACCATTCATAGATCAAGTGTTAGACACGCTCATTGGGAAGAAGTATTTTTGTTTTCTCGATGGATTTAGTGGTTATAATCAGATTCAGGTAGCACCTGAAGATCAAGAGAAAACAACCTTTACTTACCCATGGGGAATATTTGCTTATAGGGTTTTACCTTTTGGACTTTGCAATGCCCCAAAAAATTTCCAATGAGCAGTGCTTACTATTTTCTTTGACTTGACCAATGATTGTGTCGAGATCTACATGGATGATTTCACAGTATGTGGAAAATTTTTGATGAAACTCTTGAAAATCTTGACAAGGTTTTGACATGATGTGAAACTTACAATATATCCTTAAACCCTGAAAAATATTTTATGATGATGGATGAAGGTATTGTTCTTGGACATCACATCTCATCTAGAGGGATACAAGTTGATCCTAAGAAGATTGAGATTATCAAAAAGTTGCCTACACCCCAAACACAAACAAATGTTAGGAGTTTCTTAGGACATATTGGCTTCTATCATTAATTCATTCAAAACTTTAGTACCATTGTGAACCCTATGTTTGCCTTGTTGACTAAATATTTAGAATTCAAATGGATAAAAAAGTGTCAAAGTGCATTTGATACTTTAAAAGAAAAATTGACCACTACACCTATGTTACGTGGTCCAAATTGGAAACTTCCATTTCACATTCAAGCCGATGCATCTAACACTGCAATCGAAGCAACTCTAGGCCAAGTTGAAAATGGAGAACATTATGCCATCTATTACATTAGCAAAAACTTAATAGGAGCTAAAAATAAAAATTCTTAGCAGTAGTATATGCCATTAACAAATTTCATCACTATATCATGGGATATCAAGTATTTGTTCATATAGATCATTTTGCAATCAAATACCTTATGAAAAAACCTTTAGTTAGTGGTCGAATAATAATATGGTTGCTACTATTACAAGAATTTGACATCACTATAGTAGACAAACCAGGGAAAGCTAATGTAGTAGCTGATTTTTTATCTAGACTAAATATCACAAGAGAGGATGAACCAATAGAGGATTCTTTTCTTGATGAGAGGTTATTTGCAATTTTAGCACAATCACCATGGTTTGTTAACATTTCCAACTACCTAGCAACAGGAAAAGTTCCCTCTCACTTTACTCCTCAAGAAAAATGATGATTGGTAAACCAAAGCTCATCATTTCAATGGATCAATGGTCTACTATTTAAATGTGGACCTGACTATATTTTACATCGATGTATTCGACGAGATGAGGTGTATGACATTATTTGGGCATGTCATGATGAACCATAAGGAGGACATTATTTAGTAAAATACACCATTATAATTTTTTGGGAATAGGTTATTATTGGCCCTCACTTCATAAATATGTAAAGAAGTATGTACGACATTGTGATTCATGTCAAAGAATGGGTAAACCAACTGCCACAAATAAAATACCTTTACAACCTCAAGTGGTTGTAGAACCATTTGAGATATGGGGATTAGATTTTGTTGGACCCATTGACCCACCTTCTCAAGGAAAACAACACATTCTTGTGTGTACCAATTATGTAACAAAGTGGGATGAAGTATGTGCTTTTAAACATGCTCGAGAAGAGGTCATTGATTTTCTATACACTCAAATATTTCAAATATTTGGTGCTCCATAATCTATTGTTACAGATCATGGACCCTAATTTACATCTAAAGTTATAGAGAAATTTACTAAAATGTATGAAATTAAACATAATAAATCATCACCCTATCACCCTCAAGAAAATGGTCAGGTAGAAGTCACAAATAGGGAATTAGAGAATATTCTAACAAAGATAGTGGCTTCTCATAGGAAATATTGGATGAACAAGTTACCCAAGGTCATTTGGGCTTACAACACTACATGGAAATCCACCATGGGATTTACACCTTACAAACTAGTCTATGGTAAGAAACCTCTTTTTCCAATTGAATTTGAATTACTAACACTTCATACATCTTTGGAAGTTGGCATTGAGTTGTCATAGGTACAATAAGAGAGAATTACACAATTGAATGCATTAGATAATGATGGGGGACCGAAAATTTAAACAAATCACATCCAAATTTTTACACCAAAAAATTCAGAAACAACTTTACAAGAAATAGAAATCCCAATGTTCTATTAGATAAACTTGCAAAGATTACATTTATAGCCCATAGGCTTTATAACAACTGGCACACAGGCACAGTTCTCTCACTCTCAATTGCACAGATTCTCTAACTCTGCAACACTAGCCCGCAGATGTAGTTTTCTTCTCCCTATGCAAGTTGCCTCACGTTCGGCGATCTGCCTGCATTCCCAGGAAGAATTACAGCAACTCTGGAAGGAAAATGCACTCTAGCCAGTTCAGAATGGCTCTCGGCCTTCGACTCTGTAACTTGACTATGCAACTCTGCAACTACAGGTTTTTCCCTATTTTCCAACCCCTCTGCAGGGCTCGATTTACCCATTTTATAACTTTCTGGTGCGATGATTTGCTTTCCATATCATGTCTCATCGATTCCTCTCCCAGAACCTTTCATTTCACCTTCTCATGTCGCTTCGTCGCCAAAGTATTCAAAACGACTCCCTTTCTGACTCTTCGTATTTGCCTTGTCTTTTGGGTCATGAAATCACGACATCTTTGTCCTCTGTACACTCTCCTGCTTTCGGGTCATGAAATCATGACCTGTCATGAAATCACGACATCTTTGCTCTCCTACTCATCCTTTTCTTTTTCGGTCACGATATCATGACATGTTGCGATATCGCGACATTTATCTTCGTCGTCTCCTTTCTCTTCTTCGGGTCATGAAAATGCGACCTGTCGCAAAATTGCGACATCTTATCCTCTCTGCTCCCTCTCACTTCTTCGGGTCGTGAAAATGCGACATGTCATGAAATCGTGACATTTTCCTCCGTTGGCTCCTTCTTCGCCTTCTGGTCGCGAAAATGCGACATGTCGCGAAATCGTGACATCTTCCTCCGCTTGGCTTCTCCTTCACCTTCTGGTCACAAAAATGTGACATGTCACGAAATCGTGACATCTTCCTCCCTTGGCTTCTTATTTGCCTTCTGGTTGTGAAAATGTGACATGTCACGAAATCGTGAAATCTTCTTCCTCCTGGCTTTCTCTCTCCTTGGCGGGTCGCGAAACTGCAACATGTCATGAAATCATGCAATCTTCTCCTCTGCGCCTTCTCTCTCTTCTATGGGTCGTGAAACTATGACATGTCATGAAATCATGACATCTTCCTCCTTCGCTCTTCATCCTGCCTTCGGGTCATGAAATCATGACATCTTAGCTTTCGCTTTCTCTTTCTTCTTCAAGTCGTGAAACCGCGACATGTCACAAAATCGTGACATCTTTGCCTTCCATACTCGATTTCTGCTTTCGGGTCGTGAAATCGTGACATGTCAAAAAATCATGAAATATTTTCTTGCAGCCTCCTCCTTCCAGTCTGTGTCACAAAATCATGACATCCTTGGCATCCTTGCTCCTCCCATGAGACCTGTCGCAATATTGTGACAGTTGGCCCTGCTGGCTTCTTTCTCTGCTTGTGTCGCGATATCGTGACACATTTTCTATCGTGATATCGTGACAGTCTTCTCCATTGCTTCCCCTCTCCTCTTGGTGTCATGATATCACAACACCTTTTCTGTCGTGATATCGCGACATATTTTCCTCCTTGCCTTCTTCGGCTTCTTCCGTCACGATTTCATGACATGTCATGAAATCACGACATCTTTCCTCCTTAGCCAAATTTTTTGAAGTGGCCCTCTTGCCACTGGATGCTTCTTCATTAGGTGCTACTGGATTCTCCTGCATCAGACACTCGAGGTTGGTGGAGAAGTGATCTTCACTTCTAGCACGACTGTCCACCTCCTCGTCTGCAACCTTCAATAGCTTCAACTTTTGAAGCACTTCATCCTCTCTTCCACCAGTTATTTCTCCCTGGTCTCTTCTTTTCTATTTATCCTCATGCCTTCTGCATAGCTTCTCTCACAGGGCTTTCACTTGCATTAGCAAATCAATTCTGAGTAGCTCCTCTTGCAGGGCTTGCACTTGCCTCTGCAATGCTCTGAATTCTTCATCCTGAGCCACACGACCATGATTTCTTTTTGGAGGCATTCTGCTACACTCCTCTCATAATCCTTGGTGGGTCGTGAAATTATGACTATTGTGATTTCACGACAGGTTCCTTAACCCCAGATCCTGGTGCAAGCACTCTGCTTACACGCTCAGAATCTTCTAGCTATGATACCACTTGATGGGGACCAAAAATTTAAACCAATCACATCCAAATTTTTACATCAAAAAATTTGGAAACAACTTTACAAGAAATAGAAATCCCAATGTTCTATTAGATAAACTTGCAAAGATTACATTTACAGCCCACAGGCTTTATAACAACTGGCGCACAGGCACAGTTCTCTCACTCTCAATTGCACAGATTCTCTAACTCTGCAACACTAGCCCACAGGCATAGTTTTCTTCTCCCTATGCAAGCTACCTCACGTTCGACGATCTACCTATGTTCCTAGGAAGAATTACAGCAACTCTAGAAGGAAAACACACTCTAGTCGATTTAGAATGGCTCTCGGCATTCGACTCTGTAACTCAACTGTGCAACTCTACAACTGCATGTTTTCCCCTATTTTCCAACCCCTCTGTAGGGCTCGGGTTACCCCTTTTATAACCTTATGGTGCGACGATCTACTTTCCATATCATGTCTCGTCGATTCCTCTTCTAGAACCTTTCATTTCACCTTTCTGTGTTGCTTTGTCACCCAGGTATTTGAAACTACTCCCTTTCTGACTCTTCGTCTTCGCCTTATCTTTCGGGTCACGAAATCGTGACATGTCGCAAAATCGTGACATCTTTGTCCTCCGTATGCTCTCCTGCTTTCGGGTCACAAAATCGTGACCTGTCACGAAATCGTGACATCTTTGCTCTCTTGCTCATCCTTTTCTCTTTCGGTCGCGATATCGCAACATTTTTCTTCCTCGCCTCCTTTCTCTTCTTCGGGTCGCGAAAATGCGACCTGTCACGAAATCGTGACATCTTATCCTCTCTGCTCCCTCTCGCTTCTTCGGGTCGTGAAAATGCGACATGTCATGAAATCATGACATTTTCCTCCGTTGGCTCCTTCTTCGCCTTCTGGTCATGAAAATGCGATATGTCATGAAATCATGACATCTTCCTCTGCTTGGCTTCTCCTTCACCTTTTGGTCGCAAAAATGCGACATGTCGCGAAATCGCGACATCTTCCTCCCTTGGCTTCTTCTTCGCCTTCTGGTCACAAAAATGCGACATGTCATGAAATCGCGACATCTTCTTCCTCCTAGCTTTCTCTCTCCTTGGTGGGTCACGAAACTGTGACATGTCACGAAATCATGACATCTTCTCCTCTACGCCTTCTCTCTCTTCTACAGGTCACGAAACTACGACATGTCATGAAATCGTGACATCTTCCTCTTCTGCTCTTCATCCTGCCTTTGGGTTGCAAAATCATGACATCTTAGCTTTCTGCTTTCTCTTTCTTCTTCATGTCACGAAACTGTGACATGTCACGAAATCGCAACATCTTTGCCTTCCATACTTGATTTCTGCTTTCAGGTCACAAAACCGTGACATGTCGTGAAATCATGACATCTTTGCTTACAGCCTCCTCATTCTAGTTTGTGTCCAAAATCATGACATCCTTGGCATCCTTGCTCCTCCCATGAGACCTGTCGCGATATCGCGACAGTTGGCCCTGTTGGCTGCTTTCTCTGCTTGTGTCGCGATATCGGGACACATTTTTTGTCGCGATATCGTGACAGTCTTCTCTCTGCTGCTTCCCCTCTCCTCTTGGTGTCACGATATCGTGACACCTTTTCTGTCGCGATATCACGACATATTTTTGTCGCCTTCTTCGGCTTCTTCCGTCACGATTTTGTGACATGTCACAAAATTGCGACGTCTTTCCTCCTTAGCCAACTTTTTCGAAGTGGCCCTCCTGCCACTAGATGCTTCTACATCAGGTGCTACTGGATGCTCCTGCATCAGATAAGCTTTTCTTGGAGTAACTTCACCAGATAGAAATCATTCAATAATAGAAAAGAATATGTTATGATAGTCAATTAAGAGTAGCAGGTATGAACTGGGAGATTGGGTATTGTTGTTTGGTTTTTTATATGTTGATTTTCTTGGCAAGTTACAAACTTGGTGGCTCGAACCATATCAAATTGAACAAGTTTTCAACAATGTATATGTTTGAACTTATCATACTGATGATTAAAGGAGAAAACTGGTTGTAAATGGGCATCATTTACAAGTGTACCATAAGCCATTGACAAAGGAGGAGTTTGTTCTACACTTTGCATATTTTGACTTATGTGGGGTAGAAGAGCCTTCCTCTTCTAGTACATATTCTAAATGATAAAAATCCTTGAAAAAAATGAATAATTCAATAGTGAAAACCTTTCTAAGGTGCTATTGAGTTAAAACTTACACAAAAACTAATTTTTGTTTTTTTTACCTTTTGGATATCTACCATTGTAAAAATTATACTTATTTCACTTATGTAATATTTGTTTTTTAGATTTCAAAAGCCTACACAATCAACAAAATGATCCAAAGAATATAGAAGAACCCTTTAAGAAAGTAGGGTATGTATTTCTTTAATTTTATAATAGTTATCCTTGATATTATATGAATAGTAATTAAATACTTGGCATAACTATTGGGGTCTGAATTGACATCAAGGTAATCTTGAAATCGTGACTATCATCTACAATGATCTGCAAGATGAGCACCTGGTAATCATAGTCCAAACCCTAATATTGGATGAATTGAAAATTACTTTCACTCAAACTCTATATTAGGCTGGTATACCTTATAAACTAATTGAGTGTTGACTCATTTAAGCTCAATTAAATGTATAAATATAGGGATAGAAATGGAATAAGGGTTAGAAAGTAATGAATGAATAGTTTCCAAATAAAGCTAACAATATTGACAACTACAAGGCATCCCCTAGAAAATCACATTTCCAGTATTCCACACTTGAGACTAACAACATTAAAAATCAATGATCTTCATCATCAAAGAACAAAATACACTTCAAGAACTATTTCAAATATCTAGGGTATTAAAATTCCAAATAATAGAATTAGATTAATACTCTGACTAACAGAAAATAAGTTTTTTCCAAGCATATATTTAAACATGAAGCATTCCAAAGTTCTCTAAGTTAGCAATCCAATATCAGTATAATAGACTAACCATAGCAACAGTAGTAGAAATGACTTCACAGATCAAATATTCACAAGAAAATAAGACAAGGGCTTGAGGTAAACATTCAATAATGCTCCTTCTAGGGAAAGAAAACACATTAGAGCTAACCATTTTTAATGAGGGTTCGACCTTTATTTATAGTTTGTACAATGAAAGAGTATTATTAACATTACTAGAAAGCTAGAGTGCCATATCAATAGGATGCTAAGGTGGTAGTCTCTTATTTTTCTGAATAAAGAAAGGGATATGAGCTCCATGGATCCTCTACAACTTGGAATCTACAACCTTCTTTGCTTCTCATGATTTTTAGTTGAAGATAAAGTCAAAACACAATTAGAGTCATTCATAATTCTTGTAGTGGCTACTCTATCATGGATCTACAACTAAAATGGTTCTTAGATATTGATTCTACATATCTTAATCTTCTTACCCCTTCCACTTCAGCTCAAGAATGACCAAAAATCCATAGTATTACACAACTTTAAATGTTGCTTTTATATATCACTTGATCTGTTTCAATCATGGACCCTTGATTTTCTTTTGAACGGTACAAATTAGATCTTTAAAAGGTAATGTTAACAATAAAAATGATCATGGATTAAAACACTTTATCATATTTTGTGGCATTTAACTTGCTCTAATTCGAGAGTAATTCCTTTGTTATAATATGTTGAGCACTTTGTAGTATTGAATTCTGCTCTTTGAAACTTCCCAACATCGATTTTGACCATTTTTATTGAAGAATAAAATATATGTGATGTGTCACATGGAAAATAGAATGCTATCCCAGGTTGCCTTTTCAAAATCCATGATATCAAGCTTGTACTCTATCTCACAAAAAATAACATTGCTTTGGGCATGAGAAAAGTAACATTGTCACACTGCACAAAAAATAAGTCTCACTTACCACCGCTTTGGAATTCCATGCTTTGAATCTCGTGCAAGGAAAATTTGACCAAGTTGATCATAGAAAATAACACAACAATTATCTTTTGCAAAAAATAACAAAGCACCTGCCTTGTATACCTTTACACTTCACGGTGCCAACTTTGACCAAGTTGACCACATAAAATTACATTACTTGAAGATGCATGGAAAATTACACTGCTAAGCCACATGGAAAAGAATCTTTGCTTACTACCACTCTTTGGATTTTTGTAATGCCAAATTTGGCTAAACCAACCACAGAATTTAATGAAGCATTTCACCATGTGAAAGATAATAAAATATTCCACCCATTCCTTTGAATTCTGTGACTTGAATCACTTGCAAGATAGTTTTGACTACTTTGATCATGAAAATTAACACTTGTCGTGACCTCATATAAAAATGGCATTGTATTTCTTCCATGCAGAAAATAACATTGCTTTAATTTTGTTCTTCAAATTTCATGACTTGATTTGCACACAAGCCAATTTTGACTAACTGGACTATGGAAATTAACACTGTCATGCTCTCATGAAAAATAAATTTGTCTTTCATCGCTCCTTTGAAATTTTGTTACTAAAATTGTTCGCAAGGCTAATTTGACTACTTTGACAACATAAATTAACACTATGTTGTGGTCTCACAAAAAATAACATAGAGTTGAGCTCCACGGATTTTAACACTGCATTAGGGTCCAAGGCATCTTTTCAAAACTTGGTCAAATTTTCAAAAAAATTCTAAGTATGTGGTCTTTTGGACCTACATTCTGGCACCTCCTAGGGAGATTTTCTCACAAATCTTGAGAACTCAAAGTCTTATTCATTGGACATCAGGAGTCAAAATAACACGGATTAATGATAGTGAAGTGGAATGAATGAATGGAATAGTAAAGAACATAAGCTTATACTGAGAGGGGGGGTGAATAGTATAAGATAAAACTTTTTACTTTTCAATCCAAATGATAACAACAATAATATCAAAGCAATAAACATTGCACACATCATCACACACATGAGAGACATGATTTAACGTGGTTCACCCAATGTGGGCTACTCCACGGAGAAAATATTCCTTATAAATTTTCTCAATGAATATTTTGGGAATCAAATCCCTATTACAATGTTTATGGACCTCTATCCAAAGGAGACACCAATCCCCTTATGCTCTGGTTTGTGGATCTCTCTCCATAGGAGAACTCTATCCCATCTACTTTTCTCAACTTTGATCAAATCTACTCACAAATCTGATCTAATCTACTCACAACACTATCTTAAACCTGCTCACAAGTCTACCTCTAACTTGCTCATAAATCTACCTCAAATCTGCTCAAAATGTTACCTCTAACCTCGTCACAAATCTACCTCAAATCTTCTCAAAAATCTACCTCTAACCTACTCACAATATCTGCTCAATTTTTCTCTAATACATGCTTATAACTACTCATAACACATGCTCAAAAGGATTTCACAAAGATACAAAAACTTATCTTCAAACCTAGCACAAGTAGTTCACAATCTCTAGCACAAATGTCTCAAACTCTTTCAACAATGGAAGCACACTTGTTCTCAAATTCTAACCCAAATATTTCCAAAATCATTCAACAATGAAGCATAAAATCCTCACTCAAATATTTCCAACAATGCTTATCAAACAATCCTTTTCACTCCACCTTATGTTCCAAAACATTCACTTCAACAAAACACTTTAAACAAGGGATGATGTGCCCATACCTCTTAATTTCTCTTATGGAGATATATCTTCAAAAACTATCTCACAAATAATTGATTTTTCTAATGCCACTTCAAGAGTTAGATTGCAAGATACTTTCTCAAAACATCCATATGAATTTTCACCTCAAAATATATTTCACCATACAAAAATTACAATAAAATATCAAACCACTATAACACCTTATTACTCCTATTCTTTCATGAAAATAATGCTCAACAAAACAAACCATAAATTACACACATGAATTTCACATATACACCTTATACCTCCTTCTTATGAAAAAAAATAATGCACTTCAAATTTCAATAAGACCAAATAAATTATCACTTCATCTCATGCATCAACCAAGCACTAGCAATCTAAAATTTCACCTTTCATCCCTTTCTAAAACAAAAATTAAATCACTTTACTATCCTTATAGCTCCCTAACCATTTCACATCAAAATAATAAAAATTAATTAACCCTTATAACTCCCTAACCAAGCATAAAGTGCATACCTTTTAAAAAAATTTTACCCTCAAGCGTTGTTGCCACTACTCGAACCTATGACCTCACTGGCCCCTATACCCTAGCACAAGGGCAAACACCACGTGGGCTAGCCACCCACACAAGCACAAGGAGCACGTGCTCCTTCTTCTCCTCTACCATCGATGCAAAATATTTTGATCACGCAAAAACCCTTCATGCAAATCGAATGTTGAACCTGCACCTACAATGCGCTCTACAAGCCGAGCTTGCCATCTAGGCTACCATCCTACATCGGATGGTGTTTGGGCACCCTCCGTATTAATCTTTGCACTACCTCAAAATTCACAAAAACCTTCTCTGCCTCCACCGCTTGCCGAATGAATAGCAATATCAGATATTAATTTTCGTGGATGATCGAACACCTTGGCTTGCAAAACATTAGCCTTTTTATACATTTTTCCTTTTGACTTTGGATGTCGGCTTTACTTTGAACAAATGCCTCCATGCAATTTCAATTTTTGGTGCCATCTAAACCTTTTTAAAATATTATAATAATTTAAATCTAAGGTAGATTTAAATATTATAATTTATATTTTAACCTTTGGGTCCTTTTAATTTTAATTATTATAATTATTTAAATCTCCATAGATTTAAATATTATAATATTTTTTTTCTTCTTGGACCTTTTCTTTGGATAAAAGCTTTGCCATCATAAAACTTCTTCCTTTTTCTTTTGCAAATGCCACCATGGTAAAACCATTAAACCTTTATTTTCCTTGACATAAATGACAACCAATGTCATTAACTTATGCCATTAATTCTTTGACATCAATGACAACAATATACTCAAAATTTCCAACAATCTCCCCCTTTGTCATTGATGGCAACCCTTTTTTAAAAATTCCTTTTTCCAAACCATTTGATTCCAAATCTGCTCCCCCTAACTGAATGCTCTCCCCCTTACTCAAATATCTCCCCCTTTGACATCAATGGCAAAGGGACTCCTTTGGGGCTAAATATAAGACTCTTAGCTCAGCCCCCTCCCCACCTCCTCTCCTTGAGGTGATTAATTTTGGGGTGGGAGTAAAACTACTCCCAATTTCCTTCTAAGATACTCAAAAGTTTCTTTTGGAAGTGGCTTAGTGAAAATATCTACAATATGTTCCTTTGTAGTAACATATTCCAATTTGACTTGCTTATCCATCACCTGTTCTCTCAAAAAATGGTATTTGATCAAAATGTGCTTGGTCCTGGAGTGCATCACTGGATTCTTTGAAATGTTTATAGCACTTGTATTATCACATAGTATGGAGATGGGATGATCATGCTCTATCTTGAAGTCCTTTAAAGTTTACTTCATCCATAACACCTGTGTACAACAAGCAACCACTGCAATGTACTCTACCTCTACTGTGGATAAGGATATTGATGCCTATTTCTTGCTTAGCCAAGAGACTAAACAATCTCCAAGAAAGAATACTCCTCCACTTGTGCTTTTTCTATCATCAATATTGCTTGCCCAATCTGCATCTGTATATGCTATGAGAGTGAAATTATCACTTCTGGGATACCAGAGTCCAAAATCCATAGTCCCTTTTAAATACTTGAGAATTCTCTTTACTGCCAGTACATGTGTTTCCTTTGGAGCTGCTTGAAATCTTGCCACCAGTCCCACTACCTGCATTATATCTGGTCTTGTAGCTGTAACATATAGTAAGCTGCCAATCATAGATCTATACAATGTCTGATTTGCCTCAGGAGATTCATCATCTTTACTCAACTTGCATCCTGTAACCATGGGGGTACTTACTGGTTTGCAGTCTTCTAATTTGAATTTCTTCAACATTTCTTTTATATACTTGGTTTGTGAGAGAAATACACCCTTCTCTGATTGTGAAATCTGTAGTCCAAGAAAGAAGGACAACTCACCAAGCATTGACATTTCAAATTCATTCTGCATACTCTTTGTAAATTTCTGACACATCTTATCATTATTACCTCCAAAAATGATATCATCCACATAAACAACCACAATTAGTAAGTCATTTCCTTCATTTTTGATGTATAAATTATTGTCAACTATTCCTTTCCTGAAACCCTATTCCTGAAGATACTTATCCAACCTTGAATACCAAGCTCTAGGAGCTTGCTTTAGTCCATAAAGAGCCTTCTTTAATCTGCATACATAATCTGGCTTATCAGTTAGGTTGAACCCCTCAAGTTGCTCAATGTAGACCTCTTCTTCCAAGACACCATTGAGAAAAGCTGATTTAACATCCATTTGATATACTTTGAAGTTTTTGAAACTTGAGAAAGCTAAAAATATCCTTATGGCCTCAAGTCATGCAACAGGAGCAAATGTTTCATCAAAATCAATCCCTTCAACCTGTGCATAACCTTTGCATACCAATATTGCTTTATTTCTGACTACCTGACCATCTTCATTTAACTTGTTTCTGAAAACCCATTTAGTGCCAATTACATTCTTATCTTTTGGTCATGGGACAAGTTCCCAAGTCTCACTTTTTTCTATTTGATCCAATTCCTCATCCATTGCCTTGACCCAAAACTTATCTTCTCTTGCCTCATTGAAATCCTTGGGCTCAATTTTAGATAACAAAGAAATATTTGCATGCTCACTTGTTCCTATTATCTTCCTCCTTGTCTGTATTTCATCTGGATTTCCAATAATTAGATCTCTTGGATGATTTTTTTGCACATACCTAGATGGAGTCTTAGGTAGTGTTCTTTGTGTTTCCTCTTCTTCTGATTCTTCACCTAATTCTTCTTGGCAACTTTCTTCTTCTTGATACACAATTTCTTGAGCTGGTTCTTTTGACCCTGTCTGTTCATCAACTGTCACATTTATACTTTCCATAATTGTATGTGTCCTCTTATTATAGCACCTATAGGCTTTGCTCTTAGTGGAATAGCCAAGGAAAATACCCTCATCACATCTTGAATCAAACTTACCCAAATTTTTCTCTTCCCATCTTATGTAGCATTTGCTTCCAAAATTTTTGAAATATTTTATAGTAGTTGGTCTCCCTTTCTAGAGCTCATATGGGTTTTTGTGATGATTTACTCTTACTTGAGCTCTATTGATGATATATACTATTGTATGAACTACATCTCTCCAAAAACCATCTAAAATATTAGACTCATTTAACATAGCTCTGGCCATATTCTCAATAGTCCTATTTTTCCTTTCAACTACTCCATTTTGTTGAGGAGTTCTTGTTGCTGAATATTCTCTTTTGATCCCATGTTGTTCACAAAAATCTATGAATTCACCTGAAGT
Source organism: Wollemia nobilis (assembly GCA_028583015.1). Classification (NCBI taxonomy): domain Eukaryota; kingdom Viridiplantae; phylum Streptophyta; class Pinopsida; order Araucariales; family Araucariaceae; genus Wollemia; species Wollemia nobilis. Next base: position 1,561,742 of record JAQPPZ010006183.1, on the reverse strand, counting down.
AAATTCTCCTCCTCTATCTGATCTTAAACACTTAATCCTTCTACCTGTTTCATTTTCTACTAATTCTTTGAATACCTTGAACTTCTCAAAGGCTTCTGACTTTTCTTTTAAGAAAGCTACCCAAGTCATTCTGGAGAAATCATCTATAAATAACATGAAGTAACTTTCACCTTGTAGACTCTTTGTCCTTGTAGGACCACATAGGTTAGTGTGAACTAGTTTCAATGGTTCAGATGATGTAAATTATTTTGACTTGAAACTTGTTCTTGTTTGCTTTCCATGCTGACATTGTGCACAAATTATGTTTTGTGGCCTTTTTATCTTGGGTAAATCTCTGACTGCCTGCTTGTTGCTTATTTTCACTATGTTGTCAAAGTTTAGATGACCCATTCTTCTATGCCATAACCAAATCTCATCTTCTTGTGATAAGAAACACTTTTCTCCCTTAATCTCACTTAGCATGTAGAGATTGTTTGTAGTTCTATTGGCATCTGCAATGAGCTTTCTAGTTTTAGATTTTTTGATCTCACATCTATTTGGATGAAAAGTGACCATGTGCCCCTGATCACAAAGTTGGCTTACACTTAGTAAATTGTGCCTCAATCCCTTGACATACAATACATTCTCTGTCTTTGTTTTTCCATTATCTAAACTCAAGGTTCCTTTCCCACAGATTTTTGTTGAACCATTGTCACCAAATTTTACTGATCCTCCATTGATTTCTTTAAGTACAAGAAATTTACTCTTGTCCCCTATCATATGACTTGAACAACCACTATCAAGAAACCATTATTTTCTCTTATCTTGCACATGAAGAGTTATTTGTACCAACATTGACTTCACTTTTTCTTGCTCTTTTCTCTCTCTCCTAATTGTTGAGGTTGTATTCTTTTGAGCCTTTTGATCCTCCTTATTTTTTCTTAATTCAAGAAATATCATTTTACACCATTTGGCCTTGTGCCCAAAGTTATTGCATTTGTAACATATGATATTGTCATTCATGAGAGGTGCAAAAGAATTGAAATTTCTATCAACATTATCTCTCATATAAATAGTACAATGTACAACTCTATGACCATATTTGTTACATGAAAAACAATAGCCATGGAAGAGATTTTGTAACCTGTTGGAGTGCCTTGAATAATATGGTCACATGCTTCTTCCTTTGTTGTTCCTGTAATTGAATTTTGTCCATGGATCTTCTTTGCCTTCTTCCTTCTTGATGCTTTTGCCTTTCAATGCATTAGCATAAGTCATGGGCTCTTCTTCTTTTGATATCTTTGTTCCTTGGGAGCTTGACTCCTCTTTCTGTTTCCCTAACTTTATATCTTGCTGTAACTTACCCTTAGTCTTTTCAACTTCCTTTCTTAGAGAGATAATTTTTTATTCCAATATTTCACATTCTAACTCTTTTGCCTTTAACTATTCTGCCATATCCTATTCAATTTTCCTTCCCTCTTCAACTTTTACCTTGAGCTCTATGAGGTTTTGTAGAAGTTCCATCTTTGCTTCCTCATCCTCTTGGATTTGATCCTTCAAACTTGAATTCTTCCTTCTAACCTTTTCCAAGTTTCTAAGAGCAGTAATAAATTCCTCTTTTATGTCGATCATGGCCTCTTCTCCATTTTTTGAGGTCATGTATGTTCTTGTGGGATCTTCCTTCAAGTTGTTAGGCTTTTCATGAAGGAACCCACTCTGATACCAATTGAAGAACATAAGATTATACTGAGAGGGGGGTGAATAGTATAAGATAAAAATTTTTACTTTTCAATCCAAATGATAACAACAATAATATCAAAGTAGTAAATATTGCACACATCATCACACACATGAGAGACATGATTTAACATGGTTCACCCAATGTGGGCTACTCCATAGAGAAAATATTCCTTATAAATTTTCTCAATGAATATTTTGGGAATCAAATCCCTATTACAATGTTTATGGACCTCTATCCAAAGGAGACACCAATCCCCTTATGCTCTAGTTTGTGGATCTCTCTCCATAGGAGACCTCTATCCCCACTACTCTAGTTTGTGGATCTCTCTCCATAGGAGAACTCTATCCCCTCTGCTCTACTCAACTCTGATCAACTCTACTCATAAATCTGATCTAATCTACTCACAATACTATCTTAAACCTACTCACAAGTCTACCTCTAACCTGCTCACAAGTCTACCTCAAATTTTCTCAAAATTTTACCTCTAACCTGGTCACAAATCTACCTCAAATCTGCTCAAAATTCTACCTCTAACTTGCTCATAATATCTGCTCAATTTTGCTCTAATACATGCTTATAACTACTCATAACACATGCTCAAAAGGATTTCACAAAGATACAAAAACTTATCTTCAAACCTAGCACAAGTAGTTCACAATCTCTAGCACAAATATCTCAAACTCTTTCAACAATGGAAGCACACATTGTTCTCAAATTCTATCCCAAATATTTCCAAAATCATTCAACAATGAAGCACAAAATCCTAACTCAAATATTTCCAACAATGCTTATCAAACAATCCTTTTCACTCCACCTTATGTTCCAAAACATTCACTTCAAAAAACACTTTAAACAAGGAATGATGTGCCCATACCTCTTAATTTTCTCTTATGGAGATATGTCTTCAAAACCTGTCTCACAAATAACTGATTTTTCTAATGCCACTTCAAGAGTTAGATTTCAAGATACTTTCTCAAAACATCCACATGAATTTTCACCTCAAAATATATTTCACCATACAAAAATTACAATAAAATATCAAACCACTATAACACCTTATTACTCCTATTCTTTCATGCAAAATAATGCTCAACAAAACAAACCAGAAATTACACACATGAATTTCACATATACACCTTATACCTCCTTCTTATGAAAACAAAAATAATGCACTTCAAATTTCAATAAGACCAAAGAAATTATCACTTCATCTCATGCATCAACCAAGCACTAGCAATCTAAAATTTCACCTTTCATCCCTTTCTAAAATAAAAATTAAAATCACTTTACTATCCTTATGGCTCCCTAACAATTTCACATCAAAATGATAAAAGTTAATTAACCCTTATAACTCCCTAACCAAGCATAATATGCATACCTTTTAAAAAATTTTAATTCTGCCCTCAAGTGTTGTCTTCGCTACTCGAACCCATGACTCTTGCTGGCCCCACACCCTAGCACAAGGGCAAACACCATGTGGGCTAGCCACCCACACAAGCCCAAGGAGCATGTGCTCCTTCTTCTCCTCTACCATTGGCGCAAATATTGATCATGCAAAAATCCTCTTTGTGAATCGAACATCGAACCTATCACCTACAACGCGCTCCACAAGTTAAGCTTGCCAACTAGGCTATCCATCCTATGTTGGATGGAATTTGGGCACCCTCTATCTTAATCTCTGCACTACCTCGAAATTTACATAAAAATTCTCTACCTCCACCACTTGTCGAATGAAATAGAAATATTGGATATTAATTTGCGTGGATGATCGAACACCTTGGCTTGCAAAACATTAGCCTTTTTATACATTTTTCCCTTTGACTTTGGACGTCGGCTTTACTTTGAACAAATGCCTCCATGCAATTTCGAATTTTGGCGCCATCTAAACCTTTTTAAAAATATTATAATAATTTAAATCTAAGGTAGATTTAAATATTATAATCTATATTTTAACCTTTGGGCCCTTTTAATTTTTAATTATTATAATTATTTAAATCTCCATAGATTTAAATATTATAATCTTTTTTTCTTCTTGGACCTTTTCTTTGGATAAAAGTCTTTTCCATCATAAAACCTCTTCCTTTTTCTTTTGCAAATGCCACCATGGTAAAACCATTAAACCTTTATTTTCCTTGACATAAATGACAACCAATGTCATTAACTTATGCCATTAATTCTTTGACATCAATGACAACAATATACTCAAAATTTCCAACAAATAGTATTTTTAGGGAAGAGATGAGTGAATGGAATGGAAGGAAAAAACTATGTAGTGAAGGGAAATGAGTGAATGATGGGAAATGAAGGATAGGATAGACTCTAATCATCTATAATTTATGCTTCTTAGAATAACTTCCTTGTGACCATCACTCTCTAAAATATTTGTGAAGATTCTCATAGAGTAATAGATCACATGGAAATCATGCAAGAGGTAAATGTAGATCATATCTGTAGGGGACTACTCCTTTCGTAAGTTCAAATTTTATAGGAATTTATCATAAGATGGTCCTCCTTACACCTTAGAATCATGGTATTTACATGTATTTTTGTAGATGCATGCTTCATTGCTGCCTTCTAAAATTTTCAGAATCAAAACCATTCACAAAGATGTTTCTACAACCACTTTCCCAACTATGGCACCTAAAATTATTTTTATATCAAAATTTTATTACTCCTGCACCTTTTCCTGCTGATACTATTCTTCAATTTCTTGCTCCTACACATTTTTTAGTGTCTTCTAAATTCTCTTTCCCCTGGTCACTCTCTTCTTGGTGCATATCCTCATCATTTCTATTTTCATCTTTAAATTATTCATCAACTTTATTTTCCCCATCATTCCCATTTTTCTCTATATCTTCTTCAAATAACTAAACCATATGGTCCAATATTTTCAAAATCTTGTTCCAAGCCACCTGGGTAGGATTAGATATCTCCATAAATTTTTGATGAATGAACCACAACTTGGTGGTCTTCTCATATGACATAGATAGTCCCTAGTCAACGAAATCTTCCATTAAATCCCTAAGCTTGGTTAAGTATTTTATCAGTTGGGTCACCTTATCTTGCTCAATATAATACTGCCATGCATCAATATCAGACTCATCTTGTATAATGGAACTTAAATTAGCTTGAAGATCCTGATTACTCAAGAGAGAGTTCTCCTCATCCCAAAATCCTTGGAAACCATATTGCATCATCTCTTGATTTATGTTAATATTTTTTTGTAGTTTATTTTCAATTTTATCTATCAACAACCATCCTTTTAAAATCAATTTATTATTTTTGAGAATAATTATGGCTATTCACCTCACAGTATTCCAATCTCTATTAGGGATGGGCTTGGCAAGTTCACTGCATCTTACCTCAGGAAACTTGAAGATCCTCTTAGATTGAGATACCATTGGTTGTATCTCTTCAGTAGCATTTTCCAAATATTCTTTACTGTCTTGCAACAAGTGGCTGGACTCATCCATGAATTCAATAATAGACTGAATTCCATACCACTTCTCCATAATTTTAGACCATATATCTTTCCTGAATTGTTTTACCTTATCTTTAGAGAAACCTATAGCTTTGGTTTTATCAATTTAGAGTTGTTGTTGTAGAGATTGTACTTTTTTGGCATACTTTTCATTCTACTTCTTTAACTATTCATTTTGCTCCTTATATTGGACCATTTCTTGAAACTTGTCCTGCCACATTTTGGCTTCATTACTTATAGCCTTTTCCACTTTCCTCTGGTTGCTGATTTTGGCTTCTAGTTTTGCATCCTTCTCCTAAAGTTTTTCATATTTCTCCATATATATATCACTTTGCACATACATATTCTCTAGCCCAGCTCTATCTATGATAAATTCATCCTCTAAGATCAATTAGGAGATGTCTTCAATCTAATCTCCAAACTAGTATTCTTCAACTGTCATATATTATTTTGGCTTATTTACCATAGGAGTAAGTTTGATATTCGTCCTTTGTCTAGCCACTGGATCAACCATCATGGAATTTATCACCCAGGAAACCCTCTTGGAATGTTGGGCTAATTTATTACCCTAATAGTTATGATTTTTCAATGAAGCACTTCTGATATTCTATAGAGAGGCTACTATTGGATGATTAATGGGTGTAGAAGTTGTAGTGAATGAAGGGAAAATAGTATTTACACAGTTAGGAGAGGTGTTATGATGATAATGGTAGAATCTATGCTTATGATATGGATTGTAGCTATGACAAATGTTGTAGCTATAGATGTTAGTGGAGAAGATGGAAGTGATAGACTTTTTGTGGGTATGGGTGATGATGTTGTTGTAGATGAATGAGTGTGAGTTGGGGGAGATGATGTCATGGTAATTTATGGTGAATGAGGTGGATATGGAATGGTATGAGATGATGGAGGGCTATGAGGTGGTGATGGAGGTATAATTTCCTCTTGAACTTGAGAAGGGGAGGAAGATTTCTTCGAGTAATAAGGAGGAAGAAGAAATAGAAACCATACCAGTGTATACCAAATTAGACAACTAAAAAATGTCATTGATGTTTTATTGATGCTCTTGTTGATCCATTTGCTTTGTTTCTAAGACTGGTGGCTATTCAAAAACTTGTGTCTCATCCAAATTTTATTTATTACTAACCTTCTTTTCAACCTCCTTCATTGAGTCTTGCTTTTCTCTTGAACATAACAGTAGTGGAGGATTTACCTTTCTAAGCACCTTCTTGTTGTTGAGGGGATGTCACTATAACTTCTTTGATAGTGGGATCTATAGGTTTAGAATAGGCTCTCATAGTAAACTTGATAGGTGTTAGATCTATCATTTCATCTTCTTTACCTCTTTTATATTTGGTGGGGATTGTGCTCCTAGAGCCATGCGTTTAGGTCTTTTATCCACCTGGATAATTTTTGTAGTACCAGATTTATTTGCACCAAGGCCACCACCAACATATCCCATATTTTGCATTAGATATATCCCTATTAGGTATTATTGTACTTGCTCTGATGAAGGCTCAAAGGTATATTGTGCATCCTTGGTAGCTAATGGTGTAGTTATTACAGTGTCAATCTATTGGAGAGTTGAGGGAGGGGAGCATTAAGAGGAGTTTGGTTTTTCTCTTGTTTCTCAGTTTCAGACTTTTTCCCTTTAGTCTTACTCTTTTTATCTTTTCTTGTCTCTACCTTTCTAAAGCTTAATGTTAAGATTTTAATTCCCTTAATTGTCCAATTTTCATAGTGTTTATCATAGGGTTATGCACAGTGGTGAATATTCATAAATTGGGTGAATATTAGGATTTTGAAAATTAGAAATTGACGAATATGAGGACCCTCAACGTCGGCCAATTTACCTAAAAAATTTTAGACCAATTTTTTCTTAGGGTCAATTTGCCATAATATATCCAAACATAGGAATATTTGTACTCGTTGGAAAGATCTTTTTGAGCTTGATCTAATGGTGGTGTGTTTATGAAGTTATAAGGTGATTTAATGGGTCAAAATGTGTCCTAAATATGAACTTATTTTTTAGGACTTAAAATGCCCCAAATTTTGGTGTGAATATGATTGATTTAATTTTATTAGGATTCATAATGATTCACCTTGATTTCAAATAGGATTTTCCATTTTTTTACAAGTACATTTTGAGTGCAACCCCTTATGCATAACCTTGGTTTATCATATCTTTCCTCAAACTCATGATCAATTGGCTTACCATACTTAGGGGCTATGGTATTCCTTTCAACTCTCATTTTACACATTCTAAAATTTTGCCTTCCGACCAACCATAGGTTTCCTATATTTCTTGAATCTTTGGTTTCTTGAGCTCATATTTTTTCTTATGCTCAAGGTTGTAGTCTTGTACATTTTTATGGAAATCTCTCCATTGTGGTAGGGGTTCCATGTTACTAATATTCCATTAAAGTGGGTAAATTTACCTATTATTTCTATGCTTTTCAATCACTGTTCAAGTATTCTTCTCAAATTTAGGTTCAAGGCTTTAAGAATTTTCTACAAATATATCAGTCGAATCGTACCTCCACCTTTGTGAGAGTTGGTAGAATCCTAAATTTTCTAAGGCTTGGATGATATATTCATATTGATCCTTTCTTGTTATAGTGACATCATCCACATTAAGAGGATATGCACCTATTTATTTCCTCTTTATCTTAGTACCAAATTTATGATTAATGAAGTCTGCATGTCTACAGTATTCTAATGCAAACATTCAGCTAGTAACATAATGTGGCAGAAGTAATGGTTTATTTGTGAACCCATACAACTTAATGACTATTCCCTCGGTCAAAATATACCAGTCTCCATCTTTAGCTTCCTTGGTCTACAATCGCTCTTTGACTAAGGAAGCAAGTCTAGGAAATTTCCCATGCATTATTTCTAAAGATGGTCCCAAAAATTCTCTATTAAAATTATAATAAGACTTTGTTATGATCAAAACACTAGTCTAACAATAGATTGGTATGGGATTTCCATCATTATATTTATTTAATATTGCTATCTAGGGATTTTATTTTCTAGTAGCACTGAGGAACATGCAAGCCAGATGAGAGTAGTGTATGAAAGGAGTTTCGGGGCCTTTATTCATAGCTATTAGCTGCTCATGTATTATTTTGGCAAGAAAATTCAACCAATTAAAATGCATTGGTATATTATTACCATCCCCCATGGATTTCCTATACAATTTCTCATTCAAAATATAATATACTATGGTTATCTGCAAGTCCCTCACATATAGGTTAGAATCTAGGCCTACTAGTATTGCTAACATCAAAAATAGATCTAGGTTAGCAAAATATTTTGTGGCACTTGGGATCCTGGGAAAGACATCTCTATACTTTATGGATTTGAATTGTTTATATACCCAATCCCTAAAATGAATACCATTTTGATTACAATTTTTTAATGTGTAGTTTTTAGATTGCTCTTCAAGGTCTAAAATCTTAGGATTTATAGGTGACGTTTCTCTCATAGCAAAAAGGTCGCAACAGAGTTTTTTAGTTATATGAAAAAGGGTTTTACCCTAGGTTATTTTTACTGCTTTGGACCTAGGGTCATATAATTTTACTATTGCTAAAACTAACTCTAGACACGCGTGGACGAAATCACAAGCATAAAAGGATAAAAGAGAGTGAAGGGTACAGTTACATTGTAATGAAAGTGGTTATACCAACTCATATCTTCTCTCAATATCCTACTTGAGTCTATATCTTACTTTGCACATTATCTCTATGTCTACAACTGCCCAATATTTGTCTATGTAGTTTAGGTTTTCACCCTTTGCTGGCTAAGTGGCTCATTTTGCAAATTTTGAAGCCATCTCTGCAAGATTTGTACTAGGGTAGCTCTTCGGGTGCATGGTAAATTCACCTCTCTTCATTGTCAAATATCTGGTAAACTTAGTGGTAAGGTTCACGAAATGAATTTCCTCTAAATTTTAGCCTTAAGTAACACATCATGCATCCCCCTCCAATAATGTGGTAGTTAAACGGTCAGTAAGTTTGCATGCATTCAAACACGTGAATTTTTGGTAAGGTGCTACGACTTGTTAGTGAATCTCTTGATGTTGATTGGATAGAATTCTTAACACTTTATAGTTTGTGGTATATTGACACTATTTTTTAGACATATTTACTCCACTTTTGGTCATAGATTATGACATTTGTGTTTAGTGATAATTTTACCCTATTGCAAAATCATACTCATAGTCAGGATTTTGTTAAAAAATCCTCTCTTGCAAAGAAATTTAAATTTCTCCAAGGTTCTTATTTACTTAATGTGTGCTTGTATTCTTGTGAAAATGTGCCAAATATGTGCTAAAATACCTTAGAGGTGCAAGTAACTATTAACAAGGGGCCTGTGTTGGTATTACTTTGATTTTGTCATGCTCTTTATTGTTCATGAAATTTAAAAGAAAATAAAATGTGATGTGATTGGCCCTCATATGACCATCCTGGAATGGTGCTTTAATTCATTTTATCTTGAAGTTTTTTAGGTAGATTTTATCTTATTTTGTTAAATAGATTTTAACAAATTTTATCTTTCTTTGTTAAACTTTGCTTTGAGCATAAAAGAAAATACTAAAATCTATATTTGAAATGTGAATCTTGAATGATGATTGGATTCATTTTATCTTGCTTTGTGAATGAATTTATCTTGCTTTGTTAAGATTTGTTTGAGTATAAAAGAAAAATAACTAAAATCTAACTTTTCAATATAGTAGCTTTAGAATAGCACCTTAATGATTCATTTTAATGAAATTTTGGAAGTTGTTAAGATTTCCATTTTTTCACTTGAAATGAAATTAATTTTTTTGTCTGTAATAGTGCAAATTTTGAATTTGATATTCCCCTTTAAAAGTGAATTTGTCCAGAACTTAAATTTACAAATTTCCTTTAAAAAAAAAGTGAACTTTGTTAAGCTTTTTTGAAAATGATATAACCCGTGGTGTGCAAAAACTGTTTTGGAACTTTAAAATAAAATGCCTTAAAATGAGTTCAAATAATTTAATAAGTTATCCTTGAGCAATAAAATTATTTGGATGTTTTAATTACTTCAAAACCCCCATTAATATTATTTTTTTGTGTAAAACAATATAACCTTTTAGGGATTTGAGTGCTTGATGGAATTTTAAAGAAAATAAAATGAAAGATAAATAAAATGACAAAGGTTAGGATTAGAGAAAAAAATAAAAATATGAAATAAATATTAAAACAAGGTGCAGAAAAATGACCAAGAGAGCTATTGTAAACTAATTCTCCTATTCTGCAAAAAATGAAGATTATGAACAATAAACAGAACCGGGTTAGACATGCATCCACACAATCTAAATCTGATTAAGTGCAAGAGTATGAGGAATAAAATAATGCATTAAAAAAATTAAATGATGCTACCATATCCATGCATAAAACACCATTAAATAACTTCAACACATGCATGAGAAAGATGTGCAATGAAAAATTTAAATTCAGAACCTTATTTTTGTTGCATACAAGGTGGAAAAATTAGTTGTAATAGCTTAAGAGCCTTCCAATCCTCCTTCATGCTTCCCTATTTAAAAAAAAATCCAGCCTTTCCTCCTGTGTTTGCATCAAATTTTAAAATTTCAATAGGACTCCTTCATTTCATTTTCCACTAGTTTTGTTTTTTTTCCCAAAGCCTTTCTTTCATCTTATTTTCATTCCTTCGATTATATTTCCAATGGATTGCTCATGTGTCTATTTTCCTTTCCCGTACTTACCTTGGCTTGTTATGACAATTGCCATCGTGGCCAACATTGTAATTTCCTCTAATAACGTTTATCACATAGTAATGTTTTTACTATTGTTCCATCATAAACACATATCATGTATGACAATTGTTCCCCCACTATTCAAAACTTCCGTGCATTCATGATATGACATATTCTAACCTATCTCATGCACTCCATTTATTGGTAACGTCCCATTTTCATGATACTCTTTTTTTCTATGATGTTAATACCACATGTATTTTGCTTCAATAAAGGTTCCCATGGTTGTTTACCATCATGAATCCAATGTCTAAATATTGCACGTATTATTCTTCAATAAATGTCCCCTTGATTATGATTGTTGACACACAACATTTCATCGCTTGCTAAGTACAACATATCCTCTACCATATCCTTAAATTTTGGGATGGTATTTTGAATTTGCTACAGTGTGGAGAGAGGAATCCACCTTAGTCCTTCATTGATAACTTTTGGAATACTTCCAAGAGACACGACGCTCATACACTATTCTTTCATCACATATCCTTGGATGTACATCACACAAGGGCTTTTTGGTTTTGTCTAATTTATACTGTTGCTGTCACTGTAGTTATCATATCTTGACAATACGATTATCAACATAGCAAGGTCTCATTATTCACTCTCTTGATTATCAACATGATCATTGTAGGATCTACACTAGAATACAACCTCTGGTCATAGCTACTATTCTGGTCTTATGTTCACCTACCTACCTCAACAAGTAATATCCTCATTCTACACTTTTGAAGATTCATTCATTTTGACTCTCATTCTGATATCCAAATTCATGGTTTAGGTGATTTTTCTTGATAGTGGTATGGTTATAGAATTGAAACTCTCCTACTCACATCAAGGATTCGACATGATCATAATTTACTGTCATTCACATTGATGCATCATGTTCACGCTGAGAGCTTCACCCACTTCATATACCAACATTTAAGACTCACTTCACCATCTATATATATGCCACATTGACACTACAACGAAATTCATATCTTCCTTGGTAGCAAGGAACTTGAATCTAGTTCCTTATTTTAAATGGCAAGTAGTATGATCGTGTGCCACCTCTTCATAAAATAGGTGATTTAATCTTGCAAGGTGCCACCGATCTAACTATTTAAAGACACGTCCACTGGGATTCACACATTGAGGATTCTATTCTATAAGCATCTCGAGAACCACACAAACACCAAAGAAACAAAGAGACTCCCACCATGCGTTTAATCCCACACATGAGCTACAATGGGTTTTGGAACCACTTAAAAGAAGCAATGTGTAATATATGTTTTGATCACCGCCTAGTGATCCAATGCCTTTCACATGTCCACCCCACATGACCTACGTGCGTTGTCTTCTAGTCATATAGGTCTAGATATCCACCTCATAAGCTGTGCCATTGGTTGTATTGATAATGTTGTGTTTGTCCATCCTCTAACCATATTGGCTCCATGAGATTCCCACTCTCCAACATCGATGTCAGCACCTTTTAATCACCTGCCATGAAGTCAAAAATTGTATTAGGGATTTTAAAATAAACAAAATCATCCGAAAGCATCCCAAATCCATAGCCTTACATAAAATTTACACAACTGGACAAGCACATCTATTATTTCACTTTAATTCACTTATATCCATATACATAAATATACACATGTATATATATAAATATTTTATTATCATATATTTTTTATTTTTTTTATTTTTGTCGAATCGAGGTGGGACTGGACCAAGGGAAATGTGGTACTACGAAAACACTACTCTTCTGCTATAAATTCTCAGCTTTGGTTTGATTTCTTTCCTTGATGTAATTTTTTTCTTTATTTAAATTTTATTTAATTATTATTATATCAAATCAAAATAAAGAAAAAATAATAATAAAAACAAAATAATTGATTTAAATTTAATTAATTAATTCCCAATATTTGAATTGATTTAATTCAAAATATTTAAAATTAACCAAAACATTAAAAACCTAGCAAACACACCAAACACTTTAAAAGAAAACAAAAGGAGACACTTACCAACAAACACACCTATCATTATTATCATGCAAAAAAAAAACCAAAATTCCTAGAAACCTCAAAATTTAATGTGGGTCCCCAAAATTGGGGCTGCTTGTGCAAAGGTCACAACAATTTGATATTAGCTTGGCCTCTCTTTCAATTACGAATTTTAAAACCTCACAGATTTTACTATGTCGTAGATTCTAACATGTCACGAATTTTAATATGTTGCAAATTTTAAAATTTCATGGATTTTAGCACCTCATTTTTATTCTTATTTATTTCTGAAGAAAAATAAACAAGAAATGAAACTATAATACAAATATGTACATATATTACATAGGAAGAGACTCTTTACTCGAAATACAACTTGAGGTGATATTTGTTGACTAGGATTGGTTGCATATTTCCATTTTGATCTTGAATCTGAAATGCATTATTCTTTTTTACTTCGAATATTTTGAATGGACCTTCTAGAATGAATCAATATTTTGGTGATTGCTTGGTTTAGATTTCTCTACATTCCATATTAAAACTGAGTCACCCTCTTTGAATTTCCTAAATTTTGATTTTTATTAAACCATCCCTTTGTATCTATGGAATATTTCTAAAATTTCTCATATGCTTTGGTCTACTATTCTTCCAGTTGCAAGAGATGCATCAATCTAGCTTCTACTAGACTTTGATCTTCCTCATGGTCCTAGTTAGCCCATTTTAGAGCTGGTATCTCAAGATGGGTGGGTATGGCTTCTTTTATTTATACTAGAGCATAAGTGGATGTCTTAATAGACTTTTTGATAGCAATATTATCTACCCACAGAGCTTACTCTAAGAGGAGATGCCAAATGATTTTATTATCTTCAAGTTATCTCTTTAGAATCCTAAGTAGATTTTTGTTAGTGGACTCTACTAATTCATTCCCTTGGGGTAATAGTTAGAGGATTTATTTAAACATATGTCATATTTTCTTGCAAATTCTATGTAATTTAAACCTATAAAAGCTAGGTTGTTGTCACTTACTAGGGCTTCATGGAGACCAAACCTTGTGATTAAGCTTTTCATGAATTCAATAACCACATATTGATCTGATATTTTAGTTGGAATTGCCTCAACCCATCTGGTAAAATAATCTATAGAATTAAAAATATATTTATGTCCTACTGAAGATTTAGGATTTATGACTCCAATGAAATCTAATCCCCACTGCTATAAAGGTTCTTCTACTTGGACTAGCTTCAAGAGGAATGAAGTAATTTTACTCACTACATATCACTGATACTATATCATATGATCTTGTTACTTTAAAAGTGTCAACAAAGATATTAGGCTAGTAATAACCCACCCTTATAATTTTCATAGTAGTAAGTCTTCCTCAAGAATGTCCACTAGACAATCCTTCATGAAATTCTTCAATGACATTCTATTTTTGATCATTTATCAAGCACCTTAGAAGAACTCCACCAAGATTTTTTCTAAGTAATCCTTTTGGAAATAGGACATAATTCAAGGCTTTAAGCCTATACATTATTCTTTGTGAAGGGTTGATATCTTGAGGACATGCCCCTGTTTAGAAGTAACTTGTCAACTGATCAATCCAATCTGAATATTTTGAAGAACTATCTCTACTCTATTTGATCACTGATGGTTGACAAGTTAATATCTTATCTAAGACTACCCTTGTTATCATTCCTTGACATAATGCTCTACCTCTTACTAGCTTTGTAGGATGGATTTTTACATCATACTCTTAAATTTTGTTAATCCAACTAGCTCTTTTATCACCCAACTCTTCTTGTAAGATAAAAATTATGACATCAGGATGTACCACATAAACAAGAGTTTTAATTTAATCCAAGTATTGTTTGAACTTTTTTAAAGACTTCATAATTTAAAATACTTGTCTCTTAATAAATTTATATTTAGTCTGGTGCTCATGAAGAGTCTGGCTCCAAAAAAAATATGGGATGTTCTTCTCCATCGTCATTTTCTTTGTGTTAGTACTACTGCATAGCTCTCCTCAGCTCCATATACATACAAGATGAAATCCTTGCTAAAATTAGGGTTTACTAGTACTGGAGCAGTAGCAATGGATTTATTGATTGCCTCAAAATATTATTTCCTTATCTCAGTCCACTTGAATTCCATATTATTTTTGAGCAATTCTGAAATAGGTTTAACAATTTGAGCAAAGTATAAAATGAATTTCCTCACAAAATTTATCTACCCAAAGAATGATTGTAAAACCTTCTTACTTATAGGGAGAGGGAGATCTAGTATTGATTTTACTCTGTCAAGATCGATTAACATCCCTTCTTTAGAGACTACATGCTCTAACAATTTTTCCTCATGGACTGCAAAACATAACTTCTTTGAATTTAGGGAGATAGCAAATTCTTTGCATTTCTAAAACACTTGCTCAAAGTGTTCCAAGTGAGTTTGTTTTTTTATGAGAAAACATAGTCATGTTATATAGGTAGATAATAATAACCTTGTTGATCAAATACCCAAAATCATAGTCCATGGCTCTCTAAAAAGTGGTTCCTGCATTGGATAAACCAAAAGGTATTCTCTGATAAGAAAAGGTGCCCCACTTAGTAGTAAAGGTTGTATTGAATTCATCTTCATCCTTCACCCAAATCTGGTTGTACCCTAAAAAACCATCTAGCAAGGAAAACATTTTAGCTCCTACAAAAATCTGTAGAATCTGATCAATCTGAGGAAGAGGATAGTGATCCTTTAGCGATGCTTTATTAAGGTTCTTGAAATAAACACACAAGCAGATGTCTCCATTCTTATTTTTGACAGGGACCAAGTTATCAACCCATGTAGAATGTTTGATAGGGTATATAATATTTGAATTTAGCATTTTAATCAATTATTGTCTCATTATGGATTTAATATTAGGATTCATAGGTATCTACTTATGCCTGAAGGGCCTTGTATCAACTTCTAGCTCAATAGTGTCCTGAATGATTTTTTTATCATATACCTTAAGATATTCATATGACCAGGCTATAATATCATGGTATTTTATGCATATGGTCTTAATTTCCTCTACTTATTTTGGAGAACAATGAATACCAATCTTGAGTTTCTTATCTTTTTCTACTTCAATCTCTTTGTGGATCTCATCATTGATTTTCATGGCTCTTGATTTCCTCTCATATTCATTATCAAAGAGGCTTTATAGTGTAATTAAAACTTTAGGGATATGGTTGTTCTTCAACTAAATAATATCTTTATGATCCATTTATTGAGGTATTTATTCATGCACACTATATAAGCAAGCTTCTCTTACTAGAAAATCAATAATCTAATCATCACTCTCAAAAAACTGCCAAAAAATCTATCTATTTAGTATTGCAGGTCTAAAGATTAATTTGAATATTTTATCCTTTGATGACCTAAGATCTAAAGAAGGATTGAAATTAGAACCCTTTATGGCTAAATAATCACCCAAAATATTATGTTTTCTAGGAATAGAATGGATGTTTAATGCGTTAAAATATTCCATGAAATCCTATACTCTATTCCTGTATGCTTTTAGGTAATGGTGCTTACTGCCATATTTCTCTATAATTTGATTAACTATTAGATCTAAGTCACCATATATATCTAATATTTTGGTTTCCATACTCTTTGATTACATCAATCCTAAACATAGAGACTTGTATTCTACAACATTTTTAGTGCAAGACCATGTCAATCTATAAGCAAAACTTTTTGCTCTCTTTTGAAGGAGATTTTAAGGTTACACTGGCATCGACCCTATTTCTACATATTGCTCCATAAACATGTATTTTATATATTTTTGAAACTCGTAGTGAATGATTGGATATGGATAGGGTATTTTCTCTATTTTAGAAGAAATATTATAGGTTCCCATACATATCCCAAAAGAATTGTAATCCTCTCTGAATGGAAACTCGTCTTCCACTTCTAACTCTTAGTGACTTATTGGATATGGCTAGGGTATTTTTCTCTATTTTAGAATAAATATTATAGTTTCTCATACATATCCCAAAATAATTGTAATCCTCTCTGAATGACAACTTGTCTTCCACTTCTAACTCTTCAAGGCTATTTTCCAATTCAATCTCAACCAGAGCTGAGAGGTTACACGCATCTTCCTATATTTTTTCAATGTGATAGGACACCAATTTTTTAGGAATTATTATTATTGTCTTTCCTTTGTATGGAATCATAATTCCCAAGTGATCCAAATACATAAAGCCTCCTAGATTAGCAGTGAAATATCTATAAAGACACAAACCAAAGTAAGGATCTAAGTCTACCACTATAATCTCTTGTACAAAACTTACCTCAGGGGATCTATGTAATCTCATAAGCACATCCTTAACCACTCCAATGGTATTAAATAGTGTAACATCCAACTGTAAAACTCATAGATATGAACAAGTATATTCCTTACCTATTTCATCACAAACTGCTTTGGGCATGACTGTGGTTGAATCCCCTAAATCAATCATATAGTTGTGGACTATCCAACCTTTCATTATCAAAGAGATATAAAAGGTATGTTTGTTCTTTAGAGCTATAGGTGTCATATCCTTTTTTCTAGAAGGTATGCTGAAGATTGTGGTAGTTTGTTTTTCTTGATAATTTTTACGTAAAGAAGCCTTGAGTAAATCAATATGACTAGGGTTGAAGAGAGTATCATAAATACTTTCTCTATAAGGGATACTCTTCATCTCTTCCACAATACTAAAATTTTACTTTTCCAAGTGGGTCTTCTCATACCTATTCTCTGGTTCACCATAGTTCCTTTTGTATTATTGTGTGGCTTCTATCATTTATATCTTAGTAATGGATGGAAATCTCTGATTTTCTTGTGCTTCATCTTTGGAACTTATTTTTTTCTTCTTTACATTTTCATACTACTTTGGAGTATCAATCTCCTTTTATTGGCTTCTAGGGACTATATACTCTCTCTCAGCTTCCTATGGAACAGGAAATTTATCAATATTCTGTAAAGGTATTTCTCTTTTCTTCTAATATGGGACTTGAAATTGACCCATATTCTGTGGATCAATGCACAATGTCTTATTTTCAGATCTGGTCATGATAAAAATTATTTCTTCTTCATAGAGATCTTGTTTGACCATAATATGCTTTGCTTTTCGATTCCTTTCTACCTTCTCCATAGCTTGTTGCACATGGTGTTGGTACATGACACAAGTATCTGAATCATGAGGATCATTGCAAACAAGACACCAAACATTTACCAAACTAGTCTCAGGGGTAAATTCTTGATCTTCTTGATTTGTATTAACCCTGGTCCCTACATTATTGCTGATACTAGGCTTATAATATCTGTTAATGTATGGGAAAATTATATACTGAGACCTCTCCATATCTCTCTTTTCCATTGCATTCACTTTTTTTTTTTTTTTAAGGTATTTTGAATATCAAACAACATGGTGGATTCTTAAGGAATTTGAGTTAGGAGTGGAAAAAAAGGATTTAAAGCAGATGTTATTTTGGGAGAAGGAATTAGGGTCTGAGGAAGTGGTGATGACAAGGAAGGTGGATCCATATATGAATATGTAGCTACCTTATCCTAAAATTAAGGGATATTAGAGAAATATGGCATTACAATATTTGGAGGTAATCTTACTACATTGATTCAGATATTTTCTACTTGTATGGTGGTATTGTATACTTGGGGAAATGTATATACTCCTAACTATTGAGTCTGCACTCCCAAGTATGATACAAAGGCTCTGATGTAATACATGAAAGCAAGGGGGGTAGTTGGTCTAGCTTCAGGGGGTATCATTTTCCATGTTTTGTTGAACCTCGGGTTAAAATTAGAGACTAACTCTTGTTGATGTTTCTGCATAGATGTGAACTAGTTCAGGATGGAAAAGGATCAACATATTTATTGAATTATTCCATAAAGGTATTGGATAATGCAACCCATGAATTTATGGTATTTTCTTCCAAGATTCTAAACCAATACAAATTTTTCCTCTAAAGGATAGGGCAAGAAGCCTGATGATAACATCCTCATTTTTAACATTGTGGATGGTTGCTAAGTTTAGTATATCCTGACAATGCTCATAAGTAGTTTTACCCATACCATCATATATAGGTATAGCTTTGGATATAGCTTGGGGAATATCATGCATGTTGGTTAGTCCTAAAGGACCAATGGTATCCCAATTAGGGTATTTTTGTGGAGCTTGATTTGGGTTTACATTCTACTATCTAGCCATGTTTACTAGGGTTTTTAATGGAGTTTGACTTGGGGAGAAATGGTTTCTTGGTGGTATTTGAATCTCTCCAATAGGTGAATCTAGGGACAAGCTTCTTGTATGCCTAGATCTTCTTGATGATAGCTCAAAGAATGGAAAATATTCTTGACTATTCCTAGTAGAAGACCTGGTAAACATGAAAGAATGAGCTACTAAAAGGGCTTTCTAGGTTCTTGATCTTAGGGAGTCACCAAGTGAATTTGCTTCCATCACTTGGTGAGGTCAAGAAAACTCACTAAATATTGATTCCTCTAAGAAAAATGAAAAATTTATAATTAGTGGGTGAATGAATGTTTGTAAATAGGGTCCCATCGGGTGTGCCAAAAATATTAGGGTCTGAATTGACATCAAGGTAATCTTAAAATTGTGATTTAAAAGGTAAGCACCCACTAATCATAGTCTAAACCCTGACATTGGATGAATTAAATATTATTTTAACGCAACCTATAGAGTAGGCTAGTATACCTTATCAACTAATTGAGTTTTGACTCATTTAAGCTTAGTTAAATGTATAAATATAGGGATAGAAATGGGATAAGTTTTAGAAATTAATGAATGAATAGTGGTTAAATAAATCTAACAACATAGACAACTATAGGGAATCCTCTGGAAAATCACATTTCTAGTATTCCACACTTGAGATTAACAACATTCAAAACCAGTGATCTTCATCATCAAATAAAATACACTTCAAGAACTATTTCAAATGTCTAGGGTATTAACAATCCAAATAGTAGAATTAGATTAATACTTTGAATAATTTCTCATGGGACAAATTATATAGACTTTCAGGATAAGGACATTCCTCATCAAAGCATCTATAGAGATAATCCTTTATACATTACGACATTATTTGGGGATGTAGGTGCCAAAAGAGTCTTAATTGATAATGGATCATCACTACACATATGCACATATGATTTTTTCAAAGATTTAGATTTAGAAATGAATATCTAAAAAGAACTAAAATTATTATAAAAGCTTTTAATGATGAAAATCAAGAAACTTGTGGAGTATTTTCAATTCCATTGCAAGTTGGTCTAAGGATTTTAGATACGACCATGTTTGTTGCATCTTGCCCTGCATAATACAACATTCTTCTAGGTCAACCTTGAATTAATGCAATGAGAGCAGTACCTTAAACTCTACATCAATGTGTAAAATTTGAGTTTAAAAATCAATTGGTCACTATCCATGGTGATCCTAGACCATTTGACATGTGTGCTATGGTAGAACCGATAGGAGTCCCATTTTGTCCTGCTATGTCTTCAACAAACCCTATTCCTCTTAAAAATATTCCTTCACAAACCAAACCCACATCTTCTAAACCTACAACTAAAGTAGATGATCCTTCTACTTCATATCCTCTTTCAGATGAAGTTTTACAGAATTTATCTTCAATACTCACAACTTTAGAACATACTAATTTTGCAAAACAATGCTCCCTTGTATTATCCCAATTACCACCATCCCCTAAAACGATGGGCTTGCCACAAAATTTGGGAAGTATCTATCATATAGGGAGTTGTACCTTTATCTATGCAGGGTATAATCTTGGCAAGATTAATATTAAAATGAGCTTTAATATTGATCAATATGGGTTTGCTTGATGTTATTTTTCCCATGGATATGTGAAGTCAAAACAAATGATGTGTAACATGGGTTATAAAGGTAGAGGTTTGGGACCTCTCAAAAATGGTATACATGAACCTTTAGAAATAGAGATATGACCTACCTGATGTGGTATTGGTTATATCCCTACAAAAACTAAACCTTTCCCGTTTGATGATGATGACCAAATAATAACATATCAAGAGTACTTGGCACATCAAGAATATTTTAAAACAAGTAAAAGGATACATCCTTGTAACATGTTATCAATAGCATTTTTGAAAATGATTGATTTCCCATATGAGTGTTTAGAAGAGGATGTTTTTCATAATATTTCTCTGGAATAGATTTTGAGAAATGGATTTTCTTTTATGGGTTTATACCATGGATATCCAACATTCAAACAACTATCCCACAAGAAGAATTAGCTAAGTTAACCTTAGAATAATTACAAGAAATGGGTGTCTCACTTGCTTCTCCCAACTTTGAAAGAGATTTAAACATTGTAGTAGAAGATGTGCTACAATTCAACATTAAGACTAAAACCGACCCTCACTTGGTTAAAATTGGAGTTGAATTGAGTGAAGAGAGATAAAATTAACACATTGATTTTCTCACAGAATATGTTGATGTCTTTGCTTGGACATATATCGATATGCCCGACCTAGATTCTTTTGTGGTCATGCACCATTTAGTGGTGCACCTAGATGCAAAACCTGTTAAAAAAAACTTAGAAAAATGCATCCTAAAGTAGCATTATTAGTAAAATATGAATTACATAAAATTTTGGATGTTGACTTCATTCAAGCCATTTATTACGATGATTGGATATACAATTTTGTTCCAGTAACTAAGAAAGAGGCCACTAAAATTAGAGTATGTACTGATTTTAGAGATATTAATGTTGCATACCCTAAGGATGATTTTCCTCTCCAAAATATGAATCAGATTATAGATTTTATGACTGGGATTGGGATGTTATCCCTTATGGATGGTTTTTCAGGATACAACCAAATCCGAATAGATATTGAAGACCAAACCAAGACTACTTTCATTACACCTTGGGGAACTTTCTGCTGGAAAGTAATGCCCTTTGGTTTAAAGAATGCAAGTGCAACCTATCAAAGAGATATGACATACATCTTTTATGATATGATGTATGATATTTTACATGACTATGTAGATAATATCATAGCTCTTTCAACTACAGAAGAAGATCATATCACTAATCTTAGAAGAGTGTATAGACTAAGGGAATGTAAGATTCGCTTAAATCCAAAAAAATGTGTATTTGGATTCAAATCTAAAAAGTTGTTAGGAGTTATTGTTTCTATGCAGGGCATTGAGATAGATCCCTTAAAATTAAGGCTATCCTTGATATACCACCACCCAAAAATATATTAGAATTAAGGATTCTAAAAGGTAAACTTCAATCTATTCGTCGCTTCATTGATAAATTGGCAGATAAAACCTGACCTTTTCTTAAGCTAATTAAGAAAAATATCCCATTTCAGTGGGATAATGAATGCCAAGAAGCATTTTAAGCCTTTAAGAAATATATGTTTACCCATCCAATGCTTTTTCCTCCTAAACTAGATTGTCCTTTTATTTTGTATATTTCTACTTCTGAGCTTGCACTTTGAGCACTATTGGCTCAACTTGATGATGATAAGAAAGAACGAGCCACATATTATATAAGTAGACTATTAATAAACTATGAAACCCGTTATACACCTATATAGAATATTTTGTTTGGTGATTGTGTTTTATACACAAAAATTATACCACTATATGCTCAGTAAAAAGACATTTGTTATTGCTAAATATGATCCATTAAGGTATTTGATGAGTAGGCCTTATTTATCAGGACATACAACTAAATGGGTTCTTACTCTAAGTGAGTTTGAAATCATATTTATTGGCCAAAAATCTATCAAATGCTAAATTATAGTTGATCAACTTGCTACTGCACCTCTTGAATCTACTCATCCTATAACCATTGAATTTACCAATGAAAGTCTTAACTTAGAAAAGGACTTTTCTGAATCTTGGTCCTTGTATTTTTATGGAGCTAGGTGTATAAGTGGTGTAGAGACGGATCTACATCGCATCGAGAAGTGGATTACAAAAAATTAGACAATGTCGATCAAAAGGGCCATCTAGCATAAGGTACATTTGGTGGTTTATGAATGGACCTCCTTCATGCAAAGTACGTAGGTCTATCAAAGTGCTATAAAATGGGCGATAACGACAACCAATGAGGATCCAAATCATGATGATGAGGAGGTGGTTGGAAAGCTAATGAGGCTGACAGATCATGTATGGGGGTAGTAGACACAGGTTGAGGCATATGGATGGTCCTTTCCAATGCACGACACTCCTCAAGAATGTGTTGATTCGTGGACATACAAGGTGCAACCGAATCACACTAACCAGATGGATCCTAAGGGCAGCTGGCATAATAATCATGTGGAAAATGGGGAATGGATTCCCAAAGTGGGTAGACCAATTAAGAAATGCCTCAACACCCACCAGCATAATTTTAAACCCTATTCCTTTCCCAGTAGCAGCAAGAGAGAAGAACTATGTTGCGCTAGTCAAAGAAAGTTTGAGAGAATTTTGAGGAAGAAGTATATGAGTGGAAAGATGACATACTTAGAGCCTTGTATGGTCATCGTGGAACCCGTAGCTTAGGCCATCTTCATTGAGCGACGGTTTACCCAATTCTTTGACCTATTCTTGGGGGCAGAGGAGGACATCACCCAGGAGATGATGGATACATGTGAATATGGGAAGGTGGAGATCTGAGGAAGAGAGTTCATCATCTACATGAACATGCTTGCTACCATGATGGGACAGATGGTGAAAGGTCACTCCATCCACCTCCAAAAAAACCATTGGGAGGTGGAATTAAAGGAATTCCATGATAACCTAAATTTTTTTAAGGAAGCTAAGAATGGGCTGACCAGAATGGATTTTCCCACCTTGTGGAATGGAGTTATGAAGAATGTGATGGAGTTTATTATGATAGAGGATCCCAATAAGACATTGTTAAGCTTCCACTATGCATTCATGAATTTCTTTTGGGATGTCAACCCGATAAGTATTCCTCAATTCCTGATGAACGCGATGAACTACACCATCAAATCTTGCCACAGGAAGAGGAGGTATGCTATGCCAATGCACCAAGTATTGTTCAAAGTGATTTACAAGTGGGTGTTGGCCATGACACCAAATCCTGAACCTCCAATTATTAAGGAAATTTTGCCTAGACACCATGTGGAAATTTTAGGGGGAAGAGCAATTTCGAGCACAAATAAAACTTCCTCTATGTCTCCTGCAAAGAAGAGATAGGGGAACCGATTACCAGAGGTAGTACAACCAAGAAAAAACTAAGGATTGAGGAACCCCCAACGATATCATCCTTGAGACTGAAGAACAAAAAAACTCAAGGATGCTCCAAAATGAGCATCAATGATATGGAAGATGAGGGACCTACCATCATGGTCCTCAAACATTTCATCTTGAGATGTCATGCCAGCATCATCCACCAGATGCAGGAGACTTATGAAACTCTGACTCAGGTGTTTTTCAATGAGGGATACATGCCGAAAGTAGAAGCCAAGGACAATGATGAGGAAGATGAGGAGGATAAGGAAGAAGAGCTCGAGGAAGACATTTAAGATGAGGCCTAAGGATTCTTGGGTCCTGGGGGTGTCACTTTTATTTCATGTTTTTTACAGAGGAAGTATTCCTCCTATGGCTAATGTCTTTTTCCATTTTTGTAATGATGATCAAAGTGAGTTACCCATCTTGGTTGGTCCTATCAGGTTTTTGGGTCATGTTTGCTTTGCCTGCCCGATAAGGGTTGTTAGGAAGATCAGTATTAAGAGAGGACATAATGTCCTTAGCATAAATAGGACCCGTAGCATCAGCATAAGGCTGAATTTTATAACAGGTTTTGGGTTAACCTGCAAAACCCGGTAATCAAAGAAAATATTTACTTACCAAAAAAAATATTAATATCTCCATAGAAGCATCTTATTCCTTTGTCATTTAAAATTTAATTTTCTTGCACTAATAATACTCTAGAATATGAAGCTCTAATCCTTGTATTACGAGTGACTTTAGCTCTAAAAATCAAAGTTTTATTAGTCTTTGGAGATTCTTCGCTTGTAATAAATAAAATTAATACTTTTTATCAGACATGAGATGAGAAAATTTGTTCCTATAAATATTATGTTTTAACACTAATTTTTTTTATTTAAGAGAGTAAATTTGGAGGCTATCCCTCATACTAGAAACTGTGTTGTAGATGCCATGGCTTCTACTGCCTCTCTATTACCTTTAGATTTGGATGATGAATATGCTACAATCATTATTCGCCAACTCCAAGAGCCAGATTCATTCAAGTCTTTTCTAGAACCATTAGATGTGTTTTTAATTAATGAGATAACTCCAGAACCTTGGTATATAGACATATTTAACTTTCTCCAAAAAGGGACCTTTCCAAAAGGATTAGATAGAAACCAATATAGGTTATTACATAAGTGAGCTTTTTGCTTTGTAATTATTGGCAATACCCAATATAAAAGGTATTTTGAAGGTATCATTTTGAGATACCTCAATTTAGAAGAGTCTAAGAAAACATTAAGTGAGGTCCATGGTGGATCTTATGGAGGCCATTTTAGTGGAGATGCCATTTCTAAAGAGCTCCTATGAATGGGGTACTTTTGGCATTCCATGGAAAAAGACATCAATGATTATTGCATCATTGTAAAAAATGTCAAAGACATGTAGACCTTGTTCACACTTCTACTTAGGAACTTCAACCCATATCATCTCCTTGGCATTTTTCCAAATTGGGCCTAGACATCATTGGTAAAATTAATCCTATATCTTCAAATGGCCATAAATATATCATAATAGCAACAAAGTATTTTATAAAATGGGTAGAAGCTATACCACTAGCTTCTTGCACAGGAGTCCAAGTATCCAAATTTATTTTTAATCAAATTATTTACAAATTTGGTATTCCATAAAATCTCATATCTGATAATGGAACATGCTTTAATAATAAAGACATTAAAAAACTTTGTCAAAAATATAAGGTTCAACATCGATGGTCCACTCCATATTATCCACAATAAAATGGCTAAGATGAAGCTTCTAATAAAACCTTAATTAAGATTTTAAAAATATTGGTTAATAAATTAGGTTGTGATTGGCATATGCAATTATATTCCACCTTGTGGACCTATCGAACCAATGTTTGTACTCCTACGGGTGCTTCATATTTTCTCTTGGTCGATGGTACTAAATTAGTTTTTCCATTTGAGTTAGAAGTTCCTTCTCTAGCTCTTCTACTTCAAGATGTCTAAGTAGGGGATGCATATCGTGTTGGAAGACTAAGTCAGTTGGAGCTTCTAGATGAGAAGCACATTCATGCTCTAGAGCATCTTCACACTTATCAAGATAAACTTAAAAAGCCATATGAAAATAAAGTTCACAGTAGATCTTTTGAAGTTGGTGATTTAGTACTTAAAGAAAAATAGAACAATACTAATGCTAGAAAAGATCTTAAAGGTAAATTTCAACCTAATTGGCTTGGACCATTTGTTATTACTGCTAAATTTGGATCAGGTGCATATCACTTGACTACTTTGGATGGAAAATATCTCAAAGAGCCAATAAACATCATGCATCTTAAAAGATATTATGCATAAAGAAAAAGTTCCATTTCTGTATATAATTGTAAATAACTTATTCATCGTTCAATTTGCAACTGTCATATATTCATCAAATTATCAAAACAACCAAAAAATCAGAAAAACATGAAAAATTTCTAAAAATATTTCAAATTATTGTTAAGTTCTCATTTTTATGTCATTGTGTGTTGTCTTCCAAAAATTCAAGTTATATTTTATTTTCTTTCGGATAAAACTCAAAAGTTATCTTGAACCAATCACTTAATTTACATATTTACTAAATTTTGATTTTGTCACTTTGATTATAAATCTCTCTTGAACCAAAACCACTAATAGTTCACTAAATAAAATTTTGAGTTTTGGGAACTGGTCTTGCTATTTCTTGAACCAAGAACACATTTTCACATCTTGAAATGATTTTTGCAAATTCAAAAAATGATACTACATAGTAGTCTTAGTTTCTTAAGAAAAATATTCCCTTATTATCCTATTATGTGCATGGTCTAGAATACTGAGAATTGGCAAACGGACAAGCTCTCCCTACCTGAATAAAATCCCTTGCTCCTTTTCTAAACTGAGCAAGTATCCCAAAAAAGAAAATAAAATGTAGTTTTGCTACAAAAAGCAATAAAAACCCCTTGTTAAATATTAACAAGAATTCCTACTCCAAGAAATCAAAATAAAAGAAGGGGTTAATGAGCTTAAATCCCTAGAATTCCTTAGTTATTTGAATACCATGGGGTGATCCTCATTATAGGTTTGTTGGTATTAAGCTAGATTGGCAATGGTGGTATCCTTATGTGTGGTGATATTTCTATCACATTAACGACCTTATTTTGTATAGACCAATGTCTGCTTGTGGATTAGCTAGCTCTTGGTGACTTGACTTACATAGTAGTTCAGTACAATTGCATGCACAAAATCATGGTTAATGGATCTTTCACTTGCACACACATTGGTTCATAAAAGTTGTCTTATATCATTACCTTACTCAAAATTGGTAAATTAACCTCACAAAACACACACATTTGATCCTTGAGATATTTTGTATCATTATGACAATCAAGATAGATAATGAAATCACACATCACACATTGGTTCTTGATAAATTTGACTTTGTCCTTGAAATAATTTAAAATATTTCTTTTATTTTTTGCTAGAAAAAATCAGTTTGTAACCACTTGCATTTATCCCCACAAATCACTTCATTTTAGCACCTACAATATATATTTTATCTTCAAAATTTTCCAACATGCGACACAATGATTTATTTTCAAAATACAATTTGCATTTTCAAAATCATACATAATCATGTATTGCATTTTGACTTTGCGATGATGGTATAATTCATAGTAATTAATCTCTCTCTCTAATTTCACACTAGGAATTATATGCCTAGCGCAAGTCATCATTCCCAATTTTTATGCCTATTTCACTTTATATCCCTCACAAATATAATCTTTATCAACCTATTTTCTCAAAATGAATTTCTTTTAAAATTGACATCTCCTTTCATCATCATAAGCCTCAAAGTCATTCTTGAGCCCTACAAAATTTCTTATTATTAGCAATACAAAACTTCCTCACAACAGGATTTACTCCATGACCTAGCGAGCATTGATCTCCACCAATGGTCATATAACAACACAACATCCTTTGAGGTTCATTGCTAATCCATCAATTTTATTATCACACAAAAACATCTTTTTCAAAAACACACTTTACAAAAATAAAATCATTTTATTTTATGTTAAGCATGATCAAAATATTTAAAGCATGATTACAAGAAATTCAAACATTATAAGCAAATTAAATCATACAAATAAATCACACAAATATGCATAGACAAAATAAAGAATATATATACCAAAATATGTGTACAAAATGAAGTCAACTAGTATGCCACAATCTCCAAAATTGGCATACTCAGTCACTAGGGATAAATTACAAAAAACTATATACATCTATCATCTATGGTCTCCTCGAACCCCTAGATCTTTGAGCCTTTTTATCTCTTCCAGGAGGTCACAGTGGATGAAACTTTGTTGCCCCTGTAGTAGTAGCCTTGGATGTCAAAAAAGACACTGATATCGGGTGGCTAGAAGGCTCAAAGACCTCGATATATGGCTACCTCTAATCCATAGGTATTGTTACAAATAAAATACCTGATAGAAATATTCCCATTGAAAATCTTGAGTGGCATCATCCCCTAAAATTCTCCTCCCTAATCACATAAAATTGGAAGATTTTGGAGTAGGAACCCTAGCTCCCTGAGACACCTAAGCCCATGCCTGTGCAAGATCTATCTCTAAAGTCTAAACCTTGGTCTTTAGACTCACATCCTCCTCCTCTGGAGTCTGAATGTGAGTCTTCAAACTCACATTATCTATCCATAGAGGTACCATCTCACTGCTCTCACCCTCCTTTATAATCACAAACCTCCCAAGTGATTCAAGTCTCCCCTCCTACTGAGGAGATGCTCTCCTCTCCTCCCTAGCTCCCCTAGATCTCTCTCCTATCCCAGGTACTCTCTCCTACCTCATATGGCTCTGGTTACCTCCCCTAGTATGAGGCCCCTCTCTCCTAGGGGGTACCTATATCCTCTGCTACTGCTACTAGCCAGTTTGGTACCACTATCATATGACCTACTCAACTACCTATTGTACTACACTTCTTGGTCTGGTGATCCATGTAGATTGAATTCTAGCATACCATTATGGATATCTAGAAATTACCCCTACATCATTCCCATATGCTATAGCTACCACAAAATCATCTGGCTGTGGATCCATGAACTAAGCCATGTTAGGAGCACAGCTCACTGTAGTAGCATCCTGAGTCACCCTAGAAAATATGACATCCCTAGTCCCAAGAATGTCCTGCTGTAACCCAAACTATCATAGAACTTGGTCTACATGATGTAGCTCCACCCCCCTGGTCCATTCGTAACCAAATAACTTACCTCATGTGAGCCAACTCAAAAATGTCCTCTTCCCACCTTAGGAGCTCTCTCTAGGATCTCCACTAGATGATATTAGTAGTCATATCATCTATCAGTCTCCTCACTATGTCAAGGCTAATCCATCCATGGTGCCCTTTGTGCAAGTGCCAATAGAACACTTTGGGTCTCTCATCCTCCACCCCTATCAAAGGTAACCCTATAGGTCTCCTAATGGCCATGTTCTCCCAACACCATACCTATAGAAAAGAGGTAAGTACCAAGGCCTTACCCCTTCTATACACCACCCTATGAAGAGTCTTGTATAGTTGACACAAGATATAGGGACCCCAAGCAAACCGCACTCTCTAATCCCTCATGTTGTAGACAACCTCTGGGAGAGTCCATGGTAGATGGCAACCACTGAGATGACACAATAATAACCCCACCATCGTATCACTAAGTACCACTATAAATATAGAAACCCCAATTGTCTGGCCAAGTTTCTCAATGCTAACTCCACCTTTCTTTAGAACAAAGCTTGAATCCCCAAATAATATCCACATCGCTTGGACCTTATTGCCAGATGGAGCTATGAACATACCTCTGATAAGCACTCTCAGTATCCTCCATACATCCTCTAGTGTAGGGGCCATCTCCCCTGTTGGTATCTAGAAATAAGACAACCCCAGATACCACCTCTCAGCCAAGTAATAAAAAGTCTCAAATCTACTAGTATTTATGGCATCTCTACCACATGCCTCAGTATTGTAGCCACTAGAGTGGCTCTCTCTCCATCCGAGAGTGCACTCAAGTCTGTTTGGAGACTACCGTATCTCCACTCCCTGTTCTTCAAAACTAATATTTATTAACAAAATAAAAACAACAAAAATTAAAGTTAGTAATTGGACTTAAAATTTCATTATCGAACCTAAATTTAAATATCATATCTAAATCTACAATATCAAACCTAATTATTTGATATCGGACCTAGTTTGACAATATCGTATTTTTTGATATCACCAAAATTTGCTTGATATCGACAAGATCAGACCCATTTTGATGATATTACAAAGTCTGATATTGCCAAAATATGATCAATATTTCTAAATTGATCTGATATTGCAAACATGATTGTGTGATGGTAGTTGTGCCCTAAAAATCTAAATTTTAAACAAATTAAATGCTAAAACATGAAATTCCTAAGCTAAATATGTGTAAGATACTTACCCTTATGCTCCCCTCCCTCACTCACACCTCATCTGCTTGATGTGTGACCTCCACCATCTTCTCCCTAGAGCAAAAGTCCAGCAATAGTGAAATAGAAAATGAATTAGGTTTTGCCCTATCTTTTCTATTTTATTCATTTTACCCTCAATTTAGAAATTTTAAGTTTTCCACCAAACGCAAAATTTGGTGTAAAAACTCAAAGGGAGTATCATACCTAATATAACTTACAGTAAAAATTCAAACCTTAATAATTTTTGTAATAATTTTTTTCTTTCTCGTAAAACATACCATTTCTTATTTAACGCATTTTTTTCAAAAATGCGATAAAGAGGGGGTAAAATGTAATAGGTTAAAATTGACCCACATCAATTTAAACTAAGTTAAAAACATTCAAAAAATTAATAAAAACCACTTCCTAACCTCCTGCCTCGATTTTAATGCCCGTATTAAGTTAGTTTTTAACCTCCTAATGATATTGGCTCTATTTGACCGATATTGGAATTTTGATCCAATATCATACTTAAATGTACAAAATTGGAT
Organism: Wollemia nobilis; assembly: GCA_028583015.1. Lineage (NCBI taxonomy): Eukaryota > Viridiplantae > Streptophyta > Pinopsida > Araucariales > Araucariaceae > Wollemia > Wollemia nobilis. Next base: position 1,530,442 of record JAQPPZ010006183.1, on the reverse strand, counting down.
TTCTGATCTTGTCCAAAAATAGAAATGTCTAGAACAAAAAAATTGTTAGCGTACTATTACAATAGGTGTTATATTAGTTAATTTGTTATTTAACTTTAGCACCTTGTTGCAGCGGCATCCTGTTGAGATGCGCCCAACCCGGGCTAATCCAGGAGTGTTGTTTCTGCATGTTGTATTATTTAAACTGCTCTTCAATAATACAATGATGTTCGCACATTTACATGGTACCAGAGCCAGGGGCGAGGTGAGGAGCAGAGCGCGATTTTTTGATTCGGACGAGTTTTTTTTCTCGCAGTCCGTGCGTTTAAAAAAAAAAAAAAAAAAAAGGGACGTTCAGGACCTCGCGCAGAGCGGGGAGGAGCCGAACGCGCGTCCAGTTCGCGACGATCGAGCACTGGACGCACGACAGAGGAGCCGAGCGCGGCAGTCGAGGAGGGGAGAACCCCCCCGCGCAGCGCAAACGTTGCGCGTTGGAGGGAGGTCGCGCCACGCGTCAACAGACGCGCGCGCCCCCCGAGGTGGCCCCGCCCCCTCCCCCCCCCCCTCCCCACCATCGCGCGACGCGCGATCTACGCGCGCCCGCCCCCACCCACGCGCGACGCGCAATTTGCGCGCGCGCGCTCCCCGAGGAGGCGCCTCCGGCCCGCGGAGCGGGAATTTAAAATTCCCGCCCGCGCGGGAACCCCGAGGAGGCGCCCCCCCCGGCCCGCCCGCGGAGCGGGAATTCAAATTCCCGCCCGCGCGGGAAATCGGAGGGGGTATAAACCCCCCCGCGGGACTGCGTCCGGGAGACGCAGTGTTTGCGCAGCCCCCCCCCCCGCGGGACTGCGTCCGTGAGACGCAGTGATTGCGCAGAAGGGCCGAGGGCCCTCTAGCCCGAATCCCTGCGCGCGGGGCTGGCCCCCGGAATTTTTATAAAAAAAAAAAAAAAAAAAAAAAAATTCTCGCTGCGACTTGCAGAGAGGAAGCCGAGCCGGAGGCTGCTGCAGAGGGTGTTGAAAAGGGAGGTGACTTGCTGATCTTTTCGGATCAGCCCGCTGGCTCACGTGGTCGTGAGCCGTGCGGTAAGGCTCAGGGAGCCTACAGGTCGGGGGTTCGAATCCCGCCGACTCCCCCAAGGTATAATTTTTTTTTTGTCAAAGTTATTTTTTTATTATTATTATTTTTAATTAAAATTTTTAATTTTAATTTTTTTTTAATATAGTTTTTAAACTTTAATAAATTAAATTTAATTTTAATTTATTTTTTCTAAAAGTTTAAAACTATAGAAATTAAAATTATTTATTTTAATTTTAAAATTGATAATAATTATAAAAATGCTTTGTTAAAGAAAGCCTTTTAAGGGGGGATTTTTTTCAAAAAAAATCAAAGGGGGATTGAGAGTAATTTTTTATGAAAAATAGCAATTTGGCATTGTAAAAGGTGCATTTTCGGCTGTGGACCGACACCTAGTGGGTTATTCTAGTGGGCATTTTTTTTGTTGTATGTTGCATATTTCATTTTTGCACTATAACATTAAAAATTAAAATCAAACACTCCTTAAAGTCCCCGGAATATAAAACCCATCTCAGTGCAATTTATTTGCACTCGCAGCTGTTCGGTATTTGCGATACCTCTCGCCAGCACTTACAGGTAAAGTTGTCGTGATTTGGCTACTGTATCCGCCGCCTAATATAGCTGCTATAACGACGTCTGAGCTTGTTCTCTATAAATCGTCTGGGAGGAATAAGTACGCCATTTTTGCATTTTTTACTCCATCCACTACCCTTTATCGCACTTGTGTTTAGGCGTAAATCCTGACGAAGTATTCTTCATAGTGTTTAGGGGAAGTTACGCCCCACGCATGAGAAGAATCTTCTATGGTAGGTGCCATCAACAAGGCGATTCCCTTTTAGCACCGCTTATGTTCCACGTATCGTATGATCTCTAAAATTCACCTATAGTCTCCCTCACGTAAGGGCGGGTGATTTTTGTTGATCTTTCTAAATACCTATAGTTTCCCTCACGTAAGGGCGGGTATTTTGTACGGTATATTGGCCTAGCAAAAGGTATATCGAAAGGGGGACCAATTTGGTGATATAAGGAACCTTCACTATGGCCGCTGTTGCAAAATTGATGACTGATCCGCATCGCTTATTGAAAGGTCCAAATTATACACCATGGAAACATAAGATGAAGGCTATTCTCCAAATGGAAGATTTGTGGGATATTGTTACAGGAGTAGCAACAAGGCCTTCACCAACAAGCAGGATCCACAGTGTCCTTCAACAGATCAGATTGCTTTTGACAAGAAAGACAGGAGAGCAAAGGTGCTCATTTTGTTTGTCAGTTTCCGATGAAGTGCAACCTCATATAGCTGATAAAGCAAGTGGTAAAGAGGCATGGGATGCCCTTAGAACCATCTATGAGGGGAAGAATGAATCCACCATTCTTCATCTTCAACAACAACTTCATAACCTGAGTTTGAGACAGGGTGAAACAGCTTGAACTCTTTCTCGTGCAGTAGTGTCCGAGTTGAAAGAGAAATTGAGTTCTCTAGGAGATACCGTGGATGAAAAGCTTCTCATTTCACTTGTGATGAGAGCTTTACCTTCTTCATTTGACATGTTGATAACCTCCATCCAGGTGTCCCAACGACAAATTACCTACATCGAGTTGGTCAATCCGCTTCAACAACAGGAGGCACGCCAACTTCACAAGGATGATTCTTCCAATACAGCCCTATACACCAACAGCAGTGGTTCTAGGAAGAAAGGTAATGGGCAAAAAGGAGGCAACTTTCATAAAGGAGGAAATTCTCAACAGGATACGAAAGGAAAAGGCAAGCAACCTCAACAGAAGAAGAGGTGGTGCAAGATCTGTGAGAAAGACAACCATGACACCAACAGGTGTTGGCATAAGAACAAGCAAAAAGGCCAAAACAAACCACAAAATAAAAACAAGCAACCCCGAGCGAATGTTGTCGTTGAAGAATCCGACTCGGATTCCGAATGGGCACACAAGGTGCTCATGACTACCACAGATTCCACTCATAGGGATCCTATTTGGTATGTCGATTCTGGAGCTAGTAAACATATGATCGGCGACGGATCGTGGTTTGAATCATTTGTGGCCAAGGAGGGCAAACCCGTCACCATTGCCGATGATAAAACCTACGTGGTTCAGTGGAGAGGGTACGGCTTCGACCACTCTTCCCGATGGCAAGTGTCGATTGACAAGGTCCTCTATGTTCCGGGATTGGCCAACAATTTGTTGTAGTGACACAAATCCTGGACAGAAATATGGTTGTCAACTTTCGTGTTGAGAATGGAAAGAAGTGTTGTACAATTACCAGGAAGGGTAAGCAGATTGCAACAGCTTCATATAAGCATGGCTTATTTGCACTAGATGCTATCTCTATTCCACATGTTGCCATGACTGTCTCTACCAAGGAGGCAACTTCCCTATGGCACAAGAGATATGGGCATCTTAGTTCCGGCTACTTACTTGAGCTCAGCAAGTATGAGATGGTAAAGGGTCTTCCTTCCCTTCTCGCCACATTGCCGTTGTGCTCGACCGCTAGGCAGAAAGCAAGGATAGAGTACCATTTGAGAAGAGCTCTACAAGAGCACGAAAACCTCTGGAGCTAATTCACACCGATCTATGCGGTCCTTTCACACCCAACAATGTTGGAGGGAAGAGGTACTTTCAGTTATTCGTAGATGACTACTCACGAAAGATGTGGGTTTTCTTTCTCAAACTGAAATCTGAAGCTTTCGCATTCTTCCAACAGTTCAAGAAATCCGTTGAGAAGGAGTCATGAGCTTCTATTAAAACCCTCCACTCATATCGAGGGGGAGAGTTTACCTCTAATGAATTTTCTGCATTCCTAGATAAACATGGGATCAAGAGACAGCTTAACAACCGCCTATACTCCTCAGCAGAATGGAGTTGCCGAGAGAAGGAACCGTTCTATCATGGAAATGGTTCGTTGTATGCTCACAAGTGCAACTCTTGGGCAACAATATTGGGCAGAAGCCGTCACCACCGCAGCTGTATCTTTTGAATAGGGCACCCACAAAGGCCCTAAAAGGAATGACTCCACAGAAGCATGGAGTGGTCGAAAACCCTCCATATCTCATCTACGTATTTTCGGGTGTCAAGCTTTCATGCACATACCGAAAGAAAAAAGGAAGAAGCTAGATGAGAAAACACCGAGATGTATTTTTCTTGGATATTCTCGAGCACTCTAAAGGATATCGGTTGATAGATCCTTTGACCAAGAAAATTCATATCAGCAGAGATGTTGTCTTTGATGAAGCTTTCACATCACAGAGCACATCTACAAGACACCAGGATATTGTGGAACCAAAGGAAGAGGAGATTCCTTCGTCAACACAGACAGTGAGGTCCTTCTACATCTTCTTCACCACCACCGAAGCTGAATCCTAAATGGTGTACAAATACAATCGGAGATGCAAATTTATCCACTCCTCCCAATTTGAATTTGGATAGACCTCGTACACGCAGTATGGCTCAACAGAAAGAGAAGCCGCAGAAACCGGTGAGGTTGATGATCTTTGTCAATCTTTTGAGGAACTTTCCGTGACTCCAAGTAGAGAAGTTGAGGATATGGATATTGATGATGACAGGGCATTCATGTCTACCATAGATAGTCTTGGACCCGCATCGGTGCAAGATGCTCTTAGTGAGCCTCATGGAAGGCCGCTATGGATACATAGTATGAGTCTCTGATGAAGAATAAAACTTGGAAGCTTGTTGATCTGCCGCATGGAAAGAAACCTATTGGCTGCAAATGGGTATACAAAGTCAAGTACAAGGCAGATGGAACAATTGATAAGCATAAAGCCCGTCTTGTTGCAAAGGGCTATGCTCAAAAGGAAGGCATCGACTATGAAGAAACTTTTGCACCTACTGCTCGGATGACCACAATTCGGTTATGTGTGCTATGGCAGCACAATATGGGTGGAAAGTTCACCAAATGGATGTCAAAAGTGCCTTTCTTAATGGTGATCTCCAAGAAGAAGTCTATATGACTCACCTCAAGGATTTGAAGTGGAAGGCCAACAAGCAGAAAGTTTGCAAATTGGTTAAATCCTTGTATGGTCCGAAACAAGCTCCTCGAGCTTGGTATATAAAAATGGACAATCACCTAATGCAAGCATGGATTTAAGAGATGTCCGTCGATGCAAACCTCTATTTCAAGAAACAGTGGTTCCGAGATAGTGTTGCTTGTACTCTATGTGGATGATCTCGCTCATTACAGGGAGTTCGTAAGATTTGATCTCTACTCGTCAAAAGAAACTTGTGCAAATCTTTTGAGATGACAGATCTTGGACTTCTCCATTACCGTCTTGGTCCGGAATTCAGCCGTAAGGAGCACACCATCAAAGTGTCTCGTAAAAAGTATGCCAAGACATTGCTCGATAAATATCGCATGACCGACCGCAAGCCAATGGCAACTCCTATGGAGAATGGACTTCGCTTATCGCGATATGATGACTCACCCTGTAGATGGCACTCTCTATCGACAGCTTGATTGGGAGTCTCATATATCCGACCAATACTAGGCCGGATCTCGTATTTGTCTGTAAACTATCTTTCGAGGTTCATGCAGGAGCCTAAGATTACTCATTGGAAAGCAAAGAAACGTGTTCTTCACTATGTCCGTGGTACTATAGAATATGGCCTAGAATACAAGAGGAACAACAAATTCTTCTTGCAAGGATACACGGACTCCGACTATGCCGGATCATTTGATGATCGCAAGTCAACTTCTCGGATACATTTTTCATCTGGGATCCGGTCCTGTCTCTTGGCACAACAAGAAGCAACAGGTGGTTGCTATTTCTTCAACAGAGGCAGAATATCGCGCCGCACGTGAAGCTGTGTGCGAAGTGATATGGTTACGTCGCATTCTGACAAGTATGGGCCATCCATCAAAATCTCCAATACACTTGTTTTGCGACAATCGTGGTGTTCTAACCTCGTCAAGAATCCAACCATCATGAAAAAACAAAGCACATTGACACACAATGTCATTTCATTCGAGAGGAAGTTCCAAAGCACCGAATTCAGCTTCAAAGACATTCCCACCGATGCTCAAGTTGCGGACATTTTCACTAAGGCACTTGGACGTGTCAAATTTGAATTGTTTCGCAGCTCACTTTGTATTGCAAAATAATGTAAGGGGATGTTAGTATAGCTATTAGTTATTACATTACCCAAATAATGTAATAAAGGGGGATGTTAGCGTACTATTACAATAGGTGTTATATTAGTTAATTTGTTATTTAACTTTAGCACCTTGTTGCAGCGGCATCCTGTTGAGATGCGCCCAACCCGGGCTAATCCAGGAGTGCTGTTTCTGCATGTTGTATTATTTAAACTGCTCTTCAATAATACAATGATGTTCGCACATTTACAAAAATGATAAATTTTGTTGCAACCTGTTTTGTCCTTATGTGCCTAACGACACAGAGGTTACGGTATCAGATCAATCGATATCCTCCAGATTGGGAGAAGTTACAACTCTCTCTATTTTTAACCCAACCTCCCTAACTTACCTCACCTATTTAATCTAGTCATCCCTCCCTGGATTTCCCCTGACTCCTTGATTCCTTGGCTAGTTCTCAATCAATCTCATATTCTTTGCATTTTTGTTTTTGTTATAGGCTTTTTGCAGGTTCAAAAGTCCAGAGTTGTGCACTGGTGGATACGATCCGATATCGAACATCCGATATTGCTCAATATGTAGATCACCTGGGGGAAACTTCAAGCTTTTGTTTGCATCTATCATTCTTTATTTTACATTTATAATATTAAAATTATTATTTATCATCTCATATAAGCATTACTTTCATTTATCATATCCAACGTTCACCATTCCTATCATTTCATTCTATCATTTTGCATTCATAAGCATAGAATTGCATTATTTCTTCTCAAACTTTACATCTAACTATTTTGTACTATCTAACTCATGCTTAGTTAAGTTCATATCATGCTATAAATTTATATTTTTGCTATCAATATGTGAAATTGTAGGTTTCTAATCAGATCGGACCTGATAATATCAGATTGGACTTGTCGATATCAGATCAAGCATTCGATATCATCCTGCAATATTCGATCTCACCTGGAACAAGCAAATAGACTCTACATCAGATATCTAGATCGAGTAAGATCATACAATTTCTTTTATAACTAATCACTGCATTTATTCACCTTCTATAAATTGTTGTGTTTTGTATTCATTGAAATCACAATTGCATATAGTGTAGAATAGTTGCATTTGGTCAAACTAGGTGATTGATACAAAGTAAAAAGAACACATCAAACAAACTTCGAACCTAGGCATGGAAACTGCCATAACAAATATTTCTTGGTGAACCCACCCAATTCATTAAAAAATTACCATAGAGGGCATGACCTCAATGCCTCCTCTCTAAGGTATAGATCTATCATTTTCCCATTCCCCTTCGAGGCATGGATCCATTAGCCTGAAGGAAAGGAGTGTGGAAATTTTATAGCTATAGTATGTTCACGCATAGATTTGCTACATACCTAGGATAGATTTCTTCTTCTCTTGTTCCCTCCCCTCTTATTTATTTCTTCTTATTCTTCTTTCACTATCTTTTCACCAATCACTCATGTTTATACCACTAAACATTTGTAATTACATCATTCACCATATACTATGCATATATCATTGCATGAGACTTCTATGATATTATTATCTCCCTTTTTGGATATGTAAATTTGCATTAACCAATTATTCCTAGTTCATTTAATCAACGACAAATTTTATCACATATTTTTCCTATAAATAGACATCACATCATCATGCATTTTACCAATGTTTATATTCTCACATAATTATGTTCATTCACTTGCACATAGGCATATTTCATTGCATACAACATCATACACTAGTTATCCCAACTATCAAGATGTCATGTTTAATATTATGTATAGGTTGATTATTAATGGAAGTTTTTTATATTAGTCAACCAGTTTAGTTGATCCCATCAAACTTTATCGAATGTCATTAGATTCTAATGCAACTTTAGACTTCCCCTACATGACTAGAGTTCCTCATGGATCAAACACATGTGCACACTAAACAAAATTTTGAGTCTAGGGAAGATAATACCTTACGTACACTAGCCACCAAGTGAACGGTTTTCCCTACTCATACTATCATTTGTGTGATTCAAAATCCGAAGGTTCGACAAAAGGACAAGCTGCAAACAAAACAAATAAAAAATAAAAGAGCACCATAAAAAATCTTGAATTCTTGAGCTCCTCAAGTTCCTAGATCATGAGGTTAATCTCCATCAGGGCTATATATGCTTGACTACTAGTGGATTATGCCTTATAAGTAGTGATATTTCTATCACATTAGCGACCTTTTCTATAGATCAATGTACACTTGTGGATGAAGTAGCTTATTCAGCTAATTTTACAATTGGTTAGTCCAACCTCACTTATAATCGGTAAATAAATTGAATCACTCTATACACACATAGGTCCATGATAGGATTAACCTCAATCAGGATGGTTTAGGGTGCAACAAAATTTTAGATGACTAATATATGGGTTTTATGACAAAACTCAGATGTTTGTCTAGAAATCCCTTCTCCCATCTAAAATACCTTAGTATAAGAAACAAACATACATGTTGCTTAGTTGTAAGGACTAGAAAGCTATTAAAATAAATATAAATTATCTGTAAGTCAGTCAGTAAAGCATCATCATAAGCATTTACATACACATCATGATTATATTTGTATTACCATACATATTACATATTCATTGTCTCATCATCTGTCAAATATGTCAAACATGATAGTCTCTATGCCATTGATTACTTTTACCATACATGATTGTATAAATCAAACACACACATCCAAAAAGCTTGATTATGCATAGCATTTCAAGGTTCAAAACACATCATATTTCTTTGACAACATTCACCACAACACATCATGCATATCAAATCAAAAACATCCATAAGAAAAATATGCATAATAGAATCACATAAACATGAATAACACATCAATACATATATCAAAAACATCACCAAATGGATCTAATCACATATATCATCCATATCACACATACATCCATACCACTACACCTCTACATAACCTACAAGAATCATCTACAAAATTACAAAACTATGGTACATTGACCACACACAAAACAAATTCCATCACATCAACCTTGTCATCCACTAGGTGACTCATTTCTACCATCCTATTCTATTTATCCATAACCATACCTCCTCCACAAGCTCTCACTATGATTAAATGAAGCTAACATGTCCACCTATGATACTTCTAACCCTAAAGATCATGGCACTCTTAAAGTCATTGATGTTGTACTCTCATAAGTCTAATGTGATATTTAACTTGTATAATCAGGAAGTGGTATCCCATAGGTAATAATAAGTACCTCACAAGTTATCATCTTGTCCTTCTCTGCTATAAAGGACCTCCCATAACCATACCTAGCCTATCACAACTATGATATATTAGCCTACATAGCTGACTCAACTCCCTGCATGCTAGGTCACTCAGTCTACTCCCATAATCGATCCCTCTCTATAATAATGACCTCTTACCCTTAATATAACTCATCCACCTATACTGTTAGCTACTTTATCTCTGCTATGTCACCTATAATCCCCTTTATTACATATCATATTATGGTGAGGGCATCATGCTAACTCTATAGCTCAATCACGTGTGCCCTCAATTGCTCCATTGCTCTCTCGATCTCCCTCTAGCAACCACTACAACATCCCTCTCTAATATGACTACCTCTCACTCTTGTTGAACTCCCTCCATATCTATCCTAACTTGTACTAGCTCATCCACCTACACCCTCAATCCCTTCACAACATCATCCACATCATATAGAGTTAACACCTCATCCAAGATATATTGAAGGCATTTCCTTACAATCATGTCCCATGATCTCCATGACAATACCAAATTATCACAGGTAGATCTGGAATGCCCTATAATAGCATGAAATACCTCTACACATTACTAAATTAAAATAAATCTAGTTGAAAGGTATACCAGCCCATCATCCACCTACCTCATCTTACTCATGCTAGCTCCACACCATCCTATTACTAAGCTAGAACCCATTTATAGGGCTATCACATAATATCACTAGGTCTCAAGTCAACAAACTATTGGTGATAATAGAGTGCATGTCCCTCATGATCCCTCTTCCTTTGCTCCTCCACATCATGTCACCACTGCAAGACATACAATACATATGGACCCAAAAATGCATGCTCCTCAAAAGGTAGGCCCTCTAGCCTCATCACTACTATGTTCTCCTAGGCCCATAGTTGAATTAGTAAGCTACTACATAATGACTTTATAATCATCATCCATATTCCATGTAGCTCTTGATAGGTCTATGCTAACAAGGTAGGTGCCCATGCAAAGTGAATCTCATGCTCTATCATATCGTACACCAACCACATTAAGTTCCAAGGGAATATTATCCCTAATGCATTTGGTAACTCATAGCTACTAATATAGACCATAAATAATGCATGTCACTAGGATAAAATCCTAGATGTGTAAATCTCCTAATACCTAATCCCTCCACTAGTGACCTTCATAGCCCCCCAAGCATTTCCAAAGGTCCTATACAGTGCCCTATCCCATGCGTCATCACTCTCCATAACCATCACTATCATCCCATCCACTGGAAGTCAATAAATAAAATAAACATCCTCTAGGGTAATGGTCATTTCCCCTGCTAGAAAATGAAATGTGTTCTAGTTTGAATCCCATCTCTCATAAATCACATCCAAATATGCATGGTCGCACCAAACCACATCCATCCATGTAACCCCATGGAACCCAATCTTCTTGAGCCATCGCCATTCTACCTCATCCAAAAAAACCTTCAAAATCCTTCACCAATGATAAAAATTGGTGTCATGACATCAACTTTTTGACTTGTGAAATAAGCAAAAATAAACCCATCAACAACATTTCACCAACAAAAGCGAAAAACCAACAATATTTCAACAAAAGCAAAATCAGAAACATTTCAACAAGAAAAGAAAAAAATTAACAAAATTTCAACAAAAGTGAAAAATCAGCAACATTTCGACAACAAAAGTAAAAAATCAGCAACATTTTAACAAAAGCAAAAAAATCAGCAACACCTTGACAACAAAAACAAAAAATCAGCAACATTCTGACAATAAAAGCAAAAAATCAGCAACATTTCAATAAAGACAAATAATCAACAACATTTCAAACAAAAGCAAAAAATCAGTAACATTTCAACAACAAAAGCAAAAAATTAGTAACATTTCAACAACAAAAATGAAAAATCAGCAACATTTCAACAAAAGCAAAAAATTAGCAATATTTCAACAAAAGCAAATAATTAGCAACATTTCAACAACAAAAGCAAAAAAAAATTAGTAGCATTTCAACAAAAGTGAAAAATTAACAACGTTTCAAAAAAAAAAAATTAGTGACATTTTGACAACAGAAGCGAAATCAACAACATTTCGATAACATTTGTGAACAACACAATATTTCAACAAAAAAAAATTACAAAAAATGCACCCCGAGTATGTTTTTTGAGAAAAGAGTATTTTTGGGTACCTTTTTTCCCAAAATACACATACATATAATTTTTTTTCAAAATAATTAAACGTAAAATGTAAAATCCTCAACCTAGGGTTTATTTTATTCCAAATGCATAAAGTTTGATGAAAAGGTATTTACCCCACTACACATCCTCCAACACTCGATTTGACTCTGCTTGAGGTCATCTCATTAGTTTGGCTCACAATCTTAGCAATGCTCCACATCACACACTCACTCCCCTCTCTTTGATCTCATATGTTAGCAATAATGAGGAGCGCTTCCTTCCGTGTGCAACTTTATAACTGAGTAATCATATGAAATATACCTCGAGGTACATTTTATATGAAAAACACACCCTAAGGTACATTTTCCATACAAAAATGCACCTTTATATGCATTTTTAAAAAAAGGGATATTTTTGGATATCTTTTGCCCCACACATGCAAAAATACAAAACATTTTTACAAAATCCTAAAAAAATCATGCAAAATATCAAAATTCATTCTTTTAGCCTTTCATCGATCTTAAAATCCATATTTATCAAATGAGGTGTTGACATATTACATTGATCCTCATGCAATATGATCTTGCATCTCTCTCTCCCATCTAACCATCATGACATATCAATTCATTTACATCAATAGCATCATTCACATCAATTAGGCACAAAATAATATGTATGTATATTAATATTATCTCGGTTACAAAAGCCCTCAGCTATATCACCTTTGGGTATATCATCTTATCACATACACATCATGTATACATATGGATGCATCCCTAGGGTGCACCCATCATATTCTTCCCCAAGAACTAATGCTTGTCTTTTTCTTCCCTTCACAAAAATGTGAAATTCCTCCACTTCTTCTCACCATGATATCACTAGATCTATCACCCTTGTATGATTGTATCGAGCATCATATGCACCATTACATCAAGAAAAAACCTACAAAACATGCTATCACTATTATCAACTCTCCATTATACCCACTCCAAAATCCCATGCTGAGTAGAATCACCATCAGCATAATCACTTTTGCATTTATATTGTCTCACAAATTTTCTCTCCACCTATCACAATCATTGAATCCTAAGTCCTTTTACCTTTTTCTGTCATACCCTCCACTCACACTCTTATCGATTTTGGCTTGAAAATGAAGAGAAAAAAATATACTTGCTTGTACGATTCCAAAATCATGACCGCCAACACATACAAAAGTCTAGTTTCCACCTTTTTAGCCTCCACATGCATTTTATCAAGTAATTCACCATTGCTTTCATGTTCTTCACCCATAAAATTATCATTTGAGGGGGTAGTATCATATTAAAAATCTAACTTATGCATGATCAATACTCGAACATCCAATATTGGAAATCATGTTTATCTAAGAGTCTTTGCCATAGATTACCATATGATCTCATTTGGTGGGGTAAACAAAAGAATAATTTCTCTTCTCAAAAAAACTCCAAACCAATCAAATTTGGCACACTATATGTCATTAACTATAGGTTTACTCATGTGTGTACGCTTCATCAATGTGTGTGATCGAGTCCATCAAAGCAATCATGAGCATACCTACATATGTTAATGAAAAAATTTCCTTCCATAATTGGGGCATCTTACATCTAATCCTCTAAAAAAAAATTGCTTTTTGTCACCCACCAATTCATCTTCTCTACAATTGACAATCAAATAGATGTTATAATTTTTTGCACTGCACTATATCTCCACACAATTCAGTACAAAAAGGGGCAAATGTAGACACCTAAAAATAACTCATTCAGCCTCTTGCAGCAACACTTAACAAGCAAAGAGCAAAACATTCAAAAATAAATTAAAAACCCTAAACCCTAGGTAAATTTAACCTAAACCCTAGGTAAAACTAACCTAAGCCCTAGGCTACCCTAAGCTCTAGGTGGGGTCCACCTCATCCTCCACTCATCTCTCCACCTACACTCTTTTCTAAGCACTCACACCCTCACATAAAACCCACTCCTTTCCCACATTTAAATAATTTAATGAAAATTAATTAAAACGGGGGTTTCACTTCCATAGGATCTTCTCTTAATTAGGTGATTAAAGGCATGGAATACCCATCACCCATAGAAGGAAAGCCTCACCTATCTACCTACTACATTAAACATGACTTATCTCTCCCCTCTCTACTCTCACCAGATCACTCACCCTTTTTCTTCTTTGGATGTCTATAAATAAATGATATTGGCTATGGTTTCAAAAGGATAGAAAAAGAATCGTTATGTTACCCAATTATAATATGATTCATGCATAAGATTTTTGAATAGCTAACCTTCATCTAATAGAGTTTTCTTGTAGGTTCTTAGTGATTGCAGGTATCAAACTAATATCAATAGCTTACAAATCAATCCCAAACTTCATTGATGGGTTGTACGACTAACATAAGGATCAATACTAGTTAGAAAACCCAAAACACACATCAAGATATGTTAACACCCAAAAAATGTACCTCGAGGTGTATTTTCTAGTTTTAGATCACCACATTGGCCTAACAAGTGATGTCTTTCTTCCCTATCAATTTTAGCATGTTTTGATACTTCCATTTTGCATTTCTATTCAATTTTTGTCAATACATTTGTATTTGTAGGAGGCCTAATCAAGATAGGCCTCCAAATGGTCTAACACCTTTTTGTAGGTTTACAAAATATCACGAATCAATGTATCTCATTGTGGTACACATAATAAGCCCACTCCAACTGTAAGGAATAAAAGTAAAACACCTATGGTGCTGCAAACATATTCAATGCTAGGGTCCCTCCTAACAAAATCCCTCTTTTGTAGCCCTCCAAGGCATATTGTAAAAGAATGATATCATTTAATATTGTAAAAATTTTACACCATTATTAATACATAGCATATTTTTATTTATTTTATATGGTAAGCCATGAATGCATCTCCAATGAGCCTTACCAAATTTTCTACTTCCCTAGTGCTTATTTCCACGCAAGGAGAACCAATTCCTAGATGGTGAAGGTAGCATGCAAACCTAGGCTCAAATATTACGTAAAAACCTAGAAATCAAGAATTTAAAACACACAACATAGGAACTAAATAAAGGAGCATAGATATCCATCAAAAATAAGAAGAAATAGAAGCAAAATCTTAATGAAACACTAATGTATTCAATCCAAAATCCATATATAATACCTAGCAACCCACACAAGTGAACAAGATCAACAATGTTTATTTTGTCCTCTTCTCCAAGCACTATATGGCTTGTGCTGCACATACCAAAATCATGCTCTCCTATTGCCTTGATCCTCATAGAATGTTCCCATTACTTCTTTCCAACTGATACCCCCTTAAAGGCCCAAGGAAATGGGAATATCAATCGTTTTAATGTGGAAGAATGCATGGTAACATTGGAAGCATTTCCCATGTTCCACTACCTCTTTAAACTAACACCATTAACATAGAAAGAAAAGCATATTTATTAACTCGAGACAAATCCATGAATGCTAACATAAGGTATTAAAAGAACCACCATAACCAAGATCAAAGGTGGTCTATCATTTCCACAAGCACATAAAGGCAATGCTCATAGATAAAACTCAAGGTGAAATAATGATTATTATCAACCAAGAATACACAAGGAGATAATAAAAACCAAAATGCCATATGCAAGAACAAATGCATTATCTCAATGTTTTATACCATCACTTTATCCATAAATGAGTGGCTCTTTATTTAAAATATACATAAGCTATCACCAACTCATTTTAATGAGACTCGTTGATGAGGCCTAGAAATGCCTCAATCATAACATGTTTTGAACACTGAAATTGCCTACAAAATCTTATGTTTAATCTAATATGCTAGTTAAGTTAATTCAATAAGTTGTGTATTAACTATTTGCATGATAAATGTATCTGAAATACTATATTATGATTTTTATAGCTTTTTGCATAAGTTTTATGTTGTTTTGTTATGACTTGCTAAATGAGATATGCTTCGGTTGATAGCAACATTTCACTAATCATATTTTCATATGTCTCAACCATTTATTTTACCTAAAACTAACAACAGTGCAAGCAAACTATTTCTGTGCAGCAAAAACTATTTTTTCCCATGTAAATTCCAGCCAGCTGCCAATGAATGGCAAGGCATGAAATTCACATATGGAAAAATATGAAGATCATTGGAATCTGATCCTGAGGAATAACCCACATGAGAAATGCAGAGGAAATAATGTAAAGAGCACACATTTTTTCATTTCGAAGTCTCTTCGGAATGAACATATATCTTCGGAATGAGAAAACACAGTGTCTTCGGAATGAGCGGATCTTCAGAATGAGAATTGCAGTCTCTTCAGAATGAGCCACTTATCTTCAAAATAAAAATAAAATGTGCTTTTTGACATGTTGAATGATTTTTGATGCTGGAAAAAGGGAAATAAAGATTGAAAATGGTAAGGGAAAATATCTCCCATCTGACTTTGCCATCCTTGCCGACCAAAGCCACCATTTATGGAAAGATCAAGTTTGATCTTCTTCTAGGATAAAACCAGGAATTATTGTAGCATAATAGGATTAGATATTTTGAGATATTCTCAGTTGTCATTAGATCTTAGGACATCTATAAATATGGCTCCCATTCAGGTTGAGCTAGAAGGGAGATAGAGAAAGTAGAGAGTAGAGAAATATAGAAGAAAATAGGTAATAATAAAAAAGGTGACCATTACAGTCTTGTAACAGGTTTTTAGCAAAATTATTGTAATAATATTCTTGAATCAATAAAGTGTACTATTTCTATTTCATATTTCTTTTAAATGAATGTGAGTAAGATATATAGAGAGAGACTCGTATCTTCTTCTAGAAAATGAGGCTGGCCACTTCCAGACCTAGGAGGAGGACTAACAATGAGGTTTTTATTCTAATTTTTTTGTAGCAGAATGAGTTGTAGAACTTTTCATTTCATTCCTTTGTAAACAACTAATGGCATTTGCAATCTAGCTTATTTTATGTTTAGATTAATCTTGTGATTAATGGTTTGGTTGTAATCTCCACTTTCAGCAAAGCTTTCAATTTATTGCAGACTGTCATTTCCAACATTTACTGTTTTCTGTAATTTCTTGCATTTTGTGTTTTGTTGTCAACCCCTACACAGAACATTGACAACCTTTTGTTACAGAGCCTTGACAGGGTTTCATTTATATGCTATAATTAGGTTTCCACTGCCACAAAAGTAAATAGATTTCCTTTTTACAATTATAATCAGACTTCTAATTCTGCAACTATTATTTTTGCAACGTAATTAGGTATCATTCTGCAATTGTAATTAGGATTTCATATCTGCAGTTAATGATTAGTTTCCATTTATGCAAACTAGATTAAGGTTTAATTTATGCAACTTAGAGATAGGAATGTCCTAAATCCCCCACACAATCGGTTTCACCAATAAGACCTGTTGCTCCAAATTGACCTAAGTTATAACCCTATTCACCTCTTCTTTCATAGATAGCCTTGTACACTACCTTGGATTGACAAATTCATTAAGAATTAATGATGTGTATAACGACTACGCATCATTTTGGCACCGTTTCTAGGGAATTGTGTTTCTATAAGGTGACAACAGTCCAATAGCTATTAATTAGACTAAGTTGTGAAGATTCAAGATAAAATATGAATAGAACAACTGGTTAAAGTAACAACTATTGACCTATAATTTATGTCATTTAAGAGTAAACATGAATGAGTAAGTCTAGGGATGAAAAAGGTAGAATTACCCAAAAGGATCCCTGGCTTGTTCCATTAAGGAGATCTTCATGCCTAAGGGGTGAATCACCTGTATTTGAATTACCAAAAATATTGAAAGAAAAATCACCAGTCTCATCATCATTAGAACATTTTGAGAAAGAAAAATCACTAGTATCATCATCATTAGAACATCCTAAGAAAGAAGAATCATCAGACTCATTATCAACAAAGGATCTTGGACCTCTTAAGAGAGAAATTTGGGTAGGTTTAACTAAGGAATAAGAAACTATGGCAGAGGGAGGTAATATAGATAGAAATGGCCAACATGGCTATGTCCATAATGAAGGATATGATCAGGATATACCCCAACCTTCCAGAAAATTTGAATATACTATCCATTTGAATCCAACGCAAAACTCTCCCATGAAAACCATTTCACCTTCAGTACTTCCAACCTTTCGAGGTGTTGTATCTGAAGATCCTGATCAATTTTTGTTTGAATTCAAAGTAGTGTGTCAAACCTATGAATATGTAAATGACAATCATAAACTTAATTTTTTTCCCTCAACACTCAAGGACTCAGCATTACACTGGTTCATGAGCTTACAGCCAAATTCCATCCGAACTTGGGATCAAATGGAAACTATTTTTTAAAAAATATCAGGAGTATTGTCGTGTAAGGAATAGGAAAGATGAATTATTCAGGATTAAACAGGAATATGATGAAACATTAGAAGACTATCTTGATAGGTTCTCCTTTGTTCAAAGGAGATGTGGACTTGTAGAACCAGAGTTATGTAAAACCATATTTTTAAGAGGATTACAAGATGAATCTAGAGAAGTATTGGATTTGATGGAAAAATGGGATGTAAATACTCTCAGTAATGAGGAAATTGTGGATCTTTGCAGGAATTACTCTCGCAATAATCAGGGAAGAAGAAAAAATAGTACAAATGGCACTGATGTGAAGGACCTAATAGAGGAACTTGAAAATTTTAAAACTGACATTCTAGTGCAATTAAACACAACTTTGGGGGAAATATCTGCAAAAGCAAAAACCATAGAACCTTTGGAAATTTATTGCGCAAGATGTAGAAATAAACATGCTTTGCAGGAATTTCCTTTGAATAAAATATCCATCTCAGCCATTTGTAGTATCTGTTCAAAGAAGCATTCAAATGATAAATGCCACCTGCTACCACAAGTCAATCCTGTGTTAGAAAATCAGACTGAGGAACTCAACTATGTTGGACCAAAACAAGGGGGAAATTTCTCTCAATACCAAAATCACCATAGTTTTCCTACAAATTGGGGGTATAATCCCTGGACTATGCCTTGGGGACAATCATAACCACCCCAACATCCTTGGAATTATCCTCAATGGACAAATTCCCAAGAATGGCCACAAACAAATTGGAGTAATTCAGCCTATAATAAAAATTAGAATCAGAATAACCCATCATGGAATCAAAACAACCCATCCTAAAATCAGAATCAGACTAATCCACATTGGATGCAAAATCAACCATAGTGGAATTAGCAATTCCAGTCCTATCCAAGGCAACAAAGAAATTAAGGTCAAAATCAACATTTACTGCCTGCACCTAATCAAAGTTTTCAAGAAAAATAGAACCAACCACAACAAACACAATAGGTGAAACAACCTCAACTTCCAGCTCAATCAGTCACTAATCCAAATAGCATAAGATAGGCATCCCTTGTCTATGTGGTCGAAGTCGAAGAAAATGTTGAAATAAATGTTATTGATTGTAGTAACATCCAACTTCATTCAGGAAAAGTTATACCTGAACCTGCTTCAATTAAAATCAAGGAAAATGAAGAGAAAGAACCTTTGGAACTAGTTAGAGTTAAACCAACAATGGATAAAGAAGAAAAAATAGAACCACAGGCAAAACAATTACCTTCATCAAAGATAATTCCATATCCTAAAAAATTCAATACCACAACAGAAAATTCCGAGTCAGACCTGGTCAAGGAACTTAAAAAGTTAACTATATCATTGCCCTTATTGCAAGCCATTAAGGATATACCAATGATTAAAAGTATTGTCTGAGATTTATGCATTAGAAGAGCAGGAAGAAAAAAGAAAGCATTTCCTAAGACTGTTCAGGTTGAAGAAAATATAACTGATCTCTTGTCTGGAAAACTAGTACCTCCAAAGTATAATGACCCAGGAAGTCCAGTTATCACAGTTACCATAGGTTCAGTACCAATATTAAATGTCTTAGTAGATCTAGGAACTGCAAAAAATGTCATGACCAAGGATATAATGAAACAATTACAGCTCAAACATCTCAGCCCCACATTTACAGTTTTAGAAATGGCTGATAGGTCAGTTGCAAAACCTGAAGGTATCATTGAAGATGTTCCTATAGAAGTTTCTTCTTGGGAATTCCCTACAATTTTTTTGGTTTTACAACCAAGAAATTTAGCACATGGATATCCCATCATTTTGGGAAGACCTTGGCTTGCAACTGCAACAACCTTCATAGACTACAGATCTGGAAAAATGACTATTTCAAATGGTATTGATCTAAAACAGATCTCTCTGTATCCTCCTGCAAGACTCTCCAGCAATTTTTTAGGTCATTTATGGTTTCCTAATTCAGATGAATAATCAGAGGGGGTTATTTCCACACTAGCCACCTTGGTAGTAAGAGAACACACAGAAGACCTCCAAGACACAAAAAATTTAGAAAATGAAAACATCCTAATGAATGTTCTACATGAGCAAAGGTTAGAAGAGGAAGCAGTAAATATCCATAAGTTTTTAAGGAATGAGGAGAACCAAAATTCTGAAGGTGAACCATCTGTACTATCACAGGAAAACTCTGTTTCACTACCACATGGGTGGCACCATCACCTGATTTTTCCTTCTCACTATTCCATACAGGATATGCTTCCATCAGGAAGTAATGAAACATAAACTTCTTATTTTCTCCCATATTAGTAGTGTCCTCTTAATTCCCTAATCACCAAGTATGAAGAATTGAATTTAGTCCTTCCAAATACAAAACAAATAGAAGTATAGTTAGGCAAATTTTTGAACATTTACAGCTGGTTTACTAGGGAAGAGGAAGAGAAATTGATAGCTATCTTGCAAAAGCATGTTCATGCTTTTGCTTGGGACTATAAAGATATGTTAGGAGTTCACCCTGATATATGCACCCACAAAATTTATACTGAAGAATTCAAGCCAGTAGACAACCCCAAAGAATATTGAATCCTGCCCTAAGGGATATTGTAAAGGAAGAAATTGAAAAACTTCTAGAGGTAGGATTCATTTACCCAATTTTTGATAGCCAGTGGGTCTCTCCATTGGTTATAGTTCCTAAGAAAAATGGAAAAATGAGAGTATGTTTAGACTGCAGAGAGCTAAATAAAGTGATATACAAAGACCATTTTCCATTACCTTTCATAGATTAGGTGTTAGATACCCTTACTAGAAAGAAATACTTCTGTTTTCTTGATGGATTTAGTGGATATAATCAAATTCAGATTGCACCTGAAGATCAAGAGAAAACAACCTTTACCTATCCATGGGGAAAATTTTCCTATAGGGTTTTACCTTTTGGTTTGTGTAATGCCCCAACAACATTTCAACGAGCAGTCTTAGCAAATTTTTTTTATCTGACTACCAACAGTGTTGAGATATACATGGATTATTTCATAGTATGTGGACAGACTTTTGACTTTACATTAGAAAACCTTGACAAAGTTTTAACTCGTTGTGAAACATACCAGTTATCCTTGAATCTAGAAAAATGTTTTATGATGATGAAGGAATAGTTCTTGGTCATCACATCTCTCTTCGAGGGATCCAGGTTGATCCAAAGAAGGTGGAAATTATCAAGAATCTTCTTCCTCCTAAAACTTATACTGATGTCAGAAGCTTCCTAGGACACATTATTTTTTACTGCAGGTTTATTCCTAGCTTTAGCACAATAGCCAATCCCATGTTTGCCCTATTGACTAAAGATTCTGAATTTTCCTAGACTGCAATGTGTCAAGAATCATTTGAAGCTCTGAAAGAGAAATTAGTAACTCCACCTGTGTTAAGAGGACCTAATTGGACATTACCATTTCACATACAGGATGATGCTTTCAATATTGCAATTGGAGCAGCATTAGGACAAATTGACAATGGTGAACACTATGCCATCTACTACATTAGCAAGAATTTGATAGGATCTGAGAAAAATTATACCACAACTGAGAAAGAATTCTTGGCAGTAATTTATGCCATCAAAAAATTTAGGCATTACATCACAGGTTATCAAATATTTATTCACATAGATCACATAGCCATTAAGAATTTTATGAATAAGCCTATGGTAAGTGCAATAATTATTCGTTGGTTACTGTTCTTGCAAGAATTTGATATCACTATAATCAACAAACCAGGAAAAGCTAATGGCTGTCCAGATTACAAAATACAGATGAAGGAGAATTAGTTGAAGACATTTTTATTGATGAAATATTATTTGCTATATCAGTCCAATCACCTTGGTTTGCAGATATAGCCAATTATTTGGTCATAGGGAAAGTTCCTCCACATTTCACTTCAAAACAGAAAAAACAATTGATCAAATAGAGTTCTTTTGAATGGATTAAGGGTATACTTTTTAAGTGCAGTCCTGACCATGTGTTACGTAGGTGCATCCGAAAGGATGAAGTATATTATATTTATTAGGGCTTGTCATGATGAACCCTCAGGTGGACACTACTCTGTAAAAAGCACAATTAGGAAAATCTTAGGGACAGGATATTATTGGCCATCTCTTCACAAGGATGTGAAAAAGTACATCAGGCATTGTGATGCATGCCAAAGAATGGGAAAACCCACTCATACAAATGAAATGCCACTGTAGCCTCAATTGGTTTTAGAGCCATTTGAGAGGTGGGGGCTTGATTTTGTAGGACCTATTGATCCACCTTCTCAAGGAAAGGTGTATATTATAGTATGCACTGATTACTTGACAAAGTGGGTAGAGGTGCATGCTTTCAAACATGCTCGTGAAGAGAAGGTCGCTGATTTCTTGTATACTCAATTTTTTTAGAGATTTGGAGCTCCCCGATCTATCACCACAGACCAAGGACCCCAATTTGCATCTAAAGTCATTGAGGCATTTACAGAATTATATGAAATCAAACATAGAAAATCATCACCTTATCACCCATAAGCAAATGGCCAGGTTGAGGTAACAAACATAGAACTAGAATGAATCTTAACAAAAATAGTAGCTTTTCATAGGAGAAACTAGCTATATAAATTACCTTAAGCAGTGTGGGCTTACAATACTACTTGGAAATCCACTACTGGATTCACACCTTATGAACTAGTCTTTGGTAAAAATCCCCTCCTACCTATTGAATTTGAGCTACTAACATTGCGCACAACATTGGAAATTGGAATTGAATTGTCACAGGCACATATAGACAGGATTCTACAGCTGAATGCATTGGATGAACTTAGGTTGGATGCTCTGCACCAAACTAAAGTAATTTAGGAGTAGAGGAAGCTGTGGCATGACAGTCACATTTAGCAGAGGAAAATTTAATAAGGAGATTGGGATTTACTGTTTGATTCTCGCTATGAGGACTTCCTTGGAAAGATGAGAACTAGATGGCTTGGACATTACCAAATTGAAGAGGTATTTGACAATGGAGCAACTCGTTTATCTCCTATTGATGGGTCATAGAGAAATTTGGTAGTGAATGTACATCACCTCAGGATGTACCATACACCTCTGACTAAAGAGGAATTCTTGCAGCAACTTGACAGTTTGGATACACAACAGGTGGAAGAAATTTTCTCTTCCATTTCAAAACAATTAGCATGATCGTGGATTTCAAGAAAAAAAAAATAGAAAAAAATACAAAAAAATCAGAAAAAGCAAAAAATAAAAAGATGAATAAATTCTGATTGTGAATTCCTTCATGGGCATGATTTCAGGGAAATCATGAATTCCTTCACGGGCATAATAAAAATCAAGAAAAAAGAGAGAAAATGAGAGGTAAAATAAAAAGAAAAAAAAAGGAAACCAAGAAAAAAAAAAAAGAGAGAAAAATGAATAAATCAACAGTGAAAACCTTTTCTAAGGCACTACTAGGTTGGTATGCATGAAAACTAGTTTTCTGGCATGCATAACCTTGAAAATTTCTGAACCATCATTGTATAAATTCACCAACTGCACTTGTTTTGAAATATTGCAGACAATCTTAGTAGAACATCAATAAAAGTAGTCATTCTTAAAAACTTGCATTAACAATTTTAATCAGGTATATATTTCTTACATTTCTTCATTGTAAATAATTAGTATATAGTATATAACAATTAACCATTAGCATAAAATGTATCCATAAGAGTTGGCATACTTAAAACATGTTTTGAGAATGAGAATATTGATTTCTGCCTAATCTTCGAAACAAAAATACCAAAAACAGTGTCTGTTATTTGTTGTATTATCTTCGGATTGAAATTGTCTTCGGAATGACAGCAGAATGAATGTTGCACTTTGTCTTCGAAATGAAGCTTTGTCTTCGAAATGAAGATTTGTCTTCGGAATGAAGCTTTGTCTTCGAAATGATGATTTGCCTTCACAATGAAGCATCATCTTCGAAATGAGGATTTGTCTTCGGAATGAAGCAGGATTTGTCTTCGGAATGAAGCAGGATTTGTCTTCGAAATGAAGTTCTATCTTCGGAATGATGATTTGCCTTCGCAATGCAGCCTGATCTTCGAAAAGAGGATTTGTCTTCGGAATGAGGATTTGACTTTGCAAAGAAGCATGATCTTCGAAATGAAGACTTGTCTTCGGAATGAAGACTTGTCTTCGGAATGAAATCATAATCTTCGGAATGAGGTTTTGTTTTTTTTAATAAATCATAATCTTCGGAAAGAGCATTCAATATAATATCTCCATGTGGCATCTAAGGAAGAAAAGAAATACGATCAAGTAAAAATTATTTTGGCTGCATACGATAAATGAACACGTGTCAGTTAGGATGTGATTTGTTTTTGCACCCATTTAGAAAGTACCAAAATCACAGGGGATGTGACCAACAATATGCTATCCTTTTTTTGATACTAATAAACATGCACGTGAAATTTTTCAAGCAAAACAAAAAAACTAAAAAACGAGTAAGGTGGATCTAACGACAAGGACATCTGTGCAAACATTGATGGACATGTGTTCGGAGCAAAAATAGAAATGTGTGCCATCCTTCTTTTCGAAGACATATTTGCTAACACAAAATGATTACGAGGTATAGTGCTTAGATTACGGTTCACTCCGAAGAACAAAAATAGGGCAATTGAAAACTTGGAACCAAACCATGCAAATCTGCAAACACCAGAAACTAGAGATCCAGCAAAGGAATAGCAACAGAAGTGAGCGGTTTGTAACATACCAAGACAGGAAAATGGGGTGAAAAACAAAAATGGAACTAGTAGATACCATCCACCTCCGAGAAAATCTAGAAGTGCTACAGATTTTTGAAGATGTAGGGCTTATGTCATTTTTGGATAAGTTTAATGGGTCCTCTAAATATTTGGCCGGCATGTTCGCCCACACGTTCAAAAAAAATTGGGCACACATTAACGGCATGACCATTGAGGTAACCCCTAAATTTTTGAGTCAAATTACTGAGCTACCATTAGAAGGTCTTCCAATTTCTAGGTCTGGCAAAAATACATTGGTAAATATAGTTAATCAATTTCTAGAAGAAAATGATAGGGAACTAGAATATTTAACACATAATAACACATGCAAGGGGGTAAAAAGGGCCAGCCTATAGGAAACCTGGGATGAAGTGGCCACATCGGTAATCAAATTTCTAACCTATGAAGGACATTATGTATTGTTATTAGGGCATCATCTAAAAATTTTAAACCATCTCAGACATGGTAGGCAACAGCCAAAATTTAGGGTAAATCTTCCCCTATACCTACACCAGGAATTGAAAAACATGGCAAAAAGATATCAAGAAGGAAAAGGGAGCCTTTTCCACCATGGTCTCATCAAACTAGTTTGCCAACACCATTTTAGAGGAAACCCTATGAGATTTGATAGGTTTTACTCTACCCTAAATGATGTAATTTTTGGAGATGAGGATGAGGAGGAAGAAATAGATGTTGTTGAGGCTGTTGCAAAAGAAGAAACAATTAATACAGAGGTTGTTGCAGAAGAAGAAATAAAAACTATTGTAGAAGAAGAAACATACCCAGTAGCAGCAATAGGACACCTTGCTCTAGAACCTTCAACCTCACGAGCTAAGAAATAAAAGAAAAGAGGATCTAGAACTGGCAGCAGAATAGAAAAATAGAAGGTCTATTTTTTTGAAGTTGTTACTGATTTGTTAGAACAGGGAAGTGAAGCACCTAGCCCAACAGGGAAAGAAACAACAAGGGAAACATAAGCATCTAAAATTGTCCCCACAACCCTTGTTGTCACTAGAAAACAAAGAAAAAAGAAGTTTGCATCCATAACTAGGAGGTCTACAAGACTCCACTTGAGGGAAATGACAGAACAGGTCATAGAAGAAGAAGGTGGACAAAGCAATCCAAATGTCACAAAAATACAACCAGCCCCTGAAAACATTCCACAATTGCCTAAACAGATAATTAAGGAAGAGGCTCGGTAGGATAGCTTGGAGGTGGCTATAGTTCAACATGCCACATAAATGGTAAATACAATTATAGAAAGTTTTATAGAGCCTCCTAAATAAGAGTAGACATATGCTATAGAGGAAGAGATAGCTATTGAGCAACCAACTGCAGTTGACTTGTCTGCATCTGATTCTGAAGCAAAAACATAGGAGAAAGACATCACAGAGCAGCTGAAAGTAGCAAGGAGTGTTGTCAAAACACAAACCAGATGGATTGAAGAGAGAGAAAACATCATTGAGATGCAAGAAAGAAAAATTGTAGAGTTATAGTAGGAAGTGGCAGAATTGAGAGAAATGTTGTCACAGTCTGAAAAATAGCCAACTATATCCATTGATGAGGACGATTTGGCTCAATTGCTTATGAATTTATCTAGGGAAGATGACTCTGTTGAAGCAAACATAGGTGCTCATTCTAAAGCAGCACCCTTTCATTTTGAAGAAGTGCCTTCTCATTCTGAAGCATTACCTTCTCATTTTGAAGATGCTTCAGAATTGGCAAAGAGCATAGCAAAAAATATTGGAGATGAGTCACCAGCATAGGAACAGTCCAAGCAGTAGCATGAAAATGTTCAAGTAAGTACTCCTTGTATTGATGTCCCTGTATTTCGAACTGCTACACCTTTAGTAGAAATAGCAGATAAGGAGGTGCAAGTGGAATTACTGTCTGATGAAAACCCAATAGAAATAGCAGATAAGGGGGTATAGGTAGAATTATTGATAGATGATCAACTAGTAGAAGTTGTAGAAAAAGGGGTTCAGGTAAATCTGCTACCTAGAGTTCCACCTGTTGTTAGACCACCTAATACTGTGTCACTAGAACAATACAATGCAGACATAGCCAATTGGGTGATTAGATATGATAAGCTCACCACTAAGACTGAAAAATTCAAATTGGAAGGAAAATAGCTAGAGGCAAAGAAAATAGAGATTCAGGCATTAAAAGAAAAAGTGTCTGATTTATGTCAAATTTCTAAATTTTTAGTCCAATTCAGATGGCCAGCCAGATTTTACAGTCTTATTCTGAATGAGAAATACCTCAGATGGCAGGTCATGGGGATTAGCTCAGGTATCCCATATAAATTGGACACAACTATAGATTTCCTAGAAGAATATTTTGACATCCCTATAGAGTAGAAAAATTTCCTATGTGAACTATTTTTACACAACTTTATTCCAGAAGTAGAATTTCATCCTCAAATCTACATTGGAGATGTTTAATTGAGGGCATTCATGTCCACCTTGCAGAATCAGTTTTATTAGGACCATGAGAAAAGGTAGAATAAAGAAATTGAAACAACTGAATTGTTAGTCATAGCAATTAAGCCAAATCACCCAATTATCACCAGACAACACTTCACCATGATGAACAGGGATGATGTAAAGAGGATGTACTTGACAAACTTAAGAGACTGTGTGACCAGATTCAAAAATTTTGGTAATGAAAATTTTGTGCCAACATTATCAGTCTGTAGAAATAGATGGGCTGAACTTTCCACGTCTTTACAGAAAAGAGAACCCATATCCCCCATCAACTTAGAATGGTCTAGAAGAAGAGCATAAGGAGTAATATAGTTGATTGAAATCATGCAACATCATTGGATAGGTCTTAGATTTAGGCCTCCAAACATCATCACTCCAGTTCCATTCTACTTTGAAGAAGATGCCCAACCTGATGAACAAATTGAAGAATGGATCAGAAACATTCAGGAGAATAGGGGGTATTATATAGGCAATAAGTTGTTCTACAGGTCATGGAATTTGAACATGGACATATGTGATTCCATAGCTCAACAGAATGCATGAGGACATGCATTAATATAAGTTGGGGGGAAAATGATGAGGCCTAGAAATGCCTCAATCATAACATGTTTTGAACACTGAAATTGCCTACAAACTCTTATGTTTAATCTAATATGCTAGTTAAGTTAATTCAATATGTTGTGTATTAACTATTTGCATGATAAATGTATCTGAAATACTATATTCTAATTTTTACAGATTTTTGCATAAGTTTTATGTTGCTTTGTTATGACTTGCTTAATGAGATATGCTTAGGTTGATAGTAGAATTTCACTAATCATATTTTAATATGTCTCAAGCATTTATTTTACCTAAAACTGGAAATAGTGCAAGCAAACTATTTATGTGCAGCAAAAACTGGTTTTTCCCATGTAAATTCTAGCCAGCTACCAATGAATGGCAAAGCATGGAATTCACATATGGAAAAATATGAAGATCATTGGAATCTGATCCTAATAAATAACCCACATGAGAAATACAAAGGAAATAATTTTAAAAGGACACATTTGTTTATTTCGAAGTCTCTTCGGAATGAATAGATATCTTCAGAATGAGAAAACATAGTGTCTTCAGAATGAGCAGATCTTCGGAATGAAAATAGAATGTGCTTTTTGACTTGTTGACCGATTTATGATGCTGAAAAAATAGAAATAAATATTGAAAAGGGTAAGGGAAAATATCTCCCATCTGAATTTTCCGTCCTTGTCGACCAAAGCCACCATTTATGGAAAGATCAAGTTTGATCTTCTTCTAGGATAAAACCAGGAATTGTTGCAGCATAATAGGATTAGATATTTTGAGATATTCTCAGTTGTCAGTAGATATTAGGACATCTATAAATATGGCTCCCATTTAGGTTGAGCTAGAAGGGAGATACAGAAAGCAGAGAGTAGAGAAATATAGGAGAAAATAGGTAATAATAAAAAAAGTGACTATTATAGTCCTGTAATAGGTTTTCAGCAGAATTATTGTAATCATGTTCTTGAATCAATAAAGTGTACTATTTCTATTTCATATTGCTTGTAAATGAATATGAGTAAGATCTAGAGAGAGAGAGACTCGTACCTTCTTTTAGACAAGGAGGCTGGCCACTTCCAGACCTAGGAGGAGGACTAACAACAGGTTTTTATTCTGATTTTCTCGTAGCAGAATGAGTTGTAGAACTTGTCATTTCATTCCTTTGTAAACAACTAATGGTATTTGCAATCTAGCTTATTTTATGTTTAGATTAATCTTGTGATTAATGGTTTGGTTGTAATATCCACTTTCAGAAAAACTTTCAATTTATTACAGACTGTCATTTTCAACATTTACTATTTTCTGTAATTTCTTGCATTTTGTGTTTTGTTGTCAACCCCTGCACAAAATATTAACAACATTCTATTATAGAGCCTTGACAAGGTTTCATTTCTATGCTATAATTAGGTTTCCATTGCTACAAAAGTAAATAGATTTCCTTTCTGCAATTATAATCAGACTTCTAATTCTACAACTGTTATTTCTACAATGTAATTAGGTCTCATTCTGCAATTGTAATTAAGATTTCATTTTTGTAGTTAATTATTAGTTTTCATTTTTGCAAACTAGATTAAGGTTTAATTTATGCAGCTTAGAGATAGAAATGTCCTAAATCCCCCACACAATCGGTTTCACCAATAAGACCTGTTGCTCTAGATTGACCTAAGTTATAACCCTATTCACCCCTTGTTCCATAGATAGCCTTGTACACTGCCCTAGATTGAAAAATTCATTAAGAATTAATGATGGGTATAATGAATACACATCACTCATTGCAAGCAGATTTTCATGTCCAATGGTATGAACATGAGTATAAGTAAACCACATTGCACCTGTGTGAATGGGTATTCATTCATATTACCCCGAGCTGCTTGACGAATGAATCATCATCATTATTTCCCCTTCAATATGGTCCCTTATTCCTTATGGCTAGTTCTATTTTCCACCCACGAGAGTACCTAATCCTACAACCAAGTAAAGCATCAAAATTACCATATTATTATGCACAATGAATATAATATTAGAAGCATATATCCATCAAAACAAAAAATCTAATCATTAAAATTCATTTGGTAATACATAGTCCAACTGAGTAGCTAGTACTACTAAGGAGGGTCATGACATACTACCCCCTTGGACTAAACATAATTTATTGTGTTTTCCTACAAAACATTACATTTTATCTTTATTTAAACAAACAAAAATTTTGGTTTTCATCTCATCCATTTTTTCTTAGAATATTTGTCCCATTGGACCTTGCATTATTCTAAAGTCTGTTTCCTCATTATTTTGGAATGAACCTCTAAAATATTTATTGGCCTCAATTCAATAACTAACAAATCTATTATCTATAATTTTAAAACATCCCATACATGATTAGGATTAGCAATGTATTTCCTAAGCAAGAATATGTGGAAATATTTTTAGATTTTTGACAGGTTGGGTGGTAAGGAAAGTTTATAAGCCATCAGATTGATCTTTTTAGTGATCTCAAAAGTTCCAAAAAAATGAGGACCCAAATTAGAATACTTGATGGAACTCTTCATGGGTTTAAATCTAAGGAAAACTCTTACCTCCATAGAGAATTCTCTAGGTGAATGCTTCAAATAAGCGTATATCCTCTGACAATCAATGTCTTCCTTAAGCCTTTGCATAATCATCTTGAGTTGCTTCTCCATCTCTCTAACTACATCTAGCCCAATGAAAACCTGATCCTCTAGGTTATCCCAAGATAGGGGAGTTCTACATCTCCTACCATACAAGGCTTCAAACAAGGCCATTTTCAAGGAAGCATGGTATCCATTATTATAAGTAAACTCAACTAGATGCAAAAAGTCTCCTTATTAAGATTTTTGGTCCATGAAATATATACAAAGCATGTATTTCAAGATTTAGTTTACCCTTTATGTTTGACCATCTATTCTTAGATGATATGTAGAGCTAATATTTAGCTTCATACCAACTACATGATGAAGGGCCTACCAAAACTTAGATGTAAATCTAGAGTCCTTATCTGATATGATCATCTCAAGAAAATCATTCAACCTAAAAATATCTTTGGTGAATCTATTGGCCACTATTAGGGCATCATCCTTGGTTTTTCCTAGAATAAAATGAGTAACATTGGTCAATATATCAACCACTACTAGGATTACATCATGTTTGTATCAGGTCTTGGAAAAACCCACTATGAATTCCATAGATATCACTTGCCATTTTTGTATTGGTATGTCATGTAGGTACAATTGTATCGCTAGATGTCTATGCTTGGATTTCAACTTCTAACATTCTAGATAATGAGCCATAAAATTGGTGATATATTTCTTTGTTCCTAAACAATAGAATATCTTCTTCATTTTTTCCCTCAGGCTCTTCTACTTATACACTAAGGCATTTTTTGGTAAAATCAATGACTAAGGGATGGATGGATTCTAAGGGAGCAACGACTAGCTAGTTAGCAATACCTAGCCTTTTATAACCTTTTGACCTATAAAGGTTAAGTCAAACTCACTAAGGGCTAGGACCCACTTGGTGGCTTGAACTAAAAGGTGAGGCTTTGACATTAAGTAGTAGAGAGGATCATGGTTATGCATAAGGGGTAGTATTGAAAAGGTAATTATAAATTTAGAGTAAATCAAGGTGAATTGTGTATAAAATTTGGGGTGACTTTTTCAAAATTTTGCAAAAACATTATCAAAATATGGTGCATTTTTCAAAATTTTGCAAAATATTTATCAAAATATGGTGAATTTTCAAAAAAATTGCACATAAATTATAAAAAAAAAATGGGGCACTTTTTACATATTAAATCATCCTAAAACTTCATAAAAAACCACCATTATATCAAGCTTGAAAAGATATTTCCAATGAGTACAAATATACCTATGTTTGGATATATATTGATGGCTAAAACTATGAAATTATTGTCAGTCACCTTGTGACAGTCACTAGTGTCAGTCACCTGTGATGTGATGACCGTCACAAGGCAACTAACACAAGCGACTGTCACAAGATGACTGACAATAATTTCATAGTTTTAGGCATCAATATATATCCAAACATAGGCATATTTGTACTCATTGGAAAGCTCTTTTTGAGCTCAATCTAATTGTGGTATCTTTATGAAGTTTAAATATGATTTAATAGGTCAAAATCTACTCCAAAATAATATTACTTCCTCACCACCATATTTTGGGCCACTTTTGACCTATTATATCATCTTGAAACTTCATAAAATCACCACCATTATATCAGGCTCAAAAAAAGCTTTCCAACAAGTACAAATATGTCTTTGTTTGGATATATGTTGATGTCTAAAACTATGAAATTATTGTCAATCGCCTTGTGATAGTTGCCATGTAGCAAATGTCACAAGGCAACTGATTCAAGTGACTGTGACAAGGTGACTGACAATAATTTCATAGTTTTAGGCATCAACATATATCCAAATAGGCATATTTGTACTCATTGGAAAGCTAATTTTGAGCCCAATCTAATGGTGGTGTTCTTATGAAGTTTCAATATGATTTAACAGGTCAAAATCTACCCCAAAATAACATTAATTCCTCACCACCATATTTGAGGCTACTATTTACCTATTAAATCATCTTGAAACTTCATAAAAACACCACCATTAGACCAAGCTTGAAAAGAGCTTTCCAACGAGTACAAATATACCTATATTTAGATATATATTAATACCTAAAACTATGAAATTATTGTCAGTTGCCTTGTGATAGTTTCTTGTGTTAGTCACCTTGTGATAGTCATCACATGGCGACTGTCACAAGGCAATTGACACAAACAACTATCACAAGGCGACTGACACAAGGTAACTGGCAGAGGGTGACTGATAATAATTTTATAATTTTAAGCATCAATATATCCAAACATAGGCATATTTGTACTCATTGGAAAGCTCTTTTCAAGCCCGATCTAATGGTGGTGTTTTTATGAAGTTTTGAGATGATTTAATAGGTCAAAATCTACCCCAAAATAATATTACTTCCTCACTACCATATTTGGGGCCATTTTTGACTTATTAAATAATCTTGAAACTTCATAAAAACAACACCATTAGATTAGGTTCAAAAAGAGCTTTCCAAAGAGTACAAATATACCTATTTTTGGATATATATTGATGCTTAAAACTATGAAATTATTGTTAGTCACCCTTTACCAGTTGCATTGTGTCAGTCACCTTGTGATAGTCACCTTATATCAATCACCTTGTGTCAATCGCCTTGTGTCAGTTACCTTATGTCAGTCGCCTTGTGTCAGTTGTCTTGTGCTAGTCGCCTTGTGCCAGTCACCTTGTACCAATCGTATCCTACCAGTCACCTTGTGCCAATTGCATCCTACCAGTCGTATGTGTCAGTTATCTTTTGTCAGTTTTATTCTACCAGTCATCTGTGTTGTTCACCTTTTATTAGTTGTGTTGTGTTAGTAGCCTGCTTTGTATCATTATCTATCGGATAAAATTAATGTTTTAATTGTATGAGTGTCATTATTAGGGTTACCTATATATAATGGGGTACAAGAGGTAAATTGGGTGAGATAATTTTTTTTAATAATTTTAAGGTGAAAATTAGGCGAGAAACCTTATGGTACCGAGGTGAATTTACCCTAAAAAAAAATTGATGCCAATTTTTTTGGGCAAATAGGCTGACCTCTAAGGTCCCAAAATTTGCAAAATTACAATTGTGGAAATCCAAATATTCACGCTAAATTACTAAATTCGTCCCTATGCATAACCCTGGAGAGGATCAAACCTTGCAACTTCTAATTTCTTATGGCTAATCATGTAGTGTCTTAAATTTTGAGAGGCAAACACTATAGCAAGGTAAATATTCTCTAAGAAGGTGTATCAAATTTCATAGATAATGAGGGTCCCACTAATATAGTAGATAGATTACTCTTTGTTCTAATCATCATGTTGAGAAAGCATGGCCCCCAAATATTGGGCTATGGATGTTATATAAATAATTAAATTCTTATCTAGTCTAGGGGGAATAAGGATATGTAGGGAAGTGAGATAATTATTGAGTTCATCAAAGTCTTCTTGATACTCAAAATCCCACTTGAACACCATGTATTTCTTAAGAATCTTAAGAAAGGGCCAACATTTATTGGCTAGTTGGGCTATGAAGCAATGGATAGCTTGAATTTTGCCTTCCAATATTCACAACTTGGTTAGGTTATGAGGAGGCATGTCAGTGATAGCCACTATATTATTGGGATCTACATCAATGCCTTGCCTAGACACTATGAAGCCTAAAAACTTGTTAGATGTGACTCCAAATACGTGTTTAGAGGGCTTAAGAAGAACTTTCTCAAACTCTTTGAAAGATCCATCTTAAATATTGTGCTTGATTTTATTTATGTATGGAGTGACCAAGAATATCGTTCATATAGTATTCAACAATATCATACATCATGTCATGAAAAATATATGTCATGGCCTTTGGTATGTGGCACAAGTGTTATTTAATCTAAAAGGCATGACTCTATAACAGAAGGTGTCCCATGGAGTTATGAAATTTGTATTTGCCTAATCCTCAGGGGTAATATTGATTTTATTGTATCCTGAGAAACTATCCATAGAGATAGCATTCCACATCTAGTAGTAAAATATTCTACCATGTCTATGTTGGGGAGGGGAAGTCATCCTTGGGACAAGCTAAGTTAATGTCCTGAAAGTTAGTATATATTCTGATTTTGCCTTCCTTATTAGCTACAAGAACTATGTTGGATATCTAATTAGAATAGTTGATAGCTTTGATAAAACTAACACCAAGGAAATTTTGGAGCTCCTCCTTGATCAATAGGGAAACTTTGGGATGCATCTTTCTAAGATTTTTCTTAATAGGTTTAACATTGGGTTTAAATACTAGGTGATGCATAACTAGGGAGGGATAAAGCCCTTGCATGTTGATATATGACCAAGAAAATATGTCTTAAAATTATTTTAACAAGTTGGTCAATTTCTCCTACTCATCCATGGACAAGGCTTTGCCTAACTTAAGGATTCTAGGGATTTCCTTGGAACCTATATCAACATCTATGGTCTCCTCTATGAGGATGTGGGATTCATCATCATAATGAGGAGGGGTAGATATCATGCCTAGTTGCTCAAGGTCTTCAAGAGACATAGGAATAGAATCCACTTGAGAACTAGAAAACTCAACATGGGCAACATAAGGAACTAACCCATCAAAGAAGAAGCTATTTTGGAGGATATCTTCATGATCCATATCACAAAGAGCATCCCATTAAATGTAATCCCTTGGAGTCATGATCAATTTAGGGTGAACCAAGGTTACCGCATTGTAAAATAAAAATCTAGAAGGAGAAAGTGATCCCTCATCCTCATTACTCCACTCTAAGCCATGGTGATCCATGAATTTAGAGAAGGTGACAACTTGATCATCATCAATTGGTAAGGGTTTATTTTTGTTGAGGATGTAGCATATGCCACATCTCCTAGGACAAAGCTTAACTTCCAAAGGCTCTTGAATACCCTATTATTATTACCTCAATCCCTTACCTTCATATCCCATACTATATAGGATCTGCTTAGGAAATGGAAAACCATTGGATAGATAACAATGGATAAAGGTTATCTCTATCAAAAATGGGTTGCTACCATGGATATTGTCTTCATGGGATGTACCCATGTAGATAAAGGTACACATACCTATGTGTACTACTTAACCCTTTTTATGAGGTAAACCCATAGTTTAGGGTGAAGGTATGAGCTTACCAAGATCAAGAAGAGGACTTTCAACTAGCTGAGTGGCTTGATATTGTGATGAGATTATGATTGGTGTTTCCTCACTAATTTTAAAATTTTCAAGCTTCTTGGTGATTTTAGATGATGAAGAAGGATGATAAAAAGAAGTAGAAGAAATTTTATGAAGAAAAATATATGGACAAAAATTTATGTTAGATTGAGCTTTGCTCAACCATTGAACACTATTGGAATGGATGAAGGTCACACTTGATAGTGACAAGTCTATTTTTAAATTCATTTGGTGAAGAATAGAAGGGAAAACCCTCATTGCATGAATCCAAGGGTGTCCAAAAAGAATACTAAAAGATTTTGGGCAAGACACCATATAAAACACAGTATCTAAGATATTGAGGCCTACCCTAAGGGGAAGGGATAAAATACTATAGGCCTCTTGGGACTCATTTTTGAAGCCTTTATGATAAATCATATTTGGTTAAGTATTCCTCCCTTAATCCAAAATTTTGAAAAAAATGATAAGTGCATATATTGAGGGAGGGACCATTGTCTACCAAGATCCTCTTGATAAACTTTTTCCCAATATATCTAGTGATATAAATGGGAGAATCCCCTTGTAAATTTGAGGAGGGAAGATTGTAATCATAAAAATATATGTGATTTATCCCAATAGTACCTACAACATTGGCTAGTTTACTAGGGGGAAGGTCTTGCAAGACATATTGTTGACTTAGAAGCTTCAACAAGGCTTCCCTATGAATAGAAGTATATAAACGTTATAATAGGGATATCTTGGAAGGTGTGTTACTTAACTATTGTTGGAATTTGAAGGAGAATTTTGATTGTGGTTTCAACACAAAGGTTGGTTTTTCTATAATTGTAGTTATTTTTTGGGCACTCTTAAGAACTAAGGGTGGTTTAGAGGGTTGTTTGGAGGTGGAACTTGCCTGATCTAGAATTTGTTGAGTCAATTGAGATTTATCTTTTTTTATTGTGGTAGTTGCTATCATAACAACCATGTTTTTGTAGTGAGGTGGGACATTGTTATAGGATACTTGGTTGGTTTTCCATTACACATGATTGGATAGGGTATTTTTGAAAATCCCCATTTCTTGATTAGTTATGGATGTCTAATGATGTGGAGGTTGATTAGTTGGAGGTTTTTGGTTAGGATTTGGTTTGTAGTAATATACAACAATATTACCTTCTTCTATTAGGTCCTAAACCACATGTTTCAACATCTTATATTAATTCATCATGTGCCCATCCATCCTGTGATACTCACAATGTTGATCAAGCTTATACCAAACTATTGTGGTTTCAGGTTATCTTATGGGAGGTAGTTCAATCATATTATCTTCCAAAATTTGCTTAAGGACTAACAAAAAGGGTTGGTTGAGTCTTGGAAAATTTCATGGTGGGGGTCATTGGGGTTTGCTAGGTACCAACTTCTATAAGGTATTAACAACATTGACATAATTGGTTGACTTATTATCTATTACCCCATCACCAACTACATGATTATTCTTATTTGGTTCTTTATCCTTTCCTCTAATTTCCTTTATTTAATTTAACCTCTTCGAATAATATCCTTCTCTACTCTTCTTTCCAAATGATGAGGCCAAATAATACCTCATTTTTACAGTATTTTTGACATAAAAAATTGTCATATTTCATTATATAATATAGTAATATGCCAAATATTTTATTAAAGTACATTATTTCATTTATGTTTGCATAATTAAGTGTTAAGAGATAATATGCCACTATTTTGATTGTTTTTAGCACTCTTTGTCATGTTTTCGCATGATTTTAGTACTAAAACAACATAGTAAAATTAGTAGAAAATAAAAGTTTTTGTAACTTGTGATTGGTCGAGCTATTTTGTATGGTTTTCATACCTAAAAAAAGTTGTTGATATTATGTGGTGCCAAATTAGCCACTCGATTATTGAAATAGGGCATGAGAATTGTACACAACATATTCTAGAGAACCACCTACAACATTAAAGGAAGACCAAGACAAAGTCAATGTAATAAGTTGAGACATATTGGAGAACATTCAAAGAAATATGGTAGGACTTGTCATGCACTTGGAAGTACCACCACATGATAAAATTGGAAGCAAAAACACATGATAGGGATTCACCCTAATATTCTGGAGCTACTTTGAAATGATAGGCAAAAACAATCAACAATAGCAAAAAAATAGATTTTAATCCAATATGCAAGAAGTGAATGAATTGGCATGAGGAAATTTGTGGTAGCTTATGTTAAACCTATTATTGTCCAATTCACACCAAATTATAAGTATTAATAAAAACACAACTGGCTGCCACATTGGATTATATTCTAAAATAGACTGAATCTACTGTAATAGAACAACAAATCAAGCATGAACAACATATAATTGATTTAGCAATTATCTAATGTAGGATAGGAAGTTGGAAATTTATATAAATAATCCCACTCATCTATGTTAGTCATAAGTTTGAATTTATGGCCAATCTAGATAAAAGTCATATATAAATAATCCCACTCATCAAGGATGCATGTTGCCCGCATTTGTATTATGGCCAATCTATATTCTGCACTCCCTACCTTTGTGGAATTGGAACTTGGTACATAATTTTTCAAACACGCCATTGAGTATGAGAACAAACCTCCTTTCTGCATTGAATACCGAACTCAGGGCCATCTTCGTGCTCATTGTCCTTCTCTCACTGATAATGTGGCATCTTTTGAGCGACTAAATTATTCTAATCCTATGGATAAGGACAATTCATTTCAGGCCTCATCAAATAAGGATAAAAGGAAATTTCCTCCATCCAGAGGAATAAGTTTCAAGCCTACCAAATAATATAGAATCAAAGAAGGATATAACTCTGCCCCTTTCATCAACTCTCCTGATGATAAAGGGAAAAATATTTCTTTGACAAGTGCATCTAATGAGGTCAGTCTTTTTTATCACCCTTTTCAATTTCAAATTATTTTGGATTTAAACTCTGAGGATTTTTTTGATAAAAAAATGATCCAAATCCCAATCCCAATCCTCCTTTGGATCCAAAGAATTTAATTCAAGAACCATATTCTGAGCCATTGACTGAGAACCCTAAACCATTGGTTGAGGAAATTTCTTTAAAATAAGACCAGCCCTTGATAGAAGATGCTTATATTCCTTCTTCCTTCCTCGAACCTATCAGTCCTGTGATTCAACGAATCTCCTCTTCCACTTTTAGTCCCAAAATTATTCGGAGCCAAAAGAGGTCTCCTATAGATTATGGAATGGAAAAAAAGAGGGGAAGACCTTCTCATTATGATCAAAGGAATCAAGATGTGCATGAAGATATTGCTATTGGCATTCAAAAACCTTTATTTTCTACTAGGAATCAATATCTCCAAGGAAGAAATGAAGTGCACAAAACCTCCCCAACCACATGGAAAGGGAGGTAAAAAACTCTCCAAATCCTCCAAATGAAGATCCTCTTATGGAATGTGATAGGCCTTAATGGTATAGCCAAGCAGCGGCTAGCTAAATCACTAAGGAAATAAATCAGACCGACTATTTTTGTGATTCAAGAATCTAAAATTAGTGAACCTCTTGATAAAAATATTTGCAATTTCATTTGAAAAAACAATGATTTCTGTGCTTGCAATTCCAGGGGTGCTTCTCGAGGCCTCCTATGCATATGGAATCCTTCTCTCGTGAGAGGAAATATTATCCATTCTAATGATGATATTTTGAGTATTCATTTTTGTGATCAAGACAACAATTATTCTTGGGTCCTGACCAATATCTATGCTCCCAATTCCATTTATGGGAGGTTCCATATGTGGAACACTTTATCCTCTATAAAAAATGCTTTCTCTAATCTGCCTTGGATCCTTATTGGTGACTTCAACACCCCTTTGTTTCCTTCTGACAAAATGGGAGGAGTTGGCTCCTTTTCTAAGAGTATGGAGGACTTCTAGGATTTCATTAATGCATAGAATTTGAT
This sequence comes from Wollemia nobilis, assembly GCA_028583015.1. NCBI lineage: Eukaryota > Viridiplantae > Streptophyta > Pinopsida > Araucariales > Araucariaceae > Wollemia > Wollemia nobilis. The sequence goes on along the minus strand of JAQPPZ010006183.1, from coordinate 1,490,814 downwards.
TGATGTCAATCTGAAAGGCAATCAATTCACATGGTCAAATAGAAGGTGTGGATCTCAGCTAATCCAAGTTAAATTAGATAGGGTGTTATTTTCTCAGGAAGCCTTTGACAACTGGGGAGATGCCACTCTTCAATCACTCCTTAAAATTGGTTCTGATCACAGTCCCATTCTTCTAGACACAAATAATCCAAAAATTTACAAAACCCCATTTAGGTTCAAAGCAATGTGGATGCAACATCCTAATTTTAAGGAAATAATCAACCAATGGTGGCAAACCGACATTCAAGGAAAACCTTCCTACATTCTGGCCCAGAAACTCAAAATCATTAAAGAGAACATTAAAGTATGGAACAAAGACATATTTGGTAACCTTTTCCATAATAAACAAGATGTAATTTTGAGGCTCTCCTTGATCGAAAAAATAATCATGAGAATGGTGATTTCACTGCTGAGATTAAAAAAGAAGAGAAGGAATTGTTAGCCAAGTATCACAATATTCTTCAATGTGAAGAAATTTTTTAGAGACAAAAATATCGTGACTTATGGATCTAAAAATGGGATTCTAATACCAAATTTTTCTACACTTCTCCTATGAGACACCGAAGCAATAATATAATTAAGGAAATCCATACCCATGAAGGCAAAATCATCAATGATATCAAAGAAATCAGGATGGAAGGAGTCTCCCATTTCATGCAACTACTTCAGGATGAGAACAGACCAAACTCTCAGATGGCAAAATATTTTTTCCTCCAGTTTATTCCTCATCTCATCTCTGACAGTATCAATAGTAGACTTATGGCTACTCTTTCTGATGAGGAAATTAAATATTCTTTATTCTCCATGGATCTTGACAAAGCTCCTCGCCTAGATGGTTTTTCCCCAAGGTTCTATCAAGCCTTTTGGGATCTTGTCAACAAGGATGTTTGCAAAGCCATAAGAGAGATTCAAAATTATAAAATTATTTCAAGAGGCTTAAATTTCACCTTCATTGCAATTATACCAAAAAAGCCTAATGCTTGTAATTTCAATGATTTTAGGACAATAAGTCTTTGCAATGTCATTTACAATATTTTAACAAAATCCATCACCATCTGCATGAGGGAAGTCATACCTTTGATTATTAATCAGAGCCAAGGTAGTTCTGTCAAAGGTAGACCCATCCTATACGACATCATTTCAGTGCATGAAGCAATTCATTCAGTCTCAATCAACAAAAAAAAACCTTTCTTCTCAAGTTAGACATGAACAAGGCTTATGACAGACTAAATTGGGATTTCCTTTTTGCTATTCTGAACAAGTTTGGCTTCCATATTGAATAGATTTCTCTAATTAAAGGTTGCATATCCTCTACTTGTTTTTCGGTCCTCATTAATGGTTCTCCTACAGGATATTTTCAAAACAATCGAGATCTAAGGCAAGAAGATCCTATATCTCCTATCTTATTTATAATTTTTTATGAGGCTCTAGGAAGAGCAATTATTGAAGTAAAAAATGTTGGTCTCCTCTCTGGAATACAAACAACTTTATAATGTGATCCTATCACACATCAATAATTTTTTGATGATACTCTATTGTCCATAATTGCATCTGTCAATGAAGCAAAGATTATCAATATGATACTCTTCCTATATGAGCTTGTTGTAGGTCAAAGGATTAATTTTCAAACGAGTAAAATTTACTTCCTCAATACTCTTCCAAGAATACAGAACATCATTTCTGACATCCTTAATTTTTCCATAGTTTCTTTTCCTTCTACCTATCTGGGTTTACCTCTCTTCACTGGGAATGTCAAAGATAGCTTATGGTACAATGTCATTGAGAGGTTACAAAAAAACTCACTACTTAGAGAAGCAATATTTTATCTCAAGCGGGGAAAATTACTCTCACTATGTATTACCTCCAAAGCATTCATGTTTACTTACTTTCTTTGTTCAAATCTCTAGTAAGTGTTTATGAAAAAATGGAAAAAATTCAAAAATACTTCCTTTGGACAAGATATGAAAATAAGCACAGATTTCATTTGGTCGCTTGGGATAAAGTGTGCAAGCCTAAAGAATGTGGAGGATTAGGTCTTAGAATAATTTATCCTCTCAATCTATCCCTTATTTCTAAGCAAGCATGGCGGTTTATTTCTAATGAGAATGTTCTTTGGGTCAAGATCATAAAAAGGAAATATCTTCAGGGATCACATTTCCCTCATGGGGAGGTACCTTCATCCGGATCTACTTTCTGGAAGGCTATTTGTGAAGCTCGTTTGCTTTTGATCAAAGGTCTAAGGTGGCAATTTGGTAATGGCACTTCTATTTCTCTCTGGGATGACAAATGGATAGGAGATCAACCTCTCAATAAAAATCCTATGTTTCAAAGGCTGAGGAATACTACTATTCAATTGGCTGGACCTCTAGCGGAAGATTTCATTTCTTCTACTAATGGTCATAAAATATGGAGAAGGATTAATATCCCTGATCATGAAAATGAAATGGCCTGTTTATACAATCTACTTTCTACTATCATAATTCCTTTAAATTACCATACTGATTTTCCTATTTGAGAACCTACTGATTCTGGAGATTTCACGATCAAATCAGCTTACTTGTTTTCTCTCAATAGTATTGATAATCTTATCCCATTCAAGCTTGTTTGGACCAAATATTTGATTCCTAAGATTGCCTCCTTTTCTTGGTTATGTATTCAAGATCACATCCTTACCACGGAGAATCTCATTAAAAGAGGTATTCCTTTGCCTAACATATGCCATCTCTGCCTTTCTGATTGGGAAAGTACTTCTCATCTCTTCTTATTTTGTTCCTACTCAAGAATGGTGCTTAAAATTTTTTCCATACCTTCAAGATTTCCTGGGCCTGTCCTCCTTCAATAGTTGATTTATTCCGACAGTGGCCAATTCCTTTCAAAAATCCCATACTCATAGGACTTTGGAACTTCTGTTTGCATCATTTCCTTTGGCAGATATGGTTAGAACGCAATAAAATAATATTTGAATTGAAACCTTTGGATGCCAAAATTATTTCTAGTAAAATCATCCTTTATGCTAAGGAAAATGCCCTTGTTGCTCCTTTTGATCCTTTTCCTTGTTCATCTTTTTGAGAAGGGCATCCTGAAGTCTTGTGATATTTGTATTGATGTCCCAAGGCCTGTTACTCAGTCTTCGTCTAGGACCAACATCAAATGGCAACCTCCTCCCTTTGGGTGGGTCAAGCTTAATTTTGACGACGCTGCAAAAGGCAATCCTGGCATTGTTGGGGCTGGAGGAATCCTCTAGGATCATAGTGGCAATTCCATATTTACCTTTTCTGAACCTTTAGGAATCCAATAAAATCATTCTACTAAAGCTAAAGTGGTGTGGAGAGGCCTTCAATTTCTAAAGGACATTCCAGGAAAAATTATTGTTGAAGGAGATTCTCTTAATATCATAAATTTTTTAAAAACATCCAAACCCAGCAGTTGGAGGATCAGGAATCTTATCGAAGAAAGTAAGAAAATTATTCATCAACAAGTCAATGTTGTGGTTCAACACATTTTCAGGGAGGGCAATTCTATAGTTGAAAAATTAGCCAACATTGGCATTAATGCTCAAGGTTTGATGACTTGGACGGATGTCCTCCCCAATGAAGTTGTTGAGTTGGCAAATTATGATCAAAATACCATCTATCGTGATGAATCTCAAAATCCTTGATTTTTACATTGCCCAAGACCTCCTTTTTTTTGTGATTCATTGGGCCCATGTCCAAAGTTCCAAAAAATTTCAAAATGTAGATTTTATTCATCATTCTCATTATCTTCCTTTGAAAAGGGGTTCTATGTTGATAATTTCAAGTTCTCCACCGCCTCTTACTTATGCCCCTTATTTTTTGATAATCATTTCCATGAGGAATCCCGATGCTATGTCCACCCTAATTTTAAATCATTTCATTCTCGTGTGGAATGATGCTTGTAATTTTACCTTTTTGAGAACCCTTTCTAAACGCTTTACCTTTTGCATTCTCCCGAGGCTTTCTGGAATGTGCATCCCAATCCCTTCTGGGTTTTGTGCCTGCTTTTACCATTGGCCTTGTTACGTGAGTATCACCAGAAGATCCATCTTCCTTGGGATGGTGATCTACCATTTATTCCTACCCATTTTCATTGCCCCTTTTTAAATTTCAGCCTCTTTAATATACCTACCTCTTTATTCCTACCTCTTTATTCTACTAGGCACTGAGAGAAATATAGATCGCCGAACGTGAGGCAGTTTACACCAGGATATTTGGAAATGTTGTGAGAAGAGAGTGAGGAAGAATACCTCCACGAAGAAATCGTGGTGGTGGGAGAAATGTGGTACCTGAAGAAGATTTTAGAGCTTTGTAGAGGCAAGTGCAAGCCCTACAAGAGGAGTTGCGAAGAGGGGTTGAGCCGAGGAGAAAAGAGTCATGCTGAGGTTGAAGATTTTGCAAGTTTTGAGATGTTGAAAAAGAAGGTGACATAATAGTATAGAAGTGAAGGTCACTTCTCAATCCACCCTGGTTGTCTGATGCAGGAGCATCCGGTGGCAGCAGAGCAATCTTGCATCAACAAAAAAATTTCTAAGTGTTTGCTTTGATGTCGCGATATCGCGATAGAGAAAAGTGTCGCAATATTGCGACATGTGTTTTCACTACTCAGGAAGGAGAGAGAAGGCATGGAGCAAAAATGTCACGATTTCATGACATGTCATGAAATCACGACCAAAAGAAGATAGGAAAGGCGTGGAGCAAAAATATCATGATTTCGTGACATGTCACGAAATCACGATCAAAAGAAGACAGGAAAGTCCAGGGAAGAAAATGTCATGATTTCACGACATGTCATGAAATTGTGATCGAAGGAGCAGAAAGAAAGCAAGGAAGGAAACTGTCATGATATCACGACATGTCACGATTTCACGATCCAAAATAGAGAGAGAAAGTAGAGAGCAAAGCTATCGCAATATCGTGACATGTCACGATTTCGCGACCCGAGAGGTGAGGAGGAGGCAAAAAGGAAAGATGTTGTGATTTCATGACCAAAAAGGAGAAAGAAGAGCCGAAAAGGAAATATGTCGTGATATCATGAAATTTCGCATTATCACGACCAAAGGACGAGAGAAAGCACAAAGGAGAAAAAGTGTCGCGATATCGTGACATGTTGCATTTTTGCGACCAAAGGACGAGAGAATGCACAAAGGAGAAAAAAGTGTCGCGATATCGCGACATGTCGCATTTTCGCGACCAAAGGACGAGAGAAGGTGCAAAGGAGAAAAAGTGTCGCATTATCGTGACATGTCGCATTTTTGTGACCAAAGGACGAGAGAAGGCGCAAAGGAGAAAAAGTGTCGCGATATCGCAACATGTCACATTTTCACGACCAAAGAACGAGAGAAGGTGCAAAGGAGAAAAAGTGTCACGATATCGCGACATGTCGTATTTTTGTGACCCAAAGATGAGAGAAGGCACAAGGGAGAAAAGTGTCGTGATATCACGACATGTCGCATTTTCATGACCAAAATATGAGAGAAGGCGCAGGAGAGAAAAAGTGTCGCGATATCGTGACATGTCGCATTTTCGCAACAAAAAGACAAGCAAAGACACAAGAGAGAAAAAGTGTCACGATATCGTGACATGTTGCATTATCGTGACTAAAATAGAAGAGGAAGAGCAAGAGGGAAAATGTCTCGTGATATTGCGACATGTCGCATTATCGCGACTACAAGAGAAGAAAAAGAGGAAGAAGGAAAAAGTGTCGCAATATCGCGACATGTCGCATTTTCGCAACCAAACAAAAGAAAAGAAAGGGCAGGAAGTTATAGGGGCCATTACAGAGGAAATTGTCGAGCGGTGGGTATACCGAACGTCATCATTGGTTGATAGGCAGATAGAGTCTACAGTGACAGAACTGAACAACACATGGCACCAAGGTGCAGTGGAAGCAGACGAAGATCAAGAGTCGAAAAGAAAGAAATTTCGAAAGCCAAGACAACGAAGAGGCACGAGAAATGAAATGAAGGGTCAGAAAAGGGAAACAGAGAGTCACGCCAGAGATTTTAAAAGGGGAAGCGAAGGCATGCACAAGGGTCAAAAAACTACCGAGATAGTGTTGTAGACGTGAAGGCAAGAGGGCCATTCTAGACCTGTTTGGGCTATTTTTCTTCCAGAGTTGGAAATGTTGTAATGTAATAAAAAAAAAAACTACCTTTCGGGATAAAGGAGTTTATTTGGTAGATTGTTGCCATTATTGTAAATTTTTCTAAGTGTAATGAATGAGATATGAGAATTTGGTGTGAGCAATTTTGGCTCTCCATCAAGTGGTATCAGAGTGGGAGTTCCTAAGTGTGCAAGCAGATCATCGAAAGTGAGGCAGTTTGCACTAGGATATGTGGAAGAGCGAGAGTTCCTGAGTGTGCGAGCAAATCACCGAAAGTGAGGCAGTTTGCACCAAGATCTGTGGAAGAGCGAGAGTTCCTGAGTGTGCGATCATATCATTGAAAGTGAGGTAGTTTGCACCAGGATCTATGGAAGAGCTTAGGGTTCTTGAGTGTGTGAGAAGATCAACGAAAGAAGGCAGTTTGCACTAGGATCTATGGAAGAGCGGGAGTTCCTGAGGTGTAAACAAATAGCCAAAAGTGAGGCAGTTTGCACTAGGATCTATGGAAGATCTTAGGGTTCCTGAGTGTGTGAGCAGATCATCGACAGTGAGGTAGTTTGCACCAGGATCTATGGAAGAGCGTAGGGTTCCTGAGTGTGTAAACAGATCACCGAACATGAGGCAGTTTACACCAGGATCTGTGGAAAGGTTGTGAGAAGAGAGCGAGGAAGAATGCCTCCATGAAGAAACCATGGTGGTGGGAGAAATGTGGTACCTGAAGAAGATTTCAAAGCTTTGCAGAGGCAAGTGCAAGCCCTGCAAGAGGAGTTGCGAAGAGGGATTGAGCCGAGGAGAAAAGAGTCATGTTGAGGTTGAAGATTTTGCAAGTTTTGAGATGTTGAAAAATAAGGTGACAGAACAGTACAGAAGTGAAGGTCACTTCTCAATCCACCCTAGTTGTCTGATGTAGGAGCATCCGGTGGCAATAGAGCAATCTTGCATCAACAAAAAAATTTCTAAGTGTTTGCCTTGATGTCGCGATATCGCGACAGAGAAAAGTGTCGTGATATCGTGACATGTTGCATTTTTATGACTCAGGAAGGAGAGAGAAGGCATGGAGCAAAAATGTCATGATTTCATGACATGTCATGAAATCGTGACCGAAAGAAGACAAGAAAGGCATGGAGCAAAAATGTCATGATTTTGCAACATGTCACGAAATCACGATCGAAAGAAGACAGGAAATGCCAGAGAAGAAAATGTCACAATTTCACGACATGTCATGAAATCACGATCGAAGGAGTAGAAAGAAAGCAAGGAAGGAAATTGTCACGATATCGCGACATGTCGTGATTTCATGACCTGAAACAGAGAGAAAGCAAAGAACAAAGCTGTCATGATATCGTGACATGTCATGATTTCGCGACCCGAGATGCAAGGAGGAGGCAGAAAGGAAAGATGTCATGATTTCATGACCAAAAAGGAGAAAGAAGAGTTGGAAAGGAAAGATGTCACGATATCGTGACATGTCACATTATCGCGACCAAAGGACGAGAGAAAGCGCAAAGGAGAAAAAGTGTCGTGATATCGCGACATGTCGCATTTTCGTGACCAAAGGACAAGAGAAGGCGCAAAGGAGAAAAAGTGTCGTGATATCGCGACATGTCGCATTTTCACGACCAAAGGATGAGAGAAGGCGCAAAGGAGAAAAAGTGTCTCATTATCACGACATGTCGCATTTTCACGACCAAAGGACGAGAGAAGACGTAAAGGAGAAAAAGTGTCACGATATTGTGACATGTCGCATTTTCGTGACCAAAGGATGAGAGAAGGCGCAAAGGAGAAAAAGTATCGCGATATTACAACATGTCGTATTTTTGTGATCCAAGGACGAGAGAATGTGCAAGGGAGAAAAGTGTCGCGATATCGCGACATGTCACATTTTTCGTGACCAAAAGACGAGAGAAAGCGCAGGAGAGAAAAAGTGTCACGATATCGCGACATGTCGCATTTTCATGACCAAAATACGAGATAAGGCACAGGAGATAAAAAATGTCACGATATCACGACATGTCACATTATCGCGACTAAAAGAGAAGAGGAAGAGCAAGAGGGAAAAGGTGTCATGATATCACGACTACAAGGGAAGAAAAAGAGGAAGAAGGAAAATGTGTCGTGATATCGTGACATGTCACATTTTTGCGACCAAACAAAAGAAAATAAAGGGCAGATGGTTACAGGGGCCGTTACAGAGGAAATTGTTGAGTGGTGGGTATACCGAACATCATCATTGGTTGACAGGCGGACAGAGTCTACAGTGGCAGCACTGAACAACACTGAACAACACGTGGCACGAAGGTGCAGTGGAAGCAGACGAAGATCAAGAGTCAGAAAGAAAGATGTTTTGAAAGCAAAGAAAATGAAGAGGCACAGGAAATGAAGTGAAGGGTCAAAAAAGGGAAACGGAGAGTCACGCCAAAGATTTTAAAATGGGAAGCAAAGGCACAAGGGTCAAAAAACTGCCGAGACAGTGTTGCAGATGTGAAGGCAAGAGGGCCATTCTGGACTTGTTTGGGCTATTTTTCTTCCAGAATTGGAAATGTTGTAATGTAATAAAAAATAAAAAATAAACTACCTTTCGGGATAAAGGAGTTTATTTGGCAGATTTCTGCCATTATTGTAAATTTTTCCAAGTGTAATGAATGAGAATTTGAGAATTTGGGAGGAGTGATTTTAGCTCCCCATCACCTCTGTCCACCTCTGTAAAAACTCCAAAGGATAAGTCTAATTCTCCTGACCTTGTCGAAAGGTATCTTCACAAGCTGGATGTGCATGCTACTTTTGCCACCATTGACCATCTTGAAACTGTTCACTTGGCCATTGGAAATGTGATTTCAACCCTCAAAGAATAGCTCCATGCACTTAGCCTCTTGTTCTTCTGTGACAATTTTGAAAATGTTTCAACCCTAGCCGGTGCTGAGGTGTCCTTCGATACTAAAACTGACATCAAAGATCCTGTCAATGATGAAGATGTAATGGAGATTGCTAAGGAAGCATGCACTACTATTCCCAAGGATAACACTAAGGATATTTTTAAAATATATGCGAAATTTGTTGGTTTGGAAGGTGTTGCTTCATCCCTCAAGCAGTTGGATATTCCCCTTGACGGCTGGCGGTTCTTCCTTTGTTTTTTGGGTCCTCTATAGTAGTGGATCGTGTCTTTTTGAGTTCCTTTTTGGTCGAGGACTGCTTCTTTTTGAGCTCTAGTATTTCTCTCAGTGCCTATTTGTCTAATGTTGTTAGCTCCTTTTAGTCTAAGGATGTAATTTTGAGGTTGTAATTCTGTTTAGCTCATAGTTCAAAGTTTCTTTCTTCTGTTACTTTTTTATCCTTTGTTGTACAAGGCATTAGGGAACCTTTTAAATGCCCTAGTTTTAATAAATTTATTAATCTACCAAAAAAAAAGGTTAGAATTTAGAAGTTATAAATAATCAATTATTAGAAAATAGAAGAAAACTATAATTTGCAGACTATAACAACAAAATTAGCAATAAAGTGTAGTATTTTCAAATTTGTTGATTTATGAGTGATTAGAATTAGGGTTTTAGAGTGTTAATACCTTTTACTAGACTAGGGATCAAGGTACCACTCTCAGGGCTGGTGGAAGGAGCCATTTTTTAGTGTTGCAATTTTTTTTTTTTGTGCAATTTCTATTCAACTATTGTCAATTTCTTTCTCGCTTCTTGTAAATAGAATTTTACTTCTTGTAAATAGAATTTCCCCTATTTTCTCACAATTTTTTTCTTGTGTTTTAAGTGTTATATGTGATAGTGTATTTGCAGCTAGCCGACCTATGTTTGTATTTGCATTTATCATTTACAATTCTTGCAATTTTAGTTATAGCAGTTTTTTCCTGTTTCAACAACTTTTTCCTATTTTTAGCAATTTATTTTCAGCAGTTTCAATTTCAGCAATTGTTAACTTAGTTGATTTAATTTCATTATTTTTACTTTTCATTTCAATTTAGCAATAGTAATTTAGTATTCGTTATTTTATCAAGTTAATTTCTACAATTAAATACTTTTCAAGCAAAAAGGAGCAAATTGACATTATTTCCTTTCTACTAAGATTTCTAGATTTCTTAGAACAATCTAGTGTCTTGATATCTGATTTGTAGTTCAATGTATCTAATGTATAAAACCATAAGATTCCTCCTTGAATTTAAAAAATTGAATTAAAATTAAATGTTGACATTAATGACACTCATCATTTTGGTACCGTTACTAAGGAATAAATTGGCGTTGTTAGAGAACAACCAATGTTAATTGTTTTCTTGTGAAATTGACAACTTTTCTTGATTATAATTACATTTTGTGGAATTTCATTTTGGACATTAGGGCACTATAATAGGATTTTTATTTTAATAGAAAGTATGAATAGATTTAGAGGACACAATTTTTTTTTCACAAACCATAGGAAGAAGACAATCATAACAAGAGGTTGAACCTATTCAAAAGTTGTCTGAATTTATGATTTTCAAAGATGTTGAAATTTTCAAAGATTCACAATCATATACTTCAAGAAGTTTAGGATCCCTTGAGGAATCATTGCAAGCAGGAAAAATTAGTAGTTCAACACCACCTTCCCTTGATAAATCTATACAATCAAGACAATTTAACATGATTTATAGTTATTGTTGGGAACACATAATGGTAGGCTCACAAGAGAATCTAAAGAGATCCAGTAATGTGCTCCACCCTAGTTTAACTAATACACTGACCAAAACTTTTCAAAACCCCATTCGATTATATCCTAATCAAAACTCTCATATGAAAGTCATTTCTCCTTTAGTATTACCAACTTTTAAGGGAGTTACATTTGAAGACCCTAATATGTTTCTATTTGAGTTTAAAATTATATGCCAAACTTATGACTACACTAATTATAATCAAAGATCAAATTATTTCCTTCCACTCTTAAATAATCAGCCCTATGATGGAGTAATAATCAGGCCCTATTTTCCACTCTTAAATAATCAACCCTATGATGGAGTAATAATCAGGCCCTATTTTCTATTACTAGTATGAAGGAAATATATTTTTCATTTCATTGTAGGTTTGAATCGAATCAGGGCTACTTCAAATCCACTTCAACAAAATTGGATTAAATCACCATGGGCATATTCCTAAGACTGTTTTCAACCTAAATGGATGAATCAACAATCAGATCAATAACATCCACCATGGTTGCAACCAAAAATGTAGGGACAACAATGGATACCATAACAACAATCTTACCAAGGGCAACATCAATATAAAAACCAACAATAGAATTTGTTTCCTACTTGTACCCAAAATTTCTCTCAAGGACAACAAAAACAACAACAACAATCAAAACAACTTTTGTTTTCAGCTCAACCTGTGGCCAATCCAAATAATATTAAATAAGCAACCCTTGTTTCTATGCTTTAATCACAAGATACAACCATAATAAATGGTATTGAATATGATAACATTCAATTGTGTTCAAGAAAAAGACTTCTTTAACCTAATCCACTTATCACTATAGAAATGGGAGTTGATGAGAATAAACCAAAAAACCCATCTATACTAAAACAACAATAAAACAAGAAAAAAAAACCTCCCACAAGATAACTCATCAAAGAAAGTATCATATCTTTAACAGTTTGAGATATCAAAAATAACATCTTCAAAATTATATTTGATAAAGGAATTAAAATATTTACATGTTACAATTCTTTTACTACAAGCTATTAAAGATTTATCAATAATTAATAAAATTATTCAAGAAATGTGTTTTAAGAAACCAAGAAAAAAGAAGAAAGCATATCCTAAAACCATACAAGTAGGTGGAAAATTAGTAGACTTGCTTGTAGGAAAACTTACTCCACCTAAGTATAGTTATCTAGGAAGCCCATGGTTTCTTAAATCATATAAGGAAAATGAAAAGAACATTTAATATTTGACCATTATAGTTGTAAAGTATAATGTAGAAAATTTGGATTCATCCAAAAGGTTTAGTTTTTATGAAAATGTTCTAATCAACAAATTGCATGATTCAAGATCTAATATGAACCAATTACTATCCAAAAAATACTATGGAATGAAGAACAATAACTTAAACATTTGTTACCCATTCCAATACAAGACAGTTCCTTTCATTTACCACATGGATGATATCATCATATTTTCTCATCTTTTCATTTCCATCTATCAAATTTAATTATTTTAAGAACTATTTTTGATAAAGATACATAAATATTCCATTCTCTTCTACCACACCATTGCTCTCTTAATTCATTAATGCATAATTTTCAAAGAATCAATTCAATACATCTTGGTACAAAATAAATTGAAACACAAGTAAAAAACCTTTGAATATTAGTAGTTGGTTGACTAATGACTAGGAAGAAAAATTATTTGATGCATTGATCCAACATCCTAATGCTTTACTAACACTTCATACATATTTAGAAGTTGGCATTGAGTTGTTGCAAGTACAAAACAAAAGAAATTTGTAATTGAATGCATTGGATGAACTTTGGTTTGAGGCACTTCACCAAAAAAAGTTCATTCAAAAACAATGGAAAATGTGGCATGATGATCACATTAGGAGAAACAAGGATGAACCAAAAGTGTTTGAGCAAGGAGTTGTTCAAATTTATTCGATTGATGATTCAAGGAGGACATTGGTGGTGAATGAACATCATTTACGATAGTACCATAAGCCACTAACAAAGGTGGAATTTGCTCAATATTTCTCACAATCAAACTTGCATATGATAGAAGAGGCTTACTATTCTGATAGATATTCCTAATGTTCATATCTTTGAATCATGAAAGGAGAAATGAGAGAGAGAGAAAGAGAAAATAAGAAAAAGGAAGATAAAAAGAAGAAAAAAAAAAGAAAATAATTTCAATTGTGAAAATCTTCTATGGATGCAATCGAGACAAAAGTTGGTTGAAAATCAGAAATGGTGGCCTCTTCTAATGAAAAAATGAATAATTCAATAGTGAAAATATTTTTAGGTGCTATTCAATTAAGGCTTACATGAAAACCAGTTTTTGACTTGTTTGCCTTCTTGATTTATCCATCATTGTACAAATATCACTTACTGCACATGCATCATGTTTTTGTTTTCAAATAACTTGCTAACAATCATTATAAGTGACTCACAAGGTGTATAACAATTTTTCAAAGCAGTAAGGTATGTATTTCTTGCATTTTAGTCATAGTTAGCATTAGCATATAATGTATGATAATTAGATAATTGGCAAAATCTATTTAAAAATTTGGCATAAAAATGAAATATCTTATAAACATGTCAAGAAACACCCTATTCTACCCTTGGTCACATAAGAAGTTTAGTTTGAAAACATAAAAAGTGGTAATTTATAGAGCTCCTAAATATCCAAATCTTTGAAAGGTGGCACACATAAATTTAAAGATGCACAACACACAAAAAAACACGACACACATAAATTAAAAAATGCGCGGGATGCACGTTCGAAATTTTCAAAAAAAATGTGCAAGGTACGTTTGAAATTTTCAAAAAAAATACAAACTATGTGTCTTGTGTTTGTCGTTTTACCTGTATTCTCAAGTTTTGGCTAGTATGTGCCTTGCATTTTTTGTTTTACCTGTATTCTTGAGTTTTGGAAAGAGTTAAGCCAAACATGATGGAGTAGAACTGGGAAAGGTGACCATCCTTGGAAGTCCCAGTTGGTGCGTAGTTGAAGTGCATTGTGTTACTAAGTTAGTGGAAAGTGTGCAATGATAGAGAGAATTTGTAGCAACATGATGTCTACGATGCCACCTCACATAGTTGAAAGTTGGCTCAAATATAACATTGCACATGAACATGTGGCAACCATCATAATGATGTCACCAACATATTTTGAAGTGATTTTAGAACATATAGAAATAGTTTTAGGACATTCTAGAGTAGCTTTAGAATATTTTGAAACACTCCTAGAACCTTCTAGGGTAGCTTTGGAACATCTAGAAAAAGCACTTGAACTTCCAAAAAAAGCACCCAAACTTCTAGAAAAAGCTCCAAAATGTCCAAAAGAATCTCAAGAACAACAAGATGAGCAAGGTACATCAATAAACAAAGTTCCTAGACCACAACCTGATCCAATTCATGTAAGTGCATCACCTAAAAAAGAGGAAAAATAGATTTTAATAGAATATGTTATTATAGTTCAGATTGCAGATATTGAAATTCAGGTTGAATTACTTATAGTTCATCAACCTCCACCAATGGTAGCACATCTACCAAATATGGTGTCATTAGCAAAGCATAATGAGGCCATAGCAAGTTGGGTATCTTGTTACCATACATTGAAAATGTCTTTTGCAGTGATTAATCCATTATAGGAATAGAATAGGAAGTAGAATGTAGAATTGCAAAGTTGCAGGAAAAAGTGAAATACCTTTGCTTGATTGCAAAATGCTTAGTGCGGTGAAGAAGACCTACCAGATTATATAGTTTATTTCTCAAGGAATATTTTGTAAGTGGTAGGTAATGAGAATATGAATTGCTAAGAAATTTTGAATTTTTCAACAAATTTCAAAAAAATTCAAAAATTTCAAGATTTTTCAGCAATTTTTAGAAAATTTTAGAAATTTCAAAATTTCAGCATTTTAGCAATTTTCGGCATTGTTTTCAGAAATTACAGCAATTTCAGATTTTCAGCAATTTCAAAATTTTCAGCATATTTAAAAAATTATAGTAATTTCAGATTTTCAACAATTTCATAATTTCAACATTTTTTAGAAATTGCATCTTCAACATTTTTCAAAAATTGCAGCAATCTTCACACTTTTAGCATTTTTCACAAATTGCAATAATTTTAGCATTTCAACCTTGTTAGCAATTTCAATAATTTTTCATTTGGTTGACAAAAGATGTTCAAAATGCTAGAACTAAATATTGCTATGGCCCACTAGGATGCACGAGGACATGCATCAAGTTAAGTTGGGAGGGGAATGATGAGGCCAAATAATGCCTCATTTTTGCAATATTTTTTACATATAAAAACTGTCATATTTCAATACATAACATAGTTATATGCCAAATATTTGATTAAAGTACATTATTTCATTGATGTTTGTATGATTAAGTGTTAAGAGGCAATATGCCATTGTTTCGATTATTTGTTGCACTTTCTATCATGTTTTTGCATGATTTTAGTACTAAAACATCATAGTGAAATTAGTAGCAAATAAAGGTTTTTGTAACTTGTGATTGGTTGAGATATTTTGTATGGTTTTCCTACCTAAAATGAGTTATTGAGGTGATGTGGTGCCAAATCAACCACTCTATTGTTGAAAAAGGGCATGATAGTTGTACACAACATATTATGGGCATCCACCTATAACATTAAAGAAAGACCAAGATAAAGTCAATGTACTAAGTTGAAACCTATTAGAGAATGTTAAAATCAATGTGGTAGGACTTTCCATGCACTTGGAAGCACCCCCACATGATAAAATTGACAGCAAAAACAAAACAAATATTTAGCTTGATATTTCGAAGCTACTTCGAAATGATAGGCAAAAACAGTCAACAATACATAAAAATAGAGTTTTAATCCAATTCACAAGGAGCGAATGAATTGGCATGAATACATGTGTTGCAGTTGATAATCCAACTATTCTTGGCCAATTCCCACCAAATTAGAAGCATTAATAAGTGCACAACTAGCTACCATAGTGGATTTCATCCCAATATATATCGAGTCTACTATAACAGAACAACAAATCAAGCGTGAACAACACGTAATTGATTTAGCAATTATCTAACATAGAATAAGGAGTTGGAAATTTGTATAAATAATTCCCCTCATCTATGTTAGTCGTAAGTCCAAATTTAGAAGTAAAAAATAGTCAAGTATTAGCAAATAGAAGAAAACTATAATTTGTAGACTATAACAATATAATTAGCAATAAAGTGTAGTATTGTAAAATGTGTTAAATTATGAGTGAGTGAGTGATTATACTTAGTATTTTGTAGTGTTAATACCTTTATATAGACCAATGAGCAGGGGACCATTCTTAGATCTGGTGGAAGGAGCCATTTTTTATGTTGCAGGTTTTCTATTTTTGTGCAATTTCTATTCAAATATCATCAATTTCTTGCTCATTTCATGTAAATAGAATTTCCCCTATTTTATCCTTGTTTTTTTTTGTGTTTTAAGTATGATGTGTGAGAGTGTATTTTTATCTAGCTAACCTATGTTTATGTTTGCATTTATCATTTACATTTCCTGCAATTTTAGCTATATCAACTTTTTACAATTTTCAACAACTTTTTCCTATTTTAGTAATTTATTTTCAGCAATTTCAATTTCAAAAATTGTTAACTTAGTTGATTTAATTTCATCATTTTAATTTTAGTCATTTCAATTTAGCAAGAGTGATTTAGCATATGTTATTTTATCAAGTTAATTTTTGCAATTAAATATTTTTCAAGCAAAAGGGAGCAAAGTGACATTGTTTCCTTTCTACCAAGATTTCTAGCTTTCTTAGAATAATCTAGTGTCTTGATATCTGAGTTGCATTTCAGTATCTCTAATGTATACAACCCTAGGATGCCTCCATGGATTTGAAATATTTAATTAAAAATAAATGATGACATTAATGACACTCCACCAATTCCATTTCTTATTCAAAAGATATAATGGTTGTTTTTTCCAACTCATATGAGATATGCTCTTGTAAGTTTACAATAAATATCTCTAGAATGTATTGAGTAGGTATGGTGTACATTAACCATCTAACTAATATTCTCCATCAAGACAAAATCCAAGAAAAATTCATCATTACCTTGATTTAGGAGATATAAATCTTGGATGGTTACTCCTTTCTCCACATAAGCTTCACATTGCTGAACAAACAACTTGGCTATTTCCTCAAAGTCTCTTAAATAATTATGAGATAGTTGATAATACCATACCACCAAGGATTTTAGGGAACGTATTTAACAACAACATAACATCATATATGATATCATGACATGTTGTTCTAAACATCCTTAAATACAAATGATTCCCTAGAGGTGGGTTATAACTATTTTAGGTTTGTTGTTGAAAGGGAACTTGGTTGATATTGGAAGAATTAAAACTATTATGGTATGGGTTATTAGATGTTTTTTGTAGCATCTTGTTATGGGAAATGATTCACATTTGGTGGAGCAAAAGAAGAAATGTTCAGAGGAGAAATATTGGAATAAGAAGGAAATTGAACATTATTTTGAGATGCACTACTAATTGGAGGAGGTTGCAAAATTCCCCCAATGTTGGTGGTTGTTGTAGTAGCATATGTGGGTTTATGAAACAAATTAACAATAGGAGAAGATTGAAATAAAGGATTTATGTGAATGTTTTGAGGAGAATTGACTTTATGATGAGACTTTCCAGCTTCATCAAAGTGGGTGTCTCTTTCCAAGGCTTCATTTAGGGCTTCCATATGTTTCCTAAAGAAATTTAATATATGATTATGTTATTTGAAGGTGACCTAACCATGAGATACTTCAATAGGATTATTGTCATCACCAACATCTATGTCTTCTTCTTCCTCTAGATTAATATTCTCCCTATCAAGTTGATCATCCTCATGGCATAAAGGATTCTCTTAAGGCTCTATCATATTTATATTACTCCTAATATTTGGTGCCATAGGATTAAGAGAAAGAGAAAGGGAGAAAAGGGGGACAAAAATCTAATGTAAAAATACAAAAGACACAAAAATTATCTATTAAGTATATTTTTTAGTTTTTCTAATTCTATGCAAATAAAATTTAATGATCTTGTTTAATATTTTAAAAGAAGAAAAAAAAGAGAAAAGAAAAAAGTTTCCTATATGGCCACTAAGGATGTATTTCATATCGATTTCACCAAAGATGTAGAGAGGGAAAATGATGCAGGAGCATCCAACGAAATTTGGAAATTTTATTTTTTTCCTAAATTTTAGTGCATTTTGTCGGGGCCGTAACTTCTCAACCGTAGCTCCAATTGACGTGAAATTTGTTCAAAAAATCCAATTTTTGGGGCCAAATTCCATCATCTAGTGCCCCGAAATTAGGTTTTAAAATTACTTACCTAGTTTTTTATGCTTTTTGAGTTGTTCGGAGGTTAATATCTCCTAATGTATTTAGAGTTAGGACTTGAAACTTTATTTTTGGCTTGTCTATTGTAAGAGGGATGCGCACCCCAATTTTGGGCCCCATCCGAATCATTTTTAGTTTCTAGGGTTTTTTTTTGGCTATATAGCCACAGAATGAGGGTTTGTGAGGGGATATTTCCAAGTTTTTGAATGAGAATTGGTTTGAGTAAGTTTGGCTCTCCACTAGAAAATAAGTAGTGCAGACGATTCTCTACGGATCTTCTAGGAGCTGAGGTAATAATGAGGCTATTGTTATCTACACTATGGGGTTAGGGGATCAAAGGGTTCACTAGGAGCATTTTAAGGACTCACTCCAAGTTTTGAATGGAAGTTTTAATGTGTTTATTGAGCAAGCACCTAAGTTTGATATTGACTAAGATCTAAAATATAAAAAAAATATTGTAAAGAATAATGCAAGGCAAATAATGATGCAAGCAAAAGAAAATGCTATCCTAGAATGATTCTTTATTTTAATGAATACTATTTCATAAATTTACAAGAAATTAAATCTTTTATTTTAAATCAAGGGTCCAAGGGAATGCACAAAAATTATTAACCTAAATGTAAACTATATTTTTTTCTTATTTTTATGCTTAGATATGAAACCAAATACCTTATTTTCCTTGTGATCTAAATCTGGAACAAAAATAAATAGGAAATTAACATAGACATACAAAAAAAAACCTTAAAGAGATATTAAAACACTTGATCTATTGGTTGATCCAAGCTAAATTTGTGCCCTATAAATATTGACTACGAATTCGATAAAACTTGAAAATCACCAATAGAAAATTGGAAAAATGGATTAGTATTTGGGGGAATGCTTAGGTTTCTATGTGACTGATCTTTTAGGAACAATATTCAAGCCCACTTGGTCCTTTTAGTTGATCATTTAAAAATAAAAATGATTGTTTAACTTTGGGAACAAGCAAAACAAGATATAACAAGCATGAAATAATGAAAGAAGAATAAAAATAGAATGGATGCAATGGAGAATGAAGACGCAAATGATAACTAGGTTGTTTGGAGTTGAGATTTTCCCCCAAAGTATTATGATCGAATTCACACCCTGTAATTAGCAGTCACAAATTAAAAATAGAGAAGATTCGATAAAATCAATGGTTTTACTAAATTTGCACCCCATAAGGGTAGGGTGGGAATTCATAGAATGGTTATTAAAATTAATCTATGAATGTAAAATACAATGAACAACTAAGAATTAATGATCTAAAGAGCTAATAATGCACAAAAGAAACCTAACAAGCCTATGGAGGAAGCAAGAGTAAAGGTAGCAACCAAGGTGGAAGACCTTTCCTCCTTCTCTAGAAGATAAATGATGTGCACAATATATCATCAAGGCTTCTCCACTTGCTCATCCATAGCAAAAAATTACAAGAGGTACACAAAAAGCAAAGTATTAGAGCTTTCTAAAAGTATCAAATATTGATAGCATTAGAAGAATATAGATCTCATATGGGGTGAAAAAGGGGATCCAGATTCATCTATTTATAGGAGGTTTGGAGGGGTTTAGGTGGGAAAACAAAACTTAAACTTGGCTAAGATCCAATGTCACAGAGGTAGAAAAAAAACTTAGGTTTTTCAAGAGAAAAAAAACCCAAAATTTTTGAATTCACACCCCATCTAGGATGATTACAAATTTGGCAAAGCTAGGAGAAAAATCCAAAAAAAAGAGGAAAAATAAGTTTAAAATTTGACGTAGCAATTTTGAGTGACTTCTTAGGGATCTAAGGAAACAATGACCTATTTTGATGGGATAATTTTTCATGTCTACACAAGGATAATGGGTTTAATAAAAACTTCCTTTTATCACCCATTATCCCATTTAAATATTATAGTTATAAAGAGAGGGATGTGGTAAACCACAAAATGCATTTAAGATGTGACACTTTAAATCTACATTCATGACTAGTTTGCATGTAATATTAATCATTTCATTGTTGATGTAATAGAATCTACCTTCTAGATACAATCATGATATGGTATAAATCATTGTATCTTAAGTATTTTTTAAAATTTAATATATAAAAATTTGAATAATAAAATCATGTTGATTGAAAAAATTTAAACCCAAATAAATTTCCTATTGATTTCCATTATTTGCATACACTAAAACTAAAACTAGAATTTCAATGATAATAATCATGGATTGGTGCATGAGAAACTTGGATTTTATGGCAAGAAGATCCTAGATTGATGCTTGATATCGGTTTATGTTCCTGAAGGTACTTGTTATCATCATATCTCATATATTGTCAATTATTCCCTATCTTTCTCTATAAGTATTGCATAGTTGTCTTAGGATATAGTGTCTCCTCCTTCCTTAATTCCTTATGATGGAATGGAAGGTGCATTTGGTGCCCTCTCTTTAACCCTTATTTTTAATGAAAATTGCTCTCTCCTCTAAATCAAATGATCAAAAATCAAAGAAGCCCATGGTGGTAATCAATAACCCATAGTAGCTATCAAACCTAAAATTATTATCATCATGGTATCTAGTCTATCTAGGTCATCCCATTCATAGTCCTTGCAAAGTCTTTTGCTCCATTTTCCCCATAATAATCCTCCCTTATACACATATCCTAGAACAAGGTGTTGCACATGTGTACAAAGGGTTATGTGTTTCTCCTAAGCTATTTGACATACCTGCATAAAATTTTATCCTAGTTATTTACCTATATAAGGTATCCACATATGAAGGTGTCAATCTATATAACCATCAAGCCCATGATTCTCTATTTAAATTTAATTTCATTCAATATCTTTCCTTAAAATGTTGCCATGTCAAAGTATAGTGTCCCATTGAGGTTCTCACATGCATAGGAGGAGGAGATAACATGATGTTAGTTGATCATCCACTTACAATTTTATCACCTAAGGGATGCGATAAATTGTTTTCCTTATTTGTTTAATTAATTTTGGCAATCTTACTCTAAATTTGGCTATAAAAATTTAATGCTTTTCTTCTTAATAGGTAGTCCAATTTATGTTGATCTATTTGTGTGGATATAAGTTGTTTGGGAGGATAGAAAAGATCGATCAATAAAAATTATTAATAATTTAAAAGAAGGGTAATTTTTAATAATATTTTTCAACTTAGTACATACATTGTTGGTATTCATTATAACACTTAGGTAATATGTGATTAAATTGCTTATCTAAAAATTTGGTTTAATTCCACTAAGAAGGTCCTTCTCGCTCATAATACCAAGTATGAATTGAAATTTTATCTCCTAACCTCTTTCTTAAACCCTTTTCCTCTCTATTATGGCTTAATTAGGTAGGTTTTTATGATGTCATAATGACAAAAATAATGTTTTGTGGCTTACAATGCATCCTAGGGTCTATATAAATATCAACATCTCAAGATTTCTCCCACCACCCATAAATGGAGGAGATGATTGCCAAAATTATGTCTCCACCATCTATAACCATGAACCTCCCTCCTCATAAATGGTGGTCCTAGTCATAAACCCTCTAAATCAAGAACATTTGAAAAAAAATAATAAGATCTATCACTAGAATTTGTCCGCAAAGATATCATTTCTCATACAAAATTGTTTGATGCATGGTGCATGGTGGGTAAATAGGGACACTCATCACCCAAAAATAAATTAGAGTACTTTGGTTCACATATAAAAAGAACTTTTGTCAAGGAATTAGATATTTTTTTCTAGTTTTATTCTCCTTGACATTCTGTCTCTTATATTCTAATTTCTCAATCATATTCCTACTCTAATCTAATAGCCCCAAATTCTTGCTCACCCTTATTCTTGTTGAGATATTTGTAATTAAACCTTACTAGGCCAAGGTGAACAATGATGAAGTGCATATGGTGTTGTTTATGTATCCTATAGGTAAATATTATATAAGCCTTTGAGTTTTTTCTATGTAAGCTTACAAGCATTCTTATATCTAAGCCTAGGGATAGTCTTGATGTATTCACCCTTAGTGATATTGGTTAATCCACATCTATGTTTAAACTTGATTAAAGGGTTTAATAGATTTATTATATTATAATTTAACTTTTAAGTTAGTTTATATTGACTTAAGGTTAACATTGAATTGGATATTTGGTATCACTATCAATACCCCCAATGATTGATCCATTATCTTACTTTATAATATGTGAGATCATGGGGTGCCTATAGACACCCACCTCTTTACCTTCTATATATTCATGTCATTTAGATATTTCTCTTTTTTTTTTCCATATTATCTTCTATTTTTTATTATTTTCTAATATATGATTGTGGTGAATTTATGTTTTGGAATGCTTCTTGAAAGTATTGTGAAATCCAACATGGTATTAGAGCTAGTACAAAGTAATTTTTTAAATCACACAAAAAGGTTGTATAAGGAAACCCATGGTATTTATGGATGAACTATTAGATATATTTATTTTCTTATAAAATTTTAAGGGTGGTTCCAATTCAACACTTCTCAAGATTTCATCATTTTATCACTCATTTTCAAGGTTGAATGTTTTTATGTTTTTTCTCAATTTTGAATTTGAATTTAGAATATTCCACAAAATATTCTACTAAATGGATGGAAAATATGGGGTGGCATGTGTTTTATTTTCTATCAATAAATCCACAACCTATGGTCAATATAGTTTTAAATTGTTGACATTGAGTAGTTCAGTGGTTAAGCTTTCAGATTGTATGTCCAAGTTTGCATATTTGAGACTATCACAATGGTAGGAGATCCAAATGTAAAATGAAAGGTCTAGGGTTCCAACTCTGGTGTAGGCATGTCATGGTATTTTTTATCCTATTTTATGATAATCCAATTTATATAAATAATGGTGTATATTTTTATCTTACATATCATTGCTAGCATAATGAAAATGCATGTTAGTTGTGAGTAGGTGGTCTCAGGTTTGAGTATCAACATTTTTTTCTCTTATGCATAACATAAGAGATGTTGGTATTTTTTATTATTATGCATGGTACCTATAGGGAACGTTTCTCTATAGCCCCACTTCACTCCAACTAATACCAATCAAAAGTGGGATAGGCCAAGACAACTCATTCAGAAGGTGCTTCCCATATTTAGTTAAAAGAACAAATCTCCACAGAAAGGTAGATGATCCTAGAGGCTATGCCAACTATTAGATCTTTCATCTATAGCCAATGATTTACCTATACAAAAATATAGCCATAGCAAGGGCACTAAGTCCCATAGACCATTGATTTTTAATCCAATAGCCTATGTGGTTATTTTTACAAAGGAAAGTGTAAATGAGAAGGGAAGGATATAACATAAGTTGAAGTAAGAAATATGTTGACCAATCAGGATCCTGAGAAAGGAAAGCACCAATGATTCATGAATAAGGCCTATCATTGGCCAAATGAGGTTCCACCACATTCAAGGATAATTGGTTGCCATGTACACAAGGAATAAATTAAATGAAGGAAAATTAAATAGGACATCTACCATTGGCCAGAAAGCTTGAATTTCATGTCAAATCCTATCAGAGCCAATCACTCATCAAGCATATCCACTACCCATCATATGTGTGAGCCTATCCTATCCACCTACACCAGTTATAGGGGTTTCTCCACTATATTATCAAGGTGATGCACCTCAAGAGAAATATGGAAAAAAATAATGGTGTATCCACCTTGACATAGTAGTAGAGAGTTGAGTTAGCCACAATTGATCATCAAAAGATCTAGAAGCTTTTAGTATTTATGGTTCCATATCTAGATATCTTAAAGCTATTATCACATAAGTTGTAGAAGGATTTATTAGCTATAAGAACAAAATATATTTGTAGGCCTTCTACACAGAACTTTAGATGGAACACATAATCCTCTTGGTTTACAAATAGAATTTATTTATTGTAAAAGATATTGAAAGTTGTCTACTCATTCCTGGTACCTAGCCTTGTAGGATATTTATTTAACCCTTCTTTCCTACTACAACAAGGGGATACCAAACCATTTATAATTCCTAGGTAGGATTAAATCCTTAAGGTATCATTTTCTTGTAATAATTTTAAGCATTAATGGAAGCCATGACTAATTTTGCCTTATCCTCCTCTTTACTTGTTTTGATTCCTGGTGATGTGTTTGCTTGGTTGTGTTCACTAGCCATAAATGATATTTTATATGTTCAATTTACACTTGTAATCATAAATTAGGTTTCATAATTCTTTATCACATCACCCCCATAACCTAGGAATTTATTTTCCTACAAAGCATTTAATTTACTATATTTTACTTTCATTGTAATTCTTTTCCTGAACTTAGCTCAAGAAGGTTACTATGTGTCAAGGATTCAGATTTGATGAGGATCCAACCTTGATTAAAAACCTTTAAGGCCATCCTATAGGTGGTCCCCCATCCATGGTTCTTCCTACTATTTTACTCTATGCAAGGCATTGACACTTTCATCTTGTTGGGCTTCCCAACCCAGGTTTGGTAGGTGCATTATAAGATGACAATAATTTGTTTGGCATACCCAATGAGATGAGATTTTATGTTCACTTCACTAAGATTGAAGAGGTCCAACTGTGGCTTCTATGAAGGTCATAATATTACTTCTTGAAGAGAAGCACCTGTATAATTCATTTGGAAACTCTTTTTGATGAATTAAATTAAAAATATGGATTCTAAATAAGTCATCCAAAAAAAGGTAGATTGATATTTTGGTAGGGATCTCTATCTCATCAACTTATTAAAGTAAAATCTTCCCAGTTGAAAAATTTTATCCTGAAGAAAATGTCTAAAGTTATAATAGCAAAAGCCCTATAACCATAGCCTTTTCTAGAGCTAGTACCACCTCTAAACTAGATATAAAGAAGAAGAAAATGGTGGCACAACATGGAAACCATGGTATATCAGCTTATCATAAGATTTTTGACATGGAATTAAAAATATCCCTTGATTCCACCAATTCCACATAATACATGGTATTTGATTCCTACCATAACACTCAAATATTTACCTTACTTTTTGTGAAGAAGATGGTGTCACTCTAACAAAATACTTGTAGCATCTAGTAAGCTTATGCAGTATGCATTTTTTTAAAAATCAAGATATATCTTTGAGGTTATTGGAAACATCCTTCCAAGGGAGATCTCATAAATGGTACATCAATATTTACCCATGATAAATCAAAATATGGGACTGGTTGGTGGAGATCCTAATAATTTAGTTCAGAGATAATATAGACAAAGCATCCCTTCTAGATAAACTCATGACTATCAAGAGGGTGCTTGTAGAAATAATGGATGATTTCAATATCCAATTATACAAGACTTGGAAAAGGATCCCCAAATAGATATGACAACATTTTGTCTAGCATACCTGGTGGGATGAGCTTCTATGTTTGCCCCACTAATATTGAAGAGGTATGACTATGATTTTGATGAAGGTCATAGTATTCTTTCTTGAATAGAAGCACTAGGGTAATTCACTTGTGACTCTCACTCGATGAATAAAATTAAAAAATTAGACTCTAAATAAGTTCAATGAAAGATAAATCAAGATTTTGATAGAAATATCTATCTCATTAGATGAGATCTAACCAGTTATGGGTATGACATTCATTCACTATCTAAAATATTTTAATTTTGAGATTTCCATGATGGTCAAATTTAAGGGTGGTAATTCACTATGGGAGGCCTATGAGATAGGTATCCAAGCTAAGAAAGACCTAATCCAAAAAATAATACTAGCTCCTATATCACCTCTACCATTATTACCCACTATTTAGTACCCTTACCATTACTCTTTGACCATACAACCTACCATTAGTCCAATTTTTCATCCTACATACCAAGAGAAAAACCAAACTTCCTCTCCTCTAAAATCTAAAATTCCTAAAGAAAACCCGATGGCATGCTAATCAAGACTAGATTATCAAAAGGTGTCGATGTCTAGACACTACCTAGGGAAAGGTGTCCCTCCAAACTACTGTATGGTATGAGCTCAAAAAACATAATGGATGACAATTGGTAGACACCAACTAGGTTTCAAAAGCACAAAATACCACCAAAATCTTGTAAATCATCAAACACTATCCTAAGGGCCTATTAAGCTAACGATAAGACAACTACCACACCTAAGCACAAGAAGAAATAATAGAAAACTATGTAGAACATCCGAGTAACTAAAAAAAAAAAAAATTAATATCTAATATGATTTATACGAATAAAAACAAGCAAGATACATCTAATCAAATAAATAAATAAATAACACAATATTTAACATGGAAAAAACCTATATAGGTCAAAAAACCCACCATCGAAAGATTGCCAA
The DNA here is from genome assembly GCA_028583015.1 of Wollemia nobilis. Taxonomy (NCBI): domain Eukaryota; kingdom Viridiplantae; phylum Streptophyta; class Pinopsida; order Araucariales; family Araucariaceae; genus Wollemia; species Wollemia nobilis. The sequence continues at coordinate 1,464,235 of JAQPPZ010006183.1, read as the reverse complement.
GTTTATATTGATCTCAAATGAATAGAGTACATCAATTACGTAAAATTAATCCTTTGATATTTTTTTTCATAACCTTCATCCAACTCTGAACACAAACCTCCAAAGTCTTTAATGGCTGCCTCCTTCAAACTATTCTCCAAAACCAATGTACCTGTTCAACCTCCCAAGATTTTGCACTGTCTTGTCAACCTACAGTAAACTATATATCAACTGTATGACTCAAGGGTGCATCCATACATGCTATAAAACTTCAAGAGTGATATCTAAACCTGTAAAAATGCACCCCCCAAAGAATGGTTAGACTCCCTCTACTTGCATTCAAGATTCAAGAACTAAAAAGCAAGAGATCAAGAACAAGAACTCAAGTTCTAAATCAAGAAAGGCTATTTTTAACATGCAACACATGCATGTAATTAAGTGGAGGTGCACCTTGCATGCATTTTCACTTAAATTAATCAAGAAAATTAACTTCTATAACAATAAGATCAACTGAGCATGCAACCAACTCCTTTTCCCCAATCAATGCCTTGATTTAAGGAGAACTTACACTTTTCTTGATTCCTCCCAAATGGTTCATATATTTTCAAGGGGGATGAGTAATATACATTAATATAACTCAAATTACCCCTTTTACCTTTCTATCTCATGTGTGGGACCCACAACATATGCCTAGAAACCTGACAAGTGTCCAAAGATCCATCTTTCCTCTTGTAACTCATAAATACCATCCAATGGTTGAAATACCAATTAAATATTATTCTCCATGATAATGAATAAGAAAAATAACATTTAATAAGGATTTTAAAGGTAGATAGCACACCTAATCCCTACATTCTCCCAATTGATATTTACTAGAAATAATTAAAGAAGATTACTGATCATGGGGAAATATCCCCATAGTTTCTTTTCACCAAATAAACTTATATGTACTCACTAGCTTAGTTAATGAATCAACTATATTCAACAAAGTTTCAAATTTGTTAATTTGAATCCTCTTCTTCTCAACCATCTCCCTCATAAAATGATATTGCACATCAATATGCTTAGTCCGAGCATGATACATAGGATTTTGTCCCAAATAAATTACACTTTGACTATCACAACAAATACTAACAAAACTATAAATAAAACCAATAATTGAGCACAATATTTTAATCCAAACAACCTATTTATAGGCATGTGTAGCATCCATGTACTCTAATTTAGTAGTGGAAATAGCAACTATTTGTTACCTCTTACTCATCCAGCTAATTGCACTTGCAAATAAATTAAACACATATCCACTAGTGGATCTCTTGCTATCCAAATTACCTGTCCAATATGAATCAAAAAATACCTATATGTCCAACACCTTGCCCACATAATTAGTCCCATGATAACATAAATAAAAAGTAGAATTTCCATGCAAATATCTAAATACCCTCTTAGAATAAGTCCAATGCTCTCTACCAGGGTTAGACATAAACCCACTCAACACTCCCACTGCTTGGGAAATATCTAGTCTAGTACAAACCATAACATACATAAGACTTCCTATGGCACTAGCATAAGGAACATTAGACATGTCTTCAAAATCATCATCAAATTTAGGATATTTTTTGAAAGATAATTTTTTGCCTACAAGAAATGGAACATGCAATGGTTTATTATTCTCCATGAAAAATCTATGCAAAATAGTATTAACATACTTTTTTTTATTTAACAAAAGTTTTATGTTATCCTTGTCCTTGTTGATTTCCATACCCAAAATGTATTTTACAGACCTTAATTCATTCATGTCAAACTTTCCTAAAATTTGTTTTTAAAGTTCTCTATTCATTTTTTTTATTGTTTCCAATGAGTAACATATCATCAACATAAAGGACAATGATTAGAACATGATCATCAACATGTTTAAAATAAACACAATGATCTGCTTCACTTCTAACAAAACCAAGTTCCAAAGAAAATGTATCAAAATTTTGATACCACATCCTAGGTGACTATTTCAAACCATACAAAGACCTTATTAAGTTTAAAAATCAACTTTTCACTTCCCTTAACAATGAAATTTTTAGGTTTCTTCATGTATATATCTTCCTCAAGATCTCCATGAAAGAAAGCAATTTTAACATCTATTTGTTTTACTTAAAAATCAAAAGCAGAAGCAATAGCAAGCATGACTCTAATAGAAGATAACTTAGCAATAGGAGAGAAAATTTCACCAAAATCAATTCCCTCAACTTGGGAATAACCTTTTGCTACCAACCTAGCCTTGTACCTTTCCAACTATCCATCTACACTGAATTTCTTCTTGAAGAGCCATTTGCAACCAACTTTCCTTCCCTTAGGTAAATCACACAAATTCCAAGTGTAACAATCATCCAATGTCATCATTTCCTCTTTCATGACCTTTAACTATAACTTGATCTCTTCAGAAGAAAGATCTTCCCTCACAAACCTTGTCCTTTGTTTGAGAAGACTTCTAAATATTCTTCTTCTTCTCCTTCTACCTTAGTCTCAAATTTTTCATGTTCAAGTTCATGTGCATCTTACTTTTTCTCATCTTCCTTGAGATCAAAGTGCACCCTCATAGTTTTATTTTCCTTTGGTTGTATAGTACACTGTAAGACTCCAAGTTCCCTAAAAACAACATTCCTAGAATAAAAAGCTTTTCTTGTTAGTGGATTTCAAATCTTATAACCTTTATATTTTCACTATAACCAATGAAATTACATTTATTAGATTTAAAATTTAACTTGGATATTTTTTCTTTAGGAACATGAACATAAGCCTCACAACCAAATACTCTAAGATGTTTTACAGAAGGTTTTTTCCCTATCAAAGCTTCATATGGTGTCCTATCAATAAGAGTAAAATGGGAAATCTATTAATCAAATACCTAGTAGTGCCTACAACCTCAACCCAATATACTTATTCTAACTTGGAACTACTTAACATACTTCTAGCTCTATCCATTAGTGTCCTATTCATTCTTTATGCTACCCCATTATATTGGGGAGTATAAGGGTTAGTTTTCTTATGAACAATACCTGCATGTGTGCAAAATACATCAAACTCTCTAGAGCAATATTTCCCTCCATTATTAGTTCTCAATACTTTTATTTTCTTATTTGTATGATTCTCAACAAGTGCTTTAAATTCCTTAAATTTGCAAAAAACTTTATACTTCTTCTTAAGTTAATACAACTAAGTATACCTAGAGAAATCATCAATGAAAGAAACATAATACACTACTTTTCCAAGAGAAGTAACATCTACTTGGCCAAAGACATCACTATGTATTACTTCTAGTAACTCCTTTGCTCTAGTGCTTCCTGAACCAAACTTATCTCTATTCTGGTTACCAATAACACAATGTTCAAAAAAATTAAAATATTATTTAAAACCAGAAACACCAATCACCATATCTTTATCAATCAAGGTTTTCAAACCTTTCTCACCAATGTGGCCTAATCTATAGTGCCACAAAATACAAGATTCAATTTTTTTAGATACATTAGTATTATTACAAAGCATCAAGCCTAAATAGGGTTCCACATATAGTTCCCTTAGCAATAAAAAAATTCCCCCTAATCAACCTACACCCTCTTTCATCAAAAATTACTTTAATTTCAATATCATTAAACTTAGAAACTTAAACCAAGCTACTAGTTACCCCTAGAATATGTAGCACACCTAAAAGAGTCGATGCTACCATCACTAAGAATAGTTTTTACCTTTCATCGACCAATAACTAATTTTTTATTGTTGTCACAAAGGAAAATATCATCTCCATAAATCTCTTTGTAATCTAAAAATAACTTCTTATGATGAGTCATGAAAAATGAGGCACCTGAATCAATAAGTCATGAGTAATCACTAGCAATGTTAGCACATGAAAGAAATGCATCAGTACTAATATTTTCATCCGAAGTATTATCTATAGAGGAGTCACAATATTTCTTAGATTTACAAAATTTCTTAATATGACCTCTTTTCCCACAATTCCAACATTTCACTTTGCTCTTACTAGGAGATATAGACCTAGTTTATGACTTGGACATTTTCCTATCTCCTTTCTTATTACCCTTATTTTACTTATACATAACTCTAACAAATAAAGCATCAAATATCATACATGGTCTTCCTTCTTAATTCATCACTTAAAAATGTAGCTACAACTTCATAAAAATTAGGACTTGAAGTTGTAGATGCACTAAATGATATAATAATATTATCCCATGAATTGGGTAATGAACAAAACAACATTATGCATTTATATTCTTCCTCTATTTTTACATAAATTGAAGCTATCTGACTTAAAATAAGGTTAAATGCATTAAAATAATCAACAATAGAGTCTCCTTCACTCTAAGAGAATACAACTTTCTTTTGAGAAATAATTTATTTACCAGACTCTTTGCTTGATACAGTTTACCCATATTTTCCCATAGAATATTTTCCATAGTAGCATATGAGACATTCATCAATATTGAATCTAAGAGACATAGATTTATAGTTCTTCGATACTTCTTATCAAGCTTTACAAAGTACTTATCATACTAGTTGTCTTCTATTTAGAATTCACTGCATCCCACTGATCTCTCTCTATGAGGAGATCCTCCATATTAATTTTCCATAGTTCAAATTGCTGCCCATTGAACTTATGAATATATGATATACTTGTGATCTCCATAGTACTCTTCACCACATATAAAAAAACTAACCAAGAAGCTCCCACTACAATCACAAACATACTACAAACACATAAAGGCATCCCTTTCCAAGATCAAGCCAAAACTAGCTTTGATACCAGATGTAGAAAATCTGGGTAAGTGATAACAATATATGAAATTTAAAATTAATGTCTAATATGATTTATGTGAATAAAAAACCAGTAAGATACTTCTGATCAAATAAATAAAACAACAATAAATAACACAATATTTAACGTGGGAAAATATATACAGGTTAAAAAATACACCATAAAAACTAAGAGAGTGGGAACAAGAACAAAACTAACCCCTCACAATGATAGGATTTCAAGAGAATATATATTATAGGGTAGTTGTGGGGAAATATAGGTAACATACCCTACAAGAAAATCCAAGTACTGAGAAGGGAAAGGATATATTAGAATACAAGGCTAACGTTAGTAATATTGTCAAAGCTTACTAATCCATATAAAATATATCTTCTAAAGTAGTGGAAAAATACTAAGGGGAGTAGGCTCATAAGGCAACAACTTCAAGGTATCAAATATCAAGAAAAAGCAAGATCATAGAAAAAATAAAAAACTCCATGTTTTCTTCTCACTGTAAAAGGAAGTGTTCGATTTAGGTGTTTTGTGTTGAGCAAGGTGCATCAGCAATATTGTCATTGTTGTCAACACAATCAGATAGATCTGTTGATGTAGTGGACAAGAAGTTCAAAAGATATTCAAATGCAGAAGACAGGAGCTCAAAGGTTACTCAGAGTTTGTACAGTGATTTTCCAAGAAGACCGAAGTGGCCCATATGCAAAAGATCAAAGAAAAAGACAAGTAAGAAAAGTGTCATGATATCGTGACATATACAACAAGCAAGAAAAACTATCGTGATATCGCGACATGTTGAGCAAGAAAGAAAAATTATCGCGATATCGTGACATGTTGAGAAGAAAGAAAAACTGTCGCGATTTCGTGACATGTTCGAAGAGAAAGTGCAAGCAAGAAAAACTATCACGATTTTGTGACATGTTCGAAGAGAAAGTGCAAGCAAGAAAAACTGTCATGATTTTATGACATGTTCGAAGAGAAAGTGCAAGTAAGAAAAACTATCATGATTTCGTGACATGTTCGAAGAGAAAGCGCAAGCAGGAAAAACTGTCACGATTTCGCAACATGTTGGAAGAGAAAAAGGCAAGTGGAAAAACTGTCACGATTTCACAACATGTTGGAAGAGAAAAAGGCAAGTGGAAAAATTGTTGTGATTTCGTGACATGTTGGCAGAGAAAAAGGCAAGTGGAAAAACTATCACAATTTCGTGACATGTTGGAAGAGAAAAAGGCAAGTGGAAAAACTATCGCGATTTCGCGACATGTTGGCAGAGAAAAAGGCAAGTGGAAAAACTATCACGATTTCGTGACATGTTGGAAGAAAAAGAGAAAGTAGGAAGAAGTGTCGCGATTTCGCGACAAGTTCGAAGAAAGAGAACAAGTTTGAAAAGTGTCACGATTTTGTGACATGTTGCATTTTCGCGACTAAAATAGGAGAGAGAAAGTAAGTTGGAAAAGTGTCACGATTTCGTGACATGTCGCATTTTCGCGACTAAAATAGGAGAGAGAAAGTAAGTTGGAAAAGTGTCACGATTTTGTGACATGTCACATTTTCACGACTTGGAAAGGGCAGGAAGGAAGAGAAAGAAAAAGTGTCACGATTTCGTGACATGTCGCATTTTCACGACTCGAAAAGGCCAGGAAGGAAGAGAAAGAAAATGTGTCGCGATTTCGTGACATGTCGCAGTTTCATGACTAAAATAGGAGAGAGAAAGTAAGTTTGAAAAGTGTCACGATTTCATGACATGTCACATTTTCGCTAAAATAGGATAAAGTAAGTTTGAAAAGTGTCGCGATATCGCGACATGTCACATTTTTGTGACTCGAAAAGGTCAGACAAGAAGAGAAACAAAAGTGTCACGATATTGTGACATGTCACATTTTTGCAACTCAAGAAGGACAGGCTGGCAGAGAAACAGAAGTGTCGTGATTTCGTGACAAAAGCAGAGAAGAAGACTTCGAAGGCAGAAGTGTCGCGATTTCGTGACAAAAGCAGAGAAGAAGACTTCGAAGGCAAAAGTGTCACAATTTCACGACAAAATCAAAGAAGCTAAGTACGAAAGCAGAAGTGTCGCAATTTCATGACAAAAGCTAGATGAAGTATACGGAGGTGAAAGTGTCACGATTTCGTGACATGTATTTTTGTGGGCCAACGCAAAGAGAAAGAGGAGAGAGAAAATAGTGTCACGATTTTGTGACATGTATTTTCGTGGGCCAAAGCAAAGAGAAAGAGGAGAGAGAAAATAGTGTCACGATTTTGCGACATGTATTTTCACGGGCCAAAGCAAAGAGAAAGAGGAGAGAGAAAATAGTGTCACGATATCGTGACATGTTGTATTTTTGCGGGCCAAAGCAAAGAGAAAGAGGAGAGAGAAAATAGTGTCGCGATATCGCGACATGTTGTATTTTCATGAGCCAAAGCTAAGAGAAAGAGCAAGGAGAAAAAGTGTCGTGATATCACGACATGTATTTTCATGGTCCGATGCAAAGAGAAAGAGCAAGGAGAAAAAGTGTCACGATATCACGACATGTAGCTTTTTCGCGGTCCGATGCAAAGAGAAAGAGAGAGAAAGCAAAAGTGTCGCAATATTGCGACATGTATTTTTGCAGTTAAGTTGAAGCCGATGAAGATCGACGAACAATCGACTAATTTTAGGGTTTTCAGTTGTTATGCAAGCCGACTAAGATTAGGGTTTTCATCATGAAAATGTTGTTATAAAAGGAGGGATGTTTGGAGAATTGTGATGTAGTTGAACAAGTCGTCGAATGCATGTCGAAGTGTGAAATGTGGCCATAAGAGCGTAGAAAGCACAGAAGCGGCGAGATGATGGCGAAGTGCACAAAGTGAGCGAAGAAGTCATGTCAAATTGTTCTAAGTGCATCTGTGATTGCTTAGAGAAAGCAAAAGGAGCAGAGTGCGTAAATTGATTGTAAATTTGATGCTTTGCTAAGGCTAGATTTGGATGGTAGTCCAAGTAGTCATTCTTGAGGAGTAGCCAAATTGGTGAACCTCGTTAAAATCCTGTGTTGTGTGATGTTCTCTTGTGATACTTTCTTTATCTAGTTTTAAGGTTTCATTAATTCAGTTTTAAGAGCTATAAATTTAGGTTTAAAGAACTACACTGATTCACCCCCCCCCTCTCAGTGCCATTGTAATACTAACAATTGGTATCAGAGCCAAGTTCCCTTCTCAGGATAAATCATTCAGGGTTGATCTTGGATTAGTATGCAATGGGTAAAGAGAAAATTGAACCAGAAAAGGTTGAAGACTTATCATCAAACAAAGCACTTTTGTTTGACGAAACTAATTACATGATCTGGAGAATCAGGATGCAGACATATCTCTGTGCTTTGGGTTACGAAATCTAGGATGCAGTAGACAATGAATACACAATACCCATCACTCCTCCAACCGATGCTGCCAGTAAGAATCTGTTTGAAAATGACTCAAAAGAAAAGAATGCTATCAGGTGTGGATTAGTAGACAGTGAACTGATAAAGATCACGAGTTGTAAAACTACAAAGGAAATATGGGACAAATTGAGGAGTATTCATGAAGGAGACAATGAGATCAAGGAGGCCAAGTTACAAACACATCAAGCTCAGTTTGAAGCTTTAAAGTTGAATGACGATGAGAACATAGAGGCATATATGCTGAGAGTTAATGATGTCCTAGAGGATGATTCTAATAAAGAAATAGTTGGAGGTCTTTTCATGAAAATCGAAGAAGAAACAAAAAAAGAACAGGAATGTGATGAAGAAGAAATCGATGCAAAAATAAATTTGAAAGAGGAACTAATTGCAGCTCTAGAATTGAAGATAGAAAGAAAAAGGAATAAGGAAATCTCAAGAAAGCTTGAGGATGCAAATGAAGTAATAACCAGTTTGAAAGTACAGGTAGAAGAATTCAAAAGGATTGAAGAAACTCTCGAGTCACAGATCAATGAGAAAGAGATTGGTTGCTGCAAACAAGAGGAAGAGATTGTTTTATTGAAGAAACAACTAGAAGAGGCCAATACAAATCTCAAATTTGAGAAGAGCACAGAGTTGCTAGATAAAATGATAAGCCATCAAATAAGCTCCACGGATAAGCATGGTCTTGGATATGAAGTTGAACAACCTTCATCTTCCAACTCTACAGAAAAGAAGTTCACTATTGAAGGATTGAAGAAAGAAAATTTTGAAGCTGAATCTTCAAAAGGAAGAAAATATCAAAGGAGATCTACAGCAAAGCAACCCCAACAAAAGAGGTTCTATCACTCTCACTCTATTCATAATAATACTTTTCATTGCTATTGTTTCAGATGCAACCAGTATGGTCACAAGGAAACTTATTGTGGATTGAATAATAAATCAAAGAGTTATCTTGGTAGAAATACATCTGCGTTTCTGAGTGAACACTATGTACAATGTTTTCAATGTAATGGTCATGAGCACATAACAAGGTTTTGTCCAAGCAATTTTGTATCTAATCTAAGGCAAAATAGTAGATTTCATCAAACGCAAAGAACACAACACAGACAGGGGATAAATCATGTACATAAAATAAAGGAAAATAATCATTCGTCAAGGATGCACAAGAGAAAACCACACAAGAGAAATGTTTGAGTTCATGAAAAGGTGCAAAATAGGGATGCAGTTGAAAAATCCAAGCCCAAGTTCAAGAAATTTTGGAGAAATATAGAAGAAAGGAAATCATGTCTCCTTGGACTGAAGAAGACTACTTCGCTATTGCACTAAGCAACTCTAAAGAGCACATCCTCAGGGGGGAGCAATCTTGAAGTTTCATTTTAATGCTCCTATGTATTTGTTTGATTACCTGAGGATGAAATGCAAGTAGTCAGGGAAGTCGTATAGTTGTCGAAGTGTGTTTTTAGTTCATGTAGTTTTTTGTGGAAGTACCGTGAAGGGTGGTGATTAAATTAAGAGTTGTCATTATTGGTAGTATTGCTATATGTCATTTTTGTACTGGTGATGGTTCTTACTACCACTGTCCAAATTTAAGGATTATAATAGTTCAGATAATTTGGATAGTGAAAGAATGTTGCCCTGGCTGCATATATGTGCTTCGATAAAAGCAGTATGTACTTGAACTACACATTGACGTGAAGAGTGTTAGATCTATTATGACACTGTGGTGAAAAATATTGAAGTCTGATTATTGATTCATGTTTAGCTCATCAATATGAGCAAATTTTTTTTGTGAATCATACCTATCCGAGGTCCAGAAGTATGAGTTTGAGTAAGGTGCACTATAGTTGGTCGTGTAGTGTTGTCTCCTGATTCGAACAGTTGAAAGTAGGGTGTGACCAACGGTGACTGTAGAAAACATAGACCAAGTTGAAAATGTAAAAAGGGATTTGGTTGGTGTTGTGGTACTGTGTTTGATGCTTGCATAGAGTTGGCAGTAAAATTGTAGTGTTGGTACAGTTTTGGACAAAAGTTGGTACAAGTGTGAGTCTCTTGTCAATTTTGTTGACAGATGTGAAATTAGCGTTTTTGAATGGGAAGCTTGAAGAAGAGGTTTATATTGAGCGGCCGGATGGTTTCCAGCTTGGTGATGATTGGTTGAGTTGATTTGATTGAGCCTAGTCAAGTTATGGGTGAAGTGATTTTTAAAGCTCTATGAAATAAATTATTCCATCATTCTATGTTGAGTTGAGATTGAGGTTAGAAGATATTAAGTCTCTAACAATTCTCTTTATGCTTCTATGAAGTGGATTTGATTTGAGATTTTCATTCATTGTTGAGTTCATTTTGAATACTACTTGAGCATGATTGATTGAGATTTTGAAGAAGGCCTTTGGGAAATATTTGAGGACAATGTTGGGACATATTTGAGGACAGTGTTGGGACAGATTGCTAGACCAGATTTGGGCAAGTTCTTAGTGAGCTTGTTGGAGCAGATTTGGATAGGTTCTATGTGAGCTTGTTATTCAGCATTGGACAAGTTCTATGTGAGCTTGTTAAGCAGGTTCTATGTGAGCCTATTGAGCAGGTTATTAGTGAGCCCATTAACAGAGCTTTGGAGGTGACAGAGTACAGAGGACAGAGTCTCAATGGATAGAGATCTAGTAGCCAACACAGTTGAAGATAGATCTAAGTGAGGAGTCTTCAAGTGGAGAGAGGTCCACAAGTCAGTGCAGTAGAGAGACAAAGTCTTCTATAATATCAAGGGTACTATGGAGTATGGGTTATGGTATCCGAAAGGTAAAGACTTCACCCTTATTTCGTATTCAGATGTAGATTGGGCAGGATGTGTAGATGACAAAAAGAGTACCAGTGGAGGTGCATTCTATCTTGGAGACAGATTGGTCACATGGCACAATAAGAAACAAGAGTCAGTTTATTTATTGACAGCAGAGGCAAGAATATATTACAGTGACAACATGTTGTACGCAGGTATCACTTTTTGAAGGAGAAAGTTGCAGAAGGTGAGGTTAAGTTGGATTTTGTTCCAACTATAGAGCAAGTAGTAGATATCTTCACAAAACCTTTGCCCAAGGAAGTTTTTGAGTACCTTTGCAATATATTGGGAGTGGTCACACTCCCAAGAATTGACTAGCTATAGGGGTCACATTCTCAGGGGGAGCATTTAAGTATTTGATTATCTTTTTTGCTCATGTTCATGATTTTTGCTAAGTGTAATAAATTTTATCTAAGAATTTTGTGCATGGACTCAGGGGGAGTTTGCAGTAGCCCTTTGGTATTATTGTCAAAGGGGGAGAAGAGTTACAAGAAATTGCACATGTGTTGCCAAAAATTCCAAAGGGGGAGATTGTTGAGCAAGGTGCAGCAGCAGTATTGTCATAGTTGTCAACACAGTCAGATAGATCTATTGATGCAGTGGACAGGAAGTTCAAAATCTATTCAGATGCAGAAGACAGGATCTCAAAGGTTACTTAGAGTTTGTACAGTGATTTTCCAAGACTGAAGTGGCCCATATGCAAAAGATCAAAGAAAAAAACAAGTAAGAAAAGTGTCACGATATCGCGACATATACAGCAGGTAAGAAAAACTATCGCGATATTGCGACATGTTGAGCAAGAAAGAAAAACTGTCGCGATATCACGACATGTTGAGAAGCAAGAAAAATTATCACGATTTCGTGACATGTTTGAAGAGAAAGCGCAAGCAAGAAAAACTATCGCGATTTCGTGACATGTTCGAAGAGAAAGTGCAAGTAAGAAAAATTGTCGCGATTTCACGACATGTTCAAAGAGAAAGCGCAAGCAAGAAAAACTGTCATGATTTCGTGACATGTTCGAAGAGAAAGCGCAAGCAGGAAAAATTATCGTGATTTCATGACATGTTGGAAGAGAAAAAGGCAAGTGGAAAAACTGTCGCGATTTCGCGACATGTTGGAAGAGAAAAAGGCAAGTGGAAAAACTATTGTGATTTCATGACATGTTGGCAGAGAAAAATGCAAGTGGAAAAATTGTCGCGATTTTGCAACATGTTGGAAGAGAAAAAGGCAAGTGGAAAAACTGTCGTGATTTCGCGACATGTTGGCAGAGAAAAAGGCAAGTGGAAAAACTGTCATGATTTCGTGACATGTTGGAAGAAAAAGAGAAAGTAGGAATAAGTGTCGCGATTTTGCGACAAGTTCGAAGAAAGAGAACAAGTTTGAAAAGTGTCACGATTTTGCAACATGTCGCATTTTCATGACTAAAATAGGAGAGAGAAAGTATGTTGGAAAAGTGTCACGATTTCGCGACATGTCACATTTTCGCGACTAAAATAGGAGAGAGAAAGTAAGTTGGAAAAGTGTCACGATTTCATGACATGTCACATTTTTGTGGCTCGAAAAGGGAAGGAAGGAAGAGAAAGAAAAAGTGTCACGATTTCATGACATGTCGCATTTTCGCGACTCAAAAAGGCCATGAAGGAAGAGAAAGAAAATGTGTCATGATTTTGTGACATGTCGCAGTTTCGCGACTAAAATAGGAGAGAGAAAGTAAGTTTGAAAAGTGTCATGATTTCGTGACGTCGCATTTTTGTGACTAAAATAGGAGAGAGAAAGTAAGTCTGAAAAGTGTCGCGATATCGCGACATGTCGCATTTTCGTGACTTGAAAAGTTCAGGCAGGAAGAGAAACAAAAGTGTCACAATATCATGACATGTCGCATTTTTACGACTCAATAAGGGCAGGTTGGTAGAGAAACAGAAGTGTCGCGATTTCGCGACAAAAGCAGAGAAGAAGACTTCGAAGGCAGAAGTGTCACGATTTCGTGACAAAAGCAGAGAAGAAGAATTCGAAGGCAGAAGTGTTGCGATTTCATGACAAAATCAAAGAAGCTAAATACAGAAGTAGAAGTGTCACGATTTCGTGACAAAAGCTAGACGAAGTATACGAAGGTCAAAGTGTCACAATTTCGCGACATGTTGTATTTTCGCGGGCCAACGCAAAGAGAAAGAGGAGAGAGAAAATAGTGTCGCGATTTCATGACATGTATTTTTGCGGGCCAAAGCAAAGAGAAAGAGGAGAGAGTAAATAGTGTCATGATTTCATGACATGTATTTTAGCGGGCCAAAGCAAAGAGAGAGGAGAGAGAAAATAGTGTCGCGATATCACGACATGTTGTATTTTCATGGGCCAAAGAAAAGAGAAAGAGGAGAGAGAAAATAGTGTCGCGATATCGCGACATGTTGTATTTTTGTGGTCCAAAGCTAAGAGAAAGAGCAAGGAGAAAAAGTTTCACGATATCGCGACATGTATTTTCGCGGTCCGATGCAAAGAGAAAGAGCAAGGAGAAAAAGTGTCGCGATATCATGACATGTAGCTTTTTCATGGTCCGATGCAAAGAGAAAGAGAGAGAAAGTGAAAGTGTCATGATATTGCGACATGTATTTTCGTAGTTAAGTTGAAGCCGACGAAGACCAACGAACAACCGACTAATTTTAGGGTTTTCAGTTGTTATGCAAGCCGACTAAGATTAGGGTTTTCATCATGAAAATGTTGTTATAAAAGGAGGGTTGTTTGGAGAATTGTGATGTAGTTGAACAAGTCGTCGAATGCGTGTTGAAGTGTGAAATGTGGCCATAAGAGCGCAAAAAGCATAGAAGCGACAAGATGATGGCAAAGTGCACAAAGTGAGCGAAGAATTCGTGTCAAATTGTTCTAAGTGCATCTATGATTTCACAGAGAAAGCAGAAGGAGCAGAGTGCGTAAATTGATTGTAAAGTTGATGCTTTGCTAAGGCTAGATTTGGATGGTAGTCCAAGCATTCATTCTTGAGGAGTAGCCAAATTGGTGAACCTCATTAAAATCCTGTGTTGTGTGATGTTCTCTTGTGATACTTGCTTTATCTGGTTTTAAGGTTTCATTAATTCAATTTTAAGAGCTGTAAATTTAGGTTTAAAGAACTACACTGATTCACCCCACCCTCTTAGTGCCATTGTAAGACTAACATTTTGAGTCTGAGTTGATAGATCCTTGGCATCCTATTCTCACCCTTCCTCATTTTGATACTTTGTATTTAATTAAATTTATAGCTTCCAAATTTTGACTCTACACTAAACAAACAAGGCAAAAGAAGTTTAGGTTCTCCTTTAGTAGAATAAAGAGCCCTAGGAGTTGCCAAAGCTATAGGGAACTTTTCCCTACAACCCTACTTCACTCCAAGTAATACCAATCATAAGTAGGATAGGCCAAGGTATCTCAGTCATAAGGTGCTTCCCACATTTAGCCAAAATTAGAAAGCTCCTAAGAAATATAAATGAGCTTAGAGGACATGTCAATCATTAGATCTTCCATCGATGACCAAAACTTCACTTCTACTAAAATCTAGCCATAAAAAGGTTACTAAGGCTGATGGACCGTTGATTTTCAATCCCACCACCCATGTGGTCCTTTTAATGAAGAAAAGTGTAAACAAGAAGGGAAGGCTCTAACCAAAACCAAAGTAGGACACATGGTCAATAGTTGGGATATTGAGAAAGGAAAGCACTAGTATTTCATAGAGAAGTCATATAATCAATTGAAGGAGATTCCACCTCATCCAAGGACACATGGTTGTCACACATGTGAGGAGGAAAGTGGGAAAAGGAGCATTAAATGTGACATCTACATTTGGCAATAAAGCTTGAATTTCATGGCCAAGCCTATTAGATACAATCATAAATTAGCTATGAAAACTGTCCACCATATGTATGAGCCTATCCTATCCACCTATAATAGTTAGAAAGGCCATACCTACCATGCCAGTAAGACAATGCACCACAAGAGAAACATGATAAAAAAGGAACGGTGTAACCACCTTGATGTTGTAGCAAAGAGTAAATTCAACCACACTTGATCATTCAAATGCTTGAAATATTCTAATATTTATGGACCTAGATCCAAAGACCTCAAAGGTACTATCACATAAGTTCTATAAGGATTTCTTGGTTGTAGGAATAGAATATATTTGTAAACCTTCAACATAGAAATTTGGATGTAAGGTACCTCCTCTTGGCTTAAAAATATGCCTAATTTTATTGTAAAATGTATTGGAAGTTGTTTGCTTATGATTGGTACCCAGCCTTACAGGCTCTTCTTTTTGCCCTCCTCTCCTACTTTAACAAGGGAGCCCAAACATTTTCTCATGCCTAGGGAGAATCAAACCATCTGGACCTTATTGTATTATAATTATTTTAAGCATGTTAATGGAAGCCATGACTAATTTTTCTTTGTTCAACTTCTCTTGACTTGTCTTAATTCCTAGTGGTGCGTTTGCTTGGTTGTGTTCACTAGCCATGAGTGATATTTTTTTTGTTCAATTTCCACTTGTAATTAAAAATTATGGGCTCTAATTATTTGGTACATAACCCCCATAGCTTAGGATTTTATTGTCCTACAAAGCATTTGATTTATTATTCTTTTACTTTCATTGCAATTATTTCCTTGGTCTCAACTCATGGAGTTCACTATGCATCAAGGATTTAGATCTAACAAGGAGTTGGCCTTGATTTAAAATATGAAATATCACCCCATAGGTGGTGCCACATCCATGGTGCTTCTTTCTATTTTTCTCTATGTGAGTTGTAGGTGTACTCATCTAATTAGGTCCTTCAACCTAAGTTTGATGGATGAATTCTAAGATGATATTAATACCACTTACTATAATATATAAAATATAACATCATTTCTAGTCAGTAGCTATGACATAGTGGTGACATGCTTGGAAACTAAGTATTTGGTCATGGATTCAAAATTTGTTGGTATCATTTTCTCTTGAAACTAGATGGTTTGGTTCCTTTTTTGCTTCATGCTCTATTTTTTGTTGGTGTACAAAGTGTATAGGCTACTAGTCTTATTCATTATATGTAATGGATGGTGCTAGCAATGTGTCTAGTCAAAGTTACACAAAGATATATCATGTAGCAGGTATCTAGTTCTAGGATTAGTATCATATTTTCTACTATGCTAGAGTTGGCACATGTCCTAGAATTATCGTAAGGTAATGTGTATTTTATTTTGGGGTATATCCACATTAATGTCACAATGGTTAGGACTATCTTTTATGACTTAGATGTATTGAGTTACAATCACAACCTTGGACAACATAGCCTAAATTTTGGGCAATTATATCAAATTTTTAATCTATATAGACAAATATCAAACAATATTTTTATGGTAATTATCAGATTTCTATTTGTTAGATCAATGTAGTTGGTAGTCCCACTAGTTTCATATGTCATAATAGAGGTGGCATATTAAATATGCAATGAGTGGTAGTTTCTTATTGGTCAAAAAAATTAATTTTATCCTAATTTATCAGTACTAATATGCCCAAACTTATCGAGGCCATAAATTTTGCATAAGGAAGCATTTTTGTTATTTTTCTTAGATTGAATTGTTTTTAAGCTCTATAGACTAGTGATATTATTTTAATGACTTATTATTATTTTATGGGACTTTAATATACAAATGGACCCAATTGGAATTCTCCTTATTTTCCTTATGGATAAGATTTGAATCGAAATGAATTTAACTATAATAATTATCCAAAGCACTAAAAAATACTAATTGCATACTAGATAAGCAAAATGGAGCACACATAAGAGTATGGAGAGAGACAAAACCCATATATGCACTATCCTTATGATATCCTTACAAAACTTACCAATAAATTATGCAAAAAACTATGAATATGGTAGTATATATACATATACATGGATAAAAATTTAAAATTTTTATTTAATTTTTATGTGCACTTGCCTTACAACAAGCATCATGCATTTGCATGACCTCCAATTTGAGAGTAAAGATAGTCTATGATGAGAAAATGTGGGGTTGATATTGGATAAGTAGGTTCCCCATACTTTTTGTTTGTTTGTTTTTTAGTTTAGTCTAAAAATTAGAAAAACTAAGAAAAAAAGGTTAATAAACAAACACTTAGTTAAGTTATCTAGGAAATAACTAGAACAACATGGAAAGCACCATAAATATCACCATATTACCAAGATGGTGGAGTCCACATGGATTAGTAAAAAATAACCTAGATGTTCCCTAGAAGGCACAAAAATTGAGCTCAACCAAGATTCTTGTTTTTGGAAAATTGGTAATTGTGGTCAATCCTAACGAATTTAGCTACAAGCCAAAAAGAGGTAATTATGGTTGAAAGTGGCAATTGCAAAAAAATATGGTCATATTTTACACATAAAAAAAGAATGATCATGGATAAAAGTGGTGATCATGAAAAAGGACAACAACCTTGGTTGCACATGAAAAGGGACAATACTGGTCCTATTCAAATATAGGTGATCTAGGCCCCAATCAACAGTATTGACAAAAAATGATGATAATGGTCAAACAAAAATTAGCTTTTTTAGACTAATATTAATTCAAGAATGGACTAGAAAGGATATATTAGGTGAGTCAAAGGCTAGGTCCAAGGACACAATTGAAGATACCATGACATTAAGACAAGCACTAGTAGAGCAACCAACATAGGTAAGATAGCCATCCTAGATGTAGGATTGGCTATGATAGGGAATGGAACCTTAGGTGAGGGATAAGATATGGAAGGTTGGTCTAGACCAAGTAGATGGTATTCCCTATATTTATCCCCATTATTTATTGTATTATGAGTTTCTGATCTTCTAGAACATAATGACCAACACCTTTCTATAGAGGGTACCACCTAATAAGATGATCAAGATTATGGTGACCCTTGAGGATGTGTATTTTATCATGGGTTGTTGATCATTGAATAGATACCTTAGATTACAACCACTTAGGATACATTCTTGATACTAGAAGAGTGGATGACTTGGGATATATGCTTATATAGACAATGGACCATTTTAATAGAACGGATTTGCACTACCATAACTATATCATTTATGTGACACATAGGTATCCTTATCATCTACGACATATTTTATTATAAGGGTATGAATAGGATTTTAGTATCATTGATCTATCCATTATACCTAGACCTAGAGGAGGACTACACTAGACCAAAGGGAGATTTGCATAGGGGTGGGAATTATTGGCTTTGTTATACCATGAATTGTACCACATTTAGGATAGTCAGGTATGCACCATTATACTAGTATTTTTATTATAGTCATGGACATATGAGAATTTTATAATATATCAACCCCAAAGTCTACCCTAAGATAGAAGACCAATATTTTAAAATTATAATTTACTTCATGGCCAAGAGATGACATTGTGTGATATATTGTATAAATGCAAGGATATTTCATTATACAATGTATTTATTATTTTGTAATATTTTATTATGTCATCCCAATAGGCCTTAGTTAACCTTGCTATAGTTAAATCCTAATTATTATTTGTAATTAATGTAAATCCCAATTATTATGTTGGATTAGGTTAAAATTTATGATGTAATTAGGATTTTGGTATTACTATAAATACCCCACTCACACTTTTATTTCTCATTGGATTGTTGTGCAATATTATCTATAAATAGTGATTATTTATGGTGGCTAAAAGTTCCCCAAATCTCTTTTGTCCTTATTTTCCTTTTGGATAATATTTGAGTAGATGTAGTACTTTTTCTTATTCCTATAAAATATTGTGAATTTAAACATGGTATCAGAGTGGGTGTGGAGATGCATTGCTTGGTCATGCAAAAAGGTGGTTCAATGCCTCCAAAATTTATTTTAAATATTATGGTGTTTTTATATAAATATTTGTTTTGATATTCTATATTTAGAATTGTATACTTGAATAATTTTTTGAAAAAACCTATTTTATTTCTCCAAAACAATCCTCCAAAGATCAATTCTACTAGCTACCATTGGATCAAGAGCTTCTTGTAAAAATAATTTAAAAAAATATATATGTTTTGCTCTTTGTATATTTGTCTTAGCAACCTTTGGAATCAAGGCATATATTTCCCTTCTTCATAGAGATGGGATGTACCTTCATCCATACCATAGGGATACCATTGCAACCAAGGGGATGGGACCAAAGACACTTTACTACTAGCTCAATTTTGAGTCTTGTGGCTTATGCTTTGGTCAACCATGGAAATACGTCAAAGTTGAACTACTAGTTTTTTTTTGCTAAGTCCTCACCTAACTATTTGCATGATATTATGGTTCTTACTATTGATTAAAAATAGATGGTATGAGATCAATTTATACCCATCCCCTGTGTAGACATTTGGGTTGCTAGTTATCTATATGATACCAAGGCCTCTCAATATGATTATGAGGCATGGATGGATCACTAGTAGGATGTTTTTGGAGATGTATGGTCTTTGGTTCAAATTATAGGCACCATCATTTTTTTGCTTCAACGAATGGACATGAGCTATATATGTGGTAAACAACTTCCCTTCCTAAGTGTGATGGTACAAAGTTAGCTAGGATGTTTTGTTTAGCACTACAGAGACATTTTTTTGAATCTATATAATAACTTTAGGTTCCTTTTTGAGTAGCTTTAAGATTCATGCCTATATGGTGGTTTACATGTGACCAACATGGTCCACTTTCATGATATGTTTTCCTTATTTTTTAATATTTAAACTGGCTCAACTAATCAAAATAAGGCAAGTGTTGATAGCTAAGTGGATTATAGGAGATGAAGTGATGAAGAGTAATTGGATTTATCCAATGCATTAGAGTTTTCCATTTGGAAGGTCAAGATTGGTGCTTGAAACCCTAAGGTTAGAGCATTTAATTTTTAATTTTTAGTGTCTATTAGAGAAAATCTTCTTAAGGTCATAACTTCTACATACAAAAGTGTTTTAAGCCTTTTTTTTAATCGCATGATTTTTTGATATCCATGAATTATTGTCATTATTTATAGACCTTCTATGATATTGGGGGTTATTTTATGTAAAATAAATGACAATGCTCATATTACTCACCTTAATGGGAAAAAATACAATATTTGGTCAACTAAAATGATCAACCTGCTATGAACTAAGCCTATGGTTCATATTTTAGGAGGATAAAGTAGTTATTCTTGATGGTGAAGCTTAGCACAAAAAATTAGAAGAGTTTCTAAGATTATTTTCCTTGCTATTTGAACCAAAATTTATTTTCCATATCAAAGAGTAGAGCGACCCTATCAATGTATGGTCAAAACTGCATGAAATTTTTGGAAAGGTTAATCTACTAAAGCAAGTCACTTGGAATAAGAGCTTTCTTCTCTTAAATTAGTTGAGTTTCATAACATTGAGGACTATATTATGATATTCAAGAGTTTGAGGTAGAATCTGCATATTTTGGAGGTAAAAATAAATGTCATAGAATGCATTAAGATTATCCTTGCTAATATCTCTCCCTCCTTTTAGATGTTAAACCTAATGGTTCATTTGATTCCAATATTTTTAGAATCTTAGACGACTCTTACTCTTGATCAATTATTTTTTCTCCTAGTTTATTTTTAGGTGGAAATGTAAAATTATGGTGCAACTCCTCAAATACATGTTCATATGAAGGAATTCAAATCTAAGCAGGTTAAGACCTATGGGTCCAAGATCTAGGCTAAGTCTTCAAAGAAAATAAAAAAAGTGTTAATACTATAAAAGGAAGGGACATACAATGAAGAATGACTTGTTCAAGCTACAAATGATTGTAGCTAAGTTCTTAAAGTTAGGTGGATGTCTTCCAGATGATGAGGGGAATCTATATGGATCTTCATCAACTATAGAGATCTATTAGAGCATCATTTATGGAGAGAAGATACTATTGTCACAAATGTCTTCTCTACTTTACCCCTCAATTCAAATTATTGAGGGGTGTTCAAGTTATAATCTACTTCATGTCCAAGAGATGATATTGTGCAATGTATTGGATAGGCCTAAGGGCATTTTATTGTATAATATATTTATTATTTTGTAATATTTTATTATGAAATCCAATGGGCCTTGGTTAACATTATTATGGTTAAACCTCATTTATTTTATTAATTAACCTAACTTATTATGTTGACTTAGATTAAAATTTATGATGTAGTTAGGGTTTTGGTATTGCTATAAATGTTGAAATTTATTACATTATTTGGTACATGGCAAGTACCTTGTAAATACTTATCATTTATTAATAATTAGAGGTTTGTTATTATTATGAAGTCTATAAATAAATTTATCCTATGAGAAATATGAAGAGTCATATATACTATAATTTTGAGGAGATGAAGAGTTAGTTGAAGTTGAAATGTCAAGAGTCTTTGTAAAATCTATTTATATAGATTTCATGTAATATGTATGTAAAAATGTAAGAAGTTTCAATTTATCATTTGTATTGGAATATCTTGTTTTTTTTTTTTTTTAATTTAGCAAAAAGCCCCTTGCAAGGCCACCTTGGTCTGATAAACCACAACCAGGAGATTCTACACCATAAAAATCACCCAGGAGTCATGCCTAATCCTAACTGCACAATAATTATCGACTGGATTTTGGGTACCCGATGTGCGTTTGGTAGGGTGGAGATTCGAACCAAGGACCTCCCTTGGAGGATTGCCCTACCCTATCCAATTCACCTATAGTACATGGGTGGAATACCTTGTTGATTATCCATAGGAATAAAGTGAGTTTGTTTGAAGACTTGTGTATCTCATTTGATATATTGTGTGAAATATTTGATCATAAAATATTGTTTAAACTTGCTTATATGCTAACAATAGTACTAGAACATCCATAGACTAGTTTGTGAGAGTTATTTATTTCCATAACATGAGAGATATTTATTTCCATTGTGAGATATTTTTTAAAGAATGTGGAATAGTAAACTAGAGCAGACATGATTTGGAGAATAAAGCACAATTTTAAGGTAGATTAGAGTTATAAAATAGATAATTTTGAATAATAATCGACAGTGGATGATTAAATCAAACTAGAACACTATCAATAGGTTAGAATGTCCTAGAAAGGAGTAGTGTCAAACAAAGAGTTATCCTCAAGATAGAGCACTCTAGAAATAAGCAAATCCAAACAAATAATTATAGAGCACAAAGAGAAAGGGAAAGGATACATTGAAATGTGGACAAACGAAGGTGGACATTAGAAGTGTTGAAGGTGGATGAGCATAGGTGGATAGTAAAAAAATTGGAAAATGGATGAGAACAAGTGGATATTGGAAGTGTTGAAAGGTGGATGAGTGTAGGTGGATGATTACAACAATGAAAGGTGGATGAGCACAAGTGCATGTTGAAATAAGTGCAAGGAGAAAATAAACCAAAGGGGGAATGCAAACACAAGGTAAACAATACGAGCAAACAAGACAATTTAAGGTAGAGCTAAAAGAGCATGGTGAAGAGAGAAAAGATGACCTAAAAATAAGCATGTAAGAGAAGATAGCCTGAAGTAAACTAAGGCATGGTAACATAAGGTAATAAATGTAGGAATATTAACACGTAATTCAAAGGTATTATGTGCTGGCATAGGAATAATGCTAAAAGAGAAATCAAAGATATTGCAGGTTGGTGTGGAAGAAAAAATTTTGAATTATTTTTCCATGAGAAAAGGTTGGAGAGAAAAGTTTGACATTAAGTAAAATGCACATTGATTTATTTTTGATAAAGTGATCAAGTTGTCACATAAAGTTAAATACATTAAAGTTTTATTAAGGATAAAATGTCACATTAATTTTCTGTGAGAATTATGTTTTAGAAAGTATTCCTTAAGGGATTATTTGAAGGAAGCTTGCTAGAAAGAAGTAGACGGAATATTGTAAGAGAGGAAGTAGGAGATAGTATAAGGTATGAAAATATATTTCACTTCCAAAGTTTATTGTTAAAAGGAAAATAATTAGGGAAATGCAAGGAATTCATTTGGAACATTTAAAAATAAAAATAAAATATTATAAGAAGAGAATAATATTTATCAAAAGAAAGAGAGTTATTAAAGTGAGAAGAATAAATTAAAGAAGGAAAATATTGAACTAGAGAGTTAAAAGGTTTTCTAATTGATAGTTAAAATAGTTTTTAAACTTGTCATCATCCAAACAAATTGCAAAAGGAAATCTAAACCCACTTTGATAAACTTTCTAAAACACCATGGTAAATAAAATTAATTTTATTTTAGAATATTAGTTACTAAAAGGACCAAATTTCACCCCTTGGAAAAATAAGATGAAATCAATACTAATATTAAAAAAAAATTGGGAAATATTAATTGGACATAGAACCATTCTAGAGGATTCCGTAGATAAACATATATATAAATAAGAAGATGCAAAATCATTGATGCTAATAACATTTGGGATATCAGATGAAATACAAGCACATATAAGTGAAGTTGAAACTTTAAAAAAAATGGGATAAACTATGCACCATATTTTAAGGAAAGAATGAAGCTGCTATTTTACACTTGCAATCACAATTGTATTCAATAAAATTTCAATATGGTGAAAACATAGAACATATTATTATAAATATTTGTTAAATTTTTATCAATGAAGGTGGGGGGCTCTGTAGGTGACTTACTATGGAAGTCCTGTTCCACTTCCCTGCATCCCTTCTCTGGCCCTGTCCTAGGCCCTTGATCCTGTCCTAGCTTCCTTGGTACTTCCTTAACCCTTCCTCCTTGGTATGATGGTGTTGTAGATGATCTCATTGGGGAGGGATATCACTGATCCAATGTTCTACCCATTTACTTACCTAATGGTGGGGTTTTCCTTCAGTTCCTGGGTCCTGGGATGGTTTTGGTTTCTTCCCTAGGACTTTTTCTAGGTTTTATGGGTTGTTTAGGATTTTTTCCTTGGATTTCCTAGTTTTTCCCAAGCTTTTTTAGGTGTCTTCTTGACATTTTCCCTTGGAGGATCTTCGGTTTGGAAATTTTGGGGCTGTGGGAAAGAGGCTTCATGAGCAGTTTTGCATAGCATCATTTTGGTCTTGGGGAGGACCATGTGCTTTCTTCTGTGACTCTGCTCTTTGGGATCGATGTTGTGGGTCTAGCAGGATTTTAGTTTCTTTCATGGCCTACCTAGGAGGACCTCTAGTTTCCTTGTTGTTGTGTCCTTGTAGGACATCCTCATCTATTTTATTGAAGATATTCATTTATGGTGCTGAAAGTTGTCTAGGATTTTTGGTTGCATCATTTCTATCTGGGATCTATCATCAGTAGATGGGCTTCCTCGTAACTCCTTCCTCTTGGGTTCCTTTGTAAATTTTTGATCCATTTCCTATGGTGTGTTTTTTTGCTTCTGCTGATGAGCAAGGTGTTGCAAGAGGTTTGTCATTGTTGTCAACACAAGCAGTTAGATCTAATGATGCAGTGGACAGACAGTTCAGGAGTCATTCAGATGCAGAGGACAGAAGTTCAAAGGATAGTCAGATCTTGTAAAGTGCAATTCCAGGAAAACAGAAGTGACCCAGATTCAGAAATTTGCAGAAAAAGACAAGTAAGAAAACTGTCGTGATATCGCGACATGTTTTCTATCGCGATTTCGTGACAAAAATGAGGAGAGAGAAGGCGCAGCCAAAAATGTCGCGATTTCATGACAAAAATGAGGAGAGAGAAGGCATAGCCGAAAATGTCATGATTTCGCGACAAAAATGAGGAGAGAGAAGGCACAGCCGAAAATGTCACGATTTTGCGTCAAAAATGAGGAGAGAGAAGGCACAGCCAAAAATGTCATGATTTCGTGACATGTTGGAAAGAAAGTGCCAAGTTGAAAAGTTGTAGCGATTTTGCTACATGTCGAAACTACAAGACACAAAGGTGTAGCGATTTCGCTACAAGTCGAAACTGCAAGACACAAAGGTGTAGCGATTTCGCTACAAGTCAAAAGTGCAGAACACAAAAGTGTAGCGATTTCGCTACAAGTCAAAAGTGCAGAACACAAAAGTGTAGCGATTTCGCTACAAGTCAAAAGTGCGAGAACACAAAGGTGTAGCGATTATGCTACAAGTCGAAAGTGCAAGGCACAAAGGTGTAGCGATTTCGCTACAAGTCAAAGTTTCGCGGGTCGAAGCAAAGTTGGAAGCACAAGGCACAAAGTTGTAGCGATTTCGCTACATGTCTTGATTTCGCTAGTGCATGAAGCAAGAAATGTACGGATGCGAAAGATGTCGCGATTTCGTGACGTGTTCCATTTTCACGGGCGATAGGCACAAAAAGCGCTAAGGCAAAAAGATGTCACGATTTCGTGACATGTTCCGTTTTCGTAGGCGAAAGGCAAAGAAAAGCGCTAAGGCAAAAAGATGTCACGATTTTGTGACATGTTCTGATTTCGTTGAGGGATGCGGTGAAGATTGTACGACAGCGAGAAGTGTCACGATTTCATGACATGTCATGTTTTCACGGGTGCAAGCCTAGAAAAGGACAAAGAGGCGCAAAGTGTCACGATTTCGTGACAGGTTGCAAGTAAAGCCTCCGAAAGCTGAAAGCGTCGCGATTTCATGACAGAATGAAAGGAAATTGTACGGATGGGAAAAGTGTCATGATTTCATGACAAGCAGCAGTGAAGAAGCCAACAGGATGAAGATGTCGCATTTTCATGACATGTCACGGTTTCGCGACTCTAGGAGGAGAGAGACTGTACGGTGCCAGAAATGTCACGATTTCACGACAAAAATGGAGAAGAAGGCCTAGAAGCAAAAAGGGTCACGATTTCGCGACAAGAATGAGGATGACGTCAGCAAAAGTTTGAAGTGTCACGATTTCACGACAAGAACGGTGGCAAAGCTAACAAAGGTCAAAAGTGTCGCATTTTCGCGATAGTGGGTTAAAGAAGGCGTACGGCTACAAAAAGTGTCACGATATCATGACATGTTATTATTTCGTGACAATAGTTATAAGAAGGTGACAGAGGTGGCAGTAGCAGTTGAGGCCGACAAAGTTGAATCTGGGCCAACAGATTTTAGGGTTTTGTAGCCAACAATTTCTAGGGTTTGTAGCCAACAATTTCTAGGGTTTGCAATCGACAATTTCTAGGGTTTTGCAGTCGACGTTCTTAGGGTTACAACCGACTATTGTTTAAGATTTGATCTTGAAATTTCATCTATAAAAGGAGGGTTGTTTGGAGTTTGAAGGATGAAGTGTATAGAGTGTTTTGCGCAAGTGAAGTCCGCGTCGAGCAGAGAGTGAGTCGTATCGAACTTGTGCGTATTAAGTGTGCGAGGTGCAGAGGTTGAGTTCTAAGTGTGAAGTGACAATGCGTAGATAGCAAAGTGATCGATCATCTGGTTGCAACAGAAAGTGCGAAGAAATTCATAGAAGCAGTCGGATAGTGCGAAGCGTTTGCATAGAAGCAGCAGAGTGCATAGGAACTGCAGTCTGTGAGAAATAAGGTGAAAGTATCATTCTATAATTTTCATTATCTTTATTGAATTCCAAGTTGCAGCTTGGCATAAGGAGTTGGTGCTTCTTTCCAGTAGGTCTTCGGTAAATTAGGAGTCGGTGCTCCATTCTGTTTGGTACAAAAAAATCTAAGGGGTTGGTGCTCCTTCCAGTTGGTCTTGGTAAAAGATATTGTAAAGTTGTAGCTTTGCATTGGCTGGATTTGGATGGTAGTCCAAGCAGTCATTTTGAGGAGTAGCCACATTGGTGAACCTCGTTAAATTACTATGTTGTGTGTCATGCTCTCTTGCTGTATTTGATATATCTTTTATTATTTTTAAACCGCTTACGGATTTAAAGCTATATATTCAAAATTTAAAAGACCACACCGATTCACACCCCCTCTTAGTGTCACCGTGATTACAACAATTGGTATCAGAGCCAAGTTCCTGAATAGGCTCAATAAGCTAGGGTGATCTTGGAAGTGACGCAATGGCAAGTGGTGAGGGTTTCTCCTCAAACAAAGCACCATTGTTTGATGGAACTAACTATGCTTTCTGGAAAATAAGGATGCGAGACATATCTCCGTGCTTTGGGTTTTGACATCCGGGGTGCGATAGTTAATGGTTACAAAGCTCCCGCCATCTGCTCCAACAGACACTACCGACAAGAAGGCATTTGAAAATGATTCAAAAGCAAAAAATTGCCATCATGTGTGGATTAGTGGACAGTGAGCTAGTCAAAATCATAAACTGTGAATCCACAAAAGATGTATGGGATAAACTAGAGAACATTCATGAAGGAGACGATAGGATCAAGGAGGCCAAGCTTCAAACACATCGAGCTCAATTCGAATCCTTAAAGATGGACAATGATGAGAACATAGAGGCTTTCATGCTAAGAGTCAACGAAATCACAAATTCAATCAGAGGTCTCAGCGAAGATATGGATGATGCTACGATTGTGAAAAAGGTATTAAGATCTCTCCCTCCAAGGTTTGATTCGAAAGTCTCAGCCATAGAAGAAGCTAAAGATCTAAATCGCTTTAGTATGGATGAGATGCATGGTTCTTTGACTGCTTTTGAAATGAGAATAGGAAGGTCAAATCCCACAGATAGAGAAGCAGCTTTCAAAGCTCTAAAAGGCAAAGACACAAAACAAGAGTCTGAAGAAGAGGATGTATCAGATGAAATGGAAGCAAATTTTGTCAGAAAACCGAGAAAAGGAAAAGGAAAATACGGAGGAAAGCTACCTTTTAAATGTTTCAACTGTGGAGGCATTGGACACTTTGCTACCAAATGTCCTCTCAATGACAAGAACAAAGGTGAAGAAACTCCGCATCAAGAAAGAAGTGAATGGAGGAAGAAAACAAACTTCAGAAAAGGCAATTTCAAAAAGAAAAGTTTTATCTCCCGAAATGCAGATTCTTCGGAGGACAGACTCTAGTGAAGACTCGAAGAAGGAACAGGTGAAGCTCTCTTTATGGCGTTTGAAGTAGAAAAATCGAAGAGGCAGAAAACCTAGAAAAGAGAGAAGGAATGAACTCTAAAGTGTCTATTGAAAAAGCTGAGGCTGAAGTTGATTTAGAAGGTGAGCTGGTTTCTGCTCTTATGGAATGGAAATCTGAGAAAAGAAAGAATAAAAAACTGTCAAGGAAGCTTGAGGATGCAAATGACATTATAACCAGTCTAAAAACACAGACAAAAGAGTACAAGAAAATGTCCGAAGATCTTGAAGTTCAGGTAACCATGAAGATAGATTACTGCTATAAACTGGAAGAAGAAAATGTTGGTCTTCGAATACAGATACAAGAGTTGGATCAAAAAATTAGCTGCCATTTCAAACGTGAAGAAAGTTTGATGAAGCTGGACAAAATCCTAAGCGATCAAAGACCCGCAGGTATCAAATTCGGTCTGGGCTTTATTGAAGGAGAATCATCAAACGGACCAAAGGCAAGCAATGTTGAAGGTGAAAAGAGTAAAGACAAGAAACAGGCTATTGAAAGAAAAACAAATCAGGCAAAAGAAAGCAGTAATGCCTATCCTAAAATAGGAACTGACAATGATGGCTTTACCAAGGTCACACATCAAAAGAAAAGAAGATCTAAGGCTCCTGCAACAACTTGGCAAAGACCATCTTTCAGGTTCAATCATTACTTTTATGGTTTCTGTTTCAAATGTAATGGTTATGGGCATAAAATTGCTGATCGCAAGTATAATGTAGGTCCAAGAAGTTTCACTAGTAGAAATACTTTTGCTCCTCTAATGAGTTATGCAGTAGAATGCTTTAATTGTCACAACTTTGGGCATATTGCTAGAAACTGTCATAGTACTTCTATTTCAAATCAATCTCAGAAAAGAAGAATTCAACCATATAGGGCAAAACAAAATAGAATTCTTTCTGAAAGATATGTGCAAGATTCTGAAAAGGGGAAATCCAAGCTAGAGCCCAATACCATAGTCAAAACAGAATGGAAACAGAAAGAACAACTCAGGGAAGAAAAGGAATCTTTAATAGTGCAGACAACTTTCAGGGCTCAGAATAAATGTGTACCATGGATCCTTGACAGTGGTTGCTCAAGTCATATGACAGGTGATAAACAAAAATTTGAAAAACTACAGAAATATGAGGGTGGCTCTATGAAGTTTGGAAATAATGATGGAGCCAAAATAATAGGAAAAGGATCTGTCAAAATTAGTGAAGGGAAAATCAAGTCAGAAGAAGTTTTATTTGTGGATGGTTTGAAACACAACCTGTTAAGTGTCAGTCAAATCTGTGATAAAGGACATGAAGTAGTCTTCAAGAAGCAGGGTTGTGAAGTCAAAAAAATAAATAGTGGGAAATTGATAGCAACTGGTTCAAGGACGTCTAGAAATTTGTACACACTCTCAAAAACTTCAGAAGGTTCGTGTTTCATTGGACAAGAAGAAGAGAACTGGTTGTGGCACAAGAGGCTTGGACACATAAGTTTTGATAATTTGGTGAAAATCAGCTCGAAACAAGCAGTGAGAGATATTCCAACCATTAAAAAACCTTCAAACAATGTTTGTGCTTCTTGTCAGAAGGGAAAGCAAACCAGAGTCTCATTCAAAACAAAAGAGTACCACACTAGCAGGCCTCTGGAACTTATTCATACAGACTTATGTGGACCCATGAGAACTCAAAGCATAAATGGCGACAAATACTTTATGCTGTGTATCGATGATTATTCCAGAATGACATGGATATTTTTCTTAAAAGATAAAACAGAAGCTTTTGAAATGTTCAGATCCTTCAAACATCTAGTTGAGAATGAAACAGGAAAAAGGATCAAATGTTTACGATCAGACAGAGGAGGAGAATTCATTTCGAATGAATTTATAGAATATTGTGAAAAACATGGTATCAGGAGACAATATTCAGCAGACTAGAACTCCCCAGCAGAATGGTGTAGTAGAAAGAAAGAACAGAACTATACAGAAATGGCACGCACCATGTCGCGAAAAAACAAAATAGCGAGACAGATTCGGAAAGAAGCGAGTTCACATTACAGATATACATCCAAAACAGGATATATGTTAAGAACTCATGAATGCAAAACACCTTATGAGTTGTGGTTTGGTAGAAAAGCAACAACAAAACATCTCAAAGTATTTGGCTGTAGGTGCTACATCAAAAAAACTGATGACAACCTTGGGAAGTTTGAAGATAGAGCAGATGAAGGTGTTTTTGTTGGGTATTCATCAAAAAGCAAAGCTTACAAATGCTACAACAAGAGACTCAAGAAAATTGTGGACGAGTGCGAGATGTTAAATTCGATGAAGGTGGGAAACGATTAGCTGACCTTGAGGAAAACTACCCAATCTATGAAGAAGTCTTTGAAGGAGATGAGGTGAATGAAACAGAAAATAAATCTACGTTTGATTTGGATGAATTAATCGATGACTCGGAGGTGCAAGAAAACAAGAAATTCAAAATAGATAATCGGCAGAAAAATCATCCAAGAGACCAAATAATTGGAGATCCCATAGCTGGTATTCAGACAAGAAGGAAAGTAATAAGTAATTACTCTCTTTTATCCAGCATTGAGCCCAAAAACATAGATGAAGCAAGCAAAGATGATAGCTGGATGAAGGCAATAAATGAAGAGTTAGATCAGATTGAAAAGAACAGAACTTGGGAATTAGTACCTAGACCTGCAAATAAGAATGTAATCGACACCAAATGGATATTTCGAAACAAATTAAATGAAGACGGACAGGTCATTAGGAACAAAGCAAGACTGGTTTGTAAAGGATATGCACGAGTCGAAGGCATTGATTTTGAAGAGACTTTTGCACCAATGGCCAGATTAGAAGCAATTAGAATGTTTCTGGCCTTAGCAGTCCACAAGAACTTCAGAGTTTATCAGATGGATGTAAAATCTGCCTTTTTAAATGGGAAACTTGAAGAAGAGGTCTATATTGAACAACCAGATGGCTTTCAAATTAGTGAAGATCCTAACCTTGTCTACAAATTAAAGAAAGCATTATATGGATTAAAACAAGCACCACGGGCATGGTATGCAAGGCTAGACAACTATCTCTCTCAACAAGGATTCAAGAAAGGTTTAGTGGATAGTAATCTGTATGTGAAAACAGAAGGTGGGCATCTCATTGTTCTTGTTGTCTATGTAGATGATATCATATTTGGCAGCAACAAAGATGAATATTGTAAAGACTTAGCAAATAAGATGCGGAATGAATTTGAAATGTCTATGATTGGTGAATTGTCTTACTTTCTTGGGCTACAAGTTAATCAAAATGAGAAAGGCATATTCATTTCCCAAATCAAATATGTGAAAGAAATGCTAAAGAGGTTCACTATGGAGGACTCATAAGCCGATTAGCACTCCCATGACAACAGTTGCAAATTGAGTAAAGAAGACAAATCTCCACCTGTAGACCAAACCATGTACAGATCTATGATTGGAAGTTTACTATATTTAACAGCTACCAGACCTGATATTCTGTAGGCAGTTTGCATGGTAGCTAGATTTCAGGCCAGTCCCAAAGAGACTCATGTGACAGCAGTTAAAAGGATTTTTCGGTATCTCAAGGGCACCATGGAGTATGGGTTGTGGTATCCAAAAGGCAAAGACTTCACTCTTATATCATATTCAGATGCAGATTGGGCTGGATGTGTTGATGATAGAAAGAGTACAAGTGGAGGTGCTTTTTATCTCGGTGAGAGGTTGGTTGCTTGGCACAACAAGAAACAAGAGTCAGTTTCTTTATCAACAATTGAGGCAGAATATATTGCAGCAACAACTTGTTGTACTCAAGTTTTATGGATGAAATAAACTTTGAAAGATCTTGGAATTTATTTCTATGAACCAATATCAGTTAAGTGTGATAACACCAGTGCAATTAACATCTCCAAGAATCCAGTTATGCACTCACGGACAAAACACATTGCTATAAGGTATCATTTCTTGAAGGAGAAAGTTGCAGAAGGAGAAGTCAAATTGGATTTTGTCCCAACCACAGAACAAGTAGCAGATATTTTTACAAAACCATTGCCCAAGGAAGTGTTTGAGTACCTTCGAGACAAATTGGGAGTAGTCACACTTCCCAAGAAGTGACTAGCTACAGGGATCACTTTCTCAGGGGGAGCATTTGAGTATTTGACTACTCTTTTGCTCATGATCATAATTTGTGCTAGATGCAACAAATTGTGCCTGAGAATTGTGAGGATGGACTCAGGGGGAGTCTGCAGCAGCCCTTTGGTATTATTGACAAAGGGGGAGAAGAGTTACAGGAATGTACACAAGTGTTGCCAACAATTCCAAAGGGGGAGATTGTTGAGCAAGGTGTTGCAAGAGGTTTGTCATTGTTGTCAACACAAGCGGTTAGATCTAATGATGCAGTGGACGAGACAGTTCAGGAGTCATTCGGATGTAGAGGACAGAAAGTTCAAAGGATAGTCGGATCTTGTAAAGTGCAATTCCAGGAAAACGAAAGTGACCCGATTCAGAAAATTTGCAGAGAAAAAGACAAGTAAGAAAAGCGTCGCGATATCGCGACATGTTTTCTATCGCGATTTCGCGACAAAAATGAGGAGAGAGAAGGCACAAGGAAAATTGTCACGATTTCATGACAAAAATGAGGAGAGAGAAGGCACAGTCGAAAATGTCACGATTTCGTGACAAAAATGAGGAGAGAGAAGGCGCAACCAAAAATGTCATGATTTCGCGACAAAAATGAGGAGAGAGAAGGCGCAAGCAAAAATGTCGCGATTTCGCGACATGTTGGAAAGAAAGTGCCAAGTTGAAAAGTTGTAGCGATTTCGCTACATGTTGGAGTCGGCCAAAGCTACAGGAAGAGTCAAGCACAAAGGTGTAGCGATTTCGCTACAAGTCGAAAGTGCAAGACACAAAGGTGTAGCGATTTTGCTACAAGTCAAAAGTGCAGAACACAAAAGTGTAGCGATTTCGCTACAAGTCAAAAGTGCAGAACACAAAAGTGTAGCGATTTCGCTACAAGTCAAAAGTGCAGAACACAAAGGTGTAGCGATTATGCTACAAGTCAAAAGTGCAAGGCACAAAGGTGTAGCGATTTCGCTACAAGTCAAAGTTTTGCGGGTCGAAGCAAAGTTGGAAGCACAAGGCACAAAGTTGTAGCGATTTCGCTACATGTCTTGATTTCGCTAGTGCATGAAGCGAGAAATGTACGGATGCGAAAGATGTCACGATTTCGTGACGTGTTCCATTTTCGCAGGCGATAGGCACAAAAAAGCGCTAAGGCAAAAATATGTCATGATTTCACGACATGTTCCGTTTTCGCGGGCGAAAGGCAAAGAAAAGCGCCAAGGCAAAAAGATGTCACGATTTCGTGACATGTTTCGATTTCACTGAGGGATGCGGTGAAGATTGTACGGCAGCGAGAAGTGTCACGATTTCGTGACATGTCATGTTTTCGCGGGTGCAAGCCTAGAAAAGGACAAAGAGGCGCAAAGTGTCACGATTTCGTGACAGGTTGCAAGTAAAGCCTCCGAAAGCTGAAAGCGTCACGATTTCATGACAGAATGAAAGGAAATTGTACGGATGGGAAAAGTGTCACGATTTCATGACAGGCAGTAGAAGAAGCCAACAGGATGAAGATGTCACATTTTCGTGACATGTCACGGTTTCGCGACTCTAGGAGGAGAGAGACTGTACGACGCCAGAAATGTCACGATTTCACGACAAAAACGGAGAAGAAGGCCTAGAAGCAAAAAGGGTCACGATTTCGCGACAAGAATGAGGATGACGTCAGCAAAAGTTCGAAGTGTCACGATTTCGCGACAAGAACGGTGGCAAAGCTAACAAAGGCCAAAAGTGTCGCATTTTCGCGATAGTGGGTTAAAGAAGGCGTACGGCTACAAAAAGTGTCGCGATATCGCGACATGTTATTATTTCATGGCAATAGTTACAAGAAGGCGACAGAGGTGGCAGTAGCAGTTGAGGCCGACAAAGTTGAATCTAGGCCGACAGATTTTAGGGTTTTGCAACCGACAATTTCTAGGGTTTGCAACCAACAATTTCTAGGGTTTTGTAGCCGACGTTCTTAGGGTTACAGCCGACTATTGTTTAAGATTTGATCTTGAAATTTCATCTATAAAAGGAGGGCTGTTTGGAGTTTGAAGGATGATGAGTATAGAGTGTTTTGTGCAAGTGAAGTCCGCGTCGAGCAGAGAGTGAGTCGTATCGAACTTGTGCGTATTAAGTGTGCGAGGTGCAGAGGTTGAGTTCTAAGTGCGAAGTGACAGCGCGTAGATAGCAGAAGTGATCGATCATCTGGTTGCAGTAGAAAGTGCGAAGAAATTCACAGAAGCAGTCGGATAGTGCGAAGCGTTTGCACAGAAGCAGCAGAGTGCATAGGAACTGCAGTCTATGAGAAATAAGGTGAAAGTATCATTCTGTAATTTTCATTATCTTTATTGAATTCCAAGTTGCAGCTTGGCATAAGGAGTTGGTGCTTCTTTCCAGTAGGTGCTGGTAAATTAGGAGTCGGTGCTCCATTCTGTTTGGTACAAAAAAATCTAAGGGGTTGGTGCTCCTTCCAGTTGGTGCTGGTAAAAGATATTGTAAAGTTGTAGCTTTGCATTGGCTGGATTTGGATGGTAGTCCAAGCAGTCATTTTGAGGAGTAGCCACATTGGTGAACCTCGTTAAATTACTATGTTGTGTGTCATGCTCTCTTGTTGTATTTGATATATCTTTTATTATTTTTAAACTGCTACTGGATTTAAAGCTATATATTCGAAATTTAAAAGACCACACTAATTCACCCCCCCTCTCAGTGTCACTGTGATTACAACATCTGCTATTTTCTCTATTGGGCTAGCATCTTTGAAGGCTTCCTTCTTCACTACATGAGGACTTCATGGCCTATGGAGTTCCTTAGAATGTTGACCTACTTTCCTGGATTGTGATTCATTGCATCAAGATTTTGTGGCCTGAGGAAATTCTTAGATTGTTGTTCCATATTTTAGGCTTGCAAGGGATTCGGTTTTTCTCAATTTGAGTGATCCTATGGCGTCCCTGGTTGCTTCCCATCCTTTTTTAGGTAGGATTTACTATAATTTTAGTTTCTCTGCTCCACCCTTTGGTGTAGGGTGGTTTTTTTGCATTTGATTGATTTCCACCTACATGGGAAGTTGTTTCTCTCATGGTTTCTAGTTTCCCATGGGTGGTTTGGCACCTATTTCCTTTTCCCACACTTGGGATATTTCAAATTTAAATTTAGGCATCTGTTTCTTTTTCTCACCTTTGGGAAGTTTCTAATTTGTTTTAGGCGATTTTTTCCATTTTTTTCTACCGCCTTCTCCTTTCTCGCCTAGAGGTATTTTCAATTTTTATTCCGTGCATTTTTCCTCACTACCTTCTTGAATGCTTTCTTTAAGGTGTTCCTCAAGGCTTTCCTCAAGCCTTTCTTTATGTCCATCCTTGGAATGTTCCTCTTGAAGTTTGATGTAATCAGGTTTTGGGATCCTTGATAAAAACCCACTTTTAATTCAACTTAACTTACCAAAAAAAATATAGTAGATTTGAAATCAAAGCTACAAACTATGAGAGAAGGTAGAAAATTTTCTTTTCCATGTTACATTTAGAGCACTTCCAAAAAGATTTAAAATATTGGTCACATGCTTTCAAGTGGTAAATATAAATGTGTCATTTGATGAATTGGTTAATATTCTTCAAGAATATGAAATAGAAAAATAAGAGATGAAAAAAAAAAAAATGCTTTCATTTTGTCAAAAATATCATCAATTAACACAAAAAAATATTCTACCTCATCATCAAAATATCAACTAGAATGGAAAAATGATATTGTCATATTATAACAAAGGATATATCACCAATCGTTCCAAATATAATTCACTCAATCAATGGAATCAAATGCATAGACCTTTTCAAAGATATCAACAAAGACAATATCAATCAAATCAACAATGATATACATAAACACAACAACAATATCCAAAAAATCAAAGAGGGAATATGGTTCAAGAAGTACAAGAAATAGAGTATAATGATAAGGAATAGCATGAATCAAATCACAAGACACTTATGGGGAAAATAACTATAGATCTATCCATATTTGATAATTATAGGTTTAGAGATGTTCATAAGAATTCTAGTACAAGGAATGTATGATTTTATAGTATAGAAAATGTGGGACAATTTGATAAACAATGTGTTGATGATTTGAAGTCTTCTATTTGTAACAAGAATAGTGATGGTATACATCACTAAAAAATTATCAATAATAAAATAAGTTGTATCAATTATTCTAATAATGAATTATTTGCATTCAAGTCAGAATAATGATGAAATTAAAATACATACAAAGGAATATGGAACCAAGCAAGGATATAATTAAAAGGGACAAGCTAATAAGAATGATTTGATAGGAAACAATGACACCAAATTTTTTATTGGGGTTTATAATATCAGTTTTGTAAAATGGTATGTGGAATAGGTAATATTAAAAACAAGAAAAATTTTGTTAAAAAGGAAAAAAGGAACAATTATAATAGACCTAAATAGAAAAATAAATTTTGGATCCTTTAGAGTTGTAAAATTTATGGTAAAATAATCAATATCAAAAGTATTAATAAGAAAAATAAAATAAAATAGATGTGCACTATCGATGGTTAAGTATAATAGAATGGAATAGAATTATGGAAATGATAAAGTGTTTCTATAAAAAGGAAAACAATTTGATAAACATATGTTCACCCATAAATAATCCTATAGTGATTGTGTTTGCAAAACATGTAGAAAAGAATGAACATGCAATAGATCAAGGAACAAAATTCAAGTCAAAATTAGAAGGATAGAATAAATATGATAATCAAAACTATAAAGAATGCAAGAGCAAAAATCACTACTAGAGTCAAAGCAATAAGACCAAGACCAAAATCAAATATTGATCTCCTTACCAAATAATGTAATACAAAGGGGTTTTGGAGTTTATTACATTATTTTATGCATTGCAAATACCTTGTAAATATTTTGTAAATATGTAGTGTGAAGGAGTTTTGTAAATATTTATCATTTAGTAATCATTAGAGGTTTGTTATTATTAGGGAGTCAATAAATATATTTCTCCTATGATAAATATGAAGAGTCATATCTTCCATGAGTTTGAGGAGATGAAGATTTAGTTGAATTTGAAATGTTAAGTATTTCAATTTTTTTTTGTAGAGGTGTCACGTAATGTGTGTAGAAATATGAAACATTTTTATACATTATTTGTACTAAAATAACTTGTTTATCATCCACATGAATTTAGTGAGTTTGATTGAATAATTGTGTATCTCATTTTAATATATTGTGTGAAATATTTGATCATCAAATACTATTGAAACATTTTTATATGCTAAGAATAAATACCCCCTCACACTCCTCATTTCTCATTAAGGTGCAATTAAATTTTATCTATACATATTGATTGTTTATGGTGCCTATAAGTGCCACAAATATATTTTGTCCTTCTTTTTATTTTTTTATAATACCTAAGCAAATATCTTGATTTTATTTGTTTCTAGAAAATATTATGATTTAAAATATAGGAAATATATAGGTGAGGAAATGGGGACACATCATAGGAGTATGATGACCATAAGTGCCGCCACTCACCTAGATACCAAAATGATAGATCATCTAGATTTACTATAACCACCTATAATAGACCAATAATTGTGATGCATAGTAGCTTGTAGGGGTGAGGTAGGTGATCATAGTTAGTGATAATTAGCCTAAGGTTATAAAGCCTCATAAATCAAAGTGAATCCTCAAATAGTTTAGGGACCCTCATCTAGATGGGGTAGTCCTACTCCCTAATGCATGATGTAGATTTAGGAGGGAGAAAGTACAAGATAATATGGTTAGACAACAACTAGCAAAAGTTCATCATCATCAAATAACAATGGGATAGGAGGGACCTACAACATAGATCCCCAATAAAATATATTGTCATGAACTCACTATGGAGTGACATAGCTAGTGTAACACACATGGAGATAGATATACCACCCCTCACACTAATATGGGAGAGAGATAAATCATATGGATTATAATAAGTAGTGAGCAATAACAAGGAGTCTTCAAGGGAGGAGGTTGAATTAGACAAGGGAAAGTAGAGGAGAATTCCTAAAATAGGGAGAGGGATTTGAGAAAATATCAATGTAGGGGAGATTTGCATATTTGAGGTCAAAGTGGATACTATTGACCTAGAGGTCTTTTTTATAGAGGAGTATGACCCATTAATATAACCATGCAATCTATATAAGCCATATCTTTAGTAACTCAATGCTATTTTTCTTTCTATGTATAGCTTGAGTTGGCTAGAACTATATTTCATGATTTTCTTAACATACTCATTCTAATACTTTATATTTTCATGTGCTTATAGATATATCCTAGGAGTGGAAGCACTTGATTGATAGAATACAAAGAGTCACCTTAGGTATCTTCATGGATTTTAATAGTCTTTCATCCATGCTACCATCCCTAGCTAATCCATTAGATTAGTTAGTTAACCTATGCATTCAGTCCCACAAAATTGATACTATTTTCACATAGATGTTGAGGAGAGACCACAATCCTACTAAGTTTATAAGATTCAAATGGAGTTATGGCTAATGCATGAGTCAATCAGAGGGAATACATAATACAACAACAATTTATATAGGCTTAACTACATCATGTATGACTACACAAAAATATATCAAGTCTAAGGATGTATGTCTTATGGTGATCCAATTGGGAACCTCTTGAACCATGGTAAATGTGTCTGACATAGTTTGAGGTGCACATGGGATGAATTTACAACCATATCCTCTACATGCATGTATCATATTATTCTTTGGATCCACCATGGC
The DNA here is from genome assembly GCA_028583015.1 of Wollemia nobilis. NCBI lineage: Eukaryota > Viridiplantae > Streptophyta > Pinopsida > Araucariales > Araucariaceae > Wollemia > Wollemia nobilis. Next base: position 1,425,354 of record JAQPPZ010006183.1, on the reverse strand, counting down.
ACCCTTATTAGTATGTATATATGATTCTTTAGGTTATGAGGTTATGTACTCAAGATACAAGATATATTATACCACTATGAACCATACTCTTTATGATATATATGACATTTTATTTTATATAAAATTTAATTTTAGTAGAATTTAATGATATTTCTAGTGCTTTCATGATAATATCATGACATGCACTTATGTTTTAAGTAGAATTTGATGATATGTATTTTCTAGTTTTCTAGTTGAATGTATGATTTGCGAAGCTTTTACTAAAATGATTTTATTTGTCATAATTTTTATTCTCTAAGAGAAAATATGATTTGAGTAGAATTCAGTGATATGATTTTCATATCTAATATTTTAAGAGCATACATTATTTGAGTAGTATCCAATGACATGCTTTCCATTTTTTATTTACTTGTAGACACCTAAAATGCATCATCAAATGGAGACTCCCAAAAATACTTCTTTTTAACTTATGTCATTCATCTTAGGTAGCCTTAGGTATAATTTAGTGCCTTCCCTCAACAATAGGTAGGTTGACCCGATATGATCTTAGGATCGAGACCATATCGACCCAATATGGTCTTGCAAAATCAAGTTTAAGAAAAAATAAAAGTGGTAGTTAACTACCTAATAATGGTTGCACACAAGAAAAAATCATGTGTCTGTCTACACATTGCCCTAAAATCACCTACCAATAGAAAAAGGGGCAATTGCCATCAATCATCAACTGCCAAAATTTTTCCATTAATCCAACTACCATTGTTGCCATCTTTCCTTATTTAACTCATGCTAGGAGGCTATAAAAGCAAGCTCCATCCTCAATTTTTGAGGCCATGAATTTGCAATTTGAATCCATGAAGTGCTATCAAAATAAATTGTGAAGCTCTCTTGCTATCAAATCCATTCCATTGGATTGTCTTACAGGTTTCAAAATATCATTCCTCTCACTCGCATGATCCAGTCCATCACTCAGGTGATCAATCACATCAACTAACCCATCTCCACACTCATCAAAATCTATAAAAAATTATCCTTTGTATCATCCAAATGTTTTCTTGAAACTGGTTTCATAAAAGTGTAGGTCTATGACAACGATCGTCTCATCTCAAGATGATTTGTAGACAAGATCGTCTCGAGATGATCTATAGACAAGATCATCTCAATTGACAATCTTGATTAGGTGACTAGTTTTTATCATTTTACTGCATCTTAGATTAGATTTTCATTTGCATGTGCATTCTAACATCAGATCTTTCATCTCATACATTTTACCTTGTTGCAGTAGCATATATTTATATTAATATATGCATGCACCTTCTTTCCTTATCATTTGATATTTCTTAATAAAATACGGGCCCAAAATTTGTGGGCCCAAAAAATGCTATTAATATATTTCTATTTTATTGTGTGCAGGTTACAAGGTTCAGGTACCATGAAATATTTTGGATCCTACTCTCGCATGGTAGTCTCAAGGAAACCCACTCACCAAAATACTGTGCTAACATGGAAGCCTTACATACTGCATAGAAATATGTTCTGATTTATCTAGTATATCTATGGTATCACCGATAAGATCCCTTAAGAGGATGCTATTTGTAACACATTGAAAACACAAGATTAATAAAATATTTGATTCATTATTCAAATCATTGTGTTTGGTTAAATTAATTTTTGTATGGTCACAATATTAATAAAATATTCGATTAATTATTCAAATCATTGTGTTTTAGTTATATTACTTTTTATATGGTGTAATTTTCCATCCTCTAGAACCACATTACCAACTTCCAATAGATAATTTAGGCTTAGGATATGGTATACGCATGCCTGATGAACTCCTTGTCGATTTATTGTAGTGCCTTAAACTAGGCCTAGAGGGATAATTTTATAGGATAGTCAGGTATGCACCATTATACTAGTGTTTTTATTATAGTCATGGACATATGAGAATTTTATAATATATCAACCCCAAATTCTACCCTAAGATAGAAGACCAATATTTTAAAATTATAATTTACTTCATGGCCAAGAGATGACATTGTGTGATATATTGTATAAATGCAAGGATATTTCATTATACAATGTATTTATTATTTTGTAATATTTTATTATGTCATCCCAATAGGCCTTAGTTAACCTTGCTATAGTTAAACCCTAATTATTATTTGTAATTAATGTAAATCCCAATTATTATGTTGGATTAGGTTAAAATTTATGATGTAATAAGGATTTTGGTATTTCTATAAATACCCCACTCACACTCTTTATTTCTCATTGGATTGTTGTGCAATATTATCTACAAATAGTGATTATTTATGGTGGCTAAAAGTTCCCCAAATCTCTTTTGTCCTTATTTTCATTTTGGATAATATTTGAGTAGATGTATTACTTTTGCTTATACCTATAAAATATTGTGAATTTCAACATGGTCTCAGAGTGGGTGTGGAGATGCATTTCTTGGTCATGCAAAAAGGTGGTTCAATGCCTCCAAAATTTATTTTAAATATTAGGGTGTTTTTATGTATATATTTGTTTTGATATTCTATATTTATAATTATATACTTGAATAATTTTTTGAAAAAACCTATTTTATTTCTCCAAAACCATCTTCCAAAGGTCAATTCTACTAGCTACCATTGGATCAAGAGCTTCTTGTAAAAATATATATATTTTTAAATATGTTTTGCTATTTGTATCTTTGTCTTAGCAACCTTTGGAATCAAGGCATATATTTCCCTTCTTCATAGAGATGGGATGTACCTTCATCCATACCATAGGGAGACCATTGCAACCAAGGGGATGGGACCAAAGACACTTTACTACTAGCTCAATTTTGAGTCTTGTGGCTTATGCTTTGGTCAACCATGGAAATACGTCAAAGTTGAACTACTAGTTTTTTTTTGCTAAGTCCTCACCTAACTATTTGCATGATATTATGGTTCTTACTATTGATTAAAAATAGATGGTATGAGATCAATTTATACCCATCCCCTGTGTAGACATTTGGGTTTCTAGTTATCTATATGAGACCAAGGCCTCTCAATATGGTTATGTGCCATGGATGGATCACTAGTAGGATGTTTTTGGAGATGTATGGTCTTTGGTTCAAATTATAGGCACCATCATTTTTTCGCTTCAATGAATGGGCATGAGCTATATATGTGGTAAACAACTTCCCTTCCTAAGTGTGATGGTACAAAGTTAGCTAGGATGTTTTGTTTAGCACTACAGAGACATTTGTTTGAATCTATATAATAACTTTAGGTTCCTTTTTGAGTAGCTTTAAGATTCATGCCTATATGGTGGTTTACATGTGACCAACATGGTCCACTTTCATGACATGTCTTCCTTATTTTTTAATATTTAAACTGGCTCAACTAATCAAAATAAGGCAAGTGTTGATAGCTAAGTGGATTATAGGAGATGAAGTGATGAAGAGTAATTGGATTTCTCCAATGAATTAGAGTTTTCCATTTGGAAGGTCTATATTGGTGCTTGAAACCCTAAGGTTAGAGCATTTAATTTTTAATTTTTAGTATCTATTAGAGAAAATCTTCTTAAGGTCATAACTTCTACATGCAAAAGTGTTTTAAGCCTTTTTTTTAATCGCATGATTTTTTGATATCCATGAATTATTGGCATTATTTATAGACCTTCTATGATATTGGGGTTATTTTATGTAAAATAAATGGCAATGCTCATATTACTCACCTTAATGGGAAAAAATACAATATTTGGTCAACTAAAATGATCAACCTGCTATGAACTAAGCCTATGGTTCATATTTTAGGAGGATAAAGTATTTATTCTTGATGGTGAAGCTTAGCACAAAAAAATAGAAGAGTTTCTAAGATTATTTTCCTTGCTATTTGAAACAAACTTTATTTTCCATATCAAAGAGGAGAGCGACCCTATCAATGTATGGTCAAAACTGCATGAAATTTTTGGAAAGGTTAATCTACTAAAGCAAGTCACTTGGAATGAGAGCTTTCTTCTCTCAAATTAGTTTAGTTTCATAAAATTGAGGACTATATTATGATATTCAAGAGTTTGAGGTAGAATCTGCATATTTTGGAGGTAAAAATAAATATGTCGTAGAATGCATTAATATTATCCATGCTAATATCTCTCCATAATTTTAGATGTTAAACCTAATGGTTCATTTGATTCCAATATTTTTAGAATCTTAGATGACTCTTACTCTTGATCAATTATTTTCTCTCCTAGTTTATTTTTAGGTGGAAATGCAAAATTATGGTGCAACTCCTCAAATACATGTTCATATAAAGGAATTCAAATCTAAGCAGGTTAAGACCTATGGGTCCAAGAGCTAGGCTAAGTCTTCAAAGAAAATAATTTTTTTTTCAATACTATAAAAGGAAGGGACATACAATGAAGAATGACTTGTTCAAGCTACAAATGATTGTAGCTAGGTTCTTAAAGTTAGGTGGATGTCTTCCAGATGATGAGGGGAATCTATATGGATCTTCCTCAACTATAGAGATCTATTAGAGCATCCTTTATGGAGAGAAGATACTATTGTCACAAATGTCTTCTCTACTTTACCCCTCAATTCAAATTATTGAGGGGTGTTCAAGTTATAATCTACTTCATGTCCAAGAGATGATATTGTGCAATGTATTGGATAGGCCTAAGGGCATTTTATTGTATAATATATTTATTATGAAATCCAATGGGCCTTTGTTAACATTATTATGGTTAAACCTCATTTATTTTATTAATTAACCTAACTTATTATGTTGACTTAGATTAAAATTTATGATGTAGTTAGGGTTTTGGTATTGCTATAAATGTTGAAATTTATTACATTATTTGGTACATGGCAAGTACCTTGTAAATACTTATCATTTTTTAATAATTAGAGGTTTGTTATTATTATGAAGTCTATAAATAAATTTATCCTATGAGAAATATGAAGAGTCATATATCCTATAATTTTGAGAAGATGAAGAGTTAGTTGAAGTTGAAATGTCAAGTCTTTGTAAAATATATTTATAGATATTTCATAATATGTATGTAACAATGTAAGAAGTTTCAATTTATCATTTGTATTGGAATATCTTGTTTTTTGTTTAATTTAGCAAAAATCCCCTTGCAGGGCCACCTTGGTCTGATAAACCACAACCAGGAGATTCTACACCATAAAAGTCACCCAGAAGTCATGCCTGACCCTAACTGCACCATCATTATCAATTGGATTTTGGGTACCCAATGAGCGTTTGGTAGGGTGGAGATTCGAACCAAGGACCTCCCTTGGAGGATTGCCCTACCATCTCCAATTTACCTATAGTACGTGGGTGGAATACCTTGTTTATTATCCATAGGAATAAAGTGAGTTTGTTTGAAGACTTACGTATCTCATTTGATATATTGTGTGAAATATTTGATCATCAAATATTATTTAAACTTGCTTATATGCTAATAATAGTACTAGAACATCCATAGACTAGTTTGTGAGAGGTATTGATTTCCATAACATGAGAGATATTTATTTCCATTGTGAGATATTTTTTAAAGAATGTGGAATAGTAAACTAGATCGGACATGAGTTGGAGAATAAAGCACAAGTTTAATGTAGAATAGAGTGATAAAATAGATAATTTTGAATAATACTCGATAGTGGATGATTAAATAAAACTAGAACACTATCAATAGGTTAGAATGTCCTAGAAATGAGTAGTGTCAAGCAAAGAGTTATCGAAAAGCTAGAGCACTCTAGAAATAAGCAAATCCAAACAAATAATTATAGAGCACAAAGAGAAAGGGAAAGGATACATTGAAATGTGGACAAACGAAGGTGGACATTGGAAGTGTTGAAGGTGGATGAGCATAGGTGGATAGTAAAAAAATTGGAAAATGGATGAGAACAAGTGGATATTGAAGTGTTGAAAGGTGGATGAGTGTAGCTGGATGATTACAAAAATGAAATGTGGATGAGCACAAGTGCATGTTGAAATAAGTGCAAGGATAAAATAAACCAAAGGGGTAATGCAAACACAAGGTAAACAATATGAGCAAGCAAGACAATTTAAGGTAGAGCTAAAAGAGCATGGTGAAGTGAGAAAAGATGACCTAAAAATAAGCATGTAAGAGAAGATAGCCTGAAGTAAAGTAAGGCATGGTAACATAAGGTAATAAATGTAGGAATATTAACACCTAAGTCAAAGGTACTATGTGTTGGCATAGGAATAATGCTAAAAAAGAAATCAAAAATATTGCAGGTTCGTGTAGAAGAAAAAATTTTGAACTATTTTTGCCATGAGAAAAGGTTGGAGAGAAAATTTTGACACCAAGTAAAATGCACATTGATTTATTTTTAATAAAGTGATCAAGTTGTCACATAAAGTTAAATACATTAAAGTTTTATTAAGGATAAAATGTCACATTAATTTTTTGTGGGAATTATGTTTTAGAAATTATTCCTTAAGGGATTATTTGAAGGAAGCTTGCTAGAAAGAAGTAGAAGGAATATTTTAAGAAAGGAAGTAGGATATAGTATAAGGTATGAAAATATATTTCACTTCCAAAGTTTATTATTAAAAGGAAAATAATTAGGGAAATGCAAGGAATTCATTTGGAACATTTAAAAATAAAAATAAAATATTATAATAAGAGAATAATATTTATCAAAAGAAAGATAATTATTAAAGTGAGAAGAATAACTTAAAGAAGGAAAATATTGAACTAGAAAGTTAACAGGTTTTCTAATTGATAGTTAAAATAGTTTTTAAACTTGTCATCATCCAAACAAATTGCAAAAGGAAATCTAAACCCACTTTAATAAACTTTCTAAAACACCATGGTAAATAAAATTAATTTTCTTTTAGAATATTAGTTACTAAAAGGACAAAATTTCACCCCTTGGAAAACTAAGATGAAATCAATACTAATATTAAAAAAAAATGGGAAATATTAATTGGACATAGAACCATTCTAGAGGATTCCATAGATAAACATATATATAAATAAGAAGATGCAAAATCATTGATGCTAATAACATTTGGGATATCAGATGAAATATAAGCACATATAAGTGAAGTTGAAACTTAAAAAATGCTTGGGATAAACTATGCACCATATTTTAAGGAAAGAATGAAGCTGCTATTTTACACTTGCAATCACAATTGTATTCAATAAAAGTTCAATATGGTGAAAACATAGAACATATTATTATAAAGATTTGGAATTGACTATTTAAAATTGTATCAATGAAGGTGGGGGGCTCTGTAGGTGACTTACTATGGAAGTCCTATTCCACTTCCTTGCATCCCTTCTCTGGCCCTGTCCCAGGCCCCTGATCCTGTCCTAGCTTCCTTGGTACTTCCTTAACCCTTCCTCCTTGGTAGGATGGTGTTGTAGATGATCTCATTGGGGAGGGATGTCACTGATCCAATGTTCTACCCATTTCCTTACCCTATGGTGGGGTTTTCCTTTAGTGCTTGGGTACTGGGATGGTTTTGGGTTCTTCCCTAGGACTTTTTCTAGTTTTTATGGGTTGTTTAGGATTTTTTCCTTGGATTTCCTAGTTTTTCCCAAGATTTTTTAGGTGTCTTCTTGACATTTGCCCTTGGAGGATCTTCGATTGGGAAATGCTGGGGATGTGGGAAAGAGGCTTCATGAGTAGTTTTATATAGCATCATTTTGGTCTTGGGAAGGACCATGTGCTTTCTTGTGTGACTCTGCTCTTTGGGATCTATGTTGTGGGTCTACAGGGATTTCAGTTTCTTTCATGGCCTACCTAGGAGGGCCTCTAGTTTCCTTTTTTTTGTGTCCTTTTAGGACCTACTCATCTATTTTATTGAAGCTATTCATTGATGGTGCTGAAAGTTGTCTAGGATTTTTGGTTGCATCATTTCTATCTGGGCTCTATCGTCAGTAGATGGGCTTCCTCGTGACTCCTTCCTCTTGGGTTCCTTTGGAAATTTTCAATCCATTTCCTATGGCGTGTTTTTTTTCTTCTGCTATTTTCTCTACTGGGCTAGCATTTTTGAAGGCTTCCTTCTTCACTACATGAGGACTTCATGGTCTATGGAGTTCCTTAGAATGTTGACCTACTTTCCAGGCTTGTGATCCATTCCATGAGGATTTTGTGGCCTGAGGAAATTCTCAGATTGTTGTTCCATATTTTAGGCTTGCAAGGGATTCGGTTTTTCTTAGTTTGAGTGATCCTATGGCATCCCTAGTTGCTTCCCATCCTTGTTTAGGTAGGATTTACTATAATTTTAGTTTCTCTACTCCACCCTTTGGTGTAGGGTGGTTTTTTTGCATTTGATTGATTTCCCCCTACATGGGAAGTTGTTTCTCTCATGTTTTCTAGTTTCCCATGGGTGGTTTGGCACCTATTTCATTTTCCCACCCTTGGGATATTTCAAATTTAAATTTAGGCACCTGTTTCTTTTTCTCACCTTTGGGAAGTTTCTAATTTTTTTTAGGCGATTTTTTCCATTTTTTTCTACCGCCTTCTCCTTTCTCGCCTAGAGGTATTTTCAAATTTTATTCCATGCATTTTTCCTCACTACCTTCTTGAATGCTTTCTTGAAGGTGTTCCTCAAGGCTTTCCTCAAGCCTTTCTTGATGTCCATCCTTGGACTGTTCCTCTTGAAGTTTGATGTAATCAGGTTTTGGGATCCTTGATAAAAACCCACTTTTAATTCAACTTAACTTACCAAAAAAAATATAGTAGATTTGAAATCAAAGCTACAAACAATGAGAGAAGGTAGAAAATTTTCTTTTCCATGTTACATTTAGAGCACTTCCAGAAAGATTTAAAATATTGGTCACATGCCTTCAAATGGTAAATATAAATGTGTCATTTGATGAATTGGTTAATATTCTTCAAGAATATGAAATAGAAAAATAAGAGATGAAATAAAAAAAAAAATGCTTTCATTTTGTCAAAAATATCATCAATTAACACAAGAAAATATTCTACCTCATCATCAAAATATCAACTAGAATGGAAAAATGATATTGTCATATTATAACAAAGGATATATCACCAATCGTTCCAAATATAATTCACTGAATCAATGGAATCAAATGCATAGAATTTTTCAAAGATATCATAAAAGACAATATCAATCAAACCAACAATGATATCCATAAACACAACAACAATATCCAAAAAATCAAAGAGGGAATATGGTTCAAGAAGTACAAGAAATAGAGTATAATGATAAGGAATAGCATGAATCAAATCACAAGACACTTATGGGGAAAATAACTATAGATCTATCCATATTTGATAATTATATGTTTAGATATGTTCATAAGAATTCTAGTACAAGGAATGTATGATTTTATAGTATAGAAAATGTGGGACAATTTGATAAACAACGTTTTGATGATTTGAAGTCTTCTATTTGTAACAAGAATAGTGATGGTATACATCACTAAAAAATTATCAATAATAAAATAAGTTGTATCAATTATTCTAATAATGACTTATTTGCATTCAAGTCAGAATAATGATTAAATTAAAATACATACAAAATAATATGGAACCAAGCAAGGATATAATTAAAAGGGACAAGCTAATGAGAATGATTTGATAGGAAACAATGACACCAAAATTTTTATTGGGGTTTATAATATCAGTTTTGTAAAATGGTATGTGGAATAGGTAATATTAAAAAAAAGAAAAAAATTGTTAAAAAGGAAACAAGGAACAATTATAATAGACCTAAATAGAAAATTAAATTCTGGATCCTTTAGAGTTGTAAAATTTATGGCAAAATAATCAATATCAAAAGTATTAACAAGAAAAATAAAATAAAATAGATGTGCACTATGGATGGATAAATATAATAGAATGGAATAGAATTATGGAAATGCTAAAGTGTTTCTATAAAAAGGAAAACAATTTGATAAACATAGGTTCATCTTGTATCGCTCCAAATTTTTTGCATCCTTACCTTCAGGCTATAGGATCCATGCCCGAAAGGAGGATGGGAAAAGGATGGCGCGGTACCTCATACTGAGAGGCCTTGCGAAGGTCCCGCCTCTCGGGGGAGGTGTATTATGGTGATTTTTCGACGGATGGTGGGTTCACCAGGAAACGTTTGAATGGCAGTTTCCATGCCTAGGTTGGGAATGTGTTTAATGTGTTCAGTTTTATCTTTAAACATTCGAGTCCTAGGTTTGGCCAAATGAATCTAAGTTGTTCTATTATGAAAATGCAGACTAAATGAAATACAACAAACATATTTGAACAGAAAACAGAGAGAAAAAGCTAAATTAAAGAGCCATACCTGATCCGGATGTCTGATGGAGGTTCTAATTCTTGAAGCAGACATGATCGTCTGGAATTTGACGGGATCGTCTCCGACCTGCAGGATCGTCTGAGATCTGACGAATTCGTCAGAGACCTGCAAACAGAGAAATAGACACAAAATACAAAAAATGCAGCAATGCTAATAGAGGATAATGATGTAAAATGACAATAAGGATGTTAACAGATAATCCCGAATAGAAATGCAAGTAAGTTGCAACACTTTAATAGCTAATCATGACCTTATTATGCAATTAAACTACATGGGTGAACTCCAAGATGCAAAATAATAAAGAATAATCATAAGATTAACTAAATACAGAATAATGCAGCAAAAAATAATGAGGAAATGCAAACTCTGGGCACTGATTGCCCCCAATGCAGACTGTAGTCGAGATCGTCTCGAATTGGTGCGAAATCATCTCGAATTGAACAGGATCGTCCACGACGAACTGAGCTTGCTCCGGCTGAAAAATACTAAGGTTCCTGCAAATAAATTTGGACAAATATGGAGGCAAATAATAATTTAAGACGGTCTAATGCACGTAGAACTTGTGTTACAGGAAATTTCAGCCAAGGGGATGCCAAGGGGGAGTCCTAAGTTTAAATAGGCTTAGGAGGGAGGTTAGGAGGTTGGAGATCATCCCAATTTGGGAGATCTCCAATGGGGAGGGTCTCTAACGGTGCAGACACGCTTCTGCCCGGATTAGAGACGCCGTTGGAACAGAGGCTAATTGTGAAAAATCAGTTTTGGGACAAGATCGTCTGGACGTCCTAGCCCAGACGAAATCGTCCGATCTGAGGCGATATCGTCTGATCGGCGACGATATCGTCAAACGGTCAAAACAAACTCTAAAAATGGCGCGGGAAAGGAGGAAACGGGTTAAACGACGGTTTGGGAGCGGTTTTGGGGGTTAAAATTTGAATTTGAATATTTACTAGAGTAATTGTAATTATTTAAGGTTTTACTGCGCCAATTTTAGGGTGCTACATTTTGCCCCCTCTTTAGCGAATTTTTCGAAGAAAATGCGTTAAAGATGAGTTCTTCTCGATTTACGAGAAAGCAAAAATTATTCCCATTTTTAGGCGACGATTCTAGGTCGAATCGTACGACAGCTTACTATGGTGCCCCCTCCGTGTTTTTACCCAAATCGAACGTTTGAGGTAAAAACGCGAAAAAGCAAAATTTTAAAATGTTTTTAATTGTTTTTGAATAAAATTAAGAAAAATAGGGTAAAACCCTAATTCATTGTTACTCTTCATTTTCCTAGTTTTTAGAGCTCTGGAGACAAGATGGTCGAGACAATGCACAGATCGACAGAGGTCCGACGCGGGCTACGGGTAAGGGTCTAAACTGAATTTAGAATGCTTTACTTTAGAATTTCATGCTTTTTAGATTAGATTTGATTGATTTTTGAGCATCGCGGCCGTTTTTGGGCCGTCGACGTCGTCGAGACGAAATCGTCTCGATTTCGCCGAAATCGTCTCGATATCGCCGATTTCGTCTAAGGGCGAAATCGGCGAAATAGGGACGATTTCGGCTCATGCAAAATCAGAGACGAAATTGCTCAAATTGAACTTATATTGACTTGCATTTTTAATCACTGTTTGATTAATGATTTTTATTAATGATTTTTGATTATTTTGTTGTTTATGTTGCAGAGAGGATTACTAAAGAGCAGAGAATGGAAATATGGCGGGTTGAGGGATGACTTGGCCACTCTATCTCAGGCAGAGCGAGATCAGCTGGCTCAGGTCGGCTTACAGCATGTGGCAGAGATGCCACAGGTTTCTACAGATATGGGGCTATTGACAGCCCTAGCAGAGAGGTGGTATCCGGGTTCTTCCTATTTTTGGTTATCGATAGGGGAGATGACTCCCACACTGGAGGATGTATGGAGGATTTTGAGGATCCCCATACAAGGATGGTTGATCACTCCCACGGCCAATCAGGGCCACGCGATGATGCGACTATGTGGCGATCCGAGCTTCACCCTGGAGAAGGGCGGAGTGAATATCGAGTCACTACGTCAGATGCCTGGGGCATCTAGACTCACACAGGTTTTGGTTGGGGTGGTAGGTGGACTTCTGCTATGCCACCAGAGTGGATGCAGGGTACCATGGCTACTGATAGATGTGGTCTACGACATGAGAGACCACGGATACAGGTTTGCTTGGGGGAGCTTTGTACTCTGTCGATTGTATAGGATCCTTCATGGGGTCGTATACAAGGGCGACCGATGTCTGGTTATGACATCACTACTACAGGTTTGGTGCTAGGAGCACATTGCGATGCGGAGGCCGATAGGGCTCCCACTGATAGGGATTGATGGGGAGAGGCCCCGAGTTTTCTACTGGTGGCTCCGAAGAGGGGCACAACAGTGGATAGATCTGCCAGCATCCCGGAGACTACTAGACGACCTTGTCTCCGACCAGATCACCTGGAGGCCTTGGAGAGATCATCCAGGGTGGGCCGAGGATGGACAGGAGCTGGCTCGCATCAGGTGAGTCTGTTGGCTGAGGATGGAGAGGGGAGAGGTGGAGCTCCACCGGTACGACCGAGTTTTGAGGCAGTTCGGTCTACAGCAGGGGATCCCATCTCTCAGAGACTACGAGTTTTCCCGGACTATCCGGGATAACACTACAGTTAGCGGGGCTCTAGATATGCAACGATTCTGGAGTCAGGATGCAGATGATGCCCCCATTCAGCCAGTGGATGGGGACGATGCTGGGGTAGCCGACGGCTATGATGCCTGGTACATAGGCATCCACCCTCCTCGGATGACGAGGGCTCAGGGTCCGATTCATGCAGTTGTGCATCGGATGGGGAGGCGGCGCCAGGCAGCCATTGAGGCAGCATAGGGTCATGGTAGGAGAGAGCATAGGAGACCACAGGCTCAATAGAGGCCATGACAATGGGAGAGGAGGGAGGAGAGACCCCCTTCTCCATAGAGAGAGAGACCACCATCGCCTGATAAGGGCAAGGGTGTGGACATAGGAGAGAGTAGTGAGATGGCTACTCTCCGAGCGGAGACTATCCGTCTCCAGGCATAGGTGCAGACTTTGCAGGAGGAGGCTGCACGACACCGAGCGGAGGCTACACAGCTCAGAGATGAGGTTGCACGCCTCAGAGCACGGAGCGGAGGAGCGAGCACTCAGGAGCTGGCACGGTCGATTGCTCAGACCACGTTCTACCAGGGTATCTACTTCCAGATGGTGCCAGAGGGTCAGAGGGTACAGCTACCAGCCGACATTGCTGACCCGATCAGGATTGGGTCATCGAGGACTTCATCTCGATCGACGACTAGGACTCGTAGTACCACACATACTACGATGGGGCCACCTCGTCCACCTCAGGGCGGGGAGGAGATGAGGCTGAGAGCTCGAGGGGTTCTCGAGACACTACACAGAGGATATATGATTGAGAGGATTGAGTATGCCAAGATGTAGATTGTGGCATACCAATCTAGTTTTGATATGATGTACATATATTTGATATATATATATGAGATATTTTTTGATCATATGACTTGTCTTTGATCATATGACTTGTCTTATGTTTTTATGATGCTTTTAATGTTTTGGTGTGATTGATTTGATGATTCATGTAATTATGTCATTGGGAAAATATTATGGTTTAAATGTCATGCTTTAAAAATTTAAATGAAATAATCTGATGTAACAAATTGGTTGTTTGTGATGTGATAATTTGATAAAAAATAAAAGGGACCTTTAACAATAATTTCAAAGGACATTGTCGCTATTATAGACCATTTCATGGAGTCGCCGCTCACTCGGTCGTCAAGCTAATCCCAGTATAGAAATATTGCTAAAAGTAAAAGGGTGCTTAAGAGACTGTCTTAAGACTTTGTTGTGATGATGCAAATGATGATGATGATGATGATTTGTTTTTCAGACTTTTCATGAAAATATTATGCATGAAATATTTTAAAATGACTTTTGCTAGGCATAAATTCCTAAGTGTGATAAAATTTTTGGATAATTCCCTAGGAATTATACCATCATTGCAAAATTGAAGTTTGACATAATGACATGAAATAGAATAGGTGTTTGTTTGTTTTAAAGCATAATTGTATAACATAATGATTTAAGTCATATGTTTTTATGATTTTAAATAAATGGGGAATAAAAATTGGTACAATGGTTTGCGCTAGGCATAGAATATGTAGGTATAGACTTATACCATCATCGCGAAATCCAAAGAAGATGAGAATAGATAGTTTTATTGTATGGTTGATTTTTAATTGTTGAAAATAAAACGTAAAATATGAAGATGAGGACTTGCGCTAGGCATAAGACTCCCATTTAAGTTCTGGAACTATACCATCATCGTGAAAGTCAAAAGTATATATATATATGTAACTTTTTTTTTTTTTTTTTTTTTATTGTATGTTTTGAAAATGATTTTGATTTTTGATAATGCATGTAGTTGTCTTTATACTAAACAATGTTTTAAAGAAAAAAATGAAATTATTCCAAACAATTTGCAAAGATATTTCAAAGTATCTCAAAGACAAAAGTTAGATTTATAAGGAATCCCATGTGCATATGTGAGTTCATTTCCAATCTTGATTTATCATAATGATACACAAAATCTCTCAAATACAAATGTGTGTGCAATTGCTATGTTCGTTTACCAGTTTTGAGCAAGATAATTTGATACAAGTGATTTGAATGAACCAAATAAGTGTTCATTAACCATGATTTAGATGCATATAACCATACCGTGACTACTATGTAAGTCGGATTATCAAGAGCTAGCTAATCCATAAGCAGACATAGGTCTATACAAAAGAAGGTCGCTAATGTGACAGACATATCGCCACGCTAGGAGTTACCCAAGGCCAAGCAGGTTGGGCACAAACCACCTGTTATGGGGCTTACCTCACAGTTTTCGAATAATTGAGAATTCCAGGGATTCAAGCTCATCAACCCTTCTTTTCTTTTCAATGGGTAGGGAGAGGGATTTTATTGCTTTTGCTTTTGCTTTCTTTTGCTTTTCTTTTGCTTTTTTTGCTTGATTTTTGAGATAATGCTTGAAACATTGCTGTAATGATATAAAATAACATTTTTCTTTTTCTCTTTTTCTTGAACTTTGCTTTTCTTCCTATGCTAGGGATACTTGCTCGGATTAGTCGTAGAGCAAGGGATTTTTATTCTGGGTAGGGGTGAGCTTGTCCTTTTGCCAATTCTCAAAGATTCTAGACCATGTGCATGATAGGATAGCAGGGGAAACTTTTCGCTCAAGAAACCACTTCTACTATGTAGCATAGCATGGACATTACAAATATAATCATTTTATTGTGAAAGGATGTGCTTGGTTTAAGTAAATAACAAGATCAATTCTCTGTGCTCAAACTTTATTTAATTGAATTTTGTGGACTTTGATATAAGAGAGATTAGTAATCATGCCAGATAAAAATCAAGATATTTATTTTGTGTTTGTGAAAGTGAGGGATTCCAAATAAATGCTAATTTATCCAAAATAATTTGAAATATATAACCGCAACATTTGTAAGAAGAAATATATACAAATACTTTTTGGGAAGTTTGAGAATGTTGACTCTCTCTTTCTTCTTTATTTTGTTTTGGTTTCGAAAGAGTCAAGAATATTGTTGTTTTTATTTTTATTATTTTTGTTTGTTTTTGTTTTTGTGTAAACAGTTTGATATATTTTTAAAATAAGACAACATGCAAAATATGTACAAATGATGAAATGACTAAATTTTATGCGTAATATCGCCTAAGATGCATAATATTCATAGGTTCTTTTAAATCTTTACCATCTAAGGTAGCTAATTTGTATGCTCCCGATTCAAATTTAGCAGTGATAATGTATGGTCCAAGCCAGTTGGGCTCAAATTTACCTTTAAGGTCTTTAGTTGCATTAGTATTTTTTTATTTTCTTTTAAAACAAGGTCGCCGATCTCAAAGGATCGATGACGAACTTTTTTAGCATATGATCTTTTAAGCTTGTTTTGGTAGGCACGGAGATGCTCCAAAGCATTGATGCATTTTTCATCTAGGAGTTCCAACTGACTGAGTCTGCCAGCTCGATATTCATCTCCTACTTCGGTATCTTGAAGTAGTAGAGCCAAAGAAGGAACTTCTAATTCAAAGGGAAAAACGGCTTCAGCACCATAAACCAAAACAAAAGGTGAAGTTCCAGTGGGGGTTCGAACACTAGTTCGATAGGCCCACAAGGCTGGATATAATTGAATGTGCCAATCGCGGCCAGATTTATTGACCAATATTTTGAGAATTTTGATTAAGGTTTTGTTAGATGCTTCTGCTTGACCATTACCCCGAGGATAATAGGGAGTGGACCAACGATGTTGAATCTTATATTTTTGGCATAATTTCTTAACATCTTTATTTTTGAAACAAGTTCCATTGTCTCGAGATGAGATTTGCAGGAATTCTGAACCTACAAATGATTTGATTAAAAATAAATTTAGAGACTTGTGTGCCAGTGCAGGAAGCTAAAGGCATAGCTTCAACCCACTTCGTGAAATACTCGGTGGCGGTTATGATGAATTTGTGTCCATCAGATGACACAGGATTAATTTTGCCAATAATGTCTAAGCCCCATTTTGAAAAGGGCCAAGGAGATGAAATAGCTCGCAGCTCTTGTGCGAGGGCATGGACAAGGTCAGCATGTTTCTGGCACTTGTCGCAATGGCGCACATAATCATGTGCATCATTCTCCATGGTAGGCCAAAAGTATCCTATCCTAAGGAGCTTTTTAGCAATGACACTACCACCGAAGTGTCCTCCACAAGATCCATCGTGGGCTTCACTCAAGGCTGATTTGGATTCTTCTAAATTCAAACATCTTAATAGGATACCTTCAAAAGATCTCCTATATAAAGTATTGCCAATTATTACAAATCGACTTGCTCGTCTACGTAATAACCGACGCTCGGTTTCTATTAGAATTGGCGAGGAAAGTCCCATTTTGGAGAAAATCAAATATATCCGTATACCAAGGTTCAGGAGTAGTTTCATTGATTAGAAACACATCCAAAGGTTCTAAGCATGACTTATTTGAAGCGGTGTTCCTGGAGTCGATGAATAATGATGGTGGCATATTCGTCATCTAACTCCAAGGGCAGAAGAGATGCAATCGCGGCCATAGCATCACTCGCACGATTGCTAGTTCGAGGAATAGCTTCCAAGGTAACTTGATCAAATAGGGATAAAAATTGCAAAACATATGCTTTATATGGGCGCAATTTATCATCTCTGGTCTGATAAACTTCATTAATTTGATTTATGACAAGTTGAGAATCACCAAAAACTAACAGATGTTTAATTTTTAGCGCCAAGGCAGCTCGTAATCCAAGGATTAGAGCTTCATATTCAGAAGTATTATTAGTGCAAGCAAATGTTAATTTAAAGGACAAAGGAATAAGATGTTTTTGTGGGGATATTAAAATAATACCCGCACTAGCCCCACTCATGCATCGGGCTCCATCAAAGTATAAGGACCATTGTTCAATATGGTTCGCCTCTAATTGAAGGCATTCATAAGGAAACTCAATGATGAGGGGATGAGTAGACTCTAAGGGTGCAAGCAACTAATTGATCTCGCTATGATTTGACCCTTAACAGACTTCTGTCCTATGAACGTGAGGTCAAACTCGCTTAGAGCAAGAACCCACTTGGTTGTACGACCCGATAAATAAGGTCGACTCATGAGATACCTCAAGGGATCATATTTAGCAATGACATAGGTTTTCTGACTAAGCATATAATGGCATAATTTTTGCGTAGAAAACACGACTGCTAGACATAGTTTTTCTAATGCTGTGTAGCGGGTTTCATAACTGATGAAGGTTCGGCTAATATAATAATTAGCACGTTCTCTCTTCTCATCATCAAGCTGAGCTAACATAGCTCCTAAGGCAGAATCTGAAGCTGAAATATACAGGAGAAATGGGCGATCATGTCTAGGTGGAGAAAGCACAGGTGGGTTAAGGAGGTATTGTTTGAGAAGTTCAAAAGCTTCTTTACATTCGTCGTCCCAATTAAAAGGGACATCCTTCTTAAGGAGCTTAAGAAAGGGACCGGTTTTGTCTGCCAACTTATCGATGAAGCGACGGATAGCTTGAAGCTTACCTTGTAAACTTCGTAACTCAGATATATTGGTAGGTGCGGGCATATCAGTGATAGCCGCAATCTTAAGAGGGTCAATTTTGATGCCACGTAAAGAAACTATAACCCCTAATAGTTTACCGGACTTAACTCCAAATATGCATTTGGCTGGATTTAATCGAATAAGATATTCTCTTAATCGATTAAAAACTTTTCTCAAATCATCTAAATGATTATCTTCATTAATAGAGCGAGCTATAATATCATCTACATAATCATGTAGGATATCATGCATCATATCATGAAAAATATAAGTCATAGCTCGTTGATAGGTTGCGCCCGCGTTCTTTAAGCCGAATGGCATCACTTTCCAACAAAAGGTACCCCAGGGGGTAATAAAGGCTGTTTTAGCCTGATCTTCAGGAGCTATCCTGATCTGATTATAACCAGAGAATCCATCCATTAAGGACATCATCCCACTCCCAGCAGTAAAATCAATGATTTGGTCCATGTTTGGAAGAGGAAAATCATCTTTAGGGCATGCAACGTTAATATCTCTAAAATCTGTGCAAACCCTAACTTTGGTAGCTTCTTTCTTGGTGACTGGAACTACATTTGAGATCCATTCAAGCATAATCAATAGCTTGTATAAAAACAACATTCAGGAGTTTTTCTAACTCCCCTTTGACTAGTAAGGCCACTTTGGGATGCATTTTTCTAAGTTTTTGTTTAACAGTGTTTAGCATCCGGATGGACTACTAGATGATGCATGACTACGGAAGGGTCCAGACCTGGCATATCTTCATATGTCCAAGCGAAGACATCTTCATATTCTTTAAGGAATGCAATGTATTGCTCTTGTTTTTCTTGACTTAATTCTGACCCAATATTGATTATGTGAGGATTATCCTCAGTTCCAATGTTAACTTTAATGACGTTTTCTACCTCCATGTGTAGATCTCTTTCAAAATTAGGTGGGGCGGGTGAGACGCCCAATTCTTGTAATTCTTTTAAGGTTAAGTTGGATAATTCATCTTGAGGATTAGTGGCCTCAAGCTGGGCTATAGTAGGTATAGAACCATCAAAATAAAACCCATTGTGTAACATCTCTTCAATGGAGACATCATGGAAAATATCTCCTTCCAACTCGTCATCGGATTCAACGATCATTTCAGGGTAAGCTATGGATAGCATGTTACATGTAAATGGCTGATTTTTTAGAGGCAAATCATCACGCCTATCCAAATAATCTTGATAACATATGAGTTGATCATCATCTTCAAAAGGAAAGGGTTGACCCTTACTAGGAAATAGGCCCACACCACATCGGGAAGGCCATGGTTCTACCTCGATAGGTTCTTTCATACCATTTTGGAAAGGTCCCAAGCCTTTCCCTTTATATCCCATTTTAAGCATTATAGGTTTAGCTTTAATATACTCATTAGTAAAATAACACCGAGCATATCCATCATGATGAGTTTTGATATTCCCGAGGTATTCTTCCCCAGTCATATCCTTTATAAATGAAGGCACAACTCCCGACTTGGTAAGTACTTCCCATAGGTTGTGGGAGGCCCAAAGTACGAGGAGATGGTGGCAAGTTATTTAAAAGAATTGAATCTTGCATAAAAGCATTTGTTTTTTCTGATATAAGAATTTGAGATAAATCAGGTAAGAGTTCATCAGAAAGAGCATAAGATGTAGAAGGATCATTCCCTATATCTTTAGATGTGGAAGGTATGATAGATGTTGATAATGTGGAAGTGTTAATGAATGGGTCTATAGGTTTTGAAATTATAGGGATAGAACATGAAGGATTGGTTGTGGATTGAAGATCTTTTTGAGGTTCTAGAGTGGTTTGTTTAGAAGATTGTTGATCTATATATGAGGGTGAAATTAATGGAGGAGAAATAGGTGAAGCTATGGGTGTGTGTTTCACAGTTTTAGATGAAAAATAAGAATTAGGATGTGTGGATGACAGAGCAGGGCAAAATTGAACTCCAACAGGTTCTGCCAAAGCACACATATCAAAGGGTCTAGGATCACCATGGATAGTGACCAACTGATTTTTAAATTCGAATTTAACACATTGGTGTAAAGTTGATGGGACAGCCCGCATTGCATTGATCCAAGGATGACCCAAGAGTATATTGTACGATGCGGGGCAATGTACAATAAACACGGTCGTATCTAAGGTTCTAGGACCAACTTGCAATGGGATGGTAATAACTCCACACGTTTCTTGTGTTTCGTCATTGAAAGCTTTGATAATCATGTCAGTTTTCTTCATTTCATCACTTCTAAAGCCAAACCGTTGGTAGAAGTCAAAAGTGCAAATGTTTAGAGATGAACCATTATCAATCAAGACTCTTTTAACGGCTACATCTCCAATTAAGCAAGTAATATATAAGGGGTTATCCTTATGTAAACTATGTTGTGGGATATCTTTATCCCGAAAGTCAATACAATCGACTTCTCTAGTGATGATAGTATTGGCCATGGCTTCAGAGTTGAATGTTTTGTGGTACCATCATTTGGCTTAATGTAAGCATTAATTCATCTCTATGGGTAGGAGAAGATCTTAATAAATCCAAGAGAGAAATTCTGGCTGTAGTATTGGATAATTGCTCATTAATATTGTAAGGGGGTTTAGGTTGAACATTGGAAGCATGATTCCCTTTATTGGGATTTTTCAAAACAAATGGAGTTGATCCATCATTCTGAGTTTGGTTCTTGTTGAGAATTTTGAGCTTGTTGTCTGGTAACGACTCCGATGGTACCTACAATGTTATATTGAAGACGCTGAACTGGTCTCGGTTGAGCGTTTATGGCTTGTTCATTAGGGAGGAATTGATTAGAAGAGGGTCGAGTAGTAACTCTTCTAGGAAATGGTTCTTCTAGAATCATAGCATCTGTAATAGGTTGAATAGGATCTGATTCATTTTCAGAACTATTCGATTGGTTTGAAGTGATGTCCATGTCACTTTCAGTATCTGATTCTATATCACTAGGATCGGGAGTTTGAGTATTATGTAGGGGCCTGGTCGTGACCAGGGATAAAGTTGTGTCAAATGTTTGTAGATCATGATTAGGTAAATGTCCGCTAATAGTTCCTACATATCGGGTAGGAGGAGGAACATTATGATGCTCAATTTGGTTGGCCACCTCTTTACCATGTCTTGGTAAAGGATGTTGAAATATGTCTAATGATTGATTAGCATTTTGATTTTGATTTTGGGGAATGTTCTTTTGAGCATTATTAGGAGCATTTTGTTTAGGTTGGAAGGCTTGCACCTCCATTTCATTATTATCAATCAGATCTTGTATTTTATGTTTTAACCTTTTACAAGCGTTGGTAGAGTGTCCAGGTCCTCTATGGAAATCACAGTGTAAATCGGCTCTGTATCCGGGTATGGTTGGATCAGGTTCCCGGATAGCTGGTAATTGAATCAAACCTCTTTCGAGTAATTGAGGTAAAATAGTTGATAATGGTTGATTCAATCTAGTAAATTCTCGAGGAGGTTTATCAGGAGGTTTCAATATAAATTTTTTTGTTGTCTTCGTTGCATTGATATTAGCAACATTTCTGCTATCAGTGACTCCGTCACCTACGACTTGTTTGTTTTTATATTGATTTCTGGATGTTTTCTCATCATCTTTCTTCCTAAGTTGGCCTCTCCTAATGAGGGCATCTTCTACTCTTCGAGCTAAATCTATAGCCTGATCGAAGGTAGTTAAAGTAGCAGTTGATAACTCATAAGATATTTGTTCTTGCAAATTATTAATAAAAATGTCCAACATTTCCCTATAAGGTAGCACAAAGTGCAGTTTTCCTGTCAACTGCCTCCATCTAGCTAAGAAATCAGCAAAACATTCATCTTTGTCTTGTTTTAAGTTGTATAAATCTTTAATGGTGACATGCCTCTCGATGTAGGCACTAAATTGATGGACAAAAGATTCAGCTGTTTCTTCAAAATTTCTCAAAGAATGAGTGGGCAGTTGATAGTACCACTCTAATGCCATTCCACCTAAACTTTTTGGGAACATTTTTAGTAATAGCAAGTCATCATGTGATATATCATGACATGCTATCCTAAACATGCGAAGATGCTCTATGGGATCTTCAGTTCCTTTATATATAGGCAGGACGGGCATGGGAAAATGCTTAGGGTATGGTTGTGCTACAACTATGGGATCCAAAGGTTGACTACATATCTCTCGATAATTGTACGAGGGACGGTAGGGATCTATCTGGTCCATGCGGGAAGCTAACTCCTTCACCATGGCTTCCAGATTACCGGTTTGCCCACCATATTGGTTCGGTAGGGCATTAATATGGGATTTGTGAGCATATGATGGAGGGACATGAATATTAGATGCTATATTGCTATTGTGTAAATTGTTAGTAGGAAGGGTGTTATGAAGAAGTTTTGAAGTTATATTATGTTGTATTCCAGATTGTTGGAAATTGGTGTTTGGCTTCATTTTAGGTTTTTGTTGATTTGAAGCATATTGATCAATAGTTTGGCGAAGTAAAGCAGTGAAGGAAAGTTTCTTTTGTGTGGGAATGATTTTAGGCTCAATAACAGGTTCTTTAGGAGGTTGGGTAACCTGTTGTTTTTGCATGTTCTGAATCATAGTGACCATATCTCTATTGGATGGTCCAGCCTTATCACTTTCTTGATCAACAAAGGACAAGGGATTAGTGTGTATATTAAACATATCTTCCATGGCTGCTTGAGTGTCACTAATTTGTCCTTTATCAATACGAACTGCCATATTAAGAGCGCCAATGTTATTATTGAAAAATTTCCAGAAATGATCTAAGTTATCAAAAGCAATAGTTCCATCCGGAGTTATTCTAGGGGATGAGGATCCATCCTCTTTAACATTTTCTTCTTGTTCATCTACAACAAGCTCATCGTCTTGCTGGTCTAGAGTTTCTTCTTCCGGGATTGGATCCTCGTGAAGGACATTTGGGTTTCTTGTTTTGTCTCCTAACCAATCTTCTTCTTCTCCTTCAGTTTGTTTACCATTCCTAAGTTTAGGCATTGTGCTTAACTTAGATTTCAGCAAATATATATATATATATATATATATATATATATGCAACAAGCTTAAGAGGTATATATTAATTATATACCTACTACAATATTTAAAATGAAATGTTTTGGTTTTTGTTATGTTTTTTAGTTTTTCTTGTTTTTTTTTTTTGGTTTTAATAACAATATTATAAAGATAACAAACAACACACAAAACACAAGAAATAATAATAATGAAAGCAATGATCTAGTTTTCTATAAACAATTTATAAATATCATTAATGGGCTCAAGTTCTTCAGGAGTCATGAAGTGTTCTTCTTCAAATTGAAAATTTTCTTTCAAGAATTTAATGAAAAGGGCTATAGTGATATTATCTGTCTCAGATTCTGGTTGATAGAAGTAAAGCTCGTGGCAATACTCTCGATATAACACAGCTCGAGGAACTCTATTCCATATTTCCCTATCCGTAAGAACGACCTCTTGGTCTTCTACATGACCTAGGAACTGGTGTATAGTGGTCGCGTTCTCGAGGTATTCCTCGAAGGTGAACAATTTTGAAGACACAAGAGCTCTCCTATAAGCTAACCATCTATGGCAGGCTCTCTGAAGTTCATGATAAAAAATGAGTTGATGAGGATCCAGGATTCTATCTAGGACAAGCCTTTTGATTTGTTTAAGTTTTGTTGATCTAGATGAAATGACACCTAGCCTTCTATCAAGTTCTTCCCACAAAAGTTGATTTCTATCTCGCTTCGTGCACACTAAGCACAAAATTGATTTCTATGGCTGCTAATTGGTTTTCAACATTTATAGTAACTGCTAGTCTTTTCTTAGGAGCTACCATCTAAACATGATATGCAACTTATTAGTTTTAAATGATTTGAAATGCATCTATATATATATATATATTTTTTTTTTTGTTTTCAAAAGGTTTTAAATGCATTCACGTCGGGTTCACCAAAATGTATCGCTCCAAATTTTTTGCATCCTTACCTTCAGGCTATAGGATCCGTGCCCGAAAGGAGGATGGGAAAAGGATGGCACGGTACCTCGGACTGAGAGGCCTTGCGAAGGTCCCGCCTCTCGGGGGAGGTGTATTATGGTGATTTTTTGACGGATGGTGGGTTCACCAGGAAACGTTTGAATGGCGGTTTCCACGCCTAGGTT
This sequence comes from Wollemia nobilis, assembly GCA_028583015.1. Classification (NCBI taxonomy): domain Eukaryota; kingdom Viridiplantae; phylum Streptophyta; class Pinopsida; order Araucariales; family Araucariaceae; genus Wollemia; species Wollemia nobilis. The sequence goes on along the minus strand of JAQPPZ010006183.1, from coordinate 1,400,738 downwards.
GGGAATGTGTTTAATGTGTTCAGTTTTATCTTTAAACATTCGAGTCCTAGGTTTGGCCAAATGAATCTAAGTTGTTCTATTATGAAAATGCAGACTAAATGAAATACAACAAACATGATTTGAACAAAAAACAGAGAGAAAAAGCTAAATTAAAGAGCCATACCCGATCCGGATGTCTGATGGAGGTTCTGATTCTTGAAGCATTCAGGATCGTCTGGAATTTGACGGGATCGTCTCCGACCCGCAGGATCGTCTCGAGATCCGACGAATTCGTCGAATTCGAGACCCGCAAACAGAGAAATAGACACAAAATACAAAAAATGCAGCAATGCTAATAGAGGATAATGATGTAAAATGACAATAAGGATGTTAACCAGATAATCCCGAATAGAAATGCAAGTAAGTTGCAACACTTTAATAGCTAATCATGACCTTATTATGCAATTAAACTACATGGGTGAACTCCAAGATGCAAAATAATAAAGAATAATCATAAGATTAACTAAATACAGAATAATGCAACAAAAAATAATGAGGAAATGCAAACTTTGGGCACTGATTGCCCCCAATGCAGACTGCAGTCGAGATCGTCTCGAATTGGTGCGAAATCGTCTCGAATTGAACAGGATCGTCCACGACGAACTGAGCTTGCTCCGGCTGAAAAATACTAAGGTTCCTGCAAATAAATTTGGACAAATATGGAGGCAAATAATAATTTAAGACGGTCTAATGCACGTAGAACTTGTGTTACAGGAAATTTCAGCCAGGGGGATGCCAAGGGGGAGTCCTAAGTTTAAATAGGCTTAGGAGGGAGGTTAGGAGGTTGGAGATCATCCCAATTTGGGAGATCTCCAATGGGGAGGGTCTCTAACGGCGCAGACACGCTTCTGCCCGGATTAGAGACGCCGTTGGAACAGAGGCTAATTGTGAAAAATTAGTTTTGGGACAAGATCGTCCGGACGTCCTAGCCCAGACGAAATCGTCCGATCTGAGGCGATATCGTCTGATCGACGACGATATCGTCAAACGGTCAAAACAAACTCTAAAAATGGCATGGGAAAGGAGGAAACGGGTTAAACGGCGGTTTGGGAGCGGTTTTGGGGTTAAAATTTGAATTTGAATATTTACTAGAGTAATTGTAATTATTTAAGGTTTTACTGCGCCAATTTTAGGGTGCTACACATCCATAAATAATCCTATAGTGATTGTGTTTGCAAAACATGTAGAAAAGAAAGAACATGCAATATATCAAGGAAAAAAATTCAAGTCAAAATTAGAAGGATAGAATAAATATGATAATCAAAACTATAAAGAATGCAAGAGCCAAAATCACTACTAGAGTCAAAGCAATAAGACCAAGACAAAAATCAAATATTGATCTCCTTATCAAATAATGTAATACAAAGGGGTTTTGGAGTTTATTACATTATTTTATGCATTGCAAATACCTTGTAAATATTTTGTAAATATGTAGTGTGAAGGGGTTTTGCATATATTTATCATTTAGTAGTCATTAGAGGTTTGTTATTATTAGGGAGTCAATAAATATATTTCTCCTATGATAAATATGAAGAGTCATATCTCCCATGAGTTTGAGGAGATGAAGATTTAGTTGAATTTGAAATGTTAAGTATTTCAAAAAAAAATTGTAGAGGTGTCACGTAATGTGTGTAGAAATATGAAACATTTTTGTACATTATTTGTGCTAAAATAACTTGTTTATCATCCACATGAATTTAATGAGTTTGATTGAACAATTGTGTATCTCATTTTAATATATTGTGTTAAATATTTGATCATCAAATACTATTGAAACATTTTTATATGCTAAGAATAAATACCCCCTCACACTCCTCATTTCTCATTAGGGTGCAATTAAATTTTATCTATAGATATTGATTTTTTATGGTGCCTATGAGTGCCACAAATATATTTTGTCCTTATTTTTATTTTTTTATAATACCTAAGAAAATATCTTGATTTTATTTGTTTCTAGAAAATATTATGATTTTAAATATAGGAAATATCTAGGTGAGGAAATGGGGACACATCATAGGAGTATGATGACCATAAGTGCCGCCACTCACCTAGATACCAAAATGATAGATCATCTAGATTTACTATAACCACCTATAATAGACCAATAATTGTGATGCATAGTAGCTTGTAGGGGTGAGGTAGGTGATCATAGTTAGTGATAATTAGCCTAAGGTTATAAAGTCTCATAAATCAAAGTGAATCCTCAAATAGTTTAGGGACCCTCATCTAGATGGGGCACTCCTACTCCCTAATGCATGTTGTAGATTTAGGAGGGAGAAAGTACTAGATAATATGGTTAGACCACAACTAGCAAAAGTTCATCATCATCAAAGAACCGTGGGATAGGAGGGACCTACAACATAGATCCCCAATAAAAGATATTATCATGAACTCACTATGGAGTCACATAGCTAGTGTAACACACATGGAGATAGATATACCACCCCTCACACTAATATAGTGATGCAGGAGCATCCGGTGAAGGAAAAGCAATCTTGCATCTTCCAAATATTTTTAGTTTCCTTTCTAAGTTCTTTGCACTTAGATCTATTATTTTCAAGTACTGTGAAAGGTTTGTGAAGCAAGTTTTGGTTTGGAAGGTTTTGAGAGGCAAGGAAGGGAGGGGTCGCGAAATCATGACATGTCACGATTTCACGACATGTCGCGAAATCGTGACCCCAACGCAGCGTTGCAACTTTGGTGAAGTTTTGTCACGATATCGCGACGTCGTGATATCGCGACAGTAATGAAAGGAGGAGGCGAGAAGTCTTCAAACGTTGTGATATCGCAACGTCGCGATATCGCGACAGTTTTGAAAAGAAATAGCGAGGGTCTTCAAACGTTGCGATATCGCGACGTCCCGATATCGCGACGTCCCGATATCGCGACATCGCGATATCGCGACGGTAATACAAAGAAGGGGAGGAGGAGCTCGCGACGTCGTGATATCACGACATCGTGATATCATGACGGTCTTCGAAGGCAAAGCGAAGGAAGGAGTCCTGTCGTGATATCACGACAGATCGTGATATCGCGACCTGTCGCGATATCGCGGCCAGTGTGAGGCCGACACGTGGTCGGTATTCCAATAGTGGTGAAAGTCAAAGAGAGTTAGAGAACAAGACCAAGGGTAAATGACGAACGATCGGGCAAAGCCAAGATGGACACGTGGCGGTCGTGAAGGGCACGTGGATCAAATTTTTGGCAACGGGGGGAGAAGATTGGAAAGATGAACACGCAGTCGGCCACGTGTGTTCAAGCTAATTTATGGGTCACTTTAACCGTTAAGGGAGGATTCGACCACGCTTTTCTTCTCGACATTTTTGGATTTGTAACATTTTACAGTTGGTGGTTTAATGGAGGAGCTGACAGTGCAAGGACGGTCAGAATGACGTGGACAGTGCAGGAAGACCATTAATGCCGATACCTTGGTAGATCGGGCAAATGGTTGTTTAATACTGTTATTTCGAAAATCCCGGAGGAGGGAAATTTGAATTTGAAATTATATTTGGTGGAGGCATTGATTTCCTGGAGGGAGGAGGCCTCGTTAAAAACTCAAAAATTTCTTGTAAAAAAAAGGAAGAAAAAAAAAGGGGGAAAGGAGTTCGGGATTGGAGAACAGAGGAGGACAGGGGAGAACAGAGCCGAAGCCGAGACCGGCCATTGTAAGCCTGCGGGCTATTTTTATTTTAAATGCATGTAAATATCTAAAATTTGAATGAGAATGCAGAGTTCGTAAGGTCCCTATTTTTTTCGTGCCCCGTCAGTGGTATCAGAGCGGGAGTTCCTGAGTGCGTAAACAGACCGCCGGCCGTGAGGCAGTTTGTGCCAGGACGTGTGGGAGGGTTTGAGTTTGGGTGAAGATGCCTCCGAGAAGAAACTCGATGGGTGGAAGAGGCATGGCAGCGGAAGATTTTCGGGCTTTGCAGCGGCAAGTCCAGGCCTTGCAAGAAGAGCTATGCAGAGGACGTGAGCCGAGAAGGGATGCAGACAGTGAGGATGAAGTGGAAGAGGAGAATGAGTTTGAAGAAGAGGAGGAAGATGTAGACCCGGCACAGGCCCGGCTATACAAGGCCATCTCCCAGATCGGGAAGAGGCCGAAGTTAGAGGTTCCCACGTATTTCGGGAACTTGAACCTAGAGGAATTGATAGACTGGGTGAATGAATTAGAAGAATACTTCGAATACGAAGAAGTTGAAGACCCTAACCGGGTCATGCTAGCATCTGGTGGAAGGGGGTGCAGCTGGAGAGAAACCGAAGAAGAAAGGAGAGAATAACGAGGTGGGACAGAATGGTGGAGAAGTTAAAAATGCAGTTTATCCTCATTGACTATGAGCTGGATCTGTTACGTAAAATGCAAAGCTTGAGGCAGATGAACAGAACCGTTCAAGAATACACGGAGGAATTCTATAAAATCTCCATCAGGACCGGGCATTTGGAGGCAAGCAAAGAAAAAGTGGCCCGTTTCATTAATGGGTTGAGGCCCAGTGTTCAGGAGGAGTTGAGTTTGGTTCGGGTAAGCACCATTGAAGATGCTTACCAGTTTGCTTTAAATGTGGAAGAAAAGCTGAACCGGAGGTTTGACAACAAGCAGAAAGTGAAAGAACCGGGAGGAAAGAACGGTGGAAAGAAAGAAGGAAAGGAAGAGAAGAAGGAAGAAGAGAGCAGCAGCCGAGGTCAGAAAGAAGAAGATGAAGACCCAAAACCGCAAGTTCAGAATAATAACTACCCGAGAGGAAGAGGTAGATCTGGACGCGGGTATGGAAGAGAAATATTTCGTGGAACATGTTTCCATTGTGGAGAAGAAGGACACCGGGCATTTGAGTGCCCACAACACCGAGAAAGGACAAACAAGAGGCCAGTGGGTCCTGCCAGAGCAGTTGTGGCAGTTGAAGATGCTGATTCAGAACATTCTGAAGAAGCTGAAAAGGGAGAAGCCATGATTGTGAGAAGGACCATGCTGGTGGAAGAAGACAAATCTGAGCAGAGGAGAAGCCTGTTTCGTACCCGATGCAAAAGTGCAGGCAAAGTTTGCAATGTGATCATCGACAATGGAAGTACAAACAACTTAGTTTCTGAGATGGTTACTAAGTTGCAGGTGGAAAGAATGAGACACCCGCACCCGTACCAAATTGCGTGGTTGCGAAAGGACCACAGAGCTTGGGTCCGAGAATAGTGTTTAGTCACGTTCCAGATTGGGAGATACCAGGATGAAGTCCTGTGTGATGTATTCCCTATGGATGCATGCCATTTGCTATTGGGCAGGCCATGGCAGTTTGATCGGAGTGTAGTGCATGATGGCCGTGCAAATACTTATTCCTTGGTGAAAGATGGAATGCGGCACAAGTTGAAGCCATTGCAGACCGAATATGAGAAAATGTGCAGTAATGCCAGAATTTGTCTGGTAGAGGGCAGAAAATTTTGCCAGGAAACAAGATTTGAGCAAGTTGTAAAGGTTGATGAATGTTCGGAGATATTGCAAGGGACGCAGCCCGAACAGCGTAGAAGTGAAGGTCACTTCTCCTTCTTACCCGGGGTGTCTGATGCAGGAGCATCCGGTGAAGGAAAAGCAATCTTGCATCTTCCAAATATTTTTAGTTTCCTTTCTAAGTTCTTTGCACTTAGATCTATTATTTTCAAGTACTGTGAAAGGTTTGTGAAGCAAGTTTTGGTTTGGAAGGTTTTGAGAGGCAAGGAAGGGAGGGGTCGCGAAATCGTGACCCCAACGCAGCGTTGCAACTTTGGTGAAGTTTTGTCGTGATATCGCGACGTCGTGATATCATGACAGTAATGAAAGGAGGAGGCGAGAAGTCTTCAAACGTCACGATATTGCGACGTCGCGATATCGTGATGTCGCGATATCACGACGGTTTTGAAAAGAAAGAGCGAGGGTCTTCAAACGTCGTGATATCGCGACGTCGCGATATCGTGACGGTAATACAAAGAAGGGGAGGAGGAGCTCTAGACGTCGCGATATCGCGACGTCGCGATATCACGACGGTCTTCGAAGGCAAAGCGGAGGAAGGAGTCCTGTCGCGATATCGCGGCCAGTGTGAGGCCGACACGTGGCCGGTATTTCGATAGTGGTGAAAGTCAAAGAGAGTTAGAGAACAAGACCAAGGGTAAATGACGAACGATCGGGCAAAGCCAAGCTGGACACGTGGCGGTCATGAAGGGCACGTGGATCAAATTTGTGGCAATAGGGGGAGAAGCTTGGAAAGATGAACACGCAGTCGGCCACGTGTGTTCAAGCTAATTTATGGGTCACTTTAACTGTTAAGGGAGGAGTCGACCACGCTTTTCTTCTCGACATTTTTGGCTTTGTAAAATTTTACAGTTGGTGGTTTAATGGAGGAGCTGACAGTGCAAGGACGGTCAGAATGACGCGGCCAGTGCAGGAAGACCATTAATGTCGGTACCTTGGTAGATCGGGCAGATGGCCGTTTAAGACTGATATTTCGAAAATCCCGGAGGAGGGAAATTTGAATTTGAAATTATATTTGGTGGAGGCATTGATTTCCTGGAGGGAGGAGGCCTCGTTAAAAACTGGGAAATTTCTTGTAAAAAAAAGGAAGAAAAAAAAATAGGGAAAGGATATCGGGATTGGAGAACAGAGGAGGACAGGGGAGAATAGAGCCGAAGCCGAGACCGGCCATTGTAAGCCTGCGGGCTATTTTTATTTTAAATGCATGTAAATATCTGAAATTTGAATGAGAATGCAGAGTTCGTAAGGTCCCTATTTTTTTCGTGCCCCGTCATATAGGAGAGAGATAAATCATATGGAGTAGAATAAGTAGTGAGCAATAACAAGGAGTCTTCAAGGGAGGAGGTTGAATTAGACAAGGGAAAGTAGATGAGAATTCCTAAAATAGGGAGAGGGATTTGAGAAAATATCAATGTAGGGGAGATTTGCATATTTGAGGTCAAAGTGGATACTATTGACCTAGAGGTCTTATATATAGAAGAGTATTACCCCTTAATATAACCATGCAACCTATATAAGCCATATCTTTAGTAACTCAATGCTATTTTTCTTTCTATATATAGCTAGAGTTGGCTAGAACTATATTTCATGATTTTATTAACATACTCATTCTAATACTTTATATTTTCATGTGCTTATAGATCTATCCTAGGAGTGGAAGAACTTGATTTATAGAATACAAAGAGTCACCTTAGGTATCTTCATGGATTTTGATAGTCTTTCATCCATGATACCATCCCTAGCTAATCCATTAGATTAGTTAGTTAACCTATGCATTCAGTCCCACAAAATTGATACTATTTTCACATAGATGTTGAGGAGAGACCACAATCCTACTAAGTTTATAAGATTCAAATGGAGTTATGGCTAATGCATGAGTCCATCAGAGGGAGTGCATAATACAACAACAATTTATATAGGCTTGACTACATCATGTATGACTACATGAAAATATATCAAGTCTAAGGATGTATGTCTTATGGTGATCCAATTGGGAACCTCTTGAACCATGGTAAATGTGCCTGACATAGTTTGAGGTGCACATGGGATGACTTTACAACTATATCCTCTACATGCTTGTATCATATTATTCTTTGGATCCACCATGGCACCCTTATTAGTATGTATATATGATTCTTTAGGTTATGAGGTTATGTACTCAAGATACAAGATATATTATACCACTATGCACCATACTATTTATGATATATATGACATTTTATTTTATATAAAATTTAATTTTAGTAGAATTTAATGTTATTTCTAGTGCTTTCATGATAATATCATGACATGCACTTATGTTTTAAGTAGAATTTTATGATATGTATTTTCTAGTTTTCTAGTTGAATGTATGATTTGTGAGGCTTTTACTAACATGATTTTATTTGACATAATTTTTATTCTCTAAAAGAAAATATGATTTGAGTAGAATTCAGTGATATGATTTTCATATCTAATATTTTAAGAGCATACATGATTTAAGTAGTATTCAATGACATGCTTTCCATTTTTTATTTACTTGTAGACACCTAAAATGCATCATAAAATGGAGACTCCAAAAAATACTCCTTTTTAACTTATGTCATTCATCTTAGGTAGCCTTAGGGATAATTTAGTGCCTTCCATCAAAAATAGGTAGGTTGACCTGATATGATCTTAGGATCGAGACCATCTCGACCCAATATGGTCATGCAAAATCAAGTTTAAGAAAAAATAAAAGTGGTAGTTAACTACCTAATAATGGTTGCACACAAGAAAAAATCATGTGTCTATCTACACATTGCCCTACAGTCACCTACCAATAGAAAAAGGGGCAATTGCCATCAATCATCAACTGCCAAAAATTTTCCATCAATCCAACTACCATTGTTGCCCTCTTTCCTTATTATCTCATGCTAGGAGGCTATAAAACCAAGCTCCCTCATCAATTTTTGAGGCCTTGAATTTGCAATTTGAATCCATGAAGTGCTATAAAAATAAATTGTGAAGCTCTCTTGCTATCAAATCCATTCCATTGGATTGTCTTACAGGTTTCAAAACATCATTCCTCTCACTCGCATGATCCATTTCATCACTCAGGTGATCAATCACATCAACTAACCCATCTCCACACTCATCAAAATCTATAAAAAATTATCCTTTGTATCATCCAAATTTTTGCTTGAAACTGGTTTCATAAAAGTGTAGGTCTATGACAATGATTGTCTCATCTCAAGATGATTTGTAGACAAGATCATCTCGAGATGATCTATAGACAAGATCATCTCAATTGACAATCTTGATTAGGTGACTAGTTTTTATCATTTTACTACATCTTAGATTAGATTTTCATTTGCATGTGCATTCTAACATCAGATATTTCATCTCATACATTTTACCTTGTTGCAGTAGCATATATTTATATTAATATATGCATGCACCTTCTTTCCTTATTATTTTATATTTCTTAACAAAATATGGGCCCAAAATTTGTGGGCCCAAAAAATGCTATTAATATATTTCTATTTTATTGTGTGCAGGTTACAAGGTTCAGGTACCATGAAATATTTTGGATCCTACTCTCGCACGGTAGTCTCAAGGAAACCCACTCACCAAAATACTGTGCTAACATGGAAGCCTTACATACTGCACCCAAATATGTTCTGATTTATCTAGTATATCTATGGTATGACTGATAATATCCTTTAATAGGATGCTCTTTGTAACACATTGAAAACACAAGATTAAAAAAATATTTGATTCATTATTAAAATCATTGTGTTTGGTTATATTACTTTTTTTATGGTCACAAGATTAATAAAATATTTGATTAATTATTCAAATCATTATGTTTTAGTTATATTGCTTTTTGTATGGTGCAATTTGCCATCCTCTAGAACCACATTACCAACTTCCAATAGATAATTTAGGCTTAGGATATGGTATACGCATGCCTGATGAACTCCTTGTCGACTTCTTGTAGTGCCTTAAACTAGGCCTAGAGGGATAATTTTATAGTAATGAGTATGCTGATCCTAGTAATTCTTATTTGATTAGTGATCATCTACATATTGCTACATTATCTATTGTTGGTGATAAATCATAAAATGAGAAGTCAGAACATGATTGGGAGTTGAAATATAAGTGGGAGGCTCTATCCGTTGCTTGTAAATAAAAAAAGAATCCATTCCCATTGAGCCTCTCACTATATATTCATATTTTTCCTATACAACTGCCCATTTGGTGCTAGCTTCTCCCACCTAAGGATCTGATCATCCCTGTCCCACCTAGGGAACACCCTATTATTCCTATTCCATCCCAACCATATTTTAAACATTTATGCCCACCCATACTTAAACACCTATTTCCATATATTAATGGAGGTCATACACCATCCATAAATATGATCTCCACTGACCCCACCAATCCACTTAATTATCCATGCAACCCTTCCCAATCATTGACTCTCAATACTAAGGCTATTTATTTTGATCGCATTGCTTTTTCATCTTCACTTTTTGAGTTTTTAAATTTTGAGGACATGTTACAACCATATAATTTGTCATCATACCCACCTTTATATATCCTATAGGATGAGATAGAGTCTAATAATTTATTTGACTCATTCAATCCAACCAATTATATCCACTTGATTCCTACACCTCATCAATTAGAGGAGGGATATCACATGTTAATAGAAGAGATGATTGGCATTGACATTAGCATAGATATTGAACATCCCTAAATTATTAAACTAGAGAAAAGTCTCTTAGACACATAATTTGTTGTATTCACCTCTTTTCTAATAGAGTATAAATGATATTTTGCATGGTCATACAAAGGCATGTTTGGTCTTGACCCAAACTTAATTGTTCACAATCTAACACTCAATCTAGTAGTTAAGCCTATCACACATAATATTAGAAAAACGCATTCAATAATAGCTTTAATGATTAAATATGAGTTACAAAAGTTGTTGGATATAGGCTTCATCAAGTCTATCTACTATCCTAAATGAGTGTTCAACATGGTACCTGTTAGGAAGTCGAATGGGGGGGTTCACATATGCATTGAATTTCATGATCTTAATAAAGTGAGCTCCAAGGATGAATTTCTACTTCCTAATATCGATACGCTATTGGACATAATTACAGGACATCAAATGCTTTCCCTCATGGATGGCTTCTTAGGATACAATCAAATTTGAGTCAATCCTGAGGATCAATCCAAAATAGCCTTTACTATGCCATGGGTGACTTTTTTCTATAAGGTCATACCCTTTGGCTTAAATAATGCTCACACTACCTATCAGTGGAAATAATGTATATTTTCCATGACTACATGCATAAGATCATTGAAGATTATGTTGATGATATTTTTTCCAAATCTCTACTACATCAAGACCATATCGATGTTCTATGAAAGGTTTTTTGATCACCTATTAGAGCATAACATACGCTTGAATCCTAAGAAGTGCATTTTTAGTGTAACATTTGAAAAGCTTCTAGTTTTCATTATGTCTAAGTGAGGTATCAAGGTTGACCCAAAAAATTCAAAGTAATCTTAAGCATATCTACCCCCACCAATCTTAAGTAGCTTTGCAACTTGCAAGGGAAGATACAGGCCATCCGATATTTCATCATGCAACTATCAAACAAGTATCGATCATTCAACCATATTCTACAAAAGGGGGTGAATTTCTATTGGGATAAATATTACCAAGAGGCTTTTGAAGACATCAAGCAATACTTGGCTTCTATGCCAGTATTATCTCCTTCGAGACTTGGTGCACCTTTTCTACTATTCATATTGGCCACTAACTTTACCTTAGGTACCATGCTAGCCCAAAAGAACTAGGTAAATAAGGAGGAGGCCATTTATTATATTAGTTGCACCATGGTATCATACAAAATCAGATATGCTTATGTCAAGAAACTCTTCTTAGTAGTGGTCTTTGCCACCAATAAGCTCCATCATTACATGATTAATAAAATAACATATGTTATCTCCAAATAAAACCCTTTGTGATACATGATGAGTCATACTTATCATAATAGTCATACCGCAAAGTGGATAATGCTCTTAAGGGAGTTTAACCTCGAGTTCATTGGATAAAAGTCTATAAAGGATAAGGTCATCACAAACCAACTAGTAGAAGTGCATATTCATGATGATAAGCCTATTACAATTGAGATACATGATGATGTAGTCTTCACATTATTTAGCTCAGAAGAGCTATAAGAACCAAAGTAGAAAGTAGATCTAACTTTGTTCTTAGTTGGTTCCAAATGTGAGTAAGGGGGTTGTTCCAAAATCATATTTTTCACATTGCAAGGGGATCCTATTCCCCTTTCATACAAACTTGATTTTCCATGCACTAATAACAATGTTGAGTATGAAGCCCTCTTTTTGGGTCTTCAAACAAATATCACCATGAATATAAAGAGACTCAACATCTTTGATGATTCCCTACTCATTATTAACCAAGTCAAAGAGATCTATCAGTGCAAGTGCTCAGTCTTGAAATCATACAAGACCCTTAGGGATAAATTTCATGCTAAGTTTGAGTGGTATGAGATCGAGGCAATCCCTTGTTCCTCCAATAATTTTACAGATACAATGGCTTCCCTAGGATCCCTAATTTCAAAACATCCATTAGATAATTTCACTATAATTCATGTTAAAATTCTCTCTCAATCCATGGCTTCACGAGATGCTTCTAAATAGGAGCAAAGCATTAACATGGTACAAATTGAACCACACCAAGATTGGTTATCTCAAATTCAAGACTTCTTTTAACTTGCTTCTTGGGAATCCTTGATCCCATAGGTCCTTTATGATAATGTCACAACCATTTATCTTAAGTTTTTCTCTCAATCTGCATTTGCACGTAATGATTCTAGAGAGGAGTAAGATGTTCATTTAGTTCAAGATAAGCAATATCAAGACTAGTTTTCACAAATTCAATATTTGAAGCTTGGTAGTCCTTTTGTGGGCTTGTTACATGTTTCTAAATGAATATTTAAGTAGAGTGAATAAATATGTATTTCTAGGATACATTGTACCATCAAAGCTATTATGGTCTCCTTCTTCAATACTTAGAGCCCCAAGAGTCTACTTGGACTATTTATCAAGCTCATGATAATACTTGCAGTGGCCATTTTAGCGGTATGGCTATCACAAAGTGCATTCTTCAAATGGGCTATTATTGGCCTATGATGGAGCAATATTATTGTTCTTATATAAAAATATGCATCAAGTTTCAACATCATGCTAATATATTGCATGCACCTTTGCAAGTGCTATAGTCGATCCACTTGCTATTACCTTTTTTGTAATAAGACTTTACCCCCATATTCAGGCCAACACACATTTGTTCTAATGGCCATGGAATACTTTACAAATTTGGTTAAAGCTTTCTCTTACCACTACAACTGGATCACACATTACGGAGTTCATACTCCATAATATCATATGTTATTTTGGTATTCCATCCAAGATCATCTTGGATAATGGAATACCATTTAAAAATAAGAATTTTCAAGCTCTATGTAACAAGTATCATATCGAGTACAAATTTTTAACTCCTTCTATCCATAGAGTAAAGGACAAGCTGAGGCATCAAACAAATGATCATTGTCATCCTTAGTAAAAATTTTAATAATCATCACAAGTTTTGGCATATTCAACTATCTCTAGCACTTAGGACCTATCAGATGAGAATTAGGACATCAACAGAGACAATTCCATTCTCACTAGTATATGTTGTTGAGGCCATCATGCCATTGGAACTTGAAATTATCTCATTGTGCATCTCATTACAAGAATTCATTTATGATGATGTTGCATGAAAAAATCACCTTTATCAACTTACTCTTCTTGATGAACGACACATTAATGCTCTTGAACATATTTGCATTTATCAAGATTTTATTAATGAAGCCTATGATACAAAGGTTCATTCTAGAGAATTTCAAATTGGTGATCTTGTCCTAGAAGAAAACTAGTAGAACTCTAACTTGCTTAGTGATTTGCAAGACAATTTTACCACAAATTGGTTAGGCCCATTCATCATAAAGCATAAGTTGGAACCAAGAACTTATTTATTAGCTTCACTTGAGGGTGTTGAGGAACCTAAAACCCTTAATATTCTCCATCTAAAAACATTTTATGCATAAATTAAAAGGGATAAAAAACATAAAAGCACATCTTCTCATTTCATCATGCATCTCATATCATTTCATAGTACCATTGCATTGCATATTACCATTTATCACAATACACATTTTATTTTTTTCATTTTTGCATTCCACAAATATTTAGATACACTTATTGTCATATTGCATTAGGCATTTCCATCATTGTAGGTGCATTAGTATTTTCTTGTGAGCACTAAGGATAAGCATAATGTTTGTATGACTATTGTTTATCTTGATGAAACTTCTTCTATCTTGGGCATACACTTCATCTCATTGTTCATTTCCATCCACATTTCCATTTCTTGATGTGTGTTTTACCTTCCCTAAGTAGTTGTAACAAGTTGTCCAAAAGGACCTTTTGATCATTCAACGATTCCTAGTTTTTCTTTTAAATTTTATAGAATATCATCTTGATATTTTATGGTGGGGTATTGCTTTGAATGTACCTTTCTTATCTCAAAATCCCAACATATTTTTAAACTCTTAAATATAATTGTTGAACAATGAAATATGAAACTATACAGTAGTTATTACCTGTTAAGAAAATGGTTTTCCTTGCTCTCCTATCATGTGCATGGTCTAGAAAGCTAAGAATTAACAAAAGGATAAGCTCTCCCTCCCCCCCAAAAAAGCATTAAAATCTCTTTGCTCCTCTCCAAAATGAACAATTGTCAAAAAATAATCCCTTTTTTCTCCTCTCCAAAATGAGAAAAACCCTCAAAAAGTAATAAATTCCCTTGCTCTTCCACAAAATGAGCAAGTATAAAAAAAATCCTTTTCTCTCCTCTCCAAAATGAGCAAAACCCTTAAAAAGTAATAAATTGCATTGCTCTTCCACAAAATGAGCAAGTATCCAAAAATAAGAGAGGGCAAAGAGCTTGAATTCCTAGAATTCTCAACTTTTGACAACCATGGGGTAATCTCCATCACCAACAATAAGCTATAGACACCTACCTAGTAGTGGATTAGCCTTACGCGTGGTGAAATATATATCATATTAGTGACCTTATTTTGTACAAACAAATGTTATCTTATGAATGAGCTAGATTTTGATGGCTTGAATTACAAAGTAGTTAAGTCCAACCAAGTATAAAGTTGAAGTAATAAACTTCACTATGAACACACAAGGATATTGAATATCTTGGTCTTCCTAGTAAATTTTTATATTTCAGGTTCTTGCATGGCCATTATACAACTTTTAACTTGTCAACTAGGGTGTTTGAGTCTCTTGAAAGTCTTATTGTTCCCTTGTGACTTCTTTTTGATCACCATCCTTTACATTCACATGTTCTTAGTACACATTTTGTTTCACTTGGTATATGTTTCAACATATGCCTTAGATGAAATTATTTCAATATTGATTTATGACTTTCATACATTCTATGGTGCTTACACTCAGTTTGTTATTGCATCTTAGATTCATTTATTATGTTTTATCACTTAAACATACGTTCATATTTTACATCATCTAAATTATCACATGTCATTAATACATCACATACATATCTAGCTCCATGCATAAATAATAACTCTAGCATATCAAAGACATTCATCTAACATACATGCATAATCATATCTACAAGTCTAGGCATACATATATACTCATCCATAATTTCATTCATCATTACATAAATACATGCACAATAAACACATGATAGGCATCAATGAAAATCATCTCATATATATATATATATATATATATATATAAATCAAAATAATAAGTACATCCATGGTACAAAAATGCTTGTAGGCTACAATAATAGTGGATCCTCAAACTTCACATCCAAAAAGAAGCTAATCCAAAGGACCTATGCTTAGGCTGGCCCTGCACCACCACTCTCACCACTACCATTGCCTCATCTCTACGAGGTTGTATATATATACTAGCCCCTAATATATTTGAGGTCCTTGGTGTTGTAAATAGTGGCACTAGAGATCTTACAGATGGCTCTAATGTGATTAGGATAACCCTGATCATTGTGAGGATAGTCACCCACCAAGTCTATTAACCTCATCCTCTAACCATTAGACATAGTCTCACTCGACCTAATATTGAGCCTACTATGAGCTCAACCTAGCACTTAGTTGAGCCACCTCTATCCCCTATCCAACTGACACCCCTCTAACCTAAGTTTTCAAAGCATACTGCTTTGTTGTTAATCTATCCATCTCCTCCTAAAGTCTTTCCATCGATACCCATAAGTTATCCCTCTTCTCTATCTAGCTCTATCAATTTTTTTATCTCCCATTGGATTTGCACTGTGGTGTGGGTTCTATCCTAATATATTAGATATCCATAGATAATACAAACCTACTCTCTCAGAGCAACAATCTACTCTTGAGGGTCATCCTCATATGGCCCATCGCCCCCATCACTCCTCCCAAGTATTTCTGGCTCCTCGATGTCTCCCTATAAGGTGCCTACCTCCCTATCCACACAAACATTCACTCATCACTATAATGGATTCTCTACTACTACAACTATCCTCTTACCTACCACTAGTATCTCCTCTACTACTATAACTACCCCCTTCCCTACAACTAGTCTCTCTCTAGTCATTACATCTCCTTGAAGCTACCAGGCTACAAACTAGGAATTATACTTAGGTGTGGTGTTAGGGTCCTCTATATTTGGATCTGGTAATGCTACATCTAAATCCTCATTTAGAGGCTCCACTCATGGCTAGGCTAGTTGGGTCTCGCTAGTCCTCTACTTGTAGATCATTGGCTCATCTAGCATATCTTACCTCACTCCTAGCTGATAGGCCACCTATGAGTACTAGAATACTCATGCTCTATCCTATGGTGTGTATTAACCATTTTTCATATCACACCCACCTTAGGTGCTCCCCATCCTCACTTTATCTTAGAGCTCCTTTCCATGTTCTCCATATCACCTACCCTAGCTATAGTCTACTCCAACTCTCTACATAGTGTAGTAAGATACCCTACTAGGGGTGGCTCTTACAACACTCTTGTTCATGTATCCATCACACTGCATAAGGGCTATTACAATCCATCATGTCTCTTTGTGTATTCCATGACAACCCAATAGGTCTGTCTACACTAAAATAGTCCTAAACCGAAACTTGTAGGAGGAAGTTGCACCCTAAGCCCAGTCTGCCACACTAGTGTATATCGTATAGGTATTTGTAAATTTGTACCAATAAACTAGGTCCCCATGTCATGATCCAAGGCTACTCCACTAGATCCTAAATGATGTCTAGAAAGTTCCAAGGGAACCTCATGCCAGATGATTCTAGTAGGATGAAATCAAATATCAATTATAAGTACTACATGTTTGGCTATCAATAGTCCTATTGTGTATCCAATGCCAACTCACACACTACCACTATCAACATTGTAGTCCATCTATCTCCAATTTTTTCGGTAGAACCATCATAAAACTTTTTCTCTCTAAGTAGTCACAATAGTCACAATGGAATTTCCCTCAATCAAGATCCATAGAATTTGGAAGACATCCTCCAATGTCATTATAATCTCACTGATTATAATATCAAAGATGTTCATCTATAGATGTCATCTATCTATCAAGGTTGTCAGATAGGCCTAATCAACATGGATGGACTCTAGTCGAACTGTGTGTTGAAGGCCTAGGTCCTTCAACCATATCCAATCATCATTAGACAATACAACACAAGCCTCCTTGAAGGGGTTCGTGACATGGTGTCAGGATCTAATATGTTGTTAAAAACAAAAAAAACTTAATCAATTTTTTAAAAAATCATCAAATATGACCATATTGAGCTGATATGACTCCCAAACACAACCATATCAACCCTAGCTAAAAGTACCAAGGGGGATTGACTGCTACACCTTCAAGCTTAGCTATATAGTGGCCTAAGCAGGCCCCCAAAAACTGATCAAATTTTCTAGTGTTTGTGAAGCTATTTTTCTAGGATTGAAGCTATTGGATATTTAGGATGCAAGATAAATCTTGGATCAACCATTGAATAAGATACGTGCCCTAATAGAATTTTAGGTTGATTTATGATTTCTTTCTACCCAATTTTATGGAAAACCTAGATCATAATCAAAGTATAGATATTTGATTAAGTTTCATAGACATTTAATAAATAAGAGCATATAGTGTGCATCTAGGGTTCTGTTTGTGCATTCCCTTGGACCCTTGCTTAAAATATTTTTATTATGTAACCTAGGGTTAGATATCATTGAATCAAAGAATCATACTAGGCTTAGCTCTTGTATTCTTGCATCTTGTATCTTACATTGTTATTTCATTTTCATAGCTTAGTTTAGGAATGCCAAACATAGGTGTATGTTCAATTTACACATTAAACACATTCTACCTTAGACTTAGAGTGAGTCCTAAAATCATTCCTGGTGAACCCTTCCCCTTGCACTGAGTGTAGAGTTATAATGGCCACCACAGTCACCTCAAGGCTTCCTTGTAGATCTAGCTTTGAGAATAATACACCGATGCACGATTTCCCCCTCTACACACTCCCATCTCCTCTTCTTTGAGCTTACTTTCTAAAATTCTATCCATTGTCTTTGAATTATGCTATCGACTCACCAAAACCTACATCCCCTATCAAAACCACATTAAAAGCATAATTAGAAAACCTCCTAACCAAAATTTTGCTAGTGCTAAATTCACCATGGGTGCCAAAAATGCTAGTTCCAAATTCACCATGCATGCCAAAAATGCTAGTGCCAAATTCTCCACTGATGTCAAAAATACTAGTGAAAAATTCACTAGTGCTAAATTTTCCGCACATCACAAAACTAACCCAAGATCAAAATTTTCAATCAGGTTCAAGGACACACCTGTTGATCTCACTAAGGTATATGTATTGTTCCTTAAATTATGTTCACACGATGTGGCCACCTTCGATTATTTTCCATCTTCAAAAGCACACATATTTATCTCTCCAACTTTCTTAAAAGAATAAGGTGAAAATGAAAGCAATTTCACCTCCTTTTCCATTTTTAGCCCCACCCCCCATTTTTTAACCTTTTCAACTATGCTTTCCATTTTGATAATTCATCCCAAATTGTCAATTTGTCACATCATTCTCACGGGGGCATCACACAATTTTTTTTTTTTTACATGGGGTAACCTTTTTTGGCATCAAAAGGGCATACATCATAAAAAATGAAGTATACATATAGTAATGATGTAAAACAACTAAAATAGATGTAATTATAATCATTTATTCAAATCAACATTACAACACAACAACAATGCATCACAATTTAAAAATTGAGTTTCACTACTTAACTTTTGATGCAATCCCAGAGGCATCACATAAAAATTGGGTCAAAATGTAGACACCCAAATTTGACACACTAGTAAAACAAAAGACACTAAACTACTAGAATAATAAATTATATCCTAAGTTGTTACTAGGATAATCTGTGTGGTTGAGATTAGGTCAGTTAGTTAATGGATTAGATTGTAAAAACTTGCTATTTAAGCAAGATCCTTTCAAGTGAATAACATCAAGTATTCTATTTTCTAACATGGTATCAAAGCAGGCATTCCCTACCCTATGAGCCTAAGGTTTTTTTTCTCATGGGGGATTTCCCCCATTTTTTTCCTTCCTTTTTTTTTCTCTCGTAATTTTTTTTACTGAGGGAGTATGCTCTCCATATTTTTTATGGATCAGAAACCAAATGGTTAAAATTAGGAGGTTAATTTTTTTTAGTTTTTTTTTAGGGTTTCAAGAATGGTGCCATATTTTCCAGTGATGGTTCATAGCAGAAGATTTGGTTCACAGGCGCACTTCCTTTGTAGTGTCATTGAAATTCCTGCTATGTAGCGTTGTTTCAGAAATTCATATTTAGAATTTTTTTAAGGCTTCGATTCCATGCATGTGAAGGTGATAACTCTTGGATCACCTGGTTTTTTACTAGCACCCACTCTTTTGTCTACTTTAGGATGACAACAGTAATGGCTAGAAGCAGCTACAAAACTATTCTAGGAAGAGGCACCGACCTATTTTTCTGGCCTATTTTTCTTTGTATTAGATGAAGGTATCCACTCCTATTTTTTATTTGGATGAGGAACTATGTCGCCCACATAAATCCAAAAAAAATGGAGACTTCAATTTTTTTTCTTAGCAGGTGATCTTTTACTGATCAATTTACTGCCTGTCATTTGGTGCTTAACAAACTCTTGTTAGTCTGCACCGAACCTCTTGATTCCAGTAGGTGGATATCAATTTACCGCCTATCATTTGGCACTCAGAACATTTCATTCCATGTGGTCATTGAATCTCATTGGTGTCCTTGCTATTAGTCTAGTGTGTTTGATCCTTTTTCTCAGGACATCGTATATTTTCCCATTTTTTTGCACTATGAGATGCCATTGCTTGGAGCATGTTGGGTGGTGTCATATTTTCGATGGAAGAAAAATAAATTTTATTTTTTACAGTGGTATGCGGGTTCTCGTTGTGTTCGTAGAGCCAGTCCAAAAATTCCCACGACCCACTGTAAGTTCTCCATATTTCTTCATTTGAGGACTTTGAACCATTTATCGAGGGCTATGCGACATATCCAAAAGGTGTGACGATGGTCGTATGAACATAGAGAATAAGGAAATGCATGATTTTTTTGATCTATGGAGATATTCCACATATTTTTAATGTCAATATTGTTTTTTGACATTAAGGGCAAAGTTTTTCTTTTTCCTTACAAAGGGCGGCGAGCGCAGGAGCTACACATACTGTGGGTGGATTTCGGTGATGGAAAAATTGAGGTTCAAGTTGCCTATTATAATGTAAAAATATAGATATAGACCTACTATTTTTTTTATATCCAGAGATAGCCATGTATTTGATGTCCTTGTCAGTGCACCTACTGTTATTCGTTCCTACATCCGCTAGTCTTGGTCGTACGTATTATTACCAGGTGTTGTGTTGTGTGATCGAAGACTTCATTGCTGAGAATAAATGGTTTTGAGCCATTGCATTATCATGATGAAAGCACTTGTCACATGTGGAGAGTCAGGCTCGGTGAGACGTAGCTGCGTAGTATTTTTTTATAAATTGCAACGAATAAGCATCACCCTGAATCGTGAGATTTACGATGATGTTTATTTAATGGTGATGTCAATTTGATATTTTGCATGGCAAAAATTAAGGAGGGCAATGACTGGAATGAATGTGCGATGTGGCAGAGTAAAAACATTAATGCTTCGAGAGATGTTTTTTTTAATATGCTAACTTGTTCTATTTGCAAGGCGCGAGGTCCAACTGGTAATTTGATAACCATTTTTTTTTGTTTATGGTAAAATATTCATGAGGGGATCCAAAGGACTATCAAGGGGAGTCCAAAATTCTACTATTTGTTCCTGGAGCATCAGATCGTGCAACATGTACTGAGGTATCGGTGAAGCATGTGATTGTTGAAACGATGAATTTCAAAGCATGAGTGGTTTGCATTCGGCCATGAAAAAATGGCTGATACAGGGTAGTGCACATGTTAGAGAGCTTCTATTTATGACATTTTATTATGAAAGTACTTTGAGCCTCTAGTCATGTGGTATTTGCTTATGTGGAGAAATCATGTAAACTGTAGTATTTTCAACTCCAAAATATTTTGTAATTGCCGAGAGATTTTATGACGAAGATTATTCAAATATTGGCCATTGTTGTGGGAGGTCTAGTGGATCAAGGATGACAAATACTTTGAGAGAATGAGTCAAGTTTATCATATCACTCCTGCAATGGACCACTATGGATGTATGATAGACCTTCTTGGTCGTGCTGGTTGCTTGGACGAGGCACAAGTTTTTATAGATAAAATGGCTGTAAATCCTGATGCTGATGTGTGGGGGTCTTTGCTTAGTGCCTGTAAAAGTTACAGGAATATAGAGCTAGCTGAACGGGCAGCAGAACAGCTTTTTCAGTTAGATCCGCAAAATCCAGCAACTTATGTTACACTGTCCAACTTGTATGCAGCAGTTGGCAGGTGGGATGACTTTGAAAGGATGCGGAAAATAATGAAAGACAAGAAGGTTAAAAAGAAGCCTGGGTGTAGTTGGATTGTGATCAACAAACACGTACATGCTTTCCTTGTAGGTGGATAGAGATCGGAGAAAATGCCAGAAGCTTATTCATAAAATTGGAGAGTGAAGGTTTCATTAATTGATATTTGATGCGTAAAAGAGATGACTTTCTCAATGCATATTTGTACATACAACAATTGTAGAATAATAACTAGAAGACCGCTCTAGAATTCCAGATTTTCTCACGTCAAAATCCTAAAATTTTGTGACTATTTTGACCAGGTGGAGAACAGGGACCTCCCGTTGGCAGCTTCAGGTTTTCGTTAGCTAAAAATGTTGGTCATTGGACACCCGAAGCGATCCCAAGAGAAGGTGACAGACGATGTATCTTGGCCTCTGTCAAGATCTGGAATCTACATCACTTTTAGATCTTTGAGCTTGTAATATAAGAAAACCACTTTTCCCTTTTGCATTGTAATTTGTTATAGATAACGACATATTTTTTTGAAGGGCTATTTTCTGGGAGATTTTTTTTTTAAAAACATGTTTTATTCCAATTTTCAGAATATTCTCTTGTGAAGGAAAAGAAGAAGGTTATTTTTTTTATGAAGGAAAAATGAAGAGACCGTTATTTTTCCTACAAATGAAGGTCATTTTGACACCTTATCATATGGGTGTTTATAGTCATCGAAAATATTTTTCCAAGCAAGAAAAAATGGTGGTTTTATTTTTTGGTTTTAGAACTATTTTCCATACTTTTTTATGGCTTGAAGAATATTGTATCATGGAGTGCATTCTCGGTTGAACCCGACACTCCCAAACATTTTCTTAAGTGATCCTAGTATCTAGTCATCTCCTCTATATCACCTAGTGGATGCAATAGTTGGTTACCCATGCATTCTGGTAGGATGAGGAGGTCACCATAAGGACACATTAAACTACCTTGGTGCTTCATTTTTTCCCTTGTTTTTGTTGTTTGTCCAGATTTTTTTGGACCTTGTTATCAGCCCATTGTGTTCATATAGGTGGAAACCACATACTCATGCTTGTGGAGTCATTTTGGACTACCCTAGCGATTTTTGTGATCCATCCTATCTTCACACTCTTTTTGTGAGACACTTTGGTTTCAAGGGAATTTTTCTTAGTGAACTTTTTTTCATGGTTCTCAGTCTAGGAGTATGGTTTCATTTAGTTCGATGATGAGGTTTCTCTACTTTTTTGAGACATCTGGTGGATCCTTTACAGGCTTCTTGATGGAAGTTGTCCTAGGGTGGTTGAAGAGGACATCTTCCTTCCTCTCCATCCTCCATGCACATCTTACTTCTTCTTCTTCTATTTTGGTATGTGGTTTTTCATCATATATCTAGCAGATTGTTTCTATTTCATATCTCCAATAGATTGTAATATGGATATATTGTACATGAGTACCTTATCAGGCCTTCTTTTTGGGACTCATACTTGTGGATTTGCCACTTGTTTTATTTTTTTTTTCACTACCTCCTAGTATCAATTAAGGGGAGGTGTTAGTATATTCTAGTACCACTTAAGGAGAGTGTTAGAACAAATATTTATATCTTAAGTTGTTACTAGGATAATCTGTGTGTCTGATATTAGCTCATTTAGTTATGATCCAATGGATCAGATTGTAAACACTTTCTATTTAAGTAAGGTCCTTTCAAGTGAATAACATCAAGTTTTATATTTTCTAACATAAACATGTCACAACATCATAAAATATTAATTTGGACCAAACCTAATAATTTGGGCACCTTTTCCAAGCTCTACCAAATATGCCACCCTAACAAAAAATGCCACTAGAAAGTTTGGTAAGCCAAATGGTAAATTTGGTTAGCCTCAGAAAATCAAATCCTGATAATCAGATATGATTTTTGGCCAAAACCACTAGTCATAACCAAAATTACCACAAGAAATTTTAGTCACAAGTGGTGAATTTTTTTAATTGCCAAAATATCTCAGGAAAGCTAGAGGTATGTGGATTCCATCCTTCCACTCCTTGCTTTGAACTCACATGCTCCAACAATAAACCAGACCTACAAATTTCAAATTAGTCCTAAATAATTATGTTCCTAACCCTTTCTTCAAACTCTATTTAAAAACACTTGGGGCAAGACATAGAGAGAATTATAAGGCTAATTACATTATGTTAATATTCTTCTAGCAACTCTTCTTCTTTAGCATTCTTCATTTTTAAGCATTTGCAAGCATTTTGGAGGTAATTCAAGCAAGGCAAATAGGTCTTGGAGGTAAGGAGATCTTCTTGATACAAGGGAAATACTATTTCTAGGTAATATCACTCCTAGTACATATCCCCCTCCATTAATTTTCTACTTATTTTGCATTTTTTATCTTAGCATTAGCCTTGCTAACTTGAATACTTCATTTACTTGCAATTTTATTTTATTTTCATGCTCTTAATCCTTTTGTGTAGGGTTTATATTTTTTAATAGGTTTTAATTATTTATTGAAGATCTTGGATGAGCATATACACTCTCATTTCAAAGCATCTAACATCTCTTTGTAGGCTTAGTGGAGCTATTCTACTTGCTATATTTAGTTTTGTTCATCAATCTCTCCATTTTGCAAGGTCATTTTCATGCATTTCTCTTCATAAAATTTAACTACTTATTGATATTTTAATTCATAGTCTTATTTAAATTTATTATCAACATTTTAATCCTCTATTTTCATGTCCATGCTCATACATTTTCAATCTATTATCATTTGCAAGCATTTAGCATTGTTATTTCTCTCTTTCAAGCACACTTAACTTGATTTTGGTGAAATTTCAAGCACATAAGCATCTCTTTCATTACCATCCTATTATAGTGTTGGATACAAAGTTATTATCAAATTTTTGTACCACTAATAGTCCCTTTTCAATCATTATTGCATGCATTTTTCTTTCTTATTGCTATAGATTTCATTAATTTATAACAACACTCATTATTCATTACATTTGCATTCATTTCTCATTGCTTTCATAAATCTTGCTTATGTTAGGATTTAATTAAGATATTTTGTCATATTACTAATATTTTCATAACCATTTTAATTCCATTTAAACTCTCTAAATTTCTCAAAACAATCATTGAGAAGTATCATCTTGTCCTTTGCACTTGCACTCATTTTGATCATAAATTTGTAAAACTTTGTGGCATAATCCATTGAATTATTGCATCACAACCCTAAAAATTCGTTCTATCCATCCAATTCCACCATTGCATTACAAATTTATCAAAATCCCATCCAAAATCACTCCACAATCATCTCAGCCCCATTTTAGACCAAAACACTAACCACCACAGTAATTGGTAATTTTGGCTCTCTAGAATCTATAGACCAAAAATGGCACTCAGACCAAAAATGCCACTATCAATTTTGGTAAGCCAATTGGTGTTTTTGGTACAAAATTATTTCCATCCAAGGAGACAAGAATAATAAAATTTTCCAAAAATAGGGGGTCTGGTTAGCTGCCTAGACAAGAAATTCACCTTTTCCAGCTCTCAGGCAGACCCCCCAAATTTGGTAGGACAAATTTAACAATGAGAACCAAAATCACCAATGGTATTTTTAGTATTAGTGGTATTTCTAGTCAAACACCAGCAGAGGTAATCCAACCACTTGGCATTAATATAAACTCTATTTTCAACATTTTTATGTGTTCTTCTCTCTATCTATCATTGTTTTGTATCTGAAATCACATTTCAATTTGGAAAGTTAAGGAACCCTAATCTAGTCTTAACTTAATTTACAAAACACATTTACATTGGGTAAACTCAAATAATCTTAGGTTAAAAGCTCAACTTCTTTATCATTTTTACAAGTATCTAGGCAAGGAATCAAAGTCACATAGTTGCATTATAGGATAACTTGTATGTTGCATCAATTCTTGTTTACATTGGAAATCAAATATCTCCTTAGTTAGCCTATCATAAAAATGAAAATCATATAGGTTAGCTCTTATTTTTTTCATTTGTGTGATATAATCTTAGCATACATTTTAGATGATCATAGTATTTAGTTTTAAATAATTTTTTAAGGCTCCAAAAAGAGTCAATATTTAGTGATCTAAAAATTTAGGTGTTTTGTTGAATAAACTCATATAACACTGATATAAAAGCATTTACATCTACGTTTAAACCTTGAAAAACTGTATTGAGTAGGGTTCCAATTGTGTAGAGGATATTCATATCCTTGAGGTCTCCTTTGGAAAGAGACCCTCAAGTGGGGAAGCAAGGATTCTAGCGATTTCCCCCACATATGTTTGATGTGGTTAGGTTGAATATTTTATGAACCTACAAATACATACAAGGACCTTGATATTATGAGGCACTAATATAGGTCAAACCCCCCAAATTAATATATAATTAGAATTTCCAAGGGTACGTTCTTTTTGATAATTTAAATTCTCATTCAAAATGGGTTTTAACAAGATACCCCAAAACTTGCTTATAAAAATAGCTTAAGGAAGCTAAAAAACCAGAAAAAGGAAGGAAAGAACGGGAAGGAACCCCAAACAAAAAATAATGATAGAAAAAAGATCCTAGAGAAGAAGGACCCACACAGGGAAGCCTAGAGATAACAAAAAAACCCAAAGGGAAATGTTAGTCTTCATCACCCTCTTTGGTACCTACATCCTTTGCTTTATCCTTTGCCACATCCTTGACCTCATCCTCAGTGTGAACCTCATATGCCTTAGTGTCTGCCAAAACTTTCTCATTGAATTTTTTCCAAAAAAACATAAGATGCAAAGCATTGTGGAGATCATAAAAGGTGTCAACCAGGTCCTTCATATGGGAAATACCATTGGAAGTGGTCTTAATGATAAAATGCTACAAAATCTAGGTGGCAGTGTCATGGTCATCCTCATCATAATCAATCTCTAGGATTTTATGCTTGTCCTGAATAAATTTATTTCTTAGATGAGGTGAGAACCTAACAAATCCCTCAGGTTCCTCACAATTAATTTTCTTCTTCACAAGCAACCCTATGACCATATCTATGGATTCTCTCTTCTTGGTAAACAAGGTCAAGGAAGAGAAAGAAGATAAGTATGGACTAGACTTAACCTGGGTAGGGCTAGGTTTTCCTTTAGGAGAAACATTCTGGGTAGTGGAAAGGGTTAAGCCATTAGGGCAATGGATAAGCTAGTGGTTGTAGAAGACTTTGAACAGGCCTTGGTGAGAAGGGAGGTCATCACTCTTCTTTTTATTGCAAGCCTCAATGGAGTAGTTGATGGAATTAAGCATGAATTGGGGGATATTGATGGGATTGGCGTCCTTGAAGTGGTTAACGAATGTGAAATGGAATCTACATTTTTTTTTTTGGGATCATCAATAACAAAATACTCCATAATAGGCTTCATTACCTTATTCCACAGAGTTGAGAGATCAGAACGGTGTATTCTCACCTTCGCCTACTTGTAAATATTATTCTAGACCTTGAAATACTTTAGCTCAGCTTTTGAGTTGTGTGTTTCATAGTGAATTGACCTCCCTTTAGCAAGTTTCCTAGTGAGGTCGACCAACAATTTGATGTCTATAATGTAACCCTTGCCATGCACCTTGAATTTACCCCTATCCTAGCTTTCTAAGATAGCTAAAGTAATGTCAAGCTCATCCCCAAATAATTTCTTGAAGAAGGGAATAAAGCCTCTCTCGACCAGAATGGCATCAGCAATGGGATCCAAAACCGAATAATTAGGCTTGACAAAAGTTATATTGGGTTTCTAGAAGGGGTTCTGAATGAAGGAAGACATGGAGGATCAACATCGTTGAGTAGGAAGAGTGAAGCTGCAATAACCGAGTGAGTTCTTAAAAATATTCAATTACGCATGGAAACTAGCTTCCCCAAGAAGGAGTCAAATATTTTGGAGAGAGCCTCAGAGGTTGCAGCTATCAATTTGAGGTTTCCCATTTTCTTGAAGTCTACCTTGAAAAAAAAAAATTGAAATTTAGTAAACTCCAAACCAACAAGAATAACCATGAGAGTCGGTAGTTAGGATGGTGGTGAGCAGAGGGAATCATAAGCAATAGTATGTAGGTAGTGGCTATAATGGGGGGGAGATAATGGTGACACGTGTAAAGTATAAGGTAAATTAAGGGAAGAATTCACATGGAAATAGCCAATGTAGAAGGATCTCTGTTAAATTCTCATACCTTAAAAAGGGTGAGTTTGGGAGTGAAGAATTTTGATGGCGAGGAAGGCTCTTCGATTTTGGCTAACAACACAACTTTCATGGAAGAGACCATTGAAAATTTTGAAATATTTACAATTAAGAAAAACCCTATTGAGACAAAAATCTGAGGAGATGGGGGAATTAAAGTGGATCATAGGTAGGACCAAAGTAACCATTTGATTAATCTTGACTGTAGTTGACATTTCTATTTTTTCTTGGTCGACGATCTCACTAACCGCTTGCAAGATATCATCTGTTCAAGTAATCAGGTTGGAAGTGTTGACCCTATGATTAGCCAATTTATTAGAAACTACGTTGGCTTCTTTGAAAGTGTGTTGAAAAGTGACTTCTTGTTGGTTCTTAATTAAAATCCTTGCCTCGTTGATATAGTCTCTAACCCTGCATGAAGGATTGTTATTGTTCTTTAGGTAACTAATTATATTAAGAGAGTCTCCTTTGATAATCAACCTGCCAAGATAATTCTTAGCAATGTATAGTCCTCTCCACATGGCTTTAGCTTTGACAACATAAGTAGTTTGAACCCCTAGAAACTTAGCAAAGGCAAAAATGACATTCCCTAAGTGATCCTTAAGGATACCTACTGCTCCCACCCTTCTTGGGTTACCTTTTATAGCACCATAAAAGTTCAAATTGAATCAACCATTTTGTGGAGAATTTTACTTAGTATTAGCTCTAAAATTGGGAGGAGGTTGGTTGGGGATATTTGCTAGAGGGAGGTTTAAGGAACAACCTAAGGAAGACTTAAAAATTGAAGCGGGATGGGTTGAAGGAGGAATGAGGAGAGCATTTTATTTGGAAAAGGATAGGATTTTGTAGAAGATTGGATCAGGACTCATCTAACTATTAGAGAATATTCTATGATTTCTCTCCAACCAAATTTTCCAAAGGAAATGGTGAAGGTAGGTTTTCTAGAGGAATTTGAGGTGGGGGTTGTGAAAGGGAGTAGGCCATTGAAGGAAGAGCTCAACAATGGAATAAGGTTTGACCCATAGGATGTGGAAGGTTTGGAGGATTTTTTTGAGGATGGAAGAGGAAAAAGGATAGGTGAGGAAAAGGTGAAGAGGGGACTCCCAATCATACAAGCACAAATAACACCTGTTAGGAAAAATGATACCTCTTTTGAGCATATTATCAATAGTTAGGATTTTCTTTTGAAAGACCAGCCTTGCAAAAAATGACACCTTAGGGATGAGGATTTTGGGCCAAATAATATGGAAAGGAAATAAATATTCCTCCGAATTAAGGAGAAAATGGTAAGGATTTGACTAAAAATTCTCCACTCTCAGTGGGCTCCCAAAATAGTTGATCCTTGGGATTGCTAGAAGGAATTATGGTGGATTTTAGTAAGTATTCTAAATAATTAGATTCCATCGGGTTGGTGGTTCTCCTGATAGGTTTCCAATTGTTCCTATTGTTATGGAAGCTCAAAAAATAAAGGACTCTTTGACCATACATGGCGTAAATAAATTATTTCATAATAGAGAGGTTGGGGTATTCAATAAGGGGTTCTCCTCTAATCCATTTGTCATTCTAGAAATATATATTATGTCTCTACCCTAGCTTCCACCTTAGACCTTTCTTCAACAAATATTTGGTGTTTATTATGGATTTCCAAAAGGTAAATCCTCTAGTGGGGGTCATTTCACTGAGGAAGTCTATTCCTTGCAAGTATTTTCTCTTGACTATAGATACCCATTCATTAATGAC
The DNA here is from genome assembly GCA_028583015.1 of Wollemia nobilis. Classification (NCBI taxonomy): domain Eukaryota; kingdom Viridiplantae; phylum Streptophyta; class Pinopsida; order Araucariales; family Araucariaceae; genus Wollemia; species Wollemia nobilis. The sequence continues at coordinate 1,371,114 of JAQPPZ010006183.1, read as the reverse complement.
ATTAGTGACCAGGCACCAAGCTTATTTGGCCATGAGGGATAAGTTTAATAGTTGAACTCTTCTAATACTAATTCCCCATTATCCTTGGGTTTGCACACCTTAACCCAGGTAACAAGATGTAAGTGTTGTTTATTTTCTATCCTAGTCCATAGAAACTTCTTCTAAATTTATTCTATTCTATGATAGACCAATGCGAGATCCTTAAAAATAGATAAGAAGTATACATGGATGCTTTGAAGGGAAACCATAGTAAGGGTGGATTTGGCCACTTAAGATAAGAGATTTCCTTTCCAACCTACCAACTTCCTTTGAATCCTTTCAATCACATTATTCCACATTGAATCTAAAGTATTACCAATGAATAAGAGGATACCCAGGTAGGTAGTAGGAAAGGATGACACAGAGCATTCTAAAATTTTGGCTATTTTTATTTACCTCTAGAAAGGGGTGTTAAAGAAATATATCTTGCTTTTATTGAAATTAACTTTTTGACCAGTTGCTTCCTCATATAAAAGAAAAATGTATTTGATTACCTTGGCTTCGAATATAGAGGTATAGGTAGAGATGATAGTTTCATCCATGAATTTTTGATGTGTGACTAGATTGGTCTGGGATGCTACTCTAATTCCTGATTTGCAAGTGGCCTTGATGGTCCTTCCAAGTGCTTCAGCTATAATGATAAATAAGAAGGGAGATATGGGGTCTCCTTGTCTTAGTCCTCTACTACTCTGGAAATAGCCATCTGTGGATCCATTGATGAGAATATAAAACCATATTTTTAAGATGCATCCTTTGATATAATATACCCACTCAGGGTGAAAGCCAAATTTGAGAAGAATAGATATAAGGAATTCCCAGTTGATTATGTCATAAGCCTTATTTATATCAAGATTGAGGATGAAAGCATTTTTCTTAGTCTGGGATACAAAATGTAGAGCTTCATAGATAGTTATGACACAATCTAAGATAGACCTGTCTTGTACAAAAATTCCTTGGAATGTAATAATGAGATTGGGTAAACATTCCTTCATCCTATTGACAATGGATTTAGTAAGGATCTTGTAAACCACATTGCAGAGACTTGCAGGCCTATAATTAGTCATGGATTTAGAAGCAAGACCTTTTGGGATTAAAGCAATGAATGTGGAATTGTAATAATGCGGGATGTGGTTGGAGGTTTGAAATTCCTTTATAGAAGAGAAAATATCTTGGCAAAAAATATCCCAAAAAGTTTAAAATAAATGAGGGGAGAATCCATCCAGTATAGGAGCTTTGTTAGGATTCATAAATAAGAGAGCCTATATAACTTCCTCATTAGAAAAGGGGGCTATTACTTTGTCGTTGACATCCTTAGGAATGGATTGGGGAATATAGTATAGCATGGATTTTCTCACAGAATCAAAGTAAGGATCACATTCTCTAAGGAGGGTACTAAAATACGAAACAACCTCAACTCTTATTTCCTTAATATATGAATTTGAAGACCCATCACTCTTCACAAGTTCCTTGATTCTGTTGTTCTTCCTATTTATCAGGGTCAACTCATGGAAGAAGTGTTAGAATCTCCCTCCTTAGGCCATAAGGCTCTTGACTTATATCTCCAAAAGGTTTCTTCACAAACAAGGATATTGTGGTATTCAAAAAGGATATTTCTTTCTTCTATCCTGATGTGCTCATCATTCTGTCCATTCTAGATTTTATTCTTTATTATTGTAAGCCTATATTTGATTAACTGTTTGTTTGCAAATAAATTTTTGAACACTTATTTATTCCACACTTTAAGATACTCTTTGAAATGTATGATTTTTTAAGCTAACTTATACGAAGGTAAGCCTTGTCCTACCTATTTCCACCATTGGGAAATTCTATTTTTGAGATCGGGATGGTGGATCCACATTGCTTCAAACTTGAATGGACTTTTGAAGGGGTTGCCTTTCTCAATATCCATCAAGATAGGGTTGTGATCAGATCCTATCTTGGGCAAAGAGTGAAGGCTGGCATCTCCAAACATTTGAACAACTTCTTGAGAAAGGAAGAACTTGTCCAACTTCACCTGGATAAGTTGGTTTCCCACTCTTCTATTTCTCCAAGTGAATTTGGCATCCTTTAGTTTAATGTCCAAGATACTATTTGAATTGACAAACTCATTGAATTCTTCTCTTCTTTTAAGAGGGACCCATGTTCCTCCTTTTTTATCCGAGGGGTAGAGGGGAGTATTGAAATCCCCTACTACAATCCAAGGAATATTGTGAAAAGAATATTTTATACTACTTAAGGTGTCCCACAATTGAGCCCTTCCTGGTAATGTGTTTGGAGCATAAATATTGGACAGGATCCATGAAGTGTTATTATCCCTATCATGAAATAACACACTTGTTATTCTATCGCTTGAATGAATCAATCTACCTTCAAGTTTTCTTAGGTCCCATAAGCACATTAATCCACCTGAGAAACCTCTTGTATTGTTGAATACTGCTTCTGCTATCTTCCAAATTTTCTTTGTTGTATCAATGGAACTACTAGCATTAATTTTAGTTTCTTGTATTATGAATATTATGGGTTTTAAATCTCTTCTTAATGAACTAACTCTCTTCTTAATGAACTAACCACTCTCTGCTTAGCTAGCCCATTAAGACCCCTCACATTCCATGAGAGGATCTTCATTTGGAAGGTTTAGTGGTCTTCCTTCCCCCCTTTCCTTGAGGTTGGAGAGGTTTGGTGCTTTTGCTATCATCTCTAGGTTGGCAGACAACTAGAGGAAATAGAGTTTTTTTAATTCCATTTGCTATGTCTTCCTAGATTCCTCTTTTCCATTGTTCATTAGCTAAAATTATTCCTCTCTTCTTGTCACTTCCACAATCAATGGGTGACTTCATGGAACTTCTTGTTTGCTTGGGACTAAATTTGTATGGAATAATTTGTTCAATGACAGGGCTAGAACATCCATCATCGGTCTAGTAGTTTATAGGACTAGAACATCCAGCATTGATTGGGTTCTTAGTAGGGCTAGAAATATATGACATTGCTTGTTCTCTTATGGGGTTTTGCCTCCCAGATCCATCTTGCTTGGGATTCTTTGAAGGATTATCTAGGGGAATATGAGATGGTCCTAATTTTGAAGGGGAATCTATACTAGTAGGGAGTTCAACTTCAAGACCCATCCTTCCTTTTCTATCCTCATCTTGGAGAATTGAATCATTTGCAAGAACTTGATATTTATTTGGGTTAGCATAATGGGAACATACCTTATCCTATTTTTAAGGAGAGGTAGATATCTACTTTCCTTTTCCTAGAGGTTTGGTTGCTTGCCATGTTCTATCTTGTCAAAATCCATTTCCCTTAAATGGGATCTACCATCCATTTTTGGGTTTTTTGAAGATCCCCTTATGATTCTAGTTGGATGAATCATCTATGAAATTAGTATTCATCTATACAAAATTTAGAGGCTTCATACTAGGGCATTGGATTCTAAGATGACCTTGGGTATGGCAATCCACATAGAAGGCCAATTTGTTTTCATACTCAAGAGGTTGGTGACAAAAATAAGATCCATACTCGAGTTTAGCATAGGTCAAAAATTTTGAGTCCAGGTTAGCATTCACACAAATTATAGTGTGAGTCATTCATGAGTGAGCAAGAGTAGCATGGTAAATAAAAACTAGGTCACCAATCATTTTTATATACCTTTGAGGATGTCCTCATGCCAAAACTGAAAAGGAAAATTCAGTATTTGAACCCAGATCAGTGTATAGTTTATGCTTTGGATTTTTGGATTAAAATCCTTAGCCCACCTATGGATGAAGAGACGCCTTCTCCTAAGGAACCATGGGCCACTAGTAAGGATATGACTTACATAATCATGATTATTGAGATAAATAGAAACTAAACCCTTGGACAGGGCTACTATCTCCATGCTTCCCAAAGTCTTCCATTTGGAAAAGGCCCATTTCCTAATGGTTTCCATGTCGGGTCTTCCGCCTATATACTTTCCAACTAGAGAAAAGGCCTCCATGGAAATATAGTTTGCCATTATACTTATAGGGATTTTTAGTTTCTTACCTTCAGGGATTAGGTTAGATGAAGGTACCTTAGGCTTGGGCCCACCTCCTTGAGAGTATTAGCAAAGGAAAAATTTTCCTGAGTGGGTCCCTCAGATACTCCTTAGATATGGGACCCGTTGTTTACCCTTTTTTTGGGAGGTTCATCCTCCAAAACCCCTTGATATGCTTTGAAGCTTTGTACTTTTTGATATGTCCATATTCTATGTCCTTTGAGGATATGCCTTTGCCTAAATCCTCTATAGAATCCTTCCATCCTTCCTTCTTCCCACCTCCAAAAATTTGAATTTCCTACTTCTTTCCTGAGTTGCTCCTGTTCTCCATGCTCTTAAATTTTCAAGGGTCTTTAATCCTAATGGTCTATTCTGCAATCCTAGATACCCCCATGTAGTCCTTACCCAATTTTTATGGAGATGGAAATAAAACTATTATGGACCATATTAATGAGTTGTCTATTTAATCTCGGGCCTTTTTGGACTGAACGCTTGTCCCTTTCTTGCTGCTTTCAATGGCGTAAAAATTTTAAAATGATTGTGGCATGGTGGTTATAGGGATGGATTGCACGAAGATCTATGTGGCGGCTTTTGGGAAGGACAACACAGAATACTGTGGTGGCCATAAAAGCTAGACAACCTGCTCGGATTCATGGCGGCTACCGATTCCACCATGTAAATTAAAAAAAAGAGTTTTCTATTTGTGCATAGGATCCAAGAGTAGGATATTATAGTACAATTACTTATGTATTTAAATAAGTGATAAAGTGGATCTATGGTACAAGATCATATCTAATAATTTAGTCACCAACTAGGATTTTATAGTTGAACCATTCATGAGGAGGTTATGCAATATGAGTAATGGTTACTCAATTATTTTTGTTGAGGAATATTACATTATTTGGTACATGCTAATATACCCCCATGATACCTCCATGGTACAATTGTAAATATGTAATAGATTAGAGCTGATTCTATAGTCATGATTTATTTTTCCCATTTTATGTAAGTGTCAATTTGTAGGAAATACACAAGTGTCATGCAAGAGTGCAATGTGTAAGAAATGCACATGTTTCATGTAAGTTAGAGCGCAAGTGTAGATTGAGAGAATGCACACAAGTGTCTTGTATGTAAGAGTGCAAATATGTAATGTGAGGATGTGCACAAGTGTCCTATATTAGGAGTGCATGTAGAAGTGTAAGAGTCATGTGTGCAAGTGTCTTAGAGTCAAGTGTCCATCTAGTATGCAAGTGGAAAGATGATAAACCAAGAGTCATGGGACTTATCATATGGAGAGCAATAGTCAAGTATGTGAAGAGTCACATTACTATGGCTATATTATGGAGACTACTCCATGAGATATAATCCAAGTAATCCAAGAAGAAGGAGAATTCTATTATCTATAAGAGATCCAGTTTGGAATAAAGATTGTATATATTTTTAGCAATTAATATGCATAGTTCATGAATGACATAGGTCATTTACAATCATATTTGAGTATATAAATGATTTTTTTTTTCTCTATTATATAGGACTTGATATACATATTAATTTTATCGTATATTCTACTCTTATATTATTATTTTGACCTTTAATATTATTTCTATTTTATAATGGGACCTATGATATTTTGTGGTGGTAAGACTTAAAAAGGCCAATAGTGGTATTAGAGCTACCACCAAACTCTATTCATTTTTATAGTGTTTATTAATCCACATTTATTAATTAACTTTATCCACTTTTGATAAATTTAATTTAGAGTCTGACCACTTTAAAGGTAGTGCAAACCTAGTCTCTAATTTTGAAAGGTCTTATTGAGTATATTATTGAGTGCACTAGGATTTAGTGACCTTGATTTATAGGCTAAGGTCTTTCCACTTGGTTGAAATAAAACCAATGAAGACTAGAACTCAACTATATTGAAGAAGAGGGCCAACTTAGAAGAAAATTTGGACATTTAATAGAGAAGATAACTTAATCAAAAAATAGTTAGATATTTGGGGACATACAAAGCCACCTTGATACATATTTTGGATTATCTAGAGAAGAAAAGGAGAATCAATATTGAAGATAGAAGATTGTAGATTGAGGTAGAACCAAATTAGAATAAATTTAGTCATTCAAGGATATTCAGAGTGACCTTGACATTGATGTTGGGTTCTTAGGTGCGACCTAAGACATTGGAAATTTTAGATAGGAGAAGCAAAATTATTACAGAAGTGTGAGAAGATTCCTACAAAGATATAGAATAATTTCAACTTTTGGAAAAAAGTACTATCATTGGACATTCTATAGATGCAAATATTTGTAATATAAAGTCTACATACAAATTGTAACCATAGTTTATAGTAGTATAGCCATTTACAACAACAAAATATCAATACAGGACAATAAGCTATTTGATAGTGCTAAATAATAATTTGATGTAAAGCACTCATAAAATTTTTCAAAGCATTAAAAAAACATTATTAAGGTGTTATACTAGATATTTGATAAGCTCTAGAAGAAAGCACATAAGGTGCTATGAGATAGAGTTTGATAAGTGCTATAAGGAAGTGCATAAGGAAAGCATGTACTGCAAATAAAAGAAGTAATACATACATCAATAATATAATAAGCACATATGATGCTAAGATAAGTAACATAAAGCTCTAATAGAAGCATAATATAAGGTGCTAAGAGTAGCAGTATAGAAGGGGTTAGATGGAGTGAATACAACATTAAGAAAGAGCATAAAAAGGAAGAACATACAACATTAAGAACAATACATTAGATATAAATCAAGAAACATATTAGATTTTGGTATAGCATAGTAGGGACTCATAGAGTGCTAACAAAATATAATGTAGAGTTGAGGGATGTGTCCTCATCAGACCAAAGTTGAGGGATGTATTCTCATCAAGTCAGAACTAGAGAACATATTCTAATCAATCCAAACTTGAATAACATGTTATCATAAAAAAATATTTGAAGAACATGTTTGAATTAGAATTAAGCTAGAGAATATGAAAGAAAATTAAAAAAGAGAGAACAAGATCTCAAGCCAAGTCACAGTAAACTAGGTAAAATTCAAGAAAGAGAAGTAAGCATGAGCCACCTAAGACATTAGTCCATAGGAGAAATAAACCATAAAGAAATCATAGTAGTGAATGAGCCACATAAGACATCAGGCCATAGAATAAATAAACCATAAAAGAAGTTATAGTAGTGTATGAGCCACCTAAAGCTAAAATGTCTCAGGTTGAAGATGTGCAACATAGAGTGCAAACTAGGTGTAGTGAGCAAGAATGAAGTTAGGGAAAATGAATATATAATGTTAGACATTACACCTAATAATGCAAGAATTAAAAGAAGGATATTATTCACTATAATATTGTTGACACACTCTAAGGTAATGAGTTAACATTAAAATTTTTAAGTGCATATCATATTTGGAGGAAGTTGAATAAGTTTGAATAACTTTTCTAATATTGGAGTTATAAGGTTTATGTACTTTACTTTATTTTTTGGAGAATTATATCACTTTTAAAGTAGGAGTAATAATTTTTAAGATAATTGATATTTGATATGATTTTAGAAAGCATAGGAGCTATAAGGAGTTTAAGGTTTTTTATTTTTGAAGATTTAAGGTTATTTAAAAGTTTTTAAAGTTATTTGAAAATTTGAAAACTTTAAAAACTTAGGGTTTTTGAAACTTGAATTTTTTGGATTTTTAAAATTTTGAAAATCAAATTAGGGAGTTAAAATATTTTCAACATCAAAGGATTAGAAAATTTAGAATTTGCAAATTTCATATATGAGTTATTTTTTAATTTGGGAGGTATAAGGTTTACTACCTCAAAGGATTGAATGAGTTCCATTATGTTAAACAATAAGATTTCCTTTATGAATCTCAACTATTGAAAGGACCAAATTTTGCATCATGGAAGAACAAAATGAAATAAATCCTAGTTGTAGAAAAAATCTAGAATATGGTAAACAAAACAAAGATAAAACCTAGTAAGGATATAAGAGAAATACAAATATTTGAAGGAGATGCAAAGGCTCTCATGTTGATAACATTTGGAATAATTAATAAAATACAACCATATTTAAGTGGAGCAGGAAATTCTATAGAAGCATGGAATATGTTATGCAAATTATTTGAAGGGAAAAGCAAAGCTACTATTCTAAACCTACAATCCCAATTGTATTATTTAAAGGTCAATAGTAGAGAAAGTATAGAACTCTTTCTTCATAAAGTAGAAAATATAAAAGAAAATTTATTAACTCTAGGAGAAAAAGTAGAAGATAAATTTCTTGTCCAAGTAACATTAAGGGCACTTCCAGAAAGTTACAAGCATCTAGTCACATCTTTGCAAGTCTTAAGCAAAGAGACTATATTTGATGATCTAGTTAATATTCTCTAGGAATATGAAGTAGAAAACTTAGTCAAAGATGAAATGACTAATAATGCCTTGGTATCTAAATAGGATACCAGGTAATATAGCTTCAACTTCCAGATATATATCTAAATGGAATTTAATATTCTACCATATATTAAAAAAATATCATTAGTCAGCCTCATCTATCAATAGTTCCCTTTCGAATAGTTCCCTTTCAAGAACTATTTGGGTTGAAATATAGTACTACATTTTAACAATCTAGTTTAACAAGGTGGTTTTATGTTGGTCATTATTTTTCTACTAGATCTAGTTATATACTAAAAACAATCAAGTTAAAAAAATCAAACCTACCACCTTTTGTAGGATTTATCCATCAATGGTAGTGGGTAGTGGACTTTCAAAAAGGCCCTATTCAAGTTCCTAAAATCAACACCTAACCTTGTGTCTCCATTCTTCATCCTCATGGGGACTAGATTAGCAACCCAAGTGGAATGGTTTATCAAAAATATGATCTGATCTTGCAGTAGCTTGAGAAGATCTTTCTTCATCACAAATCCTATATTTGGGTTCATTGGTCTTTGTTTCCATCGAATAGGTTTCAACCCTGGTTCTAGGTCAATGGTGTGTTCAATGATTTTCTTGGCATACACCTTTAGATCTTCATAGCTCCAAGTGATCACATCATTATACTGACCATACAACTCCTTAAACATGTGGACCTCTTCTTTTGTGCATTCTATTTTCATCAAAATATTATTTCCTTTAGCTACCTAGATAGGCTGATAAGAAGATGATTTTGCTTTAATGCTAGCTTTCTTAGTGCTATCATCAAGGTTGAACTTTACAATATAATTAGTCCCTTAGGAAAATTGTTAGTCTTGAGCTAAATAACCCCATCATTAACATCATCTCCATGCTCATTTTTTCCTTTAGCATACTATGATCCCTTGACCAAGAATTCAATAATTTGCTTGTCATTGTTAAACACTTTCAAACGATTTGCATTATTTGGGACCACAAGTCTAAACACTACTTCTAGCTCTTTGGCATACCCCACATATCTAAAGAAGGATCAAAATTTTCAATGAGTGTGGTTGTCATATCTACTTTTGTGTTTATTTCCTTGGGTGTTGTGATAGTCTTATAAGTGTCAAAATTTTCCAAGAGGTCTCAAACTTGTAGGATTTTAATTGTTTATTTTGGTGTCATAGGCTAAATTTGCCCGGTTTATGACAAGCTATGAATCACCAAAAATATTTAAATTTTAACACAAATTTTTAGCATTTTTTTAACCTCGTACATAGAACTTCATACTTAGCTATATTGTTGGTACAATTGAATAGAAGCCAACAAGTATGGTTCATTGATTCACCTTAAGGATTGATAATTTAGATTTCAATGCCTAACCCTTTCTCAGTCTTGCACCATTAAAGTATAAAATATATGTGGAAATGAGCATTTGGGATTGCTGGCTTATTACAGTTGGGGCTTTGGTAGGCTCCTCCAATAGCAATAAATTTCCTATATTGGCCTCTTCAAATACCTCATCTATTTCTTGATCATATTCATTCTATAGTATGTCAATGATCATATCTATTTCGAAAACTAGTTCCCCTTCATATTATTCATCATCTATAAATTTGGGGAGCTGCTTCTAATTGACTACCCCATCATCACCCAACTTATATAGGAGATAATTATACAAAGACTCATTCTCAATATAGATAATTATCCCATATTAGGGCACCTTCATGTCAGTATAGTCTATCACTAAATACCTATTCTCTAATAGACTCCTAGTTCATTGGACAACAACATCCTCGAATAAGGCAAGAGGTTAATTATAAATATCTCTTGGACTACCACCAATTATACATGTTTATCCACTATTATTTCCAAATATTTTAGTACACCATTGATATTAACCTATGTCTTATCCATCTATATTGGTCTACTAGCTATTTCTAGATATGCCAACTTTATTTCTTTACAAATGGCTTTTGGCATGACTATTACCATTTCTCTAAAATAAATGATAAAACTCTTTAAAATATAGTTTTCAATATTTATAGTGATATAAAAAGAAGTTTGCTTTATAATTTCTATCTTAGGAGCATTTAAGAATTCACCTATATGTCCGATGAATCTTGTGCTACCAAATTTTATGGCTTAAATGTATTTGGTTGAGTTTCAAAATCAAGAGTCTTGATTTTAGTGTAACTTTGTTCCTAATTCTCTAATACCTCTTATTACCATTATCTCTAAACAAGAAATGCCAAATATTATAGCATGCTTTCTTCAATCATCATTTTCTTTAGTTCATCAATGATGTTGAACCCCATATTGGTTGAGTTATCTTCATTACGCAATGCAAATTTCCTAAATTACCTTGTGGTTGTCAACCTTCCTTCACTAGTGAATGAGGGATGCTTCAAATTCCTCTATCTCTTTTTGTAGCCTTTCTTATTCCTTTTACCCCCTATTATTGTCATTTTCCTTTGCAACCATTGGTGCATATATTTTATGTGCTTCATCCCTAGAAAACTGTAGTAATGGTGTCCCACAATATTCTCTTAAGTGTTACCTCTTTATTGGTTACTATTAGGATTTTATCCTTAACATAAAATGATGTCACCCTATTTTAAGGATAGTGGTATTCACATTAAGGTTAGGTGATTTTTGTAGTTCAACCTGATCATCTAAAGGTCCATGTTCTTCTTATATGGAATTAGTTTTACTTCTTATCATGACCCCATTTTGTTAATTGACAAGGATTGCATGATACTTGAATATTGTATCACTTGTTTCACTATCATCACCAAAATTCACCAGAATTGCATTACCTAAATTAGGAAAATTTGTAATCAATTTTTAAACCATTTTTAATGGATTTTTGGCATTTGGATTTTACATCGAATTTTATTTTGCTATTGGTGCTAGAGTGATTACTGCCTCATCCAATCAAGGAAATAATATGAGTATAAATAAATAAGATCAAATGAACAAACTGGTACAATAAATGCAATATCAATCTCAATACTAATATAATCCTCAATGACAACAACAATTTCAATATCAATATCAACAACATCAATATCATCCTCAATATCAATATGGGCATCAACAACAACCTCAACTACAATTTAGATAAGGAAATTAAAATGGAAACTAATTTCAATAAATTTATGAAATATAAGAATTAGAAGAAACATCTAAAGAAAATGAATTCAAATCTCTTCCAGTAAAACGCTATGAAGATGTACATTTTTCAAAAAAATATAAAAATACAAATGTTGTAATTTCTATAGAACATCAAGATATAAGGACTTCAAAAAATGACATGGTAAGATCAAGACCAAGACTAATTAGAACATATAAATAAATTGAAGAAGAGGGTCATGAAAGTACTAAAGAAGAAAGCAAAAGGATATATAAATCAAAATCATGTACCTAAACAAGAGGCTAATGGATCACATGCTCCAAATAAAAGAACAAATATGAAGACCAAGGTTGAAGACTTAAGTCTTCAATAACCAAATAATGTAATACAAGGGGGTGTTGGGAATATTACATTATTCGGTATATGCTAATATGACCCCATGGTATCTCCATGGTGTAATTGTAAATATTTAATAGATTAGGGTTGAGTCTATAGTTTAGAGTGTGATTTATATTTCTCCTTTTATGTAAGTGTCAATGTGCAAAAAATGCACAAGTGTCATATAAGAGTGCAATGTATAGGAAATATACAAGTGTCATGTAAGTTAGAGAGAAATTGCAGATTTAGAAAATTTGAACAAGTGTCTTTTATGTGAAGTATTTGACCCAAAAATAAAGATAAAAAAAGTGTGGAAAAAAATGTAGCAACAAAAAATTATAGCAAAAATTGCAGCAGCGTAGGATAGTCAAAATTTGAGAGACCAAAACTACTCAAAATTTGATAAAATATTTTGAGAGAATTATACAAAAAATGAAATTTATAATGGTGTATGAAATGCATAAAATAGAGTTGTAAATCAAAAGTTATGATCTCTAAAAGTTGACTACAGGTTTTAGGAAATTAGGGACAACAAGCATGTATTTCACAAAATGAATGGAATAGAATATTTTTTCATTCCAAAAAAACTTAGAAGTATTAAAAATATTTTTCCACTCTTTTATAAGTAATTTTCACTATTGTACATTTTAAAGAGATAAAATGATGTTACAACCCTTCATTTCACATTTTGGAAGTCCAACAGTCATAATGATTGTTCAAGGCCTATAGAATTTTTTGTGCTTCTTCAAATTTATGGGATACTTTTGGTTTTATTTTTTCTTAGTCAAAATCAATATATAATATAATCACCCTTGATGTGGAGTTATGAGGCAAGTTTGTTTGTAAATCTCAAAAATTATTCTTTATTGACACCTTTGGTAAACATGTTTGCAAGTTGTTTTTTGGTGTTGCAATATTTCAAATCTACAACCTTATTTTTCATCATGTCTCTTATTGTAACACCCTTAGTAGAAATATTTATGAACAATGAACTATGTGTTGATGTGAATGATTAATGGTATAGTTTATTTCTTGATGTTTATATGATGAAATTTTTTAGTATTTTTGAGCATAGAATATGGTACTACTGATGCATTTGTGCATGCAGGATCAGGTACCCCTCTCTAGTGAGAATACATGGATAAACTAACTATGATGAGATATGTTTTAGGAAATTGTGATGATGGCATGTTCATCGGTAGCTCAGGATAACATGGAAAATTTTCCTTCATGTAGATGCATATCATTTTGTTTGTTTCCACATTTGCACCATTGGGCTAGGATGTTGCTTGCACAATGAGCCTCCTCAATAGGGTTGGTGATAGCTTAGACTATCATAAAAAAGGCCACCTACTTGGGGATAAAACAATGGTGTAGGATATTGTGGATGTGATGCCATGATTGTCTATGTTTGCCTTGTTGATAGAAAAGGTTGTTATGTATTGATTAGAAATTTAATACTCTTGTATTTACTTGAATGATAACTTAAATACCTTAGTAAATCAAGTATTATATTATTATATATATATTAAGGAGTACCATGCACCAAATAATAAGTTACCATAGAATGAGATTTTATAAATTATTATGTTTTGGAAGTTATGTGAAGAACACAAGCTTATACTGAGAGGGGGGGTGAACAGTATAAGACCACTTTTTACTTTTCCTTTATACTTCAAAACAGTAAAGCAACATATCCAAAGCAATATCAAAACAATGCACAAGATCATCCACAAAGTGACACAGCAATTTTAACGTGGTTCATCCACAAAACTTTTCTCTAAAAGTTATCTCAAAGTTCTTTGGGAAACCTTCCCAATTACAATGTTTATGAGCCTCGGCTCAAAGGAGATACCTTCCCCCAATCTGAATTTATGAGCCTCTGCTCAAAGGAGATACCTTCCCCTACCTCTGCTCTGGTTGGTGATCCTCTAGAAGACCTCTACCTCCGTTGCCCTTAGCAAATGGAACTCTATCCATAGAAGACACCTATCTTCCCTGCTCTGGCTGGAGACCTCTGTCCTCAACTCTATCACCTCAAAAGTCGGTCCTCGAATCTGCACTAAACACAGTCCTTCGGTCTAGCACAAATGTCCTCGGGTTCTTCTCATAGAACCAATGCACCTCTGTCCTCAAGTTCTTTTTGTCCTCAAGTTCTCCGATAGAACTATCAAACTCAGCTTCACAAGTCCTCTGCTAGGACCTGTCCAAATCTGCTCACAAGTCCCCAAAGGAACCTATCCAAAACCTGCTCACAAGTCCCCAATGGAACCTGTCCAAAACCTGCTCACAAGTCCCCAATGGAACCTATCCAAAACCTGCTCACAAGTTCATCAAGAAAAACTTGCTTGGCATGAACCCACAAAGAGAATGGTTAGAGACCCAATGTGATTCATCAACCTCATAGAAGCATAAAGAGAATTGTTAGAGACTCAATATGTTCTATACTTAACTCCCAATCTCAATCTCAACTCAATCTCAAATCTCATAAGAATAAGATAGATGTAATATGCTTTTCTCAAGAACATGAAACACAACCCAACAATTGCCAACCAAGCAATATCTCATATAACAATGATACTCATGTTCTTTCCAACAACCAATATCTTTTCTCAACCAATTAGGGCTTCAACAACAATGCTCAAAGACAAGGTTTAACCAACATCATTCAACTCAACATTAACCTTGAAGCATTCAACCAATCATCACAAGAAAAGGAAACAAGTAGAAATCCTTTTCCCTCCAAAGATATTTGAACAAAACAGCCACCCACACAATATCACCAAATGCAAAGAATAACTTGTTCAAATCAACTCAATGGAGTAAGCCCAATATCATGAATCAAGTAAAAGCAATAACTTGATCAAACAACCTCTATGGAAGCAACTCAACCATCAACCTCAAAACAGCCAACCAAGGGTTTCACCAACTCAAAGCAAGTAGCAAGACTCACAAACATAAACCCTAGTGCACAATGCTTCCACTACCTCAAACCAGAATTATGCATTCACCAAAACTCTCATCAATGATAACAATGCATAAGTAGTCTTCAACAAACCAGAAAATAGGATTTACACCCAACCAAAGGAAACCTAGTTGAATACCTTTTCACTCCAATCTTATTTCAGGAAAACATACACCAATCATACTCATAAGAAGAATGTGCCCATACCTTATTGAAGATGAAGAAGATCTCACAAATTTGTCATAACCATAACCACCTTTTTGCCAAACTCAAGAAGGTTAGTAGACAACATATTTCTTTAATATTTCCTCAAGAATATTCCTTGGTCCAAATATAATCAAGGTTCTATGTCTTCTTCTTTCAACCTCATTCAACAAATCATACATAACATATTTCTTATATTCACCTTATCACTCCTTAAAAAATATACCCTTTTAGTTTTTACTAACCTTATAAAATCTTATATCTTCTCAAACCTTAGAACAAAAACTTATTTTAATGTTCAAAAGGAAAATCCTTATAACTCCCCAAAAACACTTAACCATCTATTACTTCATAATCCAACAATAAAATAATAATAAAAAATCTTTATAGCATACCTTTTATTGCAACAACATATTGGCACTCACGGAAGCCCGCGAATCTCCAAGGGATTCGAACTTGCGCTTTACTGTCAACGAAGCGTCTTTAGAGACGACTCAAGTACCACGAAGGCTATGCGCCCTGCTTGACTCTAATGGAGCACGTGCTCCCACTTCACTCTCCAATTGGCACTCAACAAAACTTCAAAAACTTTGTTGCTACGAAGTCTCAAACCCGAGACCTCTATATCGTTATTCGAACTCGTAGCCAACTCTACTGCCACGACGGATGTAATCAACCGAGCGGAGAAGATATTTTTGTCTTTCAAAGTGTGCTCTATCACATATCGATATTCGTGCCAATGAACACACACCTCTTTGCATCTGTTTGGTAAACAAATCACAACACATTTTCAATCTTCGAAGATCGTGCAATGTATCAAGGAGGTTGCATTTTAATGATTCTACTTTTCATTCACTCTAATGCGAAGGATGATTTGTCCTTTTCTTCGAACGCAATTTCTCCGAGCTCTTCTTAAAACATTGCAACCCCCTTTTTAAATCATGAACACCTTTGACCACATAATCACTTGACTTCCTCCTTCGCTGGCACAGGGTTTTCGACGAAATCGAAAATGCACGAGGATAATATCGAATTCTTCGCTTAACATTAATGAAA
Organism: Wollemia nobilis; assembly: GCA_028583015.1. Taxonomy (NCBI): domain Eukaryota; kingdom Viridiplantae; phylum Streptophyta; class Pinopsida; order Araucariales; family Araucariaceae; genus Wollemia; species Wollemia nobilis. The sequence continues at coordinate 1,354,915 of JAQPPZ010006183.1, read as the reverse complement.
TCCATTTGCCTCATTTTATATGCACTTTGATGCATTTCCAAACATGTCGGCCCTTTTAATTTAATTTAAAATTTTAATTTAAATTTTAAATAAATAAAATTTAAACTAAATATTTAAAATTAAATATCTTCATCACCGGGGCACCTTTTTCAACGAAACGAAGAGCCAACTTGGGTTTTAAGAAAAACCCATTTCAAATCTGTTGTCCATGGTTTTAAATAAAACCTTTTATTTTTTCTGCCTTGGTTTTCACAAAAACCCTTCCTTGAACTTTTAAATTCCTTCAAAAGCTTCTTGACATCAATGACAACATCAACACTTGAGCAAAGGCAATGTACCCAAGGTACCCAAAATTGCCAACAATCTCCCCCTTTGTCATTGATGGCAAACCTTTACTGAAAAACACATCTTAAGAGCCAAAACTGAAACCCACAACTGAGAATCTACCTTTGAAGTTTTTCTCCCCCGACTTGAAGCTTTCCTCTTCACTTGAAGCTCTCCCCCTTACTCATATCTCTCCCCCTTTGTCATCAATGGCAAAGGGTCACCTTTGGGGCTCGGGACTAAGAATGAGCCTCTTAGCTTAGTCCCTCCCCCACCTCCTATTGAGGTGATTAATTCTAGGGTGGGAGTAAAACTCCCATTAGGCACTGATCATCATCAGCGTCTATAACTTCCTTGTCGGGCCTTCTCTTGAACTCTTTGTCCATATTCCTGTTCCTATTTTTGTCACTGTTCCTGTTCTTAGCCATGCCTTGATCCTTGGACCTGTTCATACCACTGTTTCTGTTCTTGTACCTTGGAATTTCAGCTCTACATTGTCTAGCTATGTGACCTTCATTGTTGCACTTATAACAAGTAACAATGTTATTTCTTTGAGGCATACCTGTTCTTTGAATCCACCTATTCTGACTAACCCTGTTCTGGCCAAACCTGTTATGACCAAACCTGTTCCTGTTATTTGCCTTGCAATGAACTGCCTTGTGCCCAAACTGTTGACAAGAGTAGCAATATCCTTGAAAGAAATTACCACCTCTGAAACTGTCATTTACCTTCTTCACTTGAGCCATGCAATGTGAAGCCATGTGACCAAACCTGTGACAAGCAAAACATCTGCCTTGAAACTTTCCTTTATTTGACTTCTTAGGTCCTAAAAACTTCTTCTTCTTCTCATTCTAAATTTTGTTTTCTATTTCTGTGCATCTATCATTCAAGGACTCATGATCTGAAATACTTTCCTCATTAGAACTCTCTTCCTTTTGGAGTCTCTTACTAGACTCTCCAACTTGTTTCTTGTGTGGCTTAACAAAACCAAGACCTGTTTTATCTGTTGTCTTTCTTTGACCTTTGATAAGAGATTTAACCTTTTTGGAGCTTTCTTGAAACCTGTACAACTTATCCTTGTACTCTTTATTTTCCTCTTTCAACGAAGCCATTTTCTGTTCTAATTCACTATACTCAAGCACCTTAGATTCTAACTCATTCTTGAGTTCTTGTGCCTTAGCCATAGAGACGTCAAGACTTTCTATAAGTTCATCTCTCTCCATACAACATTCATCTAACTTATCCTTGAGTCTAGCATTCTTCTTTCTTTCCTTTTTCAAAGCACTAAGAGCACTAATAAGTTCACCTTTAAGATCTACTTCACTTTCCTCTATATGTTTGCTTTTAGAATCATCAAAGCCTTTTTCAGATTTCTTATCACTAGAGGTGCTACCCTTTTCAAAAACCATACATGCATCTTCCTTATCATTTTCTGAAGCATCCTCATACATACTAGCAACCAAATCATTATTTGTGCAATTATCCTCAAGGTGCCCAAAATTTCCATATCTAAGACATTTCAGTTCTTCCTCCTTTTCTGATATGAACAATATCTCATTTTTATAATCACCTGAAGAACTTTCACTATCACTACTAGAACACTTACTTGCTTTGTCAAGGTAGACGCTCTTCTTGTGCTTGTGAGAATGCCTCTTTTCTTGATTGTTGTGCTCATCTTTGATTTTAAGAGTTGTATTGGCCTCTTCTAGTTGTTTCTTCAATGAAACAATCTCTTCTTTTTGTTTGCAACAAACAGTCTCTTTCTCATTGATCTGAGACCTGAGAGTTTCTTCACTCTTTTTGAACTCTTCTATTTTCAGCTTCGATTGCTAACAACTTTGTTAGATTCCTCTTCATGTTTGTTGTATATACCGACTTTATTACTCATTTCTTCTATCTGCATTCTTAAACCGTCAATTTCTTTTTCTAGCTTGCTGCAATACTCTGTTTTCCTGGATGATTGCATTTCGAGATCTTCAAAAATTTTCTTGTAATCTTCTGCTTGTACTTTCAAGTTGGTGATTATATCTTCTGCATCCTCAACCTTTTTACTCAGGTCTAAAATCAGTTTCTGTTTCCAATTTGCTTCTGCATCACTTCCTTCTTCATCACACTCTTGTTTTGAATCTGTTTCTTCACCAATTTTGAATGGATCATCTTCATATTCATTGCTACTAAACCCATGGCAATGATGATCATTGTGATCGAGTTGACCACAAACAAAACATTCTCTTACTTGTGAGCAATCAGCTACAAAGTGACCGGTCTTCCCACATCTGGTGCAAAACTTTATTAATCTGGCTTGTTCTCCATTGTTTGATTCATCTCTTGAATCTATTTCCATTCCCAAAGCAGCAACATTGAGTTCATCTTCATTTTCTTTCATGACCATGTGAGATTTCTTCTTCTTGTGTCTTATGGTTTTGCTTTTGCCTTTCCTTGCCATTTGTGTTCTTGTAAGATCTTCCTTTAAGTTGTTAAACTTTTCGAAGGCACCCGCTCTGATACCAATTGAAGAACACAAGCTTATACTTGAGAGGGGGGTGAATAGTATAAGACCTCTTTTTACTTTTCCTTTATACTTCAAAATAGTAAAGCAATATATCCAAAGCAATATCAAAACAATGCACAAGATCATCCACAAAGTGACACACAATTTTAACGTGGTTCATCCACAAAACTTTTCTCTAAAAGTTATCTCAAAGTTCTTTGGGAAACCTTCCCAATTACAATGTTTATGAGCCTCGGCTCAAAGGAGATACCTTCCCCCAATCTAAATTTATGAGCCTCTACTCAAAGGAGATACCTTCCCCTACCTCTGCTCTGGCTGGTGATCCTCTAGAAGACCTCTGCCTCCGCTGCCCTTAGCAAATGGAACTCTATCCATAGAAGACACCTGTCTTCCACCGCTCTAGTGGAGACCTCTGTCCTCAACTCTATCACCTCAAAATTTGGTCCTCGAATCTGCACTAAACACAGTCCTTCGGTCTAGCACAAATGTCCTCGGGTTCTTCTCATAGAACCAATGCACCTCTGTCCTCAAGTTCTCTGATAGAACTATCAAACTCAGCTTCACAAGTCCTCTTCTAGGACCTGTCCAAATCTGCTCACAAGTCCCCAAAGGAACCTATCCAAAACCTGCTCACAAGTCCCCAATGGAACCTATCCAAAACCTGCTCACAAGTCCCCAACGGAACCTGTCCAAAACCTGCTCACAAGTTCATCAAGAAAAACTTGCTTGGCATGAACCCACAAAGAGAATGGTTAGAGACCCAATGTGATTCATCAACCTCATAGAAGCATAAAGAGAATTGTTAGAGACTCAATATGTTCTATACTTAACTCCCAATATCAATCTCAACTCAATCTCAAATCTCATAAGAATAAGATAGATGTAATATGCTTTTCTCAAGAACATGAAACACAACCCAACAATTGCCAACCAAGCAATATCTCATATAACAATGATACTCATGTTCTTTCCAACAACCAATATCTTTTCTCAACCAATTAGGGCTTCAACAACAATGCTCAAAGACAAGGTTTAACCAACATCATTCAACTCAACATTAACCTTGAAGCATTCAACCAATCATCACAAGAAAAGGAAACAAGTAGAAATCCTTTTCCCTCCAAAGATATTTGAACAAAATAGCCACCCACACAATATCACCAAATGCAAAGAATAACTTGTTCAAATCAACTCAATGGAGTAAGCCCAATATCATGAATCAAGTAAAAGCAATAACTTGATCAAACAACCTCTATGGAAGCAACTCAACCATCAACCTCAAAACAGCCAACCAAGGGTTTCACCAACTCAAAGCAAGTAGCAAGACTCACAAACATAAACCCTAGTGCACAATGCTTCCACTACCTCAAACCAGAATTATGCATTCACCAAAACTCTCATCAATGATAACAATGCATAAGTAGTCTTCAACAAACCAGAAAATAGGATTTACACCCAACCAAAGGAAACCTAGTTGAATACCTTTTCACTCCAATCTTATTTCAGGAAAACATACACCAATCATACTCATAAGAAGAATGTGCCCATACCTTATTGAAGATGAAGAAGATCTCACAAATTTGTCATAACCATAACCACCTTTTTGCCAAACTCAAGAAGGTTAGTAGACAACATATTTCTTTAATATTTCCTCAAGAATATTCCTTGGTCCAAATATAATCAAGGTTCTATGTCTTCTTCTTTCAACCTCATTCAACAAATCATACATAACATATTTCTTATATTCACCTTATCACTCCTTAAAAAATATACCCTTTTAGTTTTTACTAACCTTATAAAATCTTATATCTTCTCAAACCTTAGAACAAAAACTTATTTTAATGTTCAAAAGGAAAATCCTTATAACTCCCCAAAAACACTTAACCATCTATTACTTCATAATCCAACAATAAAATAATAATAAAAAATCTTTATAGCATACCTTTTATTGCAACAACATATTGGCGCTCACGGCAGCCCGCGAATCTCCAAGGGATTCGAACTTGCGCTTTACTGTCAGCGAAGCGTCTTTAGAGACGACTCAAGTACCACGAGGGCTACGCGCCCTACTTGACTCTAACGGAGCACGTGCTCCCACTTCACTCTCCAATCGGTGCTCAACAAAACTTCAAAAACTTTGTTGCTACGAAGTCTCGAACCCGAGACCTCTATATCGTTATTCGAACTCGTAGCCAACTCTACTGCCACGACGGATGTAATCAACCGAGCGGAGAAGATATTTTCATCTTTCAAAGTGTGCTCTATCACATATCGATATTCATGCCAATGAACGCACACCTCTTCGCATCTGTTTGGTAAACAAATCACAGCGCGTTTTCAATCTTCGAAGATCATGCAATGTATCAAGGAGGTTGCATTTTAATGATTCTACTTTTCATTCACTCTAATGCGAAGGATGATTTGTCCTTTTCTTCGAACGCAATTTCTTTGAGCTCTTCTTAAAACATCGCAACCCCCTTTTTAAATCATGAACACCTTTGACCACATAATCACTTGACTTCCTCCTTCGCTGGCACAGGGTTTTCGACGAAATCGAAAATGCACGAGGATAATATCGAATTCTTCGCTTAACATTAATGAAATTATTTGCCTCATTTTATATGCACTTTGATGCATTTCCAAACACGTCGGCCCTTTTAATTTAATTTAAAATTTTAATTTAAATTTTAAATAAATAAAATTTAAACTAAATATTTAAAATTAAATATCTTCATCACCGGGGCACCTTTTTCAATGAAACAAAGAGCCAACTTGGGTTTTAAGAAAAACCCATTTCAAATATGTTGTCCATGGTTTTAAATAAAACCTTTTATTTTGTCTGCCTTGGTTTTCACAAAAACCCTTTTTTTCTTGTGATTAAATTCTTTTCCTTCAAAAGCTTCTTGACATCAATGACAACATCAACACTTGAGCAAAGGCAATGTACCCAAGGTACCCAAAATTGCCAACATTATGTTAATTGAACCGTCCTTTGGGAAGATAAAAGTAAGCTTTAATTTCATTAAGAACTTGGACAAATAAACTGATCAAGCATGCATGACAAGGTGACACTAAAACTCCTTTGGAATTTGGTGCTTTCTCACCCATGCAAGGTGATTCTCCTTCCTTAAATCCAAGGGAAGGCAGGTGAAAGAAGGGTAATCAACACCTAAAGAGGTAGTGGAGAAACCAAGGTAGAAGGGAGAAGGTTGGAAGCAAGTAGTGACATTCAAATACATCCTTGGAGGTAGGTGGAACCTATAGTTTAGGTGCTCCCATTTGTGTTTGCTCTTACTCTTGGTTATGGTGTCATTGTCTAAACTTTCTCATTGTTGCCATATCTATATTTTTTGGTTGTACTTTATTCGTTGGGTTTTGTGTTGTTGATGTCGGCCTTGTGCTACATAGTTATCTTTATTTTTTAGTTGCATTTCTTGGATCACCTATGAGGGTTAGTGTTCCTCCCATTCCTACCCTATTATTTCATTTTTGCTATAGTAATCCAAGATTGTTTGTTTGAGTGCTTTATTTTCTTGGTTTTTCATCTATGTGAGATTGTCCAGTAGTGATGGTTTATTTTAATATATCTAATTGTACCTTGTGGTTTGCTTCATTTATTTTGGTAGTGGAGTTCCCTTATCTCTTAGCTTTGGTTTACATGGAGGGAGTATCATTGTATTGGTTTTTCTTTGTTCGCAAGTTGGTGGGTGACGTCCTATAGAGTCCTTTGGTTTTGGGAATTATATTTTGCTTGATTGGTCTTCTTGTTCTTTTGTTGTTCCTTTGAGCTTAAGCACCTATATTTAATATTAAAATTTTAATTCACCTATGTGGTTTAAATTAAATCCTTATCTTGTAAAGAATGTAGATGGTTGAATGTTTAAATTTAAGCTTCATTGTGTAAAGAATGTAGAAGGCTGGATATTTAAATAATATAGATGGATTTATATTTAAGTTGAAGCATTATTTGTAAAGAATATAGATGGATTTATATTTAAGTTGATGCATTATTTTTTAAGAATATAGATGGCTTTATATTTAAGTTGAAGCATTATTTATAAAGAATATAGATGGCTTTATGTTTAAGTTAAAGCTTTATTTTGTAAAGAATATAGATGGTTTATGTTCTAATAAAGGCTTTAATGAATGTATATGGTTGTATGCTTAAGTTAAAGCTTTACTTTTCTAAGTGTGTAGAAGTTCTTTGTTTACTTAGATAAAATTTGTATTGTAGGCTTGCTTTTAAGTGAGAGTTTTATCCTTTGTTTTATTAAAACTTAATATGCTAGGCTTTTGGAAAGCTAAGAGGTAGCTTTCTTTAAGTTTTATATATAGTTGTTTTTGAAATAAATAATACTATAATGATTCCTGAAGACTTTGGTAGGCTAAGGGATCATTATAAAGAGAAGTATGGGATTCTCTTTTATAGGATGTATTGCTTGTTCAATGGTTTTGAAAGAGAAACTTATATAATAATTCTTGAGACTTTTGTAAGTTAAAGAATTATTATAAGGAGAAGTATGGGATTCTCCTGAGGAAGAATTACTATCGAGAAAGCTTGTAGATGCTTAGTGGATTGGAGGTTCTTGGTGGAGGTTTCTTAGATTTTCAAATGTACTGATGATGTAAATAAGCAAAGGCTTGTAAAGGAAAATATTTTCTTGGATGATTTGTAAGACTTGGCTATTGTTCAAAAGAAAAATTATGTTGCTCTAATGTTTCCTTTTGTTATGAGCAATGAAGTGTTTTTTTAGCAATCTTTGTTCTTAGTTAGCATGGGACTACTATGAATATGATAATGGAATGGTTGATGACCACTTTAGCTATTTCATTTAGATGATAGTATGTTTCCTTGAAGCTATTTGTTAAGTAATGGAAATATGTACAATATGGTTTAAATTCTATCATGGATTAGGTAGCTTTTGTTTAAAAACTTTATATCAAGTTTCTTGTGTTGAATAAATTTGGTGTTTGGTTAAGAGGAGCTCTTGGATTTCTTATTTTAGCATTTCATATTTGATGGATTATGTCATGCTTAATAATATTATTTTAAATTAGAGTAATTGATGCAATTGTTTATCTATCCTTGGGAAGGGTAGGAATGTTCCTCTAGATAGCCATAATGCCCAATCCTAGGAGGAGTTGTGTGTATGCAATAACCAGGTAAACATGAGTCTTAGAAGGAGTTATGTGGATGCAATAGCTAGGAACTCATGAAATTGGAAGGAGTTGTGTGGATACAATAGCCAAGGTACTTGTAAAATAATACCACCTTGAATGTGTAGGATTGGGTGTACCTTCAACTAGGAGTTGTGGAAATAATTATAGGTTAGTAGTGGTTATTCCTTGATAGTGTAGGATTAGGTAATCATGTTAGTTGTTATCAAAGTGATAATGACCTTAGTTAGCCCATGAAGGTATGGTAACTAAGCACAAAGGCTCTACGCTTTATTAACCTACCTAGATGGACTTAGAGTATGGTTATGAAAATAAGTTTCCCCTTTGAGTGTTATGGGCCTTAAAGGATTATCCTTATGTCATGGTCGCATGATCCCTAGCCAATGAAGGTATGGGAAAAGTGGGTGGAACACTTATTGGTGTCCTTCTATACATGTAGGTTTAGTAAGGTGAACCCCAAAAACTCATAGGAATTGACCATTCTTCTCCACTAAATATCATTTGAAATGACTTGAAAAATCAAATGTGGTGAAGCCTTGTATGCTAAATTATTATAAGGGTTATGAACCTTGAAGAACACAAGCTTATACTGAGAGGGGGGGGTGAACAGTATAAGACCTCTTTTTACTTTTTCCTTTATACTTCAAAATAGTAAAGCAATATACCCAAAGCAATATCAAAGCAATGCACAATATCATCCACAAAGTGACACCAATTTTAACGTGGTTCACCCAGAATGGTTGGGCTACGTCCACAAAAAATTTCTCTAAAAGTTATCTCAAAGTTCTTTGGGAATCCTTCCCAATTACAATGTTTATGAGCCTTGGCCCAAAGGAGATACCTTCCCCCAATTAGAATTTATGAGCCTCTACTCAAAGGAGATACCTTCCCCCAATCGGAATTTATGAGCCTCTGCTCAAAGGAGATACCTTCCCCTCCACTCTGAAAATGATCCCTCAGAAGATCAATCGCCTCTACCTCTTGCCAGCACGTGGAACTCCTTTCCACCGAAGACCTCCTATCCCCAATGCTTAGCCTAAGAGACCTCTGCCTTCTATGATCACGTCCACAGCAGCTCAAAAACCTATACCAAACACAATCGGTCGATATAGTACAAGTTTTCCTTTGTCTGTCAGATCTGTCCAACTCTTGAAAAAATCAATCCTCTACATACAAGCCTTCTCAAAGACTTGCCAACTATCCTCAAGTTCTACTCATAGAACCAATGCCCCTCTGTCCTCAAGTTCTCTGATAGAACTATCAAACTCAGCTCACAAGTCCTCTACTAGGACCTGTCCAAATCTTCTCACAAGTCCCCACTGGAACCTATCCAAAAATTTCTCACAAGTCCTCACCGAAACCTGTCCAAAAACTGCTCACAAGTCCCCACTGGAACCTGTCCAAAAACTTAGCAAGCTCACCAAGAAAAACTTTCTTAGTAGGAAATCACAAAGTGAATTGTTAGAGACCCAATGTGATTTGTCAAACTCATAGAAGCATAAAGAGAATTGTTAGAGACTCAATATGTTCTATACTAAAATCCCAATCTCAAAACTCAACTCAGTTCAATATCAATCTCAAATCTGAAAACTCAACTCAATATCTGAAATGGATAGGATAGAATGTTTTCTTTCAAGAACATGAAACCCCAACAATTTCCAACTATGCAAAGAATCACATAACAATGATACTCATGTTATTTTCACCATCAGTTAGGGTTTCAACAACAATGCTCATCAAACAAGGTTTAGTCAACCAACACCATTCAACTCAACATCAACCTTGAAGCATTCAACAAATCATCACAAGAAAAGGAAACAAGTAGAAATCCTTTTCCCTCCAAAGATATTTGAACAAAATAGCCACCAACACAATATCACAAAATGCAAATAATAACTTGCTCAAATCAACTCAATGGAGTAAGCCCAATATCATGAATCAAGTAAAGCAATAACTTGATCAAACAACCTCTACGGAAGTAACTCAACTATCAAACTCAAAACAGCCAACCAAGGGTTCCACCAACTCAATGCAAGTAGCTAGACTCACAAATATAAACCCTAGTGCACAAAGATTCCACTATCTCAAACCAGAAATTATGCATTCACCAAAAAATTTCCTTAAGGATAACAATGCATAAGTAGTCTTCAACAAACCAGAAAATAGGATTTACACCTAGCCAAAGGATACCTAGTAGAATACCTTTTCACTCCAACCTTATTTCAAAAAACATACACCAATCATACTCATAAGAAGAATGTGCCCACACCTTATTGGAGTAGAAGATAATTGAACCTTCAAGTCTGTCACCACACACAACTCTCAAACTTCCAACCAAGTTAGGGTTAGAATAAAAAGAAATGAGCAATAATATAAACTTCCTTTATTACACCTTTTAGCTCCACTTCTTTAAACACAACCACCATAACATGCCAATAAATCAACAATCACAGAATCACACCTTATACCTCCATTTTTAATTTTAGCATAGCAAAGAATAATATTAAAAATACATCCAAAGAAATATGCCCTTATTTCTCCTAAGATTTTATTCAATGCTAATCACAAAAGCCAAAACTCATAAAATTTAATCACACCTTATAAATCGCTGTCCAAGAAACTCCAAATTTCATGGCATAAAGATGTTTTAATAAAAATGTGTGTTACTCTAGCAAAGCACCCCTGCGAGACTCGAAATGGTGACCTCCGCCAATGCAGCGCCCAATAGCAGCCTTCGCTGCCACTAGCCCATGCGGGCTACGAATTTCACAAGTGAACTTCCCTCCACTTCACCCTCGAAAAAAACTCTCGAAGACTTTTCAACCACACATGCTTCTAAGTCTTCCTTCGATCACAACGAATACAGAGCACAAACACCACAAATTGCATTCGAGGAATTTTGAATTAATTAGCCTTCCAACCTTAGGATTTGGAGAATAAATAGTCTCTTCGAAGACACCTTGACGTCGACGAAAATAAAGACCATTTCGAAATTAATCAAAAGTCTTTTCAAAAAGGGTTTAAATTAAAACCTTGAAGGGTTTTAAATAATAATTAAATAAATAATAAAGAGAACCTCCATTGGTTTTAATAAAAACCATTTAACTTGGTTTTAATAAAAACCCTATCCAACTTGGTTTTAATAAAAACCGGTTTGGTTTTAATGAAAAACCCTTGCCAATGGAATATCTTTGGATTCTCTTAAAAATATTATCTTGGAATCTTCCACCTTTGAAGCCAACACATCCTCTTAACATTAATGCCATTTCCTTTTGACATCAATGACAACTCATAGACAAGAAGCTAGGATCTCAAACCCAAAATTGCCAACAATCTCCCCCTTTGTCATTGATGGCAAACCATGCTTCTCAACAACACAGAAACTCAACATAAATAGATCCCCTTATCTTGAGGCTCTCCCTCTTACTGATATCTCTCCCCCTTTGTCATCAATGGCAAAGGGCCACCTTTGGGGCTCGGGACTAAGAATGAGCCTCTTAGCTTAGTCCCTCCCCCACCTCCTGATGAGGTGATTAATTCTTGGGTGGGAGTAAAACTCCCATTAGGCACTGATCATCATCAGCATCTATAACTTACTTGTCGGGCCTTCTCTTGAACTCTTTGTCCATATTCTTGTTCCTATCACTGTTCTTGTTCTTGTTCTCATCCCTGTTCTTGTCCATGCCTTGATCCTTGGACCTGATCATGCCACTGTTCCTATTCTTGTATTCTAGAATTTTATCTCTACACTATCTGATTATGTGACCTTCATTGTTGCACTTGAAACACTTGACGATGTTGTTTCTCTGAGGTAAACCTGATCTTTGAATCCACTAGTTTTGACCAAACTTGTTCTGACCAAACCTGTTCTGACCAAACCTGTTCTGGCCAAACCTGTTCTGACCAAACCTATTCCTATTATTTGCCTTGCAATAAACTGCCTTATGCCCAAACTGTTGACAAGAGTAGCAATACCCTTGAAAGTAACTAGCACTTCTGAAACTGTCATTTACCTCCTTCACTTGAGCCATGCAATGTGAAGCCATGTGACCAAACCTGTGACAAGCAAAACATCTGCCATTAAAATTTCCTGGATTTGACTTCCTAGGTCCTGTAAACTTTCTCCCCTTTTTTCGTTTCCTATTTTCTGATTCTGTGCATCTATCACTCAAGGAATATTTTTCTGAAATACTTTCCTCATCAGAACTCTCTTCTTTTTGGAATCTCTTACTAGATTCCCCAACCTGTTCCTTGTGTTTCTTACCAAAACCAAGACCTATTTTATTTGTTGTCTTTCTTTGACCTTTGATGAGAGACTTAACCTTTTTGGAGCTATCTTGAAACCTGTAAAGCTTATCCTTGTACTCTTTAGTTTCCTCTTTCAAAAAAGCCATTTTCTGTTCTAGCTCACTATACTCAAGAACCTTAGACTCTAACTCATCCTTGAGTTCTTGTGTCTTAGCCATAGAGAAGTCAAGACTTTTTATAAGATCATCTCTCTCCATACAACATTCATCTAACTTATCCTTGAGTCTAGCATTCTTCTTTCTTTATTTTTTCAAAGCACTAAGAGCACTAATAAGTTCACCTTCAAGATCTACTTCACCTTCCTCTATATCTTCCTCTATTTGTTTGCTTTTTGAATCATCAAAGCCTTTTTTAGATTTCTTATCACTAGAGGTGCTACCCTTTTCAAAAACCATACATGCATCTTCCTTATATTTTTCTGAAGCATCCTCATACATACTAGAAACAAAATCATTATTTGTGCAATCATCCTCAAGGTGACCAAAGTTTCCACATCTAAGACATTTCATGATAATGAATCTATGTTTCGGTTCTTCCTCTTTTTTCTGATATGAACAACATTTCATTTTCATTATCACTTGAAGAACTTTCACTATCACTACTAGAACACTTACTTGCTTTGTCTAGGTAGAAACTCTTCTTGTTCTTGTGAGAATACCTCTTTCCTTGATTTCTGTGCTCATCTTTTTTTTTCCTGTGATGCTTGTGCTTTTCAAAATCTTTGCTCTTAGAATCATGTTTATCTTCATCACTTTCATTCTTGGGAATAGTACAATCAGTAGCATAATGACCAAACTTTCCACAATTGAAACATCTTACATTTTTCATACTTTTGTGCTTTCTAAAGAACTTGCCTTTCTTGTTGTAATATGCCTCTTCATCACTAGAAGACTCATAACTATCTTGAAGCTGTTTACCCTTGGATTTCTTGGTAGCCTTGAAAGCTACCTCTTTCTTGACATCAACCTTCACTTGAGTTCTTAACTCAAATGCTGGAAGTATACTATGGAGCTCATCCTTTTTCAACTTATCCAAATCTTTAGCTTCCTCAATAGCAAAAATATTTTCACTAAATCTATAAGGAAGAGATCTTAAAATCTTATCACAAACATCATTTTCAGCAAGCTCAAGACCTAAGTCTTTCATGGAGTTAACAACCTCATCCATACGAAGCATGTAGTCACTAATATTTTCATCATCATTCATCTTGAGTTGTTCGAACATACCTTTGAAGTGTCTCAACTTGGCCTTTCTAACATTTGTATCACCTATATGAACCACCTTCAATTGTTTCCACATTTCACTAGCTGTCTTATAGTGAATCACTTTGGTGAGATCTACTTTTTGTAAGCCTTTCAGGATTGCATTCATTGCTTTTGAATTGCTATGATGTAGGAGCCTTTCTTATTTAGTATTAGGACCATGTTCAGGAATAGTGTACTCATCTTCAATCACTTCCCAAACCTCATTTCCAAGTGCCATTAGATGAACCTTCATCCTTGCACTCCAAAGACCAAAATCTAACCCATCAAGAATAGGTGCTGCATTGCCACTTGAATGATCCATTGTGTTCTTTACTAGCTTTTCCTTCAACCTGTTAAACTTTTTGAAGGCACCTGCTCTGATACCAATTGAAGAACACAAGCTTATACTGAGAGGGGGGTGAACAAGTATAAGACCTATTTTTACTTTTTCCTTTATACTTCAAAATAGTAAAGCAATATACCCAAAGCAATATCAAAGCAATGCACAATATCATCCACAAAGTGACACCAATTTTAACGTGGTTCACCTAGAATGGTTTGGCTACGTCCACAAAACTTTTCTCTAAAAGTTATCTCAAAGTTCTTTGGGAATCCTTCCCGATTACAATGTTTATGAGCCTCAGCCCAAAGGAGATACCTTCCCCTAATCAAAATTTATGAGCCTTTGCTCAAAGGAGATACATTCCCCTAATCAAAATTTATGAGCCTCTACTCAAAGGAGATACCTTCCCCTCTACTCTGGAAATGATCCTTCAAAAGATCAACTACCTCTACCTCTTGCCAGCACGTGGAACTCCTTTCCACCAAAGACCTCATGTCCTCAATGCTTAGCCTAAGAGACCTCTGCCTTCTATGATCACATCCACAGTAGCTCAACAAATTGTACCAAAAACAGTCAGTCGATCTAGTATAAGTCTTCCTCTATCTGTCATATCTATCCAACTCTTAAAAAAATCAATCCTCTGCATACAAGCCTTCTCAAAGACTTGCCAATTGTCCTCAGGTTCTACTCATAGAACCAATGCACCTCTGTCCTCAAGTTCTCTGATAGAACTATCAAAATCAACTCACAAGTCCTCTGCTAGGACCTGTACAAATCTACTCACAAGTCCCCACTAGAACCTGTCAAAAAACTGCTCATAAGTCCTCACCAGAACCTGTCTGAAAACTACTCACAAGTCCCCACCGGAACCTGTCCAAAAACTCAGCAAGCTCACCAAGAAAAACTTTCTTAGTAGGAAATCACAAAGTGAATTTTTAGAGACCCAATGTGATTTTTCAAACTCATAGAAGCATAAAGAGAATTATTAGAGACTCAATATGTTCTATACTCAAATCCCAATCTCAAAACTCAACTCAAATCAACTCAGCTCAATCTCAATCTCAAATCTGAAAACTCAACTCAATATCTGAAATGGATAGGATAGAATGTTTTCTTTCAAGAACATGAAACCCCAACAATTGCCAACTATGCAAAGAATCACATAACAATGATACTCATGTTCTTTTCACCATCAATTAGGGTTTTAAAAACAATGCTCATCAAACAAGGTTTAATCAACCAACACCATTCAACTCAACATCAACCTTGAAGCATTCAACCAATCATCACAAGAAAAGGAAACAAGTATAAATCCTTTTCCCTCCAAAGATATTTTAACAAAACAACCACCAACACAATATCACCAAATGCAAAGAATAACTTGCTCAAATCAACTCAATGGAGTAAGCCCAATATCATGAATCAAGTAAAGCAATAACTTGATCAAACAACCTCTATGAAAGTAACTCAACTATCAAACTCAAAATAGCCAACCAAGGGTTCCACCAACTCAATGCAAGTAGCTAGACTCACAAATATAAACCCTAGTGCACAAAGCTTCCACTATCTCAAACCAAAAATTATGCATTCACCAAAAACTCTTCTTAAGGATAACAATGCATAAGTAGTCTTCAACAAACTAGAAAATATGATTTACACCTAGCCAAAGGATACTTGTTGAGAAGCAACACACCCCCACTGAAAAATGAGATTCCATCCTTAGAAAATTCTGAACTTTCATTTTTGCAGCAGGGACCCTCTTGATCCTTTCCAGTTTTAAATCCAGTTTTGCTTGTTTCCTTTTTAAGTTGTGCTTTTCCTGTCTTTCTAGCCTGTGTTTTCTTGGACTTAACTTTTACATGCTAGAAATCATTCATGCTTAAGCCAAATCCTGCACCGGTACCGAGAAAAATGCTCAAAACAGTTGCATAATTCACTGAAAAATCAAACTTTCCATTTTTGGTAGTGTCGCGATATCGCGACACTTCCATTTTAAGAAATGTCGCGATATCGTGACAGGTAAATCAAAATGAAGCTAAGTCCGAAAAGCGTAGCGAAATCGCGACACTTTCCATTTTTGGAAGTGTCACGATATCGCGACATTTCCATTTTTGGAAGTGTCACGATATCGCGACATTTCCATTTTTGGAAAGCGTCACGAAATCGCTGCAGGATGAGGAGAGAGAAAGCCAAGGAGAAAAATGTCGCGAAATTGCGACATGTCGCATGAAAATGCATGAAAATAGGCTAAGTGCCAGAAAGGTCGCGATTTCGCGACATGTCGCGAAATCGCGACAGTTTTTGGAGAGAGAAGCAAAGTTGTACGGAAGGGAGCGATTTTGCGACATGTCGCGAAATCGCGACATGTCCCATTTTCGTTGAGGATAAATGAAAAAGTGGCTAAGTCCGAAAATTGCAGCGATGCGCTGCATGTTTCGAAATCAAGGAGAAAAGGGTGCAGCGATGCGCTGCATGTTTCCAAGTCGAAAGAAAAAGGTGCAGCGATGCGCTGCATGTTTCCAAGTCGAAAGAAAAAGTTGCAGCGATGCGCTGCGTGTCTCAAAATCGTAGGCCAAAGTTGCAGCGATGCGCTGCATGTTTCGAAGGCAAAGGATGAGAATGGTAGCGACGCGCTGCACATTTTGAGGAAGTTGTACGGCCGCCAGCGAGAGGCGCGATTTCGTGACATGTCGTGAAATCGCGACATGTCATGTTTTCACGGCCGACGAGGGAAGAAGTTGTCGATGCGCTGGTGAGGTCGTGATTTCGTGACATGTCACGAAATCGTGACATGTCGCGAAATCGTGACATGTCGCAGAATCACGGTAGGAGAGAGAAAGTCATAAGTTGACCTGAAAATGCATTCCGGTGGGAAACAGAAGGCATCCTGGGGTAGCGACACATGTCAAAGCGTGAATGAGACAAACAAAAGTCGACATGCAAGCTTATTTTGTGGTTTTTAATCTGTTTTAACCTTTAAAGCTTCTGATTTAATTAAAATGCTAATCTAATGCATCTTTTTGTCTTTCATGCAGGATTCCATCTGGCACTTGCGGGACAACCGGGAAAGACCATAAAGGCAAATTTAAAGTGCAGATTTAGTCAAGGACCACCATGCTAGGAGAGAAGAAGCCGGTAAAGCATTCAATAGCAAATTTATTGCAGACTTGATAGCATGAAGACCATTTCAACTCAGAGATGGCTTTGCGGAGATGAATTGATGGAGAAGTGGTGACTCATCCGGCTCACCAATAGAATTAATGGAGGCATTTATTTGCAGCCGTAGATGAATGCAAGTGCATTTGATTTTATCTTCTCCATTTATGGCAATTGACTACACTGATTTACCGAAGGGTTAAGTTCTATCTGGACTTTGATTTTAAATGGATTTTTATTATAAAACCCGGGTCCTAGGGTTTAAGTGTGATAAGATTTAGGGTTTGAAGAAGATATTTTGAAAAGATCAGGGTCTGTCCTGAGTCTATAAATACATATTCTAAATGTAATCGTGAGAGGCGGAGACTTAGAAATAAAGGCTTATAAGTAATTTCTTGCAAATTTTGTGAAATCCTTTGTTTCTGGACTTGGAGTTGATGTGCTTTAGCTTTTCTGTGATAGCATGGCCAGGAGCCTAATCTTTTGCAGAGTGTGATAAGTGTATCTTCTTTTGTTATCCGTTCCATTTAAAGTTTGTTAGATATATGTTGTAAATCTACCATTATCAAGTTTAAATATGCTGTTAGGCTTCAGTTGTTCTTTTGTCTGCTAGGAGAAATTATAGATTTCAGGTGTAAGTTTGTTCTAATTGCTCTGTCTTCACTGTGTGAGCTAGGGTTGCCGGTGAAAGATACCGCTTTTAACCGACTTCCCTTGGATTTATAATTTTCTGCTAGATCCGTTTCACTCTGCCTTGTGCTCTTAGTTGAAAGTGATCTTAGACTGACTGGACACTTTCTTCTTTGATTTGTTCTGTTGTGAAGCTAGTAGCATAGATAAAATTGGTGGGTTTAAGTTTTACAGTTTAATGTTTGATAAGCTTCTCTTTTCTGCCTTACCCTACCCTCTCTTTGCTTTCGGTGAATGATCCATTTTTATTTTCTTTGTTTGTCTTTTATTTAAATCTGCTGACCCATGAGAGCTAGATCTAGAATTCAAGTTAAATCTGATTGTCAACAACTTTTACAACTACTGAATGGCGATATCTGCGGGTAAAATAGTAGCACTATTTTAGAACCCAAGACTCTGGTTTCAAAACAAAAAGACCATGCATCATGCCTTGCCACAGACATTCCTCATAATAAATTGACTGTTAACTGCCAGACTATTAAAATTTCCCAAGGACATACTAGGCTGGATTACTTCAAGGAAGATTTCTAATGTGCAATTTCAAAGGGTATAGAACTTTCTTCAAGAATGACTGGATTGAATGATAAACTTGGATTAATCAACTTTTCTAGATTGTAAAAGGGGAAACCGAGTAGAGCTCTATTTACTAGTTTAGCCTTTTACAGCCTAGACAGAGTTACCCTTTAGATTTACACGACCCAAATTTACAACTGTAGGGCAGAATCTAATATTGGCTGCCTATTTTAATTGTTCACCTCTTTTCTCTCTTTTTTTTTTTTTTTTTTTTTTTTTATATCTCTCCCTCTGAAATATATCACTATCTGGAAGACCTTAGAGAAATTACAATTTTATTTATCATTTGATCAATCTGGAACTGTTTCAGTCTAGGCACTGATAGCCTCTGTGGATACCCAAATAATTGCATGCACCATAGTCCCCTCTCATAACCAGCTTTTCTTGGATTCCCCGGGAGTTCCTCCAACAAAATAGCATAGTAGTTTTTCTATCATTAAAACAACTGTGGCAAGTAAGACACAAGATCCAATCATCTCTCTACCTTTGTCCTGAATAACAAAATAGCTCTACTGTTCAGTGCAAGCAGACTATCTCTATTAGAATGGTGAACAGCATGGGCATTGGATTGTGGATTGATCAGCTTAGAATAAAACAATTTTTAGCAGGCTGACTTTTCATTGATTGCTCAGGCAAAGGTTAAAGAATAGAATTTTAGAAGCCAAAGGACTTTGTACAGGCTTCCAAGGACAGGCACATGCTTCTAAAGGAAAACAAAAATAAAACTGCATAGACTAAAGCACAGAACTACACAGGCAAAGGGAATAAAAATAAACTGAACAGACAAACAAAGAAAAGAACTAAAACAAATGACTGGATAGGCAGCAAAGAAAAGGAAATGCAGGGAAGAAAATAAAAACTGCACAGACAATAAAAGAAATAAACTAAAATAACTGAAGCAAAGCAACTAAAACTACCTAGACCTGAAAATAACTTAAAGCAACTGAAATAAATTAAATTGCAACTGTACAGACAGCAAATAAAAAGAACTGCAATAAATAACTAAAGCAAATAAAACTGAAACAAAAGACTGTACAGACTTAAAAGAAAGCAAGCTAAAATAAGAAGACAAAGAAAGGAAATAAAAAGCACTGACAAAAGAAATAAACTGCATAAGCTAAAACTGAAAAACAATTAAAGAAAACTAAAAAACTGCAACTGTACAGACATTTAAAAATACTGAAAAACAAATAAATTAAAACTGCAGAGCATTAAAATTAAACTGAAACAGATTAAAACTGTACAGACAAAGAAATAAAAACAGCCCTGACAAAGAAATAAAACTGAAAAACTTCAAAGCTTATTTACAATGCATACATATGTTACAACTTCCCTTCATACTCAAAAAATGCAGCAGTTGGGAAAGCAGAGAAATGGTGCCTTAAAAAAAAATTGGACCATGTGCAAGTAATTTAGAAAAATTACCTTTCAGGTCCTGTTGACGAAATGCACTCCAGAATCGTGCTTCAAAAATTTGCTATCCGGGAAAGACTTGGGTTTACTGTCTTCCCTGTCCCATTTGAAAAACAAATCTGCAACTCCTTCAAATTAAACAAATCATATAATAATAAATCATATGATAACATGTTTATGCTTCTAATTGAAGGGTTTGCAGAGTTCTTTCAAAAGGACTGAATATAAAAAAACCCCAGGATCAAATACTTTAAAATCTTGACAGACCCAGATCACCACATCTTCAAAATTATGTAACTGAAAGAAATCATGTTTTATTTGTATGCCCTGGTTCTTAACAACTTGAACATCTTGTGGTTGCTGTACTGCTTCAATATCCAGGACTTCAATTTTTATCCCTCTAGCAGAATGCTTACAATTTTCCTTTTCAACCGAGCCTTGCTTAGATTTAACCTCATCAATGTGCAATGTCCAAACATCATTGTTGTGATGGATTAGAGCTATAACTGTTCTCACCTTCTCAGTTGCCAAATTATAAACTCCAACATCTGCATCAACACAGTTTACAGCCTTTTCTTTGACATTATGTTCAAAAGTTGCAGGCTTATGTTGAGACAGTTCATCAATTCCAAGTTGGCTGACCACATTCATATTTACTATCTTTTCCTCCTTTTCTTGAAATCCAACAGGTGGTCCAGAGTAAGCCTCAATCAAGTTAACCTTTTGTTCAACAATCTAAGGCAATTCATAGAGGGTGATGTCAGCTTTAAGTTCCCTCATATCCTCAATGATGTTATCCTCCTCAGTTACTTCTGCATAGTGAGATTGAATCTCACTTTCATCATCCTCTGATGAGGAAGGATCATTATTAAGTTTTGGACTCTCACATTTCAAGTCATAACTGTCCATTTTGAACTGTTGAAAATCTTGTATTTCATCCACAGGAGTCTGTACAAGACTTTCTGTCCCTTCAGGAAAAGTGAAAGAATCTGAAACCCTGGTTGTACTGTTTTTGGGTAAACTAGAGGTATCAATATTTCTTTGATCTCTAGGGAAATTTAACTCACCAGGAAAAACTTTAGATTTAGGTGGTGCCAGATCACAACTGTTTAGTTCAAGCACCTGCACTTTGAACTTGTCAAAACTTTTCTCTATATTTTGCACATGCTGAGTGGATGTGACAGTTAACGGAGTTTCCTTGGGTAGAGCATGACATGTTGGCACTAAATCATGATGTGGAATGGGGTCTGGAATAGGCATGTTCTGTGTAACATAGGATATCAAAGGACTGCTCGGAATTTGAGGCCCTAACTGTCTCTCAAGAATTATGGCTTCTTTATAAGCACCTGCCAGGGTTGTGATATTGATGTCTCTCTTGAGGAAAATAGAGGTCACTGAATCCAATGCATTCTTGTAGATTTCTAAGGCCAGATTTGCATTTGGGATGTAATGGCCAGTCATTCTACCGTAAGCTCTTTAGAACCTCATATTGAAAGACCTGACAGTTTCTCCCGGCTCTCTCTTGATGCTGAAAAATTATTGGTATAACACACTGGGGTCTATCACTTCCCCAAATTGTGATATAAAAGCTTTATCTAGATCATCCCAGCTAGTAATGGAATTTCTGGTGAGGTTTAAAAACCAGTCATAAGCTCCCTCCTGGAGAGTGAACAGGAACAATCTATAGGCAACATCTTCATGTTGTATATTCAACAATCTTAAAGCATTTTTAAAAGCTAGCAGATGTTCTTCTACAGTTCTTGTCCCATCATGTTTGTACCTGGGGAGATATCTTTTCGGGCTTTTGGGCAGGTCATGGGCTATACCCGAGATATTCAAAGCAGTGGGGCCCAACCAATTTGCCATTATTACTTGGCTGACAGTGATGTTCTGAGTTATGATTGGATAACTGCAAGTGATGATAGAACTGTTCTTAACAAACCACTGAACTTAAGGCCTTCTCTGGCAATTTTAAATACTGCACTGACAACTTTCAAAAACTGTACTGACAATTTAAAAACTGCACTGACAATTTAGAAAACTGTACTGACAATTTAAAAACTGCACTGACAATTTAGAAAACTGTCCGGAGTTCACTGTGGGTCCTTCAAATGTTGTTGTTATGCCCTTACAATACTTGAACTGAGTTCAGACCCTCCTTCTAGCGCCAATTAGATGTTGGTCCGGCTTTCATGCACACCCCAGGAAAGGATGAAGCAAGGAAAGCTCCGGAGACACCCACGGGACGGATCCCACTCATCTTTAGGATCTAGCTGGTTATCCAAGGTGCGAGTTACAGAGTTGGGTCGAATGGCAATTCACTCTTTTCCACTTCTGGAATAGATTTCAATATGGATCGCTCTCGTTACCTTACGGGGGGTTCTTGAACTTGTTCGATGAGTTGAAAAGTTGTTGACAATCAGATTTAACTTGAATTCTAGATCTAGCTCTCATGGGTCAGCAGATTTAAATAAAAGACAAACAAAGAAAATAAAAATGGATCATTCACCGAAAGCAAAGAGAGGGTAGGGTAAGGCAGAAAAGAGAAGCTTATCAAACATTAAACTGTAAAACTTAAACCCACCAATTTTATCTATGCTACTAGCTTCACAACAGAACAAATCAAAGAAGAAAGTGTCCAGTCAGTCTAAGATCACTTTCAACTAAGAGCACAAGGCAGAGTGAAACGGATCTAGCAAAAAATTATAAATCCAAGGGCAGTTGGTTAAAACCGGTATCTTTCACCGACAACTCTAGCTCACACGGTGAAGATAGAGCAATTAGAACAAACTTACACCTGAAATCTGTAATTTCCCCTAGCAGACAAAAGAACAACTGAAGCCTAACAACATATTTAAACTTGATAATGGCAGATTTACAGCATATATCTAACAAACTTTAAATGGAACGGATAAAAAAAGAAGATACACTTATCACACTCTGCAAAATATTAGGCTCCTGGCCATGCTATCACAGAAAAGCTAAAGCACATCAACTCCAAGTCCAGAAACAAAGGATTTCACAAAATTTGCAAGAAATTGCTTATAAGCCTTTATTTCTAAGTCTCCGCCTCCCGCGATTACATTTAGAATCTGTATTTATAGACTCAGGACAGACCCTGATCTTTTCAAAATATCTTCTTCAAACCCTAAATCTTATCACACTTAAACCCTAGGACCCGGGTTTTACAATAAAAATCCATTTAAAATCAAAGTCCAGATAGAACTTAACCCTTCGATAAATCAATGCAATCAATTGCCATAAATGGAGAAGATAAAATCAAATGCACTTGCATTCATCTGCGGCTACAAATAAATGCCTCCATTAATTCTGTTGGTGAGCCGGATGAGTCACCACTTCTCCATCAATTCATCTCCACAAAGCCATCTCTGAGTTGAAATGGTCTTCATGCTATCAAGTCTGCAATAAATTTGCTATTGAATGCTTTACCGACTTCTTCTCTCCTAGCATGGCGGTCCTTGACTAAATCTGCACTTTAAATTTGCCTTTATGGTCTTTCTCGGTTGTCCCGCAAGTGCCAGATGGAATCCTGCATGAAAGACAAAAAGATGCATTAGATTAGCATTTTAATTAAATCAAAAGCTTTAAAGGTTAAAACAGATTAAAAACCACAAAATAAGCTTGCATGTCGGCTTTTGTTTGTCTCATTCACGCTTTGACATGTGTCGCTACCCCAGGATGCCTTCTGTTTCCCGCCGAAATGCACTTTCAGGTCAACTTATGACTTTCTCTCTCCTGTCGCGATTCTGTGACATGTCGCGATTCTGCGACATGTCACGATTTTTGGACATGTCGCGAAATTGCGACCCTGCCAGCGCATCGACAACTTCTTCCCTCATCGGCCGCAAAAACGCGACATGTCACGATTTCGCGACATGTCGCAAAATCACGCCTCTCGCTGGCGGTCGTACAACTTCCTCAAAACGTGCAGCGTGTCGCTACCATTCTCATCCTTTGCCTTCGAAACATGCAGCGCATCGCTGCAACTTCGGCCTGCGATTTTGAGACACGCAGCGCATCGCTGCAACTTTTTATTTCGACTTGGAAACATGCAGCGCATCGCTGCACCTTTTTCTTTCAACTTGGAAACATGCAGCGCATCGCTGCACCCTTTTCTCCCTGATTTCGAAACATGCAGCGCATCGCTGCAATTTTCGGACTTATCCACTTTTTCATTTATCCTCAGCGAAAATGGGACATGTCGCGATTTCGCGACATGTCGCAAAATCGATCCCTTTCGTACAGCTTTGCTTCTCTCTCCAAAAACTGTCGCGATTTCGTGACATGTCGCGAAATCGCGACCTTTCTGGCACTTAGCCGATTTTCATGCATTTTCTCTCTCCTACCGCGAAAATGCGACATGTCACGATTTCGCGACATTTTTCTTCCCGGATTTCTCTCTCCTCAACCTGCAGCGATTTTGCGACGCTTTCCAAAAATGGAAATGTCGCGATATCGCGACACTTCCAAAAATGGAAAGTGTCACGATTTTGCTACGCTTTTCGGACTTAGCTGCATTTTGATTCACCTGTCGCGATATCGCGACATTTCCGAAAATGGAAGTGTCGCGATATCGCGACACTACCAAAAATGGAAAGTTTGATTTTTCAGTGAATTATGCAACTGTTTTGAGCATTTTTCTCGGTACCGGTGCAGGATTTGGCTTAAGCATGAATGATTTCTAGCATGTAAAAGTTAAGTCCAAGAAAACACAGGCTAGAAAGACAGGAAAAACACAACTTAAAAAGGAAACAAGCAAAACTGGATTTAAAACTGGAAAGGATCAAGAGGGTCCCTGCTGCAAAAATGAAAGTTCAAAATTTTCTAAGGATGGAATCTCATTTTTCAGTGGGGGTGTGTTGCTTCTCAACAGATACCTAGTAGAATACCTTTTCACTCCAACCTTATTTTAGAAAACATACACCAATTATACTCATAAGAAGAATGTGCCCATACCTTATTGGAGTAGAAGATAATTGAACCTTAAAGCTGTCACCACACACAACTCTCAAACTTCCAACCAAGTTAGGGTTAGAATAAAAAGAAATGAGCAATAATATTAACTTCCTTTATTACACCTTTTAGCTCCACTTCTTTAAACACAACCACCATAACATGCCAATAAATCAACAATCACAGACTCATGCCTTATACCTCCATTTTTAATTTTAGCATAGCAAAGAATAATCTTAAAAATACATCCAAAGAAATATGCCCTTATTTCTCCTAAGATTTTATTCAATGCTAATCACAAAAGCCAAAACTCATAAAATTTAATCACACCTTATAAATCGTTGTCCAAGAAACTCTGAATTTCGTGGCATAAAGATATTTTAATAAAAACGTGTGTTACTCTAGCAAAGCACCCCCACGAGACTTAAAACGGTGACCTCCGCCAATGCAGCACCCAACAGCAGCCTTCGCTGCCACTAGCCCATGCGGGCTACGAAGTTCACAAGTGAACTTCCCTCCACTTCACCCTCGAAAAAAACTCTCGAAGACTTTTCAACCGTACGTGCTTCTAAGTCTTCCTTCGATCATAGCGAATACAGAGCACAAACACCGCAAATTGCATTTAGGGAATTTTGAATTAATTAGCCTTCCAACCTTAGGAGTTGGAGAATAAATAGTCTCTTCAAAGACACCTTGACGTCGGCGAAAATAAATACCATTTCAAAATTAATCAAAAGTCTTTTCAAAAAGGGTTTAAAAACCCTTAATTAATTAAATAATTAATTAATTAAAACCTTGAAGGGTTTTAAATAATAATTAAATAAATAATAAAGAGAACCTCCATTGGTTTTAATAAAAACCATTTAACTTGGTTTTAATAAAAACCCTATCCAACTTGGTTTTAATAAAAACCGGTTTGGTTTTAATGAAAAACCCTTGCCAATGGAATCTCTCCGGATTCTCTTAAAAATATTCTCTTGGAATCTTCCACATTTGAAGCCAACACATCCTCTTAACATTAATGCCATTTCCTTTTGACATCAATGACAACTCATAGACAAGAAGCTAGGATCTCAAACCCAAAATTGCCAACACACCTTGTAGGTAATCTTTCCTTTTAAAAAAAAAAAAATTGGGTTATTATTTTAGATTTGTTACATTGGGTATCAGAGCTCTAGGTTTGTAGAGGCTAGAAGCTTTTGTGGAGTGTGACTAGGTTGAGCCTTGAATTGATGTGCAAATTTGGGTAAGGCACCTTGCAAGAAGGCAAGTGTGACCCTAAAATATTATCAATTGAGTGATAATAATTTATGTTAGTTCATGTGTAGAATGAAGCTAACATAATGTAAGTACAATTGTGGGAGGATTGTAACTTACCCAACTATATTTTTATAGATAGGAAATGGCACTTGTTCAAAAATGAAGTTTTTCTAAAAAAAAAAATTGGATGCACAAGGAAGTAGTGCAACACCAAAGTCTAGACAAGTTGGGGGTCTTAATAAGAAAACTAGGAAAACAATAACTCCTAGAAAAAGGCTTGATACAAGAGTAAAACTTGATAGAAATGTTAAAGGAACAACATGATCTAATGGAAGAAAAAAATACCTTTCCTCCATAGTGAATTTGCTTCAAGAATTTTTGGAACAACAAAAAAAAATAATAGATACTTTGGTCAATAGAGAGGCTAGTACTAGAAAAGTGGAATGTTGGTAGGAAGAAAACCTTGTCTAAAGAGACCTAAAGGGCAGAGCTCAAATAGAGGCTAAGCTAGAAATATAGCTTAAGAATATTAAGGTAACAAAATTTAATGGGAAAGAAGGAAGGGATGTGACTGAATCATGGATGAAGGAAATAGAGACCATTACTCTTTTGAGACTTAGATTGTGTGGGCTACCCTTCATATTCTAGATGTAACCCTAGAATGGTGGGACACCTTTAGTTTAGGTAAGAAGATCCAAGCCATATATCTTAAATGGGATAAGTTTGTTGAGGCTTTTAAGAAAAGGTTTCTTACAAAATAGTTTTATGTAGAGAAGTTTGAAGAATTCTCTACTCTTCAACAAGGGTCACTATCAATAGAGGTGTATTTTTAAAAATATGTGAAATTATTAAAGTATGTTATAGAATATGAGAACAATGAATGCCTTAAGGTGCATAAGTTTATTCTAAGGATAGACCCTAAAATAAGGACATTAATTAATCTACTCAAAACAAAGACTCTACAAGAAGCTTATGACCTGGCTATGCAGGAAGAAGCCAATCTGAAAATAAAAAGGATCTTCTTCAATTATTCGGGGATAATAGAACTATAAAGATAAGAACTAAGGAAAATTAAGAGTTTTGGGTTTGTGAAATGGGACAAGGAGTAAACCAAAATAAACAAGGGCAACCAAAAATTCCATAATAAGAATAATGGAGGGCAAGGGTAAAAAAAGAAGAAATTTTAGAAAATGGCTAATTCAAATTCTTAGCCCTCTAAGCAAATAGAATTAGTATATAAAAAAGAATTAGGGGAGAAAATATAAGAGAGACTATAGGTAGAAAATATGCCTCCCAGAAGAAGAAGAAATGATAATGTAAGGATTTACACAATTTTGGTAAACTTACAATTTTGTCTAATTGTACAATGTAGGGAAATAAATGTGAATGCATGAAATGAAATAAAATGAATTGTAATGTGCATGAAATGTAATTTTATGAAAATAAAATTAGAACCTTAGTAAAGTATTAATGAAATTATGTTGGTTGAGAAGTTGTGGGTGGTAGTTGTAAATAATGAACTATCTCAAGAAACGCTTTGGAATGGCCTAGACAGGCATTATAAGCCCCCCATTCAATTTTTGTAGGTTGTTCATGGTTCATGATTGTTGTTGTTGTTGGGAGTTGATCATTGGATATGCATTGTTAATTGATGATTACTAAGGAGAATTGCAAGGATAATTTAACACTGTTATATTCATGCATGTTATCAATTGCATATGGATTGTACATTCTTGTGTAGTATTGCATATATGACATTGTAATGGAATGATTCTATAATGGAAATAAAGTACTGATTGATACCCAACTATGTATGATGATTGTGGATGGAGAAATTGCTCATAGTTTCTCTCTATAGATTGTAATTATTGTGTTTGTAGGGTATTGTATGGTTTTTGGAATTGGTAGTGGATATTTTTGATGGATCTAGAATATGTATTGTGATTCCAAATGTGCATGATGGATTACTATGTTGGTTATTCCATAATTATAGTTATTCAATATTTTTTATGTTTAATTTCTACATATTGTACTGTAGATCTAAGGTTGAGTAACTGCAACAAAGTTTTATTATAACCATATAGTTAGTGTTGGTCAAATATCTTCCTAATCAATAAACACTATGTTTATGCACCCTAGATACGACCAACATTGAAAGGCCGGAGGAAAGAGATGTCCTCCGTGCCAATATCCAGAGAGGGTTGGTTCCTAAATTAATTTTAAAACTGGTTGAATACTAGAGATGCAGGAAAGAAATTGCAAATTACGGAAAGAAATGAGAAATATGGCCACAGGCCAAAGTGCAGGTTTTAGGTCAGGCTAAAATCAAGAAAACACTCAAGCACAAAATGACATCGAATAGAAGGAAAGACAACAAAATAAACTTACAATATTGTAATAATAAATTTTAACTCAACACCTTGGTACTCACTCTTCCATTGGAAACATTTAAATCCAAATATAGAAAGAAATTATATGCAGAATCGCTTATCAATTTAGAAACCTGATGTCTTTCATTAATGTAGAGAACTTAGAGAGTATTCTCACAAAGTTTCTAATCCCCCCTTTACAACAATATTTGCTTAGTATTTATAGAGGTTTCCACCTCTTTAATTTAATACATGTGAGATAAGAATGTTCTGGGATCAAATACAACAACCAGAAAAATCTCCTCGATTTCTTGGAAAATCTGTGCACTTGAGAAAAAATTCTAGAAATTTTGAAATTCGGACATAGATGCACATGACAGGAGAAATCATTAAATTCTTTAAATAGCTTTGATACATTGGAAATCATGAAAACTTATTTCTCCATGCATTTGTCCTTGCGATTCATAAAACAGAGTTATTGAGGGCGCCCTTCATTAAATACATGTAATTAAATATTTGACCATTTTCTTGTTTGCCCTAAATTCATCTTCGTCATATCAAACACATGCACTATATTTATTAAGGATGTTCACCCCATGGAAAGGAAAACGGGACATTCAACCCAAAGGAAGGGTGAACGGGATGTTCGCCCCTGGGATGGGCGAACACAATTCTTCAATATTGAAAGGAAGTTCACCCTTGGGATGGGTGAACGTCATGTTCAACCCTCTACCAGGGCACACAATATTTTTTAGGCGTGCGGGCAACCAAGTACCCCAAGGCACGTTCACCCCAAGAAAGGATGAACGACATGTTCGCCCCTAAGTAAGGGTGAACGTGATTTCATACTTAAATGTTTTGCCAATACATTTTCAAAATAGGCTCACCCCAAGAAAGGGTGAATGAGGCGTTCACCCCTCCTTAAGGCCGAACATGAATATCCATAAAAACATAAATATTTTTTTAAAAGTGTCTTTAGGATTTTTCTTTGTTTTTTCTAGAATACAATATATCAGACTTCTACATACTGAATGGAAAGTATATTATCACTTCTTATAGAAATTAATACAAAATTTTCCCAAAATCCCAATGAAATACAAAATGGCCAACATTTCTTGGCGACTCACGGGGTATCCAACTCATATTGATGCAAGCAATCCCAGGCCTTTATCCATTGGGTGCAGATTCTGTGCAAAATATGCAAACATCTTATCTTCTGGGGGCCACCTATGCACGCTCTTCTTCTTCTACTTTTTCTATGACCCTAAGCACTTCAGCACGTTCAACTTCTTCCACCACATTTTCTATAGCTTCACTATCAGCTGCCGCCTTCACTTCCTATTCTATAATAACCTTCGAAAGGGCCTTGTATGTGCGTATAACATCATTCCAAGATTTAGTGGTAAATAAGCAACGAGTACTGAGATAATCATAAATAAAGTGAAGACTTTGTAAATCTATCAAGCTGAGGCACTTTGAACGCTGAGCCAACTCATAAAGGGAAATCTCCAAACATGTATATTTCTCCATCAATGGCAAGACCTATGCTTGAGTGAGAGGCTTAGCCAAGGTATCAATATCTCTAGTGTCTTCAATAAACACACTCCAGATCTCTTGCAACAACTCCATCGAAAGAGGCTTACCCCAATCATCTAGGAAGGTGGTGAAACCTAGCCAGATGATAGTCTCAAAATGAGACATCAAAATAGTATGCTCCTGCTCAATAGTATTGAGGATGGCCCACCCCTCATTTACAAGGTCCATATGCTAAAAATAGCTTCACAGAGTTACCCATACTCGATACCAAGCATAGTCCATCTCGCTGAGAGGGTGAATATATAGGGATGTATTCAACAAATCTTGTATCTTCACAACCATCTCCATATGGGGCGATAGCAACTCCTCCACTGAGTCAATCATTTGTTTCCCAAGCTAGATTTGTATCCCTGCTTCCCATAAGTATTGCAACACCTTGACTGCATGCACGACCAACTTTGTGGAATTTTGTACAAAGCGAAAGCGAAGCTATTTTATGCTATCACGCGAAAACCCCGCAACAGGTGTGACCTTAGCTTCAAGTTGCTTTTTGAGTTCTTCAACCTATTGCTATAGGTTATGCATCTCAATTTGAGCAGCATCATTCTCCTTTAAGTGCACCTTGAATTGATTGCGAAAATATTCCCTTTTAGTAGCCGTTTTTTCTTCTGTCACCTTGCTTTTAGCCAACACACTCTCTAGCTCAAGTACCCTATCTTGCAGCTCAAAATATTTTTCTTTATAATGCTCCTAATGCAAATACAAAGAGGTCATATCTACTTGCATATTTTCCATTTTTTCAATGGGATCAATCCGCATCAGATCTTCAGTTATAGTCTCAGAAACATTGTCCTCAGGCTGCAACTTGCCTTGAGGTTTCTGAACCATCGGAGTGAATGTTGTCATATGAGCCTCCTTGGAAATTGGATCAAAGGCCACCTTCTTGATCGGTCGTGTTGGTGCCAAAGATTATTTTTGCCACATACTCTTAAACCATTGAGAGGAGCTCAGGTAGGCTCGATTTAATTTTTCAATATTCGGCTGCGCGCGGGCCACCTACACATTTGGAACAGTCTACAACTCTAAAAATGGGGTAAATGGAATAAAATTATTTGATTGACTAAGCCTATTGGACATGGACAACACAGATTGAAGTGGACAATGGACATAGGGATGGTGGAAGAGAGAGAAAGAGTGGATGAGATGGAGGACACAGAGGACATAGATCCAGTCATGGTTACGCTAAGCCTAGATGGAGCTTGCGTACTAATAGCCACAATGGTGGAAGAAATGATGAATGAGGGAAAGGGACGCAAAAAAATATTAGTCCCTGATGCATAAGAACTAAAAGAAATAGAGGGCAAGGAAGTTGGAATGAAAGGAGCAATAGTGACTTCAGAAATGGAAATAACAAAAGCGAAAGAGGGAACCATAGAAAGATAAAAGGAAGGAAGACCGAAGGGTGGGAAAGTAGAAAATGGAGGAGATAAAAATGAAACTAAGGATATCAAAGAAGAAATAACTGCATGCCCAATGAGGGAAAGTGAAGATGAAGGAAGAGATGATGTACCTTGGGGTGCAAGAAAAACTAGTTCTATGGATGGTGGAGGTTATGCAACTACCTCCTTTCTCCGCTCTACCTCTTGCTCTCCAACATTAAGGGCTACTTAT
Organism: Wollemia nobilis; assembly: GCA_028583015.1. Lineage (NCBI taxonomy): Eukaryota > Viridiplantae > Streptophyta > Pinopsida > Araucariales > Araucariaceae > Wollemia > Wollemia nobilis. The sequence goes on along the minus strand of JAQPPZ010006183.1, from coordinate 1,323,364 downwards.
TCATCTAGAATCTCAACATGAGAATCTTTCAAAAGTTGCTCCTCCTTTGGTTATGCCATCAAAAATATTTGTGCTACTGATGTAGGGAACTCACTATGGAGGGCAAGGTTCGCTGCTGGTATAGAAACAACTATGGAACTCGATGTAATAGGAATCATAGTACCCAAAGACATGGGTGCTATAATAGTTGAAGTAGTGGCCATGTCAGTTCAGGGTCACTTAGCTGCTTTAGGAAAAGGGGGTGCCACCGATCATTTTTGTTACTTAGGCAAGGGAACTTCTTTAGGAGGGTTCTTCACCCTTTGAGTCCACTTTTGAAAAACATGTGAGTGTTCTTCTTCTTCCTCTTCTTCTTTAGTTTTGTACTCAACCATAGGACTCTCATCTTCCATTTCACTTTTACCACTTTCAAACTGCTAAAAACTTTGTGGCAAAATGGTGGCAAAGGCGACAGGTTGATAATAATCTACAAACCTATCATAAACATGATATAACTGGGTATCAAGATTCAATCCATAAGTAGCATAGGTCTTCCTTCAATGAATGTGCCTTACCCACCAGTTCATAATTTTCTCCTCATTCCAACGAGGGTTTGCCTCTTGAACAGTCCCAAACAGGCTTGGAGGAGGAATATACATTTTATTCTTTCTTGGAGGAAGGGAGGACATTTTTTCCACATGCCAGTTAATGTTTGGCCCATCAAAATTATTTCAGTGCTTTTGAATATCTAGGTGCAGGCAACAATGAAAGGTATTTGCCTTAATAAGCACCAAATTTTTTCCAAGTGGATTATACTGCCATCATTGCGGCAACTCAATTAGTCCCAGGTCTTGAATCACCACCATAAAAAGGTGATTTTACCCAACCTGGTTTACTTCTATACTCATAAAATTAAGAGGTATAGTATAGGTTATTTTCTTCCCTCGTTCGGAGCCATATATATCATTAATATAATCCATATGGCGCACAACTTCCATAGAAAAAATGTGTGTAGTGGAAAAATAAGGCAACAAAAAAGGTTTACTTGTATATTCAAAAATTCGAACAACCATGCCCTAAGTGAGCAAAAATGTGTCACCCTTATCCTCTAAAACAACGACATCTCTCACGTCGCGAGGCACTCGATCACAACTACCACAAAGTAACTCAATGGATGGGCCCAAAAACTAGCTATTAAAGCTATATACATACTCCTTCTTAGTCAATACTTGAGTCCACTTATAAACTGGCAGAGGTTCATTCTTTTCACCTATCTATGTAACAGAAATAAATATCCTAGCAACCCAGGCAAGTATGGAATAAATATCTTGGCACTTGAATTCTGAAAGGGTTTAGGCAAACTCGACAACTGCCCCATCTATGGCTCCTTGACGAGCTGTGTCTCCATAAATTACCTCATAGCAATAGTGGAAACATACTTTTCCTCTTGCTCATCCATATGAATTTTCTTATTTACTGCATAGCTCAGCATGACCACCCCACAAGAAAAAGCCTCTTGGACCTCATCTGGTGTAATCATAAAAAGAATCTCATTCCAAGCATTTCGAACAGCCAGAGTGGAGGAGTCATAAAATTATGTAATTAATTGAATGAGTTCGGGGTATGGATGCACAGACGAGCAAAGATACCATGAAAGTTGTGCATGGTGAAGCGTTGTGAGCCAACTATTATGGGAAACCCCTTGATCAACTGTAGCTTCAACCTCTTGCCTTAATCTATCAATTCCCTTATGTGTGATCAAACAATCACCAATTTTGGCCATTTCATCTTCATAGGGATCCAAATCAACATAGTCATTCTGCTAGGCCTTTTTAGCCCTCGATCTTCTCTCTCATTTTTGGTTGGCTATACTTCAACATCCTCTAGCACCTTTGTATGTTATTTGCTATGTCTTCCCATCTTATCAGATAAAAACTGTAGCTTTTTCTGCAATTCCCTGCTTAGCAACTTCTAAAAAATTCCTCTGCACCTTGGAAAACAAGATACAACACAACACGAAAAGAAAAACAAATAAGGAAAACAAGACTTGCCTTTTTTCTTTGGAATTTTATAGGAGCGTTACCAAATAATGTAGTAATTATAGAATTAAATGCAGATGCACCTTCGGAGAGAAATATTCTTCAAAAATCGCTCAAACTCCTTTCCCGAAGCGCAAAAAAAAAACATCCCTTTGGTTCATCATCGGATTCTTCTTGGAAATCATACCCACAACATAGTGCAATCTCATATAACAATGTGCCCTGATGCCAACAACTCACTAGGAAGATCAAACCTACAGTTAATCATCAAACATTAATTCTGTTAGCTACCTTGAAAATCTCAATTTGAGCACCTTCCATGTTTGAATATCATCACTTAAATTTGGTGTCAAATACTTCCAATGATCGCCATGTAACCTTTGGGTAAAATTAATTGCTTCGAATGTGCATCTTAGGAAATATTTTCCAATGAAAGTGTCTCTTAAAACTCCATGGTGAGCCTTCTTTTTCTAAAACAATATTGACTATGTTTTTCTTCCTTTTTGTTTTGTGTTTTTCCCCTTTATTTTTATAGAAAAAGCGCTATGCACAATGCCTCATTTTTTTTTTTTGTGATGTCAACAAGATGCGTTCACCTTAAAAATGAGTTAACGTGATGTTCGCCCCTTCCAAGGGGTGTGCGTGAACCTGTGTTATCACTTTGTCATCCTTGAGTTTCATTTTTTTTTCTTAAAAAAAAAACATGCATATTTACATGAAAATATTACATATGTACAAGGTACTATATTCAATTTAAAATCATGAAATATAGGACTTCAAATTAATTCCATTCACTAGAATGGGGAGCTCGCACCCTTCCATATCACAGATTCATTAGAAGAAGTGACAGTCAAAATTCGAAAAGGTCCCTCCCAAATTGCATCAAACTTATGATGTTTCCCAGGCTTAGATTTTTTTCGTTCCATTTTAATACCAAGTAACCCACCTAGAATATTCGATTAGTGGTTTTACTCTGGAACCACTTCTTCATTTCAGCAGCATGTTATGCAAAAGTGTGATAAGCTCACTCCCTTTTTTCTTCTAATTTTAGCAATTGTGCCAACCTTGCCTCTATGGGATAATTTTATTTGTTTTCATCTTGAAACATCTACAAAGTTTGAAGCACAGGAAGTTCAATATGGTAGGAAGTATAGCTTCTTTCCCATAAACCAAAGCATACAGGGACATTTTAATGGACTTCTTTATCGATATGCGATCAGCCCAAAGCGCACGATTTAACAGCAAATGCCAATTTCTCTTATTCTCACCCATTATCCTCTTTAGAATTTGAAGCAAAAATTTTGTTGGTTGACTTAGCAAATCCATTTCCCTATGGGTAATAATTGGAAGATGTCTTCAAATATATACCATAGCTGCTAGTAAATCCGGTAATTTTTGCTCCAATGAAAGGAGTACCATTATCAGTAACCAAGGAATCGGGTATATCGAAACGGGTGATGAGGCTCTCCAAAAAAGAAATAACAGTCGCATGATAAGCCATTTTGGTGGATATAGCTTTTTTGCATCTGGTGAAGTAATTTTTTACAGTTAGAATATAATTATGCTCTATGGAGGAGTGTGTATCAATAACACCTATAAAATCAAGACCCCACTATTGAAAGGGTGCTTCTACCTAAATCGGATTCAATGACGATGCTCTTTTTCTCATTCGTCCCACATATATTTGAAAACTATCACACTGCTGAATTATCTTGTGTGAATTTCCAAATAGAGTAGGCCAATAATAACCTGCCCAAATAATTTTCATAGCCATAGGTCTACTGGCATAGTGCCCTCCTGAAAAAACTAAAATGGAACTCCTCCAAAATTTTTGATTTTTTAGAATCTTTCACACATCTAAGGTGTATGCCATCAATATTCTTATAATATAGGTCGTTGGGCAATGACACATACTTGAGTGCCAACAATATGAACCCTCGGTACTATGATGGGTTAAAGCGGCTAGGACACCTTCCAAAAGTAAAATACTCAAGGAGTTCTTTGATCCATTATTTTTCACCCATTGCATGATTCACATAAATTACATCTTCAAGATTTGTCTCAACAACCGCACTTTTGGCCAACTCTTGACATAGAGCATGCCCATGAACCAACTTCATCGACTTGATCTCTACATCATACTCCTAGATCTTTGAAACCCATTCATCTCTCTTATCACCCAACTCTTATTGAATTATAAAATTTTGAACATTAGGGTGAATGACGTAAACCATAGTTCTACTTTGAGAAACGAAGTGACAAAACTTCTTCAAGTCTTTCATAACTACATAAACCTGCTTCTCAATAAAATTATACTTCTCCTGGTATGGTGCAATAACCTGACTTAGAAAAGTGATAGGATTTTCTTCACCATCATCTTGTTTTTGTGTGAGCACGACAACATTGCTATCCTGCTCACCTACTGCATATAGTATAAAATATTTGGAGTAGTCAGGATTGATCAATACTAGCGCCTAAGTTATCCTCTCTTTGATTTATTGAAAAGCTCGCTTCCTGGCCTCTGTCCATTTAAACTCAACATTATTTTTCAATAACTCTGTCATTGGTTTGACGACTTGGGAAAAATCAGAAATAAACTTGCGAATGAATTTTATTTGTCCAAATAAGGACTATAAGTCTTTCTTATTCGTAGGTAGTGGTAACTTCATTAGTGCTTCAGCTCGTGTGGGATCTATGGCCAGTCCTTCCCATGAGATCACATGGCTCAGTAGCTTCCCTTCCTTGACCATAAAAATTGACTTCTTCGAATTTATGGAAATCCTGAATTCTCGACACTTCTCAAATATTTTTCGTAAATGAAAAACATGATATGTTCTGCAATGTGAAAACACCGTCATATCATCAAGATAAATTACAATGATTTTATTTAGCAACTCATCGAAGGCAACATCCATGGCTCTTTGAAAATTTTCACCAGCATTTGAAAGCCCTAAAGGCATCCGCTGATAAGCGAATGTACCCCACTTAGTTGTAAATGATGTCTTATATTGATCCTTATCCTTAATCCAAATTTGATTGTACCTAGAGAATCCATCTAACAAGGAAAATAATCTGAACACCAGCCACAACATGAAGAATCTGATCTATCTGGGGAAGAGGATAATGATCCTTAAGTGATGCCTAGTTTAAATTTTGAAAGTCAACACACAGATGTATATCTCCATTCTTCTTTCTTACAGGAACCAATTTTGCTACCTAGGTGGAATGTTTAATGGGATAAATAATCTTTGCTTTGAGCATCTTTAATAATTTTGCTTTCATGAGGGCTTTAATATTTGTATTGATAGGATGTTTCTTCTACTGAAAAGGCTTCACCCCTTCTTGTAGCTTGATGGTGTGCTAGATCACATTTTTGTCATACCCTTTCAAGTCTTGATAACTCCATGCTACAATATCTAGGTATTCATAGCATAAAATTTTGATGCCCTCAATTTTTTTAGATTCACAATCAGTACCAACCTTAATGACCTTTCCTAGCTCCAACTACAATTCTTTGTATTCCTTTGCATCCACATTAATCCTATGTTTATCAACTCTATCACTTTGATCAAATAGGCTTTCTAGCAAAATAAAACCTTTGGGAATATGATTATTTCTCAACTGGATCATATCTTCTTCTTTTTCTTCCATAAGAACTTTACTTTCTATGCTGGCAGCTTCTTTGAGAAGAAAATTCACTATTTTCTCATCATTATTGAACACCTGCAAATAGAGGCCCTTATCTAGAATGGAAGGTCTATAGATTACCCTCACTATCTTGGGTTTTTGGACCACTTGCTTGGCAGGAGAATAATTAGCACCCAGGGAAGCTAAAATATCAGTGTGTCTATTTTGCTCCCTAGGAATTACTTGAATATTCAAAGCTTTAAATAATTCAAAAATATCCCATACCTTGTTGCTTTATACCTTCAAGTAATGTTTCGTAGACACACATCTGTTTGTAACTTGATTTACTATAAGCTCAAAATCGCCAAAAATCTGTTACTATTCAATTCCCAATTTCTTGACCTTTTTCAAGCCAAGGCATAATGCTTCAAATTCAGTGGCATTATTTGTACAACTCCGGGTCAATATGTAGGAGTACAATTTTTTTATACCTTTAGGAGAAACCAATACCACACCTACCCTTGCACCATTCTTACATCGAGCGCCATCGAAGAAAAACTTCCATAACTGATGCGTTCCAGGTTCTGAGAGCTTAAGGTCTTGTTCTTGAGGCTTTTTTGCCTTCTAGATGGAATAACAACCAATGTCCATTCTGATCACAACATTGAATTCTATCAAAAAAAACTCATCTTCTAGGTGAAGCTCCTCAGGTACTTCAATCGGACCAACTTCTTTCAATTCTTTGATCATCATGTTTACCATGCCTAGGGCTTTTTCTACCTCCTCTATATTCTCGATATGAAAAGGGGAAGGTTTATCATTATGAATGTGAATTCACCTACCTTTGAATGGAATATCCAAATGTGAATAATCTAAAGACAGATAACCTCCTAAATTAGTTGTGAATTCCCTTGAAAGGCACATGCTAAAATAAGGTTCTAAATCAACAACCACAACCTCCTAAATGATAGTGATCTATGGCATGCTATGAAGCATAATTGGAATATCTTTGATTACTCTAACCATTTTAATTGGGGTACCATCCAATTGTAACACTCCTGGACTACTCCTTGTATACTCCATTCCCATCACTTCACATACCGCCTTGGGTATAATAGTAGTGGCAGCACCAGAGTCTATCATGCAATTATGCACAATCCACCCTTCCATTCTCAAAGATAATTTTTACCTCACATTGAAGTGGGGAGCGCTCTTCAAGGATTAATGCAACAAATCAATCTTCCCTGGCAACTGCAATGCATCATACAAGCTAATCCTAGCTGGGATTTTCTTCATTTCCTCCACGATACTGTAACTATGAGCAGGTGGGACCTTTTATTCTAATGGACCGCTCGTACTTATCTCGATACTATTGCATAGCTTCTACTCTGCATTTTATTCAACAAAGGATATTTGAGTTTTTCCTTAGATTGCTCTTTCATTTCATCGAAGGCTGGAGCATTGGCCATGTGTTGCGAAGTTGAAGGTTGAGCTTGCGCTTTCCCTTGTGCTTGCCTAGGTAGTGAATCTTTTGACTTGACAACCTCAAGGGTCTTCATTTGGGATGTTCACTTTTTTTTTGGAGCTTTTGGAAAAAAGGGTACTTTCAATGACTATAATTCCATGGGATCCATGGTCACTGGCCTCTTTCCAGACCTGGTAAGAACTAAAACCTGCTCGAGAGATGACACCATACAATTACGTTTCGCTTCTCAAATCATGTTAACTTGCCTAGCCAAAGAACTTTCTGCCAATGTCTAAACATAGTTTAGATGGACCATACATGTGTCTTCACCATGAGGATCATTATAATTAGAACACCAATATGTCCTTTCGAACGCATTAATCTCATCCTTTGCCTACATCATATTATTCTTCTTAGGCCCCCTGCTAGTGGATGCTTGCTCTCGAGTGATCAGCGAAGTCCAAAACCTCCTCGATCGAAACTCAGCTTCAGCTTGCTTCTTCCTCATAGTTTTCAACTCATTGGATATTGTCCTCAAGCTGTATTATTGGATTTTACTTCTTGTAACAAAACCATTATGGGATCTGTACTAGATGATGGAATGGGCACGGGTAATGGCAAGGGCGCTTGTGGTGCACACAAAGGTAAAGGGGCTGGAAGTACTAGCAATGCTGGAAAAGAAATGGATGAAGGCTCTAATGATGTCATTGGAGTGAAAAAGTGTGGAAATCTTATAGAAGATGATTGCGAGGTAGGAATAGGAGCTACTTGAGGGGAACTTGAATTACATGAGGTAACAGGGTACATCGATGACATGGGTTGCAAAAATACATTGTAATAAAGATATTGTGGTAGGTCCAAAAGAATAGGTATTATTGCCTTCGAAGGAAGCCTTCCTATAGCAATCAAATCTGATTCAGATTTTTGAGCTTGTGTATAGAGATCCAAGAAGGAGGTCACATTATCCTGGCGCACCACCATACCAATATAAGTACTGAGCACACAAAGATAATAAAACATCGCTTGTTCATGGGTTGGCCGAAAATCATCTGGAACCCACTGTCAGCTTCGTGCAAATCACACATTGAAATCTACAAGCTCCTCTTGAGGATGTATTTGAATCGAGGTGAATTTATGTAGCAGCGAATATGGATCAACTTGCTCATGAAAGTTATTAATTATTAATTCTGCAAATTCATCTCATGAAGTAATTGTGCTAGGTTCCAAAGATCGATACCAATAGAGCAATTTTCCTCTTAATGACAAAACCAAAAGCTTTATCATCACATATTCATCATTTATATCATGAATAGTTGCAAGAGATGCTACATCTTGGATATGCTCATATGCTATCTTTCTAGTACCATTGTATGTTGGAAAATCCTTTAGAGTAGCTTGAGGTACTCGGTTATACGCTTGCAAATTCAGTGCCTCCGAGCTATTCCAAGCCAAAAACTATCTAGGAAGCTGTTTTTGATGTGGTGGGGGATTTTAAGCCATATGCACCAGAATATGAGGAACAGTTCATAAAGCGTTAGTGGTTGTAGTAGATGAAGGCTAGGGAAAACTTGCAGCGGTACTAACAGGACTTACGAGAGAGGAAAACATACCGGATAATTGGGAAGATGAAATAGTTGGTATGGATGGAATATAAGGAAGTGAGGACATTCTTCAAAAAGTGGCTACTTGAGGATGCTCTCCTAGCCTTTGGATGTCTAATTCATAAAAAAATTGATTATCAAGATTCTTGGCTTTTGATCTTGTATTCATGAGAAACTGGTTTCGTCGCTCTCACGCCTATGGAGTTCTAGGTAACAATTGAGTTGCCAGATGTTCTATTCTCAAGTAGGAAGGTGAACACCGAACCTAGTGTTTCTAAAGGTAGAATCTTGAAAAATTCTCACTGGGTGTGCCAAAAATTATTGGTCAAATATCTACCTAATCTATAAACACTACGTTTATGTGCCCTAGATACGACTAACATTGAAATGCCGAAGGAAAGATATGTACTCTGTGCCAATATCTAGAGAGGGCTGGATTTCAAACTAATTCTAAAATTGGTTGAAGACTAGAGATGCAGGAAATAAATTGCAAATTGCAGAAAGAAATGAGAAATATGGCCACAGGCCAAAGTGCAGGTTTCGGGTCAGACTAAAAGCAGGAAAAAACTCAAGCACAAAACAACATCGAATAGAAGGAAAGGCAGTAGAATAAACTTGCAATCTTGCAATAATAAATTTTAACTCAACACCTCGGTACTCACTATTCCACTGGCAACATTTAAATCCAAATATAGAATTTAAAATAATTAGCAAATAAAAAGAGCGAATGTTAAAAGAAGTGCACTACGCAGAAATAAATTATACGTAGAATCGCTTATCAATTTAGAAACATGATGTCTTTCATTAATGTAGAGAACTTAGAGAGTATTATCGCAAAGTATCTAATCCCCCCTTTACAACAAGATTTGCTTAGTATTTATAGAGGTTTCCGCCTCTTTCATTTAATACATGTGAGAGAAGAATGTTCTAGGATCAAATACAACAACCAAAAAAATCTCCTTGATTTCTTGGAAAATCTGTGCACTTGAGAAAAAAATTCTAGAAAATCTGAAATTCAGACATAGATGTGCATGACAAGAGAAATCATTAAATTATTTAAACAGCTTTGATACATTGGAAATCATGAAAACTTATTTCTCCTCGCCTTTGTCCTTGCGATTCACAAAACAAAGTTACTGAGGGCGCCCTTCATTAAATACATGCAATTCAATATTTGACCATTTTCTTGTTCACCTTAAATTCATCTTCGCCATATCAAATGCACGAGTGATATTTATTAAGGACGTTCACCCCATGGAAAGGCAAATGGGAAATTCACCCCAAAGGAAGGGCGAATGGGATGTTCACCCCTGGGATGGGTGAACACGATTCTTCATTATTGAAAGGAATTTCACCCTTGGTATGGGTGAATGTCATGTTCACCCCTCGACCAGGGTGCACAACATTTTTCAGGCATGCGGGTAACCAAATACCCCAAGGCATGTTCACCCTAAGAAAGAGTGAATGACATGTTTACCCCTAAGGAAGGGCGAACATGATTTCATACTTAAATGTTTTGCCAATACATTTTCAAAACAGGTTCACCCAAAAAAAGGGCAAATGAGGTGTTCATCCCTCCTTAAGGGCAAACATGAATATCCATAAAAACATAAAGATTTTTTTAAAAGTGTCTTCAAGATTTTTCTTTGTGTTTTTTGGAATACAATATATCAGACTTCTACATACTTAATGGAAAGTATATTATCATTCCTTATAGAAATTAATACAAAATTTTTCCAAAATCCTAATGAAATACAAAATGGCCAACAGTTAGACTTTCTAATTGTGTAGTTGATCAATAACTTTGCATTTGGGTTGTAATTGCATATTTTGTACTTGTTAGAGTATGAATAAATATTACCAAGTGAATGATTGCAAATTGACCAAGTTAATTGCCAATAAATTAATTTTGGTAGATTTTATATTTGACAAATTATACAGTTTAGACTATTATATAGTTTTAATAGTACAATTGAATATTTTGGGACCGTATAGTCAGTAATTGTACATTTTGAAAATCATATAGTTTTAACCATAAAACTATACATATTGGACCAAATTTGTTGCAAATTACTAAAATTCATTCCAAAATATTCTATGTCACCTCTCTCATAGGGAATACTACCACTCATGCTACATTTGGCACCATTGCATATTTAATTGGGTTAAATTATCATAGTTAAGGACATACGATTGACAATTTTTGAGAAGGAATAAACTAAAATTGGAGGTGAATGATAGATATAAGTTTGTGAAGATGCGGGAGATGAGATCACAGAGAGGAGTAAATTCTAGTAAGAAAGAGTACAATAATTACTCAATAAGAGAAGTGAATAATTCATCACAAGACACAAATGAACCAGTAGTAGGAAAAGTATGGACTTTGGGCAAGGGAGACATTGAAAGGTGGGAGTCATTGTTGATAGGAATGGAAGAGAGGGTGCAAGGACCACCAAGAGTCATGGAGAACATTAAAGTAAGGTAAGAAATTGATATAGAAATTATGTGAGGATATGGTGAGTGGATGGTAAAACCTGAACAAGTGGTAGATAGGTTTTCAAGGTGTGTAGAGGATGGTAGTCAGGCATGAGAGCAATGACACAAGAGATCTTCGGAAGGTAGACTAGGACCATAGTTAGAACACAAATGAAGGAGGTCATAGAATGAGGATGCATAGGAGATCAAGAGACAATTATTTTGTGAAAATAAGATACCAAGGATAGAAACATATGATGAAGAGTAGCATATTGAATCACCCATATAAATGAGGAATCAATAAAGCATTCTAGGGGATACTTCATCAAGCGATGACAATGGAGAAACCCCATTAATGCCTAACATAGCCATGAGAGCAATGAAGTAGATATTTCCACCCTTCATGGGAGAAGGGAAGGAGTATCCAATTAGACATATTGGAACATGCATAACCATCTAGAAATAAAATGGTGTAAAACAACCAGATGAATGGTTGTAGCTATTTCCTAGCACATTACAAGGACTCATGATATATTAGTATATGAAGCAAGAAATTACACCAACATTTTAGGTTTGGAATATGATGAAATATGACTTCATCAAGGAATTTTTTCCTTTGAGATATGATACCAAAATTATAATAGAAATATACATCACAAAGTAAGTAAAATATGAGGATGTTAAAACAGATAACCATCAATTAAAAATAACTAGAAAATAAGATGCAAATATCACTAGTAGATGGACTTACTAAATGATGATTTATTTATGGGTTACTACCCAAATATAGAAAAAATATGAAGGTAGTACCATCCTCAACATATGAATAAGTTATAGAAAAATAGAAAAACTTTGAAAGTGAAGCAACATAGATGATAATAGGAATTACGACACATTCTAGACATGAGTACTTATATAGTGATGAGGAGGACACAATGCATCATGTTATCCAATAATTCTAGAAGGAATTTGATAAGATGTTGAAGTAAGTAAAAGGAGAAACATGGAGGGATCAAAAGTATATTTGAAGTACAAAATGCAATATGAATGGGCATACAAATGTGAATTATCCTTGGAATGCATACTATAATATATGTGATGTGATGGGATATGAAGTGGTGAATTATCCATTCAATTTTAAAATATGACATCAAAATCTATCAATCCAAGAGAATGAGAAAAAACCAAAATCTCAAGGTAATGTACAAGCCACAACCAATAGAGGTTATAGAAATAATCATAGAGGAGGAAGACCATATCAAGGATATCAACAAGGAGGTTAGAGTTGATTGTAATATGATTCAGAAGGAAGGCCAATAATACAATGTTACAACTACCAAGAGTGGGGGCACTTTGTGAAGAATTTCTCTTCTTCTAGATACAAGAGACATGACAAAATAATGCTACACACATGTGTAGATGGTGTGGTCCCGGTAACCTCAAGGAGGTTAACTGTCTTAAGAAAGTGAGTACAAGTGGCTCATAGAATGTTAATTTCTTGGATATTGACATACCCTCAATTAAGGAGGAAGAAAATGAAAAAGAAGTATTAGTCATGACATGAAGTCAGACTAAGAAGGACAATGACCCAAAAACTAATAAAGAGAAGGAGAGATGGCAGGAGGTAAAAAAAGTAATTGAAGAAGAAGCACAAAAGGCTAAAAAATAAGGTTAGTAGAGCAAAAATAATTAAATAAGCCAAGCAATATATAAGACAAAGCATTAGTGAAGAATCTAGTAGCACAAGTTCTGAATACAATGGTAGAAATCAAAATGGCTACTTCGTTCGAAGCCATACCATACCTACATAAGGTGATAAGATATGAGATGCAATCATAAAAGGTGATGGAAGTATAGAGCAAGCCGATACAAGTAGAAACAAAGGATTAATTTATGGATATGACTATATTGATGATCAATGTATTAAAGTTAATGTGTACTTCTCCTTGATAAGTGTCTTTGACACATTTTTTTCATATAGGCTTATGCCTATATATTGTACTCCTTTCATGTATAATATATCTTGTCAGTTTGTATGCCTTCATTTGGTATCAAAGTAGGCTTTATTGCCCTGTAGGTTTAAGAGGGGATTTCCATCATGGAAATCCCCTCCTCATTTTTTCTTCCCCCATTGGCTATTAATGCCCTCCCCCATTTTCGTAGTGATGCTAGGAAATATTCCAAGTAGAATATTCCTTGATGCTATGATGCATATTTTATAAAGGTGCATTTTTTGTATAGACTGACACCTTCTAGATAAATATTTCACCATGATTAGAGGATCATACACATGGTGAACCTATTAAGTGACCTACAAAGGCAAAAAATCCAAGGAAGAGGTTGATCCTAAGGCACTAAGACAAAGGCTTATGTATAGAGGCAACAGACCTGAGGAAGTGGCGAACCTTGAGGTAACAGATCTAGATGTATACACCATGGATCTATAATTATTGTTCACAATTGAAGAGCCAAGAGCCAAAAGTAAAAACCTAGACACTATTCCAAATAATGTAATGCAAGTCAACATTAAGGGGAATGTCTCTAATGTTGACTTACCTTTTTTTGGAAAGTACACATTAAGGGGGAATGTTAAAGTTAATATGTACTTATCCTTGATATGTATCCTTGATACTTGTCATTTTTTTCATATAGGGTTATGCCTATATATTGTACTACTTTCATGTATAATATATCTTATCAGTTTTTGTGTCTTCATGAAGTTCGAAAGAAACTATCATTGGTCCATATGGAGATAGTAGGGCATAAGTTAACACAAGTTATTATGGATGAAGGGTCTAGTGTTAATGTGCTACCAGAGAAAACTTAGAGAGATATCAGGGCTCCATTTTTATGGGCACCAAGTTTTAGGTTGTATGGTGCTAACTAGTACAACATTGAGACTAAGAGGGTGTTGATAGCACAAAAGGTGATAATAGCTAACCAGGAATTTATCTTGGATTTCATTGTGATTACAATGCGAAAGCCTATATATGATGCACTATTGGGGAGAGGTTGGATGCAAGTGGCCAAAGTTAATCACAATTGGGGAAAGGATAAAATTACATTCAAGAAAGAAAACCATAAGTATATGATTAACCTAAAAAATAAAAGGATTAGCAAAGATATCATTGCAATAAATGAATCAGTTAGTTATTCAAGCAAAGAAGAACAACTTAAACCCAATGAAGAGGGAATATTTTACCTTAATAATGTAGTGAGTATGAAACTCGATCTGATAGTGGACTTCTCCATTGGAAGATGGAGGAATATAGGGTATTTTAGTTCAAATTTATTTGTACTAATACAAAGGAGATCATGGAAAGGAAAGATAAGAAGGTTAATAAGAAATAAAAAAAAAAGGAACATGAGAAATGAAAATTTACTAAGTGTTTTTTGAAATATACAAGTGGGGATGCAAAGATAGATGCAAGACTAGTGCATATGACAAATGTGGAAAAGGCTAATGTAGATCTAAAGAATATTAAGTATGAAGAACCTTGGATAGTGGAAGTAAATATAGAAACTGATAATTAACCTTGAGTGATTTATTGCAATGAGGATTGGGATCCAATATTTAAAGCAACAACCTTCAAGATATTATTGGAAATAAATATGTGTTTGCATGGACGTATAAGGACTTGAAAGGGATACCACCAAAATTATGTGTCCAAAATATTACATTAATTCCTAGGACACAACTAATGAGAAGGATACCATACAGGATGAACCCAAAGTATGCAACCTTGGTAAATACAAAAATAGAAAAGATGCTAGATGTTGGCATTATTTTTAGAGTTACCATGAGTGAATGGGTTTCTCCTATTGTGGTCACCTTGAAGAAGGAAGTGGATAAGATTTTTATTTGCACAAATTTTCATATTTTGAATGCAGTAATGATCAAAGATCCCTTCCCTATTCCATTCATGGATTCCATCCTAGAGGAAGTCAAAGGACATGAAATTTATTCATTCCTAGACACATTTTTTTGGCTATAATCAGATTAGTATAGCCGAAAAGGATAAATTGAAGATCACATTTTTTGTGGAAAATAGAATTTATGCATACAATAGGATGTCATTCGGGCTATGTAATACCCCGCCCACATTCCAATATATTATCCTATATATATTTGATCAATTAGCGATAGGGAAATTCAAGGCATTCCTTGACGATTGGTCCATTTATGGTAAAATTAGGGACCATTTAATTACTATAAATGAATATATGAGATGATGTAGGAATGCATAGATATCCCTAAACCTAGGGAAATGTTTCTTGATGGTACCCTATGGAAAGTTGCTCAAACATATAGTGTGTAATATTGAAGACATATCCTAGTAAAATTAGTGTCATTTTGCATATGGAGGATCCATATGATGCGATTTCACTAAAAAACTTCTTAGGATCCACAAGATATTATCAAAGGTTTATCAGGAATTGTGTACACATGTCCTACCCATTGGACTCATTGATGAAAAGGAATGTTCCCTTTAGGTAGATAGAGGAGCATCAAGAATATTTTGAATAGTTAAAATTTAACCTCGTGTGTAGCCCCATATTGGTATTTCTATATTGGAATAAGGAGTTCCATGTCCATATTGACACTTCCAATTTTTAATAGGATGTGTGTTAGTTCAATAAGGGCAATTTAGGTTTAACTAGCCTATTTATTTTGTGAGTCACTTATTATCAAGGGTAGAGAGGAATTATAGTACAATTGAATGAGAAGCTTTGAGAATGGCATATGTAGTGTAAAATTTTAGGTATTACCTACTGGAAAACACATTTTTATTCTGTGTTGATCACCAGGTTTTATTTTACTTGATAAATAAACTTGTGATACAAGGGCAGTCAATAGGTGGCTCATTACCTTGTAAGAATTTGTATTCCATGTAGTGGTGAAACCTAAAAAACAACATGTGATTACAAACTAATATCTCAAATTTGATCAAGAGAACCTATAGGAACAAGAATTCTAGATCAATTCCTTGATGTATAGCTATTTTTATTAATGTTGTACCATCATGTGAAGAACACAAGCTTATACTGAGAGGGGGGGGTTGAACAGTATAAGACCACTTTTTACTTTCTTTCCAAACCAATATCAATTAATGTCCTTAATTGTAATAACTAAATATATCAGTGTGCATTAATAACTCATATAGCAGTAGTAAGCAAGAGCACAAGTCACCACACAATTGAGACACACCAATTTACATGGTTCACCCAATGTGGGCTATTCCACGAAGAAAATATTTTACTAAAACTTTATCAATAAATCTTTTTGGGAATCACTCCCAATTACAATGTTTATGGATCTCTGTCCAAAGGAGAACTATTTCCCCTTCTACTCTGGCTATGTGATCTTCTAGAAGACTATGTCTCTCTATTGCACTTACTAGTGGACCTCTCTCCACTTGAATACTCCTCACTCAGATCTGCCTTAAATTGTGCTGGATGTTGGATCTCTATCCAATGAGACTCTATACCTTGTACTCTATCACCTAAAAATATCTATCAATAGGCTCACTAATAACCTAATCAATAGGCTCACATAGAACCTACTTAACAATCTCACACATAACTTTTCCAATGTTGAATAACAAGCTCACACAAAACCTGTCCAATGCTGAATAACAAACTCAAACAGAATGCTAAATAACAAGCTCACATAGAACCTGTCCAATGCTTAATAACAAGATCACACAGAACCTCTCCAATGCTGAATAACAAGCTCGCATAGAACCTATCCAATGCCAAATAACAAGCTCACACAGAAATTGTCCAAATTTGCTCCAAAAATCTCACTAAGAACTTGTCCAAATTTGGTCTAGCAAGCTCACCAAGAACTTGCCCAAAATATGTTTCAACAAGCTCACCAAGAACTTGTCCAAATTTGCTCTAGAAATCTCACCAAGAACTTGCCCAAATCTGCTCTAGCAAGCTCACCAAGAACTTGCCCAAAACTGTTCTAGCAAGCTCACCAAGAACTTGCCCAAAACTATCCACAAAGGCCTTCTCAAAGGCTCAATCAATCATACACAAAATGCCACAAGTCTATCCAAAAATCTATCCCAAATGCCTTCTTCAAAGGCTCAATCAATCATGCTCAAGTAGTATTCAAATGAACTCAATGATGAATGGCAATGTACTCTTCAATGAATGACAACAATGATCCACAATGCTCTCAACTCAACTCAACTCATAGAAGCATAAAGATAATTGTTAGAGACTCAATATGTTCTAATCTCAATCTCAACTCAACTCAACTCAAATCAATCTTAACTCAACTCATAGAAGCATAAAGAGAATTGTTAAAGACTCAATATGTTATAATCTCAATCTCAACTCAAATAAACCGCAACTCAATTCAAGTCAACCTTAACTCAACTCAAGTCTTATAGAACCAATGGACTTCAACCACTATGCTTATAACACAAGGTTTTAAACACAACTCTCAATTCAAAAAATCTTGATGCATTCAACCAACCACTTTTGAAAAGGAAATCACAAACAATCCTTTTTCGTCCAATGATATTTCATAAATCAACCACCATAAAAAAACAATAGGAGAATGTTCCCATAACTTTTATGACGTGAAGAAACCCCTTTGGAAATCTTCCACACTCAACACACTTTGAAAAAGAGCACAATAATATTCAGTTTTTAACCCCTTTACAAAAATATAAATATCTCTCTATATACACCTTATTTCTCATTCTAAATGAGTTAGTCAAATAGCCCTCGAAATAAGCTTTCCAATGATATATAATATGATATACTTTTATAAAATGAAAATACCAGAAATATCTTCTTTTCTAAAAGTGCTTTTAAAATTGCCTTCCAATAAAAAATCAAATCAACCATCATAACCTTATTCCTCCAACATTAGGCAATAATAAAAAATTTATTAATAAAAACGTTACTTGCTCTTAGAGGTAATTGAACCCCTGTCTCTGCCCAAACAATCCTCAACCATGGCGTCAAAGACCACGTGAGCTACGCGCTCACATAGGACAAAGAGCGCAGAATGTGCTTTTGTCCTTCTCCCCTTGCTCACGTCAACAAAAAAGTGGGCCAGTTCTCTTACTCGAAACTCTAACCCATGGGAATCAAACCTCATCTCTTTCATAAGCAAAAACCTTTGCACTCCCCTCGCTCACCATTGGATCACGCTACCACACGAAGATTTTGGCACTTTTCGTCTTATCTCCTCTACATTCGATTCCAAGGCTTTTGAAATAAAAGCCTTTGTATTTATATGCAACTTCCCTTTAATTTTTCAAACATCTGCGATGCTTATAAATTAAATTCTTTTTTATGATGACGTCGGCACTGAGGTAATTTTAATTTTAAAAATTAAAATTAAATTTTAAATATTAAAATTTAAACCAAATATTCAAAATTGAATATCTCCATCTCCGGGGCACCTTTTTTTATGAAACAAAAATCCAACCTGGGTTTTAAGAAAAACCTATTTCAAATCTGCCATCCATGGTTTTAAATAAAACCTTTTATTTTACCTACCTTGGTTTTCACAAAAACCTTGTATATATCGATGCTCTCCGAAATATGAATGCTTTGGTCATCAAAACTCAATGTTACCTTGTGACATTAATGTGACATCAATGACAACATAAAACAACTCAAATTTCTAACAATCTTCCCATTTGTCATTGATGGAAACATCTCTAAAGAAAAAACCATAATCACTGCAAAAACCATCTCTGAGAACCAAAGTTGCTTCCCCTAACTCAATACTCTCTATGGATGCTGCTCCCTCTAACTCAATGCTCTCTATGGAGGCTGCTCTCCCTAACTGAATGCTCTCTTTGGAGGCTGCTCTCCCTAACTCAATGCTCTCCCCCTTACTCAAATCTCTCCCCCTTTGATAGCAATGGCAAAAGGGACACCTATGGGGCTAAAAGATATGACTCTTAAGCATAGCCCCCTCACCACCTCTCTTGAGGTGATTAATTTTGGGGTGGGAGTACCTTTAATCCCATATTACATTGATTCTTTCCTCTATCAACTTCCTTCCATGTTTTTCTGATATCCTTCCCTTAATGAATTACTTGATCTTCTTATCTAGAACCTATTTGACCTTCTTGCCTTGAACCTGTTTGGAATTGAGTCCTGCACCATTTTGCAATATGCCCAAAGTTATTGCAATTAAAATACTTGATATTGTAGCCTTTGGATGGTGCCCATGTCTTGAATTCTTTATTGAAGTAATTTCCATATCCATTCCTTTCCTGAACCATGTATTGTGAAGCTCTATTTTCATGACCATTATTATCATGACTTCTGAATTGTGTAGCTCTAAAACCAGAACCATGTTGCTCATTTCATTTGCACTAAAAATATTTATGACCAATCCTATTACATGAGAAGCAATATCCCTGAAAATCATATCTTCTTCCTTTGAAGTTTCTTCTAGCAAAATCAAACTTCTTTGATCCATATACCCTGCAATGTATAGACCTGTTTCCAAATACATTACAAGAAAAACAATATCCTTGAAAAGCCCTTTGTTCATGCCTTGGTTCCTCATACCTTTCTTGACCATTATCCCTATGATCATTTTTAACTTGTGCATTGCATCCTTGAACCTTCTTTGTAGTATCTAAAACTTCTTCCTTAGTTTCTTCCTTGCTTTTCTCTTCAAGAGTTTCTTTTCCTTTTGAACTTGATTCACCTATCTCAAAACAAGAACCAAACTAAATATTTGGAGCCATAGGAACTTTGGAACTTTCCTCACAAATATTAGGTGCTTCCTTGCTTTCATCTTTTAGAACTTCCTTTCCTTTTGAGTGTGATTCCCCAAATCTGAAATATGGGACCTTTGGTGCTTTGGAATCTTCCTCTTCTTTCTTTTCATTTGTGTCAAGTAGCAACTTGGCATCCATCTCTATAGCCTATGAAATACATGTTTCCTTCTTAGTACAAATATCTTGACCTTTTGAGTCATGTGATGGATCAAACTTATCATGTAGGGAATATCTCAATTCTTTTAGATTCTCCTTAACCTCTTGTAGTTGCTCATGGATAACATTGAAGTCTTCCTTTAGATAAACTGAGACATTATCCTCTTGTTTAATTTCTTCTGTTTGGAGTGAATGTTCTTCTTCTACTTCTCTTATTCCATAGAAAAACCCTTCTTCATCTTCACTGTCACTAAGATAATTATAATATTCTATAGCAAAAAAACTCTATATATTTCTTTGACCATATTTGTTTCCTTGATGTATCATCTCATCTTCACTATCACTGTAACCATTACAATATCCTGATCTGTGATCTCTTTGACCACACACAAAACACTATTCTATTCCACCTTCTATTCCTAGGAATAGATGTTCTTTCTTTTCATCATATGATTTGTCTCTATCACTATGATCTAAGCTATCACTTGCTTCTACAATGTAGTAATATTTATTTACCTTACAAAAAATTTTCTTCTTCTCATACCTATTTTTCTTGTATATGTCATCTTTTTCATGCTTGTGCTTTCCATATTCTTTTCTTCTGTGACCCTATTTTTCATCATCACTGTTTTCTTCATGTGGAAACTTGTATGCATAGTGACCAAGATCACCACACTTGTAGCATCTGACTTTCCTTATATCTTTGAAATTCCTTGAGTCCTTATTCCTTTTGATGAAGTTAGCTTCCTCATCATTTTCTAAAACTCTATCTATTTCTAAAATTTTCCCTTTCTCTTTTTTTTGAAGCCTTGAATGCAATATCTTTTATTGGATCTTGATGCTTACTTACCCTCATCTCATAAGCTGTGAGAGTACCTTGCAATTCTTCCATTGTTAGCTTGTTAATATCCATTGTTTCTTCTATTGCTGAAACCTTAGAATCATATTTCATGGGAAGTTATCTCAAAACATTTTGAGTAACTTCTGATTCTTTCATCTCAAAACCTAGGCCTCTCATGGTGTTAGTAATCTCATCAACTCGAAGTAAAAACTTTGCAATATCTTCATAATATTCTATTTTCAATTTCTCAAATATTTTTCTATGAGTTTGTAGTTTTGCCAACTTTACCTTGGAATATCCTTCATAAGTATTCTGCAACTTGGTCTACATTTAATTAACTAAAGTACATACCATGACCTTTGCAAAATTTATCTCACGTAGCCCACTCAAAATGCAATTCATTGCTCTTGCATTTATCTCAACCAATTTCCTGGTAGTCTTATCTTCCTCGGGATCATCTTAAATTCTATACTCTTTCTCAACCATCTGTCATACCTCATATCCTTATGATATCAAGTAGTTCTTCATCCTCATGATCTAGAAAGCATAATTGTTACCATAAAATAGTGGAGTCTTATTTGTAGATATTCCATTCTATGAAACCATTTGTGTTCTTGTAGAATCTTCCCTCAAGCTATTAGTCTTTTTGAAGGAACCCACTCTGATACCAATTGAAGAACACAAGCTTATACTGAGAGGGGGGGTGAACCGTATAAGACCACTTTTTACTTTCTTTCCAAACCAATATCAATTAATGTCCTTAATTGCAATAACAAAATATAGTAGTATGCATTAATAACTCAGATAGCAGTAGTAAGCAAGAGCACAAGTCACCACATAATTGAGACATAGCAATTTACGTGGTTCACTCAATGTGGGATACTCCACAGAGAAAATATTTTACTTAAAATTTCTCAATAAATCTCTTTGGGAATCATTCCCAATTACAATTTTTATGGATATCTATCCAAAGGAGAACTCTTTCCCCTTATGCTCTAGCTATACGATCTTCTATAAGATTATGTATCTATGTTTCACTTACTGGTGGACCTCTCTCCACTTGAAGACTCCTCACTTAGATATGTCTTCAACTGTGCTAGTTGTTAGATATCTATCCACTGAGACTCTATCCTCTGCACTCTATCACCTCCAAATATCTATCAATAGGATCACTAAGAACTTGTTCAATAGGCTCACATAGAACCTGCTTAACAATCTCACACAAAACTTGTCCAATGTTGAATAACAAGCTCACACAAAACCTATATAATACTAAATAACAAGCTCACACAGAACCTTTTCAATGCTAAATAACAAGCTCACACATAACCTATCCAATGTTGAATAACAAGCTCACACAAAACCTGCCCGATGCTAAATAACAAGCTCACACAAAACCTGCCCAATGCTGAATAACAAGCTCACACAAAACTTGTCCAAATATAATCCAACAAGCTCACTAAGAACTTGTCCAAATCTTCTCTAGCAAGCTCACCAAGAACTTGCCAAAAATCTACTTCAACAAGCTCACCAAGAACTTGTCCAAATATACTCTAGCAATATCACCAATAACTTGCCCAAATCTACTCTAGCAAGCTCACCAAGAACTTGCCCAAAAATTTTCTAGAAAGCTCACCAAGAACTTGCCCAAAACTATCCACAAAGGCCTTCTCAAAGGCTCAATCAATCATACACAAACTGCCACAAGTCTATCCAAAAATATATCCCAAAGGCCTTCTTCAAAGTCTCAATCAATCATGCTCAAGTAGTATTCAAATAAACTCAACGATGAATGGTAATGTACTCTTCAATGAATGACAACAATGATCTACAATGCTCTCAACTCAACTCAACTCATAGAAGCATAAAGATAATTGTTAAATACTCAATATGTTCTAATATCAATCTCAACTCAACTCAACTCAAATCAATCTTAACTCAACTCATAGAAGAATAAAGAGAATTAGAGACTCAATATTTTCTAATATCAATCTCAACTCAAATAAACCTCAACTCAATTCAATTCAACCTCAACTCAACTCAAGTCTTATAGAACCAATGGACTTCAACCACTATGCTTATAACACAAGGTTTTAAACACAACTCTCAATTCAAAAAATCTTGATGCATTCAACCAACCACTTTCAAAAAGGAAACCACAAACAATCATTTTCCCTCCAATGTAATTTCAGAAATCAACCACCATAAAAAATTAATAGGATAATGTACCCATACCTTTTATGAAGTGAAGAAACCCCTTTGGAAATCTGCCACACTCAACACACTTTGAAAAAGAGCACAAAAATATTCACTTTTTAATCCCTTTAAAAAAATAGAAATATCTCTCTACATACACCTTATTTCTCCTTCTAAATGAGTTAATCAAATAGCCCTCGAAATAAGGCTTCCAACGATATATAATATGATATAATTTTATAAAAGAAAAATACCAGAAATATCTTCTTTTCTAAAAGTGCTTTTAAAATTGCCTTCCAATAAAAAATCAAATCAACCATCACCTTATTCCTCCAACATTAGGCAATAATAAAACATTTATTAATAAAAACATTACTTGCATCTTAGAGAGAATCAAACCCTTGTCTCTGTCCAAAAAATCCTCAACTGTGGCGCCAAAGACCATGCAATCTATGCACTTGTATAGGACGAAGAGCGCAGAATGTGCTTTTTTCCTTCTCCCCTTGCTCACGTCAACAAAAATGTGGGCCAATTATCTTGCTCAAAACTCTAATCCATGGGAATAGAACCTTGTATCTTTCATAATAAAAAACCTTTGCACTCCCCTTGCTCACCGTTGGACCATGTTGCCACACAAATATTTCGGCGCTTTTCGTCTTATCTCCTCTACATTCAATTCCAAGGCTTTTGAAATAAAAGCCTTTGCATTTATATGCAAATTCCATTTAATTTTGCAAACATCGGTGGTGCTTTTAAATTAATTTATTTTTTATGATGACATCGGTGCTGAGGTAATTTTAATTTTAAAAATTAAAATTAAATTTTAAATATTAAAATTTAAACCAAATATTTAAAATTGAATATCTCCATCTTTGGGGCACTTTTTTCGATGAAACGAAAAAGCCAACCTGGGTTTTAAGAAAAACCCATTTCAAAATTGCCATCCATGGTTTTAAATAAAACATTTTATTTTACCTACCTTGGTTTTCATAAAAACCCTGTATATATCCATGCTCTCTGAAATATGAATTCTTTGGTCATCAAAACTCAATGTTACCTTGTTACATTAATGTGACATCAATGACAACATAAAACAACTCAAATTTCCAATATCATGCTATAAGTTAATTGAGGAATATCTATCCATAGGAGAGTTACCACAAAAGTTAGCAATGGTAGAGAAAAGGAAGGTAATCATGAAGTCAACAACATTTCAACTAATAGTTGGATTGTTGTATAAAATGGGTGTGGATGGTATATTGCAAAAATACATGATGGAAGATGAAGTTAAATCAACATTAAAATAAATCCACAAAGGTTTGGTAGGGGTACACAAAAAAATATGTGTAGGCATGTGACACTTGTTAGAGAGTGGAAAAACCACTATGCAAAGACTTTATGACTTTGCATCCATTGCAGCCTCGAGAATTTTTTAAAATATGGGGTTTGGATTTTGTTATACCATTGAGAAAATCCCATAGGTAAAAATATTGGTATATCATGGTAGCAATGTAATACCTAACCAAATAGGTAGAGGCAAGGGTGCTACTAGATAATACAACAAAAAGTACAACCCAATTCTTGTATGAACAAGTAATCACAATATTCAAAATCTTGTTGCATATAACAAGTGATAGGTATGCCCACTTTTTTAATGAGGTTATTAAGAATTTGAAAACCAATTTTAAGATTTTGCATTTGTTATCAAGTTCATATTATCCCAGAGCAAATGGGTAGGTAGAGGCAACTAAAAAAATCCTAGTCTTTATGGTATATAAAACCTGTGGAATAGAAGGAGAATATTGGGAAGAAAGATTGCCATTTGTTCTATGGGCTTATAGAAAAACCTTCAAAATGATAATGTACCATACACCATTTCAATTAATGTATGGTTAGGAGGTAGTAGTGCCAGTAGAGTTCTTGGTACCTAGTTTGCAAGTAGTTATGGAGCATCACTTGGGTAACTAGGAAAGTCTAGAGGAAAGACTGGTAACACTCATCAAGTTGGATGAGAGGAGAGTCTTGGAATAGTGTCCAATTGAAGTGGCCCAAAAGTGAAGGAATTTGTGGCATGATAAGCATATTTTCAAGTTAGAACTTAATCAAGGTGATTTAGTTCTAAAGTTTAACGCTAAAAGGGAAACTAAGTCAAAGAGGCTAAAAATATTATGGCTTGGTCTGTTTAGAGTTATAGAAGTGATGGATAATGGTGTAGTCAAATTATATAAGTTTGATGGGATAATAATACCCAAAATAGTGAATGGTTAAAAGTTAAAACTATATAAATCATAGTGCATATTCATCGATTTACAATAAATAGAACATTGACAACAACAAGATGCAAAATATAGAAAACCATGACAAATAACCCATAATAATCAAGATATACCATAAGGGGACAATGATCTAGGTATTACACATCTATTTATATAAGGGGAGAAGGCACAACCAATCATAGAACAACAAGAATTAGCATCTTGCCCTAGTGAAAGGAGAAGGATGCGAGTACACATGAGGTTTGTATATAGAATATAATAAATTGAAGAATAGGAAGAGAAATGGATTCCTCCCAATGAAATAAGAAATCAAGAGCAGGTACCATTAGCAATAAATTAGGAGCAATAAGAAGAAGTTACCCAATTAGAGGAAGTAGTAGTGTATCTACAATTGGAGCAAATGGAGTTGCCTTAACAAGTAGAAGGACAACATAGTATACAACTAACAATACAATATGAAGATAGGATGGATACCTTTGATATAAAATTTTCAAATTAAAACAAATATGGAGTTGTAGAGGAGTTAAGAAGATTTACTCCATTAGCCCAGATAGGCATGATGCAATAGAGGATGTGACTTCAAGCCCAATAGTTACAAGAAGAGTATGAAGTACTACAAACACATAATGCAACACTTCAAGGATATATCATCCAAGATTTGGATTATACCATGCAACATATTGAGGAGTATACAACCATATGGTAAAGGGAGTTTGAACTTTAAAATGATAGAAATAACAAGGAATCTCTTATACAAGGGAGACAATGAGAATTTCAATAGATTCCAAGCCCTACCAAGGAGAAAGATCACAAGTAGAATTGAGGGACCTGATGCATGATCCACCAATTATAAATGAAGTAGCAGAGATAGTTTGGTAAGAGAGTGAAGAAGACTATAAATTACTTGAATCTCAATGTTATCTACATGAATATTTGAGTGAGTCTAGTGATGAAGGAATTCCCTTACTCACAAGGAACAATAGTCAAGATAATTGTAGTGATGAATTCTTGGGAAGAGTACAAGAACCTCATATCCATATTGATATCGATGCCTATGTGACTAAATATCAATAATTAAGAAGGTAAAAAAGGGAAGTGAGGAGACTCCAGTTAATAATGGACTTTACAAGGGAGTGGTTGGTAGAATGAGAAGATAATCATAATGATTCAAGGATGGGTTTTAATTTTTTAGAAGACTATAGAGAAGCATTAGCTAGTTTTACCCCACATCATTTTGAAGAGTGAAGATGGATAAGGTAACTAAGACATGCAAAAAATAGACTAAGGGTATTACAAAAAATATCACCAAGAGTTTGATGCAACGAAGGACACTTGACTAATATAGAGTTCATGGATGTGACTCCCAATACTTGCGAAACAAGGAAACCAAGCCAACAATAGGATTCCAACAAGGAATTCCAAGTACTATATGGTGGTAGGAATATCATAGAGTGGAATTGTGATGAGTGAATGATGGTAGGAATAATTTAGATCCTTAATCTAGAGGAACGAGGGGAAGGAATCAATATCCTACTCCAAGATGGCCTAGGTATCTTGAGGAGACACTATGTGCACCCTTAAATTTGACCAAGAATACACAACTAGGACATAATTTGCAAGGTGGATTCTTCCAAAACCTTGGGGGATGGAATCCACATAGAGAAAATTTAGGATGACCACCAATGCATTTATGAGGACCAATAAGAATAGAAGCAGGAAGAGGATTACATCATAGAGAAGAAGATCCATTTAATACTCAAAAAAGGTTCTACAACAAGAGGATAAATCTATGGTAGACAAATGTGACAAATAGAACTTGTTAGCATGGAAATAATATGATTACAAGAGGGAAGAACTCAAAGTATAAAAATGACTCGTTCACCAAGTTTGGAGGAAGATTTAGTCTAAGGTGATAGAAGTCAGAGTCACCCAAATGAGAATCAAATAACAAGGGTATCTTCACCAAATGATCAACCAACAGGGCAAAGGAGAAGCCTTAAATAAGATAATACAACCTTGGAAGGAGGGAATTGTGTAATTTCAAATCATATAGTTTGCAATTGTACAATTCCAAATTGTATAGTTTGTAATTGTACGGTTCCAAATCATACAATTGACAATTGTATATTTACAAATCGTATAGTTATCCAGCAAGAGGTAGCAAATCACATAAATCAATGCTTGGAACCAAATTGTACTATTACTAAATCCTTGATTGCATAGAATGAGGTGTAGAACCTTTGTTTAACACATTAGTAGAAGGAATCGTACAAGTAAATGTCACTATATGATTCCCATGATGGTAAGTTAGAAAATTAGGCAATTTAAAAAAAAAATGATGATGAAGAAAAAAATATTGCTTATGAAAATCCCTTTAGGACATAATGAAGATAGAAAATGGTTGAAAACCAAAAATGACGGCCTCTTTTGAAAAAAAAAGAAAAATAAAAAGAAAAAGAAAAATAAAAAGAAGAAAAGAAAAATAAAAGAAAAAGCAAGAAAAATAAAAATAATAAAATAATAGAAAAGCAAAGAAAATGACAAAATTGCATGTAAAAAGAATTGAGTTGGCAATCATCTATACAAACAAACAAATAAATGCAAAGAGGGATGAGGTGGCAGATTTTCATGCCAAAATTTATTTTAATTATAAAATATGGTGGTAGTACAAATTTAAAAAAAAGCTGAACAAATTACACAACCAAAATTAGGTGATTTTGGGAGCAAGGAGTAGTGTAGCAAAAACAATTACTATACGAGCATGCAAACAACACAAGTTACCATTGGATTTACTTACCCATTATAAATTTGCACATTGGAGTTTATTTTCTTCAAAACCAATAAAATAAGAAGCTAGCACAAGTGAAGTGCATAAGAAAATGGAGAGTTTTAAAAAAAAAAAAGAGCCAAGATTGGTTTTTTTGGAAAATCTAAGGTTTGAAGTAATTATCTATAGATAAAAACCATAAGTGGTGGAGGATTTAAATCAGATTATGTTTTTTTAGAAAAGCAAAAGATGGAGTACATAATTAAAACCCTAACTTGCATACATGAAAATTACCATAAAGAAGACATTTTTATCCATTGCATGCAAAAGAATATAGGGAAGCAGATTGTACAAAGTAAGAAAATTTACCAAAAATTAATTATACATCTCAAGAATTGCATATTCAAAAGGGAAAAACTACACAAGTAAGCTATAAATCATATTAGAGAAGAAATTGCACAACGAAAGCAAAAAGCACAAGGTAAATCATACAAATTTGAAAAGGAATTAAATTTTAGGGGTGAATATAGGATTCAATAGTAGATTGTATGATTTTGTAAGGAAATTGTATGATTTGAAGCCTATTGAATGATTTTGGGGCATAATTTTATGATTTGGGGCATAATTATATGATTTGAGTGCAATTGGGACCCAATTGTACAATTTTAAATATAATTGTATAATTTGGAGTGTAGTTGTATGATTTAGAGTGCAACTATATGATTTGGAGTGTAGTTGTATGATTTGGAAGTATAGTTGTATTATTTCATGTACAAATTATACATATTTGGTGTAATTGTATAATTTTAGGTTCAAATTGTATGTATTTTGTGTATTTTGTACACTTTCAAAGGTATTTGTATGGATTTGGGATAGTTTGTATGATTTTAGATGCAAATTGTATGGATTTGGGGTAATTTGTATGATTTTAGTGTAGTTTATACATAATTAGGGTAAATTGTATGATTTTGGGTGCAATTGTCCAAAAGTTGTTGAATTGTACAAAATTGGTGAAGAAGAATGGTTCCAAAAATATGAGGACCTATGAAGGATGATCATCAAGTGAGAATTTTAGGCTCATATATGATGGATAGCGATAAAAAGGGTAGAACACTCACTAGGCCCACTACATCAAAGGGATCCATGTCCTAGGAAAGGAGAGGTAACCTACCCTATCCAAGACCAATAATGATGGTTTTATATATGATGAGGACACAAATACTACCCTTAGAGAGGAAGAGGTTTAAGGCCATGGAGAGGACACAGTGATAGAGGAAGGGAGAAACCCAATTCCATAGATAATTTCTAATGGAACCACCTAGAGTACATTAGAGGGAGCTTCATAGTGAAGTCCATCGAGAAGCTACCCCAAAAGATTAAATATATGTGCCCAATGAGGATGAAGGTAGCCAAGTGGAAATGAAGGAAATAACCTTCACATAACCCAATAGTAAATTATGTTAGAAGTGATGGAGAAAACACAATGCATATCACTCATTGAAAGCAACATTAACTCAGGTAGGAGTGAGTGTTTTGGTATGAGTACCTCCACTAGATAAAGTTTTCTTTAATGAGTATTTGTTGCATATGGTCCAGTCCTATAAAGTTAGTAAGAATTGTACCTTTTTAAGGATACAGAATCATAATTTGAATGTGGAATTCTTGGTTGCCAATTTTTTAAGAACATTTGGATTACAACATGAAGGGCTACCAATTAAGAAAGGATATGTGGATCTCATTGAGACCCATAGGTTAATTACTGATTTGACATCACTTAAGTCTCCATAAACCACTAATTCTTTTAGTCTTGGAGGATGAGGGATCAAGTAGAGTATGTTGAAGACCAAGAAGCTTATGTGTGCCATGAATCTGGTCATGTATCAACTATTATAAGAGGCACAATATTATAAAATTCCAATATATATGGTGCAATATGTGGAGGACATCATAAAATAAGTGTAGTATAACTGGGTCACATAGTGGATTCAATAATTGTTGAAGAGGATAAGGAAAAAATTCTCAATAACATTCCATGCAATCACTATAATTTTAGATGTTGTATCTTAGACATACATCCCATTCTATGGGTTAACAACTCCTTGATATGTATTGAAGGATTAACCTTCCATACTATGATGGGCAAAGATATTTTTTTATTCACAAGGTTACCTCAAAAAAGCTAAAATAGAAGAAGACCA
This sequence comes from Wollemia nobilis, assembly GCA_028583015.1. Taxonomy (NCBI): domain Eukaryota; kingdom Viridiplantae; phylum Streptophyta; class Pinopsida; order Araucariales; family Araucariaceae; genus Wollemia; species Wollemia nobilis. Next base: position 1,292,973 of record JAQPPZ010006183.1, on the reverse strand, counting down.
CAAAGAAAACATAACCTACCATGGCTGAAGAGAGTGAGACTTTGCAAAAATAAGTCCACCATCAAAGGAAGAGATATCACCAACTGCATCTAGAATTTGATTCAAAGTAGTAGGCCCCTACATAAAGGCTAATCTCATAAATAGGAGTCAGTAGCACTAGTACCAATTTTTGTGAGAACATGAAGTCAATGGGAGAGGAAAATGCAAGAAAAATAGTTTGTACTTAGTGAGTAACTACAGACAATGCTCACAAATCTAGTCAATGAGATGCACTTGGAACTGGAGGCATTAGAGTTGATATGTTTCAATGTGCTAATGGAAATAAACCAATTAGGAGAAGCAATGGTATCTCCTACATTGATCGATATCAACAAGTTTAAAATATTATAGGTATCCAAAACACTAGCTAGATAGAATGGTAATACCACTATGGATGAAAGTAAAAGAAGTGATGGTGGCCCCATCAAAAGAGAAAAAGGAGAAGAAGAAGCTACAATTAAAATTTTTTATAAGAGTTGGTAATAGTCAATAATGGAGGAGAATATTATACAAGCACATGAGTAATCTGATCTGGTACCTACACCCACAAAAATGGTAGAAGAACAACCAAAGCCATAGGAAGAAGTTTAGGTACCTAAAAAAGAAAAAAAAATGACTAAAAAAATCATTGATGTCAATGAAATCAAATTAGAGGAAAAGTAATATTAAGCACTAAGTATAGCTCAAATTTCACTACAAGAAAAGACTACGATAGGTCCTAGTATGGAAATCAAGGAAAGTTCACTTCTAGAGGAGGAAGAGAAGGAAAAGGGTTAGACACAAAAAATGGACCATAGATTTCAGACAAGATTTTTGCTCAGTCCCACAAATTAAAATTTTGGATGGAGAAGGCAAAGACACAATTGAGCAAGTGGATCATTTCCTGGAATAGATTTTTGAAATATTCCTAAGCACCTTATTGCAGTTTTGAAAATGTTGTATAGGAAAACTGAAGCAGTGGAGGGAGAGAACCTTCATGGAAATGGATAAGGTCATGGAATGTGTGTGTAGTGAAGACTAAACAAGGAGAATAATTTTAGCTTTTGATGCCACATACATTGGGAGATACCAATCACAAGATGCAGAAATAAATAAAATAGATCTACGAGATGACTGAAATATGCTATAAATAGAAATGGTAAAAATATTACAATAGTAGCAATGGAGGAAATGGGCACTCCATAATATATGCTACTACTCCATGAGGGAGCTCTGAGCTTATAGCTCACACACACTACCCTACTGCCTATCTACCACACACTGACTATGATGCTCCTCTATGATGCTATATCCTAATGCTATATCTATGGCCATTATATAGGAAGATAAGTTCCTTGGCCGACACTCTATCTAGTTGTACAAGTGGACACCTTGCACATTACCAGCTTGCACATTGACACTTGTGCATTTATTACATTGCATGAAGTAACTAGATAACTTCCCCCTAAAGTAACCTAATGTCCTAAGTATGTACCAAGGAAGGTACATTTACATGACCCAAATAATGTAATATGCTCTATTTCTAACACCCCCTGTATTACAATATTTGGGTATTGAAGACTTTAGTCTTCAATGTGGATCTTCTTCCATATGATAGCTTTGAATTGGATCTTCATCTTCAAAATGATCTTTGGCTTCTTCAGTAGTTGCTTCAGTCTTCAAATGATGCAAAAATAGGCTGAAGTTGTAGACCCTTCTTTTAGTTCACCTTGCACTGTATTCCTCCTTCATTGATCTCCTTGCAGGTATCTTGGTTCTGTCTTCATGATGACATGTTTTATTTTAATATACCTTTTCTTTATTTTCCTTCTTCTTCTTATTTTCTGGTTCTGCAATGGTGTTGATGGAGTTTCTGCTTCATGACAAGTTAGTACATCATCACAATAATAATATTCCTTTTTGTTGTTATCTTGTTTCTTGTGTTGATTGAGTACAAACACAATTAGAGATAGATACACCATCAAACATTCTTCTGGTGAGAATATAACCAATCCTTGTGAATTCCACCATGTTGTGAAGAGGATATCATGAAGATAGTTGATCAAGGTTGTAAATATACCTTCTTTAGCTTCTTTAAGAAATAGGGAGAACTTTTCTTTGTCACTAGAGGATAGATACTCGTATCCTTCTAGAGTATCTATTAAGTTTTGAGAGTAGTATTCTACTTCATGAAATAATTCTTCATTATTGAAGGTATTTCTCAAGATATTATCCATTGATAGATATGATCCTTGATAAAAGTATATAAGCTTGATTTGATAAAACCTATATTAATCCTTGATCCTTGTGGGCTTCCTTATGTCTCCCTAGTAATGAGAATGAGTACTCATAAGGATTTTTAGGTTTTGTAGATAGCTTATATATTGCTAATGGATTTGCAACTTGATAAACAATAGAATCTGATATTACCAAGTTTAGTAGAATGCCTTATGACTCCCTAGTATGTTTTGGACAAGATATGAAGTGCTTTTGTAAGATATAGTTCAATCTTGGTTGATTTTGTAAAGTTATGAAAAATGCTAAAAATCAACTTCTATTGTCCTTATTGCTCCTATTGAACTAAGCACTTTTTCTAGATTTCAAGAGGTTTTAATGTTGGATATTTTGTCTCTATTTGAGAGGAATTTGAGACAAGTAAATATTATAATTTCCAACCTTTATATGATATTGATAAACCTCTTATAATGGCCCTTTGAGATTTGATTTCAATTTTTCTAATTTCCAATAAATCAATTTGTAGTAGTAGACCTTATGACTCCCAACTTTGGAAAATTAGAAAATATAATAATATTTGCAAAATATTTAAATGATTCAACCTAAGTAGAAGGCCTTATATCTCCTAGGTTAATTTACAAATAGTATTCTAATTTTTAGGTAAGTTATCTCCTATGTCTTTTGCTTTCTCAACCTTAAAAATAATCCATAAAAATATAACCTTATATCTCCAATGTTTGAAAGAAATATTAATGAGATATTTTTCTTACCTTAGCCCTCTTGACTTCACACTTGGATGGCACTGATTTTGATTGAAATATGATAGTCCTCTATGTACCCTTTCTATGATACTTGACTTGATGAGGCTATGTAAACAAGTGTGGTATGGCTGTCAGGCTTCCTCTTTGATGCTTGGAGAGTAGATGTTAGTCCTTTCAATGGAGTCTTAAATGCTCCTATGCTCTCCTTCTTCCACATTATAGATTGATTGGACTACGCTTGCTCTTCACACACTCTATGGACGTTGGACGTGAATGCTATCCCTTCGCTCTCTATACTACATATATGGGTAGTATTTGGTGGACAAGTGGCACTCAAGTAGCTTAGTAACGCTACCTCCTCTTCTTGTAACGTTGTTGCACCAATCGTTACTCCTACGTAATGTATCCTTCTTGCTTGAGCACTCTCAACGTTCATCTCTTGAGCGTTAGAGAAATGATAGTCATGAGGGAATAATGTGCCAAGTGGCACTCAACCCTTTTGCATGGAGTTTCCTACGTAACACCTCCAAGAAGGAGATTATAACTCCTTCAAATGTCTTTCTCCTTAGCTTGCATCAATTTCTTGAATAGCAAGCAATGTATTTTCTTCTACAGGTAATCTATGAGCCACCTTGGAGCTTTGGATGAGGATGAGGTAGCTCTCTTGCTACCCTTTGTTGATGCTACTCCCAATGTAGCATCCACTTTCCTTATATATTCTTATCCCTATGACTGTGCTCCCTATTCACGATGATAGAGGTGAAGCTTGATGCTTCTGAATGCTGAAATATGCTCTATATTTTATTTTATGTAGATAGCTTCTTCTTCCTTGCTATGATTTATGTAAACATTTATGATAGATTTCCTTTGGCTCCTTTAGCTTACGTAAATAGCCTTTGAAGGGTTTGTTGTAATTTATGTAAAACTTCCTTTTTCTGCAGGTTCGATCTTGGAGAGAATGCCCTTTCGATGATGGAGAATGCTCGATCCTTTGGCCCTTCCTTTGGCTATTTTTCCCTGTACCTGTTGTGCCTATTGTGGCACCTTTAAATCTGCTCCTTTCCCTATGTTTGATGTATTGTAGAAGTGCAACACCATGTAACCTTTACATGTATATAGAACCCTTTTATTGCACCTTTTCCTTGCACTCTTTTGCAGGTCTAAAATTCTTATTTTTGTAGCAGATTGATGAGTGCAAAATGAGGGTTTTAAGGATGTCTCTTTGGCTAGACTCCTTACCCTTTTTCTTGGATGATTGATGGTGAATCCAAGCCTTGTAAATGCTGTAGAATATAAGCTTTATTTTAGTTGCACTAACCCTAAGTGCTTTGGATTTGAGACTCACCAAGTCTCAATATTAGAAGCTTCTTTTTGGTTAGTTTTTTTCTTTTTCCTTTGCTTGTACTAACCAATTTTGGTGGCTTCTATTGGCCACTATGAGTTGCAGGTTTCTGTGCTTTAAAAGTGTCTTTAGACACTTGATCCAAACTAGATTTTGTAGCCTTTATTTCAAAGCACAAAACTAATTTCTTTTGAGAGTAATAATAGTGCAAATAAATCTAACAAATTCTACTTTTAATGCACTAACAAATTACACCTTATCACTCCAATCTACTCTCAAGAAAATGCACTTAATCAATTCACTACAACTAATCAAGAATAATCTCAAATGAACCTTCAAGATTTATTCTATAAATTTCTTACAAGCAAGATATTAGGAGATAGTCTTCTTTTGCTTTCCAAAGTAGATAATAGGCTAGTTGATAGATTATTAAAATTCTAAAATCTAATCAACTCCTAATGTGCAAATGAACCTTAAAAAGAATATTTATTTTTGCACACTTGAAGACTGTAATACAAATCTCCTTTTTGCAACTTTAATTAGGATGAAGGTGCTTTAATAAATCTGATAAGTAATTCACCTAATGAATCTACTTGCATCGATAGTTTCTTACCTTTTTATGAATGCTTTTGTAGCTCCTTTTCTGCTTCTATAGAGGATGTAGATCTTGGTGCCTAAGAACACCAAGTTGCTACCTTGAATAGGATCTTGTAGCTCTTTGTAGACTATTTTGAATAGTTCCTTCTTCACCAATTTGATGGTCTCAAACTTTCTTTCACGAGCCTAGGATTTGGTGACTTTGATCTCCTCTTGTAATCTCCTCCTTCTGTTGTAGATTTGGAGAAGTTTGTATCTCTGAAGTAGTGACCTCTTTCTGTAGGAGGTAATATTCAAATCTCTTGGATTTGATAAGCATCTTCTACTTTCAAGTCTTCTTGTCGAACTCTGACTTCAAGCAGGATCTTCTCCTCAAGATTCTGAATGTCTTGAGGTCTTCACTAGATTCTTCTTCTACTCGGATTTGGCACTCCTTGCCAAATTCTCCTCCTCTTGGGCTTGTTTTTGGATGGTGATAATTGTCCCAAGTCCTTCACTATCATGGGCTTCTCCTTGGTAGTGGATTTCTCCAGTGAGTTCTCCTTTGAAGATTTCTTCAATAAGGCTCTCCTAGCCTTTTATTGGATGCTCATCGAGACCTAGTCAAGGTCTTTGATCTTGCAACTTCTTCTGGTCTTCCTAGAGACCTTATCTTCAACCTTCTACTTTTGGAAGTGTTGGTATTGAGATCTTCTCCTAGATCTCTGATTCTACTACTTTTGGATACGAGCAAGACTCTCCTAGTCCTTCTTCTTCTTCCTAGCCTAGAAGTTCTTCAATGAGATCTCCTCTTGATCTCTTTTTCTTTAGGTACTAGATTGATTCTAAAGAAGCTTTTCTTCCTAACTTTCTTGTAGGAAGCTTTCCCGACTTATTGGATCACCTTTACCTACAACAAAAATATTAGTACTAAAATATTCTTTTGAATTAGATCCTTTCCTCTAGAATATTCTTCAGGATAAAAGGCATCTAAGGCCTATTTCAGTATCAAGGCTTCTATGGCCTATTCTTCAATATCAAGGCTTCTATGGCCTGTTCTTCAATATCAAGGCTTCTATGGCCTTTTCTTCTGGATCAAGGCTTCTATGGCCTTTTCTTCTGGATCAAGGCTTCTATGGCCTTTTCTTCTATATCAAGGCTACTATGGCCTTTTCTTCTTGTGAAGTTCTTCAATATATCAATGGAGATCTCCTATCTCTAGACTTCACCATGATTCTTTTCTAGAAGATTCTTCTGAAGTATTCTCCTCTCTACAACAACTAATATCTGCACTATGAAGGCACTCCGACCTTCAGGAAATGAAGTTGAGGTCTCCTAGATTTCTATTGTAGGAGGTATCCCAATCATCTGAGTATTAATTCCCTACAATAAAAGAAACTTTCAGGTAAGTATTTCTAGATCTCTTAGCTTCACTAGTTGATTCATCAACCTAGTGGATCAAATGTTGAGTCCTAGTCTTCACGAGTTTTCCTTCAACTCTGTGGAAAGACTCTAGCCCTATGCAATCTCAGTATTTTTAAAACTAATATTTTAGTCCTCACTTGTAACTCTCCCTAATTCTACCACCTAGACTCTTCTGAGAAATTTTGATAGTGACTGGTCCAATGGCACGTCAGGTTCTCAAAAAACTCAGGATCAAATAATAATGGTGGTTTCCCTATAGACCTACTGTGGCTTGATCTACCGTAGCTCTGATACCACTGTTAGCTTTTGATGCCACATACATTGGGAGATACCAATCACAAGATGCAAAAAGAAATAAAATAGATCTACGAGATGACTAAAATATGCTATAAATAGAAATGGCAAAAATATTACAATAGTAGCTATGGAGGAAATGGGCACTCCATAATATATGCTACTACTCCATGAGGGAGCTCTGAGCTTATAGCTCACACACACTACCCTACTGCCTATCTACCACACACTGACTGTGATGCTCCTCTATGATGCTATATCCTAATTCTATATCTATGGCCATTATATAGGAAGATAAGTTCCTTGGCCAACACTCTATCTAGTTGTACAAGTGGACACCTTGCACATTACAGCTTGCACATTGACACTTGTGCATTTATTACATTGCATGAAGTAACTAGATAACTTCCCCCTAAAGTAACCTAATGTCCTAAGTATGTACCAAGGAAGGTACATTTACATGACCCAAATAATGTAATATGCTCTATTTCTAACAAATAACACAGATACATGCACAAAAACCATGGTAGTTACCTAGGGGTGAGGTAACACATATGTTAGGAATTAATGATTTATCAAAAGGGATGAATATGAACTGCATATTGCATCCACATGTATATCTAGAATTGTAAAAAAATTAGAGGTTTCCATTGAACACAATAGATACATAAAATAAGAGGGCATCACCAAAATTTACCTTCATTTTTGGAAATTTAATTTTCTAACACATTGGATTGAATGTCCTAGCTTAGGATTAGACCATATCTATCAATCTAAAGAATCTCAATAGGGAGAAGTAGAAGTGGCTAAGAAAGAAATGATCACAAATGAAGAATAATTGGAATGCAACAAGAAAGAAGTAAAGGAGAAGTTGAAGAAGGTGGAAGCATACATGACTAGTATGAAGTAAGCCTTTGAGGATAAGCTAAAGTCACAATAGGAGGAAAAATAATTTATGGTCCACCAAATGGAAGAACAAAGGAAGCAACTAAAGGAATGATACAATTTGTTACAACAATATGTTATATAAATAAAATAGCAAGAGGAGTAGTTTATTTTGAGCAACAAATAGCTTAAACAATAAGAAGAATAGTTGGTAGTCCAAAAGGAGAAATTTATGAAGAATGAGGATAAATTGAATATGTATGAAGTGCAACTACAATTGAAGGATTTCAAAATTGAGGAAATAGAAAAATATGCAAACCACTATAATAAGATAATTATGGATCATAAGGATATGATTTAAGTTAAGGAAGAACTTTAGTAGGCTTATCAATTTGAATTGTAGCAAAGATATGGAGTAATTGAGAAGAAGATTGAGAAGCTCACCATAGTTGTTCAAAAAAGGTAGCCTTGAAAGAGAATCTATACAAGGGAATATATGATAAGGATAAGGATTTTCTATAGCTCTTGGCTACCATATAGGAGAAATCCAATAAATATGGATTGAAGGCTATAGAGCTTAGTAACTATTCCAATAATTTGTAAAATGAATGAGCTATCCTTAAACTTTAGATTCAATATCTTGAGTAATACTAGTTGGTCAAGGGTAAAAAAAATGAGTTGATAGGGATGTCAAATGATTTAAAGGGGAGGGAATATGTAGGAAAAAAAACTACCTCCTAGAAGAAGAAGAAATGATAATGTAAATATTTGCATAATTTGTGTAAACAAACAAATTTATCTAATTATACAATGTAGGGTTTGTCTAATAGATTCTATCCCAATTGTTCGTTGCATGTAATTTTGTTCTTTAGTGATAGGGACATCCTTCTCTGTATGATCAATGTTTGGGGTTATGAATGCAAGTTTGATAGAATAGAAAGATGTTTTTGCAGGTTGATTTTTTTAAAATAACAAACGTATGCTAGGCAGAGGAGTATGTAACATCCATAGGCCCTATGTTATACCATAGTGACGAACAATAGTGTTAAAAATAATATTTTAGGCCACTACCTAAGGAGGATTCCACACATACCCTTGAGCATACTATCTACTTCTCTGATAGTACAAGAGGGCAATTATCCAGGATGCTATGTCTTGTGGACTATGGATGATACAAGGTTGAAAAGCTCCCTACTGGATAATTTTTTTTTAAGCCTAAATTGGTCTCCCGATACACCTAAAGATGTGTGGGAGCTCAATTTCATGTGTGAGTGTTTTTTGAGGCCTTGATATTGGAGCATGATCATCCATCGCTTCACTAGATGCTTTATGGACCATATAGCTTAGCCAATAATGATAGCTCCTTCATGATATTTTAAAACCCCCAACATAGGGTTTCTAGCCTACTCAACTAAAAAAAAAAGACAATTTTTTTTTGGATTTTTGCTTATTAATTGGTTTTTAAATAAAGGAAAAAAAATAAACATAGGAAAATTATGCCTAACAGGCGAAAATTTTTGAGCAAGAATTGTCGTAGTCATAGTAGAACTCAGTCATGGAAAGTGCTTTAATACCACTAGTTAGGAACCTAATGTTAAAATAAATATCACTCACACAAAATACTAAAAAATAATTGAAATACATCAAATATAAAAATAACATTATGCAAAAAGTAATTGCAAAATTTCAATAATCTAAAAAATAACTTAGAATCGTAGGCCTCTTTAAGGGGGAAACCTCCTTCAATATTTCATTAACTTGCAAAAATATACATTTGTACATGGATTCATGTATTTTAAAGAGAAAGTTGCATGCAACCCTACCTAAAGGCTCAAGAGTTGGCTTACATGCAAAATGCCACTTGAGCTAGAATATTCTACCAAACATTGGTTATAATCTTGATAATGGTTACATGAGATGACACCACCTGGCTAGGTTCCTTACTTACCACACACATTACAAAGTATTACAAAACAAAATTATAATAAAATACCCCATGTTGGGAGTGGGTCATTACATAAGCCAATGAGAATTACAAAATAACATTAGGATGGGATCCTAACAATGTCACATCATATCCCTGCATAATTATGGTACTAACAATGTTAGATATTAAAACAATAAGTCCAATTATATTGTTTTCTCATTAGGGGTATTTAAGGGGTAGGTTGTGACAATACACCCCCATTGGACTAAACACGGTCCCATGTGTTTACCTACAGTAAGAAATATATCATCACATCTTCAAATTAAGTAATAAAACATATCTTTCCATCCTATCAATCACACATAATGTTACCATCCAATTATAAGGTCAACAACTCACTCATTCCACATGATATGCCATACAAGAGTATTATCATTCACTAATAATAAACATGCTTGCCATACAAGGTTTCATTCCAAGTATTATCATCATCTGTTGATGATATAAATGGCCACGTCTACTTCACATAAGGGTGTCATTCCAAGGTATCATCAACAACTAGTGATATCTATGTCCACACTCATCCTACATAAGGTGCCATTCCAATCATTAGGAAAAAAATTCAACCATGCCCTTATTCATTCCTACCAATACGAAGGTTGTTTTCCAAGTTTTCCCCCATATTAGCCCCTTAAATATGAGCATTTTGTGGAGAACTAAGTGCTTCCTGCATAATCATCCTCCTCAATTCTTCAATTTTTGGTATAACCATCCAGTCTTCAAAGTATAAGAGTCCATCCCTAATGCTGAAGTCCTTATTCATTTTAGAATTTATTCTATTTTAGCCCAAATTTTCATTGTATTACTCATCACGAGTTGCATATCCTTGACTTAATCCATTAATTTTGTGTGAATATGGGTCCAAACAACTAATAGCCCTTCTTGATGTCTTAATCTTGAATAGGTTTCTCATGTTTCAATCTTAGGATATGCTCCTAAGATGAAATTATATCTTTCAAAATGACTACTAATCTCATAATTTGGTACATACTTCATCAAATTAGAGAGAGGATCCCATAATCCTTTCAAGAATAGATTCCCCATCTATCCCTTCCATTAAGAATTATTCAAAACCTATAATTAGAATTCCATCTCTATTTTTTTTTATTTGTAAGATCAAGAACTTAACTAAGAATATGATTTGTCTCTATCCTTTCTCATTAATTTTGACCAAAAAATTGGTTATTCTGGGAGGATCCCATACCCCTCTCAATAATAGATTCCCCACATATTCTCTTCCAACATTTTATCTATTCCCTCTACTATGTTATATTCATAGTTCAGGTTCACAGGGATCCAAGGTTGATGTTCATAATAAGTAAATAGCACAATTTAATATTCAAAACACCACCAAATATATCTATTATAGTCCAAGATACATCATTTAGAACCTCCCAAAATCCTACCCACTTTCGGGAATCATCCTTCATTGTGGTTATAATGAACATTAAAAATATCTTTGTGCATTATAAACCTCAAGCATAAATTCTACCTGTAACAATGGAAACTTTACATAACAATAGAGAAGTCCATATTCGAATTAACTATGGTTTGAATAGAACCATATATCAAAGTCTTATAATTTGGATATTATTTCCCACTTTGAATTCATTCCACCACACTAATGTTATATCATGCATATGAAGGTTGACCCTACTATTTGGGTTAAAAATGAATAATTCCTCAAGAAATAGATTCGTTTCCAATTTATACAACTATGTCTTGGCTAAAATCTCCAATTTGAGTTCCCTAATATTATTTAGGTCCTTAGCTATCTCTACCTTTATACGAGCATTTTGCCTTCATGATATTTTGTAGGAGGATCTTCCTCCTGTTTACTCTCAAAATCTTCATTCTAGGGAACTTGTTTATCAATAATTTCCAATAATTGCATATGTTGGATAACCTATTCCCCCTATCATTCAATTTATTCTTGTAGTAACCATACTAAAATAATGAGATTTTATACCTCTTTGTAGAATTTCTCCAAAATTTCCTTTAGGGTCTAGCTTCAATTCGATCCTACTTAGCTAGCCCTAGATTTTGTGAAGATCCCCTACTTCACTTTCTTACCTTGGGTGCCAATTCTCTTTTTCACACAAAGGAGTTGGATGATATGCAATGGTATGAATCTAAAAACCCTAAGAGACAGAGTAAAAGTACTTTATTTTATACAATTAATGTTCAATAAAGATATACCAAATAGGTTCATACAGGTTCCACCACATTTCAGGTTCTAGGTGTTGTAGACATCCCTCAAGTAGATAGGATGATCACTCTCCCATAGTTTTCTAGGTTTAATATTGTACACTACCCATACAACTTAAATAATACCTTCACATGGCCTTCCCATTTCCTAAAATTCTCCATGAATGTAGGACAACTCGACCATAACATAAGAATTAACCCTATCTCATTCAATCGAGAAAAGGGATGCCAATTCCTTTACTAAGCTTAGTATTTTGAGCTAGTACTTAGGTGTAAGAACCTCTTATATTACACATTACACCATGAGAAAATTATGGTGTTCAATTAATCCATATCTACAATGGTTTGATTGAAGTGACTCACTCCGTGTGACATTTATCACATGGACATGCAACAATCCTTTAGGGTTCCATCACCAATCCAATTTGATAATGGGATCCAAACCTCCATGGTTTAAAAAAAGGATTTAGGCTACACCACCTGAATATTTCCCAAAGAAGTCCTTCTATTTGGGTCCACTTTAAAATTCCATTATCAAAGTGCCCATTGCAAATCCTTCAGATGTTGCTACACCACAACATCTTTAGGTCTAGGTCCATCCTTGGGTTCTACTAGTTTTGGATAGCTAAGGTGAGTTTCCTCCAAAAGTACAAAACCTAAACCCATTTGATTCTTGAAAACCCATATTACTATTGCACTCTCTCCATTATTACCTTTACCATTTTGGTAAGTTACAATTACTTTCAATTGCACTTCCAATAGTTAGATATATCTTCCTGAAACTTAAATTATTTATTGTCACCTTCACATTTGTATCCCTATTAGGTGTCATATTGGTTACGACCAATTATTACCTCCTAGTAGTGATATGGGTCATGCTTGCCTTGATGCAAGGTACCATTCTCCTTATCTACCTAGGATTCAAGTTTAGTAGCTTATAGTTAGTCCATTATCCTTATGAACTAGCTTATCTTATTATCATTCATCTAATAAATTCTATAATTATTCTTGGTCCATGCAAGATACTATTCCTAGGTAAGCTTATACATTATCAATCTCCTGATAACGATGATGGTCATACTTGCTTTGTGCAAGATACCATGTCAAGTAAAGCTATCCTTCCTAGTGTCAATTCTTAACCAACCTCTATCTTATTCATGGAAGCTTCAAGTCCATCGTACCTAGGGCTCTTTCAGGAAGCATCTAGTCCATTGCAACCTAGAGCTCTGAAACCAACTATAACAACCCCCCAAAAAAATTGTCACTTAAGATATATATATATTCATTAGGGTACCACATATACCCACCTCGCATAAGTCATTCTATGTAGGTGTCTATCAATGTAAAGCCCTATGATTAATTTTTCCATATCATCTTCATGATGAGTCAACTTATCCTCTTTTAATCCATCAAAGGTGTATGCCCATCTCTACACCATATGTAAGTCCACACAAGTGCACTAAGTGTATTGCAAATAAGCTATCTATCTCATATCCATGATGAGATATCTTATCTCTTTTAGTTTTTCAAAATGGTATGCCTATCCCTACACCATATATAAGTTCATATATGTAGTCATAGTAAGTGTATTGCAGATAGGCTATCCATATTTCTCTCTCTCTACAATTCCTTCTAATATAATAAACCATAAGCATATTTACTATGATTATCAAGGAATTATGTATGCCATTCACATGTATTTATTAATAGATTCTTAACCATGATCTTCCATTTTTAAATTGGAGCAAAAATTCCATAACAAGCTATCTTTAAAAAGTGATAAGAAAGCAAGATCAAAAGATAACATTAATCATAGCCCATATGACACATCATACATCTTGGAAAAACCCCTAAGGGAAAAATCTAGCCTCAAAATATCCTTTTCATTTCATAAATTTAGTGCCTCCAATGGAACTCTATAAAGGAATCCCATAATTCCTTTTTGATACATCCATCAATGTAAGTACATAAGAACCCCATAGTTCCTATGTTCCCAATACATGAATAGTTATCTTAATTCATATTACATCTCAATGAGGGAACCCCATAATTCCCTCGAATGAATTCCACATTCATTATTTTTTTCCTAAAATATCAACATTAAGATAAATACATAAGAATCCCATGATTTCCATGTCCTCAATACATGAATAGTTCCTTTAATTCATGTTACAAAGCTACGAGGGAACCCCATGATTCTATTGAAGGAACTCCAAATTCATTCTCCAAATAATATCTCCTCCCTTTGACCAAGCTCAAAGCAACATCTCCTTTATAAAATTCTAATGTATTCGCACATCAACTATAGCTTCGCACACAACTCATTAGAGAGGACCCCATAATACCTTAAAGAATGTAACTCATCTTCCATTATTTCCTTTAATTTCCAAGTTTACATAGAAAAAATTATAGGTAAATCATTTAATCTATCTTTCCAAATCATAGATAAATTATTTAATCTATCATTTATCCAATCATATATAAATCATTTGATCTATTCTTTTCAAATCATAAGTAAATCATTTAATATATCCTTTCCAAAACATAGATAGATCATTTAATCTACCCTTCATCCAATCATAGATAAATTATTTAATCTATCGTTTATCCAAATCATAGATAAATAATTTAATCTATCTTTTATCCAAATCATAGATAAATAATTTAACCTATCCTTTATCCAATCATAGATAATTTGTTTAATCTATTCTTTATCCAATCATAGGTAAGTCATTTAATATTTTTAATCTTTCAACTTCACAAGACATGCTTAAGACAAGCCCATACTTCTCTTAGACATTCATTCTATTTCCAAAAGGTGCACTAAGAGAAGCCTATTATTTTATTAGACATTCATTCAATTTCTAAAAGACACACTAAGAGAAGCCTATTATTTTCTTACATATTTATTCAATTTTCAAAAGGCACACTAAGAGAAGCCCATACTTCTCTTAAACATTCATTCCATTTCCAAAAAGGTACACTAAGAGAAGCCCATACTTCTCTTAGAAATTCACTTAATTTATAGAAAGGTACACTAAGAGAAGCCCATACTTTTCTTAGTCAATGGATGCTTAATCAAAAGAGAGATTAATTCTCTTAATCTTTTAATTACTCATTCTTAATTAATCAAAGGATTAATTAATCCAAAAAGAGGATTACTTATAATCCCAAAATGGATTATTTAAGCCTAATACAAACATGATAATCAAATCATCATAATCATTAATTAATACCACAAGGATAATCATAAAATCTAATTCATCATTACAATATGGTTAACAACCTTTAATTTGGTAGCCTAATCCAAAAAGGATTTTGTCCTTTAATATCCAAAAGGTTTTGAATCCTCAAATTTTATATACTTGAAATGTATGACCTTCTATATACTTGAAATATATTTTAACCCAAATAAATTCTATGTTTTCCAAATATATTTTATCTCAAAAATATATTTGTATGTAATTGCAAAAGAAAGGTTTTCAGTTAACCAACTACGAGCCATAGTCAATAGCTTATAACAACCCATAAAGTGGTCATACATGGTCACCACATAGTCAACAAAGATTCGTGAGAGATCTTGTGCCTATAGCTGGCACATAAAAACTACTTTGGATGGGTCCAAAGGATTTTGCCCAAGCGCCTATCCCTCAGGCACTTGGATATTGACCTAAGATAGCCAATGGTCACATAAAGGGTCAATTCACCTACACACCATGCATGTGGTACTTTTATTTTTAGATAAAATAAACCCAATCTTCTTGATTGAAATAAATAGCAAAAAAGTTACCACATCTTGCAAAAATTTGTGTTCATGAGGTGCCATGTGTTAAAATTTCAAACCTTATGGTAACACCATGTTTGTAAAATTTGACACCTAAAAGTTGTACCACGTTGAATATATGCCAAGTGGTGCTCTCCTAGGTTGGAATACATGGTGAGATGATATTGGGTAAGATAGATGATGACATCCATCTAAATTTTGGATTTAAATTCTTTTTTTTCATTACAGTGAAGGTTTCTCTATGGCAACAAACACATAGTCTTGAACACTACTGGCCATTAGAGGTGATGATGCCAAACGGAAAAGTCTCGAGTGCAAACATAATAGCAGAAGGATGATCAAATTAATTCAAATAGAGATCCACAATGATGTATTTCTAAACATAGGACATCACTACACGATTATGAGGCCTAAATTTTTATTAGTAAGAAACCACCAAAAAGAGTAAATCAGGCCTGAGAAGAAGCCTCAGAATTCTAACAAGGAACTCTTTGAAAGAACAATTAAACATGTAAAATAGATATGAAGGAATCAAATTCCCTTAACCAGTGTTAGTAGCGAACAAGACATTTGATATTACCATAGGGTATTCAATATAGAATAGAGGGATTTTCAAAAATAGATAGTATACAATCAAATCAAAAGATGATTAAACCAACAAAGGGATAGTTGGATCTAATATAAAGTTGCTCATTTTGATTCAAAGGTCAACCAAAATGAACATTCAAGGGAATAAAATCAAATAATATAGGGATCTCAATTGTTTTAATTAATGTATTCAATCCAAAATTACAATGGTCATTAATGCTTTACCGATCATTTAAACGAACACAACCTGATTTTAATAATCAAGTACTAGATCTAGTTAAGAACATGGTCTCTGGTCTATTATACACAAAGTACTCAATTGAAGCATAATCCAGTTAATAATTAAATAAAAAGTATAAAATGGTTTTAATTACCTTAATTTAAGTTCTCAATAGACTAATTTTAATAAGATAAGAGGACCCATTCTCTATAATTATACAGAAGGATGCATTAAGCATAAGGAAGACCGATTCAAACAATAGTGTTTGAATCTGATTCATAAGCCCTACCAGTCAAAGTATGCATTAGATTCAAGGTAAACGAATAATAATATTTACCTTAATTAAACATCAAAGAGGCTAATACAAAAAGGAAGGAGGGATAGAATTATAGGAAATATTTCTAATCAAAACTCCTAAAAACCAGTATTGTATTCCAAAATAAGCTAGATTTTAACATTCTTTTGTTACTAAACATATTGAATGCAAAGAGAGTGGAAATATCCAACCTAATTTCTTCTCCACCAAATGCTCCATCCTTCAAGTATTTCATTCCCCCAAATCCTATTCTCCTTGCTTAGCCTCCTTCTAGCCCTCTCTCGTTCTAGGTCTTTTTTTTTTCAAAAATCCTGAGGGCTTCCCAAAGCCACCCACTCCCCAAGGAGACATGCCCTTTTTTCCAAGATGGTAGGGAAGGTGCTTGCCATTAATTCCAGACTCATTGCTCAGTCTAGCTAAAAAGAGGCCATTAATTTCCTTTTTTTTTAATATCCAGTTTTTCTAATGATTTTGAAATACTTCCTTCAAATGGAAAGTCAAAGGAGTCTTTTGTAGGTATAGTAAACACTAAATAATTCATGCCCTTGACCAGATTAAATGCAGCCATCATATGCATAAAAAAATTATTAATTAATTTTCTTATAAATCAAACCAAAAGCAATATTAAATTAAATTTCTAGTTTAATATCATAATGGTTAGTCACATCAATCATAACCATTTTATGCATTTAAACAATATTAAGCTATTTCTTAGAAAATTGATTTAATACCAAGACAAATATTAAATCATGAGCTTAATGATGCAATGGTTAGTCATTTTAATTCAACCATTATATTCATAAATAATGTCAATCAATTCTTGAGCTAAACAATTTAAAATCATCATCAAGGTAAATATTAAATTATAGCTTGCTATTGAAATGGTTAGTCAATTTAATTAAAACCATTATAAGTAATGCCATTATTCAACTCCTTTTTTGATCAGTTTAGAAGCAACATCAAAGCAATTTTCAAATTAATAGCTTGATATTATTCACCTGCAAGCATGGTTAGCCCTACAAAACCATAAATACTTAGTAGTGTCATGTAACATAAAAACATAATCGATGTCACATCATATCCTTGCATAATAATGGTACCAACAATACTAGATATTAAAATAATAAGTCCAATTATATTGTTTTCTCATCATGGGTCATTCAAGGGAGGGTTGTGACACCCTTAGACATTGCATGCCCAAAGCCCCATATAAATCCCAAAGTAGGGTGTTAGGTAACCCTACACACTCACCTATTAAAAGAAAGGAATCAAGAATCAAATCCAAAATTGAGCATGAACAAGCACTCAATTGGGACCTCACCTAGCCATGGGATCCCACATGCTTTCATAGTTCAAGCAACAAAACCTAATCATAACCCTTCATGAGTGGACCATCATGTGAATTTTGACCTTTCTTTCCTCTCTCTTCTTTGTGATCCATGCACATGCCCCAACTACTAGGTTGGGTATGATTGGAATGTAGAGGATTGTCTTGTCTATCAAAAATCATGACTTTGACTCCAAGAATGATGACATGTATATGTAAACATATGAAAATGCATTTTTGGTGGAAGTTCAGGTGTTGATAAATGGTTTGGTGTGTTGGAATTAAGCTTGTATGCTTCGGCAATGGTTATGATTTTGAACCATGGGTTCGAGTGTGATATAAATATATAGAAAAACAATAAAATTTAATTTATGTTCTATTAAAATAAAAGGGTGCCAAAACTTAGAGTTTATAATTGTTAAAATTGAGTGTAAGGTGTCAAAATTAGGATTAGATCCACAAGTATATTTATTAAAAGAAACAAGATAATGATAATAATATATCTACCTAATGGAAATGAAGAAAAAATAAAAAATGGAATATAAATAATTATATTCATATTTTTATTTTGTAATTATTTCTAGGTGCCCAAAAAGAGATTTTAGATTTATGTCTATATATTTTAAATAAGTTAAGTACTAAAAAGCCTTGGAATTAAAGACATCAACGATAATTTTGGGAAATATTATCCCATGACCAATATTTAAGTTGTGCATAAATTGGAATTGCATTAAAATCTTGAGATGGTAGTACATTTACTAGAAATGCCCTCTTATCAAATGACCATGCTTATATATGCAATGATGAAATAAAATCTATTGTGGTTTGGAAATTATAATAAATTAATTGTGTTATGAGCTTTATCAAGGGAGTTAAGTGTTTCATTGGATTTAAATTATATGACTAGTTGACTAAGCAATTTTTGTACTAAATTTTAAATGTAGAAAATGTTGAAGTATATTAAATTATTTGGTACATGCTAATGTACCCCCATAGTACCTTCATGGTACATTTATAAATATGTAATAGATTAGGGTTGAGTCTATATTTTAGAGTGTGATTTATAATTTCCTTTTATATGTGTCAATATGTAGGAAATGCACAAGTGTCATGTAAGAGAGAATATGCACAAGTGTCTTGTATGTAAGAGTGTAAATATAAAATGAGGATGTGCACAAGTGGTCTATATTAGGAGTGCAAGATTCATGTAGATGTTCCCAAGTGTTGTAGAGTCAATTTTTCATCTAGTATGCAAGTGGTAAGATGAGAAGCCAAGAGTCATGAGACTTGGCATATGATGAGCAATAATCAAGTACCTAAAGAGTCACATTACTATGGTTATATTATGGAGATAATGCTCCATGAGATAGCAATGAAAATCCAATTCATATATCTCATTATTTTATTGTAACATGCAATAGAGTAATAAAGCTTTTATACATTTTTGCACAATTAATATTATAAGTTTTTCTTCATGCATAGTTCATGAATGATTCAAGTTATTTACATTTATATTTCAGTATATAAATGAATGTTTATTTCAGTATTATAAAAGCCTTGATATACATATTAATTTGGTCATATATTTCTACTCATTATAATATTATATTTAATATTTAATATTGTGGCTATTTTATATTAAGACATGTGTAGTATTCTATGATATTTTTTGGTAGTAATGCTTAAAAAGCTAATAATGCTATCAGATCTACCATCTAAATCTATCCAATTTAATAGATTTATTTATTAAACCACCATTATTAATTAGCTTTGTCCACTTTGATAAAGTAAATTTAGAATCTATCCACTTTAAAGGTAGTGGATACTTGGACTCTATTTTTAAAGGTCTTATTGAGTAGAGTAGGCTAGGGTATTTCCACTTGGTTGAAGAAAAACTAGTGAAGACTAGGACTCAACTATATTGAAGATAAGGGCCAACTTAGAAGAGAAGTTAAAAATTGATTGATAGGATGAACCAACCTAGGAGGAAGTTGGTCATTCAGAGATAAAGACACCTTGACATTGATTTGAAATTTTGAAGATTGAAGTATTTGAAAAGTTAAAGATTTACAGATTAAATATTGAGGTAGAATCAACTTAGAATATAGTTTATCATTTAGGGATATTCAATGCCATCTTCACATTAATATTGGGTTCTCTAGTAAGGATTAGAATCATAGTGGGTTCTTAGGTGTGACCTAAGACATTGAAGATTTCAAATTAACTACAGATATTAAGCTACAGAAGCTTGAGAAGCTTCCTACAAAATATAGAGAAGAATTTCAGCTTCTAAGTGCAAAGAAAATAGAAAAAGAATAGTTAAAGTTACAATGGATTGAGAAGCATTCAAAGCTTCCTAAGAAATTACATAATAGAAGAAAGTACCATAATAATAAATCCATAACACTCTTGAATAAGGATAAAGCAACATGCAAATATTACTTTATATAAATTAAAGTATTGGATTAAAATCTACAAGCAATTAAAAGATCTCTATTAAAGGTGAAGATATCAAAGAAGATAAAAAAGAAGAAAATAAGAAAGAAATAGAGAAAAAGAAGAAGAATCGGGTCAAATTGACCTTAACATATTTGAATAAGAATTAGAATGTTACATAGAAAAAAAGAGGGAAGCATCTTTCCAAAATACATTGAAGAACCAAACTAACTTAATATATCTAGATATCATTTTAGTATTGGTCATGGATCATGTTGAGCAAGGTGCAGCAAAAGTATTGTCATTGTTGTCAACACAAACAAAAAGATCAGTTGATGCAGTGGACAGGAATTCAGAGGTCAGTCAGAATAGGTACAGTGAATTTCCAAGAAGTCAGAAGTGGCCCAGATTCAGAAAATCAAGCAAAAAGACAAGTAAGAAAACTGTCGCGATATCGCGACATGTTTTCTGTCACGATTTCGCGACATGGACGAGGAGAGAGAAGGCGCAAGCAAAATTGTCATGATTTCGTGACATGGACGAGGAGAGAGAAGGCACAAGCAAAATTGTCATGATTTCGTGACATGGACGAGGAGAGAGAAGGCGCAAGCAAAATTGTCGTGATTTCGTGACATGAATGAGGAGAGAGAAGGCGCAAGCAAAATTGTCGTGATTTTGCGACATGGCCGAGGAGAGAGAAGACGCAAGGAAAACTGTCATGATTTCGTGACATGTTGGTAGAGAAGAAGGCAAGTAGAAAAACTATCATGATTTCGTGACATGTTTGAAGCAGAGGCACAGGCAAAGATAACTGTCGTGATTTCGTGACATGTTCGAGGAGAAGGAGCTCGCAAAGAAAAGTGTCACGATTTCATGACAGGTTCCAAGAGAAAGCGCTAAGGAGTGAAAGTGTCACGATTTCACGACAGGATCGAAGAGAAAGTGCCAAGGAGAGAAAGTGTCACGATTTCACGACAGGATCGAAGAGAAAGTGCCAAGGAGAGAAAGTGTCACGATTTTGTGATAGGGTCGAAGAGAATGCACAAGGAGAGAAAGATGTCACGATTTCGTGACATGTTCCATTTTCGTAGGGGAAAGGTAGAAAAGGCACAAGGCAGAGAAAGATGTCACGATTTCGTGACATGTTCCATTTTCACGAGCGGAAGGCAGAAAAGGCACAAGGCAGAGAAAGATGTCACGATTTCGTGACATGTTCCATTTTCACGGGCGAAAGGCAGAAAAGGCACAAGGCAGAGAAAGATGTCACGATTTCGTGACATGTTCGTTTTGCTAGAGCAAGCCAAGAAGAGTAGCGAGAAGGCGAAAGTGTCACGATTTCGTGACATGTCTAGTTTTCGCTAGAGCGAAAAAAGAAAATTATGATTGTCAGGTTTCGCTAGAGCAAGCCAAGAAGAGTAGCGAGAAGGTGAAAGTGTCACGATTTTATGACATGTCTAGTTTTCGCTAGAGCAAGCCAAGTAGAGTGTACGAAAGCGAATAGTGTCACGATTTCGTGACATGTCTGGTTTTTGCGACGGCAAGACAAGAGGTGAACAAGGAGGCCGAGAATGTCATGATTTTATGACATGCTGTATTTTCATGGGTAAAAGGCGAGAAGGGCAGAAAGAGATAGAAGTGTCACGATATCACGATAGGTCGCAATAGCACGATAAAAGACAGTTAACTAGAACAAAACTACAGTTAAAGGGGCAGTGATAGAGGAAAAGCAGGGAGCCAAAATAAGAAGAGTTAACTGGAGTCAGTGCGACAGTTACAAGTGCAGTGATAGTTAGAAATCATGCAGCTATTTTTGAAAATAGTCGAAGTAAAATAATTCGAACAGTCGTATAAGTAGAATCAAAAAATTGCATGCATGGATAGAAAAAGAATTCGAATAGTCGCATAAGTAGAATCAAAAAATGCATGCATGCATAGAAAAGAATTCGAACAGTCTTGACCAAGAAGACGAACAGTCATAGTAGAGGTATTTGATGCATGCAACGTGTTCGACGAAATGCCCCTCATATATATACGAAAGGAGTTAAAAAAAAAATAGTTACAGTTGACAAGTGGTAGAAAAGAATGCTAATAGACTGCATGCAGGATTACAGAAGCGACAGAAGACGAAGAGTCTCATGGTGAAAAAGGGTTATAAAAGGACAGTCATAGAGAGAATAAGGTTGCTGCTGATAGTGAGAATTTGCTACGAAAAGAGGGTTAGAAGAGGGCCGAGAGAGAGATAAGCAGAGCCGTGAGAGCGTGCAGAGTTTAATCAAGTTTAATTAATTACAGACCAGTCAGGGTCATGAAAACAGTGAAGGCATTTTTATGTCACTGAATTAAATCAGAATTGTAGTCCAAGTTGGTGCTTGGCATTAGGGGTTGGTGCTCCTATCTGTTGCAGCAGAAAAATAAGGGGTTGGTGCTCCTTCCAGTGGGTGCTGGTAAAGTGTTTGTAAAATTGGTGTTTTGCAAAGGTTGGATTTGGATTGAAGTCCAAGCAGTCATTTTTGAGGAGTAGCCAAATTGGTGAACCTCGTTACATTGTGTGTTGTGGTGTGCTCTCTTGTGATTATTGCTTTATCTTTTTTCTAGTTCTCTTTGCTTTAGTTTTAAGAATTGCAGATCAGATTTTTAGCTACACTGATTCACCCCCCCTCTCAGTGTCATTGTGAGAATATCAATTGGTATCAGAGCAAGGTTCTTGAACAAGCTTAATCAGCTAAGGTGATCTTGGAAGGAACACAATGGCGAGTAGTGAAGGATTCTCATCAAACAAAGCTCCTTTGTTCAATGGAACTAATTACTCATTCTAGAGACTCAGGATGCAGACATATCTGAGTGCTTTAGGATATGACATTTGGGAGTCAGTAGAAAGTGGATACACAGTACCCGCTACTCCTCCAACAGATACTATCGAGAAGAAAAAGTTTGAGAATAACTCCAAAGCAAAGAATGCCATAATGTGTGGGCTAGTAGACAGTGAACTGATAAGGGTCATGAGCTATAAATTGGCAAAAGACATATGGGACAAACTAAAAAGCATCCATGAAGGAGACAACAAAATCAAGGAAGCCAAACTGCAAACTCATCGAGCTCAGTTCGAGGCATTACAAATGAATGAAGATGAGAACATAGAGGCCTATATGCTTGAGAGTCAATGGAATCATTAATGCTATCAGAGGACTCGATGAAGAAATCGAAGATGCGGTTGTCATGAAAAAGGTACTTAGAACTCTTCACAAAAGATTTAATTCTAAAGTTTCTGCAATAGAAGAGGCTAAAGATCTAAATAATTTTAGCATGGATGAGATGCATGGCTCTTTGATTGCATATGAAATGAGAATAGGACAAACTAAGCCTATAGACAAAGAAGTTGCTTTTAAAGCACACAAGAATACAAAAGCTGAACAAGAATCTGAGGATGAAGAGACATCGGATGAAACTGAAGCCAACTTTGTTCGGAAACTTACAAAGGGAAAAGGAAAGTATAGAGGAAAGTTACCATTTAAGTGTTTCAATTGTGGAGGAGTCGGTCACTTTGCAGCTAAGTGTCCAATAAATGAGAAAACCAAAAGTAATGAAGGGTCACACCAAGAAAGAAGTGACTGGAAGAAGAAACCAAATTTTAGGAAAAGCAACTTCAAAAAGAAAAGTTTCATATCAAAGAATGTCAGCTCTTCTGAAGATAGCTTAGGTGAAGATTCTGAAGAAGAAACAGGTGAAGCTCTGTTCATGGCATTTGAAGAAGCAAAAATAGAAGAAAAATAGGAAGGTGACACAAAAAGTAAGGATGAGGCTGAAGTATATCTGGAAGGAGAGTTGGTTGTTGCTCTTAAAGAGTTGAGTACAGAAAGGAAGAAGAATAAAAAGGTCTCAAGAAAGCTTGAGGATGCGAATGACATAATAAGCAGTTTGAAAGTACGAGACAAAAGAATTTAAGAAAATGTCTGAAGAACTTGAAGTACAATTAACCATGAGAATAGATGAGTGCAACAAACTAGAAGAAGAGATTGTTGTTTTAAGAATGCGGCTAGAAGAAAAGAATCAAAAATTGAGTTGCTATCACAAACTTGAAGGAAGTTCTGCAAAGCTTGAAAAGATTATAAATAGTCAGAGGACTACGGACATCAAGTTTGGCTTGGGGTTTGTCGAAGGAGAATCATCAAGTGGATCAAAGGCCATAACTATAGAACCAATAAAGAAAGAGGATAAGATCAAGGTTGACCAAAGAAAAATGAATCTTGCAAAAGAAAGCAACAATGCCAGGCACGAGAAGACTGTTGACAATGAGGGATTCACAAAAGTCATACATCAAAGGAGAAGAAAATTTGTGGCTCCTACTACAAATTGGCAAAGACCAACTCCCAGGTTCAATCATTCCTTTTTTGGTTATTGTTTTAAATGCAATACTTACGGTCATAAGATTTCAGACTGCATTTATAATATAGGACAAAGAAATTTTACCAGTAGAAATGTCTTTGCACCCTTGATGGATTATGCAGTAGAATGTTATAACTGTCATAACTTTGGTCACATTGCAAGAAACTGTAGAAGCACATATGCAGCAAATAAATATCAGGGAAGAAGAACTCAACCAAACAGTTTAAGGCAAAACAGAAAATTCCCAGATAAACATGCACAGGCCACTGACAAAGAAAAGTCTAAACAAGTGACCAAAACTACAGTCAAATCAGAATGGAAAGAAAAAGAGCAACTCAAGGAAGAAAAGGAATCATTGATTGTACAGACAGCATTCAAAGCACAGAACAAATCTGCACCATGGATATTGGATAGTGGATGCTCCGAGTCACATGACAGGAGATAAACAAAAATTTGAAAAGCTTCAAAAATATGAAGGGGGCTCGGTAAAGTTTGGAAATAATGATGGAGCCAAGATAGTTGGCAAAGGATCAGTCAAGATAAATGATGGAAAGATCAGTTCCAAAGAAGTTCTGTTTGTGATTGGTTTGAAACACAACTTACTGAGTGTAAGTCAAATCTGTGACAGAGGTCATGAAGTCACTTTTAAGAAGCAGGGCTGTGAAGTTAGAAAAGCCCACAGTGGGAAGCTGATAGCTAATGGATCAAGGACTTCTAGAAATCTATATACTCTCTCAGAAACTTCAGAAGGAGCATGCTTGATTGGACAGGAAGATGAAAATTGGTTGTGGCACAAGAGGCTCGGTCATATTAGCTTTGACAATCTGGTAAAAATAAGCTCTAAAAGAGTAGTAAGAGATATACCTACCATTGGCAAACCAGTAAATAGCATCTGTGCTTCATGCCAAAAAGGGAAGCAAACTAGATCCACATTTAAAGCAAAGGAATACTTCACCAGCAAACCTTTAGAGATAATACATACTGATTTGTGTGGACCCATGAGAACACAAAGCATAAATGGTGACAAATACTTTATGTTGTTCATAGATGACTTCTCCAGGATGACATGGGTACTATTTTTAAAGCTTAAATCAGATGCCTTTGAGATGTTCAAGATTTTTAAAAAATAGGTTGAGAATCAAACTGGAAAAAGAATTAAATGCCTAAGATCAGACAGAGGAGGAGAGTTTATTTCAGAAGAGTTTGCAGAGTACTGTCAAAAATATGGGATCAAAAGACAGTTTTCAGCAGCAAGGACACCTCAGCAGAATGGTGTTGTTGAAAGGAAGAACAGGACTATGCAAGAAATGGCAAGGACAATGTTGGTTGAGAACAAAATAGCTGACAAATTTTGGAAAGAGGCAGTTCATACTACAGTTTACATTCAAAACAGGTGCATGTTAAGGACACATGAAAGCAAAACACCTTATGAGCTGTGGTTCGGCAGGAAAGCAACAACAAGATACTTCAAAGTGTTCGACAGCAAGTGTTATATCAAACGAACTAAAGATAATCTCGGTAAGTTCGAAGATAGAGCTGACGAAGGTATTTTTCTCGGTTACTCAACAAAAAGCAAAGCCTACACATGTTACAACAAGCGGCTAAAGAAAATTATTGAGAGTGCTGATGTTAAAGTTGATGAAGGTAGAGAACGAGAAGTTACGTATCAAGAAAACTACCCTATTTATGAAGAAGTCATTGAAGGAGATGAAGGAATGGAAACAGAAGAAAATCAAAAAATTGACCCAGTTGATTTAAGAATTGACTCAGAAGAAGAAGAGAACAAGAAATTCAAAACAGGCAGCTGGCAAAAAAATCATCCCAGAGAACAGATTATTGGGGACCCAACAGTTGGTATTCAGACAAGAAGAGCAGTAATATGGAACTACTCTCTATTATCCAGCATTGAACCCAAAAATATTGTTGAAGCCAGCATAGATGAAAGTTGGATGAAGGCAATTAATGAAGAACTAGATCAGATTGAGAAAAACAAAACCTGGGAATTAGTACCACGGCCAGCAAATAAAAACATAATCGGTACTAAATGGATTTTTTGAAATAAATTAAATGAAGACGGACAGGTTGTCAGAAATAAGGCAAGATTGGTCTATAAAGGCTATGCTCAGGTTGAAGGCATTGATTTTGAGGAAACCTTTGCACCAGTAGCTAGACTAGAGGCAATCAAAATGTTTTTGGCTTTAGCAGTCCATAAAAATTTCAAAGTATATCAAATGGACGTAAAATCAGCATTTTTGAATGGAAAACTGGAAGAAGAGGTGTACATTGAACAGCCCGATGGCTTCCAACTCGGTGACAATCTTGATTTTGTTTGCAGGTTAAAGAAAGCATTGTATGGACTGAAACAGGCACCCAGAGCATGGTATGCAAGGCTGGATAACTATCTTATTAAACAGGGGTTCAAGAAAGGTATGGTGGACAGCAATTTATATATCAAAACAGAGCATGGCCAGCTTATTGTACTTGTTGTTTATGTAGATGATATAATATTTGGCAGCAGCATGGATGAATATTGTAGAGACATAGCAAATAAAATGAAGACAGAATTTGAGATGTCAATGATTGGTGAACTTTCTTATTTTCTCGGACTGCAAGTCAATCAAAGTGAAAAGGGCATTTTTATCTCTCAAGTAAAATATGTGAAAGAAATGCTGAAAAAGTTCACAATGGAGGATAGTAAACCTATCAGCACTCCCATGACAACAGGTTGCAAGTTGAGCAAGGATGACAAATCTCCAGATGTAGATCAAACAATGTACAGGTCTATGATTGGAAGCCTGTTGTATTTGACAGCCACTAGACCAGATATATTACAGGCAGTATGCATGGTTGCAAGATTTTAGGCTAGTCCCAAAGAAACTCATGTGACAGCTATAAAGAGGATTTTTAGGTACCTCAAGGGTACTATGGATTATGGGTTGTGGTACCCAAAAGGTAAAGACTTCACTCTGATTGCATATTCTGATGCAGATTGGGCAGGATGTATTGATGACAGAAAGAGTACCGGTGGAGGAGCATTTTATCTTGGAGACGAGGCTGGTAGCATGGCACAGCAAGAAACAAGAATCAGTCTCTCTATCCACAGCAGAGGCAGAATACATTGCAGCAACAACATGTTGTACACAGATATTATGGATGAGACAAACACTGAAAGATCTTGGTATTCACTTCAAAGAGCCAATTTTAGTTAAATGTGATAACACCAGTGCTATAAACATATCAAAGAATCCGGTTATGCATTCTCGAACCAAACATATTGCAATCCGGTATCACTTCTTGAAGGATAAAGTTGCAGAAGGTGAGGTCAAATTGGATTTTGTTCCAACTACAGAGCAAGTAGCAGATATATTCACAAAACCATTGCCAAAGGAAGTTTTTGAGTACCTTCGGAGTAAGTTGGGAGTAGTCACATTTCACAAGAACTGACTATCAATTGGGATCACATTCTCAGGGGGAGTATTTATGCCTATGTTTATAGTTTTGCTCATATTCATGATTTTTGCTAACTATAACAATGTGTATCTGAGAATGTTGTGCATAGACTCGGGGGAGTCTACGGCAGCCCTTTGGTATTATTGTCAAAGGGGGAGAAGAATTACAGGAGAGTGCATGAGTGTTGCCAACAATTCCAAAGGGGGAGATTGTTGAGCAAGGTGCAGCAAAAGTATTGTCATTGTTGTCAACATAGACAGAAAGATCAGTTGATGCAGTGGACAGGAGTTCAGAGGTCAGTCAGAATAGGTACAGTGAATTTCCAAGAAGACAAAAGTGGCCCAGATTCAGAAAATCAAGCAAAAAGACAAGTAAGAAAATTGTCGCGATATCGCGACATGTTTTCTGTCGTGATTTCATGACATGGATGAAGAGAGAGAAGGCGCAAGCAAAATTGTCACGATTTCGCGACATGGCCGAGGAGAGAGAAGGCGCAAGCAAAATTGTCATGATTTCGTGACATGAACGAGGAGAGAGAAGGCGCAAGCAAAATTGTCATGATTTCACGACATGGTCAAGGAGAGAGAAGATGCAAGGAAAACTATCATGATTTCGCGACATGTTGGCAGAGAAGAAGGCAAGTAGAAAAATTGTCATGATTTCACGACATGTTTGAAGAGAGGCGTAGGCAAAGATAACTGTCATGATTTCATGACATGTTCGAGGAGAAGGAGCTCGCAAAGAAAAGTGTCACGATTTCGTGACAGGTTCCAAGAGAAAGCGCTAAGGAGTGAAAGTGTCACGATTTCATGACAGGATCGAAGAGAAAGTGCCAAGGAGAGAAAGTGTCACGATTTCATGACAGGATCGAAGAGAAAGTGCCAAGGAGAGAAAGTGTCACGATTTCACGACAGGGTCAAAGAGAAGTGCACAAGGCAGAGAAAGATGTCACGATTTCGTGACATGTTTCGGGCAAAAGGCAAAAAAGGCACAAGGCAGAGAAAGATGTCACGATTTCGTGACATGTTCCATTTTTGTGGGCAGAAAGGAGAAAAGGCACAAGGCAGAGAAATATGTCACGATTTCGACATGTTTCGTTTTTGCGGGCGAAAGGTAGAAAAGGCACAAGGCAGAGAAAGATGTCACGATTTCGTGACATGTTCCATTTGGGCGGAAGGAAAAAATGCACAAGGCAGAGAAAGATGTCACGATTTCGTGACATGTTCAGTTTTCTAGAGCAAGCCAAGAAGAGTAGGAGAAGGCGAAAGTGCAATATTTTGTTAAGACAAGTAGAGTGTAAAGAATGTCACGATTTCAGCGACATGTCGGTTTCGCTAGAGCAAGCCAAGAAGAGTAGCGAGAAGGCGAAAGTGTCACGATTTCTGACATGTCTAGTTTTCGCTAGAGCAAGCCAAGTAGAGTGTACGAAAGTGAATAGTGTCACGATTTCGTGACATGTCTGGTTTTCACGATGGCAAGACAAGAGGTGAACAAGGAGGCGAGAATGTCACGATTTCGTGACATGTATTTTCACAGGTAAAAGGCAAGAAGGGCAGAAAGAGACAGAAGTGTCACGATATCACGATAGGTCGCAACAGCACGATAACAGACAGTTAACTAGAACAGAACTACAGTTAAAGGGGCAGTGATAGAGGAAAAGCAGGGAGCCAAAATAAGAAGAGTTAATTGGAGTCAGTGGGACAGTTACAAGTGCAGTGACAGTTAGAAATCATGCAGCTATTTTTGAAAATAGTCGAAGTAAAAGAATTCGAACAGTCGCATAAGTAGAATCAAAAAATTGCATGCACGGATAGAAAAAGAATTCGAACAGTCGCATAAGTAGAATCAAAAAATGCATGCACGCATAGAAAAGAATTCGAACAGTCTTGACCAAGAAGACGAACAATCACAGTAGAGGTATTTGATGCATGCAACGTGTTCGACGAAATGCCCCTCATATATATACGAAAGGAGTTAAAAAAAAAAATAGTTACAGTTGACAAGTGGCAGAAAAGAATGCTAATAGACTGCATGCAGGATTACAGAAGCGACAGAAGATGAAGAGTCTCATGGTGAAAAAGGGTTATAAAAGGACAGTCACAGAGAGAATAAGGTTGTTGCTGATAGTGAGAATTTGCTACGAAAAGAGGGTTAGAAGAGGGCCGAGAGAGAGATAAGCAGAGCCGTGAGAGTGTGCAAAGTTTAATCAAGTTTAATTAATTGCAGACCAGTCAGGGTCGTGAAAACAGCGAAGGCATTTTTATGTCACTGAATTAAATCAGAATTGCAGTCCAAGTTGGTGCTTGGCATTAGGGGTTGGTGCTCCTATCTGTTGCAGCAGAAAAATAAGGGGTTGGTGCTCCTTCCGGTGGGTGTTGGTAAAGTGTTTGTAAAATTGGTGTTTTGCAAAGGTTGGATTTGGATTGAAGTCCAAGCAGTCATTTTTGAGGAGTAGCCAAATTGGTGAACCTCGTTACATTGTGTGTTGTGGTGTGCTCTCTTGTGATTATTGCTTTATCTATTTTTCTAGTTCTCTTTGTTTCAGTTTTAAGAATTGCAGATCAGATTTTTAGCTACACTGATTCACCCCCCCTCTCAGTGTCATTGTGAGAATATCAGATCATTTTTTGAAGAAAGTTCTTTAAGGTAGAAATATTTGTAATAGAGAAGAGAAGATAGAAGCAAGAGGCTCAAGAGGCCCAAGATATTTTTACCAGTAATCCATTTGGCCAACATAAGTGGCCTTGTTAAATATAAAGCCAAACTAGTATTTGAAGATAAATAAAGATAAAAATAGTCTTGAATAAAGATGGAGTAGCATTATAACAACATTAAGTTTATTTATATTTGAAAGGAGGATAAAATCTTGCTATAGAATCTTAGAAAATAACAAGAACTAAATATATTAGAACAAAAATAAGAGAATAACAAGAAGTTTAAAAAAAAGAGACCAATGTTGATAACAAAGAATAACATTGATAGAGTGACCAACATTAAGGTAGTCAATAAAAATAAAAATATTGATAATAGAGACCAACATTGATAGAGTGGCCAATGTTAAAAGTAGTAGGTAGCACTAGCCCATGTTGAAGATATCAAAGGGATGTTTGTCCTCTATTGAAGATCATATTAGGCAACCAAAGAGAATCACATTCACTCTCTAGTGAGGGAGACAATTGACCTCTACCTAAGAGAAGGAGACATACAGTCTCCAAAAATACGGTCTTCAATCAAATATGGAATACATTCAACCTAAAAGGAATCCAAAGAATAGTTTGGATTTAGGAAATTCTAGGAGACATTCGGTCTCCAACCAATTTCAAAATTATTTGACCTCCTATGAAGACCAAATGTCATTTAGCCTCCAACAAAGTTCACCAACCATTCACCCTTAGCAAAGTTTAACAGTCGTCTAGCCTTTAGCAAAGTCCAAAAGTTCATTTGGACTAAACAAAGACTAGGAGACTTATTGCTTTCTAGTGTACACCAGGAGTCGTTCAGACTCAAATAATTGTTTAACTTCCAACAAAGATATGGAGACAAAGTATAAAGCACATTTAAGGTGAATAATATTGCAGAAAAGAAAAATATTTGAGGTAAAACATAGGAGAGAAGAGAAAGGTATTTGAGGCAGAACATAGGAGAGAAGAGAAAGTATTCAAGGTAGAACAGAGAAGAGAGAAGTGTTGGACATTTTGAGTAGATGAGTTTTCATTGATGTCAAGAGTGAGTGGTCATTGATGTCAAGAGTCAATTTTAGTGAGCCAAAGAGAAGCACTTCCACAATCAGTGCAAAAAGGAGAGTTCGCTTCCAGTTGGTTAGATCCGGTTCCAGGTAGACATATGTGGTCTAAAGTGAAAAGAAGAGGCCCAAGCAAATAATATTATAATATTTTATTATAATATTAAAAAAGGGAAATTTAAATTAATTAATATAATTTTATTATAAATTAATTTATTAATTAATTTAATTAACTTCCAAAGTTATTTAAGTTAATTATAATTTAATTTTAATTTAATTATAAATTAATTTTTATTAATTTAAATAACCCTAAAGAGGGTTATAAGGCTAAGTTAAAAATCGAATTTGAAATTCGATTTAAAGCACCAATACTTTATAAAGCTCCATAGTATTGTGCACAAAAAGAGAAATAGTTTTCATATTTTTAAAGGTCTTCGATGGAAAAAGGATTAACAAATATGAGCAAATATCCTCTTTCCTCGTACAACGCTATGTAGCACAGTTGGCAATGACAGATGGTGCTAAGTCTTGTAGTAGGCAAAGTGTGTAGGGTTCAAATCTCACCAAATTCATTTTGTAAGGTAATGAGGGCATTTTTATTTTTTTTAGTAGCATCGAATGAAGGAAATAAAGGGAGGCATGTGCCTTCCCTTCCCCGTGGAAGTGCTTAGCCCACATGGTGGGTTAGTGCCTTCATAAGACACTCGATGGGGAGTGGTATCTCGTTCGAAACCCATCGAGGCCTTTTGGCTAGTGTTAAGGTATGTTATGATGTCATTTGTCTTGGTCACTTGATTATTTTGGATGTGCTATTGGTTATTATATTTAATTTTTGCCTGAATTAATTTGGATATTGAGTATTTGAGGGAGTTAAAAGGGTGGGAAATATTATTTTGAAAGGTTAATTTTTGAAGGTTGATTAATTTAAGTTGAATATTATAAGGAGAAATTGTGTAATTATCTTTATGTATGATTTGATGATTGCTAATTTCAATGAGTAATAAGGTGTATTTGAGTTTGATTATTTTTGTGTAATTGAGAAATATTGTTGAAAGAGTGTTAGTATGATCTTTTATCATCTAACCATTGAAATTGGCAAAGAAGAAAATTGTGATTAAGATAGGTTTTAAGGGCACTTCTACATAAAAAAAAAATGTATGGGCACATTTTCCTAGTGAGTGATTGTTGAATATTGTGAATGCTAAGTTGGAGGGAAAAGGGTTGTTTTATAAGCATTGTTGAGTTTAGATTTTCTGGAATGAAAGTTGATTCTAGAACCCTTGTTTGGTAAGCATTGTTGGAAATATTAAGTAAATATTCATATAATTGATCTAGGGTTTGTGAAAAGAACATGAGTATAATTATTATGTGAAGTGGTGAGCTATATTGAACTAGGGTTTGCAAAGATTAAGAGTATCATTGTTATGTGAGGATTATTTGATTAGCATTGTTGTTGAAGTGATTGGTTGAGTGAAGAACTTGAACTAGGGTTTGCAAAGATAATGAGTATCATTGTTATGTGAGGATTACTTGATAAGATATATTTTTGAAGTGATTGGTTGAGTTAAGAACTTGAACTAGGGTTTTCAAAGATCATGAGTATCATTGTTATGTGAGGATTACTTGATAAGCATTGTTGTTGAAGTGATTGGTTGAGTGAAAGTGATTGAGCTTAGTTGAGTGGATGTGTTGAAGTGATAGTTCAAGTTCTGTGAAACAAATTGTTCAATATTCTAAATTGATTTGAGAAAGAGGTTGAGTGTTTATGAATGTGAAACATATTGAGTCTCTAAAAATTCTCTATATGTTTCTATGGTAAAAAGAGAGATTGAAAATATTTGAGCATTGTCGTGAATGAGAAGCATATTGAGCCTCTAAAAATTATCTATATGTTTTTGTGAGATTGAACAAGTTCTAGTGAGGACTTGTTGAAGCAGATTTGAGGAAAGTCTTTGAGAAGACTTGTGGAGATTTTAGTGTCAGCTTTTGTGGAATCTTACAGTACATATTTGATGATAGAGATTGTTGAGCAGATTAGACAAGTTCTAGAGAGGACTTGTGGATATATTAGTGTGAGCTTTTGTGGTATTTGAGATAAGTATTTGAGAAGATTTGAGAGCAGAGTTGATTGATTGATTTGTTCAAATATTGAGTTAAGGTTTGGGGAAAATCCAGTAGAGTTGATTTGTGATAAAGTTAAGCTGTGTGTTAAGGCTTTAGGATAGATATTGAGGATATATTTGTGCTAGATTGAAGGACTATGTTTAGTGCAGATTTTAGGACAGAGATTGAGCAGATTTGTGCTAAATTGAAGGATGATATTTAGTGTAGATTTGAGGATAGAGTTTGGTGCAAATTTGAGGATAGTTTTATGCCAGACCAGAGACAGAGATTGAGCATATTTATGCTAGATCAAAGGACTGTGTTTAGTGCAGATTTGAGATAGAATTGAGATCAAGATTTGGAGGTGATAGAGTATAGAGGATGATAGTCTCCAATGGATAGATATCCATTAGCTAAGGTAGTGATGATAGGTCTTTTGAGTGAGGATAGGAGTCTTTAATGGATAGATATCCATTAGCCAGTACAATGGAGGCACCAATTCTTCTAGAAAATCACTAGCAAGATAAAAGGAGAAAGGAGTTCTCCTATGGATAGAGATCCACAAACTTGATCAGGGGATTGGTTTCTCCTTTGGACAGAGGTCCATAAACATTGCAATAGAGAAAGGATTGCCAAGAGATTTATTAAGAAAATATTAGTGAAATATTTTCTTCTTGGAGTAGCCCACATTGGGTGAACCATGTTAAATTGATGTCTCTATTGTGTGTGGTTATTTGTGCATTATTTTGATTACTATTTTTGATATTGTTATTGATACATTGCATAATATTGATTGGGAAAGAAAAGTAAAAAGTGGTATTATACTGTTCATCCCCCTTCTTAGTATAAGCTTGTGTTATTCAATTGGTATCAGAGCAAGTTCCTTAGGAAGAGTTTAAAAACTTGAAGAAAAAGCTTACAAGAACATAATGGATTCTAAGAATGGATACTCAAATAATTCGACACCAGAATTTGATGAAAACGATTATATATTTTGGAGTTTGAGAATGAAGATTCACCTGATGGCACTTGGCAATGAAATATGGGAAGCATTTGAAATTGGATACACACCACTAGCTACCCCATCTATTGATAAAGATGGTAAACTTCTACATCATTACTAATCAAAATAAATGAATGCAATTTTAAGAGGTTTGCATAGAACAAAGTTCATAAAAGTTATGCATTGCAAATTAGCAAAATGATTTTGGGATAAGTTGAAAAGCATATATGAAGGAGATAAAAGTGTTAAAAAGGCAAAGATACGAAATCTCAAAGTATAATTTGAAGAATTAAGAATTAAGGATGAGGAAAACATAAGTGCTTATCTACTTTGTGTAGATGAGGTTTTTAATGCCATGCAAGGACTTGGACTTGAGATTGAAGAATTTGATGTTTGTGATAAGATCTTAAGATCTTTCGCAAAAAGGTTTAGTGAAAATATCTCTGCTATAGAGGAATCAAAATATGGTGATATTTTGACAAGAGATGTGTTACTTGATATTCTTACTACTTTTGAGATGAGAGCAAAAGAGGAACCTAGTCTCCGAAAGGAATCAACATTCAAATCTACTAATAAGACAAAGGGCAAGAAGTCATATTAAAGCAATGAATCATCCAGTGATGAAGAAGCAAATTATGGCAGAAGGAATAAGGATCCAAGGATATTTAAAGATGCAAAATATATTAGATGTTTCAATTCTGGAAAGTATGGTCACTATGCAACTGATTTTCAAGAAGCTAGAAATAACAATGATGAAGAAAAATAGGATCATAAGAACAAGAAATCAGAAAAATATAGGTACCAAAAGAAAGACAAGGATGGACAAGGCAAAAAAGGAAAGAATTTATTTCAAATATAGAAGAGGAGTTACTATGCAGACAAGGCAAGTAAGTACTCAAGTGATAGTGAAAATAGTTTCTCAGATAATGATAAATATGAAGTTCTATTTTTTATAGAATAAAAATAAGAAGTTAAGAAAAGGTCACCAATAATTCTCAAGTGTTTTAGATGTGGTAATTTTGGACATCTTGAAGATAGTTGTACAAAGAATGGTTTTAGTTTTAGTGATGATGAATATGAAGATACACTTGAGGGACCAGAAGAGAATATTCTAATGGCACTATAAGAATAAGGAGGTGATCCTATAGAAGACAAGTCAAAAGAGAATGAAGATGTTTTCAAAGGTAAACAAATAGATGAAGAATTAGATAAAGGAGAATTTGATCTTGAGGGAGATCTTATTTATGCTCTTAACACACTAAATAAGGTAAGAAAGCAAAATTCCCAACTTAAGCTTTAGTGTCAAGAATGTGATGAAGAAAGAGGAAATATTTTAAAGGATCTAAATAATTCAATGGCTAAGACAAAGAATTTCAAGGGTAAGTTAGAAGCAAAGGTCTTAGAATGTGAAATATTAGAAAAAAAAGTAGCTCTACTAAGGGAAGAAGTAGAAAAGTCTAAGGATAAGTTACACATGTTTGGAAAGATCTCAAAGATCATATATAAGATGATAAAGGTACAAAAGGTCAACAAATAAAATAGGCCTTGGTTTTGAAAAGGTATAAAACAAATAAGAAGAGGAGTAAACCTCAAGTTTTGAAGAAGAAGAAACTTCAGAAGAAGACAATGTAAGAGAAAGTGAGACTTCTAAAGATGATTTGGACAATAGAAAGTTCAACAAGGAAAAGAAAAATGCACAAAAGAGGAACAGATGGAACATGAACCAACACAGGGTAAAAGAGACTAAGAGACCAATGAGGTTAAGGAAAGGAAATTTCAATGGATGATGTTTCTCATATTACAGATTTGGGCACAAGGCTTCACAATGCAGGACACATGAAAGACAAGAATATAAAAACTTCAAAAATAGGTAGCTTTTTCATGGGTATTGTTACTCATGTAATCAATTTGGTCACAAGGCAATGAATTATAGGGTCCATGATAGGAATAGATATGGCTTAACTAGAAGAAATCCCAAGAAATTTTCACCTTAAAGGAATAACAATATTAAGTGTTACAAGTTCAATAATGATGGGCATACAACAAAATGGTGTAGAGCAAAAATTCTAGAGACAAGCAAGAACAAGAATAGTCAAAGGAATCATAAGGATCATATGAGAAGGAAAGTGGACAAAGGTAAATATCAGTGCATGCTGGGAGTAGAAATACTCCCACCCCATAATTAACCACCTTGAGAGGAGGTGGGGGAGGGACTATGCTAAGAGACTCATTCTTAGCCCTAATATCCAAAGGTGACCCTTTTCCATTGATGTCAAAGTGGGAGAGATTTGAGTAAATGTTAAGGTGGCAGAAAAATATTAAGGAAATTTGAAAATATAAATGGGTTACCATCAATGACAAAGGGGGATATTGTTGGACATTTTGAGTAGATGAGTTGTCATTGATGTCAAGAGTGAGTGGTCATTGATGTCAAGAGTCACTTTCAATGAGCAGTGCAAGGAGAAGCAGTTCCGCAATTAGTGCAAAAAGGAGAGTCTGCTTCAGTTGGTCATATTTGGTTCTAGGTAGTTAGATGTGGTCTAAAGTGCAAAGAAGAGGCCCAAGCAAATAATATTATAATATTAAAAAGGGAAATTTAAATTAATTATAAATTAATTAATATAATTTTATTATAAATTAATTTATTAATTAATTTAATTAACTTCCAAAGTTATTTAAGTTAATTATAATTTAATTATAATATTTTTTTATTAATTTAAATAACCCTAAAGAGGGTTATAAGGCTAAGTTAAAAATCGAATTTGAAATTCGATTTAAAGCACCGATGTTTTATGGTGTGAGGCATCATGTATAAAAGATGGCAAAAACCTTTGCCTTACATCCCATATGCTATTGATCAATTTTCTAAAGCTCCAAAGTATTGTGTGTAAAAAGAGACAATTTTTGCATTTTTAAAGGTCTCCAATGATAGAAGGATTGATAAATAGGAGTGAGGTTCCTCTTACCTTGCACAACATTGTGTAGTGCAATTGGCAATGACATATGGTGATAAGTCTTGTGGTTGGTAAAGTGTGCAAGGTTCGAATCTTGCTAAATTCATTTTGTAAGGTAGTGAGGGTATTTTTGTTTTTTTTTAGTAGTGTCAAATGAAGGGAATAAAGGGAGGCTTGTGCCTTCCCTTCCTTGTGGAAGTGCTTAGCCCACGTGGTGGGCTAGCACCTTGATAAGGTGCTCAGTAGAGAGTGTTATCGTGTTCGAAACCCACCGAGGTCTTTTAGTTAGTGTTAAGGTATGCATTGATGTCATTTGTCTTGGTCGCTTGATTATTTCGGATGTGCTAAGGTTGAGAAAAATAAAATATTTTTGATGGTTATAAAGTTTAATTTTTTCTTGAATTAATTTGGATATTGAGTATTTGAGGGAGTTAAAAGGGTAGGTAATATTATTTTGAAAGATTAATTTTGGAGGTTGATTAATTTAAGTTGAAGATTATAAGGAGCAATTGTGTAATTATCTTTATGTATGATTTGATGATTGCTAATTTAAATGAGTAATAAGGTGTATTTGAATTTGATTACTTTTGTGTAGTTGAGAAATATTGTTGAGAGAGTGTTAGTGTGATATTTTATCATCTAACCATTGAAATTTGCAAAGAAGAAAATTGTGATTAAGACAGGTTTTAAGGGCAATTCTACATCAAACAAAAAGCTATGGGCACATTTTCCTAGTGAGTGATTGTTGAATGTTGTGAATCCTAAGTTGGAGTGAAAAGGGTTGTTTTATAAGCATTTTTGAGTTTGTTTTTTTTGGAATGAAATTTTATTCTAGAAACCTTGTTTGATAATCATTGTTGGAAATATTGAGTAAAGCTTTCATATACTTGAGCTAGAATATGTGCAAAGAACATGAGTCTCATTGTTATTGTTGGAAATTTTGAGTCCCTAAGTAAAATTTGTCATTTATGTCACCAGATGAAGTCATCATTAATATCAAGGAATTTAGTAAGAAACAAAAGGGTCAAAAATGATTATTTGATATCCAGGAAGCAGGCAAAATATCAAGAGAATCAGTGTAAAAACTAGAAGTTAAAAATGAGATATAATAATTATTTTATAAATAAATATTATTTACGACATGGAATACAGTGAGAAGGAATTCATAGAAGCACCAACGTCTCCCAAGGTACAAAGGAGGCAATATAAATACATTACCCAAAGACAAAAAACATTATCCTTGCTCGAATAATTAATTGGCATGCGAAAGAGATTAAGAGCTCGTGAGATTTACGAAATTCATGGACAACATAGAGTTTAAGATAGGAAGCATTGAAATCCAAAGGCACATAGGATAGTGTGGCCTAGTGGTGAGTTGGGAAGCACAAAGATGTTTGCAAGTGTGAGGGTCTGCATTCGAAATGCGATGACTGCATTGGAAGTCATGTTGGTTAAGGTGCCCAAGGCGCACATTGTTTTTGGCAAAGCACAAAGGGGAGCAAGTCTTGAAGCACATGGTGCTTCATTCATTTCAAACGAGCACATAGCTCATGTGATGGTTGAGGCCGTGACTAAGGCGCACGTTGTGGGCAAGGTTGAGGGTTCAATTCCCTCTAAAGATGAGGTAAATATTTTTGCATTAAAGTTTATTATTTTCTAAGTTGGGAGGTATAAGGATTATTTTGTGGAAATTGTTTAGAAGGATTTTCTTAGTAAATAAGTGGTGGTAATTGAGAATTATTACTTGGAGTTATAAGAAGATTTCTGGTTTTAGTTTTTAATAAAGTCTTAAATTGCTATATTGGTATTTTGGAGGATTAAGACTTTGTGGGTATTGTGTTAATTTGAATAAAGGGTTTTTATGATTATTGTGAGGGTGTTGATTATTAATTAAGTTGGAGTGATAAGGTGTAATTTTGATATTATTTTTGTGTTATGTTTTGTTGAGAGAATTATCTTCTAACCCTTATTGAGATTGGCAAAGAAGTAATTGTGAGTGTGGTGGATTTGTGAGATCAACTCCTTGTCAAGAAAAAAGGTATGGGCAAATTCTTCTTTGGTTGAGTTGGTTGTTTGAAAATAAAGTTTGGAGTGAAAAGGATTTGATTAGGGTTTCCTTTTCGAAAGTGTTTGAGTCAATGCTTCAAGGTTTTCTGAAATTAAGAGTTGTGGTTAATTACCTTGTTTGATAAGCATTGTTGTTGAGATCATTGGTTGAGTGAAGTGTTTGAGTTAATGCTTCAAGGTTTTCTAAAATTAAGAGTTGTGGTTAAAACCTTGTTTGATAAGCATGGTTGTTGAAGTGAGTTGTTATGCAAAGAACTTGAACTAGGGTTTGGAAAGATCATGAGTATCATTGTTATGTGAGATTTGTTGTTGAGCATTGTTGGAAACATTTTGAGTTGATGGTTACATGCTTGGACTAGGGTTTGTGAGAAAGGATTGTTTCTTGAGTGATTGGTTGAGTAGAGTTGATTGAAGCCTAGTCAAGTGGATGTATGATGTGATTGTTTAAGTTCCATAAAATAAACTATCCTATATTTTGATTTGAGTTGAGAAAGTGATTGAGATTTGAGTATAGAACATATTGAGTCTCTAAAAATTCTCTTTATGCTTCTATGAGATTGATTTGAGTTGAGAGAGTGATTGAGTATAGAATATATTGAGTCTCTAACAATTCTCTTTATGTTTCTATGAGATTGGACAAGTTCTGTGTGGACTTGTTAAGCATATTTGAGGCAAGTCTTTGAGAAGACTTGTGGACTGATTTTGTGTGAGCTTTTGTGGAAGCTTACAATACAGATTTGGTCAAGTTCTAGAGAGGACTTGTAAAGCAGATTTGAGCAAGTTCTAGAGAGGACTTGTGGATAGATTGGTGTGAGATTTTATGGAAGCTTACAAGGTAGATTTGAGACAAGTCTTTGAGAAGACTTGAGAGCAGAGTTGATTGATTTGTTCAAACCTTGAGTTAAGGTTTGGGGTAGATCTAATAGAGTTGAGTCATGTCTTGAGTTAAGGCTTGAGGACATAGATCGAGGATAGATTTGTGCTAGACCAACTGGACTATGTTTAGTGCAGATTTGAGAGTAGATTTTGGTGCAGATTTGAGGACAGGTTTATGCCAGACCAGAGATAGAGATTGAGCATATTTGTGCTAGACCAAATGGACTATGTTTAGTGTAGATTTGAGTGGACTTGTTGAGAAGACTTGTGCTAGACCGACTAGACTATGTTTAGTACAAGAGTTGAGCAAAACTGTGCTAGACCGATTGGACTATGTTTAGTACAGAATTGAGATAGAGCTTTGGAGGTGACAGAGCAGAGAGGACAGTAGTCTCTAGTGGATAGAGATCCATTAGCCAGGGCAGTGAGGACAGGTCTTATGAGTGGGGACAAGAGTCTTCAGTGGAGAGAGATCCACAAGCCAATGCAGTGGAGGTAGTAGTCTTCTAGAGGATCACTAGCCAGAGCAGAGGAGAAGGAGTTCTCCTGTGGATAGAGATCCACAAACCAGATTTAGGGGATCAACATCTCCTTTGGACAGAGGTCCATAAATATTGTAATTGGGAAGGATTCCCAAGAGATTGATTGAGAAATATTTAGAAGAAATATTTTCTCCGTGGATGTAACCCACATTGGGTGAACCACGCTAAATTGGTATCTCTATTCTGTGTGATTATTTGTGCATTGATTTAGTTATTGCTATTGATATTGCCATTGATTATATTGATTAATACTATTTGGGAAATAAAAGTAAAAAGTGGTCTTATACTGTTCATCCCCCTCTCAGTATAAGCTTGTGTTCTTCAATTGGTATCAGAGTCTGGTTCTTTCAAAAAGGTTTAATAGCTTGAAGGAAGATCTTACAAGAACACAAATGGCAAAGAAAGACAAAAGTAGAACCATGAGACACAAGAAGAAAATAACACACATGGTCATGAAAGAAAAGGAAGATGAATTTAATATTGTTGTTTTGGGAGGAAGAATGGAAATAGATTCAAGAGATGAATCAAGCAATGGAGAAAATATCAAATTGATAAAGTTTTGTACCAGATGTAGGAATACAGGTCACCATGCAACTTATTGTCCACAAGAAGGTGAATAATATTTTATTTATGGTCAACTTGGTCATGATGCAAGTTATTGCAATGGGTTTAGTAGCGGTGAAGATAAAGATGATATTTTCGGAAATGAAATCCTAGAGGTTGGTTCAAGAAAGGATAACAGGGACAATAAAAATAGGTATGAAGAAGAAACTCTACTTTCAGTAATAGAAGAAAAAGATGCTCCTATAGAAGATTCAAAAAAATAAAAGAGGAAGCCACTCTTAAGGAACTTATTGAATTGAAAAGAGAGAATTTAGAATTGAAGGGTCAAATACAAGAAGATGAGAAATGTAAGACAAAGCTTCTACAAGATCTCTCTGACTTGAGAGATAAGGTTGAAAAGGCAAGAAGAGTTGAAAAAGGTATGGTTGAACAATCAAAGGTAAAAGAGATAGAATGTGAAAGGCTTATGGTTACTCTTGAATAATTAAAAAGGGAGAACTCGGGATTAAGGGTTCAATATCAAGAAGATGAAAAAGCAAAAGCAAGGTTTTTACAGGAACTCACCAACTTCAAAATCAAAGTTGAAGAGATAAGAAAAATTGAAGAAGGTATGGCCAAAAAATTAAAGACAAAATATCTAGAGTGTGAAATATTAGAGCATGAGATAGTTTCACTAAGGATGGAAGTAAAAGGTTCTAAGGAAAAGCTACACAATTTTGAGGAAAATTCAAAGACTTTGGATAGGATTATCAATGCACAAAGGTCATCAGTCACCATAATAGGACTTAGTTCTAAAGAAGAACAAGGGAAACAGGAAGTAGAAAAAGGAGAGTCAAGCTCAAACACCAAAAAAGAAGAAGCATCAAAAGAAGTAAGTAAAAGAGAGAGTGAGACTTCTAAGGATAAGTTGGACAATAGAAAGTTCAACAAGGAAAGGAACAATGCACAAGTAAGAAACAGATGGAACAAGAAATAGGTAGAAGAGACTAAGAGACCAATGGGGTCTAGGCAAGGTTTCTTCAATGGAAGATGTTTTTCATGTCATAGGTTTGGGCACATGGCTTCACAATGCAGGACACATGAAAGAAAGAATATGGGAACAAACAACTTTTCCATGGGTATTCTACTCATGTAATCAGTTTGGTCACAAGGCAATGAATTGCAAGGTTCATGACAGAAGAGGATATGGCTTCACTAGGAGAAATCCTAAGATATTTGCACCTCCAAGGAATAATAACATTAAGTGTTATAAGTGCAATAATGATGGTCACACAACAAAATGGTGTAGAGCAAAAATTCCAAAAATAGGTATGAACAGGAATAGGAATAGGAACATGAACATGAATAGGAACATGACCAAGAATAGGAACATAAACAAGAACATGAATGAGAATAGGAACAGGAATAGGAACATGAACTTGGAAGGGAACAAGAGTAGGAACTTGGATGTGAGCAGGAACAAGAACTGGAACAAGAATGATGATAGAAACAAGAACATGAACAAGAATGATGATAGGAACAAGAATGATGACACGGATAGAAACAGTCAGAGGAATCAAGAAAATTTAGAAAATAAGGGAAGAGGATAAAGGCAAAGAACAATGACTTTTGGGAGTAGAAATACTCCCAACCCAAAATTAACCACCTCAAAAGGAGGTGGAGGAGGGACTAAGCTAAGAGGCTCATTCTTAGCCCCGAGCCCAAAAGGTGACCCTTTGCCATTGATTTCAAAGGGGGAGAGATTTGTGTAATGGGGAGAGATTTGATATTTGAGAGAGCATTGAGCCAGGGGGAGCAATGTCCCAGGGGGAGCAAAACAAAAAGAAAGGTCAAGTTTTGGTAAG
Source organism: Wollemia nobilis (assembly GCA_028583015.1). NCBI lineage: Eukaryota > Viridiplantae > Streptophyta > Pinopsida > Araucariales > Araucariaceae > Wollemia > Wollemia nobilis. The sequence continues at coordinate 1,249,043 of JAQPPZ010006183.1, read as the reverse complement.
AAGAGTATGGGTTGCCATCAATGACAAAGGGGAATATTGTTGGACATTTTGAGTCCCTAAGTCAAAGTTGTCATTGATGTCACCGGATGAAGTCATCATTAATATCAAGGAATTCAATAGGAAACAAAAGGGTCAAAAATGGTTATTTGATATCCAGGAAGCAGGCCAAATATCAAGAGAATCAGTGTAGAAAATAGAAATTAAAAAGTAGATATAATATTTATTTTATAGATAAATATTATTTACGACATGGAATGTAGTGAGAAGGAATTCGTAGAAGCACCGACGTCTCCCAAGGTACAAAGGAGGCAATATAAATACATTGCCCAAAGACAAAAAACATTATCCTTGCTCGAATAATTAATTGGCATGCGAAAGAGATTAAGAGCTCGTGAGATTTACGAAATTCATGGACAATGCAGAGTTTAAGATAGGAAGCATTGAAATCTGAAGGCACATAGGACAGTGTGGCCTAGTGGTGAGTTGGGAAGCGCAAAGATGTTTGCAAGTGTGAGGGCCTGCGTTCGAAACACGATGGTTGCTACATTGGAAGTCATGTTGGTTAAGGTGCCCAAGGCGCACATTGTTTTTGGCAAAGTGCAAAGGGGAGCAAGTCTTGAAGCACGTGGTGCTTCATTAATTTCAAATGAGCACGTAGCTCGTGTGGTGGTTGAGGCCACGGCTAAGGCGCACGTTGTGGGAAAGGTTGAGGGTTCGATTCCCTCCGAAGATGAGGTAAATATTTTTGCATTAAAGTTTATTATTTTCTAAGTTGGGAGGTATAAGGATTATTTTGTGGAAATTGTTTAGAAGGATTTGCTTAGTAAATAAGTGGTGGTAATTGAGAATTATTACTTGGAGTTATAAGAATATTTTTGGTTTTAGTTTTTAATAAAGTCTTAAATTGCTATATTGGTATTTTGGAGGATTAAGACTTTGTGGGTATTGTGTTAATTTGAATAAAGGGTTTTTATGATTATTGTGAGGGTGTTGATTATTAATTAAGTTGGAGTGATAAGGTGTAATTTTGATATTATTTTTGTATTATGTTTTGTTGAGAGAATTATCTTCTAACCCTTATTGAGATTGGCAAAGAAGTAATTGTGAGTGTGGCAGATTTGTGAGATCAACTCCTTGTCAAGCAAAAAGGTATGGGCAAATTCTTCTTTGGTTGAGTTGGTTGTTTGAAAATAAAGTTTGGAGTGAAAAGGATTTGATTAGGGTTTCCTTTTTGAAAGTGTTTGAGTTAATGCTTCAAGGTTTTTTGAAATTAAGAGTTGTGGTTAAAACCTTGTTTGATAAGCATTGTTGTTGATATCATTGGTTGAGTGAAGTGTTTGAGTTAATGCTTCAAGGTTTTCTGAAATTAAGAGTTGTGGTTAAAACCTTGTTTGATATTTTTTTTTGCTTGGGTGTTTTTTTTTTGTGGTTAATTGTTTGATAAGCATGGTTGTTGAAGTGAGTTGTTATGCAAAGAACTTGAACTAGGGTTTGGAAAGATCATGAGTATCATTGTTATGTGAGATTTATTGTTGAGCATTGTTGGAAACATTTTGAGTTGATGGTTACATGCTTGGACTAGGGTTTGTGAGAAAGGATTGTTTCTTGAGTGATTGGTTGAGTAGAGTTGATTGAAGCCTAGTCAAGTGAATGTATGAAGTGATTGTTCAAGTTCCATAAAATAAACTATCCTATATTTTTATTTGAGTTGAGAAAGAGATTGAGCTTTGAGTATAGAACATATTGAGTCTCTAACAATTCTCTTTATGCTTCTATGAGATTTATTTAAGTTGAGAGAGTGATTGAGTATAGAACATATTGAGTCTCTAAAAATTCTCTTTATGTTTCTATGAGATTGAACAAGTTCTGTGTGGACTTGTTAAGTAGATTTGAGGCAAGTCTTTGAGAAGACTTGTGGACTGATTTTGTGTGAGCTCTTGTGGAAGCTTATAATATAGATTTGGTCAAGTCCTAGAGAGGACTTATTGAGTAGATTTGAGCAAGTTCTAGAGAGGACTTGTAGAGCATATTTGAGCAAGTTCTAGAGAGGACTTGTAGAGTATATTTGAGCAAGTTCTAGAGAGGACTTGTGGATAGATTGGTGTGAGCTTTTGTGGAAGCTTACAAGGTAAATTTGAGATAAGTATTTGAGAAGACTTGAGATCAGAGTTGATTGATTTGTTCAAACCTTGAGTTAAGGTTTGGGGCATATCCAATAGAGTTGAGTCAAGTCTTGAGTTAAGGCTTGAGGACAAATATCAAGGATAGATTTGTGCTAGACCAACTAGACTATGTTTAGTGCAGATTTGAGAGCATAGTTTGGTGCAGATTTGAGGACAGGTTTGTGCTAGACCAGAGATAGAGATTGAGAAGATTTGTGCTAGACCGAATGGACTGTGTTTAGTGCAGATTTGAGTGGACTTGTTGAGAAGACTTGTGCTAGACCGATTGGACTATGTTTAGTGCAAGAGTTGAGCAGAACTATGCTAGACCGACTGGACTGTGTTTAGTACAAAATTGAGATAGAGCTTTGGAGGTGATAGAGCAGAGAGGACAATAGTCTCCAGTGGATAGAGATCCATCAGCCAGGGCAGTGAGGATAGGTCTTCTGAGTGGGGATAAGAGTCTTTAGTGGAGAGAGATCCATAAGCCAGTGTAGTGGAGGCAGTAGTCTTCTAGAGGATCACCATCCAGAGCAGAGGAGAAGGAGTTCTCCTATGGATAGAGATCCACAAACCAGATTTAGGGGATCAGCATATCCTTTGGATAGAGGTCCATAAACATTATAATTGGGAAGGATTCCCAAGAGATTGATTGAGAAATATTTAGAGAAATATTTTCTCTATGGATGTAACCCACATTGGGTGAACCACGTTAAATTGGTGTCTCTATTGTGTGTGATGATTTGTGCATTGCTTTGGTTATTGCTATTGATATTTCCATTGATTCTATTTATTAAAACTATTTGAGAAAGAAAAGTAAAAATTGGTCTTATATTGTTCACCCCCCTCTCGGTATAAGCTTGTGTTCTTCAAGTTATGTGAAGTGGTGAGCTATCTTGAACTAGGGTTTGTAAGGATTAAGAGTATCATTGTTATGTGAGGATTATTTGATTAACATTGTTTTTGAAGTGATTTATTGAGTGAAGAAATTGAACTAGGGTTTGCAAAGATCATGAGTATCATTGTTACGTGAGGATTACTTGATAAGATTTTTTGTTGAAGTGATTGGTTGAGTGAAGAACTTGAACTAGGGTTTGTAAAGATCTTGAGTATCATTGTTATGTGAGAATTACTTAATAAGCCTTATTTTTAAAGTGATTTGTTGAGCGAAAGTGATTGAGCTTAGTTGAGTGGATGTATTGAAGTGATAGTTCAAGTTCTGTGAAATAAATTGTTCCATATTCTAAATTGATTTGAGAAAATTTTTGAGTGTTTGTGAATTTGAAACATATTGAGTCTCTAACAATTATCTATATGTTTCTATGGTAAAAAGAGATATTGAAATTATTTGAGCATTATTGTGAATGAGAAGCATATTGAGTCTCTAACAATTCTCTATATGTTTTTGTGAGATTGAACAATTTCTAGTGAGGACTTGTTGAAGAAAATTTGAGGCAAGTCTTTGAGAAGACTTGTTGATAGTTTGGTGTGAGCTTTTGTGGAAGCTTACAATAAATATTTGAGGAAAAATATTGTTGAGTAGATTAGACAAGTTCTAGAGAGGACTTGTGGACAGATTAGTGTGAGCTTTTGTAGAAGGTTACAAGGCAAATTTGAGATATGTCTTTGAGAAGACTTGAGAGTAGATTTGATTGATTGATTTGCTCAAACCTTAAGTTAAGATTTGGGGCAAATCCATCAAAGTTAATTTATGATTAAGTCAATATTTGCATTAAGGCTTGAGGACAGATATTGAGGATAGATTTGTGCTAGACCAAAGGACTGTGTTTAGCACATATTTGAGGATAGATATTGAGTATATTTGTGCTAGACCGAAGGATGATGTTTAGTGCAAATTTGAGGACAAAGTTTGGTGTATATTTGAGGACAAGTTTATGCTAGAATAGAGACAAATATTGAGTATATTTGTGCTAGACCGAAGGATTGTGTTTAGTGCAGATTTGAGATAGATTTGAGAACAACCTTTGGAGATGATAGAGTATAGAGGATAATGGTCTCGAGTGGATAGATATCCATTAGCAAGGGTAGTGAGGACAAGTATTCTAAATGAGGATAGGAGTCTTCAATGGATAGAGATCCATTAACCAGTGTAGTGGAGGCAACAATTCTTCTATAATATCACCATCTAGAGCAAAGGAGAAATGAGTTCTCCTATGGATAGAGATCCATGAAATTTATTAGGGGATTGGTGTCTCATTTGGATAAAGGTCTATAAATATTGTAACAAGGAAAGTATTCCCAAGATATTTATTGAGAAAATATTAGTGAAATATTTTCTTCATGGAGTAGCCCACATTGGGTGAACCATGTTAAATTGGTGTCTCTATTTTGTGTGGTGATTTGTGCATTGATTTGATTACTGTTGTTGATATTGCTATTGATACATTGCATAATATTTATTGGGAAAGAAAAGTAAAAATTGGTCTTATACTATTCACCCTCCTCTTGGTATAAGCTTGTGTTCTTCAAGAAGGGTATTCAGGAAGGCATTTGAAGAGGAAACATTCACATTTGAAGAAAAAAGAAAGCATTCAAGAAAGAAAAATGAACTTTAAACATGTAGTAGAGAACATTCTCAAGTTGACAGGTATTCATTATATGTAGTGTAAGAGTGCCCTAGAATAGGTAGGTGTTCAAGGCAAATAGTGAAAGAACAAAGAGCAAAAGGAAGGTGACACAACATTAAGAAATAATTAATGTTGGAAATCAACGTTAACATTCAGTGCAATGTAATCAACATCGACAACATTAGGTAATTTCATCTAACATTACTTTCTAATTTCAATGCTCAATTAATATTTGGAGGGAAATATGCTTTGAAAAATTTTAGATGGAGTAATAAGGGTTAAGCATTATTAATTAGAATTTTTGAAAACTTGATTTAATGATGGAGTGATAAGGTTATAAGGAGATTAATATTTTTTAAGATTGAATTGTTGGATTTAAAAGGTTCTTTTAGATTTTTGAGATTTTTAAATTGGAGTTATTTTAAAGTTTTTGAATTTTTTTAATGAAGTTTTTTTTTTAAGTTTTTGAAATTAGAGAGTTTTTTATTTAATTTTTTTGAAGAAATTGAAATTTTGTAAATTTAATATTTTGGAGTTAAAATGTTTTCTACATCAAAGGATTATAAAATTTGTAAAATTTATATTTTATTTATCTTTAAATTTGGGATTTATAAGGACTACTACTTCAAAGGAAATAAATCATTGAATTGATTCATATCATGAAATAAATTATTATAAATGCATTCAATGAAGATAATGAAGAAATGATAAGCAAAACAAATTTTTATTCTTAAAACATAACATATTATTTTGATGGAAAGAAGCAAATGACAAATGGTTTAAAAGAAAAAATATCATTATTTCTCAAAGATGCAAAATATGAAAATTTTACAACACTTATAAGTTATTTTTTTTTAATAAAATGGTGGTATTAACAAAAAACCATTAAATTTTCATCAAATGCTTAATGACATATTTTTCATTTCTTACCTTCGATATTAAAAGACAAGGAACAAAAGAGGACGCATACAATTTGAATGAAGCTTGTGTTAGCTTTAATGAGGAATCACTAAAATCAAATTTGTATTATTATGATGATTTACTAAATCAATATTTAGAAGACACATTATTTGTAACATCATAGCCAAAGATGAAAATGAGAAGAGAAAAGTAGAAGAATAGAAGAAATCACATAAGGACTAACAAAAAAGTTGGATCCAAAGCAGAATCATACATTGAAGATTCAAATAAAGAACTAAAGAGATATACTGAAGATGAATCTCAAGCACAATGCAATGTCACATGAATATTGAAGATAAATATTAGGATCTAAAGTCTTCAATAACCAAATAATGTAATATAGGGGGGTATTGAAGTATATTACACTATTTGGTACATGCTAATGCACCCCCATGATACCTTCATGGTACATTTGTAAATGTGTAATAGATTAGGGTTGAGTCTATAGTTTATAATGTGATTTATATTTACTTTTTATGCAAGTGTCAATGTGTAAGAAATACACAAATTTCATGTAAGAGATAATGTGCACAAGTTTCTTGTAAGAGTGCAAATATGTAATGTGAGGATTTTCACAAGTGTCATAGATTAGGAGTGTAACAATCATGCAGATATGTCCAAGTGTTGTAGATTCAAGTGTTCATATAGTATGCAAGTGGCAAGATGATAATCCAAGAGTCATGAGACTTGGCATATGAAGAGAAATAGTCAAGTACCTAAAGAGTCATATTACTATGGCTATATTATGGAGACAATGCTCCATGAGATAACAATGAAAATCCAATTCATATATCTCATTATATGATTGTAACAGGCAGCAGAGTAATAAAGTTTGTATATATTTTTGAGCAATTAATAATGTAAATTTTTCTTCATTCATAGTTCATGAATGATTTAGGCTATTTACATTCATATTTTAGTATATAAATAAATATTTATTTCAGTATTATATAAGCCTTGATATACATATTAATTTGCTCATATATTTCTACTCATTATAAGATTATATTTGACCTTTAATATTATGGCTATTTTATATTGGGACCTATGTAATATTCTATGATATTTTGTGGTAGTAATGACTAAAATTCCAACAAAAAAATGTGATATTATAACACAAATGCACTTGTGTTAAAAAACTTACTTGAGATATTTAGATTTAAGTTTGATATGCCTATAAATTAGGTTGTTTTCTATTCCTTTTGGGTTGTATTTGTGTGTCCTAGATAGGCATCACATACTATTACATACCATGTAGATATAGTAAACCTCTTCCTTTTTATTCTTTATTATCACTCCCTTTTGTATTACACATATCTTGTATTTTATTGAAATTATTAACATACTTAAATATACTAAAAAATTTAATGCTCATGGTAGTAAGTTGCGCGTCCATTATACTAATGTTATAAGTGTCAACATGGTCACAAAACTACTTGAGGGTGTTCAATAAATTTTTATGACCATATTTAGAGGAAAGGTGATTATCATATCTTTATCTACATGTAGAGTAATTAAACCATGGGATCTTTCTCATCCTTATATAGTACTTTGTTTTCTTATGAGTTCCACTTGCCCACTAATTGGTTATACCACTAAATAAAAATTGGTGAATCATTTGCTACTAGGTGTCACTACTACAAGGAAAAGGATGCCATGTGAGTAATGAACATGTTGTCACTTTTCTAGATTACTAGGAAAATATGAGATTTTAACTTAGAATATCCTATGATGATTTGCTCATCCAATTTATATATAGAAAATTTTGATTCTAGAACCTCCGCCAAGGCACCACATTTGCCAATAATTACACATTAGTTTTCAACCAAACCTGAAGATATGAGAACCGTTCAAAGTGATTATCCAAGGATTAAAACTCATTTACCTTTAAATATAAATCTATCATATATACTTCTCTATCCATTAGGCCAAAGGGCTACATATGACTACCAAATACCTCCTTTGAGTAAGGTAGAAAGGAGTAAACATGGCTTGTCACTGCTCATGATTCCTTGGCATCCTCCAAAAGAATATACCCAAAAGTTGACCTTGTGACCAACACCCTTCCAACAACTTATCCCCAATACCATATCCATTATGCCAACTTTACTATTTGGTTCAAAGAGCCCATCCAAAAGTATTATCTCATGTTTTAAAAATAGGGGTTCATACTGACAACTTAGTACCCTCCCCTTCACCATTTACAAATGAGGATGACACATTGAATACTATATTTACTATCATAAAAATTCAAATGTCCTATGAGATTCATCCTTTAGAAAAATAAATCATGGAATTTGAACCCATGACCTCTAGAATTACATAGTGTTATCTCAAATGCGATAGCCACTATTTCTTCCTTATGTTTAGGTATGAAAAATCCCATTCCACTATACAAGGACATGTTGGTCAATGTGGGGAGGATACATGCATCTCAAAAATCCACATGACCCCATTAGTATTATAAAGCAACTCACCTAATGTGGAAAAGTGCCTTTTTTTAAAGCCTTAAGGATTGAATTAGTGACTTCACAACTCAATTTAAAAAACAATATCCATTGAGTTGTAATCATTAATAACAATTGGAACCCTTCATGATCATAACACATCCATTCCTGACAACTATACACCCAATAAATGCAAAAATCCTTCCTTACCCTTGATTTACTACCTTTGGTGGAATATTATTTTGAATATTCTATAGACACCAAAAAGTCACACATTGCTACTTCTACATATCCATAGGTGATTCCAGACATCCCTAGGCTATTTTAGGCTATCATAGTCATGCATAGTCAGGCATAGTCATGCGTAGTAATACGTAGATTGCCATAATTCACCATAGTAATATGTAGACTTCCATGTATCACTCCATCGACTTTCAGGTCCTAAACCCTCATAAGCCTTCCAAATCACATCCGATGCATTGGGATATCATTCAATGGTCTATTCGCACACAATTGAGGCCCCCATGGGGTATTAGTTGACCAAAACAATTAATAAGTCAATTACCAAATTCTAATTTAATGTTGACTTCACTTAAGTCACCTTTTTAGGGCAAATTTGATTAAAAGAACCCTTAATATTGATTAGCACTAATTACATCCTCCCACATGTGTGAAATTAGGGTTTGTTGAGATATTTCTTTAATCATGTCCTAAATTGACTTAAGCACCTCCTAATCAGGATTAGCCCTAATCCATCCTCACACATGTGTGAGGATGAGATATTTCTCATAAGGAATGTGATGTTGCCACATTGCATTTCTTAACCTAACCCTAGTCAGAATCAAACCTAGGTTTAGTCTATCTAACCCCCCCTACACCTTGCCTTTGCCTATAAATAATGGGTCCCAAACCCCTAATTACATCTGACTCACAAATTCAACAAAGCATAATTACTCTGTTGAAATGGAAAGCCAATATTGAACAGTCATTTCTCGGTGCACACAATTGGATTTCAACGGTACATAGAGGCACCCCAGCTGCCTAGGAGTCGACCCATCGAAAGGATTTTGCAGAAGAGGCATCACAGCTCAGATCGCCCCTTGCCCCATGAATCCGGCCTCAGTTCACCCCCGGGTGGTGAATTGGGTCTACAGGCCCCAAATCACTCCAGATTTGGGTGGTAAGATCCATTTCATCTTATTATTACCTTCTGCATAGTTTATTTCATGTTTTGTTATGTTTTTATGGTCATTTCATCTTCATAAATATGGGGCCTGACTAAGGCAAGCCCCCCATCGTACTAACACCCTTTTGCAGGTTATTCATAGGTTATGTAGCAAATCTGAAGAGGGAAAGCAACATCAAACCAACAACAACCCGACGGTGGCCCACATACAAAGAAGCCCACCTACACTGAGGGACGATCGAAGAAGGCATCAAATTGATTGTAACATTGTTAGGAAGAGAAATGGATAAAGGGCATCATGTCCCTCTTGTAACACGTATCTTTTAATATCAATGGAATCATAGTCTCTTTGTTTAATGCATCATTGTGTTTTGTGTTAAATTATCAAATGTCATTTTCTAATCATTTCATTCTGGCACGCTCGGTGGGACCCCCACAATGGATAGTGCTAGATTCATTTTATTTGTAAATCTAACATTATCCTCTATTTTTGTGTCTTGTAGGTACCAAATTTGTTTTCCATAGAGACCTCCAAAACCCTAGGAAACACCCTAGGTCATCAGAACTCTGATTTGAAGCCTCTATAGTTGATTCACCCCCCACCTCATGAAATTGCTGCCAATTCACCCCTCGGGTGGTGAAGTGCATTTTAGACCCCCAAAACCTAAAGATCTTGTTGTCTCAGACCTCTCTGCAACCTAAGAAAGCCCTCTGGACTGTCAGATATCATATCTGAGCCTTCCAAACCTAATTCACCCCTCGGGTGGCGATTTGAGTGCAGAAGCCTCAAAAACCCCCAAATCAATTGGGGTGATCTTTTTAGGGGCCAAGAAAACCCCCCTTAGCATCAGAATGTAGGTATGTTCACTTTTTCTACCTCTGTTGCAAGTTTTGGAAACAAAAATTTCACTAACTAGTTAAATAATCATTGCTAGACATAGTTTTGTTTTCATTGCAAAGTTGTCGAATCCTTAGGGTTTTTGAAATTTTTAGGACCTGCAACTTTCCAAAAAGTGTACAAAATTTATTTCTCAAATAAATTTGCATTTGTCTTTTATTTTTGCATGTAGCATAAGCCTAAGTTTTTCTTCCTTTGTTGATAGCTTCCATTGCTAAAAGGAACTTTACATTCTAAAGTAAAATTAGGGTTTCTAATCCCCTCTTACATTCTATGAAAGAATTTTGCATTCTAAAAAGTTCAAGTTAGGGTTTCATAATCCCCTCTATTCCAAACACATTTGGATTGCATGTTTCTATGTTTTGCAAAGTAGATTAATTTACTTCACAAAGGCATTTAGGCTAGACCATTTCTTTACAAAGAATACAAGTTATCTAATCATTTGCTTTTGAAAAGGCATTAGGATTAGTTTTCTTTTGAAAAGGAAATTAGTTAGTTTCTTACCTTGCAAACACCATTAGAAAAACACAAACCCACACACACTCACGTGGTATTTAAACAAGTGGTGAGATTGGACTTCATCCCCAATCCATCGCTTGAGACTGGTGTGGATCGAGTTACACTCTCCATCAGCTCACCCCCCTAGACACCTAGCAGCCCCATAGGAGCGGTTTTCTGGATTTCATCACTAGAAAATCCCCCACTTTTGTGATTGGGCCCTAGATTTCATCACCAGCGGTTACCTGCAGAGTGGGACAGGATTAGCACCTTCATCCACAAGGCTCATATAATTTGTGGAATTGGTAACTGTCGTTCTTGACTAAGCCTGTTCGAGGGTGAAGCGAAAGCATGGGTATGCCAGTAGCAGGTCTCATACAGTGCCACCTCTTCTCGTGAGAGGATATTGTGAACTCACTTCAGCATAGTGAGTTCCACCCCTTTAGGATATCATTTTATTGCACCTTCCATATAGGTCACCATTTGCATGTTGTGGTACCATTCTATCTTGTGCATCTTTGGGTGTTGCAGGAGGTTTGATATTGATGACATTCTCAACTTTCTAGAGTATTCACTCCATTACCCATGATTCTACATAGGGAGTATCAACATTACAACACACAAAACAAACAAAACACTTTTATTTTCTCAGCATTTAGAATTGATTTCGGTCTACCGTTGTTTGCATGATCACAGACCGGTCTCAACACATTGCACTATATATTATTTTGCTACACACAACATGTCACTTACTTTACACTTACATTAGACACAGTTGAGCCTACATCACACAAGGTTTATTCCTAAAAACCCCTTTCTCACATGCCACTATGCATGTGGTTACTCGTAGTAGAGCGCGTGAGCAAGCACGCTCTATGGAGGAATGGCCTCCCCCTTCCTCTAGTCAGTCCACTCTTACTCCTTCGATCATGAAGGAGAGGATCATAGACACATATGATTCATGCATAGAATCCAATGTACAATTCACACACATGATGCCTCATGAGGAGACATCAACTTTGAGTGAAATCCTTGCTACTTCACTCATAGAAGATTACCCGCTCCTTTCAGCCCCATCCTCACCTAATCCACCGACCATGTTCTGTGACCATGTGATCTACACAACACCAGGACAATATCCTCCATCCTTCACCATAGATGAGGAGGTCATGCCTACTTCACCCACCTTTGCACATCCCTTCTTCCAAAATCTATCTCAATCCCTGTTTGAGAATGATTCCTCCCTCCTAAACCGTACCCATCTTGAGGTCACATCATTCACTCCTACCATAGGAATGGTGTCTGACCCATCCTCCTCCATTATAGGAAGCCAGAAACCATCCTTATAAATTGCACAACAGATCCCTTCCCAGCAGGAACCGCAAGAATTCCCTCAAACCTCACACCCATACTCTTCACAAGAGTACCAACCATCATCTTCCCAAGAGCCATTCTTCACCATATCTAAGGGTACCTCCCAACAGCCCCTTCAGGACACAAGATGCACAAACCCAAGTAGGAGTGTACACCTATACTTTCCCCTCAACCCAAGCTCCTACCTCGACAACTTATCCCACTTTTTTAGCAACTTTTCCACCAATCTCCCAAGTATCCAGAGTGTATGACACCCAACCCTTGGAGCCACCTTTGCCTATGATGACCTTTAGGATACCACCACCTATTCCTTTTTAGGCTCCCACTACCCATATCCATCCTACCTATGGACCGACACTGATAGCTTATCCACCCACTCAACCAAATTATTCCACATAGTTTAGCTTCCCTACTTCCTACCCTCCAGGGTAGAGATAGATCCCATCTTTTGATACCTCATCTCGACCACCCCTAGTACCAATAGTACCAACACCTACACTACCACCAGCTGCACCTAGCTTCTTTATGCCTCCTCCAGTTTGGTCATCACCACCCATGGTCTCAACCAATACATTAGGATCCAAACCAACAAGTACCCATGCCACAACCGCATGTTGCCTAGTCACAATACTATTATCCTCAATAGACACCTACCCCACAACCTAGTGTACCCGTAGACATGACAACACATGTCGCCCAATACCTGCCTTATCATGATCAGGCACAACAATATTCCCCATAGTATTGTGAAGAACAATAATACCAATATCCACCACATCCATAAGGTCAGCCTACCATAGCTCAACCCTCGACTCCTATGACACCCGAACTTCAACTCTTACAAGATGAAGTCAAAATGTTGAACCTATGCACCTCTAGCTATGGGCCACAAAAGCCTTTCTATGATGAACTATGCAATGAGCTAGTTCACCCATCAGTTCCCATTCCTCCCTATCCCTATCACTTTAAAATACCAAAATTTGACAAGTATAGAGGTAAGGAAGATCCCAAAGAACATGTGAGCAACTATCACTCGTCCTGCTACCAGCTTCATAGTAGTAACCCTCTTATGTTGTGTACCTTCTCCCTATCCCTCACTGGGCCAACATTGGATTGGTACAACATGCTACCACACCATAGCCTATATACCTTTGAGCAGTTGGCCAACTCCTTCCTAGAGCACTTTTCCATCAACATCAAGAAAAAGACCACATTTTCTGATGTCTACGCCTTATGACAGGCGGATGATGAACCCATTACTGAGTTTGTTTCCATATGGAGAGTGATTATCCATGACCTCACCCATAGCCTCCCCACCTCGGAGCTTGTGACACTCTTTTCCAAGAGTTGCCACAAACACATTTCCACATCCCTCCAACTTCACCAAAGTCGTACTTTTGAAGATGCTATCTCACAAGCAAAAGTGATCGAAGATATTAAGGTTTAGTCTGGGAAGATTAAGTTGAGAGCCAAATCCAACTATAACTCCAACTTCCACTTCAATAGACCCACACCAAATCAACCTTACCCATGACCACCGCAAACCAACCAAGTCGCAACTGCTACCCTAGCACTAGTACCGACTCCTCCACCCTATACACCACAATCGCAAGCACTCCAAGCTAATGCTCTTGCCCCACCTCGACCATAGAAATACCATAGCATGCACCCATAGGGTCCATCATGCAACTTTACACCCTTATCTGAACCATTACCAGCCCTGTTCCATATATTGTATGAGGGCAACCATCTCATTCTACCCGAGATCCGCCCATTGGATCCAAATTCACCCAAGCCTCATGACTATAATGAGCAGCTCTTCTGTCCTTTCCATAGGTAGCGTGGCCATAATATCAATTCGTGTCACTCCTTCTAGGGGTAAGTTCAAGACCTAATCGATAGGGGCACTATTCAGGTAGCAAACCCTCTAGCCCCGCAAAACAAAAACCTAGGGATTTTCCAAAACCCTCTATCGGATCATAGAGGACCCAATCCCCCTAGACCTCCAAAAAATCCTCCAACACCACCTCACCAAGTCAATAATGTCCAACATGATCCTCCATCACATGGTCTAGTAGGTATTATGAACCTTACTATAAGGAACCAATGGTACCCGTCATGCCAAACAACACCTATTGTTTCTCCCCCTATCTAGTTTACATCCCCACAAACACCCCAAATGCCTAATACCGTACCACCACCACCTCAAAATGTGATTACCATCCATGGTAGTCTAACCCATCAACTATGCAATACCCCCGCATGGCTATCCATATTCGATCTCCTACAACAGTCTCAACCCCATCATGAGGCATTGAATGACATCCTACATTCCATTGACTTAGAGACACATGACACAAATGCTTTTGTCAATTTCATAGGGAACATCCCATGATGCCTCCAACCTTCAATTAGTTTCCATGACCATGAGATAACAAAACTCGTTGGTGAAGGAGCTGATCCTCCCCTCCACATACAAGCTAATATCAATGATATTACCTACAAGCGGGTACTCATTGACATGGGCTCATCCATCAGCATCATATCCACAATAGCCCTGCATCACCTACACCTCCCTCCAACCCATTTTGCCATGCCTTCCCTAGACCTGCATGCTTTCGATGGTTCCATGAGACCTACCATAGGATCCATAGTTTTGCCCATTTGCATAGGCATCCGTACAATCCCCATCCTCTTTCACATCATCCAAGGAGAAATGCAATACAATATTCTCCTTGGTCACCCTTGGATTAGAGACATGCAGTGTGTCCCATCCACATTGCACCATTGCCTCAAGTACATCCACAATAGACTTGTTCACTATGTCCCAGCCGATGGAGACCCCTTTAAGTTTTGTAATGTTGCAGACCTTCCCCCTGTGCCTTCATTCTCATCCTCCCAACTATTCCCTATATCTTCTCACCAGTTAGTAGGAGCATCGATATCCTCCCCAATTTCCACCCCAACATCCCAGTGTTCATCAAGAACACAAGCCTCGATATCTGCACCATTAGCATCATCTTCCAGGGGACCTAAAATTGATACCATGCCTTCCTCACCACCATCCTTATGGCCTCCACAATCCTCCCAACCTCTACCATTCCAATTTCCACCTACGATGTCACAACCACCATTGCCACCCATCACACAACCAACTACATTACCTCCTCCACCCTTGCATATGGAAGCCCCTATCCTTCCTACACCGCAAATACCTCCTCTTCCCTTTCGACCAAAACCTAAGATATTCACGTCTCCATGCATACCTGCACCTACACCGATGTCATCCCCTACATAGAACAAACAACCTGTTCAAGCCACAACAACCAAACATCATGAACCCGAACAACCAACACCCAGCTTGGATGAATCTCCACACCCTTCAACTACCACCATTAGGGAATCCCAACTTTCTCCTTCCTCATCTGATTCAGATATGCCACCCCAATCGCCAGAGCGTGCCACGCCACGCATATCCATATTCATGACAAACAATGGCCTAGGAGACTATAATGTATGTGATGCCCATGTATGCGACATCCCTATCCAATCTACCCAAGATTTTGGTCATCCCTCAGCCTCGGTGTTGACTATCGAAATCCTTGTCCAACTAGGAAGTCCTAAAAACCACACCAACTTTGTGTATGTGGGAGTAGACTCTTCGATCCCCTCACCAACTTCTCCACCACCACAATCTAGCTCTGGTGATGCAATTACACACCTAGCCAACCCTCAATTTGCCTTGTGCTACCTATAGTGTTTTCATTGGCATGGGTTCGGGCTAGGCCATTATGAGCAAGGGCTACACACACCCATTAACCCTTGTGTTTGATCACCCACCGAAAAAATTGGCCTAGGTTATCACCCAACCACCATCTATACATTAGAATATGAGATCCAAGATCTATCCTTACATCCTCCTCCGCATCCAACACACACCTTGGAAGAGTACATTGATATGGATATGCTAGAAGACACACCTTCGCCCACATCAACCATCACCATCCCCTACGATTTCTTCCAAGAATATCCTATGCCCGATACCTCCTCATTTTGTGATATGAATAGATTGGTAGAACACTTTGCTACCTTATCCCTGGCTACACCACCAATAGAGTCAGACCCAATCCCACCTGATCCACCATCGATAGAGTGAACCTAGTCCCACATGATCCACCACTGATATGCTTACCTATATTCCCACCTATACATAGATAGCTATAGAGAGAAGCCTCTCATCCTCGTTCACCACCAGTTGTCCTATGACCTCCCTTGAGTCTCTTAGGATGTGCACAACCTATCCAACCTCCCTCACTAGACTCTACCCCACCTACTTCACCTACAACATTGATTAACATGGTTGAGGTAGACTTACGCTCTCCCCTCCGTTACAGCCACCAACGGATTCGAGACGATACCCCAAACCCAAACTTTATCGATCTTGCACACATCTCACACATACCAGTACCTGGAGACTTCCTTCTCTCTCCTCACGTCTTGAGGGTGGCAAATACCCCTTCCTCATCCACATCATCCCAAACCCCTCAAGTCCATCACATGGGCATTTACATAGATGATGAGTACGAGTTCAATGAGGCCATTGATGACTTCAATATCATTCCTATCCCTGAATAGTTGCATGATGGATCTCACATGCTCATCGAGGACACAATCGATGTAGACATCGGTGATGATCCAAAAAATCCACACATCCTCAAATTAGCCGCTAGCCTCTCACCAAAGGAGTGCATTGCCTTCACAAATTTCCTTTGCAAGTATATAAAAGTTTTTGCATGGTCTTACAAAGACATGCCGGGACTTGACCCCGTCGTAGTAGTGCATAATATTATACTAGATCCCAATGCCAAACCAGTAAGATAGAAACTGTGATGCATGCATCCAACTATCACATTGATAGTGAAATTCAAGCTCCAAAAGCTCCTAGATATTGATTTCATAGTACCCATCGACTATCCCAAGTGGGTATCCAGCATGGTCCCTGTCCCCAAGCCATCCGGTGACATTCATGTTTGCACAAATTTTCGTGACCTAAAAAAGCTTGTCCCAAAGACAACTTCCCTTTACCCAACATTGACTCCCTCTTTGACTCCATCACAGGTCATGAAATTATTTCCCTCATGGATGGATTTTTTGGATATAATCAAATTAGGATCAACCCAACCGATCAACACAAAACTTCCTTCAAAACACCCTAGGGGACCTTTTGCTACAAAGTTATGCCCTTTGGCCTTAAAAATACTGGGGCAACCCATCAATAAGCCATGACATAAATATTTCATGATTTAATACACAAGAACATTAAGGACTATGTGGATGATCTTATCACTAAGTCCAAGAAACATGTAGACCATCTCAAAGATCTCTGTCAGATTTTTGATCAACTACTAGAACACAACGTGCGTCTCAATCCTAAGAAGTGCATGTTTGGTGTTACATCAAGAAAAATACTAGGATTCATTGTCTCCCAATGAGGCATTGAAGTAGATCCTAGTAAGATGAAAGCCATCATCGAGATGCCTCCTCCTACCACACTAAAGCAATTGTGTAGCCTCTAGGGCAAGATTACCTCTATTCATAGATTTATAGCGCAATTATCAGACAAATACCAACCATTCAATCATATCCTATAAAAAGGAGTACACTTCAAATGGGATGATAACTATCAAGCCGCATTCGACACTATCAAAACTTACCTTACATCACCGTCGGTCATGTCACCATCGCACCCACAATTACCACTGACTCTATACATCTCAGCCATAGAACTTGTGCTAGGTACACTCCTAGCTCAAAAGAATGCTCTCAATAAAGAGCAGGCTATCTACTACATCAGCCGCACACTAGTTAGTTACAAAATGAGATATGGATACATGGAGAAGCTATGCCTAGCAGTAGTATTCTCTACTCATAAGTTAAGACACTACATGTTAAACCACACAACTTTTGTCATCACCCAAGACAATCCCCTATGGTATATGATGAACAAAAGTTATCACAATTCACGCACAACCAAATGGATCATGCTCCTAATCGAGTTTGACTTAGAATTTGTATCTCAAAATTCCATCAAAGGACAAGTCATCGCTGACCAACTGGCTGAAGCTCCATTGACTGATAATCAACCCCTACTCATTCAACTCCTCGATGATTCCATATTTCACATAACCGAAGATGAGGAATATGTCAAACCAAAATTTATGGCTGACCTCACCATGTTATTTGATGGTTCCAGGTGTCTCCACGCTAGGGGTGTAGGCATTGTCTTCTTTACACTTGAAGGAGAACCACTCCCATTTTCATTCAAACTTGATTTCCCTTGTACCAATAACAACGTAGAATATGAAGCCCTAATCCTAGGACTAAAACAAGCACACTCTATGCACATCAAATGCCTCCACATCATAGGCAATTCACTTTTGATAGTCAATCAAGTGTAGGAACTCTGGCTATGCAATTGCCTAATTCTCCAACAATACAAGAAAATCACCCAATAAATCCTATCCCAATTTGAATGGTATTACCTCAAAGCCGCTCTACGATCATCAAACCATTTTGTAGACACTATGGCCTCCTTAGGGTCCCTCATCCCACAAAACCCAACATCCGACACAACATTTATATCCATTCATACACTTACGCAATCTGCTATATCACCCAAGCCTCCCACAAACGATGGTGGTGTGTATGTGGTAAACATCGAACCTCACGACCCATGGTTCTCATAGATCAAAGAGTACATCAAACTAGGTTTCCTACCATGTGATTTTCCCCACACCCAACATCAAACTTTTAAACAAAGAGCGATCCACTACACCTTGTTGGGGGACATCCTTTACCACCGTAGCTATGACGACATACTCTTGCATTGCCTAGAACCACAAGAATCACAATGGGTTGTACAAGAAACCCATGATGGTACTTGTGGTGGCCATTTTAGTGGCATGGCGATCACCAAATGCATCCTCCATATGGGCTACTACTAGAACAAAATGGAGTAAGACTACTGTGAGTATGTCAAACATTGCATCAAATGCCAACAACATGCCAACCTAACACATTTACCATCCCAAGCACTTCAACCAATCTAGTCCATGTGGTACTTTTCCCAATGGGACCTAGATCTAATTGGACAAATTACACCTGCCTCCTCTAGAAATCATAAATTTATCATCACAACAACAAAATATTTTACCAAGTGGGTCGAAGCCATCCCATTGGTCCAAACTATAGGAGCCAAAATTGTAGCATTCATCATGGAGCATATCATATGCCATTTTGGAATTCCCTCCCAAATCATTTTTGATAATGGGAAATCCTTTAAAAATAATATTGTTCGAGCCCTATGTGAAAGATTTCACATACACCATAGCTTTTCAACCCCATATTACCCTCAAGGAAATGGCCAGGCAGAAGCCATGAACAAAACCATCTACTCTATTCTCCGTAAAAATATAGTAGAGTCTCATTGGGATTGGCATAATCAAATACCCCTAGCCTTGTGGGCATATCATACCAGCATTCGTACCCCTACTGGGGCAACACCATTTTCACTTGTCTATGGGGTAGAAGCTATCATGCCCCTTGAGCTTGAGATACCCTCTTTACGGATATCTATGAAATATTTCATTGACGATGACACTACTAGCCAAGCTCATCTAGATCAACTAACACTCCTCGATGAACATCACATCCATGCCATCGAGCACACATGAGTTTATCAAGATCGCCTTCGTCGTGCCTACAATAGTAAGGTACATCAGTGCAAGTTTAATATTGGCGACTTGGTTCTCAAAGAGAACCAAAAAATCACAAGTCAGCCTCACCAACAACGTGATAAATTCACCCCAAACTGGTTGGGCCCATTTATTATCACACAAATACGGTTTGGGAGCATATCGTCTAGCCAATATTGAAGGTCTTCATGATCCTGAACCCATCAAAATCTTACACCTTCGTGCATTCAATGCATGATGCACAAACACATTCACCATCACGAGTGTCACACAGTATTAGAAGTAAACCACTAAAAACATCATCGTGTGAATCTATTATTTCTACTTTATTATTTCTCTATACATGTATGCTTCACATTTCTACCATTTTTATGATTGGGGTATTTTTTTTCCTTTTGTAGGACTCACATCATCAGCAGGAGAGCTCTACAGTGGCCTCACCTACCACCATTCATGACCATCCACATCCACAACAAAAACCCATTACATTGGCTCATATCACTCGACCACCAGTCACCCTTCATTCTAGGTGCTCCTTGCATTCATCTCGTTCAGGTCATCATACCTCACCTTAACACCATTTCCCTCACCAGAAAGGTTCATCCTATTTACCACACTCTAGAAACAACCAGGTCACCATGTCCTCTTTCTATGACAAAGAGGAATCCACCCAACCTCAAGAATAGGGGTCACCCTCCCATCCATTTGATGATCTCAAATGTCACTATTAACCCATAAATCACCCTATCATCCCATAGGATCCTACCACCCACCTAATAGGGAGTATACACCTCATCCACCTCACCCTAAATTTCTACCCACTTTGCTTCCCAATGGCGATTCTACCTACACCCAGGCTTTGCAAGCCCACACGGCTCAAGCTGCTCAAGTTGGTCATGAAAACATCCCCTCTTTCCATTTGCATCAATTCTTAGAGCCATCACCTATGTCACTAGTCCTCAAGACACCACCTTCACCACTATGAGGTATAATATCCCAACAATGCTTGCAATCACCACAGTCATTCCACTCCACTATGTCGTCATCCCAGCTGCACCCATTTTATACCATGCATCGGGTCATTCCATTCGTATTGGAATCTTGATCATCCACTTTCCCAATAACATCACCACCACATCATGAGATATAGTATCTCATCTCCCATATCAAATATCTGGAGTTGCAGATGAACCACTACCATTACCATGTTCACCCATAGTAGTATCCGATGACCCATCCATCCTCACCACCATGTAGACCCCTTCTTCGACCCTGGAATTGACCCATGCCATAACCCAGACCCATGCCTCCATTACCAGATCATCCTTCACCCAGGAATTGCTCACCTCTAGTGGACCCATACATTTATCCTATGCCTATACCACACATGCTGTTCTCCAAAATGTTTCATCATCTCATGCATTTGGGTCTTATTGATCTACCTAAGATTCAGCCCGTTGATCCCTCACATTCTAAACCATGCAACTACAATGAGAATCAATTTTATATTTACCATCACCAACCAATTCATGATATCAAAGAGTGTAGATCATTCTAAATCCTAGTGCACAACATGTTGCATGACGAGTGTACCCCATCACCAAAACATTATTTTTTGTTTAGCTGACTTCTAAGTCCCCCACATCATATTATCTCTAGAACATTGCCACCCCGTAGTACCCTAACAATGCCATCCCATTACATACACAACATGTCCAATTACAGTGTTAATTGCAACCCAAGCCACATCATCACTTCACCATCCCACTCCCGATCGGACCCACTCCATTTTGCACGATAGTAGTTTCAGTTACTCTTCTTCTATCTCATTATTCTACTTACATACGTTGGTTCATTTCTTATCTCCTATATTTGTTGGATTTTGGTGATCCATTTTTCTTGATTGGTTACCAATGTCCACTTCTCACTTCTTCCACCTATACATTCCACTCTCACATCTTCCTTCTTTTTGGTGACTATTACATACACTTATATAGCTCACAACTTATACATATACTACACACACACACCCCACATGTTGGGGCAACCATGATCCTAGCATCATGCTTTTTATCATCATTACACACTTTACTCATCTACAAATAGGTTCTTCTAAAATTATCCTTCTACACAACTTAACT
Source organism: Wollemia nobilis (assembly GCA_028583015.1). Taxonomy (NCBI): domain Eukaryota; kingdom Viridiplantae; phylum Streptophyta; class Pinopsida; order Araucariales; family Araucariaceae; genus Wollemia; species Wollemia nobilis. The sequence goes on along the minus strand of JAQPPZ010006183.1, from coordinate 1,227,035 downwards.
TTCCTCTTGTAAATATCACATTCCTCCACTTGCATCATTTACATTTACATCCATTGCACATATTCATATGCTTTATAATTAAAATTTTAATTCATGTTTGTACATTCTCCCCCAAAATTCACTTCAACAAGAATAATACATGCATTTGTTAGCATCACCACCTGGATGTCCATTCCCCCTTTTTAGGATCAGGGTATACATAAGTGTCATGTTTAATTTTGACTACTCTGTAGTTTAGACAATCAAGTGTCACCCATAGCTACTAAGTCTTGTACATTCTTCTTATGGTCCTTTAGGATGGTTCAACTTCTCTCATGGATCACTCACAACAGGTTACACATTATCAATTTTAAGCCTAGGAAAGAGGACATCTTGAGTAGATATCGCCATCTAGCGAATGGTATCCCCTGATCATCCTATCACCTACATGGTCAACATACGACCTGGGGATAAACAAAGGGATCAAGCATAAGAAAAATAAATTATTGGGTAGAAAATAAACTTCATTTCCCATACAAAAAGAGCACCACAAGAATACAAAAAAAAAGAAGAAAATAAAAGAGCACTACCACAATCAAATAGGTTAACACTAGAACATGGGAAGAAAACAAAAGTAAATGCCTCTTGATAACACCCATGTTATGCTTATCAAATTTGGTCCTTAGGTTCAACATAAAACCATGGGATGATTTCCATCACTAGCAATAGGCTCCAAGAGCCTGCTTACCAGTGGAATAGTCTCATGGGTGACAACACATCTCTCACATTAGCATCTTGTTTTTTTATAGATCACTGTTGTGGATGGATGAGCTAGCTAGTCCGGTAGCATCTACAACGGGTTAATCCTACCTCCCTCAAAATGGATAAATTAACCTTACACATTCACACACATAGGTCCAAGATAGAATTTGAACCAGCCCAATTATGTTATAAGTTGCCATAAAACTTGTATAGCTAAGGGTTTGAGATTTGATTGTCATAACTATGTTAGTCAAAACCATTACACATGCCTTACATTATCCATCGTCCCTAAAATCATGGAATGGATTGCATCCATACAGGTAAATGCCATGATACAAGTGCTTCCTTGGTGCATTTCAATAAGTCCATACATGCACCCATGCATCTATGTCATATACATTTGCTACACCTTATAGTTATGCATTTGTCTTACATACATTCATGAAATCAAATTACATTATGCATTCATGCTACATACATTTCAAAATAAAATTATAACATTGCATTTATTCTATGTACATACATATACAACAACATCACATTCGATATCACATCACATTGCATTTGAAACATAATCATGCATACTATTCTACAATTCATTCATATGAAAGAACGATAATAGACATAAACCACTCACACATATGTATCTATTAATCATACATACCTATGAAAATTATTGTGCTATCTATGCAAATATAAACTCAATACATTCCAAACCATAAAAATAAAAAATCATATATAACAACCGAAATCAAGGTATATATATATCATCATCAAAAAAATACCCAAAGGCTACAACCTGGGACCATGCCTATCACATATAACATCCAAAATGTCTGTAGGCTAAAATCAAAGATATAACTCCTAACTATCACCATGAGTCTCCCCACGTCCCTCCCACCTCCCTTGCCTCTATGTAGCCTAGCTTGACTCTGCAATGGACTCTGGAACTACATCGACTATAGGCTACTACATAGTAGGTGAATCTTGTACCTCAACCCTTGCACCAACCTCTCCTATCAGAGCAACACTGTTTTGAATTTGATATGAGGGCACTCACACTCGTAACTATGTCTCGGACTGTGAAACCACCTATGCATAATCAAGAAGAGGAATCTCGTGCACCAATAGAGAAGTCTCACACAATAACTTCTTGGTAGTCTTTGCACCCAGCTGAATAGTCAGGCTCATAATCGTCTGAGCCTACCTCACCATTGTGACCCTTAACTACTCCATCTTAGTCCTCTTCCTGACCATATCAGCCCTCAAATGCTCCACCTCTGCCTCCAACTAATGGACACTATCCCGTAGCACCCGTGCCTCATCCTCTACATCTCCCCTCGTCAGGATATCAATAGAAATATGTTGTGCTGCATCCATGAATACACCAATATCAATGGTGTCATCCACGTCACCCATAATAGCCTACCCCATATCCACATCAACATCCATGGGTACCTGCTCCACCCTTACATTGTTGGTTCTCGCTCCACCACCCAAGAAACATCGTGAGTGTTGTAGAGGAACCTCCTCCTCATCATTATCCAGATCCTCGATCCTAGCTCTCCTACCCATCCTCACCTCTGATGGAGGTACCCCAACATTAGGCACCACCCACTGATCAATCAAGCCCCTGCCAGGCACCCAACTCTACCAAGCATGCTAGACCTCAAACTCAGGAGTTATACCAACATTTTATGCATACAGGATGTCCATAGGAGGATCCCTCTCTCCAACCCATGGCAGCACCATAGGCCACTCTCATCTATCACCCTATTGCCTGAAATAAATTATAGAAGTCCCAGGAACATCCTATCATAAGCCAAACTTCTGCCTCACTCGATCAAACTAGAAATACTTGGTATACTGAGTATATCTACCCACTATCCAGCAAACTCATCTAATAGCTCACAAATTCTCCTTATCCTACCCCCATATCACACCACCCAACCAAGACCTCCACTTAATATCATCAAGAGTCATATCCTCAAACTTACACCTCTAAAATAATGGGTCACCCTCATGGAGCCTCTTAATAACCTACTCAACCACCGTGCTCCATATCAAAGAATAGGGTAAATAATCCTTTCCCACCACATGCATGGGCTTAGGCAATAGAGATGGCCTCTCAATAGCTATGTGCTCCCATGCCCATACTTGCAGTACGAAAAACACACTCAGCCCTGTCCTCCTCCTGTGGATATCATCATGTAACTCTTGATATACTTGGGCTAACAAATTAGGTGCCCAGGCAAACACAAACCTATGCTCCACCATATAACTAACCAATTATAGCATATTATAGGTAAACAAAACCTTGGAACTATCAAGAAGCACATATATGGATATCATCATCACGACTGCACACTATTGATCGAATATCTTCTTCTGTAGCCACAACCACTCATAGTCCATATTTGAGATATCTATCGATCTCCACTCTACCCCAAAGAATCACTCCAACACCGCATCCTTACTCTCATTAGTTGTCGCTCTCACAGGAGCACCCTCAATCGGTAGCCTATAGATACATTACACATCTTCCAATGTAATAGTCATTTCCCCAGTGGGAAAATGAAAGGTATTCCTATCCGCATCCCACCACTCACACAGTGCAGATATGTAGGCCCTATTGGTGTGTATACTTGTGCACTCCCATACACCTCGGAACCATATATCATCTAACCACTTAAGCTCCTCTTCCTAGTTCATCACCTTGTCAAACACACCCTTCATCTTTCGCACCCGATGACAAGACTCGAGCATCTTCACGTGTTCATACACAACAAAACACAAGTTAGATATCCACTTAAGTGATGCAATCAAATCTAATTTTATAAACCAAAATTTATGAATTAAAACCTATTAAGTTGACACATGCTTTGATGCTAAACAATGCACAAAACACATGACAACAAACATCACATAATAGTCACACATTTGGATACCCATTTTGGAATTTCATGGTAAAAGTTCAAACTGATGTGACAAACAACATCATTTGGACTCCTAACAACCTAGTTCAAATTTACAACTACCTATTAATTGGTACGCAAATCAAACATAAGCCAAACAACAACACCTACAAAAACTAATATTATTTTTGGATACCTATTTGCCCACTTATTGGCAAATGTATCAAAAAAAGTCAAAAACAACACACAAATCAATACCAAATTTGTAATCAAATTTAACATACATACACCAAAATTGAACACACATTTTCTAGAGTCGAACTCTGTTCCTCTCACTTAGTACTGTGAAGATCTTACCACATGGGCGTCAGCCCATGTTGGGATTTAATCCCAAACACCCAAATTTGCTTGCGCTCAAATATGAAAACTCAAATTGCCTTCCTTAGTAAAACACTTTGCCCCGGGGGGTATTTGAACAACAAACCTACCTTGTGAAAAGTTTGTGCACTACCAACTGTGCTATAGGCTCTTGCATGATGTCACTTTCCCGCACTGTCTCCTTGACCTTGCTCTCAAATGAAAATTATTTTTCTTTATTTCTTCGTTGCTACCCTTTTGACGATTCTCACTCATGCACAATTATGCCCAATATCTTATAAACAAAGGTTTTAGATTTTATTTATATGTACCTCCATGCCTTTGAATGACGTTGATAGATTTTATTAAACTCCCCAACCATTGCACGTTGGTGAATAATAAAATTCAACTTTAGACCTTAGAATTATTAAATAAGAATTTAATAATTTACCTCTTAACTTTGAATTGGGATATCTCCTTCATTATTTTGAATTTTTCCATGAAAATTTTTACACCTAGGTTTTATTTGAAAAACATTTTCATCCATCATTATTTGGATAAGTCTTAGCATAGTGGTTTTAATGAAAAACCCTTTCCAATGGTTTTAATAAAAACCCTTTCCATTGGTTTAAATAAAAACCTTTACCATTGGTTTTAATAAAAACCCTTGCCATTGGTTTTAATAAAAAACCTTTACCATTGGTTTTAATAAAAAACATTAATATAATATCTAAAAATTAAATATTATATGCCTCTTGTGCCACAAAACCCTGTATACATCCATGCTCTCTAAAATATCATAAATGATTATTTATGAAGTGCTTTTGCCACCAAAACTCAATGTGATCCATGTGACATCAATGATCCATGTGACATCAATGACAACACAAAATAACTCAAATTACCAACAATCTCCCCCTTTGTCATTGATGGAAACACCTCTAATTCAAATCACCACAATCACTGCAAAAACCATCTTTGAGAATCAAATGTGCTCCCCTGACTCAATACTCTCTATGGAGGTTGCTCCCCTTACTCAAATCTCTCTCCCTTTGACATCAATGGCAAAAGGGACACCTATGGGGCTAAAAAATATGACTTTTAAGCTTAGCCCCCCACCACTTTCTCTCTTGAGGTGATTAATTTTGGGGTGGGAGTACATTTACTCCAATATTACATTGTTCCTTTTCTTTGTCAACTTCCTTCCACATCTTTCTGATATCCTTTTCTTGATGAGTTACTTGATCTTCTTGTCTTGAACCTATTTGGAATTGAGTCCTACACCATTTTGCAATATGTCCAAAATTATTGCAATTAAAACACTTGATATTATAGCCTTTGGATGGTGCCCATATCCTGAATTCTTTCTTGAAATAATTTCCATATCCATTCCTTTCCTGAAACTTGTATTGTGAAGTTTTATTTTCATAATCATTATGATCATGACTTCTGAATTATGTAGATCTAAAACCAAAACCATGTTTCTCATTTTATTTTCACTGAGAAGCTCTATGACCAATTCTATTGCATAAGAAGCAATGTCCTTGAAAACCATACCTTCTTCCTTTTAAGTTCCTTATAGCAAAATCAAAATTCTTTTATCCATATATCCTACAGTGTATAGCCCTGTGTCCAAATCCATTACAAGAAAAACAATGTCCTTGAAAAGCCCTTTGTTCATGCCTTGGTTCCTCATACCTTTCCCATTATCCTTGTGATCATATTTGACTTGTGCATTGTATCCTTGATCCTTATTGGTAGTATCTAAATCCTCTTACTTAATTTCTTCCTTGCTTTCCTTTTCAAGAATTTATTTTCCTCTTGAAATTTATTCACCTATCTCAAAACAAGATCCACACTGGATGTTTGGAGCCATAGGAACTTTGGAACTTTCTTCATGAATCTCAGGTGCTTCCTTGCTTTCACCTTTTAGAACTTCCTTTCCTTTTGAGTGTGATTCCCAAAACTTGAAATATGAGACCTTTGGTGCTTTGGAACCTTCATCTTCTTTCTCTTCATTTGTGTCAAATAGCAAATTGGCACACATCTCTATAGCCTCTAAAATGCAAGTATCCATTTTTGTTGCTTCCTTTTCTTTGGGAACCGGTTCTTCCTTATAGATTTTTGAAACAAAGCCTCTTGATATAAATAGAGATACCTGTGTGTTTATTTTTTATTTCCCTTCTTCATAACCAAGCTTTTGTATTTATAAATGGATCTCGTTGTAAATCCAAAAAATTATCCAGAGTTTTTGAATTCCTTTGAAATTGTGCTAACTCATTTATGTAGGTCCACAAAATTTTTTGATATTCTTCTTCTAACTGATTACATATTTATTTCTTCTTCTTCAATTGCTCAGAAATAGTGATGCCAAGCTCTTTTATTTCTTGAAACTCTTTTTCCAAATATTGAATGTGTTTATTAAGCATTATTTTGACCTTTTCATTTTCATGAACCTTATCTTCAAGCGTTTTGATTTTCTTTTTAAATATCCTGATTTTATTTTCTTGTTTTATGGATTCCTCTTCTTCATCATCACTACTGTTGGAATTATCACTAGAACTGCTACGAGAACGATAACTGGAACTGCTACTTTCTTTTTCCACAAATAAACTTTTCTTGTTGCAATTGTTGTAGTACATGCAATCATCATCTAAATGCCCAAAGTCTCCGCATATGAAACATTTTAGTATTCTTAGACCCTTCTTGTACCTTTTTGCTTGCTCAATGGCTATAGCAAGCTCTTCATGTATTTCTTCGATAGATATATCCTCTTATTTAACTTCAATACCTAGGAATATGTGTTCTTGCCTTTCTTCACTTATTCCAAAGAATGTACATTCTTCTTCATCTGAATAGTCTTCATTGATATGAACTAAACCATCACTTGTTTCTTCAATGTAGAAGGTTTTCTTATTCTTACGAAAACTCTTCTTCTTCCCATGCTTGCTTTGCTTGTACTTGTCATCTTTGTCATGCTTATGCTTTTCTTCTCCTTTTCTCCTGTGACCCTGTTTTTCATCATCACTGTTTTCTTCATGTGAACACTTTTTTGTATAGTGACCATAATCACCGTACTTGTAGCATTTGAATTTCTTCATATCCTTGTAATTCCTTGAGTCCTTTTTCCTTTTGATAAAGTTAGCTTCCTCATCATTATCTAAATATCTATATGTCTCTGGATCTTTCCCTTTATTTTTCTCTGAATTCTTGAATGCAATTTCTTTCATTGGAGCATGATGCTTATCTATCCTCATCTCATAAGTTGTGATATTTCCTTGTAGTTCTTCCATTATTAGCTTTTCGATATCTATTGTTTCTTCTATTGTTAAAAACTTTGCATCATACTTCATGGTAAGTGATCTCAAAACATTTTGAGTAACATCTGATTCTTTCATCTCAAATCCTAGACCTCTCATGGTGTTAGCAATCTCATCAACTCAAAATAAAAACTTTGCAATATCTTCAAAATATTCCATTTTCAATTCCTCGAATATTTTTCTATGAGTTTGTAGTTTTGCCAACTTTACCTTGGAATCTCCTTCATAGGTATTCTACAACTTGGTCCACATTTCATTAGCTGAATTACATACCATGACTTTTGCAAAAAATTTCTCACGTAGCCCACTCCAAATGTAATTCATTGCCTTTGCATTGATCTCAACCATTTTCTTGATAGTATTATCTGTCTCGGGATTACCTTCAACCTTATACTCTTTTGAAACCATATGTCATACCTCATATCCTTATGATATCAAGTAGTTCTTAATTCTCATGCTCTATTAAGCATAATTGTTATCGTCAAATAGTGGAGCCTTACTTGTAGATGATCCATTCTGTGAAGCCATATGTGTTTTTATAGAATTTGCCCTCAATCTGTTGGTCTCTCAGAAGGAACCCGCTCTGATACCAATTGAAGAACACAAGCTTATACTGAGAGGGGGGTGAATAGTATAGCGTCCACTTTTTACTTTCTTTCCAAACCAATATCAATTAGTGTCCTTAATTGCAATAACCAAATATATTAGTGTGCATTAATGAAATAGATAGCAATAGTAAGCAAGTGCAAAAATCACCACACATAATTGAGACACAATATTTAACGTGGTTACCCCAATGTGGGGTAGTCCACAAGATAATCTCCTTACACAAAGAAATATGGATCATTATCCCAATACAAATGATTACTCTGATCTGCTCAAAGCTAGGTTGTCCTGATCTTCTCAGGTGGGCTCCATTAATTTTCTCAACTAGGCTATCTACTGATCTGCTCAACTAGGCTATCCACTGATATGCTCATCTAGGCAATCCATTTATCTACTCAACTAGGATATCCACTGATCTGCTTAGCTAGGAAATCCACTGATCTGCTCAGCTAGGCAATCTTAATCTGCTCAGGTGGGATCTTCACTAATCTATTCAGCTAGGCAACCGGTGTTGGTATATTTTTCTATTTATATTCTATCTCTTTCATTGCTCACAAAACTGCCTTAATACCTTCTCACAAGGCTCAAAAAATCCTACTCAAATGCTATCCCAAATTTGTACTCAAGGCCTTCAAAAAAATGCTCAAACAATGCTGCTCAAATTATGTCCCAAATTTGTTCCAAAAGCCTTCTCAAAGTCTCACTCAATCATGCACAAAATTTGCCTCAAATCTGTCCAAAAATTCTATCCCAAAAACATTCTTAAAGGCTGACTCAATCATGGAGAAAAGCTGCCTCAAATATGTCCAAAAATTCTATCCCAAAAGCCTTCTCAAAGGCTCAATCAATAATGCTCAAGTAGCACTCAAATATCATCCACAAATCAATGAAATCAAGTCTCAATGATGAAGTCAACAATTAATGGCAATGTACTCTTCAATGGATGACAACAATGATCCACAATGATATCAACAATGTATGAAAAATACTCTCTCAACTGGATGATAACAATTCTCAACAATGAACTCAACCATGTATGACAAATACTCTCTCAAATGGATGATAACAATGCTCAGCAATGAACTCAATCATGTATGACAAATACTCTCTCAAATGGATGATAATAATGCTCAACAATGAATGACAAATACATGGCAAATGAGCTCTCTAATGAAAACCTCTCCAAGCAATAACAATGAGGACTTTAACCAACCAAGGACAATCTCCACAAGTGATAGCAATAGGTTATTAATAATATCTTCCTCATGCAATGTCAATAAGCTCTCAAGAAACAAGCACAACTCCCTTAAGCAAAGAGCTCTCAAATAGCCAATAATGATCTCCTCAAATGAAAGACAAATGTATCAACAAGTGACTAGAAAATGATCTCCTTAGTGGTCTGAAATAGTGGCAATGTACTCAATAAGTAACCAACAATAATCTCCTCAAGAAATGGCAAAAACCTCCTCAATAATGACAATACTCTCAATGAACTCCACTAAAGCAATAATGAACTCAAGCATCAATTTTATCCACAAAATAGATTTTCTAGTCCATCCACTTCTTCTTAATATCCAAGGCACATAATCAAGCAATTTGTCTTCTACTTCAAGCCCTAACTCATATGCATGTCTTCTAACTCAGGGTGGCAATTAACTAGGTCTCCAGTTCCTAGTTTAATTTCATAATTAAATCATGCACTAGAACATATAACAAGTTCAACACTTTCCAACCTTATGACTCCCTAATTTTTATTAATACATACAACAAACACCTATGCTTTTATTTTTAATTCCACACCTTATAACTCCACATACAACAATCACAAATATTTAACTTCAAACCCTATAACTCCCTAAGAACATACAACAATCATTTATTTTTACTAAATACCTTATAACTCCCTAGTTATAATAGAAATTATTTTCAATGCACCAAAACTTTGGCAATATCAAATATTACCATGTGCTAGAGATAAATACATTTTTACAAAATTCGTAGCCCTCACAACTTTTGAAATCAATAATGCCTTTGCCAAAATTAATGTGCCTTCACCATATTCGAAATCATTAATGCCTTGCAAAAAATAATGCGCCTTCACACCTTTGCGGGAGTTGAAATATGTTCCTCTCACTTAGCGCTATGAAGCACTTACCACGTGGGCACAACCAACGTTGGGATTTAATCCCAAACACCCAAATTTGCCTATGCTTAAATCTGAAAACTCAAATTACCTTCCTTAGAAAAACACTTTGTCCCTAGGGGATTCGAACAACTAACCTACCTTGTGAAAATTTCATGCACTACCAACTGCGCTATAGGCTCCTGCGTGATGTCACTTTCCTATGTTGTCTCCTTGACCTTGCTCTCAAACAAAAATTATTTTTCTTTATTTCTTCATTGCTCCCCTTTCGACGATTCTCACTCATGCACAATTATTCCCAATATCTTATAAACAAAGGTTTTACCTTTTATTTATATGTACCTCCATGCCTTCGAATGATGTTGGTGGATTTTATTAATCTCCCCAACCATTGCACATGGACGAATAATAAAATTCAATTTTAGACCTTAGAATTATTAAATAAGAATTTAATAATTCACCTCTTAACTTTGAATTGGGATATCTCCTTCATTCTTTTGAATTTTGCCATGAAAATTTTTGTACCTAGGTTTTATTTGAAAAACCTTTTCATCCATCATTATTTGGAGAAGTCTTAGCATAGTGGTTTTAATAAAAAACCCTTTCCAATGGTTTTAATAAAAACCCTTTCCATTGGTTTAAATAAAAACCTTTACCATTGGTTTTACTAAAAATCCTTGCCATTGGTTTTAATAAAAACCTTTACCATTGGTTTTAATAAAAACCATTAATATAATATTTAAAAACTAAATATTATATGCCTCTTGTGCCACAAAATCTTGTATACATCCATGCTCTCCAAAATATCATAAATTATTATTTATGAAGTGCTTTTGCCACCAAAACTCAATGTGATCCTTGTGACATCAATGACAACACAAAATAACTCAAATTGCCAACACAATGGAATCACGGTCTCTTTGTTTAATGCATCATTGTGTTTTGTGTTAAATTATCAAATGTCATTTTCTGACAATTTCATATTCTTCATTTGAAAGAATTTTTTTTTAGTTATATGTAATTATTTAAATTTTAGAAAAAAAAAAATTGATGGCTTTTGAAGCCTTAATGTTAATGTAAACTCACAAGATAAAATTCATAGGATCAAATATATGATAGCTACAGTATAGTAAGATCAAGATAATGATGTAAATAATAATATGAGCCAACTAATATATAAATCAAGGCTTATAATATATCAACTAATATTCATTAATATGTAGAAATATGAATGTAATAACATGAATCATACATGTACAAAGCATGTAGTACAACTTACAATATTAGTTGCTCAAATGTATGTAATCTTTATTACTCCTATTCCTCTTACAAATTTATCATAAAACTCTATTACAATGATGATAACAATGCTCTATATGCTCACTATGAATACTATGAATACTATGAATGCTATGAATGCTATATCTAATATGCTTCTCCATGGAGTAATATATAGCCATTGTAGAGTGACTCTTTGGTTACTTAACTATTCCTTTCCTTATGCTAAGTCTCATGACTCTTGGCTTCTCTACTTGACACTTGCATACACATGACTCTATCTTGTATGCACACCTATACATGAATCTTCACTTAGCACTCTCTAATCTAAGGACACTTGTGCACACTTACATATAAGACACTTGTGCACATATACACACATCACACTTGCACACTTACTCACATGAAACTTGTGCATTTCTTGCACATTATTACATTACATAAAATATTTACTCACACTCTAATCTAAGACTTGACCTTAGTCTAATATTTACAAGGTGTACCATGAAGGTACCATGGGGGTACATTAGCATGTACCAAATAATGTAATATTCTCCAACACCCCCTATATTACATTATTTGGTTATTGAAGACTTTAGTATTCATAGTATTCATCCTTCAATTGATCTTGAGACCTATCCTTGCTTTACTCTCTTTTAATTTTTGTTGTTTGCTATCTTTCTATATCCTGATCAAATGAATGATTAGTATCTTTCAAAATTTACATGATGAATTAATCTTCATTGAATATTAATTTTTGTGAAAGAGATTTGAATTCATTTTTTTAGTAGCCGCTTATAACTCTTGAATTTCTTTAATTTTCTTGATCTAAATGTCCTCTGTAATTTCCCTCTCTATATTGTAACTGAGGTTGACTATACTAATACTGAGAAGGATACTAACATTGAAATTGTTGTCATTATGTATTGTATTGAGTTTGATATTGTTTTTATTATACTGAATTTTTGACCATTTTGATTCATCTAATTTTCTTGAGACTAATTCCTTGGATTATATCTATAGAAATTTGTGCTATGTCCTCTTTTCTTACATACTTGACAATATCTATTATTCCATTTGGACCTATATCTTGAAGTTGAAGTAATATTACCTTGTTCATTTTATTTTGACACTAAGGCATTGTTAGTCATTTCATATTTAGCAGTATTTTCTACTTCATATTCTTGTAGAATGTTGACTAACTCATCAAATGAAGTATCTTTGCTTAGGACTACAAATATGTAACTAGATGCTTATAATTTTCTGAAAGAGCTCTCAATGCCACTTGAATAAGAAATTTATCTTCTACTTTTTCTCCTAGATTTAATAGTTTTGCTTTTATATTTTCTATCTTTCTAAGAAATAGTTTAATACTTTCACCACTATTAACTTTTAAGGAATATAATTGAGATTGAATATTGAAGATAGTAGCTTTATTTTTCCCTTCAAATATTTTAGCTAATGTATTCCAAGCTTCTGCAAAAGTTTTTGTTGTACTTATATAAGGTTGTATTTCATAAGTAATTGCAAATGTTATTGTCACAAGTTATTTGAATTCACCATCTTATTATTTTTGGATTTTTCTAACATATTCAATAGGTTTTGTTTTTTGCTCCACTAACTATATCCCAAAATTTTCTACTATTAAAATTGATTTCACTTTATTTTTCCATGAAGCATAATTTGGTCCTTTCAGAAGTTGAAATTTAGAAAGAAAGAACTTGTTGTTTGACATAGTAGTGCTCATATGACCTTTTATGTAGACTACCTTATGTCTCCCAAATTATTAGAAACTAAGAAAATAAAAGTTTTGCAAATTTAATATTTCCTAAGTTTGATGTTGACATCCTTTTAACTCCCAAATAAATTTGCAAATAATATATAAATTAATAAAATAAATCTAATTAATAAATAAAACTTGATAATTCCTACTTATCACTCCAAAAATTAACTTTACTCTATCAAAAAACCTAATAAAGCAAAAATCTATTTATTTAACCTTATCACTCCTAGAACATAATAAAACATTAAATTATAAATTAGACCTTATATTTCCTTTAGTTAACTTGAGAACCCTAAAAATAATATTACTTTTTAAAACCTCAAAACATTTTGTATTGCCTTCAACTACACTTGACTGCATTTAGATTTCTTTGAACCGCACTTAGAAAACATTAAGCCTACCTTGGAATACACTTGGATTATTTGGAACTTACCTTCAACTACACTTGTGTGAATCATATTTATTGGGTTCTCCTTGAGATGTTTCACTTATGACCCCTCATTTGGCATTTAACCTTAATTGAACTCTTGGTTTTCTACCCTTGAGACATTAGATAATTCAATTTGAATACTGCATTATCATTTACCAATATCATTCAATATTTTCCCACCAAATCAGATGTTCCTTCCGTTGGCTACAAGAGTAATGATGCAAACATCACACTCTACCAAAGAATGATTAATTTTTATTAATGTTTTCTTGTCCCTTTGGCACTGATTAGTTTTTTCTCATCTCTTTAATGTTGAATGTAGTTTTCTTATCCCTTTAGCATTGGATATCACTTGCTTATCCCTTTGGTGCTTCATATTTTCTTGCTTGTCCCTTTAGCACTTTATTTTTTCTTTCTTGTCCCTACACTCTTGTAATGCTTCTACTTCATGCTATGATGTTTTCTCTTGGAGGAACATTTTATCTTTGTGATTTGAATATATCACTACATTTTTGCAAGTTGGTTTGGTTGCTTCTTCTTATTCATAGGTAGAATTTATTGCATTAATATCCTTGGAACTTTCAATTACTGCACACTATATTGCTTTGAATATCACTACTTTAATTATTCTAATGTGTTGTGTCTCTTCCTTAGGTGTAGGTTCAGGCAATTCTTATGCTCTTTAGTGATTGTGACTTCCAACTTAGGGATTTTTCATCGTTGATTTTTCTTCATAATCATACCAATGTCTTAGAAACCTTTCCCCAAGAAAATTTAATGTAACTTTATGTAACTCTCTATTTAGGCTTATTTTCTTTTTGTATCCTCCATGGAGCAATACCAACTAGTTCACATACTATCCATTATGTGCTACTATAGTAGGAAATATTTTGTATCTATGGATCCTTCTTAGGCAACTTTCAATAGCTCTGTATTCATTCTTCTTTCTATTGCTCTTTATTTTAGGTGGCTTCTACATTCTCAATGTAGTATTCTAAAACAAGCATTCATTAGATGCTCTTTGTCTACCTTTAAATTTTGCTAATATTTTTACCTATATTTCTTTCATAACTTAGGTAACTTTACCTTTGTTCCTTGACAACTCTACATTCTTCCCGATTGCAGCTTTTTTCCATTGATGAATTCTTTAAAACACTTGTAAGTCTCTCTGTAAAACCTCGACTTCTATTTCTTCCTTTTATGGTTGGTCATGTAGTGATACTTTTCAATATACAATTTTTCTTATATCACGAGCCTTCTTCTAAAGACTTCTTATTCAACTCTTATGAATGCCTCTTTTCTCTTTTCTATAAGGAGCCTCTTTCACAAATTCTTCTCTAAAACCTACATATCTTCTCTTTTTATTTTACTTTTAGGAAGATCTAAATGCTTCTCAATACTTTATATCAAGGTCTAACTTCAAGACTTGAATCTTGTTATAGATCATATTTATTCTTAATAGAGTTTTAGAATAGATAACCTTGATCTATCTATCTATCTCTATCAAGACCTCTCTTAAAGACTCGAATCTTTTATATTTGTTGAGGTCTCACTTAAATATCTAAAAAACTCGCTATAAAGGTCTTTCTTCAAGACCTGAAACTTTATCTATCAAGGTTTGCCTTTAAGACCTAAAACTTTCTTTGTCAAGGTCTACCTTCAAGAAATGAATTCTTCTTTATCAAGGTCTTCCTTCAAGACTTGAATCCACTATATCAAGGTCTACCTTCAAGACTTGAATCAATTAATAGTTTACAATTTAAATCAATCTTTTCTTTATGAAATCTTTCTACCTTCTTCTTGCACTTGAAGATGAAAGTATTCTCTATATATTGTAGTAATATTCTCACTCTTCTAATGGCCAATATTTTCTATAGCAATATCTTATGTTGCACCTAATATATCAAAATTATTCTCCTCCTTACTAGAGAACATAATCTTAGGATGTTTTTATTGAATGATCAACTATCTTGAGAGTTGATTATACCTCAGTATTTAATTGATATTCAAATCAATGTCAGGGTTGGCTATTTCCTTGAATAATCAACTATATTCAAGTTGATTTGCCTAAATATGAGTCCTAGTCTTCACTAGTTATCCTTCAACCTAGTGGAAAAACACTATAGTTGAGTCATAGTCTTCACTAGTTGTTCTTGTAAATGTGTAAATACTCTAGCATTTCTACTTCCTTTTGGTCTTATAGTAGATTCTAGGTCTATCTGCCTTTAAAATAGATAAAATCTAACTAATTTTATCACATTAAACAAAAATCAATTTTATATGCAGCTAAACAAATTTAACCTATGCAAGAAACTTCTTGTTGTATCTTTGATACCATTGATGGATTTTGAAACCTTAATATTAATGTAAACTCACAAGATCAAATATATGATAGTCACAATATAGTAAGATCAAGATAATAATGTAAATAAGAATAATATGAGCCAACTAATATGTAAATTAAGGCTTATAATATATCAACTAACATTCATTAATATGCAAAAAATATGAATGTAATAGCCTAAATCATACATGTAAAAAACATGCAGTATAATTTACAATATTATTTACTCAAGTGTATGAAATATTTATTACTCCTTTTCCTCTTACAAATGTATCATAAAACTCTATTACAATGATGATAACAATACTCTCTATGCTCACTATGAATACTATGAATGCTATGAATGTTGCGAATGTTATATCCAATATGCTCTTCAATGGAGTAATATATAGAGATTATAGAGTGAATCTTTGGTTACTTGACTATTCCTTTTCTTATACCAAGTCTCATGAATCTTGGCTTCTCTAATTGACGCTTGCATACACATTACTTTATATTGTATTCACACCTATACATGACTCTTTACTCAGCACTCTCTAATCTAAGGATACTTGTGCACACTTACATATAAGATACTTGTGCATGTATACACACATCACACTTGCACACTTACTCACATAACACTTGTGCACTTCTTACACATTATTACACTACATAAAATATCTATTCACACTTTAATCTAAGAATTGACTCTAGTCTAATATTTACAAGGTGTGACATAAAAGTACATTAGTATGTATCAAATAATGTATATAGTGATAATATTATCCAAACTATAAAATTGAAATACCCTAAATATTTTATAAATTATTCATAAATATTAATTATTCATGCATGTTGATAATAGTTTACGTTGTTGAAAATTTTATTTAATTGAAACTTGATAAACTATCCTCTAGAAACAATATAGCATAAAAGTTGTCAAATAGTTTTAAAAATTTATCAAGAGGTCTAGAGGTATTTTTTGGAGAATATTACATTATTTGGTACATGGTAATGTAACCCCACGATACCTATGGTACAATGTAAACATTATATTAAGGTTTGAGTCTATAGTTTAGGAGAGTGATTTATATTTCCCTTTTATGTAAGTGTCTATGTGTAGGATATGCACAAGTGTCATGTAAGTAAGAGTGTAATTATATAATAAGAGAAAGTGCACAAGTGTCATATAATTAAGTGTGCAAATATGTAATGTAATATTATACACAAGTATCATGTATTAGGTGTGCATGTATAAGTGTAAGTGTCATGTAAGAAAGTGCAAGTGTCAAAGAGTTAAGTGTGCAAGTAAATAGAGAGTCAATAGTCATGTATAAAAGTGGCAATATGAGAAGTCAAAGGACATGTGAGGCATATATTATATAAATAATAGGAATTGCTGAAAATCTTGGATATGTGAGGAGTGTAATAGTCAAGTATTGAAGAGTCACCTTTCTAAGGTTATATAATGGAGATAAAGCTCCATGAAATGTATCTGGAAAATGTATGAAACATTCAAGCATGAATATTGAAGCTTGTATGCATATTTTGAGCAATTCTATTGTAAGTGTTCTTCATGTTATTGCATGAATTATTTTGACCATTTATATTCATATTTTTCATTTTTATGAATATTATTATTAATTATGTTGGCCATATTATATATTGATTGCTCTTATATTTGAGACTACTATAGATCCAAAATATTGGGATCTATGTTGATCTGGCTTAAAAGCCAACAATAATATCAAAGCTATTTTGAGTAGTATCTATTGATAGCATCGAAGAAAATATTTAGTGTGAATTTATATTTCGAGTCGCATGAAGAACACATAGACTCATATTGCTACAAATTTTAAACTTGTAGATTGATATATGAACCCGGTCCTATTATTATATGTTGGAATATTTCCACTAAAAAAGAAGTGAATATTAAGACTCGACTTATTAATTGAGGGGAAAAAATAGATACACCTTGATTTTTAGAATTATCTCTAAATATAGAGAACCACATTGAGTATCCAAAATCCACCCGAGATATTTTAGTGCTTTAAATTTCAGGTATATTTTAACCTTGAGTAGATAACACACTTATTGAGTTTCAGTCTCAAGAAGGCTAAAAGTATATTGAAGATATTGCTCAGGCAAGAAACTTAGAAGATATTACTCAAGAAATAACTTGAAAATATATTCAAGAACTCAAGCAAGAACTTGAGAAGATATAACTCAGGCAAGTACCTCAAAAATATATTGAAGAACTTAGACAAGAACTTGAGGAGATATAACTTAAGCAAGTAATTAAGAAGAAAGATATTGAAGAAACTCAGGTAATCACTAGAGAAAAATAAAATTTGAATCTCAAGAAAGACCTGAGAAGAAAATAAAATAAATAGTAGGGGAAATATAATCAAAGGAACACTTGCTTTTTATGGTAAGCTATTCTAGTTACAATTAGTCTAAGCCATAATTTTAGCAATGATCTAGTCCATTGAGGTGTTATTCCCTATGAGACAGAACAAATCCATTGAAGGGTAACTATAAGTTTTAATCCAACCTAAAGTGCTCACTTCTGAAGCAAAAAATAGACCAGCAAGGGATGTTAAGAAGGTCTAGCTAGAGTGCTCACTTCTAAAGTGTAAAACAAACTAGCAAGGGATGTTAAGAAGTCCATTCAAAGCACTCACTTTTAAAGTGTGCATTAAACTAGCTAGGGACATCGAGATACTAGTTGATGAACATAAAAGGATTAGGAAAAGTACCATTATAATTAAATAATGTTTTTTTTTTGTATATAAGATACTATAGCATTAATACCAGGTTTTATAGGTTGACCCAAAACCTTTTACAAAAATCAGCCCAAGGCTGTTGATGAACATGTCCTTACTAAGGATCCTATATATGTAAAATATACATATCGCCAAAGCCATTACATATGGTAAGGCACATATCATGTTATCAAAAAGAAACTTCCCATACAACATTTTGGGTATACCCCGAGAAAACACACCTACATCATAATTACAAAAAAAGAAGCAAACATAGGTCCCTTCCTTGAAACAATGGAGAAACAAAAAGTAGTAGACACACATAGCAGAGTACTGAAAAAACTATCACCAACTCTGTATTGATAGTTACTCTTAGTAATTCTTTGGTAATTAATTTCTTCTATATATGACATGCTTTGGGACCACATCCTGTCTTGTCCAATCATCCTTGGATAAGTGAACCTGCTAGCTAGATTTATGGTAGTGGCTATCTGGTGGTCCACGTGGCTCTGGTTCGAAGTCTTATATTGCCATTTATTTCCTGCCCTATGATTATCAACCAACCTCAAATTACTAAGATGACTAGAAGCCATGTTATCTGACATGTGACTATCCCCATTAGTATTTATGGTATTTCCAAGAAACATCCACCAAGATTGACAGCTCGAATAATTTTTATTGTGAGTCCATTTCAAAAAAGATATGGGAATACTCATAGCATTTGAAATTACAGTGCCTTACCTATTGGTAAATTCGACTCTCATTCTTGGAATTCTTTTTGAATAAGCTCATCTACTTCACTCAGGACATCATGTTTCCATTTTAAAATTCTATCACCATCAACACCCAAATTGGCCAGCTTATCAACAACTTTTTTAGCTTCCCGAAAGACATGTTGGGATTTTCTATCTTGTCTTCCCTGGAAAAGGATCCTAGCCTCTTCAAAAATTGTTTTAATCCTCCAAGGAGGTGTTTTACAATTATTGATGAGATTTATAACATGCATAAAGTCTCCTTCTACGATCAAATTGCCTTCTAAGTCTTGAGTCATTTTAAGGTTTCTTCACATAGATCTAGCTTCAACTTTGTTGTTCGTCCTTATTTCCAAATATTTAGAAAACACAAGCATCATATTCCCATTATGATCCCACACAATACCGCTAGTTCCTACTCTGCCAGGATTATCCTTAGCCACTCCATCACAATTAAGCTTAAACCAACCCGTAGGAGGTGGGGACCACTTAAAATTGTCTTTGGGGTTGACTACCCTAGGCACATACTCATCTAAAAAGATTAAGCTTAAATATTGAGCAATCGTGGTCTCCTGCAGATGAGGTTTATGGCTATTAAAAGGGATAAGGTTCAAATTCTCGTTGGCAAAGTATAGGATCCTAACAATGATAGTTTTATGATCATGGATAGACTCATTAAAGACTCTATGGTTCCTTTCCAACCACACTTTCCAAAGATAGTGATTGATACAAATTTTCCACATGTATATAAGTCTTTGGATTGAAAAGGGGCAAGGCCAATAGATGAAAAAATCAAGTACAGTGGCTGGTTTAACCCAAGAAATATTAAAGGCCTAAAAACCCCCACTTAGTACAATTAAAGAAAAAGGGCACTCAAGGAAAATATGATAAATGGTCTCCCAATTAGCCCTACACAGATAACAATGACTAGTGATAAAAATACCTTTATGCATCATATTATCAATGGTTAGAATTCTTCCTTGGATAACCAACCATGAAAATACTGCAATTTTTGGAATTAAATTTTTTATCCAAACTAAGTCCTTTTGGAGACAAAATCCTCGTCATCAAGCAAAAGCTTGTAAGCTGATTTAACAGTGAACTACCCATTTTTCGTAGGAGCCCAGGTCACTTGATCTTCCTTGGGTCTCATGGGGATAAAATTTTTCCTGAGAATATTATAAAGATCATTTTATTTCACTTGAAATTCCTAAATCCTTATTTTTTTCCACTTCATTCTACCTCTGTCCTCAACCATATAATCGAAGACTTTTTTGCCAATGAGTTCTTCTATGATATCTCTGATTTGGGCTAATTTAGGATATTGCGTTAGTGGTTTGTCCTTATCCCACATGTCATTCTAGTAATTTATCCTCTCACCATTGTGTAAAACCCATATTAAACCTTTTTTGATGATTTCCTTACAATTGAGAATTGCTTTCCAAAAAGTAGAACCTCTGATTGGAACTGAGTCACTTAGAAATTCCATATTTTGAAGATACTTTCATTTGATGATAGTTGTCCATTCATTTTCTTCACCAGAAATGAGGCACCATGCTTGCTTAGCTAGTAAATCTAAATTCATATGAGTAATTCTCCTCAAACCTAAGCCCCAATTTTCCCTGGGTCTACACACTTTGGTCCATGCTACAAGGTGTATCCTTTTTTTATCCTCTGATCCAGTCCATAAAAATTCTTTTTGGAGTTTCTCAATTTTCTGTAAAACCTTCACATGGGCTCTATAAATGGAGAGGAAATATACTAGAATGCTCTGAAGAGAGGCCTTAGTGAGGGTCAACTTTCTTGCTTGAGATAGAAGATGACCTTTCCATCCAACAAGTTTTTTTTGAATTCTTTCAATAACCCTGTCCCAAATTTACTCTCCCGAAGAACCAATGAAAAGAGGGAGACCAAGATACTAAGTGGGGAGGTTTCTTTCCTTACCTCTAAATGGGGGTGTTCAAGAAATATAAATTTCTTTTACTAAAATTAACTTCTTGACCAGTAGCATCCTCGTAGAGTTGTAGGATGTATTTAATTATTTTGGCCTCAACCATCTATGCCTTAGTCAATAGAAGGGTATCATCGTTAAATTTTTGGTGAGAAACAACCCTAGTGAGTGATGTTGCCTTGATTCCTAATATTAGCCTTGAACTACAAGAATTTTTTATGGTTTTGCCTAAATATTCTGCCACAATGATGAATAACATAGGGCTGATAGGGTCCCCCTACCGAATTCCTCTACGACTTTAAAAGTAAATAGTAGTTTTTCCATTAACCAGAATCGAGAACCATGCTTTAGAAATGTATTATTTGATAAAATTAACCCATTGGTGGTGAAAATCAAACTTAAGGAGGACAACAATCAGAAAGTCCTAATTTAGCTGATCAAATGCTTTGTTCATATCAAGCTTGAGGGCAAAAACATACCTATTAGTCTTATGAGAAGAGTGCAGAGCTTCATAAACTATGATAACTCCATCCAAGATTGACCTACCCTGGGTAGAGCTTCCTTGACATGAATCTATGATACGGGGTAGAACATCTCTCATTATATTTGCAATGGATTTAGTTAGGATCTTGTAGGAAATATTGCACAGACTGATTGGCCTGAAGTCAGTCATAGATTCAGGGGTTTTCTTCTTAGGAATTAGAGAAATAAAAGTAGAGTTGAGACCTTTTGGGATATGATTGCTTGTTTGGAATTCTCTGACAGTAAAAATTACATCCTCACTTATGATGTCCCAAAAATCTTGATAGAACAAGGAGGAAAGCCATTGGGTCCCGAGGCTTTGTTTTGCTCCATGTTAAACAAGGCTTCCTTAATTTCCTCATCAGAAAAGGGAGCTAGAAGCTTAAGGATTATATCCTCATTTATTATGCTAGGAATGGATTGCAAGAGAATATCTTTGGCCTCCTCATTGCACTGTGATTCCTAATCAAGGATAGAATTGAAATAAGTTACTGCCTCCTTTTTTATTTTTGTTAAGTCTTGAGTAATAGAACCATCTGCTTTTTTAAATCTTTTTATCTTGTTATTGATTTTATTTCTAAGCCTGGTGACATGAAAAAACTTGGAATTTGAATCTCCATATTTCAACCAAAGAGCCCTTGATTTTTGCCTCCAATAGATTTCCTCACAAGCCAAAATGTTATGAAACTCTCCTAGTTTTGTCCGTTCCTCCTACCTAGTAGTTTCATCAGCATCACCATGTTGAATCCTCTGATCAATTATATTCAAAATTTAAAAAACCTATTTTTTATTTTCAAAGAGGTTCCAAAAGACCTCTTTGTTCCAATTTCTAAGCTTTTCCTTAAAAAACTTTAATTTGCCAGCAATTTTAAAAGCTGCACTACCCCTAACAGGCTGCTGCCACCACTAAATTAATTTATCTCTAAAATTGGAATGTTTGATCCACATAGATTGAAATCTGAAAGGTTTCTTGAAGGACATAGAGTTAGGAATCTCCAAAAAAATGGGATTATGATCAGAGGAAATTTTAGGAAGGGCTTGTAGGGTAGAATCCTGAATAAATTTGTAGCCTCCTTTGATAGAAAAAACCTGTCAAGCCTTTCTTGAATGAGATGACACTCTATCTGCTGATTGCTCCAGGTATAATTTGCTCCTCTAAGTTTTACATACATCAACATGTTGGAGTTCACAAAGTCATTGAACTCATCCATGCTCCTAATAGGTGGTCCATTTCCACCCATTTTTTTGAAGGGTAAAGAGGAGTGTTAAAATCCAAGGGATATTATGGAATATTTCACTCAGATTGCCTAAGTACTCCCACAGTAGAGCTCTCCCTTGAATTGAATTCAGGGCATAAATATTTTAAAATATCCATGACTTGTTGCTGTCTATTTCCTTAAATAAAATACTAAGAACCCTATCATCTTTTTGAATAATGGTGCCTTCTACTATTCGGGGATCCCACAAAGTCATAAGACCTCCAAATGCTCCTATGGCTGATTTGCAAACCATATCCCCTTTATTCTAGATTTTTTTGCTACATTTTTTATTGAATCTCATCAATTTTTGTTTCTTGCAACATGATAATAGTTGGATTCACTTAATTTATTATTGCATTGAATTCCTTGTGTTTGGGTAGGCCATTGAGGCCTCTCACATTCCATGAGAGGAAATTCATTTAGATTGTTTGGGATTTCTTCCTCCCCCATCCCTTGAGGGGGTTTTCCTAATTTGTTGTCTTCAAAACCTGGAATAACTTGTTGAAACAAGGTTCTCTATTTTCCATTGGCAATGTCATTATCAGTTTTAATTTTTTGATGCTCAGCATTTGATATTCTTCCTCTTCTTTTTTCACTACCAAAATCTATAGGAGACTTCATAGTGCTCCTGGTTTGTTTAGGACTAAACTGGGGAAAGGCAATTTGTTGTAGAACCGGACTGCCATATTCCTCAGTCTGAAGAGTTTCACATATCTCCACCCCTACATCCAAATATTCTCCTTTTTTCTTGTATTCCCTTGGTCTGCAGGATGACCCCTTAGTAGGATTCACCTGGATCCTAGTGATGATGTTAGGGAGATGAGATTTTTTATTTTCCAATGCCTCAACTTTCTTCCTAAGTTCTTCAGCATTAGGTTTTGTCTTTGGGATGCCCACTGGGCTTGAAGTATTTTCAACATTGGGGTTTAAGGATCCCGACTTGGATGGGGATTCTAGAGATCATGCATTAGGGTTTGGCTTTGTGATGCCCATGGGGCTTACAATAATTTTAGCATTAGGGTTTGAGTATATTGAATTCGATGAGAATTCTAGAGAGTCAGAAAGGTTAGCCTAAAGGTTTTGGTCTTCCATGTCTTTCGATAATCCTCCTACTTCCATATTAGATATAATTGAAAAATTATTTGAAACTAGAGGATTGGAACTTACCTGAGTAGTTTTGTTACCAAAAATCCGTTGTTTTCCTTTGTCTTGTTGGGACCCTACACCCTCTCTTTTATTTCTTTGGTAGACATAGTTTTCCTGATTGAAATTACCTCTACTAGGGAAACTCCTCAAATTTCCTCTATCTAGCATTCCCTACTTTTGATTTTCTATATTCATTGCCAGGTTAGGGTACAGATTGCATAGATGTCATTGATTTTTGCATTATGCATAGAATGTCGATCTATTATCATATTCTACCAATTGTTTTCGATAGTATTCTCCATACTCTAGCTCCACAAACCTTGGAAATTCATTATCCAAATTAGCATTTACACAGATTCGTGCATGAGTCATATTGTCCTGGCCAAGGTCACATGGTCAATGGAGATTAGGTCCCCTATAGTTCTGGATATTCCCTAAAACCAATATTCATTGAAGAACTAGGTAGGTAGACTCGGGAGATGAACCTAAATAGGGGCAATGTTAATATTTTGCTTTTCAGGGTCAAAATCTTCACCCCATCATCTAAGAAAAAGGCTCCTTTTTCCCAAAAACCAAGGACCTCTTGTTAAAATATGGTTAACATCCTCCATATTATTAAAATGGATAATGAAGAACCCTCGAGTTAGAGCCACCAACTCCAAGTTGCCTACCGGTCGCCATTTACCCATCACCCAAGCCCTGATAGTCTCCATGTTCGACCTACCTCCAAAAAAATTGCTTACCAGGGAGAATTCTTCCATTGAAAGAAAAGGTCTCATGGAACTTGCCCGGGCTGAAATTTTATTATTTATTGGAACTAGGGGTGGAAGAGAGATAACCTCCTTTATTTTTACTCTAAGAGTCTCAACAAAAGACAACCACTTCTTGGGCCCCGCATTGTCCTTCGTATATTTTTTGTCAAAGTCTTTCTGAGGAGCGTCGAGCCCTCGCGTGATGCCCACCTCCAAATAAATCATAGCCTAACTGAATTCCTCTATATCCTCACTTGATCCATGCTCGAGGTTCCCACCCACTCCTTCCATACCTGCTCTACCTCTGTCACCTTAGCTGAGATTCCTGCCCAGAAAATTCAAACCATCACTCCCGTCGCACCCGCTAAACCTCATCTCACTCATTCCTTATCCTTACCTCCTTGATAAAATGCATTGCACATGAATTAAATAAGGATCCTATATCCTAATATTTATTATTATTAATAATAATTAATAATTTAATATCCTAAGGGGTAGTATAGTTGATAATATAATAATTTAAGATTATATTATATTATTAGGCTTAGCATAAGTCATAATAATTAATTATATTAATTATTATGAACCATCGTGGTGAAGAGACATGATGGTTAGGGTTAGGTTGGTATATATTATTGTTTGAACCATTCATTCGAGATCATCCATGAAATATAAAAACATATATTATTTAGACCCATTGGAGGGATTTCCCAAACCAATGCAAAAGGTGATTCGTATCTAAAAGTGATTCTATTTATTTTAATATTATTTATTTCTTATTTATTAAATTATTGTGCTAGGAACCCTTGGTTCCTATCATCTGGTATCAGAGCATTATGGATCCAGCCATGTGGGACCAAAAACTTCAGGAAGAAGTTCAGAAATTGAAGGCTAAATTTTAGGAATATAAAACATATGATATATAAATCATTGGAGGGACCCCCGAACCAATGCAAAAAGTAATTATATTAATTAGGTTTACTTTCATTTATTAATTTATTTTTCTAGGAATCCTTGGTTCCTACTAAATAATGCATCGAACATGTGGATAAGTCATACTGCATTTCCATATGTTACATTTTGTAATGTTCCATTACCAATCTTTGCAATCAACCAATATCTCTAAGAGTGATGCATTTTAATATCTTTAGCAACAATTATTCATAGTATTGTAGGGGCACAATTATAATTGTAAGAAAACTAAGTAGTTTCTTTCTAATTTGGTGGTCAACTTGACCTAATTTTCTAGGAGGAGATAAGGTTAGCCATATCATATTTTGATTTATTAAATTTGGAATATTTGGTGCTAAAGTCCTAAGTTAAGTTTTTAATTTGGATAATTGAAACTTAGGAACTTTATTTATTATTTAAGTGGAAGCTAAAAGGAATTTGACTTTATAGAAAATAATATTAAGGTGGGAGTTATAAGGACTTCAACCTCATCTTCAAATTTTTTTAAAATATATTTGAGATCATATATTTTTGAATTTTGTTTAGTATTGATTTGATTTTGGAGAGATAAGGATTTCCACCCAAAAAATGCTTTTTTAAAATTTTAAATTTTTTTAAATATGTATAAAATTTCAAAAAATTTAAATATATAGAAAATTTGAAATTTGAAAGATTTAGAAAATTTGCAAATTCAATAAAGTAGGGAGATAAAAGGTTTACTACTTCAAAAATTTGAAAATTTTTAAATCTATTTTTTGAAAGGATTCTTTGAAGTATTTGATTATGGAAGAAAATAATTTGATGACAATAATAAGAAATAAAATATTGGAATCCATTAAAATTGGCATATGCAAATTGATTGAAAAATTTGATAATAAGAAATATATGTCAATGCAATTTATCTATAGAGAAACAATGAATGAAAGTTTTGAAATATTTGAATATTATTTACATTTAAAACTTGTTGAAGTAATTGAAAATTCGAAATATGATATTACAATACCTATTGATATAGATAGAAAAATGTATATGGCATTTCTTTCACTTGAACTTCATAAAGATAAAACTCAAAAGCAAGAAGAAGTGATTGAAACTCTAAAAGGGAAAACAATTGGTCATACACTTCAAGAAGCATGTAATAAAATGTTATTATATGATGGTAAGACTAACAATCCAAGTTCATCAAATTCAAAAAATTATTATGATACTCTAAGTGAATGTTCATAGGTTACAAGACATCATAAAGATTGCAAGAATTTAAGAATAAAGGAAGCACATGAACCAAAGGCCAAAGACAAAGAAGAAGTTCAAGCAGTTCATGAATAAGAAGTAGTTCATAGCAAAGAAGCAAACTTAGAAGAACCAAAGGAAGAAAATGAAGAAGGATCTCAAGCAGAGATTCATGCACAATATAAGGTTATCTTTCCAAACATAGATTCATATTCAATAATAATGGAGACAAAGCTCCATGAAATGTTTTTGGAAAATTTATGAAACACTCAAGTACAAATATTGAAGCTTGTATGCATGTTTTGAGCAATTGTACTATAAGCATTCTTCATGTTATTGCATGAATAATTTTGGCCATTTATATTAATATTTGTCATTTTTCTAAATATTATTATTAATTATGTTGTTCATATTATATATTGATTACTCTTATATTGGAGACTATGCTAGATCCAAAATATTGGGACCCAAGATAATCTAGCTTAAAATCCATTAGTCTTTGTGACACACTCTAGTATATTTGTCATATTTTAGGGTAAAAATACTTCATCCATTTTATTGCTTGAACAACTATGCATATCATTCTTTCATCATTGTTGTTGTATAGATCCTAGACTTTACAAGTAGATAAATAAATCTAAAAATAAACTATGCAATATCCATCCATACTTTCATAGGTATAGGGTGAAATTCATATTAAGTAATTTGGATGTTAAAAATTAAACTTGATAGTGGATATTCCATGATCTAGATTTCTAATCAAATATTTTATAAATAGGTACTTTTGTTACCTTTAGAATTTTCACAAATCTACCCTAGAGTTGTAGTATTTGTGAAAATAACATGGAGTTGTTATAGCTATAAATTTTTCTAGATCTTCCATATCTAAATTATTTAGATTGAATAATTAAGATTTGCACTTGCTCTAATACTATGCCATGTTTAGAAATAATTTTAAAAAATGAATGGAGTCAACACAATACCTATAAAGTCATAGGAAATCATATGTAACACATGATATGAAGGGTGTTCATAGAAACCAAAATAATATTGCTAAATAATATAAATTAGAATCATACTCTAAAGTCAGTAATCGTAGTTAAAGCAGACCAAGTAGAGGGTGGAACCTGTATTTTTTACTATGGATGAGAATGTTCTGTCCATTCTGAAGGTTGGGGATTTGCTGGACTGCATCCAAAAATTCCATAGCCATAACCCAGTTCTCTCTAAGTGGATGGCTACTACTTGGAAGGAGGGATGGGTTCATGTTGGGTCATGGTATTTTGAGGTCTCGACGTAATTGGTTAGTCGCGTCATAGGGTTGGAGTTGGATGGTGTGTTCCACAACCGAGACATGCACTTGTTAAAAAATGTGGATGAACATCCCTTTGTTCCTTTTCAATTCGATGCATAAATCTATGTTGGTTGTTCAAGGAGGGTGGGGCTAGTTTCCCCTACATCAGGGCTTGGCTCTGTTGGTGTTTGAACATGCTACTATGGAGAATGGGGTAGCGGCAGATGATTTATTAAATTATATGAGCTTTCTTACTTTACCTACACTTGGTGATCCTTTGCGAGTGTCAGAAAGTTCAAGTGCGGATTCGGAATATGTGTACTCCTTCTCCATGGGATCGGGTTCAAAAAATATTTTTCGTAAAGTTTAAGTTTTTGCTAAAGGTGTGTGGGGTTAGACGGTGATGAAATATTCCACAGAGGTTGTTAATAATTCTATGGCATCTCCTATTGCTTCTATGGTTGTGGAGAGTCTTTCTATTGGTGCTAAGGTGGAGGGTGGCGATACACATAAATCTGTTTAGCTTATTGGTAAAAGGAGGGATTTGGTGGAATATTCTCCTCTATCTAAGGTGGATGATGTTGAGATTCTTCCTAGACCCTCCATCAAAGACATGTCGGTGACTGATGTTTATTCTTCGAGAGAAGCTATAGTGAAGAAAAGCACTTTTCTTCATAGTCTTCGTCTGATGGAAATTAAGCAATGTACGGTTTGGAGCTCTGTTAAGATGGCTTTAGACTATGTTGAGGAGGCCACCCATATGTCTGGTAATATTATTAACAAATTTGACTCAATGAAGTAGAACTATCTCGGTTCTCTCATTGGTTGATTCACCTGGTTTTCCTTGGGGTTTTATGGGATCCTTCTTCTCTGGGTTTGTTTTGTTGCGTCTATTCTATTTCTTTCTATTTTTTTTGTTGTGTGCTATGTAAAATATTGTGGGCTCCCTTTCAAAACCTCCTTTTCTCTTAATAGTACCAAAAAAAAATATAAATTAGAATCACATTAATAACCAAATTAGTGGTCTCATGGGGTGTAAATACCCAAACTACAAGTGACCTTAAGTCATGGTTAAAGAACTAACCTTAAGGTTTACTATTACAAAATTAAATTGAAGTCACTTTTACAAGTTAGACAAGGGAAATATAGATATATAAGTTAATACATTAAAAATAGGACCAATCATGGTATAAAGTAAATATTAAACCAACATAAATATATTTTAATGTATTAGTACGCCTCTCAAAAATGTCCCTGACCTTCACTTCAATCTTAATATAGCTCATTTTGAATCATAAAATTGCTTGAGTCTTATTCACTAAGTGTGGAATTATTTCCCTCATACCCTAGATCTTAAGTTTGGATAAATATGTGAGAAGAATACATTCCAAGTACTATTGTCACTTTAGGATGTATGGTCACACTATGACATGCCAATGACATACGCAAGAAAAAAATATTTAACAAAGTATTTTATCTCAATACATCTATAGTGCAATCTTCTTCCTTTGACCTCCATTAAACTTTGAACCAAGCTAAGAATGGCTTAAAAAAATTTAAAGACTACAATGGCAATGGGGAACATATTAGAGAACATTTATTCTAGTTAGATAATGGAAACAAATGTTGTAGCTTCTTCATTAATTATGTTTAATATAAAGTCACAGCTAAAATAGTTTCTTGACCTAAATTTCTTTATGGATATGTTCTTACTAACTATCATTACATAGCATATGCCTTCACTTATTATTTTTATAAGCTCTTATTTGAACATCCTAAAAATGAATTACACCTTATTATTATTTTTTTATATTGGTTACAAGGAGTTTTGAAAGGGTCCCCAAACCTTGTACAAGATTTTATTGAGAGATGGATATCAAAGTTCCAATTTGGATCCTAAAAAATTTCCACATCAGCAAACTTCCAAGTACTAAGCATATGAAACAAAAACATAACTTAGTACAAATAACAACAAAACATATTATAACAAATAAATAGAACATAATATGGTGAAACATAAGCCACATAGGAGATTCAATTGTAATCCTTACTATCCTAGCCACATTTCACCATCTCCTATTGAGTACTTAGGGAGATAATTTTATTCTTTAATTCCTCTAGATGCAATTCTAACTCCTTGATATTTTGGGTCAACATTTAGCCCACTCTTCTCCCTAATTCATTGAGATCCTTTAAGATTAAATAATTTTTCTTGAGAGCATCCATAGCATGATTCAATGGGAGTTCTACAATTATCTTACTTTTTATTTCCTCCTTTTTCATATTGTAATCCTCCTTGGAGCTATTCCCATGCTCGGGTGAAACTTGCAACATCAAATATTTATAGTTGAAAGCATCATGTTGGATGGTCTCCTCATTATTCTTACTATGTACATGAGGGTTTGTATTCTAATTCTTCTCCTATATTTATTTCCAAATTCTTTGCATAAGTTGATTTTGTAGATAAACTAAAAAGGGATATTTAAAAAATAAAAAATGAATATGCACTTTGAGTTAATGGATTGCCTATGTTATTTTATAAAAAAAATGTAGTCAATGTTTACTAATAACATTAATAAGATATTCAAGCAGGTGCTTGTGAAAGAACACTTTAAACCTTCGCTAATCAAGGTGTAATTAAATTGATTCTCAAATTCTAATAAGGACAATATTTTGGGTGGTGGTCTATATGTTTCCAATAAAATTTATAGTAAAATTCCTTGCAATATACTTGGGCTTATTGCTTAGAATTATTTTAATTCAAATAAAACCAAGTTCATCAAAGGATGATATATTCTAGAAAACTAAATGCATGCTCATAAGGCTTCTCACTAGGCTTATGAGTTAGGTCAAGATGTCATCCTTATTAATATTGATTTGTTAAAAGTTAATATGACATACTATAGGTTACCACTATGTATTTTTCCCTTTCATACTTCTTTTATGCTTTTTGTACAATATTTTATTGGATGGATTGCTTCCATTTATTTTTGGAAAATATTATGAATTTTAACATGGTATCAAAGTGGGTATGGAGCAACATTACTTGGTCATATGAAAAGATTGTTTGGAGCCTTTAATTATTCCTCCAATTTTTAAGGTGAATAAATTATCAAATGTTCATATGAATCTTTGACACAAGAAGCAATAAAAAAATCTTCAAGGTATTTGAAGACATATTGAAAACTTCATTGTTTACTCTATAATAATCAAGGTAATTATATTCTACATAATTTTTTTTTTTATCGATGCATTGATAGACTTCTTTCCCCACAATGATCCTATGGTAAATGAAAATAAGACACCAATTTTTTCAAACTTTGAATTTAAAATTATGATTTTTCCTACCTTGTGCAAAAAGGTGAACTTATCTCAAAAACTGCCAAGTAATTGACACTCTTCTTCAAGAAGGATATATGCTTTTGTAATTGCATCAACACTTTGGCAAGATGGCTTTCCTAGTTGAGATAAGGGTGTAGCATGCATAAGGTGAAGGGTTTGAACCCTTGATATCATATATACATTTAACATCTAGAAAGGGAGTATTCTAATTGATATCTACAATCATAATATTGAAGGTAATATGTCATAAATTAGTCAAATGGAATTGATAGAATTCTCATGCAGTGGAAAGTCCATGGTTCAATTCATACACTTGCCCTCTTTTCCAACCATTTTAGATATTTTATTAGATATTTTATATGGAAACATCATGGTAGCTATCATTATAGTGAGAGCTACTCAATTGGTTGTCCAAAAAATGATAAAACTCAATAATCCTTATCAATATAGGATAAAATATCACAACAATCATTTTTGTCATTTCAACAAGTTTCAAGGCCCATTGAGCATGATAAATGCATCCAATACCATTGACAAGGTGTATTCTTATCCCAAATTATAACATTGTCTGGTGAAAGAAATATAAACTATGGGTGGCCAAGGTTAAACTCTTTGTTTTAGTTTTAATATTGAAGGAAAGAGAGCCCAACTGATGTGGTTACATTTGGCACCACGCAATAAACCTTTTTCAAGTATCTAGAATGTAACAAATTGCAAAATTCCATCTAACCAAAAGTTAAAAAGTGGTACAAAATGAGTGGGTACCAAGAGGTAGGTTTGGATTGGTTGTTTCCCTTCTAAGATCTATAAGGTTAATTTTTACATATTTGAGGGCTAGTAGGGCTAAAGTTTTTGGGGCCATAAATTTTACATATAAAAATATTTTGAGCCTATTTTTTCAAATCATACAATTTTTTGGGCTCTACATGTTTGTGACATCATCTTATGGATCTCTTCTAGTGTTAGGGGTTGAGTTGTGTAAAATACTCCTCAACTCCTACTATCCTATTTTAGGACAATTGCAATAGATTTTGAGTCTTTTAAAGGAATATAGGAAAAGGATTTAGGACCTGATTTATTCAATCCATATTACTTATTTGGAATATTGATTCATGTTATTCATGACGATCTAATCATTCATGATCTCTTCCTTCTACTCTTTGTCTTGGTACTCTTGGAAGTTTATAATGTCTCTTTTTATAAATAGGTCCATGTTGGTCAATGGTCATTTTTTTGATGATTTTTTTTAACGCTTCGAGAAGATGAGCAATCCCTTTCCTCGACTATTAGTTGCTTAGAGGTATTCTATTTAGCCTCTGGTTCTTCTATTCAATGGAAATAAATTTCTTGTTTTCGGTAATCTGAAGCCTAGCTACCATGTTGGCTATGTCATTTCCAATGGACTTGGATTCAAATGGGTTAGGTGTTTAAATTTTTTGGAATTTCTTTTGTGTTTCATGGTTTCTCTACTCAATTGTTGCAGTATGTTATTGAGAAAGTGGACAATAAGCTTTCTTATTGGACTAGTAAGAAAATTTCTCTGGTAGGAAAATTTTAGATTTGTTCTAAGGTTTTAGCCACTACCCATGTCTATTATTCGTCTTGCTGGGTTCCATATAATTCTTGTTATAAAAATTTGGATAATATTTTGAGAGATTTCTTATGGGCCAAAGACTGTAAAACAAGGTTTTCATTGGGTAGCTTGGGAAATTTTTTGTTTGCCCAAGGACTGTGGAGGTATGGGTTTGTTTGATTATCACCGATAAGGTTTTGCCCTTTGTGCTAAATGGATCACATTATATTTAATTAGGGATGAATCTTGGAAAGTGCTGGTCAGGCATTACATTTCTTCTAGTTTTCTTTAGGGGAAGAAAATTTGAAAAGGGGTAGGATTGCAATCCATTATTACTGCCACTGTCCCTATTAAAGTTAAAGGTTCCTTTGTCATTCATAGTATTTGGAAAGCTTGGGAGGCCTTCAAACCCTAGCTTATTTGGAAAGGGATTTTACACAAAGTAGGTACATCTTTGCCTTCTATGAATATTTGGTGGTCTCTTGTTATCACTTGGCAAAGCTCTCCCCTAGCTCTGGTGTAGTGGGTCAGAGCGCAAAGGTTCTATAAGCATGGTATTGCTTCTATTTTTATTTCTTCTCCTGATATACCAGGATTTGGATACCTTGGGAAAGTTTTATTCAAATTAACAATTTAAATTCTTGTGATAGAGATACTTATGAGGTGGTTATTGATAGTATTCCATTTTCTATTTGGTGCAAACTACATAAGAATTTTCAAAAACCTTGGTGGTGATATTGGTTTTGGCCTGGGGAACTTCCTATTTTGCAATATGAAGCTCATTTGGGTTAAAAATGACTCATCCACAAGTTCCAATGGTTGATAAGCTCACTATGAAATGATACTTAGTCTCTCTTCCCTCCTGATGGAATAAGAGGTTTCAAATTGCTTGGGTTACTTATATTGAATCTAAACAGAGTTTTTTTTCTTGGAGCCTCTTACACCAAGGGTTGTATGTTGGCAATAGGATCAAGCATCTAGGTGTTCATAATCCTATTTTCTCAATTTTTGGATAGGTGAAAGATTTACTACATGTTTTTTGGTTTTGTGATCAGGCTTAGTTGGCCTGGGAGTGGCTTCTTGAAATTTTTAGACCTTTTATGCAAGAGGATTTTACCTGGGTGCATGCTATTTTGGGTGACCCTATTGGTTTTTCCTTCAACTTGGGTGTTTTTTGGAATATTTTTAGAATTGGTACCATGTTTTATCTTTGGAAGTACTAGAATAGAGCCATTTTTTCTCAGCAAGATGTCGGATGTGTCTTCTCTATTGCTGATAAATATACTATATTCTTTGATTGCTGGTTATAGATTCAAGTACAAGTTGAAAAGTACATGTGGAGCTATAATCCTTATGTACCCTCATGGAGCATTGGAGGAATGCACCCTGTGCTATGAATTGTGTTCCTCTTACTTCCCCTTCCAGGTCCTAGTTTTTGACTCACCGAGGGACCCGTCACCGACCATAGCCCTCTGCTACCAAACACTAGTCTTAGTCCCCCCCACAGCGCAAATATGGATAATTTGGAGTTGGAGGTCCATATCATCGATCTCTGGTTGGGATGTTTGACCTCTTGAGAAATATTATACCCCTAGTTGAGGTGAAATTGTACCAAATGCATATATTTATACTATTAGTGGTACTACTATTGATGGATAGGGGGCTTCGATTTTTATTCAACCATTGAATGGAATTATGATATTATGGAGGAAAAATTCAGGTCTTCCACTTGGCAGTGATTTATCGACTCATTTATTTCAAAATGCATATTTGACACTATTTTGGTGGTTGTTATCTAGCTTTTTGTGGACTATTTCTGAAACTCTTGTGTACTCCTAAAAATGGTGGTTAGTGTGTTGGTTTACGTGGTATGCTAATCCCATCCACCATTTTTGTATGATTAGACATTATTTTATTAATATAATGACTTTTTCATCCAGAAAATCCTCCTTTGGTAATGGAAATTAGGTAGACCAAGATCAAGTTGAAGTTTTCAAACAAGGTGATATATATTGTAAAAGGGAAAGTTATACCTTCAAGTCCTATATTATGCGACTATGAAAGATTAAATTAGTTTTTATTTAGACGTGGTGATATTGATTTCTCTTCCTTATTTAGAGTCTTAGCATAAGCATTTCTTGAAAATGTGTAAGAGTATTTAATAGTGAAAATCATGTCTAAAGTCTAGCCTAAGGATATTTTTGTGTAGAAATATTTTTACAGTAGTAAATTTCAAATGATGAGGGGTATTCAAATGAGTCTACCTCAAATTTAGAGGCCCACTCAAGAATTTATTATGGGAGGAGATATTACTATCATTAATATCTCCTCTCCTTGGACCCTCAATTCGAATTATGAAGGGGTGTTGAAAGTTTAATCAGACTAATGGCCAAGGCAACCATTGTATGATGCAATATTATATAGGTATAAGAGAAATTATTGTACAATATATTAATTTATTATTATTTTATTATGGAAGCCCTGTGGGCCGTAGTTAACCTTCTTATGGCTAAACCCATTGTATAAACTTGTTATTAACCTTAAATTTGTCTTGTTATGTTGGTTTAGGTTAAATTCATTTATTTAATCTGGAGATTAGGTATTGGTATAAATACCTCCCAACCACTCCATCTATTGCATCAAAGTATTGTGATCTTATATATGAATTGTATATTATTTACGGTACCTACATGTTGATGTACCTATTATGTCCTTTTGTATTTCATCCTTTTTATGCTTTCTTTATAAGTTTTGAGTGGATGGATTGCTTATTTTTGTTTCTAGAAAATATTGTGAATTCAAACATGATTTTGATAAATCTTATGACAAGCTCCATTAATATTTTATACTCAATTATTTTAGCTGGCTAGGTGTTGGAGATAAATGATGTCAACATGTTGCACTTGTATTTTGAGATACATCAACATAAGTGCATGTTAACGATATACTCAAATTATTATAGCTTCAAATATCTATCAAATAGTGTTGCCCCATAGTCACTTTCCTATATGTGATCACTACTAATGCATTAGGGAATTTACTAAAGAGTGTATAATCTAAACATGTATAAATGGACAAAATATTTTGAAATAATTTTTTTACTATTAATTCCCACTTAGCAAATGATTCCATGATATTTTATAAAACCATTGTAAGGAACTAAGCACAACTTAAGAAATACTATAATTTTATTATGATGTCTTTAGCTCTAGAACTAGTCACTTTAAAATTGAAGTTTTATTCTATTATTTTTACCATTTTTGGGAAATGTTTCCCTCTCTTGGATGATTATCCCTCACAATCAAATCGTAATATATCTTAGAATCCATTTTGGCATAAACTTCTCTTCATGTGACATGTGGGATTGGGTTATAAATAATGTTTACAGAAAATTAAAAACCTAGCCTATCAAATTTCTATTCTTAGATGGTAAAATCCAAGTGATTATCAAAGTATTGGTGTCCTACCAACCCATTGTACTTTTTAAATACCTTATCCAAGATATTCATTGATATATGTGGTCAAAATGAGGTGAATTCATTGGTATGGTGGGAGATTTTTGAAATTTGTATATAACTCCTAAGAACAAAGGATTCTTTGAAATCTAGATCTTTACACATAAATTAATTATTTGTTGCTAAATGGGTGGCCCATGACTTTCATGGCCAAAAATATTGGAAAGCTATATTTTTCCATAGGATTAGTTATGTTGCTTTAAAATAGAAATGGAAATATACCCCTTGGGAAGACTAGGTGTTAAATTCCAAGCACTTTCAAATCAAAGGATCTCCAACTCTTGTGAAAACTAGTTTGCATGAGGGGAGATTGCTCCTGTTTGGTCTATAAAATATATTCATTTAGACATGGACTTAATATAGTATGGTCTAGCATTTCATGGAATAGAGTGGTTTTTGTAACCATAATCCTTTAGATTTATTCCCTAACATCAAGGGCTTAAATTTCCTTTAAAAAGGGACTTCTAGACCTTTGGTATCATATAGCCTTCTTTCTAGTGACCTAAAAACTTGATGAAGCTACACATAATCAAATTTATACATTATTCCTAATAAATTTATTATCAGATTGGTAACATTAATTGTTAAAATTTTGTGAGATTTTTTTTGGATTAATGTACCTCACATTTGAGACTATAAATCACAAATTTGGAAATTTAAAGTAAAGTGCTAAATTTTGGGTTGGATACTTCTTCATTTTAAATTGACGATATCAGCTTCTCTTACTCCCATCTTAGTTGTCCTTCTTGTTGTGCTTTCTATTATAGCAATGAAATGATCCCCCATCTATTTTGGTTTTATAATTTTACCCAATGAATCTAGGTTGTTCCAAGCTAGTTAATGAAAGTCCTATATAGAAAACATGTTATGTTATAGTCCTCAAAAACATTTAAAAATAGAGATGCCAAAGCTTGTTTAATAGTTTAACTCCACCATGAGGGATTTTCATGTTGTCTAATGTACTTCTATGAGTATATAGTATTCACATGCATGTGCACAACATGAACAATAATGTGAAGTTAGTTGTGGATAATATAAACTATTTCCATCATCAATTCCATCACTAGATCAAGAGTAGAATAGGCTAGTTCCAATGTAGCTAATAAGATAACAATATTTCAGTAACTATTATTGAGACTAAGTCAACTATTGAGCATAGGACTTACAATGAAATAATTGGCAAAGCTTCTATAATGACCAATAATTAATTGTGTTACATGATATTTTTGCAACAAGATATAACTATTGTTTTTTTTGGTATTTGCATAAATCTTTACTTAGAAAGAATACTTTTGGATATTTTGGCCATCCACCTAGTTTTATTATATTTTTTGTTGGATGATAGACTTCTAATTTCTTTCTTGGTATTTTTTTTTTGTAATTTTATCTTTGTACTACTAATAAAATATTAGTTCTCTTGTAAAAAAATATATACATATATAATTTAAATGAAAATACATTAAATAATATACTTGGGGATGGGGGGATTGCAGGGGACTTCCATGAGAAGTCTTGTTATGCTTCCCTACTTCCCCCTTCCCTGGTCCTTGGTCCTGTACCAGTTCCATGGCACTTACCTAACCCTTTCTTCTTGGCTGGTTGGTTTGGCATATGATCTCCTTAAGGTGGGAGGTCACTTCTCCATTTGTATGCCCCTTCCATGTCTATTTGAAGGGTTATTTTCTGTGCCTCTGGTCTGGGGCATCCATGGGAAATTCCCTAGGATTTTTATATTGTTTCAAGGATATTTTTCCCTGGTACTCTCAGTGTGTCCCAAGTTTTTTGTAGGTTTCTACTTGGTGCCAATTTTTAGAGGTTCTCTAGGTGTGGTGTGCCATGGCTTTGGAAGAGGTGCTTCATGAATAGTTTTGTACAACATAATTTTGGTCAGGAAAGGGACCATGTGCTTATTCTTGTGCCTCTTCTCTTTGGGTTTATGGATGTGGGCTTGGTGGGTTCTTAGCATTTTTCATGGCTTTGGGAGGGGCATTTGCATTGCTTTCTACTGTGATCCCGTTGGTCTTCCTCATCTGGTTTCTTGAAGCTATTCATTGGTAGTGTTGAATGTTGTCTAGGGTTTGTTGCTGCATCTTTTGGTATAGGAAGACCTATGCTTAACGCCTACAACTTGTTCACCCGTGGCTCCTTCCTTTTGGTTTTCTTGGGAACTTCCCCACCTATTTCTCATGGCTTGCTATTTTGTGTCTATTGCTTCCTCTTATTATACTGGCATCTTCATAGCTACCTCATTGCAAGGTTATTTTGTGACCTATGAAGATCCCAAGATTGTTATTCTATTTTTAGACCTATGCAGGATGTTGATTTTTTTCTTGCTTCCCTACTTATTTTTGCAAGGGGATTTCGTGATTTGTGGAGATCCCCAACTTGCTGTTCCAATTTTTAGGCATGTGTGGGATGATATTCTATGGCTTCCCCCTCCCTGGTTCTATCCCAACTCCTTGGCACTTCCCTGGCCCTTCCTTCTTGGCTGGTTTGTGTTGCAGATGATCTCCTTGGAGTTGGAGGTCATTGATACATTTTTTTACCCCTTTACATACCTTCTGGTGGGGTTATTTTGGGTTCCTTTGTTCTAGGATGTCCCTGGGATTTGCTCCATCCTGTTGTTCAGGGTTGTTTTTTGTAATGCAGTTCTCATTTTTTGATGTTGCCTTACCAGAATCTGGTTTTTCCCCTATGCGGGATTGTGCATTTTTGTATTTTCCCTTCTTTGGAGGGTTTCTTATTTTTTCCCACTAATGGGTTGTTCAAATTAGTGCCTAGGTGGGAGTATTCAAATTTTAAAAATTCCCACTTTTTCCTTTTCTCGCTTAGCGGGTTGTTCAATTTTGTGGCTGGACAGGATGTTCTTTTTTCTCGCTTTTTTCATAGTTTTCCTAATGGTTTTCCTTAAGCCTTTCCTTAGGAATTTCCTCGGGACTTTCTTCTGGCCTTTCCTACGGCCTTTCCTGCAGAATTGCTTGTGGTCTATTGACCTATTGTAATAAAGTTTTGGGGCCCTTTCAAAACCCATTTTAATGAAATTTTAACTTACCAAAAAAATACATCAAATAATCCCTACAAGATTAATAAAATTAACTTGAACCAAATATACAAAATCTATTTTACATGTTAATGATTATTCAATTAAATAATTAATAATATTTATATAAGATAAAAAAATTATACTAACATGTTATTTGTTGTAGTATGAAAACTTAAAAAAAACTTACATGTCAAAAGCTTTAAATCTAGTGAATAAGGGTGGATGGAGTTGCTTCTCACTAAAAATTTAAGGTATATAGAAGCATATAAAGGTTATCTTACAATAGCATGCTTCTATATAATTTTTAAACTGCAAATAGTTTATTTTTATTTCAAAAATATAAAATTGAAAAAAAAATTATTATAATAACATAATGATATTATAAGTGGGTTTAATGATGCAAATTTTAAAATCTAGGCAATTTGATGATGGTGGATGAAGTTGTTTCTCATTGAAAATGTAAGGCATGTAGAAGCATATAAAGTTCATTTTACAATACCATGCTCCTATACTATTTCTAAATTGCAAATAGTTTCAGTCTTAATTTTTAAAATAAAAAATTAAAACGACTTCAATTTTTTATATAATAACATAATCATATTATATGGTATATTTTTTAAAAATTATTTTATCAAGTAATATGTATACAATATTTTTATCATAAATTTTATGAGACATTTAAATGTTATTTATCTAATATATGTTATTTGTCACGACTCGTTACCCTCGAACCCTATCAATGGGACATTAATTGATCTTGTGATCAATTAATGTTCCACATAAAGAGGTCAAAGACCCTAAAGAAATCTAAAAAATTCCAATATAGGTATTTTGAAGGAAAAGTAATTATTATGGGGTTTCAATCAATCACATTTAATTAGGTTAATTGCATTTAATTCTGAATGCAATTAAATGTCCAATTCTTATTGGACCAAATTAGGCCTAGTAATATTTAATGCTAGAGGCCTATCTTATTTTCCCTCATGGCATAATCTGGTTGGTAGAGAGAAAAGTGAGATTCCTTCCTCTATTTTTTAATTAGGGGTGTTTTGGAGGGATGTGAACCATAAGGGGCACACAAAAAAAATAAGGACACTCACATTATCCTTAGTGGACCCTTTTTCTACTTTTGGTTATACTTTATAAGACATGATAAGTCATAATGGGTCCAAGGCATATTTTTAATATTATTATAATTTGGCCACTATTTGGACAATGAGTGGAGAAGTGTACTATAAATAGAGGACATTTTGTGAAGAAAGGGTATCTAAGAAGTCTTGGATACCTAGGGAGTATGCTCTCTACCTTGGATGGATCAGAAACCAGAAGGCTTGAAAATATTTCCTAGTTGAAGATGGAGGCATTTGATGGATTAGAAGGAGCCAAGGAGGCCACTATGGAATTTGAAGAGGACAACTTGCTAAAAGTAGGTTAGACCTTATTATTCAAGAAATAGATGTCTTATTAAATTATTGTATTTTTAGAAGAAAATTAACCTATTGGAAATCATATCTAGAAATCTTTTTTTATACCTAAAGTGGGAATATTTTAAGTTTTGGTTAATCAATCATTCCATTTGAAAAATTTAAGCTTTGACTTATCAATTGAATATTTTAAGCTTTGATTAATCAATTATCTTAATTGAGTATTTTATGTCCCAAAACCCTAATTGGAAAATAGTTGGTCAGAGAGATTCTAGATTTAACCATTAAACACCCTACAAGTCTATCTAGCAAATTCAACGTCTCGGATAGAACAAGTGAGGCAAACTCCTTGACCACCAACAAGTGGTCGATTAACATAGGGAGTCATTCCCTATATCTCACCAAGGGGTCATCCCATAGTGAATGTGAGATATTCGCTATGAGAAGACTCTTGGATAAATATCAAATCCATAGCAATAGAAATCAAGATTTGCATAAGGTTTACATCATGATCATAGTCATTAATGTTATGCCTTCACCCTTGCGAAGCACAAGGGGTTGTCTATAAAATCATGAAATATTTATTCTAATTAGATCACATGTCGATGATCACCCTATGACTATCCATTATCACATGAGGTTGGGTATCATCATTAGGCAACTATATCATGTGGTAGGAAATCAGATATGGGTTGGTTTGAAACTACTTAACTTCTAGTGTTCTTAGTAATGGATTTCCTTTCTTGATGCTTGTTTACTGATCTTCGTGAGAAGCTACCTTGGTGTGTTTAAATGGAATAAAGAACCCTTATATAGGTGGTATCCTTGGCACTTACAAAGTATATTGCTTCTTGGGTTGCATGTGAGATGTCTACATCTCTAAAACCTTCATAGAGGAGTCTTGCTGAAGATAATCCCCAAATTATTGAATATCTTGAACACCGTGGATGTTCACAATCGAACATTAGAAGGATTTACCTTTGGCAAGTCCAAATATTATAACTTAACTATGCTCTGCATCCCTGAGGTCGATTCCACGATCTAATATAATATTCATGTGTAAAATGATATTTTCATTAAAGGAATTCCTTTTATTCCATGGAAGAATTATAGTATTACCCTTGTATGTTGTATCCGGTAAAACCAAGTTTGAAACAGCGGAGAAATTTAGCAAGTACAGGCAACAAATATAAGCTTTGGTGAGGTGGAGAGAAATATTTTAAATGACTCTGGGTACCTGAAGGTTTATAGTCAAGTGGGTGTTTCACTTAATCACTACCAAATCTTCCACCAAGAATGTCCCAAATAGGATTTTTTGGGAGCCAAGTATGCTATAAAGGGAAAATACTTTGTAGGATGTTTGACCATGCGATGGCGGTCGACCACCTCAAGCCACCTGTAGTTATCCATTCCAACTAGAATGCGTGTGGTTGTTCTTGATGATAACACTAGAGGTTTCCTTGATGGGCATGTGTTCGATCATGATATCGAAATTTGTAAGTTCTTTGGTGGGTTCTTGAGTTGTTATTTTGCCTTTGCTGCAAGTTTCAAGACATCAATAATCAAGCTTTCAAAAAGTAATAGAAAATGTTATTTGCATTTTAAAGGTAATAGGATTAATTGGTGAATGAAGGAATCAATGCTATAGAAATATTATTATGCAAATAAAGCATAATTATGAGGTAAATAGATATTCTAAATTATATTAAAAAGGGTATGGTTTAATGGTTAGATATAGACTAGATGATCTATAGTTAAATTATCCATCACACATTGAAAGAAACATAGATCACATTTAGTGTTGTAAATGTTAATGGGGAATCTTAAATTATAGTAAGAGATTCAAGTCTTCCTTAAGTTATGATTTTACTGAGTATTATGGTGATAATTTTGTTTGACTTACAAATATAGTAATTGATAATGAATAAGTTGTACATATTATTTAAAAAAAAAGTAGAATGTTTCATAAAATTAGGGGTATGGGAATCTAATTTATGAAGGGAAGGTGGATTGTTTATCTACTCAAAAGAATGAAATTGAAATTCATTCTTGAGGGAATTTATATAATTTTCTCCAGTGTCAAAGAGTCATCTCCAAAATATGGTACCAATGGATATAATAGACTTACACAAGATGTTATATAATCCTAATATGACTTAGAGAAAGGAATCAGTGGATTCCTTAAATGCATCTTTAATTTTGAAGGAGTAGGTAGCTTCCTCCTTGGTATGGAAAATACCTTAATATTAACATGATGTTTTAGAGAAAGGAATTAAAGAAATCCTTAATTGCATCATGTATGTGTACAGGAACAGTAACATTCCTTGAATTGTATATTGAGTAAAATGGATCCATTGAGACCCTTATATACTTATAATATTTGACATCTTGAGTTTATGAATATGAGGATAGATCATATTTTGGAGGCTGGGTTTATTACCATGAGGGCTGCTAGGATAAAAAATGTGTCAATTATTTGTTGTTTACTTTATTATTTCTTGTGGATGTTGCATTTATTTCCAAAATGAAAAGGATATATGTTAATGAGATTTTAGATGCTTTGACGAAATGTTATGCATATCTTTGATTATGAAATTATGTTCATTTAGTAAACATGATGTAAAGGATGTATGCTTAATTTCCAATTTGTTAATGATATAATTTTTAAAATGTAATGGATAATTACGAATGATGTACGTATTTAATTTTACCTTCCAAGCAACTGGCACTTATTGTACTCAATTATTGTATGGATGCATAATATAAAATGTAATGGATAGAAATATTATGTGTTTAAGGATATGAGTTAATAAGACTTAATACTTAAGGAGATAATTGAATGAGGTTGACCCTAAATTTACATAAACATTCATGAATGGTATAATATAAGCAACTCGATTCCAAATTGTGAATTAATCCTAGAAAGAGCTCGGAGGGGAATGGAACCCCCCTAAAAAGTGATTTGGATTTGAGTTGTGGATCAAAACCAACCTTACATTATGAGTTGAAAAATAAATTCATAAACCTGAGGTATAATGACTAAATAATACCCTCTTGTAATCACTTAATTGTATCATGTGTTAAACATCAAGGGTACTTAAAATAAGGGTGAACAAATGAGCCTTGATATGTTTCAAGCAATATAGTTATGCTTAAGGGGATATTCCAAGGATTATGTAAGTTTAATCACGTATAGTGATTTTGTATCTTAGTGACCCCATAAAGGAGATGTAGGTAGGATCTAAGATTCATGATTGACCACTGTTGAGGTTATATCATGTAATATGGGTTTCCATCTCCAAGGCATGCACCTACATACTGATCTTGGTGGATAGTATGATTAATGGTATTTTCCCTTTTATGAGGGTTGAAACCTAATGCTTTAGTCATCATTCTCATAGTCATATGGTATGAGGATTTTGTAGAAGCTGATCACTTCTACTCAAGAGTGACTCTGATCAAGTCTTAATATTTCTTGATGCTATTTGCCTTGATAACTTATAATCCAGTTGGAATGGTCCTAGCTTATCATGAGTATGTCCCTTATCTCATGAAAGATAAATGTATA
This sequence comes from Wollemia nobilis, assembly GCA_028583015.1. NCBI lineage: Eukaryota > Viridiplantae > Streptophyta > Pinopsida > Araucariales > Araucariaceae > Wollemia > Wollemia nobilis. The sequence continues at coordinate 1,182,049 of JAQPPZ010006183.1, read as the reverse complement.
TATAAAAAAAGAGTGGTTGAGTAGTGACAATGGGGGTTGTTACAGTTGGTATCAGAGCCTAGGCTAACTAATATATTCTAGTTAGATATAGGTTAGCAAACTATTTTGGCATAAAAAAAACATAAGAGAAGACTCAAAATATAAATTCCATAACTTTAAACAATGCACACTTGGTAAGGACAAGGTCAGTACTTGATATTATGATGTCTGAGTTCCTTTCCCCATGAGTAGATCCATAGTCGTTCAAAAGTGGAAGAACTAAGTGAACCCTTTTGAATGGGTTTCAAGCGGTGTACCTTAGACTCTTTTGGTAAATTACAAGACATCTATATATTTTGACTTACTCCTTATTTTCAATTGTGTAAGAGCCGAAGGTTCAAATTTACTAAAGTATCACTTAAGATTAAGGTTATAAAATTATTATCGATAACTTGTTAATTTCTTAGACCAATTATCTCGAATTGAAACACTCTGGAAATAAGAATTGATGAATAAAAATCAAGTGAGTTTAAATTTAGCCACTAAAGATATCGGTCTATGATGACATAGATTAGAATTGGCACATTAAAAGAATGTTTTATTTAATTAATTTTTGTTACAATGTGGCCTTTGGCCAAGAGGCTAAACAACTCAACTACAATGAACTCTAGAGGATTACTATTATGATTATTAATAGTTCCACCCAGAGATAGTCGCAGACCTAAACCTTTACCACGGTTATAAATACCACTTTATTTGTTGTAATAGATGTGCTTCACATTATTTAAGCACTAAAATAAGATGGAAAGTGACACATGTGGTATTAATAATTGCACATAAGAACTCGATGATCAAAATGATGTTTTATTTATCTAGATTTTTTAACAATGTTACAATATACATTGGGGATTTTTCAATCAGGGGCTAAGGTGTAGGAAATGGCAAAAGAAGCCACCAACAACACTAGAACCTGAAACCCTAGTATGGCAAAAGAGAGCAAGGACACATTTAAGCATAGAAATTACCCCCAAATTTCACCAATAACTTCATACTTTTCTTGACATGAAATTTTGGAATGAACTATATCATAACTCTGCCAATAAGCTTTGTTAATCTGAGTATCCCAACTCGATAGTAAAGTATGCCACCCAACCACCTTGGTGGTGGTTGAATGCATTGAGGTGTGCTACGCTATTTAAATTAGAAACTACTCATTATACCATGCATGTGGTATCATTTTCCAAAGAAAAATGGAGCAAAAAATAGTTGGACAAAACATAGAAAACCAACAACTGAATATCATTAAGCAGTTTTTGCATATAAATATGCTAGAACTAGAATCTGGACATAATAACAATGGTAAGATGAAAACCATCACAGTCTTAGTCCGAATTTGAGCTATCATAATCTTCAACTAGAGATAACCTACGCTCAGAACGGATAACTGGAAGCAGAATATTGTAGTGAATTATAATGTATCTATCAAATACATAATATGGACAAGGAGTGCCATGACGTCCATACAATATAAGATCAATTTCTATCAAACACTAAGTTTGAGTAAATCTATTATGAATTTCCCAGAATAAGTAAGTCTACACATATCCTTGATAAAGAAGACTCTGATAAAGCTCGCTATCAAAAGCAGCCTTTCTAGTGGGAACATACTTCTTGACCACATCCAAATAATAGGCTGGTAGAAATTGAAATGGAATATTTAGAGGATCACTTATAGGTGGTAACCAAGAATCCCAAAATTGGATATGGAAAGTCCAGTTAGGCCAAATGAAGAATCTGTCAAACCACTCGAAATGACATAAATGACTTTCAAAAGCTAAATAATTTTTGGAATTGTTCCTTAGCCATACATCACAAAGTGAATCTTGAATAAAGGTATTGCAATATATATATTCCATAGATATAAGAGCATTACGAGCTTCTATAGACTAGCTTTGTAAGAAATTTCGCAACCCTTCTCTCTGTTGTAGCAATTTTTAGGGAATTTAAACAAAATATTTATAAAACTCATGTTGATATTCTTCATAACAAAACATGAGGGCTAATTACTAAATTGGTTTCCTACCGAAAGAAAGTTAAGAGAATATTTCTCTTTTTCCAATAATGTGCTTGATGTCAACAAGTATTCATTACCAAAATGGAAAAATAAGTACCTACAGGTAAGCCATTGAAATAAGTGTGCATGAAATCAACTTATGGAACCATTAAAGGGGTAATGATAGGACCTTACATAAAGATGAAAGGACACATACCACCTCGATAATTGATAAGGCAAAATAAAATATTCAATGGGACAATCAAGCCGAATACGAAGTTGAAGGATCCACCTTGGGATCATCAAGATGTAATCGATTAAATGAATGGATAGGATTATTAGGTTGGAAATTGAACCAGATAATCACTTCGATCAACAATAAAAATCTAGAAAATGATCGTATGTAGTAACTTGCAGGTTTTTAATCCTTCACCTACTAATGGCATCCAATACGATCATATTCATGGTGGTATTTTCCTAGATGATATTAGTTATATGTGGTGTAAACCCCATTGTATACCTTATGATCCTTTTGCTCTTGCTTATCGATCTAGTAATGCATATGCCCTAAAAGAAAGAAACTAATATTTAGTATTACCATATCTAAACAAGAAGAATGGATAGTTACAACATGGGATACAACAATGAGAAAATCTAGAACAGTTGAGGGATCAACGAGAGAATCTCTTGTGCAAAATTCCCAAGAAGATGTATGGGCACAGGAAAGGATAAGGTTATAATCCAAGAGAGATGATGTCATTGCTAAGCAAGATAGGCTCAGATCAGAGATATTACAAAGAAATAATTGGAGAGCAGTAGTGATGGCATCCATGCATACAAAAAACCCATAATTTCATCAAATAAGGAAAGGATTTAATGCTGCATTTTTGAATCTTGATTGGTTGCATTGTTGAATCACGGTATGATTCTCCCACCACAACCAAATTTTAGTTGCAGCATTAAATTATTATGGGGTTTCAATAAATCATATTTAATGACTAGGATAATTGCATCTAATTTATAAATTAAAATTCCAATTTTTATTGGACCAAATTAGGCACTAGTATTATTTAATACTAAAAGCCTATCTTATTTTCCCTCATGGCATAATCTGGTTGGTAGAGAGAAAAGTGAGATTCTCTCCTCTATTTTTTAATTAGAGGTTTTTTGGAGGGATGTGAACCATAAGGGACACAAAACAAAAATAAGGACACTCACCTTATCTCTAAGTGGACCCTTTTTCTACTTTTGGTTATACTTTACAAGACATGATAAGTCACAATGGGTCCAAGGCATATTTTTAATATTATTATAATGTGGCCACTATTTTGCCCATGAGTGGAGAAGTATCCTATAAATAGAGGATATTTTGTGAAGAAAGGGTATCTAGGAAGTCTTGGATACCTAGGGAGTATGCTCTCCACCTTGGGTGGATCAGAAACTAGAAGGCTTGAAATATTTCCTAGTTGTAGAGGGAGGCATTCAATGGATTAGGAGCTAAGGAGGCCACTATGGAAGTTGAAGAGGACAACTTGCTAAAAGTAGGATACACCTTGTTATTCAAGAAATAGATGTCTTATTAAATTATTTTATTTTGTGAAGAAAATTAACCTATTGGAAATCGTATCTAGAAATATCTGTTTATACCTAAAGTGGGAATATTTTAAGCTTTGGTTAATCAATCATTCCATTTGAATATTTTAAGCTTTGATTAATCAATTGAATATTTTAATCTTTGATTAATCAATTATCTCAATTAAGTATTTTATGTCCCAAAATCCTAATTGGAAAATAGTTGGTTAGAGAGACCCTAGATTTAACCATTAAACACCCTACAAGTCTATCTAGCAAATCCAACAACGTCTTAGACAGAACAAGCTAGGAAAACTCCTCGACCACCAACTAGTGGTCGATTAACATAGGGAGAGTCATTCCCTATATTTCACCAAGGGGTCAAACCATAGTGAATGTGGGATATTCACCACGAGGAGACTCTTGGATAAATATCAAATCCATAGCAGTAGGCATTAGGATTTATATAAGGTTTACATCATGATCATAGTCATTAATGTTATGCCTTCACCCCTACGAAGCACAAGGGGTTCCCTATGAAATCATGAAATATTCATTCTACTTAGATCTCACATCGATGCTCGCCCTATGACTCTCCATTATTGTGCGATGTTGGGCGTCATCATTAGGCAATTATAGCAGGTGGTAGGAAATCAGATCTGGGTTGGTTTGAAACTACCTAACTTTTGGTGTTCTCTACAATGGATTACCTTTACTGATGCTTGTTCGCTGATCGTCATGAGAAGCTACCTTGATGTGTTTGAATGGAAGAAATAACCCTTATATAGGTGACATCCTTGGCACTTCCAAAGTAGATTACTTCTTAGGTTGTCTGTGAGATGTCTACATCTCTAAAACCTTCATAAAGGAGTCTTGCGGAAGATAACCCCCAAATTCTTGAATCTCTCGAACACCTTGGATGTTCATGACCGAACCTTAGGAGGATTTACCATTGACAGGTCCAAATATTATAACTTAACTATGCTCTACATCCTTGAGGTCAATTCCATGATCCAATCTAATATTCATGTGTAAAATGATAATTTCATCGAAGGAATTCCTTTCATTCCATGGAAAAATTATAGTCTTACCCTCGTATGTTGTAGCCAAAAAAAATCAAGTTTGAAATAGGGGAGCTATTCATAAAGTACAGGCAACAAATATAAGCTTTGGTGAGGTGGAGAGAAAGCTTTTAAATGACTCTGGGTACCCGAAGGTTTATAGCCAAGTGGGTGTTTGGCTTAATCACTACCAAATATTCCACCAAGAATGTCCCAAATAGGATCTGTTGGGAACCAAGTACGCTATAAAGGGAAAAGACTCTGTAGGATGCTTGACCATGTGGTGGCGGTCGAGGACCATGAGCCACATGTAGTTAGCCCTTCCAACTAGCATGTGCATGGTCATTCATGATGATGACACTAGAGGGTTCCTTGGTGGGCACGTGTTCAATCATGATGTTGACCTTTGAAATTTCTTTGGTGGATGTCCGAGTTGTTATTTTTTCTTCGCTGCATTTTGCAAGCTGTCAATAGCCAAGATTTCAAAAAGGAATAGAAAATGTTATTTGCATTTTAAAGGTAATAGGCTTAATTGGTGAACAAAGGAATCAAGGTTATAGAAATATTATTATGCAAATTAAAGCATAATTATGAGGTAAATAGATATTCTAAATTATATTAAAAGGGTATGGTTTAATGGTTAGATATAGACTAGATGGTCTATAGTTAAATTGTCCATCGCACATTGAAAGAAACATAGATCACATTTAGTGTTGTAAATGTTAATGGGGAATCTTAACTTTTAGTAAGAGATTCAAGTCTTCATTAAGTTATGATTTTAATGAGTATTATGGTGATAATTTTGTTTGCCTTAAAAATATAGTAATTGATAATGAATAAGTTGTATAAATTATTTAAACAAAATGATGAATGCTTCATAAATTAAGGGTATGGGACTTTAATTTATGAAGTGAAGGTTGATTGTTTATCAACCCTAAGAATGAATTTTGGAATTATACTGAGGGAAATTTATGAAATTTCCTCTAATGTCAAAGAGTCATCTCCAAAATATGGAACCAATGAATATCATAAACTTACACAAGATGTTATAAAATCCTAAGATGACTTAGAGAAAGGAATCAGTGGATTCCTTAAATGCATCTTTAATTATGAAGGAGCAGGTGGTTTCCTCCTTGGTATGGAAAATACCTTAATATTAACATGATGTCTTAGAGAAAGGAATTAAATAAATCCTTAATTGCATCATGTATGTGTATAGGAACAATAGCGTTCCTTGAATTGTATATTGAGTAAAAGGGATCCGTTGAGACCCTTATATACTTGTAATATTTAACATCTTGAGTTTATGAATATGAGGAAAGATCATATTTTGGAGGTTGGGTTTATTCCCCATGAGGGTTCCCAGGATAAACAATGTGTCAATAATTTATGGTTTGCTTTATTATTTCTTGTGGATGTTGCATTTATTTCCAAAATGAAAAGGATATAAGTTAATGAGATGTTAGATGCTTTGATGAAATGTTATGCATATCTTCGATTATGAAAATGTGTTCATTTGGTAAACATGATGTAAAGGATGTATGCTTAATTTCCAATATGTTAATGATATACGATTGTGTCATTTACTTTTGAAATGTAATGGATAATTATGAATGATGTACTTAGTTAATTTTACCTTTCAAGCAACTGACACTTGTACTCAATGATCGTATGGATGCATAATATAAAATATAATGGAATGTAATCCTTGTTTGGATAGAAATATTATGTGTTTAAGGATATGATGTAATAAGATTTAATCCTTAAGGAGATAATTGAATGAGGTTGACCTGAAATTTACATAAATATTCATGAATGGTATAATCTAAGCAACTTGATTACAAATTATGGATTGATCCAAGTTAAAACTTTGAGTGGGTGGAACCCATAAAAAGATAAATAGGATTTGAGTTGTGGATCAAGTCCTACCTCACATTCTGAGTTGATAAATTGAGGAACCTGAGGCATATTAACTAATTAATACCCTTTTGGATAATCACTTAATTGTCTCATGTGCTATACATAAGGGATGCCTAAAATAAGGGGAGAACAAATAAGCCTTGATATATTTCAAGTAGTATAGTCATGCTTAAGGGAACATTCCAAGGATTATGTAAGTTTAATCACGTTTAGTGATTTGCTATCTTAGTGACCCCATCAAAAAGATGTGGGAGGGATCTAAGAGTCATGAGTAACCACTATTGAGGTTATTTCATTTAATATGGGTTTCCATCTTCAAGGCATTCACCTATATACTGGTCTTGGTAGACAGTATGGTTAATGGTGATTTCCCTTTTATGAGGGATGAAACCTAACGCTTTGAGCATTCTCATATCCGAGTGGTATGAGGGTTTCATAGAAGCTGATCACTTCTACTCAAGAGTGACTCTGATCAAGTCTTAATATCTCTTGATGATATTTGCCTTGATAACTTACAATCCAGTTGGAATGATTCTACCTTAGATCATGATTATGTCCCTTGCCTCATGAAAGATAAATGTATATAAATAAAAAATGAGTGGTTGAGTAGTGACAATAGGGGTTGTTACAGTTGGTATCATAGCCCAGGCTAACTAATAGATTCTAGTTAGATCTAGGTTAGCAAAATATTTGGGCATGAAACAAAACATGAGAGAAAACTCAAAATATAAATTCCACAATTCTAAACAATGCACACTTGGTAAGGACAAGGTCAGTGCTTGAGATTATGATGTCTGAGTTCCTTTCCCCCATGAGTAGATCCATAGTCATTCAAAAGTGGAAGAGCTAAGTGAACCCTCCTGCATGGGTTTTAAGCGGTGTACCTTAGACTCTTTTGGGAAAATACTCGACATCTATATCTTTTGACTTACTTACTCCTTATTTTCAAGTGTGTAAGAGTCGAAGGTTCAGATTTACTAAAGGATCACTTAAGATTAAGGTTATCAAATTATTATAGATAACTTGTTAATTTCTTAGGTCAATTAGCTCGAATTGAAACACTCTGTGAATAAGAATTGATGAATAAAACTCAAGTGAGTTGAAATTTAGCCACTAAAGATAGCCTAAAAATATTTTAGTCCAAAAAATGAGGATACCTCAATTATCGGTCTAGAATGACCTTGGATTAAAATTGGCACATTAAAATAATGTTTTCTTTAATTAATTTTTGTTACAATTTGGCCTTTGGCCAAGAGGCTAAACAACTCAACTACAATGAACTCTGGCGGATTACTATTTTGATTAGTAATAGTTCACCCAGAGATAGTCGTAGACCTGAACCTTTACCATGGTTAGAAATACCACTTTCTTTGTTGTAATCTAATAGATGTGCTTCACACTATTTAAGCACTAAAATAAGATGTGAAGTGACACATGTGGTAATATTAATTATGCATAAGAACCCGATGGTAAGGGGGGGGAGTTTAGAAAGAGATAAACAAAATGATAAAATTTTAGTTGGGATCTATATTTGATCAATGTTACAAATACATTGGGTGTTGATTTCAATCGAGGGCTTAACTGTAGGAAATTTAAGAACTATACAAAAACACTAGAACCTTGATGAAATCCTAGTTTGGAAAAAGAGAGCAAGGACACATTTAAGTATGGAAACTACCCCAAATTTCACCGAGAAACTTCATACTTTTCTTGACATGAAATTTTGGGATGAACTATATCAAAACTCCACCAATCAGCTCCAATAATCTGAGTATCCTGGCTCCATAGTAAAGTATGCCACCCGACCACTCGGGTGGTGGTCGAATGTATTGAGGTGTGCTACGCTATTTAAATAAGAAACTACTCATTATACCATGCATGTGGTATTATTTTCCAAAGAAAACTGGAGCATAAAATAGTTGGACAAAACATAGAAAACCAACAACTAAATATTTATTAAGCATTTTTTGAATAAAAATATGCCAAAAATAGAATCTGGATATAATAGCAATGGTAAGATGAAAACCATCATAGTCTTAGTCAGAATCTGAGCTATCATAATCTTCGACTGGAGATAAGCTACGCTCGGAATAGATAACTAGAAGAGAAATATTGTAGCAAATTATAATGTATCTATCAAATACATAATATGGCCAAGGAGTGCCATGACGTCCATACAACATAAGATCTATTTTTGTCAGACACCGAGTCTGAGCGAATCTATTATGAATTTCCTAGAATAAGTGAGTCTGCACATACCTTTGATATAGAAGACTCTGATAAAGCTCACTATCAAAAGCAACCTTTCCAGTGGGAACATACTTCTTGACCACATCCAAATAATAGGCTGGTAGAAATTGAAATGGAATATTTAGAGGATCGCTTATAGGAGGTAACCAGGAATCCCCAAATCGAACATGGAAAGTCTAGTTAGGCCAACTAAAGAATCTATCGAACCACTCGAAATGACTTAAAGGACTTTCAAAAGCTAAATAATTATGGGAATTATTCCTTAGCCACACATCACAATGTGAATCCTGGATAAAGGTATTGCAATATATCTGTTCCATGGATATAAGGGCATTACGAGCTTTGATAGCCTAGATTTGTAAGAAATTTTGCAACCCTTCCCTCTGTTGAAGCAAGTTTTGAGGAATCCAAACAAAAGATTCATAAAACTTGTGTTGATCTTCTTCATAACAAAACATGATGGCTAATTACTAAACTGGTTTCCTACCAAAAGGAAGTTAAGAGAATATTTCTCTCTTTTCGATAATGTGCTTGATGTCAACAAGTACTCATTACCGATTTGGAAAATAAGTACCTAAAGGTAAGGCACCAAAATAAGTGTGCACAGAATCAACCTATGGAACCATTGAAGGGGGCAATGATAGGACCTTACGTAAAGATGAAAGGACATGTGCCACCTCAAGAATTGATAAGGCAAAACAAAATCTTCAATGGGACAATCAAGCCAAATATGAAGTTGAAGGATCCACCTTGGGATCATCAAGATGTAATCGGTTAAATGAATGGACAAGATTAATAGGTTGGAAATTGAACTAGATAATCACTTCGATCAACAACAAAAATCTAGAAATTGATCGTATGTAATAACTTACAGGTTTTTAATCTTTCACCTACTCATGGCATCCAATACGATCATATTCATGGTAGGATTTACCTGGATGATATTAGTTATATGTGGTGTAAACCCCATTGTATGCCTTATGATCCTTTTGCTCTTGCTTATCGATCTAGTGATGCATCTGCCTTGAAAGGAAGAAACTAATATTTAGTATTACCAGATCTAAACAAGAAGAAGGGGTAGTTACAATAGGGGATACAACAATGAGAAAATCTAGAAGAACAGTTGAGGGAACAATGAGAGAATCTCCTATGCAAAATGCCCAGGAAGATATATGGGCACAAGAAAGGATAAGGTTAGAAGTCGAGAGAGATGTTGCCATTGTTGAGCGAGATAGGCTCAGATCGAAGATATTACAAAGAAATAATTGGAGAGCAGCAACGATGGCAGCCATGCTTACAGAAAACCCATAATTTCATCAAATAAGGGAAGAATTTAATGTTGCATTTTTGGAATCTTGTTTGGTTGCATTGTTGAATCATGGTATGCTTCTCCCACCACAACCAACTATTAATACACAATATGGGAGAAGAAGAGTCACTCATACAACTCGAAGACCAACCCAAGGTAGTGATCAAGCAGCTGCTAGAACAATTGCTCCACCGCCATCTCCAACCATAAGTACCAATACAGTATGAGGAGAGGAACAAACCCAGGAGCACCAACCTTAAGATCCTTTAGGCCACCACTTTGTAGTAGAGTATTCATGCCAAGGATGAGGCATAAATGTATTAATAAAACTTTTAAAATTTTATATTTTTGTTTGTAGAAAATAAATGCTATATGAATATTGTTGTTTATAATGGATTTAATTAGTTAGTATGTGATTCAAAGGAATGCATGAACATTGATTTTTGTTTGTATAAAAACTAATTGAAGAATGGATTGGTGTCCATTCTTGGAGAAGGTATGGGACTTCTCCATGATGTTTATAAAGGAAATAGGTGATTTGTTGGAAAAAGGTTCAAAATGCATCTTAGGATATATGTGAATATCCTAAATTGAGATTCTGAAATTATGATGTGTCTTTATTGACACTTAATTTTATTAGGTTAACTCATGTTAAGGGTTAACAAATTATATTGTGATACTCCTTGGTGGGAGTTTTGATAAAATTAATAAGACTTTTTATGTCTAATATAGTATAGAAGCATAATTTCATGATATCTTTATAACACCATTTTGCAAATTCTATTATTATAGTGCTTTAAATTCAGTATTTGTAATAAATGTTTTAAACTATAATATTGTGATGAGATTATGTATTGATGATGTTTTCAATACTTTTTTATGAAAATGGATGTTATATTGTTTATAAGGACATGGTATTGCTGATATTTTACATTTTTGTAGGTCCAGGTACTCTCATGGATGGAAGATGAAGCTTACCATCAATATTGAAGTGTTGGATGAAAGAATAATATGATGATTCAAATTGTAAAACAAGATGATAAATACTAGCTTTTTCTAGACAAATGTGTTTTTGTAAGGTAATTGTTCAAACATAGAGGATTGTGTTTAATCTAAGGGGGGTGTATGTCATAACCCGTTACCCTCGAACCCTATCAATGGGACATTAATTGATCTTGTGATCAATTAATGTTCCATAGAAAGAGGTCATAGACCCTAAGGAATTCTACAAAATTCCAATTTAGGAATTTTGAAGGGGTTTAGGAGGAAAATAATAAAAATATAATTAGGCTCAGTATAATAATGTTTAATGACTAGGATAATTGCATCTAATTTATAATGCAATTAAAATTCCAATTTTTATTGGACCAAATTAGGCACTAGTATTATTTAATACTAAAAGCCTATCTTATTTTCCCTCATGGCATAATCTGGTTGGTAGAGAGAAAAGTGAGATTCTCTCCTCTATTTTTTTAATTAGGGGTGTTTTGGAGGGATGTGAACCATAAGGGACACAAAACAAAAATAAGGACACTCACCTTATCCCTAGTGGACCCTTTTTCTACTTTTGGTTATACTTTACAAGACATGATAAGTCACAATGGGTCCAAGGCATATTTTTAATATTATTATAATGTGGCCACTATTTGGCCCATGAGTGGAGAAGTGTCCTATAAATAGAGGATATTTTGTGAAGAAAGGGTATCTAGGAAGTCTTGGATACCTAGGGAGTATGCTCTCCACCTTGGGTGGATCAAAAACTAGAAGGCTTGAAAATATTTCCTAGTTGTAGAGGGAGGCATTCGAAGGATTAGAAGGAGCTAAGGAGGCCACTATGGAAGTTGAAGAGGACAACTTGCTAAAAGCAGGTTAGATCTTGTTATTCAAGAAAAAAATGTCTTATTAAATTTATTGCATTTTGTGAAGAAAATTAACCTATTGGAAATCGTATCTAGAAATATTTGTTTATACCTAAAGTGGGAATATTTTAAGCTTTGGTTAATCAATCATTCCATTTGAATATTTTAAGATTTGATTAATCAATTGAATTTTTTAATATTTTATTAATCAATTATCTCAATTAAGTATTTTATGTCCCAAAATCCTAATTGGAAAATAGTTGGTCAGAGAGACCCTAGATTTAACCATTAAACATCCTACAAGTCTATCTAGCAAATCCAACAACATCTTAGACATAACAAGTGAGGCAAACTCCTCGACCACCAACTAGTGGTCAATTAACATAGGGAGAGTCATTCCCTATATTTCACCAAGGGGTCAACCCACAGCGAATATGGGATATTCGTTGTGAGGAGACTCTTGGATAAATATCAAATCCATAGCAGTAGGCGTCAGACTTTGCATAAGGTTAACATCATGATCACAGTCATTAATTTTATGCCTTCACCCCTACGAAGCACAAGGGGTTCCCTATGAAATCATAAAATATTCATTCTACTTAGATCTCACATCGATGCTCACCCTATGACTCTCCATTATCATGCGAGGTTGGGCATCATCGTTAGGCAACTATAGTAGGTGGTAGGAAATCAGATCTGGATTGGTTTGAAACTACCTAACTTCTAGTGTTCTCTATAATGGATTCCCTTTACTGATGCTTGTTCATTGATCATCATGAGAAGCTACCTCGGTGTGTTTGAATGGAAGAAAGAACCCTTATATAGGCGTTATCCTTGGCACTTCCAGAGTAGATTGCTTCTTAGGTTGCCTGTGAGATGTCTACATATCTAAAACCTTCATAGAGGAGTCTTGTGGAAGATAACCCCCAAATTCTTGAATCTCTCGAACACCTTGGATGTTCACGACCAAACCTTAGGAGGATTTACCATTGATAGGTCCAAATATTATAACTTAACTATGCTCTGCATCCCTGAGGTCGATTCCACGATCCAATCTAATATTCATGTGTAAAATGATAATTTCATCGAAGGAATTCCTTTCATTCCATGGAAGAATTATAGTCTTACCCTCATATACTGTAGCTGGAAAAACCAGGTTTGAAATAGGGGAGCTATTCAACAAGTACAAGAAATAAATATAAGCTTTGGTGAGGTGGAGAGAAAGCTTTTAAATGACTCTGGGCACCTAAAGGTTTATAGCCAAGTGGGTGTTTGGCTTAATCACTACCAAATATTCCACCAAGAATGTCCCAAATAGGATCTGTTGGGAACCAAGTATGCTATAAAGGAAAAAGACCCTGTAGGATGCTTGACCATGTGGTGGTGGTCGAGGACCACGAGCCACCTATAGTTAGCCCTTCCAACTAGCATGCATGTGGTCCTTCGTGATGATGACACTAGAGGATTCCTTGGTGGGCACGTGTTCGATCGTGATGTCGACCTTTGAAAGTTCTTTGGTGGATGCCCGAGTTGTTATTTTGCCTTTGTCACATGTTGCAAGCCATCAATAGCCAAGCTTTCAAAAAGGAATAGAAAATGTTATTTGCATTTTAAAGGTAATAGGCTTAATTGGTGAACAAAGGAATCAAGGTTATAGAAATATTATTATGCAAATTAAAGCATAATTATGAGGTAAATAGATATTCTAAATTATATTAAAAAGGGTATGGTTTAATGGTTAGATATAGACTAGATGATCTATAGTTAAATTGTCCATCACACATTGAAAGAAACATAGATCACATTTAGTGTTGTAAATGTTAATGGGGAATCTTAACTTTTAGTAAGAGATTCAAGTCTTCATTAAGTTATGATTTTAATGAGTATTATGGTGATAATTTTGTTTGCCTTACAAATATAGTAATTGATAATGAATAAGTTGTATAGATTATTTAAACAAAAATATGAATGCTTCATAAATTAAGGGTATGGGACTTTAATTTATGAAGTGAAGGTTGATTGTTTATCAACCCTAAGAATGAATTTTGGAATTATACTGAGGGAATTTATGAAGTTCTCTCTAATATCAAAGAGTCATCTCCAAAATATGGAACCAATGAATATCATAAACTTACACAAGATGTTATAAAATCCTAAGATGACTTAGAGAAAGGAATCAGTGGATTCCTTAAATGCATCTTTAATTATGAAGGAGCAGGTGGTTTCCTCCTTAGTATGGAAAATACCTTAATATTAACATGATGTCTTAGAGAAAGGAATTAAATAAATCCTTAATTGCATCATGTATGTGTATAGGAACAGTAGCATTCCTTGAATTGTATATTGAGTAAAAGGGATCCGTTGAGACCCTTATATACTTGTAATATTTAACATCTTGAGTTTATGAATATGAGGAAAGATCATATTTTGGAGGCTGGGTTTATTCCCCATGAGGGTTCCCAGGATAAACAATGTGTCAATAATTTATGGTTTGCTTTATTATTTCTTGTGGATGTTGCATTTATTTCCAAAATGAAAAGGATATAAGTTAATGAGATGTTAGATGCTTTGATGAAATGTTATGCATATCTTCTATTATGAAAATGTGTTCATTTGGTAAACATGATGTAAATGATGTATGCTTAATTTCCAATATGTTAATGATATATTTTTTGAAATGTAATGGATAATTATGAATGATGTACTTAGTTAATTTTACCTTTCAAGCAACTGGCACTTGATGTACTCAATGATCGTATGGATGCATAATATAAAATGTAATGGAATGTAATCCTTGTTTGGATAGAAATATTATGTGTTTAAGGATATGATGTAATAAGATTTAATCCTTAAGGAGATAATTGAATGAGGTTGACCTAAAATTTACATAAACATTCATGAATGGTATAATCTAAGCAACTTGATTACAAATTATGGATTGATCCGAGTTAAAGCTCAAAATGGATGGAACCCATAAAAACACAAATAGGATTTGAGTTGTGGATCAAGTCCTACCTCACATTCTGAGTTAATAAATTGAGGAACCTGAGGTATATTAACTAATTAATACCCTTTTGGATAATCACTTAATTGTCTCATGTGCTATACATAAGGGATGCCTAAAATAAGGGAGAACAAATAAGCCTTGATATATTTCAAGCAGTATAGTCATGCTTAAGGGAACATTCCAAGGATTATGTAAGTTGATCACGTTTAGTGATTTTGTTATCTTAGTGACCCCATCAAAAAGATGTGGGAGGGATCTAAGAATCATGAGTAACCACTATTGAGGTTATTTCATTTAAGATGGTTTTTCTATCTTCAAGGCATTCACCTATATACTGGTCTTGGTGGACCATGGTGATTTCCCTTTTATGAGGGATGAAACCTAACGCTTTAGCCAGCGTTCTCATACCCAAGTGGTATGAGGGTTTTGTAGAAGCTGATCACTTCTACTCAAGAGTGACTTTGATCAAGTCTTAAAATATCTTGATGCTATTTCCTTGATAACTTACAATCTAGTTGGAATGGTTCTACCTTAGATCATGATTATGTCCCCTGTCTCATGAAAGATAAATGTATATAAATAAAATAAAATAAAAAATGAGTGGTTGAGTAGCGACAACATGGGTTGTTACATTATTTAACTAAAATTCAATTAAGTTAGGTTGCTTACATATAGTATACAATTATGCTTTCATTGGATTTCAAATTTAGATATTAAAATTGTATTTAAAGTTTTAAAGTTTTACCAATAAACCTCATTAAATTATATTAATATTAAATTTATGAACATTTTGGGGCATGAACCTTGTTAGCTGAGGAATCTACATCTATAGGGAGATTTTTGGGAGTGATATTGTTGGGAGGAAGGTTGGACAACTGGAACCTCAGAGGGGGATTGGGAGAAGGAGGTTGGGTTGGCTGAAGGATCTTCAAAATATCACTGTAATGTGGGTAGTCTCCTATCTTGGGTTGTTCTGGGTTGCTTGTTTTCTGGTTTGTCTTTCTTTACTACTGATGCAGGTGGTGTTACAGGGTGGAATGCTAGCCAGATGGAACCCTAGGGACCGAGGGAAGGAGGTTTTTTCAGTTGAAGGAACCACAATATCCTACTTTGTTGATGGGTATATGGATAAACCATTCTAAGGTCATTCTCTAGCAGGATATTTTTGTTGAGGTCTGTGTTGGAAAGTTTTGATCACCAAGGTGCTCTATTGTTTTTCTCTTATTTTGATGATTATGTTGCTGCTTTATGGCATTCTAGAGCTACAGTTTTATTCTCAGTGGAAAAATTTGGAGAGTAGCCTTGTTTGTTGATCTAGATGCTTATTGGGGACCTGGGTGGGATTTTTCCACTTTTCTTTTGTGTGTGGTAATATCATTGGATTTATCTGGCCAAGAGGCAAGGTTATGCATAAGGGGTTGACCCAAAAATTTGTTTATAAATTGAAGGTGAATTGTCTTGGAATCCCAAAGAAATATGTAGAAGTATACATGGCGAATTCCAATTATTTTTCTCCAAAAAATTTCAAACCATGGCAAATTGCAATTAATTTTCTCCAAAAATTTTCAAACCGTGGCAATTTTTTTTGTGTTTGGGGCCATGAATATCGGTTTGTAAACTCTAAAAATGTATGGTAAAATTAAAGGATTTAGGTCGACAAGAAATGCTTTTAGCCTTTATGATACATGACGACCGGTTTGAGATGTAAAATTTGATTGGCTATAGGCATGCCGATCAACTACAAACATGTTGATTGGTTACAGAGATGTCAATCAGCTGTAGACATGTTAATCGGTTGCAGCCATGCCGATCGACTGCAAAAATGTCGATCGGTTGTAGCCATGACGATCTTCTAGGAGGCATAACTTTTTCTTCGAAGCTCCGATTTCATTTTTTTAAACCACCTAGCTCGACGAGATCTACTCAAAAATCTGAGTGAAATCCTCCAAAAAACATCTAAAACTGATCTACATGTCTACAACCGATTGATACATTTGTAATCGATCAATTGCAGACATGTTGATTGATTTTAGATATTTTTTTGAGGATTTCACTTATATTTTTGAGTAGATCTCATCGAGATAGGTGGTTTTAAAAACAAAATTGAAATCGGAGCTCCGGAGCAAAAGTTATGCCTCCTAGAATTTTCCCTGCAAAGTGCACCTCTACAACCGATCGGTATATGTCGATCGATTGTAGAGGTGCACTTTTGTAGGGAAAATTCTAGGTTACATAACTTTTGTTTCGGAGCTTCGATTTCATTTTTTTTTTAAACCACCTAGCTCGATGAGATCTACTCAAAAAATTGAGTGAAATCCTCAAAAAAACATCTAAAACCGATCGACATGTCTACAACCGATTGATTATAGATGTGTTAGTCGGTTGTAGACATGTCAATCAGTTTCAAATGTTTTTTTGAGGATTTCACTCAGATTTTTGAGTAGATCTCGTCGAGCTAGGTGGTTTTAAAAAAATATATATTTGAAATCGAAGATCTAGAGAAAAAGTTATGCCTCCTAGAAGTTTCCTTGAAAACATGCACCTCTGCAACCGATCAGTATATGCTGATCAGATGCATATTTGCAATTGATCGGTATATACCGATCAGTTGCAGATGTTGATCAGTTGCAAAAGTGCACTTTTTTAGGGAAACTGATGGAGTCGATCGGCATATGCCGATCGATTGTAGAGGTGCACTTTTGTAGGGAAACTTTTAAGAGGCATAACGTTTGCTTCGGATATCGAATTTCAATTTTGTTTTTTTAAAACCACCTAGCTCGACGAGATATACTCAAAAATATAAGTGAAATCCTCAAAAAAATATCTAAAACTAATCGACATGTCTACAACCGATCGGTTGTAGATGTGTTAGTCGGTTGTAGACATGTCGATCAATTTTAGATGTTTTTTTGAGGATTTCACTTAGATTTTTGAGTAGATCTCATCGAGCTAGGTGGTTTTAAAAAACAAATTGAAATCGGAGCTTTGGAGAAAAATTATGCCTCCTAGAAGTTTCCCTACAAAAGTGCACCTCTGCAACCTATGGGCATATGCTAATCGACTACAGAGATGCAGTCGATTGGCATATGCTGATCGGTTGTAGAGGTTCACTTTTGCAGGGAAACTTCTAAGAGGCATAACTTTTGCTCTAGAGCTTTGATTTCAATTTTTTTTTTAAAACCACCTAGCTTGACGATATCTACTCAAAAATCTAAGTGAAATCCTCAAAAAAACATCTAAAATTGATCGACATGTCTGCAACTGATCGGTTGCAAATGTGTCAGTCGGTTGTAGACATGTCGATCGATTTCAGATGTTTTTTTGAGGATTTCACTTAGATTTTTTAGTAGATCTCGTTGAGCTAGGTGGTTTTAAAAAAATTATATCGAAGCTCCGAAACAAAAATTATGCCTCCTAGAAGTTTCCCTGCAAAAGTGCACCTCTACAAAGGTGCACTTTTGTAGGGAAACTTCTAGGAGGTATAACTTTTGCTCCAGAGCTCCTATTTCAATTTTTTTTAAAAAACCACCTAGCTCGACGAGATCTACTCAAAAATTTGAGTGAAATCCTCAAAAAATATCTGAAACCGATTGACATGTCTTAAACCGATCGGTTGTAGATGTGTTAGTTGGTTGGAGACATTTTGATCAGTTTCAAATGGTTTTTTGAGGATTTTACTTAGTTTTTTGAGTAGATCTTGTTTTCAAATTTTATTTTTTTGAAACCACATAGCTTGACGAGATCTAATCAAAAATCTGAGTGAAATGCTAAAAAAAAAATCTAAAATTGATAGACATGTCTACAAATGTGTCGATCGGTTGCAGACATGTCGATCGGTTTCAAATGTTTTTTGAGGATTTCACTTAGATTTTTGAGTAGATCTCGTCGAGCTAGGTGGTTTTAAAAAAAAATTGAAATTGGAGCTCCAAAGCAAAAGTTATGCCTCCTAGAATTTTCCCTGTAAAAGTGCACCTCTACAACCGATCGACACAATCTACTCACAAATCTAAGTGAAATCCTCAAAAAACATCTGAAAGTGATCGACATGTCTACAACTCACTTACACATCTGTAGACATGTTGATCAATTTTAGATGTTTTTTTGAGCATTTCACTCAGATTTTTGAGTATATCTCGTCAAGCTAGGTGGTTTTAAAAAAAAAATTGAAATCGGAGCTTCGGAGCAAAATTTATGCCTCCTAGAAGTTTCCCTACAAAAGTGCACCTCTACAACCGATTGACATAATCTACTCACAAATCTAAGTGAAATCGGTTGCAGAGGTGTACTTTTGTAGGGAAAATTCTAGGAGGCATAAATTTTACTTCAAAGCTCTAATTTCAAGTTTGTTTTTAAAACCACCTAGCTCGACAAGATATACTAAAAAATCTAAGTGAAATCCTCAAAAAACATCTAAAATCGATTGACATGTTCGCAACCGATCGGTTGCAGATGTGTCAGTTGGTTGCATACATGTAGATCAATTTAAAATTGTTTTTTTAGGATTTTAATTAGTTTTTTGAGTAGATATCATTGAGCTAGGTGGTTTTAAAAAAATAAAATTTGAAAATGAAGCTCCGAAGCAAAATTTATGCCTCCTCAAAGTTTCCCTACAAAAGTGCACCTCTGCAATCGATCGACATAATACCGATTGGTTGCAGAGATGCAACCGATCGTCATATTCCAATTGGTTTTAGAGAATGATCGATTGTATATATGCAACTAATATTTATATGTCGATTGGTTACAAATATTGATCAGTTGTAGAGATGCAATCGATCAGTCTCTGCAACCGATCGACATAGGACGATCGATTGCATCTCTGCAACTGATCAACATATGCCAATCGGTTGTAGAGGTGCGCTTTTGTAGGGAAACTTCGAGGAGGCATAAATTTTTCTCTAAAATTGATTGATGAATCCTTATTGACATCTCTGTAGCAATCGATCGGCTAATGTCGATAGACACATACTTGCAATAGATTTATGAATGTCGATTGACACCTCTACAACCGATCGACACCTCTACAACCAACTAATATGGCCATACAACCGATCATCTTATGAAAATAGACACGAATTTGCAACTGATCGGCTTATGTTGATCTTCTTGCACCGATCGACACTCCTCAAAAATCGATCGACTTATGTCGACAGACACTCCTCTTCAACCTTGTCAAGTTTTTCGTTGTTTCAGAGGGATGTATGTTTATCGGTACCCACTACAGTATATATACGGGTAGTATATGAGGCGATTTGGGTGAGAAAAATAAAATAATTTATAATTTGAAGGTGAATTGGGCAGGAAAATCAAAATCATTTATAATTTGAGATCGACGAATAAAAATAAAAATATTTTAATTATTTTCAATGACGGGCAAATTTACTCCAAAAAAACTTCCACTCAGTAATTTTCGGGAGAATGGACCCTAGTGAAAGGATCCAAAATTAGCCTTTTAAAAAGTTTTAAAATCCTAAATAGAGACAATTTACAATATTTCACGCTTATGCATAACCCTGCCAAGAGGAAAGGCCATTTGACACGCCCTTACCTACTAGGGTGATGTTGTATTGTCTTGTTGTGGAATAAACTATATTTTCTTCTGGTTGGCTTGGGCTCGGGTCACTCTAGTTCTTATTGTGTGGTCTTGGGGAGGTGCCCTAGCTTCTGTGGTTTGCTCAGTTTTTGAGTAACTATTTTTTTAAAGCGAGTTTCCTAACTTTTGGTTTCAACAATTAGTTTTTTTCATTTGGTTGAGAAGTTCAGTGGAGTTCTGTCCTAGTGGAGGTGTAGGGGTCTACAATTTTCATTAGGGTTTGTTCTCCAATGGTGGAAATTGTAGTTGGGAGCTGGAGTATTGCCTTGTTTCTTGAGTTGGATGCTTGTTGGGGGACCTGGGTGGATTTGTTCCACTTTTTTTTTGGGTATGGTAATATCATTGGTTTTATTAGGCCATGAGGTAGGGCTATTTTCCTACCCTTACCCTCTGGGGTGATTATGCATTGTCTTGACATGAAATAATAATAATCTATATTTTTTTTGGTTGACTCTGGCTCGGGTCAGTATACCTCTATTTGGGTGGTCCTGGGGAGGTGCCCTAGCCTCTGTGGTTCGCTAAAGTTTGGAGCAGTTATTTTTTTGAGTGAGTTTTCCAAATTTTGGTTTCAATGGTCAATTTTGAATGTTTGGTTGGGAAGTTCCATGGAGTGCTCATTTTCATCCCAGTGGAGGTGTAGGGGTCTATAGTTTCACTGGGATTTTTATTCGTAGGGGCCTACTACTCCTTGTTGCTGGTTTTGGCCGTATGTGTTTTGATGGAGTTCTCCAATGTAAGAAAAACTATTGGAGCAATGATTTTTAGTTTTAAATTTTTAGTTTTTTCCTATCTGCATTTTGAAGTGGTGTTTAATCCTTGTTGTCATGTGATTGGATGATGTGCCTTGAGGAGGAAAGATGTAGTTTGGAGCAGACTTTATAGTTTTAAATTTCAATTTATTCTATTCTACATGTTTTTGTGGACCAGATTAGTTGTTGGGCCTACTTTGGTGCTATCAACCCATTGTCTTTGGTTTAAATTTTGTACTTTAGTTGGTCGGGCTGGTGGTTTTTTATTTTTACTCCAATTTGATGAGGTGGTGCGGTTTCCCATCTAGGGCATGTTGTTCAAATCATTTGGTGTATTCATTGTTGTACTATTTATAGGAGGGTTGGTGCTAGTCTTTTCTAGTTTTACTCCTTACTGGTTAGTTACCCTTTTCGTTTTGTCCTTCAAAAGTTAGTTGTTGAGTAACCCTTTGGAACTTGTTGTATGGGTTATGGCTCCCTCTCAAAATCCTTATATTTGGGGATCCTTAAAACCCTAAATAAAATAATTTTTTTATGTAAAAATAAAATTATATTTATTAAAAAGAAACAATATAAGATGCTAATGCTTTCAAATTTAATAAAGAAGTAGAGTTTTATATGTTTTGGAAGAGTTTGTTTATACAAATACATTGTCAAATAAATGAATCTTCTATAAAAATTATCCCATATTCGTGAACGTTAAGAAATGGACGTTGAAAATAAAAACCGAGCGAAAATGGAATTCATTTCATTTCCATTTCATGAGCAGGTTTCATTTGCAAGGTACACGCAAAAGCTTCTCTTATTGTTTCCTCATGATCATAAATCTCAATCTGCTGCTTAAATTTGTGATCAATGGCGATGTGGGCAATGCATTAGTAGTCCTCTTGTAAAGGGCCAGCCATTTGGCCTACATGTATCCATACTTCCTCCATGATGAAAGATGCATCTCCTTCTTCTCCAAAGATATTTTGGCCGAATCGAACATGATATTGACTATCTGCCTCAATATCTTATCCTTTCCAAAAAATATCTTGGGAAAAATCTCCACTAGAACACCGTATTGGCTCATGGGCCTCGCGATCTCAAACTCTACACTGAATTCAATATCCACAAAGAAATGTTCTTTCCCATCGGTGGTCACGTCAACGTACTCATAATCCCCTATAGGAATTCTAGCGGTGCGCTTGAATTTTTAATTGAATTTTTAATTATCAAAGTTCAATATGAGCGCAGTGCGAAGTGCAAAGTGCACGCCTCTATTGCGTAATCATATTGCGCTCCTGTAACTCATGCAATCGGGCTACGCAAGCATAGTCGGGTTGCGCATGGAGGAAACACTGCAAGTCCGGGAAGCTACTGGTCAACGCCCAACTACGCTGGTCAATGCCCGACTGTGCTGGTCAACACCCGACTTTGCTGGTTAAAGGCAACGAAGTCTGAATTAGTTGCAAAGTAGGAAGGATAGCTCTAGAATTACCCAAATTTCTAGGAGCGGTTGGTCAATGCCCGACTTCGCTGGTCAAAGGTAGCGAAGTCCGACTTCGCTGCGAAGTAGGGAGGACAGCTCTAGACTTAGCCAAATTTTTGGGAGTGGCTGCTCAATGCCCGAATTCGCTGGTCAAAGGTAGCAAAGTTTGACTTCGTTGTGAAGTACGGAGGATAGCTCTAGAATTAGCCAAATTTATGGTTTGAGAGCTTTTGCTATCCGGAGGCTTTCACGGCTATGGCGTTGGCTTTCCTGGATTGGAAAGAACTGTATGAGAGGAGAAAAATACCAAAACTAAATGCAATGTTTTAGATCTGAGCTCAAACTTATAGAACCTAAAATAAAATGCTCTAAGGCGATTTGTATAGACAACAGATTTGTGCCGACTAAGATAACCGTAAACCCTACAGATGCCTTAAACAACAACAAAATTTATTCATATAAAATGAGGGTTACAAAAGTCCTCAACTGAGGAAAACTAACATCTATAGACTAAAGCTACAGGATAAACTGATATAGAAAACAAATGTCAAGTCTGCTGCTTGGACATTAAACCGATGAGCCACACTGCTCACCCCAATGATCTCGTCTCCTACTCTGCTATTTCTCCAACTTTCCTTTCACTCTCCTCTCTTTCTCCAATCTCTTTATACTACTCTTCTCTTTTTGTATGAAGAACCAAACTACCTTTATATAGCCACAAGGAGAGGAAGACAGGGGTTGTCCTCTGACAGGTTCTGACAGACCCTCAACTAGGGTTTCTGACCAATCGCCAAACTAACATTAAATCATCAAACTGGAATTAAATTTTACAATGATCAGATCTGTCATATGTCACATATATCAGAAGGCACATGTGACGTCAAGTCAAGAATTTTGTCGAGATCCTCGACTGCACGAGCGTAGTTCGACTTTGCCCAAGTTCGGAGCACAGTTGGATGGAGGCATGAAATATGGATTAATATTTCTAACACCCTCCTTTAAGCCTAATTTCATGAGCGCTTTAACTCCAAGCTACTCATGCAATCTGCTAAAGTCTTTCTCCTTCAAAGGCTTCATGAAAATATCTGCCAACTGGTCTTTGGATCTGCAAAACTATAGTTGAATTTCTTCGGACTTCACCAACTCTCTAATGAAGTGATAATGAATATCGATGTGCTTCGTCCGACCATGGAACACAGGATACTTTGATAGTGCGATGGCCAAATTATTATCACAAATTTTTTTTGTCACGTCTTTCAGAGGATAGTTTAGTACATTCAAAAATCTTCGCACCCAAACTGCCTGGCATGTGGCTGACGTGGCGGTGACATATTCTACTTCAACTGTGGACAACACAATGATGGGTTACTTCTTAGATGCCCATGAGACTTCCCCTGATCTGAGATGGAAAGCATACCCAGAGGTGCTATTTTGATCGTTGGTGCTACCAACCCAGTCATTTTCTATGAAGCCTATCAGTTCCAACTGGTCCTGTCTGGCATAAAATAGGCCATTATTTCATGTACCATTGACATAGCGCAAGATCCTATTGCCTACTTGCCAGTGTGTGTCCTCCGAAGTCTCCATGAAATGGCTGATCAGACTGAATTTGAACATCAGATTTGGATGAGTTGCAGTCAAATACATCAGACTGCCAACTAGCCTCTTGAATAGCATTGGATCTACATTCCTCCCTGGATCCAACTTGCTTAGCTTCAAACCTATGGCTATAGGTGTGATGGTAGGTTTGCTGTCCTCCATATTGAATTGCTTCAGGACATCCTTCGCATACTTTCCCTAAGAAATGAAGATGCCATCTGTCGATTGGTCAACTTTAATGTCGAGAAAATACTTCATCAGCCCTAAATCCATCATCTCAAACTCTTTCTTCATGGTTGTTTTCAACTGGTCAAATAGGACATGGTTATTGCCAGTATAAATGAAATCATCCACATACAGGCAGATGATAATGAGATCACTTGCTTCATTTGTCTTCATGTACAGAGTGTGCTCATATGGGCATTTTACAAACCCATTTTGCTAAAAGTAACTGTTAATCCAACTGTACCAAGCCTGAGGCGTCTGCTTCAAACCGTACAAGGCCTTATTCAGCTTTAGAACTTTGCCCTCCTAGCCTTCAATTTCGTAACTTGGTGGTTGGTCTATGTAGACCCCTTCCTCCAACACTTCATTGAGGAAGGCTGACTTGACATCCATTTGGTACATCTTCTAACCCTGTTGGGCTGTAAATGCCAGGATCATCCTGACTGTGTCAAGTTAGGCTACAAGTGCATAAAATTCATGGTAATCGATGCCTGAATTTTTCTTGTAACCCTTCACCACCAGTATGGCTTTATGCTTGTCAATGTATCCTTTGTCTTATACACCCACTTGACCCCAATGGTCTTCTTCCCTACTGGAAGATCTGTCAGTTTCCATGTATCATTCTTTTCAATGGCTTCAATCTCCTCATCCATAGCCTACACCCACTTATGATTCTAACTTGCATCTTCAAAATCTACTGGATCAACTTTAGTAAAGAATGCAAAGTTATAGTTCACTTCATCTACGTGGGTTTGGGTTGCCTCGTAGATTTATTGCAAGCTCCTTGTCTTTTATGGCATCACCAGGTTTTGGATTCTACTTTCACATGGAGGCGATCGAGATGGAGTGGCTATGCTACTACTGGCATCGCTGCTACTATTGGAGGTTGCAGGTGGCTGCACACTTTCTTCTTCCAAGTCAACAGAATCTACTACTACTAGCTATGACCGACCAGTCTTCGAATTCTAGTTCCAGGCTTCATCTTTAAGAAAATTCACATCACGATTGAGGATGAGCTTCTTTGTCACAGGGTTGTACAACCTATATGCCTTTGACTGCTCATTGTATCCTATGAAAATACACTTCTCATCTCTATCATCCAACTTCTACCACTTCTCTTCTAGAATATGTTCATATGCAATGCACCCGAACACACGCAAGTGAGCCACACTTGGATTCACACCCCTCTAGGCCTCCTGAGGTATTTTGTCCTTCATGATTTTTGTGGGACATATGTTCAACAGGTAGACTATACATGTTATAGCCTCTACCCAAAATTCATGTGGCAATCCCTTCACCTTCATCATGCTTCATGCCATCTCCATGATGGTACGATTCATCCTCTTAGCTATGCTGTTCTATTGTGGCATGTATCTGGCAGTGAACTGCCTTCGAATTCCATGTTGCTTGTAGTAGTTATGGAATTTTTTGGAGATGTATTCACCTCTGCCATCTATCCTAAGAGTCTTGATCTAATATTTGCTCTGCTTTTCCACTAGAGCCTTGAACTCCTTGAATCTGGCAAATGCTTTTGAATTTAGATTGATGGCATAGATCCAAGTATTTTTGCTGAAGTCATCTATGAATATTAAGAAGTATTTGTTGTTGACAAATGTGTTGGTCTGCATCAGAAAAAAAAAATTTGAGTGCACCAGCTCCAGTGGCTGTGATGCTCTCCAAGACTAACCGAAAGGGAAAAAATCCCTATGTTGTTTACCGACTAAGTAGCCCTCACAAAATTGATTTTGATGCTCTATCAGGGATAAAACCTTCACCATATGCTTCTTGTACAGTTGATTCAGGCCATTAAAGTTTAGGTGACCATATCTGAGATGCCATAGCCAGATATCATCTTTTACAACTGCACTTAGAGACATCAATGATTCATTCTGAATTTGCAACGAAAACATTTTATTCTTCATCATGGACATTGTAGAAATCTGCCCATGTGAATTGTGTCTAATGGTGCAAGCTCCGTATTTGAACTGGACCGTATGTCCCTTCTGCATGAGCTGTCCAATGCTCAGTAGGTTATGCTTTAAGCTAGGCACATAGTAGACATCACAAATCTACTTTCGTTCACCGTGCCTGGTGCGGATGAGGATCTTTCTTTTTCTCATTATGGGAACCTTATTATTGTTCCTCATATTTACCTCAGACTAGACTATTTCATCTAGTTGGGAGAACATATCCTTGTTCCCCATCATGTGGTTGTTGTACCCACTATCTAAATACCAGATATTCTTTTGGCACTCCTCAATGTTGCAATTCAACAACACATTTCCTCCTGCCACATTTTTGATTTCATCCGTGTAATGGGCTTGCTACTGGTTCTCCTTGGCCATCCGTTTTCTACACTATGAGATGTAATGGCCAAAATTCTTGCAAAAATAACATTGGACCTTTGACATGTCCTTCTTCTGACCAGATCCAGCTTGCTAATTTTTTGAACTGCCTCTTCCACCTTACTGATGGAAATTATAGTTGGTCTCTCCTTCGCTAGGGTTTTACCATCCTCCTTGCTTGTTTACTTTACCACGCCTACCTCTGCCTCTTCCTCTATGAGAACTAGAGGCACCATAGTGGGAATCTTGTCTATCGCTATCTCGGAATGAGACCTGAGCCTTGAATGCTTGCTCTAGAGAGGTCTGAGATGAATGACTCAGCCTCTGTTCATGTTTCTGTAATAAACCCATGAGCTCGTCTATCGAGAGGGTTATCAGATCCCTCGACTCTTTGATTGCTATCACAACCGAGTCAAACTTGGCAGGAAGACTTCTAAGAATTTTCTCCATGATTCTCTAGCTCTGCACAATTTCTCCATTCAACCACATCTGGTTGATAATGTCCATCGTCCGGGTGAAGAAATCACTCATGGACTCGGACTCACTCATCTGTAGATTTTCAAACTCCCTCCTGGGCATCTGTAGCTTCACCAACTTTACCTTATTGGTGCCCTGGTATGAGTTTTCTAGAATCTCTCAGGTCTACTTTGCCTTGGTGGCTGATGCGATCCATGAGAAGATGGACTCCTCGACTGCTTGTATGATGTAGAAGAGGGTCTTATGGTCCTTCTTCATGTTCTATTTCAATAGGTCCTTGTCTGCTTGAGAGAGGGCGGCTAGTGCTGCTGCATCTGCCGGTTCTGGGTAGCCATTCTTGACTAACTCCCATAGCTCCTGAGATCTGAACAGGATCTTTATCTGGATGCTCCAGTAATCATAATTTTTCTCGTTGAAGCGTGGGATCTGCAACTGCAAGTTGTTGCTATTGGAATCCATTCTGCTTTAGTCTTTGCATCAAGGGTTCAATATATCTGATACCAATTTGAAGTTTTAATTGAATTTTTAATTATCAAAGTCTAGGATGAATGCAGTGCAAAGTGTGAAGTGCATGCCTCTATTGTGCAATTGGATTGCGCTCCTGTGACTCACGCAATCAAGCTGCACAAGTGTAGTCGAGTTTCACATAGGGAAAGTGCACAGTCAGGTTGCGCACGGAGGAAAAACTACTAAGTTTGGGAAGCTACTGGTCAACGCCCAACTACACTAGTCTATGCTCGACTGTACTGGTCAACACCCGACTTCATTTATCAAATGTAGTGAATTCTGACTTCACTGCGAAGTAGGGAGGACAACTCCAAACATAGCCAAATTTTTGGGAGCAGCTAGTCAATGCCCGACTTCATTGGTCAAAGTTAGCAAAGTCTAAATTTGCTGCAAAGTAGGGAGGATACCTCTAGACTTAGCCAAATTTTTGGGAGTGGCTGGTCAATGCCCAACTTTGCTGGTCAAATGAAGCAAAGTCCGACTTCACTGTGAAGTAGGGAGGACAGCTCCAGACTTAGCAAAATTTTTGGTTTGAGAGCTTTTGTTGTCCGAAGGCTTTCGTGGCTATGACATTGGATTTCCTGGTTTGGGAAGAACTGTATGGGAGGAGAAAAACATCGAAACTAAATGCAATGTTTTAGATCTGAGCTTAAAATTATAGAACTCGAAATAAAATGCTCTAATGCGATTTGTACAAACAAAAACAGATTTGTGCTGACTAAGATAACCGTAAACGCTATAGATGCCT
The DNA here is from genome assembly GCA_028583015.1 of Wollemia nobilis. Classification (NCBI taxonomy): domain Eukaryota; kingdom Viridiplantae; phylum Streptophyta; class Pinopsida; order Araucariales; family Araucariaceae; genus Wollemia; species Wollemia nobilis. Next base: position 1,153,325 of record JAQPPZ010006183.1, on the reverse strand, counting down.
TAAACAAAAAAAAAAATTATTCATATAAAATGAGGGTTACAAAAGTCATCAATTGAGGAAAAATAACATCTGTAGACTAAATATACATGATAAACTAAGATGGAAAACAAATGTTGAGTTTGCTACTCAGACATTAAATAGATGAGCCACACTGCTCATGCAACGATCTTGTCTCCTACTTTGCTGTTTCTCCAAATTTCCTCCTGCTCTCCTCTCTTTATCCACTCTCTTTCCACTACTCTACTCTCTTTGTCTAAAGACCCGAACTGCCTTTATATAGCCGTGAGGAGAGGAATATAGGGGTTGTCCTCTGACAGGGTCTGATAGACCCTCAACTAGGATTAGGATTTTTGACCAATCTCTAAACTGGCATTAAATCACTGAACTGGAATTAAATTCTATGGCGATCAGATATGTTAGACATCACATCTGTCAGAAGGCACGTGCGACGTCACGTCAATAATTTTTTCGGGATCCCTGACTATGCGAGCACAGTCTGACTTTGCCCAAGTTCAGAGTGCAGTTGGGCGGAGGCATGAAATCTGGATTAATATTTCTAACAGTGCTTCCACCTGGACTTGCAGACCCTAAAATTGTAGCCCAATCCCCTCAAATGTGTCATCACACTCAACCTCAACCAGCTTTGTTAGTTTGTGGCATCACCATTCTTTTTTGGACTTCTGTAACTTTGTGCCTGGTTCTTAAAAATCTCCATAGCCTTGGCAACTTCCTTGTGAAGGAGAGACTCAATAGGATAGCCATTAATGACCAGATCTCCTAGTATATCCTAGACTTAGATCCACCATTTTCCTCGCACCATTCTTTCGCATCGTCCTCTTCCATAATACCATAAACCATATCGACAAGGCATGCTGAGCTTGGATCGTGGTCGTTGCCACTACTAGTAGTGTCACAATCACCACCCCCACCCCGAAGTGTTGCTCTCACCAAATCATTGAGAGGATCCAACACCTTCTTTGGCCTCCCCATTATCTAGCTATTGGCCTCCATCTATTATCTTCGTTGCTTTATTATTGTAAGTCTATAACAAGTTGTTTAAATAACTTCCAAAAGTTAAAATAATTTCATGGTAAACTTAATTTGGTTTTTTGCACTTTAATGTAAGTATTTGTTAGGTTATTTATTTAGAAGATATTTAGCCTGTTTGTAAAGGTAGTAGTCTGATTTGAATCCTCTCACAACCAGGTTCAAACTTCGGGAGAAGACTGACAATGATGGTACATCGATGATCCCCTTTATGTTGAGGTACATCGATGATCTATGCCGAGGCACATCGGTGATCCCCTTCATGTTGGGTCAATCCTCTGACACCCAAGTTCAAACCTCGAGGGTAGACCAACGATGATGGTACACCGGTGGTCCCCTTCACATCCCCTTCATGTCAAGTCAATCCTTTGACACCCAGGTTCAAACCTTAGGGTAGACCGATGATGATGGTACATCGATGGTTTCCTTTATGTCCGGTCAACAATAACGAAGTGGAATAGGTTTTGTGAAAGCAACCCTTGTGGTGTGTCGAGGGTAGACCGACGATGATGGTCCCCTTCACATCCCCTTTATGTCGGGTCAATTCTCTAACACCCAAGTTCAAACCTTGGGGTAAACTGATAATGATGGTACACCAGTGATGATGGTACACAAATAGTCTCCTTTATGTCTAGACAACAATAACGATGTGGAATAGGTTTGGTGGAAGCAACCCTTGTGGTGTGGTTTGAAATCTGCACTTATTAGCTACTAAAAATAGTGTTGCACTTGTCAGTTACTAAAAATGGTGTGGTTGTGGCCAACTCTCCTATGTAAGTGGAATAGGTTTGGTGGAAGCAGCCCCTGTGATTTAAACCTCAGTTACTAAAAATAATGTGGATGTGACAAAATTTACTATTTATTTATTTATTATTATTATTATTATTTTTTGAAAAGGTGTTAGGGAAATTTAGGACTTTCTAACTAAAGATGTAGAATGGTTTGTAATAATTTTTGGAAATCTGACTTGTAAGGAACATAGGATGCTTGCATTAAAAGATAATTGTAGTCGTAATTTTCAAACAAAATGCTTTTTTAAATGTTAAGTATTCACATAAATACCTTTAAAATAGTTATCTAATACCAAGGACTAGTAGTTTGAAAAGATCCCACAATGGTTTTGGAAATTTATATAATCTTATCTCCTTTTGTAGGATGCCTTCGGAAATTTATTTAATCTTAGGTGTCTCTTAATTTTTGAGGACATGCTCGTTTGGAAATTTATTTAAGTGTCCCTCATCCAAAAGATGATTATTAATATCCACATCTTTAAAATGCTTAAGGTATTAAATCTACGTCAACAATTACGATAAGAGCCAAAAATAAAACACACTTTGGGTTAACCAATGTAAATTTATATGCACATTGTTTGTGCTTATTTAACTTAATTGTAGTTAACTATATATATATATATATATTTATTTATTTGTGGGAATATTAAGATATGGGGTTTTGATCAGGAATCCTCCGACATATTACAACAATTCTATCAAGGAGACACACACCCACCCCCTCACACACTCACCCATGCAAAGATTTCAACCTTGAACCTTCGTTAAACAATTTTTTTTATTCATTATAATATAATAATATTTAGTATAATTTAAGTAAATGTTATAACGAGAAAATTATTATTCTAAATAGGAGAGTGGGAGAGATTTTGGTATTTTAAATAAGATTTAAAGTTTTTATTGACAAAGAGTACGATTATATGTCAAACTTTGATAATTATAGTATTAAAGTTTAGGTGTTTAGCATAATTGGATAAATAATTTTATCATTAATTATAATATAATAATATAATTTAAACATCAATAAAGGCTTTGGTACTCTAAATAGAGGTTTGAGGTTCAAATTTAGAAGGTGGTAAGGTTATACACTAAATCTTAGTAACCAAAGTATCAACTTTTAAATGGCTTAATATAATTGGATAAAAATATTGTCCCATATGATTGATGACTTCATGGACAATAAAAATGGTTTCCCTTTTCTTTTTTATCATTATTTTTTCTTCTTTTTAATACAATGTTGTTTTTGCCATATAATGTACAACTTTATTTTCTTGTTGTTTGGTATGGGTCTAATGAGAGACTAATCCATTCTCAATAAAGACCCTATTTTATATGAAAATTTTTACACCAACTTGTACTTGGTCCCTCTTCAAGATGGATCTATGAAGCCATCTCAAGGAATCTTAGAATTTAGAATCCCCAACTTCCTTCTCTTAGCTTTAAAAGTAAAAGTACAAATACCATAATTAATAATAAAGTCTCATTTTACAATAAAGTCTCATTTTACAATTAATAAAGTCTCATTTTACAATTAAATGGATTAGTAAAAGTTTATTTCCTTAGTGCCTTTACTTTTGCATGAAATGATTTATAATTAATATGCACTAAGTGAAAAAACCTCTATATATATATACTTTTATCAAGCTTTTAGTATTATTGTATAAATTTTTAATTGGTATATTTTTCTTAAGATGCACTACAATATTTTAGCACAAATAGATTAATTGTTGAGCTTTTATTTTCAAGATATATGCATGGTATTATTGCAACCAATCCCTTATAAATTTTCATAATAATTATTTTTAATTTTATTTTTAGTTTAATATTAGAGAATTGAAATATTTTTAATAATTGTGTATTATTTATTAAAATATTTGAGAGATAGAATTCATTCAAAAAATTAACACAATACTAAATTTCATGCCTTTATAACTTCTGATCACTTAATTATCACCAATTATACTTGTGTTATCATGCTTTCCATTCTTATTAAAGGTAATTACTAGGATTTTTTTCAAGATACATATATGGTATTAACATAACCAATCCCTTATGATTTTTTATAATTATTATTTTTGAAGTTTAATTTTTATTTTATATTAGAGAATTGAATTATTCTTACTAATTGTGTATGTTTATTAAAATATAAGAGTTGGAATTCATTCATAAACACTATAACACAATGAGAAATCCCATACCCCTATAAATTTTGATCATGTGATTATCACCAATTGTACTTATTTTATCATGCCTTCCATTCCTAATAGAGGTAATCATATTATTATGTTTCATTTTTATTCTTTATAAAATTGGAGAAAAATGATGATAATTATAGAAAGTCAATAGGATATTATAAAAAAGGATCATAGACTATGATGGATTTATTATTTTTAAGTATTTGAGATAAATAACAATCCATTATCTTAAATTTATTTACGTATTCATTCTTTAAACCTAATTCATAGGATTTTATCTATTTAAACCCTATCAAATACCATAATTAATATTTTTTAAAGTACAAATTCAATGAATTTCATGTAAATTTACTATGTTTTATTCCTATTCAATTAATAAAATATTAATGTTAGTCTTATTTTTTTTATTTTTAAGATACTTTATGAATCTACAAAAAGTAGATGATATATATTGCATGCTTTTTCATGAAAATAATTTATAAACATATCAAATAAAAGTATTATGGTAGAGAGGATCTATAAGGGCCTAAGCTTCACCATGGTAGAGAGGGTCTACGTGGGCCTAAGCCTCACCATGGCAAAGAGGTTCTATGAGGGTCTGAGCCTCACCATGGTAGAGCGGGTCTATGTGGGCATGAGTCTCACCATGGTAGAGAGGGTCTATAAGGACCTAAGGCTCACCATGGCAGAGAGGGTCTGCGTGGCACTCTTATCTCAAAAAGTGTCAAGTAATTGGCACTCTTATTAAATAAGCATATATGCTTTTGTAATTGCATCAACACTTTGGCAAGATGACTTTCCAAGTTGAGATAAGGGTGTAGCATGTAGAAGGTTGAGAGCTTGAACCCTTGATATCATTTTGATATTTTTAACATCTAGAAAGGGTGGATTCTACTTGATATCTACAATCATAATATTGAAGGTATTATGTGGTAAATTAGTCAAATGGAATTGATAGAATGCTCATGTAGTGGAAGGTCCATGGTTCAATTCATACACTTGCACTCTTTTCCAATCATTTTAGACATTGTATTAGATATTTTATATGGAAATATCATGGTGGCTATCACTATAGTGGAAGCTACTCAATTGATTATCCAAACAATGATAAAACTAAATAATCCTTATCAACATAGGATCAAATATCATAGAAATATTTTTTTTGTTTTTTGATAATTTTTAAAATCCATTGAACATGATAAATACCCCCAATACAATTGGCAAGGTGTTTTCTTATCCCAAAGTATAACCTTGGATAGTGCAAGCAATTTAAGCCATGGGCGACCAAGTTTAAACTTTTTGTTTTGGTTTTAACAATGAAGGAAAGACACCTTAACTGATGTGGCTACAATTGGCACCACACAATAAACCTTTTTCAAGTAATTAGAATGTAACAAATGGCAAGATTCTATCTAACAAAAGGTTAAAAAGTGATATAAAATGAGTGGGTGCCAAGGGGTAGGTTTAGATTAGTTGTTTCCCTAGGTTAATTTTTACATATTTGAGGGCTACTAGGATTAATTTTTTTGGGGCCATAACTTTTACATCCAAAAATATCTTGAGCCTATTTTTTCAAATCACACAATTTTTTTGGGCTCTACACATTGGTGACATCATCTTATGGACCTATTATAGTGTTAGGGGTTGAGTTGTGTAAAATACTTCTCAACTCCTATTGTATTATTTTGAAAGGCCAAATGTACCTTTTTTTATATATTTAGAATTTTTGGTCTAATTTTTTGGGAGATGTAGTTGAATTTGTGACAATTACAATATATTTTGATTATTTTGAAGTCATATAGGAAAAGGATTTAGGATGTAATTTATTCAATATCTCTTTCTCCTTTGGGCTATTGATTCATGTTATTCATGAAGATCTAATCATTCATTGTCTCTTCCTTCTACTCTTTTTCTAGGTCATCTTGGATGTTTGTAATGCCTATTTTCATAAATAGGTCTATTAATAGCCTTCTTTGGTAATGGAAATTAGGTAGACTGATACCAAGTTGAAATTTTTAAACAAGGTGATGTATATTGTGAAAGAGAAAGTTATATCTTCAAGTCCTATCTTATGCGACTATGAAATACTGAATTAGTTTTTCTTCAGATGTGGTGATATTGATTTCTCTTCCTCTTTTGGAGTCTTAGAAAAGCATTTCTTGAAAATATGGAAGAGTATCTGATAGTGAAATTCATGTCTATAGTCTAACCTAAGGAGATTTTTATGTATAAATATTTTTGTAGTAGTAAGTTTCATATGATGAGGGGGATTCAAATGAGTCTACCTCAATTGCAGATGCCCATTCATGGATCCATTATGGGGAGGAGATATTACTATCATTAATATCTTCTCTCCTTGTGCCCTCAATTAAAATTATGAGTGAGTGTTGAAAGTGTAATCTAACTTATGGCCAAGGCAACCATTGGATGATGCAATATTGCATAGGCCTAAGGAAAATTATTGTACAATATATTATTTTTCTATTATTTTATTATGTAATCCGTATGGACCATAGTTAACCTTTTTATGGTTAAACCCATCACATAAACTTGTTATTAACCTTAAATCCCTCTTGTTATGCTAGTTTAGGTTAAATTCATTTATGTAATTTGGAGATTAGGTATTGGTATAAATACCTTTGAATCACTCCATCTATTGCATTGAAGTATTGTGATATTATATATGAATTGTATATTATTTATGGTACTTACATGTGCCTATTATGTCCTTTTGCATTTCATCCTTTTTATGCTTTCTTAATAATTTTTGAGTGGATGGATTGCTTCTATTTATTTCTAGAAAATATTGTGAATTCAAACATGATTTTGATAAATCTTATGACAAACTCCATTAATATTTTATACTCAAATTTTTTAGTTGGCTAGGTTTTGGACTTGTATTTTGAGATGCATCAACACAAGTGCATGTTAACGGTATACTTAAATTAATTATAGCTTCAAATATCTATCAAATAGTGTTGCCCTATAGCTTGTCTCCTATATGTAATCACTACTAGTACATTAGAAGGTCTAATATAAACATGTATCAATGGGCACAAGATTTTGAAATAATTTTTTTACTATTAATTTCCACTTAGCAAATGATTCCATGATATTTTATAAAATTATTATAAGAAACTAAGTACAACTTACAAAATACTATAACTTTATTATGATGTCTTTAGGTCTAGAATTAATCACTTTAAAATTGAAGTGTTATTCTATTTTTTTAACTTTTTCTAGGGGAAATGTTCCCCTCTCTTGGACGATTATACCTCACAATAAGATTGTAATATATATTAAAATATCCTTTGGTGTAAACATATCTCTATGTGACATGTGGGATTGGGTTATAAGTAAATTTTAAAGAAAATTGAAAGCCTAGCCTATCAATTTTCTATTCTCACATAGTAAAATCCAAGTGATTAGCAAAGTATTGGTGGCTTACCATCCCATGGTACTTTTTAATACATTATTCAATCTATTCATTATTATCTATGGTCAAAGTGGGGTGAATTCAATGGTATGGTGGGAGATTTTTTATATTTATATATAACTCCTAAGATCAAAGGATGCTTGGAAATATAGATATATACACCTAAAGTAATTTATTTATTGCTAAATAGGTAGCCCATAAATTTCATGGTAAAAAACATTGGAAAGCTATATTTTTCCATAGGATTAGTTGTGTTGCTTTAAAATAAAAAATGGAAATCTACCCTTTGGGCAGACTAGGTGTTAAATTCCAAGTACTTTCAAACCAAAAGATCTCCAAATCTTGTGAGAAACTAGTTTACATGAGGGGGGATTGCTCCTTTTTGGTCTATTAAATAAATTCATTTAGACATGGACTTAATATAGGATGGTCTAGCATTTCATGGAATAGAGTGGTTTTTGTAACCATAATCATTTAGCTCTATTCCCTAACTCCAAGGACTTAAATTTCCATTAAAAAGGGACTTCTAGACCTTTGGGATCATATAGACTTCTCTCTAGTGACCTAAAAACTTGATGAAGCTACACATAATCAAATTTATGCATTATTCCTAATAAATTTATTATGAGATTGGTAACATTAGTTGTTGATATTTTATGAGATTGTTGTTGGGCTAATGTATCTCACATTTGAGACTATAAATCCTACATTAACTACCCTAGGTTGATTGATTCTTTTCCCTCTCTATCAAGCTTAATACTAAGTGATAGGTTTATTTCTCTAAGTTTGAATAGGCCAACCATGCTTGACAAATTTGGAAAGTTAAATTAAAGTGCTATTTTTTTGATTGGATACTTCTTCATTTTAAATTAACAATAATAGCTTCTCGTACTCCCATCTTAGCTGTCCTTCTTGTTGTGCTTTCTATTTTAGAAATGATATGATCCCCCATCTATTTTGGTTTTGTAATTTTACCCAATGAATCTGGGTTGTTCCAAGCTAGTTAATGAAAGTTCTATATAGGAAATATGTTATGTTCCAGTCCTAAAAAATATTTAGAAATAGAGATGCCAAAGCTTTTTTAATAGTTTAACTCCTCCATGAGGGATTTTCATTCTAGACTTATTGTCTAAGAATTTTCTAAGTATATAATATTCACATGCATGTGCACAACATGAACAATAATGTGGATCTAGTTGTTGATAAGATAAACTATTTCCACCATCAATTCCATTACTAGATCAAGAGTAGAATAGGCTAGTTCTAAAGTAGCTAGTAAGATGACAATATTTTCAATAAATATTATTGAGGCTAAGTCAACTGTTAAGCATAGGTCTTTATTCATTAATGTGCACTTACAATGAAACAATTGGCAAAGCTTCTAGAATGGTCAATATTTAATTGTGTTACATGATCTTTTTGCAACAAGCTATAGCTATTGTTATTTTGGTATTTGCATAACTCTTTGCTTAGAAAAAACACTTTTGGATCTTTTGGTCTTCCACCTAGTTTTATTATTTTTTGTTGGATGGTAAACTTCTAATATCTTTCTTAATATATATATATATATATTTTGTAATTTTATCTTTGTACTACTATGGAAATTTTAGTTCTCTTTTGCAAAAATATATATACATGTATAATTTAAATGAAAGTGCATTAAATAATCACTACAAGGTTAATAAACGTAACTTGAACCAAATTACATATTAATAATTATTCAATTAAATAATTAATAATATTTATAATTATAAAAGTTTATATTTAAAAAAATAATAGTTATATTAAAATAAGAAAATTTATACTAACATGTTATATATTGTAATATGAAAACTTAAAAGAAAAACTTACATGTCAACAGCTTTAAATCTCATGGTCATAAATCTCAATCAGCTGCTTAAATCTGTGATCAATGTCGGAGTCAATGTGGGCAACGCATTGGTAGTCCTCTTGTAAGGGCCCAGCCATTTGGCCTCCATGTATCCATACTTCCTCCACGGCGGAAGATGCATCTCCTTCTTCTCCAGAGATCTTTTTGCCGCATCGCACATGATCTCGACTATCTGCATCAATCTCTCAGCCTTTCCAACAAATATCTTGGGCAGAATCTCCACCAGAACACCGTATTGGCTCGTGGGCCTCGCGATCTCAAACTCCACTCTGAAATCAATATCCACAAAGAAACGTTCTTTCCCATCGGTGGTCACATCAATGTACTCATAATCCCCTGCAGGAATTCCAGCGGTGCGCTCCCACCTGGACTTGCAGACCCCGGCATTGTAGCCCAATCCTCTCAAATGCGCCATCACACTCCACCTCAACCAGCTTTGCCGGTTCGTGGCATCACCATTCTTTTTGGGACTTTTATAATTTTGTGCCTGGTTCTTAAAAATCTCCACAGCCTTGGAGATTTCCTTGTGAAGGAGAGACTCAACAGGATACCTATTAATGACCAGGTCTCCTAGTATATCCTTGAGCTCAGTAACAGCAGACCTAGATCCATCATTTTCCTCGCACCATTCTTCCGCATCGTCCTCTTCCATAAAACTATAAACCATATCGGCAAGGCATGCTGAGCTGGGATCGTGGTCGCTGCCATTACTAGCAGTGTCACAATCATCACCACCCCGAAGAGTTGCTCTCACCAACTCGTTGAGAGGATCCATCACCTGCTTTGGCCTCCACATTGTCTAGCAGTTGGCCTCCCTCTATTCCCTGCGTTGCTATATTGCTGTAATTCTATTAACAAGTTGTTTAAATACTTCCCAAAGTTAAAATAATTTCACCCTAAATTTAATTTGGATTTTTGGAGAGGTATCTAGGGAAACTCAGGGTTTTCTAACTAAAGATGTAGAATGGTTTGTAATAATTTTTGAAAATCTGACTTGCAAGGAACATAGGATGCTTGCATTAAAAGATAAAATTGTAGTCTCAATTTTCAAACAAAATGCTTTTTTAATGTTAAATATTCACATAAATACCTTTAACATGGTTATCTAATTATTTTTAATAGGACGGAGTTGGGACTGTACCAAGGACTAGTAGTTTGAAAAGATCCCACGATGGTTTTGGAAATTTATTTAATCTTATCTGCTTATGTCTGATGCCTTGGAAATTTATTTAATCTTAGGTGTCTTAGGTGTCTCCTATCTTTGAGGACATGGTGGTTTGGAAATTTATTGAAGTGTCCCTCATTCAAAAGATGATTATTCATATCCACATCTTTAAAATGCTTAAGGTATGAAGGCCACGTCATGACTCATCCTGATCCAAGTATAAGAGCTAAAAATAAAACACACTATGGGTTAACCAATGTAAATTTATATGCACATTGTTTGCGCTAATTTCACTTAATTGCGGTTAGAAAATATTTTTATTCATTATAAGTATAATTTAAATAATAAATGTTATAATGTGAAATTTATTATTTTAAATGGGAGAGTGAGATTACAAAGAAGATTTTAGTATTTTAAATAAAGTTTTAATTAGTAAGATTATACATCAAACTTTGATAATTATAGTATCAAAGTTTAGGTGCTTAACATAATTGAATAAATAATGTTATCCTTAATTATAATATAATAGTATAATCTAAGTATCAATAAAGGCTTTGGTACTTTAAACAGAGGTTTGAGGTTCAAATTTTGAAAGCAATAAGGTTATACATTGAAACTTAGTAACTAAAGTATCAACATTTGAATGGATTAACAAAATTTCATAAAAACATTGTCCTATATGATTGATGACTTCATGGATAATAAAAAATGCATTATCTTTTCTTTTTTATCATCAATTTTGTTTCTTTTCGATATAATGTTGTTTTTGCCAAATAATGTACATCTATTTTCTTCTTGTTTGGTATGGATCTATTAAGAGACTAATCCATCCTCAATAAAGACCCTATTTTCTATGAATAATTTCACACCAACTTGTACTTAGTCCCTCTTCTATATGGATCTATCAAGCCATCTAAAGGAATTTTCTCTTAGCTTTAAAAGCAATAATTTTAATGGCCATGGCTTTTGTCATATTTCTAGAGTTTTTCCTATGCTCCCATAAACCAAAACATAAAGCTCGCTTCTAGTCTCTACAAATTTCCCATATCCTTGTTGTATTAGAATTTCCACAAGCAACACCATCAACATTATTTTTGTAGAAAACACATAACAATTTATTTTTTTGGGATTCATCCTGTATCATTTTTTTCCTCCATAATTGGAATAGATGTACCATGAGAGGAAAAATTCAACACACCCTCTAAATGGATCAACACCTTAAATTTCTCCCAAGAGCATATTTTCCCATTATGAAGTCATTAATGATAGGAGTCCTCAAAATTTTCCATGATTTATCTACACTCTAAACAAGCATCCTTTCAGTATCCTCAAAATGCTATAATTTTGGTCTTTCTAAATATTCCATGACTTTGGAGGTGGTTTTGCTTCTAGAAGCAAGCATAGACATTTAATCCTTATAGAAGTTAACATATGGCTTAGTTTTACATGATTTTTGGTTCCATCACACTTGTAGTACCTTACCACAAGTTCTTAATTGAATAAGCACATGAGTTTTCAATGGATTTTTGTATAATATTATTGGTCAAAATCATGTGCATGTTACACGTTATAAAGAGTCTCAAAATATTATGAAATATTGTCTTCATAGAAATTATAGTAATACAATAAGGAATAAATTGTGTTGTTATTGTAGTTGGTCCATTTATTGATGTTAAGGTATACAAATGTTATAAACTTATTTCACCAAGTTTTTAGTATTATTGTATAAATTTTTAATTCGTATTTTTTTATTAAGATGCATTACAATTGTTTAGCACAAAAACAATAAAACCTAATTGTTGAGATTTTATTTTCAAGATATATGCATGGTATTAATGTAACCAATCCCTTGTGATTTTTCATAATAATTATTTTTTATTTTATTTTTAGTTTAATATTAGAGTTTTGAAATATTTTTAATAATTGTGTATTATTTATTAAAATATTTGAGATATAGAATTCATTCCAAAAAATTAACACAATTCTAAATTTCATGCCTTTATAACTTTTGATCACTTTATTATCACCAATTGTACTTGTGTTATCATGCTTTTCATTATTTTTTTAAATAAAGGGGTAAAAATTTATTGATAAAATTTTTGGATTACAGAGTACAACTAAGCTTCCAACCAAGACTCAAATAAATAGCCAAACATGCTAAAACCACTAGACTAGAATGACACCTGAAAAAGACAACAAAAATAAACCACATTAAGTCTGTACGTCCTTGTGGATCAACTCCCATAGGCGTTGAGAGTCCCTAGATGAGAGACTCTCCCAATTATCGATACTCCAAGGATCCAACAGCTCAGAAGCCCTTTTGGCCAGGTAATCAGCAACCACATTCCATTCCCTTGGAATGTGCACAAAGGATATAAATTCAAACTCTTCACTCATTTTGAGAATCTGAACAGCTATAGAGGCCAACTGCCAATTAACTTCCTCCACCCTTTTACTGTTTAAAATATTAACCACAATTTGAGAGTCAGACTCACAGATAATCCTATGCCATCCAAGAGAAAACCCCCTCCACAAGGCCTCAAGAATTGCAAGAGCTTCCATAAAATTGTTGGAGTGAACACCTTTATAAATGGAAAAGAAAAACTAACACCACCAGTAGAATATCTCCCAACACTACCAATGCCAGCATGTCCAGGATTACCCCTGGATGATCCATCAGTATTAATTTTTAATTCATTCCAAAAAATTAACACAATTCTAAATTTCATGCCTTTATAACTTTTGATCACTTTATTATCACCAATTGTACTTGTGTTATCATGATTTTTATTCTTATTAAAGGTAATTTTTGGGATTTATTTTCAAGAATCAAGATTGATGACGACGGTGCAACCCTTGTGCGTCCGACGGTCCCCATCTCACGTCGGGTTACCATGTACCGAGATGGTGGAAGTCCTGGGAGCCTTCGTAGATAGTTTGAACCCTACCAGCTGTGCTGGTAGTTACTAAAAATCATGATTGTAACCATTGCTTCTATATACCAAAAAAAAAAAAAAAATATAAGAGTTAGAATAAATTCATAAACACTATAACACAATTAGAAATCACATGCCCCTATAAATTTTATCACTTGATTATAATCAATTGTACTTATTTTACCATGCCTTCCATTCCCAATAGAGATAATCATATTATTATGTTTCATTTTTAGTCTTTATAAAACTAGAGAAAAACAATGATAATTATAGAAAGTTATAAGATATTATCAAAAAGGATCATAGACTTTGATGGATTTATTAGTTTGAGGTACCTAAGATAAATAAAAATCCATTATCTTAAAATTTATTTACTTATTCATTCTTTAAACCCAATTCATAGGATTTTCTCTATTTAAACCCTATCAAATACCATAATTATTTTTTTTAAATAACTTTATTATGTTTTCTTCCTATTCAATTTATAAAACATTAGTGTTAGTCTTGTTTTTTTTTGTTTTTTAAGATACTTTATGAATCTACAAAGTAACAAAAGTTTGCAATGAGAAGTTTTGGAAGTATCACCCACTTTTTAGAGGAGAATATTAAATCTATCAAGTACCCTATCAATCTAGAGAATATTGAAGAGACTATGATATCTAAGGCATGGAATTTGAAACATATTAGTGGTGGAGAGGCAAATATTCATGTTAGAACTGATGTTAAATGGCAACCACCTCGAGATGATTTGAGGGACAATCAGGGTAGATTGGTGGGGGCATCCTGCAAGGTTTTTGGAATTACTACTTGTCATAAAGCTAAAGTTAATGCTTTACATCTGGGTGCAAAGCTATCCAATGATATAGGTTCTAAAAAAGTTATCTTTGAAGGAGACTCCTTAAATATTATAAATATTTTGAAAAATGTGGAAGAAGCTAATTGGAAAATTGATTACATTGAGCAAGATATTAGAGAGATTTTAAAGCATTTTGAAGAAGTTGACTTTGTTCATGTCTATAGATAAGGTAACAAATCAACAGACTGGCTAGCAAAATTTGGTGCTATTACAGAAGAGGATAAGAGATGGATCCCCTTGGGATGGTCCATGAGGACTTAGAAAAGTTCACGATGGAGGACTGCAACTAATTGGGGTCTAGGATGGACACTAATTGTCTTGCATCCAGGGGATCTTTATCTATTTACCCTTGGTAGCTGTGTAATTAATGGGCTGAATTTGTGTTGTAAAAGGGTCTAGGCCCTTTCAAAATCCTATTTTTATCCTAATAAAAAATATATACAAAAATTAGATGACATATATTGCATGCTTTTTCATGAAAAACATTTATAACTTTATCAAATAAAAGTATTAGATACTAAGTCAAATTCATGCTTAACAAAATCCATGACAAATTAACTCTTTTTTTGTTCCTATGTAGTATGTTTAATTAAAATCCACATATAAATAAAACCATTGAGGGGTTCTTCCATAACATGGTTGTTGTCATATGAGTAAATTTATCTTGATATTTTTTACTTATTTCAAGTGACTCAATGCTTGGAGTGGTAAATTTTATGATATACTTAAATAGGCATGTAACTATGATCCACTTAAGATAGTTAAATTTTTTATTTTATATATTCTAAAGCCACACAATGTATAATTATATATATTATCATCATTTCTATCCTTTTGCAAATAATATTTGTAATCAATGGAGTAAAGTTGTTCATCATTTTTTTAGGCTGAATCTAACTAATCTTACAAGCCTATTCAAATTCTTGTTATCCAAATAATTTTTTTATGGTTTAATATATATAAACAATATAATGATATGGGTTCAAATGCCATAAAAGTTTGAATTTATCTATGTGGCCTTTATAGTTGTATAATTTACTTATGGATAAGTTATAATACTAACATCTTTTTTAATGCATAAACAAAGAATGTGCCATCAATTTTAGAATAATTAAGACTTATAGTCCATTCTAGAGGTATTTATACAATAAATTTGATAATTATGCTCTATTGTTTTGGTTTATATTTATGTATTCACCTTTACATGTGTGACATGTATAATGGATATTCCACTCGACTTATTATCATTCCACTTCAATATAAATGTAAAACATGGTCTACTAGAATTTAACTTAAGTTTTATAAATTGAATATTTTTAAAATCAGTGATATGAAAGTGAAATATCTTCCACCTATATTTAATCATGATCATATCTCTATGTAATTTTCACAAGACACAATGATATTAATACAATATTTAAACCTAGGTATACACCTTGAATATCTATATTTTTGATTACATGAATTCATCGTAATTGACCAAAATTCACTATTTTTTTACTATGCATTATGTCTAATATAAGGCAATTATTATTTTTAAATTAGTTATTTGATATTTAAATGGTCTCACTTGTATTACATCATGAATACATAGTGGTATTACAATATTTTAGCTACTATACATGTATCACTTGACAAGTTTCAAACCATGGTCTACTCCTTGAAAGCTGAGGAATAAAACTAATCAAGCTAATATCATTTGATAATATAATGCAATTATTACATATATGAAGAGTATAAATTTACATGAACCTAATCCTCATTATATCACAAATATAATAAATTATAAATTGTGATTTAGTTGCATCATAGTGAAAATCAATTTTCAATCATTACAATTGGACATATGATTCTATTATATCTTACCTATATATAGTATTTTATACAGTTGCATGGAGATAGAAGGGCGAGGTCTTATCCTATACATAGATGTCATATATATTGCTTGCACATGGGCATCACACAAATATGAAAGCGCTATATACTTCACACACACATTTGAACATATATATTATTTTATTTAAAGTTGGAAATATTTAACTTCCTATTATAATTTGAAAAACTTTTATTATATATTTTGTTTGAATTCTACTCAATTTTAACAATGAGCATGTTTGGCATATAGTAAATTAGAAACACCATTCTTTAGATAGTATTAAATATGTATTAATTTTTTCTAGAAATTATAATTTTTACCTTTCAAAAATAATATTCCATGACAATATACTCAAATTATTGAGACTATTTCATTTGTATGTGAAATTGACAACCACTTTAAACACATGATAGAACACTTTGTTTAATTCATCAAATAATACATTATTTTTTTGTTATCATACATATTAAAACATTAGATTTTAGCATGGACACATGACCTAAGAAATCATATTAGCTTTGTACAATAGTCAAAATGAATCTATTATATTCTCTAATGAATCACAAGCAACTAAACATCATGTTTTTTATCCCTTGTAAACCATGGGCTTGTGAATTGCAAAGGAGTAAACCTAAGTCATCATCACTTGATATTGACATCTTATTGGTTAATTAACTAGATAAAATAATTCTTTTAAAAGCACCATTATGTGTTGAACCAAAATGATTTCTAAATTCCTATAAATATTTAGGTCTAACATAAAAGTATTGATAAAATAAAATCCTTGCAAGCAAATTAGGCCATGTGATATAAAAATGGCTAAGATAATATAATATATAAAACTAGATAGATATGTTTATAATTATAGCCTATCTTATATGTTATGTATAGAGCATAATTTAAGAAAATAACAATATATTTAATATCTAATTAATTTCATAAGAAATAATTGTTGCCATCACATGGATATACTATTAGCTATAAACAAATGATGTTAATGTTTTATACATATCCTAAATCTATTGGTTTATGATATAATTTTTTCGTGAATATTAAATCATTGATGATCTATCACACTATGGTTACAAGGATTATTTGTAGTTGAGGAGGTGGTTTTAACTCCAAACCTTGTACATTGTTGATTATTCATTTATTTATTTTCTATCACACCAATGCTAAGTTTGATCATAGTTCATAAACTTATCCTACATTTCTAACATTTGATATCATAGTAGGCTAATATCAAAGGAGCTTTGACTTGTAAAGGTGGTCCAATTGATAAAGATAAGGATACACCTCTCAAAGTATGTGAATGTGTGCTATCACTAGTAAATATAGGTACACTTGCAAGTTTCAAGCAAGAAAAAAACTTGTTATTTTTAGAAGAAGAAGATTTCTTCTTGTTTGTTCTTATTTATGTTTACAAGTTTGAAATCATTTTATTGATCTTGAAGGAGTTTGAGAGTTGTCCAACAAGCTTTATAGTCATTCTAAAAGATTTGTCATCACAATAATTGATCGTTGTCATCTGGTTTAAGGAATATGTTATCTGAAGAAAAGTATATGTTGTTTAGAGCATTACACCAGAGTTTTGAATGAGGTTTGAAAATATCATCTAGTTCATATTGCTACCCTAGTTCATGCTAAAGTTACATTAAAGTGGAGCAATATACAATTTTATGAGAATGTCGTCTAAACTAGATGTTGTCTAAAGATAGGATTATCAATAGTTATCATCTAAAGAAAGGCCATCTGAAGGAAATTTACATTGAATCTATTGTTTGTTGGGTAGATAATCTAGCAATAAGGTTGCCTAAATATGCACAAGGGTTTTCTAATGTAAAGTTATCATCTAAAGTAAAAATAGGTCATATAATGCCCATGTTAACTACCTAAAGCAAAATAAAGCATGAATCCATCATCTAAGAGGAGTGAAAGAAACATATTGTATAAAGTAGATTTATGATTTCATGCAAGGAACATATGAATTATCATACATAGAGGAGGTTATGACATCAAGGAGGTATTGAAATTATAATATGATTCATGGCCTAGAATGATATTGTATAAAGTATTGGATAGGTCTACATGCATTTCATTGTGTAATGTATTAATTATTTGTAATATTTTATTATGTAAGAGCTATGGGCCATGGTTAACCTTGTTTTTGGGCAAAACATTGGTTAGTTTTTCTATGATTCAATTAATTGCCTCCATTGTCAAACTAGGGTAGCTCGTAGTCTTGTGAGCAGCTGTGCAAAATCTATGCTTGTAATTTCTCCTTCAGAGATGAGTCCCTTAGATTATGGTTTTGGGGTGTTTTGTGTTCATTGAAGTTTATTGTTAAACCAATAATCTCATGCTAAGTCTAAGAAACAGGACTAAAAACATTTAAAATCTAAATAACTATCTTGCTGGAAATTACAGAAAAAAGGGAAAATAACCATAAATAAATTAATCTATTAAATAGTTATAGAAAATAGGGGAAATAGGGAAAATATCTATTGTAAGTGGGTCCATGCTTCCAGCATGTTTGGCCTATGGTAGAATGATTATCGAACACTTTAGAAGATGTTTTTATAGGAACAATACAAAAATTTTATTAACAGTTTGTAGTAGAGAAATTTGCATAGAAAGTCTGGGAGAGCTTCTTCAGGGGTGGCTTGCATATTTATAAGTTATGCGGCCAATCCTGTCACAACTATTTGCTCAATTAAAGGAGTTGGGCAAAATATCAGGATTTTTTAGTGTATTCTATTTCTAGAATACCCTGATATTTGATTTGCCCGACTTACAAAATTAATTCACATTTCAGCTAAAAAATAGGTGACAAGTCACCTTTGAAATTATCTCATGTTCGGTTGTGATACTGGAAATCTCTTTACATTGGTTTTTGAGGTGTTCGCTTTGTTTTTCCAACCACAAAGTCATGCTGAAGTTTGGTGTTAACGGGAATCAGGCACCGTGGTTGAAGAAGTTGGGAAGCAGGCGTATTTCATCGCATAATGGAAAGTGACACCTTCTCTCGTACAATAGGAAGTATGCACCTTTCGTCACATAATGGGAAGCAGACACCTTCCACCGTACAATGGGAAGTAGGCACATTTCATCGTTCAATGGGAAGGAGACGCCTAATCAAAAATCAGGAACCTAGTAGTTAGGTACCGAACGAAATTCAGGCACTTCAAAGGACTTGGGTGCCTAACTTCGTACCTCTTTACCGATATTCTGTAGATGTTTTTCCTTAATTAATTTGTAAGTGCCAGGTCCGAGTTGGACCTTGATGAAAACATGCCAAAATATAATGATTTCCACTAAATCTACACACATTACACTTAAAGACAAATATTAGAGAACATGCACAATAAACTATCAATTATATATATAATTTCCATAAAATATTTATATTCACAAGAATATATGCCACACATTATGGGGAAAAGAGTACAAAAAATGAGCAATTCTATAGATCATGATCTCCCCATGCTTAAGGGGTGGCATGTCCCTGTTCCACTTTGAACTGATAAATATCAGTTATGTTCACCTGATCCCAATAGGCCCGGTTGGTCTGTGTCCTCTTTATTTTAGTGGCCTTGGATTTCTCTTTGTCTAGGGGATTTTTCCCCTTTGATGTTGTGGGAGCTACTATATCCTATCCCTGTTGCTTTTGGAGTTTGTTGCATTGAAGTGGTTCAGTGGGCCCTATCCTCTTCTTGGATGGTTCTCTGGTCTAGGTCACATTACCCTTATCAACATTCAGATAAAAACCAGAGAATATTGTGGCATCCTTTTGGAATGTAGGCTCAATTATTTTCTAGTTTTGTGGTGAAGTGGCAACTTCTCACCCACAGGAACTTATTCCTTATATCCAAATGGGATGATATATTCCTTAGCAACCCTGGCTGTAGGCAAATCTGCCCATGTTGGATCAAGCTCAAGTTCAACTTTGATCTTTGCTTTTGACACAGGGAGAGTTTTGTTGTTTGATACCATATCCTCCTTCTACACAGGCCTAAAAATCCCATTCGCTTGAAATATGCCTACATTCTTGAAGGCTTTCCATCCTCTGACCCATACAAATACCAGAACTTCTTAGGTTGAGCAACTAAAATATTCCTGTGAGGTCTGCCAGATTGTTTTCTAGCCTCTTTTTTTGCTTCCTTGAGGTATTTCTTGGAGGTCTTATTTCAGTTCTTCTTGTTTGCCTTAATTTCCTCCTTGAGCTCCTCAAATTTCTATTTTTGGACAAAAAATAGATTCTTTGCTGCCTCTCATTCCTCATTGAAATCTAACTTTTATTCCTTGTTAGATTCAATGCCCAGGGTCTTCAAATCTACAAATATTGCTCTGGTCGTGGGTCATCATTGAGATGGCCTTATGGCTTTTTATTTTGATCTTAGCTTGATAATCTGTACCCCAGGGTGTGTTGGTGCTACTACTATTTCCTAGTGTATAGGGGATGCAGGCTACTGAGCCTCTTGGTCCTCTACAACTACTTGTTGCACATCAGGAGCTTCTTATTTTTCCTCTACAGCTTCTTGTTGCACATCAGGGACTGCTGCTTCTTCTTGACACTAATCAGCCCCTATATTAATTGGAGAGTGCTCTACCTCTTCCTCTCTACCTATAATTTGAGGCTCTTCAACCTCCATCTCCTTTTCTCCATCTTCTCCCCCCTTAGTAGGCTGCTCTACATTTTGAGTTTTTTCAACTTCAACCTCATCCTCGTAAATTAATTGATCTAAAGAGGGGGGTGTAGGGTAGGTCTGCTCTACTTCCATTGTAGCGGTGTCTCCATGTTCTATTTCCTTATCAGTAGGGGGCACTTTTGTTGCCCCATCAGTTTGTACTGCTGCATCAACTCTGGTTAGCTACTCAACTCCTCTTGGTCTTCCCTACAACTGCAATTATCTCTATAGTTACCAATTTTTTTGATACAATTCATACATTTTTAAGGTGGCCTCATTTTTGGACTCTTCAAACAAAGCATGTTCCTCTTTAAATTTTGCTTCCCAGGTGGAAGCTTGTTCTTTCAAAACCTACAACTACTACTGCAGATCCTCCACTTGGCCTTCTGGTGGTACATCTACCATGGATGCCTCCTATTGAGGAGTTGGTCCACAGGAAATTTCTTATAAAATGTGGATCAAATACTCCTCCTTGTTGAGCTCATTTATGCGTGTCTCCTCGTCATATGAGCTTGAAACCACCCTCGATGCCCTCATTATTTTAATTCATGTCCTGGTGGAGATAGGCATGGAATATTGCACTGCCTCATCCTCAAATTAGGGTGCATAAGGGGACAGATCCTGCCCTGCTTCCTCCCCACATTGAGAAAAATTATGGAATGAGGGTTGTCCTACTTCCCCTGTATTTCCTACAAGCTGGGATGCAGGCGTCATCGTTTCTCATTTTATCACCTCTTAGACCAACTATTTGTTTTGAATGGGCACATCCTCCTTTGCTTGTGCCCCTACCACTGCAATAGTACCCGTAGCTTACTCAATTGTCACATTTCTACGTGATTCTACATATCTCACTAAGGTAGAAATCAGGCCATGGTGAGCCAGGGTAGAGGTGGTTTTTGTATGGTATTACCTGGCCTCGTATTTTAAGGCGCATGCAAGGTAGTGGAGGACATTGATTTTGTAACCATACAAATTATGATTGAGGAAACTAAAATGGTTGGAATTCATTTGGGAGTACCTACTAGAGCATGTAAAGAAATGGGTGATCTATTTAAAAATGTCCCTCTAGAGCTCGAGAATGTGCCATTTCGGCAAGCCAGCGCATGTCAGGTACTTAGTTGGTGCTCCAATTTTTTTTTGCGTATAGAGGGTAAGGTTATCCTCCTTGTATGTATGCTTCCCTGTAATAGGTAGACCCGTAACTCTGGCGATGTAGTCCTCAGTGATGGGGATCTCCAACCCCTGCATGTGCATGACCCCATCGCTCATCGACGTCACAAATTCATTTGCTACTATTTCATCATGGCCCTGACTAACCAGTGGACAATAGTCCATCCATTATGTAATGTCCAACTATGTTTGGAAATCTACATAAATTCTCGAGCAATCGATCGGCTCACTCTTCTTGAGGTCATAATTTTTTGACTTTCCCCCCATGCTTTACCTCTAGTTCATAATTCACTCAACAATCTTACTATCTCCCCTATGGATTACCATTGTGCTTCACTCTATATTTTTATTACTGAATTTGGCTACTCAATAGCTGGTAAATAGTCTTTTAAAACAATTGCATTCATGCATGCAGGCGGTTAATTACCATAATTAACAATGATTATGGTTATCCATAGTAAATTTCCTTCGAGCATGTGCCCGATTGTGCGAAGGTGATAACCATAAACTGTCGAAAAATTAGAGGCATGTCACACAACATCATTCCAAGTGGATTTTTTCAAGTGGTTAAGGTAATAATGGGGGGTTGTGCTGGCACATTTCCATAGACACACATGTTCATGAAAAAAATATAGACAAGAAACAAAAAATTTAAACATGCACCTAAATTTGTTTCGTGGGTGCATATGTACAGATGTCCATGGTGCATCACTATTGGCTGGTGTTTGATGATGGAGCAAACCACAACATACAATGATGGCCATGGTTCCCATGCAATGAATTTCCTTTGACGTGAATGGTTCTTGGTAGCTGCATTATGGGTTATTCAAGAAAATATTGCAAAAATTAAAAATAAACATTAGAAAAACGTATCACCTTGGGACGACAAACGTCCCCTCCTTGGAAATTGGTTGATGTCAACTTTTAATTTTATCCATGATGGAGTTGAATTTGCATGTGTATGGGGTGCTAACATGGATTGGGCCACATCCTAAGGCTAACGTGTTATTCTGTCAAGGAAGAAAATGGCCACAATACATGAAAATCAGGTGTCTTTTTCGTATGGAAATCAGGCACATTATTTTTGAATTACGTGTAGATGCCTTGTAAACTGGAAATAGGCACCTTAGGAATCAGACACTTTGCTTACATGATAATCAGGTGCCTTAGAATTCATGCACTCTACTTAACACGGGAAGCAGGCACCTTAAAAATCAGGTGCTTATGTCTATCATGGGAAGTAGACACATTTTTTCTAACTATCAGGTGTCGTACTTATAAAAAAAACTTTATACAAACATATATATATATATATATATATATATATATATATATATATATATTTTACATATATGCTAAGAATATTTGGTGTTAGTTTTCTAAAAATCAGAAATCGATCGTTCTCCTAAAAAATCGAGAGTTAGGCATTGAGTTTCTATAAAACGAAATGCAGGAACCATATTCATAACATACTGGGAGTCAGACACCATGAAGCGTACAATAGGAAGCAGGTGCCTTCCACCATACAACGGGAAGTAGGTGCCTTCCACCATACAACATGAAGAAGGTGCATTTTCTAATAATGGGAAGAAGGTGCCTCCCCATCAAATACAAAACCATGGTGCTTTTCTTTTATTCAATAGGTGTTGATGTGTCCTTGTATATGTGTTGTCAATTTGATTAGGAATTTCAGTGCTTCTAGTTTAAAAACATGTATAGAATCAGCATTTGCCCCTAAACTAGCAGTTGAGTGTTTTATTGTCTAAAAATATCAATCCAAAAATTCTTGTGCAGGTTCAGGTTTAGTATTCCCCTCTCTGAATGGGGACTAACTAATCCTAAGAAAATTCTCTTAAAAATATTGGAAAGTGCAGGTTCATGGATCATGTGCTTATTAGGCCTAGGTCTCCCAGATTTCCTAACAACTGCATAAAGGCCATTGTACCTGCAAAACAAAAACACAACTAAAAAAAGAAAATTTTAAAAGAATAATTGTCTTTGGGATTGTGTGGACTAGGTCCACATCTCATTGACTCAAGATAAAATTAGAATCAACTAGGGTCTCCTCCATGCCTAATCTAGACTCAATCATATATGCTTCAGACACATAGTATGGATGCAGGTGGTGGCCATTGAATGTTAATGTAATGTTTCTGCCATCTATTGTTCGAACTCTTACAATTCGATTATTGATGATTTCAATTACTTCATATGGCCCCCTACAACATTGAATGAGCTTACCCTTAATCAGGAATCATTGAGTAATACCCATTCTCCCACTTTAATCTGCTTTGGCCTAGTGTGGTGGTCATGCCACTTGACCCTTTGTTTTTGAATGATCTCTATTTTTTGCAGAGCCTCAAGGCGGTATTCATCCAGTTGATTAAGCTGCTAAATTATATATATTTGTGCATCATCCATATTGATATTCAATTATATAGCAATCCTAAGTTTTTTAACTTCAAACTCTATAGGCATCATAGCTATTTTCCCATAGACTAACTAAAATGGTGTGAAACCAGTAGTAGTCTTCCAGGTGGTCCTGTAGGCCCACACTACTTATGGTAATCTAGTAGCCCAATCCTTCCTATGTTGCTGCAATATCTTTATCAAGATATTCTCCAATTCTCTATTAGTCATTGTATCTCTCCAAATTTTTTGCATCCTTACCTTCAGGCTATAGGATCCGCATCCGAAATGGGGATGTGAGAAGGATGGGACAATACCTCGGACTGAGAGGCCCTTTGAAGGTCGCGCCTCTCGGGGGAGGGGTATAAGGGTGAATTTTTGACGGATGGTGGGTTCATTAGGAAACTTTGAGTGGTAGTTTTCACGCCTAGGTTGAGAATGGTTTTGATGTGTTCATTTTGTAAATATAAGCTATTCTATATGAAAATGTTGATTTATGTGAATATAGAAAGCAGGAATGAATCCCAAATGTAAATATTATATGAAATGAGAAAGAATGCACCTATTTCTGGATGTATGATGAAGATTCTAAATCTTGTAACAGTCCAGATCGTCCCAAATATGACAGGATCATCTACAATTGCATAGAATCATCCCAGATTACAGTCGATCATCCGAGATCAGACAAGATCATCATTGATCTGATGAATTCATCAGACAAATCCGTCAAAAACCTACAATCACAGAAATAGACACCAAAACCTGAAAATGCTACTACAAGAATAATGCAAAATGATAGAAGTATAACTACCTAACTGATAAATCTAGATAGCAAGTTAAAGGAAATGCATTATTTTAATAACTTATTTTAACTTTGTCATGCATTTATGCTAAATGAGGTGAACTCCAGGATGCAGAATGAAAATAAATCAAACTAATGCATAGTAAAATAAAGAAGACAAATGAGGAATGCAAACTTAGGGCTCTGGTTTCCCCCAATCTGAACTATAGTCGAGATCACCTCCAATCGTACGAGATCATCGCCGATCTGCGACAGGATCATCCAAAATCATCTAGAATCGCCTGCGACGATCCGAGATTTCTCCAACTAAAGCACAGTGAAAACCTGTAATGAAAACTTAAAACTACGAGTGCAAACAATGGTGGATAGGACGTCTTGACACAAAAAAACTAAATGGCAGGGAAAATCAAGCAGGGAATCATGGGATCAGCCAACCAGGGGGATAAACTAAGAAAATCCTAGTCTATATAGGATTAGGGGGAGGTTAGGAGGTTTGGGATCATCCCAATCTGGGAGATACTCAGTGGAGGAATCTCCAACTACGCAAACACGCTTCTACCCAAGTTGGAGAGGTTGTTGAAACATAATCTAATTATGAAAATTTGGTTTTGGGATGAAATCGTCTGGATGTTCTGTTCTAGACGAATTCATCCGATCTGGGACGATGTCGTCTGATCGGCGACGATATCGTCCAACGGTCAAAACAACTCCTAAAAATGGCATAAAAAATGGGGTGAGCGATTAACGGGCGGTTTCGAGGTTAAAATTCAAATTTTATCTTTTTACTAAGGGTTTAACTGCGCCAATTTTAGGGTGCTACATTTTTCCCCCTCTTTAGCGAATTTTTTGAAGAAAATGCGTTAAATACGAGTTCTTCCTGTTTTACGAGAAAGCAAAAATTTACTCAATTTTCTAGATGACGATTCTAGGTAGAATCGTCATCTAGAAAATTGATCGTACAACTACTTATTATGGTGCCCCATCCAAGTTTTTACCTAAATTGAATGTTTGAGGTAAAAGCGCAGAAAAGGAAAAAAATTTAAAAATGTTGTTTTTAAATAAAATTAAGACACGGGTTGCAGGTATATCACACATATCGACAAAGGTCCGACACTGGTTGCGGGTAAGGATCTAAACCTAGTGAATTATGTTTTTAATTTGATTTGTGTAATTTTTGATTTAAATTTTGACTATTTTGGGGCATTGCAGCTATTTTTAGGCCATCGACAACGTCAGGATGAAATCGTCCCAATTTCTTCTAAATCATCCCTAGATCGCCGATTTCGTCTAGGGGCAAAATCGACGGAATAGGGGTGATCCCGTCCAACAAGGGGTGAACCCCAAGTTACGAAATCGAAGACGATTTCATCCTACCAAGGACGATTTGCCCTAATTTAGGACGATATCATCTAATGGTGGATGATATCATCATTGTTTTTAGAATATTAAATTGATTTAACTGATTTTAATGATTATCTATTGATGATTTTTATTGTTTGATTGTTTATTTTTTAGAGAGGATTACTAAAAATTTAGGAGTGTAAATATAAGGGACTCAGAGATGATGTAGCCACACTCGACCAGGTGGAGAGAGACCAACTAGTGGAGGTCGAACTACAGCATGTGGCAGAGATGCTACAAATATCGACAGACATGGGGCTATTGACAGCCCTAGCAGAGAGGTGGTATCTAGGGTCATCCTATTTCCAATTACCAATAGGGGAGATGGCTCCCACTCTAGAGGACGTATGGAGGATCTTTAGGATCCCCATACGACGGGGGGAGGGAGCAACAATGGTCCCCTCAGGAGAGACATCGGAGAGTGCCACAGGCTTTGAAGAGACCACAATAGGCAGAGAGGAGAGAGGAGGGACTCCCTTCTTAGCAGAGGGAGAGGTCTACATCTCCTGATAAGGGCAAGGGTATCGAGGTGGAGGAGAGCAATGAGATGGCGGCTCTCTAGGATGAGAATGCTCACCTACGAGCTCAGGTGCAGACTCTATAGGATGAGGCTACACGGCTCAAGGCTTGGAGTAGAGGGGCGAGCATGCAGGAGTTAGCACGGTCTATTGCTCAGACCACGTTCTATCAGGGAGCATACTTCTAGCTGGTTCCAAAGGGCCAGAGGTTGCAGCTGCCAGCTAGCGTTGCGGAGCTGATCAGGATGGGATCATCGAGGACATCCTCACGATCGACAGCAAGGACCCGAGATACAGCATGGACCTCTATGGGACCACCTCCTCCATGCCAAGGTGGGAGAGGATATGAGGTTGATATCTCGAGGGCTTCTCGAGACTAGCTGCTATAGACTAGATTTGATATATTTTTGAGAGGATTGAGTATGCCAGGGTATAGATTGTGGCATACCAATCCGAGTGTCATATGATGTACAAATATTTTAATATATATATATGATTTTTTTTGTTTGTGATATGACTTGTCCATATGTTTGATGATGCTTCAATTTTGGATTTGTTGATTGATTATTCATGTAATTATGTTGTTTGGAAATAGTATAATTTTATGTCATGTTGTAAAATTTAAATGAAATAATCTGATGTAAACAAATTGGTTGTTGTGGTGTGATTTGATAAAAAATAAAAGGGACTTCTAACAATAATTTCAAAGGACATTGTCACTGTTATAGACCATTTCATGGAGTCACCGCTCGCTAGGTCGTCAAGCTAATCCCAGTATAGAAATATTGCTAAAAGTAAAAGGGTGCTTAAGAGACTGTCTTAGGACTTTGTGTTGTGATGATGAAAAATGATGATAGTGATGATTTGTTTTCAGATTTTCATAAAAATATTATGCATGAAATATTAAAAATATGATTTTTGCTAGGCATAAAATTCCTAAGTGTGATAAAGTTTTGAACAATTCCTTGGGAATTATACCATGGTTGCAAAATGGAATGTTGACATAATGAAATGAAATATAAAAATGTGTTCGTTCTTTTAAAACACAATTGTGTGACATAATGATGTAAGCCATATGTTTTTATAAATAATAATGAATGGGAAATAAAATTAGAACAATGGTTTGTGCTAGGCATAGAATTATAGGTATAGAATTATACCATCATCACAAAATCCAAGAAAAAATAATTTTATTGCATAATTGATTTTTGATTTTTAGATAAACAGAAAAAATATATAAACATGAATTTATTGCTGGATTTTTGAATATGTTGTTGAAAGAATTTTTGGATTTTTGAAAACAATGTATGTAATTGTTTTTATACGAAACAGATGTTCTTTTAAAGAAGATGAAATTATTCCAAAAAGGGTTGCAGAAATATTTTAAATTATCTCAAAGACAAAATGTAGATTTATAAGGAACCCTCATGTGCATATGTGAGTTCATTACCGATCTTGATTTATCATAATGATACAAAATCTCTCAAATGCAAATGTGTGTGCAAAATTATTGTTCATTTACCAATTTTGAGCAAGATAATTTGATACAAGTAATTTAAATTAACCAAATGAATATTCGTTGACCATGATTTATATGCATGTAACTGTACCAGACTACTATGTAAGTCGAGTTATCAAGAGCTAGCTAATCCATAAGCAAACATAGGTCTATACAAAAGAAGGTCGCTAATGTGATAGACATATCACCATGCTAGGGATTACCCAAGGCCAAGCGGGTTGGGTACAAACCACCTGTTATGGGGCTTACCTCACAGTTTTTGAATAATTGAGAATTCCATGGATTCAAGCTCATTCACCCTTATTTTCTTTTCAAAGGGTAGGAGAAAGGATGTTATTGCTTTTTGATTTTGCTTTTATTTTTCTCTTCTTTCTCTTTATTTTTTTTTGTATTTTTGCTTGGAACTGAGATAATGCTGAAATATTGTTGCGGTGGTACAAAATAATATTTTTATTTTTCTCATTTTCTTTGACTTTTATTTTTTTCTTCCTATACTAGGGATACTTGCTCGGATTGGCTGTAGAGCAAGGTATTTTTATTCTGGGCAGGGGTGAACTTTTCCTTTTCTCAATTCTCAAAGATTCTAGACCATGTGCATGATAGGATAGCAGGGGAAACTTTTCGCTCAAGAAACCACTTATACTATGTAGCATCATATCGAATTTGCAATGAAATCATTTTAATGTGAAGAGATATACTTGGTTCAAATAAATAACAAGATCAATTCTCTATGCTCAAAACTTTATTTAATTCAACTGTGGACTTTGATATAAGAGATTAATAATCATACCAAATAAAATCAAGATATTTATGCATGTGAGTGTGAAAGTGCGGGATTCCAAATAAATGTTAATTTATCCAAAATAATTGAAAATATGACTGCAATACTTCAAGAATTAACAGGTGTGAAAATAAAAGATGTTTTTGAAGATTTTGATGATTTTGATATTTTATATTTTGATTTTGATTGATGAATTGAGAAGATACACAATGTGATTGTTTTTGAAATTTTTATATGAATGACTAAAATGAAACAATATGCAAAATAACAATATATACAATGATGAAATGACCAGATTTTATGCATAATAGCACTTAAGATGCATAATATTCATAGGTTATTTAAGATCTTTACCATCTAAGGTAGCTAATTGGTATGCTTCCGATCCAAATTTAGCAGTGATGATATACGGTCCAAGCTAGTTGGGCTCGAATTTACCTTTAATATCTTTAGTTGCATTAGTATTTTTTTGATTTTCTTTCAAGACAAGGTCGTCGATCTCAAAGGATCAATGATGAAATTTCTTGAGGTATGCTCGTTTAAGCTTTTTTTGGTAGGCTCGAAGATGTTCCAAAGCATTGATGCACTTCTCATCTAGGAGTTCTAGCTGACTAAATCTGCCAGCACGATATTCATCTCCTACTTCAGTATCTTGAAGTAGCAGAGCCAAAGAAGGAACTTCTAATTCAAATGGAAAAAATGCTTCAACACCATAAACCAAAACAAAAGGTGAAGTGCCTGTGGGGGTACGAATGCTAGTTCAATAAGCCCATAAAGCAGGATATAGTTGAATGTGCCAATCTCGACCAGACTTATTGACCAGTATTTTGAGGATTTTAATTAATGTTTTATTAGATGCTTCTGCTTGGCCATTACCCTGAGGATAATAGGGAGTGGACCAACGATGTTGAATTTTATATTTTTGACATAATTTTTTGACATATTTATTTTTGAAACAAGTTCCATTATCCGAGATGAGATTTGCAAGAATTCCGAACCTACAAATAATTTGATTAAAAATAAATTTGGAAACTTGGGTTCCAGTGCAAGAAGCTAAGGGCATAGCTTCAACCCACTTTGTGAAATACTCGGTGGTGGTTATGATGAATTTGTGTCCATCAGATGACACAGGGTTGATTTTTCCAATGATGTCTAAGCCCCATTTTGAAAAGGTCCAAGGAGATGAAATAGCCTGCAGTTCTTATGCAGGTGCATGGACAAGGTCAGCATGTTTCTGGCACTTGTCGCAATGGCGCACATAATCATGTGCATAATTTTCCATGGTAGGCCAAAAATATCCTATCCTAAGGAGTTTCTTAGCAATGGCGCTACCACTAAAATGTCCCCCACAAGATCCATCGTGGGCTTCACTCAAAGCTGATCTAGATTCTTCTAGATTCAAACATCTTAGTAGGATACCTTCGAAAGATCTCCTATATAACATATTTCCAATTATGATGAAGCGACTTGCTCGTCTACGCAATAACCGGTGCTGGTTTCTATTAAAACCTTCAGGGAAGGTCCCATTTTGAAGCAAATTGAATATATCAGTGTACCAAATTTTAGGA
Source organism: Wollemia nobilis (assembly GCA_028583015.1). NCBI lineage: Eukaryota > Viridiplantae > Streptophyta > Pinopsida > Araucariales > Araucariaceae > Wollemia > Wollemia nobilis. The sequence continues at coordinate 1,122,276 of JAQPPZ010006183.1, read as the reverse complement.
GTAGTTTCGTTGATTAGAAACACATCCAAAGGTTTTAAGCATGATTTATTTGAATCGGGTTCCTATAGTCGATGAATAATGATGGTAGCATATTCATCCTCTAACTCCAAGGGTAAAAGAGATGCAGCTGCAGCCATAGCGTCAGCCGCACGATTGCTAGTTTGAGGAATAGCTTCCAAGGTAACTTGATCAAATAAAGATAATAATTGTAATACATATGCTTTATATGGGCACAATTTATCATCTCTAGTCTGATAAACATCATTAATTTGATTTATGACAAGTTGAGAATCATCGAAAACTAATAGATTTTTAATTTGTAGTGCCAAGGCAGCTCGTAATCCAAGGATTAGAGCCTCATACTCAGCAATGTTACTAGTATAAGCAAATGTTAATTTAAATGACAGAGGTATAATATGTTTCTGTGGAGATATTAAAATAATACCTACACCAGCCCCACTCATGCATTGGGCTCCGTCAAAGTATAAGGACCATTGCTCTGAATGATCGGCCTCTAGTTTAAGGCATTCATCAAGAAACTCAATGATGAGGGGATGGGTAGACTCTAAGGGTGCAACAACTAATTGATCTGCTATGATTTGACCCTTAACAAACTTTTGTCCTATAAACGTGAGTTCAAACTCGCTTAGGGCAAGAACCCACTTTGTTGTGCGACCAGATAAGTACGGTTGACTCATGAGATACTATAAAGGATCGGATTTAGCAATAACATAGGTTTTCTGACTGAGCATATAATGGCATAATTTCTACATAGAAAATACGACTGCTAGACATAACTTCTCTAATATTGTGTATCGAGTTTCATAACTGATTAATGTTCTACTGATATAATAATTAACATGTTCTTTCTTCTCATCATCAAGTTGAGCTAACATAGCTCCTAAGGCAAGATCTGAAGCAAAAATATACAAGATAAATGGGCGATCAGGTCTAGGTGGTGAAAGCATAGGTGGGTTAAAAAGATATTTTTTGAGGATTTCAAATGCTTGCTGACATTCATAGTCCCAATGGAAAAAGACATCCTTCTTAATAAACTTAAGAAAGGGTCCAGTTTTATCCGCCAGCTTATCGATGAAGCAACGGATAGCTTGAAGCTTACCTTGTAAACTTCGTAATTCTGATATATTTGTGGGTGTAGGCATATCAGTGATAGCCGCAATATTGAGAGGGTCAATTTTGATGCCATTTAAAGAAACTAGAACCCCCAATAATTTATCGGACTTAAGTCCAATTATACATTTAGATGGGTTCAATCGGATAAGATATTCCCTTAACCGATTAAATACTTTTCTCAAATCATCTAAATGGTCATATTCTTCATTAGAACAAGCTATAATGTCATCTACATAATCATGTAGTATATCATGCATCATATCATGAAAGATATAAGTCATGGATCATTGATAGGTTGCACTTGCATTCTTTAAACCGAATGGCATCACTTTCCAATAAAAGGTTCCCCAAGGGGTAATAAAGGTTATTTTAGCCTAATCTTCAGGAGCTATCCTGATCTGATTATAACTAGAAAATCTATCCATTAAGGATATCATTCCACTCCCAGTAGTAAAATTAATGATCTAATCCAAATTGGGAAGAGGAAAATCATCTTTAGGGCATGCAACATTAATATCTCTAAAGTCGGTGCAAACCCTAACCTTAGTAGCCTCTTTCTTAGTTACTGGAACTACATTCGAGATCCATTCAGCATAATCAATGGCTTGTATAAAAATAACATTTAAGAGTTTTTCTAACTCCCATTTGACCAATAAGGCCACTTTAGGATGCATTTTTCTAAGTTTTTGTTTAACAGGTTTAGCATCCGGATGGACTACTAGGTGATGCATAACTACAAAAGGGTCTAATCCTAGGCATATCTTCATATGTCCAAGAAAAGACATATTCATATTCTTTAAGAAATGCAATATATTTATCCTATTTTTCTTGACTCAATTCTGATCCAATGTTGATTATGTGAGGATTACCCTCAGTTCCAATGTTAATTTTTTTTGACATTTTCTACTTCCATGTGTAGATTTTTCTCAAAATTAGGCGGGGCGGGTGAAATGCCCAATTCTTGTAATTCTTCCAAGGTTAGTTTGGATAATTTGTCTTGGGGATTCATGGCCTCAAGCTGGGCTATACTAGGTATAGAGCCATCAAAATAAAATTCATGATGTAATAATTCCTCAACGGAGACATCATGGAAGATATCTCCCTCCAACTCATCGTCGGATTCGGCGATCATCTCAGGGTAGGCTATATATAGCATATTACATGTAAATGGCTTGTTCATTAAATGCAAAGCATCACATTTATCCAAATAATATTGGTAACATATGAGATGGTCATCATCCTCAAATGGGAAGGGCTGACCTTTACTAGGAAATAGGCCCACACCACATTGGGCAGGCCATGGTTCTACCTCAAAGGGTTCTTTCATGCCATTTTGGAAAGGTCCCAAACCTTTCCCTTTATATCCCAATTTAAGCATTATAGATTTGGCTTTAATATACTCATTAGTAAAATAATATCGAGCATATCCATCGTAATGAGTCTTGATGTTTCTGGGTATTCTACCCCAGTCATATCCTTTATAGATAAAAGCACAACCTTCGACTTGGTAAATACTTCCCATAGGCTGTGGGAGACCCAAGGTACAAGGAGATGGTGACAAATTATTTAAGATAAGGGAATCTTGCATAGCAGCATTCATTTGCTCTGATATAAGAATTTTAGATAAATTGGGTAAGAGCTTGTCAGTAAGAGCATAAGAGGTAGAAGGAACATTTCCCATATATTTTGATGCGAAAACTATGCCTTTTGTGGATGTAGATGTTGTAGAGATGTCGATGGATGATTATATACAAGTTATAGGAGTAGAGCAAGAAACCTTGGTTGTGGGATTATAATTTTTTTGAGGTCCTAATGTAGTTTGTTTAGAGGATGTTTGAGTTGTATGAAGGGGTGGAACTGATATAGAAGGAGTAGATAGCGTTATGGGTGTGTGTTTCACATGTTTAGATGGATAATGAGAATTAGGATGTGTGAATAAAGTAGGGCAAAATTGAACTCCAACAGGTTCTACCAAAGCACACATATCAAAGGGTCTAAGATCGCCATGGATGGTAACCAACTGATTCTTAAATTTGAATTTAACACATTGATGTAAAGTTGAGGGAATGGCTCGTATTGCATTGATCCAAGGGCAACCCAAGAGTATATTGTACAATGCAGGGCAATGTACAATAAACATGGTCGTATCCAAGGTTCTCGGACCAACCTGCAATGGAATGGTAATAACTCCACATTTTTCTTGTGTTTCGTTATTGAAGGATTTTATGATCATATCAGTTCTTTTCATTTCATCACTTTTAAACCCAAATATTTGGTAGAATTCAAAAGTGTAGATGTTTAAATATGAACCGTTTTCAATCAAGACTTGTTTAACTGCTACATCTCCAATTAAGATAGTAATATATAATGGGTTATCCTTATGTAAACTATGTTGAGGTATGTCTCTATCTCGAAAGTCAATACAATCAACTTCATGAGTTATTATAGTATTAGCCATGGCTTTAGGTTGAATGTCTTGTGGTACCATCATCTGGCTTAATGTGAGCATTAATTCATCTCTATGTGTAGGAGAGGATCTTAAAAGATCCAAAAGGGAAATTCTAGCTATAATGTTTGATAGTTGCTCATTAATATTATAAGGAGGTTTAGGTTGCACATTAGGTGTCTGATTTCCTTTATTAGGAACTTTCAAAACAAATGGAGTTGATCCATCATTGTGCATTTGATCATGTTGAGATTTTTGAGCCTGTTGTCTAGTAATAGCTTTGATGGTACCCACAACATTATTCTACAGATGATGAATGGGTCTTGGTCTAGCATTTATGGCTTTCTCATTAGAAAGTAATTGGTGAGATGATGGTCGAGTAGTGACTCTTCTTGGAAATGGTTCTTCTGGGACCATATGACTTGTGATAGAGAGAATAGGATCTGATTCATCTTCAGAGCTATTCAATTTATTTGAGGTGATTTCCATATCACTCTTAGTCTCATATTCTGTATCACTAAGATCAGGTGTCTGAATGTTATGTAGAGGCCTGGTTGTAACTACAGATAAAGTTGTTTCAAGTATTTCCAAATCATGAGTAGGTAAATGCCCACTAATAGTTCCTACATATCGGGTAGGAGGGGGAACTTTATGATGTTCAATTTGATTGGCCACTTCCTTGCCATGTTTTGGTAAAGGATGTTGAAATATGTCCAATGACTGATTGGCATTTTGATTCTAGTTTTGAGGAATGTTATTTTGAGTATTATAAGGAGGATTTTGCTTAGGTTGAAAGGCTTGCACCTCCATCTCATTGTTATCAATCAGGTCATGTATTTTATGTTTTAATAATTTACAAGAGTTGGTAGTGTGTCCAGGTCCTCTATGGAAGTCACAGTGTAAATCAGCTCTGTATCCGGGTATAGTTGGATCAGGTTCCCGGATAGTTGGTAATTGAATCAAACCTCATTCTAATAATTGCGAGAGAATGGTTGATAAAGGTTGATTTAACCTAGTAAATTCTTGAGGAGGTTTATCGAGAGGTTTTAGTATAAACTTCTCCATTGTCTTCGTAGCATTAACAATAGCAATATTTCTACTATCAGTGACTCCATCACCCACAACTTGTTTATTTTTATATTTATTTCTGGATGTTTTCTCATCATCTTTATTTTTAAGCTGACCTCTCCTAATGAGAGCATATTCCACTCTTCGGGCTAAGTCTATAGCTTGATCAAAGGTGGTCAAGGTAGCAGTTGACAATTCGTAGGATAGTTGTTCTTGTAAATTATTAATAAAGATGTCCAACATCTCCCTATAAGGCAATACAAAGTGCAATTTTCCTATCAACTATCTCCACCTAGCTAGGAAATCGGCAAAACATTCATCTTTGTCTTGTTTTAAGTTATACAAGTCTTTAATGGTCACATGCCTTTCGATGTAGGCACTAAATTGATGCACAAAAGACTCAGCAGTCTCTTCAAAGTTCCGCAAAGAATTAGTGGGTAATTGATAATACCACTCTAATGCCATTCCTCCTAAACTTTTTAGGAACATTTTTAGCAATAATAAGTCATCATGCGATATATCATGACATGCTATCCTAAACATACGAAGATGCTCTATGGGATCTTCGGTTCCTTTATATATGGGCAAGACATGCATAGGAAAATGTTTAGGATACGGTTGTGCTACAACTATAGGATCTAGAGGTTGACTACACATCTCTCAATAATTGTACGAGGGACGGTAGGGATCTATCTGGTCCATGCGGGAAACTAACTGTTTCACCACAGTTTCAAGATTACTAGTTTGTCCACCATATTGGTTTGGTGGGACATAAGCATGGGGTTTATGAGTGTATGATAGTGTGACATAAGGATTAGACGCTATATTGCTATTATGCAAAGCACTGGTACGAAGAGTATTATGAAGAGGATTTGTAGTAGTATTATGTTGTATTCCAGATTTTTGGTAGTTGGTGTTTGGTTTTATTTTGGGTTTTTGCTGATTTGAGGTATATTGCTCAAAGGCTTGGCGAAATAGAGCAGTAAATGAGGATTTATTTTGTGTGGGAATGACCCTAGGCTTGCTAACATGCACTTTAGGTGGTTGGGTAACCTGTTGTTGTTGCATGTTCTAGATTATAGCTGCCATATCCAAATTGGATGGTCTAGCTTGATCACTTTCTTGATCGACAAAGGACAAGGAATTAGTGCGTGTGTGAAATACATCTTCTAGAGTTGCTTGAGTGTCACTAATTCTATCCTTATCCATATGGTCTGCTCTATTAAGCACACCAATATTAGTATTAAGGAAATTATAGAATTGTTCCATGTTTTCAAAAGTAACAGCTCCTCCCGGAGACATTTTAGGTGATGAGGATCCTTCCTCTCTATTAGTTTCTTCTTGTTCATTTCCTACAGCAAGCTCTTCTTCTTGCTGATCTACGATTTATTCTTCCTAAACTTGATCTTCAGGAAGGACATCTGGGTTATTTAATGGTTTTCCTAACCAATCTTCTTCTTCTTCAGTTTGTTTTTCATTCTTAAGTCTAAGAATTGTGCTTAAACTTAGATTTCAGCAAATATATATACTATATATATGTGATAGGTTTGAGAGGTATATATTTTAATTATATACCTACTATAATAAGGAAATGTTTTGATTTTTTGTTTTTATATTGTTTTTGTATTGTTTTTGTGTTTTATAATATTATTATAAAGATAACAAATAGCATTCTAGTTGCAAAAGAAATAATAATAATAACAGAAATGACTTAGTTTTCTATAAATAGTTTATGGATGTCATTGATAGGATCAAGTTCATCAGGAGTCATGAAATGCTCCTCTTCAAATTGGAAATGGCTTTTCAAAAATTTGACAAAGTGTGCTATAGTAATATGATCTACTTCAGACTCTGACTTGTAAAAATAGATCTCATGGCAATACTCTCGATATAACACAACTCTAGGAACTCTATTCCATATTTTAATATCCGTAAGATCGACTTATTAATCCTCTATACGAGATAGAAACTTGTGTACTACAACTGCATTCTTAATGTATTCTTCAAAGGTGTACAATTCTGAAGACACAAGTGCTCTTTTATCTGCTAATCACCTATGGCAAGATCTCTGAAGTTCATGATATAAGGTTACTTGATCAGGATCTAGGATTCTATCTAGGACAAACCTCTTGATTTGCCTAAGTTCGGTTGATCTAGATGAAATAATATCCAATATCCTATCAAGTTCGTCCAATAAAGGTTGGACTCTATTTGTTTGAGGTACTCTAAGCACAGACGTAATCTCTATGGTTGTTAATTGATTTTCAACATTAATGGTGATAGCTCGTATTTTATTATAATCTACCATCTAAATATGATATGCAACTTTAATTGTTTGTCTGATGATTCTAAATGTTTTTAACAATGCATTTATTTATTTATTTTTTGTTATTTTTTTTACTTTTGTTTGTTTTCAGAAGGCTTTTAGTTTCATGTCGGGTTCACCAAAATGTATCGCTCCAAATTTTTTGCATCCTTACCTTCAGGCTATAGGATCCGTGCCCGAAATGGGGATGTGAGAAGGATGGGACAATACCTCGGACTGAGAGGCCCTTTGAAGGTCGCACCTCTCGGGGGAGGGGTATAAGGGTGAATTTTCGATGGATGGTGGGTTCACCAAGAAACTTTGAGTGGTAGTTTCCATGCCTAGGTTGAGAATGGGTTTGATGTGTTCATTTTGTATATTAATCATTCATATCCCTAGGTTTGCCAGAATGAATATAAGCTATTCTATATGAAAATACTAATTTATGTGAATATAGAAAGCAGGAATGAATCCTAAATGTAAAGATTATACGAAATGAGAAAGAATGCACCTAATTTCGGATTTCTGATGAAGATTCTGAAGCTTGTAACAGTCCAGATCATCTCGAATATGACAGGATCATCTGCAATTGCATAGAATCATCCCATATTATAGTCGATCATCTGAGATCAGACAAGATCATTGTCGATCTGACGAATTCATCAGACGAATCCGTTAGAAACCTGCAATCATAGAAACAGACACCAAAAACCAAAAATGCTACTGCAAAAATAATGCAAAATGATAGAAATGATAGTATAACTGCCTAACTGATAAATCTAGATAGAAAATTAAAGGAAATGCATTGTTTTAATAACTTATTTTAACTTTGTCATGCATTTATGCTGAATGAGGTGAACTCCAGGATGCAGAATGAAAATAAATCAAACTAATGCATAGTAAAATAAAGAAGACAAATGAGAAATGCAAACTCAAGGATATGGTTACATCCAATCTGAAATGTAGTCGAGATCACCTCCAATCGTACAAGATCATCGCCGATCTGCGATAGGATCATCCAAAATCATCTGGAATCGCCTACGAGGATCCGAGCTTTCTCCAACTGAAGCACAGTGAAAACCTGCAATGAAAACTTAAAACTACAAGTGCAAATAATTGTGGATAGGACATCTTGACACAAAAAACTAAATGGCAGGGAAAATCAAGCAGGGAATCATGGGATCAGCCAACCAGGGGGATAAACTGACAAAATCCTAGTTTATATAGGATTAGGGGGAGGTTAGGAGGTTGGGGATCATCCCAATCTAGGAGATCCTCAGTGGAGGAATCTCTAACTATACAGACATGCTTCTACCCAAGTTGGAGAGGTTTTTGAAATATAATCTAATTATGAAAATTTGGTTTTGGGATGAAATCGTCTGGACGTTCTGTTCCAGACGAATTCATTCGATCTGGGATGATGTCATCTGATCGATGACGATATTGTCCAACGGTCAAAAAAACTCCTAAAAATGGCATGAAAAATGGGGTGAGTGGTTAATGGGCGATTTTAGGGTTAAAATTCAAATTTTATCTTTTTACTAAGTGTTTAACTGCACCAATTTTAGGGTGCTACAGTCACATCAACTTGTCCATTTTCCTATGTATGGTAGGAAGTGGTTTTGTTATGCCTAATTTTGTATTGTTGCATGAGTTCTTGGATCATCCTTGAAGTAAAATGAGGTCCTTGATCTATTGTGATCTCTCTTGGGACTCCAAATCCTGTAAAAATTGCTAAATACAAAAAATATGCTATAGTTTTTTCCTTTGAATCACGCAAAATTTGTACTTCAACCCACTTTGTTACATAGTCAGTATAAACTAGGATATACCTCTTACCTCCTGACTATGGATTAATATGTCCTACAAATTCCATCACCCATTTATCAAATGGTTCAATGTGAACATGTGGTTGGAGTGGTATCTCATATTTCAGAGTAGGTATGCCCATCCTTTGACATTGATCACACTGGATCACATGCTTGGCTACATATTTGAATAGTGAAGGCTAGTAATAACCAACCTGCAACACTTTATATGCAGTCCTTTTTCCTACAAAATAGCCACCACAAGGTTCATAATGACAAGACTTAAGTATCTCAATTATTTCTTCTCCAACAAAACATCTTCTCATGATTTTATCAGGTCCTTTTTTGAACAGGCACCCATAAATCCATGAGAAATCTACACTTTTCTCAATTAAAGTATGTTTTTCATGAGGTAAAAATGCAGAGGATACTCTACCAGTGGCTAAATAATTAGCCATATCTACATACCAAGGTATTTGATCATTTAGAGCAAACCAATGCTCATATAGAAATTGGTCTTTTGTAGCTACATAGTTTGGAGGTGTCAATTTGGACAAGAAATCAGTTACCACATTGTCCTTTCCTGGCTTGTCTACTATTGTCACATCAAATTCCTGCAAGATAAACAACCGTCTAATAATTCTACCACTAATCCTAGGTTTGTTTGTCAAGTATCTAATTTTTGAGTGATCAATGTGTACAAATACCTAATAACCTATAATATAATGACAAAATTTGTTAAGAGCATGTATTACTACAAGAAACTCTTTCTCTGTGATAGTATAATTTAGTTCAGCACCTATAAGGGTTTTACTAACATAATATATGGCTTACAAATCATCACCATATTTTTGTCCCGGTATTGAGCCTATTGTATTGTTAGATGCATCAGTATATATGTGAAAAGGTATGGTCCAATTTGGACCTCTCAACACTGGTGCAGTAATCAATTTTTCCTTCAAGGTGTTGAATGCTTGTTCACATTCTTTAGTCCAGAAAAACTCTACATCTTTTGTTAACAATGTGGTAAGAGGTTTAGCAGTTTTTCTAAAGTATGATATAAACCTCCTATAATAACCGGTTGATCATAGGAACTACGAATATCCTTTTGTATTTTGGGAGTAGGCAGAGTTTGGATGACTTCAATTTTATTTCTATCTACTTTGATCCCTTCTGCAGAAAGGTGATGTCCTAAAACTATCCCTTCCTACATCAACATATAACATTTCTCATTACTTAAGGACAAGTTAGTTTCCTCACAACGTTTAAGTATCTTTTCTATATTCTCTGTGGCAGTTTCAAAAGTCTCACCATATATAGTGAAATCATCCATGTATACTTCCATAGTATCTCCAATAATATTTGAAAAAATTCTAAGAACTACCCTCTGAAATGTGGCAGGTGCATTGCATAGGCCAAATGGTAAGAATCTGTAAGCAAATGTCCCCCATGGACAAGTGAAGGTGGTTTTGTCTTGATATTTCTCCCCTATTTGGATCTGATTGTATCCATTGAACCCATCCAGGAAAGAAAAATACTTCTTGCCTACTAGGATTTCAAGGACCTGATCTATAAATGGTAAGGGGAAGTGGTCCTTTTTAGTTGCTTTATTCAACAACATGTAATCAACACAAATTCTCTATTTTCCATTTTTCTTAGGCACCACCACTAATGGTGATACCCACTCACTATCTGAAATGGGGTATATGAATCCAACTATGAGGAGTTTTTGTAACCCTATTTTAAAATTTTCTTTCATGGTTGGGTTTATTCTCCTCTATGGTTGTCTTACTGGTCTTACCTGGTCTTACAAATATATTCTATGTGTACAAGTCTCAGGAGCTATTCCTCTCATGTCAGAATACTCCCAAGAAAATGTATCTTGATGTTTTTCCAATGTATGTTTTAGTTTGGTTTGTTGTTCAGATGTCAACTTGTTATCCACATTCAACATTCTACCAAGTGCAACTTCTATTTTCTGAATATGATGGTCTATTCCCCTTACCAATGGCAAATCAAGAGGAGGACAGGAAGGTTCTCCCTAAAAAAAGTGGGAGATCATTTTATCCTCATCACTTTCATATTCCAACTCCTCAAGTGTTATCACAGGTTGGATATTTGATAGACCATCAACATTTTGATTTTCATTCTCAGATTCTCCCAATAAATATGTAGAGTATACAGGTGGATATCTGATTAGTTTCTTTATATTCTAACCATATAAAATGGTCATTTTCCCATCTCTACAGCTTATGTAGACATCATATGTTGCTATCCAAGGTCTACCTAATATTAATGGGTATCCACCTAGTCCATATTTAGATTTCAACACTAAACAATTTGCTAGATACTCCCATTCATCTACTATAATAGTGATATCTTCCAGTATTCCATTAGGAAGTACTGTAGAATTGTCTGCAAACTGCAGCATAGTTTTAGTGGGCTTTAGTTTGGTCAATTTCAACTTTTGCATGGTTTCCTGGGGTATGAAATTGATGGTAGCCCCCAAATCTACTAGTATGTTGGGTAAAATACAACCCTCTATTTTTATAGTTAGCATAGGGCTTCCTGGATATGAATACTTCTGGATTTAGGTATTCTCTAACATAAGGTCAGCTAATTGACCTACCAAACTGATTGATTTAGCTAGTTTCCTCCCTGGTTTCTTGAGGTACAACTCTCTTATGGCATTTCCATAGATAGGTATATCTCTAATGGCCTAAAATAAAGGAATTGTGATTGTTAAGTTCTTTAAACTAGAGAGGATATCAAACTCTATTTATATTGGTTTTTTGGGTTCCTTCAACCTTTGTAGAAAATGTGGAACCTCCTATTTGTTATGTGTAGGTGTTGATTCTTCTTCTATCTCTTATATAAGGGGTGATTCCCCTTTCTCTATTTCTACTGGTTCCTCTTATTCTATAAGAGGAGTGACTTCTACACCTACTTGCTTTCCTAACCTTAATTGGATAGGATCACAATCTACCTTAATATTATACATAGGGTACATCTCATTTTCCATATGATAGGCTAGCTGCTTGTTGTTTGGGTTTGTTGTAGGCTGTGTTGGTAACTGATGAGTCCTTGGAGTAGGTAAAGTTGGTAGACTTGGCTATAGTGGAGTTGGAGCAGTATGTTGTGGATATTGATTCCAAGCATTCTGATTTCTCCACTACTACCCAAGCTACTAATATTGGTTCCAAGGATAAGGGTTGTAAGGATTTGCTCCTTGAGAAAATGGATTCCAAGGTTTTTGACCATACCAACCAATGTTGGGTGGCTAGTTTTGATCTTGATTCTGGTAATTGTTTCCCTCATAGGATGACATTCCTAATTACATATTATTATCCATAGAAGAATATTGCCAGTTCCTCCTATTACCCATGAAGTATACCTCGGCTACTTCAGGTTCCTATTTAGATTTCATTAATTGTGGACACAAATTCATTTTATGATCCTTATTATAAACAACACATACACAAACTTTGTTTTCTAGGCATTCATTTTTGGGGTGTTTGCCTCTGTATTTAGGATAGAAGCAAGCCAATGCTGCCTCATTCTCCTGATTCTTTATCTGAAGTAGAAGAGTATCCATTTGAAGAGCTATAGATGATAACATTTCACTCTTAAGGTCTTCTAACATGTTGCCTATTTCTATTTTAGTGATAGTGGTTGACTGCTTAAAATTTATAGAGGTTAATTTACCCTTTATTCTTGAGAAATTTTGACACAAACATCGACTATCATCTATTTGGTGTTGGTAAATTTCTCCCCTAGAGATCATGTTTAAAGCTTCCAAGTATTCATTTGTTAGCCCTTTATAGAAAAATGCTTCTTAGGGACCTATCTCCTAGTTTTGAATGGGATGATCTTTACAAATTGAATTTGAACCTATCCCAGTATTCTCCCACGGATTCCCCTTCCTTTTGGGTCATATCTAGGACTTCCTCTCTTGCATCTCTTGCTCTACCAAAATCTTGATATTGATCTAGAAAAAGTTTCTTCAACTATTCCTAGGCAGTTATTTGTATATCCCCCAAGCTGATGAACCAACACAAAGCTAAATCATCAAGGGTGGAAAGGAATAATTTCAGTTTTTGAATATATGTGGTGTAATCCATAGATCAGCATAAAACATCAAATTTGAATAGAAATAGGTCTAGATATTCTGTTGGTAGTCCTATCAAAGTTGGAAGGTGGGCAAGAGAGATGTGTTTCATCTTGTGATCTCCTCCTGCCTCTTCTATTGTAAAATTAAAACTAGTGGATGTTTCCTCTGGATTTTCTGCCATCCTGCCTACTACTAGTGTTTCTACTCTTTCTTTGTTCAAAGCAACTGTCAATGCTTCTATTTCATTTCGTTTATCCTTCAGAAGGATGGATAAGTTGACGTTTGAGATAGTTTCGTCTAACACTGCTTTCCAACATTCAACATTCAGTAGATCCTCCTCAAATTAAACTCTACTTATCTTTGATCCTACTCTAGGATTCTGTTGGATTGTTTCAGAGGGATCCTGTGCAAATAGTGGGTGTTGTTGCCAATGCACAAGTGGATATTGAGATGGTGAGAGTTCAATATCAGGTTGAGGTTCTATTGAAGCAGAAGGATTTTGAGAAATAACTTCTTTATTTTTGACAAAACGACCATCTGGTCCCCTATTCTTAGGTGGACTCATACAAAGTTTCAGATGAAGGTTTCTGAAGAAAAAAATCTAGGCTATTGTAACTATACTTTATTCAGAATAAGAAATTATAATGGCTACTCCCCAACAATGACACCAAAATGTTGTGCAAAACATTGGTTATTTTTTCTATGATTCAATTAATTACCTCCATTTAATTGTCAATCCAAGGTAGTTGGTAGTCTTGTGAGTAGCCATGCAAAATCTATGGTTGTAATTTCTCCTTCAGAGATGAGTCCCTTAGATTATGGTTTGGGGGGTGTTTGGTGTTCATTGAATTTTATGCTTAAACCAATAATCTCATGCTAAGTCTAAGCAATATGACCAAAAACATTTAAAATCTAAATAACTATCTTGTTAGAAATTACAAAAAATAGGGAAAATAACCATAAATAAATTAATATATTAAAATAATTATAGAAAATAGGGGAAATAGGTAAGAACTCTGTTGTAAGTGGACCCACGCTTCCAACAGGTTCTGCCTATGGTAGAATGATCACCAGATGCTTTAGAAGATGTTTTTACAAGAACAATGCATAATTTTTATTAACAATTTGCAACAGAGAAATTTACATAAAAATTCCAGAAGAGCTTCTTCAAGGGTGGCTTGCATATTTATAAGTTATGCATCCAATTCTATTACAACCATTTGCTCAATTAAAGGAGTCGGGCAAAATATCATGATTTTTCAGCATATTCTATTTCTAGAATACGCTGATATTTGATTTGCCTGACTTACACCATTAATTCACATTTCAGCTAAAAAATAGATGACGAGTCATATTTGACATTATCTCATGTTCATTTGTGATACTAGAAATCCCTTTATGCTGGTTACCGAGGTGTTTGCTCTATTTTTCCGATCACAGAGTCATGCTAAAGTTTTGCGTTAACGAGAATTAGGCACTATGGTTGAAGAAGTAGGGAAGCAGGTGCCTTTCATCGCATAATGGAAAGCAGACACCTTCTATCATACAACGAGAAGTAGGCACCTTCCATCACATAATGGGAAGCATACACCTTCCGTCGTACAATGGGAAGTAGGCACCTTCTGTCGTTCAATGGGAAGAAGGTTCCTAATTGGAAATTAGATGTCGAATGGAAGCCAGGTGCTTAAAAGTACTTGGACGCCTGACTTCATACCTCTTTACCGATATTCTATAGATGTGTTTTCTTCATTAATTTTTAAGTGCCAAGTCCGAGTTGGACCTCGACGAAAACATGCCAAAATGCAACGATTTCATCTAAATCTACACACATTACACTTAAAGAAAAATATTAGAGAACATGCAAAATAAATTGTCAATTATATATAATTTCCATAAAACATTTATATCTACAAGAATATATGCTGCACATTATGGGGAAAAGAGTACAAAAAATGAGTAATTTTGTGGCTCATCACTTGTTATGGTTAAACCTTCATTATAAATTGTAATTAACATAAGTCTCTCTTGTTATATCAATTTAGATTAAACTTTATTTATGTATTTGGAGCTTTGGTATTTGTATATAAATCCTCCTCCCACTCATTTAGTTATAGAAGTGTTGTGTAATATTATACATGTATATAGTGATTATTTATGGTTTCTATGAGTGCCTTCATATCTCTTTTTTGTCCTTTTTACTTTCCATATAAAATTTGAGTGGATGTATTTCTTTTGTTTGTGTCTAGAAAATATTATGAATTTCAACATGTTATTAAAGTGAGAATAGAACAATATTTCTTGATTAATAGAAAGTATTCTTGAATTTCTTCTAAGATAAATATTTTGTCAATACCTCATAAGCAATCTCTATATAAATGGTGGTAGAAAAATACTTTCCATAATTTTTATCTTTTTACTCAACATGCATGGGGATTTTGCTATGTCTCTTCCATATTTTTATACCTTTATCAAGGTTTGTGTATAAGTTTCTATTCAATTATACAAATAAGAGATGAAAATAGTTTGAATTTAAAAATAATTTTCATGCCCTCAATTTTTTTGTGCATGTCCTTCTCTGAGCATAAACATCTTGCTTAATCATTTGGTATGCTATAGGTATTCTTCATTCTCCATGTAGAAGGCACACATTCCTCAGCATATTTATGGATCACTCCAAGATGGTTATGATAGTGTAGCTAAGGAACTTTGTCCATTTTCATCCCAACCTCGAATCACATGGTTAAGAAACCATATTTTCATTTTAGATAATAAATGAGGGAGTGCTCTTGCATGTATCGAGTTGGTGCAACAAATTGGTTAGTAGGGCCTTGATTGTATTATAAGGGGAAGGAGGTTCTAGATTCAGATCTCCTAGCTACCCCTTTTATGACTAAGGTTAAAAGTGTGTAGTGTACTTCATGGAGGCATTGGAATTATTGTTATTTATACTTATATTGCTCTATCAAATAGTGTATTTGCTTTAGGATCTCAAGGTATCAATTTTGAGACTTATCTGCTCTCTTTTTTCTAAGGAGAGAGTCTACTTGTTTTGAAGATAAAGCAACTTTCTATCACCATTATACATATTTATAGGATGGTTAGCCTAATGGTATTTGATCATGTTAGACATAAGGTCAATTTCCATCAAGATCTATTTTGTAATGACTTGAATGAGCTAGAAGTCTAGTTAGCATGGTGGTTGACATAGCACTATTGTATGCCATAAAAAATATTTTTGATGCTATTTAAATACATCCCTCCAATAAAAAATAATAACTATCAAAATTGCACTATCAAAAAATAGTTGAAGCAATCATAACATTTGCTAAGTCCTCACCCGCTGAGATGAGTGGTGGGTGGAGCAAAGCGATTTTGAATTTGGGTATGGGTTAGAGAATAGTCGTGGTGCTAAATCCTACTGCAGAGGATTCTAGGCCAGTGTTTGAAGAGATTGAACATCCTTTCTCCTTGGGTTCACGATTCTCACATGTTGAGATTGAAACCCTCTTCAAAGTTGCATGAGATCCTCATGGTGAATATGTCAAATTTTACCTAGAGGCTCATTTTTCTCCAACTGAGCTAGAGTTATTGTTTACCACTCAATCTCTTGAGCTTAAGGAGAGCGAAAGTTCTAAGTCAGATGGTCTAGAGTCCTTGTGCATGTTTATAAATTTAGTGGTGGACTGTAGTGCTTTCTGTGTGCCTGATAGTGCTAGCCCTGTGGTGGAGTCTAAGATACTCCTCATTTATGTTCTTTTCTTTGGACTATTGGGAAGAAATAGTAGGTCAAGATGGAGGTTTTTTACTTTTGGTTGGGTGGGTGTCTATGGTCAACCTCTATTTTCCTTTGGGGTTTCCTCCCTAGTGGGAAATCTATTTTTCTATGTACCTATGGGGCTAAAACCCATAGGGGTTGGAGGTCGGGCTTCTCTATGTGCTTATTGGGTCTAAACCCATAGGCTTAAGGTTCTAGGTCCTTTTCAAAACCCTACTCCAAGGTTTTGGGAACATCTTAAAACCTAGTAGCTCTCATGGATCCCTTGGTAGTGTTGTTCAAGTCTTATCTTTACGATGTTGGGAGCTTTCAGCTTTGGTTTTCTGGTGAATTTCCCTTATGTTCTTCCAACTGGAAAACTCTGCATTGATTATCTAGTGTAGAGCATATGAGTTTTAAGGGATTGTGTTTCCAAACCCGGATCAATATTATGGGTGTGGATGTTTCTTTGGAGCAGTATTTATCTATTTTATTCTTTAGTTGTGCTCCTTCTTAGTATTCCTAACAATTCTTATCGAGTGGATGTTTTGATGTAGGGTTCCACTTTATGGTGGAGGTTCGGCTTGTTGATTCCACCCACATGTTATTGGTGATATTTTATCTATAATGGGGTTTTGTTTTTTTCCTTGGTGAATCTTAGGCATGTTGGTTTTATTTATTTTCTCTCTTTCCTAAAGATGATATTTGTAGATGGATTGATGATGAGATGTGATCTGTTTTCTCTTAGTAATGAGGGCTCGTTCCCATGTGTTCTCCATTGATTTGGTGTAGCTAGGTTTTGTTCTCCAAGATCTTCAAGGTGTTGGTTTTTGTTTGTTTAAAAATCAAGTAGTTATTTTTGTATAGAGATGCAGGGGTCCTTGGTTCTCATTGAGTGGTTTCAATTATAGGGATCGTTGGTTTTGATGTTTCCTAATTTCCAGTTTTCCTACTTCCCCCAACTACTCTGGTGGATGTTTTGACCTTGGTTTTTGGGTTGAGGATGGCTTTCTTTTCCCACTAGGTAGGATGATTCAAATTTAGTTTGGAGTGGGAAGTTTAATTTTCAAATTCTTTCCCATATCTCAATTTCTCTCTTTGGCCAGATTGCATGTGGTGATTAGTGCCACCTATGGTTTTTAATGTTTTAAGTATTGAGAGCGCTACCTTTGAGAGGAGTTTTTGAATCCCTCTTCTAGGTTTTTGGTTGGTGCATTTGGTATGAAAGATGTATTGTTTGTAGGTTGGTTGGTTGGGTAACCCCTTTGGGGTTAATGATTGTAAGACTCCATTTGGATATTGATGTTAAGGTTGTGGGATCCTTTCAAAACCTTCACCATTTAACTAATAAAAAAAAATAGTTGAAGCAAAAAAGGATAAGTGGGTAGCACCAATAAATCAAAGTGCAATAAGTAGCAGCAACCAATTGGATTTTACAATTTTAATTTTTGAGCCTTTTATTTTTTATTTTTGGGACTTCATTACGGAAAATTATTCAAAGGTCACAACTTTTTCTTATGAAAGTATCTTGAGCCCTTTTTTACAAATTGCATGATTTTTGAGCTCTACACACTAGTGGCAACTATTCATATGCTTGTTATGGTGTTAGGGGTTGTATTTTTTAAACAAATATCAAAGTTTTTATTAGTTATCTTAATCGATAAAATTATAGTATTGGGTCAACCCAAATTATTGGCCTATTATGAAGTAAGAACTTATTGTGCATCATTCAATATGACAAAGCAATTGTTATTGATGAAGAAACTCACTATCAAAGAGAAGGTTCCTAGTCTATTTTCCTTGTTAATAGAACTAAAGTTACTTTTACACATAAAAAAGGAGAGTGACCTTATCAAGGTATGGTCAAAATTTCAAAACATTTTTTAGAAAGTTAATACTACTAAAGCAAGTCACTTGGAATTGGATATTTCCTCTCTTAAACTAGTTAAGTTTGATAACATTGAGAACTATATTACAAGATTCAAGGCTTTGAAGGAAGATATTGCATTTTCTAGAGGTAAAAAGAAAGATTATGCAAAATGCATAAAAATTATCCTTGTTAATATATCTTCCTTTTTTAGATGTTGAACCTAATTGTTCATATGATTCCTATATTTTTGAAATCTTAAAGGATTCTAAGTCTTGATCAAAAATTTTCTCTTCTAATTCATTTTTAGTTGATAATGCAAAATTGTAGTTGGAGTCCACAAATATAGGCTCACACAAAGGAATTAAAATATAAGGAAGCTAAGACCCAAGGGCTAAAATGCCATGCTAAGTATTACAAAAAATCAAATGCCACTTGTATATATAGTAAAAGGGAGAGATATCCAATGAAAAATTATTTGCTGAATTTACAAAGGATTGAAGCTGAGTTCTTAAAGATTTGTGGACAAATATAGAGGTCCACAAGAGAATCTATTATAGGGAGAATATATTATTGCTACTAATATCTTCTCTCCTTGGAACCTCAATTCATATTATGTTGGGATGTTGATATTATAATTTGAACCATGGCCAAGGCTAACATTATATGATATATTAGATAGGCCTAAAATCATTTCATTATGAAATTTATTAATTATTTGTAATATTTTACTATATAATCCCTATGGGCCATATTTAACCTTGTTATGGTTAAACCCTCTTTATAACTTGTAATTAACCTAAATCCCTCTTATTATGTTAGTTTAGGTTAAAATTTATTATGTAATTGGGGTTTTGGTATTGGTATAAATATTTCCCTCCCACTTATTTCATAATTGGAGTATTGTGTAATATTATCTACATATATAGTGTTTATTTATGGTTCTTATAGGTGCCCATCATGTCTCTATCTTTTCATCCTTCTCTTTTATTTATATATAAGATTTGAGTGGATGGATTGCTTCTATTCATTTCTAGAATATATTATGAATTATTATATAAGTAACTATACAACCAAGATGTTATATTCAATGATGTGAGGAAAACATTATTTTTATTTAAATAAGATACATTATCCTAATAAATTCATGTTGTTTACTAGAAACAAGGCACTATAGTTATTACTAGAGACGTCAATGAATGTGTGTTTTGCCAAAAAAATAAATTGTTGTTATGCTATCCAAAAATAAAATATCAATTTATCAGTTGCAAGGAGTAAAATTATCACCCTTTTATTTAAAAATAAAAGCATAGGTTTAGTTTTTAATTTTTCCAAAATATTCTCTTGAAATGTTAGACATATAGTTTAAAAATATCTTTACGTCTGAGACAAACTAATTTTTGATGTGTTGTGAGTATTTTTTGAGGTATTGATTCCTAATTAATAGATGCATGCAAAGGATCTATGCCATCTACATAGGTAGGTACTAAGTTATTAAATTTGATAACATTGTAGAATATTTTTAAAAATAAAATAAATTGCTACCATTTGTTTGAAGACTTCAACAATGGAGATTTTGTTCAACAATGATTTAGTTTTAATCTTGCATGTAAATATTGGATGTTTTATCAAGATAAACAATTATAAAATCTATTTGATCAAACTAATGGAGGATATACTATCATCCAGCTAATAGCACATGCATTTGAGAAGGGGTAAAAAAATTGTTTGTTATCCCACATGGATTGTGGGAATGCCCAATATCCCATTTGAAAACTAGTATTGCCAATAATAATATTGAAGAGACATGATAGGAAGGTTTTCATTATCTACACATGTTCTAATTTTGACTCTTTCAAAGAAGGTGTTGAGTCTAGATGCAACAAAGGAATTAATTATCTACACCATATATTTTATTATAATTGGAACATTGGGAGGAATATTTTGGGAATATTCCTTGAATAATTCAAAACTAGAGGAAAAACCATCAATCCCTCTCACCTAAATGTTTTTGTAATAAGATCTTATTAATTTATCATAGAATTAGGTATTTGTTATTGTCTAAGTATATATATATATATATATATATATATATATATTCATTGGAAAGATATATTTGATCCCAAACTTGTGGAATCATTATTTTGTAATTTTATAAAGATTTTACTTGTTTATTAATGTCTTCAAGATGTTGTTTCCCAATTCATAGTTGTTTAAAGGTAAAAACTATTATGCTTGGAATATGAAATTGAATATTCACATAAATTTTGAAGACTTATGATGAGTGGTATTTGATGATGTGTAAAGATATGTCATTGACCTTACAAATAAAGGAATGTTGATAAATATAATCAGAAACCCATATTGATTATAATATTTTTTATGATTGATGAGATACATTCATACATTTATGATGATGTAACCATGAAGGTTTCATGGAAAAAAATCACTAGGGTGTTCAATTCCAAGAATTAGAACCAAATTCTATACCTACAAAGCCAATTGAATTGATTGAATATAAATAGCAATGAGAATTTAAAAGTCTTTCTATGATAAATTGCTAAGTTGGAAGCCCAAATACAAGCCTTAGGTAAAATTATAAGTGATGATGTAATTTTTATAATAGTGCTACATGCACTACCACAAACAATCAATATTTTGGTAATAACTCTAAATGTGGTAAATCAAAATCCCACTTTTGAGACTCTTATGAATGTGCTTTAATAGAAGAAAATAATTCAAGAGATGAATACTAAATATAAACATGATTTGTTCATGCATAAAAAGACAAAAAGCTGATGTAGTCAAAGAAAGGTGGAAAACCCCAATAAGAACTAAAGTTAAAGAGAACACAAAGGAAATAACAACAATGTCAAGGACAAAGGAACTCTTCATGTTCAAATGTCATATATTTGAACTATAGAAAACCAAAAAAATACTTTGAGAGTACTAGTACAAAAAAATCTCATAAGATTCTTCTAATAACCAACCAAAGAACTAGAAAAGGAGAAGTTTATAACATAAAAAATATAGCAAAGTAGCTAAGGAGGATAATTTTGATGTAAAAGGAAAAGAATATATCTATTCCAATCAATATCCTAATGTTGTTTTACAATCAAGCTTAGTTTGATATTTTGATTTAGGAGCTACTAACCACATGATAGGATAGGAGGACTAGTCTATTAGTCTTGACCATTCATCTTATTATGGGTTACACTTCATGACAATTTGATATATGCTATTACTAGAATCAAGAATATTCATTTGCATCTTGAAGCACATATCTATCACCTAAATCAAGTTATTTACATGCATAGACTTACAAAGAACTTACTTTTTATGCATCAATTGTTTCATCATAATTTACATGTTGAATTATTTTAAAAAGATGCAAATAATATTATATATCATTAAAGAAAATATAGAGGTTTAATTATCATTACTCATGTTATTGACATAAGCAAAATATTTCAATTTACGATTGTAATGTGAGACAACCAAGCATTGGTAGGTAGATGAAGCTACCTCACTATGGCATAGGTGATTTGGACATCTAAAATTTATCCATCTAAGTCACTTCTACACCATGTATGGTATTTTGAGTTCTATATTTTATTAAACCTCATTTTTATACGAGTAGTTTGGATAAAAAATAACATTTATCCCCATTTGGCTTAAACAATCATAGAGTGTCTAGTTCACTTGACTAGATGCATATTGATCTATGTGGACCAATGTATTTAAGTTTTAGTGGATGTAGGAATTTCCAATTATTTTTTAATGACCATACATGATGGATGTAGGTGAATATCCTAAAGATCAAGGATGAATATTTCCACTATTTCAAAGCATTCAAAGCTAGCATGGAGTAGATTACTGATCATCCCATTTGTATGCTCTTTTTAGATCAAGGGAGAGTAAACAATGATAAATTTTTTTCTTTTTAAAAAATAAAATAATAGATAACAAATGCATACATGCCTCAACAAAATAGAATTACAAAAATAAAAAATCATACTATTTAGGAGATGGTGCAATGCATGTTAAAGAATGTCAATTGTGAGTTGGCATTTTAGGTAGAAGTTGTTCATACTATAAAATCACATCTGAAGTGGTATGGACAAGAAAAAATCCTTCTATGTAACATATTAATGTGTTTGGACATACTATATTCATATACATTCCAAAGCAAAAGTGGATGAAGTTGGAGAAGAAATCCAAGCAATGTATCTTCATTGGATATCAATGATTCATAGGATATTATCTAACGGATTTTGACATCAAGAATTTATATATTAGTAGATATTTTGTATTTTATGAGAATAACAAGTGTCCCTCTTATTCTAAGCCACACAATATTGATAAAGCACATTTTGTTCTCCTATATAATGATAATTATGCTTGTAAGAAAGAGGATATTGATCTTGATGAAGATGATGAAGATGTTCTTGATAGATTTAATGGAGCTAATAAATTAGGACCATCCACTTCAAGTACCACTCATAGGTATGGTATCTTAGTATTTTTCATGATGAAAACATGGATCATATTCAAAACACATCCAATTTTGAACCAAGAACTAGAAGTAGATTTTTAAATGAGATCAACCTATCACTAATGAGCATGATGATGCATACATTTTTAAAGTATTATGTACATAAGGAAGGAATTTATATGATGAAACCTTTGCACCAATAGCAAATATCAAGACCATTTAGATGGTTTCTATAATTGCTATGCATTTTGGATGGAAGTTGCATCAAATGGACATGAGTGTATTTCCCAATTGAGAAATCAATGAAGATGTTTATACAAATCAACAAAAGGGATATTTCATTCTCGGTTAGAATAACAAGGTATGTAGGCTCATAAAATCTCTCTATGGGCTGAAGTAGGCTCTAAATACTATATGTGAAGATCGATGATCGTATCTTGTGATATGGATTTTATCATAGTTCATATGATCTAAAACCATCTTCAAAAGGTAAGGAATATAGGTCATGATCATTACTTGATCATCATTGGGAGTTCAATGAAGTTGATTAAAAAGACCAAGAAAGCATTGAAATGTACATTTAACATTAATAATATAAATCTAATGCCATATTATTGACAAACTATGCTCTAAATAAATGATGCTAATGTTTTATACAATATTCTATATCTATTAGTTTGTGATATAATTTTTTTATAAATATTATGTCATTGATGACTTATTGAATTATGTTTATGAGCATTATTGTTAGTGGAGGATATGGTTGTAAATACCAACATCATACATTCTTGATTGTTCATGCATTTATTCTTCTATCATATCAATTCCAAGTTTGATCATAATTCGTGAATTTACTATGCATTTCTAACAAAATTAAATTGTAATGCTTACAATAATTTAGTTATGAAGTAATACAAAAGACAAAATGTATTATCTATCTTTATTTTCTCATATCAAATAAAAATAATTATTAATACATAGTAGATAGTGTCTAGTTATAAGTTTCTTATTTGAGGAAAGCATGTATCCATAATTGTAGCTAAGATGTTTTTAAATATTTTTTACCTTTATTTTTCTATTTTTTTGCAACAAATAATTTACTTTCTAAATATTTCAAATAAAATGTAATGTCAAGCCTTCACAATTCAATTGTAAGAACTAGTTGCTATATTATGATTATTACTATTAGTATTTCCCACATCAAATTCATCATATATATACTAATCACAATTCTAATTTTGATATAATAAAGTTCAATAAAAAATTTTAGCTGGGTTCTATTTCATTACATTGTTGTATATAAGGATTAATATATTTCTTGGAGGAAATATATTATTATATGCATGTATCATTCATGTGGGTTACAATATTCTACTAAGGGACTACTCATGGGACAATTGTGAATAATTTCAACCATAAATTTTTTATTTTCTTTTGTTTTTCTATTTAATTTTGTTGATTGGAATCACTTATATTTTGTGTTATAAGAGGATATCAAATTTATCTCAAATGTGTCTCAATAGGATTTATAATAATTAAGTAGGGACTAAAACAAACTAATGTAGCATACATAATTATTTCAAAACCCATCAAGATATTGTTGGTGACATAGTGGTATTGTCTTACAAGCTTATTTTGTATAGGTAATAAGTTGAGCAAAGAAATGGATGTTCAAGTGATTAAAAATTTGGATGCTTCAACAATGTCATCCATTTAAACTTAGAATTCATTAGACATTTTAATTTAATAGGTTAACACTATAATAACTTATGGTACCATAGTTATTCATTAAACCAAATCCATATATGGTGCCAACATTATCTTCAATGTATTACCTTCTATGGAATCACCCATGTCATGACATCAAAAATTATGATTATCAATGCCATCACACAAAGAGATAAATTATGCCAACACCTTATGTATCAAATATAATCTATATAAAATATCTTTTCCAACATCAAGCATCAAATAAAAGTTATAATTATCCAATCTTGTCACGATCACTTAGATAACTAGTGTTAAATCTAAAAAGTTAAGTGAAAATTTCTATAACCCAGGTGTTGTAGGTGAGTTGGAGAGGAGAGGGCAATCCTCCAAGGGAGGTCCCAGGTTCAAATATCGACCCTACCAAAAAGTTGAATTGGGTACCCAAAATCCAATTGATAATGTTGGTGCGGGTAGGGCTGGGTGCGACTCCCGGGTGACTTTGACGGTGTAGAACCCCCTGTTCGTGGTATTTCAGACCAAGGCGGTCCCACAAGGGGTTTTTCGCTTTTTTTTTTTTTTTAAAAGGTGAAAAGTTCTATAATCATTACTAGGAACTACTTCTTGATAAGTTAAATTCTAAATAATTTTTCCTTCAAACTATTATATATCATGTATATAATTTAGGACTATAATTTAGAACTTGCTCTGAATCTATAGATCTTGCTATATTTGTAGGATTTGATATTTTGTTCTTCTAATTATGTTACTACATAGTAATAATGTGTACACATGCCCAGTGTATACTACACCTCTTATAACTACACATATAGATTATTTTTAGTAATATTGAATGAGTCTTGTATTCTATAGTTCACTATAAATAAATATTCCTCATCATTTGGAAAATAAGTTTTCAATGTTCCTTATTTTCTACACTACTTTAAATTATCTCACTTAGCACACAAGTAGTTTAGAAATTTATCCTCCACACCAAAATTCTAGATCCTATTGTGTAAAAAAATCAGTATCAAAGCCCATTTATAATTATTTTTTTAATATTTTACATATTTTTGTATTTAAAGTGATAATTTCCAAGAGTAGAGCCTCTAGTATGTCCATAATTGGTTTTATACATATATATAATTATACTATTAGGATATAGCATTACTCTAAGTCTCATCTCTATGTACCTTGAAGAATATCATACTCATATAGAAATTTTCAAGATGGAGAAGTCATTTGTAGTTGAAATCAACCCCCAATATAAAGAAAATTTCATCTTAAATGACTTGGAGGAACAAATTGTTGAAATTCACAATACTTTCTAGAAACTAACAGAAGAAATCTATCCACTCAAATATTATATAAAATCTATAAAAGGATGAAAGAAAATAAAATAAATAAAGACATTGGGGGAACCCATAGGCACCATAAATGATCATTGTATTATCTATAGATAAGATATACAATATTCTAATGATTTAAAAGAGGGGTTGTGGGGGTATTTATATCAATACCAAAATTTTAAATACATGGAAGAATTTAACATTAAGCTAATATAACCAAAAATTTAAGGTTAATTACAAGTTTATAAGGTGTATTTATGCATAACAAGGTTAACTACATATCATAGGGATTACATCATAAAATATTACAATAAAATTAATACATTGTATAATGAATTCCCTAAAGCCTATCTAATATTACATCATACAATGTTGGCCTTGGCCATGAGTCAGATTACAATTTTAATACCCCTCATAATTTGAATTGAGGGATCAACAAGAGAAGGCATTAGTGATAATAATATCTTCCACCATAATGTATGTTCTAGTGGGACTCTATAGTTGAGTATATCCTTCATAATCCCCCTCATAATCTAGAAGACATCCTTAGTTTTTTAAAACTTAACCTCAATCCTTTGCAAATTTAGTAAGCAATTCTTTGTTATATGTGTTTCTCTCTTATAGTATCTACAAATATTTTTCAACTTATTTGAATAGTTAACAAGACTTTGGGCCCCTACATCTTAGCCTCCTTAGATTTTAATTACTTTACATGAGTTTACATTTTTGAAGTGCCACCATAATTCCTCATTGCCACATAAAAATGAACTAGGAGAGAAAAATTTGGTCAAGAGTAAGAGTATTTTATAATTCCAAAAACATAAGAATCATATGAACCATTAGGTTCAACATTTAAAATAATGGCAAATATTTGTAAGGATAATCTTAATGCATTCTATATCATCTATATTTTTACCTCTCAAAGATTCAATATCTATTGTTAAAGTATTGAATCTTATAGTATAGTCCTCAATGTTATTAAAGTTAGTCAATTTAAGATAATAGAGCTCTAATTCCAAGCAACTTACTTTAGTAGTATTAACTTTCCCAAATAATTCATGTAATTTTGACCATACCTTGATAGGATAACTCTTCTCTTTGACGTGAAAAAACAACTCATATTAAATCAACAAGGAAAATAGACCAATATCCTCTTCTTCTCTTTCATGGTAAGTTTTCTCATCAAGTATTACTACTTTATCTTCTTGAAATATGCACCATAGGTTCATACTACATAATAGGCCAATAATTTGGGTTGACCAAATACTATAATTTTACCCATTGAGGTGAGTAACTAGGTATTTGTTATCCATATTACATAATTTAACCCCTAACACCATAAAAAACCTATGAACTAAAGCCACCAATGTGTAAGGCCCCAAAAATTGTATGATTTAAAAAAATGGGATACAAATACTTTTGAATGCAAAAGTTATCATTTAGAAGATTTTCCCTCATGAATCCCAAAAAATTAAAAATTAAAAGGAAAAACATTAGAAGAGCAAAGTCCAATTGCCTACTACCAATTGGTAATTCATGATTTGCTAGTGCCATCCACTTAGTTTTTACCACTTGAATGACCCCATTCATGTATGAATTTGATATTTTCTTGCTTCTAATTGGATGGGCTAGTATAAATATGGAAAATATATTTTTCTAGGTTCACAAAAATACCATATCTATGGCCACATCAACCATGTAATAATTTATTTCATTAAAAAATCCCAAAACTACACTAGGTGGGATTCAAACCTAAACATTGTATAGACTAATAATTGAGATGCTTCCTTTAAACATTACAAATCAAGATAAGCATTTTACCTCAACAAGATGTGTTGCAAAATTTTTCTTGATTAGGAGATTCCAACCAATGACCTTCTATTTGTAATTTCCTTTATGAGCTTTGCATAGCTAAATAGCCAAAGCTAACTAATATGATTCAACCATTGATGTCCCCTAGGTGATGACTTATAATCTTACCATCAAGATCACCTATAAAAGGAGTTATTTGTTTGATTCAAATATAATACCATATCTAGACAAACTAGTGTGTCATACCTCCAATATGCAAGGGATTTCAACAATATTCTATATAGTCTCTTCAAAAACTTGCAAATTCTCTACAAAAATGGCCAATGTTGATTCAAACCCATGACCTAGGGCACACTCGACACTAAACTAGATGCACCTGTACAACTTAATAATTTTATATAAAACACAAAGGTGTATCTCTTTTGTAAAAGGAGACATCATATTTTTACTAAAGAAACACCCGATATTTATACAAAATGGCACATTTAGATGCAATTTTGAATTAAAAAAGTTAGTGCTAGAAAACATTCTTCCTTCTAAACAATGTTTCATGGCTTCTTTGTGGATGCAAAAAGATATTGGACCAACCTAAAATAAAACTTGCATTAGAGATATCAAAAAAATCTTGATGCTAACAAGGTGAATATTGGAGTAGACGATAAATATCCAAAACATTTAGAAAAATAAATGAGTAGAAGAGAAGTGAAATATCCTTTATACTTCCTATGGAAAAGAGCCTTATGAAGCATTGATAAAAAAATTCCCTATAATTCAGAATAAAATTGGAGGCTCTAACCAATATTTCTATGTGACCAAAAAATATTGCTTCATACCCACTCTAATACCATGCTGGAATTTACAATATTTTTAGAAATAAATAAAACCAATCCATCCAAACAAATATTATATAGAAAGAATAAAAGGATGAAAGAAAGGAAAAGAGAAATAGGGATTGGGGATGTCCATAGGCACCATAAATAATCATTGTAATATATATAGATAAGATACACAACACTCAAATGATCCAAATGAGGAGTGATGGGGAGTATTTATACCAATCCCAAATGCATAAAAGAACATAACCTTAAATTGACACAAGAAAGAGTTTAAGATTAATTACAAGTTTATAAGGGTGGTTTAACCATAACAAGGTTAATTGCAGCCCATAGGAAATACATAATAAAATATTACAATAAATTCAATACATTGCATAATGAATTCCCTTGGACCTATGTAAGATTACATCATACAATATCATCCTTGGCTATGAATCATATTACAATTTCAACACAAATGGACAGTTTTTTGGGTAGTTTTATGATCCCATGATTAATTGGAAGTAGTGCTTAATATTTCCAACCCTACACCTTTTCAAATACATAACCCAATGAAGGTGTGGGACATTGACATTTTTATCCTTTTAGTTCATATTAATTGAAAATAGTTGGATACCTAGATGCAACGACTAGAAACTACTACTTTTCAAACTATTTCATATTGATGAGATTATTATTATAGTATTAAAGGTGTCTAAATAATTTACTTATAAGTGGAAATCAACTAGAAAGTGGCTTGTAGATAATTGATACCTTGTTGAAACTTAGAAACTATTTAAAATCTTATTCATGCTATTTTCTATTATTTGCATTACTATGATGATAAGCACATGCATTTTTAGTACTTGCTCCAAAATTGATATTAATACATAATGAATATTTCAGCTACCTTTATATTATAAGTGATAAGAAACACCAAGTTTTTGAGTTTCTATTGGTCTCCATTATTGCATCCACTTAAGGATGCAAATCATTAGAACAACATTCTATTTTATAACCAAATTAGAATATAAGTCTCGAGTGAAGTAAAAGGCCTTGCATCCACAATATAAAAAATATAGTTAGTGCCAAGGTTGAAGCCAACCATTACATGAGTGCTTATGAAACCAAAACCAAAGGATTGTATGATGTAATTTAAGTCAAAAAGTCCACTCACTATATTGAATAAAGATAAATGTAGGGTGGGAACTAAGTGGTGTAAACATCACAAGACTCTCATTCATAGTGGTTTGACTATAAATCCCAATAAATTTCTTTGAAAATAATTCCATAAGTTAAAGACTATGCATAGATATCAAAAAAATAAAGAGGTTGTAGATACCATATGCCTAAGAACCAATGATTAAATAATTGGAAATACCTACCCCTATAAGATTACTAAAGAATGGAAGCCTTTATTTCATACTCATTTTTAGATAAATGGAAAAGCCCTCCATATCATCATTAATACTAGAAGATAAAATAATACCATTACACATGACACTATTAAGTATTTAAAGTTTCAAATATTGATGTATCTATAGACTTACTCTCTTGGTAGATTCATCTAAGAAAATGAGCAAAGGTTTGATCCCAATACACTTTTGAGTACACCATAACAACAACGTATGACACTATCATGTATGACATGGTATCATTGGACATCTATGATATACTACTCAAAAGACATTACCTCTTTGAATTCAAGGAGATCTACCAATATTTCCCATAATAATAGTCCATGCATGGAAAGAAAATTATATACTAGACATTAGAGTGTCAACCTCCAAAATAGGTGAGTTTTATTTTAATTAATCAATGTAATAAATTGGTTTAATATACCCAAGAAATTTATTTACCCATGGCTTGAAAACAAACCTATGGCATCAAGAATGTTTCCATTGTAGAGCCAATAATAGTTAGCTTAATGCAATCAAAACAAATGGACACATTGCCTCATCCCTAATTTGATAGTTTCTTAGGATCTATAAGGAATATCACTTTATTATTTGGTCAAACATCATATCAACTTGATTATTGGTTCAACTCTCCCAATTATCCTTTATATTATTGATATATCTAGAAGAATGATAAATATTGAATACAAATTCAATATTTTGTCTATCATCAAGTTCAACTCTTCTCCTTTAAGTAATCTATTGTTTTAGCATCAATGAAGGTGGTATATAATATCTATGCATTTAATATAAATATTTAAAAAATATATAAGGGAAGAATATGTGCTCTCTACCTCACATCAATGATCTTATTGACCAACTCCAGGTAGTTGAGCACTTCACAAATATTGACCTTAAGTCAATATGCCATTAGGTTCCTATGAACTCCTTAGACATCTAGAAGACATAATTCAAGACTAGAGATGGATTATGTGAGTGATTGATTATACCTTTTGGATTGATAAATGATATACCAAATTCATGCACCTATTGGATAATGTTATATGATTAATCACTAGATCCTTTATCATCTTGTACTTGGATGACATCATCATCAACAAGACATGGAATAAAATTTGTAACATGTTTTAAAAATCCTAGATACTCTATGCTAATACAACCTTCCATAAAAATTAGCTAAGTATCCCTTTGGTGTTAGAGTAATTATATCTTGGCTCTATCATTAATAATGATAGTATAGATATAAACATAAGAAAATATGCATCATACAAAATCTATTTAACCTGGTACATATCAAAACTTATTTATTATTTTCCAACTTCTATTATTAATTCTTCATCAAATTTTCACATGTATATTATCCTCTCAACCTAATCATTCATGGTAGAGAAATATTTTAATGAACTCGACAACAATAATAAGTATTTTAAATCAAATAATGCCTTTGTTCAACACTAGTTCTACCCATATTAGACATCACTCCTTTAAGAATAGTATCAATGCTTTTGACTAATCCATTGGTATAATCTTGATTAATAATGGGAATCATATCATGTATCATTTTGATACACTTAATGACATATTGTAATGTTATTTTGCCTAGTAAATAAAAGTATACAATATTATTCAAGTTATTTGATAATGAAACTATCAATTCAATAATATTGTTATAAATTTAATGCGGTAAAGTAGCATATGGTGGGTGAGTTTTTGGGGTGGGTTGTTGTTGTGTGAGAGTGCCTTTTCTTCCAAGTGTGGGATAGTCATGGCTTTGCCTGGAGGTACCCAATGCCGGAATAATATCTCATTTAAGGAAGCCCTTTGTGGCTCGAGCTCTTCTTTTGTTTGGCATAATGCGGATGATAACTCTTCAAACCCAAGTGGTTCTTCTTTGGATGGAGGGTTTCGTCCAAAGAGAGTTAATGGATGCTTGGAAAGGGCTGGGGAGCGGCATGTTATTGTGATTCAGCCTGAGTCAATTGTAGAGGATGTGGATTATATGCAAAATCATGCTTTAATCTGCAATTTTTTGGGTATTCATGTCCCTTTATTGGCGTTTGAAATGTGGGCTAAGAGTACTTGGAACTCGGTTGTTAACATGGAAATTATGAGGGGAGCTAATAATTTCTTTCTGATGGTGTTTTCTTACTTAGAAGACATGAATAGGGCTTTTGAAGGGGGCCCGTACTTTTACAACTAGACTAGCCTATTTATTAAGCCTTGGCACATGGGTTTTAATCCGACTGAGGAGATTCCTTCTTGGATTTCCGTGTGGGTTCGACTTTTGTGGCTACCTTTGGAGTTTTGGTGGACGGATATTTTGCACATGATTGCATTGTTGCTAGGCAAACCAGTGGGACCCTCTCAACAAACTTAAAAAAAAAAAGGTAGTCTCATGTGCCCGTATCTATGTTGAGTTGAATTTAACTAAGCCTCTACCTGATTCTATGCAAATATGTGTTGGGTATTTCTCTTGCGTTTAACAATTAGACTATGAAACTCTTCCTTTTCGTTGTTGGTTGTGTCATTAGTATAGGCATATTTAGCGTAAATGTCCTAAAATGCCTGAGAATAAATCATCTGGTTCTAAAAATCTAAATCTGCAATCTTCTGGTGGTAAGTCAGTTACATAAGATGTTGGGCCTGGTCAGGGGAATGGTCCCATGGATGTTGGTGGAGCGGATAAAGAAGTCTTTGTTCCAGTTAAGACTCGTAATAAGGGAAAAGGGTTGAAGTAGACCTTTATTGATAGACAGATGGATGGCTTACATAATAAGTTTGATGCCTTGGATGAGTTGGCATTTCTTGATGAAGGAATGAATGGTAATTTGCATATGGATGCTCAAAATGTGATTGAGGTGCTGGACCATAATGGAAAATAGGAAGTAACAGATACTTCTATGTACACAACCCTGACAATTTTTCCTATTTCAGAGGTACGACAGGATGGAGTGAAAGAGGATGAACCTCTTTTGGTTAATTTTTTGAATACTAGTAGAGGAAAGGGTTCAAAGCCTGGTCTTTCTCTAGGGTTGCTCCAAAATAACTCCAAAAAAGGGGCCCCTGCGAAGACGATTAAGGTGGGTAGGAAGAAATATGCAGATAAACTTCATGTGGAGGGAGAAACACTGGTTGAGAGTGGGGTGGTTAAACCCCTGGAGTCTCACTTTTCTTCTCTCTCTAAATGATTGTTATTTCCTAGAATGTAAGAGGTTTGAATAGCTTACCTCATCAAAAATCTATTCGGGATTTGGTGTAGGTGCATAAGCTGAATGTTGTTTTTCTTCAAGAATATAAATTATCGATGGAGGGTCTATTTAGTATTGCTTATAAACTCTGGGTTTGAGGTATTTTCTAGTGTGTTGGGGCTGTGGGTAGTGCTGGGAGAATTGTTAGCCTTTGGAATCCACAAAAGCTTACTCCTCTTTGGTGGGTCTCAAATAATTCAGCTCTTTTGATGATATATTCTTGCCATGAGTCTAGAGAAGTGGTTTTATTCACTAACATTTATGCCCCCTCAGATCTTGCTGGGAAGGTGTTACTTTGGAATCATATTCAAAGTGTTCAAGCCTTGGTTCTGTTCTATCCTTGGATTATAGTAGGGGATTTTAATGCTATATCTAGTATTGATGAGAAGCGGAGAGGTGTGGATACTTTGGGGTCTGCCTCTAGGCTCCTTAATGATAATATTCAACTTCTTAATCTTGTAGATATTAAGCCAATGAATGGTGTGTTCACTTGGATGAATTAGGGATGTGGTTCTAACTCGATCTCTTAGAGATTGGACAGATTTCCTACTTCTTCATATTGGGTTAGCAATTCTTGGGTTATTAATTCAAAGGATCTTGAATGGAGGGGATCGAACCATTGGCCTATTAAACTTGCTATCTCTCGACAAGGAATGTGTCATCATCCAAGTTTTAAATTTTAGTTAATGTGGCTTAGGGATCCCTCTTTGTACGACTTGATGAAATTTTTGTGGATTCAGGGTTGTCCTTCCCACGGTGCTTCTATGTACTCTTTTGTTAAAAGGTTCCAATTTATGAAATTTCAACTCAAAAAGTGGAATAAACAGTGTTTCAGGAATCTATTTTAGGCTAAAGCTTTGGCCCAAAGTAGGCTTGATGTTATCACCAGATCAGAGATCATGGGATTACAGAGAAGAATTTGCAGGAGGATTCTGAAGCTTTGCATGAGCTTCAAGAGTGGGATCTTCGGGAAGAGATTTTTTGGAAGCAAAAGGCCAGAGTGGAATGGTTACAGGAAGGCGATCGAAATACAATTTTTTTCTTCAACACTGTTAAGGCTCGAAGACATGGCAATGATATTTCTTTGATTATTTCTTCTCAAGGTATTCAGTTGTCTGCTTCTCAAGATATCTCTTGGGAGGCTGTTCGGTTCTTTTCTTCCTTATATTTCAAGGATTCTTGTGAGGATCATGTTTATGATCATACTATTTTGCGTTGTATTCCTTCTATTATTTCAGAAGAGATCAATTTGCATCTTCTTCAACCTATTTCCATTGATGAACTAGAAAGGGTATTTTTTCTTATGAAGACTAGGAAAGCTCCAGGGCCTAATGGATTCCCTATTGAGTTCTTTCAACACTTTTGGGAAATTATTAAATCTTATATTTTGAAGGTTGTTCTTGAGTCATTTCATAACCATCAGTTGTTGAAATCTTTGAATTCCACTTTTTTGGTTCTAATTCCTAAAATGGAGGGAGCTAGCTCTTTTGATCAGTTTTGGCCTATTTCTCTCTGCAATGTGGTGTATAAAATTATTACAAAGCTAATTACGGAGCGTCTCAAGCCTTGGCTGGATAGAGTTGTTTCTGATGAGTAGGGTGGCTTTGTGGCTAGTCGAAAGATTCTGGATGGGGTGGCTATTGCTTCCGAGGCTATTCATTCTATGAGCACTTCTAAGGATAAATTTATGTTTATGAAGTTGGATATGGTGAAGGCTTATGATAGGGTGAAATGGTATTTTCTTCACAAAATCCTCTTGGCCTTTGGATTTGATCCTTCCTAGATTGAGTGGATTATGAGTTGTATTATGACTCCCTCATATTTTGTCCTAATTAATGGGGATCCCTCTCCTCTATTTCATGCTTCTCGGGGTCTTCGACAGGGGTATCCTTTATCTCCCTACTTTTTTATAATCATGGCTGAAGGCTTGGTTTGTTTGCTTAAATATCAGGTTCACCAGGGTCTTATTCAAGGGTGGAAATGGGATACTAGTATGCCAGCTATTTCTCATCTTCAGTTTGTTGATGATACTGCTCTCTTGGGTGTTGCCTCTATTTGGGAAGCAACCAACTTTAGACATGCCCTGGATATGCATTTTGCTATGTCTGGTCAAAATATTAATGAACATAAGTCTACTATTTTATTTTTCAATACGAATCCCAGGATTCAAGCTAGAATTTTTCATATTCTCAGGTTTTAGGTTGGGACTCTTCCCCTTATGTACTTGGGGATTCCTATTTCTTTTGGTCCTCTACCTAGGTTAGTTTGGACTAACATATTCCATAAATTCTTTAGTCGAGTTAGTCATTGGACTCACAGATGGTTGAATTTTGCTGGTCATGTTTTACTTCTGAAGTCAGTTGTCCAGGCTTTAGTGGTGTATAAATGCCTTATTTAGATTGCTTCGACAAGTTTTATTCATGATATGGATTCTATTTCTAGACAATTCCTATGGGTTGGTAATCTTGATTCCTCAAAATGGAGTCTTGTTAATTGGGAGACTATTTGTCGATCAAAGTAGGTAGGGGGATTGGGTCTTCGCCTAAGTTCTATTTCTAGGACTAGTTTGGCTGCTAAGCTATATTGGTGTTGGTGTAGTAATTAGGAGAAAACTTGGGCAAGTATTATATCCCACAAGTATCTTAGGGGGGTGGAAGGTTCTGAGATTCATAAATACAACTTGATTGGTCAAGGATCATTTATTTAGAATACTCTGAAGAAGGGTGCAGAGTTGGTTAAGCAGGGGTTGTTCTGGATTTGTTATACTGGGTCTCAGGCTCTTTTTTGGCATGATTATTGGAATGGGTTTTCTCCTCTCCTTAATGATTTTCCCCATATTCAAGATATTGTTCAATGTTTTTTGGATGTTGGATGGGTGAGGGTGGTGTATTTCAAAACTATTAAGTCCTTTGGTCAGCTGGTTAGTTTCCAGTGGAAGGATCCTCAGGAATGGCCTACTGGCGGCACTATGGATGTGAGGGCAAAAATGGTTCGTATTTTGGTTAGTTTTCCCTACTCTTCTCTACCCAGGGATGATGTGCTAGCATGGGGAGGAATAATAGAGGGATATTTTTGGTTGTTGTTGGTTATTGTGTTTTGGGTCGGCAACGATTTGGGGAGGATGCGGTCTCGTGGTGGAAGCAAGTTTGGAATAAGTTTATTTGACCTAAGTGTAGTTTTTATGTGTGGTTGGCTACTCATAATTGGTGTCTCACTTGGGATAATATTCAAAAGCATGGTTTTGATGGACCCTCTATATGCTATAATTGTGGGAAGGATGAGGAGTTTGTTGGGCATTTACTTCTCTAATGCGACTTTGCTCGTCAACTCTGGCATTATTTGTGGGGAGTGTGGAATCAACCTTGTTTGCATGCTTCATTTGTAGTTGATTTTTGGAGGAGTATGGGGAGGCCTCCTACAATGGCTTTATTTTTACAAGTTGGGTGGAGCATTGGTCCTTCATGCATTTTTTGATAGATTTGGCTTGAATGGAACCGCTGGATTTTCCAAGGGAAGGAGTTAACTACTTCTCAAGTCTGGTAGAGGATTTTGCAAATGATCCAATAATCTGTCTGTAAAATGTCATATTATCTCTCCCATGGACCAAGCGGAATGCCAGATCATGGAAAGATTAGGTTTGTTGGTTAATGGTCCTGGTCCTAATGTCTCTTGCAGATGGATGGGTCATAGTAATTGGGTGCGAAGGGTTGGTAAATGGAATCCGCCTCATCCGGGAGTGTTGAAGATTAATATGGATGGATCTTCCTGGGGTAATCCGGGTAATGCTGGTATTGGTGGTGTGGGGCAGGACAGTAGTGGTACTATCCAATTTTTTTCTCTTGCTTTAAGGGATATCATTCTAATAACTTCATGGAAGCCCTTGCAATTTTATATGCTTTGGAGCAAGGGTATGCTTTGGGTTGGCATCGGATTGTTTGTGAATATGATTCTCATATTGTTATAAATTTGTTGAATTATGGGGATAGTCTTCATGGTAGTTGGCGGTTGAGTTGGATTGCTCGAAAAATTCTCAATATCTCTGCTCACTTGGAGTTCATTTATTTTGTGCATATTCCCCGAGAGTGGAATGGGGTAGTGGATTTGTTAGCTAAATGGGCTTCTGAGTTTCAGGATGGTTGGGATGTTCAGAATTGGTCTCAACTTTCTTCTGATTGCTCTCAATCTCTCTCTTCTTTATTGAGAGTTGATATGTCTGAATAGCTTCTTCTTTTTCTTT
The DNA here is from genome assembly GCA_028583015.1 of Wollemia nobilis. NCBI lineage: Eukaryota > Viridiplantae > Streptophyta > Pinopsida > Araucariales > Araucariaceae > Wollemia > Wollemia nobilis. The sequence continues at coordinate 1,084,702 of JAQPPZ010006183.1, read as the reverse complement.
GTATCTTGGATGTTTTGCTGAGTTAATAAATTTTTTATCCTCTTTTTCAAAAAAAAAAGAAACTTGTTATTCATTTTGATCATACTCCATTACAAATTCTACATTTTCAATTTGAATTAAAGAATGCATGACACATAAAATGGATGATGTACTTGTAGTAGTTTTTTCTTGATCAAATATTATAAGAGGAAATAAAACCAAGCAGTTAATTGCTTGAGAAACCCTTCAAATAATACATTAATGAAAGTCATGAAAGCTAGAGGCCATAATATAATTGACTAGAAGACACTATATTCTAGTGGCATTGACTTTGTTATTGTATATTGCTAGTTGATATAGGGAAATAAATTCCACAACATCACCTTAGAAATAGGTTACACTATGTACCTTCTATCATATCATGTGTTGGTACCTAATTTGGAAAGCACACTATTTTAATTTTTGTAAGCTAATTTTATTGTCCAAGATTAACATTATATGATGTAATCATGTGTAATACCATGGGCAATAATTATGCAATATAATTGTTTAATACTTGTATAGCCTATGGGCATATGATTAACTTATCATGGCTAAACTCTAACTTGTAATCAATCTAATTCCTTTATGTTATATCAAATTAGATCAATATAATAATGTAATTATTGTGGTTGGGGTTTAGGTATTGGTATAAATTCCCTCAACTATCTAATCCATTATGTTGAAGCATTGTGATTTTTATCTATGGATACTATAATGATTTTTAATTCTCAAAGGCACTCATCTAGTTTTGTGTATCACTCCTTCCCTTTTCACTTTTTTCTTCCTACATAATATTTAAGTACATAGATTGCTTTATTTATTTCTAGAAACTAATGGGAAATTCAACATGGTATTAGAGTGTATATGAATCATCATTACTTGTTCATATAGAAGTTTTATTTCTATTTAGATCACTAATGCAAATTACTTCCTAAAAATCTATAAGGATGTCTAGCATAAAGGGCAAAGGGAATATTTTACTTCATGTTTTATCATAAGTGATTTTGATGTTTTTGGAGATACTTTTTCCTACTCCATTATTTGTTTTGTAATATTTGGGGTATATCTGATCCAATATGCACAAATAAACATTATTCAAAATGAAGGTAAAGTTATTTTATATTATCTACTAAGAAAAGGATGCATGGATGCTTTCAAGGAAATTCATGGCATTATGATTAGAATAGTGGGTGAAGGGATTTGTTATTTAATGGGGAACTAATTCAAATCATACATCATATAATTTTAAAATTATGGCACCACTTTTGGTTACCACTTGTTGTGATACCCTTCTGCAAAGAGAAGGCATGTATCCCTACTTGATCAAAGTTTTATGGCTAGGCAATCATCACATAATATCATTTTGTATAATTTTAATTACAAGTGATTCTCACTCCTTACCCATGTTCACTTACTACTCACCTAACTATGGTATTTTTATTAAACTAGTTATATGGTATTTAAACAATCCCACCCATATTAAATCAATAATTAGTTTACAACAACATTTCAATATTTTGATAATTATGCATGTATTGTTCACAAGATTCAATCCTTTTTCTGCTTGAATGTTAAGATGATTAACCAATTTTTTTTATACCAATTGAGTAATAACTAGATTAGTTATGGTTTAATATATTTTAGTAATTATATGGTACCAACCCGTTCCCCCATCCCTCAAACCCCTAACATCTCATTCTTGTTCTTTTATTATTATTATTATAAATTTACCTCAAAATCAATTCTAGGCTAATACTATAAAACTAATTTGAAGTTTAAATTAGCACTATTTAATTATTTATAAAACCATTATAACATTAAAATTAATATTACCAATAAATAGTGAGCATAATCCCTACATTCTATTTTCATTATGTTACTTGCATTCTATTAACAAATATATATATATATATATATATATATATATATATATATATATATATATATATATATATATAATGTCATAAAATGTGATTGACAAAAAAAAAATATTCCAATATTAGTATTACTAATAATTATTATATAAAATAAATATAATTTTAAAATAATAATGCATATATGTGTGTTTTATTTGGTTAGTGTGAGAAACCCCTACAACCAACGTATAGGGTTGAGAAGTCCTCTCCCAATTTTGACCCATGCTATACTTATCAATAGGGAATTTAACACACACCCACCATACATACACCCCCTTAAATACTCGCCCATATCATGGTTTGAACCTTGGACCTCCCAAAGAAGAGCCATAGCCCTTACCATTTGCATTGTCCCCTTGGGACAATAATATATAGTATTTAATTATAATACATATTTTTTAACAAGATCATGCACACACATTTTGTCATGGTTTGAACCTAGTTTTTCCAAAATAAAACCCAAAGCTCAAACCACTATAGTGTCCCATAGTTATAATAAATTTAATTTAAAAATATATATTTTATATAGAGAAAACCTCTTTTTCATAATTTACTTTTTCAAATCAGACATGTAGCATTACTCTAGCCTTATATTTCTTTAGAGTCATGTTATTTTTTTTTATTTTGTAGAAGAATGGGTTTTGAAAGGATCCTTGAATCTTTTACAATAAAGAAGCATAAGCTTACAAGGAAGAACCAAGAGAAACCAAAAAGGAGTGAACCCATGTAAGTGAGTCAAGAAACAAACACAAACTTAAATTGAAAACCTAAAACTATTTTGAAAATAGTAGGGACATCCCATATGCTAGCTCTAGTCTGTACACAAATTCAGCACCCCAAACTTGTAAAAAACTTCATCTATTATTTAAATCTCAATTGAAAAATCTACATTTACAAAAATTGGGATTGGATCTCTTTCCCTTATCAAAGGGCTGGGAAGGTTGAAAATTTCTAACATCCATCTTCAATAGATACTGAGAGCCATTGGTGATCTCTAACTCTATCTCATTTTTCCTTAGAGCTTTAATTTATGGTCTCCCAACATTATGTTCTACCCCAACATCTACAAATCCTTTTTTAAGACTTATTGGATTAGGGCCAAGAAATATCTTCTCCAAGAAGGGTTTTGGAGGATATTTATGACTTCTAGTTTTAGGGCCCAAGGATCCTTTCTCTAGTTTCACCACCCTTTCCATAGGAGTGGATGGGGGGATTTACTAAATCTAATAAAACATCTAGTCTAGGGATATTGAGGTAATCAAAGAAGTTTTGCAAAAATAACAGGGCCAACGTAGAAGGGGTACTTACCTATTCAAAGTATTTATGAATCTTGGATTCAAAAAATATGGAGGTACATCACAGTCTTCAATAAGGGGAGGCATCTCACATTGAAGGGGAGGCACAACACGACCTTCAAATGGGGATGGCTTCTCACTCTGAACAACCTTAGAGCTCAGGATAACAACTTTCTCAACTTGTTGGAACTCAATAGGCTCAAAATCCTGGCTATCCATCTTGACCACATTATTCAAGGGTTTCTCTTGGCTAGATTTATCCTATGAATTTATCCTCTTCAAGGGTTCCTCTTGAGCAGATTTACCCTTTGAGCTTGTCTTTGTCTAGGAACTCAACATCGATTTCTTCATGGGGTACTATCCCAAAATATGACCAGTACATTTGTAATTTGTACAAATATTAGGGTGATTGTAATACACAATGGGCTATGTCCAGGATCCTAAGCTTGAAGTGAACTTAATAAAGGATGGAATATTAGCTTCTAAATCTATATTTATGCACATTCTTGCATAAGTCATTCTTAATTTTGCTCTAGTTGTGGTATTGATAAAAATTAGTTCACCCACTGCCTTGGCTATACCATGCAAAATATAAACATGCCAATACTAAAAGGGTTAATCTAGGGAGTCTAACCTAGAGAGGGGCCATATTAATTTTGAAGAACACAAGCTTATACTGATAGGGGGGGAGGTGAACAGTATAAGACCTCTTTTTACTTTCTCTATTTAACTTCAAATTTGCAAAGCAATGAACCAATAGCAATATCAAATCAATGCATAAAGCAACACACAATGAGACACCAATTTTAACGTGGTTCACCCAACATGGGCTACATCCACAAAAATTTTCTCTAAAAATCTTTCTCAAAATTCTTTGGGAATCCTTCCCAATTACAATGTTTATGAGCCTCAGCCCAAAGGAGAAACCTTCCCCTACTCAAGTATTTATGAGCCTTTGCCCAAAGGATAATCCTTCCCCTCCTCACAAATTTATGAGCCTCCTTACCAAAGGAGAATCCTTCCCCTCCTCATGAATTTATGAGCCTCTTGCACAAAGGATAATCCTTCCCCTCAGCTCTGGAAATGATACTTCAGAAGATCACCTGCCTCTTATTCTGCTAGCATGTCGAACCCTTTTCCATAGAATACTTCCTATCCTCAATGCTCAGCCTCAAGAGACCTATGTCCTCACTAATCACCTCCACAACAACTCATCAACCTATACTAAACACAATCAATCGGTCCAGCACAAGTCTTCCTCACTCTGTCAGATCTGTCCCAAGCTCAACTCATAAAGCTTGAACAAATAAATCTCTACTGCACACAAGCCTTCTCAAAGACTTGTCAAACCTCAGGTTCTTCTCAAAGAACCACTTCAACTCTGTCCTCAAGTCATCTGCTAGGACCTGTCCAAATCAGCTCACAAGTCCTCCCTAGAACTTGTCCAAATCAGCTCACAAGTCATCACTATAACCTGTCCAAATCAGCTCATAAGTCCTCACTAGAACCTGTCCAAATCAGCTCACAAGTCCTCACTAGAACCTATCCAAATCAGCTCACAAGTCCTCACTAGAACCTGTCCAAATCAGATCACAAGTCCTCACTAGAACCTGTCCAAATTAGCTCACAAGTCTTCACTAGAACCTGTCCAAATCATCTCACAAGTTCATCAAGAAAAACTTTCTTAGCATGAACACACAAAGAGAATTGTTAGAGACCCAATGTGATTCATCAACCTCATAGAAGGATAAAGAGAATTGTTAGAGACTCAATATGTTCTATACTAAACTCCCAATATCAATCTCAAATCTCATAGAAACATAAAGATAATTGTTAGAGACTCAATATATTCTATACTTAACTCCCAATCTCAATTTCAACTCAATATCAATATCAATATCAAAAGAATAATATAGATGTAGTATGCTTTTCTCAATAACATGAAACACAACCAAACAATTGCCAACCATGCAATATCTCATGTAACAATGATACTCATGTTCTTTCCACAACCAATATCTTTTCTCAACCAATTAGGGATTTAACAACAATTCTTATAGACAAGGTTTAACCAAAATCATTCAACTCAACATTAACCTTGAAGCATTCAACCAATCACTACATGAAAAGGAAACTAGTAGACATCCTTTTCCCTCCAAAGGTATTTGAACAAAAAATCCACCAACATAAATCACCAATGCAAATAATAACTTGCTCAAATAAATCTCAATGGAGTAAGCCCAAATCATGTATCAAGTAAAGCATTAACTTGATCAAAACACCCTCTATGGAAGCAACTCAACCATCAATCTCAAAACAGCCAACTAAGGGTTTCACCAACTCAATGCAAGTAGCAAGACTTACTAACATAAACCCTAGTGCAAAAATGCTTCCTCTTCCTCAACCAGAATTATGCATTCACCCAAAAAAAACTCATCAATGATTTTAATGCATAAACAATCTTCAATATCTAGAAAATGGGATTTACACCAACAAGAATACCTAGTAGACAACCTTTTCACTCCAAACTCAATTTCAGAAAATACACCATCAACAATATACATGGAAGAAGTTGCCCATACCTTTGTTTGAGGAAGAAGAGAATAGTTCTTCAACCTGTTACCAACACCACCCTCAACTTTGCCACAAAGTTAGGGTTAGATCATAAAAGTAGCCACAAAAATATTTATTCCATAAAACACCTTATGACTCTAATCCGTAGAAGTCAACTACAAAAAAATATAAAGCATACAAACAATATATCCTTTTACACCTTATTTCTCCAAATTAATTAAACCTTGCTCAAGGAATAATAGCTTCTAAGCAAATCTCACTCAACAATCAAGCCAAAAATCTCAACCACACACTATCAACCTTATATCTCCAAAGAAGCATTTAACCTTAATTTTAAATAAATCTGCCCAACCACTTCTTCTTTAACAAAATGCAGATTTTATTTAAAAAACCTTACAAAAAAAAATGCTTTCGAAAATCACGGGTCAATAGTGCCTCCAAAAAAATCAGAGCGCAAAAACTCTTCTCACACTCCACGGTGGGAGTCGAACGCTTGACCTCCCTTCAAGTGCCTTCACAGAATAGTCGTTGCCACTAGGCCAATGACACTAGCTTGAAGGCTAGCAAGAGTCTCCTTCTCCTTAACCCTTTGGCGATGGATAAACGTGGCAAAAAAATGATAGGCATAGCTTTTACTTCCCAAATTTTGCTCAATTCAAATATATTTTCAACCTTTGCTTTGGACTATAGGTTATGGATTATATAGCCAAACTTCCATGCTATGCACGACGTCGACGGGATGATAATTCAAACTTTTCAAATTAAAATTATTTTGGTGCCTTTGAAACAACTTTAGGGTTTATGAAACCCTTTTGATTATTTAAAAAATAATCAAAGGTCTTTTAGACCTTAGACCTTAGGTGGAGAACCCATTAAATTATTAAAATAATTTAATCACTAAATCAAATAAATAATTAATTAAAAAACCTTAAAAAGGTTTTATTAATTAAGTTATTTAATTAATAAGTGTCTCCAGCCTTTGTATTAAGCTGAGAGTGGTTTTGAGAAAAACCCTTAATGCATCCACCTGGTTTTAATAAAAACCCTTAAACCTGCCATGGTTTTGATAAAAACCTTTTCATCTACCACATGGAATCTCTCTGAAATCTTCTAGAAAATATTCTTTGGAATATTCAACCTTTGAAGCCAATAAATCCTCTTGACATTAATGCCAGTTCCTTTTGACATCAATGACAACTCATAGACAAGAAGCTAGGATCTCAAACACAAAATTGCCAACAATCTCCCCCTTTGTCATTAATGGCAAACCATGCTTCTCAACAACACTAAAACTCAAAACTGCTGGATAAAAATCAGCTCCCCCTGACTTGAGGCTCTCCCACTTACTCATATCTCTCCCCCTTTGTCATCAATGGCAAAGGGTCACCTTTGGGGCTTGGGACTAAGAATGAGCCTCTTAGCTTAGTCCCTCCCCCACATCCTATTGAGGTGATTAATTTCGGGGTGGGAGTAAAACTCCCATTAGGCACTATTCTTCATCAGTGTCTATAGTTGCCTTACCATGTCTTCTCTTGTTCTCCTTGTCCATATTCCTGTTCCTGTTCATGCCACTATTGTTGTTCTTGTTATCATTCATGTTCTTATGCATGTCTTGATTCTTGTGCCTGGTCATACCCATGTTCCTGTTCCTATAGCTTAGAATTTCAGCTCTACACTGTCTAGCTATGTGACCTTCATTGTTGCACTTATAACAAGTAACAATGTTATTTCTTTGAGGCATACATATCTTTGACTCCATCTATTATGACCAACCCTATTCCTGTTATTAGCCTTGCAATAAATAGCCTTGTGCCCAAACTGTTTACAAGAGTAGCAATACCCTTGAAATAAATTACCACCTCTGAATCTGTCATTTACTTTCCTCACTTGAGTCATGCAATGTGAAGCCATGTGACCGAACTTGTGGCAAGAAAAACATCTGCCATTAAACTTTCCTTGATTTGACCTCTTAGGTCCTGTAAACTTTCTCCCCTTTTTTTGATTCCTGTTTTTTGATTCTGTGCATCTATCACTCGAGGACTCTTTTTCTAAAGTACTTTCCTCATCAGAACTCTCTTCCTTTCGAAATATCTTACTAGATTCCCCAGCAGAGTCGCAAACCTGTTCCATGTGTTTCTTACCAAAAACAAGACTTGTTTTATTTGTTGTCCTTCTTTGATCTTTGATGATTGACTTTACCTTTTTGGTGTTATCTTCAAACCTGTAGAGCTTCTACTTGTACTCTTTATTTTCCTCTTTCAAGGAAGCCACTTTCTGTTCCAACTCTCTACACTCAAGAACCTTAGACTCTAACTTATCCTTAAGTTTCTGTGTCTTAGCTATAGAGAAGTCAAGACTTTCTATAAGCTCATCTCTCTCAATACAACATTCATCCAATTTATCATTGAGTCTAGCATTATTCTTTCTTTCCTTTTTCAAAGAACTAAGAGCACTAACAAGTTCAGCTTCAAGATCTACTTCACCATCCTCTATAACTTCCTCTATTTGTTTGCCTTTTGAAACATCAATGACTTTTTCAGATTTCTTATCACTAGAGGTGCTACCCTTTTCTAAAGCCATACAAAGATCTTCCTTACAATTTTTTGAAGCATCCTCATACATAGTATAACTAGAAATCAATCCATAATTTGTGAAATCATCCTCAAGATATCCAAAATTTCCACATCTAAAACATTTCATAAGGACAAATCTATGTTTCTTTTCTTCTTCTTTTTTTGTTAGGAACAACATCTCATTTCCAACATCACTTGAAGAACTTTCACTATCACTACTAGAAAACTTACTTGCCTTGTCTAGGTAGAAACTTTTCTTGTTTTTGTGAGAGTACCTCTTTCCTTGATTGCTTTGCTCATCTTTATTCTTACTTTGATGCCTGTGCCTTTCAGAATCCTTGCTCTTATAATCCCGTTTATCTTCATCACTTTCATCCTTGGCAGCAGTACAATTAGTAGCATAATGACCAAACTTTCCACAATTGAAACACTTGACATATTTCATACCTTTGTGCTTTCTTGAGAACTTGCCCTTCTTGCTATAATATGCCTCTTCATCACTAGAAGACTCATCACTATCTTGAAGCTCTTTACCCTTGGATTTCTTGGTAGCCTTGAAAGTTGCCTCCTTCTTAACATCAACCTTCACTTGAGGTCTCAACTCAAATGCTGCAAGTATACTATGAAGCTCATCCTTTTTCAACTTATCCAAATCCTTAGCTTCCTCAATAGCAGAAATATTTTCACTAAATCTATTTGGAAGAGACCTCAAAATCTTATCACAAATATCATTTTCAGCAAGCTCAAGACCTAGTTCCTTCATAGAGTTAACAATCTCATCCATACGAAGCATATAGTCACTAATATTTTCTTCATCATTCATCTTGAGTTGTTCAAACATACCTTTGAAGTGTCTCAACTTGGCATTTCGAACATTTGCATCACCTGTATGAACCACCTTCAACTGTTTCCACATTTCACTAGTTGTCTTGCAGTGAATCACCTTGGTAAGATCTGCCTTCTGTAAACTCTTCAGGATTGCATTCATTGCCTTTGAATTGCTATGATGTAGGAGCCTCTCTTACTTATTAGAAGGACCATGCTTAGGAATGGTATACTCATCCTCAATCACTTCCCAAACTTCATTTCCAAGAGCCATAAGATGAACCTTCATCCTAGCACTCCAAAGCCCAAAATCTACCCCATCAAGAATAGGTGTTGCATTACCACTTGTAGATTCCATTGTGTTCTTTACAATATTTTCCTTAAAGCTATTAAAATTTTTGAAGGAACCCGGTCTGATACCAATTGAAGAACACAAGCTTATAGTAAGAGGGGGGGTGAACAGTATAAGACCTCTTTTTACTTTCTCTATTTAACTTCAACTTCGCAAAGCAATGAACCAATAACAATATCAAAGAAATGAATAAAGCAACACACAATGAGACACCAATTTTAATGTGGTTCACCCAACATGGGCTACATCCACAAAAATTTTCTCTAAAAAGCTTTCTCAAAGTTCTTTGGGAATCCTTCCTAATTACAATGTTTATGAGCTTCAACCCAAAGGAAAAACCTTCCCCTACTCAAGTATTTATGAGCCTCTACCCAAAGGAGAATCCTTCCCCTCCTCACGAATTTATGAGACTCCTACCCAAAGGAGAATCCTTCCCATCCTCATAAATTTATGAGCCTCCTACCCAAAGGAGAATCCTTCCCCTCAGCTCTGGAAATGATATTTCAAAAGATCACCTGCCTCTTATTCTGCTAGCATGTGGAACTCCTTTCCACAAAATACCTCCTATCCTCAATGCTCAGCCTCAAGAGACCTTTGTCCTCACTGATCACCTCCACAACAACTCATCAACCTGTACTAAACATAGTTAGTCGGTCCAAAGACAAGTCTTCCTCACTCTGTAAGATCTGTCCCAAGCTCAACTCATAAAGCTTGAACAAATAAATCTCTGTTGCACACAAGACTTCTCAAAGACTTGTCAAAATTGTCCTCAGGTTCTTCTCAAAGAACCACTTCAACTCTGTCCTCAAGTCCTCTGCTAGGACCTGTCCGAATCAGCTCACAAGTCCTCCCTAGAACTTGTCCAAATCAGCTCACAAGTCCTCACTAGAACCTGTCCAAATCAGCTCACAAGTCCTCACTAGAACCTATCCAAATCAGATCACAAGTCCTCACTAGAACCTGTCCAAATCAGCTTACAAGTCCTCACTAGAACCTGTCCAAATCAGCTCACAAGTCCTCACTAGAAATTGTCCAAATCAGCTCACAAGTCTTCACTAGAACCTGTCCAAATCAGCTCACAAGTTCATCAAGAAAAACTTGCTTAGCATGAACACACAAAGAGAATTGTTAGAGACCCAATGTGATTCATCAACCTCATAGAAGGATAAAGAGAACTTTTAGAGACTCAATATGTTCTATACTCAACTCCCAATCTCAATCTCAAATCTCATAGAAAAATAAAAATAATTGTTAGAGACTCAATATGTTCTATACTTAACTCCCAATCTCAATTTCAACTCAATCTCAATATCAAAATAATAATATAGATGTAGTATGCTTTTCTCAAGAACATGAAACACAACCAAACAATTGCCAACCATGCAATATCTCATATAACAATGATACTCATGTTCTTTCCACAACCAATATCTTTTCTCAACCAATTAGGGCTTTAAAAATAATGCTTATAGACAGGTTTTAACCAAAATCATTCAACTCAACATTAAACTTGAAGCATTCAACAAATCACTACATGAAAAGGAAACTAGTAGACATCCTTTTCCCTCCAAAGGTATTTGAACAAAAAAGCCACCAACATAAATCACCAATGCAAAGAATAACTTGCTCAAATCAAACTCAATGGAGTAAGCCCAAATCATGTATCAAGTAAAGCATTAACTTGATCAAAACAACCTCTATGGAAGCAACTCAACCATCAATCTCAAAATAGCCAACTAAGGGTTTCACCAACTCAATGCAAGTAGCAAGACTTACTAACATAAACCCTAGTGCAAAAATGCTTCCTCTTCCTCAACTAGAATTATGCATTCACCCAAAAAAAAACTCATCAATGATTTTAATGCATAAACAATCTTCAATATCTAGAAAATGGGATTTACACCAACAAGAATACCTAGTAGACAACATTTTCACTCCAAACTCAATTTCAAAAAATACACCATCAACAATATACATGGAAGAAGTTACCCATACCTTTGTTTGAGGAAGAAGAGAATAGTTCTTTAACCTGTTACCAACACCACCCTCAACTTTGCCACCAAGTTAGGGTTAGATCATAAAAGTAACCACAAAAATATTTATTCCATAAAACACCTTATGACTCCAATCTTTAGAAGTCAAATACCAAAAAATATAAAGCATACAAACAATATATCCTTTTACACCTTATTTCTCCAAATTAATTAAACCATGCTCAAGGATTAATAGCTTCTAAGAAAATCTCACTCAACAATCAAGCCAAAAATCTCAACCACACACTATCAACCTTATATCTCCAAAGAAGCATTTAACCTTAAAAATAAATTTAAATAAATCTGCCCAACCACTTCTTCTTTAACAAAATGCAGATTTTATTTAAAAAACCTTACCAAAAAAAATGCTTTCGAAAATCACGGGTCAACAGTGCCTCCGAAAAAATCGGAGTGCAAAAACTCTTCTCACACTCCACGGTGGAAGTCGAACGCTTGACCTCCCTTCAAGCGCCTTCACAGAACAGTCGTTGCCACTAGGCCAACAACGCTAGCTTGAAGGCTAGCAAGAGTCTGCTTCTCCTTAACCCTTTGGTGGCGGATAAACGTGGCAAAAAAATGATAGGCGTAGCTTTTACTTCCCAAATTTTGTGCAATTCAAATTTCTTTTCCACCTTTGCTTTGGACTATAGGTTATGGATTATATAGCCAAACTTCCATGCTATGCACGATGTCGACGGGAGGATAATTCAAACTTTTCAAATTAAAATTATTTTTGCGTCTTCGAAACAACTTTAGGGTTTATGAAACCCTTTTGATTATTTAAAAAATAATCAAAGGTATTTTAGACCTTAGACCTTAGGTGGAGAACCCATTAAATTATTCAACCTTTGAAGCCAATAAATCCTCTAGACCTTAGACCTTTTCATCTACCACATGGAATCTCTCTGAAATCTTCTACAAAATATTCTTTGGAATCTTCAACCTTTGAAGCCAATAAATCCTCTTGACATTAATGCCAGTTCCTTTTGACATCAATGACAACTCATAGACAAGAAGCTAGGATCTCAATTCCAAAGTTGCCAACAATCTCCCCCTTTGTCATTGATGGCAAACCATGCTTCTCAACAACACTAAAACTCAAAACTGCTGGATAAAAATCAGCTCCCCCTGACTTGAGGCTCTCCCCCTTACTCATATCTCTCCCCCTTTGTCATCAATGGCAAAGGGTCACCTTTGGGGCTTGGGACTAAGAATGAGCCTCTTAGCTTAGTCCCTCCCCCACCTCCTGTTGAGGTGATTAATTCTAGGGTGGGAGTAAAACTCCCATTAGGCACTAATCTTCATCAGTGTCTATAGCTGGCTTACCATGTCTTCTCTTGTTCTCCTTGTCCATATTCCTGTTCCTGTTCATGTCATTGTTGCTGTTCTTGTTATCATTCATGTTCTTATCCATGTCTTGATTCTTGTGGCTGTTCATACCCATGTTCCTGTTCCTATACCTTAGAATTTCAGCTCTACACTATCTAGCTATGTGACCTTCATTGTTGCACTTATAACAACTAACAATGTTATTTCTTTGAGGCATACATATCTTTGACTCCATCTGTTATGACCAACCCTGTTCCTGTTATTAGCCTTCCAATAAATAGCCTTGTGCCCAAACTGTTTACAAGAGTAGCAATACCCTTGAAAGAAATTACAAGAGTAGCAAATATATTACTTAGAAATGTATGTTTAGCAAGTTCATCCCTCTATAGTCCATATTCAACTTAATGAGGATGTTGAAACATTGAAAACATTCTCTTAAAGTTATGATCAATATTGTATTGTGATATCATGTATTTTTTCTATGGGTACATGTTCACCTCGTGGGATGATTTTTATATTATTACTAAGATCTAAAATGGTCAATTTCACTATTTTGGGACCTATACATTGTATCATGTATGGTATTTTTACCCTAATTCACCCAATCATTTGGACATGGGTTTGAGTTTCTTTATTGTTTAATGAGAGATTATTGGTTTCTATGCATACCATCACATATTTTATGTTTTTCTCTATAATTTTCTCTATTTTTGTTAATTGATGTGATTGATTCCATTTGTTCTTGTTGATATTGCATAATTGAACATTACTTTTTCATTACTCTTGATATTATATGTAGTCAAAGATGCCAAAACATAAAATAATAGAATGTATAAAAAACCAAATAAAACAAATTCTAACATTTAATATTGCACATGCAAGAGGTAATACTTCTTTAAGAAGAAAATATAAGAAAAAAACTTCATATATAATTATAGGAAAATTTCTCAAATCCTTGTTTTACAAGGTTGGAATGAAATAATATAAAAAAATCTTTCAGATTTCAAAGAACAACACTATCACAAGTTAGTGACTCTTTTACATTTTATACTGCTCATACTTATTACACCTATTTATACTCAAACACATGTAATAAATTAGTTATAAGCATTACACCATGTTTTTTTATGTTCCAATAGTGTATGCTTAAGTATCTTACAATTTCTTATACAAGGAAAATGTTTTATTGGTTATATGAGATTGAAATGGGTCACACTCATATTAATTGTGACCACATAGTGGTATTATAACAACTTACATCATGTTATATAATAGCTTAACATTATGCATATAATTTTTGACAAGATATGAGTTTAAGTCTCCTTGAAAATTGAGGTGTTTATCGTGAGCTCATACCATTTGGTCTATATGAAGGAATATTGAGTGACATGTAATATTTTTGTATACACACTCACATACACCCCACCATGGTTTAAACCTAGGTCTCTCAGATTATAGCTTGAGTGGCATGTAAGTTAAAGTCACATAAGATATGTTATTCTAAATTATTTCTCTTATGACACCTATATTAAAGTTACATCATATATGCCTTTAAAATATTCACATAATGCCTATCTTAGAGTGCATAAAATGGGTTTTAACAACTTTCTCATCTATGAACAAGTAACATTTCACTTGAATAATGTAGGAGAAAATTTCCTTTTACATATATTATTCTCATAAATAACTATAGTAAATATTTATAAAACACTTAAATATATCCTATGGAAAAATAAATATTAATCCCTAACAACCAAGAATAGTTTTGTTAAGTATTCATATATGTAAAAGATACAAATATTTTAATTAATGATTGAAATATTTAATGGCTATAATAGACTCATGTGTAAACAAGGTTACATAAATAATAGTTTTATAAACTATACATGTTTGTATATAACAAATGAAGAAGTTTATGTTAGTAATATAGTAGTAAAGTTTATGTTCTCTTAATAAATCCATTGCACATAAAATTGTAACGAATGCATGATAACATGGAGGATCAAACATGAGAAAAACTAATTAAACAAAAAAATATTATTGTTAAGCTACCACTAAAATAATGTCAATATTAAACTTATAAACATGTGTTATAGTAGTAAATGAAACACTTGGATATGTTAATAAAATTATATACAATCTCATCAATTTACTTCTTAAACCTATAACACACATATTTATCATTAGGATCCACAATATAAATGGATTTTAAGTGGATTCAAACCGGGAAAACAAATAGAAATAAATAAAAATTTTCAATGAAAATAGGGAAAGTGGAATTAAATTTATTTGAAAAGAATATTCTTAACAAATACTTTAATAAAATATTAAACTCAATGTCATTGAGAAAATGGAAGTTTGGGAGTGAGTGTGATATAGGAGTGAATGTGAGCTAAGAGAGTCTCACCTTTTCTTGTTTTAGAAAGTGGATAAATATTGCAAGTGCTAGTATGAAGCAAATTTGAGAAAGAATCAAATTACAAGGAGTGAACACTATTTTTTCTTATTCCATATCATAAGGAAAATTCAATTTCTAAAGGATTCTTGTAAAGAATTTTTGGAAGTTCTAACTAGAAGATTGAATATGTGGTAAACCTTATCCAAGTAGCATATATTACAACAAAAGTGATTATCAAGAATGAAATGGTTGAGTATGCTATAATTATTCTTAGAAGCATAGAGTTAATATGTCAATTTCATAGAGTTAATTTCTCTGATGCAGATGAAGATTGCCTTCCCTGATGAAGCTTGGATGCTTGCAGGGAAATTCAATAATCCACTCTATCCCACTAAAAATATTGGAGGGAATTGCATTACACCTAGGTGCTACGAAGATTTTCCTAACTTCATAAACAGTAGTGAGCTTATGGATGTTGATATTAAAGGTAATATTTTCACTTGGAGCAACATAAGAGCTGGTGAAAGCCTTATTCAAATCTAGCTGGATAGGGTTCTCATTTCCAAGGAAGCCATTCCCATTTTAGGTGATGCCTCTCTATTTTCTCTCCCCAAGATTGCTTTTGACCATAGCCCACTCATCTTTGAGGGTTTACATCTAGCTTCTTCCTTCAAAACCCCCTTTTAGTTCGAATCCATGTGGCTTCAGCATACCGACATTAGAAATCGAATAGCTGAATGGTTGCCCCAAAACTTTGTTGGTTCTCGCATTACTCAAGTGGCCAAGAAGCTACGAAAAATTAAGGAGAAGCTTAAAATTTGGAACAAATAAATCTTAGGAAACATTTTTGAAACCAAGCAATTCATTATTAGCAAGCTCAATGAAGTTGAAAGATAGCTTGAGTCGAGTGCTCCTTCCCAAGGTTCTCTGATTCAGGCAAGTGATTCTTCTCAGGATTTGAGAGCCAATGAAAAATATCTTCTTTCCAAATTTTATAATATTCTAGCCAAAGAAGAGATCTTTTAGAGGTAGAAGTCTAGGACTTTATGTCTGGAAGTTGGATAATCCAACACCAAGTTCTTCCATGCATCCACTCTCAGACATCGAACCTCCTATAGAATTAGAGAGCTTCACAAAAGGAATGGTAACATTACCACTAATATGCTGGAGATCAGGGTTGAAGCTGTAGAATATTTCTAGGATCTTCTAGGGTCCTCCCATAAATGCCCTCCTATTTTATATTCCCTTCTTCACCATATCCCAAATCTAGTTCCCCTAGATTTTAACGTAAAGCTCATAAGACCCTTTTCCCAAGATGAAATTAGAGATGCTCTATTCTCTATGTCCCTCGATAAGCCCCTGGACCAGACAGGTTTTATCCAAGGTTTTTTTAGACATTTTGGGATATTTTAGGACCTGACATCACTGCTGCTATCCAAATATCTCCCTAAAGATGTCAACTCTACTTTCTTGGCCCTCGTCCCTAAGTCCTAGGAATTCCAATCTCTATTTGACTACCGGCCCATTAGTCTTTGCAATGTCCTATACAAAATTCTCACCAATACTATGGCCAACCACCTAAATAAAATTCTTCCTCTTATCATAGAATAGTGCCAGGGTAGCTATAGGGTGGTTGATTACTGATGGTATTATTATTATTCACAAGCTAATCCACTCTGCAACCAAAAGTCAGAAGTCAAGTTTTTTTCTCAAATTGGACATGAATAAAGCCTTCGATCGAGTGTCCTGGGATTTTCTTCTGGCTATCTTCTCCAAGTTTGGATTTCATGGAGACTAGATTAGACTTATCAAATAATTCATCAACATGACATGGTTTTCTATCCTTGTTAATGGTTATTTGGTTGACTACTTCAAAATCCATAGGGGACTGAGGCAAGGGGATCCCATGTCCCCATTTTTATTTATCATTCTTGTCAAATCCTTAGGGTGAGCTCTCAAGGTGACTTGTGCTAATAGGTCCATTTACAATGTCAAATCATCCTCTACTTTTGATCTGCTATCCCATCAATAATTTGTGGACAATACCATATTGGCCACCCATTATTCTATCCCTAAAGCTCAAGTCATCAAGAGCATTCTCAATAACTATGAAGAGGTAGTAGGTTAGAGAATTAATTTTATTAAGAGCAATTTGTATTTCATCAATACTCCTCAAGAGAGATAGCTCAGAATTGCTCAGATTTTAGGTTGCAATATCGTAAACCTTCCAGCCACCTACCTTGGTATTCCTATCTTCCAGGGCAAACCCACGAAGGCTATGTGGAACGGAGTCATTCAACATATCATGAAAAATTTGACAGGGTGGAAAAATGCATTCCTCAGACAGGTAGCCAAATCAGACTTAGTCCAAGCTTACCTCCAGAGTATTATGATTTTCTTCATGTCGGTTTTCAAAGTTCCCAAAGAAGTTTGTAGGTAGATCGAGCAAATTCAAAAACAGTTTCTTTGGTCAGGTAAGGAAAACAAGCATAGATTCCATTTGGTAGCATGGGACAAAGTCTGCACCAGAAAGGCTCATGGGGGCCTTGGATTTTAGAAAGTGTTTAGAATGAACATGGCTTTACTTTGTAAGTAGGGATGGCAAATATTATCTAATTCCAAAGCCCTATGGGTAGACATAGTCAAGAGAAAATACCTCTGCCACTGCTATTTCTTCACTAATTATGTTTGTCCCGATGGATCGATTTTTTGGAATGTTGTGTCCCACACCAAAAGCATCCTTGGAAAATGTCTTCGGTGGTGATCGGGAAATGAAAACCTCCTCCAATTTTGAGAAGATCTATGGATCTTAGATCGACCTTTTATCAAATCCCTTGAGCTCTGTCTCCTAAAGCCCCTTCTTGATCAATATGTGGGGAAGTTTATTTCTAATTTTATTACCTTTGATAGCAACCAACGTCCTTCATGGAAGCCCATCCCTTCCTTTGATAACATTCTTGGTTTGGTCAAAGCTGCTAAGGCTCTCTTTGATTTACTCAGAACCACTACTATCCCTTCTAGTCAATCTCATGATTCCATATTTCGAAAAGCCACAAAAAATGGTATTTTTAATGTCAAATCTACTTATTTCCTCCAATTAGATCCACTATAAAACTGGTTTTTGGCTGATCTCATTTGGCATCATCGTCTTATTCCAAAATTTACCTTTTTCTTTTGTCTAGTTATGCAGAACTGAGTGTTAACTCTAGATAACTTGTATCATAGAGGGCTTATTGTTGCCAACAGATGCTACATGTGTCAGTCTGATTGGGAATTGATTCCCCATCTTTTTTTGGGTTGCCCTTTCACCTCTTTCATTATGTCCTCCCTCATTTCTGAGTTTAGTATTTCCTGGGCCCCTCCTAACTCCATCATGGACCTCTACTACTAATGGCCCAACCCCTTCCACCACATCCACCTCCATTCCTTGTGGTCTTTCTGCCTCCCACACTTTTTATGGTAAGTGTGGCTCGAGAGAAACAATAGGGTCTTCAATGATTTTCCCAGTTCCTCTACCTCTATCCTTTCCAAAATTCTCACCCTAGTGAGGGAGAATGCTAGTATTGTTCCTTGTCCTGAGAGTCATGGCCATGACATTGAAACCCATCTCATTTCTTTGTTTAATCTCCTTTCTACCCCTTCCAAGGCTTAATTCCCCAAAGTTGATAAATATTATATCCAGTGGGTCCCACCTCCCCAAGGTTATCTCAAAGTCAAATTTGATGGAGCTGCTAAGGGCAACCCTGGTAAAGATGGTGTAGGAGGCTTCATCATAGACAACCAAGACATAATTCTTATTGCCTTTTCTGAAGCCATTGGTGTTCATTTCAATAATTTTGATGAAGCTCGGGCATTGTTCCAGGGTCTCTCCTTAGCTTCTAGTAGACAATATATAATCTTATCATTGAAGGGGATTTATTGAACATCATCAACTTTGTCAAGGGTTTCTCTCCTCCTACTTGGTCTGTTGCTGATGTTATTTCAAAGTAAAAAAGAATTATCAGTCATCTTGATCATTATTTAGTTCAACATGTCTACAAAGAAGTCAGCGAAGTGAATGATATCATAGCAAACATAGGCCTAAACTAGATAGGCCTTCAAGTTTGGGACAAATATTTCCCCAATGAAATCATTGAGTTTTATCTTCATCATGATGTCCCAATATAGTGAATTATTCCTAAAATGGAGCCATAGAAACCTGCATTCCACCTTACCAAGGTGCTGACGCTGGTAAGAATATTGTTCATGAGGCCAATATTTGATTTTTCTGACCTCCATGTTTGGTAGGCCTTTCTTGTTTCTGGTAGGGTTTTCCTCTCTTTCTGTCTCGACTTGTTGTCTAGGACTGCAGTTTTAGTCCCTGTTCTTTTTTGGCTTTTGTCCTTTAGTCTCTCTATGGGATCTCGTCCTGGGTTTCCCATTTTTGTAATGACTCTGTAAAAGGTTCGGGGACCTTTCAAAACCCCCTTTACATAAAAAAAAAATCAAATATTGAATTTTGGAACAAGTGCAAGTGGAATGAATTCAAATTACTCCATGGCTTTTCTTTTAAAAGGATTTTTTGCTCATTATCTTCTCTAGTTATTAAACTAGGGATAAAATAATGGACGGGGGGCCATTTTTTAGAGGGATAAATAAATTATATTTAACACCATGGAATGAGAATTTTTTCCATGCAAACAAAGACTATACAAAATATTCTAGTATGGATTATACTTTTTCAGTTTCCATATCAAATTATCAATAAGGATGTCTTAAACAATATTGTCAATAGTATAGGGGATTTCATCTAATAGTTATAAAATAATAAGGAGAAATGGTGTGTTATACACACCCACATATATATTACGATGAATATTTCAAAACCTTTATCATAATCCATTAGGATTAAATATAGATCAAGAGAATGGGATCAACAAGTGGATTACAAAAATAATTCATTTTGATGTCACAATGTTATAAGAGTGGAAATATGTCAAGATATTAGAAAGTGATAGTGATGTAAATACAACTACAAGAGGTCAGAACAAATGCCTCCCATCACATAAAAACTATGATAAATAGAAAATAAACTAGTAAAATCCCCATTCTCATAAAAACTACAATACATGGAAATAAACCGATAAATGCTTTATTTTCTCATTCCTAGATTCACCAATTTACAATGCAATACCAATGGAATATATATCCCAAAATAAACCCTACAATTAGACCCTAAGTCTTAAAGCCCTAAATATAAGAAGTTACTATTTTTGGGCAAATTATCAATTTTTACCAAAAACTGTCTTTTTTAGGAATTCACCAAAAAAAGCTTGGATAGCCCTCTAAATTAATACACATAATTATTTAACACATATTAGGACTCCTAGAAAATATAAACACCTATCCATGTCTAAGAAGTTATTGAATTCCAAATATTTGTTCTTCTAGTTTTCTAAAAAAATACTAAATTCTATTTTTGAGGCACTAGATGAAGGAATTAGGGCTCAATAACATCCTAAAAAATCATTTAGACCATGAAGTGACCTAACCATGAAATTTCCATCCTCTTTATTTAGCTCCTCATAAAATTTCAAGTCAATCCAATGATCAAATCAAAAGTTATGCCTCCCAGAAGATAGACTCCTACATCAGATGGGAATAAATATATAAAATGTTGGGCATGAGACAAACTTCAATGTGAAGCAAGGATATAATATCATAGTAGAATTTGGATCAAATAAAGGATTTTCATTCTTAAAAAAGTGGTAAATAAATTTACTCTATATCATCAAATATTTAAGTCCATTATTGTTTACTTAAATTAGCCATTAAAATAAAAATGACATAAGGTATGAGGAAGTACAATTCAAAAGTTCAAATTCAAAATGAGTTAAATGCATGAAGGGATATGGGGAGGTAAATTTTAAAGCAAAGGAGGAAAATGATCTCATGTTTAATATAGGTAAATCATATTCATTTTTCTTAAGTAGCATAAAATCCCCTCCTTACAATAAAAATAGAAGAGTGGAGAGTGTATCCCTTACACTTTAGAGTTTCAAGAACAACACAATAAAGAAATGCATATGGAGGAAATTCATTGAAATTGAGGATTTCCAAGACAACATAAGAAAATATTTACTATGGAGGATTATCCTTGTACTTTAGGTTTTCTAGGGGAACATAAAGAAGTGCTTGTGAGGGTATTTATTGCATTTCATATGCTATACAAAAATATAAATTTTTAAAGATAAGTCTCATTATGAACAATATAGAAAATTTGAAGAGACTAATTAAGATAAAGTTTTGGCACAAATGGAAAAGGAGAGAAAGACCTTGAAATCAATTACATGGAATAAGAAAACATAAATAAATATTGATTTAGGAAACTAAAAATAAATATCATAGGTGTTAACAAGAATTGGGGATCATCCCACTAATAAACATAAAGAATGATGATGAAAATGTTATCATGGAATATTTTGGGTATGAACATACCCCCTAAAAAAATGTGTTATTAAGTAATTGATATATGGTTATATTTCTAAGTTTATTTGAATACAAGAATCAAAATTAAGTAGTGAGGAATGCAAGGATTCATTAAAAATTATTTGGAAGATGAGGTATTTTATGGTAGCTTTTTCTATAGAATCTTCCAAAGGTATGATGATAATATGGGACAAACACAAATAGGATGGGAAATTTCTAAAGCAAAAGGCAATTGGGTTGTTGGTCTATTTTATAATTTAAAAGGAGAAAAATTAAATTTGGGATTATAAATGTGTATGCTCCAACTACAGTTACTCCTCATGAAAGATGTTGGAAGGACCTCAGCATAATTTGGTCAAGTATAATGATGATTAAAAATTGTGATCTATGTATTCTTAGGGAGACTTCAACACATTTCTATCTCTTTTAAAAAATAAGGGCAATACTCTTGAATGGTATAAATTAATGCAATATTAATACTTCATTAAAAAGTATTTGGAAGATGAGGGATTGTATGATATATTTTTCTATAGAATCTTCCAAAGGCATGACTATAATATGGGAAAAACACAAATAGGATGGAAAATTTCTAAAGAAAATGGTAATTGGGTTGTTGGTCTATTGTATAAGTTAAAAGGAGAAAAATCAAATTTGGGGTTATAAATGTATATGCTCCAACTACGGTTACTCCTCATGAAAGATGTTGGAAGGACCTCAGCATAATTTTATCAAATATAATGATGATTAAAAATTGTGATCTATGGATTCTTAGGGAGACTTCAACACATTTCTATCTCTTTTAAAAAATAAGGGCAATACTCTTGAATGGTCTAAATTAATGCAATATTAATACTTAATGTGTCAATTCTAATGGTCATTTATATGTTATTCCTTCAAGTTTTCAATATACATGGAATAGAAAATGCATTGGGTAAACTCATTCAACAAAAATATTGAATAGATTTTTTTATCTAGAAAATTATTTTAAATAGAATATATGATTTATTCAAACATTTTATTATGACGAAGGTTAGATCACAAGCCCATTTTCTTGAGATACTTAGTAATGGTTATCCAAATCCATTTTGATATCAGTCTATGTGGATCCAAGACCCTAATTTATTTAGATGGTTATGTATGCATGTATAGATACAAATATACCAACAACATATGCAAATTGTATACACCAACTCTATTTGGGATACCTATTCTAGGGCCTAATTTTGAAGTATCATGTATGAATAGGTTTTTTCAAAATATAATATATCTAAAGGGTCAAATGAAGATTTGGAATGTCAAATATTTGTGGTAATATATTTAAATAAAAGGATGAGATTGAATCCAATCTCAAAATGCCATTATAATATCTCACTCTATGTAAACAGGTTTTGGGGCCTTGTATAAAAACCCCATTTTTACCATTATCAAAACAATCCAAGCTCAAAATTTTATATGAGATAGTATAATTCAATAGAAACGATCAAGATTCTTATCTTCAAAACCAAAAAATTACATTCTAGCTATCATAATATAATAAAAAACTAGACAATGGTTCCAAAAAATCAAGTGATATATGAATCAAGGAAGGAGATAGAAATAACAAAGGTTATCATGATATAAAAAATAAAAATAAATTTTTTTACATTGCATCCAAAATATTTCAACTCTAGACGAAAGAAATATTGAGGAAGAAGAAAATATTATGAAGCAATTAATTATTTCAAAGATATATTTTTAGATGCTGGACAAGATAAGAAGTTAAAGTTAAGATTTTATAATATATTCCACTAATTATCACACAAGGAAAAAATAAAATCTTGATGAAGAAGACATCTATGGAGGATCTACATAAGGAGCTTTCTCTTTCCATCCTAATAAGGCACTTGGCCCTGATGGATTTCTTGCAATTTTGTTTTTTAATTTTAGGATTTATTAAATAGTGATATTTTGGTTGTTATTGAAGAGGCCTAGAAAAATAAAGACATTACATTAGTTCCCAAGAAAGGCAAGACAAAGTACTTTGATACTTTTATCCAATCATCCCTTGTAATATAATTTATAAGATCATATAAAAAATTATGGTAAATGGGTTGAAAAGCATTCTAGATTGTGTTATCTCAATGGAACAATATGGTTTTGTTCATGGTGAATATATTATTTATGGTGTAATTATTACATGGGAGTCTATTCATTCTCTCTATTACATGAAAAATCTAAGTATTCTTATGAACTTAGATATGAACAATGTCTATAATAGTGTTTCCTAGACTTTTCTATATGATATCCTCAAATATTTTGGTTTTGATAAAGGTCGGTATGAATGGATTAAAGTCGTTATAGCATTCTAAAACATTCTATTTTGCTTAAAGAATTCCCTATTGAATAATTTAGGTCATCCGATGGAATATTATATCCATATTTATTTATTATTCTTGGTTAGGCATTATGAGGATATTTCTCAATGACAAAATAGAAGAAAAATCAAAGGTTTTCAAGTTTCAATACCTTCGAATCTCATCTCCAATTTATTGATGGTAATTTTCTTTTAGGTCATCCCTTATTTTATGAGGCTATGGAGATTATTATTATCATGCTATGGGAAGGATATTGATTGTTGGTTAATACTAGAAAACTTAGGATCTATTGCATTAACACTATCCTATATTTACAATGGATTATCTATGGATAATTTAGGGTTTAAAATTAGAGAATTTCTATCAATATATTTGAGTATTCTTTTGTCACATAAAATAAATAAGGATATTTGGGACTAAATTTTGGATATAATTAAATTTTGTTTAGTATGTTGGAAAGGTATGTTCTTAGATATAGATGCAAGACTATAACTCATAACGACTACATTGCAATCCATCCTTATTTAAATGATGTCACTATAAATATTATCAATAGGTGTAGCATCCAAATTTGATAAAATTCAAAGATATTTTCTTTGCAAAGGATGTGAGGAAAATTTTAGGTATCCTCTTTGTCATTGGGATAGGGTTTGTAAACAAAAGAATATTGAAGCGGTAGTCTTGCAAAATTATAGACTTATGAGTTTGGCCGTAGGGGAAATTTTTGAATGGAGATTATTCAATGATCAAGAAAAGAGTTGGAGAACAATGTTATATCAAAAATATAATGTTATCTTGATATAATGATATTAATAAAGAAACAATGTTGGAGAATATTACAATATTTAGTAAATGCTAATGTACCCCCATGGTACTTTTATAAAAAAATTGAATATTAGATTAGGGTGTGCGTGTATAGTTTAGGGTGTGTGATTTATATTCCCCTAAAGTATGTGTATATGTTTAGGATGAGTACAAGCATCATGTATCAATGTGTGCAAGTGTGTAAAGTGAGAGAATCTTAAGTGTCATGTAATTAAGTGTGTAAGTGTGTGCAATGTGTCATATAGGTTAGTCAAGAATCATATGTGTATGTGTCAAGTATGCAAGTGAAGATTCACATAAATGTGACAAGATGTAAATCCAAGAGACATGAGAGTTTTGTCTTCTATGTGTAATAGCAAAGGTTACATCTCTCGGATATGTGAGGAGAGCAATAGTCAAGTATTGAAGAGTCATATTCAAGAGATGTATTATCGAGATAAAGCTCCATGTATTGTAATAAAAAATGGGATAAAAATATTTTGTATTTGAGAAATATTATTGTGAGTTTCTATATTGAAAATATTTTAGTTTATGCATTGTTATATTGATTTATATTAATGAAATATTTTTTATGCATTGATATTTTAATTTATATTTGATCCTAGATATTGGGACCTATGATTAATTTTGGATAAAAATCCAATATTGGTATCATAGCTACTTTGATTAGACTCTAAAGCTAGCATCAAAAGAATTTGTGTGAATAAATGTAGAATCTCGAGAGATAAGTTTTAGATTTAAAAGCTAACATTAGAGAAGAAATTCTGTGTAAATTTGAATTTAAAGGCAAAAAGTTGTAGGTTAGAAGCTAGCATTGGAGAAGAAATCTGGTGTGAATTTTAATTAGATTTGGCAAAATTACAAATTGGTGGAAGTTATATAATTTTTTCCTAATATATTGAAAATTGAATTTTATAGTTTGTTGCATGATTAATAATTGAGATTGGAGTTGTACTCCAAATATATTGAAATATTGTGAAATACAAGCAACATTGAAGACATCATTGACTTCATTGAGAAAGTTTTTTGTGAGAGAAGGATAATATATGTTCAATAGAATAGAAGATAAAAATCTAGTAGGAGACTAAGTGTTGGTGTAAGACACTAGAATATTGTAGTCAAATTTGATTAAGAAGCAATCTGTAAAAAAGAAAAGTGAGGAACAATATATAAGTGAACAATTTCTCTAAAATGAAGAACCTGTGAATACAAAGCACTTGATGAAACCTTAAGCAATTTGAGGTATAGAAAAAGAGATGAAAGCCATCCAAGAGCCTAAGAATATTGATGTCACCTAAGGATAGAGTGAAGTCACCTGAGGTGAATGTAAAGTCATCCAAATGGAGCAAAAGATAGACCAAAGTTGCCTAAGAAAATAAAAGTAGATAGGAGCTACTCAAAGCAATTGAGTGCAAAGCAAGGAAAATATTTAAAGTGTAATGTCTAAGTGAGAGAGAAGCTAGTGAGAAGGTAAGAATTTAGGGCACATGTCCTTAAATTTGGAATTATAGGAGATTACTATTTA
Organism: Wollemia nobilis; assembly: GCA_028583015.1. Classification (NCBI taxonomy): domain Eukaryota; kingdom Viridiplantae; phylum Streptophyta; class Pinopsida; order Araucariales; family Araucariaceae; genus Wollemia; species Wollemia nobilis. Next base: position 1,058,214 of record JAQPPZ010006183.1, on the reverse strand, counting down.
AGATTTGAATATAAAAAATGGAGTTATAAGTAGATGATTTTACATTACAATAAATTTGATTATTTAAATAAATTTAAGAATGGAGAGATAAGGATAATTTTATTTGATTTATGAAATTGAGAAGTTGATTATTGTATTTATTAATTTGAGAAATTTTGAAATTGATTGATTACTTGAATTAATCTTTGGAGAAATAAGGATTTTTACTCCAAAGGAATTTAAAATAATTTTAAAAAAATGAAAGGTTGTTTGATTGATTGAAATTAAAGTTTAGAGAAATAAAGATTTCTACTACAAAGGAATTAATTTGAAGAAATTAAAATGGATAGATGACAAAGAAGAAATAATGCATCAAGACAATTCAAGGGGCCAAATGATAGAAAACAATTTAATTTTTTTATCAAAGGTATAAATAAGATCACTTGAATCTCATCAAAACATACAAAAAAATGATACATGGTACATAGATTCAAGTGCCATACATCATATGATTGGAAATTTGCATTGGTTTGAATCTTTGGAAGTCAAACCAAATATTCCACTAAAAATTGTAGATGATAAGATTTATTATGTTCAAGGATTTGGAAAAATTATACCTAGCATGTCATTTTTAGATTTTATGCTAGATGATATTTTGTATGTTCTAGGATTATCAAATAATATTATCTTAGTTGCTCAATTGGTTGAGAAAGGTAGAATAGTGAAATTCAAATATATAAATGGAAACCAAGAATCAAAACAAAACTAAAGCAAAAGGTTCCATCAAGAATGGAATATTTAATTTAGAGACAATGAGATTCTCTTAAGAAATATTAGAGTATTCTTTGCCTCAAGAATATATTAATGATGAATTGCTTGATTTCTCAAAAAAAATAGAAAACAAGAAGATGGATTATACATAGTCTAAGATTGTCTAGCAAGTACAATAGTTAGAGGTAATGGATGGACACAAGAGGAAATATGAAGATAACGATTGAAGACTAAAGTCTTTAATAACCAAATAATTTAATACAAGGGTGATGTTGGAGAATATTACATTATTTGGTACATGATAATGTACCCCCATAGTAATATTGTAAATATTAGATTAGGGTGTGAGTCTATAGTTTAGGGTGTGTGGTTTATATTCCCCTAAAGTATGTTTCTATGTGTAGGATGAATACAAATTTCATGTATCAATGTGTTCAAGTGTGTAGAGTGAGAGAGTGTGCAAGTTTCATATACTTAAGTGTGCAATTGTGTTCATTGTGTCATATAGGTTAGTTAAGAGTCATGTGTGTATGTGTCAACTAGGCAAGTGAAGATTCACATATATGTGGTAATATGTAAAGCCAAGAGACATGAGAGGTTTATCTTATGTGTGGAATAGGAAAGGTTGCATCTTCTAGATATGTAAGGAGAGTAATATTTAAGTATTGAAGAGTCATATTCAAGATATATATTATGGATACAAAACTCCATGTATTGTAATAAAAATTAGTATACATATCTTGTATATTTTCTCAATATTATTGTGAGTTTTTAAATTGAAATCTTGTTATTTTATATATTGTTATATTGATTTATATTGATCAGATATTTGTATGTATTAATATTTTAATTTATATTTGATCCTTGATTTTGGGACCTATGATTAAATCTGGCTAACAATCCAACAAATAAACCCTACCTAAAGGATTGCTAATAGGGAACTTTATTTTAAATTTTTTAAATTTGATCAAGAAATATATTCAAAGGTTAGTCATTGAAAGGGATTATAGAAATTATTAGTTTGATTCTTGGTTGAAGCCTCATCCTCTTATATCTGATTAAAAATGATAACTATTAGCTCAAACATATCTAGCTTGTAAAGGTCAAAAGACCAAAGACTATATTAATTTAATAAAAAAATCTAGATCATGAATTTATATGAGTAATTTGGTTGAAGGAGAAGAAATAAAAGAAGTAGCATATGAGATTCAAAATAAGCTCCAAGTGTTTTATTTTCCTATTTTTACATGAAAGAATGAGTTGGATTAAAATGAATCAAAAGATGGTAGATATTTGGTCAAATTGGGATATGAGGGTCTAGAGAAATCAAAATTTCCTAATCTTAATGATTCCCCTTGGAAGAATATATGGTCATTAGAGGCCTTCCCCAAGGCATCAACATTGCTTTGATAAGTAGTCCAAAGTGGTATTCTTATAGGAGAGAGTCTACAAAGAAGAGGATACTATGGGCCTTTCAAATGTGTCATGTGTGATAAGGATATTAAAATATCAAATCATTTTTTTCTTCATTATCCCATTTATTGCATAATTTGAGGCTTATTTTTGAAAAAATGTGAAAAGATATTGGATAAATCCATCGACATAAAAAGAGAATGAAATGTTGGATTAGTTATTTCAAAGTTGAAGCATTATGTATTTTATGGAGGATTGGTCCTAACATCATTTGTTGGAATTTATGGCTTGAAATAAATGATAGAAATTTTTTAAAAATAAATCTCAAAATCATGCCAAGTTTGGAATAGTATTATTGCATCTCTTGTAGAATGTTTACAAATATGGTGCTCATTATGGAAATTCGTAAGTGTAGAAAAAGAGGTGCTAGGCTCTTGGTTACAGGATTTGAATATATATGTAAGGTTCATCTGTGAAAATGGAGTTAACATAAATGATTTGCTCTAATATATGCGAAAATATAAATATCTACAAATTGGGTTTATCAAAATTAATTTTGATGGTTCTTCCAAAAGAACTTTGGAAAAAATTGGTTGAGGTGGTATTTTTTGAAATAATAAAGACAAAATTCTCCTCACTCAAAATCATATGGAGTTTCAACTAACAACTATGTAGAGGCTAAGACACTTCTTATAGGGATCAAAAATTAAAATAAAAATGATGAAAATATATTTCAATTGAGGGAAATTCACAAAATATTATTAATACCATCAACAAAAATAGATGTGGAGATTGAATAAAAAATAATATTAATGTTGATGTTCATAAAATATTATTCGAGGTAAACTATTGGAAATATAAGCATATCTATAGAGAAGGAAATCATGTAGCAACTAAATTATGGTGTTGATCATTGTCTTGGTGAAACTAAAAACTTAGAAGACAAATTCCTGAGTGCAATTTAATCCTTTAATAAAAATGATTGCAAGGAGTGATAATGGAAGTATAGAAATTTGAGGAAAATGGAGAATATATTTATAAAAAAAGGAAATGAAAAATAATATTGACAAAAGGACAAGTTAAATATCATTTAATTGACCTACCAAATGTTAATACCCATGCTTATATTATTAATAAATTTTAGTCATGTGGTATTTTGGGCACCTAGGCTTATGGGCCCATATGATGTAACCATTATTTTTTATAAAAGGACATTATTCAAAAATGTATCTTACCTACACAAAATCACTCCACATTGCACCCATCAATACATTTCTCATCATCACTCTACATTGCATCCATAAATACATTTCTTATCATCATGTTTCCATGTCATCATCAAATCCATCAATAATTGCATTTATATTCAACATTTTCCAAGTTCATGTGCCGAATTTCAAGTGAATCTTGTATATAGTGGTTCGTTCTATATACTTGGCAATTGCAGTGATTTGCATCCATGCAATTCGATAAGATGAATAAATTACCATAAGAACACTTGGTCATCATCATCATTCCATATCTCCTAGTTCAAAAAGCACAATCAAATTTGGTTCCTCACATTCCAAGTGAAACCTTTGACAAAGATGAATCTTGCTAAACAACTATCATTGATGGCCTAGTTCATGGGGCTTAACACATGGACAAAATCAAATCACATCATTCCTAATCTTCTTAACACCTCAATTATAGGCACTAGCTAGGATGATTGGTTCCATTTTGGAATTAGGCAAAGAGTTTTCCACAGTCACTAGCAGGCCATCCAAGGTTGATTCTTTTTTTCTTTAGCATCTTCATATTGCATATCAATGATGCCATACAGCGAAATTTATTCCAAATCATGGAATCACCCCAAATTGAGGATAGCCAAAATTTTATTATAATTTTCCCATGATGAGATACATCTTACATGATCATGATATTAAACACAAAACCCTTCATCTGTTGGGGAAAAAAATAGACATAATCATCATCACCACTTCTACCAAAACCCTTCATTTTTTGGGGCAAAAATAGACACACATTCCATAATTCCCATTTATTTCTTTACACAACATTTCTTCCATCAATTCTTTTTCAATTGGCTCATGAGATTCATCTGCAACTCATTTGCCAATTGAGGGGGTAAGCTACACAATAACTCCAAAATTCTTTATTCTTTTACCTTCAAGTTTGTTCCATATTTCAATAAGAAAGAGAAGTTGCTTATGTTCCTAGCACAATTAGGTATCTCGTATTTTTACATCATATAGTTTTTCATGCAATAGGGTACAAAAAGGGGCATCTGTAGACACCAAAATCTAGCCACTTGTCCTCCATACATGCTTTCCTACCATTTCCACCATCAAAACATAGCCACTTGTCCTTCATCCTAGCTTTCCCACCATTTTTGCCTATTATTTATATATATTTATAATATATATATTTAAATAATAATATTTTAATATTATATTTGATATATATTTAATTAATATATATAAATAAATAAATCCCAGCCATTATATTTCATCTAATCTCATTCGTTCATCCACCTTAATCCATGCCACACCCTAAACTTATTATCCACCCTTGGATGTGTTTTAATCTTAGCCACACGATTAGTATCGTTGAAACCCTAAGTGTGTCCTAAGTTGGATTATAAGTAAATACCATTTTTATGGTTCAACCCTTGAGAAGTATTTTCTTGAGTTTTCAAACAATCCCTTAGTTTTCTAAGTTTTAGAGTTCTCTAAGTCCCTGGATTTTTGATGTCTGATTCCCAAGTCCCTGAGTCTTCCAAGTTTTAGAGTTCTTAAGATCCTTAAGTGCCCTAAGCCACCTCGCATTACTTTGGCCACCATTCTCACTCATCGTAACCCCCCATCACCATTGCTATCCTTCATTCCTCGCTATATTTGCTTTTATAGAATCCTTCCCCTCAACCCCAAGAGCCCAAGGGAATTTCCTACAGCAGTCAGGCACCCACGGTCATTTTATGCTATCATTCCTGAAGACCCCCTAGCCTCTGAGATATGTTAGGGCATCATTGTACCGGTACTATGCATCAGATTCATCATATCAAAACACAGTACATAAGTAAAACAGATCTACTATTTATTATTTTATGAATGTGCTTCCTATTTCTGTTCACTATACTTACATCTAGTTAGGATTTTATTATTGCAATATAGAGGGCCTCACATTATCGAGCCCTCACATATACTACTAACTATTTTGTTGTGTCCTTGTGTGCATATCTGGAGCACTACATCAGTATCTGGAGTGGCCCAGTATTGGATATCAAAAAGCCCACTCAACCCTATTGGGATCAAGACGCACTTGAAGACACCACGACTTTGTTTCTTAGGGTTTCAAAGAACCCTATATTAATGTAATATTATATGAAAAGGATTCAAAGATCCAAGCTTGTAAAAAATGGAATTTCTAGGCTCCCTCGTCAATAAAGAATTTATTCTATTGTGCAATCTTGTGTTACCTTGCATTTTATTTTGTTCAAAGCATTGTTTGTGTGTTGTTTTTTGCATATTTCAAGTAGTTACTAGCTCAAGCCCCTACTTACACATGGATAGGAACCCTTGAGTGTTAGGGTTGGGTAGACAACTCTATAAAGAGCCAAGGGAGAAAGAGGAGATTCATCATATTTTGTTGTATTGAATCTCTACTTTTAAGAAGGTTTTCCCATCAAAGAGGCTTGCAATTTTGCAATGTGTTCTTTTTCTCTATAGTATAATCTACTATATTTTTGTTTTATATTGCAAAATTGTTAATTTAAATCTTATTTTCTATTATTATTACAATATCATATGTATACTATTTTATTTTACTACAAGGTTCCTAACAAATCAGAGCACTTTCCAAGCTCACATCCTAATATAGTACAAATAATTTGTGTCATGTCATTTAGACCTACTTGGTATAATTTTTCCTTGTTTTTTTCCTACTTATTACACTATAAAGAAAAATTAAGCCATTTTTTCTCTATTTAATTTAATTGGTTAGAAATACTATGTCAAGGGTTTTAAAGTATAATAGATGAGCTATCATTATTGGCTAATTTATATTGTCCATAAAGTTTCTAGTGAAGTGAAGAGTGATCAAACTCTAATACCCAGGCCTTAGACAACACTCATATATGGACTTGAGTTCCCATGTATTTCGGGTATATAAGGAGAACCCTTAGGTTTAGGATAGACCTATAGCCATAGAAATTATATTGATTATTTATCTATTCCTAGTGCATCGAGCACAACACTCAGGTAGATTACCCTCTTGTACTATCAATGATGTGAGTAGTGTGCTCAAGGGTTTATGTGGAATCCTCCTTGAGTAGTGGCTTAAAATATTAGTCTAAGAATTATTTTTTATTATTACGATATAATAGAGGGCTATGGATAATGCACACACTTTGGCCTACAATTATCCTATTTTAGTCATATGTTAAATCCTAATACCAACTATCAAACTTCCAAAACCCTAACCATAGATTTGAGCATACTAAGGAGACTACACCTATCATAGAATTAATCATACTATAACAATTTTTGTATGAAAAATATGACTATTGGGGACATTAATGATCAAGAATAGTGTTAGAAAGGGAAATTTCCAGTAATAGGAAAAATAGTGTCTACCAAGGCAATTATCAATAATAGTCAAAAATAATGTCAGACAGTCCAATTGTCAATAATAGTCAAAATAAAATTTATCAAAATAGTTTTTAGTAACAATTAGTAATAGTGTTAGACAAGACAATGTTAGTGATAGATAAAATAGAGTTTGACAAGGTAATTATTGATAATAGACCAAACTATAACTGATATGGTAGTTGTTGGGGAACAAAGAAGAAAGTCATTTTTTAGGTGAAGAAAAGTTTTAGGAGAAAATGGAAAACACTAAATATATAAAAAAATGGATGTCAAAAAATATCATTTAGGACCTATTCCATTGTTATCATATTTTCATATTGATTGTTTTGATATATAGCACCCAAAGACTATTTTTGGGACCATTACTAAAAATAGTAACTCCTAAAACAACACTTCTATTTTTAGTAAGGCAATTAGGGTGGTCCAAATCACAAGTCCATGGTTGAAGGGACTAGAGGAGAAATGAGGGAGATGGAGCAAAACCAATTAAATGAAAAAATAGGGTTATTAAGTCAACAACTTACTAACCTATAGAAATAATTTTAATAAGAAGTTAAACATATGAAAGATCATATGTAGCTCTTGAAAATTGAATAGATTAAAGTGAAATTGGGGATTGAGGATAATTTTCATGAGGTTGAAGGGTATTTCAAAGGATCCACTTATTTACACCAACAAATTAAGAATGAAGGAACAATTGGTAGTTAGGGAAATATGTATGAAGAAACACATCATGCTCTTTTTAATAATAATACCCCATATAAAATGCCCAAATTAGAATTCCTTAAGTTAAATGGAAAGGACCTCGATGGTTGGTTATGTCAAGGAATTAATTCTTCAAAATCCATAATGTGCCCTACTATTATGGATCATAATTAAATCCTTTGAATTATAAGTCCTTCAATGGTATCAGTGGGTGCAACATATAACTTCTAAACTTTCTTAGGAAGAATTTGAATCTCAATTACTCACTTGTTTTGGCCCCAATGAGTATGAAGACTTTATAGGAGCTTTAACAAAATTGAAATAAACCTCTATTGTTCTTGAGTATCAGGCTCAGTTTGAGAAGTTGGATAATAGGACAAGGGGTTTGAGTGAAGTATTTTTTTAGAGTTTTTTCATCAGTGCGTTGAAGGATGATATCAAGGTCAAGGTAAAAATGTTCAAACCATAGTCCATGATGGAAGCCATAGATTGTCTAGACTAGCAGAGGAAAATTTTACTACTCAAAGACATTCATCTCAATTTTCATAGGCCAAAACCTCATTTCCATCCAATATCATGGCAAATACAAGAAATAAATCTCCAATATTTAAGTGACTGACTGGGGACAAAAAAGATGTCCATAGAGCATAAGGTTTGTGTTATAATTATAATGAGAATTATTATCTAGGAGATAAATATGTACAATAGAAATCATATCTATTAGATGTGGATGAATCTGCATTAAATGAAGTACATGATGACGAAGTAGAACCATAGGAAGACGAGTATTAAGATGAGGATGAAGCACAAGAAGAATCATAGCTAGATATTTTAGTTCATGCACTTGCAAGAATCTTGACCTCCCAAACTATGAAGATAGTAGGATATTTTAAAGGGAAAATAATTATAATTCTTATTTATTTAGGCAATACACATAATATTATTGATCCTTGAGTAGCTAAGAAAACAAACTACTACATAAATTCTTGCAGTTCTTTTGAAGTCATGGTGGCAAATGGAGGCCCATTACCTTTTAAATGGAAATACCAAAATGTTAAGTTGAAGATAAGGGATTATGAAATTAAAACTAATATATTTGCACTTTTATGAGGATAGTGTGATATTGTGTTGGGGGCACAATGGCTTCATATCCTAGGTACAATAGATTAGAACTTTGCTGAATATTGGATGCAATTCACTTAAAATGAAAGGATTCTCATAGGTTATTAGTTAAAGTTGAATAGAGAAATTATTTTTAAAAAATCCTTACATGGGGTAGTATCCTAATTGTTTGCAATCGAATCCCAAAATACTAAAGCAGTCAAACTATAAGGGGATTTGCAACTCATTTTGACTATACATAGTGCAATTTTTGTGGAACTGATTGGATTACCTCCACATCATTCCCATGACCCTATAATATAGTTAGTTCTAGGTATATTATCATCTAAAATTAGACTTTATAGATAGATATGTGTTTTAAAATTAGAAATTGAGAAGTTGTTCCAAGAGTTATTGAAAACAAAGGTGATTCAACCTAGTAATGGTCCTTGTTCTTCATTGGTACTATTGGTCATAAAAATGGGTGGGTTATGGAAGCTATGTATAGACTTTCATGAACTCAATAATCTCACTATTGAGAATAAATTTTCTATTCCTGTGATTGATGAGTTGTTGGATGAGATACATGGTGCCAATTTTTTTCCAATTTGGATCTTTGTTATGGATACCATTAGATAAGGATTAAGGAAGAAGACATTCCAATAATGGAATTCAAAACTTAGGAGGACCATTATGAATTTTTGGTCATTCCTTCTGGCCTAACTTATGCACCTTCAATATTCCATAGCCTCATTAACAATATCTTCTTTCCCTTCCTTCACAAGTTTGTTTTCATCTACTTCTATGAAATTCTCATCTATGGTCACACTTGGATAGAGCACCTGAAATAGGTAGACCAAACTTTACAACTATTGTAGAACCATTAGCTATTTTTTGAATTATGAAAATGTTCCTTTGGAATGCAAGAGATCAAATACTTGGGGCATATTATTTCATAGGAGGGAGTTAAGGTTGACACAAATAAAACGGAAGCTATACAAAATTGGCCTAATCCACAAACGTTTTAAGGAATTTCAAGGATTTTTGGGTCTCATTGGATACTATTGATGATTTGTATAAGGTTATTGAAAAACAACAGCCCCACTTATTGCAATGTTAAAGATGAACTCGTCAATTCTAGTAGAAAAGGCTTTTACAGATCTTAAGGAAGCCATGATTTTGACATTGGTGTTAGCCACTCATAATTTTTCCAAACCACTTATAATTGAAATTGATTCTTTGGTCCATGGAATTAGTGAATTATTAATGCAAGAAGGGCAACCTCTAACTTTCACTAGTAAGGCATTGATGGGAAACAAATTGTGGAAGTCTACTTGTGAAAAATAAATGATGGTCATACTTCATGTTGTCAATCATTGGTGACTTTATATCAATGCGAGGCATTTCTATATTAAAACAAACCATTAGAGTTTGAAAAAATATCGAAATAGAGAGTATATAATCCATCACAACAAAAATGGATTTCAATATTGTTGGGGTATAATTATGACATTGTTTATAATAAAAGGAAGGAAAATATTATGGCAAATGCCCTCTCCCATAAATTTAAGGATCAGGTGACATCGTGTGCCTCTCATCCCCACTTTCGTAATGGGTCTCCCAATTGCAATAATAAGTAACCAAGGATCCATCATTGCAAACTTTGTAGGAATGGATCCAAAGGGTTCCTAATTATCACATTGGATATTCATGGGATGGATAATTATTAGGATACCAAGCTTGCATTGTGGTTCCTAAAACCTTACCACTCCATGAGGAAAATGCATGCTTCACCCACCATATGCCATTTATGATTATTGAATGTATATGAGCAAGCTAAACAATCATTCTATTGGGAGGGAATGAAAAAATATGTCAAATATTTATTGCAGAATGTGAAATCTATCAATGGATGAATGAAGAAATAATTTGTACTCTAGGTACTCTATAACCATTACCAATCCCTAAAAAATTATGGACTAACATCTACAATATTTTATTAAAGGGATCCTTAAATCTAGGGGAAATTAATCATTTTTGCGATGGTGGAATGTCTCTTTACGTATGCTCATTTTTATTCCCTTGCCCATCCTTACCATGCCTCCACCATTGCTCAAATATTCATGGACTCAATTTTTAAACTCCATTGTATGTCAAAATTCATATTTTCTCACCGCAACTCCATCTTCACAACTAATTTTTGGCAAGAATTGTTTATACTATAGGAAATGCAACTATGAAGGGGCTTGGCCTACCATTTCTAGACTAATGGAAAACCAATATTTTCAATAAATGCTTAGAATTATACCTTCATTGTTCTACCTCTAAGCACCCAACACAGTGGGCTAAGTGGCTACCATTGCCTAAATGGTGGTATAACACTTAATTTCACATAGCCTCTAAATAACTCCTTTTGAGGTAGTATATGGGTAACCACCTCTATTGTCATATTCACATATTTCAAAAGAATCCAAGGTTCAGGTGGGGGATGCAAATTTTCAATAAGATACCCAAATTTTATAGCAATTTAAGGAGAATTTTATTATGGCTTAGAACCTAATGTGACAATAGATTGATGAACATTGTTCTCAGCGTAGCTTCAATGTAGGAAAAATGGCCTTCCTTCAACTCCATCCCTACAAGAAATATTTAATGCAAATTCATGCTCATTAAAAGTTGGCCACATGATTTTATGGACCCTACTAAGTGTTACAACAAATTGGATAAATGGCCTATAAGTTTATGTTACCACCTTCTTCCAAAATCCATCCAATATTATTTATCTCTTATCTCAAGAAGGTACTTGGCAACCACATTCAGGTCTAATTGATATTACTTGAGTGTTAAAGTATATTACATTATTTGGTACATGTCAATGTACTACCTTGGGTACATAACTAGAGTAGGAGTTTACTTTAGAGTAAAGTTTGAGTAGTTACTTCATACAAGTAATAAATGCACAAGTGTTAAAATGTGCAATGATGTAAATGTGCATGTAGTCTACATGTACATGAGTCGTAGGATAAGGTAGATGAAGAGTCATGGGTAGAGTAAAGTCCAAGGCACATATATTCCTATATATAATACTTTAAGGTGAATGATAGATACAGATAGTAAGTGAGAGAGAGGTAATGTTACTATAGTGAGTAGTGAGTTGGTACAATGTAGTTCTTCATTGAAAATTTTGGAGTGTTTAAGTCCTCCATTATATTGAATTGTACTATTTTTTTAAGCTTTCCTTAATGGCATATTATTGAGTTTTGCAAAATTTTATATCATTATTTTCATACATATTATAGTGTAATTATCATATAGTTATCATAGCTTAATTATTTCACAAATTGTGGTTGCATTTTCCTCAATATAAATCCTCAAAAGCTAGCACTAAGTTGGATTATGAAGGTTCGATCATCTTGGAGATTGATAATATTCTAGATGGAAAACCCACACTCTCTATAATCATACCATTATTTAAGTCTTGATCCACTAACAAGGTTTATAATAATCACTAAAGTATTAGTGTAATGGAAGGATTTACGATAGGAGGATGCCACATGGGAACCTCTCCAACAACTTTAGTAGCAATTTTATCATATTTAGCTTTGAGGAAAAATATTTTTTGAAGGGATGGGCATGTTAATACCCATGTTAATATTATTAATAATTATTTAATCATGTGGTACTTCAGGTGCCTAATATTATGGGCCTATATGATGTAATATATATTTTTTATAAAAATATGTTATTTAAGGATGTAACGATCATTATTTAGGATAAAATAGCTTAGGCCCCGACTTGCACATGGATGGAAATCCTTAAGTGTTAGGTTTAGGGTAGCCAAGTCTATAAAATATCCAAGGGGGCAAGAGAAGAGTCGTCTCATATTTAGTTGTATTGAAGCTCTACTTCTAAGGAGGTTGCCCTCTCAAAGAGGCTTGCAATTCTATAATTTGTTCTTGTTTTCTATAATATAATCTACTACATTTTTATTTTGTATTACAATATTTTAATTTCAAACTTATTTTTTTTGTTATTATTGAAATATTGTGTCAATGTACTTTTACTTTACTACAAGGTTCCTGACACCAAATATAATATTTAATATTTTAAGAAAAATAACTCCTATAAAAACCACATATAATATGATCACGACATGATTAATACAACATATACTAAAACTCTAGGTATTATCCAAGTTTGAAAGACTTACCCAAAGTTTTAGATTCTATCAAGTGTTTACTATGATGATGTAAGCAAGGAACTCCAAAAATATTTTGCAAAGGAAGGAGCTCATAATGCAAAATAATCTAAGACTAAGTGCTTAAGAAAATAACCACTCAAACTTTCTTGGTAATGATGTCAGAATAACCCTCAAAAATTTTGGCCAAGTGTAAATTAAAAGAAAAGAAGCAATCAATAGCCTTTTGCCTCATTAAATCTAAAAATTAAGTTAAGGTAAATGACTATGCTAGAAATTTTTCAATGTTGATGTCAACCAAGCTTCTAAAATGTTTGACATAATGCAAGCAACATAGTAGGGAGTTTGGAAAGTAAAACAAAGCAAAGTGGCATCTTGGGATACTAAGGTTAACTTCAAAAAAGTCTAGAATAATTATATTATCCAAGAAGGGAGCCCAAAAGGAAATAAACACAGTAGCAACATCCCATACTCAAGGATATCAATGTAAAAGATACTTGGCACTTCTACTAAGGAGCAGTATACCATGTAGCATGTATTAGAATTGGAAAATGATAGCCACCTCCATAAAATATAATTATTGATCCAAAAAATCATAATTTTTTGACAAAGGATGTGTAGAGTAAGCAGAAGAGGTCGAGTGGTGCTAGCTCAATTGAAGAGCATGATTAATCAACTTTGGCCAATGATTGTATATAGTAGTTAACTTTATTTTAATCTAGCAAAATCTATTAAAATGGCAGTGCTCTTCATTTGTAAAGGTTAGATATTTTCGTGTTTATTTATTGTAAGTTGTTTGTTTATATTGCTTTAATGTAATCTAAAGTTGTTTGAATTAAGTCACTTAGATTATGGAGAACTAATATCTTTTATAATATTTACACTTCTTGAATTTTCATCCACTTTGTGATAGGAGTAAATTATTTTAGGCTTCATGCTATTTTGATTATTTTAATTAGTGGTTGAACTGATTCTATTAGGTTTAAAATTATTTGACTTATTTTTATCAGAGTGCCTAAGATGTTGGATGTTGTAATAATTTTAGTAGGCCTAATTATGGTTTGATTAGGGAAATTATATTAGGTTTTAAGTTGTTTGAATTATTTCAATTGACAAATGAAGTGAATTCTATTAGGCTTAAGATCTTTTGGATTTCTTTGGTTAGAGTGCCAGAAATATTGTAGTATTTTTGCTTCTCCTGGTTTCTTCATTGATTCAATTGAATAATTTATTAGGATTTTGATTGTACCGAGTAGCCTATGCTCATATAGCTGAAAATAATATTGTTTGTTGAGCTCCAACCATACTTAAATATCTCTTAAACCTACCCCTTATATTTCTTTAGTATTTTAGCAACATTCTTTAATTATTTAAGGATGCAACCTTCTCTAGAGGTTGATCTTAAAACAAAATCCAAATTCATCCAATCTTGACTTCGATCTAGGGTGCACATGTCATACCTAGGTGGATCGAAGGATAAAGAGTTTTGACATGATTGGTGTGATAAATTTCATGAATTTATCCTATGCACAATAATATTTTATCAAGATATATAAGAGAAGCACCCATCATGCATGTTCAATATTTTTTAGGACACCATGTGTGACCAAATCAATGTAGTTTGTCCCATGATGAATCATTAATGGGATGGAAGCATGATAATAACTTGATCAAAAGTTAGATCCACCATGTGCATAAGAGAATTTGGCATGCCCACATTTCTTGATGATCAAGATTTTGGTCAATATATTTGTCTCATAGAGCAAATAAAATCCATTCACCTGGCAACACCACTGTTGAAAGAACCTAAGATAAACAACTCTATTAGAAGAACATATCTCTAAAATTGCATGATCACCAGATTGAAAGCCAAGAAGCTAAAAGAACCAGTGTAGTCCATTGAGCTATTAATCATCCAGACACACAATAAAGTAAGTCACTTTCACTTGTTCGTGTTTTCTCTATTCAAAGACCCTTTTTGTAGGTCATATCTCTACAATCACTTGATAGAACTCCACCTAGAACTATGGTTGAATGCATATACATTGGCTAGAATAGTGTTAGACCCCTTAATCTTCCAAATCTCCATGGCATTCCTCAATCTACATTGAAAGCTTTGTCCTCATATGATGGTAGTGAAAAGATGACCTATGAACATTGTCAAGATATAGTCACTTTAGCTATTGTTCATAATATTATCCATGAAGAGGTAATGGTTAGATTTCTCACTTTGACTTTTAGAGGTAAAATATTAGCCCAATACTATTTATTAGAGGAAGGTAGCATTAGTACATGGGTTGATCTTATTGAATCTTTTATCCAACTACAAAATAAAAGGTAGGAAGTAGTCAATAATATTCTACCTCATTAAGTCCAAAACTCAAGCTAAGGTAAATGATTGTGCTAGAACTTTTTCATTGGTGATGCTAGCCAAGCTTCTAAAATATTTGGCATAATGCAAGTAGCACACTAGGGAGTCCGAAAAGCAAAATAAATGTAAAGTAATAGGCCAGGCTACTTAGGTCAGATTCTAAATGGTCTGACATACTTATATTAGGCAAGAAGAGAGCCCAAAAGGCAATAGGCATAGTAGTAACATTCAAGACTCAAGGATCTCAACATAAAAACACTTGGTGCTTTTGCTAGGGAGCATTTACACCCTATAGCATTTGTCACAACTAGAAAGTGACAACCATCTTGATGAAACATAATTGTTGATCCAAAAAATTCCAACTGTTTGACAAAAGACATGTAGAGTAAGTTGAAGAGGCTGAGTGGTGCCATCTCAGCCCAAGATCATGCCTGAACAATTTTGATCAATGATTGTATATAGTAGTTAGCTTTATTTTAACCTAGTAAAAGCTATAAAAGTGGCAATGCTTCTCATTTTTAAGGGTTGGATATTTTAGTGTTTGCCTAGCATCTGTTTTAATGCACAAAGTTGTTTGACTTACCTCAATTGGAATATGGAGAACTGATATCTTTTGTAATATTTACACTTTCTACATTTTCATCCATGTGATAGGAGTAAATTTTGGTAGGCTTCATGTTGTTTGGATCATTTCAATTAGTAGTTGAAATGAATTATGTTAGACTTATTTTCACTAGAGTGTTTAAGATGTTGGATGGTGTACTTTCGATAGGTCTATTTATGCTTTGATTGGGGGAAATTTTGTTAGGTTTTAAGTTGTTTGGATTATTTCAATTGGAAATTGAAGTGAATTCTATTAGGTTTAAGACTATTTGGATTTCTTAAATAAAAATATTTGTGTGTTTTCTAGTTTCCTCATAACTTCATTTAAATTGTATGTTGAGCTTTTGCTTATACTAAGTAGCCTATGCTCATGTAAGTGAAAATAATGTTGTTAATTTAGCTCAACATTCTTTAATTATTTCTTTAATTATTTGAAGAGCCAACCTTCTCAAAAAGCAATTTCTAGATCATCTATTCTTGACTTCAATATAAGATACATATTTCATACCTAAACAAATTGAAGGTTCTTAACACCAAATATAATATTAAATATAATAAAAATAACTCCAACAAAATCCAAATATAATATAATATTATTTTTTTCTAAACAAATTGAAGGTTCTTAACACTAAATATAATATTAAATATAATAAAAATAACTCCAATAAAATCCAAATATAATATAATATAATTTTTTTTTGAATTTACATAGTGGAATCGGTAACCGCCACGAATCCGGGCAAGCTTTCAAGCTTTTATGGTCGCCACAGTATTGTGCACTGTCTACTCCAAAAACCGCCACATAGATCTTAGCACAGTCCACTCCTATAACCACCATACCACAATCATTTTAAACCTTTTACGTAATTGAAAACACCAAGAAAGGCAAGAAATAGTGTAGTCCGCTCCTATAACCACCATACCACAATCATTTTAAACCTTTTACGTAATTGAAACCACCAAGAAATGGACAAGTGTTCGGTACGACGAAACCCGAGATTTGAACCTTGAAGAGACCAATAGTATAATATAAATTAAAAGCGTTTTCTCTGGGAAATTGGAAAGTGCACGAGCTTAGAAGCACTGACTAGGAATACGTGGAGGTAGATCTCACGCCCCCCACACTCCAATTCTCCATGCTTGGACGTCGACTTGGTTCATGTGACGAAATATTTTGGATAGTCAATAGTGTCTTTGTTTTTTGATGTGAATAAGTTCTTACATATAAACCATACGAGAAAACCCAAAACCCACTTTAACTACATAAATATCTCACGGGACAATGTCCTTTATTGGTTAACAATGCTTTTACAAAATATATATAGATTGCCAAATGGCAAGCTCTGTTGGGAACTCCTAATAGTATCGTTTCACAGTTATATTCAAATTTCATACATCCTCTCTTCAAATCAATCCACAAGATATACCATTTCTTAAAACTATTCTATTACCACATTCATGAGATGGGATAATTTACAATGGTTGCTATTCCCAAATCCGAAGGTAACAGCAACATCATCCGAAGCATTCAACCAGACAGACCCGCCTCCTTCAAAGCACATGCTAATCCTGAAACCTTTCCATCTCTCCCTCCACTAACATGCCTCGGATTGACTGCAGGGGGCATCCATTCCAGGCCTGTTCTCTGCAATCTATGAAGTTTTCTCTTCATCTTGGGCTTGTGGGCTTGGCTCATTGTTTCCTCGTAATGTAGCTCCATCCGCTGCTTAAATCCACGATCCCACCCACTGACTCTCACTGCAATATTCCCAAGCTCCCTCGTCAAGCTGCAAGCCTTGCCTGTGGGTACTGCATTAGTAGTCCTCTTGTAAGGACCCAACCATTTACCATGCATATATCTACATTTCCTCCATGGAGGAAGATGCATTCCCTTCATTTGAAATGACCTTCTTGCAGAATCACACATAATGTCGATGACCATCTTCAATCTCTCGGCCTTCCCCACAAAAAAATCAGGCAAAATCCCCACCAGAGCATCGTATTGAACTGTGGGCCTCGCAATCTCAAACTCCACCCTGAAATCGATGTCTACAACAAATCTTTCTTTCTCATCAACAATAACATCAATATACTCATAATCCCCAGCAGGAAACCTACCAGCTTGCTCCCATGTTGACTTACAGATACCTGCATTGTAGCCCAATTCTCTAAAATGCTTCATCACATACCGCCTCAGATAGCTTCTCTGGATCACCTCATCACCATTCTCCTTCTGATAGGATTCAGCCTGATTTTTACTTAACTCAAACATCTCGACAGCTCTTAAGGCTTCCTTATGGAGGAGAGACTCAACAGGACAGCCATTAATGACTAGGTCCCCAAGTATATCCTTGAGGTCAGCCATTAAGGAATCAGATCCACCATCTTCAATTTCAGAGCAGGATTCTCCCCCCCCATCGAGGCAATTGCATCGGAAGCGCCCACAATTCCCAATTTCATGATTTTTCTCTTCTTCCTGCTCGTCATAGTCCTCGTCCATGATGCCGCAAACCATATCTGCAAGACCTGCTGAATCTGGATCGTGGTGGCTGCCACTGCTGACATAGTTGAGCCTCTCTCTCACCGACTCGTTCAGAGGACCCATCACCGGCTTTGCCCTCGCCATAGCCATTGGAGGATTACTGTGGCAATAGCCCTGAGGTGCTACGGTCGAAACACCGGCAGTGGCAACGCCGGCGGCCACTTTGTATGGTGCTCTTGAATAACTTGGAACAAATTGGGGTCTCTCCTCTACTACAGTTTCCTTTGACGCTTTGTATCCTGGGCCAGATGCAGCATGACTGAACGCATATAGCGTTGCTATTCTCCCCATCTTAAAACTTAATGGCCAAAAAAAAATTAAGATTATAAACCCAATCCTACAATGAACTCAAATTGGCATTAAGAAAATTATGAAAACAGCTGCAGATGGGATGAAATCTCCATGATTGCAGATGGACTGAAAGGAAGGAAAATAAACAAAAGCAGGACAAGACCTATTTCAGTTTCACATCTGACCAAAAAAAATTCTCCATTCTAGCTGAAACATTTCCATTGGAACTGCAAAACCAGAGCAAACTTAAGAGGTGAGCATTTAGAATGGCTAGTGGATTGACCCGCATACTTATAGCTGGTAGGCGATCATGTTGGCAAATATAATGGGAAAATTTTGAGAAAAAAAAACGTGGGACAACAGATATCAACAGCAGTTGCTATGTGAAAGCATTAAAATGAATTGTTTACTATTAGAAGAAGATTTAACTGGTAAACTGGTTAAACACAAGAGCTTAAAACACCTAATTTTCAATAGAACTGTGGACATCAACTAAGGTATGGGTCAATCGCAACCATTAAATCAGCTGAATAGGGACTGTAACATTTTATAAGTTTATTTTTTAATGGTACTTAATAATATTTTTTTAATCTTGTTTCATATCTCTAATCTCTTAGATTTAAAAACTGTATATATTAAAACGTGGAGATAGGTCTTGCAATTCTGCATGGTGCATACTTAACAAGTTTTGCTTCCACAGTCAATTGGACAGTGTTCATTGAACCTGGACAAACATTGTAGGTTCATTGAACCTGGTCAGAGACAATCAAGTTGATGGATTGGTTCAATGAATCTGGACATGTGAGGATAATGTCAAAAAAAGCTATTGAACGAACTTAAAATCATAGTTAATTTTTATTGTTCAACTAAATAAATGTTTGAAAATATCGACTTAGTCTTTGTTAATTTCATAAACTCGGTTGTTATTTGCCTATTCAAAATAATTTTTTAAAATGTAAAACAAAAAAAAGTCTTAATAAGAATGTTGTTTTATTTAATTATTTGAAATTAAAACGATTACATTTGTATTATATTATAATTACATAGTGGTATTATAAAAAATTAATAATTATATGTATTATTGGGCAAGATTTATACTTAAATATTTTCTTTAGAAATTGAAGAAAATTTCAAAGGTTGATAAAAATAAAAAATATGTTTTTAATAGAAAACATATTTTAACATCAATTCAATATCAATTGTAATATTTTAATATTTTAATTGGAATGAGTTTAGAAAGATATAAAACTTATATATCTATATTATTATTGTCATTTTATTTATTATTATTATTATTTTGTTGGAAAACACTTCTTTCGCGATTTCACATTTAGGTAAGATTGATGAAGATAGGGATATCTATTCTGCCAAAATCGTCTAGGGCTTGTACCTAGCCTACTCCCTTCGGCACACTCAAAAGCATGCCTAAAACGAAAAAAAACACAAACAAACACAAAAACTCCAGTAAACACAAACAAAAATAATAATTAAAAAAAACATAAAAAACAACAATAAAACACAAAAAAAAAAAACAACAAAACAATACAAAAACACAAAAAACAACCAAAATAAAAATTAAAAAAAAAAACACAAAAGCACACACACCTAAAAATCAAAGGACATGCCTAGCAAAGAGTAGATTAGTCAACAAGCCATACATGTACCAGCCAAAAAGGATGACAAAACACCAAATACTCAAGGCTCATGCTAATTGCAACAGTCATAAGGCTTTTTCCATCCTACTTTCACTATGACTAGTACTAACAACACCCTCCTTATATTTATTGATGAGAGAAATAATTATATGCTTGATTCCCTCAGTAGTATCCATGTCAGCAAATTGGTTGATCTAGGTGATCTCTCTCAAACCTCTATCCACTTCCCAATTAGAAATAGCATCAACCACCTTGTTTACAAATCTCTACACATGAAAGTACTCCAAGGACTGAAACTAGTGATGAAGTTATCTTATAGTCTAAATAATATCCCCTAGCCTCTAGTTAGAGAGTGAGAAAGACCATTTATGGTCTTTTAATTGGTTGATGATCACTTGGAAATTCCCTTCAACATAAATATTCTATCAATTTTGATTAAGGGCCCACAATAGCCCTTCAAGAGGGCTTGTGCCTCAACATGATTATTAGTGGTATCTTCAAGGCTAAAGAAAAAATAACCTCTCATATTTCCTTGGTCATCATGAAAGATGCCATCCCCACCAGCTTTACCTTATTCCCTCGAGACACACCATCCAAGTTGTCATTCTAATTTTAAATTAATATAATTATTTTATTTTTTTACTTATATTGTTTTTAGGCTTATTAAATTACCTTTTGAAAATTCATCATTTTGTTTTAATTTTGCCAATAAGGCCATGGTTCAATAGTTTAAACATATGGGTGACATCGCTCACACCAGGATTTCAAATCCTAATGATACCAAATAGACTATATAGCTTGGTGTGGCTAAGTTTCAAGCATGGTTGAGTTATTATTTTTAAATTACCTCTAATAAATAAAATATATTTCTAATTTTAAAAATATACAATATAATTTAGGTTAAAATATGCATAAATAATAAAAATATTAATTTAAATTGAAACTTTTTTTTAATAAGTTATATGTGGCTTCTATTGGAACCACTTCCATCAAAATACCAAAATATTATATTTATTGTTACGTTAATCAAACCATATCCACCATCCTTTTTTATATTAAATCTTTTACATATCTTTTTCTATTAAATATATTCTTCAACTTCCTCGAAGTGCTATGTTTCCACAATCAACTCCTTTACATCATTTTGATTCAGAAATAAAATATCACTTGACCAATTGCATTATAAAGTTTGATTTTTTTTTTATCTTAGTTGGTGTGAGAAACCCTTATGATAAACGCTCAAGGAAATGCATTCCCATCCCCACCATGACCTCTCATAAGGCAAGAGTTGAACTTATCAATAGGGTCCAAACATACAGCCAAGACACATCCACCTCCTCACACACCCACCCATGCCATAGTTTGAACCTTAGACCTTATAAAATTTGAATTTCACCATGATAAATATCAACACATGATTGGCTAAATTATCTTCTACCTAATTTCTTTGTCTATAAATATGTTCATATTTCCAAGAGATTGCCTCCAATAATAGATAATGAACATCATAAATAATATTATTTTTTATCCAATCCCCACATCCATTTTTGTTGATAGCATTGATAATAAATTTGTAAATCCTCCTCAATTGAAATAAATTTTCATTTTTTTCTATTGCAATTTTAATCCCTGTAAGAAGTGCCCTAGTTAGTTGAAGTTTTAAATGATTATGAGTAAGTGAGTAGAATTTTTCCTTCATTATTTCTAAAAATACCACCTCCACCAACTTTTATTGGATTTATTTTAGAAGCACCATCAAAATTAATTTTGTTAAATCCAATTTTTGGATATTTTCATTTTACCCTAGATTGAATTAGATCCTTTATTTTAATTCTATTATTGCAAACAACTCTTTCATGTATATTCAAATCCTATAACCAAGTTGTTACCACCTCTTTTTATGCACTTGAGACTTTCCATGATGAGCACCATATTTGTAGATATTTTTGCAAGAGAGGCAATAATATGATTCTAAACTTGGGCATGATTTTGAGATTTATTTTTAAAATATTTATTATTCCTTTCAATCCATAAATTTCAAAATATAATGGTGGGATCAATCCTCCATAGAATACATAATGCTTTAGGTTTGAAATTATTAATGTAATATTTTTTCAACTCTTTCAACATTGATGGAGATACCCAATATATTTTCATATTTTAAAAAAAGTAACCCAAAATGGTGTGAACAAAGAGACAATGAAGAATTAAATGATACGATGTCTCTAAATCCTTCTCACATAAGGTACATTTAAAAGTTCCAGGATATCCTCTTCTTTGTAAACTTTATCCTATATGAATCTTACTTTGAATTGCTAACCAAAGGCAGGTTAAGGCCTTAGTGAGAGCCTTTACTGATGAAACATTCTTTCAAGAAAAATATTTGGGAGTAGAAAATTTTGATTTCTTTAAATCCTCATATCTCAAATTTACAAAGTATCCACCATCCTTTGATAGATTTCAAACGAACTCATCCTTTCATCTAAAAATCAATAAATAAAACTCTTGAAGCATCTTTTGAAGTTCATTTACAATTTGTTTGAGTTCCTCTCCTTTAATCATGTTACTAAAATAAATCCATGATTTGGAGTTTTTGCTCATATTAATATAGTCTTTGAACTTTTAACCTTTAAAAGCTAGGCATGCTTGAGCCAATGGTTTTCATTTTGAATCCAAGATAAAAGGATAAGACTTCAACCAAGCATCAAACCAAACTTTGTACATAATTCTACTCATTGAATTACCATCCAATATGTTTCGTTATCAATTGTAAACTATCTAATATGAAGTTTCATGTTGATGATCCTTTGGGTAGGGTTCTTATTCTAAATAATTTTATTGCATCAAGAGAACCTATAAATATTTTGAAGTAATATTTTTTACCCAATTATTTCCTTGATCTATGAATAATCTCCACCCAAGCTTTACCCCTAATGCCAAACTCACAATTCTATAATTCCACAAGCTTTATCCTCCAATATTATTTCCTTTGCAAACCCTATCCCACTTACAAAGAGGAAACCTATTTTTTTCCCTCATAACCTTTCCAAAGAAAGTCTCTTTAAATTTTATAAATTTTCATCGTATAAATAGGGATGGATTGCAATGTAGTATTTATAAGTTGTAGCCTTCCCACCATGATTAAGAACTTACCTTTACAACATACCAAACAAGATTTCATTCTATCCCAAAAAAAAGAACCAAAGATCCTTTTTATTTTTCTTTATGAGACAAAGGAATACCTAAGTAGGTTAATGGAAAATTTTCAATTTTAAACCTTAAAATTTGCAATAGTTTATAGTAAACCTAGGGCAATGTTAATGAAAAATCCTAGATTTTGTAGTACTAACCAACTATCTAATAACCTTATCATAGCATGATAATATTGATTTAAACTCCATGGCCTCACTAACTGAGGGATGGTCCAAAAAAAAGTGTCATCAACAAACTGGAGATGAGATTCAAAGGGACCATTTTGCAACCTGAATACCTTTTATTTTTCCTTTTATAATGCTCTCCCTAATGCTTTTTTAAGAATAAGGGATATATAAGGAGATAGTGGATCACCTTGACAAAGTCTACAAGATGACCAACAAAAAACCATTGATCAAAATATAATATTTTGAAGTGTTATAACAACATTTAATCCATTCACACCACCTATAATAAAAAACTAAACTTTCTAAGAATATCATGTAGAAAATTCTAGGAAACTCTATCATATTATTTGTTTGTATCTAATTTCATAGGCACACCTAGTCTTTTTATGGAATTAAGAGAATGTATGGACTCCTTTGCAATGACTATACCATGTAGAATTTGTTTACCACAAAAAAAACCACCTTGTTCCTCTGAGATAACACAACCTCGAATACCTTTTAGCCTATTTGTCATAACTTTTTAAATGATCTTATAAGTCATATTACATAGGCTTATTGGACAAAAATTATCAAAATATTTTGTTTTGTCTTTCTTGGGAACCAATATAATAAAAGTTGCATTGATCTCACCTAGTATGACCTTCCTTTTATGGGCATATTCAAATACAACTAACATATCACTCTTCAATAAATCCCATAAAAAAAAGAGAAAATTGTAGAAAATCCATCTAGGCCAAGTGCCTTGTTAGGATGGAAAGGGAAAGCTACTTCATGTAGCTCCTCTATAGATATCTTCTTCATCAAGCTTTAATTTTTTCCTTGTATGATAATTTTTGAAATATTTTGTAAAAGCTTATCTTGTGCTTCCTTATCTTACCCTATATTTAATAAAATATTTTTAAAATAATTAGTTTCTTCCATTCTTATATATTCTTCATCCTCAATATTTATTCCATCTAAAGTTATAATATTTCTGATGTGATGAAAAGAAAAAAAAAATTGTTATAGCATGTTTTTTTTCATTTCTATCTTCTTCCTTGAGCCATTTCTTCCTATATTTTTGGAACCAATATGAATCCTTGTTTTAACCATTATGATAATTAGAAAGTAATTATTTTTCTTTTATATAAGGATCTTGATACATTCCATGAGTTATGCTATCTCTTGTAAAAAAAAATAGTTTAGATTCAATTTATTTTTTTCTTTGGAAACATTACCAATATATTTTGCATTCCATATCTTCATTTGCTCCTTTAAATATTTTATCATTTGAAGAAACTTGTACATAAATTATACTTCAATTTTTTTTTCATCACTCCATAACATAACCATCTAGAAAAAAATAAGGTCTTAGATCCACATAAACTAGAAATGAAATGGATTTGGATGACCATCATTGGGTAAATCACAAGTTAAAGGAATGGGTTTGTGACCTGATTGTGCTTATGATAAAATTTCTAAAGATATTGTATACTTTATCTACAACCATTTATTAAATAACAAGAATATTTCCAATATTTTTTCTATATGATTTTTCCCAATGCATCTATTATCCCATGTATATTGAAAACTTGAAGGACTAACATCCTAAAGGTCATTTGAATTGACAAATGAAGCAAAATCATGCATTGATTTAGACAAACCTAAAATATCGCCTTTCTTTTCTAATAGAGATAAAAATGTATTGAAATGACCCCCAAGAATCCATAGGTCACAATGAATCATCATTGTATTTGACAAAATGATGCTAATGTCCTTCAACATATTTTATGATTTGTAACTATAGTTGGAGCATATACATTTATAAACTCCAACTTTGATGTTTTCCTCTTTCCTATAAAATAGTCCAACAACCCAATTACTTTTTGCTTCTAATAATTACCCATCCCATTTGCATTTATCCCATAATATTAAAATACTGATTGAAGCTCCTATAGAAGAAACTAATAGACAATCACCCATCTTCCACATCTTCTTAAAAGCATCCTTACATTTTTTACTACTTAATTTTGTTTCTTGTATTAAAATAAACTTAGGAATATAACAACCTATTAATTCCTTAATAACTCTTTTTTTAGGGGTCTTATTCATACCCCTAATATTCTATGATATCATTTCCATTATCATCACTTTTTATTTTTATTAGTAGGCTTAGTCTTACTTCTTGTTAACACCTCTAATATTACTATTTGGCTTCCCAAATCAAAATCATTTGGAGTTTCTTTTTCTTTTAGTTTATTATTTGATGGCCTTCCTCTTCTTTTCAATTCCCACAACACTCTCATCTTCATCAATCTATTTTATTTTCTCATAATGTTCATAATGAGACTTATCTTCTAAAATACAAGGAATAGCCTCATTAACACTTTATTCTTTATGTTGTCTTACAAAACCTAACGTGAACAAATTATCCTCCATAGTCATTACATTTTTATGTTGATCTACAAACCCTAAATTTCCTTGGATATCCTTCATATGATTTTCTTCATTATGCTACTCTTGAAACCCTAAAGTGCAAGCAATACACTACTTACATTTTTATTGTAAGGAGAAAATTTTATGCTACTTGAGAAAAATGAAGATGATTTACTTATATTAAGCCTAACCTCCTTCACCTCATTTAATTTAAAATTCTCCCTCCCCATATTGATTTTCTTTAAAATTTTCCTTCTCATATTCCTTTTCACCTTTAGCTCCTTCTATATTTGAACTTCTACATTGTTCTTCCTCATCCCTCATATCATTTGTTTCTTCTAATGGTTGATTTGAATGAATTGTAATGGCCTTTGTCATTTGATGATGTAAAGGGGTATTTCTTACCACTTTATTAGGAGTCAAAAATCCTTGATTTTACCTAGCTTCTCTTATGAATTTATATTATTGATTTATATTAAAGTTTCCTTCATGCCCAAAATTTTCCATCTTCCTCCATTATTTTCACTTTACAATATTTGTTAATGTGTTTGGTTTCATGAAATTTGTGACATTAGAATGCAATGTTTTCATAATCCACTTTTTAATCTTATTCTTATAATTCATAAATAATTCTAATGGAGTATGGCAAAGGTTTTGAAGTATCCATAGAAACACTTATTAGAGTGTATCTAACATGCCTTATCTCCTTAATAGTTGGTCACCCCTAGATGAATTCACCTAGAGTATTACCAATATTTTTTAAAACATTTTTATTGATGAGTTGATAAGGAAGTCCAAAAAGCCTATTCCACACCAGAATACTTTTAATAGTCTCAAACTTCATAGAAAAATTCTCACTTCATGGTATTAAATATAATACATCTTTACCCCTAAACCAAGGGCCTCCATCCATTATTTTATCTCTTATTTTTGAACTAGATAAGATGATAAGAAAAAAATCCTTTTGGAAGAAAATTCATGGAATGATTTGAACTCAAGCCCCAGTTCCTATCACATCCCACCTTGGAGGACTATTTTTAAGATGTTATTTTTGTAATGATAGTTTTTTTTAATGCTTAATATATTTGCATTGTATTTATCAAAATAAAATGATGTTGTGTTGCTTGATTGCAATAACATTTATACTCATAGGTGGAATACTAACCACCAAGATATGAGAAGGGAAATGATGACTATGACAACTCAACAGAAAAATCTCATATTCCTATCATCACTAGTTACCTCCCTGATGGCGTTGTTACTTGAGTACTACTCTAAAATTCCTGCCCAATCAAAGGAAAAACGGTGATGGGGGATACTGAGCACATGCATCGAGTGCTTGTATGCCTTTTGTGTGATTTCACAATTGATTTGCATAAGTTTGGTTAATTGAATTTTACTTAAAAATGCACATTAAATAATGTTTGGCATTTTACAAATTACTCTAGAAAATATTGAAAAGAATATCATGCAATTTATTATGATTTAGTGAAATATTAATTTGAGCAATTTCTAAAGTAAAAGATTTATTTTGTTAAGCATGCTTATTTGATCTAGTTGATCCTATTTTAGAAGGAAATTAGGTAGTTTGTTTTTTTTTATGAATTTGCTCAATTTTGATTGGACCAAAACATGAAAAAAAACTACCTTGTAGAATTAAATAATCAATCTTTCATACACATGGCTAATTTGGGAAGGTTGAAATGGTGGATAGTATTATTCTCTTATCTCTATGGATTCCATTTCCATTAAAATAATATATATTAAAGGAAACCTTCACTAGGGGTGAGAAAAAGAAGATAAAAAATATATATTTAGAAACATCATTCTTGTCTGGAAGAAAGAAAGCTATAAATTGTCATTGTTGTTGAGAAAAAGAATCATGTTATAATATACTATGTTATGCTGAACTGAAGAAGGGAGGAGAAGGGATTTACAAGCTTTGGGAAACATTCAACTGCTAGAAAAATCCAGGTTGGATCTATCTGTTATTTTATCTTAATGCATGCCAGAATGAATTGAAATCTAGTTATATGTGTT
The DNA here is from genome assembly GCA_028583015.1 of Wollemia nobilis. Classification (NCBI taxonomy): domain Eukaryota; kingdom Viridiplantae; phylum Streptophyta; class Pinopsida; order Araucariales; family Araucariaceae; genus Wollemia; species Wollemia nobilis. The sequence goes on along the minus strand of JAQPPZ010006183.1, from coordinate 1,030,104 downwards.
GAATGTTTTACTTTATCTGGTTGCTTCTCTTATATAGAATGTTTTAATATATAATCTTCCTTCAAAATTTAAGTAGAAATCTTCATAGATTAGCCTTTTCCCATTGATTGGCTAGAATATGGTTATGCTTAAACACGTAGAAGAGAAGCATATGACGACTTGAGGTCCAACTCGGTTATCCTTTGTGCATGCTTAGAAAAAGGGAAGTCATGTAAATTTTATAGAGCTGATATTTAATTAACCTTATGTATTTTTAGTAGCTTATATACAATCCTATTAGACATCTATGATATAGAATGGCTTTTAGAAACTCCATAATGATGTGTTGGTAATGCGTTGTGTAATATAGCTTTGGCTAGGTTGTGCAATGTTAAAATATTTCCCATATAGCTATGGTTAAAAGCCTCCCAATCTATGCTACAAAAATAATATTGGCTTGGTTGATTTCATTGTGCTTGGTTGATTTTATTGTGCACCAATACAAAGCATTGAACATGTGTTATGCAAACTGCATCATATTTCCACCATTTGTATTTATCAATAATATAAATCTATGTTGGAATTTCACTCCAATTTAATTCTCCATATTCCAATGATTGTATCCTATCCCACTGTTTGTGCTATTTGTGCAGCAAACCTAAAATAATGAACTTACATAAAATGTAACCTAATATTCGAAGGAGTTAGACCAGTTTTGGGGTTTGTCCAAGAATGGGAATATGCACAACAATTCCAGTTGTTTTAGACCTCAGATGTTGTAATCTATATTCCGACCATATCAGAATGGGAAAAATCCTATTGACGACTATTCGCAACCAATTTTATGGAAAGAAATTCAATTTAAATGCCTTCACCCAAGTTTGGTATAAAAATTGTAAGTCTGGGATGTCCATATTTTGTGCTCATTGTTCCCTATAGTGATAATTCTCTTGCTAACCTATGATATAAACATAATTTCCTCTGCATAAAACACATACCATATGCCTTTCATGTTTGATTGATGCTGACTCCATCTGTTACAAACAATAATTAGCCTCGAAAGTTTTTTTAAGAGATTTGGTTTGCTTTCAGATTTTATCGATTGAATTAAAGCATGATATATTAAAATGTATGAGTGATTTTATCAAATGAAACTATGCTAAGGACAATAAAATCATATAATATATCAATATTTTAAATAGGTTGTATTACTTGTCTTTATGAAATCCTGATTAAAATAAATCTCCTTTAAGTTTAGAATATACATGTTTAGTTACATGGATAATATTTGTAAATCTTAGTTTGTCATAATATATTATTAAACTGAATTGGATAATTATGATTGTAGTGTATTTTCATAAGGAGACTAGTGTTAATTGGTTTATTAAAGATGATGACTTTTAAATGAAAGTGATTTCCTTTATTTTTTGGAATGGTTGGAAAATCAAATTGAAATCAATTAAATTTGTAAATATTGGTTTTGTTTTATTAAAATTTCTATGGATTATAAAATAAGAAAAACAACTATGATTTGAGGTCTATTAGATAGACAAGTAGAATGAACAAGTGAAATTCAATTCCTTGTATAATTATAGAAAACTAATAGTAAACTATTATGTTCTTGATGAATTTTGTAAATAAATATATCTCAACTAGAAGAATGTACTACTTTCTAGTTTTGGGAAGGATGGATTGGTATCCATTTCTTGGGAAGAGGTATGGGACTCTCATATATTTGGTAATAAATCAAACAAATGATGAATGGTACTATGAATTAATCCTTATTGTAAAAATATTAAATATGGATGATTATGTGATTCATGCTTGGTGATTTCTTAGAATGTGTTATACATTTGGCAAATGTTTGGAGCATGATTGCATATATATTTGATAAGCATGTTTGCTTGCAATGCATTTGGCATACTTTGCATCCGAGTTGTCATGATCCCTTCACTATCATCTCTTCCAACCATGAAGAACTCGATACATTCTAGAGAAGATGCAGATAACACTTTTTGAAGACTATTGCAATGTTCATCATGTATAAGCTTGTATTGACATAGATCCAATGTAATTATGAAGGGCTAAAACAATTTATGTAAAATCAGCCATGATTTGTAATATTTTATGTATTTGATTACTAGCTTTGTAAATTAGAGATAAAGTCTTCATATTGTAATATTCACCTCTAACGAATGTTAAGTGATATATGTTTTGGAAATTGATCAAGTAATGAAAATTCTTTGATTAGTATATTTTGTCAAATATATGATGTTTAATGAATGTTTATAATTTCTATCTCTTATTGATTACAATAGTGTAGAGGGAAACTTATGGATGACCTACACAACAACATGAGAGGGAAAAATACTATTAATCTAAGATAATTAGAAGAAAACCAAAGCACTCAATACATTTGGGAAGATGACAATCAATCACCAAACCATCTACACCTTGTAAATGAGTAATTTTATAATTATGCTTAAGACAATTATCCCAAGTCATACGTAAGTTTTCACGAGGAATAATAGATTAATGATTTCTCCTATTTACTAGTCTTCATTTATAGTATGGAGAAGAGGAGGAACGAATCCCTTTGGTGAGGGATAGTTCTCCTAAATAATTGTATTACCATTGAGATATCCTTATGCCAGTTATTTATGACATGTTGGACATAACCATTGTATTATCCTCATAACCACTTGGTGATGGTATGATGGAATTTTAGGAGTTGGTGCTCCTATTTGTTAATGGATTTGAATGTATTGTAGAAGTTGGCACTTTTACTTAAATGTGACTTTGAATTAATCTATTGTGGCTTAGATTGCTTACTTCTCATTTGGGGTATTCTTGTCTTAGATCATTATTATATTCTTAAATAATTGAAATGTGGTCAAAGATAAAAATTTGTACAAAAACAAATAGTGGATGAGTAAGTAACAACTGGGGTTTGTTAGCGTACTTAATATATTTTGTCTATATTTCATTATTTAGGCATACTGTTACAACTCCTGTAACAGTTCTGTTTACGCCGGTGACTATTCTCGGCATTGTAACCTCTATTTAAACACCCTGCTGAATAATAAACATTAGTTCATTTTCTTAACATGGCATCAGAGCCAGATTGCTACGACATTTTTTAGCAGTGATCCAGTGGCATGGGAAGAGAGGCTGGAGGTGAAGCAGCTTGGAGAAAGTTGCTGTTAATCACACAAAGAGGCTGGAGGCGGAGGCACGATTAATTTTTCCGCGACGTGATTTTTTTAAATCACGCCATCGCGTGATTAATTTAAAAAAAAAAAAATTAATCGCGCGCAGACGCGCGACAGTCGTCGCGCATCCACGCGCGACCGAGGGAGGGAGCCCCCATCTGCACGCGGAGCGTGCGTCGCCCCCCTGTTAGAGGACGCAGCGCTGCCACTGCGCTCTGCGCGCGTCCCACGTTGGAGGACGACGTAGCGCGCACTACGCGCGTCCGTTGGAGGACAACACAGTGCACCCTACGCACGTCCCCCCACCGTTGGAGGATGACACAGTGTGCCCTGCACGCGTCTCCCCCCCGTTGGAGGACGAGACAGTGCGTCCTGCATGCGTTGGATGACGCGCTGCAGCACTGCAAGCGGACGTCAGTCCGCCGCTCCCCCCCCACTGGGATGCAGCCGCGCGCAGGGCTACGCGCGTGACTTCCAACGCGAAGCGGACGTTAGTCCGCCACGGCCCCCGGCTGACGCATTTTTTTATTAAAAAAAAAAATAGAGACGTGCGCAGCAGCGGACTATCAGAGGAGGCTGCTGCGGAGGTGGCAGAGGCAGCCACAGAGGGCTCGGGCAGACTGAGGAGGGATATACGAGGGGGCTCCACTGATCCTTTCGGATCAGCCCGCTGGCTCACGTGGTCGTGAGCCGTGCGGTAAGGCTTTGGGAGCCTACAGGTCGGGGGTTCAAATCCCGCCGACTTCCCCCCTTTCAAAGGTATAATTTTTTTTTTTCAAAGTTTTTTTAAATTATTATTTTTTTAGTTAAAATTTTTAATTTTAATTTATTTTTTATAGTTTTAAAACTTTATAAATTAAAATTTAATTTTAATTTATTTTTTCATAAGTTTTTAAAACTATATAAATTAAAATTATATATTTTAACTTTAAATACATAATAATTATTAAAATGCTTTGTTAAAAATATATTTTTTTTAGAGGGGATATTATTTTTTTCAAAAAATCAAAGGGGGAATGTGAGTAATTTTTTGAAAAAGCAATTTGGCATTATTGTAAAGGTGCATTTTCGGCTGTGACCGATACCTGGAGGGTTAATTCTTGTGGGCACTTTTTATGTTGTATGTTGCATATTTCATTTTTGCACTACTTCATTAAAAGTTAAAAAAAATCAAATACACTCCCTAAGTCCCTGGAATAATTAAAACCCATCCGTGCAATTTATTGCACTGTAGCGTTCGGTATTTGTGATACCTCTGGCCAGCACTTACAGGTAAAGTTTTCATGATTGGGCTATTGTATCCACTGCCTAATATAGCTGCTACAACGACGTCTGAGCTTGTTCTCTATAAATCATCGAGGAGAGATAAGTTTGCCATTTTTTGCATTTTTTTACTCTATCCACTACCCTTAATTGCTCTTGTGTTTAGGCGTAAATCCTGACGAAGTATTCTTCATAGTGTTTAGGGGAAGTTATGCCCCACGCATGAGAAGGATCTTCTATGGTAGGTGCCATCAACAAGGTGATTCCCTTTCAGTACTGCTTATGTTCCACGTATCGTATGATCTCTAAAACTCACCTATAGTCTCCCTCACGTAAGGGCGGGTGATTTTTGTTGATCTTTCTAAATACCTATAGTTTCCCTCACGTAAGGGCGGGTATTTTGTACGGTATAATGGCTTAGCAAAAGGTATATCGAAAGGGGGACCAATTGGTGTTATAAGGAACCTTCACTATGGCCGCTGTTGCAAAGTTGATGATTGATCCTCATCAGTTATTGAAAGGTCCAAATTATACACCATGGAAACATAAGATGAAGGCAATTATCCAAATGGAAGATTTATGGGATATTGTTACTGGAGTAACATCTAGGCCTTCATTAGCATTAGGATCCACAACTCCTTCTGCTGATCAGATAGCTTTTGACAAGAAAGACAGTCAAGCAAAGGTGCTCATTTTGTTTGCTATTTCAGATGAAGTGCAACCTCATATAGTTGACAAAGCAAGTGGTAAAGAGGCATGGGATGCCCTTAGAACCATCTATGAGGGAAAGAATGATTCCACCATTCTTCATCTTCAACAACAACTTCATAACCTTGAGTTTGAGACAGGGGTGAAAACAGTTGAACTCTTTCTGTGCAGTGTCTGAATTGAAAGAGAAATTGAATTCTTTGGGAGATTATGTGGACGAAAAGCTTCTCGTTTCAGTTGTGATGAGAGCTTTACCTTCTTCATTTGATATGTTGATCACCTCCATCCAGGTGTCTTAATGAAAAATTACCTACATCGAGTTGGTCAATCTGCTTCAACAATAGGAGGCACGCCAACTTCACAAGGATGATTCTTCCAATACAGCCCTATACACCAATAGGCAGGGTTCTAGGAAGAAAGGTAATGGGCAAAAAGGAGGCAACTTTTAGAAAGGAGGAAATTCTCAACGGGACATGAAAGGAAAAGGAAAACAACCTCAACAAAAGAAGAGGTGGTGCAAGATCTGTGAGAAAGACAACCATGACACCAACAGGTGTTGGCATAAGAACAAGCAGAAAGGCCAAAAAAAACCACAAAATAAAAACAAGCAACCCCAGGTGAATGTTGCTATTGAAGAATCTGACTCAGATTCTAAATGGGCACACAAGGTGCTCATGATTACCACAGATTCCACACAGAGGGATCCTATTTGGTATGTCGATTTTGGAGCTAGCAAACATATGACTGGCGATAGATCGTGGTTTGAACCATTCGTGGACAAAGAGGGCAAAACTGTCACCATTGCTGATGATAAAACCTACAGGGTTCAGGGAGAGGGTACAATTTCAGTCACTCTTCCTGATGGCAAGTGTCAGATTGACAAAGTCCTCTATGTTTCGGGATTGGCTAACAATTTGTTGTCAGTCACACAAATCCTGGATAGAAATATGGTTGTCAACTTTCGTGTTGAGAATGGAAAGAAGTGTTGTACTATTACCAGGAAGGGTAAGCATACTTGCAATGACTTCATATAAGCATGGCTTATTTGCCCTAGATGCTATATCTACTCCACATGTTGCCATGATTGTCTCTACCAAGGAGGCAACTTCCCTATGGCACAAGAGATATGGGCATCTTAGTTCTAGCTACTTACTTGAGCTCAGTAAGTATGATATGGTAAAGGGTCTTCCTTCCCTTTCTGCCACATTACCAGTGTGCTCTGACTGCTTGGTAGGAAATCAGCATAGAGTACCATTTGAGAAGAGCTCAACAAGAGCACAAAAACCTCTGGAGTTAATTCACACCGATCTGTGCGGTCCTTTCACACCCAACAATTATGGAGGGAAGAGGTACTTTCAGTTATTCGTAGATGACTACTCACAAAATATGTGGGTTTTCTTTCTCCAACTAAATTTCGAAGCTTTCACATTCTTCTAGCAGTTCAAGAAATTCGTTGAGAAGGATTCAGGAGCTTCTATTAAAACCCTCCGCTCAGATCGAGGGGGGGAGTTTACCTCTAATGAATTTTCTACATTCTTAGATAAGCATGGAATCAAGAGACAGTTAACAACTACCTATACTCCTCAGCAAAATGGAGTTGCTGAGAGAAGGAACCGTTCTATCATGGAAATGGTCCGTTGTATGCTCATAGGAGCTACTCTTGGGCAACAATATTAGGCAGAAGCTGTCACCACTGCAGTATATCTGTTGAATAAGGAACCCACAAAGGCCCTATAAGGAATGACTCCACAGGAAGCATGGAGTGGTCGAAAACCCTCCATATCTCATCTACGTATTTTTGGATGTCACGCTTTCATGCACATACCGAAAGAGAAAAGGAAGAAGCTAGATGAGAAAACACTGAGATGTATTTTTCTTGGTTATGATGAGCACTCTAAAGGATATCGTTTGATAGATCCTTTGACCAAGAAAATTCATGTCAAAAGAGATATTGTCTTTGATGAAGCTTTCACATCACTGAGCACATCTAAAGTACACCTAGATCTTGTGGAATCTAAGGAAGATAAGATTCCTTCGTCAACACAGACAGGAGGTCCTTCTACATCTTCTTCAACACCACCGAAGAAGAATCCAAAATGGTGTACAAATACAATCAGAGACGCAAATTTATCCACTCCTCAAAATTTGAACTTGGATAGACCTCGTACACGCAGTATGGCTCAAAAGGAAAAAGAAGCCAAAGAAAGCTGGTGAGGTTGATGATCTTTGTCAATATTTTGAGGAACTTTCTGTAACTCCACGTACAGAAGTAGAGGATATGAATATTGATGATGAAAGGGTGTTCATGTCTACCATAGACGATCTTGAACCTGCATCAGTGCAAGATGCTCTTAGTGAGCCTCAGTGGAAGGCCGCTATGGATACAGAGTATGAGTCTTTGATGAAAAATAAAACTTGGAAGCTTGTTGATCTACCGCATGGAAATAAACCCATTGGCTGCAAATGGGTATATAAATTCAAGTACAAGGCATATGGAACAATTGATAAGCATAAGTCCCGTCTTGTTGCAAAGGGCTATGCTCAAAAGGAAGGCATTGACTACAAGGAAACTTTTGCACCTACTGCTCGGATGACCACAATTCGAGTTATGTGTGCTATGGCAGCACAATATGGGTGGAAAGTTCACCAGATGGATGTCAAAAGTGCCTTTCTAAATGGTGATCTCCAAGAAGAAGTCTACATGACTCAGCCAGAAGGATTTGAAGTGGAAGGCCAAGAGTAGAAGGTTTGCAAATTGGTCAAATCCTTATATGGTCTGAAACAAGCTCCTTGAGCTTGGTATATAAAAATGGACAATCACCTTATGTAGCATGGATTTAAGAGATGTCCGTCAGATGCAAACCTCTATTTCAAGAAACAAGGTTCTGAGATAGTGTTGCTTGTACTCTATGTTGATGATCTGCTCATTACAGGGAGTTCAGAAACTATGATCTCTACTATCAAAAGAAACTTGTGTAAATCTTTTGAGATGACAGATCTCGGACTTCTCCATTATTGTCTTGGTCTAGAATTCAGCCAGAAGGAGCACTCCATCAAAGTGTCTCAAAAAAAATATGCCAAGACATTGCTGGAAAAATATCGCATGACTAATTGCAAGCCAATGGCAACTCCGATGGAGAATGGACTTCAATTATCACGATATGATGATTCACCTCAGGTAGATGGTACTCTCTATCGACAGTTGATTGGGAGTCTCATATATCCGACCAATACTAGGCCAGATCTCGTATTTGCTGTCAACTATCTTTCGAGGTTCATGCAGGAGCCTAAGACCACTCATTGGAAAGTAGCAAAATGTGTTCTTCACTATGTCCATGGTACTATGGAATATGTCCTAGAATACAAGAGGAACAACAAATTCTTCTTGCAAGGATACATGGACTCCGACTATGCCGAATCATTTGATGATCGCAAGTCAACTTCTGGATACATTTTTCATCTGGGATCTTATCCTATCTCTTGGCATAGCAAGAAGCAACAGGTGGTTGCTATTTCATCAATAGAGGCAGAGTATCACGTTGCACGTGAAGCTGTGTGCGAAGTGATATGGTTGCATCGCATTCTGACAAGTATGGGCCATCCATCAAAATCTCCAATACACTTGTTTTGCGATAATCAAGGTGTTCTGAACCTCGTCAAGAATCCAGTCCATCATGAAAGAAAAAAACACATTGACACACAATGTCATTTCATTCTAGATGAAGTTCCAAAGCACCGAATTCAGCTTCAACACATTCCCATCGATGCTCAAGTTGCAGGCATTTTCACTAAGGCACTTGCACGTGTCAAATTTGAATTGTTTCGCAGCTCTCTTTGTATTGCAAAATGATGTAATCAGGGGGGATGTTAGTAGTCTAGTACATCTATTAGTTATTACATTACCCAAATAATGTAATAAAAGGGGATGTTAGCATACTTTAATATATTTTGTCTATATTTCATTATTTAGGCATACTGTTACAACTCCTGTAACAGTTCTGTTTACGTCGGTGAGTATTATCGGCATTGTAACCTCTATTTAAACACCCTACTAAATAATAAACATTAGTTCATTTTCTTAACAGGGTTGTTACAGTTGGTATCAGAGCCAAAGCTAACTAGTGGATTCTAGCTAGATATAGGTTAGTGAAAGACTTAGGCATGAAACAAAACAACTCAAATATAAGTTCCATAACTCTAAATGATGCACACTTGGTAAGGACAAATTTAGTACTTGAGATTACTGATGTTTGAGTTCCTATCCCCCACGAATAGATCCACAATCATTCATCTATGGAAGAGCTAAGTGAATCCTTCTTCTATGGGTTTTAAGTGGTGTACCTTAGACTCTTTTAGTAAAATTACTTGACATCTATGTATTTTGACTTACTTACTCCTTATTATCAAGTGTGTATGAACAACAATAGAGTTAGTAGACTAAACTAGGGAATGAACCTAGTAGTAATATATTACTTGAGAAATTATGATGAAATCTAGTCTAGAATTTTAACTACAAAAATCAATGAGAATTAATACAAATTTTTACTCCAGGTAAACATGGCAACAATATTGAGAAGTAAGAGGAAATGAACCTTGCAAAAAGCTAGTCCCGATAGTCCTGAAGCCAGACAGATAAGAGAAAGTTTTGGGATTTAGATAAAGATATGGAGAACATTACTACCATAGTTTCCATAATTTAAGATCAAATTCAATAGTATTTGCAAGCTATAAATCCATAACATCACCACAACAACAATCAGGAGATGTAAAATACAGAGGTTGAGATTAGAGAGGATGAAGATCCCAAAAAGCATGAAAACAAGGCCCACATGAAGAAAGAAATGGGTAGTAACATAAAGCATATTAAAGTGAAAAAGTTCATGGGAAAAGGAGGAGAAGATGCAATCGACTCATGGTTAGATGAACTGGAACTTCATTTTTCCATAAGAAACTACTCCTATGAAACTAAAATGACATTTTCTCTTTCTCATTTAGGAGGAATAGGAATTGACTGGTGGAATGCTTATCACCTAACAAGTTGAAGTTGGAAGTTTTTATGGAATATTTTAAGGATAGATTCCTTAGCAAAACAATTTTATTTGAATAAGTTTAAGGAATTCTTCACATTTCAACAAGGATCAAGATCTGTGGAGGAATACTATGAACAGTTTGTGAGACTCCTTAAATATGTGTTGTCCTATAATTAGAATAATGAGATGAAAATACATAAATTTATCATAGGAATGAAGCCTTGGATCAGAGATAGGGTAAGCGTACATGTTCATAACACTATGCAAGAAGCTTATGATATGGCTCGAAGGACAGAGTCTACTCAGACTACTAACAAAACTCACAAGGGTTTCAAAAAATGGTCAAACAAAGGATAAAAGTTTCAAAAAAGAGAAAGTGGGATAATTGGCCAAAATCAGAAGAACAAAGAAAATAAAGTCATTGATGTCTTAAGTAGGAGGAAGCACATAGTTGCATTGACTCGTAGTCATATGGATTTAATGGGGTAAGTCGGAAATATGCAGTGTTAGGATCCTGAATGTAGTGAAATTTGGGTTAATATGGAGCAAAACTTGAATGAAAACCAATATTATAGCATGAAATATGGACTTGTATGCTTTATATATTGAGTATCCATACCTAAAATGGGTGATTTGAGGAGATTGATCATGCGTGAAGCTCATAATTCTCCTTATTTCACTCATCCTAGAGGAGCCAATATGAGGTAAAATATGAAAAAGACATTTTACTTGTTTGGCATGAAGAAAAATATCATTGATTTTATGGTACAATGTTTATAGTGTTAGAAGGTGAAAGTTGAACATCAAAATATAGTAGGAAAAGTGTTTTCACATGTTATACCCATTCACAAATGGCAAGTAATATCAATGGATTTTATTATTGGTTTGGCAAAGACAAAATATCATCATGATGCAATTTTTGTTATAGTTGATAAACTCCCTAAGGTAGCACATTTCATACCAGGATGTACTATAGATGATGTTGTAGTTATTGCCAATAAATTTGAAAAAGAAATCTTTAGGTTGTATGGATTTCTGGAGATGATTATCTCTGACAGGGATTCTAGGTTTACTTTTGAGTTTTGGAAGGCTCTCCATTGTGCAATTGGCACAACTTTGAATATCAGTTTTGCATATCATCCTAAAATGGATGGACAAATAGAAAGGGTTAACCAAGTTTTGGAAGATATGTTACGCATATTTTGCATGGACCATAAGTCTTGTTGGGAAGAGTATTTATATCTAGTTGATTTTGATTATAAGAATAACTATCATTCTTCCTTTAAGATGGCCCCTTTCAAAGCTTTGTATGGCATATGGTGTAGAACTCCATTATCATGGGACAATCCTAAGGATCGGGTTGTCATTGGACCAGAAATGATCAAAATAATGGAAGAGCAGCTAGGACTAATCCATAAAAGGCTCAAGGAAGCCACGGATAGACAAAAGGGTAGTAAATATTTGAAAAGAACCCCTAGAGAATTATTCTTATATATAATTTTTTAATATATAATCTTCCTTCAACGTTTAAGTAAAAATGTTCATAGATTAGCATTTTTCCATTGATTGGATAGAATACGGTCATGCTTAAACATGTAGAAGAGAAGCCTCTAACGACTTTAGGTCCAACTCGGATATCCTTTGTGCATTCTCTACAAAAGGGAAGTCGCGTAAATTTTATATATTTGATATTTAATTAAACTTGTGTGCTTTCCGTAGCTTATATACAATCCTATTAGGCATCTATGATATAGAATGGCTTTTGGAAACTCCATAATGATGTGTTGGTAATGCGTTGTGTAATATAGCTTTGGCTAGGTTGTGCAATGTTAAAATATTTCCCATACAACTATGGTTAAAAGCCTCCCAATATGTGCTACAAAAATAAGATTGGCTTGGTTGATTTCATTGTGCTTGGTTGATTTCATTATGCACCAATACAAAGCATTGAACCTGTGTTATGCAGACTGCATCATATTTCCACCATTTGTAGTTATCAATAGTATAAATCTATGTTGGAATTTTGCTCCACTTTAATTCTCCATCTTCCAACGATTGTATCCTGCCCCACTGTTCATGTTATCTATGCAGCAAACCTAAAATGATGAACTTCCATAAAATGTAACCTAATATCTGAAGGAGTTAGACCATTTTTGGGTTTTGTCCAAGAATGGGAATACACACAGCAATTCCAATTGTTTTAGACCTCAAACATTGTAATCTATATCCCGACCATCTCAGAATGGACAAAATCCTATTGATGACTATCTGCAACCGATTTTATGGTAATAATTTTGATTTAAATGCCTTCACCCAATTTTGGTATAAAAATTATATGTCTAGGATGTCCATATTCTATGTTCACTATTACCTATAGTAATAATTCTCTTGTTGACCTATGATATAAACATAATTCCTTTTCTTAAAACGTATACCATATGCCTTTCATGTTTGATCAGCGTCGACTCCATCAGTTACAAACAATAATTAGCCTCAAAAGTTTTTTTTAAGAGATTTGGTTTGCTTTTAAATTTTATCGGTTGAATTAAAGCATGATATATTAAAATGTATGAGTGATTTTATTAAATGAAACTATGTTAAGGACAATAAAATCATATAATATATAGATATTTTAAATAGGTTGTATTACTTGTCTTTATGAAATCTTGATTAAAATAAATCTCCTTTAAGTTTAGAATATACATGTTTAGTTACATGGAGAATATTTGTAGATCTTAGTTTGTCATAATATATGACAAAACCGAATTGGAGAATTATAATTGTAGTATATTTTCATAAGGAGACTAGTGTTAATTGGTTTATTAAAGATGATGACTTTTAAATTAAAGTATTTTCCTTTATTTTTTTGAATTGTTGGAAAATCAAATTAAAATCAATTAGATTTGTAAATATTGGTTTTGTTTTATTAAAATTTGTATGGATTATAAAATAAGAAAAACAACTATTTTTTGAGGTCTATTAGATAGACAAGTAGAATGAACAAGTGAAATCAAAGTCCTTGTATAATTCTAGAAAACAAGTAGTAAACTATTATGTGCTTGATGAATTTTGTAAATAAATATATTTCAACTAGAAGGATGGAATACTTTATAGTTTTGGGAAGGATGGATTGGTGTTCATTCCTTGAGAAGAGGTATGGGACTCTTCCATATATTTGGTAATAAACCAAACAAATAACAAATGGGATTATGAATTAATCCTTATTGTGAAAATATTAAATATGGATGATTATGTGATTCATGCTTGGTGATTTCTTAGAATGTGTTATACATTTGGAAAATGTTTGGAGCATGATTGCATATATATTTGATAAGCATGTTTGCTTGCAATGCATTTGGCATACTTTGCATCCGAGTTGTCCTGATCCCTTCACTATCATCTCTTCTAACCATGAAGAACTCAAAACATTCCATAGAAGATCTGGATAACACTTTTGAAGACTATTGCAATGTTCATCATGTATAAGATTTTATTAATATAGATCCAGTGTAATTATGCAGGGCTAAAACAATTTATGTAAAATCAGCCATGATTTGTAATATTTTATGTATTTTATTACTAGCTTTGTAAATTAGAGATAAAGTCTTCATATTGTAATATTCACCTCTAACAAATGTTAAGTGATATATGTTTTGGAAATTGATCAAGTAATGGAAATTCTTTGATTAGTATATTTTGTCAAATGTATGATGTTTAATGAATGTTTATAATTTCTATCTCTTATTGATTACAATAGTGTAGAGGGAAACTTATGGATGACCTACACAATAATATGAGACATAACAATACCATTAATCTAAGATAATTAGAAGCAAACCAAGCACTCAATACATTTGGGAAGATGACAATAAATCACCAAACCATCTACATCTTGTAAATGAGAAATTTGTATAATGATGCTTAAGATAATTATCCCAAGTCATATGTAAGTTTTCATGAGGAATAATAGATTAATGATTTCTCCTATTTACTAGTCTTCATTGATAGTATGGAGAAGAGGAGGAACGAATCCCTTTGGTGAGGGATAGTTCTCCTAAATAATGGTATTACCATTGAGATGTCCTTATGCCATTTGGTGATGACATGTTGGACATAGCCATTGTATTATCCTCATAACCACTTGGTGATGGTATGATGGAATTGTAGGAGTTGGTGCTCCTATTTGTGAATGGATTTGAATGAATTGTAGAAGTTGGTGCTTCTACTTAAATGTGACTTTGAATTAATCTATTGTGGCTCAGATTGCTTACTTCTCATTTGGGGTATTCTTGTCTTAGATCATTATTATATTCTTAACTCATTGAAAGGTGGTCAAAGATGAAAATATGTACAAAAAAAAAATAGTGGATGAGTAAGTAACAATTGGGGTCATTACACTTCCACTTGATCCAATTTTGAATCTCATAAAAACCTAACCAATAGCCATGAAACTTACATATGAACCCTCTGATTTTAAGAACCATTATATCATGCTCAATCATTTCATCATTGATAATTATTTTTGGTTTACTTTTTGCTACCTGGATAGGATCTTCCATAGATTCATTTTTCCTCTTACCGCAAACTAGGGCATTCATACTTCCAACTAAGGCATCCTTACTTTGAACTAGGTCATCCTCACTTTCCGTAAGAACTTTTAAAAAATACTTTATTAACATGTTATATAGATTTTATTCACATGAATCCTTTAGTATTTAAGTTTTTCCTAAGATCTAGAACAAAAAGTGGCACTTGGTCCTTGATCACACTTTGCTTTCTATATCTTGCTTCCTACTCACTCTTGGTTTGCACTCACTCTTGACTTGCTTCAATACCTAAATAGAAATTTTTAGATCAAATATAAACAAAATTTCAATCTCAAAATTTTCAATAAATATTAATTCAAATATTTAAGTTATTTTTTAAGATTTGGTTAGTGTGAGAAATCCCTATGACCAATGCTTAGGGTTGGAAATCCCCGTCCCACCATGACCTCTCATAAGAGGGAAATTTGAGCTTATTAATAGGGTTTAAAAACACAACCATACACACACCCACCCCCTCACACACTCACCCATGTCACGGTTTGAACCTTGGACCTTTTAAATAAGAGCCAAAGCTTGAATAATTACGTTGTCCCCCCTAGGACAAAATATTTAAGTTTTTAACTAAAATTTTATAAAAACATTGGAAGCTATAAATACAATATATCATTTATCTAGCAAATATTCTTCTTCCTTTATAGTGGCAATATATGAGAACGTATTTTTGCACTTCCGGCTCTTGAGGTAATATCTAGTTATAACATATTTTGTAGGATCCTCATTTTTAGAAAACTAACCATTATCGATTATTTTAGAATTAGCTTCAAGAATGTCATTCAAGGTGCTAATATTTTTCATGGAACCATCTGGATGGTATTTAGTAACCATTTGGATTTTATTAATTATCTAATTCAAAATCCTTTTGGGGTTGAGTCTTTTGTTGCTCGCATGATTTTTATTGGATAATTGGTACATCTAGAGGATGAGCTTATTTATTTTTAATGAGACATTTGAATGTTTTGAATCATTACTCCTTCACCAAGGATGAATAAAATCATGATAGGATGATCAAACATATTTTATTTAGGTGTCTATATTGCTAATAGTCATAACATATTAGGGAGAAGTTTTTGTGTTCAATATTTTGGATCCATTCCCCTTTTATTGAGGATATAGTAATGGATTGAAGCCTAAGAACTAAAACACCCATCCAAACAAACAATTTTTCTTTACTCATATTAATTTTACTAGACACATTTTCCTCTTTTTAGACATCTATATACTAGAATGCACCAATGACATTACTGATTTTGATGAATATCTTCTCTCCCTAAAACTACATAGGGAGAGCATAAAGATTCACCTAGAATAATAAGCCATTAACTTATTTTGTAAAGGGGTTGAAACTAGGAGTTCAAGGTCTTATATAGATACCCCTTTATCCAAAAATCAATTATATATATATATATAATTCATTACCCTATCTCTATCCACTAAATTAGAAAAGAAAATAGAAAAATATTTTTTTGGGTAGGAGAGTTACTTCGAATTCTGGTCCATCGATCTTTAATGTATCCTTTGAGCTCCTTCGGACCTGGTATTTTTCCCTTGAGTTTGTATATAATTGTTTGAGCTTCATGATCAATCAGATCCAACCCAAATTCATCCTTCAAAATCCTGATCGATGGTAGAGGTGCATCCACCTACGAACCCAAGGTTTTGAAAGAGGTAGAGGTTTTTAATTTATTATTAAATATATTTTTTTGATTGATAAAAGACTTTAATTAAAAGTGGGTTTTGAAAGGGGCCCCAAAAACTTATTATATCATTGACAAAAATGACATGTCCTTAGACCTTGAGCACAAAACATAGGGTGCTTCATGATGGAAACTAGTCTTACCAAAAAAATACAGTCAAATGGGGAGATCCCGTGGGGATGATCCCAGAAAAAAAAGGAGGGGCAGGAGTGGGCCCAAATGTGAGACCTTGTAAACCAAAAAACAACAACTAATTCTCATCACCGATGTTATGAGGATCAATAGCCTCCTTGAATATATTCCTAAGGTGGCCATGAACATTGTACAACACCTTCACTGCCTGGTTATAGAGCATCCATGCTTCCTTGGAAGATTTGGCAACCACAGACAAGGTGACCACTATGTTGACAATGTTGTTGTGGACAGAGCTAAACATAACAATAGTAGAAGTATCGGTACACTCCAATGTTTACTCCTTAGCGAAAATCTGCTCACTGGCCTTTCTAGGGGAAGGTGTCTCTATTTTTAACTTCTTCAAGCAAGGCGAGGCACAGACAAAGGAAGGGCTAGGGTTCTATAAAAACTTGGATGAAGAGTATTTGATAGGCCTGCACTTGAACTTGAACTCGCCATATGGAGATCCATCCTTGGGCTCAGACCCAGGCATTTGCTTCAAGGTAGCTGGTGATGAAAATTTTAGGTAATTATCATCGCTAGGGACCTTGTGGATAGGATTTTCATGGTTGTTGCTTTCAGTGGGTTTAGGAAGGGTGGGATGATTGGGGATGGGATTAGGAGGGGTAGGGGAGGTAAAAATCATAACTTTATTGGTGTAAAAATAAAGGGTATGCTTATACAAGATAAGATGTAGGACCTGATGGATGGGATGGGAGGATTTTTCACTCTTGGTATTGTTGATGGACAACTCAAGGGACCTATACAAGTAATCATGGATATTCATATTTTTAATGCCTCTAAGGTGATTTAGGAAGACCAAATGGAAACTGTGGAGAGGGAAATAAATTTTATCGATGGTAAAATATTATAAATTTGGAACCATAACACAGTCCCAAGGGCTAGAAAGGGATGTTCTATCTACTCTATCATCAACCACAACTAATTCCTTATCTTTATCAATAAAGTACACCTTCTCCACCACCATAGTGTGTTTTTTGCACCTGATGGTTAAGCCATCAACCAAAAAGCCCATAACCTTGGCCAGCATACGAACATTGATCAAGAAGTTGAGACCATGGAAAATAACTTGGCCTCCATTCTAGGTGTTGACAATTTCATATGAAACTTATTCATCGATGCTAGCAAAATTCTTCAAGAAGGGTGAATATTTTTGGCTCTTTAAGATGTCCTCAATAATAGGGTTGAGCTGAAGCAAAGAGGGTTCTAGAGGGGCCATGGAGGGACATGGATGAATGTTGGGGGACTTGATACGAGGGCTAAATATGATGGGGTAAGTGTTACAATTCGGCCTTGCATAGTGGTATGGAATAAAAGGATGCTCAACTCACATGCTAAAGAAGGTGGTTGAAGATTTGAAAGGAACCATTTCATATTTTGAAGGACAATGTTTTTTGGGTCATATGCTGGCCATTGAAATCTAGTTTTTGCATTTGGAAGGAACCAAGAGGGCATGTTTGATGAAAGTGGCACAAGAAGAAACACCATTTTAGAAATGAACTTCATTTAAGGTGGTGAAATATTTTAGTTTTAAATGAGTGGAAGACAATTTCTTTTTTAAATTCACAATTTTTATTTATATTTGTTGGCAGTTTTGTCACTTTGCCACATTGAAATTTTGTTGAAGCTTTCATTGTAAAAATTGCAAGTATAATAAATGATGCAGTGAATTTTGGCCGACTCTATTTTGCTGTAATTATTTTTATTGTTTTGCCCCTCTTTTTTATTTCATTAATGTTGTACCAGGAAATAATGGGTTGTAAAATAAATTAATTGTCATGGGCAAAATGAAACAGAGGAATGAAGAACACAAGCTTATACTGAGAGGGGGGATGAATAGTATAGTGCCCACTTTTTACTCTCTTTCCAAACCAATATCAATTAGTGTCCTTAATTGAAATATCCAAATATAGCAATGTAAATTAATGACATAGATATCAATAGTAAGCAAGAGCACAAATCACCACACACAATTGAGACACAAGATTTAACGTGGTTCCCCCAATGTGCGGTACTCCACAAGATAATATCCTTATAATATTTCACAAAGAAATAGGGATCCTTATCCAAATAAAAATGATTACTTTGATCTGCTTAAAGCTAGGCTATCCACTGATCTTATCAGCAAGGCAATCCATTGATCTGCTCAGCTAGGCAATCCACTGATCTGCTCATCTAGGCAATCCACTGATCTGCTCAGCTAGGCAATCCACTAATCTGCTTAGCAAGGTAATTTTGATATGATCAAGTAGGCAATCCACTAATATCCTTAGCTAGGCAATATTGATTTTTTCAAGAAGGCAATCCACTAATCTTCTCAGCTAGGTAATCCAATGATCTACTCAGGTAGGCAATCCACTGATATGCTTAACAAGGCAATGCATTGATATGCTCAGCTAGGCAATGTACTTATGTTCTTAGCTAGACAATCCATTGATTTGCTTAGCTAGGTAATCTACTGGTCTGCTCAACAAGGTAATCCTGATCTGCTCAGGTAAGAAATCCACTAATCTCCTCAGCTAGGTAATCTTGATTTGCTCAGGAAGGCAATCCACTGATCTACTTACCTAGTCAATCCATTGATCTTCTCAGGTAGGCAATCCACTGATCTGCTCAGCAAGGTAATCCACTAATATTCTTAGCTAGGCAATCCACTGATCTGTTCAACAAGGCAATCCTGATCTGCTCAGGTAGGCAATCTTAATTTTTTTAGGTAGGCAATCCACTGATCTACTCAACTAGGCAGTCCACTAATATGCTCAGGTAGGCAATCCACTGATCTACTTCAACAAGCTCACCAAGAACTTACTCAAAATCTACTCTAGTAAGCTCACCAAGAACTTGCTCAAATATGATCTAGCAAGCTCACCAAGAACTTGTTTACATTTGTTTTAGCAAGCTCACCATTAACCTGCTCAAATATATCCAAAAATATATCCAAAAGCTTTCTCAAAGGCTCAATCAATCATGCATAAAATTTTCCACAAATATGTCTAGAAATCTATCCAAAATCCTTCTCAAAGGTTGAATCAATAATGGATAAAAGCTACCACAAATATGTCCAGAAATCTATCCAAAATCCTTCTCAAAGGCTCAATTAATCATGCACAAAAGCTACCACAAATATGTCCAGAAATCTATCCCAAAAGCCTTCTCAAAGGCTTAATAAATCATGCACAAAAGCTACCACAAATCTGTCTAGAAATCTATCCCAAAAGCCTTCTCAAAGGCTCAATCAATCATGCTCAAGTAGCACTCAAGTCTCATCAAAAAATCTATGAAGGCAAGGCTCAATGATGAACTCAACAATGAATGGCAATGCACTCTACAATGGATGACAACAATGATCCACAATGATCTCAACTCAAATCAGAATATAGAATAGTTTTTTTCATGGAACTTGAATAACCACTTCACACAATCACTTGACTAGGCTCAAACAACTCTACTCAACCAATCACCACAAGGAAAAATTATTTCTCACAAACCCTAGTCCAAGCAAGTATCAACCAACTCAAATATTTCCAACAATGCTCAACCACAAATATCACATAACAATGATACTCATGTTGTTCTCTAACTCAAGTTCAAGTTATTTGTACAATCAATGGGCTTCAAAAACAATGCTTATAAAACATTCTTCACATAACAATGACACTCATGTCCTTCTCAAACCTTATCTCAGGTTTTTCACACAACTAATGTCTTCAACAACAATGCCTATAAAACAAGGTTTAAACACAACTCTCAAACCATAAAACCTTGAAGCATTCAACCAACCACTTTCAAAAAGGAAACTACAATCAATCCTTTTCTCTCCAATGATATTTCAGAAATCAACCACCATAAACAAAGTCAATGGAGAATATTGCTCATACCTTTTTGATGCCTTATTAATTGTCCACTAAATCTGCCACACTCAACAATTTTTTTTTTTTAACTTTCAATAAGGGTTAGGGATCATGATTAATAACACAACAAATATCCAAATAACACCTTATTACTCCTACTCAATAAAATACATCATGTCCCCTCATGAAAGAATTAATCCTCTTTAAAAAAGAACAAAGTAACCTTCACTTTTGAACCTCTTTACAAAATCAAAAATATATCTTTACACACACCTTATTTCTCCCTCTAAGAAATTTAATCAAATATCCCTTGAAATAAGCTTTCCAATGATATATAATATGATATACTTCCAAAAAGAAAATCACCAGAAATATCTCTTTTTATTAAGGTGCATCATAACCCTTATTTCTCCTAGGGCAACATTAGAAATATAAAATATTAAAAAATATTAACTTGCCTCTGTCCCTGATGGAATTCGATCCCTTGACACCTCTTCGCTCAGTGCCTTAACCACGGACAAGCCGTTGTTGGTCCACACGCCCTCACGTGTTCAAAGGGGCATAAACCAAAACAAATACCTCAATATTCTACACCCTTCAAAAACTCAAAAACACTTCGAGCGTTTCAAGATAGCAAGAATCCCCGATGAGACTCGATCGTAGGACCTCTTGCTTCTTACATAGTGCATGAACCACTAGGCCAAAGGTGCCTATGCGTTTGGTTATCCTCCGTGAACAATTCTTCAATGGAACCGAATTTTGTAAACCCTTCACATGTATTTTTACACACGCTTCAACACATAGGCTATTTTCGCATTACATTATCAATTCGAATCCATTCGAAAATCGAGGACAAGTATTTATCGAAGATTTTTGTGGCATATATATATATATATATATATATATATATATATATATATATATATATATATATATATATATATATATATGTCTTTCCTCATTTATTTAGACATCGGCGCTATTATTTTTAATATATGCCTTTCCTCCTTTCTTTAGACATCGGTGCTATAATTTTATTTTTAATTTTAAAATTTAAATTTAAATTTTAAATAATTTAAAATTTAAACTAAATATTTAAAATTAAATATCTCCATCATTGGGGCACCTTTTTCGATGAAACAAAAATCCAACCTGGGTTTTAAGAAAAACCCATTTCAAATCTACCATCCATGGTTTTAAATAAAACCTTTTATTTTGTCTACCTTGGTTTTCACAAAAACCATGTATATATCCATGCTCTCCAAAATATCATAAATGATATTTTATGAAATGCTTTTGCTACGAAAACTAAAATGTGATCCATGTGACATCAATGATCCATGTGACATCAATGACAACATAAAATACCTCAAATTTCTAACAAGGAATGGGTGATAGGTGTTTTCAGGAAGCAAAGGCATTGACAAAAAAATTTAAGTTAAAAGAGTCGATAGGAGAGAAGAAAAATGATTTCACCCCAAGAGAGACGAAGATCATTTATGACCTCCTTTGGGACGAAAAGCAATAACCGAAGTGGCTGCATCCTGAAAGAATTGAATTCACCCAAAAAAATTCTAAGGAAATAAAAGGAGCACCAAAAGAGTATTTTCACCTGAGATTGGCATAAAAGGTGGTTTCACCCCAAGTGGGGTGAAATTCCCTTTCGCCCCTCCTTAAGGCGAAACGACAGCTTCGAAGCTTGGGCAAGCAAAGTTGTGGCGTTATAAAATGGAAAATTCTAAATGGAAGATGTAAAGTGGTTTTTCCCCAAGTGAGAGGTGAAATTCCCTTTCACCCCTCCTTAAGGTGAAATGTCATGTTCCAAAATAGGTGCAAACAAAGGCACGAAACTGGTCAAAGAAAGGGGTCAAAGGTGAGTTCACCCCAAAGGAGAGTCAAAACTCCTTTTCGTCCCTCTTTGGGATGAACGTAATTATTTTAGGAGCAAGTGGCTATGTTAGGTAATAAGGGTTAAAAATTCAAAGCCAAAAAGGCTTTTCATCCCTATTTGAGGTGAAATCCAGTGCAAAAGGATTTTAGAAGGTAGCGGAGGTCGTGGGCTTGGTCGTTGAAGATGTCAATAAAATATATAAAGGGTTTTTACCCCAAGTGAGGGGTGAAACTCCTTTTCACCCCTCTTTGGGGTGAAACAACAATTAAGAGGTATTTTAAGGGTAGAAATTGTAAACGAAAGGTATGGGTCCCTCCTCCAGCACGTTTCGGTGATTTTGCTTGTGTATGGACGAAACTAAGGGGGAAAGGTTAGTGCAAGGTAAAAATCCAGTTCGCCCCAATAGGGGGAAAAATTCCTTTTCACCCTCCCTTGGGGGTGAAACTAATAAATTTTACCCTGTTTCAAATTTAAAAGTGTATTGTCGAAGGAAGAATTGAAATATGGATGCGCTTCGGATGTAAGCATGGATGAAGGCAAGAACATTTTGGGTGAATTATCAAAACATCAATGAAGAACATGAAGAGGGCATTTTGCCTACCCTTGCTCCTAAGAGGCTTGTTGTCCCATTTCCTAGGTGAAGTTAATTTTGAATGCTTGTTTTTAAGGAAGTCTATTTCAAAAGGTACCATTTTTTGTAGATTCCCTTGAGAAGAACCCAAGAATGAAATAATTTAATTTTTGGAGCAAAGCAAGCTGTAATTCCAAGATTTTTGCTAGAAAATTACAAGATTAGAATACTGAAGGGAAATTTTTGGTCATTTTCAATGTGCCATCCATTGACTTCATAAATATTCGATTGATTTTCTTGGCAAGGGTGAGATTCTAAGGCACAATTCTTACTTGATGTCAACGACTGTTCTAAATTTTTATCCAATTTTGATGTGTCCCAATGCATCGATGCTTGAGGTGAATTTTCAAGATACAATCTTGCCATTTTACCAGACATCTCTCCACAAGAGCTAAATCACTGTTCCCAAAAGAAGGTTTTTCGAGGAGAAAATTACTCTCATTGGTTTTTGATCTATCAAAATTTTGTTTTTATATGTATTAAATGAAAGAGGTGCAATCCTCTATAAATACTAAGCATTTCAATGTAATTAAGGGAGAATAAACATTTTGCAAAAAAATGCTTTAAGTTTTCTGCATCAATTAAAATATATTCAGCTTCTAGTTCCATGAGTAGTCTTTTGGTTGATCACTTTTTGCTTGTCATTTTTGCTTATGTTTATATCCATTATTAGCTACTTTTAAATTTTACATCTAAATTTAATCAATGTTGGTAAGGGAATGAACACTGAAATATGTTTTGGATGTTGTTTCTACAAACTGTGAGTGATTCTTGTGCTTACCTTTATGTTTCATGCTAATTAGCACTTAATATGATTTCTTGTTGTTAGTTCATCCCCACTAAACTTTCTCGGCTTATAGCCATATTTTCCATCTCTTTCTATCATTTTCTATTTCTTTTCTATTACCCTAAGCTTTAAACCATATTAGATTAGTAAGTGAGCCAACCCTCTCTAGAGATTGGCCCGAAGGACATCCCTCTCCTTTGGCCTTTCAATGTTGATCGGGTCTAGGGTGCATAAATGATATTTTGTACTTATGTAGATTTGTGACCAACAGTTTTCGGCATGTCTAGTGGGACTCTCAAAAAGTTCCACTTTCAATTGTATTGAGGTTTGATGTTTACCTTTGTGCTATATGATTAGAACATCTAGTGACTTAGCTCTACCTAGAAGCCTCTGAATGTGAAGGGAGCGAAAGCTTTCTTCATGATCACAAGATCAAAGGCCAAAAATCTAGAAGACCCTATTTATTTTTATGAGCTTGAAACCCAAGTGCTAGGAGAACATCCTAGGTTAGTTAACCCAGCTATGCCATCAAGATTAATGTCTTCACATTTAATTGTCCGATCAAGAGATTTTTATTTCAAGGGAAACAAGAAAAACGTTCAACAAAAAAGCTAACCTATAATACAAGTTATGTGATTTTTATTTTGCTTAAGTGTGTTTTGAAAGAAAAATATCTATGCTAAGGATTCTTTTGATAATGTTAAAAAATAGGTATTTTATATAGGATCCCAAAACCTATTTACAGAGAGTGATATATTATATACCAATTTACAAAACATGACCAAAGAACAACAATACTATAGTGTTCCTATTCTTACTCTCAATGACTAGCGATCAAACACAATCTATAACCTAAATAGTCTAACCATTTTTACTTCCAATTCTATTTCATCTACTACCATTCCCACTTTCACCTTTTAAAACTCGTGAGACTTTAATGAAAACTACTTCATTTGACACCTCCAAATCCTTAGATAAATTTTCTCCCTACCAGTTATACTCCACACATTATGACTCCAATTTTTTCCTTTTTGGTCTAGTGACTCGATCAAGAATAAGGATATATCACATTTTCTATTATGATTGTTGCAATTCATTTTTATTACAATCCTAAAAGTCTTCCTCCTCCTTCACTTCATTATTATCCTCCTCCTCCTTTTGTAGTTTAAGGCTTACATTTTCATAAGTCATGATTTCATTCCTTCTAGACAACACATTATCATCAAGCCTTTCTTCCCTAAAATTTCTTCTATTATGTTACTTCCATATAGCCCAAGGATAGTGTGGTAAGACCATATCCCACTAGGAGCATTGTTTCTTTAGGAATTTTAGAATCTTCCAGTGGAATTTTTAGGCTAACAATTATTCTATTTCCCAAATTAAAAATAATTTAAACAGCTAGTTTATTAGAAAATAGAGATCTATAAACTAGAAATAATAAAATTATAGCAATTTGGGAGGTTCCAAGTGGTAAGGTTACCTAAACCAGTGCCTAATCAAATTTGCCACTGCTTGTCAAGTTTACCACTAGAATTTTTGACATTGATTGGAGTTTTTGAAAACTTGCAAAAAGAGACAAGAAAAATAGAGTTTCTAATTTTGGGTCTTTCTAAATGCAAATATGTGATAGACTATCTTCCTAGCTGATCAAACCTCCTATTAAAATAGATTTGAGTATGATTTGACCTCTCTTTGGAATGGATGCAGTCCTTATCAAATTTTCCACTAAGTAAAAAATTTGCTAATAGCATTTTTGATAGGCAATGGCATTTTTATCTATGTATTTCCAAAGAATCAAATTTGCTAGTGGCTATAGGTAGTGGAAATTTTGCTCTAAGATAGGGCCAACTAAATTTTGGATCAAAATTTGGGATTGTTTTTGTCAAATTAAGTCTATATTAGAGTCAATAGTTGAATACCTTGATCCGTTCTGACTATTGCTTACAAAGTTTTAGAGTTCAAACCACATGAATTGAAAATATCGTACAATTTATAAAATAAATTGGATATGGCTGAGAAGGAATGCCTAAGATTGAATTCTATAGGTTCCTAGATTCTCTAGAAATGTTTTAAAGATGTTTTCAATAGGAGAGGAATGGATTGCAAAACCCAATTAAACTTATGTTATAATAAAATGAGTGTTATGGTCTACCAACAAGGATGTCACTTACATTATCGGTGATGTGACCTGCGTTCAATCCCCATGGTGGATGTGTATAAGAAGTATTACTCAAAAAAAATTAAGTGTAAAATAAGAATATGTATTACTACTAAAATTTTAGAAAATCTACAACAGAGATTAATATTTGAACTTAAATGAAAGCATAAGAACATAAGCTATGAAATGAAATGCTTATAATAAGATAAGCAAGATAATGTTAGTCTTGTATCAATACCAAATCAAGTATGAAATTAAAATGAATCTTAATAGAAATGCAAGAATAAATATGAGATTAAAGAGCTAAATAATGAATATAAGCCTACACATGAAATGGTTATGAGCATAGAAATGAAAATATGATATGATAGGCCTACAAGTAAAACAATGTTAGATGATATACTTGAAAATGGGAAGGATTATCATAATAATGTGTGGATGAAAGAGGAAATGAAGTTAGTGTGTCAAAATAAAAATAGAGATGCTCATAAATAAAATAAAACTACTATAAATGGAGAAATATAAACACAAATAAGCATGGAATGACTACAAACATGTGTTAGAAATGCAAAATGAGCAATAAGAGAAATTTGTAGCTATGAATATGAGATTCAAGTTAGCATGGCCAAAAATGGAAGAGGAAAATGCATGAATGCAAACAAAAAAATGGAAGGAAAGAAAATATAGGAGTTATATAACCTAGAAAGAACTCCTCCTTGCCCTAAGATGCTCTTCTTGCTCCAATCCCTCTTCTTGCCTTGCTTAACTTACCCAAAGTGCTTGATGAAGATACTCCAAAAAAGAAGATGAAATAATAAAAATGAGAGAGAAAAGATAAAATAATTTTAACATATTATTCCTAGCTTAAAATTGCTTATGGAATGCTTGCTCGAAGGGCTACATTTATATATTTTTGGAGGGTTTGAGAGGGAAAATTGGTTGGGATGCTATTAGGGAATTTTTGAATTTGTAGGCCTGGTTCGTTGCTAGAGCATATGAGGATAGAGGAGGTAGTGAGAGAAGGAATCCATCTATGCTCATGTTAGAAGATTTTGGATATTTTGGAAAATTCACCACTATATGTCAAAATTACCACTAACATTTTTTACAGTAATTGAAAATTTTGACCAATGGTTAATTTGACTAGTCTAGGGTTGAAAAATAACATCTTGCAAAAATTGCACTGAGTGTCAAATTTGCCACTGACATTTTTTATAATGAGTGGCAATTTTGATAGGGGTTGATAATGATTCCCAAATTATTGGGTTTGAGTTAATTTATTTTCTATTGATGTTTGATGTATTTTTATTTCATAGTGTATCAAAATTGGGTATCTACAAGAAGATAAGCAAAAGTATAGATATGTAAGGGCACTTATGCTCATCACTTTTGAAGTGGTAAATGAAATATAACCACAAATAAGTGAAATAGAAACATCAAAATATCTAAGGGATAAATTTTATGCTATATTTGAAGGAAGGAATAAAGTCACGATCCTTCATCTTCAATCACAACTTCATACATTAAGGGTCTAATATGGTGAGATTATTAAACTATTCTTTTGAATAATTGTAGACTTGAAGTCAAATTTAAACACCAAGAGAAAAAATCGAAGGCAATCTCTTAGTCTTAGTTGTACTTAGAGCTCTCCCTAAACTATCAAGAACATTAGTGATATATTTCCAAGTATCAAATAGAAGGGTTTAATTTGAAGAATTAGTAAACATCCTTTAACAATATGAAGTAGAAAATTAGTTAAGAGATGAGTTGTCTAAAAATTTCCTTATCTCCACAAAAAAATCACAAAAGGTTTTAGAGGTTTCTTCCACCTCATTTTTAGAAAAAATGCAACCTCAATGAGGAGGACATGTTATATTTGTAAAAAAGGACATGACTCCAATTTATGTAAATATAATATGATGATTTGTGGGGCTTAATTTGTATATCTACTCAATCGAAGCAATATTTTTAATCACAATATCAACAAGGACAAGGGCAACAAAAAAATGGTATATTGCTTAAGATAAACCAAAAATAGATTGTGAAGATATGTGTGAAGCAAAACATAAGGTCCTCATGGACAAAGAAGTGTCAAAACCATTGTAAACAAACCAAGAAACGAGGTGAAATTCAAAAGTGTGTGTCATCAAAAAATAGTGAAGGTAAAAATATTAAAACTTGAGCTTTATTTACAATCAATTCTAAAAAATATGGATACTTTGAAAATGATGTGACGGTCTCTATTGTTGTAGTGAGAAGAATGTGCATGTCACTATTAACTCTTGAGATCCTTGAGGTGCAATTTAGAAAGAAAATTTAGATAATTAAAAAGTTGAAGGATAACCCATGATGAAAGATGTTTGTTGTGACATACATAATCTTCTTCAAATGATAGATTTTAGTTGTGATACTAGATATTTGAGGCCCATGATGGTAGATGAGGGAAGATATAGCTTATTATATAAATGATTTGAAGATTGTGAATGTGGTAAAATATTGTGTATAATATGGTTGTATTAACCATGATAAAGTTCATATTGTCATAATTGAAAGTGATAGTGATGATTTAGATTATGTTCAAGTTCACTGTGATGATGATGTGTGGTATTTGAATGTTGTGGTAATGGTGATAGAGATCATAATGGTGATGAAGAAATTAGATGCTTTGAAAAATATATTAAAGGTATTGGTTCAAAAAATAATAAAAAAATAGGATAGAATGGTACATGATTGGGAAGACATGGGTAAGGTATGAAAATTTCCATGATGTTAGGTATAAGATCAAAAAATGAAGGCCTTCGATATACCGGTCAACCAAGTAGCAACAACATTAAATTTGTGAAAATAGAATCAAAATAAGAAAATGAAGCTCCATAGATGAGTTACTACATTCATTGTGAAAGATATAGACATGTGATAAATAGGTGTTGCAACCTACATCCTTGTGTGATTTGTGGAGATAATAATCACTCTAAAAAAAGTGTTGGCATAAAGAGAAAGTGACCTTCAAAATACATATGAATTATGTACGAATGAATGCATCAAAATGGGATAAATCAAAATAAATGTTGAATGGTTTCTACTGAATAAGACCAAGTTTAGTGATTGAGAAATATCATAATGTATGTTTTCCCATGAAACAATGTAATCATGGGATATTTTATATGCAATAAAGTATTATGTAAAATTTATGAAGATGTGGAATATTCCAAAAATATAATTCAAAGGTAATTTCCCAAATATGACCTAAATTTATATCTAGATATTGACCCAAAGGCAACCTAGAGGTAATGATGACCCAAGGGTGACCTAGAGGCAACCTAAAGGTAATGATGACTTGGAGGTAACCTCAAGGCAATGACGACCCAAAGGCAAAGACCTAGAGGTAACCTAGAAGCAATAATGACCCAAAGGTGACTTAGAGGCAAATAACGAAAGGTAATGACCTAGAGGTAGACCTAGAGACTAATCCAAAAAGGCACAACCAGAGTGAGAGCTAGAGCACAATTTTAATGTACCACCCCTAATATCATGGGGTGAAAATAAAGGAGGATGATAACAACTATTATATTATTTGATGTGATGAAATCATTAGGGGACGATTAATGATTTCACCTCATATGAGGTTGGATAGTCATATTTATAGTGAGAGGAATGATAAGGTGAAGAGACAAAGCTAAAAGTGAAACACCAAGAGATAAAACGCCGAATAATATTTTGAAATAAATAGACACATTGATGTATAAGAATGTATGCTATATGCAAGTTTATGCTGGCAAAATATTGGTAGAAATATATGGTAAAATTGAAATACATTTATGTGATGAAAATAGTGTTGTTCATTTGCTCTAATTTTAACAAAATTCTATCTATCTAGCTAGCTATATTTTTATGAGATAGAGATATTTGTAACGATTTCTTATAAAACACAAATCTAAAATACATATAATTAAGATATATATTTATGAGATAGATCTAATTTTTTTTATACATAGGGGAGTTGGTTACATCCACTCTATTTTTAGTAATTACCAAATATATGGTTCAAACCATAGGGGATGCTCCCAACAAGCCTATACCACCTTGTTATTGTTGACCTAACATGAGAAGGGCCACCAATCGCTCGAAATCCATACCATCATCGTCGGTCTAGTATGCACTTAGAGGATTTAGAACAAACTACTACCTTTACAAACAAGCATGCCCTCAAGGTTTGAACCTAGATCTCTTCTTATTAAATGTCTGGCCAGATAAACAACTACCAATCCACCTAACCCTTAAAAGCAAGATAGATCTATTTAAGTTAAAATCAAAAAACCTGAATGATCTGAAATATCAATAATAGTTAATTATTTTTATTCTTTAAATAACTCAAAAAATCACATCAAATAAAACTGCAAAAGTGAAAGTGATTAGGAATGCATACCATATGATGATAAAAATATCAAAGAATTCATTGAGATCGAGAGACTCATTAACAATCTCATCCAAAGTGGGGAACTTAGACTTAGCATTAATGACATTAATTTATAAAGTGTTATACTTTATCACCCTCTCTCATCGAGAAAATGACGATTGTTTTTTTACTTTATTAAAATAATAATGGCCTATGCTTTTAGTATTTTTTTAAAATTAGTTTTATGGAATAAAATGCATTCCTTCTCCGTTTTACATGCGACCTGTTTTTTAAGTTATATATATAACAGTTAGAAAATTTTAAACTTTGGTTTTTTTTTAAGTTAAGATATTTGAGCAATGTTTTTTAACTTTTATTTTGTATTTATTTTTTATAATAATTTTTATTTTAAATATTTTTATTATTATTGTTTTATGATAAACTAGAGGTGAGTTTAAAAGCAATGATCTTCATCACTTTTTCATTGAAAAAATAACATTTAATATTTTTATTAATTAGTTTTGGATTGATGTGTATAATAATTTATGTTTTCAGTTTAGATTTTTTATTTTTTTATTTGTATAAGATTAAAACAAACTTTACTGAATGTGGTATTTTTTTAAATTCTATATGCAACATTTGGAAAGTTTGAACCTAAGTTTCCTCTTTAAATGTCAATGTTTTTGGCTAGTTGTATTATTTAATATGTTTCTAATAACTTGGATTTTGCATATTATTTTTTTATAATTTTTTTTTATTGGTTGAAGAAATGGTTTTGAAAGGCTCCTTAAACCTTTTACAAATGGATCACAAGAAAATAGACTATCTCTTGAAGATTATCTTCAGGAGACTAACAAGGAACAACTAAAAGATCTTAACCTTTGAGGGTAGTGATCCTTGTAGTTGGATATTAATATGGGTTACCTTATATGCTTTTACTTTGCTTTTCAAAATTATAGGATCATTTTATCCACGTCTATGTTAGGTATCCATGCACATCAATGAATTCTTAGTAACTAATGTATCATGGCCATCATATTTTATGTCTAAATTTCAAGAATATATTCTTACTGAAGTATGATAAAGGGTATCTCTACCTCTCATGGTCTATGTAATGCAAAGAAAATAAAATAGCATGGTGAAAGAGTATTATACTGAGTTCATAGGCCTTATCATTTATACCTATCATTTGGATTCAACCATGGTAGTTTTAGAATTATATGATGACCTCAAGGATGATATTTGGTGAGAAGTAGAAATGCATGAACCATATACCCTCCATGATGTTGAGCATTTTGCTTTTCCTATTGAAAAACTCTAGTTGTCTCAAATCTAATAAAGAGATGATTTCAATCCTTGATGGTCTTAATTTAATAACCACAATGAGGAATACCCACAAGGGTTCTTCTATTATAAATATAAATCTCACCATCCTTGGTATTACACGTGTGAGAATCAACCTAAATTCCAAATGGAAGTGAAGAAGGAATACATATTTGAGGATAATGATTTTACTTTACCACAATAGGAGGTATCGATAAAAATTAAGTATCCTAAGTAGGATGCTAATACTATGGCCCTATCAATATTTGATCTCATGGAACAACAAGCTTAACATACTATTAAGGTTGAAGGATTGATAAAAGGAAAGTGGATTAATATGTTTATTGATTTGGGTAGTACTCGCAATTTTATTAATAGTAATGTGATCAAATCCTTAGGGTTGTATATCAATAATTTGGAAAAGGACAAATTCCATGTGTTGATTGTTGATGGGATAAGCCTCAATGCATGGGTTGTATTACTGTTATCTACATCCGTATGGGTTCCTATACTTAGGTTGGAAACCTTTATATGATGGATTTGGAGGGCATAAATATGGTATTTGCAGCTCAATGTTTGTCTCAATTAGGAAATGTTACTTTAAACCTACAACAACTATATGTAATATGGACTAAAAATGATAAGATCATCCATATTTAGGGTATACAACCCTTGCATTCAAAGTTTGCCATATCCCATTGGGTGGAAAATATTAAAGAAGGGTAGTAGAGACATCCTTGCCTAGATTTTTTGTATGGAAATAAGGGACACCAACCAATTATATTTGGATATTCCTTTTAATATGTAGTCAATTGCTAATAAATATGCTTCATTCTTTAATGAACCTAGTGGATTTCCACTTAAGGGGAATCATGATCAAGTTGTCCATCGTGTTCTAGGTCATAAACCACTTATCATTTTTCCTTATTACTATATCTAGTAATACAGTCTAAAATAGAGAGGTTGGTTCAAGAGATGTTGAAGCAGGTTACTATCTATCCTAGTACTAGTCATTTTTCATTTCCAGTGGTCATAGCTTAATGTAAGGATAATTCTTAGTATATATGCCCCAATTTTATCCTAATCAACAATATTACAATCAAAGATAATTTTTCTATTCTTGTTATTGATGTTTTATTATATGAACTATATGGTACAATTTATTTTTACCAAGCTTGACTTGCATTCTATATTTCATTAAATTAAGGTTAGAGAAGAGAAAATTTCCAAAACTACTTTCAACACACAAAAGGGTCATTATAAGTTCTTATTCACACCCTTTTATCTCACTAATATCCCCTCCACTTTCCAAATTTTAATGAATTATATATTTCATCCTCTTCTTTGTAATTTTTTACTATAAGTCTTGGTAAAACCATTTGCTTAATGTTCAATAGATACTCCACCATTTATAGAAGGAAAAATTATATGTCAAGCAATACAAATATTTCTTTGGGGTGTCTAAAGTGGAACATATGGGTCACATTATGTCTTCATGAGTATGTTGAGGTGGATACTAACAAGATAATGGCCCTTTCAATTAGCTTTTATCTAAATATATCAATATTTTTAGGTCTTATGAGGTATTATAGAAAAGCGTCTAGTTTTATAAGAATACTACAGCTCCCCTAGTGGATTCACTAATAAGGATACATTTATTTGGTCTAAAGAGGCTACTAGGGTCTTCAATTCCTTAAAATATTTTATGTTCACCACCCTTGATTTAGCTATTCCTAACTTAAATAATTTATTCATTATTGAGTGTGATTCTTCAAGAACACAAATAGGGGATATTTTGATGCAAGAAGGATGCCTTTATATTTTGAAATAAAATAACTCTCTAGAAATAATTTGGTGCATTACACTTATGAGAAGGAGGTATTAACCATCTTGAATGTGATGGACAAATAAAATTCTTATTTGTTATGTTGATGCTTTATTATCAAAATAGATTATAGTAGTATCAAGCATTTCTTAGAACAATATGTCTCCTATCCAAATTAAAATAAATATTTGAGCAAGTTGTTAGGGTACGACTTTGTAATTGAATATAAGAAAGAGGAGGAGAATGTAGTGTAAAATTCCCTTTCTCATTAATATGAACACTTAATTGTTGTGAATTCTATCTCTAGTTCCCTTCCTCAATGGCTCTCCAAAATTCAATAGTAATGGTAGTTAGACCCTAATACTTCTTATTTTATTCATGATGTAGAGGTTGGTAGCCCTCCCAATCCATTATTTTTATGTGTTTTATGATATTTTAAAAAAGAAATATTTTATTTATCTCATTTAGTCTTCTAGTATCAATAACAACATCCTTTAGGAATTACATGATTCAGTGTTGGCATGGCATTTTGCTTTTTTAAAACCTATCAATGTGTGAAGTATTCCTTTTGTAGGAAAGGAATAAAAGTGTGTGTTAATTAATTTATGGTTAAATGTGAGATGTGTTAGAGTAACAAGGAGAAATAGTTAAATATCCATGCTTGTTATAGACCACTCCCATATTAGATCATCAATGGTGATACATCTCCATGAGACTCACTAAAGGTATTTCATGTCAAAAACAAAAATAGTATTTTTTGTGGTGGTGGATCACCTTTTGAAGTATGCCCAGTTCTTCCTTGTAACATCTATTCACTACTAGAAAGGAAGCCAACTTGAATTTATTTTCAAATTAAATGGTATGTCGATTAACTATGGCTATAATTCTATTTTCACTATTAACTTTTAGAGGGAGTTGTTCACTTTTTAAAGTAAATATTTTCATATGATCTCTTTGTATCACCCTTATTACAATGACCAAATTGATATTGTGAAGAAGTATTTAGGTACATAACTATGATGCCTTTACATTGATAAATAATATCAATGTTATAGAACTATATTCATTAATAGAAATAATTCACCAATATGCAAAAATATCAAATAATTCATCCACAATAACAATCGACAAATGAGAGAGAGATAGATAATACCCTTAAGGTAAGGAAACACCAATAATAATCCTTAAGGAATAAATAACTCCAAAAGATCTTCCAATATGAGAGTTCCACTTAAGGAGGTGGGAAAATATGATTACATATCATTGATCCCGACGATGATTACAATAGCAAATATTTCTTCTTTATATACCCATATTCTAATTCTACTTTGGAGAGCCTACTAATATATTATTATAATACAATAAACCTTGGGTTATATGTGGCCCATGCCAACCCTTATCTAATATAATGATATATCCCCAAATATATATTCCTAGGTACCCTAACATGCCACCCTTCTTAAAAAATTTTCATCCTCAAAACAAATGAAGTAACAAGATAATATGATTTGCCAAGCACTATTAGTAATTGGTACCAATATTGATCATCCATCCATACTAGTGAAACATTGATTGGTGGTGGTCATTAATGTTGGTATGTCCCTTTTCCACTTGAGTATCCAAATTCACTTCATTGGCTCATGAAATATGAGACGTTTTTCCAAAAAAAATTGTAAAATTTGACATTGTCCTTGTTCCAAATGGTTGACTTCAAAATATTGTATCTCCCTAATGACCGCTCATTTTAAAGCTCTTCAAATTCCATACAAAATAATCCAAAATTCATCTAAATCAGATAAAACTTCACAGAGATATGGCTCCTAAAATATGAGATGTTTTTTCCCAAAAACAAAATCTTCTCTAATTCCTTTATTCCACACAAAAAATCCCCACTTTGACAAAATCATTGCTCTGATACTACTTGGTATCAGAACTTTGTTATTATAATTAGAAATAATTCACCAATATATAGAAATACCAAATCATTCATCCATAAATAATTATCCACAATAACAATCCATGGATGAGAGATAGATAGATAATACCCTTAAGGTGAGGAAACACCAATAATAATCGTTAAGGAAGGAATAACTCCACAAGGTTTTCCAAGATGAGAGTGCCACTTAAGGAGGGCAATATCCCATAAGCCACTTCGTAGGCAAATATGATTACATATGATTCATCTCCATGATGATTACAATTATAAATATCTCTTCTTTATATACCCATATTCTAATTCTACTTTGAGGAGCCTACTACTAATATAATATAATATTATAATTTATAATATAATATAATATTATAATACAATCAACATTGGTTCATATGTGGCCCATGCACTTGTTATAGAAATATATTCTCATTAACAATCATTTACCAATATGCAAAAAATATCAAATCATTCATCCACAAATAATTATCCACAATAACAATCCACAAATGAGAGAGATATAGATAATACCCTTAAGGTAAGGAAACGCCAATAATAATCCCTAAGGAAGGAATAACTACACAAGATATCCCAAGATGAGAGTTCCACTTAAGGAGGGTAAATCCCCATAATCTACTTCATGGGCAAAGATGATTACATATGATTGATCTCCATGATGATTACAATGACAAATATCTCTTCTTTATATACCCATATTCTAGTTCTAACTTGGGGACCCTACTACTAATATAATATTATGATACAATCAACCTTAGGTTATTTGTGGCTCATGCCAACCCTTATACAATATAATAATATATCCCCAAATATCTATTCCTAGGTACCCTAACAATCAATGTTTAATTGACTTATTTTATCATAATAATGATTTAATACTTATCATTTTTCTTTATAGTGTCTCCATTTGAAGCATTGTATGGCCAAAAACCTCCATCTATGATAGACTATGTTCCAAGATCCTCCTAGGGGCATAAATATATTATTTTCTCCAATGGTGAAAGATTGTCCCCTAGACCCTCAAAGATAATATCTATTAGGTAAAAATCATATGAAGTAGTTAGAAGATTTAAATTTGGTAGAGCAACAATTTGAGGTGTGTAATATGATATTTTTGTGGCTCAATCCATATAGTTAGTAATCCCTAAATATTGTGTAGAATTATAAATTGACACCTAGGTTTTATGGTCCTCACAAGGTGATTTATGAAATTGGGGAGGTGACATACTAGTTGAGGTTTCCTCCTAATTCCAAAATTTAATTTATTTTTTATTTTTCTTATCTTAAGTAGGTCATTGATTGAAAGATATAATCTTATATGGATTTTCTAGTACTAGATGAATAAGGATAGGTTAACCTATATTTTGAGGTATTCTTATAGTCTTATGTCTAAAATATATAGTCTCAACAAGTACATGACTTCCTCATCAAGTGGCAAGATCTCCTAGATGAAGATATGGCATGGCACTAATGATCATTATATAGTCTATTATAGCTATAGGAAAAATATTTTTGAGGGGGTGGGGGTGAGGGGTGTCCATGTAACAACTCCAATATAGCCATATAAACTATCATTATTATTAGCTTGTGTCATACGATAATGTTGAATTGGGGAATTTTATTGACTTTTAATTAAGATTTATGCCCTAATTCTAGTTTCAAAAAATTTAAAAGGGGTTTCCAATGGCTTCTCTCAACATCTAAATTTAGGGTGGATCCCCATTGTTCTTCACAAAATACTCCTATATTAACCTATACTAACTTGCATTGAAAATACAATTATAGAAAGCAAAGTGCAAAAATAAAAAATGAATGAATTTTAAGGGTGCAAGTGGTTCAAAGCAAGTATGGGTTTAAATGGTAGAAATAAAAGTTTGTGACCAATAAATACATGATAATTCAAATAGCATCGATGTCCACCTATTCATTATATTATAAAATTGACATGCAAATGATAAGATGGACTAAAAGAACTATGTCACAATCACCATGCATTTAGCAAACTAGGATGCCAGTTCCACTAATGGAATACTTAAGAAATTGGTAATTTATTATAATCTCATGAGCTTCAAGCACAATGTGGGTTTCATAAAGTGTATATCTAAATTATCATGGCCTAAAATGAATACAATGAGGTCCCTAGATCCATAGTTATAGTATAAGTTTATCCCTAAGTTACCTAGGATGAGAAATAATTACTCCTAATAAAAGGATATATTTGGGGATATATTTAGCAAGATGATGCACCACCAAATGTTGCATGCCTCTAATTATACCTCTATCACTATTATAAGGCTTTTAAAATGACTTAGTACACCACTACATGCCAAAAAATCACCTTATAGAAGATTTACCTTAGGATATATGCCTTCGAATTTATCCCTATGAGCCTATGAGTGATTCAATTCAATTAGTTATCAAATCACTCACTTTTACAAGTAAATTGCTTGCTTTTGCCAAGGGATTGACACCTTTTCTTGAGCAAATCACTTGTTGAAGTCAATTGACATATTTTGTTAGCTAATCATTCCTTAGAGCCAATTAGTATTTTTTGCAAGTGAACCAATCCTTATGACGTACTTAGCAAATTTTGAGATATTTTGATAGGTGTTTTTTTTATAATTCTCTATTGCAAGCTCCTTTAAAATTTGTGAATACCAATGTAATGACTAGGTACTACATTTCTAATGATTTCATGGGATTCCAATATTGATTGGCATGATATCCCAAATCCTTCATTTATCCTTGGGCATGGATTATACAAAATTATGACCTCCATGACAAAATTATTAAAATTATGGTTATAATAATTTAGCCTTTTATGGAAAAAATACCAATAATTTCTATCATTCTATGACACTTGATAATAGGACTAATTCAAGGTCTTTTGCTTCCCTTATTAAATATTCAAAAATATTATATGGTAGCTTCTCCTATTTTTCAACTAGATCTTATAGCTTGGTGTATAGTGGCTCTAAGTTTCATAGGTTTTAGTTGCATCCCCTTGGTTGGATTTAATTTTCTCCTCATTGAGTATAGTTTCTATGATGTTGTCAACTGAGATATGTTTATATTTTCTAAATATTAGGCATCCCTATAACATCTAGTCCCTAAAAATATTTATCCATATATTTAAATTAGGTCTTCAACGATGCTAAATTATCCTTGCAAGCTTAGATGTTCCTCTTGACATCCAAAAAAAATCTTAATTTATTTTCTAGGTCCTTATCATATATTTCAAGATACTATGCCTATATTTTTGTCATTGAGGATAGTAGTTTAAGGACCTATTGATGCTTCAATCCACCTAGGTATGTATTTGCATCCTAGACCAAATTCAAGATTGTATGGCTCAGAATTATTTCTAAGCCAACCTTTGGAAAAGGTCGATTTCTTATGAAATTGGTATTGGTGAAAGATTAAAGAGAGAAAATAAAAAAAGACGAGACAAAAAAAGGTAAAAGATATTGATCTAAGTTAAATTGGATCTTAGCCAACAACATTGTTTTAAGTTGCATGAACATAGGATACTCAATACAAGCAAAGTCTAATAAACTATACAATGAATTCTATGTAAACAATACTTTCATCTCAAATGTTACAACTTTCAGCATCATAAGTACTCTAACCAAATAAATACAAATGGTTTAAACCTACTAGATAGACCAAAGGAGTACCAAACAACATTAAACATAATAGAAAAACTTCGACTAATGAAAAAAAAATGTTGAAAATGTAAACATTATATTAAGAGATCTACAAACATTAATTAGGGTAAGTCAAATAGCTCTTGATTGTATTCTAGAGTAGCATAAACATACAACTTTCCATAGGCAAACATTGAATCATCCAAACCTTTACAATAGGTTTCTTCTCCTTAGTAGCAAAAATGGGTCACTAAGATATTAGGGTTTGACTATGGTATTGTCTACCACAAGGGTACGGAGAATGTTGAAGAGTTATACCCAAACTTATTCTAGAATAATTAATATATAAATAAATAACTCAGAATAAAACAACAACTCACAATAAAATATGCACATAGAACACACGAGATTTACTCTGGTTCATCCAATATGGGCTACTCCAGGAAACAAGAGCCACACTTCCTTTGATATTATTATTCTCTCCTTGCCCATAATGGGACATTACAATCAATATAAAGGAAACTCTTACAACCCTAAACCACAACGTGGTATTAGAATATCGTGGGTACAATACCATGGGATAAAACCACCCATAACCACAAATCATGGGAATCCCACCAATACCTCTGAAAATAGCTTCGATAATAGCTCTGGAAAAAAAGGGCCCGAGAACATCGAAGCAAGGGCCTGTCGTACAATACTTCCTATGCAAAGGATGAGACACATCCAAAATTATCCCACTTGTTGAATACTTTATAGAAAGGTTGTAATCAAAGTTAGTTCCAACATGCATTCTTGCTAGACCCATTTCAACTATAAAAAATATGAACTTTTATGTGCTAACTGCCTTGGTTAAAGCATATGCTACATTTACCTTGGTATCCACTTTTTCCAGCAACACTTTCTTCTATTCAATCATGTCCCTACTGAAGTGGTACTTTGTATCAATGTGCTTTGTTCTTGAATGGTAAGTTGGGTTCTTTGCCAAAAATATAGCACTTTGGCTATCACAATTTATCTTCATAGCTCCTTGAAAGAACCCAATCTCAGCACATAGTATTTGTAGCCATATTGCTTCCTTACTTGCATCAGTGGCTACCATGTATTCAGCTTCAGTTGTTGAGAGAGCAACAATAATTTACCTTTTGCTCATCCAACTAATAGCCCCTCCAAAAAATTTGAATACATAAGCACTAGTAGATCTTCTATTGTCAAGATCTCTAGCCCAATCTGCATCAACAAAACCTTTTATATCCAAATATCTATTTTTGTTACCTGCACCTTCATAATCGATTGAAAATTTAGATGTACCACATAAATATTTGAAAACCCTTTTTACAGTAGTCCAATGCTCTTTACCAGGTTTAGACATGTATCTTCTAAAAACTCCCACTGCATGGGCAATATCTGGTCTAGGAAATACCATGGCATACATTAAACTCCCTAAAACATTTGCATAAGGAACATGGGATATTTCTTCTACCTCTTCTTCTATTTTTGGAAATTGTTTAGCAGACAATTTTTCCCCAAAGGAATAGGTACCTTCACTGGTTTGCAATCCTGCATACT
The DNA here is from genome assembly GCA_028583015.1 of Wollemia nobilis. Classification (NCBI taxonomy): domain Eukaryota; kingdom Viridiplantae; phylum Streptophyta; class Pinopsida; order Araucariales; family Araucariaceae; genus Wollemia; species Wollemia nobilis. Next base: position 989,390 of record JAQPPZ010006183.1, on the reverse strand, counting down.
GAATCTCTTCAATATTGTCTCAACATACTTCTTCTGATTCAGCCACAACTTTCTGTTTGAATGATCTCTATTTATTTGCATGCCCAAAATAAAATTTGTAGGGCCAAGATATTTCATGTCAAACTATGACACTAACTTAGAATTTACTTCCCTGATCATTTACTTACTATTTCCAATTAGTAATATATCATCAACATACAAAACTATAATGATAAGTTCATTACCAATTTTCTTTGAGTATACACAATGATCAGCATTGCTACGAACAAAATCAAGTCCTAAAACATAAGTATCAAATTTTTGATACCACATTCTAGGTGATTGTTTCAGTCCATACAGAGATTTATTTAACTTACATACAAAATCTTCCTTTCCTTCAGTAATGAATCCTTCAGGTTGTCTCATATAGATTTCTTCCTCCAAATCTCCATGAAGAAATACAATTTTTACATCCATTTTCTCTATTTCAAGATCAAATGCAGCAGCCATAGATAAAAGAAATCTTATTGAGGTTAGCTTTGCAACAGGAGAAAATACTTCACCATAATCAATTCCCTCTACATGAGAATAGCCTTAACAACCAAGCGAGCTTTATATTTCTCCACTTTACCTTAAAAATTATGCTTCTTCTTGAAGATCCATTTTCTACCTATGGCTTTTCTCCCACCAGGTAATTTTACTATATCCCATGTCTTGTTATTTTTCAAGGCCATCATTTCCTCATTCATGGCTTCTTCCCAAAGGTTTACCTCTTCAGAATTAACTGCTTCTCTAACTGTTCTAGGATCTTCATCATTAATAGATAAAACAAAGGAATAAGGAAAAGAAGATGGACTATACCTATCAGGTTGCCTTCTTTCTCGTGTTGATATCCTTACCACAGGTGTATGAACATATGGTTCATCCTCTTCTTCTTCTTCTAAGTAGGATCCTTCTTCCATGAGATCAAATTGCACCTTTTTAGGTTCTTCTGTTACTTCATTCCTATGATCACTTTTCATTTCTCTAAACACCACATCTCTACTATAAACTATCCTTTTAGTTTTTGGATTCCAAAGTTTATATCCTTTAACACCATATTTATAAACAATAAAGATACGTTTAACAACCTTATTATCAATATTACTTATTTTCTCCTTTGGAATATGCATGTATGCATCATAGTAAAAAACTCTAAGATGTGAAAGAGAGGGTTTCTTACCAAACCATGCTTCAAATGGAGCTTGATCCGGCAATGCTGATGTAGGAGATAAATTCTGCAAGTAACGTGTCGCAGTCACTGCTTTTGCCCAAAATTCTTGTGCCAAACCAACACCACTGAGCATACTTCTTGCCTTTTCCATCAGTGATCTGTTCAATATCTCAACAACTCCATTTTGTTATGGTTTATATGGAGTAGTCTTCTATATTGCAATACCACATTGCTTACAAAAATCCTCAAATTTATTTGAACAATACTCTCCTCCATTATCAGACCTCAACACCTTAATATTTTTCTCAATTTGATTTTCAACAAGTGCTTTAAATTCTCTAAAATTATCAAACACTTCATATTTACTTTTAAGAAAATAAATCCATGCATATCTTGAAAAATAATAAACAAAATAAGCATAGTACCATGATTTTCCAAGAGATGGAACAGGAATAGGACCAAAAATATCACTATGAATCAGATCTAATACCCCTTTTGATCTTGCAGCACCAAATGGGAAACTAACACAATTCTACTTGCCATAAATACAATGTTCATAGAAATAAAAAACCATTGAGCAATTAGGGATACCTTGGACCATACCTTTCGTGTATAGGGTACACAATCCCTTTTCTCCAATATGTCCCATTCTTTGATTCTAGAGCGTTGAACTTTTGTCTGATTCAGTCTTAGGAATAGTTGAGCTATTGCACTCATTTGTCATAGTGTTTCCCAATAGCTTATACAAGGTTCCAATTTGAACTCCTCTTGCTAACACCATAGATCCATGAACCATTTTGCATGAATCCTTACTAAAACTGATTTTTACTGCTGCATTAGCCATTTTGCTTATAGAAATTAAATTTCTAGCAAGGCCAAGAATATGCATCACACATGGGAGGGTTTTAACCCTACTATACTACAATAATATTTTCACCCTTCCACGACCAATGATTCTAATTTGTGAATCATCTCCTAACATTACCTCCCCTCCATAATATCTTTCATATTCACTGAACCACCCCCTATGAGGATTCATATCAAAAGAGGCACCAGTATCGATCAACCAATCATTTCTATCTAAACGAATGGAGCAAGATGCCAGATATACATCCCCTCCTTCATCAATAGATTTTTTTATCTTTGTGGAAGTGGATTCATCATATATATTTCCGAATCAACATTCTTTGATCTGCAATCCTTCTTCATGTGTCCAGGCTTGCCACATTTCCAACATTTTCTCTCAAACTTTCCTTGAGACTTGGATCTACCTCTAGACTTAGATCTATCACCAAATCTCATTTTATCTTTTTCCTTGGCATGCCCTCTTACTATTAGGGCATCCTTTGATGTGCCTTCCATGGCTTTTCTCCTCATATCCTCTGATAATAGAGATGCCACAACATATTCAAACTTCAATGTGGATGAAGTTGTACTACCAATTGCTACAACTAGGTTATCCCACAAATATGGTAAAGAGCATAGAAAAGTAATACATTTATCTTCCTCACTCAACTTAATTTCAATAGATGTAAGTTGACTTACCATCGTATTGAATGCATTAAGATGATCTGCTACTGAATCTCCTTCATTCATCCTTAGATTATACAGTTTCTTTCGAAAGAATAATTTATTCAAAAGGGAATTAGATTGATATAGAGCCCCTAACTTATTCCAGATATCCTTTGCAGTAGCTTCTCCAGAAAACATTGATTAGGATAGAATCTATAAGACATAGTCAATTTAGACTCCTCACTTTTTGATTCAATTTTTTCCAATCTTCATTAGTTGTACTGGCAGGTTTCATTTCAAAGATAACATACCACTTATCTCTGTCTATGAGCAGATCCTCCATCTTTAACTTCCATAGCTCAAAAATTTTTCCATCAAATTTCTCAATCTCTATCCTTGAATTATTTAACATCATTTTTCTTCAAGCTCCTTCTACGTAAAACTCCCACTTTGTAATAGGTTTTCTATAACTCCTAGAAATCCTAGATCCTCTTCAAATGAATTGAAACCCTGGCAATAAAGGCATCTCTCTATGGCTAACAATTTGGCTCTGATACCATATGAAGAGTTCTACCCAAACTTATTCCAGAATAATTAATACATAAATAAAAAACTCATAAGAAAATAACTCATAATAAATCAATGCACATAGAACACATGATATTTAACTTGGTTCACCCAATATGGGCTACTCCAGAAAACACAAGCCACACCTCCTTTGATATTATTATTCACTCCTTGCCCATAATAAGACATTACAATCAATATAAAGGAAACTCTTACAACCCTAAACCACAATGTGGTATTAGAATACCATGGGTACAATACCATGGGCTAAAACCACCCATACCCACAAATCACAGGAATCCCACCAATACCTTTGAAAATAGCTCTGATAATATCTCCAAAAAAATAGGGCATGTCGAAGTAGGACCGTCGAAGCAGGGGCCTGTCGTACAGTACTTCCTCTGCAAAGGATGAGACACATCCAACAGAATGTGGTAGCAAATTTTCTTTCTAAAAAATTTAAAAATATAAGACACTCTCTCTACAATATTCATCCTCTAGGTTGATTGAATAGAGGATCTCAAATCAGAGTGGAAAGGTGATCCTAAATTCACCAAAATTATTCAAGATCTCCAAACAAAAATAGGGGATCATCTTGACTACACATGGAGGGAGAGGATACTTTGCTATAAGTAGAGGGTTGATATTCCACCCACTTTAGAACTTAGGACTCAAATTTGAATGGATATTCATTCTTCACCAATAGGACACACTCGCTTCTAGAGTATCTCTGCATAGGTCAAGTGTATATTTTAGTAGGCTATATTGAAGATCGACATGAAATAATTTGTAGACACATGTGACATATACCAACATAAAAAAGGCAAAATGGTTCTAAAAAATAATCCTACTTCAACCCTTGTCCATTCTTGATTTATCATGGACTAATATTTCCATGGACTTCATTGAAGGGCTCCCTCTATCAGGTGGAGAAGTGGTTATCATGGTAGTAGTAGACACATTGACCATGTATGCTCACTTATATCCTTTGGGGCATCCTTATATTGTAAGGATAGTGGAAAAATCATTTATGGATTAAATATTTTAGCTCTATGGTATCCCTCATTCCATAGAAAATGATTGTGACAAGGTATTCACCAATAAGTTTTAGGAGAAGCTCCATTACATTCAAGGTATAGAGCTAAAATGAAGCACATCTTATCATTCGTAGACTGATGGTTAGGCTAAGGTGATGAAAAATGTATAGAGATATACCTCAAATGCTTTATATATTATCAACAATACAAGTGGAGCCAATGGATTCCCTTAACAAAAGGGTGGTACAACACCACTTTTCATATAATTTTTAAGATGTCTCCATATAATCGAGTATACAACCAACTACCCATGACACTTACCTATTACATTTTAGGTAGTTCAAGATCAAGGAATTTTAAATAATCCTCACTCATAAATAGGATATCTTAGCTACATTTAAAAAGAACTTTGTGATTGCCAAAAATCACATGAAACAATGGGTAAATCAATACAAGACCAAGGGAAAGTTCACAAAGAGTGGTATGATTTTTCTTCTTCTTCAATCTTAAAAGTAGATTCCCATAAAACAAAATCGATGATACAAGTTGACACCCAAATTTTATGAGCCTTACAAGGTACTTTAATAGGTAGGGAAGTTTACTTACAAATTGGAGCTACCAATGTCATCCAAGATCCACCCATTTTTTTGCATATCTTGTCTAAAGAATATGGTGGGGAAAAATACCCCAACACATATAGTCCTTCTAGAATTAGATGAATAAGGATATATTCTTCTCAAGCCAACAAATATCCTTGATTTATGGACTTGAAACCTTTGCTCATGCGATGTCATTGAAGTTCTTGTGTAGTGGCATGAGCTCCAACAAAAATATGCCACATGGGAACCTATGCAAGAATGCCAACATTAATTTTCCACTTTTTAGATTTGAGGATAAAGCTTTTCTAAAGGTGTGACATATTACATACCCCATGAATGTAATCCATATTGGTTTGTGTTATTGTACCATATGGCATATATGAAAAATTTCACATGTCAAATTAGAAATAGGTAGGAGAATATTTTCAAAGAATTGTATATGTAACTATCTTAGAATCATGTGTAATTGCCACATAATCATATATGTAACTATCATTAGAATATGTAGTCAAGGAATATTGTCATAGAATAGTCAAAAAATATGCTTGTAATCCTTATAAAAATGCAAGGATGCAACCTTCATGGGCTAGATAAGATTAGAATTTATTATTAAGGAGGTTGCCTCCTTGAAGAAGCAAATGATATCAATATAATTGATCTTGTTATGAAATTCCATGTATCATTTGTTTAATGTTTTTATTATTAAAAGTGTGATATTAATTATGCTTTAGTTGTTAGTCCTTGCATTCACAATTAGAATTATCCTTGGTATACATTTATCGTCCCAATACAACTTAGAACTAGGAACTTTTTTTGTGAAATCACATCAATAGAAGTGGTTCATTCTACATTCTTCCTTGATGTTCTTCATGAAATTATCCCATGTGAATGCTATTTCATCTTCATTCTCTTCTATAACCTTATTAGAATGTGCTTACTTCCAATTTTTAATACGTAATGAAGCTTTCAAGAGTGAAAAAGTAATTTTACCATTGTTAGTGAATTTATTTTCAAATAATTATGAATATAACTAATCCAACTAGTTTTCTTGGGCCTCAACATTAATTTATCATTCAAAAGTAGGAATATCAAAATTCACCTACACGTTCAAAGGTGTAAGAGCATTAAATTGTGTTAGGGAAGTAAGATGATGTGTAGAAGATTTTGTAGAACTTACAATAAGGATTCATTGAATAACTTGAGTTAATTAGTCCATCATCTCATTCCTCTATTTCACAAGGGCTTTGTTCAACATCTTGTAAAGTTTATTTACTATCTTGACATTTTCTATTTTACTTCTTGCCTTAGACTATTTTGACTGCAAGGAGGTATCTGAGGTATCTTACTTCTAATACCCAAACTTTTAATATCCTTATATCATGTTTATGGACATACACTCAAAAGATAAACCACTCTGAACTGATGATACAAAACTCAGAATTTTGATTGATCTAAAAACTCATAATTATGAGCTAATGAATATCATGAAAGATTTCAATTCAAAAATATCAAATTAGAATATAAAGTATAACCAAAATGACAAAATGATTTTATTGCTCAAGAAACAGAGTATAATGCGAGCAATATCTAAGAAGAGATGTGAGGTAAGAAATGTGGTGGTTCACCTTCCCTAAGTTTAAATGTTATGCATATGGAAATGCGGTGATTCACCTTCCATGAGTTACAAAGTGCATAATTAATGAAAGCTACATATATATTAAATTTCCTATAATGATTTATCTTCTACCAATGGGTCAACATAGCTAGAGATGCATTTAGGCTACAAAAATCTAAAAATAAAAAATAAAAAAATTTAGCAAGCATTTTATTTTGTTTATATGAGGGCCCCATAACACTCTTCCCACAAAGTTATTGACAACTTGTCTATGATAAATTTTTCATATAATTTCTTTTCTCTCTAATATTTCCAATGCTTCTTGAATGGATCAAAACTTAGTCCTGAGCATAATGTTATGCCCTTGATAGTGTGATTAGGATTTAAAAATAGAATTTTAGGAATTTTAAATTCCAAAGCCATGTTGTAAAAATATCGCATATTTGGATTGCAAGTGGTAAAAAATTTAATAATAAAGCTAAGGAAAAATAGATTTAATAGAGAATTAAATTAAAATGCTACTGTTAGAAGAAAAAGAAACACAAAATAGGTCAATAAATATTATCATTAAGGGAATAAAAGAGCATGGACAACAAGAAAACACAACCAAGTTAACAAGGAATTTACTTTTCGATAAACTTTATGGAAGTAAACAAATTCATCAAGCATGTAGAGTAATTAAAGCAAGGGAATACATGAGAGCTAGACCAATCCAAGTCACAATATTGCATATAGGAGATAAAAGGTAGGTTCTCTAAAATAAAGGGTTTCTCTAAGAACATATTTTTACCTAGATGATGATCTTACTCCTATGCAACAAGAAGAGAAGATGGTAGAATTGGAAAAGGTAAAGATATTAATACAAAGAAGAAGAAAAACAAATGTAGGGAGTTATTTCCCTATACAAAGAAGATGGGCAAAGGTACTAGACTGACTAGTTTCATCTGAGTGTTTGCCAACTTGATGTTGGTAGTTCTAATCTTAAGCTCCTCCAGGGCCCCCTCACTTGAAGTAAACATTTAAAGAGGTGGGGCAAGGGGTAATTAAAAAACTAGGGAACATTGTCAAAGTATAAAGAGAACTCAAATCCTCAACCCCCTACTCACCCTAAATCAAGTGTCACTGTCACTCTTCCAAAAGCCTAATCTAACTATAAAGTAAGAAACTTTGGAATTTAACAAAATCTTATAACTAGTTCATTGAATTAAAAACCCAATGACAAAAAACATTGAACTTTCCTAACAGAGACCCAAATTCATCCCAACTTTTCAACTTATTAAAAAAAAATCAATGACTAGATTCAATAAATTCAAACTCATATCCAAATTCATAGAACTCAAATCCTCAACCCCCTACTCATCCTAAAGCAAATGTCAGTGCCACTTTTCCAAAAACCTCATCTGACTCTAAAGTAAGAAGCTTTTTGATTTAACAAATCTATGACTAGTTCATTGAATTAAAAACCCAATGACAAAAAGCATTGAACTTTCTTGAGAAAGACCAAAATTCACCTCAACTTTTCAATTTATTCAAAAAAAAAAAAACCAATGACTAGATTCAATGAACTCAGACTCTTGCGTCCAAATTCATAAAACTCAAATCCTTAACCCCAACTCACCCTAAAAAGCAAGTGTCATTACCACTCTTCCAAAAGTCTCATCTAGGTCTTCCAAAAGTCTCATCTAGGTCTAAAGTAAGAAACTTTGTGATTTAACAAATCCTATGACTAGTTCATTCAATTAAAAACTCAATGACAAAAGTCTCATGCAAGAAACTTTGTGATTTAACAAATCCTATAACTAGTTTATTAAATTAAAAAATCAATAACAAAAAAAACATTAAAGAAAAACTAAGTTCCCAACTTTTTAACTTATTAAACAATAGAGATTGACTAGATTCATAAAACTAAAATAACTTATTAAACAATAGAGAATGACTAGATTCATAAAACTAATATAACATTCATGCACAAATTTAAATGCCGTCATGACCAGGTTCAATGAACATGACGAAATTGTCCACGTTCAATGAACCAGTTCAATAGATTTTGAAAGCAAAAGTTGAAAGAAACGTACGGACGCCCACAGAATCCCTGCCATAGCGAACAGCTCGCACGTGACCAAGTCGAGCCGCCGCGTAAATGCCGAAAAAGACGTTTTTGTGCACCAATCCAAACAGTCATCCATTTTGTGTTACTGCCGTTTCAATAGTTTCAAACAATAATCCATTAAATACTGGTTGGCGGACCAGCCATAAACACCCCCAATTTATTAAAAATCGATTTTCTCACCAAGCAAAGATTTGCTAAATCGACAAAATGGATTTCTCACGAGTGTTTTTGCTGTCAGATTGAGCTTCGAAGGCCCACAAAAACGAAGTAGTCAGCGATTGTTAACAAGAAAAATTCTTCTGAACGATCGCCTCTTCCTGAATTGAGTTGTTTGATCCAGAAAAAATCTTAAAATGGGGAGAATAGCGACGCTATATGAGTTTCGGCGTGTGGCCTCGTCTGCCTCAAAGGAGAATAGAGTAGAGGAAAAATCCCAACCCAAAATTTTTCGTGTTTCGAATCGCTCTGGAATGGCCATGGCGAGGCCAAAGAAGGTGACGGCTCCCCTCAACGAGGCCGTGAGAGCAAGCCTCCGTGGTGGTTGCGAAGATAAAACGGGTGCCCACTATGTCAGCAGTGGTAGCGAGCATGATCCCAACTCAGTATGCTTTGCAGAGATGGTTTACGGCTTCATGGAAGATGATGATGACGAACAAGAAGAAGAGAAAAATCATGAAATTGGGAATTGCGGGCGCTTCCGATGCAATTGCCTCAATGGCACGGTAGAACCCTGCTCTGAAGTTGAAGATGGTGGATCTAATTCTAGTGTTACTGACCTCAAGGATATCCTTGAGGGCCTAGTTATTGATAGCAATCCTGTTGAGTCTCTAATTCACAAGGAAGCCGTCAGAGCTGTCGAAATGTTTGAGGGAATTCAAAATCAGGCTGAATGGTATAAAAATCATAAGGAGAATGGTGACGAGATGATTCAGAAAAGCAGTCTGAGGCGGTATGTGATGAAGCATTTGAGAGTATTGGGCTACAATGCAGGTATCTGTAAGTCACGGTGGGAGGATACTGGCGGATTTGCTGCAGTAGATTATGAGTATATTGATGTCATCGTTGATGGAAGGGAACGCTTCTTTGTAGACATTGATTTCCAAGTGGAATTTGAGATCGCCAGGCCCACCAGCCAATACCAAGCTCTGCTGCGGATTTTGCCCGAGATGTTTGTGGGAAAGGCCGAGAGACTAAAGAGGATTATCGAGATTATGTGTATTTCTGCCAAAAGATCTCTGAAAAAGAAGGAAATGCATCTTCCACCTTGGAGGAGGTATCGATATATGGAGGGCAAATGGTTGGGTTCTTACAAGAGGATTACTAATGCGGCACCCAGATGGAGCGTGGGCAACCAGAATGAAGGCTTGACGACAGAGCTTGGGAGCATTGCAGTGAGAGGCAGTGGATGGGATTATGGATTTAAGCACCAGATGGAGCTGCCTTATAAGAAAACAATGAGAGAAGCCTTCAAGTCCAAAAGGAAAGTTATCACTTCATTGCAGACGGAACCTGAAGGAGGAGAAATGTATAGGGGATGGATTCCCCCTTCAGTTAACCCGAGGCGTGTGAGAGAAGGCAGAGATGGAAAGGTTTCAGGATTAGCATATGCTTTGAAGGAGTCGAGTCTGTCACATTTACAACATAATAAGAAGCGATAGGATGAATAAAATTATGTTTAGGTAAAGGTTTATCACACTTTTGAAATCTTAAAATAAAAATTAATTATGTTACTACACCTATGTAAAATCTTTGCTTTCTTAATTTTTATTTATTTTTTATTATTTTATAAGAAAAACTTTTGGGTAAGGAAAAACTTAAAGAATCATTTTAGGTGAGGTAATATTATCCCATCTGAATATACCACAAGAAATTATTTTGTGTTCTCTTCCTATCACAGATGTTCATAGACCTTTCATTCAACAAGTTTAGGCTTACCTTCTCCCCTCACCCTTCACTTGGGCCACAAACCTTCTCCACTCACCCTTCACTTGGGCAACAAAAACTGCTAAATTTTAGTCGACTAGTGTAATAATTTTCTTAAAATAAGTTATCCATATACTGGACATGGACATGAAATCTCTAAGATCAAGGTTATTTACCAAGGAACATAATTATCCAATAAGTTAATTCGTAACTGTCAAATACTTGTCAGCTGATTTATCTATTAAGGAAGGAATATAATTATTGAAAAAGATGAGTTAATTAGTAACTGTAAATTGCTTCTCAACTGTTGCCCAAATTCAATCCGAAATCATGCTTAAAAAAGAAGGAACATATTCTTTAACCTCTTAACAGTAAATCATGTAACGGCTTTGGTTTTTTCTTGGCTAATTGTATGTGTTCATCAGCACAAAAACAGAACAGCTTTGGTTTTTTCATTAGCGATCATAATTTTGCGTTATTACAAAAACAGAACAGCTTTGGTTTTTTCATTAGCGATCGTAATTTTGCGTTATTAATTTTCTTCGTAATTTACTTGAAGTTTAAGGGAAGAACAGCGATATTAAAAAAATTATGTTTTCTGGCTACCTTCAACGAAATAGCTACGTTGCACAAATGATTTAAAGAGAGATGAAATCGAGATTAGTGCATGAAACATATGAAAGGGTAAATTCTAGTAGCTAATGAATTTTTCATAAATGGAAGGCACAAAGCTTCATCATCTGTAATGTCGTATGTAAGCAATGAAAGAATATTTTTATCACCGGTAATAGTTTACACTTCTTTTAAGCTTCATCATCTGTAATGTCGTGTGTAAGCAATGAAAGAATATTTTTACACTTCTTTTAACCCAAACAAATAGTATTTTAAGTTTAATAATTTTTTTTTGTATTATTACGAGAAGAATGAAGATAGAACATAAAATACAGCTGTGCAAAATAGTCACTTTAGTTTAGAAGAAAGGACACAAAAGATAAACATAAACACCACATGGAAGCTTTGTCAGCATCAAAAACAATAAGGTGGATCCACAAACCAAACAGGCAAAGCAAAGATAAGATCAGCCACAAGATAGAAAGATGTGAATAAGAGCAATTATTGAAGGATGTGAACGACACTAACTCCCCATAATAGAATTATTATCCTCGAGTAGAAGCTAGGCCCCATAATAGAATTATTATCCTCGAGTAGAAGCTAGGCCACCAATGGACGAGGTGAACATTGCAATCATGGGATGCGACATTCCAATAACTCAAATTATCATAAGTGCCAACACTTTCGATTCGAAATAAAGGCGATGTAACATATTGGATTCTTGACAGACTTTAAGAGAGTTCTGCATTAAGAACATTTAGGAGATCCACCTTGAAGTTATTTCTCCACATTTAGGAGATTGGTTAAACAGTCAACAAGCAAATTACCCTCCCTTAGAATATGTGCCACCATGAATTGATTTAAATCTTGGAGGTACCTTCTTGACTTCCACATCATATTTGTGACATTCTAGCTCGGATTAACAATGGAATTAAGAATATTAATCACATTATTCGAGTCCCCTTCAACCTCAGTATTCGGATATCCCAAATCAATCAGGATTTAAATTCCTTGCAAAGCAACTTGGGCTTTTGTGAAGTGGGAAGTTTGGGATGATAAATGCTCACAATATGTCATAGTAATTTTTCCCATGCTATTTCTAATGATACCACCCACCCCGATGATCCTAGGATTGTCTTTTTATGCTTCATCAAAGTTAAATTTGATCCAACCAATAGGGGATGACCATCTCACATTATTCCTTGGATTTAGCACAAGAGGCTTAGGGTCAAACCTTGGGAAGCCCATCTTAGCTTCCAATAGAACTTCAGCAGGAGAGCTCTTCAGGCAATTTCTCCCCATATTAGGAAACACATTGGTAATATTCTCAATTGAACTCCACAAGATTCTAAGACCTATTCTAAGAGCATCTCTTTTGTAGTTTTTAAAAGCCCTAGCATTTTGTTCTTTCCAAACACCCCAAAAAATATGTGGCAAGAGGAATCTCCACAAGCACTTGAGATGAGGGGCATTAAAGGGGGAGGTTCATTGCAAAATAAATTTTTCCAAGGAATTAGGCAACACCCACTGCACCCCTAACTTATCGAGAATGGTAAAAAACATCACGAAAAAAGGGACATTAGAGTAACAAATGAGTAGATGACTCCCAATTAGCTTCACACAAATAACATCTATTTACAATATGCATATCTCTCTTAAGTAGATTCTTAATGAAAATAATCTTATTAAAGTTGGCTAACCAGAAAAAAAAGTTAACTTTAGGAGTTAGTCTTTTCAACCACATTCTCCCGACCAGAAAAAAGCATAAAGCATCAGAATCAAGAAAATTATATGCCACTTTCACAGTGTAGCCTACCTCATTATCACCAGCCGAAATGATTGCATCTTTGACGTCTTAGAACCTAAAATTGTAAATTTTTAGCAACAAGATACCAAGCCTTTTGGATACCCAAATCTCCAATCATTGCTGGGAATTGAAACCAATATTTACAACCATTCTCATAGATAATGAAATTAGCAACTTTAACACGACCCAAGGCATGGGTGGTTGGCTTGAGAATACGAAATATTTGGTCATAATAAAGGGGCTTTTCTCCCAACCATAGATCATTCCAAAAATCCATGAAATTTTTGTTACCAATAATCCACCTGCTACTTTTGCATAAGAAGACTTTGAATTTTAAAAGGCTTTGCTAAAACGGAGAACCTCTTTCAAGAAGTGGATATGAGAGATAACTTATATCCAAACCAACTTAGCAACTAAGGCTTTGTTCAATCTACTTAACTCTTTCTAAACCCAAACCACTATTCCATAATAATGTATTTTTTAAAGATAATAATCAGGTAATATTATTGTTTTATTTCTCAGTTCTCAGTTGATTATTGAAAATTTTGATTTATATTTATTTAACGAGAATAACTTATTATTTTCATTAAAAAAAATTCTTTAAATATAATAAATTAATTTTTTATTAAGTTTTTGAATTACTTAAAAAACTTTTTTATTTAGTATTTTCATTAAATAGTGTGGTTGTGACCAACTCTTCTATGTAACAAAAAAAAAAAATTAGTTACAAATTCCTTTGCATTAGGTGTGTTTTTTTAGTATGATAATGTTTAATTAATTAGTTATATAGAGATGTATAATCTTTTGAGTGTTGTTGGGATTTAAAACTTGGTGCTTTTGGGATTTAAACCTTGATATGAGTTATGTAATCCATATGTTTTAACCATTGAACCAAAGCCTTATTGAATTTCAAAAGAAGATTTAATATAATCCAAAAATATATATATTTAATATAGGTTAAAGATTCTAATAATTGTATAAGATTGACCTTTACATCTAAAGAGACTTAAACATACATTCTTTACATGCAAGATATTCTAGCTAAAAAATACTTACATAAAGTTATTTTTTATATTGATCTATAATTTAAGTGGATCATTTAAGTTTAAAATAAACAAATTAAAATTTGGGAGCACTTGACCTTCAATATAAAATCACTCAATTTCATGGAGTACATCCATTAAGTACCTTATAAATACTTTCATGTTTTTAGTTTTTTTCCATAAGATTGAAAACTTCATATATATAATGTGAAACCATTTGAACTCTATCATTGGTCTTAAATTTATTAATTTTTTTTTCTATTAAAAGCAGGGTTTTGAAAGAGTTTTCCTTTTCCTTTATATTAACTTAATCACACTAAACTATATAGGTTGTTTGCTGCCCCAAGATTCAAACCTTGATGTGGGCTACATCCTTTATTTGTATCAATCATTGAACAAAAGTCAGTTGGCAAATTTTTTAATTAACAAAAGTCAGTTGGCAAATTTTAAATTAAAAATGTGGGTTTAAATTTATTAAAAATTATTTGAAGTGTCAAAGGACTATTTAAATTGTGATTTTAATATTATTTACACATGTATAATATATTTTTAAATTAATGTTATTATTTTAAATATTAAATAGTGAGATATAATTTTATATTTTAATATTTTAAGGAAGACTTTTTTTATTATGAATTATAAACATAGACACTTTTTAATAATTTAAAAATTTTAAAAATCAAAAGTAATGACTTGTAAATAGTAATTGGTTGTACTAAAAAATAATTTGAAAATAATAAGCAATGCTAGTTATAAAATGGATGGATTTATAATTAGATTTTATGTGTTTGAATTTTTAAATAAAACTTTTTATTTAAATGTGATGAAATTAATATAAATAAATATTTTTGGGAAACTTTCCTGATGACTTTGCTCTTGGTGGCAGGGTTTGTTGGTTTGGTTGAAGAAACTTTAGCAACAAGGTGGCAGGATTTGCTGGTTTGGCTAAAGGAACTCCAGCAACAGGCTGGTAGGCTAGGTCAGGTGAAGGAGTTGTAGCTACTAGCTTTGTTGGTGGGTGGAAGGCCAAACCAATTTTATGGTTGGGGGCTTGGGCATCGATTTTTTAGGTGGTTGTTGCTTCTGGGTACCTCCTGGTGAAGGGCTCCAAGATTCTACATCCTGTCTGGGATAGGAGGGGGCTTTTGTGTGCTATTTTATTGTGTAATTTTCCTAGTTGGTGTTTGTGCTAAGGGTTCTTCTGGACATCAGTTCTTCTTAGAGCAGGATGGTAAAGTCTTAAATTTCTAGTGCCCTTAGAGATTTTAAAGATCAGGGTTTCTTCCTTTAAACCCTACATTTCATTTTCGGCCTAGTTTCTCAATGGTTGAGGAATTTTTGGTTGGCTCCAGTGAGATTTACGGGTTTTATGGAATTTCTTGTGCATATCTCTTGGATGGTTTTTATGCTATGGATTTTGTTGGACGGTATTTCTAGTGTTGTTTTCTTAAATCAGCTATTCTTATGAGGGGTTCTATTGTGTGCTTTGTTGTACAGATTTGTTGATCGTGCTGACATGATTCCCTATTTTCCTTTCTTTTTAGGCAGGAATGCTTCGATTTGGGAAGTTTTATTTGTAAATTCATTTTTAACCGGTAGCATTTTCATTATTATGTTGTTTTTTCTTTAATGCTTTAGATTCTTGAGCACACGGTGGTTTGACCATGGGATAATATTTTGTATTTTTTTGATAAAAAATTATGGTTTATTTGCTAGGAGGTTGTTTCATTGGATTTTTGGGTTTGATTCATGGAATCCAGTTCAATATTTCTTGATGTATTATTGGTAGATCTAAGGTTTGGGGTACCTTTCAAAACCTTTCTTGTAATAGGTTCAGGGACCCTTTTAAAACCCCTTCTACTATTAATCAAAAAAAATATTTTACTGTGATAATTGTTATTCTTATATAGATTGCAAATTATGCAATAGCAAGATTGTCTTTTGTTAAAATATTAATGTTAAATTTTGAATAAATCATACCAAATAAAAGAAACAAGAATTTAAAATTTTATAATCTGTTACATTAAAATATATTTTTGTTAAAATTTATATAATATGTTTTTTTTTTTAATTTAGCAAAAAACCCCTTGCAGGACTACCTTGGTTTGAGAAACCTCGACCACCAAGGGGTTCTACACCATCAAAATCACTCGAGAGTCACACCCGACCTTGACCGCACTAGCATTATCAACTAGATTTTGGGTACCCAATGTGCATTTGGTAAGGTGGAGATTCGAACCAGGGACCTCCCTTGGAATATTGCCCTACCCTCTCCAACTCACCTACAACATAGACGATTTATATAATATCTTGTATGTTGATATTTTAAGTCCTAATCCTAATATATTATTTATACATATATAATATATTTATAAATAAATGTTAAGATATATAAGTGATGTAGCTCACACTGAAGTTCAATTCTTGAAATACCAAATAGGCTATGTAGATTGATGTGATTGAGTTGATGCATAAGGAAAAGAGGAACCCTTTCAAAACCCCATTTTCAATAAATAACTATTTTACTGGTTATCATTTTTATTCTTATATAGCTTATAAATTATGAAATAATATTATATTTTGATAAGAAACTAAGTTATTTTTTGAATAAATCGTATAAGAAAGAATTAAGATTTT
The DNA here is from genome assembly GCA_028583015.1 of Wollemia nobilis. NCBI lineage: Eukaryota > Viridiplantae > Streptophyta > Pinopsida > Araucariales > Araucariaceae > Wollemia > Wollemia nobilis. The sequence continues at coordinate 972,736 of JAQPPZ010006183.1, read as the reverse complement.
GCAATATATTATACAACAAATATTTTTTGGATAAAATTATGTAATAGTTTACATGATATTTTAGGTCTCATTCCCTCTTATGATATGACACAAAATATTTTATTATTATATTAAAAAAATAGTTGTTATAAATCCACATCATCCTAAACCCAAAATGCAATAAATAAAAGTATTAAATGTTATTTTTAAACAAAAATGATAGTTAATACTAATTAAGTAATAATTTAATAATTTTTCACATAGATATTTAATATAAATCTTTAAATGTGGCTGAATGTAAATGATAATATATATATAATGATTGATGTTTCCATAATCCATAGTAACATAACAATTTCTTAAAAGAATGAAGAGATCCATATTTCTAGAAGTTTGCCTATTCTTATCATCATGACCACAAGCAAAACAAAATAAAGAGTTGAGATTCTTCTAGAGATAAGCAAAGGGATATTTTTTGCATTAAATATAAACTACCACTTATAATAATATATCATTAGAATAATTTAATTATTAATAAATAATCTATTATATTTTTTTGAAAAATAATTTGAAAAAAATTGTATTAAAACAAATATCATTTACAAGTTGGGATGATACTTTTCCCGGCCTTAGCCAAAGAACACATGTTTACAACAGTAAAAGAAGATTTGCATTGGAGACAAATCTCTTAAACCATATTTCTACAATGATTGTTCACCTGTTTACAACTATAAAAGAAGATCTACATTGAAGCACAAATATCCTAAACAATATTTCTGGAATGGTTATCCAAATTAGCTAAGCACTGGATTTGCTCACCAACCTACCTAATCATATCATCCTCAATAGCCATGTCACTGTGCCACTGAACCCCTACCTCCTTCTCAGTGCCCATCTTAGCTAGGAAGTCTGCCATTTTATTTAGATCTCTACTCACATAAATTGGAATCACATCATCTAATTCCCTCCATAATTCCTTAATTTGAGTGACAAAAATCCTCAACCTCCATGTTTTCAAAGCAAAGTTCCTCATGCAATCTAGAGCTCCAATCATTATTTGAGAATCTGATTCTAGGAGTATCCTCCTGTAACCTTGTTTTACTGCTCAAATAGAAGCAGATTTTATAGCTAAGGCTTCTACTTCATTTTTTGTAGATCTTTACAAGCCTTGCAGTTCCCAATAGAACAATGTTCTAACATAATTTTGGCAAACCACTCCAATTCCAGCTCTATTGAGATTACCTTTTGCAGCTCCATCAGTATTAATTTTAATCCAACCTTCTAGGGGTGGTTTCCAACTAGCTCTATCCTACCCCTCTTGCACTTCAACTTCCTTCTCCATTGCCCCAATAAAAACCTGAGTTTCCTCTTTGGCATAGGCTGCCACAGTTTCTGTGACTTTGCTCCAAATGACCTCCCAAAATCTATCTAAAGAAGAAAAAGTTTCTCTAAAAATTCTGGCATTTCTCTCCAACCACACTTACCACCAAATGAAGTTTAATTCATGCTCCCAACTAATACAAAGAGATTTAGAATTAAATCTACCCCTCTTCCATCTTTCCCAAATATTAATCTAATTCAAATCCCCATTGGCTTGAATTTTATAATATAAAAACCATCTTTCCCAAATCTGGCGTGTGAATGGGCACTCAAACATCAAGTGATAATATTTGTCCTCACTCTTGTAGCATAAAACACATTGACATGTACCAATGATTCCCCTACATCTGATATTATCAAAAGTAAGAATTTCATTATGCATGAATTACCAGAAAAAAAGTTTACTTTCGACCAACCCTTGGACTACCAAATCTTTCTCCAATCCTCAACCTGATATGTATGAGGAGGAGGCTCTGGAAGGATATTATCATATCCATTCTTCACTGTGTAGACACCAAGGCTCTCATAGCCCCAAGGTAATTCATCCTCCTCATATCTACCTGTGAGAAATATTTCTACCAATATTTTAGTCATGATGGGTGTCAAATCCGGAGGGATTGAAATTGGCCACTCATCCAACTTCTTAAACTGTTTAAACTTATAATCCCCCAGCTGACTAGTGTTTAAATAACTTTCAATTTGGATCCAACCCCTATTTTCCATGGTCATTTTATTGGTTGCAGTTCAGGAAATTCAATAATGATAGGTGGGTATTGATCCCATGAATCTGTCCAAAATTGTGTCTTCTTCCCTCTCCCCACTTTTCAAAATAATCCATATTTTACTACCTGAGATCCCAATTTGAGAGCTTGCCACACTAAGGATCCATTACCATCCAAAGGGAAATGACCCACCTCATTTGGGTTTACCTGTCCCAAATATTTACTAGTTAAGATTCTATTGAATAAAGAAGTTGGTTGGGAAATCCACCTCCAGTAAAGCTTTCTAGCCAAAAATTTATTATTTAAATTTGATCTTATCAGTCCCAAACCTCATTTTACCTTGGGTTGGCTTACTTTATCCCAACCTACTAAGGCCCATTTCCTCTCTCCTTTTACTCCTTCCCATTAAAAATTTCTAGCCATATTGTTGAACTCTTTCCATATGGTATGTGGGGCAACAAGGATAGAAAATTTATAAATTGGCATGGCCTGAATCACTGACTATAAAAAAGTTAATCTACCCTCATAGATTAACCATTTGTGATATCAATAATTAATTATTTCCTTGATACAGTCCAAAATATTTCTCCAGATATCTATTTTTAGTTTTTTAAAATGAAAAGGGACTCCCAAGTATACCATTGGGAGAGAAGTCCTTGTGAATCCCAAGATCTCTAAAATTTTGTCCTGAAGCTTTTGATCAAGATTGAAAAAACCACTTTGGATTTTTTATCATTTATGACTTGGTTTGTAGCCCTCAGGTATACATTAAGTGTATCTCTAATCATTCTTACTTCCCTGAAGCTGGCCAATACCACCAATCCTGTGTCATCCACAAACTGTAGGTGAGTCAAAACTTACTCACCCACATTGATACCTGTTAGAAAACCTTTTTGTCTTCTCCTCAAGATGATTCTACCCAATCCTTCAGCCAATATGAGAAAAAGATAGGGGGAACAAGGATCTCCTTGATGAAGGCCTCGAGTAGCTCCAAATGATTGCAAGGGAAGACCCTTGATTAACATTGAGTATGTCAAAGTAGAAACATAGCTCATAACCCATTCTATACAATCCTGAGAGAAACCAAATTCTGCCATCATATTTGAAAAGAAGCTCCACTCCACCCTATCATAAGCCTTTGACATATCTAATTTTATGAACATTCCTCTATTACACGATGTTTGCATTGAATGGATTACCTCTTGAGCTAGAAACACACCATCCAAGATCTACCTACCCTCTATAAAACCCCCTTGCTCTGAGGAGCTAATGTTACGTAGAAGAGTTTTTAGCCACTCAACCATTACCTTTGTGATTATTTTATATATGACATTGCATAAGGCAATAGGTCTATAATCTGAAACATGTACCCCCTCCTCCCCTTTTGGAATTAAAGAAATGAAAGTATGATTTAATTCTTTAAGCATTATTTTACTACCTTTGGACTCCTCTATAACAACCATTACATCCTTCTCCAAGTTGTCCTAGAAGGCCTAAAAAACTCAATTGGAAAGCCATCTAGACCTGGTGTTTTTTTAGTGCTCATTCCAAAGACTACATTCTTCAGTTCCCCTCTATCAATGGGTTTAATTAGGGCCTGATTTTCTTCTTCAAATATAACATAGGTTATGACAACAAAAACTTCTTTTTGAGCCTCTTCATATTGCACCATACTTTTCTTAAATAGTTTAGAAAAATAATCCATTGAATGGAAATTCATACCTAGAATTGTATCAAAGGAGTATCCATTCTCATCTTGAAGAGCTTCCATGTTGTTCATTTATCTCCTAGCACAAGCAATCCGATGGAAAAATTTGGTATTTTTATCACCTTCTAATAACCAAGTGGTTCTTGCTCTCTATTTCTAGTAGGTCTCCTCTTGATTTTCAATGTCCTCAACCGCTTTATGCAATGCACCATCCTCTTATTTGAGCTGCTCTGTAATTATTCCTTCCCTAAAGTGTTTTTGAACCTCATCCCATCTAGCCACCAATGGAGCTCTTTGGACCTGGAAGTTTGTCTTGTTAGCTCACCTCCATTTTTTCAGTTGATCTTTGACATAATGAAGTTGTTTGTGGAATCTAAACATTGTTGTACCATATGCTGGGTAGCCTTCTTCCCACAACTATGGAAATTTCTTTCGAAGTTCCTATTTTTTTAACCAAAAGTTTTCAAATTTAAATGGTTTGTGATGTTGCATTATCTTGATCCCTCCTTCCAACAAAATGGGAAAGTGATCTGAAACTGGACCCTCCAAAATCTAAAATTTTATATTCCATTTTATAAATGCCTCCTTTGAAACCAAAAAATGGTCTAACTTCACCTTCCTGCTATGTGGCTCCCTCCTCTTATTATTCCAAATATAGTTGGTTCTAGGGCATTTAATATCCACCAAGTGTAATGTCTGTACTTGGGCAATCATAAGTCAATCCCCTAGGTCTAAAATTAGGGTTCCCCATTCCAAATATCTAGAATATAATTTAGCATTAAAATCCCAGCAATAATCCAGTCTAACTCTTCCCTTGAGACTCTCATGTTATGCACAAATTTCCATTGATGCATCTGACCATCTAGGTTTTGAGCCCCATAAAAATTTGTAATTAAAACATGTTCAGTTGTGATATTATTCCTAAAATATGATGTGAGAACAACCCTCCAAGCTATATGTTCTATTGTAGTCCATTCAAGAGAATTCCAAAGAGTATCTATCCCCCCTGAGACCCCTTGGGTAGCCACTTCCATATGACCAACACCCCTCCAAAGTCTGTTTACTATTTTACACATAAGATCCAACGACATTTTTATCTCCTAGATAAGCAAAAAATCTATTTTATATTTTTCTAAGAGTCTTCAAATAGTAGATTTATGGGTTATACTGTTTAAACCCCTAAAATTCCATGATTGTATAATCATTGGTTACATTGAGAGCAATAAAAATCTATTGGCCTCACCGATCCTCCAGTGATCAATTTTTCTCCTTGAACTGCTATCAATTCCTTATTTTATTTTCTACCCACTCCTTGAGAGCTGCTATTTTTTTATCTCTTTTTCACCTGAGTTATCCCTAAATTTGGTCTTTCTCTATTCTTTTCTACTATACCCATGATGATATCCTTAATTATCAATTGCTCTTGGTTATGCACTATTAATGCCCCTGCACTCTCTGATTGCGGTAACTCATTGTACTCAATTACCTGCTCTATGATGGGGGGAGATGAAAGAGTAGCTTGAACATGACTATTATTATTTTCATTATTCCCATCCATTCCTTCTATGAATTTTTCTTCTTATTGGTCCATTAGTGTCTTAAATATCTCATACCTATTGGAGGGTTTAAGTTGGGTTTGCTCTTTACCATATTTTTTCTTTTGTCTTCTCCTTCTTTTGGGCATTTCAAATCCATCTCCCTGTGCTTATTTACCCTGATAAATATTGGTTGTTTCTTTATTAATTGTTGACTTACCCTCCTTAGGAATATTTGACATTCCTAGAGGAGCCTCCATTTTTAGCTTCATATTATTTGGGCAATATCAGGCCAAATACCCATATTTGTGGAAAACTTTGCATCTGAAGGGCAATGCCTCATAATCTAGTTGTTGAATCTAAGATAGTCTTGCAAGTTTGAGTTCCACCTCTATTGGTAGAGGCTAGCTAAGATCTATTTCCACACATAATATTGCATAAGCAGATGTGTTTCCTTCCATTGTGTCTTTGGAAATACCCAAATTTCTTCCAAGGGAATTGCCAATAATTTCTAATACCTGCTCACTCCAAAAATTCATTGGAAGGGCATACAAATGGATCCAAACCAAAAAAGTAGTGGGTTCAATTCGAGGATTAAATCCCACTCTCTAGGGTTGAACAAATAATACTGCCAGACCATGATTCATATTTTCTTATTTGAAAGCCCTATTTCTATTGACAAGTGAAGAAAAACTAACAATAAAATATCCATTACTAATAAACCACAAAGAATACTCACCAAGAAGCTCCCAGTTTTGTCGGACCCAGGTATGCAAAACATTCAGGATAGGGTGAATACCCATGAATTTACAGATCAAATCATGATTGGCTCTATATAAAAATATTTCTTCGACCATTCTTTGCTCAATAACAATCTTTGAACTTCATTCTAACTTTGGCAAGCATCCATTAACTCATTGAGATGTTGATTCCAACAACCGTAAAGAGCATTTTTAATGAATTTTATTGTGCTTCTTCAGTATTTTATGGAGATTTATACTTTAATGAATCTACAAAATAACTATCTCTCTAGAAGAGGATCTGGAGGTGTCCCCATTGGGCCCTCTTGGGGTAGCAATCTTGTATTCAAATCCACAATAACCAGAAATCTCTTTGACTACCCAACTAATGCCCTAGTTTTCTCTTCCAGAGCTCCACCCAAATAATCTATTATATTAAAGGATAAAATAAAGCCTCATTTTTTTTATTAGGGTAAAATCTAGATTTTTCAAAGGGCCCAAACCCTTTTACAATCCTAGACTAGTCTGTCTAGTCTTACCAACAAAAACTCCTCATCTCTGTTTAGTCTTACCAACCAAAAATCCTCATCTCTAAAGACTATAATTCAAAATATTGAACTACCTTCTATAGATTTATATTCATTACCAATATATTCACATTCATATCTTTGAAGAGTCTCTATAAAATGGAACCCTTACTAGACAAGTTCATAGATATCCAAACAATGGAACCCTCAACATAAAAATCCATATACCTTTAGAAAATGGAACCCTAAGTAGACAAATCCATAAGTTTTTAGGGATCCTACTGTATCTGTAATTATGTATGCTACTCTCTATCTTGTCATTGACCTTGTATTAATATAATTAACAATATTTAGTGAGTATCCTTCAACTGTTAATCTCTAAGTCCCCAATTGAACTACCATCTTTATTCCTACCAAGACTACTCTATCTTAAACCTGAAGACTATTTATAATGCCCAAGTACTCACTCATCACTCCAATCACCATTTCCTAGCTATCCCTTAACATTTTGTCTCTTCCAATATTCCCTAGATTGTCTTTAGAAGCCCCATCAAAATTTATTTTCATTCATCATTTTTTGGGTGGATCCCACTTGGTCATGCTCCTCAAGCATCCTTAGGAATTGTCATTCACCCCAACTAGACCTAGGTTCCAATATTTACTTAATTTAGCTTCCTCTAATAATTCTAAACACTCATGAAATTTTAGTACTTTAACATTCTCCACTATGGCCACTATGATGTGTTCTCTATTCCTAGTTGTAGATCTCTTATTCCCTTCAAAAATCTTTCTCCTTCTCTCCAACCGAACTCCCCATGCATAATTATAAGGAATCATATTTGAGATTTAATCATTATTCTCATTGATAGTTTTAACTCTTGATTGATTACATGGAATTAAAACAAATCATACATATATTACATCTACCATGATATTATAACATATTGGAAACTCTAATTTTTTTCAAGATCAAACCCTATTCTTCATACATAATATAGGGTAAAATATTTTATAACATCCATGAACCTATGGGCCATATGAGACAACCCTCATGGAGGATGTTGTTAACCCAATATATGGTTATCCAACCATCCTTTGGTTATTCAAGCATAATGTGCAACCTTACTTCTTATAGAATTTGAACCTTGGACCTTTGTTCATAGTTTTAAAGACTCCACTATTAGGCCATTCAAGTTGTGCATCAAGTCACAACACATGTGTGGAGGGTAATTGGCCTTCTTGATTTGTAAAATGTCACTATAATGCTCTTCTATTTATAAGTTATCTCTAATGAAATATTCCTATGATGGAATTCCATTCCACTTTAATACCTATTTACAAATTATTGTTTCTAATGGTATATTGCTATGATGGGATTCCATTCCACTTTAATACCTAGTTCTACCCTAAAATTCAAGGTATTTAACCAATTAAATTATTGTCATTTGATTCATCTCTAGATTTTGTTAGGGTTCATCCATGGGATTTGAACCTTGTTTTATAGTATAAAATTCTTTACTTTGAATCAATTATTTGAAACCTTATAGGTTATTCTGATTGAGAGTTAATGACTTTTCAAATATGAGTTAAATTTACCTTCCTTAATGCATAACTACATAAATAAGCTCATATTAATCTAACTATTTTAAATCCAGGATGGCAGGTAAGATCGTTCAGGAGATTGATATGTTGGTGTAGAAATTTCTCGGTTATCCCCTTGCCCCCTCTTGTCTTCTACCCCTCCTTTCTGGTTTGTTTTTATTTTTGTGTTTTGCGTATCTTTTAGTCCCCATGAGAGGGTGATGTTTGGGCTCTTAGCGACGGTGTTTTTCTTCTGGTTTTCTCCTTTTTGGATTTGATGTAAAAGGTTGTGGGGTCCCTTTCAAAACCCTCTTTCTCTTAATAGTATAAATAAAAGTTAACTATTTTAAATCTCCTTTTTGTTTGAAAAATACATTTAAATATAACAAATTATTAACATTTAATAATATTAATTTATATAAAAACTATGCATTTTCTTTTTGAAAAATATTATATATACAAATAATTCAACTTTTTTTTATTAAAAAACAACATAATTTCTATTTAATTTCTAGTGAGATTAAAATATAATCAAGAAAATAAAAATTCAACTAATGCAAAGAAATATTTATCCTACTTCAACAAAACTGAACAATATTTTTCAAGGTAACTTATAGTAAAATTAATAAAGAATGAAAAAAAATACATCAATTGAAAACTTAATGAGATTCAAAAATAAATTGCCCAAGTCCTTTGTGAATAAGACCACCAAAATTATGACAAGGAAAATATTGGTTGACTTATAATATTACTTATCAATCTCATAGAATTGGGGATATGAGAGTTAACCTTATTAGACTAATTGTACCATTTGTAAGGAGAAGTCCAAGACCAAGTGTCTATGAATCATATTTCCTAATTAAATTAGGAAGCATTTTTATTTTAGCCATGATTCTTGGTAAGAGTTAAGTTTAGTAGGTAATATTAACACATGTCTCAATTTGAACCTTAAACCTCTCCAAAAAAAAAACCACAACTCTAACTGTTCTTATTTATAATAAGAAAACAACTTAGGTAATTTAGGAATGGAAGATAAGTTTTAACTCATATTGCAAGCCTAGTTATCAAGTTCGAGTTCGTGTTCGAGTTTGAAACTCCTGAAATTTGAAAGAAATTTGACATGTTTAAAGATATATTATAAATGTACATATATCCTTTCAATGTTATGTAAATAAATTAGTAACTAAGAAACTCAAACAAAAACTTGAAACAAACATTATTTTTTTTTGTCATATATTTCCAAGCTTCTGCATTAGATTCTAATGGTGCCAATTTAAATAATTTTTTTTTTAAATACCATTTAATTTTACTTTCAACATTTAAATATAAAATTTTATTTAAATGTATTAAAAGAATGTAAACCTACTTTCTACATTTTTAATATAAAACTTTTACTTAAATGTATAAATTATATAATGTATAAATTATATAATATATATATATATATAAACAAAAAAAATATCTTATTTAATTTTATTTTTTATTTAAAAAATATATGAAGGGGAAACGATTTTTGGATGTTGTAAGTGTTTCCAAAAATCAAATATAAAGTGAAAAACACATGCAAAAACATTTTTCCGCTTGAATGCGTTGCCCAATTTTTTTCTTGCCGAATTTAGAGTTGAAAATACATGTGAAAAATTTCCTCGTTCCCTGTGATTCGGCTAATTTTTTTCTTTCTAAATTTAGGGTTTATTCTTCAAAATTATTCACCAAGGTTTTAAATTTGACAAATTTAATAACTAAGATTGCAGGGATAAGTCTAAGGCCAAGGGTCTATGAATCATATTCTGTAATTAAGTTATATTGATCTTTTCAGAAGCCCAAGGTCTGATTGTTCTTTTTTTATTGGAACCAAGAATTATATTTAATAAAAATAAAAAATGTTACAATAAAAGAGAGCTGGAAAGATCATAGCTCGGGGTACAAGGCCACTGATACGATCAAAACTAGAACTAGCCTTTAAAATGGAAAATACACAACATAACTAAGTACAGAAAAATAATTTAGAGTAAAAAACCCTAAACTGTAGAACTATAACTCTAGGCACCAAGTAGACTTATTGCTTCGTCATCTTGTGTTTGTTCAAAGCCAATGCCTGAAAGTTATTGGAACTTTTGGTTTGAATGGGTGAAACTATTTTTCAGGTAGACTGTCTCCATCTTCTTTCCCCTATTGAGGACTATGAGAAGGACAAAACCACATAAAAATAGATGGATCTTTAGATTTTGCTTTCTCTACAGGAAACATGAATTCCATCGATGATGGCTCTGCATCGTCGTTGTCACTAAGATACTCCAACACATTTTATATGTTGGATGAATTAGGAACATAAAGACTCAACATAACACTGGTCATATGAAGTCACTTCTCTGGAGTGACATCTTCTTCTGTAGATCCCCTTCTCGAGCTGCAGGAGCACCTTGCATTAGTCGAGGGGGAATGTACTAGAGGACTAGATGGTTGGGCAGACTATGAAGCAACCACTATTGCATCCCTTGGGGTATAAATCTATTGAGATGAAGGAGCCTCATTGATGATAATTTTAGCTAGGGGGCCAACATTTTCCTTTTCATACCCTTTTTCTACTGACTTTGAGACATGTATCGAATTAGATTGTGTACCTTTAGAAGCAACCAAATGTGAATTTTATGCCCTCCCATAGTCATCCAACCAATTTTCAAAGGTTGAGGAGTGGGTGCACTTGGTGTGGTGGTGTTTTATTTGTCCTTGTTATGAGACATAAAGGGACAATGTTTGGTCATGTGTGTTGAGGACTAGCATCAAAAATATGTGTTGGGCAAATTAATGTAGAGGATCCATTGGGATAGCATAGTGTCACCAACTTGTATATCAATAGTCTCCTTGAGATCTCGAGAAATATCAATCTTGATGCAAACACATTTTTGAGGGCGTGCATGGAAAAATTTGTCTACCTCCACCAAAATGACACACCCTAAAGGGGCTACTATGTGACTGAGAAAGGGCCATAGAGGTAGAGGGAGTCCTGGGAATTCCACCCACACAGGGACTTTGGTAGATCTTTCCTCAGAAATAAAAAAGTTATAAGTCCAAGGAGAAAAAACAAGTAGAGAGATTCTCATGTACCAAGGGTCATGCTCGTAAATCACCTTAGCATGGGTTGTTTTCCCAAAGTGAAACAAAAAAACTTTGTAAGGTTTTGAACCATCGTTATCTTAACTTCATAAGGAGTCCAAGCTACATTAACTTAGGCCTTAAGGGAAGACTTATTAGGGATGCGACCAATGAAATACCCAACAATGGTGAATGATTCTAAACAATGACATGTAAAATCAAATTCATAATCAAATTTAGATAATGGAAGAATTACATCAAGAGAACGAGGGTTATGTTGTGGACCATTCTTAGCACAAACCTGCATTATCGGTTGAGAGAAAAATTATAAGAATGAACGATAAATTTAACTTATTGTTGGAGTATAATTAACTTTGTTTATTATTATAATGTTATAGGCATTTTATTAATATTAATATTTTCAAGGCAGTATAGGTACTACTAACTTGTATTTTTTTATTTATTTGTAACCTCCTATACATAGCATATCCGCAACATGTGAGGGGAGAGATTTTAACTACCCACTTGCTCTCCAACTCCTCTACAAGAACGAATAAACTTTTATTTTATATATTTATTATTATTAACTAATATTTAAAGGTGGTAATTAATGGTCAAAGTATTATTTTAAATATACTTAAAGAGGTTCATCTAAATATATTTAAAAATAACTTAATCAAATAACAATGATGAATAATCTTGTATAATGAAGATTCAAGTGACATATTTAGATTTCAATAAACCCACATAATAAAAATGTAGAAAGATGAAAAATAAAAATAAAATTGATAAATGAATAAAAAGCTCTTAATTTAAATTTTCTTTTGTTTTCACAAAAAAAAATTAATAGATTAAATATAAAATAAAATTACATTCATGTTTTTTGAATATTGAAGGTCTTTAAGAAAGTTTTAATAGAGAATGTGGGACTATTATCTCTCCCATAAAATCTACTACAACTATCTATGTAAAAAAAGAGTAACCATATAAAGCAAGGATATATAAATCTAGATACAACAAGCAATACTATCATCAATGATAAGAATGGAAAAATAATTTCTCTAGTTTCTTAAGGTCACCATATGGTAGGAAATCCATAGCAAGTGAGGTTTCCTCGATCAAGAGCTCACTTAACAATATTTTTTGTTTTATTTTGCTTTACTTATTCTTTAAAGTGGTTAATCATAATTTGGAAGTCTAATTCCACCTGAATATTCCTCCATCCACCTTCAAATATTCATATAATCCCCTTAAGATGTCATATCCCTCTACCAGGTTATTGGATAAAATAATTTTTTTTTTGGGAGGGGGGCTCTACACGTGACTTCCTTTGGAAGTCATGTTCCTCTTTCCTGCATCCCTTCCTTGGTCCTATCCCAGGTCCCTGATCCTTTCTTAGTTTCCTTGACATCTCATTTTTCCATTCTCTTCAACTAGAAGGTGTTGCAGACGATCTCCTTTGGGTGGGATATCATTGTTCCTTTGTTCTACCCATTTCCTTACCCTATGGTGGGAAAACCTATGTTCCATTATGCTCCATTGTTCTTCATTCGATGTCTTGATTATGGGATGGTTTTAGGTTTTCCTTCGGACTTTTACTGGGGTTTTTGGATCTTTCAGGGTTTTCCTTGAAATTTCCTTTTTTCTCAGGTTGTTTTTGGAAGTCTTCTTCACAATAGTTCTTAGGGGGATCTTCAATTGTGGTTTTTTGGGTCTGAGGATTTTGGCTTCATGAGCAGTTTTGCACAACATCCTTTTGGTTTGGAGGGCCATGCACTTTATACTGTGACTCTACTCTTTGGGTTTGAAGTGGTGGTTCTTGCAGGATTTCAGCTCCTTTCATGGCTTGCAGGAGGGCCTCTATTTTTTTTGCTACTAAATCCTTTCAAGACTTCCTTTTTTGTGACCTTGATGCTGTTCACTGGCGGCACTGTGGAATTATGGCTTCATGAGTAGTTTTGCACAACATCCTTTCGGTTTTGATGGGGACCGTGTGCTTTCTACTATGAGTAGTTCCTCTTGTTCCTAATCCACTACTGCACAATCCTTCAGGATTTTGTTCCACTGCATGAGGATTTCATGGCTTGCGAAGTTCCTCTTGATGTTGCTTCATTTTTTAGGCATTCAGGGAGTGGTTTTTCCAATCTTCATTTTTTCATCTTCCCTGTGTGATTCCCATCCCTGTTTTGGCGAGATTCATAGTTTTTCAGATCCACTTCTCCACATTTTTGTTCAAGGTGGTTTTTAAAATTCATCTTGTTTTTCCCCTGCATGGGAAGTAGTTTCTTCTCGTGTCCTAGTTTTCCAAGGGTGGTTTCTGGTTTTCCCGCCCGTGGGAGGATTCAAATTTTAATTTTTGGAACTTATCCTTTTCCTGCATTTGGGAACTTTTATATGTTTGGTTGGCATATTGGGCCGTTTGGCACTTTTCTTAGTCCTTGGAAAGCTTCAAATTTTGTGTTTAGCGCCTAAAGTTTCAAATTTGTTTTTCTGGTGGGATTTCCTTTCCTGCACGATTTTCCTCTACAGGTTTCCTCGCTTCCATCCTTTTCCTACTTCCTTTGCGCCTTCCTTTGCATTTTCCTGCATTGGATCCTTTGGCACTTTCCTTCCTGTGTTCCTTTTAGTTTTCCTCAAATTTGTCTTGTTGTCCTTCCTTGGACGTCTTCCTTTTGTTGTTTTCAAGTTTCATTGTAATCAGGTTTTGGGATCCTTGATAAAAACCCACTTTTAATCTTACTAAAAAAAATACCTTATTTTTTATGAAAATAAAAGGAAAAATATCACTTAAGAACTATTACATTTTTCACTTAATTATTATCTATCATTTTTAATATTGTTTATTAGTAAATATTTGCATCCTCATAAACATAGTCCTAATATTTTATGGTGCATTTATATCTAAAGGAAATTGCACCAAAGATTCACCTCACATGTATTTAGTAAACTAAATTTGTAAAATACCAACAATTAGAACATGAGCATGAAGCTTGATACTTACCTTAACAAAGGCTTTATTACAAAGTATAATAACTATGATAATAAGCTTATAACTATTGTGATATGATATAGTTTATTTTAGTCATATAGTTGATAACTTGGTTAAATTTTTAATAGTGATGATGCATTTGAGTAGAAGATATCCAATTTAAAAATAGTAGATCCTGAAATGAGGTTAAGTTATGCATGAATACAATGAAATGGTTTGACAATTTAAAGTATTTATGATAGAAGTAAACACATAATAACATTTATAATTTAAAAATATTAATATAATAATTCTTATTACAAATAAAATAAATAAACACAAACATATTGGAGATCATCCTTTATAAAAACCCTCCTTCCAAAGGTAAAGAGAATGAATTTCTTCCTACAACTAGTTATATTAATTCCATTATTTGTTGACCCTTATAAATAAGACTTTGAATACACTTGTATTCAAAGGTATATATTTGAAAATATATTCGTTGGTTACAAATTCAAGTACATGTTGAAAAATTATATGTGAAGTTGCAGTACTTACGGACCTTCATGAATCATTGGGGGAATACGCCCTGCATTATGAGTTGTGTGCCTCTTACTTTCCCTTTCAGATCTCGATTTTTGACTCACCGAGGGACCCATCACTGGCCACAACCCTCTGCTACCAGACACTGGTCCTAGCACCCTCACAATGCAAATTTGGAGAATTTGGATTTGGAGGTCCGTCTTGCCCGACCTCTATTTGGGATGTTCGGACTCTTGAGCAAGATGATGCCCCTGGTTGGGGTAAAATTAGACCAAATGCATAGACTTTTAATGTTAGTGGTACTATTATTGATGGTTGGGGGGCTCTGACTTCTTCAACCGTTGGATGGAATTATGACCTTATGGAGTAAAACTTTAGGTCTTCCACCTAGCAGTGATTTCTCAGCTCTTTTCTTTTTGAATGCATATTTGACACAGTTTTGATGGTTGTTATCTTACTTTTTATGGACTATTTATAACACTCTTATGTACTCCTAACTACGGTGGTTAGTGTGGTGGTTTACAAGGTGTGCTAATCCCACCCACCCTTTTTTTGTATGATTAGACATTATTTTATTAATACAATGGCATTTTCATCCAAAAAATATATAATTTTTATTGATTAAAAAGTTTCTTCAAATTATATCTATCGTATTGTTGTAGTTACTTGTCTTTATTTTTTTTTTTCTGATTACGCGGGGGAGTTGGTTACAACCACTATTTTTAGTAACTAGCAAGCGTAAGGTTCAAACCATATCACTTCTCCCAACAATTCTATCTATCTCATTATTGTTGACCTAGTGTGATATTTGGACGACCGATCACTCGAGGTTCGTACCATCATTATCGGTCAAGCACGCACTCAAAGGATTTGGAGCAAATTACTACCTTTGCAAAGGGTTGGCTTCCCCCAAGGTTTGAACCTAGGTCTCTTCTTGGTAAGTGCCTAGCCACACCTGCACTTACCAATCCACCTAGCTATTAGGGGTAGTTACTTGTATTTATTATATGGCTAAATTAAAAAGGTTGGGGCTAAACATTTCAAGACTACTAGGTTATTTATCTCATAGATTATTATAATAATATTAAACTATTAAATAAATTTTAAATAGTAGCATGGGTGAGTGTATGAGAATATTTAGCTTGTTTTTTATTGAGGTTAGTGTGAGAAACCCTTATGACCAATGCTCAGGGTTGGGCATCCTCATCCCAACCATAACCTCTGATAAGGGTGAGAGCTGATTTTATCAATAGGGACCAAAAATACAACCATACACATACCCACCCCCTCACACATTCGTCCATGCAATAGTTTGAACCTTGTTTAGCTTAATTTTTTATTAAAGATATTTTTTCATTTTTATCAAATAATTTATTTTATCTTCCTTAAATTTTTATGTTTCTACATTCAAAAATTGGGCATCATTTTTATTAGATAAAATCTCTCTCACTCAATTGTCTTCTAAAAATTGTATTTTACCAAGACAAAGATCAATGCTACAATTGGCTAAGTTATTTATTATCTTACTTCCTTGTCTATAAATATGTTCATATTTCTAAGAACATGCTTTTAAAAATAGTTGATGAACAACAACAATAATGTTACTTTTTATTCAATTATCACATCCATTTTTCTTGATAGCTAATCATAATTTATCAATCCCCCTATATTGAAATATAATTATATCTCTTTTAATTGTATTTTTTTTATCCTTGCAAGAAGTGCCCTAGCATTTGCATAGTTTTTTTTTTGGTAAGTAGTGTGTGTATTTACAGTGGGTTTTAACAAGGATCCCAAAACCTAATTACATAAGCAATGGGCCTAGGGCATCAATCCCTTGAAACTGAACACCAAAACAGAAATCCCGCCCGATGGTAACAGTAAGCATGAAACAATCCCTCTCAGTGGGAAACAAACAAATAATAAAGAAAGTAGTTTTGGAGATCCAGCCCAGAGGGGAGTAGCCAAAAACCACCATCGAGAAGATCCCACCCAGCAGGAAGCAAATAAAAATCGTTACAATAAAATCCCGCCTCGCGGGAAGTAGTAAAAATCACCACAAATAGTCTCACCTAGCAGGAAGCAGAAGGGAAATTTCGCCATCCAGAAACCAGCAGAAAAGAAAGGATCCCACATCACGGGAAAACCAGCGGATTTTGCGGATCCTGCCCTGTGGAGAAACCATCCCTCCCACCGGGAAAACATTTCGTTCAGCGAGAGCCATCCTGTAGGAAGTCGATAGCCAACACAGATAGGATCCAGCCCATCGGGAAGAGACCAGAGATTTGCACCATGAGGAACCCGCCCCGGGAAAATAGAAGAGGATCCCGTCCCGACAAAACAAAAAGAAACAGCAGGTTAAGGGACCAGGGATCCAGGGACTGGGAATCCCGAGCGGGAAGAGGAAATAGTCACAGGGATGGGATCCTTAGGAACCAAAATAGTGGGATCTATGGTCTGCATGCATAGATCAGACCCCCCCAAGAATGAAACATGCAGCAAAAAAAGGAAACCCAGCAATAGGGACCAAGAATCCTGTCCAAGCACAGAGGCAGCTTTAGGGAACTGGGACTGGGAATGGGAACAACCCATATAGGTAAAAGCCCCCCAAGGCCAAACCAGATTCCCAGGGTGTCCACCAAGGAGCAGAACCAGCACGAAGAAGCCTCCACACGGTAATAACAGCAGCCAAGATCCCGTCGAGGATTCACAAGCAAAAAGGGGGAAAGAGGCCCCCCAAACCACCCCCAAAGCTGTGAGGACCTCAAGGGAGACCCCAAAAAGTTTTCCAAACCCTAAACCATCACCTCCACTGCATCGAGAAACACAAGGGACCAGATCCATGTGAATAACCTGTAAAAAACCCCAAGGGGAAGCCTGAGGGAAAAAGGGAAGGGATCCCCAACCAAACAGGGATCCCTGGGAAGCACCAGTCCGAAAAAACAACCAAGGAAACCCTAGCCGGTTGGGAGGGGCGCAGATAGTGGAGAAGGATCTCCCCCTAGGAGATCATCTGCAAACAACCACTCCCCGGGAGGGATGACCTGGGTTGAGCCAGGGACTGGGTAGGAACCAGGAGCCATGGGAGGGGGAGTAGGGGAGGGACCAGAGCCCTCCCCTCTCTACTTTCTTCCCTCTGGAAAATATCCCTAGCATTTGCATAGTTATTAGTTGAAGTTTCATATGATTCTTAGTATATGAGAAGAAATTTGCCTTTATTATTTTGAAAAGAACCATATCCATAATCTTTTTTGGAATTTCTTTTACAAGCACCATAAAACTTAATTTTGATAAACCCATGTTTTGAAAATTTTCATTTTCCCATAGATTAAAGTAGATCCTTTGTGTTAACTTCATTGTCACAAATAACTAAATGGTATTCTTTTTGTACTTAAGACTTTCCATGATGAGCACCATGTATATAAACATTTTTTAAGAGGTAATAATATAGTTGAAAACTTAGGCATGAATTTGAGATTTATTTTTAAAATTTTATTATTCGTTCAGTGTATATTCAAATCCTATAACCAAGTGGTAAAATCCTTTTTTTTGTACTTAATACTTTTCATGATGAGCGCCATGTATGTAAACGTTCTGCAAGAGGTAATAATATGGTTTAAAACTTATGCATGAATTTTAGAGTTATTATTAAAATTCTATTATTCATTTTAAGCCATATTTTACAATAAATAATTACAAGACCAATCCTTTATAGAATACTCAATGTTTTAGCTTTAAAATAAATAATACATCATTTCATCAACTCTTTCAATATCAATGGAGCTATTCTATATATGTGTATGTGTATAAGTGACCCAAATGATGGAAATAAAGGGACAATAAAGAAGTGCCTTAAAAATTTTATATCCTTCCCACAAAGGTAAAACCTGAAAGATTCATGACATACCCTTATTTATAGAATATTTCTTATAAGAATATTACTTTAGAATTTTAATCAAAGAAATGTTGAGGCCTTGGGAAAGGCTTCTAACAACCAATTTTCCAATAGAAATTATTGTGAGTAACAAATTTTGATTGCTCCTAAGGGTTGGGTGGATTGGTAATTGTTTATCTGGCTAGGCACTTACCAAGAAGAGACCTAGGTTTAAACCTTGGGGGCATACCTATTGCAAAGGTAGTAGTCTGATATGAATCCTTTGAGTGCATGCTAGATCGACGATGATGGTATGAATCCCAAGTGATCGGTGGTCTCCCTCACATCGGATCAACAATAAGAAGGTGGTATAGGCTTGTTGGGAGTAGACCCTATGGCTTGAACCCTGCACTTGACAGCTACTAAAAAATAGTGTGGATGTAACCAACTCCCCTATATATAAAAACAAATTTTTATTGCTTTAAATATTTATATCCCAACTTTATAAATTAGAGTTTTATATTTTTTAAGATATATGGCATCTAAAATAAACTTATATCTCTAAAGTAAAATTTGAAGTATAAATTTGTGAGGTCTAATTATTTTGTACTAGGTTTTACATTTTGTATTAGGATGATAAGTGGGTGTGAAGGATGCTTTATTAATAATACTAAGACTTAAATAGATTAAATAATATATTTAAGTTATATTATATATAAGTTGATATCATTAAAGTGTGTAATAATTCATATAGTCGTAACCAATATCCACAATATTATATTCCAATTTTCTATTGTTCCATTGTTTCATCTTTACTTTATAAAGTGATTTAATATATAAATTATATCAAAATATATATATATATATATATATATATATTTATTTATTTATTTATTTATTTATTTATTTATTTATTTGTCATTATTTTTATCTTTATATAGTTATGTGGTGTCTAAAAGTGTGTTCCTTTTGGATTATTTTTATGATTTAGAGTAGCATGTTTATTCCATTTGATTTTATATTATCACATTTCTAAAAGTCTCCTTGGTGTCTAAGTGGGTGTGAGTATTCTTTGCTTAATTTAAATATTCTGCAATTTGGATATTTTTAAGATAATACATTTACTAATGTTCCATATTTAAAATATTGAATAAGTGGTCTTAATATTCACTTTGGACCACATATTTAAAATTACTAATGTTGTATTTATTTTTATATTTCCCTAGATCCCATTTTGTAGGTGAATATATTATAATTTTATATTATTATTTATTAAGTTATTCTTTTAATCTTGACCTTCCGTAATTTTATTTATTTTTATATTTCCCTAGATCCCATTTTGTAGGTGAATTTATTGTAATTTTATATTATTATTTTTTAAGTTACTCTTTTAACCTTGACCTTCCGTAACTTGTAGCTTTGGTACGTGTGTATATATATATATATTATTATGTTGCCAAACAATTTTCTTATAATCATTTATTTATTAATAAAATGTATTAGTTTCTAAGATCATATTTCATATATTTTCTATGCTTATATGTAATTACTTTTGCTTTACTAAGTAATGTGATAATTGTATTTGCTTCTAAATATATTTCAACTTATAACATAACAACAAAGTAGGCGTGAATCTCCATTATTTAATCTTAATTTTTTTATGATGTGATATGTATTTATAAAAGTAGTATGAATTTTCGAAAGCAATGATGGAAGAATGTGTGATTGGTAGTGATTTTTAGTGGTTTTCTAAAATAAATCCTATTTAGAGCGTAGATCATAAAGATCTTTGTATGTTGCTTTAGTAAGTTGCTTAGGACAAAACTTCACTAATTTGTTTATCATATCCCTCTCCGTTGACATCGAATCCAGTCAGTTAATTATTTGATATGTGAAGAAACAAATATGTTATAAAATGATGGATTGATTTTTTAGGTTTTCTACAAAGCTTACTTTTCTTTTATGAAATTTTATAAAAAAAGTTCAATTTCCTTATTTATTTCATATTTCCTGGTATTAATGTTGTATAAATAAGAGGGCAAATTACATGGCTTTTAAGATAAAGAATAAGAGGTTGAAATTTTTTTATCTCCCTTACTATCATTCAAATCTTGGGTAAATTTGGTGTAAGTGAAAGACCTTCAAGTTCTTAAATCAAAGGAAAGGTTACTAGATGGTCCACTAACTTTCATGGGTCTTTAGTGAAAGAATATGGATTGACACATGTTATATAAAAATACGTTATATAAGACAAAGTGTAATGGTTATGGATAAACAAATAATATTTTCAGATACATTTGACAAATTATTTAATTCAAGTTTTTTATTTCCACAATGCATATATTTTCTTTCCATTTTATTTGAAATCAAAATTTAAATTATAGAATATCCTAGCAAATATTTCATCCTATATTTAACTTTGGATAATTAAAGTGGAAATGTGTTATACTTTAGAAGACAACATGATCTCTCATAGATAAATTCATATAAATGTTTTTCTTTATGCATAAACTATGGATGCATGTCATGTTGGTAGGATGTTGTGTCTTGTAGTGGTGTGATTAGGATTTTAACTACCATTAATACTCAAATCAAGAATTTTAGATTTGGTATTGAGCACATGGAGAATGTCCTGTTGGAGGTTTTCCATTATGGAGAGATTTTCCAACAAGGAAAGGTGGAAGTGGATAGGACAAGCATTCTTAAAGAATTTGTGTGATTAGTATGCAAGTTTGAGACTCAACTAAACTATCCCTTTTAGAACTAGATAGGCTAGGAGTGGATAAAATATTTATACAACTTTCATATCTTTGAGTGGCTTAAGGCTCCCTTTGCTGGTATGTACTATGTAAGATATTGATGAGATCAATATATCCCTTGCCCTCCTCCTTTGTTCCACTTGGATCTTGTTGGAACCGATTCTTGCATCCGTAGGAAATCAATTGTCATGCTACAAGAACCCGTTTGAAACCAACGAGCTATTACAGGCTCTGGTCGACCTGCCTCATGTTCTGTTAAACCCGAATATTGCTATAAAAGATGGCAGAATGGGTAAGGAAACCCCAACGACAATTCTACGATTAAACTTCTAATTTGCACGCTCCAGATTTATATTAAACTATAGTATTCTTATTAAAATGACCAAGCATGAAAACAACCAACTGTTATGCCTTATGTAGACCGGTGCCTAGATTCATTGGGTTGTTATAGCAATTTAACAACTACTTTAATCATGAACAGAAAGAAGGGGAGAAGGAAATTAGCGTTCTTGCTTTCATTCGAATATCATAACAAAATCAAGAGTTAACTAACGAAAGAAACATGTATAATGCATTCAAATAATGTAACCCATTATACAGATACACACAATACTGAGACAAAGAAATGACAAGAATAAAACCCAGAATTGTATTGATTTCATAAAATATTACATGCAAAGTGGGCGGGATGCCTTTTAACTCTATTTTTCTTAAAGAAATACATCAATACAATGAAGAGGACTCTGTTCAAATAATGTAACAGGTCTCTCCAACTCTCCTTGTTCCAATATGGTAATAGAAGAATCTCTGAATCCTAGGCTCAATAAGACTAGAAATATTCTCAGCTTCTTGAACGCTTTCCTATCATACAATCCTGCACAACAAGGGGAGGAAGAAAGAATGAATAAAATAAAATAGACACAAAGAAAATACAACAACACAACTAACAGGGCACTCAAGTATACCTCTTAGAAAAAATGCTATTCTCTAATTGCTTGATGATTTGTTCTGGCCGCTCCTTCTGCTTTTATAGTTGCTGAAGTGAAACTGCCCAAAACAAGATTGTTGTGCACCGTCCACTTGTCATCATCTAGGGGGAAGAACTATCTATTATCAGCCAACTACCTTTTCCTTGCCTTTGTCTGTAGCTGCTCCCATGGAGGTTGACCCTGTATCGACTCATTAGCCAGTTTCTTGATTTTCTCTATGTCTTCAGCCGTGGCCCCCACCAATTCAGCAATGCGAAGCCATACTTCTACGTGGATGATGCTTTGTCGAGAGATCCTATCCAACATTCGTGAAGCCTTGATTCTGATTTCTTTCAAGGTCAAAGCTTTGTCTTGAAAGAAATGGACCTGATTGTGTACGTGTCCGACTTCAAAAAAGAATTGGGCTGCCAGCTTGTCATCATCTTGTTCATCAAAGCTGACTTCTTTCAGGTGCTTTATGACTATCTGGCTGGGAACACCTGGGCCCATCAGTATGGTTGGATCAATTCCTGATTACCTTACTATGGATGTCAACTTTTGTTTGACATTCTCCAGTTCTTTAATCATCGACGTATATCTGGATCTCTCATTGACAAAGTTGGTGATTTTCTCGTGTTCATCCAAACAGCTTCGGTATTGGCCATCTGTAGTTATTACTTCCTCGGTCCTAATCTGATCGTATCCAATTTTGCACAAATCATACGTGGGAAGTATAACAACCATCTTCTTATCTAGGTCTGTTAACAAAGGCTTTATTTTCTGGTTAGCTGATATCAACTCCCTAGCCTCTTTGCAGCAACCATTTATTATCTCTGCATTGTCATTGATCAAAGCAATAGCCTTTTCTCTATACTTTTCAATCAAGGTCTTCTTGGACCCTGTGATGCTAGAGGCTATTGCCTGTACTGGAGCTGAAGTAGCGACAACTTTCAGCTTCTCATTTTTTGCTTGTAATTCTGTGGCCTTGGCTTTCCAAGTTGATATTTTTGATATTACGGCCTCCGTAGTCTGTGAGTGAATGCTCACTCCTTGTTTTAGCAGGGTAATCGTATCTCCTGTCGCTTCTATCGATTGGGTCTTTGGATCAATCTGCAGAGAAGTGATCCCTTGGGTTGACAAAGAGATGGTCGATTGGCCACCTTCTTGTGTTTGGACTTTAGGGAGTTTTTCCACACTTCTCCCTTCACCGATGGCATCCAACTCGGCTTCTTGAGCCGACGTGAATTTTGGTACTTCATTTATTTTAACCAGATGAAGGCTTACTGTGCCTTCGGTTCCTATTTCCATTCATGGCTTCTTGGCGGGTGGTGTTTCATCATCATCCATATCTTCCACCTGATAATTTTTGAAGATTTCTACCAATCCCCCACTCTCTTCTATAGCCTTCCAGGCCCTCTCCGATATCTTGGCCTCTTTATTATTATATTTTATGGCCACTGGAATGGCCCGAGAGGTACCTACGGTAGCCATTTGTAGGTGCCTTGGTGCAAGTAAGGTGAGGGTAAGGTTACCCGGTTCTTGTGTGCCTGAGGTTGAAGCCTCGACAACAACCTGTTCTCCTCTTCTGGTGGGATTGGTACCCTCGATACCAGGTGCTTCTAGTGTAGGTGCTTCTACCACCTGAGCCACTATCTCCAGTTGCTCGAGGGTGGTAGTGGTGATCTCTGCTAATGGATCATTGAACTCTTCTGGAGGAATGATCGGTCGAGCTGGTGTGATCTTGTCTACCGTGGTCTGCCTAACCAGCTTAAGTTTCGAGGAATATCATCCCACCACCTCCAACTGAGTATAGGGCCTGTGCATGCTCTTATTTTCCTAGATAGCCTGCAACTCTTTTTCATCCTTGTTGGCCCATAGCAGAGCTTTCTCGTAATCATCTTCGCGGTGTTTCATAGGCTTCTTCTCTATCGCGATGTCTCTGTATTTATCTTTTGGATCGTAAGGCCTCCATGCTACTTCACCAAAATAATATCTATCCATTATGGAGATGGCTTCAACGAGGCTAGGATAGCCTCTGTATACGATGTGGCCAATCTTCGCTGGTGCAGATACCCATGGAATTCTGACCTATTTTCTTAGGTATCACAACCTGGCCTCCTCAGTCGACTGTCACACTATCTCCAGTACTCCTACTGACCTTGGGCAGTAGGTGGGTAAGGCCTTTGGGGGTAGCTTTGCCCCGTACGTTCGAATGAATGTAAAGTTCTCCATGAAAAAGATATCCCCAACTTCTTTCTCCCTGAGATAACCTACAACACCTGGGCTTATCCTGGGAGGATACTGTTCAGTCAGGACATGATATATGGCTGAAATAAAATGGCCGTAGAACTCTGAGAATGAAGAAATGTTCTGGTGGATGATGGGAAGCCGGTCCTGTATCATACAATCGGGGTTTCCCTGAATTGCATTATTGCCTCTCTTTTGAATTGACCCACTATCAGGTGGATCAAGAAGCTATAGTGAGAGAATCGAGGCATTATATCTTTATCCTACTTTAATGCCTCTTGGAGTTGTTTCAACTCCTTGTCTAGGGTGTTTCTTATTACTTCCTCCCAGCAATAGCGAGGAAAGCATCTTTTATTGCACTGAGCAATAACATACGTAACTGGCAAGCTCAACCAGTTAAGATCCTCTATGCCCAAGGTGATTTGAATCATATCTGAATAATCCTTTGCCCACCATTGCAGCAAGGACTTTGGGATGGGGAAGTCTATTGACACTGGCCCTTTGAACAAATCAGCATAGAAAGAAGTCCCCAGCATGTGTTGCACCTGCAACGTTACCACCTTTTCATCATAGAGCAAATCTCCTTTGGTTAATTCAAATACCATTCGAATCCGATCAGGCGTGAGGTGGTAGAGAGCCTTTCCCCTTTCGTTCATAATGGAATGACTTCATGGATCGTAAGATATTGCGAGCCATGATAATAAATCTGGAGAGAAATGCACCCGAGGACACAACAACTTCACCAAATTGGTATTCCAACGGTTGTTGGCAACACCCTTCTTGTCCTTCACCTCGTAAGCCCTTAAAAAGACTATTTTTAATACATGGTGAGGTCGACTTCGATCTTCCATGCTGGCCTAAAAATGGAATTCGGCCAACTCTTCTTCATTCCAGACCTGGTCCCTAGTCTTCCTGGCCATCACCTTTTTAAAAGGCACTTTCTCTTCAAAGGCCTCAATCTTGCCTTTCTTAGCACTTGAACTTGAAGAGGCCATTGCTCTCACTTACGTAAATTCTATACTTCTAAGCTCTCAAAAAAACCCTCGGCTCTTGCACACTGCTTATTCACTGAACACTTCTGTAACAACGTTGGTGACGGTTTTCTTTTGAAAATAGAGGGGGTTTTATAACCTTTCTTTGAGTCGAGGTCATTTAATGAGGGGAGTTGGTTGGTTTATTACGACCATCCTGGGCTCGCCACCTTTTTGGTCTTTCGCACGTTCTTTTTGAATGATGTGCCATTGGTTTTTTGAGAGAATGTGCCTGCATGGATCCGAGGATGATCCTTATGTGCCTTTGCTCACTGTAATTGGACGAGAGCTCTACCATCGAGTTTTGTGGATGCTTTGTTATTTTTACTCATTTCGAGACCACCTTGGCTAATGGTGTGGCTATGACCTTTTTGGCGTGGAGGCCAGTTGGCACCCAAATTTTGGCATGTATAGTCATTTATCGCTCTCGATCAATTATTTTGGCTTCTCTCTGATTCGTGTTAGCCGATGGTAGCAAATCCTTGGTCGATCGGCCTCATAAAGTTGCCTGTACAAGAAATCATTAATTAGTAAGACCAATTTAATTTGGTGGGATGGTTAGGCATACCTCATGCTTGGTTCATATGCCAAGCTAATTTTTTACATGATGGATCCACTTATCGAGGCATCGATTGTCAAAATTTTTTGATCGATCGACTACTTTCTTTCTCGAGTCGATCGATCACCAGTATGGGAAGCTTGATCGAGAGATGTATCGAAGGAGTCGATCGACTTTTCTTTGTAATGCATCATCAATGGTCTTTTCTAGTGAGCTTTCAAAATTTTAGCCCATCCTTGTTACTCGAGAGCCGATCGACTACTCTCTTGTATTTGTGGACCGATCGGTCAGTCTTTCTTCATCTTCGATCGGACAAGGCATTCGTCGGCTTGGCTTTCCTTCATCCGTTGGGAGTCGATCGACTGGGTATGGCTTCTTGAAAGTTGATCAGATTTTTTTTGAGAAGTAGGGGCGATCGGTCTCTATCTTGTTTTTCCAGTCGAGGAGGCTTCCTCCTTCGTTCGGCTTATCCTTTAAAGTTGGGAGCCGATCGGTTGGCTAGTTAGTCGAATGAGTCGATCGATCGATGTTTCTTTCTTGAGAGCTGATCGATCGGTGGACCTAAATCATTGCTTATATTTTCATCATCGATGGATCGGTCGATTAGTTGTAATCGATATTCGATCAACTGGTCGTGTTGGTGAGAGGTCGATCGATCAGTGTAGCTGGGAGCTGATCGGTTGGCTAGTGTAGTCCGAGAGCCGATCGGCTAACTTTCTTTGGTGGGGTGCATGCCCTTAGGTTTTAATTAATTTATCATTTTATTTAACCTTAGGCTTTCAGACTTTGAGACCATGGTAAATGCTTAACCGTCTTATGATTTAAGGACTTTATTAATCGACTTTTAGGCCCAAGGAAAGATTTATGAAGGTCGGACTTTGGCTTTAGGTTTTTAATTTGAAAATTTCTTCCCTAACCATTTGAGGTACTTTGATTAATACAATGAAGCCCACATTAAAAAAGGTTAAGGTTAGACTTAATCAAACCAACTAATGAAAAATTGAATTACCCACAACAACTATAAGCAATGACCAACAGTATAAGCAGGTTTGATTGAAACCAAAAATTTAAATTTGGGGGTTTCAAAGTTGAGTCAAATTTGGCTCCAACATAGGCTCTGACTGGGACAATGTGTTGAAAACATGAAGCACTTGAGAACCACATAATCTCCTGGTTTTATTTTGCAAAAATTTAACAAAAAACAACAAAATTTTGATTGCTAAACAAAACTTGAAATGCATAACAAAAAAAAAAAACTTCCTTCCTCTTTTTCTTTCTTTTCTTCATCATTTTTTCATTTTTTTTATATATACTAAAAACATGATATCAAAGCAAGTAGAGTATGAAAAACTGAAGATCCCTTTTCATTCAATTTGGAAACAAAGGTTTAGAAAATTTTAGAAATCAATGAGTTTTATTTTGAAATATAGTAATGCTTGTTTTAGCTAAGTCATAAGATATGATTACACAGATTTTGTCACAACCATTTGTCTCATCATATTTTTTCCCATGTGTGTGTTTGTGCATTCTTTTTTGGATTTCTAAATCTTTCAGAACTTTATCATATCTGAGCAAAATAGCCAAGCCTAATATGTGATTTCACTCTTTAAAAATTTTCACCATTCTATAAGGCTCCACTGCTAGTCATGCGTCTATAGCCTCGGTGGAGTTGCTTCTAATCCCATATTAGTTTTACCCTACTGCCCATCAAGCGTCTATAGCCCCGATAGAGGTTTTCCAAGATATCTCATGCAGTGACTCAATTTTACTTTATTTTTTATTTTTCTTTCTCGTGAGAGAAGTGTTTGGATATATAAGCAAATTGTGCAATAAGTATGCCCGAGTTGAGGATTAGTTTCTGGCTATAAAAATATGAGTGTAATAATTTTTGGCTCAACTACCCTCTCAAAGATAACTCAGTTCTTTGGACCTTTGAAGTCACTTTAAGTATCATTTGTAATGTGAGGCTTGACATGATGTTTCAATCAACTTTGTTTTCTGTCTGTTTTTTCTCATATCAAACAACTATTGCATAAACACTCATTTTTGATAGAATTGTAAAGCTCATCAATATCTAAAATAAATTCCCTTTTTCTTTTTATTGTTTTTGGTGGAATCAATAGTTAGATATACTCATCAAACTAAGATATCATGTATACAGTAAACTCAAAATTATTCAAGAACAAAATACACCACTCTATTTTTGGATTTTTGTTTTTCTATTTTTTTTTTAAAGTACACCTTCAATAGGGATTGTACATTTTGAGGTGTTGGCCATTAATAGGGATAGCCATTATTTCTCCCTACAAAGTCTGTAGCTTGTAAGTATTCTGACTGATAACATGGGCAATTTGGTATGGGCCAATCCATTTAGGTTCAAACTTACCCTTTTCACCATGCTTATCATTTTTAGGATCCCAATAGATGACTATATCTCCTTGAGAAAAAGGAGTACCCTTGGCTTTCTTATTAAACAATTTTATAGTTTTCTGTGTTTGTTCCATCATTCTATTGAGGGTCTCTCTTCTTTGTTCTTCTAACAAGACAATTTGGTCAAGCCTTCTCTGAATGGGATCAGGGTTTTCATGATCTTGCAATAAAAGGGAAAGTGCCATTTTTTCCATTTTTGGGGGTAGTAGGGCTTTTTCTCCATAAACCATCTCATAGGGGGTTCTTCCTATATTTATTTTAATAGACAGCCTATCAGCCCATAAAGCAAATTTAAGTTCACTGTCCCATCCCCTTTTGTTTTTGCCTAATGACCTTTTTATTCTTGTTATTACATTTTTATTTGATGACTCAACTAGACCATTTCCTTGGGGATAATAATTAGCAGAATGAGATAATTCAATTCCATATTTAACACAAAATTCTACCATTTCATATGACACAAAATATTGAGCATTATCAGTTACAAGATTTTTAGGAACTCCATACCTGGTCAAGATATTTTCTTCTATGAATCTGATGACTGCAACCGATGTAGATGTTCTCAAAGGTGCAACTTCCACCCACTTGGTGAAGTAATCTATTGCAGTTATGATCCACTTATGTTGGCCAGATGAATTAGGCTTGATCTCTCCAATCAGGTCAATACCCCATTGAGCAAAAGGTGCTTCAATGATTACTGGCCTGAGGGGCATGGCTGGTAGATGCTTTTTCCCTGTAAAAACTTGGCAGTTATGACAATTCCTTACATATTTATATACATCCTTAAAAAGGGATGGCCAATAATATCCTGCTCTCATGATTTTATTGGTTGTAGCTCTTGGAGCAAAATGTCCCCCATAGAAACCATTATGAAATTCATTAATTATTTTTGGGACTTCTTTTTCATATAAATAGACTAATAAAATTCCATCAAGGTGTTTCCAATATAGCACACCATCCTGTATATAGTATTTTTGAGCTTGCAACTTGACTGACCTCATTCTATTTATTGACATGTCTATGGGAAATGACAGAGTTTGTAGATAGGACAAAATTTCTTCATACCATTTACATTCTTCATTTTTTATTCTTCTGTCATCATATGTCTGATCTATGGTAAGAATATTTTCAGATCCCGCTTCTTCTTTGTTAGCCAACAGTTTAGCTAAACCCTGCCCTTTGACTATTTTAACTATTTTGAATTCAACATCATATTGCAAAAGTTTTACCATCCATCTTGTTGGTCTTCCCAATGGCTCTGATTGAGAAAAGATATATTTTATTGCTATAAAGGGAATACAATAGTAAACTTTGTTTGAGCCAAATATACCTTTAAAGTGTTCCAAATATTGGATGACTGCATAGGCATGTTTTTCCAGCAAGGTGTATTTAAGATTCGCTCCTTTTAGTCCTGAGCTCATAAAGGCTATTGGCCTTTCATTATTTTCATTATCTTTTTGTGAAAGGACTGCAACAATAGAATGTTCAGATGCATATGAATAGATATTAAAATCCTTTGCATAATCAGGGCAACTTAAAGCTGGAGTGGTTGATATGGCTTCTTTGATCTTGTTAAATGTTTCCATATTTTCTAATGTCCATTTAATTTCTCTAGTTTTCTTTACCATATCATTTATGGGTTTGGTCATTTCTGCAAAATTTGGGACAAATATTCTGATAAAATTTATTTTTCCAAAGAATGACCTTACTCCTTTTAGATTCTTGGGTGGGGGAATTTTAGAAATGGCTTCTATCCTTTCTGGATCAATGCTTATTCCTTTTTCTGAAACTATATGACCTAGCAATTTTCCTTGTGTAGTTCCAAATATGCATTTTTTTGGATTTAGAGAAATTCCAAATTCCTTGCACCAGGCAAAAACTACAGTCAAATGTTCTAGATGATCTTCTAGATTTTTAGAAAAAATTGTAATATCATCTAAGTACACTACTACAATTTTGAACATTAGTCCTTTGAAAGCAAAGTCCATCGCTCTTTGGAAAGTAGCACCTGCATTCATCAATCCAAAAGGTATTCTTAAATATTCAAATGTGCCCCAGGGTGTGGTGAATGTTGCCTTGTGTCTATCTTCTAGATTTATCAGAATTTGATTGTACCCTAAAAATCCATCTAACAGGGACAATCTAGTTGAACCTACTACTGCTTGCAGCAGTTGTTCCATGTTAGGCAATGGGTAATTGTCTTTTAGAGAGCTCTTGTTTAAATTTCTAAAATCCACGCATAGTCTAATGTCCCCATTCTTTTTCCTAACTGGTACTAAGTTGGATATCCAGGAGGAAAATCTGACTTTTCTTATTATCTTGGAGTCCAACAATTTTTGAACTTCTTTTTGCATTATTGGGTGCAGAGTTGGATTGTACTTTCTCTATTTTTGTCTAAAAGGCTTGGCCTCTTCTTTCAAGGGTATTATATGTGTCATCACATCCATTTTGAAAGTTTTGAGATCTTCATAGGTCCAAGCAAAATGTTCTTTGTTCTTTTTTAGGAAACTGATATATCCAACTTTTTCTTTAGCAGGTAATGCCATGTCTACTTTCACTATTCTGGGTTCTTTCATAGAGCCAATATTAATATCCTCAGATATCACTTCTCTGCGTATAGGTTTATAGGCTTTGTCAAAATCATCAAATAGGCTTTCAAGAGACACCAATCCTTTGGGTATTCTATTAGTTTTCAACTGGATTACTTCTACTGGTTCTCCTATTTGATATTTTAACTTTTCTTCATCTTTTTCATCATATATGACATCTGCATATTGATTTTGCAAAGTCATAAAATCCTTAATATCTATATCATCTTGAAAGACCTGAAGATAGACTATGTTATCTGGCACATAAGGTTTATAGACTGAGATAGTTGGAAATCTGTCCATATATTCTGTAGTTATCTTTGGGTGATCTAGACCTGAGGCATTCATAGCTAAGAGATCTGCAACATGATTTTGTTCTCTAGGAATATATGAAATATTGAAAGCCAAAAATTTATCAATTTCTTCCAAGACTGCATTTCTATATTGCTTAAGTCTAGGATGCTTGGTCTGATATTTACCTTTTATTTGTAGTATAATAAGTTCTGCATCCCCTGTTATAGTTAAGTAGTTAATACCTAACTCTTTTGCTTTCCTTAGCCCTAATAGTAAAGCTTCGTACTCAGCTACATTGTTTGTGCAAGGAAATTGCAATCTGTAAGGTATACCAAGGTAATTTCCTTTAATATCAATCAAATTTACACCTGCACCTACTCCATATTGGGATTTAGCCCCATCAAATGACATGGTCCACATTTCTTGGGTTAATACTCGATTTGATTCAGCATCAGTTATTCTCATATCCTCTGGATCCATGTTCTTTGCATCTGGTACTTCCATCAGGAATGGGTTGTGCCATATTGAATAGACTCCCATCCCTTTTTCTTCCATAGAGTTAACTAAGTTAATCATGGTTTCATCTATTTGAATTAACTCTACGGAGTGTTTATTGAATGGTTCCCTTCTTAAAATTATATTCTCCTTATCTGATATGGGGATGGTAGCATAAGACCAGTCTAGTTGTATTGATCCCCCTAGTTGTTCTGCCCAATGCCTACTGAGTAATAGTGAGAAGAATGGGTCAACATCAACTACTGCTACATCCATGACAATGCCCTTTTTGGGGTGTTGGTCTAGGAAAACTAATAATCCAGTTATCACCCCTACATAGGGAATTTGTCTATTGTCCATTATAAAAATAGGGGCAGAATCTCTAGTACATATTAATCCCATTTGGTCAGCTATTAACTTAGGCATGATATTATGTGAAGCTCCACTTTCAAGCATGCAATTATGAATCACATATCTTTCCCCTTCATCTGAATTATATCTTAATGACACGTAGAAGGGTCTGATAGAATATGGTGATCTTGTATCATGTTGATTTTGTCTAGCAACATGACAAGTAGGGTCTTCTTTCTGCTCTATTAATCCAAAAGCTCTGCATACTTGTTCTCTGTATGTTTGAACTTTCATAAGTTCACCAAATGTGATATTAAATTTTTGCTTACTGAGTTCTGACCCAACATCAAATTCTATCTTCTTTATATCCAATGGTTTATTACTTTCTTCTTTGGGAACTTCTTCTGTTGATTCTATTACCTCAGGAGTAATTTTGTTAGGGTTCCTATCAGTTTTCTCTTTACTGATATTTTTATTGGTGAAAGTTTATCTTCTTGTTTCATTTGTAGATAATTTCTCTGTTCTTTCAGGGACTGTTCTATTCCTTAAATTTAAAACATGGGTTGCCTCTAATTCTTCAACCTCTTGAGCAGTGGGAATCAATTTCCCTTGCTTCATCTTATCATATCTTGACTCATGTGATTTCTGTAAGATTTTAGTTCCTTCAGTCACTAAGATCTGAGGATGATGATTTGAAGCATATTTATCCATGTCTTCTTCAAATAACCTTTCTCTGGATTCATCTTCAATGGACCAACATGCATTGATTCTTATATCCTCTTCTGATTCTACATGCATATCTACATTACGTTGATCACTCAGGTGTATTCCACATGCATCAGGGTTATGGGGTGCATCACAAGTAGAGCAAAAATAGGGAAAACCTTCAGC
Source organism: Wollemia nobilis (assembly GCA_028583015.1). Lineage (NCBI taxonomy): Eukaryota > Viridiplantae > Streptophyta > Pinopsida > Araucariales > Araucariaceae > Wollemia > Wollemia nobilis. The sequence goes on along the minus strand of JAQPPZ010006183.1, from coordinate 939,470 downwards.
TACATTGGCAGATGGCATTGGGTTAGGGACATTGTTCTGATCCCTATCAGAATCTCTATTTTTCTAATTGTTATTCCCATTACCCCTATTCCTATTCCCTTCTTCAAAACCATTGTTGTTTCCCCAATTCTTGTTGTAATTTTTCTTAAATGGGGGATGGTTATCAACATGTGGTCGCTCTGTCTGTGAAGATTCACCATTATTTCCATTTCTTTCAATTCTTGCTAACTTGTTACTCATGTTGTTGAACATTTCTATCATTTGATTGGTCAACTTCTCCATAGGATCAATTTCAGTTCTTCTTTGTATATCAAAAGCCACTCTCTTAGGTTTTCTCTCAGGCATGTTAACCTCTAAAGAATAAGGCTTCATCTTACCACTGTCAAGCATATTTCTTTCTATATCCATTGCTTTTTCCATACAACCATCAATGGTAGTGGCTTGTTCTTGCCTTAATTCATAGTTAAACTCTCCTTGAAAAGCATTCTTATAAAAACAAATAGACTGAATATCACTAGGCCTGAGGTTGGCAGGGATTTTGTTTCTTGTTTTTGAAAATCTCCTGTTAAAATCACTAACAACCTCATTTTCTTTCTTCTTCATAGTGGCTAGCTCAGTTAACAATGATTGTTCATTTTTCCTTTCACCATACTTCTTTAGGAACACCTCTTCCATTTTGGTGAAGTCTGGGATATCATTGTTAGGAAGGGAATTAAACCATTCTCTAGCATCTTTTTCTAAAGTCTACAGAAACAGTCTTAATACTACATCTTCATGTTCAACTTCCAGGATGTCCATTGCATATAAGAAACTTTTGATATGATCCTCTCCAGTTACTGCACTGTTTCCTAAAAACTTAGGGAGGTATTTGTGAGCTTTACTGGGTAAGGCATTTAAATTTATTGGTAATACAAAAGGCCTATATCTGTTAGTTCTCCACAAATGAACATTACCCTGAGCCATAGCTACTATTGTATTTAATTTCATAGATGTAGTACCTACAGTGGTATGGGTCTGGGCAGTTTGAACGTAGATTGATGAATTATCTACTCTTGAATGAGAATAATCACATATATCTTCTACTACTGATTTTAAACGTTCATCTACAATAATATCAATAGTAATAGTATTCTAGATTTTCTTCACGTACCTTTTACCACTAGAATTTAATCTACTATTATAAATGGTATTCTTAAAAAGTGGAGTTTTCTGGGTATGTATAAATACCTCTGGATTCTCGAGTTCTGGAAATAGCTCCTTACCACTTCTCCTGGTGTTCGCTAACACGTTCTGTTCTCTTCTTTTTTATTTTATTTTTCTTCTAGGTTTGTCTAGTAGAGTCACCAAAACTGGGGTGCAGAAATAACAATGTATACTCTTATCAAGAATGCTTGATATTATCTCTCATCCTCACAGGAGTGGGTTCTTGGGGAAAATCAAGAAAATCAAGAAACCAAAAATTCAAGAAAATCAAGAAAGAGAAAATTTTCAAGAAAATCAAGAACGTAAAGAACTTATTTCAAGGCGTAAACTACGGACATAATGAAAAATAAAGAACTTCTAACTAAGTGAAAATTAAAACGTTGGTTCTTTACTTTAACTGGTCATCCGTTGATTAAAAATAATCATTGAAGAAAAACTTTTAAGAAGATAATTGAATCTTTCTAAGAAGTCCTCCCCAACAACGGTGCCAAAAAACTATTGGAACCGATTCTTGCATCCGTAGGAAATCAATTGTCATGCTACAAGAACCCATTTGAAACCAACGAGCTATTACAGGCTCTGGTCGACCTGCCTCATGTTCTGTTAAACCCGAATATTGCTATAAAATATGGCATAATGGGTAAGGAAACCCCAACGGCAATTCTACGATTAAACTTCTAATTTGCACGCTCCAGATTTATATTAAACTATAGTATTCTTATTAAAATGACCAAGCATGAAAACAACCAACTGTTATGCCTTATGTAGACCGGTGCCTAGATTCATTGGGCTGTTATAGCAATTTAACAACTACTTTAATCATGAACAGAAAGAAGGGGAGAAGGAAATTAGCGTTCTTGCTTTCATTCGAATATCGTAACAAAATCAAGAGTTAACTAATGAAAGAAATATGTATAATGCATTCAAATAATGTAACCCATTATACAGATACACACAATACTAAGACAAAGAAATGACAAGAATAAAACCCAGAATTGTATTGATTTCATAAAATATTACATGCAGAGTGGGCGAGATGCCTTTTAACTCTATTTTTCTTAAAGAAATACATCAATACAATGAAGAGGACTCTGTTCAAATAATGTAATAGGTCTCTCCAACTCTCCTTGTTCCAATATGGTAATAGAAGAATCTCTGAATCCTAGGCTCAATAAGACTGGAAATATTCTCAACTTCTTGAATGCTTTCCTATCATACAATCCTACACAACAAGGGGAGGAAGAAAGAATGAATAAAAGAAAATAGACACAAAGAAAATACAATAACACAACTAACAGGGCACTCAAGTATACCTCTTAGAAAAAATGCTATTCTCTAATTGCTTGATGATTTGTTATGGCCGCTCCTTCTTTATAGTTGCTGAAGTGAAACTGCCCAAAACAAGATTGTTGTGCACCGTCCACTTGTCATCATCTAGGGGGAAGAACTATCTGTTATCAGCCAACTACCTTTTCCTTGCCTTTGTCTGTAGCTGCTCCCATGGAGGTTGACCCTATAACTGACTCATTAGCCAGTTTCTTGATTTTCTCTATGTCTTCAGTCATGGCCCCCACCAATTCAGCAATGCGAAGCCATACTTCTATGTGGATGATGCTTTGTCGAGAGATCCTATCCAACATTCATGAAGCCTTGATTCTAATTTCTTTCAAGGTCGAAGCTTTGTCTTGAAAGAAATGGACTTGATTGTGTACGTGTCCGACTTCAGAAAAGAATTGGGCTGCCAACTTGTCATCATCTTGTTCATCAAAGTTGACTTCTTTCAGGTGCTTTATGACTATCTAGCTGGGAACACCTAGGCCCATCAGTATGGTTGGATCAATTCCTGACTGCCTTACTATGGTTGTCAACTTTTGTTCTGCATTCTCCAGTTCTTTAATCATCGACGTATATCTGGATCTCTCATTGACAAAGTTGGTGATTTTCTCATGTTCATCCAAGCAGCTTCGGTATTGGCCATCTGTAGTTATTACTTCCTCGGTCCTAATCTGATCGTATCCAATTTTGCACAAATCGTACGTGGGAAGTATAACAACCATCTTCTTATCTAGGTCTGTTAACAAAGGCTTTATTTTCTGGTTAGCTGATATCAACTCCCTAGCCTCTTTGCAGCAACCATTTATTATCTCTGCATTGTCATTGATCAAAGCAATAGCCTTTTCTCTGTACTTTTCAATCAAGGTCTTCTTGGACCCTGTGATGCTAGAGGCTATTGCCTGTACTGGAGCTGAAGTAGCGGTAACTTTCAGCTTCTCATTTTCTGCTTGTAATTCTATGGCCTTGGCTTTCCAAGTTGATATTTCTGATATTACGACCTTCGTAGTCTGTGAGTGAATGCTCACTCCTTGTTTTAGCAGGGTAATCGTATCTCCTGTCGCTTCTGCCGATTGGGTCTTTGGATCAATCTGTAGAGAAGTGATCCCTTGGGTTGACAAAGAGATGGTCGATTGGCCACCTTCTTGTGTTTGGACTTTAGGGAGTTTTTCCACACTTCTCCCTTCATCGATGGCATCCAACTCAGCTTCTTGAGTCCGCATGAATTTTGGTACTTCATTTATTTTAACCAAATTAAGGTTTACTGTGCCTTCGGTTCCTGTTTCCATTCATGGCTTCTTGGTGGGTGGTGTTTCATCATCATCCATATCTTTCGCTTGATAATTTTTAAAGATTTTTGCCAATCCCCCACTCTCTTCTATAGCCTTCTAGGCCCTCTCCGATATCTTGGCCTCTTTATTATTATATTTTATGGCCACTAGAATGGCCTGAGAGGTACCTATGATAGCCATTTGTAGGTGCCTTGGTGCAAGTAAGGTGAGGGTAAGGTTACCCGGTTCTTGTGTGCCTGAGGTTGAAGCCTCGACAACAACCTGTTCTCCTTTTCTGGTGGGACTGGTACCCTCGATACCAGGTGCTTCTGGTGTAGGTGCTTCTACCACCTGAGCCACTATCTCTAGTTGCTCGGGGGGGTAGTGGTGATCTCTACTAATGGATCATTGAACTCTTCTGGAGGAATGATCGGTCGAGCTGGTGTGATCTTGTCTACCGTGGTCTGCCTAACTAGCTTAAGTTTCGAGGAATATCATCCCACCACCTCCAACTGAGTATAGGGCCTTTGCATGCTCTTATTTTCCTAGATAGCCTATAACTCTTTTTCATCCTTGTTGGCCCATAGCAGAGCTTTCTCGTAATCATCTTCATGGTGTTTCATAGGCTTCTTCTCTATCGTGATGTCTCTGTATTTATCTTTTGGATCGTAAGGCCTCCATGCTACTTCACCAAAATAATATCTATCCATTATGGAGATGGCTTCAATGAGGCTAGGATAGCCTCTGTATATGATGTGGCCAATCTTCGTTGGTGTAGATACCCATGGAATTCTGACCTATTTTCTTAGGTATCATAACCTGGCCTCCTCAGCCGACTGTCACACTATCTCTAGTACTCCTACTGACCTTGGGTAGTAGGTGGGTAAGGCCTTTGGGGGTAGCTTTACCCCGTACATTTGAATGAATGTAAAGTTCTCCATGAAAAAGATATCCCTAGCTTCTTTCTCCTTGAGATAACCTACAACACCTGGGCTTATCCTGGGAGGATATTGTTCAATCAGGACATGATTTATGGCTGAAAGAAAATGGTCATAGAACTCTAAGAATGAAGAAATATTCTAGTGGATGATGGGAAGTCGGTCCTGTATCATACAGTCAGGGTTTCCCCCGAATTGCATTATTGCCTCTCTTTTGAATTGACCCACTATCAGGTGGATCAAGAAGCTGTAGTGAGAGAATCAAGGCATTATATCTTTATCCTACTTTAATGCCTCTTGGAGTTGTTTCAACTCCTTGTCTAGGGTGTTGCTTATTACTTCCTCCCAACAATAGTGAGGAAAGCATCTTTTATTGCACTGAGCAATAACATACGTAACTGGCAAGCTCAACCAGTTAAGATCCTCTATGCCCAAGGTGATTTGAATCATATCTGAATAATCCTTTGCCCACCATTGTAGCAAGGACTTTGGGATGGGGAAGTCTATTGACACTGGCCCTTTGAACAAATCAGTATAGAAAGAAGTCCCCAGCATGTGTTGCGCCTATAGCGTTACCACCTTTTCATCATAGAGCAAATCTCCTTTGGTTAATTCAAATACCATTCGAATCCGGTCAGGCGTGAGGTGGTAGAGAGCCTTTCCCCTTTCATTCATAATGGAATGACTTCATGGATCATAAGAGATTGCGAGCCATGATAATAAATCTAGAGAGAAATGCACCCGAGGACACAACAACTTCGCCAAATTGGTATTCCAATGGTTGCTGGCAACACCCTTCTTGTCCTTCACCTCGTAAGCCCTTAAAAAGACTATTTTTAATACATGGTGAGGTCGGCTTCGATCTTCCATGCTGGCCTAAAAATAGAATTCGGCCAACTCTTCTTCATTCTAGACCTGGTCCCCAGTCTTCCTGGCCATCACCTTTTTAAAAGGCACTTTCTCTTCAAAGGCCTCAATCTTGCCTTTCTTAGCACTTGAACTTGAAGAGGCCATTGCTCTCACTTACGTAAATTTTATACTTCTAAGCTCTCAAAAAAAACCCTCGGCTCTTGCACACTGCTTATTCACTGAACACTTCTGTAACAACGTTGGTGATGGTTTTCTTTTGAAAATAGAGGGGGTTTTATAACCTTTCTTTGAGCCGAGGTCATTTAATGAGGGGAGTTGGTTGGTTTATTATGGCCATCCTGGGCTCACCACCTTTTTGGTCTTTCACACATTCTTTTTGAATGATGTGCCATTGGTTTTTTGAGAGAATGTGCCTACATGGATCCAAGGATGATCCTTATGTGCCTTTGCTCGCTGTAATTGGATGAGAGTTCTGCCATCGAGTTTTGTGGATGCTTTGTTATTTTTACTCATTTTGAGACCACCTTGGCTAATGGTGTGGCTATGACATTTTTGGCGTGGAGGCCAACTGGCACCCAAATTTTGGCATGTATAGTCATTTATCACTCTCGATCAATTATTTTGGCTTCTCTCTGATTCGTGTTAGCCGATGGCAGCAAATCCTCGATCGATCGACCTCATAAAGTTGCTTGTATAAGAAATCATTAATTAGTAAGACCAATTTAATTCGATGGGATGGTTAGGCGTACCTCATGCTTGGTTCATGTGCCAAGATAATTTTTTGCATGATGGATCCACTTATCGAGGCATCAATTATCAAAATTCTTTGATCGATCGACTACTTTCTTTCCTGAGCTGATCGATCGCCAGTCTGGGAAGCTCGATCGAGAGATGTATCGAAGGAGTCGATCAAATTTTCTTTGTAATGCATCATCCGATGGTCTTTCCTATGAGCTTTTAGAATTTTGGCCCATCCTTGTTACTCGAGAGCCGATCGGCTACTCTCTTGTATTTGTGGATCGATCGATCAGTATTTCTTCATCTCTGATCGGACAAGGCATTCGTCGGCTTGGCTTTCCTTCATCCATTGGGAGTCGATCGGTTGGGTATGGCTTCTTGAAAGTTGATCAAATTTTGTTTGAGAAGCGGGGGCTGATCGGTCTCTATCTTGTTTTTGCCAATCGAGGAGGCTTCCTCCTTCTTTGGCTTATCCTTTAAATTTAGGAGTCGATCGGTTGGCTAGTTAGTCGAACGAGCCGATCGATCGATGTTTCTTTCTTGAGAGTCGATCGATCGGTGGACCCAAATCATTGCTTGTATTTTCATCATCGATGGATCGGCCGATTAGTTGTAATCGATAGTCGATCAGCTGGTCGATGCTGGTCGAGAGCCGATCGGTCGATCAGTGTAGCCTGGGAGCCGATCGGTCGGCTAGTGTAGTCCGAGAGCCGATCGGCTAACTTTCTTTGGCGGGGTGCGTGCCCTTAGGTTTTAATTAATTTATCATTTTCTTTAACCTTAGGCTTTCAGACTTTGAGACCATGGTAAATGCTTAACCGTCTTATGATTTAAGGACTTTATTAATCGGCTTTTAGGCCCAAGGAAAGATTTATGAAGGTCGGACTTTGGCTTTAGGTTTTTAATTTGAAAATTTCTTCCCTAACCATTTGAGGTACTTTGATTAATACAATGAAGCCCACATTAAAAAAGGTTAAGGTTAGACTTAATCAAACCAACTAATGAAAAATTGAATTACCCACAACAACTATAAGCAATGACCAACAGTATAAGCAGTTTGATTGAAACCAAAAATTTAAATTTGGGGGTTTCAAAGTTGAGTCAAATTTGGCTCCAATAGATTTATAGATCCTTAAATTTTCATTAATAAATAATATTATTGTCTTGGTCATTAAAGTGAAACCCAATAGGCAATTGTGAAACACACACACACATAGTGTTGGACAATCACATTTCAATAAATAAAAAAACTCAATCAATTATAACCCAATCTTATTCCCACTCAACAATAAACATAGTAAGTAGTTGGTAATTTACTATATGTTGACCTCATGATATGTAGCAGCATCTTGTTGGCCATATATATTTCTATTTTTTAAAATTTGAGCTTTTGGTAGCCTTATGCATGCTTTGAGGGGAAAATTTTTGGAGGCCGTAACTTTTTCATATAAAAATATTTTGGTCTCTTTTTTACAAATAATATATATTTTTGAGCTCTTGTAGTGGTCATGATATTCCTTTCCAGTTTTGCTTGCACAATAATAATTTTTTTAAGGATGAAAATAGGCATTTATCATAGACTTCTACTCTTAATGTGAAATTTATCCCTCATGCAAAATTAATATAGAATATCTTTAGTGTAGTAAGGGACTATAGAGGTATGTTCATGAATAAACTATATATACGAATTCTAATGAAAAGAAGGATTGCTACCAAGTCAAAAAATATAAAACACACGATGTGATTATGTTATATTTTGACAATAACCTATAAAATCATATTACCAACAATTCTAATACTAAGGTACTTTTGGATGAATTTAAGAAATAATTTTACAAATTGGATTCTTCATGAGCTAATCACCTATAATTTAAGCTTGCTATCTCTATGATAGATAGTTTTGGATTAGTTGAGGAGTAGATCAATCACTTCAAGAAACTATATGAGGATATTTATGTTTCTTGTGGGGTACTAAAAAGGAAATTAAAGATTATCTCAATATTTTACTCATAAATATTTCAAAGACTATGATCAGGTAGCCACGTTATTTGAAATGAGATGTATTTTCTTTCTATGAAATATGTTCCTTTATTAGATATCGTTTTGCTTATAACATCCAACATCAAATATGGTTAAGACATTAATGTGGAGGTTCTTCCTCTATTTGAGAAAATCTAAAAGAAGCTCTAAAATTAGAAGCTAAATAATCAAAAAATGAGAAGCCAAAATAAGGGGTAAAAAAATATTGAAGAAGTCATTCAACCAAACAATATGTGGATATTTTAAGAAAAAATATCATAAGACTGAATTCCTTTTCCTTTAGATCAAGAAGAGTAGAGGTGATGATTCTTTTTCCTTTGCATAGGGTGATGTTGAGAGTGTGGGTTTGATCTCACATGTATATTTAGTGGTTAATTTATCCTATTATACTTCTAATTCTTTGTAGGAATATATTAGAGATTCTAGAGCAACTAGACATAATTCAAACTATCACCATCTCTTGACTAACTACAATGGATATTATTATGTTTAAAATGTAGTCATTTTTGTTGAGCCTTATTTGTAAGTATCTAGATGTGATTGCATGATTCTTGGATCCCCATTTTTAGGATAGTTATTCATGTTATAGGTGTTGGCCCTAACCTTCTATTTATTGGGTTATTTAGAATACTAATATATGGGTGATAAAGGTTATATGATGGATTTAAAATAGTGGATTCAAGATATTTTATGACTTTGACTATATGTATAAAATTGTTGAGCCCTCTTCTCTTCCTCTTCCTCTTCTTCCAAGAAAAAAATGTTTGTTGTTATGGTTATTAAGAAAAATAAAATTATATCAAGTGGCATTAACTCAATCTATTAGATTCCTCAATATTTAAGGAGGATACCAAGGTTCAATTCTTGCCAAGTGATACATGGATAATATATAGGCTTTGTTGTAATACCACTATGTGGTGATGATGTAATATATGTGGGGCCTGTTTTAATCACATATAACCAATTGAAAAAATAAAAGAAAAATAAAATTAGTAAATAATGACTTTGTTGAATTGGACACATCATCTATGGTTCTCTTAGGCATATGATTCATATTCATTTAGAAAATGGAATTCCATGCATTATTACACCTAATGGTTTTGTTGAGTAATACAATCTAGGAAAGCATCATCAAGAACCCTTTCCAACAGGAAAATCTAGAAACTCCTATTAGTCTTTATAACTCATTTTTAATGACCTTTTTGGTCCCAAATCAGGCAATATAAGGTATTTTATCCTTTGTAAGATTGACATGAATTAATCATGGTGTTTCACCTTTCTATATTTTGGAGTTTATTTTGAAGGCTCATATCTCTAAAGATAAGCAAAATATGCTTCAATATAAGAGTCGTAAATACATTCATGTTGGTCACATTGCCAATTCTAAGGATTACCATATCTATTTTCTTGCCACTTAGTAGATTTTTATTTAAATTAATGCAATGTTTAATTAGGTTCTTCCTTCAACTTTGTCTATTCTTATTATTATCCTCATGGTATATTTTCCCATCCCTCTTATTGATTATTCCACTCACTTTTTTATGTTTATCTTCTAGACACTTCTTCTTTATAGGGATTCTAAATTTGTAAAATATCAATCATATTACTTTGGTGTACACCAGTAATATAGCAATTAATACTCTAGATTATCCACTAACATCTATTCCCTTTTATTTCATGGATCCTACTTTAGATGAACTTTATCCCCAAATGTATTATGTGATGCTAATTAATGATTTGATTCAATTTAAATATGTTAAGTATTTTTAGTGTCTTCTTCTATTGATATGCTTCTATATAAGATGTACCCTAGACTCCTTTGAATAAATAGATGCCCAAGTGGGCTTGAAACCTTATTTAGGATACCCAACACATTCTTCCATGGGAATGTTAGATAAGCATCCTCCTTATCAAGTATTGCTTGTAAATGTTTATAATTTTACTCTCTCACTTACTTCCAAATAAAGGGGTGTACTAAGAGGGAATATGTAAATCAACTAAATATGAGTTCATGCTAAAAAATCACACTAGGGAGCTAGTTCATTTGCCAAAGGTAAAAAAATAGTTAGATATAAGTGTCCTTATAAGTCCGTGGGTCTAGGTGGATTGGTAAGTTGGGGCACTTATCGAGAGGAGACCTAGGTTCCAATCCCACAGGCTTGCCCATGCACAGACAGTAGCCCATATCTGATTCCTCTGAGTGGTGTGCCAGATTGATGATGACAGTGCAACCCCTGTGCGTTCGGTAGTCCCCATCTCACACTGGGTTACCATGTACTGAGACGGTGGAAGTCCTGGGAGCCTTCGTAGATAGTTTGAACCCTACCATCTGTGTTGGTAGTTACTAAAAATCATGTTTGTAACCATTGCTTCTATATATCAAAAAAAAAAGTGTCCTTATAATATAATATTCATTTCAAATGATCACATTAAAAATCACAAGACATACCTTATTAATAGTGGTTTATCATTTTTTGGTAAGTTAATAACTTTATTAAAAACATGGCATTTGAAAGGCACCCTAACGCCTTGTACAATAGAGGAGCAAAAGAGGAACAGACGAAAGGAACCTCAGAACTGTGAGCTAGAACAAAATTACATCCTCAAACTAAAAGGAGCTAAAAGAAATAGAACATGCAGAAATATGACAGAGCCCAAAAAGAAACGATCCTCCGCCAGAGCCAAAAGAAACAACCTTTGACAAAAAGGAACAGAGAGACAACAGGCAGGAAGATGAAAGAGCCCAAAAAGAAATGATCCTCCACCAAAAAGGAACATGAAAGGAGATGATCCTCCACCTCAGAGGAACCCAAAATAGAGGAATAGCTAGAGCCATCAGCCGTCAAGGGGAATGTCCATCTGCATGAGGGACGAAGCAACACCTTCCAGGCCAGCAACTTTCACATCTATTTTAGAAATATCTTTAGAACTATCCTTAGGAACAGTAGTGCAAGCATCCTTAGCAATATCCATAACATCTTCATCATTGGTAGCATATTTGACGTCAGTTTTGGTATCAAAGGATACCTCAGCACCGGCTAGGGCTGAAACATTCTCAAAATTATCATAGAAAAATAAGAGGCTTAGTGCATGGCGTTGTTCTTTGAGAGTTGAAATCACCTTTCCAATGGCCAAATGAGTAGTTTCAAGATGATCAATGGTGGCTAAAGTAGCATGCACAACCAGCTTGTGAAGATACCTTTCAACTAGGTCAGGAGAATTAGACTTGTCCTTTGGAGTTTTTATAGAGGTGGATGGGGGGTTTTGGCAATTTCTTTATGTTTCAACCTCTGGGAGCTATGGACAGGGGTCTTTTCAACTTTGACCTTCTTCTTGGTAGAAAAATCAGAAACGGATTTGCCCCCTTTGTCTTTTCTTTTGGATCTAGAGGTTCTGGGGCTCGGGGTTGAGGAAGAATTCTCCTCGTCAGAATCAGGGGTAGGGAGATTACCTGAAGGGAAATGCAGAAGGAGGAACTTGTAAAGGACCTTAAAAAGACCCTGGTGACAAGGTTTGGCCTCATCCTTCTTGGAATGGTTAGTGGTGATGGTATAGTCCATGGACCAGAATAAGGCGGCAGGAATGTTCATCATTTTTTAGTCTCGAAAGTGATTTACAAAAGCAATATGAAAACAACAAAGTTGGGACTCAGGGTTGTCACAAGTAAAATATTGCATTATTGGCTTTAGAATTTCTTTCCAGGGTGTTGACAAGTGATGATGAAACAAACCTTTTTTTACCTTCTTGTGGATAGGTGAATTTTTTTCGAAGAGTGTCAACTCCGCCTCCCAGTTGTGCTTATTTCTTCTGATGATTTTTTCGTCCAAATCTTGCCCCATCAGGTCCACCAACAACTCGAAGGAAATCTGGAACTGGACGTCATGGATGGAAATAAGCCCATTGTCCCAAGTTGTCATGAAAGCCTTAGTAACCTCGTCGTCCACTCCGTAGAACATGTTGAAGAAATCAATGATTCCTTTTTTATCTTTGAACATATCAGTGGAAATAGAATCCAGTTCAACAGTCTCAGGCTCAATGAAAACAACTTTCCCTTCCTTCATGGTTGCAAAAGGAAATAAGGAAGGAAATAATATGGAAGGAAAAAAACACAGACCCAAAGGAACAGAAACGAGAATATGCATCCACTGATAAATCCCGAGCAAGAATAAATAGAAAGTGAAGCTTGGCCAAAAAGGAAAACCCTGACAGAAAGGAAAAATATGGTTAGAGCATTGGGCACGATGCAAAAAAGGGTGATAAAAATGGGTAGGAGTAATAGGGAAAATCACCATCCCAAGGAGGATGGATCTTCTGATAATACTCACACAACGAAGCCAATGGCAAAAGCAGGCACGAGAACCAGAAAGGATTGGGATGCTCATTCCAGGAGGCCTCGAGAGAATGCGAAAGACAAAACGTTGTGATAGGGTTCTTGAAAAGGCAAAAGTATAAACATCATTCCACACGAGGAAGAGATGATTTAAAATTAGGGTGGACCTAGCATCGGGATTCCTCATGGAAACAATTATCAAAAAATAAGGGGCATAAGTGAGAGGCGGCGGAGAACTTGGAAATATAAACATAGGACCCCTTTTCAAAGAAATATAGTGTGAATAATGAATAATATCTTCGTTTTGGATTTTTTTGGAACTTTGGACATGGACCCGATGAATCACAAAAAAAAGAGGTCTTGGGCAATGTAAAAATCAAGGATTTCAAGATTCATCACGACTGATGGTATTTTGATCGCATTTGACCAACTCGACAACTTCATTGGGGAGGACATCCATCCAAGTCATTAATCCTTGTGCATTGACGCCAATGTTGGCCAATTTTTTAGCTACAGAATTGCCTTCCCTGAAAGTGTGTTGAACCACAACATTGACTTGCTGACGTAGAATTTGCTTGCTTTCTTCAACAAGATTCTTGATCCTCCAGCTGCTGGGTTTGGAGGTTTTTAAGAAATTGATGATATTAAGAGAATCTCCTTCAACGATGACTTTTCCAGGAATGTCTTTTAAGAATTGAAGACCTCTCCACACCACTTTAGCTTCAGCAGAATGATTGGATAGGATTCCTAAAGGTTCAGAAAAGGCAAAGATGGAATTGCCAAGGTGATCACGGAGGATTCCTCCAGCGCCAGCAACGCCAGGATTACCTTTTGTAGCGCCATCAAAATTAAGCTTAACCCACCCAAATGGAGGAGGTTGCCATTTAATGTTGGTCCTAGACGAAGACTGATTAGCAAGCTTTGGGGTATCAATAATAATATCACAAGACTTCAGGATGACCTTCTCAAAATATGAACAAGGAAAAGGATCAAAAGGAGCAGCAAGGGCATTTTCCTTAGCATAAAGGATAATTTTACTGGCAATAATGTTGGCATCCAAGGCTTTCATGTCAAATATTCTTTTGTTGCATTCTAGCCATATTTTCCAAAGGAAATGATGCAAGCAAAACTTCCAAAGTCCTCTGAGTATAGGATTTTTGAAAGGATTTGGCCACTGTTGGAATAATTCGACAATGGAAGGAGGACAGGCCCAGGCGATCTTGAAGGTGAGGAATAGTTTGTTAAGCACCATTCTTGAGAAGGAACAAAATAAGAAAAGGTGAGAAGTACATTCCCAATCAAAAAGGCATAGATGGCATCTGTTAGGCAAAGGAATGCCTCTTTTAATGAGGTTTTTCGTGGAAAGGATGCGATCTTGAATGCATAACCAGGAAAAGGAGGTAATCTTAGGGATCAAATATTTGGTCCAAACCAGCTTGAATGGGATAGGATTTTCAATAATGTTGAGAGAGAGCAAATATGTTGACTTGACAGTGAAATCTCCAGAATCAGTAGGTTCCCAAATAGGACAATCAAACTGGTCATTTGAAGGAATTATGATAGTGGAAAGTTGATTGTACAAACAAAAAATTTCATTATCATGATCAGGGACATCAATCCTTCTCCATATTTTATGACCATCAATACAAGATATGAAATTTACCACAAGAGGTCCAACCAACTGGTTAGTAATATTCCTCAGCCTTTGAAATAGAGGATTTTGATTGAGAGGTCGGTCCCCAATCCATTTGTCATCCCAAAAAGAAATAGATGTGCCATTACCAAATTGCCACCTTAGACCTTTGAGCAGGAGGGAACGAGCTTCACATATAGCCTTCCAGAAAGTAGACCCTGAAGAAGGCACCTCTCCATGAAGGAAATGGGATCCCTAAAGATATTTCCTCTTTATGATCTTGACCCAATGAACATTTTCGTTAGAAATCAAATGCCAGGCTTGTTTGGCAAGAAGGGAGAGATTAAGAGGATAAATTCTTCTGAGCCCAAGTCCTCCCTACTCTTTAGGCTTACACACTTTATCCCAAGCAACCAAATGAAATCGGTGTTTATTTTCAGTTCCTGTCCAGAGGAAGTGTTTTTGGATTTTTTCTATTTTTTTGTAAACACTCACAGGAGATTTAAATAGAGAAAGGAAGTAAATAGGAATACTCTGAAGGTAAGCCATGGTGAGAGTAATTTTCCCTGCTTGAGATAAAATATTGCTCCTCCAAGTGGTGAGTTTTTTCTGAAGCCTCTCAATGACGTTGTCCCATAAGTTGTCTTTGACATTCCCAGTGAAGAGCGGTAGTCCTAGATAGGTTGAAGGCAATGGAGCTATGGAACAATTAAGGATGTCAGCAATGATGTTCTATCTTCTTGGAGGAGTGTTGAGGAAGTAAAGTTTACTCTTTTGAAAATTTATCCTTTGACCTACAGCAAGCTCATATAGGAAAAGTATCTTCTTGATAATATTTGCTTCATTGACAGATGCGATAGTGGATAGCAGAGTATCATCAACAAATTGTTGATGAGTGATAGGATCGCATTGGGATGTTGTCTGGATTCCAGAAAGGAGACCCACATTTTTTTCTGCAATTATTGCTCTTCCCAAAGCCTCCACAACGATTATAAATAAGAGAGGAGATAAAGGGTCTCCTTGCCTTAGACCTCGACTATTTTGAAAATATCCTGCAGGAGAACCATTGATGAGGACAGAAAACCAAGCAGAAGAAATACAACCTTTAATTAGAGAAATCCATTCAGGGTGGAAACCAAACTTGCTCAGGATAGCAAAAAGGAAATCCCAATTTAGTCTGTCATAAGCCTTATTCATGTCCAGTTTGAGAAGGAAGGCAACTTTTTTGTTGATTGAGACTGAGTGGATTGCTTCATGCACTAAAATGATGTCATCCAAGATTGATCTACCTTTGACAGAACTTCCTTGGCTCTGATTAATAATCAAAGGCATGACTTCCCTCATGCGAATGGTGATGGCTTTTGTTAAAATCTTGTAGATGACATTGCAGAGACTAATTGGCCTGAAGTCGTTGAAATTACATGCATTGGGATTTTTTGGTATAAGTGCAATGAAGGTGGAATTGAAACCCCTTGGAATGATTTTGGAGTGTTGAATCTCTCTTATGGCTTTGCAAACATCCCTATTGACAAGATCCCAAAAGGCTTGATAGAACCTTGGGGAGAAGCCATCCGGGCCAGGAGCTTTGTTAGGATCCATGGAGAACAAAGCATATTTAATTTCCTCATCAGAGAGAGAAGCCATGAGTCTACTATTGATGCTGTCAGAGATAAGGTGAGGAATGAATTGAAGGAAAAATTCCTTAGCCATATGAGAATTTGGTCTATTTTCTTCCTGAAGAAGTTGCATGAAATGGGAAACACCTTCATTCCTGATTTCTTTGATATCATTGATGATTTCTCCATCCTGAGTATGGATTTCCTTAATTCTGTTATTGCTTCGGTGTCTCATGGTAGAAGTATGGAAGAATTTGGTGTTAGAATCTCCTTTTTGGAGCCATAAATCATGGGATTTTTGTCTCCAAAAAATTTCTTCACATTGGAGAATGTTGTGATACTTGGCTAGCAATTCCTTCTCTTCTTTTTTAATCTCAGCAGTATAATCACCATTCTCCTGGTTATGTTTTTCAATCAAAGATAACCTCAACATTACATCCTGCTTATTGTGGAAAAGGTTGCCAAATATATCTTTGTTCCATACTTTGATATTCTCTTTGATAATTTTGAGTTTTTGGGCCAAAATGAAGGAAGGTTTTCCTTGAACATCAGTTTGCCACCATTGATTGATTCTTTCCTTAAAATCAGGATGTTGCATCCACATTGCTTCAAACCTGAAAGGGGTTTTGTAGATTTTTGGATTATTTGTGTCTAGAAGAATGGGACTGTGATCAGAGCCAATTTTGAGGAGTGATTGAAGAGTGGCATCTCCCCAGTTGTCAAAGGCTTCCTAAGAAAACAACACCCTATCTAATTTAACTTGAATTAGCTGTGATCCACACCTTCTATTTGACCATGTGAACTGATTGCCTTTTAGATTAACATCGATCAAATTATGTGCATTAATGAAATCCTGAAAGTCCTCCATACTCTTAGAAAAATAGCCAACTCCTCCCCTTTTGTCAGAAGGAAACAAAGGGGTGTTGAAGTCACCAACAAGAATCCAAGGCAAATTGGAAAAAGCATTTCTAATTGAGGATAAAGTATTCCACATATGAAATCTCCCAGAAATGGAATTGGGAGCATAGATGTTAGTCAGAACCCATGAACAATTGTTGTCTTTATCAAAAAAATTTATGCTCAAAATCTCATCGTTAGAATGGATAAGATTTCCTTCCACAAGAGAAGGATTCCATAGACATAAAAGACCTCCGGAGGCACCCCTGGCATTGCAAGCGCAAAAATCACAATTTTTCCAAATAAAATTGTAGATATTTTTATCAAGAGGTTCACTAATCTTGGATTCTTGAATCACAAAAATAGTCGGTCTGATTTCTTTCCTTAATGATTTAGCTAGCCGCTGCTTAGCTATGCCATTAAGGCCTCTCACATTCCATGAGAGGATCTTCATTTGGAGGATTTGGAGATTCTTTTGCCTCCCTTCCCTTGTGGTTGGGGAGGTTTGGTACTCTTTATTTCTTCCTTGGAAATATTAATTCCAGTAGAGAACAGGGTTTTTTGAACACCATTAGAAATATCTTCATGTGCATCTTGGTTCCTTTGATCAGAGTGAGAAGGTCTTCCTCTCTTTTTTTCCATTCCACAATCAATGGGAGACTTCTTTTGGCTCTAAAGGATTTTGGGACTGAAAGTAGAAGAGGAGATTCTCTGAATTATAGGACTCACAGGTTCAAGGAAGGATGAAGGAATAGAAGCATCTTCAATCATGGGCTGAATGTCCTTTAGAGAGAAGTCCTCAGTCGAGGGTTCAGGGTTCACAAACAAGAGCTCAGAATATGGTTCTTGAGTAAGCTTCTTCGGATCCAAGGGAGGATTGGAATTGGAATTTGGATCATTATTTTTATCAGAAATATCCTCAGAGTTTAAATCCATAAGAATTTGAAATTGAAAAGGGTGAGCAAAAATACTGACCTCATTAGATGTAGTCACCAAAGAAATATTTTTCCCTTTATCATCAGGAGACATAATGGAAGGGGTAGTGTTATGACCTTCTTTGATTCTATACTCTTTGGTCGGCTTGAAACTTATTCCTCTAGATGGAGGAAATTTTCTCTTATCCTTCCTTGACGAAGCCTGAAAGGCGTTCTCCTTAGCCATGGGAGTAGAGTCATTCATTCACTCAGAAGAGGCCACGTGTTTTGTGAGAGAAGGACAATGAGCACGAAGATGACCCTGAGTTCGGAATTCAATGCAAAAAGGAGGTTTGTTCTCATACTCAATGGCTTGCTTAAGGAGAGAAGTTCCAAGTTCCAATTCCACAAAGGTAGGAAGAGTAGAATCAAGGTTTTCCATAATGCATAGGTGGGCAACATGCATCCTTGATCTGGAGAGAGTTACCTTGTCGATGAGAAGCAGATCTCCAATAGTCGAAGCCATGGATTTGAAAATAGATTCCCACCAAAGGTGCCAAGGTAAGTTTGGAAATCTGACCCAGATAGGAGCAAAGTTAATGCTTTGCATTTTTGGGTTGAATTCTGGATTCCATTTCATCAGAAAGACACTCTTTGACCCAAGGAACCAAGGTCCTCCAGATAGTATTTGAGCAACATCTTCTTTAGTATTAAGGCGAACTCCAAAAAAACCCCTAGAAAGGCCAACTATTTGCAAGGTCCCTCAAAATTTCCATATGGAAAAAGCCCAGCACCTGATAATGTCAAGATTTGGATTACCTCCAACCACTTTCCCGACCAAGGAAAAGGATTCTTCAACAATGAATTTTTTAGCAATGTCAGCAGGAATCTTGACCCTATTCCCAGAAACCTCGAATAAGGGGGGAGAAAAGGTAGAAGTGGAAGGCTCGCTTAAAATCTTTGTGAAGGAAATCTTGGGAGAAGAAGGAACATGATCCCCCCATCTATGCTCTGCCTTGTCAGAATCAGTATGAGCCTGATCTCTGATAATCTCAGTGGTTTTGATAGCTTCCTCCTACCCAGAGGAAAGGAGATGATTTTTGACAGTCTGGCCATAGATAGATCTAGTGGAGCCCACAACCTGCTCAGAGGAGGAAGAAATTCCAGCTAGCATAGAAGTGGGACCAGCATTGGAAACAACCTTATTTCCTCCAACAGTTTGATTTCCAGCTAGCGCAGAAGTGGGACCAACATTGGAAACAACCTCGTTTCCTCCAAAAGTTTGAGTGAGCCCATTTCCATTCTCAAGGGGACCAATGGAGCCCACCTCCTAAATGAAGGACAATGAATTGTCCGCTTCAATAGAGAGGGATCCATCCTCCCACCTTTTGAAATTTGAAAAAAAGCCTTCCCGCCTTCAACAGTTTGAAATCCAGAATCACCAGACATGTTCCGCTTCATGCCACTACTCTATTTTATTAATAGTGGTTTATCTTAGAAGCAAGGATTTAACTATTAAAAGATACCTTGACAGGGTGGATATAAGCTCCTTGAAAATTTTATCTTGATTGAAGAAGTCTTGGGTGGAGGTTAATAAGGGAAGGGAGGCCCAATAAGAACTCTACACCTTGTATTTTAAGTCAGCATTAATATATATGGCTCATATGGATTCTATGTAGATTATTTTTTCTATTACAACCTCATATAGGTGAGAAATTTATAATATGGAAATGAAGAGGTATTTTTGACATGGGGAGTTCAAAGATGATATTTTTATGCAATAACCACCTATTTTTTTACATGTACCTACTCTTGTTCATTTTCAAATTAATAATTTACCATGTGGGCTTCAGTAAGCACCTCATGCTTGGTATACGATAATTCATTCCTTCTATCTTAGTTGTGGATTTTAATTGTGCAAGGCAAAGTATGATGTTTACATAAAATATCATGAATAATTTATTCTTGTTATCATGTTGTATGTTGATGACCTTATCATAATAGGAATCTCATCATCCTTGGTCTAGGAGATGAAGCCATAACTACGAGAGACATTCAGATGACATAATTGAATCTTACTTATAATATTTAGGGATTCATATTGATTAATCATCCTTTGATATAATTATCTCATATCCTAAGTATTTCTTTGATTTTGTATAGTGTTTCAAGATGCAAAAGTATGATCCTACCCATGCTCTATTTTATTTTTGGCTTAAACTTATATTTAAATGTTATACTCCTTTAGTTCACGTCACTTTATATTTGTATATTATTGGAGGTATCCTATAGCTCATATACACTAGATTATGTGTTGCTTTTACTATCAATTATTGATCTATAGGGACTTTGTATGTCATTGCATCATATGACTAAGTAGTTTCTATGATATATCATAGGTAAAAATTAAATGAGAATTCATTATTATAATAGGTATCCTCTTATTTTCATAGGCTACTCTAATTTATATTAGGTAGGTGATCTTGTCTAGTAGCAGTTACTATTGGATTTTTGTTTTATCTTGCTTTTGGACTATTCTCTTAGTGTTATCATTAATAGTCGAACATATCTTAGTCCTCATAAAATATAATAACTTGATGCTAATGAGGTTACTAAATATCTTAAATGCATGTTGATGATTCTTTAGTATTTGAGCTTTCCTCATTATATTTCAATTAATTTATATTGTGATTACTAGATCTCTACAAAGCTTGTTGATAGTCCTATTTTCCATTAGCAAATGAAGCACATTGAGGTATGAATGCACTATGTTCATTAATTTTTTTCTTATGAAATTCTTGATATAGTATATGTGCCTTTAACAAAGTAGACTATAGATGTTATGATCAAGACGACACCATAGGTAACCTTTGTATAGTTATGGGAGTGTCTTGGCAAGAGTGTCCCTTAAGGGATGGTGACTGATAAAGATTTTTCTGTCACTTATTTACTGTAAAGGGGTAGTGTTGAAATAGTTGATGTTAGTCTTGACTTGAGGCTATGAATGACCTTGTAATTGTATTTATTTACTTTCATGGGATCATGAGCACCTTTATAGGTTACTTTATTGTAATTTTATATTATATATCAATTTGGTTCTTTAACCTTGACGTTTAATAACTTTTACTTTGGATATTTATATCCCATATTGTATAATCATTTTATCATAATTTGGAGGTGATTATTTAATATTTAGTGATATTTATTAGTGTCTAAGACACATTTCATATCTATATTATTTATTCTCACTTTGCTAAGAATATTTTAATTTTTTTAGTTGAATATGTTGTAAATTCTAACAAGGTGAAGGTAGAAGATGAGGTTAAAATTAAGAATTTGAGTATTTTCATCAATGATTATTAAGCAATAGGAAAAACTTTTTTGTTTTCTTTCAATTTAGGATAGACAATAAAGTAAAATATTCAAAGATAAAACATTGATATTTAAAGGTTCAAAACAGTATTGGGCATGAGATGAATTTTAAGTGTTTTACAATTTTTTTAGGTGAAATTATTTGCACCATAGATTTCTCTAACATTTGGTTCAAATGGTTGAGCAGAGTTGATTGTAGGTTCCTTTAGTTCTCGTCACAATATCCAATATTTTAAAAATGGAAGATTTAAATTAATATATATTTATCACAAAATGGATTTATGTGGTATATCATCGATACATTTGGAAAATCATTTATATTTTTTAAATTTGTACAAAATTTTAGGGGTCCAAATGTTACACTTTTTGTATTTATTGAAATTTTGAAATAAAAAATAAGGCTAAAATGTTAGTCCACCTAGTAGAAATTTTTATTTTATTTGAATCTATTTATTTATTTATTTATTGAAAATATTTTGGGAGGAATCAAAAGTAGTCAAGTGGATATGGAATAATTTATTAAATTTCAACTATAGTCCCTTTCGTTTTGGTGCAAAATCCTTAAGTGCATCTCCTATGGAATAGGAACTCCACTTCACTTCATGGTGGGTGGTCTAATAAAATAATTGGCTTAGTTTATTGCTACCCAATGGACCATGGGTTCAAAATTTAACCCCAATTAGGCATGCTCACCTAAGAGGCCTTTTGAATAGTGGGTCTTATGTAAAATAAACCCATAAAATTAAATTATTAAATATGCACAGAGAGTGATCAACTAGCCTAGTTAGCCTAGGGCACAAAAATTAGAATATCCAAAATCAATCCCAAAAGTTTTACATGTATTATTTATTATCTTACAAAATCATCCTTCCTACTCAAATGACATCATTTGGACCCTTCTATATTGATAAATATTGTCAATATTACTCCTTGGAAACATAATGTTGTACCTAGTTAAAAGGAAAAGTAAAAATTATTTTCTTTTCATGATAATATTATTATTCATAAGCATTCATATGTACAATTAAATTGCATCCAATGAGGTATAAGAAAGAAATATATTCATTGTTGTAGTCCACTAGTAACTATTAGATATCTAGTCAAGCATTGACAAGTGGTAATATTGGATGATTTGTAGTCCTTTGGTGTTTATTATTAAATGTAAGCTTTTGGATTTTTTTATCTATTGCAAATAAAATTGATTTTAACAATTTCTCTTCAAAACACGGTATTTTCATCTTTATATAGTCCTTTCATTTCCTTATCTCATTACTATTGGAACAATGTTATGCAAGAGCATGATGGATCCTAACATTAATATGAATAAATTCATTGGGTCAGGTTAGGTGTTATAAAAATACTTTATGACTACTACGTTGCTCATTACTACATTTCAAAATCATAGCATTAGTCATAGTGTTATGATAGCAACAAGAATTATATTTTTTGCTTTATCTTAGAAAAAAAATCCTTTGGTGTTATGATGATGCTACTATGAAATTTTTATGTCAAATTAATATTTATATGGTGTCAACATTGTTCCTAAAAATAACATCATTAAAATGTTGACAAGACACTTAAAGGTATCACTAGAGTAGTATTAACTTAGAATTAAAGTAAATAGCCTCATATTATGCACACAATAACATTTGGTTAGATTAAAGTTTTAAAAATATAATTTATTAATTAATCATTGATTACTTAAAAATCAAATGATAAATAAATTATTCTAGGATTTTACTTATTCATTGATATATATATATATATATATATATATATATATATATATAAGCTATATGTGGCTTCTATTGGGGCTACTCCCATAAAAATACCAAAATATTACATTTGCTATTAGTTTAGTTAAACCATATTCAAATCCAATTACCAAGTGGGTAGCACCTATTTTTCTACACTTGAGGCTTTCCATGATGAGCGCCATATCTATAAATGTTATGCAAGAGAGGTAATAATATGGTTTTAAACTTGACCATAATTTTAAGATTTATTTTTAGAAATTCTAATATTTCTTTCAAGCCATAAATTTCAATAAATAACGGTAGGACCAATCCTCTACATTTATCTTTATAGTAATTAATCCAAAATTTCATCAACTCTTTTAATGTTGATAGATCTACCCAATATATTCTCATATTTTGAAAAAGTAACCCCAAATAGTGTGCATAAAGGGATAATGAAGAAGTAAACGGTCTGATGTTTTTAAATCCTTCTTACATAAGCCACATTTGAAAGGTCCATGATATCATCTTCTTTGTAGTCTCTATGTTGTAATAATATTACTTTGAACTATTAACTAAAGGAATATTAAGGCATTAGGAAGAGCCTCTAATGAGAAAACATTCTTCAAAGGAAAATATTTGGTAGTAGGAAATTTTGATTGCTCTAAATATTTATATCCCGACTAGATCGAGTATCCATCATATTATGATAGATTTTGAATAAAATTATTCTTTTACGTAAAAATAGAAAAATAAAACTCTTAAGCATATTTTGAAGGTCATTTGAAATTTATTTTTCCTCTTGTTCACATAGGTTATTAGTAGAAATTAATTATCTTGAGATGTTGTTCACATTAATTCAATCCTTAAAATTTGGACCATTAGAAGTTAGGCATACCCATGCCAATGGTTTCCATTTTGAATCATATATAAGAGGGTTGAGCTTCAAGCAATCATAAATCCAAAGACTAACCATCTAATATATTTCCTAATCAATTTCAAAATATCTGATATGAAGTTCCATGTTGGTGATCCTTTAGGTAGGGTTATTTTCCTAAATATTTTCATTGCATCAAGAGAACCTATATATTTTTGAAGTAACATTTTTGCCTAACTATTTTTTTGACCTCTAAATAATCTCCACCCAAGTTATGCCCTTAAGGCCAAACTCATAAGTTTCTAATTTTGCAAGCCTACTCCTCCAATATTCTTTCCTTTGTAAACCCTATCCTACTTATATTGCATTCTTTCCAAAGAAAGTCTCTTTAAATTGTATCAATATTTGATGCTTTACATATAGTTAATCTTGATAACAATATCATATAACTAAGGATAGATTGAAAATTAATCTTTATGAGTTGAGCCTTCCTACCATGGTTAAGAACTTACCTTTCTAACTTGTCGAACAAGCTTTCATTCTATCCAACAAGAGATCCAAAGCTCTTTTTCCTTCCTTTATGAGACAAAGGAATACACAAGTAGGTTGATATAAACTAAAGTATCCATAATAATTTATTTTAAATCTAGGGTAGTGTTAATAAAAAATATTTATTTTTGTAGTATTAACCGTATATATAGTAGCCTTCTTACAGCATGATAATATTGATTTAAATTCCATGGTATAATTAACTTGGGGATTTCCCAAAAGAATATTATTACAAACAATTTGGAGATGAGATTCAATGCGACCATTTTTGTAATTTCAAAACCTTTTATTTTTCCTTCCAATTTTGCCTTTAAGAAAGCTATGCCTGATGCCTTTTCAAGAATAATAAATAGATAAGAAGATATAAGAGGACTTAAAGTAACCAATAAGATAATCATTGATCAAACTAAAATATTTCAAAGTGCTATAACAACATTTAATCTATTCATACCACCTTGATCAAAACCAATTTTTTTAGAATTAGGTAGCAATATCCAACAAACCCTATCATATGCTTTGTTCATATCTAATTTTACAAGCATACCTAGTATTTTTGTGGAAAAAGGAGAATGTATGGGATCCCATGTGATGATTACACCATTAAGAATTTTCATACGACAATCAAACCCATCTTGTTTCTTTGAGATAATGCAATCTAGAATATTTTCCAATTTGTTTGCCATAATTTTAAAATGATCTTTTAAATCATATTACAAAGGCTTATTCAAAAAAAATTATCAAAATATTTTATCTTATTTTTCTTGGGAAACAATGTAATAAAAGTGGCAATGATATAATAAAATACATGGCAATAATTTTTAACACTAAGAGGAGATCAAGCTTTGTAGTGATGCTAGGGTTTTAAGAGAACAAAAACATGATGATGTATTGTTGCTACAAAGCTAAGGTTTTGAGATAATGGAAACATGGTGGATGTGGCATTGCTATGAAGCTAGGGTTATGAAAGAATGGAAATATGGTGGATGCGACATCATTATGGAGCAAATGTTTTGAAATAGTTAGATTTTCAATTTATGAATTAATTGATAACAAAATAACCTTTTAGTTAGAAACATGGTGGATGCAACATCATTGTGGAGCTAGGATTTTTGAGAGAATGATAACATGGTGGATGTGGCATTGTTACAAAGCTATGATTTTAATAGAATGGAAACATGGTGGATGCAACATCACTACAAAGCTAGGGTTTTGAGAGAAAAACAACATGGTGGATGCGACATCACTATGGAGCTAGGGTTTTGAGAGAATAGAAATATGGCGGATGCTACATCAATGTGGAGTTAGGATTTTTAAAGAGGTAAGTTTAAAATTTATGAATATACTAATAATAAAATATTTTTTTTGTGAGGCAATGGGGCATGAGTGGTTCTATAGAGAGCATAGAGCAGTAGATCTACGTCAGAGCTAGCGATGTTGATATAGATTTTGTCATCCATACTAGGTATGGTTGCAAAGTGATGAATGCCATGAGAAAAAGAGTCGTTGATAAGGAACTTGAATACATATATGTAGAATGTTAGATATTTTAGGTTTTATGGTTTAAAAATTATTTTTGGTAGAGACGTGGACACAAAATGGTAGATCATCAATAATTGAGGAAGAACAAGATATTTCTATATGAGAGAAAGTGTTTTGGAGGCATGTTTCTTTCCTCTAATGTTTTCCTCTAGATAGTTAGAGCTCATTCTCAAGTATTACCATGTAAAATAGATCACTAGAGGAGTGGTGATATTGGAGGCAGTGGGTCATAAGCGATGTTGTAGAGAGCATAGAGTAGGAGATCGATGTCAAAGCTGGTAATGCTAACATAGACAAAATTATCCATAATGGACATGGCTACAAAGTGATAGATCCTATGAGAAAAAGGATTCATTGATGGGAAACTTGAATTTGTAGACAAAAAATAGAAAATATTTTAGGGTTTATAATTTAAACATTTTTGGTTGAGATGTAGATGTAGAATGGTAGATTATCGAGAAAGAAAAAGATATTTATTGAAGGCTTTAGTGTTATTTGTTAATTATATGAGTTTTTTGAAGGATCAAATGTTTGATTATATGACATTCTAAAATATTGTATTCTATTACAAGTGGAGGTCTAAATATAGGGCTTCTAGTTATG
This sequence comes from Wollemia nobilis, assembly GCA_028583015.1. Classification (NCBI taxonomy): domain Eukaryota; kingdom Viridiplantae; phylum Streptophyta; class Pinopsida; order Araucariales; family Araucariaceae; genus Wollemia; species Wollemia nobilis. Next base: position 913,012 of record JAQPPZ010006183.1, on the reverse strand, counting down.
TATTTCACGTTATTTGACAAATGCTACAAGAGATATATGAGCAATTTAGGAAGCAATTGGATGATTTATAGGTTGATTGAGAACATTGGTGGAAATCAATGCTAGATATTCTTGATGAGTGTATGAAAATTCATGAAGAAGAGAAGGTGCTATCCTAATGGAAGTATGATCTAGAAAAAAGAAAGTATGTATGGGTTGATCAAAGCAATGAGTATGAACATCAACCTCAAGAAGTTAGAAAGTGGAAGAAACATGAGAAATATCTGAATTAATATGTGGGTATGAATAGTTTATATTCTTATACGGGGTTGAGTTCTAGTTTAGAGGATTCATAGAGAAGGGAGATCTAGAAGACTACAAAATTTTAGTTTATTTTTATTTCACTATTTGTAAGGTTGGGGATAAACCAAAAACCCTATTTTTTTATGAATTGCAAAATTATTTCATTTTCAATAGCCTAATATCTTTGTTTTGTTTATTATTTTTTGACTAATATAATTATATGCCAAGGATTAATTTGTATTTATATTGATATTATATATTATTGTAGTAAATAAAAAGGAATAATTTATTTATCTATTTTGAATTATTTTTTTGCACTTCTAAGGGTCTAATTGTGTGTTAAGTTTCTATTTAAAAGATAGATTATCTATCTAATAAACATGTAGGGTTCTACAATTGAATGATCGGTGCTAAAATATCTTGAAGAACTTCTATGTCAAAATCACTTTGTGATGGATTGGCTACATGCTAGAATAACTAAGTGCTAGAGTAGAGTGAGTGCTATCTATGTGCTAGAATAACCTAAGCACTGGTTGTGTGCTAGAATGACTCATGTGTCAAAATAATAAGATGTTGACTTTACTCCGAAATAGTTGTGCATAAGATATAAAAATGAGGTAATAGTCAACCTACTTTAGAAACATAACACCAAAGTCACTGACCACATAGTTTATCCCTATGTTGACCATGTTTAGCATCAATATTAGATTGTTGATTGCATATAGCATTGAGGACATTGACTAGCATAAGCATTAGAGTTGCTAGTTTGATGTAGAACTAGAATTTATTAAATACACATAAAAAAAGTAACAAGACAAACATAGCCTAGATGAAATAAAATATGCTAAGAATTTTAGAACCATTGAAACCAATCAAGTGAAGGAAATGCAAAAGGAAAATAATTCGTTGTTTATTTTATAAATACTTATACATTATATACAATCAAGCTTGTTGTTGCAATCTGATTAGATAGTTGAAACATGCAATAATATGTTAATAAATTAGTAGATAAACTTATGTCATAATTGTTAATAAACAAAAACCTACTACTAAGCTAAATAGTTTGACAATTTGCTATAAATAATGGTGTATGCCTAAAGGGAAAAGGTTGGTTGGAAATTGCATTAATAAATTGACTTTGATACTGTGACTCAAACATGTTTTATTTATGTATAACTTTAAATACATAGGTTAGTTTCTACTATTGAAATCTTCTACCTTCTACAAGACCTTGGAACAAGGGACCACTCTTTGGGACAATGGAAGGTATTTAGCGTAGTTGCAAGTTTTATTACTTATTTCTTTATGTTATTTATTACAGTAAATCAAATGGTATTTTTCTATGTTAAGTATGAAAATTAAGCTTATTTTCATTTCAAGTTCCATTCTAGTTAAGCTTTATTTATATTCAATTGTATAATTCAATTTACTTTAGCTCTATTTTCCTGTAAGTGTGTGTTTTTGTTTTTGTTGGTTTTACTAAATTATGGTTTAAGTTAAATTATGTTATGTTTAGTTTAATGTTGCTTAGTTCCTTTTTCAATAAGGATTCTTGTTTAATTAATTTCATCACATAGATTACAACTAATTCTAGGATTTTGTTAATTAGAAAAGAGAAAAATTGAATGTGCTTTATTTTAAGAGTGTTGCAAAGATGTTTCCATTCTTTATTTTCATAACTAATTTAGCTAATCCAATATCCAAAGTGTAATTCTTATACCTATAATACATATAGCATTAGGACACTATTCTATATTGATAATATTAAAGTGTGAGCATTAATGGCACTAATTTTTTTGCATTGTTGCCAAGGAACACATTGGATTTATTACAGAAAAATTAGTTGACCAATGTTAATTACCTTTTGATGTAGTTGTGTAGAATAAATATTTAGGATAAGATTTATATTAAAAATGAAAAATGAAAAAAAAACTTTGCATAAGGATGGTTACATTGTCAAGAATTATGCCAAAATATTGGAAATATATATTTATGTTTAGTAATAGAAGGATTACGAGTTGCCATTACATAAAAATTTCATCAATAGATGTATGGGTAGACCTAGGGATGAAAGACATAGGTTTATTAAATGATACCATCAATTAACCATAGGATAGATCCATTTCTAATGTGAGGTTGCACCAACACCAACATCTAAACCATGTATAACAGGGTTTAGTGAAGGAACTAGGAGTCTTGAGGAAGAAAAATTATTAATCATATTTGGAACTTTGGAATTTTCCCAACTTGGAGAATAGGAGGATCTAACAAGTAGTTCATCACCTACCATACATAATTTTGGACCTCTTGAGGTATTTAAGAAAAAATATAATTTATTTTGGGAAAACATAATGAGAAATAGACAAGAAATTATGGATAGGGGTAGTAATATGAATCATGGAGAAACTAGTAATACTACTAGGAATTTTCAATATCCTATCAATTTATATCCTAACTTAGAAGCTCCAATGAAGGTTATTTCACCTTTTGTATTACCAACCTTCAAAGTTGTATTAGAATATCTTGACCAATCCTTGAAGGACTCTGTAATGATATGGTTCATGGGTTTAGCACCTAATTCAATTTGTACCTAGGGAGAAATGGAAAGAGTGTTCTTGGATAAATACCAAGAATATTGTAGGATTAAAAACTAAGAAGATGAATTATTCATAATAAAATAATAAGAATATGAAACTTTAGAAGATTACCTAGATAGATTTGTGTTTGTTCATTAAATATGTGAAGGTGTGGACATATATTTAAGTATAACAATATTCTTTCACAAATTGCAAGAAGAGATAAGAGAAGCATTATTTCTCATGGGAAAAATAAATATAAACAAATATGAATTCTTGGAAATCATGGAATTACATAAAAAATGTTCCCATACAAGAGCAAGTAATTGATGACATAAACTTGGTAACAATGGAAATGACATGAAAGAGTTAATGTAAGAGTTTTTCAATTTAAAAAATAATATCTTAGTGCATTTCAACACAACACTAGATGAAATGAATGCAAGAATAGGTCCACTGAACCTTTAGCTTTCTATTGTTTGAGATGTAGGAATATGCATGCTCTTCATGAGTGTCCTTTGAACAAAACTACTATATGTAGTATTTGTAAAAAAGTACATCCTACTGATCAATGCCATTTTTTACTCAGATTAAAAAATACAATGGAGAAATAAACTCATCCTACATAAGAACTCAATTTTGTAGGATAGAGACAAGGGATTAATCTTGTTTAAAATCCATATCAAATGATCCTTGAATGGCTATAAACTGGGGAACAAATTCTTGATCTATTCCATTGCCTATTCCATTACCTGTACAACCTTGAGTTTAACAAGCATGGATATTATCTCAAGACTGGTCCCATCCTATATGGAAAAATCAACTTTGGATTCAACAAAATCCACCATGGTTACATCCATAAATATAGGGATAATAATGGACACAACCACATGAACCTTACCAAGGGCAATATCAAAATAAAAACAAACAACAAGGTTTCTTACTTGGAATTGCCTATATTCCATCTCAAGGACAACCACAATAGGTTAAGAAACCTCCACTTCAACTCAACCTATGGAAAACCCCAATAACACTAGATATACAACACCTATCTATAAGGCTAAATCAAAAGATATAGCCATGTATATTGCTATTTATTAGGATAATATTCAGTTGCACTCAGGACAAACACTTTCTAATGATACTCCACCTATTATTGAAGATATGGGAAATGATGAGAACAATCAACAAGAACCATCCTCATCTCAACAACATCAATCGAAAAAAGAAAACCATCAAAACTATTCTCTTTCATTTGAGAAGTTACCTTATCTTGAACAATTATAAATGATAAAAATATCTTCTATAGAATCTAATTTGATAAAGTAATTAAAACACTTAAATATAATGATTCCTTTAGTACAAGCAATTAAAGACATTCCTATGCTTAGTAAAATATTTCAAGAATTGTGCATTAAGAGACTACGAAGGAAGAAGAAAGTATATCTAAAAACTATGCAAGTGGATGGAAAGTTAGTATACCTTCTTATAGGAAAACTTATTCCACCTAAGTATGAGAATCTAGGAATACCATTAGTTATAGTATCGATAATATGAATCTAGGTATACAATGTTTTGATCAATTTTAGGGTTATCATTAGTGTTATAACAAAGGATACTATATAGAAATTATATTTAACCAATATAAATCCTACATCTATAATACTTGAAATGGTGGATCAATCAATTGTAAAACTAGATGGAATAATATAAAATATTCTTGTGATAATTTCATCATGGGAATATCCAATTGATTTTTTGGTATTACAACCCTAAACTATTGTGAATGGTTATCCAATAATTATTGGAAGACCTTGGCTCGCTACAAAAGTCACTTTTATTGATTGTAGGTCAAGATATATGAATATTTAAAATATCTTAGATTCTAAGAAAATTTCATTGTATCCTCCAAAAAATCCTTCCATCAGTTTTTCTAGTAATCTATGGTTTCTTGATTGAGATGAGGAAAACAAAAAAAAACATTTCAACTTTAGCCATCATTTTTGTAATAGACCATGCTAAGGAGTTGGATCCATTAGAAATAGTTATCTTCAAATATGAAACTATTTTACTTATATTTAACTCAAGATTTGAATATGAACCCATTACCATCCATCAATTACTATTGAAGGATGAGAATGAGGAACTTGAGTATTTTTTGCCTATTTTGATACAATATGGCTCATTTAACTTGCCATGTGGGTGGCATAAAAAACTCTTTTTGTCATTATAGATCCCTATAACAAATTTAATTCCATCAAGAATTACCTTTGATCAAAACACTAGAATATTCCATTCTTTTTTGCCACATCATTTCCCTTTAAATTCTTTAGTTAGCAAATTTTAAGGAAATAGATCAATGCATTATGACACCAAAAAAATTTAAATACAACCAAGAAATATTTTTAATATCAATAGTTGGTTGTATAATGAACAAGAAGAATTTTTTTTCAATGTGTTAAGTAAACATCCCAATTATTTAGCATGGGAATATAAAGACATGATAAAAATTTATCTATATATATGCACTCATCATATCTACACTAAGGATGTTAAACATGTGTGAAAAACATAGAGAAAATTAAATCCTACCTTGCAATATATCATTAAAATGAAATTGAAAAACTATTAAAAGCATAATTTATTTATCCTATTTATTTAGTTAGTGGGATTTTCCACTAACTATCATTCTAAAGAAGAATGATAAGATGTGAGTATGTATCAAGGACCACTTCCCATTACCATTTATTGACCAAGTATTGGACTCATTCACTAATAAAATTATTTTTTTTTCCTAATGGATTTAGTAGATATAATCAAATTCAGGTTGCTTTGGAGGATCGAGAGAAAACAACATTTATTTGTCAATGGGGTACTTTTTCTTATCAAGTTCTAAATTTTGGACTTTGTAATACCCTTGAAAATTTTTAATGGGTTGTCCTTGTTATTTTCTCTTATTTGACCAAAGAATATGTTGAATTATACATGAATGATTCCACAACATTTGGAGAAACTCTTGAAAATCTTGATGAAGTGTTAACTTGTTGTGAAACCTATAATTTAGTCCTAAATCCTAAGATATATTTTATAATGGTGGATGAAGGAATTTTTATTGGACATCATATCTCATCTACAAGGGTCCAAGCAGATCCAAAAACTATTGAGATTATTAAAATCTTAACTCCACCAAAAACTCAAATATATGTCAAGTTTTCAAGGTCATATTGGTTTTTACCATTGTTTTATAAAACAATTAGCACAACGTGGGACATATGTATGCTTTTTTATCTAAGGACTATAAATTTTAATGGACAAAAAAGTGTCAAATTGCATTTGATACATTGAAAGAAAAACTAACCACTCCACCTATGCTATGATAACCCAATTGGAATTTCCCATTTCATATGCAAACCGATGCATAAAATACTATAGTTGAAGTAGCATTGGTCCAAGTAGAGGATGGGAAACATTATGCTATTTATTATATTAGAAAAAAATTAATAGGAGCAAAAAGAAATTACACCACCATGGAAAAATAATTCTTTTAATGGTGTATGCCATCAACAAATTTTACCACTATATGATTGGATATCAAGTGTTTATTCACACCAATCATTAAGATTTAAAATATTCTATGAATAAACCTTTAGTTAGTAGTTGAATCATACATTGGTTATTACTAATATAAGAGTTTGATATTACTATTGTTGATAAACTAGGTAAAGCTAATGCAATAGCTAACTTCTTGTCAAGGTTAAACATCTCACCTGAAGATGATTCAATAGAGGATTTCTTTCCTAATGAATGATTATTTGTAATATCCAAACAATAACCATGGTTTGTTTATATTATCAAATATTTGGTAGAAAAAAATACCCCTCATCATTTTAACCACAAATAAAAATGATGATTGATTAAACAAATTTGATCTTTTGAATGTATTAATAGTTTACTATTCAAATGTGAACCTCGTTATGTTCTACATTGATGTGTTCAATGGGATAAGGTGTATGATATCCTTTAAAATGTCATGATGAACTAGTAGGGGACATTATTTAGTAAATCACACCATTCAAAAAAAATAGGTCTAAGATATTATTGGCCATCACTTCATCAAGATGTGATAAAGTATGTGCATCATTGTGATCTATGGCAATGAATGGGAAAACCAACCACAACAAGTGGGATACCCTTGCAACCTAAAGTGGTCTTAGAACCATTTGAAATATGGGGCCTAGTATTTATTAGACCCATTGACCCAACTTCTAAGGGAAACAAATTATTTTAGCATGTACCAATTATGTGATAAAGTGGGATAAAGTATGCAATTTTAAACATGCTCATAAGGAAAATATAGTTGATTTCTTGTATACTCAAAACTCTTAATGATTTGGTGTCCCTCGCTCTACTGTTTTAGACCAAGGACCATAATTTATGTTCAAGGCCATACAAGCACTTACTAAACTCTATCAAATAAAACATAAAAGGCATCACCTTATCACCCTTAAGAAAATGGTCAAGTAGAGGTCAATAATAGAGAATTAGAAAACATACCAATAAAAACAATGGCTTCTCATGGGAAATACAAGATGAATAGTTTACCAGTGGCGGTATGGATTTACAACACTACTTGTAAATCCACCATAGGATTCACACCATACGAACTGGTCTATGGTAAGAAACTTATTATTCTTATTGAATTAGAATTGTTACCACTTTGTACATCTTTGGAAGTAGATATTAAGTTAGCATAGTTTTAGCAAGAGAGTATTCTACAACTAAATTCATTGAATGAACTATGATTGGAGGCACTTCATCAAATGGAGATCATTCAACAATAGAGGAACATGTGGGATGATAGTCACATTAAGAGTAGCAAGTACAAAACAAGAGATTAGGCATTGTTTTTTGATTCTCGTTATGTTGAATTTCCTAGAAAGCTACAAACTCAATGGCTAGAACCTTATAATATTGCAGAAGTGTTTGATAATGGAGATGTAAGAATTTATCCTATTGATGACTCAAGGAGAAAATTAGTGGTAAATGTACATCGCTTATCACTATACCATAAGCCACTCACCAAAGTGGAATTTGCTCAATATTTTATTTCATAGTCAAACCTTTATGTTGTAGAAGAGTTTTCCTCTTCTAGAATAGTTTTTGAGTAACTGGATCTTTTGATCTATGATGAAAAATAAGAACTTAATAGTGAAAACCTCTTTGAGGCTATTAAATTAATTCTTACATAAAAACCAATTTTTGGCATGCTGGACTTGAAACAACTATGATGGTATTCATGGAATTATGGTAATATTATCTATGTATATTTTTTCAACTTTTAGGAATTCTAGTGCAAAATAAGAAATGTTTCCAAAAAGTGCATGAAGTTATTCTAATAGTGAGATTTTCATTTTGTTTGATTCTACTACTATTTAGCTTTGATATTGCATAAACTATATTTAATTCCATGCCATATATATATTGACAAAAGGGTATTTCCAAAATAATCTAGAGCACCTATTGTTGCATCAAAATGAATGCCCATGGGTATGCCAGAACAATTCGATAACTATATCAAAATGTATAGTTTGATTGCTTCATAATAGTGTCTTTAGAATAGTAGCACTGATGTTCCAGAATAACTAAGGATTGTTGCATCGAAGTGACATGGTCAATTCTAGAAAAAATAATAATAAAAGTGTAATAAGAGTTATCTTGGGTTGTAGCTAGTTTCTAGCATGAAAAATGGCATATATGGACTGGTTGTGCTACCACTAGTCAATTCAATGATGATAAGTGGATATGCATACCAAAAACTCATTATAATTATCTTGGGAAGCATGAATGATTATTTTTTGCTCATGATGACATATTATTATGGCTAATAATAAGGGACATATGGCATATCAACCATGGTTCAATCAAGTGCAATAAATTTATCATTACAATAATGCAAACTACTAACTAAGCTAGCATGATGGTGACCATGAAGTCAACAATCCATGGGAAACACAATGCATGGAAGAAAAATAGCTAACCATGCATGAATTGAGCACATGCATGGTAATTGTGGAAGGATTTGGCAATATTTGAAATGGTAAAATACATATTTTATCACTATTCTATAGACACCCATAAATTACCACCTGCCTTACCATTTGCATGTGAGTCATGTAAGATTTGAATTATACACCAAAAACTAGACATATTTAGAACACATGAATGACAATGTTACTACCAAATCACATGATAGTTACCAAAGCATGATTACCCCACAACCAATAAAATCATTGGCCCAATAAAATATTTCAAAAAGGTATTTTTTATTGTCTTGTTTATTCCATCAACACAATAGTGAACACAATTTACAATAAATTTTCTTGTGTTATTATATGTGCATCAATAGAATTTGCATCAATTATTTAATGTAGAGCATGATGTATGGATAAAAGTATAGATTTAAACCTAATAGAACTACTGAGCTTTAAAAGCATTCCAAATGTATTATTTAGCAAGTGGGTTGCATGAAATTTGTGTGCAAATTTTAAAGGGCATGTGGAGGTGTTGAAATATTCTACCTCTTGATAGACCTCAGAGCAAGGGCCCACTCTTTGGGATAGTGGAAGGGATTTAGCATAGTTGCAAGTTTTCTTAGTAATTTCTTTATGTTATTTCTTGCAATAAATCAAATAGTAGTTCTCTGTGTTACGTAGGATAGCCAAGGTTGTTTTCATTTCAAGTTTTGTTCTAATTAAACTTTGTTTCTATTCAATTATACAATTAACTTTAGTTTAGTTATATTTTCCTACAAGAGTGTGTTTATGTTTTAGTTGATTTTACTGAATTATGGTTTAAGTTAAATTTTGTTTTGTTTAATATTAATATTGCTTAGTTCATTTTAGTTCAATAAGAATTATTGTTTAATTCATTTCAACACATAGATTACAAGTAGTTCTAGGATTTCTTTAATTAGCAAAGTATAGAATTTAGTGTGCTTTATTTAAAGAGTGTTGAAAATACATTTTCATTCCTTGTTTTCATAAGTTATCTAGCTAATCCAATATCCAAAGTTTAATTATTAAACCTCTAATGCATACATCTTAATGACACCATCTTGGATAGATAAGATTAAAGTGCAAGCACTAAAGGTACTTGTCACTTTTTGGTATGGTTTTTGGGGAACACACTGGTATTGTTAAAGAAAATTAGTCATCCAATATTAATTACATTTTCATGCAATATGTAGAATAAATATTTAGGACAAATTTTAAATTTATAAAAAATAGAAAAAAAAAATCAACTTTGTATAAGGATAGTTACATTGTCAAGGATTGTGCCAACATATCGAAAATATAGGTTTACCTTTGGCAATAGAAGGCTTGTGATTTGTTATTAAGTAAAAGTCTTACCAAGGGAAAAAATATAGATGAATGATTAGACCCATAGATGAAAAAGACAGGTATATTAAATGAGACCCTCAATTAATCATAGGAGTGAGCCATTTCCAACATGAGGTTACACGAACACCAATATCTAAACCATATTTGATTGAGTTTATTGAAGGAACTAGGTGTCACAAGGAAGAACAATGATTAATCACCTTTTTAACCTTGGAATTTTATCAACATTGAAAACAAGAGGATCTAAAAAGTAGTTCATCACCTACTCCAAATTGTTTTAGACCTTGTGAGGTATTTTTAAAAAATTATAATTTTTATTGGGAAAACATAATGGTAGATAGACAAGAAGATGTGGATAGGGCTAGTAATGTGAATCGTGAAGAAACACGTAATCACACTAGGAATTTTCAATATCCTATCCATTTAGATCATGATATAGAAGATTAAATGAAGGTTCTTTCACCTTTTGTATTGCCAACCTTTAGAGGAGTTGTGTTAGAAGATTCAGACCAATTCTTGTTTGAGTTTAAGGCTTTATGTAGAATCTATGGTTATATAAATTACAACCAAAAACTTAAGTTGTTCCCTTCCACCCTGAATGGATATGCAATGCAATGGTTCATGGATTTAACACCTAATTCAATTCATACCCAAGAAGAAATAGAAAGAGCATTCTTGGATAAATACCAAGAATATTATAGGGTAAAAAAAATAAAAAGAAGATGAATTTTTTAGAATGAAATAAGAAGAATATGAAACTTTATAAGACTACCTTAGATAGATTTGTGTTTTTCGTAGAATATGTGGAGGTGTAGATGTAGAGTTGATTAAACCAATATTCTTGCATGGATTGCAAGAAGAGCTGAGAGAAGCACTAGATCTCATGGGAAAAGAAGATGTAAACAAACATGAATCCATGGAAATCGTGGAATTGTGTAAAAATTATTCTTATACATGAGCAAGTAATCGGTGACGTAAACTTTGTAACAATGGAATTGACATGAAAATATTAATGGAAGAGTTTGCCAATTTAAAAACTATTATATTAGTGCATCTCAACACAACACAAGAAAAAATGAATACAAAGAATAGGTTCACTAAAAATTAAACTTCTAATTGTTCATGATGTAGGAAGAAGCATGCTCTTCATGAGTGTCCTTTAAACAAAATTGCTATATGCAATATTTGTGGAAAATGGCATCCTACTAATCATTGTCATTTTTACCCAAACTAAAAAACACAATGGAGAAACAAACTCATCCTACATAAGAACTCAATTTTCTAGGACAGAAGCAAGGGAGTAATTTTTCTCAAAATCCATATCAAAATTTTGCTTGATAGCCAATAAACTAGAAAACAAATCCTTAGTCTATGTCATGGTTTGTTCCATTACCAACACAACCTTGAGGCCAAAAACAATGGATATTACCTCAAGATTGGTCCCATACTATATGGACAAATAAATATTAGATTCAACAAAATCCACCATGGTTAACTCCACAAATGTAGGGACAATGATGTATACAACCACATGAACCTTATCAAGGGTACCATTGGCATAAAAACAACAACAAGGTTTGTTACTTGAACCTACCCATATTCCATATTAGGGATAATCATAATATGTTAAGCAACCTCCACTTCCAGTTTAACCTATGTTAAACCCCAATAACACTAGATAGGTAACATTTTTCTATAAGGATAATTAGAATATACAACCATGCTTAATGTTATTTATTGTGATAATATTCATTGTGATCAAGAAAAACACTTATTGATCCATTCCACCCATTATTTAAGAGATGGAAAATGATGAGAACAATAAAAAAGAACCATCCTTACCTGAGCAACATCAATAGTAAAAATAAAACCATCAAAATAATTCTTCTTCTTCATCTAATAAGGTACCTTGAACAATTAAAAATGATATAAATATCTTCTACATAATATGATTTGATAAAGGAATTAAAAAAATTAAATACCACAATTACTTTATTATGATAAATTAAATACATTCCTATGAATAATAAATTATGCATTAAGAGACCAAGAAAGGAGAAGGCGGCATATCCTAAAACCATATAGGTGGATGGAAATTTAGCAGACCTTCTTGTAGAAAAAATTATTCCACCTAAGTATGAGGATATAGGAAGTCTAGTAGTTATATTATCAATAGAATCAATCTAGATATCCAATGTTTTGATTGATCTTGTGGTTTCCATTAATGTTATGACAAAGGATACTATACAAAAATTGTGTTTAACCAATCCAAATCCTATGTGTACAATACTTGAAATGGTTGATCAATCAATTGAAAACCAAATGGAATAATAGAAAATATTCCTAAATTGTCATGGGAATATCTAGTTTATTTTTTGGTATTACAACCTCAAACTATTGTTAATGGTTATTCAATAATCCTTGGAATACCTTGGCTCACTACAATAGTCACTTTTATTGATTGTATTTTAGGAGATATGACTATTTAAAATAGAATATATTCTAAGAAAATTTTATTATATCCTCTAGAAAAACCTTCAATTAGTGTTTTTGGTATTATGGTTTCCCAAATCAAGTAAGGAAAATGAATAAAACATTTTAACTTTAGCCACCATTTTTGTAAAAGACCATGTTGAGGAGTTGAATCCACTAGAATGAGTTATCTTCAAAGATGAAACTATTTTACTTAATAATACATATGAATTAGTATTTGAATATGAGCCCATTATCATCTATGGATTATTATGGAAGAATGGGAATGAGGAACCTAAGTACTTCTCTCCTATTTCAATACAAGATAACTTATTTAACTTATTGCATGGGTGGCATTGATAACTTCTTTCATCATTTTAGTGCCCTATAATAAGTTTAATTCCCTTAGGAATTATCTTTTATAAAAAAACTAGAATATTATATTCTTTTTTTCCACAATATTACCCTTTAAATTATTTGGTTAGCAACTTTGAAAGAATTAACTTGGTGCATTCTAGCACCAAACAAATTGAGATACAACTAGGAAAAAAATGTTCGATTTGTTAAGTAATCATCCCAATGCTTTTGCATGGGAATATAAAGACATGAAAATAACTCATCCAAATATATGCAATCATAATATCTATACTAATTATGTTAAACCAATGTGAAAACCATAGAGAATATTGAATCCTACCTTGTGAGATATCATTAAAGATGAAATTAAAAACTATTAGAAACATAATTCATTTATCCTATATTTGCTAGCTAATGAGTTTCTCCAGTAGTTATCATTTCAAATATGAATGGAAAAATGTTGTTATGTGTTGAGTATCATGAATTGAAAAAATCCACATGCAAAGACCATTTATCATTACCATTTATCGACCAAGTATTGGACACACTCATTGAAAAAAAATATTTTTGCTTTCTTGATGAATTTAGCAGCTATAATCAAATTTAGGTTGCTTTAGAGGATCAAGACAAAACAACTTTTACTTGTCCATGGGGTACATTTTCTTATCAAGTTTTACCTTTTGGACTTTGTAATACCCTAGAAACTTTCCAATGAGTTGTCCTTACTATTTTCTCTTATTTGACCAATGAATGTGTTGAAATCTACATGGATGATTTCATAGTATGTGGTGAAACTTTTGAAGAAACTCTTGAAAACCTTGACAAAGTGTTAACCCATTGTGAAACCTATAATTTATCCATAAATTCTAATAAATATTTTATGATTATGGATGAATACATTGTTCTTGGACATTGTATCTCCTCTACGAGGATCCGGGTAGATCCAAAATAGATTGAGATTGTTAAAAATGTTTTCTATGAAATATGTAAAGGATAATATTAATAAAATAGCAATAATTAAAGATTGAGATATAGATGGTTTGCAAGTTTAACATCTCAAGTGTGGGGTTTACATATTAACACCACACATCCAAATTATTTTTAATGGAATTACTAAAGGACAATTTCCATTGAAATGGATAACCAACCTAGTCATACCATTGTATAAAAATGGAGATAACAACAATCCTTAAAATTATTAAACCATCATAATTAATCTTCTTTTTCAAAAATTATTTTAAAACATAGTATAAAATATAATCAATCAAGGACAAAAAAATCAAGGAAAAAGGTAAAATAGGGAAAGTAGGGTTTAGACCAAAATACTCAACAATAGATCAATGTATTACTTTAATACACCTAATAGATAGGATATTGAAATAAAAAGGAAAAGTTTATTTTTGTTTTTGGACTTTAAAAAGAATTTTTATGTAGAACATAAATGTAAATTATGGCAAAAATGGAAAAAATTGATGTACCAACCAGCTATAGAGTAGTTATACATAAACTTTATGAGTAGGTGGTAGCAAAAATTAGAACTCCATAAGGACTATTGGAGTGTTTTGGGAGTGATATCAAGGTGAAACAAGTTTATCTAGTGTCACCTACTTTATTTGGCCTTTATATTGACAAATTAGAGGAATGAGTGGAGTGTATGGGAGGATACAAAATGCAATTGGCCAATTATATAGTGAAATGTATCCTCTATGTCAGTGACCTCATCTTGAATGGAAAGATACTTGAAAATTTAAAATAATATCCAAAATATTTAAATAATTTTGTAAAGAATTTGGGATGCATATAAACACTAACAAGACTAATATGGTCTCGTCTACTCAAAGAGATCAAAATTAGATATATATTTACTTTTAATGATATCCTTTAGAGGTAGTAATAGAATACAAACACCTTGGGTTAGATTTTCAAAACAAACTCAAATGAAAAATATGTAGGATGAAATGAATATAAGTAGGATAGAGAGAAATCTACTCATTGCTAAATGGGGAAGAAAAGTGAAGTTGTGGAATTCACAAAACATTAGGGTTATTTTTTGGGTTATTAGTTATTCTATTGGTGCTATATGGGTGTGAGATGTGGGCTAGCAATACATAAAATTTTAAATGGAGATAAATAGAAAGAATTCAAAAGTGACTGATTACAAATAATTTTATAACTAAATCATTGTCCCATATGATATATTACTTACTAAAATAGGGATATTTTTACTAGAAGCAGAAGCTATGGTGAGACTATTCGGGTATGTAAAGAAAATATAAAGAATGATTTGTTAACATGAGTAAGTAAAATCATATTGAATAGAAGAAAAGAAACATGGATGAACTAAAATAACAAATGGATGCGAAAATGGAGCATTAAATTTCATGAGGTCCCAAACTCCAACAAATAAATTAAAAAGTATTTAAGGAAAAAATTCATACTTGACATGTAGTTGTAGAGGAGTTGGAGAGCAAGTGGGTAGTTAAAACTCTCTGGTTATCGAGAGGCTCAGGTTCAAATCTCTCCCCTCACATGTTGCGGGTATGTTTTATCCGCCCATGTAGAGGAGTTGGAGAGCAAGTGGGTAGTTAAACCTCTCTAGTTGCTAAGAGGCCCAGGTTCAAATCTCTCGCCTCACATGTTGCGGATATGTTATGTAATGGTTCCCTCGTGGTCACAGTCTGTTTACCCCTTGTGGCCACCACAAAAAAAAAAAAAAAAAAAAAATTAGGAAGAAAAAACAATTATACATCAATAAGTTCAACCCAAACTATGAAAACAACCAAAATAAGTATATAGATGAAAATATCAATGAAATAAAAAATGTTTAGATCAATATCACACCATCTCAAATGCAAGACTAGGAGATGGACAATACCTTAGGAAGCATGGTCTGAACGGATATATGTTTTTTGTACAATGGGAATAGTGAAGATCAAAAAGCATTTTGTCATGGAATATGAAACCTACAAGGGGATCAAGATGTCATATGACGACACTCTAAAAGTGAACTCACTAATGGTACTTTTTGAAGAGTCAAGAATAGAAAAAACAAGGAAACTTCTCATCAAAATAAACAACATAAGAAACATACTCTAAAATATGATAAAGGATATTGAATTTTTTGACTTTGAACAATATTTTTTAAATAATAATGGCAAATGTACTATTTTTTGACTATGAAAAACAATTTAATTCTTGAATGTTCTTAAACTTTGGAACTCTGAATAGGAGGTCTAAGTTTGAATCCAAAAGAGAGTTTATTTGTACACCTTACCTCATATTGTATTGAAGTTGTTGGTCTTATAGATTGTTTTGGTATCATGAATATAATTAAAATCATTTGATTTCATTTCATTCCTCTTCTAAACTTTGTATCAAATATTCCAAAATTAATGGTTCTTTTATGACACTAATTCATATGTTTTGTTTTTATTAATGGTAAGGTAGGGTTTTGAAAATGTTTCCATTTACCTTAATAAAATAGATATCAACTAGTCACATCAAGCTGTACAACCCTTTTGGTATCCCTAGGATTTGAATATTGGTATGGGTTGAACCATCCATATATCACAACCATTGAATCAAAGCCTCATTTCCTATTCATATGTGACATATTTTGAATTTAAAATTTTATTAAACTATAAGTTAACATTTTTAATTATTTTATGATATATAACTCATATTACATTATGATTTTGAATCCTCATATGACTACATTTTATCTTTTGATTGTTTTCTTAATACCTTAGACAAAACATAATTAAAAATATTATTTAATATTCCTCTATTTTTTCAAATTTAATTCAACCATATTTTATATATACCATACATGCATATCTAGATTTTCAAGTTTGTGCACTACACAACCTTAATATTAATTAATTTTATAAATAATTTTAATTACTTTTTATAATGCATATCAATATTTTGTAATGTTATCGATATATGTTTTTGTGGTGATGCTCTAAGTTTCATGGAAGAATATGAAGATGCATGGTCACAACAAAATAATTTTAAGATTACACTAATTCAAAACAACAAAAAAATACACTCTACAGAGACATCTTAGTATTGCCATAAAATTTAAAAAATAAATAAATAAATATAATTTTTTATTCCACTCAAATTTTAAATAGATGCTAAAGATGGTTATATGTCTACCAAATCTATTAATGTTGGTAAATATTAAATATAAATCTTATATACAAATATTGTGTTAGTGAATGAAGTACTTCAATTTATTAACAAAATTATATATGATCTCATAATTTTACTTAAACATATTAATAATATTTGAATTTGAATTTGAATTTGAATTTGAATTTGTATTAATGTCCATCGGTGATCAAAAGAGGTCAATAGGACTGTAAAGTAGGACATATACAAAGCAACGAGAGTGCCTAATGCAGCTCTAGAGAAAATAAAGTAAGAAAAATAGTAAACAGGATGACATATGATATACAAGATCTGTGGATCAAGGATTACTCCCAACATTCAAGGCTGAAGAGAAGTGAGTGGTGTAAGAGTTGGATGTCATCGTAGATGTTCTTTATTGGAGTCGATGACGAGTTGATCTTGTTGTATCTCTATGATAACTATATTTAAGAATTAAGATGAAACCTATGGAATATATAATCTTTTAAAATTATTTCTATTATAGAATTTAATAAAGGGGATATGAGAGAACAACTATTACAATTTGTGTGGGAATTAATTATTCATAAATATCAATATTTTACATTTTATAAATATATAATTATAGATAATATTCACTATAATATATACCTAGGGGTGTAGAGCAATTATTAGGGAGTGAGAATTTCACACCTTAAACCAGGGTTCAAATCTTATGGGTTAAACTTAACAATTTTATTAATCGCATTGCACTTAACATTAAAATAATATTAGGAGGTTGGAGCAAGTGTGATCTAGGAGAGAGTATGAGCTAGGAGAAATGATGAGCGAGGAGAAATGATGAGCTAGGAGAAAGGATGAGTCACAAGAAAGTACGAAGCATGAGCAGGAAGTAGCAAGTAGAAAGAATTTGTGATCAAGGGTCAAGTGTCATTTCTTCTTATTTCAAATCTTAAAATAAACTCAAAAACTAAAGGATTAATGTGAAGAAAATCTCAGTAACATGGCAATAAAATCATTTTTGAAAGTCCTTACTAAAAGTAAGAATGCCCTAGTTGGAATTAAATGTGACTTAGTTGGAAGTATGGATGCTCTAGTTAGCCATAAAAGGAAGAGTGAATCTATGGAAAATCCTATCTAGGTAGAAGATACTACACTAGAGGTGATTATCAAGGATAAGATGATTAAGCATGATATGATGGTTCTTAAAACTAGAGGGTTAATATATAAGTTCCATGGATATTGATCAAGTTTTTATGAAATTCAAATTTAGATAAAGTGGAAGTGGAGATTGAATTCAAATTACTCCATGAATTTTCTTTTGAAAGTATTTTTCCTTATTATCTTCTCTAGTTTATAATTAAGGGATAAAATAATTGATGGAGATCCTTGGTTTAAAGGAAAAGATGCATTATATTTAAGACCATCGAGTGATAATTTTTCTATGAAGGCAGAGACTATTAAAAGGATTTTGGTGTGGATTAGACCTTTTGGACTTCCTTACCAACTCAATAATAAGGACGTTTTAAAGAATATTGACAATACTTTAGGTGAATTTATCCAAGAGCAAACAACTACTAAGGAGAGAAGGTGTGTTATATGCACTCAAATATGTGTTGCCATGAATATTTCAAAATATTTATTGTAGTCCATTAATATTAAATCTTAATCAAGAGAATGGGATCAACAAGTGGATTATTAAAATATTTCATTTTGATGTTGCAAATGTTATAAAACTAGAAAAATGGTAAGAGACTACAAAGTGAAAATGATAGATAAAGAGATCAAAAATTTTAGGTATGAGGGTAACTCTAATGTGAAACAAGGAGATCATATCATAGGAGAAGCTAGTTCAAATCAAGGATTTTCCTCTCCTAAGAAAGATACAAGAGAAACCTCTTTGCATCATCATATGGAAACGACCATTATAGTTCACTCAAACCAACCATTAGAAGAAAAAATGACATGAGGGATGATGAAGTATAATACACAAGTTAAAATATAAAAGGATTTAAACATGTGAAGGAATATGGTGAGGCAAATTTTAAAGTAAAGAAATATAGGGAAAAAATTGTTAAAGCAAATGAGGTGAAGGAGGTAAAACTTAATCCAAGTAAATCATCTTCATTTTCCTCAAGTAGCATAAAATATTCTCTTTACAATAAAAGTGAAATTAGTACAAAGTATATTCATTGTACTTTAGTGGTATGGAGGATATCCAAGGAAATTTAGGGTTTCTAGGGTAACATAAAGGAGTAATGATTATAGAGGATCATCTGTGCAATTTAGGGATTTCAAGGTAACATAAAGAAATTGTTAATGAGGTTATTATTGTATTTTAGATTCTTTACGTCAATATAAATCTTTAAAATATAAATCTCATTATGAACAATGTGAAAAAATAGAAGAGGTTGATGAAGATGAGAGTGTCGGTGTGAATGGAAAAGAAGAAGAAGACCATCAAAATATGAACAAAGAGAAAAAGAGACTCGAAGGGATATTGATTTGGATATCCAAATAAAAATATTACATGTTTTAACAAGACGTAGGGATAATCCCGTTAATAAAAATAAAAATTGATGATGATGAAAATGATATCATGGAATATTATAGGTATGAATAAAACTCCTAAAAAATATTTATTATGTAATTAAGAGGTTTTTATGGTCTTGAATTTATTTTAATACAAGAAATAAAATTAAGTAGTGAGGAATGTAAGGATGGTTTTATAAATATCTGGAAGATGGGTGATTGTTTAACAATTTCTTCTATAGGAGCTTTAAGCACAATTGAAATAATATGGGATAAATGCAATTGGGATAGGTAATTATTAGAAGCAAAAAGTAATTAGGTTGCTAGACTATTTTACAAGAAGGATAAAACATCAAATTTATGGTTATAAATGTATATGTTCCAACTATAGTTACTCCTCATGAAAGATTTTGGAAGGAACTTAGCATATTTTTATCAAATACAATGACGATCCATTATGATCTACAAATTCTTGGGGGTGATTTCAACATTATTCTATCTTCTTTAGAAAATAATGATGGTATTCCAGGATGGTCTACATCAATGCAACACTTTGATTTATTTGTCAATTCCAATGACCTTTGGGATGTTAGTTCTTCAAGTTTTCAATATACATGGGATAATAGAAACATTGGAAAAACTCATATAGTTGAAATATTAGATAGTTTATTGCTATCCAATAAATGGTTGCAAATAAAGTATACAATCTCTTTAGATATTTAATTACAAGCAAGATTAGATCACAAACCCTTTAGTTTGACTTGTAATTTACCCAATAATGGTCATCCAAGTTCATTTTAATTCTAGTCGATGTGGTTCCAAGGCCCTAATTTCTTCCACATGATTATGTTATGGTGGGATGAATTGAAATTTAAAGGATCGTATATGTATAGGTTTCTTTAAAAGATGAAATACTTAAAGAAGCAAATGAAGATATGGAATGCCAAATAATTTGGTAAGATTTTTAACGAAAACAAATAAATTGAATCCAAGCTCAAAATTTTACAAGAGATAGTAGAAAATAATGGAATGGATTAGGATTCTTATGTGAAAGCAAAACAATTATTTTTTTATGATCATAATGCATTGAAAAGAGAAAATTCATATTAGTTCCAAAAATATAGGGAGAAATGGATCATGGAAGGAGATAGACATACAAAAAAAATCATGATATAGAAAAAACAATTTTTTCTTTTTGTCATATCAAAAATATTTTAACTCCAGATAGAAGAAATATTGAGGATGAAGAACATATAACGAAGGAAGCAATTAATTTTTTTTATAATATTTGGTCATATATCGAGCAAGATAAGGAGGCACAAGATAAGATTTTGCAAAATATTTCATCAATTATAACACTAGGAAAAAATTAAATATTAATGAAGAAGATATCTATGGAGGAGCTATATGAAGCAAAATTTATTTCTATCCTAACAAGGCACCTAGCCCTAATAGATTTCCTACAATTTTATTTCAAAGAATTTGGTGGTTTGTTAGTTGTGGTTGAAGAGTCCCAAAAAATGAAGGCTATAATAAATGATATCAATACCACTTTTATTACATTGGTTTCCAAGAAAGGTGAGACAAAATATTTTGATAATTTTCATCCAATAAGCCTTTGTAATATGATTTATAAGAACATTTTAAAAATTATTGCAAATAGGTTGAAAGGCATTCTACATTGTGTTATCTTAGAAGAACAAGGTGGTTTTATTCACAGTAAAAAAATTCTTTATGGTATAACATTCGATAGGAGACCATACATTCCCTTCATTCCATGAAAAAGTCAAGTATGCTTATGAAAATAGATGTGAACAAAGCATATGATAAAATTTCCTAGAATTTTTTACATGATATGATCAAAAGGTTTGGTTTTTATTATAGATGGTGTGAATGGATTAAATGTTGTTATAGTATTGGAAAATATTGTATTTTAATCAATGGTTCTCTTGTTTGTTACTTCAAGTCATATTATGGACTCCTTCGAGGTAATTCATTATCTCCTCATCTATTCATTATTCTTGTGGAGGCTTTAGGGAGAGATTTCTCAAAGGTAAAAATGAAATAAAACATCAATGGTATTGAAGTTGCAAAAAATGGTCCCTTCCAATATCATCTCCAATTTATTGATGATACTTTTACTTTGGGACACCCCTTAGTTAGAGAGGACATGGAGTTTAAATAAATATTATTATACTATGAGAAGGCTACTAGATAATTGGCTACTACTATTAAATTAAGGATTTTCATTAATACTACCTTATATTTACAACAAATTGTTATGAATATTTTAGGGTTTAAATTTTTAAAATTTCCATCAATCTATTTGGATATTCCTTTGTATCGTAAAGAAAATAAAAAGGATATTTGGGTTTTTTTTTATAGAATGAAATCTTGTTTGGCAGGTTGAAAAGGTGAGTTTTTGACCATGGAAAGAAGTCTACAACTCATAGATACTACATTGTGATCCATCCCTATTTATATAATGTCACTTTCAAGATTGCCAATAGGTATAGAAAAATAAATTGATAAAATTTAAAGAGACTTTATTTGAAAAGGTTGTGAGGAAAAATGTAGGTTTCCTATTTCTAAGTGGGATAGGGTTTGCAAATAATATTGGAGGAACAAGATTATGAAATTGTAGACTTATGATTTTGGTATTAGGGGAAAATCTTGGGTGGAGATCATTTAGAGATAAAGGAAAGAATTGGAAAAATTAGTGCTTCAAAAATATATAGGTTCTCTTTATGCAATGAAGTTATTTAAGAAATGAACTCTACCCAAAGGATCACCAACATGGACTTCATATCAAATATTTTGCAATTGATAATGAAACATATTAGATGGTTAGTCAATAAGGGGAATTATGCAAATTTTTGATCTAATGCTTGGTTGAAGCCTTATCCTCTTATCTCTAACTCAAAATGACAACCATTGGCTCAAGCATACCTAGCATGTAAAGGTCCAAATATCAAAGACTATATTAATATGAGCAACAACTACAAATCATGAATTTCTATTAGTAACATGGTTGAAGGAGATGAACTCAAGAAAATTGTAGATGAACATCATGAGATGCTTTAAGAGTTTTGTTTGCTGATTTTTACATGAAATTTGAGTTGGTTTGGAATCTATCAAAGTATGGTGGACACTCAATCAAGTTGGGATATGATACTTTAGAGCAATCAAAATTTCTACTCCCAATTTTTTTTCTTGGAAGAATGTTTAGTCACTAGCAACTCCTCATAAGCCTCAACATTCCTTTGGTTAGCATTTCAAAGTAATATTCTTATGGGAGAGAGTTTGCAAAGAAGAGGATATTATAGAACTTTCACATGCACCTTGTGTGAGAAGGATTTAGAAATGTTAAACCATTTACTTATTTATTGTTCCTTTGCTCACACTATTTGGTGTTACTTTTTTAAAAATATGAAAATATATTGGATAGTTTCATCAACATTAAAAGAGTTGATAAAATGTTGGATTAACTATTTCAATGCTAAACATTATGTATTTTGTGGAGGATTAGCCCTGCCATTATTTTTTGGAATTTATGGCTTGAAAGGAATAATATATTTTTTCAAATTAACCTCAAAATCATGCCCAAGTTTGGGATCGTATTATTGCCTCTCTTCTAGAATATCTACAAACATGGTACTCATCATGGAAAGTCTCAAGTGTAGAAAAATATGTGATAACAACTTGGTTCCATAATTTTAACATACACGGAAGAGTCGTGCAATAATGGAATTAAAGCAAAGGATTTTCTTTGATATAAGGTAAAATAGAAATGTTTAAAAATTAGGTTTTACCAAAAATTAATTTTGATGGTACTTTTGAAGGAAGTTAGGGAAAAGTTGATGGAGGTCATGTTTTTAAAAATAATGAAGACAAAATTATCCTCACTTATTCAAAATCATATGGAACTTCAATTAATAACTATGCAAAGTCTAGGGCACTTCTTATAGGAATTAAAATTGCAATAGAAAAAGGATGAATATATATATATATATATATCAACTGAGGGGGATTCATGGATGTGGAGATTGGATAAAAAATAATATTATTGTTGATGCTCATCACCTATTATTGGAGGCAGTCTCTCTTGGAAATGTGAACATATTTATAGAGAAGAAAATTAGGTAGTGAAAAATTTAGCCAATCACGGTGTTGATATTCATCTTGGTAAAAATTAAATTTTATAAGGCAACTAGCCAAGTGATATTTTATCTCTTAATCAAAATGATGTTAAGGAGCTAATTTTTGAAACATAACACTTTGAAGAAGTTGAAGAATATATTTAATAGAAAAAGAAATGAAAAATATTTATGATAAAAAGGCATGTTGAATATGGTTTAGTTGACCTAACAACAAATGTAATAATTTGGCATTTTGATGGGAGTGACCCCCAATAGAAGCTATATATATCTTATTAAAAAATATTTACTATAATATCTAATTTTAATAGTTTTTATATTTTACAAGAAGATTTGAAAATACTATCAAAATAATTACTAAAAAAAAGAAGAAAAACTAAATATATTATTTATATACCATTTATCATTTTCTATTATATTTTTAGAATTATTTTTAAATATTACGCAATAACTTATGTATATAATTTTAAATTCACATTTTTATGGACATTAGCTTATGTTTTATTGTTGGAAATATGAGCAAGTTTTGTTGTCATTGATGTCAAGAAGTTGATGTCCAAGTTTTTTCATCATTAATGTCATTAGGTGGTTTTTCCAAAAGGTAAGGAAGAAGTTTAAAGGAATAAGGATATAATATTTATTTTAAATATTATATGCCTAAAAGGCCTAAAAATATTGAAGACCCAAGGAAGGAGAAGCAAGTTTAAAAGAAATAATAATATTATAATATTCTAGGTTAAAGGTTGAGTTGAAGAAAAACGAGGTCCAAGGAGTTATTAAATTATAAATCCTAAAAAAGACCCATTTGAAATATTTCAAAGGTTATGATTTAATTTATTTAAATTTAAATATTTTAACCTTAGGTTAAAATTAAAATTTAAATAAATAATAAAGGTGCCAAAAGTTTAATTTTGAAATTCAAATTAAAAATTGAATTTCCTAAATCGCCAATGTGTTGGAATGCATAACATATGGTATAAAAGGGGCAAAGGTTTTTTAATGAAAATCATCCATGTGAATTTTCCCAAAGTATAAGGAATTCGTGCACTACATTCGTTAAAGGAGAAAGGAAAATTTGCATGTGCTAAGTGTTAAAGGGCAGATGTGATAATAAATTGAAGCAGAGTGCCAAACGAATCTCAAGGTGCTTGGTACTACAAGTGGTAGCTGAGGGCTGCATTAAGGTGTTTGTGAAGCGTGAGATCATAGGTTTGATTCACGCGATTGTCTTTTGTAAAGAGAAAATTATTTTGTTTGCGCGAAGTGGGAGAAGAGACAAGGAACATAGAGGAAGTTGTGTGATTTTAATTTTGTGAGGGCATGTAGCCCAAGTGGTGGATGTGCTTTGTGCTAAGGTGTTTGGAAAGGCGAGGTCATGTGTTCGAATTTCACCGAAGTCATTTTGTTGGGTAGAATAAATTAAAGGTATGCTATACACATTTTAATTTGTCCAAAGGTTTTGATATTCATAAATTGCATTAGAGGGTTTCATGAGTTCTAAAAGGAATTTTGTGAGTTTTTTGAGGGAGATATAAGGTATAAAGAAAATTAAAATATTTTATTTTAATTTTTGGTGGTTAGAATTTATTTTATAAAGTAGGAGTGATAAGGTATGCAAGGAAAATTGTATTTTGTATTTTGAGATAAAGCTACATTGTGATAATTATTTTTGTGAGGAGAAATAAGGTGCATAAAGGAAATTATTGTGAAAGTGAGTTATTTGAATCTTTGCTAATTATTTTTTATGTTTTGATATTATAAGGTGTACTTGAGATTTAATATTTTTGTATGATGAAATAATTTTTGAAGGAAATATTTGAGTAAATATTTTGAGAAAGATTGTTGATATCTAATCTTGAAATTGGTAAAGAGGAATTGATTTTGATTGAAATAGGTTTTGAGGTCATATCTCCATCAAAATAAAAGGTATGGGCACATCTTCCTTGTGAGTGAAATATTTTTGGATTGAAGTTGTGAAATGCAAAGTTGGAGTGAAAAGGATTGTTTGATAAGCATTGTTGGAAATGTTTGAGTGAGTTTTAATGTGCATGATTTGTGGATGTTGAAATATCATGAGTATCATTATTATGTGAAGTTGAGAACTATATTGAACTAGGGTTTGTGAAATATCATGAGTATCATTGTTATGTGAGATTGAGAACTATCTTGAACTAGGGTTTGTGAAATATCATGAGTATCATTGTTATGTGAAGTTGAGAACTATCTTGATCTAGGGTTTGTAAAAGATCATGAGTATCATTGTTATATGAATTTAAAATCATCTTGAGTCAAGATTTGAGATTCATAGTGTGAGTTGTTGGAAGTATAGTGAAACACTTGTTTAGGGTTTGTAAGCAAGTTATGTTTCATTGAGTGAATGGTTGGTTGAAGTTGGATGAGCATTATTGATTGAAAGTATTGGAGTGATAGTTCAATTTCTGTGAAACAAATTGTTCTTTATTTTTGAGTTGATTTGAAAGAGAATTTGAAAGTAATTGAGTGCTTTGTGAGTGTGAAACATATTGAGTCTCTAATCATTCTCTATATGTTTATGTGGTAAAACAAAATTCTGAGTGAAATTTTTTTGTGTGATTGAAGAGGTTTTTGAAAGAGATTAAGTTGATTTTTGTATGCACTTTTGCAATTGATTTGAATAAGCTTTTGTGAAAGCTAGTGAGCATATTTGAGCAAGTCCTAGAGAGGACTTAAGGACAGAGTTAAGCAAGCTTTTGTGAAAGCTTGTGAGCAAATTTGAGTAAGTCCTAGAGGGGGCTTAAGAACAAATTTGTGTGAGATTTTGTGGAAGCTTACAAGTATATTTGAGGTAAGTCTTGGTGAAGACTTGTTGAGCAGATTGGAAAAGTTCTAGAGAGGACTTGTTGAGCAGTTTTGAGGCAAGTCTTGGTGAATAATTATGGAAAAATTTGAGCCAAGTCTAAGAGAAGACTTGAGAGCATATTGAGCAAGTTCTTGAGAGGACTTGTGGATAGATTTAAGGTAAGTTTTTGAGAATACTTAAGAGTATATTTGATTTATTGATTTGTTCAAGCCTTGAGTTAAGGCTTGGGGTAGATCTAGCAGAGTTGATTTGTGATTGGATCAAGATTTGTATTAAGGCTTGAGGACAGATTTGAGGACACGTTTTGGTACATATTTGAGGGTAGATTTGTGTTAGACCAGAGATAGACTTGTGAGCAAGATTTGTGCTAGACCGAAGGATAGTGTTTGGTGCAAATTTGAGATAGACTTGTGAGAAAGATTTGTGCTAGACCAAAGGATAGTGTTTAGTGCAGATTTGAGACAAATATTGAGCATATTTGTTCTAGACCGAAGGACAGTGTTTAGTGCAGATTTGAGATAGAGCTGAGAGTAAGCTTTGGAGGTGATAGAGAAGAGGATAGTAGTCTCTAGTGGATATATATCCATTAGCCAGGGTAGTGAGGATAGGTCATTTGAGTGAGGATAGAGGTATTCTATGGAGAGAGATCCACAAGACAATGTAGTGGAGGTAGTAGTCTTCTAGAAGATCACTAGTTAAAGCAAAGGAGAAGGAGTTCTCCTATGGATAGAGATCCATGAACCAGTAGAGGGGAAAGAGTTCTCCTATTGATAGGTATCCATGAACTTGATTATGGGATTGGTGTCTCCTTTGGACAGAGGTCCATAAACATTGTAATAGGGAAGGATTCCCAAGAGATTTGTTGAGAAAATTTTAGTGAAATATTTTCTCCATGGAGTAGCCCATCTTGGGTGAACCACGTTAAACTGGTGTCTTTATTGTGTGTGGTGATTTATGCATTGCTTTGATTACTGATGTTTATATTTCCATTGATATATTGCATAATATTGTTTGGGAAAGAAAAGTAAAAAGTGGTCTTATACTGTTCACCCCCCTCTCGGTATAAGCTTGTGTTCTTCATTTCTATCATATAAAAAATTATAATTTTTGCATTTAAGGTTGTCAACCACCTCAAGCTCATACAAAATTTAAGTCTATATGTTTTTTCATAGTTTTATTTAATTTTTTTAAGGCTTTTGTATTATTTATAAGCAAATAAGAAAGTTGCATTGTCTACCCTATCATGCAAACAGATATTTCATCCAAAATTTTATAAAAGAACAATAACTATGGCTTAAGTGCATCTTGCTAATACAAGGACAAATAAATATATGACTTTCTTCTTATTCACAACATATAGGAACCAAAGTTATTAGTATCAATATGTAGTATATGGTAAATATCTTCCCTCATTTTCTACATCTGTCATCATGGAGGATCTCCATAATAAGTCATATCCCTATAGTCTAAAGCCTAATTTACCATAGCATCTACAATCTTATTTTGTTCTCAAGGATCATGAAGAAACTCTACTATTCTAAATATATACTAAAGTGTGTATATCTTGTCAATCACCCTTTATAACCTCCAATCCTTAGAGAAGGTTCTAGTGGACACCTTTAGTTGATTAATGGTTACTTCTGAATTTAATTCTACTTGTAATGTAGACTAGCCAACCCTAGTAGCTTCTTATTGAAGACCATGAAGGATAGTGCATGCTTCTACTATATTATTAGATAGGATGCCAATATTATCTACAAAAATAAAAGTATAAGTACTATCTAATAATCTTCATGTGCCTTCTATACATGTCCTTCCTAGATTACCTATTTATGCATCATTAGTGTTGATCTTCTCCATACCTCTAGGAGGGGCTTGCCATGGTCCATCCCTTTGAATAGTATGTCATGGACCTTGTGGATGGCTACATCTCCATTTATTCACAAGGAGTTTAATCATAGAGAGTAATTCATGATATTATTGAGATAATGTAGAGGGGGGATTCGATGTATGTAGAACATTTTTCTTGATACTGGTTATAGTTTTTCTCAAATATATTGAATATTATGGTGAATTTCTTTAAATATTCTTATATTTATTTTTTTCCATAGATTCTATAGCATCAAATACATACTAAATAACTCTTATTTCATATAATTGTCCAACCCATTCAATTTGGTCCAAGTCCTCCATGTCTACACAAAGGAGGTGAATTGTTAGAATCGTAGATATAAAAAGGTTGTCAACCATCTCTATAATTGAATGGCCAAGGGGTAGAAGAAAAAAATGTGGTCTTAGGTCTCATTCTTTAAACATCATAACTCACATCTAAAAGGACCAAAAAACCTTGTTTCATCAATAGGTCTCCTATAATAATCTTCTTGTGGAGTAGGAGCTAGAAAAAAGTCTCACTTTAAGCCAAGTCAAACGTGACAAATCTAGTTGAAGAAATAACTAAGTGGATTTTCTCTATGATGAGTGAGGGATGAGTATCCTAGGGTTGTCATATACACATTGTTAGAATGTGAGCCCCATCCTAGCCTATCTTTGTCTTTTACCCAAGAAATCAATCGTCTTTTGAGAATATAATACATAGCCTCCTTCACATCCACCATTTCTAGGATTGGCTAATCCTTTACTATAATTTATGCTCTATGAAGAACATACGCTTACATAGATAGGGGGGGTGAACACTATAAGATAAAACCTTTTAATTTTTAAGCCAAAAAATAACATTAACCATATCAAAGTAGTAAACATTACATAAGTCATCACACAGATGAAAGATATGATTTAACATGGTTCACCCAATGTGGGCTACTCCACGGAGAAAATATTTCCACTAAATTTTTTTCAAACAATTATCTTGGGAATCACTTCCCTATTACAATGTTTATGGACCTATGTCCAAAGGAGACACCAATACCCTAAATCTCTAGTTTTTTTAACTCTTTCCACATGAGAGCTCTTTCTCCCCTACTTTGGTTGGTGATCTTCTATAAGAATTCTGCCCCCACTGCACTAGCTTGTGAATCTCTCTTCATAGAAGACCTTTTTCCTTCACTACCTTGGCTAATGGATCTCTATGCATTGGAGACTACTGTCCTCTGCTCTGTCACCCCCAAAACCTGGTCTCAACTCTGCTCAATATCTATCTCAAATATACACTAAACTTTTTCCTCAGTCTAGCACAAATTTACTCTAACTTTGTCTCAGGTCTAGCACAAATCTGCTCTCAAAGCTACACCAATCTCTGTCATTAAATTTACCTCAAGCCTTAACACAAATCTTGAAAAAATAATCAATCAAGCCTTATCTCAAAGTTGTTTCAAGTCTTCTCAAGACTTTCTCAAATATTCCTTCAAGTCTTCTCAAATAATTGCTCAATTTTATCTTCAAGTCCTCTCAAGAACTTGCTAAACCTACTTTACACAACTTAAATCTCTTTCAGAAAAAAAATTTCACACAAACAAATTCCACTCAGAATGATGTATAAATTGTTTCACGAAACTTGATTTACAACTCTCATACTTTCACTCAATCATTCATCCAATGAAACACAATTCACTCATAAACCCTAGTATATGTGTTTCAACAAAGATGCTCAAATTTAGATCTCAAACCCTAACTCATCAAATAGATCTCAACCTCAAAACTTTCCAACAATGTTATACCAAAATAGTCATTTTTGCTCCACCTTTTTATTAGAAAACCTTGCTCAATAACACACATCAAATGAAAAGATGAATGCCCATATCTCTTGCTTGTCTTAATGGAGATATATCTTCAAAAATCTATTTTACAATCAATCCTCCTTGCACACTGCCTTCCATGGGATTCGAACCCACACTCAACTAACACCTACCCCTTGGCCATAGTCTAACCACCACGTGAGCTAAGCACTCACTTGAAACTATCAATGCACCTTCTCTCCTTTATCTATCTGCTGGTGCCAAATCATATAAAACAAAAACTTCTCCTCTCTACTGTCGTTGAGAATCGAACGTGATACTTACCATCTTCCAAATCCTTATGTTGCCAAGATTTGCCACTAGGCCAACCACATGGTTGGTGATAGGGGCATGAACCCTTGCCGCTTTATCCTTCCATGTGCTCCACTTTACTTTTAAAAATTAAAAGCCTTTGTCCTCTTGTGCTCACGAATTCACATCGATCGATTAATTAAACATTCACATGTGCTTTGGAGACTTACTTATATCTTCAAACCTTATGGTATAAATACCATGTTCCCTCCTTGCTCGGAATTCGATGGAAATAAACCATTTAAACTTTATGCTTGGCGCAAAACCCAACTTAGGGTTATAAAATTATTATAATATAAATATTATAATTATTTTATAATTAACCTTAGGCTTTTCTCTTAACACTTTAATATTATAATAATAAATATTATAATATTATTTCCTTTGGGCCTAGGTGTTTCCTTCCTTAACCTTAGGCCTTCTCTTAACAACTTTAATATTATAATAATAAATATTATAATATTATTTCCTTTGGGCCTAGGTATTTCCTTCCTTCGGGGTATTTAGACAATATTTTGACCAATCATGTGAAGCTTTAAACCAAATATCTTGGGCTTAAAATATAAATATTTTAACCCTCATTTTGTCAATTCCTTGCACTAATTTTGACATCACTGACACTAACTTTTGACATCAATGACAACATAACTACTCAAAATTTCCAACAATCTCCCCCTTTGTCATTGATGGCAACCCTTTTTCCTTAACCATTCCTTTTTCCTTTTTCCAATTCTTCTCCCCTTGAGAAACTGCTCCCCTGACTGAATGCTCTCCCCCTAACTCAAATCTCTCCCCCTTTGACATCAATGGCAAAGGGACTCCTTTGGGGCTAAATATAAGACTCTTAGCTCATCCCCCTCCCCACCTCCTCTCCTTGAGGTGATTAATTTTGGGGTGGGAGTAGAACTACTCCCAATTTCCTTCTAAGATACTCAAAAGTCTCTTTTGGAAGAGGTTTAGTGAAAATATCTGCAATCTGCTCCTTTGTAGTAACATATTCCAACCTGACTTGCTTATCTGTCACCTGCTCTCTCAGAAAATGATATTTGATCGGGATGTGCTTGGTCCTGGAGTGCATCACCGGATTATTTGAGATATTTATAGCACTTGTATTATCACACAGTATGGGGATAGGATGATCATGCTCTATCTTGAAGTCCTTTAAAGTTTACTTCATCCATAACACCTGTGTACAACAAGCAACCACTGCAATATACTCTGCCTCTGCTATGGATAAGGATATTGATGCTTGTTTCTTGCTTAGCCAAGAGACTAAACAATCTCCAAGAAAGAATGCTCCTCCACTTGTGCTTTTTCTGTCATCAATACTGCCTGCCCAATCTGCATCTGTATATGCTATGAGAGTGAAATTGTCACTTTTGGGATACCAGAGCCCAAAATCCATAGTCCCTTTTAAATACCTGAGAATCCTTTTTACTGCTATTACATGTGTTTCCTTTGGTGCTGCTTGAAATCTTGCCACTAGTCCCATTGCCTACATTATATCTGGTCTTGTAGTTGTGACATATAGTAAGCTACCAATCATAGATCTATACAATTTTTTATTTGCCTCAGGAGATTCATCATATTTACTTAACTTGCATCCTGTAACCATGGGGGTACTTATTGGTTTGCAATCTTCTAACTTGAATTTCTTTAGCATCTCTTTTATATACTTGGTTTGTGAGAGAAATACACCTTTCTCTGATTGTGAAATCTGAAGTCCAAGAAAGAAGGACAACTCACCAAGCATTGACATTTCAAACTCATTTTGCATGCTCTTTGCAAATTTTTGACACATCTTATCATTGTTGCCTCCAAAAATGATATCATCCACATAAAAAACCACAATTAGTAGATCATTTCCTTCATTTTTGATGTATAAGTTACTATCCACTATTCCTTTCCTGAAACCCTGTTCCTGAAGATACTTATCCAACCTTGAATACCAAGCTCTAGGAGCTTGCTTTAGTCCATAAAGTGCCTTCTTTAATTTGCAAACATAATATGGCTTATCAGTTAGACTGAAACCTTCAGGTTGCTCAATGTAAACCTCTTCTTCCAGGACACCATTTAGAAAGGTTGATTTAACATCCATCTGATATACTTTGAAGTTTTTGAAACTTGAGAAAGCTAAAAATATTCTTATAGCTTCAAGTCATGCAACCGGAGCAAATGTCTCATCAAATTCAATCCCCTCAACTTGTGCATAACCTTTGCATACTAATATTGCTTTGTTTTTGACTACCTGACCATCTTCATTTAACTTGTTTCTAAAAACCCATTTAGTGCCAATTACATTCTTACCTTTTGGTCATGGGACAAGTTCCCAAGTCTCACTTTTTTCTATTTGATCTAGTTCCTCATCCATTGCCTTGATCCAAAACTTATCCTCTCTTGCCTCATTGAAATATTTGGGCTCAATTTTAGATAGCAAAGAAAAATTTGCATGCTCACTTGTTCCTATTATCTTTCTCCTTGTCTGTCTCTCATTTGGATTTCCAATGATTAGATCTCTTGGATGATTTTTCTGCACATACCTGGATGGAGTTTTGGGTAGTAGTCTTTGTGTTTCTTCTTCTTCTTCTGATTCTTCACCTAACTCTTCTTGGCAACTTTCTTCTTCCTGATACACAATTTCTCGAGTTGGTTCTCTTGACCCTATCTGCTCATCAACTATCACATTTATACTTTCTATAATAGTATGTGTCCTCTTGTTATAGCATCTATAGGCTTTGCTCTTAGTGGAATAGCCAAGAAAAATACCCTCATCACATCTTGAGTCAAACTTACCCAAATTTTTCTCTTCTCGTCTTATGTAACATTTGCTTCCAAAGATTTTGAAATATTTTATTGTGGCTGGTCTTCCTTTCCAGAGCTCATATGGGGTTTTGTGGTGATTTACTCTTATTTGAGCTCTATTGATGATATACACTATTGTATGTACTACCTCTTTCCAAAAACCATCTGAAATATTAGACTCATTTAACATGGCTCTGGCCATATTTTCAATAGTCCTATTTTTCCTTTCAACTACCCCATTTTGTTGAGGAGTTCTTGCTACTGAATATTCTCTTTTGATCCCATGTTGTTCACAAAAGTCTATGAATTCATTTGAGGTAAATTCTCCTCCTCTATCTGATCTTAAACCCTTAATCCTTCTACCTATTTCATTTTCCACTAATTCTTTAAAAGCTTTAAACTTCTCAAGAGCTTTTGACTTTTCTTTCAAGAAGGCTACCCAAATCATTCTGGAATAATCATCTATAAATAATATAAAGTAACTTTCACCTTGTAGACTCTTTGTCCTTGTAGGACCACATAGGTCAGTGTGCACTAGTTTCAATGGCTCAGATGACATAAATCCTTTTGACTTGAAACTTGTTCTAGTTTGCTTCCCATGTTGACATTGTGCACAAATTGTGTTTTGTGGCCTTTTTATCTTGGGTAAATCTCTGACAACCTGCTTGTTTCTTATTTTCACTATGTTTTCAAAGTTCAAATGACCCATTATTTTATGCCACAACCAAATCTCATCTTCTTGTGATAGAAAACACTTTTCTCCTTTAATCTCACTTAGCATGTAGAGGTTGTTTGTAGTTCTATTTGCATCTACAATAAGCTTTCTAGTTTTAGACTTTCTGATCTCACATCTATTTGGATGAAATGTAACCGTGTGCCCCTGATCACAAAGTTGGCTTACACTTAGTAGATTGTGCCTCAACCCCTTGACATACAATACATTCTCCATCTTTTTTTTCCATTATCTAAACTCAAAGTTCCCTTTCCACAAATTTTTGTTGAACCATTGTCACCAAATTTTACTGATCCTCCATCAATTTCTTTGAGTACAAGAAATTTACTTTTGTCTCCTATCATATGACTAGAACAACCACTATCAAGGAACCACTATTTTCCCTTATCTTGAACATGAAGGGTTGTTTGTACTAACATTGATCTAACTTTCTCATGCTCTTTTCTCTCTCTCCTAATTGTTGAAGTTGTATTCTTTTTTCTTGACTTAGGAAATACCATTTTGCACCATTTAGCCTTGTGCCCAAAATTATTGTATTTATAACATATGACATCATCATTCATAAGAGGTGCAAAAGAATTGAAATTTCTATCAACATTATTTTTCACATAACCAATGCAATGTGCAACTCTATGACCATATTTGTTACATGAAAAACAATAGCCATGGAAGATATTTTGTAACCTGTTGGAGTGCCTTGAATAATATGGTCGAGTGCTTCTTCTTTTGTTGTTCTTGTGATTGAATTTTGTCCATGGATCTTCTTTGCCCTCTTCTTTCCTAGTGCCTTTTCCTTCCAGAGTATTAGTATGAGTCATGAGCTCATCTTTGTTTGATGTCTCTATTTCTTGAGAGCTTGACTCCTCTTTCTGTTTCCCTAACTTTATATCTTGTCGTAACTTAGTCTTTTCAACTTCATTCCTTAGAGAGACAATTTTTTATTCCAATATTTCACACTCTGCCTCTCTTGCCCTTAATAGTTCTATCATATCCTGTTCAATTTTCTTTCCCTCTTCCACTTTTACCTTGAGTTCTATGAGATTTTGTAGAAGTTCCATATTTGCTTCTTCATCCTC
Source organism: Wollemia nobilis (assembly GCA_028583015.1). Lineage (NCBI taxonomy): Eukaryota > Viridiplantae > Streptophyta > Pinopsida > Araucariales > Araucariaceae > Wollemia > Wollemia nobilis. Next base: position 877,609 of record JAQPPZ010006183.1, on the reverse strand, counting down.
TTGAATTTGATCCTTCAAACTTGAGTTCTTCCTTCTGATATTTTCCAAATTTTTGAGAGCAACAAAAAATTCTTCTTTTATGTCAATTGTGGCCTCTTCTTCATTTTTTGAGGTCATGTATGTTCTTATGGGATCTTCCTCCAAGTTGTTAGGCTTTTCATGAAGGAGCCCGCTCTGATACCAATTGAAGAACATACGCTTATACTGAGAGGGGGGTGAACAGTATAAGATAAAACCTTTTACTTTTTAAACCAAACAATAGCATTAACCATATCAAAGTAGTAAACATTGCATAAGTCATCACACACATGAGAGACATGATTTAACGTGGTTCACCCAATGTGGGCTACTCCACGGAGAAAATATTTCCACTAAAATTTTCTCAAACAATTCTCTTGGGAATCACTTCCCTATTACAATGTTTATGGACCTCTGTCCAAAGGAGACACCAATCCCCTAATGCTCTGGTTTGTGGAACTCTATCCATAGGAGAACTCTTTCTCCACTGCTCTAGTTGGTGATCTTCTAGAAGACTTCTACCCCCACTACACTAGCTTGTGGATCTCTCTCCACAGAAGACCTCTGTCCTCACTACCCTGGCTAATGGATCTCTATCCACTAGAGACTATTGTCCTCTACTCTGTCACCTCCAAATCCTGCTCTCAACTCTACTCAATCTCTATCTCAAATATACACTAAACTCTATCCTTGGTCTAGCACAAATTTGCTCCAACTCTATCTCAGATCTAGCACAAATCTGCTCTCAAATCTGCACCAACCTCTATCCTCAAATCTACCCCAAGCCTTAACACAAAGCTTGAACAAATCATCAATCAAACCTGCTCTCAAAGTTGTTTCAAGTCTTCTCAAGACTTGCTCAAATCTGCCTTCAAGTCTTCTCAAAGACTTGCTCAATTCTATCCTCAAGCCTCTCAAGAAATTGCTAAATCTGCTCTCAAGTCTTCACCAAGACTTGCTCAAATTTGCCTTCAAGCTTTCACAAAATCTTGCTCAAATAACTCCAAAACTTGCATACAAAACACAACTTAAATCTCTTTCAGAAAACTCTCTTCACACAAATAAATTCCACTCATAATGATGTATAAATTGTTTCACGAAACTTGATCTACAACTCCCATACTTTCACTCAATATTTCTTTCAGCCAATGAAACACAATTCACTCACAAACCCTAGTATATGTGTTTCAACAAAGATGCTCAAATGTAGATCTCAAACCCTAACTCAACAAATAGATCTCAACCTCAAAACTTTCCAACAATGTTCTACCAAAATAGTCCTTTTCACTCCACCTTATATTTCAAAAACCTTGCTCAATAACACACATCAAATGAAGAGATAAATGCCCATACCTCTTGCTTGTTCTGATGGAGATATGTCTTCAAAAATCTATTTCACAATCAATCATGCTTATGCACTGCCTTTTGCATGATTTGAACCCCTGCTCGATTTTTGCCTATGCCTTAGTCATGGTCTGACGATCACGTGAGCTAAGTTCTCACTTGAAACTATCAATGCGCCTTCTCTCCTTTATTTTTTCATTGGTGCAAAATCATGTAAAACAAAAACTTCTCCCCTCTGCTATTGTCGGGAATTGAACGCGAGACCTACTATCCACCAAATCCTTACGTTGTCAAGCTTTACCACTAGGTCAACCATGTGGTTGGTGATAGGGGCATGAACCCTTGCTGCTTTATCCTTCCATATGCTCCTCTTTGCTTTTAAAAATTAAAAAGTATTTTTCCTCTTGTGCTCATGAATTCGCATCGACCGATTAATTAAACATTTGTATGTGCTTTGGAGACTTACTTGTGTCTTCAAACCTTATGGTATAAATACCATGTTCCCTCCTTACTTGGACGTTGGCAGAAATAAACCATTTAACCTTTATGCTTGGCACCAAACCCAACTTACGGTTTATAAAATAATTATAATATAAATATTATAATTATTTTATAAATAACCTTAGCCTTTTATTTTAACACTTTAATATTATAATATTATTTCTTTTTGCCCTAGGTGTTTCCTTCCTTAACCTTAGGCCTTATCTTAACAAATTTAATATTATAATAATGAATATTATAATATTATTTCCTTTGGGCCTAGGTATTTTCTTACTTCGAGGTATTTAGACAATTTTTTGACCAATCATATGAAGCTTTAAACCAAATATCTTTGCTTAAAATATAAACATTTTAACCTTCATTTTATTAATTTCTTGCACTGAATTTTGACATCAATGACACTGACTCTTGGCATCAATGACAACATAACTACTCAAAAATTCCAACACTATATCCTCCAAATTTTGTTCCCCATAGTTTCTATATTAATGTGATATCTTTATCCAACCTCGACTATGGAGTTGTTCCATGATGTCTCCTAATTCTAGAAATTTTTGAGATAATAGAGGTAAACCATCCAGTGTCTATCCAAAAATTCAGGATGGCCATTTTCCACTATCTAAAATTGTTGTGGTTTGATAATTGTATCCCCTATCCTTAGTACCTCGAGAATTGGAGATCCTTGTTGAGGAAGTTAATATCTAGTGAAAACTTTTTGAGCTTAATTTTTGGCATATTTGGATCTTAGTATATATGCCCATAAATCATTAGAGGAAGTAATTAACCATAAATATAATTTTATTTTCAAGGCTAAGTTTTTTTTAACCACTAAGGACTAATAGTTGAGGGTGAGGTGGAGAATAGGTTATTGGAAAGAATTTCATTAGAAAGATAATTTTGAATGGGGAAAAAATGGGAACAATTCTAGTCATGGGATCAGAAATGGCATTGGTATGTCTAGTGGTATGGATTCAATAGGAATCGGTATGGATCCAATCCCATAGGAACGTGGATCCAAGGAAAGCTCTTGTAGAAAAACCCTTGGTTTTTGAACCAAGAGCAAAGTATTTCATTGAGTTTGTTTTGAAGGATTCAAACTTTTAGAAATTTTTTAACAACTATTTTGACCTACATCCAACTCATGGGAAGCTCTATGTTCTAATAAAGATTCTAAATATGGCTATAGCCCAAGTAACCAATAATCTAGTGGGGAAGTTCTTGGGATATCACCTTGTCATTGACTCCATCCACAAATGGGATTTCTCAAAATAAAATCTACAAGGTCACATGGAGTTAGTTGTGCTCCCAAAAGTGTTCTTTCTCATCAAGCTAAATTGTGTTGAAGATTCAATTTGAATCCTTAAGGGTGGCTCCTAGTTCTTTGGTCGACACAACCTCTTCCTACGCAAATGGGATTTGGACTTCAATCCAAACACCCAAAGTATCAATTCGTCTTTGCTATGGGTAAGACTCTTTGGCCTTCCCATCTAGTTTTAGTATGAGCATATCCTTCTTAGGATAGCGAGAGCCATAGGTGATCTTGTTTCATTTGACCTTGCTACTAAAGCTAAATTGAGGATTATCTACACCAAAATGTGTATCAACATGAATCTGGAAACTAAGCTATCCAATTTCATAGAGCTAGTCTTTAACGACTTCTCCTTCATTCAGGAAATATAATATGAAAATAATCCTTCTTTTTTATTGTCTTGCAAAATACAAGGACATCCTCCTTCCTAGTGTCCCTCATAGAAGATCCATCCTAGCCCCAAGGAAGCTTAGATTCATAAGGATTATTTTTATCCTCTATCATGCAATAAGAAGGCAGTTGACTCCTCCAATGATCCCTCCCAATATTCTCTCAATAATTAAAAAGTGGTTCTGGACATCGATGTTATTCATTCACAAAGTGAGGGAGAGTCTCTAAGGCCCTCTACCTAGGTAAGTCCCTTGAATCCTCTTTTTAATAACTCTTCTCTTCAACCTGTCTAGGAAATTCCTTTTGCTTATTTGTAAGGAGAATTTTTTCTAGACATGGAGGGAAACAAGATTCCTTAAGAGGAGTATTTAGTTGAAGATAACCTACTAGTTTCTTCTCCTAAAACATCCAAAGAAACCTAGCTCTCAAAAGGAAATGGGATCTCAAATTCTTTTATTTTAGATCCCAAATATGGAAAAAACAAGTCACATTGTATCCTATAACCAAAAATAAAAATTGTGGAGTTGATGTTGGTAGCAATAGAAATATTGGCAAATCTTCAAACTAGAACCTTAGAAAGAGAGAAATAGAGGAAAAAATTGTCAATGGCTCTTAATCTCTCCTAGTTATGGGAGGAAAGGAAAACCTTTAGATAGACTTTGGTTTCAAATAGGTGCTTAGAACTAAAATTTCCTCAGCCCTAGTAAAGGGAAGAAACATAAAATTAATCCTTACAAATGAAGATCCTTTCCTAGAATGTGAGAGTTCTTAATGGTTAGGCCAAGCACAAACTTCTATCATCCATGAGGAAATATTTAAAGCCCCAGATCATTCTTCTTCAAGAAACTAGTTGAAGAATCCAATTTTTATAAGGTGGAAAATGTTATTTCTAAGGATTTTGACCAACCTTATCAGCTCTATACATAGGGTTCTCCTACCTATGTAGAGGAAGCAATCCTCCTCTTGGACGACTACAAGAAAAAAAATGTTGATTTGGGAACTACCAACCTCATGGATGCCCCTACAGTCGATCTTGACCACTATTTATCCTAGGAGGATCAATCTCTCTCTTGTGATGTCTTCTTTCTTCTTTTTTTGCTTTTAGGATCCTCCTTTTGTAGCTAGGTCCTGGATATTCCTTTATTTGTAGTTTTTATTTTTAGGTTCTCTTGTAGTCCTCTTTCTGAGGCTCTTTTTTAGTTGTAAAAGGTTTGGGGACCCTTTCAAAACCCCTTCTTTCAACAAAAAAACAATTATTTTTAACCACTAACCAAAGGCCCAAGCCTTCCTCATTTTTTGGAAGATAAATTTGATACCACTTCACTAGGTCCCACTTACTCTCTGCTTTTGCCTCGCTCCATAAGAACCTTTGATTAATCTTGTCCAAATTTCTTAGAACATCCTTAGGAATACTCAAAACCAAGGAAAAATAGATGGGAATATATTGTAAAATATATTTAACCAAAGTGAACCTATGTACAATGGGAGGCCACTAATTCATCCAGTTGTTTAGCCTACTCTGTATCTTCTCTATCAACCACCCCTATTATACCTTTTTTTCTTAGCCAACTTTAAGGAAAGTTCTAGATAAGATATTGGAAGAGATGCTCACCTAGAATCATGGTCTTCACTCTAGTAGTACAATGAAAAATATGATTTTAGACTTTTCCTCATTAATAAGTTGTCTTGTGGCTATTTAAAAGAGGTTTTTTTTTTTTTTAATCTTTATGCTTCTAGCAGTAGCACAACCCATCAAGGTCAAGTCATCTACAAACTATAAATTAGAGAGAAGAGGTTATTGATGCACTTCTAATTCCTTGAATAGATTTTTTATTCCTTTCCTTAGATATAGGATGGTCTATACACTCTACCAAAATGATAAATAAATAGAGGAAAGAGGATTCCTCTGGTGTAGTCCCCTAGAAGTAGTAAACAATGGAGATAGACTAATAGATATCATCACAACATAAGATAATGAGGAAATAGTGCTTCTAATCCAATCCACCCAATCCTATGAGAAGCCAAACTTCCTTAATACCTATAAAATAAAATCTGAGTCTACCCTATAATAATTCTTGGAGAGGTCCAAATGGACAAACATGGAGGAAGATCTTTGTGTTTGCATGGAGTGAAGCACCTATTGAGCAAGCATTATTTTATTTTCTTTGGAAAAATGATCATAGGGAGGAAGGATTTTAGCCTTTGAGTTATCACCATCATAATAATTTTTAAGAGAACATTACATAGAGATATCTATCTAAAGCCAAAAATTTAATATACCTCTTGGTACTTAGGTATGGGTGCAACGTAGTTTTATTGATTTATTTCAAAACTAGTTTTTCCACCCGTGATTCTTCTACCATTGTAATAAGATCATCGTTAAGTAGATCCTAGAATTATTGGAAGAACTTGATGGGAAAACCATCCAAACCAATATTTTTTCCTTTTTTCATCTTCAAAACTAATTCCTTTAATTTTGCCATAGAAACTAGTGTTAATAATACCTCATTATGCTCTTCATTAATTAGGGAAGAGATTACTTATAGAATTTAATCTTGAGCCCTAGAGTCTAGAGAGGCTGCAAAGAAAATTTCCTCGACATAATCAATGGCAATTTTCTTCATCTCATCCCTAGAGTAAACTAGACCATTGTTAGTCTTCAAGGAAGATATAGAGTTTGAAACCCTTCTGGATAAAAGATATTTATGGAATAAAGTAGATTTTCTATCCCTTTGCTTTATACATTGGATCTTGGACTTTTGTTTCCATAAGAGCTCCTCCCTCCTTTCTCATTCTACCAGCCTAGAAGATACTTGGATTTCCTATTTGCTAAGATCCTTTATAAGTCATAATGAATGAATTTGAGCATTCACTTGATCTAGTTACAAAATCAAACCTATTATTTTAGCCCTCACATCTCTAAACGCATGCCAATTCCACTTTTTAATTTTGATTTTGATGAGTTGTAATCTCTTATCGAAGCAATACATTTGAGTGTCATATCTTGGATTTCCTTCCATCCACCACTAAATAATTGATGGCTTAAAGGAAGTATCTCTAAACCACATACGTTGGAATTAAAAGGGTGAGTAATTCCTAGCATATTTCCAAAGATCTAGTAAAACAATTCAGTGGTTTGATTCCACATTATTAAGGATAAGATATTTTAGAATAACTTTTAGAGAGATAAGGTCATTTGAAATCACAAACTTTGCCAAATGTTCTAAGATGCATGTGGGTCCTTATCATCTATTTTTTCATGTTATTAATCCATTATCAGTCTTGATATCAATTAGGTGGAGATGCCTCAAGTGCTCTTGCATTAAATCAATCGTAGTGTCTAGTGTTCTCATCCCTCCCCTCTTTTCATCTAAGGAAAAAATGGTATTAAAATTTTCTATTAGGACCATCTTATCATTGGGAAACTAGAACCTAATATTTTGAATATAATACCACTACCTCTATTTTCCCTCTGTCACAATGGTTGCATATATGTTAATACATAGTAGTTGTTGTTCCTTTTTCCTCCATTACCCCTAAAGTCCCAAATTGATGTAGCTTTCCATTGTTGTTTGCATCATAAACTCCTTTGGATCCCATACATAGGAGAGCCCACTCAATTCTCCTTGAGATTTGAGAGATTCTACCAAACCTATGGGCCATAATTTCTTAGCCACTATCTCCATATCCTCTATTGATAACTTAGTCTTCATAAGAAAGACTAGATTTGGCTTCTTCTTTTTTTAAAAAACCTTCTAATCTAATTATGTTTAACGGGGTTATCTTTTATCCCCCTTACATTCCATCAAGGGAGTCTCATGAGGATGGGTGGGTTAAAAAACTAGTGATAAGACTCACCCTACCCTCAAAAACAAAAAAAAATCATTTTTATAAGTGGTGCTAATTGGTCTTATATTCCACTTTCTAATTGGTGTCAATCTTCATTTTCTTGAGTTTTTCTTATTGAATACCAAAAAACCTTGGGCAGGTCCTCCTTTATGATCCTTTGTATATACCACCAAGGAGTTATTAAGGAGGGTTGAGGTATCTCCTGCTTAAATTTGAATGATATAATTATCTTCTTTTTTAACTTGATCCTTTGCTATTTTTTTTGGTTTAGGTGTATAGTCATTTGCATGTTGATCTAGTTATCATCTATTTATAGCATTATTAGTTCCCTTGGGTTGGACTAGCCTATTACTAGAAGAATTGACTCCACCATTGATTCTGCCTCTATTTGATGATCTTCTCCCACACTTGGATCTTCATCAATCAAAAGACCAAACTTATTGTTTGGTGATATATTGCTTTCATCATTTACTTTTTTTTATTTGGATGTGCTTTCTTTTTAGGTTCTTGAAAGTATACAAACTTTTCCTTTACCGGAATTTACTTCAAGAACTTATGTGAATAGTCTCTCTATAATTTTCCATACTCGTGGTATATTTGACATCTGAATGAGATATTTTCATAATCAAGTTTTTGCTCCTAGACTTCATTCTTTGTTCACAATGTGATATTTTCTAGAAGAGGTTGTTGAGGTCCATTAGGACACATAATTTGGCAATATATCATTTGGTTAGAATTGTAAGTACTATCATCCACCATTATAAAGGTTTCATGAGTGCTGCCAATAGTTGTAAAATATTTGGGATTCTAGTATTCAGTTTGTAACTCAAATAATCTAACCCATACAAGGCCCACAAAAGGTATTTCCTCATCTACTTAAAACTTTGTATGCCAAGGTTTCATGAACAAACCCACTCTCCCAAGAAACCATGGCCCTCCCTAGAAAACATGATCTTGGTCCTCTTCACACATAGAGTAACTAGAAAATTATCATTGGGATAGAGTGTAATATGAAATTCTCACTTAGTTCATCACTTCATAGATGCCTATTATTTAAAAACTGATAGTTGGGGGATAAAACCCATGAATCTGTAGATCAACCCTTTCCTTTCCATGTCCTCCATACCTGTTTTAAGATTTACCTTTCTTAGCTAAATTATCAAGTTGTCATTTTTCGCTTTCATGCATCCATTGACTTCTTCCTAGGGTCTATGCATGGTATTTTTAGAGGCTTGCGAGGAAACTTGGTTGTGGAATTACCTAAGTGCCCTCCATCTCTTGAATGTATTGCATCCCAAAAATAAGGTTTAGAGGAGGAGATATCCCCTTACCATTTTCGCAATGACATAGCTATAGGGGTATTTCAAACCCTAATTGATTTAAAAACAAAAATAAAAATAAAATAAAAACTACCTACATTTTTCAAAGAAATCCCACTTTGTACTATATTATTGGTCTAGATCTCAAATCTAATATGATTTGCACCAGTAAATCATAAAAACTCCATGAACTCTCTAGCTATCAGTTAAGCATAATATTATACATAAGAATTGCTCTCCTTCCTTCAATTGCCTCATCTTCCTTCCTTCTTTTAGTTATATAAAAAAAAAATATCAAATTTCTCCATGTTATTTTAAATGTTTTGTGTGCCTTGAATACATATATTTGATGCAAAGTATTTGAAATGTTGTTTATTATATATAGACATAAAAAGAAAATATTTTTTAATTTGTTAAAATTAAATTGAAACTAAATGTTTTTCAAATATATTTTTAGTTATAGATCATTAAAATAATAGTTATTTAATTAATAATTATATTTTTTTAATTATTTAAAGCCATGTTAATATTTTGCATTATGTTTTAGTCCTAGGCAGACCACAACGGTTCAAGGTTTGGCTCTTCTTCGGAAGGTCCAAGGTTCAAACCATGGTGTGTGTATGGGGTTGTGTGTTAATCCCCTTTTGATAAGTGTAGCTCTCACCCTTACGAGGGGTCATGATTGGGGGCTGCCTAACCCTATGAGTTGGTTGTAAGGGTTTATCACACTATCCAAATTCTATATATATAAATAAATAAATGTTTTTAAAAATAATAATAATTAAATTAATTAATTTATATTGTAAATTAATTATCAGCTATTTAATTTTATATATATAAACATTAAAAGTGAAAATAAAAATTATAAGAACAACCCAAAATTTAAAAAGCTTAAAACCCTTCAAAACCTTATTTTTTCAGCATTAATAATAATTATAAAAAACTAAGTGTTATTCTACTCACGCTAATCTTCTTTATCCTCTTTAAAGCTAGTATCACTAATACTCTTCCAAAAGCCTATGATCTAAAGTAAAAAATACTTTGTAATTGACTCAATAACTAGTTTAATGAATTAAAAATTCAATGACTAGATTCAATGAACTCAAACTCTTATATCCATGTTAATAGAACAAATAGAAACCATCATGCACAAAACTCCTTATCTAAGTGTCTAGATTACCAGGTTCACGAAATCGTCCACGTTCAATGAATAGATCAATTGAGTTTGGAAGCAAAAGTTGAAACGTAAAGGACGCCGGCAAAGCTCTCACGTGACCAACTCGAGCCGCCGCGTAAATGCCGAAAAAGACGTTGGTGTGCACCAATTCAAACGGTTGTGCATTTTGATTTACTGCCGCTACAATCGTTTCAAACAATAATCCATTAAATAATGGTGGGCGGACTAGCCATAATCCCTTACATTCGTTAACCACAATCGATTTTCTTGCCAAGCACAGATTTGCTATATCGACAAATGCATTCCTCGAGGAAATGCATCTTCCACCTTGGAGGAGGTATGGATATATGGAGGGCAAATGGTTGGGTTCTTACAAGAGGATTACTAATGCGGCACCCAGATGGAGCGTGGGCAACCAGAATGAAGGCTTGACGACAGAGCTTGGGAGCATTGCAGTGAGAGGCAGTGGATGGGATTATGGATTTAAGCACCAGATGGAGCTGCCTTATAAGAAAACAATGAGAGAAGCCTTCAAATCCAAAAGGAAAGTTATCACTTCATTGCAGACGGAACCTGAAGGAGGAGAAATGTATAGGGGATGGATTCCCCCTTCAGTTAACCCGAGGGGTGTGAGAGAAGGCAGAGATGGAAAGGTTTCAGGATTAGCATATGCTTTGAAGGAGTTGAGTCTGTCCCGTTTACAACGTAATAAGAAGCGATACGATGAATAATTAGAGTATGTTACTGCACAAATAATGTACTTTATAGATAAAATTCGAGTAATATTATTGTTTTATTTTTTTGGTTGATTATTGGAAGTTTTGATATTGATTTAGTGACAATAACTTATTCATTTTCATTCATAAAATAATTTTTGATCAGTTATAAAATCTCTTTTCATTAAGTACTTTTTTAAGTTACAAAATTTCTTTTATAAAGTGTTTTTAGTTACAAAGTTCTTTAAATCAGTTATAAAATTTCTTCTAAGGTTAGAAAATCTCTTTTATTAAATTTTTAGTTATAAAATATTTTTTTATTAGGTATCTTTTAAAGTAAAATGGATCATATCAATTAGTCACATGTAAATGTATATATTTTTTTTTTAATCCCAACCTCCGTGCTTTGGTATTATTAGATTTAAACTTTGATGTGGGCTACCTCACTTATATGTTTCAACCATTAAATCAAGGCCTCATCGACTTTCAAAAGGAGATTTAATTTAGGTTAAATATTTTAATAGTAATATAAGATTGATTGGAATGGTACTGAGCATTGTTCACTGTGACGAACAACGACGCACAAATGGTGCAGTCGAGACCGGGAATACTAGCCGGTGGTGACGAATGAAATGGTGAACAACGGATTTTGTTGAAGGCCATGGAATCAAAGATGCGGATTATGGATTTATAATTCTTCTTATAGCAGAACTGTTTGAGGGTGAAAGCGGCATTAGGGTTTACAGTGAAAATTTAGGGTTTCTTGCAATTTCATCTTTTGGATATTGGGATGGAGGGTTTCAACAGAGATGCATGCATTAAGTCAAAAATAAATTTTAGAGAAGCAATCCGTGAAGGACCACCTCAAACGGAAGGGGAACACAAGCAACGATTGCCAAGGAAACCATTGAGGATGTCAAAGGTCGATCCAAGGAAAACATAGATGGGTTGCATGAAAATAATAGAGATGGGTTGCATGAAAGCAACTAATGGATCCCCAGTAGTGATGGATGTTCAGAAATAAATAGATGTGATTGAGAGGAAAAGCCTAATTTATCGATTCATGGGATTCTGACCGACTATTGCTACCTTCAAGCAATGGGCTACCAATAATTGGAGCACTAAAGGTAAGTTCCAAATTTTTACACACCCTATTTTTTAAAAATTAAGAAGATAGGGTAAAAAAAATTCAAGGGCGACCATGGTTTTTTGGTAGGGCAGGGTTCTTCTTGAAGCCCTGGCATACCAAGTTCAAAGCTGAGGAAGAGATGCCATCAACTACCCTTGTTTGGGTCTGTTATTTTGTCTTTCGATAGAATACTGGCATCCAAAGATATTCGAAACAATTGGAAATTCTTTAGGAGTTTACATGATGACTTCTGATTGTACCCAACACTTAGAGCATATGATTTATGCAAGGATTTGTGTTTTGATTGATTTTGATAAACCACTTCCAGATAAGATTACTTTACAATATAGGGAAGAAATATGGAACCAAATAGTAGATTATGAAAATATTCCATTTAGATGTAGAATTTGTCATGAATATGGTCATCTAGCCAAGGATTGTGCACATAAGGTCCTTAACAAAGAGAAATAGGATGGAGACTTCATAGGGTTTCAAATCCCTAAACTAAAAAAAATACAACAAAAATAGCAACGAAAGAGAAAACAATTATTTCTCCTAACACCTTTGAAATTCTCTCTACGGATGGGCAAACAGATGATGAGGATGCTCAAATGGAAATAGTTATTATGGAGATCCAGATTGATGAAGAGAGTGAACATGTGATGTAAAATGAACGAGAATTAGATTAGGAAATAATCAATCGAACATTAGGATTTGCCTTCAAATTCAAAGTATAAATAGGTTACAAAATATATTATTTAACAACTGAGAATTAGAAGCGCTAACGTCGTTTAATAATAGATTATTCTAACAAACTAACTAAATATCATAAGATATTTAGTTATTAACCATAGTAACTAGAAAAGTAATTCGTAGCATAGTAACTATCTCCTAATGGTAGAAAAGTAAATGTAATAACCTATGTAGTATAATGCAATATACTACCTATTTTACCCTAACATCCCCCTTTATTACATTACTTTTATATACAAAGTTTATCTCGAAACAGTTCAAATTTGACACGTCCAAGTACCTTTGTGAATATGTCAACAACCTGCTCATCGGTGGGAATGTATTGGAGCTTGATGTTGTGTTCATGATGGACAGGATTCTTGACCAAGCTCAAAACACCTGATTTATCGCAAAACATGTGAATAGGAAGTTTCTTTGGTAGGCCCATGGTAGCCAAGATGCGACTTAACCATATCGCTTCACACATAGCTCCATGTGCAGCGTGATACACTACCTCTATTAAAGATAAAGCAACCACCTGTTGCTTTTTACTATGCCATGAGACAGGACCAGATCCAAGATGAAATACATACCCTGATGTTGATTTTCTATCATCTATGGATCCAACGTAATTAGAGTCGGTGTAACTCTATAAGAAGAATGAATTATTCTTCTTATACTCTAGACCATAATCTACACTACCCCGAATGTAGTGAAGAACCCTCTTAGTCGCTTTCCAATGAGAGACCTTTGGTTCTTGCATGAACCGTGAAAGATAGTTTACAGCATAAGTAATATCTGGTCTAGTATTAGTCAGATAGATGAGGCTTCCAATCATCTATCTATATAGTGTGCCATCTACCTGTGATGAGTCATCATATCGTGATAACTGAAGCCCTGATTCCATCGGTGTTGCTTTGGGCTTACAATCAGTCATACAATATTTTTCTACTAAATTCTTGGCATACTTTTTTTGAGTCACCCTAAGATGATTCTTCTTCTATTCTATCCCAAGGCCAAGATAGTAGTGGATAAGTCCTACATCTGTCATATCAAATGACTCTTTCAAGTCATATTTCACGGCTTTAATAAATTTCTCTGAATTGCCAATGATGATCAGATCATCTACATATAACACAAGAATCACTATTTTAGAACTTGTGTTCTTGATATAGAGATTTGTGTCAGATGGACTTCTCTTAAATCCATTCTATAGTAGGTGACTATCCATTTTTATGTACCATGATCTTGGGGCTTGTTTTAGCCCGTATAATGATTTAACCAACTTGCAAACTTGTTGCTCATGGCCTTCCTCAGCAAATCCAGGAGGTTGAGTCATGTACACTTCTTATTTTAAGTCACCATTTAGAAAGGCACTTTTTACATCCATCTGATGTAATTTCCATCCGAACTGTGCTGCCATAGCACAAAGAACTCGAATGGTGGTCATCCTTGCTATAGGAGCAAAGGTTTCCTCATAGTCAAGGCCTTCCTTTTGAGCATAGCCCTTCACCACAAAATGGACCTTATGCTTGTCTATGGTACCATCTGCCTTATATTTGACTTTGTAAACCCATTTGTAGCCTATAGGTTTCTTTTCTATAGGTAAATCTACCAACTTCCATGTTTTATTATTGATGAGGGAGTTATGTTCTACATCCATAGCCGCCTTCCACTGAGGCAGTCTAAGTGCTTCATCAACTGTAGAAGGTTCATTTTCATCAAATGATGACAAGTAAACCATCTCCTCATCTATTTCCATATCATCCTCCCTTGCTAACTCTCTATCAACATAAAGGTCTTGAAAATATGCACAAAGATCATCAACTGAAATGGATGCTTCAATATTTTCTTGTTGAGTCATGCTTCGTGTCTTTGGACAATTGAGAATAAGATCAAGTGGGGAAGTGAGTTTAGAATATTTCATTGTGCTCGTATACCATTTTGGAGGCTTTTTTTGTTTTGGAGAAGGAAGTGGTTGTTGCTCCTCATAATCTAGGTATACTGATGTAGTGTTGGGTGTGAAAGATTCATCAAACACTACATCTCTACTGACATGTATTTTCTTGGTAAATGGGTCTATCAATCGATATCCTTCTGAGAATTCATCATATCCAAGAAAAAAACATGGTAGGGACTTCTCATCTAATTTCTTTCTTTTCTCCTTGGGTATATGCATAAAATCCTTACACCCAAATACCCATAGATGAGATATGGAGGGTTTCCTTCCACTCCATGCTTCTTGAGGAGTCATACCTTCAAGAGCCCTTATGGGTGCTCTATTTAGAAGATATACTGTATTTTGAATAGCTTCATCCCAGTAAATTTACTCAAGATTGGATCCCTTAAGCGTACATCGAACCATTTCCATAATGGACCGATTTCTTCTCTCAACAACTTCATTTGACTAATGAGAATAGGTTGCATTCAACTATATTTTTATCCCATGTGTCTTTAAAAATGAGGAAAATTCCTTTTATGTGTATTCCCCCCCTTGATATGAATGGAGGGTCTTGATGAAACATCTTGATTCTTTCTCAACTAGCTTTTTAAACTGTTGAAAATAGGTAAATGCTTTAGACTTCAACTGCAAGAAGAAGACCCACATCTTGCATGAGTGATCGTCTACAAACAATTGAAAATATCATTTTCCTCCACAACTAGTAGACATGGGACCACACAAATCTATGTGAACCAACTCCAAATGTACCTTAGCTCGAAAGAAGCTAGGTTCAAAGGGTACTCTATTTTGCTTTCCTGATAAGCAATCTGGGCACATTGGAAAAGTAGATGAAAGCATAGGCAGTCCTTTCACCATTTGATATTTACTGATTTCTAGTAAATATCTTGAACTTAAATGCCCAAATCTCTTATGTCAGAGAGATGTTGCCTCTTTTGTGGTTAATGTCATTATAGTATGTGTTTAGGTAATTACATCTAAGATAAACAAACCATGTTTGTATGAACCTATTGCTATCTATTTTCCTTTCTTAATGATAAAGCAACGTTTCTTTTCTTTGTCCACCTTGAAATTGACATTCATGTGATTGTCCAGGATTTAAGGAACTAACAAGAGATTATTTTTCAATCCTGGTACATAAAGAATTTTTTAAATTTTACATTCTCCATCTGGAAGGGAGACAGAAACACTTCCTTCTCCCTGAACTCGATAGGTTTGATCATCAGCAATGGTGATCGGTCTACCTTCTCGAGCCTCAAATATCTCAAACTAGGACTTATCACCAGTTATATACTTACTAGCACCTAAATCTATGTATCACACAGTGTCCTTGTGATGGGAATCGATGTGTCATGAGCACCTTGTGTGCATGTTCAGAGTCTGAACTAGAATATTCAGTTGCAATGTGTCCCTGTTGTTGTTTATTCTTGTTCTTTGGTTTTCCTTTGCCCTTCTTGTTTCCTTGTTCATTGGGCGGTTTGTTCTTAAACCAACATCTTTTGGTTTCATGAGTGTCCTTATCATAAATCTTACAATACTGCTTCTTCTTATGAGTCTCTTTGCCTTTACCCTTGTATTTATTAGAATAAGAACCTTTCTGATGATTTAACTTTTTCTTACCACCTTGTCTGTTTGAGAAAAGAGCATTGTTGGATGCCTCATCTCTTTGGAGTTGATTAGATTCTTCTGTTTGAAGCATATTTACCAACTCAAAAAAAGTCACTGTCCTTCCAGAGACTTGTAATGAAGTGATCAACATTCTGTAGGATTCGGGAAGAGCCCTTGATAGAGGTCAAGACTTGGTCTTCCACTTTTTCTCCTAAGGATTGTAGTTTTGTTTTCAATTCTGCCACTCTGCAGAGGAATAGCTCTATTGTTTCTCCTAATTTCATATGAAGAGTATGAAGCTATGTTTGGAGGTGAAGAATCATTGATTGATTCTTCCCCGCAAATATGGTTGTTAAGGCATCTCATGCCTCCTTACCATTCTTAGCTTCACTGATATGAGGTTGGATATCATTAGTAATAGCTAACAAGATCATTAAGGATAGTTTTCTATCATTTTTATCAAATGTTGTTTGATCTTCTCTTGTTGATTGAGGTCTAGTTTCTCTTCCATCCACTATAGACCATAGATCCTCTACAGTTAAGATAGCTTTCATCTTAGTCTTTCATGTAGAATAATTTTAACCTTTGAGCAGTTGGCTCTTAGTGAGATACTTGTGCATCATGGCCATGGTGAAGGTTTCAAATTGATAGGACTAATATGGTTGTATCTTGCACTATACCCTCAAAAGAGTATATGGAATATGTTTAATTTTCTTCTATAAGATATTTAATGGCACCTGCCTTAACACCCTTAACAAGGGATGAAAATTTTGAGGATTTTAAGCCAAAAAAATAGAGCAAATTAAAGGGGTAGGTTTTGAAAGACTTTTGATTGTGCTCTCTAGGATATTTAATGGCACCTACCTTCACCCTTTGAGAAGAATGAAAATTTTGAGGAAATTAAGCCAAACAAAGAGAGTTAATCAAGGTGTTTTAAATTTTGACTTTTGATGGGGAATAAAATTGACTTTGTTTTAACCTGTGCAAGGTGTAGCACGATTTAGAGTGAAGTTTGGGTTTTGTGAAATGCTCCTTCAATGTTCTATCTGATTGTTTAATTGCACACAAAAAACATGATTGTTAGTGCAATAATAAAAAACAAGAGAGAAACCCAAATTATTATCACTCTAGGTGTCGGATGCAACCGAAAATGCACCTAGTATAGTCAATTTTTAAGAGAAGGTGTCGAGTACAATCGAGAATGCACCTTTATTGCTTTGAAATATCCCCCCTTTCTCTTTACAATTTTGCAAAAAAATAGAATCACAAGATATGACTTCTATCCTCCCTTATTTTTTACAAAATTGAAAAATTAGAGCACTCCTTTCAAGAAAATTCAACACACGACCCAGGTTTGAAAGGCTTCCAGACCAGTTGACACACGACTTTGGTTTTTGTCTTCCACACTCAAGCATGAGGAGAAAAAAGAATAGGATTGAATAGATCTCAAGTTTACAACAAAAAATTGCTATTTTATGTTTGATGTCTCCTCTCTTGAAGGAGATAACAAAAGCAAAGTTTGAAGGTTTGTGGAAAATGAGATAACCTTTATGCTTCCTCAATCATGGCATGCTATGTGTTTTGCAATAGAATTGTTGAGTTTCTATGTCTTATATCTCCAAAAATGAATGAAGAAAACTATAGAACTTTTGTGGAGTTTATTGCAAAAAACAATGTTGAAGCAAGTTTTTAAAATTTTCCAAAAAGAGGTTCCTATGTTTCTTTTGTCTCCAATTGAGAGAAAACACTATTTGATTTTTGGAACATTTAAGGCAAAAAAAAAAATTGGATTTCAAGTTCTCTAAGTTTGATAAAGCAAAAAATATATGTATTTAAGATGAAATTTCTATAATTTAGGAAAAAAATGAAAATAAATAGTCCAATTTGATTAAAAATTGAATATTTTATGCCAATTTGAAAATAAATTATAAAAAAAAATCAAAAAATAATATTTTTAATGCTGAAAAAAACTATAGAAAATTAAAAAAATTCAAAAAAAATTATGAAATCGATTAAAACCTTTGTATTTGGAGGCGCTGGGAATCGAACTGGTGCCTCCACGGATGCTAGGCGGCCGCACTATCCAATCAAGCCACCGCTTGGTTGGATATGTCTCCGACGTAACTGTAACTTAAGGTGGCCACAACGGTGATAAGCCTTTGTGGGATTTATACCACATGCATCCCAAAATGGGATGCATAAGGCTTCATAATCCGTAGCACTCCCATCCAATGTCGATTTCCTGCGGGTGGGCCTAGTCGAGTCCAATTCAATCTTATTTTCTAGTGGTTATCCGCCATGTGTTGAGTCTAAGTCAATCCTCCAGTCCAGTCAGCGTCCAAGTGGTGCATGGTCGTTGTGCCACGTATCGCCTACTCAATGTTCAGGTGGTGCGTGGTTGTGGTGCCACGTGTTGCCTAGTCAATGGTCCAGGTTGCACCTTAGGGTGCATGCAGTCCAGAGATCATTAGATCTCACCACTTATCACATCGCGATTGGTCAGGTTCAAGGATCAAAGGGCCTTCTGCCCTCACGAATCTCAAGGTGGTCAAGGATCGAAGGGTACTATTTCCCTCTTGGATCATGAGGTTGTGGCCCACGTGTGCATCCAACTGGGAGATGAGGGCACTCTTACCCTCTTAACCCTCCCAGATCTGTGGAAGCCACGTGGGTCTACGGGTAGGCCGATGGGCCTGCATGATGCATGCGGGCCTATAAGGCCTACGCATCACCTATGGGGCCAACAGGCTACTGCAAGGGGTCTAGTGGACCTCTGTGATGCATGTGGGCCTGGTGAACATGCGCATCGCATGCAGGTCCTGGAGGGCCTACGTGTCACCTATGTGGGGGCTAGTAGGGCTGCTCCTATGATTCAGACCTACAGGCCTGTGAGCCTTGTGGAGAGTGGCGGAGATCCAAAAATTACTTGGGAATCTGTACGAGGATACAATAGGTCTGATGGTGCAGAAGAGTCAGTAGGGAGGTAGCAACATAGATGCCAGGTAACCAGGTGGAACAAGCGATGCTCATGTTATCCACCCTAGCAAGGATACCAATGATGTAAAATGAACAAGAATTATACTAGAAAATAATCAATCGAACATTAGGATTTGCCATTAACTTCAAAGTATAAATAGGTTACAAAATAGATTATTTAAGGACTTAGCATTAGAAGCGCTAACGTCGTTTAATAATAGATTATGTTAAAAAACTAAATAAATATCATAAGATATTTAGTTATTAACCATAGTAACTAGAAAAGTAATTCATAGCATAGTAACTATCTCCTATGGTAGAAAAGTAAATGTAATAACCTATGTAGTATAATGCAATATACTACCTATTTTACCCTAACAACATGAAGGATTGCATGATGAGAAATCATTAAAAGAGCTTGCCTTGATGTTAAGAAATAATAGTATAGGGAAAAATGTACAATGTACAAAACCAACCCAAGTGCAAAACAAAAGGGTAGGTTCAAACTACAAACAAAATGGATCCTCAAAAAGACCATACAAATTCCAATAGTAGCATCGTGGTACCAAGTAACCAGCTTATAGTCCCAACTCGAATGAAGCAAGATATGAATAAAAGGATAAGTATGCCATAATCCTAAGGTTTATAGTCAGTCTCTTTATAGCAATGTTGGAAGCTTTGGTTATTTTGCTAAGCAATTTCCAATATTTTTGGTAAGCTTTAGTTTTTTTCTTATTATTACTGTATTTTGTTTGATTTATCAATTGCTCCTTTGGCTTAGTTTTGGTTGTATTTGTTTTTCTTGACTTCGTTTGTGGTCTATTTTTATTCTTTTTGTTGTTTCTATTTTGGTTTTATTTTGTTATGTTGTTTTGGGGGTTTTTCTGTGTGTTTTGTGTTATGTGGTTTTTTGTTTCTTTTTGTTGTTTTTGTTATGGTAGTGTTTGTTATGTTGCGTTGGTGGTTTTTCTGTGTATTTTATGTTTTGGTGTTGTTTATTTTTATCATTTTTTTATTTTATTTATTTATTTATTTTTGAATGTGTTTTCCTCTATTGTTTGTGTGTTTGTTTTGTGTGGTTCATGTTTTTTTTCTTTTGTTTTTGCTTGTACCTTTTCTTGCCAACCAGGGTTATGCATAGTGGCTATTTATAGCCAATTGGCTAAAATTAGGATTTTTGAAATTTGGAATTGGCTAATATTTGGGACCCTTGACCAAGGCCCATTAGCCAAAAAATTTTGGGTGCAATTTTTTTGGGGGGTCAATTCGCCCCAATTTTATAATAATTTGACCATTTTAAGTTTAAATTTCCAACATTACCCCTAATAATAGTTAATTTTCTACATGTTTTTTGATACTATTCACCTGGATTACTAATTCGTCAAATTTTTATAAATACATTTTGGGGCTGACCCCTTATGCATAACCATGTTACCAACACACTTAAGGAGTATGCTTTATTTGTTTTAGTTTTTTGTGTGTTTGTATTTGTTTGTTTTTATTACGTGTTATTTTATGCATGCTCTTTGCGTGTGTCAAAGGTGGTAGGCCAGGTTTGATCCATGAACATTTTGGGCAGAATAGATACCCCTACCTCCTTAGGTCTTACCCAAAAGTGGCATCCCTTCTAGGAAATTTTCCACAAACATATATATATATATATATATATATATATATATATATATATATATATATATATATATATATATATATATATATGATTGATCTCTATGTTTAAAAGGACTTAAATATACGTTCTTTACAAAAAACATATTCTAAGTAACTAATAATTATATTAAATTATTTTTTATACTTGTTTAAATAATTTATTTTAATTATTTAAATTTAAAATAAATAATAATAATGGATGCAGCTAAATCTATGATCACTCTAAATCCAAGTACATCCATAAAGTAACTTTTAAATGTTTTCATAATTTTAAAATTATTGTGCATGAGACTAGAACCTGAAATTACTTGAGCTCTATTGATGGTTTTAAATCTATTAAAAATTATTTAAAGTGCTAAATAACTATTTAAGTTGTGATTTTAATATCATGTATACATTTTGAAATCAAGAGGAAGACTTTCCTTTATTATGAATTATGAATTATAAACACATACTTATTTTAATGTTTTTCAAAGTTTTAAATCATAATTAATGACTTGTAAATAATAATTTGCTATACTAAAAAATAATTTGAAAATAATAAGCAATGCTAGTTATAAAATGGTTGGATTTATACTTAGATTTTATATTTTTTAATTTTTTAAATGATATATTTATTTAAACATGATGAAATTAATATAATTAAATATTTTTTTGATGAAAAGGTTATTATATTAATAAAATAATTTCTAATCATACAAAAATGGGTGGGTGGGATTAGCACACCTTGTAAACCAACACACTAACCACCGTGGTTAGGAGTACACAATAGTGTCAAAAATAGTCCACAAAAAGCTAGATAACAACCGCCAAAATAGTGTCAAATATGTCAACTCATAGCATATGGTGCATTCTCCCAATGCTCCATGAGGGTATGTAAGTACTGCAGCTCCATATGTACTTTTTCAACCTATACTTGAATCTGTAACCAAAAATCAATGAATATAGGATATTTATCAACAACAGAGAAGACACACCTGACATCTTGCTGAGAAAAAATAGCTCTATTCCAAGACTTTCAAAGATAAAACAAGTTACCAATTCTAAAAATATTCCAAACAACACCCAAGTTGAAGGAAAAAGCAATAGGGTCACCCAAAATAGCATGTACCCAGGTGAAATCTTCTTGCATAAAAAGGTCTGAAGAATTCAAGAAGCCACTCCAAGATCGACTGAGATCGATCACAAAACCAAAAAACATGTAATAAATCTTCTACCTATCTGCAAACCAAATAAATGGAATTATGAACACCCAGATGCTTGAGCCTATTGCCAATAGGCAACCCTTGGTGCAGGAGGATCCAAGAAAAAAAACTCTGTTTAGGTTCAATATAAGTATCTCAAACAATTTGAAACCTCTTATTTCATTGGGAGGGAATAAATACTAAGTCCCATCTCATAGTTAGCTTATCAACCATTGGAACTTGAGGGGTGAGCCATTTGTAACCTAGATGAGATTTATATTCCAAAACAGGAAGCTCCTCAAGCCAACACCAAACTGACCACTAGGGTTTTCAAAAATGTAGTTTGCACCAAATAGAAAATGGAATACTATTAATAAACATCTCATAAGTATTTCTATAACTAGGATTTAAATTTTTGACTTTGATGAAAATTTTCCTAAGGTATATAACTCCTGGTATGTCGGGAGAAGAAATAAAAAATGGAAGCAAGACCACGCTTATAGAACCTCTACGCTCTGACCCACTGCACCAGAGCCAAGGTAGAGCCCCACCAAGTGATAACAGGATACCACCAAATATTTATGGAAGGCAAAGAGACACCTACTTTGCGAAAACTCTCTTTCCAACTGAGCCAGGGTTTGAAGGCCTCCCAGGCTTTCCAAATACTCTGAATGACAAAAGAACCTTTAACTTTAACGAGGACAGGGGTAGTAAGAATGGATTGCAATCCCACCCCTTTCCAAATTTTCTTCCCCTGAAGCAAACCAGAAGAAATGCAATGTCTGACCAACACTTTCTAATATTCATCTCCAATTAAATATCGGGTGATCCATTTAGCACAAAGGACAAAACCTTATCAATGACAATCAAACAAACCCATGCCTCCACAATATTTGCGCAAACAGCAAATTTCCTAGGCTACCCGATGAACGCCTCATTTTATAAAGTTTTTGGCCCACAATAAATCTCTCATAAGCTTATCCAGATTTTTATAACATGATTTGGATGGAACCCAGCACGATCAATAATAGACATGGGTGGTGGCTAAAACCTTAGAAAAAATCTAAAATTTTCCTTCCAAAGAAAATTTCTTATAGCTCACATTAAGCAGGATGATCGACCTCCAATTAGTGATGAGCTCAGGGTCTCTAGACTTAGGAATAAATTTAACATTGCGTTTATTAATAATGGAACCCAGTGAACCACATTGTAGGGCTTCAAGATACATTTTGTGGAGATCAAAACCAAGCATATCCCAGAATTATTTATAGAATTCACATGGGAAGCCATCAAGACCAAGTGCCTTATCATTGGCTATGAGTGACAAGGCATTTTTTATATCTTCCAAAGAAAGAGGAGTGTCATATAATATCATTTGCTCAAGAGAAATCTTGTTGGGAACAACAACAGTACAATCATCAAGAGCTTGCCTTCTAGCATCATTAAGGGTTTGAGACACAAAAAAACCTTGATAATATGAAACAAAGGCTTTGAAAATATTTGGAAGGTCTATGAATCTCTGCCCATAAAATTGAATGGCTTGAAACTGATAATACTAGGTAGGAGGTCTAAGGAATTGAAAAAAATCTTTGGTCACTCTGTTCCCCACTTTGAGCCAATGCATTCAAGAATGTAATTAAGCACCCTTGGCTTCATACAAATCAACTTTTTTAGCTCATACCGAATGGAAGAAACTTGGGATTGAGCAAGAGAGCTGAAAGGAGAGGCTTCAAGCTTGAGACAAGCTTTGGATAGCTCACTCTACAAGGTAAAATTAACCTATTTTCGTCGCTTTGCAACTTCAACACCCAGAGTTTGCATCACCTTAGTGGTTCCTTGAATGGCAGCATTCCACCACTCAATCCTTATAGAAATACCATCAGGTCAAGGAATCAAATTCCAAATGCAGCATATATGAGATTTTATCCTAAAGCTATGCAAAAAATAAATATTTCGATAAAATTGTGAAGAATGCACTTTGGGTTGAAAGTTTAACTTTACCACCAAGAATAAAATAAGTGAATGATCAAATAGTGTAGTACCAGGGAAAGTTAGCACATACGTCGAAGAAGGAAAAATACGGGAGAACTTAAAGTTGTCACACTCAAAAATCATGGCTCGATCTAATATTTCCAAAACCCTGGTAGAAGCAGCCTGGAAATTGGACCAGGTGTACCAAAGAGCCTGAGAGAAGTCAGAAGGCGAGAAGCAAGAATTAGGTTCATAAATGTGAAGCTTGTTTTTCATAAAAAACCAAGCTTCCCTTTCACTTAAGCACCATCGCATCAGAGCATGACTGGCCTTGTCAAAAGCTTTCTCCACCATATTAAAATCTCCACAAAGCACCCAAGTGGCATATGGTAGATTCATGGAAAACCATCTCCATAGCTCACATTAATTAGAAGCAATGTTCAAGGCATACATATTAACCACCCCAAGTTCCACAGATCTCGAGAAAAATCTAGATAGCTTGATTGGATGGATCAACATCCCAAGTCGCAACATTATTATGTAATTGAGGAACAAGGATAGTGATGGCTCTCCCTTTTCCCAAGGAATTCTTCGTGGCAAAAGAGGCACTTTATGGCCACAAAAATTCCCATGCACACCATAGATTGAAATAAAAAATCTTAACATATTGCAGACATAAAAAATCGAGGCTTCCATGCACTTGAGAAACATTTGACATCTCATTTTGGACCAAATATTTTTTGATCAGGTCTGTCAATCCTCGAACATTCCATAAGAATAAAATCATTGGGATTTGTCAGGATGCATGATCTCCATGACATCCTCTACATGACCCAAATATTCAAGCAAGCCATAAGATTTGGAGGTTGCAGGGGAAGCATCACTGATTAGTTGTTGATATTTTTCATTCTGAATAGGGCTACAAGAGAAACAAACCTTAAAGGCCCAACCCTCCTCCATCGAAGAATTATATAGAGCTGCCACCACTAAGGCAAAAGAAGAGCCCGACCAAAGATATTGAGACACCAGCAAAACTAGGGGTTTAATGCCAATAATTGAAGGGGTCGTATCAACAGGAGTCTGAACATATTCAGTAGAAGCTTACATGTCCCAATAAGGAGTAGGGGTAGGTTGTGCAGCAGAAACGAAGCATCCTACTACTTAGATCCATAGTTTTTCTTGCTATAAATAGTAGTCCATTCTTTAGTGGTTTTCTATAAGCCATTAGTTGGAGCCGCAGGAGTGGGTGAAGGATTTACCTTATATTTCCACTCCATCAGAGGATACTCTCAAATTTTGTGAGCTACATATTGACATCGACAATAGGTGTTGGTTAAATTGATATAGGCAACTCTTTTCCTAAAGGATTGGTCCCTGGTCTTGATATCAATAAAATCTTGCAAATCCTTGGTAAGGTCAACTTTGATACAAATCCTTCTAGTGGGTCGAGCAGATAACTTTTATGGCTCAAGACAAATAAACTTACCTAAGGGGGTAGCTAAAGTCTACAAAAAACCCCAAATGGGAACAATAAGACCATGGAATTCAACCCACACCAGGACTTCCAGTGCAGATTGGTCACTGACTTGGAAATCCCTAGAGTAGGGTTGCAGAATTAAAAGAGAATTATAGACAGTCCATGATCCCCTAGATAGAACCTTCTATGCTTGAGCTAGGTCTGAAAAGCAAAAAAAAAATCCCCTTTGATAAGGTTTGGTATATTCTCCACTTTGACTCCATATGGGCCCCAGACTTGTTGGACCGAGGAATGAATAATGGTATCATATGGGATATGACCCAAAAAATAACCCACCAAGGTATGACTTTCAAACCATACACAAGCCATATGATATTCATGCAAAGGAATAACAGCTTCAAGGATAGGTCCTTTACCTGGTGATACACTTTCGAAATGAACTTGTGCGGATGCTTCCCTGGTGCCATTGAGCTCTCCAACAAACTCAAAATAAACTGAGTCGATTTTATGAGGGGCAACCATTAAAAAGGGTAAACTAACACCGCCTCAGGGTGGCATTAATGCAGCAGACAGGACTTTCCCGCCCTTAAACCTACCAAGCTAGTAGCTATTTCTTTTTAATATTTTGCTAGTGATAATTGTTATTCTTATATAGATTTTAAATTATGTAATAATAAAATTATCTTTTAATAAAATATTAATATTAAATTTTGAATAAATTGTGCTAAATAAAAGAAACAAGAACTTTAGATTTTTTTTTTGAGTAATACTTCTTATACACATCCACCATGGGGATTGAACCCGGGTCACATCACCGATAATGCAAGTGGCAAGTGGCGTCCTTGCCGGTAGATTTGACTTTTTAGATAAAATTTATGTAATATTTTGTATGTCGATATTTTAGGTCCTCCTAATATATTATTGTAATATTATTTATACATGTATAATATATTTTAAAATAAATATTGTTATTTTAGATATTAAATAGTAGATATAATTTTATGTCTTGATATCATGAGTAAGATTTTTCTTTATTATGGATTATAAACACATACTTCCTTTAATATTTTTAGATTTGTCGAAATAAAAATTAATGACTTGCGAATAATAATTTACTATACTTAAAATGTTGGACATTTTGAGTCAAAGTTGTCATTGATGTCAAGGAATATGTCAAGGAACAATGCAAAGGTTAATGGCAAAAGAGCTTCATAATATTTTTAATATTATGTGGAAGCATATGAAGGTGGGTTTTTATTAAAACCATGGATGAGCAAAATAAAAGGTTTTTCATAAAAACCCAAGGAAGCTTTTTTAAAAGCTAAAGGAGGTTTTAATATTTATTTTATAAAATATTTAAATTCAATTTGAATTTAAATTTTATAAATAAATATTACTTATACAAGGTGGTAAATTCATAGAAGGCTTTAAGCCTTAATAAGACCCAAAGAAATTAAATATTAATTTATAAGATTTAAATTCTAAAGAATTTAAATAATTTATAAATTAATTATTTAAATCAAAATATGCCAACATCTAAGGTTAAGGTGAAAAATCGAAATGAGTCGACGTCGGGAAGGCATTGCATATTAATACATGCCTTAATGGCAGTTTCAAAGTGTGTTTGAATCATGTTCTAATCGTGCAATTCAGAAATTGAAGGTAGTAGATAGGAAGAAGATAAAGTTATTTTTAGCACCAACGAGGAGGTTGAAGTTACCATAGGAGGAGAAACCCCATCCAACTAGGTAGAGGGGCCTAGCGGCACTTGGTTGGGATTTAAGACGCTTGGGTAGTGTGAGATCCACATTCGAATCACAACGGGATTGTTTTGGCATGAGGAGCACGCTATTTGTTTTTAGCGCCAACAAGGGATAAGGAGCAGGTGGTGCTCGTTTAGTGTTAAACATGCCTAGCACTTGTGGTAGCTAATACCGTGGCTAGGGCACATGAGGAGGTGGCAATCAAGGGTTCAAGTCTCACCTAAGGTAGAGGTAAACATTTTAATTTTAATTTTTATCAAGCCTAAGTTTTAAATATAATTTTAAATATAATTTCAAGGAGTTATAAGGGGTTAAAGTTAAAGGGACTTAATTTAAATTTTAATTGTTGATTAAAAGGAGAGATAAGGGGTAAAATTTATTTTTACATGAAGTTATTTTTACATGATTGATTTATCAAAAGGGTAAATTGAAGATTGATTATTTTGAGAAGGTGATTTTATTGATATTATTCTTGATATTGGATATTATTTTAATTGGGAGATTAGAAGGTGTATTTGGCCAATTATTGTTATATGTTGATGAATGTTTTCATAAAGATGGAGTTATAAGGTGTATGAGTGTTTTGATATTTACATTGTATTTTTGAGGGAGTTTATGATCTTATAACTTCTTTGAGCTTGGCAAAGAAGTGTTTGTGGTTGTGGTAGATATTTGAGGTTCCTTCATCATCAAGAAAAAAGGTATGAGCACGTTCTTCCATAATTAATTTGATTGGTTGGTTTTCTGGAAAATATGTTTGGAGTGAAAAGTATTTGATTAGGACTTCCTTGTTGAGTGTGTTGAGTTAATGCTTCAATGTTTTCTCGAATAAAGAGTTGTTGTTAAAACCTTGTTTTATAAGCATTGTTGTTGAAGCCATTGGTTGTGTGAAGAACTTGAACTAGGGTTTGAAAAGAACATGAGTATCATTGTTATGTGAGAGTTGTTTTATAAGCATTGTTGTTGAAGTGAGTTGTTGATCAAAGAACTTGAACTAGGGTTTGAAAATAACATGAGTATCATTGTTATATGAGATTTGTTGTTGAGCATTGTTGGAAACATTTTGAGTGAGTGATCATATGCTTGGACTAGGGTTTGTGAGCAAGGATTATTTCATTGAGTGATTGGTTAAGTAGAGTTGGTTGAGCCTAGTCAAGTGGATGTGTGAAGTGATTGTTCAAGTTCCATAAAATAAACTATTCTATATTCTGAATTGAATTGAGAAAGTGACTGAGTTGAAGCATATTGAGTCTCTAACAATTCTCTGTATGTTTCTAAAAGAGTGATTGAAAGTGATTGAGTATTATGATGAGTATAGATCATATTGAGTCTCTAACAATTTTCTTTATGTTTCTATGAGATTTGAAAAGTTCTAGTGTGGACTTGTTGAGCAGATTTGAGGTAAGTCTTTGAGAATACTTGTGAATAGATTTGAGTAAGCTTTTGTGGGAGCTTATAATACATATTGAGAGCAGATTTGAATAAGTTCTTGTGAAGACTTATTGAGTAGATTGGACAAGTTCTAGAGAGGACTTGAGGATAGACTGGTGTGAGCTTTTGTGAAAGCTTACAAGACATATTTGAGGTAAGTCTTTGAGAAGGCTTGAGAGCAGAGTTGATTGATTTGTTCAAACCTTGACTTAAGGTTTAGGTCAAATCTAGCAGAGTTGATTTGAGAATGATTCAAGCTTTGAGTTAAGGCTTGAGGACAGAGATTGAGGATAGATTTGTGCTAGACCGAAGGACTATGTTTAGTACAAATTCTAGGATAGATTTTGGTGCATATTTTAGGATAGATTTGTGCCAGTCCAAAGACAAATATTGAGGATAAATTTGTGCTAGATCGAAGGACTATGTTTAGTACAGATTCGAGGACAAATTTTGGTGTATATTTGAGGACATATTTGTGCTAGATCGACGAACTATGTTTAGTGCAAATTTGAGATAGAGCTTTGGATGTGATAGAATTGAGGACAAAGATCTCTAGACAGAGCAGGGAAGATAGGTGTCTTCTTTGGATAGAGTTCCATTTGCTAAGGGCAATGGAGATAGAGGTCTTCTAGAGGATCACCAGCCAGAGCAGAGATTAGGAGATTGTTGTCTCCTCTAGATAGAGATCCATGAACTTGATTTAGGGTATTGGTATCTCCTTTGGATAGAGGTCTATAAAAATTGTAATAGGGAAAGGATTCCCAAGAAATTGATTGAGAAAATTTTTGTGAAATATTTTCTCCGTGGAGTAGCCCACATTGGGTGAACCACATTAAATTGGTGTCTTTATTATGTGTGATGATTTGTGCATTGCTTTGGTTATTGCTATTGATATTGTCATTGATTATATTGGATAATACTATTTGGGAAAGAAAAATAAAAAGTGATCTTATACTGTTCACCCCCCTCTCAGTATAAGCTTGTGTTCTTTAAAAAATAGTTTACAAATTATAAGTAATACCACCTATAATGTGACTAAATTAATAATGTATTTTATTTTTATTTAAATCTTAAATGATATATTTATTTAAATATGATGAAAATAGCATAAATAAATATTTTTCTAGTGGTAATTGTTATTCTTATATAGATTATAGATTATGCAATAATTTAAAAAGGAAAGGTAGTTATTGATTCCTCTATGTATCAAAAAACAAAAAAAATAAGAAATTATGCAATAAAAATATTGTATTTTGATTAAAAAAAAAACTAAATTTTGAATAAATCATGTTAAACAAAAACAATAATTTAAGATTTTACAATCTATTATACAATAAAAAATATTTTGGATAAAATTTATGTAATAATTTGCATGTTGATATATTAGGTCTCACACCCTTATAATATGACACAAAATATTACAATATGTTGGTTACTATATTAAAAAAATGGTTGTTATAAACCCAAATCATCCTAAATCTAAATGTAATAAAGTAAAAGTATTAAATGTTACTTTTTCAACAAAAGAGGGTAGTTATTTAGAGTATGCTAAAAATATCATACATCTATGCAATGAAATAAAGAACAAATTAGATAGCAAACTATGTAACCATAATGAAAAAACAAGATATGAAATAATGGTACCCCTTTTATTAATATCAATTATGTCCTTAAAGAGGGTTACAATGAGATCCCGTTGAGGGATTTGCTACCAATTTGATACAAATATTTACAATAAGAAGAGTAATCTAGGTGTATCTCACATAATATTTTTACATCCTCACAAACTGATTTGGGAAGGGTTTCTTGTGACCTCCACAATGTATGATGATGATGGATGAATCTTTATGCCATTTGCTCCATTGTAAAGACCTATAATCTGCACATAATAAAATTTAAAAAGTATCGAAAGCATATGAAGAGCCTTTCAAGATAAGATCTATCGTAATGACAAATAAAGTGATACAGAAGCTGAAATACGACAAATAAATGCATAAAAATGAAATCTAACTATCCTATATAGTAATCAAAATGCTGCTAAATCTTATAAAAGCAAGAAAATAGGGAAAATAGATCTTTGTTGGGAGGCCATATATGTGCGAGATGATCTTACATGTTGGTCATCTCAGGGTGATATGGTTATGCTTGCAGGTCATTTATGGGTGAGATAGTCATTAAACTACAAGTGAATTCCTTGTGGTCGATGTAAGGCAACATCAGGTTTGATCTATGGATGGGTTGATGTTCTTGGTGCATTCGTGAGGAATGACTTAAGGGTGGAATTTACACCGAAGCAAGGGTGTTATATGGTGCAAGGAGTACAAATTTGATCTTCAACATTTAGGATGGTCAATTAACATACTTGGAAACTCCATGGTTGAATTTTGATAGTACTTCATTGCTTTAAGAGTGAGAGCTCTTTTATTATTTAGATTGATAGCACTTTGATGCATGAATTCATGATATTTTCAATGAAGGCTAAGCATATTTAAATAGACTTCCAAAATGGGATTCCAAATCTTGAAAGAGAAGCTAAGAAGTGGTTGGGATCAAGAAACATAATTACTTCTTGATAACTGTTGTGCATATGACTTCATCTAACTAGCATGTGTAACTATTTGAACTGTGATGCAAGAATTTGCTTTTGGTGCAACCATATTAGGGTGAGATAATCATGACTATGGATCATATCGAGGTGAAACGGTCATGACTACGAACCATATTGGGATAATATGGTTGCCATGAAGGTCATCCTTTGGTGTGATGGTCTTGGATGTAAAGGGGAATTCTTCCTTGTTTGAGTGGTGAAAACCATTGTTGAGTCCTGAGGTTGCCCAAGGTGGGTCATATGGCCTAAAAAGGTATCCATATAGGTAGTATCCTCAACATGATGTGTTTTAGGTGTCTATAGATTCCCCTTTTTGGGATGCATTATTTGAAAGTACAGTGTAAAGAAAAAATAGATGACATATAGTCAAATTGAGGGTTTTATGGTATTCATTGATCTGGTCAATGTTAGATACCCCAATCATGAAAGAACGTGCATTTTTTTAAACATTGCTTCCAACTCATTGGTGGACTTGGTTGTTGTAAACATTTCAATCATCGGTGGACAAGATCATGTCTATAAATTTTGTATTAAAGAGGCATTCTTATTTGACTTATAGACTTTAGATCTACCAAGTGTTTGTTGATATTTTTGCTTTTGCACTAGAAAATGGGTAAGTGTATAATAATTATTGATAATTCTTCTTGAATGAATGCAATTTGCATGATTTAGTGTTTGACTATTGACTTTCATTATGAATTATGTGGTGTATGACTACCCCCTCAAGCAACAAGTCGATGAGGAGATGGAAAGTGATGAAAGCGACATGTTGCTTGACCGAGATGACTTTTTTTGGACTTTGTAGGAATTTTATGAATGTGAAAGGGGGAAAATCTCATTACAACTATGATTTTTACCATTATTGGAAATTGTACATCTCTATCCCTTAGAGCAGTCTAGCCGCATGGATTTCTTAGTTGAGATGATAATAATTTGATTCTTTCATAAGGTAAATCAAAGTTCAAGGGGCCTTATGGTAATCTACCCATCCAACTAGATTGCATGGATAATTAATCAGTGTAATCACTAGGTTGATAGAAAAAAATCACTAGATACAAGATTCACTCAAACGTTTTGAGTTGAAAGGACCAAAATAGTTAGGTGCCTTTAGAGCCTTTTAAATGATTTGACTAAAGGAATTGAGGTACCTTTGGAGATTTTTGAAATTGTATTGATAATGAGTGTCCTTATGGTGATCTACTCCTCCTATTTGATTGGATGGATAACCAATCACTACAAATACTAGGGGACTAAGGTAAATAACTAGATACAAGGTTCACCCAAGAATTTTGATTTGATATAACCAAAGGAGTTAGGTGCTTTTGGAGCTTTTTGAAATTAACCAAAGGGATTAGGCATCTTTGGAACTTTTTAAATTAGATTGACCAAAGGTGTGAGTGCCTTTGGAACCTTTTGAAATTGACCAAAGGGATTAGGCATCTTTGGAATATTTTATATTGAATTGACCAAAGGTGTAGGTGCCTTTGGAACTTTTTGAAATTGACCAAATAGATTAGGCATCTTTGGAGCCTTTTGGATTGGATTGACCAAAGGTGTTAGGGGCCCTTGGAGCTTTTTGTAATTGACCAAAGATATTAGGTGTCTTTGGAGCCTTTTGAAATTGACCAAAGGGATTAGGCATCTTTGGAGCCTTTTGAAATTGACCAAAGGGATTAGGCATCTTTGGAGCCTTTTGAAATTGACCAAAGGGATTAGGCATCTTTGGAACCTTTTGAAATTGACCAAAGGGATTAGACATCTTTGGAGCCTTTTGAATTGGATTGACCAAAGGTGTATGTGCCTTTGGTAATTTTTGAAATTGACCAAAGGAATTAAGCATCTTTGGAGCCTTTGAAATCGACCAAATGGATTAGGCATCTTTGGAACATTTTGAATTTGACCAAAGGGATTAGGCATATTTGGAGCCTTTTGAATAGACCAAAGGGATTAGGCATCTTTGGAGCCTTTTGAATTGAATTGAACAAATATGTAGGTGCCTTTGAAACTTTTCAAAATTAACCAAAGGGATTAAGCATCTTTGGAACCTTTGAAATTGACCAAAGGGATTAGGTATCTTTGGAGCCTTTTGAAATTAACCAAAGGGATTAGGCATATTTGGAACCTTTTGGATTGAATGTGAATGAAAGGCAAAGGGCGTAATTTTTGACAAAAGGATGCAAACTTTTGAACCTGGCAGTTGATGTGTTGATTGTTTTTTACAAGGCAAATGGCATAACCTTTGACAAAAGGATGCAACCTTTTGAGCCAAGCAGTTAATTGATGATTGTACAATTAATTTGGGGGAAGGTGTGATGCCTTGAACAATCTCCAAGGAGATTAATTATTTTGATCAATTTATGTCTTGGGGAAGGTGTGATACCTTGATTGCCCCAAGTTGTTTTATTGTTTGATTGATTATTGGGGGAAGGTGTGATACCTTGAACCCCCCATAGTTGGTGTTGATGATTGAATTTTTTTGATAGAGCTATTATGTATGCATTGAGCTAGGTATGTATGCGATGTAGTAATGACATGCAATGATGGATGCTACATGTATGCCTAAAAATCGTAATATGTAATGCATAGATGTATGCATGTATGCTATGTGCTAATTATAGGATGATGCATAAATGCAAAAAAAACCTAAGTGTGAACACCACAGGATGTATAAAATTCATCAATAAAAAATTTGACCTTTTCACAAAAGTCATACATTTGAAGGTGAACTCAATGGATGTGAAACCATTAGGTGCTATGAGGGATGCTAAGGGTTTTCATGAGACTCAAACACCCTAGTTGACTAGTCAAATATTTGTATATTGGCTACACAAGACTCTAAAAGATATAAGTCTATTAATGAAGACCCAGATATTCAAGATCCTTGTGTGTGCATGTGATGTTCATTAATGATGCATAAGACTACCTTATTGCTAGGCAAGTTTCATTTAATCCATTGTTGTAATTAGGTTCACCTCATGGTCATATTTATCCTAAGTTTGGATGTAGTTGGACTAGACTACAAGGCAATACAAGCCACCAAAATCTAGCTCATCCATAAGCTCGCATTGGCCTATACAAAAGAAGTTTGCTAATGTGATAGACATATTGCCATGTGTAATACTACTCCATTGCCAAGCGGGTTTCATTCAACCCATTTTTTTAATGGATATTACCCCATGGCTTTTGAATACTAAGGATTTTAGGGATTCAATCTCATTACCCGCTTCTTTTCTTTTGATTATTTGGTATACTTTCTCATTTGTAATGGTGAAAACCACTTTTTTTTAGTTAGTGGTGAGAACTACTCTTTTTGGAGAAAGGGATTTTATTATTTGTGAAAACCACTATTTTGTTTTTGGTAACTTGCTCATTTTGTGGAAGAGTAAGGGGATTGCTTGGGTAGGGGGGAGCTTGCCCTTTTGTCAATTCTCAACATATAGACCATGTGCATAATGGGATGAGCAAGGGAAACCTTTTCCTCAAGGTGGTAAGGACTACGTTGTATTTTCATCCTTCCTTGTTCAAATTTGGATTTTAATGTGTGAATGTGTTTGGGATTTTGAGATATGCAAGGTATTATCAAAGCAAGACCTTACCTTCTAAAAACTGAGATAGATTTCTACAAATTTTAAAAAGAAAACTAGGAATGGTTGAATTATTAGAAACCCTAGTGAACACCCTATAGCAACTTATTAGTTGTGTTGAAAAACACAGGTACTCACCAAGGGTAATGTGGATGATATGATATGTGAAATGTAGGGGTTTTACCTATGATCTCTTGCAAACTAAAAGATGTGCATAAAATAGTTAGTGGTCATATAAATATCATTATTGATATTCATTCAGTATCTAACCTATCTTATGAGGACCCCTTAATAAGAAAAGGCTCGTAATGAAAACTATAAATGGTGATGATGGATAAGGTTGATTCAAGACTCATGACTAGCATACAAACGTGGTGTTATTTATGGAAATGCAAACACAATTTGTCCTAAAACAAGTACAAAATATGAATATGTCTAATGCAATTAATCAATTATTGCAACAAAATGCATGATAACGTATTGTAAATATTTTTGTATTTTTGATGCTTTGTATTATTTTTGTGGTTTTGTGTTTTATAATTTTTTTTTTGCATAAGGGGAAGGTGTGATACTGTAAGCACCCCCAAAGTGTGTGGTGATCAAGGAACATGGTGAAGGTGTGATACCTTCATAATCCCCAACTTGCTTCCTCGATAATGACGTGGATTGTGGGGAAGATGTTGCACCTTGAGCACCCCCAGTATACATTGTGCTTGATGTGATGATGGATTGGTTGGGAGGAGTGATAAAAATTGACTTCCCTTGTTATAGCAATGAACCAATATCTTGATGAGATCAGATGATTGAACCATCTATTCAAAGCTCATTTTGTTCTATCATATCTTGCACAAGATCCTTAAATGAGTAGCAAATTTGGATGTCATACCCATTCTGATGATGATAGGAACAATAGAGGTTTTCATTGTGAGACCCAAGTTTAGGTTTATTTGGTTTTATTTTTGGTAATAGGATTTCTTGTGCATCATAAATATTTTGAAATAGGGCTGAAGAAGTCATCAAAAATTTTGTGTAATTGTGAGGTAGCTTGTTGTGTTTCTCGGATTACGGTTGATCTTGAGGTCACAGTAGAGGTGGTGTGGCTTGAATTTTGGCTTACTAAGGTGATATGGGCAAACTATCTATGACAAAGGTCTCCCTATTTATAATATCTTGGACCACATTTTTGAATGCAATGCAATCATTAATTTCATAACCCTTTTATCTGTGGTAAAGAAAAAAGTGATCCACCCTATAATTCTTAGGCTTAGGGTTGAGAGGGTGTATGTCAGGTAAAACAATTGCTTTTGCCTTATACAGCTTTTAAAATTTGGTCAACATGGGATCAAATAATGGATTTCAGAGATGAGGCTAACATCTCAAATGAGGTAGACAAGGTGGATCAGTTTGATGAAGCGGTAGGCCTATGTCTATATCATTCACCTGCCTAGGTTGCTCTACTTGATTTTTTAGTGTAGGTAATGAATCATTAACTATGCCTATTTATTTATCATTGGTAGTGAGAGGATTGTCATTTTTGAAGTTGATTTCTCTTTAGAATATCTTGTATTATGTTCTTGAATGTATAGCATTCCTAGATATCATGACCATTTTTTTGATGATATAAACAGTACAGGTCCTCTCTATACCCCTTAAATTTTGGATAGTTTGGATCTAGGGGGTGTACTTCATGCAAGGTGATAGCCTTTGCCTCACACAGTCGATTAAAGAGAGACATCAAAGATTCGAATAATGGCATATAAGTGTGATGTGGATGATGTGATCAATTTTATGCCTAATTTC
The DNA here is from genome assembly GCA_028583015.1 of Wollemia nobilis. Taxonomy (NCBI): domain Eukaryota; kingdom Viridiplantae; phylum Streptophyta; class Pinopsida; order Araucariales; family Araucariaceae; genus Wollemia; species Wollemia nobilis. Next base: position 841,095 of record JAQPPZ010006183.1, on the reverse strand, counting down.
ATTAGGGTTTATTTTGTGGTTATAGAGGAGGCAGTTTGGATTTGAATGTGATTTGCAATTGTATCTCAATGTTTGTGATTTGATTCATTATTTTTTGTAAGGTATCATTTTTTTGATCCACTTGTATCTCGATTTTGGCTATCCAATCCAAGATATGTTGTAAAACTATTAGAGGTGGTGATTCGATGGTTGTTGATGAAGTTGGATGGTAACTAACAGGTGGTGGAAGTGGGTTGGGTACAAGTGCCAGAAGATAATTAAGCATATGTGGGTCAAAATTACTCAATGTATAAGGATATGTGGATGGTTCATGATGATCTTGTCTAGTGGGTATGTTCACATGTTCTTGTTCTTGATTTAGCTCATGCTCTTGTTCCAACTCAGAGATTTCAGTTGTGATCGCTTGATTATCCATATTTTGGAGTAACGAATACACTTGTTCTAGTTATTGTGAATGCATTGGATAATATGGGATATGTGTGACTAGATTTTGTGGCGGTAGTAGTTGTGTTGTAGAGGGAATGTTAGACAAAACCACAAGTTATGTAGATTTATTTGGAGAGCTCTAGTTCTCTGTCATAATATTGATCATTCCCATAAATTAATGGGAAGGTGGATTAGCATTTAGACAAGTCATGTATACCTCATTAACCTATCTAAGGTGCTCTACTTGTCCCCCATGTTTAGGTAATGAATCAATAATAGTACCGATGGGTAGTGACTTGATAGGAGGGCAACCTAGATCTTTATCTGACTCAATGATAGACATGAATGTAACATGTTGTGCTATATACTCACCGAGTCTAGGATTGGTCAAATGAACAGTGACCCACGATGGTATGGATGAATATGGTATGGTATGATCTAACTCATTCATAACAAAAATGAATTCTTCCTCATAGATAGGAGTGGAAATATCCTCTACTAAAATGGTGGAAGTGGATGTGGGAGTATCCTTGATTGGTTCCTTCAAATTTTCCTTGCCAAGAGGATCTAATGATGTAGAAGGGATATCAGGAGAAACCGATGGTAATAGCAGAGATGAAAAATGTGGTGATGATTTAGTGAATGGTTTTAGTGGTGGTTATGGACTTGTGGGGGTGTCATTTGGTTGGATGTCTAAGTGAGTGGATGGCAAGGTAAACTCTTACGAATAATTTATCATGTTGCAATACTTGAAGGGCTATGGGTTAGTGTGAACCACATGAACTTACCCTTCATGTATGAAATTTAGGTACTGATGCACTATGGATGGGATTCACTCCATATCTTTAATCCAATATCTTCCAAGCAGTATATTGTACTACCTTTCAGTCTCCAAGATGTGGTACAATGTAGGCATTGTATTTAGCCCAACTTGGATGGGAAGGACTATTGTGCCAATTGTAGAGGAAAGAGTATTTTTAAATGATCAAAGCATGAAGGTGGATGCCATAATATGTTATGATGGAATACTGAGATGATTTAGTGTTGTTGTGGTAATGATGTTTATGGATGACCCCATGTTAATCAATACCCACTTATAAGGAATCATATTTATGCACGCAATGATATGTAATGGAGGATCAACTATGTTGGTGGGTACTAGTTTGATCTCATGATATTGGAAGGTTATAATAGAATCCTTACATGTTTGAATATGCCCCAAAAAATTGGTAAACACATTGGGATATCAGGGCTATAATTCAATTGATTTCAAAATCTCCATCAAATATTCTCTATGCCTTGGCGATTGTTCTATCAGCTCATAGATGGATATTTTGGCCAATGTTGTGCGTAGACTTTGGGTAAGTCTACTTCTTATAATTACCACCGGTTGAGGTGGACCCTGGATGGGATTTTGAGATGGTACATATTGTTACATAGAAGGAATGTGGACTCCTTTACTAGGTCCCTCAGTGGATAGATTATGCCTAGTAGTAGTATAGGATCAATTTTAACTAAGGGGTTTACCTTCTCGATCATAAGGAGGACCCATAGATGCATCTTTAATAAGGACATCTTGAAGGTAAAATTCCTTGTATGTGGTGCTAGCATTGTGACATAGACCAAGATGCCATGGTGTAATTACCATACCCTTGGGACTAGATCAGAGATGTTCTACATCCCTTGTAAATTTTCCATAGCATCAGCTCGTGAATGAGCACTATTGTGTGTAGTTACCATGATATTTGATTATGTAAATATTAAAGAAACAAACAAAGTATACAATATGATTATCTCTTTTAATTTTTCTTTGTGAATCCCTATACTATTTTGTGCATTTAGATGTTGAAAAACCCCTATTTTTATAAAACAAAAGGGTAAAAAGAATAGAAAACTAGTAAAATATAGTTTAAGTACACTCTCCTATCGAATAATGTAACTCAAATGACAGAGTGGTTTCCTATTGTATTTTTTGTTCAATATAACCTAGGGAATTAAAATTACCCCTCTAAGGAGGCTATGCTATTTGATTCCTGCTACTAGCCCAACAAGGAGTTTGATTGAACTCTCGGGTGTGTCTTGGAAAAAATGATAGTTGCATTCCACTTATTATTTTACCCTATGGTAAAATAGAAATACTAATCCTTCCTACTCTAGGTGCGCCCAAGAGTAGGGGACCTTCTGATGATGAAGTCTAGAAAAGCCACTCACTTTGGCCAACTAGGTTTCTAGGGTGTGAGCCAACGGATGGAGATGAAGCCCACCATCGTTGGTATCGATCAACGATTGGGGATGAATTCCAACTCATTTATGTTAAATTGAAATGTAGTGTGTGGGGTTTCTTTTGTTTTATGCAAACAAAAAGTAAAATCAAGGAGCATTTTCATGATCTTTCACTAATGCATAAAAGAACATTTCAAATTTATATTTCTAAGTAATAAATGTTTAAATTTAAAAAACCTGTTAGATGCATAACTCTACATGACAAGCCTTTAGATAGGCAACAAGTAGGCATACCATATCAAAACAAAAATAGAGGCCATATCTATAGAGGATGGTCTACAAAAGAGGTCGTTTGACCTAGATATGGTCAAAAACAAGGGCCATCTAGGATAGGGACGATCATAGATAGAGGTCATATGACCTAGGGGCAGTCACAAATAGAATGTATTAAAGACTAAAAAACCTCTAAAATTCTTTCAATTTAACATTAAGAATATGTTTTTCTTTACCTAAACAGAGAAATAAATTCAGACTTGCTTACTGTAGTAGCCTACATCTAATGAAGATGTTATCCTTTTGAGGTTTTTGTTCTCTGGTAGTGACAGTGTTACCCATTGAACATCTCTGTAGGGGACGGTTGCATTTTTTGATCATATTTGCAAGGGATAGTGGTACCTACAACTCAAAAACACCAAGAAATATAGTAATTAGCAAAGAAATTACGAAATATGGACAAATTTTGACCGTGATCACCACTAAAGCATGCTAAAAATATCGTACACCTATGCAATGAAATAAAGAACAAACTAGATAGAAAACTACATAACCATAATGACAAAACAAGATATGAAATAATGGTATCCTTTTTACTAATATAAATTATATCCTTCAAGAGGGTTACAATGAGATCCTATTGAGGGATTTGCTACCAATTTGATACAAAGATTTACAATAAGAAGAGTAATTTAGGTGTATCTCATAGAATCATTTTACATCATCATAAAATAATTTTGGGAATGGTTTCTCATGACCTCTACAATGTATGATGATGATGGATGAATATTTATGCCATTTGCTCCATTGTAAAGACTTGTAATATGCACACAATGAAATATAAATAGCATCAAAAGCATATGAAGAGCCTTTCAAGATAAGACCCATAGTAATGAAAAATAAATCAATAAATAATTTAAAATGCGACAAATAAATGCATGAAAATTAAATCTAACTATGCTAGACAGTAATCAAAATATTGCTAAATATGATAAAAGCAAGAAAACAAGGAAAACATATCTTTGTCGGGAGGTCATATCTGTGCGGGATGGTCTTTCTTGGTGGTCATATCAAGGTGATATGGTTATGCTTGTGAGCTATATCTAGACGATATGATTGTTAAACTTTGAGCAAATTCCTTATGTCCGATGCGAGATCATGCCAGGTTTGATTCATGGATGGGTTAACGTTCTTGGTGAACTCATGAGGAATAACTTAGGGGTGGAATTTACACTAAAGCAAGGGCGTTATATGGTGCAAGGAGTATGAATTTGATCTTCAACCTTCAATATAGTAAACTAACATACTTGGAAACTCCATGGTTGAATTTTGATAGCACTTCATTGCTTTGAGAGTGAGAATTATTTGATTCTTCAATTTTACAAAACTTCAATGCATGAATTCATGATATTTTCAATGAAGGCTAAGCGCCTTTAAATAGACTTCCAAAATGGGAGTCCCAATATTGCAATAGAATCCAAGAAGTGGTTGGGATCAAGAAACATAATCGTTTCTTGATAATCATTGTGCAATAGACTTCATCATCCAGTTGGCATGTATAATTATTTGAACTATGATGCAGGAATTTGCTTGTAGCATGACCATCTCAAGGTGAGACGATCATGAATGTGGGTCATCTCGGGGTGATATTTTTTTGACTACAGGTAGTCTCAGGGTAAGATGGTTACCATGGAGATCATGCTTTAGTTTGACAATCTTGGTTGTAAAGGGGAATTCTTCCCTGTTTGAGTGGTGAAAACCACTGCTAAGCCTTGAGGCTACCCAAGGTGGGTCATATGGCCTGAAAAGGTGTCCATATAGGTAGTCTCCTAAAAATTACATGTTTTAGGTGTCTACATTATTACTAATTAATTAAGTAATAATTTAATAATTATTAATATAGATATTTAATCCAAATATTTAAATATGGATTAATGTAAATGATAATATATATATATATATATATATATATAATTATATATGTTTCCATAGTCCATATTAAAATAAAATTTCTTTAAATAATTAAAAGATCCATATGTAAATGATAATATATATAATTCTTATCATCATGATCACAAGCAAAAAAAATTATAGAGTTGGAAATTTTTTAGAGATAAGCAAAGGGATTTTTTTTCCATTAAATGTAAATAATCACTTATAATAATATATCATCAAAATATAGAGTTGAAAGGAAGTGTAAGCCAAATATATGAATTACGAGCTAGAGGAAGAGGGAGCCAATAAGGAGGGTGAGTCATTATTCAATCATGGTGGAAGAGTGGTGGTTCATCCAGAGTGCATCAATGCTTCAAACCTTTACCATGAAACATTGTTTCTAAAAAAAATTGAAGCAAAGGAACACTAGGAAACATAATCGATAGGGGAAACTGTGATCCAAGAGGGAGTGCAACCTAGGAGTTAGTGTGAGGCAAGATATAGTGCAATCTAGGAGTGAATGCAATCCAAGAGGGAGTGCGAGACAATATGGAGTACAAACCAAGACCGAGCCCCATTTGCTAGTATGGCAGGAAATTCATAGTTGAATCCCTAATGGAAAGTCAAGATTCCTTAGCTAGAAATCATGATGCCCTAGTTGGAAGTATGAAGGCCCAAGTTGGAGATAAGTAGAAGAGCAAATACATGGTAAGTTCAATCTAGGTAGCAAATGTTACACCAAAAGTAAGTATCAAGGATGAGATGATTGAGCATAATATAATGGTTCTTAAAAGTAGAGGTTTAATATGTAAGTTCCATAGATCATGGTCATATTTTTGGAGATTCAAAATTGGATCAAGTGGAAGTGGGGATTAAATTCAAATTATTCTATGACTTTTCTTTCTAAAGGTTTTTTCCTCATCTTTTCTAGTTCAAAAATTAAGGATAAAATAATGGTTAGTGGCCCATGGTTTATGGGAAGAGATGCACTTTATTTGAGACCATGGAACGAAATTATTTCTATTGATATAGAAACTATTAATCTTCCAATGTGGGTTAGGATTTTTGGACTTCCATATTAGATTATAAATAAGGATGTTTTAAAGGAATGTTGGAAATACCCTAGGGGAATTCATCAAGGAAGGACTAACTACTAAGAAGTGAAATCATGCTATATATAATCATATATGTGTTGCTATGGATATTTTAAAATATTTACCACAATCTATTAATATTAATTCTAAATCAAGAGAATGGGATCAACATGTAAATTATGAAAATATTGCATTTTTTTGCCATAATTTATATGAGATTGGACATATGACAATGGTTTACAAAGTGAAAACTATTAAAAAGAGAAATAATTCTAGCCATGAGATAAACTTAAATATAAAGCAAGGAAATCATACAACAATAGAAGCTTAGATCATATTAAATATATTCCACTCTAAAAGAAGAGGTAAAAAAATCTTAGCTACAGTATTATATAAGAAGTTCAAAAGAAATTAAATATGCAAAAGAATATGTGGAGAGAAATCATAAAACAAATATGAAAAAAGAGGTCAAGTTAATTATAGGTAAATCATTTTCATTTTCCTCAAGTAGTAAATAATCCTCTCTAGGTAATAAAAGTGAAAGTGGTGAAGTTGTCAAAGTTGATGGAACCCTGATTGAGGACTGAAACTCTCAAGCATAGAATTGTTAATAAAATCAAGTAAATCATCAAAGTTGATGGAACCTTGATTGAGGACTTGATGGAAATATGGAATGAAGTTGTTAGTTTCTATGAAAAATTATTAGTACCTAGGGAGTCCAACAATAATCAAGCCATGAGCAGACTCCTTGCCAACATCCCTTCCATCCTCCTCCAAGAGCTAAATACCTTCTTATCCAACACCTTCTCTATCGATTAAGTGAAAGAGGCCACCTTATCCATGTTAGGAGACAAGTATTCGGGTATCGAAAATTTCCTAAATATATTTTTTCATCAATTCTAGAACATCATTAGGGCAAAGGTGGTGGAGTCTATTTGTAAAATTTAGAAAACTCATCCCTATAGATATAAACTCCACTTTTTTGTTCTCATTACTTAATTATTAGAGGTCAAATAATTCAAATAATTCAAACCCATTAGCTTATGCAATACCATCTACAATATCCTCTCTAATACTATGGCTAATAGACTTTAAAAATATCATCCCTTATCATTTATCCTTGTCAAGGTAGCTTTATGGAGGAACGACTTATAATAGATGGTATCATCACAATCCACAAACTCATTCACTTCATGGAAAAATGTGGGAAGGTAGGCCTCTTCCTAAAATTGGATATGAACAAATATTTTAACAAAGTCTCCTAGGACTTCCTATTCAATATCTTATCCAACTTTGGACTCCAACAAGATTTGATCAACCTTATCAAGGAATGTGTTTTCTTGGAAAGTTTCTCTATCGTTGTCAATGGTTGCGTTACTAGCTACTTAAAAATTTATAGGGGTATAATTCAAGGAGACCCTCTCTCCACATATATTTTAATCATTGTGACTAAATCCCTAAGGAGATCCTAAAAATTGACCTCTACCCAAGGTATCATCTATAGAATGAAGTTGACCCCCTCTCTCAATCCAATAACCAATCAATATTTTTTTAATGATACTATATTGACCATGAGCTATATATCCTAGAGCCATAAAATAGATCAAAGATATTTATATCCTCTATGAAAGTATTTCTAGATAAAAATTCAATTTCCTAAAAATTAAAATCTCCTTCCTAGACACCCTCATTAAAAAACAAAAAAATATCTCAAATCCTTGGGTGTATGATTTTAGAGCTCCCCTCGAGCTACCTTGGGATACCTCTTCTCAAAGAAAGGATGCAATATGACCTCTATACCTCTATACTTGAAAGGATTAAAAAAAATAGCTAGCTAAAATGGTTCTCTCCTTAGCCAAGCAGGAAAAGCTTAATTGGTCAAAGCCACCCTACAAAGCATATTTATTTACTTTGTCCTTATTTAAGCTTCTTGTTGCTACTGGCCAAAGAATAAAGCAAGTTTAAAAAATATTTTCTTTGGTTTGGCTTTAAAACCCACAAAATATTCTCCCTTGTGGTGTGTGACTAGGTCTACACCAAGAAAGAATCAGGAAGATTGGATTTTAGGAAAATTCAGTAAATGAATAAGGCCCTAATTTCAAAGGAAGACTAAAAGATGATAAGATAAGATAACATAGGATGGGTCATATTCTCACAATAAAATATCTATCATAGGGAAGAAACTTCCTATAGGACACTCTCCTCTCAAAGGCTCTACATTTTGCAACAACATCCTCAAGACTAGAAATCTCATACCAAAAGGAATAAGATGGAAATTGGGATCTAGAGAGAGGATAGAATTATGGAGAGACTTTTGGATAATGGATTCCCTACTTATCTCCAATCCAAAGCTGGATGTTATTTAACCACTCACTACTTGTATCTTTGGATTTCATAGAAATAACTAATGGAAGAAAACTTTGGAGATCCATCACTGGCTTGGACCTAAATGATAGGAAAATAAAGGCCAGAAAAGAAATCTCCAGGATGCTCAAAAGTCATTTCATCCAAAACTCAAAGACTGAGGACTCTCTGATTTGGAATGAAAATAATAATGGTCTATTTTTAGTTAAATTTACCTAATTCTTGGAGGAGGAAGGAGGGGTGGGTAAACAAGTATGGCTAAATAATCCTACCCCAATTTTTTTTTTTTAATTTTGGCTAGTAGTCCAAAATAAAATCCTCACTATCGATAACCTCCAATCCAAAGGAATATTCATCCCTAATAGATGCTACCTGTGTATTTCTAGTTGTGAATCCACTCACCACATTTTCTTGGCTTACCCCTTCTCCCATTTTATTCTTCATTTTTTGCTAAGATCCTTTGACTATTCTTGGGTCCAACCCAATAGCATTGAAAAATTATGTCTGTAGTGGTTTCTTCCCTTATTTAGTGAGAGGTTACATTCCCTTTGGTCCTTTTGTTTACTGTTGGACATTTTGAGCTCAGTTAGTTTTCATTGATGTCAAGGTGAAAAAGTCATCATTGATGCCAAAGTGAACAAATGGAGCCGTCATCAACACCATGGAGCACACCATTATTAACACCAGGAACAAAGCAAGAGTTGAAGAATAAGTTGGCAAAATAATATTTTATGAGGGTTTTCCGTAAACCCATGGTGGAAAATTAAATGATTTTTTATTAAAATCATTATAAGGATATAAAAGCATCCTTACACATTGTGATGGCAGTGAAGGTTTAATTAAACCCATGGTGGCAGAATATTTTAAATCAAATCAGTGGAGTACAAGTTGCAGGTTTAAATTTACCCCATGGAAGACTTTAATTTTATTAAAGTCAAAGGTTTTAAAATATAATTTATAAAATTTAAATTCTATTGAATTTAAATAATTTATAAATTATATAAAGGTTTAAATTAGCACCGACATCATCAAAATTAAGGAGCACCGACGTCTAAATTCGAATGGTGGTTTTGTGTATAAATTAATGCCCAAAGGGGCATTTGAAACTTACCCCTCGACGAATTAACTCCCATGCGAAAAGGTTGAAGGTATTTCATGCATCGTGAATGTTGAGGAAGAAGACAAAGAGCTTTGTCTTATTACTGCCGGGGAAGAAAACAAAAAGAGGACAACGCATGGTTTGAGTCACATAGGACACGTTGGTCCATTGGTGGTGCACGCTTTGCGAAGGCGTTGGGAAAGGAAGTGCCCACGTTCGATTCTCGTGGATGTGCCAAGGAAGGTCTTTTTGTTCGCATTCGATTCGAGCACCAGGAATAAGAGAAAGAGCACAAAGTGCTCATTGGTTCTCAAACATGTGCCTAGCGCACGCGGTGGTCAAGCCCGTGGCTAGAGCGCTTAAGGAGGCAGAGATCATGGGATCGAATCCCACTAGTGGCAAAGGTAATTTTTTATTTAAATTTTGCCTAAGGTTTTCTTAAAAGGGTCATTTGGAGTTATAAGGGTTTGTGTAGATTTATTTGTGTTTGGAGTTATAAGAGTTTGTGAAGATTTATTTTTAATTAATTTGTGTTTGGAGTTATAAGGGTTTGTGAAGGATTATTTTTATTGAAAATTGATTTGTGCTACTTGGAGTTAAAAGGGTTTTTGAAAGGGTGGGGTTTTTGAAATATTGTTTTGTTGAGAAGGGATTTATGTTATTAAGGTTTTTTAAAGAAAGAGGATTTGATTCTTGCCAAAGTTCTTCTTGTCATTTATTGATTAAAGAGGTTTTGAGTTATTTTGGTGGATGTTGAATTTATTTTTAGTTGGGAGTTTATAAGGTGTGATTGGATAAATACTTTATGTATGTTGATGGTTGTTTTTGAAAGGTGGAGTGATAAGGTGTAATTGAGTATTTATATTATTTTTGTGAGAAAGATTTATCTTCTAACCTCTTGAGATTGGCATAGAAGTTTGTGTGATTGTGGCAGATTTATGAGATCCCTTCATCTTCAATAAAAAGGTATGAGCACATTCTTCCATAGTTGAGTTGATTGATTGGTTTTTTGGAAAATAAGTTTGGAGTGAAAAGGACTTGATTAGGGTTTCCTTTTCTAGAGTGTTTGAGTTAATGCTTCAAGGTTTTCTGGAATAAAGAGTTGTTGTTAAAACCTTGTTTGATAAGCATTGTTGTTGAAACCATTGGTTGTGTGAAGAACTTGAGCTAGGTTTTGAAAATAACATGAGTATCATTGTTATGTGAAGATTGTTTTATGAGCATTGTTGTTGAAGTGAGTTGTTGTGCAAAGAACTTGAACTAGGGTTTGAAAAGAACATGAGTATCATTGTTATATGAGATTTATTGTTGAGCATTGTTGGAAATATTTTGAGTTGGTGATTACATGCTTGGACTAGGGTTTGTGAGAAAGGGTTGTTTCTTTGAAGTGATTGGTTGAGTAGAGTTGGTTGAGCCTAGTCAAGTGGTTGTGTGGAGTGATTGTTCAAGTTCCATTAAAACAAACTATTCTATATTCTGATTTGAATTGAGATTGAGCATTTGAGTGTAGAACATATTGAGTCTCTAACAATTCTCTTTATGCTTCTATGAGATTGGACAAGTTCTATGTGGACTTGTTAAGCAGATTTGAGGTAAGTCTTTGAGGAGACTTGTGGACTGATTTTGTGTGAGATTTTTGTGGAAGATTACAATACATATTTGGATCAAGTTCTGAGTGGACTTGTTGAGTAGATTTGAGCAAGTTTTGAGTGGACTTGTTGAGTATATTTGAGCAAGTTTTGAGTGGACCTGTTGAGCATATTTGAGCAGGTTCTAAGTGGACCTGTTGAGCAGATTTGAGAAGGTTCTGAGTGGACCTATTGAGAATATTTGAGCAGGTTTTGAGTGGACTTGTTGAGAATATTTGAGCAAGTTTTGAGTGGACTTGTTGAGAATATTTGAGCAAGTTCTAAGTGGACTTGTTGAGAAGATTTGTGCTAGATCGAATGGACTATGTTTAGTGTATATTTGAGATAGAGCTTTGGAGGTGATAGAGTAGAGAGGATAGTAGTCTCCAGTGGATAGAGATCCATCAGCCAGGGTAGTGAGGATAGGTCTTCTGAGTGGGGACAAGAGTCTTCAGTGGAGAGAGATCCACAAGCCATTGTAGTGGAGGTAGTAGTCTTCTAGAGGATCACCAACCAAAGCAGAGGAGAAGGAGTTCTCTTGTGGATAGAGATCCATGAACTAGATTTAGGGGATCAACATCTCCTTTGGATAGAGGTCCATAAACATTGTAATAGGGAAAGGATTCCCAAGAGATTATTTGAGAAATATTTAGAAGAAATATTTTCTCCGTGGAGGTAGCCATATTTGGGTGAACCATGTTAAATTGGTGTCTCTACTATGTGTGTGATTTGTGCATTGCTTTGATTATTTCTATTGATATTACTATCTATACATTGCATAATATTGATTTGGAAAGAAAAGTAAAAAGTGTTCTTATACTGTTCACCCCCCTCTAAGTATAAGCTTGTGTTCTTCAATTGGTATCAGAGCGGGTGCCTTCATAAGAGTTTAACAACTTGAAGGAAAAGCTAACAAGAACACAATGGATCCTAAGGAGGTGTCCTCAAATAACTCAGCACTAGTATTTTATGGAAGTGACTATATGTATTGGAGTATGATGATGAGGATCTACCTAATGGCACTTGGCAATGAAGTTTGGGATGTAGTGGAATTTGGATATGATCCAGCAATCAATCCTCCTACAGATAAGGAAGGTAAGCTTCTACAACACTATAATTCAAAAGCAATGAATGCACTTGTGAGAGGTTTGCATAGAATAGAGTCTATGAAAGTTATGCATTGTAGAACTACAAAAGAAATGTGGGATAAATTGCAAGGTATATATGAGGGAGATAAAAGTGTCAAGAAAGCAAAGATACGAAATCTCAAAGGACAATTTGAAACATTGAGAATGAATGATGAGGAAAATATCAGTGCTTATCTAATTCAAATTGATGAGGTTGTTAATGATATGCAAGGACTTGGAATGAAGATTGATGAATCAGATGTTTGTGATAAAGTCTTAAGAACTCTTCCAAAAATATTCAGTGAATAGGTTTCTGCTATAGAAGTGTCAATGGATGGTGATTCTTTGACAAGAGATAAGTTGCTTGGTATGCTTACAACTTTTGAGATAAGAACAAAATATCCTATTCCCCAGAAGGAAGCAACATTCAAAGCAATCAAGAAAACAAAGGGTAAGAAGTCGAATCAAGCAATGAGTCATCCAGTGATGAAGAAGCTAATTATGGTAGAAGAGATAAATATTCTAGAAGATCCAGAGATCTAAGATCTATTAAGTGTTTCAATTGTGGAAAGTTTGGATATTTTGCAACAGATTGTCGAGAACCAAAGAACAACAATGGTGAAGAAAAATAGGATCACAGGTACAAGGAATCAGAAAGATATAGGCAGGATAAGCATCAAAAGAAAAACAAGGATGGACAAAGCAGACAAGGAAAGAAGTTCTTTCAAAGACAAAAGAGGAGCTACTATGCGGATAATGCAAGTAAGTACTCAAGTGATAGTGATGCTAGTTTTTCAGACAATGATAGAGATGAAGTCCTATTTATGATTGAAGAAAAAGAACCGATTAAGAAAACTCTAGTAATTCTCAAGTGTTTTAGATGTGGTAACTTTGGACATCTTGAAGATGATTGTACAAGGGATGGTTATAGTTTTAGTGATGATGAGTATGAGAATGCACTTGAAGGACCAGATGAAAATCTTCTAATGGCATTAGAAGAAGAAGTAAGTGATCCTATAGAAGACAAGCCAAAAGAGAGTAAATATGTGGACAAAGGTAAAAAAATAGAGGATTATTCAGAAGAGAATGGTTATGATCTCAAGGGAGAACTTATCTATGCCCTTGACATGGTAAAGAAGGTAAGAAAGCAACACTCTAAACTTGAAATTCAGTTTCAAGAATGTGATGAAGAGAGAATATTGCTCATAGAGGATTTAGAAAAATCAAAGGCTAAGGCAAAGAAGTTCAAATATAAGTTAGAAGCAAAGATCTTGGAATGTGAGAAGTTAGCACAAGAAGTGGCACTACTAAAAGAAAGATTTAGAGGACTCCAAGATCAAGATGAAAGGATTTAAAAATAGCTCAAATAACTTGGATAAGTTCATCAAGACACAAAAGACTACATCAAGCAAAATAGGTCTTGGATTTGAACAAGATCAAAAGAAATGGGAAGGAGAGTCAACTTCAAGTTTTGGAGGAGAAGAAACCTCAGATGAAGATACTTCAGAAGAAGACAATGTAAAATAAAGTGAGATATCTAAGGATGATTTGGACAATAGAGGATTCAACAAAGATAGGAACAATGCACAAAGAAGATACAGATGGAACAACAATCAAAATAGGAGACCAATGAGGTCAAGACAAGGAAACTTCAATGGAAGATGTTTTTCATGTCATAGGTTTGGGCACATGGCTTCACAATGCAGGACACATGAAAGACAAGAATATGGGAACATACAACCTTTTCATGGGTATTGCTACTCATGTAATCAGTTTGGTCACAAGGCAATGAATTGAAGAGTTCATGATAGAAGAGGATATGGCTTCACTAGGAGAAATCCTAAGACATTTGCACCTCCAAGGAATAATAACATTAAGTGTTATAAGTGCAATAATAATGGCCACACAACAAAGTGGTGTAGAGCAGATATTCTAGAAACAAGTATGAACAAGAACAAGAATAGGAACAGAACATGAATATGAATAGGAACAAGAACATGAATAGGAACATGGATATGAACAAGAACAAGAATAGAAATAGGAACATGGATGTGAATAGGAATAGGAACAAGAATAGGAATGATGACATGGACAGGAACATGGACACGGATAGAAACAATCAGAGGAATCAAAAAATTCAGATAAGAAGAAAAGAGGATAAAGGTAAAGAACAATGCTTTCTAGGAGTAGAAATACTCCCACCCCAGAATTAACCACCTTAATAGAAGGTGGGGGAGGGGCTAAGCTAAGAGGCTTATTCTTAGCCCCGAGCCCCAAAGGTGACCCTTTGCCATTGATGTCAAAGGGGGAGATATTTGAGTAAGGGGGAGATATTTGGTATTTGAGAGAGCATTGAGATAGGGGGAGCAATGCCCTAGGGGGAGCAAAAAAAGGAAAGGTCAAGTTTTTAGTTAAAATAATTTGGGTTGCCATCAATGACAAAGGGGGAGATTGTTGGACATTTTGAGCTCGGTTAGTTGTCATTGATGTCAAGGTGAAAAAGTCATCATTGATGCCAAAGTGAACAAATGGAGCCATCATCAACACCATGGAGCACACCATTATTAACACCAGGAACAAAGCAAAGAGTTGAAGAATAAGTTGGCAAAATAATATTTTATGAGGGTTTTCCGTAAACCCATGGTGGAAAATTAAATGATTTTTTATTAAAATCATTATAAGGATATAAAAGCATCCTTACACATTGTGATGGTAGTGAAGGTTTAATTAAACCCATGGTGGCAGAATATTTTAAATCAAATCAATGGAGTACAAGTTGCAGGTTTAAATTTACCCCATGGAAGACTTTAATTTTATTAAAGTCAAAGGTTTTAAAATATAATTTATAAAATTTAAATTCTATTGAATTTAAATAATTTATAAATTATATAAAGGTTTAAATTAACGCCAACGTCATCAAAATTAAGGAGCACCGACGTCTAAATTTGAATGGTGGTTTTGTGTATAAATTAATGCCCAAAGGGGCATTTGAAACTTACCCCTCGATGAATTAACTCCCATGCGAAAAGGTTGAAGGTATTTCGTGCATCATGAACGTTGAGGAAGAAGACAAAGAGCTTTGTCTTATTACTGTTGAGGAAGAAAACAAAAAGAGGACAGTGCATGGTTTGAGTCACATAGGACACGTTGGTTCATTGGTGGCACACGCTTTGCGAAGGCATTGGGAAAGGAAGCGCCCACGTTCGATTCTCGTGGACGTGCCAAGGAAGGTCTTTTTGTTCGCATTCGATTCGAGTGCCAGGAATAAGAGAAAGAGCACGAAGTGCTCATTGGTTCTCAAATGTGCGCCTAGCGCACGTGGTGGTCAAGCCCATGGCTAGAGCGCTTGGGGAGGCAGAGATCGTGGGATCGAATCCCACTAGTGGCAAAGGTAATTTTTTATTTAAATTTTGCCTAAGGTTTTCTTAAAAGGGTCATTTGGAGTTATAAGGGTTTGTGTAGATTTATTTGTGTTTGGAGTTATAAGAGTTTGTGAAGATTTATTTTTAATTAATTTGTGTTTGGAGTTATAAGGGTTTGTGAAGGATTATTTTTATTGAAAATTGATTTGTGCTACTTGGAGTTAAAAGGGTTTTTGAAATATTGTTTTGTTGAGAAGGGATTTATGTTATTAAGGTTTTTAAAGAAAGAGGATTTGATTCTTGCCAAAGTTCTTCTTGTCATTTATTGATTAAAGAGGTTTTGAGTTATTTTGGTGGATGTTGAATTTATTTTTAGTTGGGAGTTTATAAGGTGTGATTGGATAAATACTTTATGTATGTTGATGGTTGTTTTTGAAAGGTGGAGTGATAAGGTGTAATTGAGTATTTATATTATTTTGTGAGAAATATTTATCTTCTAACCTCTTGAGATTGGCATAGAAGTTTGTGTGATTGTGGCAGATTTATGAGATCCCTTCATCTTCAATAAAAAGGTATGAGCACATTCTTCCATAGTTGAGTTGATTGATTGGTTTTCTGGAAAATAAGTTTGGAGTGAAAAGGACTTGATTAGGGTTTCCTTTTAGAGAGTGATTGAGTTAATGCTTCAAGGTTTTCTGGAATAAAGAGTTGTTGTTAAAACCTTGTTTGATAAGCATTGTTGTTGAAACCATTGGTTGTGTGAAGAACTTGAGCTAGGGTTTGAAAATAACATGAGTATCATTGTTATGTGAAGATTGTTTTATAAGCATTGTTGTTGAAGTGAGTTGTTGTGCAAAGAACTTGAACTAGGGTTTGAAAAGAACATGAGTATCATTGTTATGTGAGATTTATTTGTTGAGCATTGTTGGAAATATTTTGAGTTGGTGATTACATGCTTGGACTAGGGTTTGTGAGAAAGGGTTGTTTCTTTGAGTGATTGGTTGAGTAGAGTTGGTTGAGCCTAGTCAAGTGGTTGTGTGGAGTGATTGTTCAAGTTCCTTAAAATAAACTATTCTATATTCTGATTTGAATTGAGAAAGTGATTGAGCATTTGAGTGTAGAACATATTGAGTCTCTAACAATTCTCTTTATGCTTCTATGAGATTGGACAAGTTCTGTGTGGACTTGTTGAGCAGATTTGAGGTAAGTCTTTGAGGAGACTTGAGGATTGATTTTGTGTGAGCTTTTTGTGGAAGCTTACAATACAGATTTGGATAGGTTCTGAGTGGACTTATTGAGCATATTTGAGCAAGTTTTGAGTGGACTTGTTGAGAATATTTGAGCAAGTTCTGAGTGGACCTGTTGAGCATATTTGAGCAAGTTATGAGTGGACTTGTTGAGCATATTTGAGCAGGTTCTGAGTGGACCTATTGAGCAGATTTGAGCAAGTTCTGAGTGGACTTGTTGAGAATATTTGAGCAGGTTTTGAGTGGACCTATTGAGCAGATTTGAGCAAGTTCTGAGTGGACTTGTTGAGCAGATTTGTGCTAGACCGAATGGACTATGTTTAGTGTAGATTTGAGATAGAGCTTTGGAGGTGATAGAGTAGAGAGGACAATAGTCTCTAGTGGATAGAGATCCATCAGCCAAGGTAGTGAGGATAGGTCTTCTGAGTGGGGACAAGAGTCTTTAGTGGAGAGAGATCCACAAGCCAGTGAAGTGGAGGCAGTAGTCTTCTAGAGGATCACCAGCCAAAGTAGAGGAGAAGGAGTTCTCCTATGGATAGAGATCCATGAACCAGATTTAGGGGATCAACATCTCCTTTGGATAGAGGTCCATAAACATTGTAATAGGGAAAGGATTCCCAAGAGATTATTTGAGAAATATTTAGAAGAAATATTTTCTTCGTGGAGGTAGCCATCTTTGGGTGAACCACGTTAAATTGGTGTCTCTACTGTGTGTGTGATTTGTGCATTGCTTTGATTACTGCTATTGATATTGCTATCTATACATTGCATAATATTTATTTGGAAAGAAAAGTAAAAAGTGCTCTTATACTGTTCACCCCCTCCTCTCAGTATAAGCTTGTGTTCTTCATTTACCTCATTTTCTCTTTGATATTTGGAAGGAAAGGAACAATAGGTTCTTCTAGAATTATCATATAGACCCCCTATTTGTTGGCATTAGAATCTAGGAAGATACTAAAGAAAATTCCTCTTTGATCCCCTTCCAATATGGGAAGAAAAATGTCTCTGAATATTGTTAGGTTGACTCACTTGGTCTCTCTAATAGGCCTCATCAATCTCTAAATCCCATTAAGGTTGACTACTCCCAAGTCAAATGAATCCCCCCACCTAGCTAGATAAAACTCAATTTTTATGGGGCTACCAAGGGCAACTTAGAAATATCTAGAACTAGATGTGTTTTTAGATATGATAAGGGCCAAATGTTTCTAGCCTATGCAAAAAACCTAGGGCTTTAGATTAGTCATTTTGCATATGCAAGAGCCTTGTTCCAAGGAACAAAGCTTCTAGAAAAATACCAATCATGAAGGTGATCATCGAAGGAGATTCCATGAACATCATCAATATGCTAAAAGGATCTCATCATCTGATTTGGAGCATACAAAACCTCTTGGATGAGGCTAAAAGATCCATTTTGTAGTTGGAAAACTCTTTGATCTAGCATTTTTATAGAGAGGGTAATAAAGCAACGAACTCCTTAGCCAACCTTGACATCCTTCAATAGGACCTCTCTATTTGGAGTAGCAACTTCCCTCCTACACTCCTGCATTTCTATAACAATGATGTTTTATGTCTCCTGGTTGACTTCAACTTTGTCCATCCTTTGTGGGTTCTTGATAGCATGTCTTTCTTGTGGGGCCTAGTTTGGCTGGTGTGTTTCTTCTTGTGGTCAATTTTTTGTCTTTTCCTCCTTCATGCTTTGTCTTGTTGGATTTTATCATACCTTATTTTTTAATTTAAATATTAGCAACTTAAAAGTATGGTCCTTCCCTTTCTCCCATGTAGCCTGATTTTTCTCCCCTTAAGGTGGTCTAGTAGGCATGGTTGGACTCTTGCCTTTATGGTTTCCCCTATCCCCTATACCTTATGAGTCTTGATTTGGTATTATATTAATCAACATTATATTAATATCAATTCTTTGGTCGTCTCTCAGCTTTAGATAAAATTTAATTATTTGGTCGTCACTCTTGCTTCAACCTTTAAGTATCCCTCCAAGTATACCTAAGTGTTATGGAACATGGACCCTCACTTCCCATATGCTAGCTCTATGTGAATCATGTTATTAACACCCTTTTTTGTCTTTGTTACTATGAACTACTCCCCATAAGCATCAATGATTACATAGGTGACTTTCTCTTAATCTGTTCCTAGCACACTAGTACTATGTGGCTCTCTATTCCTATGAACTGGCACCACATGTTCTCCTTTGTTTAAGCCTCCATATAGCACTAGAACCAATATTCACTCTTAAATCATTCCAATGAGTGAATTACTACAAACCTTTCCAATCTTTTTTTGTGCCACATGAAGGATCTATCCCTAAGATAAATCGATCGAAAGGGATGAGATTTTCTTTCATCTTGGAAGATGCTATCTCCCATGTCATCTGACCTATTTATTAGAAATTTTATGCCTTGTAATTTAGAGCATAGCCATTATAAATGGGGTTAAACTAGGAAGGATGTAGCTCATACTCTACATCTTTCCTCCCCTCCTCAATACCCTCCCTCCTCTAAAAGCATATTTTTCTTCTATTGGGCCAGCCCAAAGATGGGTGACATTGACAACAAAGTGGAACCTTGAGTCCTCTCCTTGGACAAGGTAATCTAGTAAATCTTGGGTGATGTGGATTTTTTATCGTTTCTTAGGAAATTTGGTAGCCATAATCTTGACCTCTCAAAGGAAATGGCCCATTCCTAGGATGAGGGTAGAGTAAAGGCCAAGGGCCTTGAGTTTACCATTAGTGTGGCCTTAATTGAATATTTCTTGGATCTTTCCTCTTCTAGTGAATGTATCAATAGAGACAAACACTCTCTTACAAATTAATTACTAAAATTTAAGGACCAAAGTGATAATTTGAACACATACCAGAATGGTATTCTTAGAGAGTCCCTACCCAAGCCCTAAGACAAAGTGGCTATTCCTATTATTTAGTTCTTCATGTTGGATGGCCAAACTTCAATAGTTAGGAGCATTCACTTTATGTTCCTAAATAACATCCAAAGGAATAAAAGCATAAATATCTTGGCTTTACTCTTCAAGTCCATTAAAAAGTCAATAAAACAAGTTAAATAAGGGAAAACTTCCTTCTCACTAGGGCTCCACATGCTTTTATTCCAGCACATCATGAAGAAAGAGGGCCAAAGTGCCCTAGTGAGCCTTAGGCCAAGCATTAGGAGCCCTTATAGAGTAGTTGGTACCCTCCTATTTATTGAAGGGAAAGATATCGAGGTGACACAACATGATGGAGTTGATACTAAGGCAAACGTTGAGAGCTTTCCCATGGATAAAAACAAAGAAATTGAGAGCGAGGATACTATAGATATGAATAAGACCATTAAAATCATAAAATATTTGGATCAAGGTGGTGGTGATATTCTGATATCTAGATATAGGATTGACTCCTAAAGGTAGTCCAAATACCTAAAAAATTAAGTAGAGAAAAGAAGTTGCTCCCCCATCCAAGTTACTTAAAAATAAAATTTTGAAGGTTCCTAGGACTCCAACCCCATCCTATGGTTTTTCAAGTGTGGAAGCTATGCTCGCTTACATACTTCCCATTGGAAGGTGGCCATGTAGTGTAGTGTCCCCTTTGCCTTTAAATCCCCTCTATAGAGGTTTCTTGTCCTGTATCTAAGTTGTCAGGGTTATCTCCAAGCCCTTACTAACCTCATCAACTCATTGTATAGAGTGGAGAAGATGACCATCACCTATGTTAAAGAAGCAGCCATCCTCCTAGATGATTACAAAAGTAAATACGATGATGCTAATCCCAATGATACAGTGGATGCCCATGTTTCTAGTGTTGATAAGGCCTAATATTGGGTGGATTGCATTATTTTTTAGAACCTAGTTCTCTTTTACTTTCTCTCTCCTTTTTTGTTTTCAATATTATTTTCTTTTGTTTGTTCCCAAGATCCTCATCTTCTAGTTGTATCCTAGAGAATCTTCTCTTTGTAGTTTTTTGTAAAAGGTTCAAGGACCCTTTCAAAACCCATTCTTTCAATCATTCAAAAAAAAGTGGTGAAGATGTTATCCCTTGCACTTTTACATTTCAAGATAATAAATAAATAAGGATGGAGAAAACCCATAACAATTTAGGTTTTTTAGGGTAGAATAAAAAGGTAATTTTATAGAAGAGCATCCTTGCACTTTAGGGTTTTCAAGGAAACATAAAGAAGATTGTGTTTTTGAGGTTACTATGTGCACTTTAGATCATTCAAAACAAGGTAAACCTAAATATGATAAGTCTTACTATGAGCTATGTGAGAATATTGATGATTTTTATGAAGATGAAAGTATTTCTAGGAATGAAAAAAAAATACAGGAAGACCCAAGAAGCAAAAACAAACAGAAAAAGAAACCTAGAGGGATATTGATATGGGAAAACAAAATTAAATATCACTAGTGTTAACAAGAAATGAGGCTAAACACACAAATAAAAACAAAAAATAACAATGAGAATAATATATTGGAATATTAGGTGAATGGATAAGAAATTATGAGATTGTTATAGATAATATATTTATAGATATATAAGCTAGGAAGCAAATATTTTAGCCATTCGTGGTGTTGAATTTTATCTTGACAAAATTTAAATTTTGAAAGGCATCTAATATAAATGAAGTTGATTATGAAAACTTAGAAGTTTGAGGAAGATAGAGAATATCTTTGACAAAAAGGCAAATGAAGAATATCTTTGATAGAAAGGCAAATTTGGATATGCTTTAATTAACCTATTAGAAATATAATGAGAGTAATATATGGTTTTGTTTTTTAATGGGAGTGGACCTAATACAAGCCATACAACTTTAAAAAAAAAAATCATTAGAAAATTTTAATCATTAATGAAACTATATATATATATATATATATATATAGTTGGTAAAAAAGAAGATTATATTAAGTTATTCAAGGAAAATAGGTACATTGCCTACCTTTCTAGGTAAATAGGCTTTTGATCCAAGATTTAACAGATGATGTCATGTTATCATATTTATCAACGGATCTGCTATAGTAACCCATGTCTAATAGAAATAAAATAGTAAAGTGAATTATAGAACTAAATACATCTAATGATGTTATCAAGAGATACGATAGAAAGAAGAGCTTACCTAATCTATGTTGCCAATCATCTATGGGGATAATTGTAAGTGATGTCACCTTTGTCTAGAGCCCAATTGGCCATCGTATCTACAAGTTTATTCTATTCTCTAGGGATTGTATTCTATTGATATAAATATTACGTATACCATCTTAATCTTCTCTACAATTCTCCTTAGTATCTATTCAAGTTTCCTATTCTCCACTAGATTCCTCAGATGTCTGATCATGACTTGTGAGTTGGATTATATCTAGACCTTTTTCTAGCATACATGTACTACTTCCTAGATACATCTAAGGATGCCACAACCCTTTGATATATTATCAAAAATTATGCCAAGATTCTCTATGAAGGTAAATATTAGGGTACATTTGATAGTCTTCCTATCTCTCTCGCACTAGCTCTTCCTAGATTCCCTTGTGAGGCTCCATCTGTGTTAAATTTTCCTCAATATTCTGGGGGAGATTGCCACTTTCCTTTTATGACTACTTTTAGGTACCTTATGGTCTCCATTTATTTTTACTAGCCATAGGAGAAATTTTTAGTTCAATCATGATCTATTCCCTTCACGTATGGGATTTCTAGGGTCACTTCAACATATATTGGATTGTCTCAGCTATGTTGGTTGTGGTCTTATTCTAAACA
This sequence comes from Wollemia nobilis, assembly GCA_028583015.1. Classification (NCBI taxonomy): domain Eukaryota; kingdom Viridiplantae; phylum Streptophyta; class Pinopsida; order Araucariales; family Araucariaceae; genus Wollemia; species Wollemia nobilis. The sequence continues at coordinate 818,571 of JAQPPZ010006183.1, read as the reverse complement.
TAGTGGATTTCCAAAGACTTATATTTGAATATGTGGATGTTCCTTTATTTCCATATGTTCCAAGTTAGGAGAGTAGTATCTACCCATATTATCTACCTAACATACTAGTCTACTCCATCCTATGTAGTCCATTCTCTCCACATATGCTCTAGGTGGTAAATATAGACCAATTAATACCAAGTAAGGTATCCATAATCTTCCATAACTTTGAAGCTACAAGACACTCAATAAATAAGTGATAGAACATTTAGAGATTCTCCCAATACATCTCACACCAAAAAAGACCCTGACAAGCTCTTTTCATAAGTTCTCTTATTAGTACCATTTTATGCAGTAGTATCCAAATTAAGATTCTCACCTTAGGCCATGACTTATGTTCCCATATTTATTTGAATAAGTCTTGAAGTGGGTTAGGAGTTCTTTGGCACAGGGCTACATATTCTTGTGCTACTATATACTCCCCTAACTCATGTTGTCCCATCCAAAGGATTACTTTTCTTGAGATCATGATAGTGATATTATTTGTAGAGTTCATTGGATATCCATATTCTACCTCTCTAGTATTTGAATTGGTCATTTGATTATGGGGACCCACTTTCTTCCAACTTTTGAATTTTTGGTCTAGTACCTACAATATTTTACTACATTTATACAATTTGTTGTATGTAACCGCTCCATGAAATGTATCCACTCTGGAAATTGAACCACCAATGATCAATACCCATTCCAAGAGTCTATACAAAAGTCTGTGTTAAACATTGTGAATTATCCAAAAGAGCAACTTCTTTATCAGCTCCTCTCTTGTCCTCAAAACTACCAAGATGGGGGATCCTCTACTAGGGAGTTGGTGGCAAATAACGTCTACCAAAGTTTTATTTTTGTATGCTTAGCTTTCAAATTCTTGGCCAATAGTGCATTGGGGTTGTTCAAAATCCTCTAATACAACTTATATTCTAGTACCTTAATATTCTTGATTACTAGTCTGAATCCTAGTCCCCCTTCATGTTTGTGTAGACATAAAGTTTTCCACCACACCAATGCCTATTTCCTTTCCTCCTTAGTGCCCCCCAAAGGATTCAATGATATATTTGATCTAGCTCTCTCAACACTATCATGGGAATTTCCAAAACCATAGAGACATGGATCAATGTAGACTATAGGACTGAATTAACCACGGTTACTATTCCCCTATTGATAGCCATCAATTAGTCCATTCTTCTATTTTTTTTTCTCTATCGACTATCTAGGCCCAATACTCCTTCCTATATCTCATTTTTTAAAGTGTAACATCTATATAGGTGATTAGGAGGTAGGTATTCTAGTATTGTAATTTATAGCCTTAGAAGAAACTAACTTTCAACTTTTTCTCATTGATTTTTTGCCTTGAGGATCTTGAGAAATTACTTATGATATTTTTAATTCTTGAGGCTTGCTTCATTGTTACTTTCCTTAAAATAGTATATTCATAAATAAAATAAAGTTGAATTATTGGTTTAGCTCCATTTGCAATATTTATTCCTAATAATGTTTGGTTTTTTTAGTTTTTGACCATTGTCATTCCTAGGCATTAAGTCGATATGATGAATATGTATAGGGAGAGGGGCTCTTACTGCCTAATACCTATATATGTTGTGAAAAATTATGGATAGTAATTGATAAGTATTTAATATGATACCAATAAAATACATCCCTTGATATAGTTTACCCATTTTTGCAAGAAGCCAAATTGACTCGTTACTTTATAGAGGAAATGTTAGTCCACCCTATCATATGCTTTGAATAAGTCTAAGTTTATAAAAATGGATGGGGATTTTTTTTTCTTCCATGAAGTGGATAGCCTCTTGAGACAATACCATCTCATCCACTATATTTTTATCTTCCATATAACCACCTTATTTTTATGAGATAATCTTATGTAAAAGTGGTTTGAGCCTCTCCACCATTACATTGGTGATTATTTTGAGCAAGACATTACATAAATCTATTAGCCTAGACCCAAAAAGGTGAAATGAATTTGTGCCTTTAGGATCAATGCTATATACATTTTTTTAACTTCCTTCAGCACATCTTTAGATTTCTTAGCTTCTTCCACCACATCTAGAAGGTCCTCATGTACGATATTCCAAAATTCTTGGTAGAATTTGATGGGGAGTCTATTTGGACTAGGGGTATTTCCTTTTTATATTTTCAATACCACCAATTGTAACCCTTTAGTAGTTACTAGTGTAGTCAAAACTAAATTTTTCCTCCTTTATTATTAGTGTAGGTATCTCCTATAACACTTCTTTTTGGGATTTATTATCTATAGGTTTTGTTGTGAATAGACTTGCAAAATAATTTACTACAATAGACCTCATACCCTCTCATGTGTGGATATAATATCTTGTTTTTTTTCTTATGGAAGGGATGAAGTTGTGTGATCTATGGTATAGAAGGGATTTGTGGAAGAAGCTTACGTTTCGGTCCCCCTCTTGGAGCTATTGGATCCTAGATTTTTGCTTCCATAATAGCTCTTCCACTTTTCCCATTTTTCTAGTTGGGATGTAAATATGATCTTTATCGTACTTAGACCCTCCATGAGACCATCCATGCAGATTTTTTTGTTCAAATATTCAATTTGGAATATCACTTTCAACTTTCTCTTCTAGACATCTCCAAACTCTTCCTAGTTCTAGGTCCTTATGTTGTATCTAATGTATTGAAGTCTCCTCACAAAGTAATAAATCTTAGTTCTATGTTAAGGTTTGTCTTCCTACCACCATTATAGTTCTCTAGGTTTGAAAGAGATTTCTTTGAACCACATCATTTGCAATCTAAATAGAGAGTGTATGGCTTTGGATTTCCATAGTTTTTTCATGGTCAAACAATGATCTGAGCCTACATTGTTTAGGATATTCACCCTAGGACTGAGTAGTGAATCAAAATTATACTAGGTTATTAGGTCATTATCTAGCATGACATCCATGAGGTGAATTTTTTTAAAGTAAGTAGCCAAATATACACAACCTGAGTGTCCTAATGGTGGAGACTTAGAGCTTTGAATAAAGGTCCAAGTTTTGTATCCTATAAGGTGTAGGGTTGTACACCATGCATCAATAACTAGAGTATGATTGGATAACCATATAGTAGATAAATAACATCCTCCATAAGGGTAATATCATATGGCTTATGGTCTTACAGACATTAAAAACTACTTTACTCTTTACCATTTTTAAAATACAATAATTTCCCTATGGTGAAATCCATAATAGAAAAAGGAATGGATAGAAAATTCATAGATGGAGGTTAATGAAATTATTTTATGTACTGATTAATACCACCCTATTATGTACCCCACAATTGTAACTTATATTTACATATGTTATCATATATAAGGTGGACCACGTATTAAGTTAGAAGTGGGCCATGTGGTAAGTTAGATGTAGGTAGGAGTGTGTATCATATAATCATATATGTAACTGTTATAGAATAGATAGTTAGGAATAATGTCATAAAATTTAATGAAATATTATTATAAATATTATAAAAATGGAAGGATGTAACCATCATAATCCCAATGAAGAATTGAAATATTTAATAAGAAGGTTGAGTGATAGTAATAATACTTGTCTTGAATTCCTACATTTGTTATTATTTTGCATTTCAATGTTTCATTTAATGAAAGATTCTATTATTGGATATTAAATATTAGTGCTAATTATTACAATAATCCTTTTAATCATAGTTATTGTAGGAAAATTTTCCCTATAGCCCCACTTCACTCTAGGTAATACCATTTGAAAGTGGGATCAACCAAGGCAACGCAGTCAGAAGGTACTTCTAGAATTTAGTCAAAAAAAGAAAGCTCCAAAGAAAGGTTGATGATCTTAGAGGCTATGTCAACTATTAGATCTTCCATATATAGCCAAATCTTCATTTTCTCCCAAATCCACCCATGAAAAGGGCACCAAGACCCATGGATCATTGATTTTCAATCCAACAGCCTATGTGGTCCTTTCAATAAATGTTAGCATACAAATGATAAAAAGGGTTTGATAGAGCCTAGAGCTAGACATGTGGTGACCATACAAAATCCTAATAAAGAAAAGTACCAACACTTAATGAATAAGTATAGCCATTGGTCGAAGGAGGTTCCACCTCATCCAAGGACACGTGCAAGAAGGAAAGTAGGAAAAAGAGCATTAAAGAGAACATCTACCATTGGTTGTAAAGCTCGAATTTGGTAGCCTAGTCTATCAGAGCCAATAATGCATTTATCAAGGCCACCGCCCACCATACATATGAGCCTACACTATCCACCTACACTAGTCAGGGAGGTCATACCCACTACATCAGCAAGGTGATGCATTCCAAGAGAAACATGTTAGAAGAGTAATGGTATAGCCACCATGACACAATATTAGAGAGTCAAATCAAATATACTTGATCATCTAAAGGTCTAAAATATTACAATATTTATATCCTTGAATCTACAAACCTTGAAGTTTTTGTCACAAAAGTTCTAGAAGGATTCTAGACTATAGTAATAAGATATATTTTTAGACCTTCTACATAGAACTTCAAAGGGATTTGTTTGCTCATGCTTGGTACCCAACCTTGTGGGCTCTTCCTTTTATCTCCCTTTCTTCTTATAACAAGGGGAGCCCAAACCTTTTCTCATGCCTATGGAGGATCGAATACTTCATGCCCTATTGTCTTGTAATCATTTTAAGCATGTTAATGGAAGCTATGACTAATTTTCCTCTATCATCCTCTTGATGTGTCTCGATTCTTGGTGGTGTATTTTACTTGGTTGTGTTCACTAGTATAGGTGACATTTTTTGTGTTCAATTGCCACTTATTATAGTTAAAAATTAGGGTTTCTAATTCTTTAGTGCATCGCCCCCATAGCTTATGATTTAATTCTTTCTATAAAAGTATTTAATTTCCTATTTTTTACTTTCATTGCAATTATTTCTCTAGCCTTGGCTTGTGGGGGTCATTGTGAATTAATAATTTAAATCTAATAAGGAGACAACCTTGATTAAGAACCTTATAGTTTTCCACACATGCAGTCCCCCATCTATGATTCTTCTTGTTATTTTTCTCTATGTAAGGCATAGGTGCATTCATCTTCTTAAGCCCCCAAACCTAGGTTTGGTGAGTGCTTTATAAGATGATAATGATTTTTTGGCATACCTAGTGGGATGAGATTTTGTATTTCTTCCCATGAAGATTGAAGAAACTAGACTATGACTTTGATAAATTTCATAGTCTTCCTACTTTAAGAGAATCACCTAGACAATTCACCTAATGACTCAACTTGATGACTTATATTGAAAATATAGACATTGAAGAATTTTTCCAACAAAATATAGGCCAATATTATGATGGGGGTCTTTGTCTCATCAACTTGTTGAAGAAAAATATTCCTACCTAGTGACTCCATTTTCAAAGGTAAGGCCTAGAATTATATGATTTGAAGGATTTCTACAAAAGCATTCACCAGAGCTAATCAGTAAGAATTAGTACCACCTCTAAATTATAGATAAAGAAGAAGGAACTAACATCATAACATGGCAAATATGGTGCATCATCCTCCCAAAAATATTGACATGGATTGATAAAGATCCCTTGATTCCTCTAGTTCCACCAAACACATGGAACTCAATTCCTACCTCGATTCTCAAATCCTTACCTTACTTCTCAAGAGAAGATGTCACTCTAACAAAACACTTACAACACTTGACAAGCTTGTGTTTTGTGCATTTTATTGAAAATTAAGATATAGCCTTGAGGATATTTATGGCTTCTTTCCAAGGGAGAGCTCATGAATGGTATCTTAGTCTCAGTTCATGATTAATAAAAATCTAGGACCAGTTGGTGGAGCTCCTAGTAAAGTGGTTCAGAGAGGAGGCAAATGGAGCATCCCTCCTAGAGTAGCTCACAACTATCAAGAGGGTACCTATAGATACAATGGATGATTTCAATGTTTGAGTCCACAAGAATTGGAAAAGTATCCCCAAAGAGATTCAACCACCTCTAAGTATGGCATTCATTTACTATCTAAAAGCATTTAATTTTTAGATTTCCATGATGGTCAAGTCGAAGGGTGGTAACTCACTAATATAGGCCTATTAGATAGCCATCCAAGATGAAAAAACCTAATCCAAATAGTAATGCTAGCTCCTAGGCCACCTTTGCCATTAGAAAACTAGCTAAAATATAATAAATTGCTAAGAGATATAATCACATTAGAAAATTTGTTCAACCTTGATGATAGGTCTAGGAAGGAAAGTATTAAGGTAAAGACATCCGTATATCATCTAATTGAATTTATAGAAGCCAAGAACCTACTCTTAATAAAATACCACACAAAAGAGGATATACATTGGTTCAAGGAGCTATGTGGGAAATATAAGGATATCATTACCTTGATGTATATATATTTAACGGTCTATGATAGGAGCATCATTAAACACTATTGATATGGAACTTGGGGCTATGATATTTTACTAAAAGCAAAGATCTATCAAATCCATGCTTCCCAAAGCTTCAAAGTTGATATTAGACTTATATATTATTTGGGGTGGGTGTCTAAAATTGTTTTCGTTAAATTATAATTATTTTTATTCAAATATATTATAATTTTTATAATATAAATTTGGCCTATACTAAGTTTAAATTTACTCTCCCTTCAATTGATACAATTATTGATTCTATTAAGAGGTGTGAGATGTTTCCCCTTATGAATCGTTATTCAAGATACTACTAGATCCAAATTTCCCTAAAATACCAATCTAACATAAATTTTACTACACCTTATGACATATTCTATTATGGCATCATCCCATTTAGACGTTAAAATACTATAGAAACTTATCATCATGCTATGACAATAGCATTTTATGATGCAATTGGGAACATAATGGATCTTCTGTTGATGATATCTTGGATAATTCTAAGAAAAAGGTTGATCATCATGTTGATCTCCATATAATTTTTGAGTAATTACACCATTACAAAGTTAAAATTAACCCTTAGAAGTGTGTTTTTGGAGTCACTAGTGGTAATCTTGTAGGATTTATTGTGTTCAATAGGGATATGTTGAATTGGAAAATTATCCTAACTTCTAATTGAATAAATGATGTGGCTTGATTCTAACATTTTAACAGAGTATTGGAAGGAAGGTCCAATGACTCCCTCCAACCTCCATATTTAGGTAGAATCCCTATTATCCAAGAAAATTCCTACTCTAACCTACTCTAATTGCATGAAATTAAAATACATGAAAAGTAAATTTTAATGCTTAAAGGTGTGATGGATTGAAAATAAAATATAGTTGTAATCTTAGAAAGGAAGTATATGATTAATCAACCAATAAAAAACTAAATGACAACAATATTTTCCATTTAACAAGTATGAAATTATGGAGTGAATGACAAGATGAGAAAAAAGGCCTTGTCTCAATCACCATGCATTCTAAAATATAGGAGGGTAATGACACTAATGGAATGCAAAAAGACTTGCTAATTTTTCATCAATTCCATGAGATACATAACATAATGTGGTTTTCATAGAGTGGAAATCTTAATTATCTAGGCCTAAAGATATTTTCAATGGTGTCCATGGATCCTCTTTATAGTAAGAGTTAACCCCTGAGATACATGAGGCAAGAAAATATTACTCCTAGTAAAAGTAAAAATTTAGGATACCTTAAATAAAATGATGTATGTCCAAATATTACATGCCTCTAAATATACCTATCATGGGTTTATAATGCTCCTAAAATGAGTTATTGTGCCACTAAATTCCAAAATATCACTCTCAAAGGATTATCCTTAGGATCCATGACTTTGATTTTATCCCTTCATAGGATGGTGAGAAATTTGCTTGAGGAAGTGAGTAGATTGATTGACTTTGCTAGTGAGTTGTTAGCTGACCCTAAATACTTTGCTCTTACAAGCCAATAAAACCATATTGCAAGTGGATCAAATTTTGAGCAAAACACCACTTGTTGAGTAAATCAACACTTGTATTGCAATTAATCAAAAAATTGAATTGTTTTGAAAGGCATTGTCCAGATAATTACATTATTTTGTACTCATTCAAAATGATGAATTCCAAAGTAGTGTCTAGACACTTCAATTCTAGAAATTTAATGGGATACAAAACTTAATTGGTGAGAGGTTCTAGATCCTACCTTGCAAACATGGTCTACAAAATTGGGACCCCTACTACAAAATTATCAAAAAAATGTTTTTCCTTGTTTCATTCCTCATGGCACCAATCCCAAAAGAATTGGCATTTCTCATTATTTGGTAGTTGAATAGAAGCTAGGTATTTAGATTCTCCCATGTGATCCTCATATTGGTTTTTAGATAACCTATCCTACTTCCCCTTGAGTTCTTACAACTGGGTATAGATGGGATCTAGCTCCTTATAGATTTTAATTGTCTTCCACATCAACTTGATTCTTCTCCTCTTTGAACATCGCATAAAAAATATCATCATCAAGGATTTTTATTTGTGGGTCAAAAATATTTGTAGTCTAGCAAGAATTAAACCTCGAATTTCCTTGATCATCTCTTGTATTGGGGTTTTCAGAGATGCCAAAGTGTTTTGTAGACCTATAGGTATCTCTATGTATCTAGGATCTTCTTAAGTTTCTTGAATAGTTATTTTCTATATATCCCTATTTGTTGTGCTTGTGTTGCTAACATGGCAGATAAAATCTATAGTACTTCTTGGAACCTTTCTTTATAGCCAATTATTCTTCAACCTGACTAATGTTTTTTTCCACTTGGTTTAGGCTACAAAATAGAAGCATCCCTAAGTGTTTATTATTTACACCCTAATTTTATCCAAGAAAGACTTAACCTATTGGATGTTGAAGTCCTTAATATCTATATTGTTTCTATTTCTTTTAAATTTTTTAGTTCTTCTTAGACTTGCTCAATTTTCTAATCCCTCTCTTATAGGAATTATTTAAGTTATTCAAATTGACCTTGCAGTTGATCCTTTTTGTAGTCATTTTACTCTTTCAATTAGCTTTGTAATTATACAATTTGTTTTGAGATATCCTCCAACTATTATATATTTTTTGAGCCTCTACAAGTTGGTGTTTGAGGTCCTCAACTTACTTCTATAGTTGGCCTCTTTTGAAAGAATATTTCTTGAGTGTCTCATTCTCTTCCTAGAGCTAATTCTTTTGGGATTTAAGTTGGACCATCTCTTCTTTAAGCTCTTCAATTTTATTTTTAAGTACCTCATCCTTTATTATCAATTAGATAAATTTCATGGGAACACCAATTTAGAGTAGATTTATAAGTTGGACCATATGATGGGGATTTGTTTGGATGATATCCAACTCAGATACTTTAGTAGTAAAATTGGTAGAGAAAGTTGTAAATTTGGATAGATCACTTTCTTTAGATTTTGTGATGAATATCTTGTCCCTCTTATATGTCATTTGTGACTACATCAATACTAGATATATGGAGAACTTGTCCATAAACCACTTGTATTATTTTTCAACTTCTTCTCTTCCAAGGTGGGTACATCAAATACCTCTTGGAAATTTTCTCTTCAAGCTCATAAATTATGTTCCACATGAAGGTCAAGCTTGTCCCTATAGATGAGTTGGATTTAGGGGTACTTCCATAAACTCTGTTATTATGGCTAGTGGATGACATTGTTGCCTCTAGGAGTAGCCTAGACTAAGATGGTGAATGCATTATTAGGATGAGATGTTCAATGGCACAAATTGAGTGGATATGGTGGAAAATATAGCAAATGTAGAAGGATTTGGTCTTAATGCTAGGTATACTAATATTTTTACCAATAGTGAGACCATTGGTGAAGATGTGAATGATGGTGAAGTGTATAATGAATATTGTATGAACAACTATGAGGTGAATACTTATATAGCCTATGATGAAAACAATATGATTGACATGGTACCAAGAGTGATAGTGATGGTTAGAGGCAAAGTGCCTATAGGAGAACCATGAGTTGCATTGGTAGAGGATGAGGGAAGTGCAATTGGAAAAGAGGAAAAAAAATAGTAAGAAGTAGGGATAAAAGAAGATGTAGGAATATATGGTGGTTAAGCTTCTATTGAGGTCATGGATGACTTTTGTACTTGTATTGATCATATTTAACCTTTGGGACCAATTAAATGATGAAAAATATTCTTTTGTGATATTTATAACATTTTGTTCTTGAGGTCCAATCTCACTACCTTGACCTAAAGGCATCATGCATTTGGGTATATATACCCCTTTACACCAACCATTTTTTATTAGTTGGAGTGTAATTTTATTTCCATTTAGTGAGATTATTTGATGTCCATAGACACCCCATCATATTCAAAATTCTTAATTTTTGTTGTGTATTCCTTTATTAAGCAATACTAGGAAATGTTTGATTTTATTTGTTTCTAGAAATTGCCATGAAATCCAACATGGTATCAAAGTGAGTGTGAAACTTCATTATTTTATTGTTTCCACCAAGAGGTGTTTTTTCCAGCTTCTCTTGAGGGCAATTTTTGTTGGAGCTATCTAAGAAGATTTTTTTGAAGGATGATGATATAATTTAAATAAGGATTTTTAGATAAAACCTTAGGTGATATTGTATCATGAGGATCTCACATGGATTAGTATATTTTTTTTAGGAGAAATATTCATCGATAAGTTCCTCTTTCTTCTCATTGGCAATCAATCTTATTTTTGTTTTAAAAAATTTGACTAGATGGATGCCCTAGTTTAAAAATTGGGTTTTTGAGGTTTATGGGAAACTTCATTTTTATTTTATAGATTTTTCCAAAAAATCCACATTTTTTTCTCTTTTGACTATTCCTATCCAATAGAAATATAGATGAAGAGGTAGATTACTTGGGTATCATGAAGGAATAAAAGAAGCTGAATATTTTTTATAGATCTCTAGCACTAAATAAGTTATGGGTAAGCTTCTATGCTTAGCAAAGACCTTTGAGCCACTTGAAAAAGTTGAAAAAATTATTTGGTAATGTTTTAGCTACATAGACATTAGAGGATATCTTGATTGTTCATATTCAACAAAAAGGGTTGTGTAGGACAAACCATGATAGATACAAATAAACCATTGGTGTTTCTCAATTATTTACAAAATTTGTGGAGTTCCAGTTTAACACACTTGCTCATTTTTCCTCTAGGTACTCCAAATTTTTATCTAAAAATTATTGTTATTTCCCTCCAAAAAATATTTTTTAAGTTTTAAAAAGTGTATATTCTAGAGAATATTTACTATAATGGTGGTAGGTTTTAGGTGCCTGGGCATGCATCCACATTAGCCTAACATAGGCTTTCATCATTGTAAGGTTTTAAAAGAGGTATTATTAGTAGTTTATGTTGGTTTAAATATTTTCATTATCTTTTCTCTTCCAAGCACGGTGCTTGGAGGGTTGGCTAGCCAAATACCTCTTAATACATTAATCTATAAGAGGTATCAGGTTTAAATCCCTTCCATACCCAATCCTTTTGAAAAGTACTAATAATATCAACATCCATGAAGTTGAAACCTATGATGACATAGCAACATGCAATGACATGGTACCTTATGATGATGTGCCACTCGATGACATCACCTATTTGCATACTTGAAGTGACATGGTAGGGTTGTACAATTACCACATGGCAGTCCATATGGCTAATATGATGATCTGTATAGTTGATTTGGTAGCTAAAAATATGAATATCAAGGCAACATATGGAATTTTTATAGATGATATGGTGGGCTATGGAGTTAACTTAGAAGTAAGTTTTGAATATCAAGGTAAGATGTGATAGTTGACATGGTGATTCATACAACCAATTTGGCAATCAATGCATGAATCTTGACATGACACATTGTGGTTTATATAGGTGATATAGTAGTTCATATAGGTGATGTGGCATGACATGTGGTATTTTGTGTATGCATTGACTCAACTAATGATATGGCATGAATACCAAGGTGACACATGGTAGGTAATGTAGTGGTTGATGCAAGTGCCAACAAGGTCTGCTTAAATTGGGCCATCATGGAAGGCCATATAGCACCTAATATGGTAATCCATATGCCACATTATGTATATAAATATGTATTTAGTGAATCATAGTTTTCCAACTCATCAAACTTGATAGAAAACTTGCACAACCAATAGCAGACTTCATGATACAAAAATTTCAAAGAAAATTAGGTCACAAAAATGACACAATATAGTTTATAGATCATGCAATAAATTAGATCATCACAAGTGGCATCATGTGATGCTTGGTAACCCCCTTAGCCACTCACACTTCAAAGTAGATATTCAAAGTAGAGGTTGCTCAACTATATTAATAGTTATTTTGAAGACATGAAGTAAATCTATAGGGCTAGGAAGGACGAGGTTCATGTTATTACTCATATTGACGATGTATATGCCACTAAAGTTAGCAACATCATAGATCCCAAAGTGTTGCTTAATAAATATTAGGGGCCATGTGATCAAATTGATTCTATGTAAATTGGTAGTTTGTATGCTAAGCTTACAACCTTATTCATGGACTTATTTGATACTATTGATGAGTATATCACTCAATTCTAGAAACTATAAGAGCACATCTAAATTGCAAGAGGAGTGCCCAAGGAGAGGAGAAGAATAGGAAGCATTGGAGAAGTAAAATAATACTAAATGCTCAACAACATCTTTAATAACATGTCTAAAATATATGAGATAGTTTTTTTGTCTTTGAGATGCTTTGTATATACTTTCTTAATTATTCTACACCACTCATTGATGAGTATTTAAATACTTTTTGCACCAGCAGGCTATAAGAAATAGGTAAAAGAATAATTATATTTTCAATAAGGATCACCCAAAAAAATTATTTCCAAAGTTTAGAATGACAAGAAGTTGAGACATAATGAGAAGGAACCTTTTAAGAAGCCTAATTGCAATTTTTACAAAAAGGAAGGCCATAAGCACAAAATTTGTAGGATTTAGTTAAAGGAACTTGAGGAAGTAACAAGAAAGGGGGTGTTTATGTTGCTCTCTTCTATGCATAAGGTAATTACATTGATGAAGAAACTTCACAAGCATAGGTAGCAATTTATTATACAAATTGGACATCCACTTCTTTAGATGAGTGGATAGCAAATTTAGGGGCAACTAGGCACATGAAGCAAAGGCATATCCTATAGGGCTACAACAAATTACATGCAAAGGAACATGTTGTTATTCGATATGATTTTTAATTGTAGGTTGTAGGGTGTGGAGACATTAATATTAGCCATTTATCATTTGAAGAGGTGCTTCATATTCCTAATCCTGGTCCTAACATTTTTTTACTTATCACATTACTCATACAAATAATATGGTAGAATTTTGGCTTGATATATGGGTAATAAAATATATATATATAATGGATTCAAAAAAATATTCTAGTTCTTGTAATGAGACTAACCACATATATAAGTTAGTAGAAAGACCTACCTCTTCAACCCCTCCTAGGAAGAAAAAATTGTTGCTATGGTTGCACATGTAGACAATGAAAGTCATATATGATATCATAGGCTTGGGCTTATTAGTTATGTATCGTTGAGATATATGATTAAGCATAAGATGACCATTGGAATTCCATTCATATGTGAAGAACACAAGCTTATACTGAGAGGGGGGTGAACAGTATAAGACCACTTTTTACTTTTCTTTTCAATTCAATATTATGCAGTGTATAGATAGCAATATCAATAGCAATAATCAAAGCAATGCACAGAACACCATACACAATAGAGACACAAATTTTAATGTGGTTCACCCAATGTGGGCTACCTCCACAGAGAAAATATTTCTTCTAAATATTTCTCAAATAATATCTTTGGGAATCCTTCCCAATTACAATGTTTATGGACCTCTGTCCAAAGGAGATGCTTATCCCCTAATCTCAAGTTCATGGATCTCTTCCATAGGAGAACTCTTTCCCCTTTTGCTCTGGCTAGTGATCTTCTAGAAGACTCTGTCTCTCTGTTGCACTGATTGGTGGATCTCTCTCCACTTGAAGACTCCTCACTCAGAAGATTTGTCTTCAATTATCTTGGCTGCTGGATCTCTATCCACTGAGACTCTGTCCTCTATACTCTATCACCTCCAAAGCTCTATCAATAGGTTCACTCAGAACCTGCTCAAATATTCTCAATAGGTTCACTCAGAACCTACTCAAATCTGCTCAATAGGTCCACTCAAAACCTGCTCAAATCTGCTCAAAAGGTCCACATAGAACCTGCTCAAATCTGCTCAATAGGTCCAACCTGCTCAAATCTGCTCAACAGGTCCACATGGAACTTGCTCAAATCTACTCAATAGGTCCACTCAAAACCTGCTCAAATCTGCTCAATAGGTCCACTCATAACCTGCTCAAATCTGCTCAACAGGTCCACATAGAACCTGCTCAAATCTACTCAACATGTCCACATAGAACCTATCCAAATCTGCTCAATAAGTCCTCTCTAGGACTTGCTCAAATCTGCATTGCAAGATTTCACAAAAGCTTACACAAAATCAGTCCACAAGCCTTCTCAAAGACTTACCTCAATCATATAGAATCATAAAGAGAATTGTTAGAGACTCAATATGTTCTATACTCAATGCTCAATCAATATCTCAACTCAATCTCATAGAAGCATAAAGAGAATTGTTAGAGACTCAATATGTTCTATACTCAAATCCCAATATCAACTCAAATCAATCTCATAGAAGCATAAAGAGAATTGTTAGAGACTCAATATGTTCTATTCTCAAATCCCAATCTCAACTCAAATCAATCTCATAGAAGCATAAAGAGAATTGTTAGAGACTCAATATGTTCTATTCTCAAATCTCAATCTCAACTCAAATCATAATATAGAATAGTTTGTTTCATGGAACTTGAACAACCACTTCACACAATCACTTGACTAGGCTCAATCAACTCTACTCAACCAATCACCTCAAGGATCAATCCTTTCTCACAAACCCTAGTCCAAGCATGTATCAACCAACTCAAAATGTTTCCAACAATGCTCAACAACAAATCTCACATAACAATGATACTCAAGTTCAAGTTCTTTGCACAACCAATGGGCTTCAACAACAATGCTTATAAACAAGGTTTAATCACAACTCTCAATTCAAAAAACCTTGAAGCATTAACCAACAACTCTCAAAAAGGCAACCACAATCAATCCTTTTCTCTCCAAATATATTTTTAGAAATCAATCACCCACATAAGTCAATGAAGAATATTGCCCATACCTTTTTGATGCCTTATGAGTTGTCCACTAAATCTGCCACACTCAACACACTTTATTTTTCCAATCTCAACAAGGGTTAGAGGTCATGAGTAATAACACAATAATCAAAATAATATCTCAATAACACCTTATTACTCCTACTCAATAAAATGCACCAAACCCTCTTATGCAAGAATTAAACCCTCAAAAGAATGAATCAAACTTACTCTTGGAACTCCTTGACTAAATCAGAAATATCTCCACACACACACCTTATTTCTCCCTTTAAGCAATCTAAACAAGTAGCTCTCGAAAATACCTTTCCAATGATATATAATATGATATACTTCCAAAAATAAAAACAACAGAAATCTCAATCTTCCCTAGGGCATACCATATCCTTATTTCTCCTTGGGAAACCTTGGCAGAAATTAAAATATTAAACAAAAATTAAATTCACTTGCCTTGCCCTCGATGGGATTCGATCCCCGATCACCTTCTTCCCAATGCCTTAGCCGTAGCCAAGCCACCATTGGGCCACATGCCCACACAAGTCCAAAACAACACGCCCACCGTGAAGTTCCCTCGAAAAGGCGTTCTTTCAAAAATGACAAGCACTTCACGCGCTTCTTCCTTGCACCAAAAGGACCTTATGCAAATTGAACGTAGAACCTCCACCTTAGTACCAAGAAACCATACCACTAGGCCATGCTAGCCTATGCATTGTAGAACTTCCAAACCTCCACTCCTTAGCCTTTATGCAAATCGTGAGGACTCCAAAAAATAAGACTATCGTTCGCATGTGCTTCGAATTCAATTAACTTGCAAGGGATAACTTTGGAAATGATTTCACTTGGAATTTATATAGTGCCTTATGCCATTTTAGCATCATTTCGGTGCTTCAATCGAATTTTATGACGTCGATGGGAATTTCCAAATTGGAAATTTAAATTTTAATTTTAATTTTAAAATATTAAAATTTAAACTTAAACTTCAAAGCTGAATAACTTTGTCACCGGGGCTCCTTTTTCGATGAAACAAAATGCTAACTTGGGTTTCACGAAAAACCCATCTCAAATATGCCATCCGTGGTTTTGAATAAAACCTTTTATTTTTCCTACCTTGGTTTTTATGAAAACCATTTATTTTGCCTTCCTTGGTTTTAATAAGAACCTTTCCTTGTACTTTCGCACTGATGAAGCTTTTTCCTGGATGACTTGGGTGACTTTATTTCTTGCCGAATTCCTTAATAAGAGTGATAACTCTATCAGGTGACATCAATGACAACTTTGACTTAGAGGACTCAAAATGTCCAACAATCTCCCCCTTTGTCATTGATGGCAACCCACATCCTTTTACTGAAACCTGACCTTCTTTTCTGCTCCCCCTGGGACTTTGCTCCCCCTGGCTCAATGCTCTCTCAAATATCAAATCTCTCCCCAATACACAAATCTCTCCCCCTTTGACATCAATGGCAAAGGGTCACCTTTGGGGCTCGGGGCTAAGAATGAGCCTCTTAGCTTAGCCCCTCCCCCACCTCCACATGAGGTGGTTAATTCTAGGGTGGGAGTATTTCTACTCCCCGAAAGCACTACTCTTTGTCTTTATATTTTTCTCTTCTTTTCTGAGTTTTTTGAATCCTCTCACTATTTCTTTCCAAGTCATCATCCATGTTCCTGTCGTCACTTATGTTCCTATTCCTATTCTTGTTCTTATTCATGCCAATGTTCCTATTCATATTCCTATTCTTGTTCATGCTTGATTCTTGAATATTTTCTCTACACCATATTGCTATGTGACCATCATTATTGCACTTATAACACTTAATGTTATTATTCCTTGGATGTGCAACTGTCTTAGGATTTCTCCTAGTGAAGCCATATCCTCTTCTGTCATGAACCCTGCAATTCATTGCCTTGTGACCAAACTCATTGCATGAGTAGCAATATCCTTGGAAAAGTTGTCCTTTCCCATATACTTGTCTATCATGTGTTCTGCATTGTGAAGCCATGTGCCCAAACCTATGATATGAAAAACATCTTCCATTGAAGAAACCTTGCCTAGACCCCATTGGTCTTCTAGTTCCTCTTGACTTGTTCTGATTGTTGTTCCATCTGAATATTCTTTGTTCATTGTCCTTGTTCCTGTTGAACTCACTACAATCTGACTCATCCTTAGGAGTTTCACTTTCACTTTCGCTCTCATCTGAGAAACCCTCTTCTGAAGTATCCTCTTCTTCTGAAGTGTCTTCAGAACTGGTAGTTAACTTGTCTTCTTGAACCTATTTGGAACCAAGACCTATCTTGTTTGTTGCTCTTCTTTGTATCTTGACTATTTTATCCACACTCTTTGCACTATTTACATACTTGTATAGCTTATTCTTGGAATCCTCTAAATCTTCTTTTAATAGGGCCACTTCTTGTGTTAGCTTTTCACATTCCAAGATCTTTGCTTCTAACTTATCTTTGAACTTGCTTGCTTTAGCCTTTGACTTTTCTAGATCCTCTATGAGTAATAATCTTTCTTCATCACATTCTTGAAACTGTCTTTCAAGCTTAGAGTGTTGCTTTCTTACCTTATTTACTATGTCAAGGGCATAGATAAGTTCTCCCTTGAGATCATATCCATTCTCTACTAAATAATCCTCTATTTGTTTGCCTTTGTCCATATCATTACTTCCTTTTGGCTTGTCTTCTATAGGATCACTCACTTCTTCTAATGTCATTAGAAGATTTTCATCTGGTCTATCAAGTGCATCTTCAAAATCATCATCACTGAAACTATAACCATCCCTTGTGCAATCATCTTCAAGATGTCCAAATCTACCACATCTAAAACACTTGAGAATAACTGGAGTCTTTTTCTTAATTGGATATTTTTCTTCAACCATAAATAAGACTTCATCTCTATCATTGTCTGAAAAACTAGTATCACTATCAACTGAGTACTTACTTGCATTATCCGCATAGTAGCTTCTCTTTTGCCTTTGGAAGAACTTCTTCCCTTGTATGTTTTGTCCATCCTTGCTCTTCTTCTGGTACCTTTGTCTTTCTGATTCCCTGTACCCGTGATCTTATTTTTCTTCTTCATTGTTGCTCTTGGGCTCTTTGCATTCTATTGCATAGTGTCCATACTTTCCACAATTGAAGCACTTAATAGATCTCATATCTATGGGTCTTCTGGAACCTTTATCTCTTCTACCATAGTTAGCTTCTTCATCACTGGAAGATTCATTGCTTGATTCTGACTTCTTACCCTTTTTCTTTTTGTCCACTTTGAATGCAACTTCTTTTGGAGGAATAGGATCTTTTGTTCTTATCTCAAATGTAGTAAGCATGCCAAGCAAAGAATTCCTTGTCAAATAATCACTATCAATTGATGTTTCTATAGAAGAAACCTTTTCACTGTACCTTTTTGGAAGAGTCCTCAATATCTTATCACAAGCATTTGATTCATCAACCTTCATTCCAAGACCTTTCATCTCATGTATAAGTTCATCAACCTTGATGAGATAGTCATGAATGTTCTCATCATCCCGCATTCTTAGGTTCTCAAATTCTCCTTTGAGATTTTTGATCTTAGCTTTCCTGACATTTTTATCTCCTTCATATATGGTATGCAATAGATTCCACATGTCTTTTGTTGTCTTACATTCCATAACCTTCATAGATTTTGATCTACACAACCCTTTTATAATTGCATTCATAGCTCTTGAATTTGCATGCATTAGAAGCTTACCTTCCTTATCTGTAGGAGTATTGGCTCCTGCATCATATCCAAATTCCACTACATCCCAAACTTCATTGCCAAGTGCCATCAAGTGAAATATCATCAGCACACACCAATACAAGAAGTCACTCCCATAAAATACTGGTACTACATTATTGAAGAACCCATCCTTTTGATCCTTTTGATCCATTGTGTTCTTAGACCACTTTTCCTTCAAGTTGTCAAACTCTTCTGAAGGAACCCACTCTGATACCAATTGAAGAACACAAGCTTATACTGAGAGGGGGGTGAACAGTATAAGACCTCTTTTTACTTTTCTTTTCAATTCAATATTATGTAATGTATAGATAGCAATATCAATAGTAGTAATCAAAGCAATGCATAGAACACCATACATAATAGAGACACAAATTTTAACATGGTTCACCCAATGTGGGCTACCTCCATAGAGAAAATATTTCTTCTAAATATTTCTCAAATAATCTCTTTGGGAATCCTTCCCAATTACAATGTTTATGGACCTCTGTCCAAAGGAGATGCTTATCCCCTAATCTCAAGTTCATGGATCTCTTCCACAGGAGAACTCTTTCCCCTTCTGCTCTGGCTAGTGATCTTCTAGAAGACTTTGTCTCTCTGTTGCACTGACTTGTGGATCTCTCTCCACTTGAAGACTCCTCACTCAGAAGATTTATCTTCAATTGTCCTAGTTGTTGGATCTCTATCCACTGAGACTCTGTCCTCTGTACTCTGTCAC
This sequence comes from Wollemia nobilis, assembly GCA_028583015.1. NCBI lineage: Eukaryota > Viridiplantae > Streptophyta > Pinopsida > Araucariales > Araucariaceae > Wollemia > Wollemia nobilis. The sequence continues at coordinate 798,836 of JAQPPZ010006183.1, read as the reverse complement.
CTCCAAATATCTATCAATAGGTTCACTCATAACCTGCTCAAATATTCTCAATAGGTTCACTTAGAACCTGCTCAAATCTTCTCAATAGGTCCACTCAGAACCTGCTCAAATCTGCTCAATAGGTCCACATAGAACCTACTCAAATCTGCTCAATAGGTCCACATAGAACTTGCTCAAATATTCTCAATAGGTCCACATAGAACCTACTCAAATTTGCTCAATAGGTCCACTCAGAACCTGCTCAAATCTGCTCAACAGGTCCACATAAAACCTACTCAAATCTGCTCAACAGGTCCACATAGAACCTATCCAAATTTGCTCAATAAGTCCTCTCTAGGACTTGCTCAAATCTGCATTGCAAGCTTTCACAAAAGCTTACACAAAATCAGTCCACAAGCCTTCTCAAAGACTTGCCTCAATCACATAGAATCATAAAGAGAATTGTTAGAGACTCAATATGTTCTATACTCAATGCTCAATCAATATCTCAACTCAATCTCATAGAAGCATAAAGAGAATTGTTAGAGACTCAATATGTTCTATACTCAAATCCCAATCTCAACTCAAATCAATCTCATAGAAGCATAAAGAGAATTGTTAGAGACTCAATATGTTCTATTCTCAAATCCCAATCTCAACTCAAATCAATCTCATAGAAGCATAAAGAGAATTGTTAGAGACTCAATATGTTCTATTCTCAAATCTCAATCTCAACTCAAATCATAATATAGAATAGTTTGTTTCATGGAACTTGAACAACCACTTCACACAATCACTTGACTAGGCTCAATCAACTCTACTCAACCAATCACCTCAAGGATCAATCCTTTCTCACAAACCCTAGTCCAAGCATGTATCAACCAACTCAAAATGTTTCCAACAATGCTCAACAACAAATCTCACATAACAATGATACTCAAGTTCAAGTTCTTTGCACAACCAATGGGCTTCAACAACAATGCTTATAAACAAGGTTTAATCACAACTCTCAATTCAAAAAACCTTGAAGCATTAACCAACAACTCTCAAAAAGGCAACCACAATCAATCCTTTTCTCTCCAAAGATATTTTTAGAAATCAATCACCCACATAAGTCAATGAAGAATATTGCCCATACCTTTTTTATGCCTTATGAGTTGTCCACTAAATCTGCCACACTCAACACACTTTCTTTTTCCAATCTCAACAAGGGTTAGAGGTCATGAGTAATAACACAATAATCAAAATAATATCTCAATAACACCTTATTACTCCTACTCAATAAAATGCACCAAACCCTCTTATGCAAGAATTAAACCCTCAAAAGAATGAATCAAACTTACTCTTGGAACTCCTTGACTAAATCAGAAATATCTCCACACACACACACCTTATTTCTCCCTTTAAGAAATCTAAACAAGTAGCTCTCGAAAAGACCTTTCCAATGATATATAATATGATATACTTCCAAAAAGAAAAACAGCAGAAATCTCAATCTTCCCTAGGGCATACCATATCCTTATTTCTCCTTGGGCAACCTTGGCAGAAATTAAAATATTAAACAAAAATTAAATTCACTTGCCTTGCCCTCGATGGGATTCGATCCCCTGATCACCTTCTTCCCAACACCTTAGCCGCAGCCAAGCCACCATTGGGCCACGCGCCCACACAAGTCCAAAACAACACGCCCACCGTGAAGTTCCCTCGAAAAGGCGTTCTTTCGAAAATGACAAGCGCTTCACGCGCTTCTTCCTTGCACCAAAAGGACCTTATGCGAATCGAACATAGAACCTCCACCTTAGTACCAAGTAACCATACCACTAGGCCACACTGGCCTATGCATTGTAGAACTTCCGAACCTCCACTCCTTAGCCTTTACGCAAATCGTGAGGACTCCAAAAAATAAGACTATCGTTTGCATGTGCTTCGAATTCAATTAACTTGCAAGGGATAACTTTGGAAATGATTTCACTTGGCATTTATATAGTGCCTTATGCCCTTTTAGCATCACGTCGGTGCTTCAATCGAATTTTATGACGTCGGCGGGAATTTCCAAATTGGAAATTTAAATTTAAATTTAAATTTTAAAATATTAAAATTTAAACTTAAACTTCAAAGCTGAATAACTTTGTCACCGGGGCTCCTTTTTCGATGAAACAAAATGCTAACTTGGGTTTCACGAAAAACCCATCTCAAATATGCCATCCGTGGTTTTGAATAAAACCTTTTATTTTGCCTACCTTGGTTTTGATGAAAACCATTTATTTTGCCTTCCTTGGTTTTAATAAGAACCTTTCCTTGTACTTTCGCACTGATGAAGCTTTTTCTTGGATGACTTGGGCGACTTTATTTCTTGCCGAATTCCTTAATAAGAGTGATAACTCTATCAGGTGACATCAATGACAACTTTGACTTAGAGGACTCAAAATGTCCAAAAATATGGATTCCAAGTGGTGCATGTAAGGGGTGTATTTTGAGAAATCACCATATGTTACCTTTCCAAAAGAGGTCACAAGTTGAGTATCTCATCCCTTGGATATCATACACAGTGACATTTATAAACTTACGGGTAAACCATATCTCTTAGGGAATAGGCAACTCTTATTTACTTATGAGTTCTCTAGATATGAGTGGTTGTACGTCATTCACTCTACAAATACATTTTTTGATAGGTTTAAAACTTTAAAGGCATTTGTTGTAAAATAGCTAGATAGGAGAATAAAATGTCTAAGGATAGATGGGGTGGTGAATATGTTAGCTATAATTTTCATGATTTTTTATCTTCTAATGGGATAGCATATTAGAGGATTGTTGACTATACTCCTAAATAGAATGGTGTGAAAGAGAAGAAAAATAGTGTGATCAAGGAGATGACACAATGTATGATTCCTAACAAGGGGATGGATTATAATTTTTGGTGTGAGGTTATATCTTGTGTAATATACAACATCAACCAAGGTAGTCTAGGAAATGATACTACTTCAAATAATAGCAAGAGATAAGCCTAATGTATCCTGATTCCATATTTTTGGGTCTTCAACATGGTCTCACATATCCAAGGATATTTAGAATAAGGAGGTACCAAAGATTCATAAGTGTACTTTAATTGGGTATTTAGACACCTCAAAGGCATATTGTCTTTATGATGCTTAGATATATGAGGTTTTTATTTGGAAAGATGTTATTTTTAATAGGCTCTTCTAGGCACTTCTTCCATCCCATCACTTGAGCTTTTGGCAACTGATTCTTTTGACAATTTGACTATATCATTTTTAACTATTTATTTTAAGATTTTGGTTGGCATTATTCCTATTATAGCATCTTATCCATCTTATCCATATTCATACTCATCCTAGAGCGGCAATGTTTTACCTATTTATTTTGCCCCTTCATGGATAGCACCATAGGAAGAAATATCTTCTTTAGAATCAGGTTATGATGAGTATAACACACCAGTTAAGAATACTTCAATATTATGTGATGAGGTGAGTGTTGATAATTTAGATTCTTTAGTTTTTAGCTTTTGATATTGACTTAGCATAGGATAAACATGATTCTTTGTTTCATCTAACATATAAATGGATTAATATGATTTTAATGGATGCTCATCAAAAGGCTTCTTTGTAGCATTGCTTTCAAAGGTAGCGCATTGTCAGGATCCTCTCACATATTCTTAAGCTAAGAGTAGGCTAGAATGGAAAGATGTTATGTTGGTAGAATATGAGTCTTTGATGAATAATATGACGTAGAAGCTAGTCCCTCTCCCAAAAGAGAAGAACGTTGTTGGCTATAAATGGGTCTATATGACCAAACACACATCAAATGGTTAGATAGAAAAGTACATGTCCACCTTATTGCTAAGGGTTTCTCTCAATAGGAGGGAGTGGACTACTCTAAGACTTTTGCACTAGTTACCAAGATGAAATAAATCAAGATTATTCTCTCCATTGTTACTTCCTATAAATGGAATATCTATCAATTGGATGTGAAGAGTACCTTTGTACATGGGTAGCTTTAAGAGGAAATCTAAATATAGTAACCACCTAGTTTTTATGCACATTCAAGAGCTTCTTGGAGTCAGAAGATGTCCCTTAAGGGTGGATGATAAGTAAGGGTCTCTCTCCATGTCTCCCATTTAGCTTAATGGGGGATGTTGGAATATGTGGTGGTTAAGCTTCTCTTGAGGCCAAAACTAACTTTTGTGGTTGTATTGATCATATTTACCCTTGGACCTATGTAAATATTAAAAAATGTGCTTTTGTAAAACTTTTTTTAATGTTTTATTCTTGAGGATTGGTCTCACAACTTGTTCTAAAGGCATCATGTATTTGGGTATAAATACCCCTTCATACCAACCATTTTGTAAATTGGTTGGAGTGTAATTTCATTTCCATTTAGTGATATTATTTGGTATCCATGGACACCCGTTATATTCTATGTTCTTCTTTTTAGTTCTATGTATTCCTTTGTTAAGAAATATTAGGTAATGTTTGATTCCATTCATTTTTTGAAATTGTTGTGAAATCCAATAGAACAAAGAAAAGAAAAAAATAGGAGTGATGGAGGGTGGAATGGAAGTGACAGTAGTTGTAGTTATAACCATTATTTTGGTCATTCCCAACTTCGGAGGGGTTCCTCCTTAAGGAATTTCCCCTCTTCAAGCTAAGGTGTCCACTACTACTACCCTTGGGATGTTATCACCTTTTCAAACATCAACCCATATCTCTTAAATTGTCACTTCCCTTTGATTATTATTTTTTGCATTGCATAACTAGTAATTGTCAATATAGTTGGCACATTAAATATTACAATTTCTAGTGCAAGGGTTTATTGTGGCCTTTATGGGCTTCATGGACCTTCTAATGATTTACCTACTATTTTTACCTTTTACCAATTCTTAGGTGTTTGTGTTCCCAGATGGTAGAGAATTGGTCATAAAATAGGTCATCTCTTGTTGGCCTTATTGAAGTGCCAATCTCATAGCACATATTCTTCCAAGCTAAAATCCTCTGGTATAAATAATATAGTTTCATCAAGACCCCCATATTTTGATAACTTATCTTAATTTCTAGGTCAAATTCATGTTTGACCTTGGTATAAAATGAGTTCCATTCTAGTGAATTATTGCACCATCCCTAGATTTCATCCTCATAACCATGTACACTTCCTAGGGTGGACAAGGATAACTTTTCACTTAGGTTGGATTTTTTTAGTACTATATCTTTTCTCATGAGTAGAGAAGGTATCCAAATTTTTGGTCTTAAGCATGCTTTTAAAATATCAATCCCCATGTATTTTTATCATCTTATATGACCATTTGTATTTAATTTTCTCAAACCCCATGTACTTTAGTTTCTCCTCCACACCTTTGTGAAATCCTTGTAGATTAGGAGTGATCTTCATGATAGTCTACTCAAGTGGGTACAAGGTTGTCTTCTTCTACCCATAAAAATACTTTAGGTCCACGTAGTTTAACTACCTCGTGTATTTGAGATATAATATGTAGTTAGGTACATATGTAGATGACTCAAAAGGACATCAACAAAAATTTAAAAAAATAGATGAATGAGTAAGTCCTCCCCAAATAGAAATCTACGTATGTCCACTCAAAAAAAATAATTAGTTGTAGGGTCTCATCTAATTGCCTTGGCCATTTATCTCTAAACTTCTTTGTAATCACTTCATACACCTCACCATAGCAATGGTAAAATAATTTAGGCACTTCTCAGTAGGGTATGTTAGTGCACTCCATGATTGAAATAGGCTCCCCATCCACCCTTGGGTAAGTTTAACTACATGAAAGAAGGCAATGTGCTCTTTGTAGGTTTTGGCATAATATCTTTATCTTAGCATGGTGGCTATTTTAGATAATACCATCTCCATGTCATCCTTAAATATTTCTAGTTCCAAGGGGGTGTAGAATTCTACTACCTTATGTAGGTTGTGCATGTATGGGTCTAATAAGCATCTCTAACAATTCATGAAACATCTATAGTAAAATTATTTTTTATTTTTAGGGTTTCTAGATACCCACGTAACAAGGTCATCAGTTGTCTTCAACATTTTTTGATGTCCCCCTCCCTTCTATAGAAGGAATCTACACTCTTATGTGAGGATACGATACTTCTTTCTAAGGGATCATACCTTTTTGCACACACTTTTATAAGTTTTGGGTAGCTCCACACTTAAAGGACTAAGTTTATGATTAACCTTAAGGTCCATATCCTATAAATTATCTAGGACTTAGTTTGAGGACACAAGTTAAATCTAGTCAATGCCTCCTTTCTAACTTGTTCAATGGAGTGTTTATACTTTTCCTCCCCTACCCTACTATAGGGGTCATCAAAAAGTTTCATAGGTCTTTGATGAGGAAATGAGGGTTGTCTCTTTCTCCTAATCCTCTGCTACTTGCCCTTTCCCTTAGATGACTCTACCTCTTGTTGCAATGTTAGTATAGGTGATGAAGGACCAAATGTGAGTGAGGCAAATATAGTGGAAGGAGACAACATTGGATTAACTTCTAGAAATTATGGAGTTTATAAAGTAGATGAAGTGTCTATGGTAGTCAGACTGAGAAAATGATAAAATTTGAGGTTTTGGTAAAAATTTACAAAGTGTATATGGAGTAATTTGATTATTTTTTCAAGAAAAACATTGCTTATTGGAGCAATTTGTCCCTTAGAATGACCTTAGAAAATTTTCTTCAATGGATAAAATCGCTTGGCAAATCAAGCAATTTGCTTGAAAATACAAGGGATTCACTTTATTAAATATACTTGGTAACTTGGGACATGTTTTGGAATTCTTTATACATAAGGTAGTGATTCACTTTGAAGAGAGAGTGAATCACTTGCTTTGATGGACTTAGGAAAAAGTACTTGAATAGACACTTGGTTGGTTTTAGTGCACTTCACTCAAAAATGGGGAAGTGATTCACTACTCTCCACCTAGATAGTTCACCTATTATGGGGATAACTAGTTGGTTAGGGGATCCCCTATGGAGCTCAAGCCTATCAATTGGAAATATGAGATTAAAGTAGAAGTCTCAAGGGTTGATTAAGGTCTCTTCCTCAATGGGAAAAATGACCAATATAGTTTATTTGGACCAATTAGCTCAGGCATAGTAAAGGGGATAAAACATGGAGGTTTTGAGAGTAAGATCAATATATAGTTCAAGACCCTAAAGTAAAAATGATAAAAGGGATAAATGACCTAGCATATTTATACCCCTAACTAGGATTCCTGAACCCAATGTAAAGAATACCCAAGTGGTCTAAGTGGTCCACTTAGTTTTGGTTCACCCACTCAACCAGTTAGCTCAGGGTAGACATATTGTTGACTTTTATGAGTGATTCACTCATCAAGATCCTTAGAACCTTTTATTTTGAATAAAATGATATCATAATTTTATCATCTCGTGAATGAGGTGATTGTGGAAAAAGAAATAAAATGATGACAAGATGAAATTTATAGAACAAGAGGAAAGAAGAAGAGAGGATACTATCTAGGAGAAAATAATAGTTGCAAAGAAAAGATAAATGTGTACATATTTATATTTTTCGGTCAAATTGTTTAAATGGGATAGAGATGTTACCTATTTGCCAAGATTGGTAGCATTATTCATTCCATTGTGGCAATTTTACAAGCATTTAGACCCATAATTTGACGAATTTGACAAGACTTGCTCAAAATAGAGCCAAACTTTTGATGCCTTCCTAGCTTAACTCTATCTTCATTCCCACTTAAACACGAGATCTATTTCTTTGTAATCCATATCAATAAATCATTTCTTGGACCACCTTTTTATTACTTCTTGATGTTATACCATCCTCTTGAATGCTTTCTCTATCATATTTCGAGTTTGATAGAACATTTAACCTTGTTTGCATTGGATCGATGTTCATGTCTTCTAGGTCCAACTACTATGATATTTTGAGGGAAGGGAGTTTTGATTTGATCGACAATATAACCTCTTTCCCATAGACCACTTTGTAAGGAGATGACCCTATGGAGGCTTTAGGTGTCACTCAATCTATCTAAAGTACTTTTCAAAACTTAATGTGCCATTCTCTTTATGATTTGATGATGGTGTTTTTCAAGATCCTTGTTATATTTTTGTTAGTTGATTCTACCAGTCCATTACCCGTGGATAGTGGTTTAAGAACATCTTGAGCAAGAACCCATATTCTAGGGAAATTTTTTATTATTTTAACACCTTTGAAATAGGTGGTATTGTTGGTGACTATCATGGATGGTGTTCCAAACCTAGATGATACCTCCTAACAACTAAACAACTTCCTCTTAGTTGGCTAACTTGACTAGCATTGCTTTGATCCACCATATAAAGTAATTTGTTGTAATGAGAATCCATTCGTTCCTTGTTCTAGACAAAAAAATTATCTTGACAATAAAATGTACAACCAATTGTTAAAAAGATTCTATGACAATGATGGACTTCAAAAACATTGACACTTTTCTCCTCTTTCTTATAATCATACATTAAAATTTATATTAATACATAAAATTAACAAACACTATTAAAATACAAAAAAACTCAAATCTTCAACCTCTTTAAAACTACTCACTACTCACCCTAATCCTCTTTAAAGTCCAAGTGTCACTACCACTCTCCAAAGGCTTTATCGAATTCTAAAGTATGAAACTTTGTGATTGACTCAATTAACAAATTTTACAACTAGTTCAATGAATTAAAAACCCGATGACTAGATTCAATGAACTCAAAACTCTTATCAATCTAAATGTCTTGATGACCAGGTTCAATGAACATGACGATATTGTTCACACTCAATGATCTGTTCAGTTGAGTTTGGAAGCAAAAGTGAAATGTACGGACGACCGAAGAATCCCGGTATCACGAATATCTCGCACGTGACCAAGTCGAGGCGCCGCGTCGAATCCCGGCAATAGCGGATAGCTCGCACGTGACCAAGTCGAGGCGCCGCGTAAATGCCGAAAAAAACGTTTATGTGCACACTTTTTTTTTTTTAATTAAATTTTGATTAGGGTTTCAAATTAGTTACAAAATTCTTTTTATTAGTATCTTTTTTCAGTTACAATTTTTTTTATTAGGTACTTTTTTTAATATAATAAATCATATGAATTGGTCATCTTGAGATATATAGCTTTTTTTTTAGTGATGTTGGAATTTGAAAAATGGTGTTAGTGCTTTTGATGTTATAAGGATTTAAATTTTGGTGTGGGTTAAATCATCCATTAACCAAGGTCTCATTGGCTTTCAAAAAGGAGATTGAACCACATGTATGAAATATAAATGTAACATATTATATTGCAAAAAAGAAGAACACATTATAAAATTGTAAGTCTCTTCGAAGGTAAACTTCTTTAAAAGCATATATTTGATATATGATACACCTCCTCTTTTCACCTTTGTTTTTTTGTTCACTCGCACATGCATATAAGGTCTCCCGGAAAGAGAGCCCAAAGCCCTAACCATTAGGGTGTCCAACAAAGAATCCCTTTGGTTTTTTTAAAAACTTTGATTACCTTAAGACTTTAGTTTAAGGTTTTGGAGAACCAACTACCTAAACCCTTAAGTGTTATTATTAGAATAGCTAATTTTTTTAAAGACTTTGACTACCTTAAACCTAGCATTTAAGGGTTTTTATCCACATGTAAGTGGTGGTTCTTTTAAAAACTTTAATTATCTTAACCCACTCAAAAATTTCTATCTAAATACAAATAAAGAATTAACTAATAAATACTAAATATTACATTTTTTTTTATTTACATGGTGGAATTGGTAGCCACCACGAATCTGGGCAGGCTGTCCAGCTTTTATGACCATTACAGTATTTTGTGTTGTCCGCCCCAGAAGCCACCATTCAAATTTTCGTGTAGTTCGCCCCTATAACCACCATGCCACAATCATTTTAAACCTTTTACGCCGCTGAAAGCACTAGAAAAGGGACAAGCGTTCAGTCCGACGAGGCTCGAGATTTGAACCTTGGACCTCCGCCCCCCTTATAGAGTTTGGACAAACCAATTGATCTACACCTCAGACCTCTAAATATTACATTTTTAAACTATTTTATAATACATAATAATTACTCATATAAACCCTTTAAACCTAAACCTAAGCATCTAAAATACCACGTAACTAAAAAAATTACTTAGAATGAGGTCTAACAAATTTAAGTTATGTTAAATATTCTATAATTGTATAGAATTATTGACCTTTACATTTAGAAATACGTAAACATGCATTCTTTACCTGCATGATATTCTAAGTAACTAAACAATTAGTTACTAAATAATTTACTTTGTCCATTTAAGTTTAAAATAAATAAAAATATGGGTGCGCTTGACTTGAATCTATGATCACTCAAGTTCAATTACATCTATGAAGATCACTCAAGTTCAATTACATCCATGAAGTACTTTTTAAATATTTTCATGATTTTAGACTTTTTTCGGGCATGAGATTATTGTTAAATTAATGTAATTATTTTAAATATTAAATAGTTATATATATATATATATATATATATATATATATATATATATTTATTTATTTATTTATTTATTTATTTATTTATTTATTTGTAACCTTAGATTTGAATATGAAGCCTCTTGATTTCAACTGGAGAGTTTTAACTACCCACTTGCTCTCCAACTCATCTACATGAGCAAATATAATTCTATATTTTAATATAATACGAAATACTTTTATTTATTATTATAAATATTTATGTTAGTAATTTTAGAAGTTCTAAATCAAAATTGATGACCTATAAATAGTAATTTGTTATATAAAAAATAATTTGAAAATAATAAGTAGTGTTAGCTATAAAACAAGATTTATAATTAGATTTTATGTTTTTATTTAAATTTTTAAATTATATATTTATTTAAACATAATGAAATTAATATAAATAAATATTTTGTTGTTGATAATTGTCATTCTTATATAGATTATAAATTATGTAATAATAAAATTATTTTTTGATAAAATATAAATGAAAATTTTAAATAAATCATGCCAAATAGAAGAAATATTTTTTTTAATTTTTTTTTTTATATAAATTCTAACCCATTAGGTTAGGTGAAGCCAATGAGACCCCTGCCCTTAGGTGCATCAAATAAAGGCAACCAACCAATAAACACTCGACCGCTACCATCCAACCTATCCTCATCTAGGTAGGTTGTGGTTTGAACCTTGGACCTCTCCAAAGAGAGGTTAAAGCCCTAACCACTATGTTATTCTTGTCTGATAATTTTATTATCCCTTATATAACAAAGATTTTTTTTGAAAAAGAATTTAAAAATTTTAAATTAAAACAAAGATCATTTACAAGTTGGGATGAGGCTCCTCCGAGCCTTACCCGATAAGAACACTTGTTAACAAGACCTGCATTGGAGCTAAACCTCCTAAACCATATTTCTACAAGGGTTTTCCAAATTAGCTAAACACTAGATTTTCTTACCAATCTACTTAATTCTTTCATCCTCAATAGCCATGTCACTATGCCACTGAACCCCTACCTCCTTCTCAGTATCCATCTTAGCCAAGAAGTCTACCACTTTATTTAGAGATCTACTCACATAAACGAGAATCACATCACCTAAATTCATCCACAATTTCTTAATTTGGAAAACAAGAATCCTCAACCTCCATGTCTTCAAAGTAAAGTTCCTCATTCAATCCAAAGTTCCTACCAATATTTTAGAATCTAATTCTAGTATTATCCTCTTGTAATCTTGTCTTACCGCCCATATAGAAGCAAATTTGATAGCCAAGGCTTTTGCTTCATTGTTCATGGCCCTTCCCAGGCCTTCCAATTTCCAATAGAGCATTGTCCCAACATGACTCCTGTAGACCACTCCAATTCTAGCTCTACCTGGATTGCCTTTTGTAGCTCCATAATTATTAATTTTAATCCAAACTTTTGGGGTTGATTTCAAACTAGCTCCATCCTGCCCCTCTTGCACTTCAGCTTCCTTCATCATCCTTATATCAGCTTAAGTTTCATCTTTAGCATACACTACCATAGTTTTTGTGACTTTTATCCAAATGACCTACCAAACATCATCTAAGGATAAAAAGGTCTCTTCAAAAAATCTAGCATTTCTCTCCAACCACACTTACCACCAAATAAATTTTAATTTAATCTTCCAATTTATACAATGAGCTTTATATTTAAATCCATCCTCTTCCATATTTCCTAAATATTAATCTAATTCAAATCACCATTGACTCAAATTTTATAATATATTACCATCGCTTCCAGATCTGACATGTGAATGGGTACTCAAACATCAAGTGGTCAGATTTTTCCATGCTTTTGTAGCATAAAACACATTGATATGGACCAAAAATTCCCCTATGTCTTAAATTATCAAAAGTAAGAATTCCATTGTGCATGAACTTCCAGGCAAAGAAGTTTACTTTCGGCCAACCTTTGGACTACCAAATATTTCTCCAATATTCAACCTGATATGCATGAGGAGGAGGTTCTAGAAGGATCTTATCATATCTGTCCTTCATTGTGTAGACTCCAAGGCTCTCATAGACCCAAGCTAATTCACCCTCCTCATCTCTAAATGTGAGAAATATTTTTGCCAAGATTTTAGTCATTATGGGTGTCAATTCCAAAGGGATTGAAATTGGCTACTCATCCAACTTCTTAAACTGATTTTATCTTATAATCCCCCAGTTGACTAGTGTTGAAATAACTTTCAATCTAGATCCAAACCTTGATTTCCATGGCTATTTTTACTAGTTGTAATTTTGATAATTCAACAATGATAGGTGGATATTTATCCCATGAATATGTCCAAAATCATACCTTCTTCCCTCTTCACTTTCCAAAATAATCCATCTTTCACTACCTAAGATCCTAACTTTAGAGCCTGTTACACTAAGGACCCATTACCATCCAAAGAGAAATGACTCACCTCATTTGGGTTCACCTATCCTAAATATTTACTAGTTAAAACTTTATTGAATAAAGAAGTTGGTTGGGAAATCCATCTCTAGTAAAGCTTTCTAGCCAAAGCTTTATTATTTAACTCTGATCTCCTCAGTCCCAAACCTACCTTTACCTTGGGATGGCTTACTTTCTCCCAACCTACTAAGGCCCATTTCCTCTCTCCTTTTACTCCTCCCCATACAAATTTTCTATTCATCTTGTCTAACTCTTTCCATATGGTATGTGGGGAAGCAAGGATAGAAAATTTATAAATTGGCATGGTTTGAATGACTAATTGTAAAAAGTTAATCTACCCCATAGCTTAACCATTTGTGAGACCAAGGATTAATGTTTTCTTTGATACAATCCAAACTATTCCTCTAGCTATCTATTTTTAATTTTTTAAATGCAAAGGGACCCCCAAATATACCACTAGGAGAGAAGTCCTCATGAATCCCAAGATCTCTAAAATTCTATCCTGAAGCCTTCAATCAAGATTGAAAAAGACCACTTTAGATTTTGTATTATTCATGACTTGGTTTGTGGGCCTAAGTTAAACATTAATAGTATCTCTAGTCATTCTTGCTTCCCTAAAGTTGGCCATTTCCACTAGTCCTGTGTCATCCACAAACTGTACGTGAGTCAAAACTTTCTCACCCACCGTGATATATGTTAGCAAACCTTGTTATCTTCTCCTCAAGATGAATCTACCCAATCCTTCAACCAATATGAGAAAAATATAAGAGGAACAAGGATCACCTTGATGAAGGTCTTGAGTAGCTCTAAGTGGTTTCTAGGGAAGGTCTTTAATTAACTATAATGATGTCATAGTAGAAACATAAATCATAACCCATTATATCCAATCTTGAGAGAAATTAAAGGTTGTTATCATCCTTGAAAATAAGTCCCACTCGACCCTAACATAAGCCTTTGATATATCCAATTTTATGAGTATTCCTCTATTTGTTAGATTTTGATGTAACGAGCACTGGGAGATATCAATCACAAGATGCAGAATAATATGAATGAAAGTAAATCTGCTAGATGACTAAAATATGCAATAAATAGAAATGATAAAAAAGAATACAATGTAGCTATGGAGGAAATAAGCACTCTATTATAAAACTACTGAACTACATTTTACCCATCACCAATGGATGGTGATACACAAAACTATGCTAAGCACTAAGCTACACTATAAAACTATGTCCCCTGACTCTCTCTATGTCTATATCATTCTATATATCTATCTAACAATGAGGCCATACTTACATAGGCAAAATAGGGTGCTTGGCCAACACTCTATCTAGTTGTAGAAGGGACAACTTGCACAATGACACTTGTGCATTTATTACATTGCATGAAGTAACTAGTTAACTTGCCCCTAAAGTAATCTAAGTATGTATCCTAGAAGATACATTTACATAACCCAAATTATGGAATAAAATCTATATCTAACACTCCCCTGTATTACATTATTTGGGTATTGAAGACTTTAGTCTTCAATACGGATCTTCTTTTGGAAATTTGTATTCTTCCTCTGCATTCTTTGTGTTCAAGTTCAGCAGGTAATCTGTGTCTTCATATGATGCAAAGTAATCTAGAGCTAAGGCTTCTTATTTCAATTGACTTTGCATGGTATTCATCATTTATCTACTTGTTCAGAGTAATCTTGATCCGGTTCCCATTATGCTGCTTTAGTCTTCATGTCGATGCCTCTTGTCCTTTTCCATTATGAATTACTTTATGTTAGATGTCTTTGATGGACCATTGCTCTCACGATATTGCATGTCTTGAGTGGATCTAAATTTGTTCTTCTTATTTCCTTTGTATCTCTGTAAGACCTATTTCTTTGTCCTTCATAAATATTAACCTTGATCTCAATGTTAGTAGATCCATCTGAAATAAGTTTTTGAAGATAGCAGTTTATTTTTTGAAGTAACCTTTTTCATAATCCTGATAGTACTTGTATTTGAAGTGACATGAGAAAGATGAGTGATTTGTTCCATCACAATATTTGCATGGATGGAAACTCCAACAATTGGTCTTTTCATGACCATAATGATTGCAATAAGTGCACAGTAGATATGATCTAAAAATTTTGCAATCTATTTTAGGAATATCATATTTGTCTATTTTCCTAATAAGACCTTCTAACCACATGTGCATAATTGATGCCATTCATTTCTTAATAAAATATTGTTGATCAACCTTTCCCTATTTTTGGTCATTAGATTCACTGGATGAATCTTCCTTAACATAGATGTTGATTTTAGAACTTATTTCGCATTGTGTTGTTTCTTCTTTGTCCTTTCCATAATTGTAATTCATCAGGTTTTAATCCATATTGGTATTTTTCATTCCACTTCTAAAAGTGTTGTTTAGCATGCTAGTAGTCATTTATATAACCTGAATTCTTTGAAGTAGAGTAGTCTAGTTTATATATACCTCCTTATTGAAGTATATAAGCTTGATTTGATGAGACCTTTATTAATCCTTAGGTTGTAGACTTCCTTATGTATCCCTAGGTATGAATACCTAATTTTAGGTTTTTGAAGAAAGCTTCTACTTCTCAACTTGATAATATTTTATGGATATTATTATCAACTTTTGTAGAATACTTTATGACTCCCTAATTATTTTGGAGTATGATATAGTGCTTTTTTAAATTATAGTTCAATTTTGGTTGACTTTGTATAAATTTTGTAAATATAAAAAATCAACTTCTTAATGCCTTATTACTCCTATTGAACTAAGCACTTTTCAATTTTTGAAGAGGTTTTAATGTTGGATTTATTTTGTTCCTTTTGAGAAATTTTGAGACAAGAATATAAATTTCCAACTTTGATGTGGGATCACATCAAACTACGTTCATTTTATTCATGAGTGCTTAAATAGCACAAATTACAAAATAGAAATGCAACAGTTAGCTAACTTGAGCTAACAAATTAACAAATTAACAATAATCCAACGTGAGTGTAACAAGAAGTCTCACGTGAATAATATGTCCTCATCATTCCTCCCAACCATATAAGCATTGGACTCCAATGTTTTCACAAGAAAATGGGAGTGAACTTCGGAGTGTCAGTTACGACTGAAAATGCACTCCATATTAAAATCCATGAGGACAAAAATATTAAGAGCTTACAAATGGCTTTGAGCACAAAATAAAGTCCACAATAGGACTAATACAAAGGTTTCAAAAAAACCAAATGGGAGGGGTAAAATTAATCTCCTCAAACAATTGGAGAACACCTTAATTACAAAGAAAATCAATTAATTAATTGTAAATTAATTGATTATATGGTGTATTAAATCAATTAATTAATGTAAATTGAATTGATTAAATAAATTAATCAATTTAATTTATTTATTTATTTATATTTTTTAATTTTTAATAAGAATTTCAAAGGCGCATAGTCAAAGTTGACTACATGCACCATTGTGCACTGCCCAACATGCTGGTCATGGGTCAACGTGGAGCACACTAGCTGGCCAACCACGTTGGTTATGGGCCAGCATGGAGTACGCAGGCCTTGCACGCTAGCCAACACACTATCCATAGGCCAGCATGGAATAGGTAGGCCTTACACACTAGCCAACATGTTGGCCATAGGCCAGCATGGGACACGTTGGTCTTGCACGTTGGCCAACACATTGGTATGCATGCACACTATGGCATGTGTTGGCCAATATCAATATGCTGGCACATGCCCACAGTACGTTGGCATGCATGTCATGCATGGGCGTACATGGGTGGAGCATGCACCCACACGCTGGTGTGCCACACACTTTTAGATTGGGGAAGCTAGCTACATGGCCTACGTGCAGGTCAATGTGCACAACTTTACGTGTGATTGCCACACAGGCCAGTGCTGGCCAACTATGTACTCACACATTGGTTGTCTGCGTGCCCACACATGAGCTTTGTGTGCTTGCCATGGTATGTGTGTCCCCTCCACGTGCATATTCTGGTGAGGTATGGATATCTTGGGTGCGCTAGATGAAGCAACGGGGACAAGAAGCATTTGAGTCTCATTTTTTTTATCTTCCTCTACTTCTTCATGGTCGAACCCCCTTCGACTTTTTTTTAGAGTAAACAGGAACCAGCACAAAGTATATTTGAAACTACGAAACTCTAGAGGCCATGGTGGTGGCCAAAGAGGTGCACGGGGTACTGGGCTACATCGAGGAGGTGCTTGTAGATCTGGATGTGCCTTTTTATGTGCATTTTTGGTAAGTGAAGTTAGGGTGGCTACAATAGAGGCCACTGATGTAGGAGGTCGCATAACTTCTATTTTTAGATCTATCAAACCAAACGACCGAACAAAAATAGATCCCACCATAGAATAAGATCCACCATCTATAGTAGAAGGGAAAAGGGTGAATTCTTCTTTGTATGGATCTTCATGGAATAGGCCTTCAAATTTTGTATTAGTAGTAGTATGGTCCAATGGAAGGATGATGGGCTCCATGCCCATAGATCCTGGTTCGATTCCAGATACTGCTTCAAAAAAAAAAATAGAAATAGTTTTTTTTTCAAATTTTCTTTCATCAGAAATAATTATTTCTTCTGCACATATTTCTTTTGTGGCAATATTTTCTTCTGCAACAACAATTTCTTCTGCAGAAATTTCTTCTACAAAAATTATTTCTTCTTCTAATTCTTCCATCGGGAGAATTTCTTTTGTAGCAAATTCTTCAGCAAGAAGAATTTCTTCTTCTGCAACAATGGCTTCCACATGAAGACATTCATTTTCTACATAATCTTCTTCTTCTGCAGCAATGTCTTCTATAGGAAGAATTTCTTCTGCAACTTCTTCTTGTTCTTTTGTTGTGGTAGCTTGAATTTGTTGAATATTAGCAACGATTAATTTCAATCGTTGCTTCAAATTTCCGAAGAAAATTTGATCTTGAGTGGATAACATTGTGCCCTACCCAATAGATACAAAATATTTTTCTCTGAATATCAACTGATGTGGGATCACATCGAACTATGTTCATTTTATTCATGAGTGCTTAAATAGCACAAATTACAAAACAAAATGCAACAGTTAGCTAACTTGAGCTAACAAATTAACAATAATCCAACATGAGTGTAACAAGAAGTCTCACGTGAATAATATGTCCTCATCAAACTTTGATAAAATATTTTAATAACCCCTTTTTGTAATCCTTAGTATTTTGTTCAAGTGTTTCTAATTTCCAAAAAAAAAAAAAAACTAGTTTGATGTTGTAACACTTATCACTCCTAAATTTGAAAAACTAGAACACATTAATATTTCCAATTATTAAATGGATTAATTCCAAGTAGTATCCCTTATTTCTCCTAAGTTGTATTTTGCAAATATTATATTAATTTTCCTAAGTTTTGCTTTCAAACAAAGATTGATTTCAATTAATATCTCAAATTTATCTTATAACCTTATAACTCCCTTTTTAAAATGAAAGCAAATTAGATGAGGAAATTTGATTAAGGCCTTGTACCTTTATGAAGCTAGATGAGTATGGTAGTAATATCTCCTTCTTGATCACAAATTCCCCAAGGTAATATTTGGATTTTAATGCTCTCCTTTAATGTTTGTTGATTGATAGTATTTTCTACTGCTCTCGACTTGTTTTGGATTGCTGTCGAATCGTTGTCGAACTTCCATAGAGCTTATATCATCGATCTACCGAACTACCATCAAACCACTACCGAGTAGCTTACAAATTGCTACCTATATCACTTTCAAACTGCTTCTCTTACATTCCAAGGTCCAAGGTACCTTTAAAAGGTGGTCAGATGAGTGACAAGTGTCATGGTAGAAGTTTTAAATACCCATGGAAGATTAAACTATTTTGTGGAGGTGACAAACTCACTCCATTGCTTGTGAAAAATGTCACCTTTTGGTAGAGACGTTTTTATTCCCCTTTGAGTGCTATCCAAGAAACACTCCTTCTTCAACGTCTACGAGACTTCCTTGCTGTAACATATATCAAGCTATTAGTTGTACATAAATCCTCTTCTACATGGATTATGGGCACCAAGAGAGAAATGTAACACCTTCTTTGTGAACGTTATGTAGATGTTCTCTCATGGAATGACAAGTGGCAATTGCATGCCCTTCTCTTTATCAACACTTTCTTGAAGACTCTCCAATGCGTTTTCCACCTTGTTATTTATTGTTTTACGTAGATGTTGAAATATCTCCAGCTAAACCAATGCTAGTGGTTGAGCAATGGTGGAGATATGGAGGAGTTTTGATGGAGATATGGAGAAGCTTTGGTGGAGATATGGAGGAGTTTTGATGGAGATATGGAGAAGCTTTGGTGGAGATATGGAGGAGCTTTGGTGAAGCTTTTGTGGCCCTTGAATGGAGTTTGAATGGCAACGCTTGGATGAAGACTCCTTGATGCTTCACTTATGGTAGAAATGCTCCATAGCTTGCTTTGATAAGAATGCTCCTTTGCTTTGATGTATGCTTGCTTTGATAGAGATGCTCCTTTTATTTGACATATGCTTGCTCTTTTGCTTTATACACTTATTTATATTCCCCTGTGCCTTGTCTTCTATAGGTTCGGTTGTCCAATATCCATAGAGGATGAGCCAAAAGAGAGGCTCTTTGATATTATTGGAAGAGTGATAGTGTTCGAACAAATTTGTCTCATTCAACCTACTTGTAGTGTACCTTTGAGGCACTTTCCAATCTGCCCATTTTCCAGTGTAGAATGAGTTACATTAGTGCAACTCAATGTATTAATAAGATGTCTTTTACACCTTTTGTAGCACCCTAAAATTGGCGCAGTAAAATTGTCATAATTACATTCACCTTAGTAAATAATTTAAAATTCAAATTTAACCTCCCAAACCGCCCGTTAACCGTCGGGTAATCCATTTCCCCTTTTTCATGCCATTTTTAGAGGTTGTTTTGACCGTTTGACGATATCGTCGCCGATCAGACGATATCGTCCCAGATCTGACGATTTCGTCTGGGCTAGGACGTCTAGACGATCTTGTCGCAAAACTGATTTTGCAAAGTTAGCTTCTATTCCAACGGGCCTCTAATCCGGGCAGAAGCGTGTCTACGCCGTTAGAGACCCTCCCCCGTTGGAGATCTCCCAAATAGGGATGATCTCCAACCTCCTAACTACTCCCCTAAGCTTATTTAATCCTTAGGATCTTCCCCTCCCAACCCCTGGCTGAATTTCCTCGTAAATTGATTTTGCATGCATTAGAATACCTAGAACATTATTTTGCCTCTGTTATTTTGAAGTT
The DNA here is from genome assembly GCA_028583015.1 of Wollemia nobilis. Taxonomy (NCBI): domain Eukaryota; kingdom Viridiplantae; phylum Streptophyta; class Pinopsida; order Araucariales; family Araucariaceae; genus Wollemia; species Wollemia nobilis. Next base: position 778,649 of record JAQPPZ010006183.1, on the reverse strand, counting down.
TTCTTGTAGGGACCTCATTGATCTTCAACCGGAGCAAGCTCAGATCGTCGCAGACGATCTCGTTCAAATCTCGGACGATCCTGTCGTAATTCGAGACGATTTCATCACTTCCAGACGATTTCGACTGTAACTCGCATTGGGGGCAATCAATGCCCGTAGTTTGCGCTTTCTTTTATTCCTTTCATTGTTTTACTCTGCATTTTAGTTAGTTTATCCTTATTGCTTACTATTTTGCATTTGGAGTTCACCCATATAACTTAACTTGCATGATAAGATCAGAATTTATCATTAGAACATCGTAATTTGTTTGAATTTTTGTTCATAATTGTTTTCCAGTGTTCATACTATCATTTTCTGTTGTTTCCCCCTATTAGCACAGTAGTATTCTCTGTATTTTGCATTCGTTCTTCTGTTTGCAGGTCTCTGACAAATTCGTCTCGATGAATTCGTCAGATCTCGACGATCTTGTCTCGATCTCGGATGATTCTGTCGAATTCCGTACGATCCCGATCGCTTCAAACATCAGAATCTCCATCGGACATCCGGGTCGGTATTCTTCTTATTCTTCCTTAATTGCTCTATTTTTTTGTCTTAAATTTGTTCTCTCGTATTCATTAAATCTGCATTTTCATATAGATTAATTTAGACTCATTTGGCCAAACCTAGGATATGAATGCTTAAAGTTAAAAACGAACACATAAAAACACATTCCAAACCTAGGCGTGGAAACTGCCCTTAAATGTTTCCCGGTGAACCCACCATCCATCGAAAAATCATCAAAATACACCTCCCTTGAGAGGCGGGACCTTCGCAAAGTCCTCTCAGTCCGAGGTACCGCGACATCCTTTTCCCATCCCCCTTCCGGGCACGGATCCTATAGCCTGAAGGTAAGGATGCGAAAAATTTGGAGCGATACATTTTGGTGAACCCGACGTGAATGCATCATAACCTTTTGAAAACAAAAACAAAGAAAAAAAAAATAGAACAACTAAAACATAGATGCATTTTAAAACATTTAAAGTTTAAAATCATGTTTAGATGGTAGCTCCTAAGAAAATATTAGCAGTTACTATAAATGTAGAAAACCAATTGGCAGCCGTAGAAATCAATTCTATGCTTAATGTGCCCGAAACAAGTAGAAATCAATTCCCGTGGAACGAACTTGATAGAAGACTTAGTCTCATCTCATCTAGGTCCACACAACTTAAGCAAATCAAGAGGCTAGTCCTAGATAGAATCCCGGATCCTCATCAACTAGTTTTTTATCATGAACTTCGGAGAGCCTCGCCATAGATGGTTAGCTTATAGGAGAGCTCTAGTATCCTCGTAATTGTTCACCTTCGAGGAATACCTCGAGAACGCAGCCATAGTACACCAGCTTCCTAGGTTGTGTAGAAGACCAAGAGGTTGTTCTTACAGATAGGGAAATATGGAATAGAGTTCCGCGAGCTGTGCTATATCGAGAGTATTGCCATGAGCTTTACTTTTATCAACCAGCATCTGAGACAGATAATATCACTATAGCTCTTTTCATCAAATTTTTAAAAGAAAACTTTCAATTTGAAGAAGAACACTTCATGACTCCCGAACAACTCGAGCCTATTAATGATATTTATAAATTATTTATAGAAAACTAGATTATTACTTTCAATCTTATTTCTTGCATTTATTGTGTTGATTGTCTTTACAATATTATTTCAAAAACAAAGAAAAATTAAAAAAAACTAAAAAACATAGCAAAAACTTAAACATTTCATTTCAAATATTGTAGTAGGTATATAGTAAATATATACCTCTTAATTTGTTGCATATATATATATATATATATATATATATATATATATATATATATTTGCTGAAATCAAAATTTAGCACCATGCCTAAACTTAGGAATGGTAAAGAAACTTTAGGAGAAGAAGAAGATTGGTTACAAGATACAACTGGAAACCCAAATGTCCTTCCTGAAGATCCAACTTCGGAAGGAAAAACTCTAGTTCAACCGGAAGATGACCTAGGTGAAGATAAGGAACAAGAAGGAAGTGTTAAAGAGGATGGATCCTCATCCCCTAGAATAGCTCCAAATGGAACTATTGCTTTTGACAACATAGATCATTTCAAGAAATTTCTCAGTGATAACATTGATGACCTTAATGTGGCAATTCGTATTGATAAAGGGCAAATTAGTGACACTCAAGCAGCTTTGGAACATATGTATGATGTGCGCATTAATCCCTTATCTTTCATTGATCAAGAAAGTGATAAGGCTGGACCATCCAATACGGATATGGTCTCTATGATTCAAAACATGTCAAAACAATAGGCTATCCAACCTCCTAAGGAACCTGTTATTCAACCTAAAATCATTCCCACACAAAAGAAACCTTCCTTCACTACTTTATTCTGCCAAACTATTGAGCAATATGCTTCAAGTAAACAAAAACCTAAAACGAAGCCAAATACAAATTTTCAACAATCCGAAATACATCATAATACAACTTCAAAATTCCTTCATAATACTTTTCCTACCAATAATTTGCACAATAGTAACATGGCATCTAATCTTCATGTTCCTCCATCATATGCCCATAAAACCCATGTCAATGCCCTACCGAACCAATATGGGGGGCAAACTAGTAATCTGGAAGCCATGGTGAAACAGTTAGCTTCGCGTATGGACCAGATAGATCCCTACCGTCCCTCGTATAATTATCGAGAGATATGTAGTCAACCTTTGGATCCCATAGTTGTAGCTCAACCATACCCTAAGCATTTTCCCATGCCCATCCTGCCTATATATAAAGGAACCGAAGATCCCATAGAGCATCTTCGCATGTTTAGGATAGCATGTCATGACATATCGCATGATGACTTGCTATTATTAAAAATGTTCCCAAAAAGTTTAGGTGGAATGGCATTAGAGTGGTACTATCAATTGCCCACTCATTCTTTGAGAAACTTCGAAGAAACAACGGAATCATTTGTCCATCAATTTAGTGCCTACATCGAGAGGCATGTAACTATTAAAGATTTATACAATTTAAAACAAGACAAAGATGAATGTTTTGCCGATTTCTTAGCTAGATGGAGGCAATTGACAGGAAAACTGCACTTTGTGCTACCTTATAGGGAAATGTTGGACATTTTCATCAACAATTTACAAGAACAAATATCTTATGAGCTATCGACCGCTACCTTAACTACCTTCGATCAAGCTATAGATTTAGCTCGAAGAGTAGAAGATGCCCTCATTAGGAGAGGCCAACTTAGGAAGAAGGATGATGAGAAAACATCCAGAAATCAATATAAAAACAAACAAGTCGTCGGTGATGGAGTCACTGATAGCAGAAATGTTGCTAATATCAATGCAACAAAGACAACAGAAAAATTTATATTGAAACCTCCCGACAAGCCTCCTCGAGAATTTACTAGATTAAACCAACCCTTATCAACTATTTTACCTCAATTACTCGAAAGAGGTTTGATCCAATTACCACCTATCCGGGAACCTGATCCAACTATACCCGGATACAGAGCCGACTTACACTGTGATTTCCATAGAGGACCTGGACATTCTACCAACGCTTGTAAAAGGTTGAAACATAAAATACAAGATTTGATTGACAATAATGAAATGGAAGTGCAAGCCTTCCAACCTAAACAAAACCCTCCTAATAATACTCAAAAGACCGTTCCCCAAAATCAAAATCAAAATGCCAATCAAACTCTAGACATATTTCAACACCCTTTACCACGACATGGTAAAGAGGTAGCCAATCAAATCGAACATCATAATGTTCCCCCTCCTACCCGATATGTAGGAACCATTAGCGGACAATTACCTGTTCAGGATCCTCAAATATTTGACACAACCTTATCCCCGGTTACGACCAGGCCCTTACATAATTTTCAAACTTCTGATTCTAGTGATATAGAATCAGATAGTGAAAGTGAACTAGACATTACTTCAAACCAATCGAATAGTTCTGAAAATGAATCAGATCCTATTCAACCCATCACAGATGCTATGGTTCCAGAAGAACCATTTCCTAGAAGAGTCACTACTCGACCTTCTTCTAATATATTCCTTTCTAATGAACAAGCCATCAATGCTCAACCGAGACCAGTTCAGCGTCTTCATTATAACATTGTAGGTACCATTGGAGTCATCACCCGACAACAAGCTCAAAATTCCCAACAAGAACCAAACCGTAACGATGGATCGGCTCCATTCGTTTTGAAAAACCCCAATAAAGGGAATCATGCTCCTACTGTTCAACCTAAACCCCCTTACAATATTAATGAGCAATTGTCCAATACTACGGCCAGAATTTCCCTCTTGGATTTATTAAGATCCTCTCCCACCCATAGGGATGAGTTGATGCTTACATTGAGCCAAATGATGGTACCTCAAAACATTCAACCTGAAGCTATGGCCAATACTATCATCACTCGAGAGATTGATTGTATTGACTTTCGGGATAAAGATATCCCACAACACAGTTTACATAAGGATAATCCCTTATACATTACTGCTCTAATTGGAGATGTAGTCATCAAAAGAGTTTTGATTGATAATGGCTCATCTCTAAACATTTGCACTTTTGACTTCTACCAACGATTTGGCTTTAGAAGTGATGAAATGAAGAAAACCGATATGATTATCAAAGCTTTTAATGACGAAACACAAGAAACGTGTGGAGTTATTACCCTCCCATTGCAAGTTGGTCCTAGAACCCTAGAAACAACCGTGTTTATTGTACATTGCCCAACATCGTACAATATACTTTTGGGTCGCCCTTGGATCAACGCCATGCGAGCGGTCCCATCAACCTTACACCAATGTGTTAAATTTGAGTTTAAAAATCAGTTGGTCACTATCCATGGTGACCCTAGACCTTTTGATATGTGTGCTTTGGCGTAACCCGTTGGAGTGCAATTTTGCCCTGCTCTGTCGTCCACACATCCTAGTTCTTATTTTTCATCTAAAACTGTGAAACACACACCCATAACTTCACCTATTTCCCCTCCATTAATTTCATCCTCCTATATAGATCAACAACCCTCTAAACAAATCATTTTAGAACCTCAAAAAGATCTTAAATCTACAACCAATCCTTCAAGTTCTATCCCTATAAATTCAAAACCTATAGACACATCTATCATTCCTCCCACATCTAAAGATATAGGTAATAAGCCTTCTACATCTTATGCCCTTTCTGATGAACTTTTACCGGATTTATCCACAACCTTAATATCAGAAAAAACAAATGCTTTCATGCAAGATTCAATTCTTTTAAATAAATTGCCGCCATCTCCTCGTACTTTGGGCCTCCCACAACCTATGGGAAGTACTTACCAAGTCGGGAGTTGTGCCTTCATTTATAAAGGATATGACTGGGGAAGAATCCCTCGAAATATCAAAACTCATCATGAAGGATATGCTCGGTGTTATTTTACCAATGATTATATTAAAGCTAAACCCATGATGCTTAAAATGGGATATAAAGGGAAAGGCTTGGGACCTTTCCAAAATGGCATGAAAGAACCTTTCGAGGTAGAACCGTGGCCTGCCCGCTGTGGTGTGGGCCTATTTCCTAGTAAGGGTCAACCCTTTCCTTTTGACGATGATGATCACGTCATATGTTATCAAGATTATTTGGATAGGCATGTTGATTTGCCTCTTAAAAATCAGTCGTTTTCATGCAACATGCTATCCATAGCTTACCCCGAAATGATTGTCGACCCCGATGAAGAGTTGGAAGGAGATATCTTCCATGATGTCTCTGTTGAAGAGATGTTACACAATGGATTTTATTTTGATGGTTCTATACCAACTATAGCCCAACTTGAGGCCACTAATCCTCAAGATGAATTATCTAAATTAACCTTACAAGAATTACAAGAATTGGGCGTTTCACCCGCCCCACCTAATTTTGAAAGAGATCTACACATGGAGGTAGAAAACGTCATTAAAATTAATATTGGAACTGAGGACAATCCTCACATAATCAATATTGGATCAGAATTAAGTCAAGAAAAACAAGAACAATACATTGCATTTCTTAAAGAGTATGAAGATGTCTTCGCTTGGACATATGAAGATATGCCAGGTCTAGACCCTTCTGTAGTCATGCATCATCTAGTGGTCCATCCGGATGCTAAACCCGTTAAACAAAAACTTAGAAAAATGCATCCCAAAGTGGCTCTGCTAGTCAAAGGGGAGTTAGAAAAACTCCTGAATGTTATCTTTATACAAGCTATTGATTATGCGGAATGGATCTCAAATGTAGTTCCAATCACCAAGAAAGAAGCTACCAAAGTTAGGGTTTGCACAGATTTTAGAGATATTAACGCCGCATGCCCTAAAGATGACTTTCCTCTTCCAAACATGGATCAAATCATTGACTTTACTGTCGGGAGTGGGATGATGTCCTTAATGGATGGATTCTCCGATTATAATCAGATCAGGATAGCTCCTGAAGATCAGGCTAAAATAGCCTTTATTACCCCCTGGGGTACCTTTTGCTGGAAAGTGATGCCATTTGGCTTAAAGAACGCAGGTGCAACTTATCAACGAGCTATGACCTATATTTTTCATGATATGATGCATGATATCCTACATGATTATGTAGATGATATTATAGCTCGCTCTATTATTGAAGATAATCATTTAGATGATTTGAGAAAAGTTTTTAATCGATTACGAGAATATCTTATTCGATTAAATCCAAAAAAATGTATATTCGGAGTTAAGTCCGGTAAATTATTAGGGGTTTTAGTTTCTTTACGTGGTATTGAAATCGACCCTCTCAAGATTGCGGCCATCACTGATATGCCCGCACCTACTAATATATCTGAGTTACGAAGTTTACAAGGTAAACTTCAAGCTATCCGTCGCTTCATTGATAAGCTGGCGGACAAAACCGGTCCCTTTCTTAAACTCCTTAAGAAGGATGTCCCTTTTAATTGGGACACCGAATGTAGAGAAGCTTTTGAACTTCTCAAACAATACCTCCTTAATCCACCCGTGCTTTCACCACCTAAACCTGATCGCCCATTCCTCCTATATATTTCAGCTTCAGATTCTCGCCTTAGGAGCTATGTTAGCTCAACTTGATGATGAAAAGCGAGAACGTGCTAATTATTACATTAGCCGAACCTTCATCAGTTATGAAACCCGCTACACAACATTAGAAAAACTATGTCTAGCAATCGTGTTTGCTACGCAAAAATTATGACACTATATGCTTAGTCAAAAAACTTATGTCATTGCTAAATACGATCCCTTGAGGTATCTCATGAGTCGACCTTATTTATCGGGTCGCACAGCCAAGTGGGTTCTTGCTCTAAGCGAGTTTGATCTCACATTCATAGGACAGAAGTCTGTTAAGGGTCAAATCATAGCAGATCAATTAGCTGTTGCACCCTTAGAATCTACTCATCCCCTTATCATCGAGTTTCCAGATGAATGCCTTCAATTAGAGGCAGACCATATTGAACAATGGTCCTTATACTTTGACGGAGCCCGATGCATGAGTGGGGCTGGTGCGGGTATTATTTTAATATCCCCACAAAAACATCTTATTCCTCTGTCCTTCAAATTGACATTTGCTTGCACCAACAATACTGCTGAGTATGAAGCTCTAATCCTTGGATTACGAGCTGCCTTAGCGCTAAAAATTAAACACCTTTTAGTTTTTGGTGATTCCCAACTGGTTATAAACCAAATTAATGAAGTTTATCAAACCATAGATGATAAACTGCGCCCATATAAGGCCTATGTTTTACAATTAATGTCTCTATTTGATCAAGTTACCTTGGAAGCTATTCCTCGAACTAGCAACCGTGCAACTGATGCTATGGCCGCAGCTGCATCTCTCCTCCCCTTGGAGTTAGATGACGAATATGCCACTATCATTATTCGTCGACTCCAGGAACCCGCTTCAAATAAGTCATGCTTAGAGCCTTTGGATGTGTTTCTAATCAATGAAACTACTCCTAAACCTTGGTATACGGACATATTTGATTTTCTCCAAAATGGGACTTTCCCTGCCAATTCTAATAGAAACCAACGTCGGTTATTACGTCGACGAGCAAGTCGATTTGTAATAATTGGCAATACTTTATATAGGAGATCTTTTGAAGGTATCCTATTAAGATGTTTAAACTTAGAAGAGTCTAAATCAGCCTTGAGTGAAGCCCACGATGGATCTTGTGGAGGACACTTTAGTGGTAGTGTCATTGCTAAAAAGCTCCTTCGGATAGGATACTTTTGGCCTACCATGGAAACGGATGCACATGAGTATGTGCGCCATTGCGACAAGTGCCAGAAACATGCTGACCTTGTCCATGCGCCTGCCCAAGAGCTGCAGGCTATTTCATCTCCTTGGCCCTTTTCTAAATGGGGTTTAGATATTATTGGCAAAATCAATCCTGTGTCATCTGATGGACACAAGTTCATCATAACCGCCACTGAGTATTTCACGAAGTGGGTCGAAGCTATGCCTTTAGCTTCCCGCACCGGCACACAAGTCTCTAAATTTATTTTTAATCAAATCATTTGTAGGTTCGAAATTCCTGCAAATCTCATCTCCGACAATGGAACTTGTTTCAAAAATAAAGATGTTAAAAAATTATGCCAAAAATATAAGATTCAACATCGCCGGTCCACTCCCTATTATCCTCAGGGTAATGGTCAAGCGTAAGCATCTAACAAAACCTTAATCAAAATTCTCAAAATATTGGTCAATAAAATTGGCCGTGATCGGCACATTCAATTATACCCAGCCTTGTGGGCCTATCGAACTAGTGTTCGAACCCCCACGGGAACTTCACCATTTGTTTTGGTTTATGGTGCCGAAGCAGTTTTTCCATTTGAATTGGAAGTTCCTTCTTTGGCTCGCTACTTCAAGATACCGAAGTAGGAGATGAATATCGAAGTCGGCAGACTCGACCAGCTGGAACTCCTAGATGAAAAATGCATCAATGCTTTGGAGCATCTCCGTGCTTACCAAAACAAGCTTAAAAGATCATATGCTAAGAAAGTTCGTCATCGATCCTTTGAGATCGGCGACCTTGTTTTAAAAGAAAATCAAAAAAATACAAATGCAACTAAGGACCTTAAAGGTAAATTTGAGCCCAACCTGCTTGGACCATACATTATTACTCGCTAAATTTGAATCAGGAGCATACAAATTATCTACCTTAGATGGTAAAGAACTTAAAGAACCCATGAATATTTTGCATCTTAAACGTTACTATGCATAAATTTGGTCATTTCATCCATGTATATATTTGTTCAAAATCACTATCTTGTATTTCTTTCAAATTTATAAAAATCCAAAAACATCAAAAACATTCATAAATCATCACAAAATCTTCAAAACTATTTGTTGCATTTATTTATGGCACTTGTTAAATTTTTTTGCTCAAAAACAAAAATAAAACCAAAAATCAAAATAATGATAAAAATATAAAAACAACAATATGCTTGACTCTTTCGAAACCAAAACAATATAAAGAAGAAAGAGAGAGTCAACATTCTCAAAACTTCTCAAAAGGTATTTATATATATTTTCTTACAAATGTTGCAGCTTATATGTTTCAAATTATTTTTGATAAATTAGCATTTATTTGGAATCCCTCACTTGCACACTCACAAAAATAAATATCTTGATTTTATCTCGGCATGATTACTAATCTCTCTTATATCAAAGTCCACAAAATTCAATTAAATAAAGTTTGAGCATAGAGAATTGATCTTGTTATTTACTTAAACCAAGCACATCTTTTCACAATAAAATGATTATATTTGTAATTTCCATGTTTTGCTACATAGTAGAAGTGATTTCTTGAGCGAAAAGTTTCCCTGCTATCCTATCATGCACATGGTCTAGAATCTTTGAGAATTGGCAAAAGGACAAGCTCACCCCTACCCGCAATAAAAATCCCTTGCTCTACAGCCTAATCCGAGCAAGTATCCCTAGCAAAGAAAAAGAAAAGAAAAGTTCAAGAAAAAAGAGAAAAGAAAAATGTTATTTTATATCATTACAACAATATTTCAAGCACTATCTCAAAAATCAAGCAAAAAAAAAAATACAAAAAGAAAAAGAAGCAAAGTTCAAAAGAAAAGCAAAAGAAAGCGAAAGCAAGAAAGCAATAAAATCCCTTTCCCTACCCTTTGAAAAGAAAAGAAGGGTTGATGAGCTTGAATCCCTGGAATTCTCAATTATTCGAAAACCGTGAGGTAAGCCCCATAACAGGTGGTTTGTGCCCAACCCGCTTGGCCTTGGGTAACTCCTAGCGTGGTGATATGTCTGTCACATTAGCGACCTTCTTTTGTACAGACCTATGTCTGCTTATGGATTAGCTAGCTCTTGATAATCCGACCTACATAGTAGTCTAGTATGGTTATATGCATCTACATCATGGTTAATGAACACTTATTTGGTTTCTTCAAATCACTTGTATCATATTATCTTGCTCAAAATCGGTAAATGCACAAAGCAATTGCACACACATTTGTATTTGAGAGATTTTGTGTATCATTATGATAAATCAAGATCGGAAATGAATTCACATATGCACATGGGATTCCTTATAAATCTAACTTTTGTCTTCAAAATACTTTGAAATATTATTTTTGCAACTTGTTTGGAATAAATCAAGTACACTTGTTTACCATAAAGACAACTATATAATAGAAAATATCAAAAATTTCTTTCAAAATATACACTCAAAACATATATATCTGGTTGACTTTCGCGACGATGGTATAGTTCCAAAACCAAAATTGGAATTTTATGCCTAGCGCAAGTCCTCATTTTCATATTTTCTCGTTTATCAAAAAATCAACCATGCAATAAAACTATCTTTTTTTGGATTTTCGCGATGATGGTATAAGTCTATACCTACATATTCTATGCCTAGCGCAAACCATCGTAACAATTTTTATTCCCCATTTATTTAAAAATCATGAAAACCATATGACTTAAATCATTATGTTACACAAATTATGCTTTTAAAAAGCAAACACATTTTCATTATTTCATGTCATTATGTCAACCTTCAATTTTGCAATGATGGTATAATTCCTAAAGAATTATCCAAAATTTTATCACACTTAGGAATTTATGCCTAGCAAAAATCATTTTAACATTATTTCATGCATACTATTTTCATGAAAATCTGAAAACAAACCATCATCACCATCATTTTCATCATTGCACCAAAGTCTTAAGACAGTCTCTTAAGCACTCTTTTACTTTTAACAATATTTCTATAAATGGGATTAGCTTGACGACCGAGTGAGCAGTGACTCCATGAAATGGTCTATACTAGCGACAATGTCCTTTGAAATTATTGTTAGAAGTCTCTCTTTTATTTTTTATCACATTTCATCACAAACAATCAATTTGTTACATCAGATTATTTCATTTAAAATATTATAGCATGACATCAAAGTTATAAATTTTCAAAACGACATAATTTTATGAATCCTCAATCCAATTATCAAATTAATCAATCAAACATAAAAGCATCATAAGCATACACATAATACAAGTCATATGATCAAAAACATATCATATATATGTCAACAATATATATACATCATCAAAATTGGATTGGTATGCCACAATCTGTACCTCGGCATACTCAATCCTCTATCAACAAAATAAATAATAATACAATGTCAATCTGTACAAAGCTATGCAGCCCTCTAGCCTCGAGAGCCCCTCGAGCTCTCCGCCTCATCTCCTCCCCCGCCTTGAGGTGGACGAGGTGGCCCCATCGTAGTCTGAGTAGTCCTAGTCCTCGATCGGGACGTGGTCCTCGACGACCCGATCCTGATCGGATCTGCAATGTTGGCTGGCAGGGGTAGTCTATCCGCCTCTGGCACCAGCTGATAATACAATGTCTGGTAGAATGTAAGTTGGGCAATAGCCCGTGTCAGCTCCCCAGAGCTCGCCCCTCCGCCCCGTGCCCTGAGGCATGCAATCTCGTCCCGCAGCTGTGCCACCTCGCCTCGATGGCATGCAGCCTCATCCTGTAGAGTCTGCACCTATGTCTGGAGATGATCTCTCTCCGCCCGAAGAGTAGCCATCTCGCTACTCTCTCCCGTGTCAATGCCCTTGCCCTTATCGGGCGATGGTGGCCTCTCCCTCTATGGAGATGGGGGTCTCACCTCCCTCCTATCCCTCTGTCGTGGCCTCTCTTGTGCCTATGGCCTCCTCGGCTCTCTCCCGCCATGACCCTGGGCCGCCTCCATCGCCGCCCCGGCACCGCCTCCCTATCCGACGCACAACCGCATGAATCAGACCCCGTGCCCTCGTCATTCGAGGAGGGCGGATGCCTGCATACTAGGCATCGTAGCCATCGGCTACCCCTCGCATCGTCACCATCCACCGGCCGGATGGGGGCATCGTCCGCGTCCTGGCTCCAGAACCACTGCATGTCTGGCACCCCGCTAACTGTGGTATTATCCCGGATAGTCCGAGAAAACTCATAATCCCTCAGAGATGGGATCCCCTACTGCAGACCGAACTGCCGCAAAACTCGGTCATAGCGGTGGAGCTCCACCTCTCCCCTCTCCATCCGTAGCCAACAAACTCGCCCGACGCGAGCCAACTCCTCGTCCATCCTCGGCCCACCCCTGGATGCTCCCTCCATGGCCTCCAGGTGATCTGGTCCGGGACTAAGTCATCCAATAGTCTCCGAGACATAGGGAGGTCGATCCGCCGCTGTGACCCTCTCCGAAGCCACCAGTAGAAGACTCGGGGCCTCTCCCCGTCTACCCCTATCATAGGAAGCCCTACCGGCCTCCGCACTGCAATGTGCTCCCAGCACCAAACTTGTAGGAGCGATGTCATCACCAGACATCGGCCGCCCTTGTACACGACCCCATACAGGATCCTATACAATCGGCATAATACAAAACTGCCCCAAGAGAACCTGTACTCGTGGTCCCGCATATCGTAGATCACATCTACGAGCATCCACGACACCTTGCACCCGCTCTGGTGGCACAGTAAAAGTCCACCAACCACTCTCGCTAGCACTCGTGTGAGTCTAGATGCCCCAGGCATCTGGCGCAGTGCCTCGATATTAACTCCGCCCTTCTCCAGGGTGAAGCTCGGGTCACCACACAGTCGTCCCATAGCGTGGCCCTGATTGGCCGTAGGAGTGATCAATCGTCCTTGTATGGGGATTCTTAGAATCCTCCATACATCCTCTAGAGTGGGAGTCATCTCCCCTGTCGATAGCCAAAAACATGAGGAACCCGGATACCATCTCTCTGCTAGGGCCGTTAGTAGCCCCATATCTGTGGACACCTGTGGCATCTCTGCCACATGCTGCAAGCTCGGCCTGTGCCAGCTGATCTCGCTCTGCCTGTGTGAGAGCGGCCAAGTCATCCCTCAAACCTCCATACTTCCATTCCCCGCTCTTTAGCAAACCTCTCTGCAAACATAAACAACAAAACAACAAACAATCATTAATAAACAAATCAAGTAATTAATAATGCAAGTTAAAATTCAATTTTATGCAATTGATGATATCGCCCACTATTGGACGATATCGTCCCAAATTTGAGCAGAATCGTCTCCGATTTCGCAAGCCGAAATCGTCTCTAATTTGACGAAATCGTCCCCCTTTCGCCGATTTCGCCCTTGGGCAAAATTGACGAAATTGAGACGATTTCGTCGAAATCGGGACGATTTCGTCCCGACGACGTCGACGGCCCAAAAACGGCCGCGATGCTCAAAATTCATCTAAAAATTACCTACAAAGCATGTAAAATCAAATTAAAGCATTCTAGTTAAGTCTAGACTCTTACCCGTAGACCGCGCCGGACCTCTGTCGATCTGTGCGTCGTCTCCACCATTTTTGCTTCAGAGCTCTAAAAAAACCAAAAAATGAACAATAAAAATGAATTAGGGTTTTACCCTATTTTTCTTAATTTTATTCAAAAATAATTTTTTGCTTTTTCGCGTTTTTACCTCAAACGTTCGATTTGGATAAAAACATGGAGGGGGCACCATAGTAAGTCGTCGTACGATTCGACCAAGAATCGTCGCCTAAAAATGGGAATAATTTTTGCTTTCTCGTAGATCGAGAAGAACTCATCTTTAACGCATTTTCTTCAGAAAATTCGCTAAAGAGGGGGCAAAATGTAGCACCCTAAAATTGGCGCAGTGAAATTGTCATAATTACATTCACCTTAGTAAATAATTTAAAATTCAAATTTAACCTCCCAAACCGCCCGTTAACCGTCGGGTAATCCGTTTCCCCTTTTCTCGTGCCATTTTTAGAGGTTGTTTTGACCGTTTGACGATATCGTCGCCGATCAGACGATATCGTCCCATATCCGACGATTTCGTCTGGGCTAGGACGTCCGGACGATCTTGTCGCAAAACTGATTTTGCAAAGTTAGCTTCTGTTCCAACGGGCCTCTAATCCGGGCGAAGCGTGTCTGCACCGTTAGAGACCCTCCCCGTTGGAGATCTCCCAAATAGGGATGATCTCCAACCTCCTAACTACTCCCCTAAGCTTATTTAATCCTTAGGATCTTCCCCTCCCAACCCCTGGCTGAATTTCCTCGTAAATTGATTTTGCATGCATTAGAATACCTAGAACATTATTTTGCCTCTGTTATTTTGAAGTTTTCTTGTAGGGACCTCATTGATCTTCAGCCGGAGCAAGCTCAGATCATCGCAGACGATCTCGTTCAAATCTCGGACGATCCTGTCGTAATTCGAGACGATTTCATCACTTCTAGATGATTTCGACTGTAATCTGCATTGGGGGCAATCAATGCCCAAAGTTTGCGCTTTCTTTTATTCCTTTCGCTGTTTTACTCTGCATTTTAGTTAGTTTATCCTTATTGCTTACTATTTTGCATTTGGAGTTCACCCATATAACTTAACTTGCATGATAAGATCAGAATTTATCATTAGAACATCGTAATTTGTTTGAATTTCTGTTCATAATTGTTTTCCAGTGTTCATACTATCATTTTCTGTTGTTTCCCTCGTTAGCATAGTAGTATTCTCTGTATTTTGCATCCGTTCTTCTCGTTTGTAGGTCTCTCGACGAATTCGTCCGACGAATTCGTCGGATCTCGTACGATCTTGTCTGATCTCAAACGATTCTGTCGAATTCCAGACGATCCCGATCGCTTCAAACATCGAATCTCCATCGACATCCGGGTCGGTATTCTTCTTATTCTTCCTTAATTGCTCTATTTTTCTGTCTTAAATTTGTTCTCTCGTATTCATTAAATCTGCATTTTCATATAGATTAATTTAGACTCATTTGGCCAAACCTAGGATATGAATGCTTAAAGTTAAAAACGAACACATAAAAACACATTCCAAACCTAGGCGTGGAAACTGCCATTAAATGTTTCCTGGTGAACCCACCATCCGTCGAAAAATCATCAAAATACACCTCCCTTGAGAGGCGGGACCTTCGCAAAGTCCTCTCAGTCCGAGGTACCGCGACATCCTTTTCCCATCCCCCTTTCGGGCACGGATCCTATAGCCTGAAGGTAAGGATGCGAAAAATTTGGAGCGATACACCTTTTTCTTGCACTCCATTTTTGCAGGTCTAGTATTCTAATTTGTATGGAAAAATTCTAAATGCAGTGTAGGATTTTGAGGCTATATTTTTGCTTAGACATCTTTCCTTTTTACTTGGATATTATGATGACAAATCCAAGCTTAGATAGAAGTAGATATATGATGCAATTTTTTGTACTTTTATCCTTGCAATTAACCTTGTAATGTTTTGGATTTGAGACTCACCAAGTCTCAATTTTTGAAGCTTCTACTTCTATTTTGGTTAGTCGTATTCTTCTCCAAGTTTTGGAAGATTATAACCCTCAATTTTTGAAGCTTCTACTTCTATTTTGATTAGTCGTATTCTTATCCAAGTTTTGAATGATTCTAACCTATTTTGGTGGCTTCTTTTGGCCACAATGTGTTGCATATTTATGTGATTTAATAGTTTCTTTAGATTCTTGATACAAATCAGATTTTGTGCCTTTCAAAAAACACAAAACTAATTTCTTTTTTAGATTAGTATAATAGTGCAAGTCTTTAAATTTTAATGCACTAATATTACACATTATCACTCCAATCAACTCTCAAATTAATGCACTAACAATTTACTACAACTAATCAAGAATAACCTAAAATGAATCTTTAAGAGTTATTCTGCAATTTCACTACAACTAATATTGTAGGACTTAGTCTTCTTTTTATTTTTCCAAAATAGTTAATAGGTACTTGATAGAAGTAATTTTGAAATCTAATCAACTCCTAATTAATGTGTAAATAAACCTTAAAAAGAACTTTTTCTTTTTGCACTTTCGAATAGTGCAATCCAATTTTCTATTTTTAACTTTAATTCAAATTCAGGCACTTCTAAAAAATCTGATAGGTAAATGAATTAATGAACCTACTTGCACCAAAAAATTTGCATACCTTTTTTGTAGTAGCTCTTTTATCACTTCTGTAGAGGATGTAGATATTGGTGTCTAGGATCACCAAGTTGCTACTATGAGTATGTCCTTGCAACTCTTTATAGATTATCCTAAACAACTCCTTCTTCACCAAATGATTATCTCAAACTTTCTTTCACGATCATAGGATTTGGTGGCTTATTCTCCTATTATGTTCTCCTCCTTATGCTATAGATTTGGAGAAGTCTTTGTCTCTGAAGTGATGCCTTCTTGATGTGAAATCTTCAAGATTTGGTGAGCTTCTTCTTTTTTCAAGTCTTCTTGTCGAATTCTGACTTCAAGCAAGATCTTCTTCACATATTTGGCACTCCTTGCCAAATTCTTCTTCACAAATTTGGAACTCCTTGCCAAATTCTTCTTCATGTATTTGGCACTCCTTGCCAAATTTTTCTTCTGGGATTTGACACTCCTTACCAAATTCTTCTTTTCTTGGGCTTGTTATCGAATGGTGATAATTGTCCCAATTCCTTCACTATGAGGGGTTTCTCCTTGGTAGTGGATTTATCCAATGAGTTCTCCTTTGATAATATCTTTAGTAAGACTCTTTTAGTCCTTTTCTATATGCCCAATAAGACCTTCATAAGGTCTTTGATATTACAACTTTTAATGATCTTCCTTTAGATATTTTGTTCAACCTTCTACTCCTAGAAGTGTTTGTGGTGAGATCTACTTTTGGATCTCTGATTTTGTTACTTTTGGATTTGAGCAGGACTCACCTAGTCCTTATTCTCTTTCTCCTTACTTGACTAAAATTTCTTCAATGAGATATTCTCCTAATCTCTTCAATTTTTCTTCAGGTGTTGAATTGATTCTGAAGAAGATACCCTTCCTAACTTTCTTGTAGGAAGTTTTCTTGCAATAAAGTATTAGTACTGAAATATTTAGTTTACTTCTGAATCAAATATTCTCTTCAAATTCTTCTTCTAGATCAAGTCTTATATGGCCTTTTTATGTATCAATGCTTCTATGGAATTTTTTAGTACCAAGGCTTCTATGGACTTTTTTAGTACCAAGGCTTCTATGGCCTTTTTCAGTATCAAGACTTATGTGGCCTCTTTCAGCACCAAGGCTTATGTGGCCTTTTTGGTATCAATAATTTTGTGGCTTCTCCTTCAAGGCTCTTGTGGCATTTTCACCAAGGCTTATATGGTATGTTCTTCAACTTGTGAAGTTCTTCGATTCAACAATGAAGATCTTAAGTCTCTTGAATTCACCACAACTCTTCACTAGAAGTCTTCTTTTGCAGTATTCTTCTTTTGCACAAGGAACCAATATCTGCACTATGAGGTCATATCTGGCTTTGGAAAATGAATTTGGAGTCTCCTAGATTTCTATCATAGGAGGAGTCCCAATCTTATGAGAATTAACTTTTTGCGACAAAAGAAACTTCAAGCACTAGTTAGAAAATTCCATCCTAGATGATCCTCACTGGATGATTTATCAATCCAGTGGATTGAATGCTGAGTCTTGGTATTCATGAGTTTTTCTTGAAACTCTATGGAAATACTCTAGTCAAATGCAATCTCAGTATTTCTAGAACTAAGATTTTTTTTAGTCCTCACTTGGGCTCTCCCTAATTCTACCACCTAGACTCTTTTGAGATCTTTTGATAGTGGTTGGTCTAGTGGTGCATCAGTTTGTCAAAACACTCAGACTCAATGATAATGATATTTTCCCTACTGACCTACACATACTAGATCTACCATGGCTTGGATACCACTATTAGCTTTTGATGTAATGAGCACTGAGAGATAGCAATCACAAGATGGAGAATATTGTGAAATAAAGTAAAATTGTTAGATGAATAAAATATGCAATTAATAAAAATGATATAAATGAATACAATGTAGCTATGAAGAACACAAGCTTATACTGAGAGGGGGGGTGAACAGTATAAGACCCATTTTTAATTTTTCCTTTATATTTCAAAATAGTAAAGCAATATACCCAAAGCAATATCAAAGCAATGCATAAAAACATCCACAAAGTGACATCAATTTTAACGTGGTTCACCTAGAATGGCTGGGCTACGTCCACAAAAATTCTCTAAAAGTTATCTCAAAGTTCTTTGGGAATCCTTCCCAATTACAATGTTTATGAGCCTTGGTTCAAAGGAGATACCTTCCCCTCTACTCTGGAAATGATCCCTCAGAAGATCAACTGCCTCTACCTCTTGCCAGCACATGGAACTCCTTTCCATCAAATACATCCTGTCCTCAATGCTTAGCCTAAGAGACCTCTGCCTTCTATGATCACGTCCACAACAGCTCAACAACTTGTACCAAACATAGTTAGTCGATCTAGTACAAGTCTTCCTCTATCTGTAAAATTTGTCCAACTTTGAACAAATCAATCCTTTGCACACAAGCCTTCTCAAAGACTTGCCAAAAATATCCTCAGGTTCTTCTTAAATAACCATTGCACCTTTGTCCTCAAGCAGCAACACTTCGCATTCAACTTTGCCCTTTGTGCTCTCTACGCCCTCTACTCTCTTTGTGCAATCTCAATCGCACTTGATCAAACTTCAACCTTTGCACCTCTATGCAATCATAGTGGCACCATTTTCACACACTCTGCTTCCTTTGTGATATTTCACACTTAGAAATTTGATGAAATGCACTCTACACACTACGATCGAATTTCACACTCTGCTCTCGACGATCAAAATTCTTGCTTTGTGCACTATCTGTGAATGTCGCACTTGAACGACACCTTCAATCACACTTCAACTCTCCAAACAGCCCTACTTTTATAACATATTTTTCATGATAAAAAATTTAATCTTAGTCAGCTATTATAACAAAAACAAACCCTAATATTCGTTGGCTGTAAGCCCTAATCTTCGTCAGCTAAAATTTGACTTTGTCGGCTTCACTGCCTCTGTAACTCTTCTGTAGCTTTTGCCACGAAACTACAACATGTCATGATATCATGATACATTTGCAACCATACACTTTCTTTTGGCTTTTGTCGTGATATCGCAACACTTGAGCCTCTGACGACTTCAACTAAGCTCTTGTCGCGATATCGCGACACTTTTGTCTTATCAGCATCAACTTTGCTTTTGTCACGATATCGTGACACTTCTCCCTTCATCGACCTCCTTTCTGCTTTTGTCACGAAATTGTGACACTTTTGCCTCTGCAAACTTCATCTTCACTTCTGTCATGATATCATGACACTTCTGTCTTCATTGACTTCCTTTTTGTTTTTGTTGCAAAATCGCGACACTTTCTTCAACTGAACGCTGCCATCTCAATCTATCACAAAATCACGACACTTTCTGCATCTATTTGCTTTCTCTTCAACCTGTCGCAAAATCATGATGCTTTCAATTTTTGTACGTCTTCTTTGCAACCTGTCGCGAAATCATGACGCTTTCAGCTTTCAACTCTTCCCTTTACTGCATGTCATGAAATCGTGACAGTTCTCACTTTGAGTTTTGTAGTATGTCATGAAATCACGACAGTTCTCACTTCGACTTCTATAGCATGTTGTGAAATCACGATACTTTATCTTGCTTCCACTTTGTCTTCTGACTTGTCACGAAATCGTGACACTTTTTCTCCTTAGCACTTTTCTTTTCTTCGGGTCATGAAAACCTAACATGTCGTGATATCGCGACACTTTTTCTATCAGACTCTCTCTCCTGCATTATGTCGTGAAATCGTGACACTTTTTCATCTATACAACCTTCTTTGCAATATGTCACGAAATCGCAACACTTTTCCTTCTTTTCCTTCCTGCACTTTTCGAGTCACGAAAATGCAACATGTCACGAAATCACGACACTTTTCCAACTTGTTCTCTTTCTTTGAACTTGTCACGAAATCGCGACACTTCTTCCTGCTTTCTCTTTTTCTTCCAACATGTCACGAAATCATGACAGTTTTTCCACTTGCCTTTTTCTGTGTCAAGCCGTAACCTTCATCAAAACAAATTATTTGACATCAAATCAAATTCCTTCAAAAGCTTCTTGACATCAATGACAACTTATTCACTTGAGAAAATGCAATGTACCCAAAGTACCCAAAATTGCCAACAAGCTATGGAGGAAATGAACACTTTCTTATAAAGCTACTGAACTATATTACACCCATAACCAATGGATGGTGATACACACAGAACTATGCTAAGCATTAAGCTACACTACCAGACTATGCCCCTCGACTCTCTCTATGTCTATATCATTTTATATATCTATCTATTAATGAGGCCATCCTTATATAGGTAAAATAGGATACTTGGCCAACACTCTATCTAGCTGTGCAAGGGAAAACTTTGCACATGTACAACTTGCACAATGATACTTGTGCATTTATTACATTGCATGAAGTAACTAGATAAATTGTTCCTAAAGTAACCTAAGTATGTATCTTGGAAGATACATTTACATAACCCAAATGATGGAATAGACTCTATTTCTAACACTATTGCCATATTTTTGCATTGAGTGGATTGCATCCTAAGCTAGAACTACACCATCCAAGATTTACCTTCCCTCTATAACACCCTCTTGCTCTGAGGAGATAATTCTATGTAGGAGAGGTTTAGTCACTCAACCATTACCTTTGTGAATATTTTATATATGACATTGCATAAGGTAGTACGTCGATAATCTAAAATATGCTTCCCTCCTCCCCTTTTAAAATTAAGGCAATGAATGTATGATTTAATGCTTTAAGCATTCTTGTAATACCTCCGGACTCCTCTATAACAACCATTACATCCTCCTCCAAGTTGTCCCAGAAGGTCTAAAAAACTTGATTGGAAAGCCATCTAGACCTAGTGTTTTTTTTGGTACTCATTCCAAAGACTACTTTCTTTAGTTCCTCTCTATAAATGGGTTTAAGTAGGGCTCAATTTTCTTCTTCAAATATAATAGAGGGTATGACAACAAGAACTTATTTTTTGAGCATATTCATCTTGCACCAGATTTTCCTTAAATAATTTAGCAAAGTAATCAATTGAATGGAAATGCATACCTAGTATTATATCAAAGGAGTACCCATTGAGGATGGAAATACATACCTAGAATTGTATAAAAGGAGTGCCCATTATCATCCTAAAGAGCATCCATCTTGTTCATATATCTCCTAGCACAAGTAGCCTAATGGAAAAATTTGGTATTTTTTGTCACCTTCTAATAACCAAGTGGTTCTTTCTCTTTCTTTCCAGTAGATATCCTCTTGGTTGTCAATGTCCTCAATCACTTTATGCAATGCATCATCCTCTTATTTGAGCTGCTCTATAGTTGTTCCTTCCCTAAATTTTTTTTGAACCTCATCCCATCTGGCCACCAATGGAGCTCTTTGGACCTAGAAGTCTATCTTGTGAGCTCACCTCCATTATTTTAGTTAATCCTTGACATAATGAAGTTGCTTGTGGAATCTAAACATTGTTTTACCATATGTTGGGCATCCCTCTTCCCACCACTATGGAATTTTCTTTCAAATTTCCTCTTTTTGTAACCAAAAGTTTTCAAATCTGAATGGTTTGTGATGTTGCCATGTCTTGATCCCCCCTTCCAATAAAATGGGGAAGTGATCCAAAACTGGACCCTCCAAAATATAAAATTTTAGATTCTATTTCACAAATGCCTCCTCTGAAATAAAAAAATAGTCTAACTTCACCTTCTTGCTATATGAATCCCTCCTCTTATTAGTCCAACTATAGTTGATTCCAATACATTTAATATCCACCAAGTGTAATGCATGGACTTGGGCAATCATAAGTCAATCCCTTGGATCCAAAATTGGATTTCCCTCTTCTTGATATGTATATTATAATTTAGCATTAAAATCCCTAGCAACAATCTAGTCTAACTCCTTCCTCAAGACTCATATTATGCACCATTTTTTGTTGATGAATTTGACCATCTAGGTTTTATATCCCATAAAAATTTGTGATTAAAACTTGCTCAACTATCACATTGTTCCTACAATTTGATGTGAGGAAACCCCTCCAAAATATATTTTCTATTGTCATCCATTCAAGAGAGTTCCAAAAGGTAACTATCCTCCTTGAGGCCCCTTGGGCAACTACTTCCATATGACCAACACCCTTCCAAATTTTATTTTTTGTTTTACACAAGATCCAATGATTTTTTTTTTTATAGGATAAGCAAAACATCTATTTTATTTTCCAAGAGTCTTTGAACAATAGATTTACAAGTTCTACTGTTTAAACCCTTAATATTCCATGATTGTATAATATTTTGTTACCTTGAGACCAATAAGAGTCTATTGGACTCACAAATCTCTAAATGATTAGTTTATATCCTTGAACTACTATCAATTCCTTATTTGATTTGCCACCCACTCCTTGAGAGATGATATTATTTGATCTCTTTTCCACCTGAGTTATCCCTAGAGTTGGATTTTCTTTGTTCTTTTCTACTATACCCATGATGATATCCTTAATATCAGTTGCTCTTGGTTATGCACTATCAATAACCCTGTAATATCTAATTGTGATAACTCACTACATTTTATTACCTACTTTAGGATAGAAGGATGTGAAAGAGGGGATTGAACATGGATGTTATTATTTTTATTATTCCTATCCACTCCTTCCATGAATTGTTCTTTCTCATGGTCCACTAGTATCTTGAAGATCTCATACCTATTTAAGGCTTGAGTTGGGTTTGCTCTTTGCCAACGTTTTTCTTTTACCTTCTTCTTTTAAGCTATTCAAAACCATCTCCATGTGCTTCTCTACCCTGAGAAATTTTGGTTGTTTCTTATTGACTATTGACTTATCCTCAGAAAGATTCGACATTCCTAGAGGAGCCTCCATTTTTATGTTCATATTGTTTGGATAAAATTTATGTGATATTTTGTATGTTGATATTTTAGGTCCTATTCTTAATATATTATTTTAATATTATCTATACATGTATAGTTTATTTTAAATTTTAGATATTAAATAGTAGATATAATTTCATATTTAATATGTTAATAGTAATTTGTTATACTAAAAAAAGGTTTACAAATTATAAGTAATATTAGATATTAGATATTAAAATTAATAATAGAATTTATTTCTATTTAATTCTTATTTGATATAATTATGTAA
Source organism: Wollemia nobilis (assembly GCA_028583015.1). Classification (NCBI taxonomy): domain Eukaryota; kingdom Viridiplantae; phylum Streptophyta; class Pinopsida; order Araucariales; family Araucariaceae; genus Wollemia; species Wollemia nobilis. The sequence goes on along the minus strand of JAQPPZ010006183.1, from coordinate 755,050 downwards.
ATATGATTGGATTGCCAATGGGTCATGGTTCAATAGTTGAGACATATGGATGACATAGCTCACACCAAGGTTTAAATCTTGGTGACACCAAATAGGCTATATAAATTGATGCCACTAAGTTGATGTAAAAGGGAAAAGATAACCCTTTCAAAACCCTACTTAAAAAAATACTATAGGATTAACATAATTATTATTTTGATATGATTATAAATCATGCAATAAAAATATATTTTTTAGAAAATATTAAGTTAAATTTTGAATAAATCATGTCAAACAAAAAAAAATTAATATTTTATAATCTATTATACAACAAATATTATTTTGGATAAAATTTATGTAATAGTTTACATGTTGATATTTTTAGTCTCACCCCCTTATGATATGACATAAAATATTATAATACATTGGTTATTATATTAAAAAATGAGAGTAGTTAATATGAATTAAGTAATAATTTAATAATTATTAACATAGATAAGTGCGAGTGTAGTTGGGAGTGAGTGCAAGCATAGTCGGGAGTGAACACAACCAAAAATGAGTGTGAGCACAAGCCGAGAGTGAGTGCAACTAGAAGTGAGTGTGAGCACAAGCCAAGAGTGAGTGCAGCCATAAGTGAGAGTGTGAGCATAATCTAAGAGTAAGTGTAGCTAGAAGCAAGTGTGAGTGTGAGCCATGAGTGAGTGCAACCAAAAGTAAGTGTGAGCACAAGCTAGGAGTGAGGAAGAAGTATGAGCTAGGAAAGCAGAAAGTAGAAAGCAAAGTGTGATCAAGGAACAAGTGTCACTTCTTGCTCTAGATCTTAGGAGAATTTAAAGGATTCATTTGAAGAAAATCTAGGTAACATGGAAATAAAGTCTTTTTGAGAGTCCTTACCCAAAGTATGAATGGCCAAGTTGGAATTTTGGATGCCCTAGCCAACAATAAGAGGAAGATAGAATATATGGCAAACCTAGTCTAGGTAGTAGATTCTACACTAGAAGTGATTATCAAGGATGAGATGATTAAGCATGATATAATGATTCTTAAAACCAAAGGGTTTATATGTAAATTTCATGGATATTGGCTAGTTTTTTTTTAGATTCAAAATTAGATTAAATGGAAGTGGGGATTGAATTCAAATTATTCCATGATTTTTCTTCCAAAAGTAATTTTCTTTATTATTTTCTCCAGTTCAAAAACAAGGAATAAAATAATGGATGGAGGCTTGTGGTTTAGGGGTAAAGATGCATTATATTTAAGACCTTGGAGTGATAATTTTTTTGTGGACACAGAAACTAGTAAAATGCTTCCAATATGGATAAGTCTTTTTGGACTTCCTTATCAACTCATCAATAAGGAGGTTTTGAAGAATATTGGTAATACTCTAGGTGAATTCGTTCAGGAGGGACCAAATACTAAGGAAAGAAGGCATGATGTATACACTTGAATATGTGCTACCATGGATATTTCTAAACCTTTACCGCAATCGATTATGATTAAATCTAAATCAAGAGAATGAGATCAACAAGTGGATTATGAAAATATTGCATTCCAATATCGCAAATATCATGAAACTAGGCACATGGCAAAGGAATACAAAGTGAAAATGGAGGAAGAAATATATATTTTTTGGGTATGAGCGTAGCTTCAATTTTAAACAAGGAGACCATATCATAGGATAAGCTAGGTCAAATTAAGGATTATCCACTCTTAAGAAAGTGGCTAGAAAAATCCCTCTACATCATCAGATAGTAAAGGCCATTACATTTCACTCAAATCAGCCATTAGAAAAAAAATGATATGGGGGATGAGGAAATACAATGTGCAAGTTAAAATATAGGAGCTAAATGTGCGAAGGAAAAGGGGAAGGCAGATTTTAAAACAAAGAAATATGGGAAAATTAATTTTAAAGCAAATGAGGTGAAGGAGGTTAGGCTTAATATAGGTAAATCACCTATATTATCCTCAAGTAACTTAAAATCTTCTTCTTACAATAAAAATGAAATTAGTACAGAGTTTATTCCTTGCACTTTAGGATTTCAAGAGCAATATAGTGAAGAAAATATTATGGAGAATATCCAAGAAAATTTAGGGTTTTCAGGCCAACATAAGAAAGTGATGACTATAGAGGATCATCTATGTAGTTTAGAGTTTTTAGGGCAACATAAAGGAGAAAATTCTAAGGAGGCTATTCCTTGCACTTTTGACTCTTTAGTTCAACATAAATATTTAGAAGATAAGTCTCATTTTGAAAAATATGAAGAAATGGAAGAGATTGATGAAGATGAGAGTGTTGGCAAGAATGAAGGAGAGGAAGGCCATAAAAGTAGGAACAAAGAGAAAAAACAACTCAAAAGGATATTGATTTTGGAAGCCAAATAAAAATATCATAGGTGTTAAAAAGAAGTGGGGCTAAGCCTACTAATAAAAATAAAAAGTGTTGATGATGAAAACGATATCATGGAATATTAGGGGTATGAATAAAACCCCTAAAAAAGAGTTATTAAGGACTTAATAGGTTGTTATAACCTTGAGTTTATTTTAATACAAGAAAAAAAATTAAATAGTGAGGAATATAAGGATGAATTTAAGAGGATTTGGAAGACAGGTGATTTTTTAGCAGTTTCTTCTATAGGAGCTTTAGGTTATATTGCAATAATATGGGATAAATAGAAATGGTATGTGCAACTATTAGAAGCAAAAAGTAATTGGGTTGCTGGATTATTTTGTAGGAAAGATGAAAACTTCAAAGTTGAGGTTATAAATGTATATGCTCCAACTATAATTACTCCTCATGAGATATTTTGGAAGGACCTTAGTATTTTTTGTCAAATACAATAATGATTCATTGTGATCTATGTATTCTTGGGGGTGATTTTAATATTGTTCTATCTCCTTCGAAAAAGAAGGGTGGCATTCTAGGATGATCTACATCAATGCAATATTTTGCTTCATTTATCAATTCAAATTACCTTTGGGATGTTAGTCCCTCAACTTTCAATATACATGGGATAATAGATGTATTGGGAAAAATCATATAGCAGATAGATTCTTGTTGTCCAATAAATGGTTGTAAACTATGACCACCAAAATGGCCTCACACCTATGCTTCCTACTACGTAAATGAAATAAGAGATACAAAAGAATGCATTGCAAAATTGACAACAAATGGGAAAGAAGAAGAACACTTTTATTCCATTAAAGAAGCCAATTCCGGTTACAAATACGTCCCTCTTAGGGATACCATTTTGATACTCTTATTACAGTAGGAAAAGCATATGTTCCCTCTCAAGGGTAAATGTGAGTTTTAGGCCATTCGGGGTGACACGAACTGCTCTAGGGTGGAGTTGACCCTCTTCTTCGCGTTGAGGAAGGAATTGGATGGTTGAATCTCCTTCGAATCTGCTTTCCTACGGTCAAGAAACAACACAAAAGCATTAATAGCATAGGCAACCTCTCATGATGAGGCCCTTTAAGGAATATGAACATGAAAATGCCATAACACTAATGAAATCAAGAAAATGAATAAAGCATGTTAAACATATGCAATACTTGAAAATATTGATTGAAACATATAAATAGAAAGTACAACTATCTATCTAGTGGATTAATTGCATGAAATGAAGCATTATAACATGAAAATAAGCTAATTATGTCCTACTTGCCATAATGAAGTAAACTTAATGAAAACCCTAATTCTATCAGTCAGAGTCTCTAAAATGCTAAATAAACCACTAAAATGCTTAATCTAACCTAATGAAATACAATGCAAAAGAAATAGTAAGGAGATCTTTCACCGATTGCAAACCGTAGCTCAAATGAGCGGTCTGCACTGTACACCATGGCTGTCAGCCACGACGAGCAATCAAAGTAGCTTTGCCCTCCAAATCAAGGGTTGTGGGCTTGATCCTCCTTGTCCAATTGATGATCAAGGGTCGCCTTGGTGTCCTCTGACTGGTTTGGCGGTTGAATTGCACAATTGGGCCTCCATTTGCCCGAATTCATGTTTCTTGGCATTCTAGCTCCTTAGGGCATCCATGGCACAAATTGACATGATGCTTGATGAATTGGCAAGTGAATGGCAACAAAACTCTCTCAGTATACTCAGGTGAGTCTACAATCCGATAGGGCTTCATTTTTTTAAAATGCACTCTCTCTATATGCTTTGCCCTAATTTGAAGGGGTACTTATAGGATTACCCAAGGGCTAGGGGTGGCTTCATGGAGAAGCCAAGATCAAGAAGAGGTGGTTGGGACAGTTGGATTGGAAGCCTCTGGAATCTTCCATCCTTCAACTACCTTCTTCTAGAACAAATGGTCATTCAAACTGATTTGGCTCGGATGAAGGCCAACTGAACTTCAGTTCTAGACCATAGGTGATAGCTATGGCCTAGACTATGAACCACAGGTGTCAATAGTGGTTCAGACTATAGACCGTAGGTCTCAACTATGGTTCAGACTGATTAGGCCAAGGAGCCCAAATTGAGTGGTTAAAACCACTACTCTATCTTGGAGTCTATCCAAGATCTTCCATATGGTCTTGTAGCATGTCCCATATGAGTAGTCGCCATCGACATGACGTGTTTTAGGTGTCTACAGATGCCCCTTTTGAGATGCATTGTGAGATCGAACAACGTTGAGCAAAAATAGACCTCCTAAAATGATGTCGAAGGTTGCATGATGATCATTGATCTGATCAACATTAGATGCCCCAGGTCCTGCAAAAGGATGCGCATCCTAGAATCATTGCTTCCAACTCAGTGAAAGGCTTAAATTTGAAAGAGTTTGCACTTGTCATCAGACATTCGGGTAGCTTTGGTGCTACAATAGGAGTTAGGCCTATATAACCGAAAGGAGGAGAGCTACAAACTAAACTGTCATATATGCTATTTTCCCCAAGCAAAGGGGTAAGCTTATGATAGTTGTTGACAATGATTCGTAAGGATGAACACAATTTTGACAAGATCAAGGGATCTACGATTTCAGGGATCTTCTACTGATTTTGATTATGATTATGAAAGTATGACTACCCCCTCAAGCGATGAGTCGATGAGGGTAATGACAATGAATGAAGTGACGAGGTCGCTTGACCACTATGAATGATCTGAACAAACTTAGAATTTAGCATTTAATTACTTGGCTAGGCCTAGTTCAGCTTATGATTGCAACTATTAATAGTAATTGCACATTTCTATCCCATGGAGCGGTCGGGCTGCAATAGCCTTCTTAGGGAATCAAAATGATACAATGCCAATTAGATTTATGTTGAATCAATTTGTCGATGATCTGCTAAAAATATGTCATAGGAGAAATGACATGAAATACCTCATTCTCGTGGAGCGGTCCAGCCTCGAAGGCCTTCTTCGGGATTGAAAAGAAGCATATCAAATCAATGATGACAATTTTACCCCAAATGTCCTTATGGTTATTTACTCATCTCGTCGGATTGCATGGAGCGTCAGTCACTGCAACCGCCAAGTGTCTAGGGTAAATAATTGAATACGAGGTGCATTTGGCTTTTGACTTGTTTAATAATTTTTTTGTTTATTTGAATTTTTAATTGATCTTGGTGCTTGAAAATCACCAAATTTGTTAAATTGATTGCTCTTATTGAGATTTTGATCCATTAGGAATCATTAATTTATCATTTAAAACCTTCCCATGATGGGATTTTAGTGCATTTAATGCTAGTTGCAAACCGCACGCATGGGCTGCAGTTAGAAATTTCAAATTTTGGGAACCGTAGCTCAGAGCTGCGATCGGAAAACCCTAATTTTGGGACCACGATTGTCAGTTATGGTCTAATGAAATTAGGAAAAGTATATAAATTTTCCCATTTGAAAATTTCATTATTATTCCTTGAAAGCGATTGCAACTGGAGAGCTCTGAGAGGTGAGGAAGCAAACTTGATGTGAAATACTACTAAAAATGCTACCTAAGACCTCCTACACATCCCGATGGTAGACCCTGTATAACCTTCATCCAACAGAGGCATCGATGTGGGAAAGGTAACTCTAAACCGAGTCCTCGCACTCCTTACTAGTTTAAAAATGAACCACATTAAGTAATGGGTCAAATTAACTTCACTAAATTGTTGGTAATGAACCTCACATTAGTTTAGGCTAGATTAGGATTTTAATTTTTGTGGGTGCCATGCTAGGAAGTGACCCTAAAAGGGTCACATTCCTAGACCGTAGTTGGTAGATGTGACTCCCAATTGTTATATTGGGAACCATGGCTATCAGCCACGATGGGATTCAAATCCCAATGGTCAAATTTTGACCGACATGTGGACCGCATATTTGACTCGTGATTTCGCAAATTTGAAAAAAAATTGATTTTTTTTTATTTTTTAGCAATTTTTTAGATTTGTTTGACATTTTTAGGTTGATTTTTATCTATTTTTAGTTATTTTTAGTCATCTTTTTCCCTTATGCATTTCTTCTTTTCATAAATTGACCTCTAGAGCTAGGGAGCTAGATCTCCTTTGCACCCTCCATAGATAGCTCACTGACCTAGAGCGAGAGTGGTTCGATGCGGTTGGCTTTGGATATGTGCTTGATCTACCCATGATCAGGGTAGACCAAGTATACATGACTACATTGGCCCAACGTTGGGATGCGTGGACCAACACATTTCACCTACCCATAGGTGAAATGATTGTGACATTGGAGGATGTCTACCAGATCTTTAGGATCTCGATCGATGGGGAGCCCATCACCTCCACTCCTTTCACCAGCAAGGAGGATGTTTTTGATGATATCTTTGGTGACCGCAGTGAGGATGCCCAAGGCAAGATTGATCATGGAGGCATCCATATCGGATATTGGTAGGGGAAGGGCATCTTCTCAGTTTGAGAGGTGGTCTTCATGCACTTAGTCATTCAGATTGTGCTTCCAGACTCCTCGGGTGTGAGGATCCCCTGGAACCTCCTGGCCATTGTTAGGAGAGTTACTTAGAGTTCTATATGGTAGCCATTACTCTTAGCTTGGGGGAGCACATTATTGGTATACTATATCATGAGTTGTATCAGGTTACCCATAGGAGTCGGGTTGGTATCAGTTGTAGCTTATTACTTCAGATCTAGGGATGGCAGCATATTCGGATCGAGCGGTCGATAGACTTATCGCTCATCATTACTACTATTCCTATCGCACACTAGTGCTATGCGACATGCTGGCCTCATGAGGAGGAGGGGTTCTAGAGTAGGTCTCATGTTGGGGACCTGGACCATTATATTGCTAGATTTGCATAGCTTTGGGTGGATGATATAGAGTGGCACCCATACATGGATTACCCCATGTGGTAGGAGGTTGACGAGTGGCTATGCTAGGTGAGGAGGGATAGGTGGTTACTCGGTTGCAAGGTTGAGATTCATGAGTATCAGTACTACTCATGCGTCCTCCACTAGTTTGGGCTTGTACAGGATATTTTGGTGCTTCCTATTATCTATAGGTGCCTAGTACTAGAGAGAGATCTATAGTGGGTCCAGCTGACATCGCTAGGGGATGAGGCAATGACTTCTAGGAGTCAGGCATGGCTAGGGCTGGGACCACCCTAGCGTATGATACTTGGTGGTCACTACTATAGTGGTAGGGAGAGGGGCCCCTCGATCGATAGATGATGGTGTAGAGGCTGATCTAGATGGGTGCAATGTGCACCAGTAGATCGAGGGTGGATGGGGCATAGAGGCCACCATAGAGGATGCTCCATAGGTTGAGGTAGAGGAGGACACAGTTGAGGAGGGTGAGGTACCTCTTGATAGTGAGGTGGGGTAGTAGCTAGTTGCTGATTAAGTAGGTTGGGAGGTTACAGACTTAGTTGTAGTAGGGATACCACTATGCAATAGAGGTGATAGGGAAGAGAGTAGCATAGTAGAGGAGGAGGGTAGGAGAAAGGGATAAAGATGATATAGGAGAGGATAGGAGGGAGAAAGAGGGATATTAGGGATCAAGGGGGGATCCTTCATCTTCATAGGCTATCATGGGACCTCCCATCACACCATCTTCTTTACTTCTAGTAGGTCATGACCCTATGGCAGAGATCAAGAGGCTTCATTCCCTCGTGGAGGAGGGAAATGAGTGAGATATAGGTCATGTAGCTCGCATATCCCAGCTGGAGGGCTATATCAGGTTGATTGGTGGGGAGGTTCTAGAGGATACACAAACTATAGGGACCCACGAGAGCGGATCTCTAGACCAGGGAGATAGGTAGTCTACTTCCGAGTTCGAGCCATAGGATCCATAGGACCGAGAGGACTCATAGGTCTTCGAGCACTCATGGTGCTAGCTCTTAGAGGACCCATAGGGATGGTGGAGGTGATGGAGGTGCCTCATAGGCTAGGGGCATAGGCCCTTAGTATAGATCTTAGAGATACTTTATTGTACTATTTTTGAGTGTAAGGTCGAGGACCTACACAGTTGTAGCCTACGGGCATTTTGATGTACCTCTGATGTACTCTTTTGACACACAAAAAAAAAAAAAAAAAAAAAAAAATATATATATATATGAGATTGATCATTTTGGCTCATTATGTGTACTTGTTTATTTTTAATTTTATGTTTATGTTATGCACATGGATGCAGATGTTCATATTGATGCTATGCTTATATGATGTGATGTATGGATGACATGCACTAGATAGCTATTTTAATTTATGATGATGATGGTATGCAGTGATCTAGATGCTTAGATGTGCTATTTATGATGGATGCATATGGATGCGATGTTTACTTTTAAATGCATATTTAATTTTGCTTTATTGTATGCATTTAATTTATGATGATGTCACGATATGCTGGTGCAATGTATGTAATGCATTATTTACATGATGGTAATCTAATGTAAATGAACTTGTATGCTTTAATCACTTAAAACATAAGGAATGAATGTGATATGTGTTTAACAATCTAATGGATGACACCACAGAATGTGTAAAAATCATGAATGTAATTGAAAATCCTCATTACAAGAATTTAATCAATTAATCACCCATATATGAAATGCAATGATATGAAGTGGTATGATGCGAATGATATAATATGTCACTCTATATTCCTTTTGCAATTTGAAAGATATGCACAATATAGTCAGTGGCCATCTAAATATCATTTTTGATATCCATCCGGTATCTATCCTATATCTTGATTGTGCTCAATGTAATGATGTATCACGGATTCGATACTTTGCAATTTGATGATTGAAATGACTTTTATTTTTTATGGTTTGTGATATTTGGTATTTTGTTGCTATTAGAGAAATTTTTGAGGTTTTCCATGAGACTCAAACACCCTAGTAGACTTATCAAAAGTTGTATACTAACCAAACTAGACTTCTGAAATGTAAGGCTTTTGCTAGGATAGGCCCTAACTATTCATTATCCCTGTGTGTGCAAATGAGTATATTAAGATAAGACATAAGCATACCCCAATGTCAAGCAGGATTCTTTCAACCCATTGCTAAGATAGGGGGTCCTCATATGTTTATCCAATCCTAGGTTTAGATTTCAGTTGGACTAGACCACTAGGCGATACAGGACACTTGAAGCTAGCTCTTCCACATTCAAACATTGGTCTGTACATAAGCGAGGTGCTAATGCATCAGACATATCATCATGCGTAAGGTACAATAGTGCTAACAATTCCATGGATTCAAGTTCACTCCCTTCTTTTCTTCAATTTTTTGGGATACTTGCTCATATAAAGTGATAAAAATCACTATTTATTTTTGTACTATAGTGATAAAAATCATTGTTTATTTTGTACTCTTTTTTTTTTTTGAGCAAGGGATTTGATATTGATTTTAATTCCTTTGTACAATTTGTCTTCATTTGACTTGACTTTTTGGAATTTACATTTGATAATTTTCTTCAGAAACTTCCTTTGGGGATTTTACTTTGGGGAATTATTTTGGGATATCGATTGAGGATATCGATCTATGATATCAATATGGGATATCAATAGGATGTCGATCTATGATATCGATCTAGGGTATCAATATTGAGGATTGATGTGGGATATCACTCTAGGATATTGCTCATTTTATCGTAAGCAAGGGATTTTGGGTAGGGAATAAACTTGTCCTTTTTCCAATTACCAACATTTCCCATACCATCCGCATAGGGGGATAAGCAAGAATAACTCTTTTCACCTCAGGATACCTGGTCCTCTTCGTGGCTTTCATCTTCCCCTAGTCCTTATTAGGATTTTTTAATTTGTTGATTAGTGATAGGATTCTGATATGCTAAGGGCTATACTAACTAGACCTCATCTACAAAAGCAAAGCAAGCTTTCTATCAACTCTTGAGAAGACCTCTAGGTATGGTTGAATGACCAAAAACCCTAGTATATTCCTCATAGCAACTAATGGGTTGTGTTGAAAAACATAATTACTCACATGAATGATGGATTATGATAAATGTAGAGGTGCATGATTGAAACACAATGTGGCATCATTTGTAAGACTGACAAACACAATCCATTCTACTATGGAATGCAATGGATGAAGAATGCCTACATGCAATGTGATGAAGTGAATGCATGTGTAAATGAAAATGCATAATGCAAATGCAAATGTTTTTGGATTTTATGCTTTACCAATTTTTTTGGATTTTATTATTTTTTAATTTTTATGGATTTTGAGCCTTTATATTTGACCAAATGGTGAGTACATGCCTTTGGAGCCTTTGGGATTGACCAACTGTTTTGGTTGACAAGTTTTTTTGGGCTTGTTTGAGGTTTTAGGAACCCTGTGAGGCTTTTGGGGTTGACACAAGGTTTAATGGGAGAACCTTTGGAGCTTTGAGATGACCAAGCGGTTTTAGGAACCCTTGGAGCCTTTTGGGGAGGGTATGCTACCCTATGTACCCCTAGTGTATGTGCCACTTGATGATAATGAGGGAGGTGTGATACCTCTAGACCCCTCACTTTGCCTTATCGAATTTGGCATGGATGGTGGGGAAGGTATGCTACCTTGGAGACCCCTAGCATGCATGCTATCCACTAAAATGTAATCAACTTGTTTAGGAAGAGTGATAGAAATCAACTCTCCCAAATGAGGAATGGACCTCAACGGAGTGCCTATGTCTTGGTGAGGTTGAACGAGTGAACCATCCTCGTGGATCACATCTCGTTCTACTAGGTCTTGGATGACCCTCTTAAATGATTGACAATCTCGAATGTCATGTCCATGCACTCGATGATACACACAAAAGGGGCTCTCATCAGGTGACCCAATCTTGGATGCCCTTTGCTTGACTTTGGGTAATATGAATGCCTTTACCTCATGTAACTTTTGGAACAAAGTTAGAATAGTCATCTGAAATGAAACTATTCATTGCACTGGCTTATTGGGCCTACGAGGTGACTGACGACCTTGGGGTCACACATGAGGAGGTGTGACCTCCACTTCAGCATGTTGGGGCACTATAAGAGAACCATCTACATGATAAACCCCCCTATCTATAATATTTTGCACCACACTCTTGAATTCATGACAATCTCGAATGCCATGACCCTCTATTCGATGATAGAGACAATAGTGATGCTCCTTGTAACCCATAGGTTTAGCTCTATTTGGGTCTAAAGGGATGATATCAGGTAAGGTGATGACCTTAGCCTCTTGCAGCTTCTGAAATATGTCAGACATAGACTCTTTTAAAGGATTCCAAATGCACTATGACTATTTTGGGTGCTCGACCCACATTGGTTTGCTTTGAGGACCCAATGGTTGGGTTGGCCACATGGGCTCTCGCTTTTGCTGAGGTTTTTCCTATACTTGCATAGGAAGTGGTTCTGCCTCAAACAAGGGATGCTTTTGTGATCCCAGTTTTCCAAGCTGGTTCATGATAAAATGCAACGCCTTATCTTGCTCATCCATTCGATGTTCCATTTGTTCTAGATGACTTAGAATGGCTCACAAGACTGACAAAGAGTTCATATGTATTTCCAATGACTGATTCGAAATACCTTTGTCTATTGAAGGAAATAGAAAAGTGGATGCTAGAGATCCATTAGGTAATTGCAAATCACCTATTTCCTTCATTTGGGTTGATGCGGATGCTTCTTGATGATACACTTCATCAATGCTATCCACATGCTCATGCGCATGACTCAGTTCATGTTGTTGTTCGACTTGAAAGAATTGAACTATGTCAGATTTAGTACCCCTAGCCTGATATGGGGTACACACTTGCTCTTGTCCTTGAGAAGGTGGCACAAGAAATGAGTCAAGAGTGACTAATTTTAAAGGTTCAGACCCCTTCGATGTGGAAGCAATGTCTGATTGCCCCATCTCTTGCTTTATTTTCTCTAGAGTCACTCGATCCTCTGACCTAATGTCAACCATTCCCACAAACTCATGAGAAGATGACTCCACAATTGCATGAGTCGTAGGTGACTCATCAACCTGTTGGGGTTGTAGCATCTCAATTGCAACAACTGACTCTTCCTCATGCTCAAATGATGCATCAAGGATAGGATCAATAGGTAGAGACTCGACAAGGAGCTGACCTAAATCCTCAATGGTCTCCATGATGGGTGACATCATGGTGTCTGCCTCCATATGCTCTGTATATTCACCATCATCCTCATGAGGTCTACCTTGTGACATGATGGATGATGAGGGTATGATACACTCGGGTGCATCCATGACCATGCTAGGTACTTCCCCCTTGATAGGAGTATGAGGGTCCTCTAATGACACATCCAAGGTAGTTGTGAGCATCTCTATGATTGGGTTCATCAGTCCTTCCCTACTAGGAAAGACCAAAGATGAAGGAGTCATAGGTGACTCCACAGGTGATAGCGGTGGTGATGGTAACTCCACAATAGTCTGCAAGGCTGCATCCAAACTTTGGATAGACTCATCATGTTTAGTGTTTGGATGCGTAGGTGCCCCACTAGGTTCCTGTGGATGATCCCTTGGTTTGTAATACTTGAAAGGATCTGGGTCCACCTCAACCACATGGACTTCATTTGCATGGGTGTACTTAATGCACTGATGCACTATGGATGGTATGCACTCCATGGCTCTTATCCATGGCCTTCCAAGTAGTAGGTTATACTATCTTGAACCCTCTAAAATGTAGCACAATGTAGAAATAATATTTTGTCCCACCTCGATGGGGAGGACTATTGTGCCTATTGTAGGGGATTCCACATCATTAAAATCTTGTAGCATGAAATTCGATGCCTTGATGTGGGAAGGTGGAATTTTGAGATGTTTGAATGTAGAGGTTGTGATAATATTGATGGATGATCCTGTATCAACCAACACTCGCTTATACACAATCTGATTTATCCTCACTATGATGTGCAATGGAGGATCAGATTCCTTGACAGGGATAGGTTTGACTTCCTATTTATGGAAGGTAATCACAGGTTCCTTATATGATGGAATAGACTGTATATGCATCAAGGATTGTGACAACTTCTGAGCATTGACATTGCTCACCTGTCTAACTTGACTACTCTCAACCTCATGCTTGAGCATGGGATCCTTAAGCATGTCTTTTTGTTGCTTATCAATAGCCGATGGTATGTCTGTCTATCTAAGAGAATGGCTATCTACTTGCTTAAGAGGTAACTCTTGATGATGCGTAGGGTGCATCACATTGACTTGTTGCCTAAGCACTCTAGGTATGAGCTTCTTTTTAGGAGTTACCTCACATGATTGTTCTTCACGTAATTTCTGTTGGTAAATCCTCCCTTCATGTTGTTGGAGCCTATCCAACCTTTGTTGATGTGATCTCTTCTCCTCTGAGTACTCATGCTCTAGGCATTCCCACTCAATGCGTGCTTCCTCCAATTGACTTTGGAGTAGTCACCCCCTATGGACTGTATGAGACTCAGGTTTCCTATATGACCGACTCATGGAGTAAGATCCACAACTCTCTATCTCTCTAGGGGGAGACCTAATGATGTGGGTTCTCTCTATGTGTGAAGAAACCCCATGGCCTGTATGGGTGGACCCCCTGCGTGATGAAGGGGGCTCACGATGACTATCATAATGTCACGTTGGGAGGATTAGATCCTCAGGTGAATGATGTGTATGATGCCTAGCAAGGAGACGTGCGAGATCTAAAATATCCTCAGGGGAATATCGGAGGCATTGAGGGCCTCTCCATGCATATTCTGAGTCATTAGCTCGTGATTGAGCTTGACTATGCCTAGTTGTCATGATGTGCCAACTACACAAGTCTTGAGAGGAAACCTCTCTTACTAAAAATTTTGGCCTCAAGGAAGGCCTTATCTTGATGAATTAAGCAATAAAGAAGCATACAATGTAAACAATGTGATTATCTCCTTTACATTTTAAAAGTGAGCCCTAAACTATTTGATGTTGTTTCAATGATTTGTTGTATCAGTATTAGAAACTCTTATCATGTTTGAAAGCTTGTTGGATGATAATCTTAGTTTAATTGGCTTTCACCTGTATACTCATAGCTCGACAACTTGGCTATGAACTCCAAGTCACGTAATCCAACCTATAATGTGTGGTAATGAAGCCCACACATGGTCAAGGAGCACAGGTCCTCCCAGATCCTCACCCATTTTCCCCCAGTCAGCGTCATACCCTCCGAAGAGAAGTACATGCAAATTTTCTAGGGTACAAAAGGTTCTCGGATCCGATATTGGTCTAGAACATAGGGTACATGGGATTTGGGCCAACGGATGGAAATCACCTCCACCATCATTGAAACCCTACTAGTGGTTGGATGTCACTTCCAACTCACTAGCGTTTAATTGAAACATGGTGTGTGTGGTTCATTTTAATTGTTGCATAGAAAATAAAATGCATCATACAACACTCACATGATCATTTACTACATGATATGCATAAAAAGAAAGTTTCTAATTCAAAAAATGCAAGCTACATACTACATGATCCTTTTGAAAATGCAAGTTATGATAATAAATGGCCTATGATTAGGCCTTAAACATGCAAACCAACACATAATTTAATCTAGCATGCTGGATTCTAGGGTGGACTACACTCAGAGGTCCATTGTTCCTAGCAACGCCTAGCTAAAATTTAAAAAAATTGAAACCCTAGGACCTAATTCATTTTCATGTTCTTTTTATCCTTAATCTATTTAGGTTTCAATTTCTCTATTCTGGAAAAACATAGAGGTAAAATATAGAGACATAGAGTGTCATAAGGGCCTACCTCAGGTCCTCATCTGATCTAGCTTTGAACTCCTATTGTCTGTTGTGTCTACTGTAAACCATAGATCTGTTGCATGGTTGCTACTATAGACCGTGTCTTGAAGCTATGGGCCAACAATGAGACCGTAATTGTCAACTAGGTTTGCACCTGATATCCAAAAACACAAAAATGTCAGAAATCAGAGGCTAAAAATGTGGAGTTCCATCGTGATCACCTTCTGTGACCACCAAAATGGCCTCACACCTATGCTTCCTACTATGTAAATGAAATAAGAGAAACAAAATAGATGCATGCAAAATTGACAACAAATGGGAAGAAGAAGAACACTTTTATTCCATTAAAGAAGCCAATTCCAGTTACAATTATGTCCCTCTTAGGGATACCATTTTGATACTCTTATTATAGTAGGAAAAGCAATGTTCCCTCTCAAGGGTAAATGTGAGTTTTAGGCCATTCGGGGTGACATGAACTGCTCTAGGGTGGAGTTGACCCTCTTCTTCATGTTGAGGAAGGAATTGGATGGTTGAATCTCCTTTGAATCTGCTTTCCTACGGTCAATAAACAACATAAAAGCATTAATAGCATAGGCAACCTCTCATGATGAGGCCCTTTAAAGAATATGAACATGAATATGCCATAACACTAATGAAATCAAGAAAGTGAATAAAGCATGTTAAACCTATGCAATACTTGAAAAGATTGATGGAAACATATAAATAGAAAGTACAACTATCTATCTAGTGGATTGATTACATGAAATGAAGCATGATAACATGAAAATAAGCTAATTATGTCCTATTTGCCATAATGAAGTAAACTTAATGAAAACCCTAATTCTATCAGTTCGAGTCTCTAAAATGCTAAATAAACCACTAAAATGCTTAATCTAACCTAATGAAATATAATGCAAAAAGAATAGTAAGGAGATCTTTCACCGATTGCAAACCATAGCTCAAATGAGCGGTCTGCACTATACACCATGGTTGTCAACTATGATGAGCAATAAAGTAGTTTTGCCCTCCAAATCTAGGGTTGTGGGCTTGATCTTCCTTGTCAAATTGATGATCAAGGGTCACCTTGATGTCCTCTGATTGGTTTGGCGGTTGAATTGCATAATTGGGCCTCCGTTTGCCCGAATTTGTGTTTCTTGGCGTTCTAGCTCCTTAGGGCATCCATGGCACAAATTGACATGATGCTTGATGAATTGGCAAGTGAATGGCAACAAAGCTCTCTCAGTGCACTCAAGTGAGTCTACAATCTGATAGGGCTTCGCTGCTCTAATCTCCAATGCACTCTTTATATATTTTGCCCTAATTTGAAGGGGTACTTATAGGATTACCCAAGGGCTAGGGGTGGCTTCATGGAGAAGCCAAGATCAAGAAGAGGTGGTTGGGACAGTTGGATTGGAAGCCTCTGGAATCTTCCATCCTTCAACTACCTTCTTCTAGAACAAATGGTCGTTCAAACCGATTTGGCTCGGATGAAGGCCAACTGAACTTCAGTTCTAGACCGTGGGTGACAGCTGCGGCCTAGACTATGAACCATGGGTGTCAGCAATGGTTCAGACTATAGACCGTAGGTCTCAACTGCGGTTTGAGCTTGATTAGGCCAAGGAGCCCAAATTGAGTGGTTAAAACCACTGCTCTATCTTGGAGTCTATCCAAGATCTTCCATATGGTCTTGTAGCATGTCCCATATGAGTAGTCGCCATCGACATGACGCGTTTTAGGTGTCTACATAAAAAAATTATATAATCTCTTCAGATATTTTATTGTGAGCAATATCAGATCATAAAACTATTCTTTTGACTTGTGATTTACCTATTTATGGTCATCCAGAGCCATTTTTCTTCCAATCTGTGTGGCTCTAAGACCTTGATTTTTTCTAGCTAGTTATGTTATGGTAGGATGAATCAATTTTTAAAGAATCATGTATGTACATGTTTGTTCAAAATTTAAAATATTTAAAGGAGAAAATGAATATTTGAAATGCCAAATATTTTGGTAATATTTTTAAAGAAAATAAATAAATTGAACCCAAGCTCAAAAAATTACAAGAGATATTAGAAATTAATGGAATGAATTAGGATTCTTATGTGAAAGAAAAATAATTACTTTTTGATTATGAAATGGCTCAAGGAAGGAGATAGAAATACAAAAACTATTCATGCTACAAAAAAAATAAAATTTTCTGTTCATCATATCAAAAATATTATAACCTAAAATGGAATAAAAATTGAGGATGAAGAAGATATAAGGAAGGAAGCAATTTATTATTTCAAAAATATTTTGTTATATTCTAGGCAAGATAAGGAGGCACAAGAAAACATTCTGCAAAATATTCCATCAATTATCACTTACAGAAAAAATGAAAGCTTGATGAAGAAGATATCCATGGAGGAGCTCCATGAAGCAATTTTCTCTTTCCATCCTAGAAAGGTACCTGGCCTCGATGGATTTATTGCAATTTTATTTCAAAACATTTTGGGATTTAATTGAAGAGTAATATGCTAGATGCAGTTGAAGAGGCCCGAAAATAGAAGGCTATAAGGAGAGATCATTACTTTGGTTCCCAAGAAAGGTGACATAAAATATGTTAGTAATTTTTGTCCACTAAGCCTTTGTAATATGATTTATAAGATCATTTCAAAAATTATGGAAAATCGGTTGAAGGGCATTCTTGGGTGTCTTATCTCAAAGGAACAAGGTGGCTTTGTTAATGGTAGCAAATTCTTGATGGTATAATTATTGCTCAAGAGGCCATACATTCTCTTCAATCCATGAAAAAACCAAGTATGCTTTTGAAATTAGATATGAGAAAAGCATATGATAGGTTTTCTTGGAATTTTCTACATGCTATTCTCAGAAATTTTAGCTTTGATTATAGTTGGTGTGAGTGGATTAAATATTTTTATAGGAGTGCAAAATTTTCTATTTTGATCAATGGTTCTCTTATTGGGTACTTCAAGTCATCTTGTGGACTTTATCAAGGTGATCCTATTTCTCCTTATCTATTCATTATTTTGGTTGAAGCATTAGGGAGAGCCTTTTCAAAGACAAAAATGGAAGGAAAAATCAAGGGTATTCAAGTTGCAAAAAAAGGGTATTCATTTTACAATAGCAGAATTTCTGGTTTTCCCAAACCAGTCCATGGAAGAAAAATGACTCAAACAGGTCCAGAATGGCCCTCTTGCCTTCAAATCTGCAACTCTGCTCACAGCATTTTCCAACCCTTCAAAACATCCTTTTCTAGCGTATTTAAACTTTTTAGGAAGCTTTTCGTTTCATTTTCCAATGGTTGTTCGTTTCACCTTCCCTTGTGCATGCATGTGTTTCGGTTTCCAAAAAAAACTTTTTGTTTCTATTTTGTGGCCCTTTGTTTCATTTTCTCCACATGGGCTTGCGTCCATTTCCTTCCGTGTGTAACGACCATCTTAAATGATTTCAAATCATTAAATATTCCTTATGTAACGTTTTGTCTTATTCATTGGATTTTGTCCTTATGTCCATGTCACTATGCAGGTCTGTTACCTTGGCGAAAATCGGACATGTTGCGAAATCGTGACACTTCTTGTTTCTTTGCTTGCCTGCCCGCAAAAATGCAACATGTCACGATATTGTGACACTTTTCTCTTTTAGCCATGAAAATGCAACATGTCGCAATATCGGGACACTTTTTATCTTTTGGCCGCGACAATGCAACATGTCGCAATATCGCGACACTTTTTCTCTTTTGGCCGTGACGATGTAACATGTCACGATATCGCGACACTTTTTCCTCCTTTGGCCGCGATGATGCAACATGTTGCGATATCGCGACACTTTTTCCTCCTTTGGCCACGACGATGCAACATGTTGCGATATCACAACACTTTTTCCTCCTTTGGCCGTGACGATGCAACATGTCGCGATATCACGACACTTTTTCTCTTTTGGCCGCGATGATGCAACATGTCGCGATATCGCGATACTTTTTCTCTTTTGGCTGCGACGATGCAACATGTCATGATATCGTGACACTTTTTCTCTTTTGGCCATGACGATGCAACATGTCGTGATATCGCGACACTTTTTCTATTTTGGTCACGATGATGCAACATGTCGCGATATCGTGACACTTTTTCTCTTTTGGCCACGACGATGCAACATGTCGTCGGGATATCGCAACACTTTTCTCTTTTGGCCGCGATGATGCAACATGTCGTGATATCGTGACACTTTTTCTCTTTTGGCTGTGACGATGCAACATGTCGTGATATTGCGACACTTTTATCTTTTGGCCGCAATGATGCAACATGTCACGATATTGTGACACTTTTTCTCTTTTGGCCACGACGATGCAACATGTCGCGATATTGTGACACTTTTTCTCTTTTGGCCGTGACGATGCAACATGTCACGATATCGTGACACTCTTTCCTCCTTGCTCTCTCCCTTTTCTTTGGATCACGAAAATGCAACATGTCACGATATCGCGACACTTTTTCTCCTTGTGGTGTTTTGTTTTTTCTTTGATCTTTAGCATATGGGCCACTTCGGTCTTCTTGGAAAACATGTAAAAAAAGGTGGGTCCCCAATTTTTGGGTACGTTGTGGAGTAGCCACAATAGATACTTTCCATGGAAATGTTGTGAGGAAAAATTTATGTTTCCTCTTTTTAATATGGATAGGGTTTGCAAAGGAAATAATATTGGAGTAGGCTTGGGTGAAGATTATTTATAGATCAAGAAAAAAAATGGGTAAAAATATTACTTTAAAAATATATAGGTTATCTTAATGCAACGAAATTGTTTCGAAAAAGAACTCTACCTAAGGGGTCGTCAACATAGAACTTCATATGATAGAGTTTGCAATTGATAAAGAAACATATTATATGGTTAATCAATGAGGGGAGATATACAATTTTTTTCTAATGCTTGGTTGAAGCCTCAACATGGAAACCATTGGCTCAAGCATGCTTAACATATAAATATCTAAAGGTTAAAGCAGTGTAGTAGGGTTCATGCACCCTGTTGGTTGGGTGCACGCACCTGCACCTGCACCCACACTGGATGCACAGGTTGATGAATAGGTACGACTAAGTCAAACCCCATCCAAACCCTATCTAACAGGGTTCAGCTTGGGCCGAACCCTATCAGTCAGGGTTCTTCCAAGCCGAACCCTATGGCTAGTCAGGGTTTGGCCAGTCGAACCCAACCGAATTTGGGCATTAACATAGGAAAAATACTATTTTTTTTCAGGTGGGGCCAACACCCAACCCATATTGGCTAAAAAATTATTAAAAAGAAAATTAAAAAAGTTTTTATAAATTAATGAGTATATGCTAAACACTTTTTTTTATTAAAAAATTATCTCAGCAAGAGGCCTGTAAACTTTAAGCAAGCATCATGTGACATGGTGAGATCCAAAGTAAATAGATTGGATTCTTATTCTAAATAAGGACTATTGATAATTTTAAACAAAGTAGAGACATGCAAGCCTAATCCAAGACCAAGAAGCCGAAATCACTTTCCCATTGTGAATGACAAAAGATGGGTTATCAATCACATGCTCCTATAGGATTAGAAGTACTAATATTTGATGCTTATACACAATACAATATACATATAAAATCTTGTAGAAAGCAAATTTAAAGTCCTTCTTAGTTGAAGGAGTTTTCAAAACTTCTAATCACGTTTCATTCCTATAGAGCATACAAATAGAACATAATTAGACTTGCTACTAGAAGGCCTAGAAGATGATGATGAGGAATATGACGAATGAGAGTCAAATATCAGATATTTGATGTTATCTTTGTACATGTCCACTACTATATAGCATATACTTATAGTATATTGTTATCTCTTGACTCTTTATGACTTGACATCCTGTCATTTTTTTACATGAATATCATATATCAATATGCTTTTATGATGCCATATTTAAATATTTTGCAATGTGTATGAATGATTTATTTTATTTCACAATGTGTATGATTTATCATTTATTTAATTATTTCACAATGTGCATAATTTATTCTATTTTTTAATATATATATATATATATATATATATATATATATAATTAAAAACTAGCTGCACCACATCTAGTGAACCCTATTTTTTGCGAGAGCCACACCTGCACCTGCGATTTCGGACACACCTGCACCCTTGCACCTGGTAACCTTAGGTCAAATATTATATTATTATGAGAAAAAACTCCAGATCATGGATTTATTTTAGTAACCTAGTTGAAGGAGAGGAACTTAAAAAAATTACAAATAAACTTCAAAAGATGCTTCAAGAGTTTATTTATCTATTTTTACATGAAAGGATGATTTGGTTTGAAATTTATCAAAGGATAGTAGATACTTGGTCAATTTGGGATGTAAGGATTTATAACAATCAAAATTTCCTTCTCCCAAAGATTTTCCTTGGAAGAACATTTGGTCAGTAGAGGCTCTCCCTAAGGCCTCAACATTTCTTTGGTTAGCAGTTCAAAGTAAGATTCTTATAGGAGAGAGTCTACAAAGAAGCAGATATTATGGACCCTTCAGATGTATCTTGTGTGAGAAGGAAATAGAAATATTATACCATTTACTTCTTCATTGTCTATTTTCTCACACCCTTTGGGATTATTTAAAAAGATATAAAATTATATTGGGTAGCTCTATCAACATTGAAAGAGTTGATAAAATATTGGATAAATTATTTCAAAGTTAAAGCATTATGTATTCTTTGGAGGATTGGCCCTATAATTATTTTTTGGAATTTATGGGTTGAAAGGAATAATTGAATTTTTAAAAATAATTATCAAAATTATGCCCATGTTTGGAACCATATTAGTGCCTCTCTTGCAGAATATCTACAAATATGATGCTCATCATAGGAAGTCTCAATTGCAGCAAAAAAAATGTTCTAATAACTTGGCTACATGATTTGAACATACATCGAAGAGTCATTTGAGACAATAGAATTTAAACAAAGAATCTACTTCGATCTATGGTAAAATATAAATGTTCAAAAATTGGGTTTATCAAAATTGGTTTTGATGGTGCCTCTAAAGGAAATCCAAGAAAATTTGGTGGAGGTGGTATTTTTCGAAATAATGAATGCAAAATTCTCCTCACTTATTCAAAATCATATGGAACTTCAACTAACAACTATGCGTAAGCTAAAGCACTTCTTATAGGGATTAAAATTGCAGCAGAAAAAGGATGGAAATATATTTCAATTGAGGATGACTCACAAATTATCATCAATGCTATTAACAAAAATGGATGTGGAGACTGGATTAAAAATAATATTATTGTTGATGTTCATCATCTATTACTAGAGGCAATCTCCTAGCAATGTCAATATTCTTATAGAGAAGGAAATCAAGTAGTAGATAAATTAGCAAATTATGGTGTTGATCTTCATCCCGATGAAATTCAAATTTTAGAAGGCAACTGGCCAAGTGAGATTTTTTCTTAATAAAAATAATGTCAAGGAGTTGATTGCAGAAACATAGCACTTCTTCGATGAAGTTGAATAATATATTTAAGAGAAAAAAGAAATGAAAAAACTATGATAAAAATGTATGCTACAACAAATGTAATATTTTGGTATTTTGATGAGAGTGGCCCCCAATAGAAGCCACTTATAACCTATTTTAAAAATTATAATAATTATTATTAACATAGATATTTAATAAAAATATTTAATTGTGGCTTAATGTAAACAATAATATATAAAATGATAGATGTTTCCATAGTCCATAGTAAAATAACAATATATTTTTCTTTTAAAAAATTGGTTTTTGAAATGGTTGTCCTTTCCCTTTTACATAAACTTATTCACATCGAGGTATATAGCATATTTGGAGTTATATAGCCTATTTGGTGCTACCTAAATTTGAACTTGGTGTGGGCTACATCATCCATATGTCCCAAGGCCTCATTGGATAGAATAATTTTTTTTAAATGTATTAAAAAATCTATCTAGAAGTTCAAATATTCTTATTATCATGACCACCAACATTCCTTTTATAGAGTTGGGACTCTTTTAGAGATAACCAAAGGGATATTTTTTGCATTAAATATAATATACCACTTATAATAATATATCTTTAGAATATTTTATTCATTAATGAAATAATTTAGTATATTTAATATTAAAATAAAGGCCAAAATTACCAATGGGATCCTGGTTCAATGGTTGAGACATATGGGTGACCTATCTCACACCTAGGTTCAAATCCTGTAGCTACCAAATACACTATATAGCTTGATGTGACTAAGTTTATGTAAAAGGGAAAGGGAAAACCTTTCAAACCATTATTTTTTGTATAAAAATAAATAAATAAAGATCAAAATTAATCATTATTCTCATTGATAGTTTTAACTTTTAATTAATTACATGGAATTGAAATAGTTTCTACTTATATTACATTTACCATGATACTATAACATCTTGGAAACTATAATATTTTTCAATATTGAACCCTATTCTTCACCCATATTAAAGGGTAAAGGATAAAAGGGTAAAGTAGTTTTTAACATCTATGAGCCCATGGCCATATGAGACAACCCTCATCAAGGATGTTGTTTATTTAATATATGGTTATCTAACCATGCTTTGGTTATTGAAACATGGTGTAGAACCATACTTCCTATAGGATTTGAACCTTGGAACTCTATTCATAAAACTCCATTATTAGGCCACTCAAGTTGTACATCGAGTCGTAACACATGTATGGAAGGTAGTTGACCTTCTTGATTTCTAACATGTTACTATGATGCTCTTCTATTTTCAAGTTGTTTCTAATGATATATTCCTATTATGGATTTGTATTACTTTAATACCTATTTACAATTTGTTTTTTCTAATGGTATATATTCCTATGATGGAATTCCACTTCACTTTAACACCTAGTTTTATCTCTCTTTTTTATTTTTTAAATAAGGGTTTTGAAAGGGTTGTTCATATTGACTTATATAGCCTATTTGGTGATATTTGAACATTTTTGTGGGCTACATCATTCATATATCCCAACCATTGAACCAAGGCCTCATTGGCAATACCTACTTCTACCTTAAATGTGAAGGAATTCAACCAATTGAATTCTTGTAATTTGATTCATCTCTAGGTTTTGTTAATGTTCATCCATGGGATTGGAACCTTGGTATATAGTATACAATTCTTTACTTCAAAGAAATTTTTCTAAATCTTATAGGTTATTCTCATTGAGAGTTAATGACCTTCAAATGTGAGTTAAATTCACTTCCTATATGTTGAGCAAGGTGTTGCAAGAAGTTTGTCATTGTTGTCAACACAGGCAGTTAGATCCAATGATGCAGTGGACAGACAGTGTAGGAGTCATTCAGATGCAGAGGATAGAAGGAAAAAATTCGAAGAAAAAGACAAGTTAGAAAACTGTCGCGATATCGCGACATGTTTTCTGTCGCGATTTCGCGACAAGTCGGAGGAGAGAGAAGGCGCATTCAAAAATGTCACGATTTCATGACAAGTCGGAGGAGAGAGAAGGCACAGTTGAAAATGTCACGATTTCGCGACAAGTCGAAGGAGAGAGAAGGTGCAATCGAAAATGTCACGATTTCGTGACAAGTCGGAGGAGAGAGAAGGCGCAGTTGAAAATGTCATGATTTCATGACAAGTCGAAGAGAGAGAAGGCGCAAGGCAAACTGTCATGATTTCGTGACATGTCGGAGGCCAAGAAGCTAAGTCGAGTAACTGTAGCGATTTCGCTACATGTTGAATTTTCGCTGGCCGAAGCTGGGAGAAAGTGTTAAGAGAAAAAGATGTAGCGATTTTGCTACGAGTCAAAAGTGCTCAAAACATAGGTGTAGCGATTTCGCTACAAGTTGAAAAAGCACAACTCAAAGGTGTAGCGAGTTCGCTACGTGTCAAATTGCACAAAACAAAGGTGTAGCGATTTCGCTACAAGTTGAAAAAGCACAAACAAGAAGGTGTAGCGATTTCGCTACAAGTCCAAAAATGCACAACGTGAAGGTGTAGCGATTTCGCTACCAAGCTAAGGATGAAGTCAAAAATTGAAAGTGTCGCGATTTCGCGACAGGGTGAAAGAAAATTGGAAGCCGAAAGCGTCGTGATTTCACGACAAAGCTGAGGATGACGTCAGCAAAATTGAAAGTGTCACGATTTCGTGACAGGGTGAAAGAAAAGCCGCTGGAAGCCGGAAGCGTCATGATTTCGTGACAAAGATGAGGATGACGTCAGAAAAACTGAAAGTGTCACGATTTCACGACAGGTTGAAAGAGAAGCCTCTGGAAGCCGAAAGCGTCGCGATTTCGCGACAAGAATGAGGATGACGTCAGCAAAAGTTCGAAGTGTCACGATTTCATGACAAGAACGATGGCAAAGCTACCAAAGGCCAAAATGGTCACGATTTCGCGACAGCAAGGATATGAAGGTGTACGGCTACAAAAAGGGTCACGATATCGCGACATGGTTGTGTTTCATGGCAACAGTTACAAAAAGGTGACAGAGGTGGCAGTAGCGGTTGAGGCCGACAAGTTGAATCGAGGCCGACGATTTTTAGGGTTTTGAAGCCGACATTTTCTAGGGTTTTACAGCGGACGTTTTTAGGGTTTTGAAGCCGACATTGTCAAGGGTTTTACAGCGGACATTTTTAGGGTTTTGAAGCTGACATTTGCTAGGGTTTTACAGCGGACGTTTTTAGGGTTTGCAGTCGACAATCACCAGGTTTAAGCAGCCAAAAAATTCTAGGGTTTGAAGTCGACATCATTAGGGTTTGCAGCCGACGTCCTAGGGTTACAGTCGACTATGATTTAAGAATTGTTCTTGAAGATTTCTTCTATAAAAGGAGGGCTAATTGAAGATGGAAGGTGACTTGTGCGAAGATAAGGTGTGTATGCAAAATTTGCAGTGCGTAGAGAGTGAGTCATTTCGATTTGAGCTAAGGCCGAAGCGATATTTCTTTAGTGACGAAGTGAAGAGTGCATATCGAATCTTCGAGAATTAAGAGCGCGATGTGCAGAGGGTGTGTTTCAAGTCCGAAGTAATAATGTGCAGACTGTAGAAGTGATCGATCTTCTGATTACAATAGAGAGTGCGAAGAAGTTCAGAGAAGCGGTCGGATAGTGCGAATCGTGTTGCGCAGAAGCAGCAGAATGCAAAAAAATAGCAGACTGTGAGAAATGAGGTGAAAGTTTTATTCTGTAATCTTTATTATTGTCTTCCAAGTTGTAGCTTGGCACAAGGGGTTGGTGCCTCTTTCCAGTAGGTGCTGGTAAATTAGGAGTCGGTGCTCCATTCTTTGAAACGAGATAAAGCAAAGGGGTTGGTGCTCCTTCCAGGTTGGTCTTGGTAAAGGATATTGTAAAGTTGTAGCTTTGCATTGGCTGGATTTGGATGGTAGTCCAAGCAGTCATTTTGAGGAGTAGCCACATTGGTGAACCTCGTTAAATTATTGTGTTATGTGTCATGCTTTCTTCATGCATTTTGATATCTCTTTTATCTGCTTTAAACTGTCCTTGGATTTAAAACTATATGTTTTAGAATTTTTAAAGAACACACTCGATTCACCCCCCTCTCGGTGTCATTGTGATTACAACAATTGGTATCAGAGCCAAGTACCTGAACAGGCTTAAACAGCTAAGGTGATCTTGGAAGTTACGCAATGGCAAGTGGTGAAGGTTTCTCCTCGAACAAAGCACCATTGTTTGATGGGACTAACTATGCGTTCTAGAAAATTAGAATGCAGACATATCTTAGTGCTTTGGGTTTTGACATCTGGGGTGCAGTAGTTAATGGTTACAAAGCTCCTGCCACCGCTCCAACAGACACTGCTGGTAAAAAGGCATTTGAATATGATTCAAAAGCAAAAAATGCCATCATGTGTGGACTAGTGGACAGTGAGCTAGTCAAGGTCATAAATTGTGAATCAGCAAAAGATATATGGGATAAACTAGAGAACATCCATGAAGGAGATGATAGGATCAAGGAGGCCAAGCTTCAAGCACATCGAGCTCAATACGAATCTTTAAAGATGGACAATGATGAGAACATAGAGACCTTCATGCAAAGAGTCAATGGGATCACCAATTCAATCAGAGGTCTCGACGAAGAATTAATCGATGTCTGCTATCGTGAAAAAGGTATTAAGATCGCTCCCTCCTAGATTTGATTCTAAAGTCTCTGCCATAGAAGAAGCCAAAGATCTAAATAGTTTTAGTATGGATGAGATGCATGGTTCTTTGACTGCTTTTGAAATGAGAATAGGAAGGTCTAATCCCACAGACAGAGAAGCAGCTTTCAAAGCCCTAAAAGGCAAAAGCACAAAACAAGAGTCTGAAGAAGAGGATGCTTCAGATGAAATGGAAGCAAATTTTGTCAGAAAGCTGAGAAAAGGAAAAGGAAAATACAAAGGAAAGCTACCTTTTAAATGTTTCAATTGTGGAGGCATTGGACACTTTGCTATCAAATGTCCTCTCAATGACAAGAACAAAGGTGAAGAAACTCAGCATCAAGAAAGAAGTGAATGGAGGAAGAAAACAAACTTCAGAAAAGGCAATTTCAAAAAGAAAAGCTTTATCTCCCGAAATGGAGAATCTTCAGAGGACAGTTCTAGTGAAGACTCGAAGAAGGAACAGGTGAGGCTCTCTTTATGGCGTTTGAAGTAGAAGAATCGAAGAGGCGAGAAAACACAAAAAGAGAGAAGGAATGAACTCTGAAGTATCTATTGAAATAGGTGAGGCTGAAGTTGATTTAGAAGGTGAGCTGGTTTCTGCTCTTATGGAATGGAAATCTGAGAAAAGAAAGAATAAAAAATTGTTAAGGAAGCTTGAGGATGCAAATGACATTATAGCCAGTCTAAAAACACAGACAGAAGAGTACAAGAAAATGTCCGAAGATCTTGAAGTACAGGTAACCATGAAGATAGATTACTGTTGCAAATTGGAAGAAGAAAATGTTAGTCTTCGAATACAGATACAAGAGCTGGATCGAAAAATTAGTTGTCATTTAAAACGTGATGAAAGTTCGATGAATCTGGACAAAATCCTAAGCGATCAAAGACCCACAGGTATCAAATTCGGTCTGGGCTTTACTTGAAGGAGAATCATCAAATGGACCAAAGGCAAGCAATGTTGAATGTGAAAAGAGTAAAGACAAGAAACAGGCTGTTGAAAGAAAAACAAATCAGGCAAAAGAAAGCAGTAATGCCAGTCCTGAAATAGGAACTGACAATGACGGTTTTACCAAGGTCACACATCAAAAGAAAAGAAGATCCAAGGCTCCTGCAACAACTTGGCAAAAACCATCTTTCAGGTTCAATCATTATTTCTATGGTTTCTATTTTAAATGTAATGGTTATGGGCATAAAATTGTGGACTGCAAGTACAATATAGGTCCTAGAAGTTTCACTAGTAGAAATGCTTTTGCTCCTCTAATGAGTTATGCAGTAGAATGCTTTAATTGTCACAACTTTGGGCATATTGCTAGAAACTGTCGTAGTATTTCTGTTTCAAATCAATCTCGAAAAGAAGAATTCAACCATATAGGGCAAAACAAAATAGAATTTCTTCTGAAGGATATGTGCAAGATTCTAAAAAGGGAAATCCAAGCTAGAACCCAACACCACAGTTAAAATAGAATGGAAACAAAAAGAATAGCTCAGGAAAGAACAAGAATCTTTAATAGTGCAGACAGCTTTTAGAGCTCAGAATAAATGTGTACCGTGGATCCTTGATAGTGGGTGCTCAAGTCATATGACAGGTGATAAACATAAATTTGAAAAACTACAGAAATATGAGGGTGGCTCTGTGAAGTTTGGAAATAATGATGGAGCCAAAATTATAGGAAAAGGGTCTGTCAAAATTAGTGAAGGGAAAATCAAGTCAGAAGAAGTTTTATTTGTGGATGGTTTGAAACATAACCTGTTAAGTGTTAGTCAAATCTGTGATAAAGGTCATGAAGTAGTCTTCAAGAAGCAGGGTTGTGAAGTCAGAAAAATAAACAGTGGGAAATTGATAGCAACTGGTTCAAGGACGTCTGGTAATCTGTACACACTCTCAGAAACTTCAGAAGGTACGTGTTTTATTGGACAAGAAGAAGAGAACTGGTTGTGGCATAAGAGGCTTGGACACATAAGTTTTGATAATTTGGTGAAAATCAGCTCTAAACAAGCAGTGAGAGATATTCCAACCATTAAGAAACCTTCAAACAGTGTTTGTGCTTCATGTCAGAAGGGAAAGCAAACCAGAGTGTCATTCAAAACAAAAGAGTACCACACTAGCAGGCCTTTAGAACTTATTCATACTGACCTGTGTGGACCCATGAGAACTCAAAGCATAAACGGCGACAAATACTTTATGCTGTGTATCGATGATTATTCCAGAATGACATGGATATTCTTCCTAAAAGATAAAACAGAAGCTTTTGAAATGTTCAGAACCTTCAAACAGCTAGTTGAGAATGAAACAGGAAAAAGGATTAAATGCTTGCGATCAGACAGAGGAGGAGAATTCATTTCGAATGAATTTATAGAATACTATGAAAAATATGGTATCAGGAGACAATATTCAGCAGCCAGAACTCCTCAGTAGAATGGTGTAGTAGAGAGAAAGAACAGAACTATACAGGAAATGGCACGCACCATGCTTGGCAGAAAACAAAATAGCAGGATAGATTCTGGAAAGAAGCAGTTCACACAACAGTATACATTCAAAACAGATACATGTTAAGAACTCATGAATGCAAAACACCTTATGAGTTGTGGTTTGGTAGAAAAGCAACAACAAAACATCTCAAAGTATTTGGCTGTAAGTGCTACATCAGAAAAACTGATGACAACCTTGGGAAGTTTGAAGATAGAGCAGATGAAGGTGTTTTTGTTGGTTATTCTCCAAATAGCAAAGCTTACAAATGCTACAACAAGAGACTCAAGAAAATTGTGGACAGTTGCGAGATGTTAAATTCGATGAAGGGAGGAAACAAATAGTTAACTTTCAAGAAAACTACCCAATCTATGAAGAAGTCATTGAAGGAGATGAGGTGCATGGAACATAAAATACGTCTACGGTTGATGCAGATAATTTATCCGATGACTCAGAGGTGCAAGAAAACAGAAAATTCAAAACAGGAAGTTGGCAGAAAAATCATCCTAGAGACCAAATAATTGGAGATCCCACAGCTGGCATTCAGACAAGAAAGAAAGTAATAAGTAATTACTCTCTTTTATCCAGCATTGAGCCCAAAAACATAGATGAAGCAAGCAAAGATGATAGTTGGATGAAGGCAATAAATGAAGAGTTGGATCAGATTGAAAAGAACAGAACTTGGGAATTAGTACCCAGACCTGCAAATAAGAATATAATCGGCACCAAATGGATATTTCGGAACAAATTAAATGAAGACGGACAGGTCATTAGGAACAAAGCAAGACTGGTTTGTAAAGGGTATGCACAGGTCGAAGGCATTGATTTTGAAGAGACTTTTGCACCAGTGGCCAGATTAGAAGCAATTAGAATGTTTTTGGCCTTAGCAGTCCACAAGAACTTTAGAGTTTATCAGATGGATGTAAAATCTGCTTTTTTAAATGGAAAACTTGAAGAAGAGGTCTATATTGAACAACCAGATGGCTTTCAAATTAGTGAAGATCCTAACCTTGTCTGCAAATTAAAGAAAGCACTGTATGGATTAAAACAAGCACCACGGGCATGGTATGCAAGGCTAGATAATTATCTTTCTCAACAGGGATTCAAGAAAGGATTAGTGGACAGTAATCTGTATGTAAAAATAGAAGGTGGGCATCTCATTGTTCTAGTTGTCTACGTAGATGATATCATATTTGGCAGCAACAAAGATGAATCTTGTAAAGACTTAGCAAATAAGATGCAGAATGAATTTGAAATGTCTATGATTGGTGAACTGTCTTACTTTCTTGGGCTACAAGTTAATCAAAATGAGAAAGGCATATTCATTTCCCAAATTAAGTATGTGAAAGAAATGTTAAAGAGGTTCACTATGGAGGACTGTAAGCCAGTAAGCACTCCCATGACAACAGGTTGCAAGTTGAGTAAAGAAGACAAATCTCCACCTGTAGATCAAACCATGTATAGATCAATGATAGGAAGCTTACTATATTTAACAGCAACCAGACCTGATATTCTGTAGGCAGTTTGCATGGTAGCTAGATTTCAGGCCAGTCCCAAAGAGACTCATGTGACAGCAGTTAAAAGGATTTTTCGGTATCTCAAGGGCACCATTGAGTATGGGTTGTGGTATCCAAAAGGCAAAGACTTCACTCTTATATCATATTCGGATGCAGATTGGGCTGGATGTGTTGATGACAGAAAGAGTACCAGTGGAGGTGCATTCTATTTGGGGGACAGATTGGTTGCATGGCACAGTAAGAAGCAAGAGTCAGTTTCTTTATCTACAGCTGAGGCAGAATATATTGCAGCAGCAACATGTTGCACACAAGTCTTGTGGATGAAACAAACCTTGAAAGATCTAGGTATTAATTTTAGTGAACCAATATCAGTAAAGTGTGATAACACCAGTGCAATTAACATCTCTAAGAATCAAGTAATGCACTCACGGACAAAGCACATTGCTATAAGGTATCATTTCTTGAAGGAGAAAGTTGAGAAGGAGAAGTTAAATTGGACTATGTCCCAACTACAGAACAAGTAGCAGATATTTTTACAAAACCTTTGCCCAAGGAAGTATTTGAGTACCTTCGAAGCAAATTAGGAGTAGTCACACTTCCTAAGAAGTGACTAGCTACAGGGATCACTTTCTCAGGGGGAGCATTTGAGTATTTGACTATTCTTTTGCTCATGATCATAATTTGTGCCAGATGCAACAAATTGTGCCTGAGAAGTGTGAGGATGGACTCGGGGGAGTCTGCAGCAGCCCTTTGGTATTATTGACAAAGGGGGAGAAGAGTTACAGGAATGTACACGAGTGTTGCCAAAAATTCCAAAGGGGGAGATTGTTGAGCAAGGTGTTGCAAGAAGTTTGTCATTGTTGTCAACACAGACAGTTAGATCCAATGATGCAGTGGACGAGACAATGTAGGAGTCATTCAGATGCGAGAGGAAAGAAAGATTAAAATTCGAAGAAAAAGACAAGTTAGAAAACTGTCGCGATATCGCGACATGTTTTCTGTCGCGATTTCGTGACAAGTCGGAGGAGAGAGAAGGCGCATTCAAAAATGTCATGATTTCATGACAAGTCGGAGGAGAGAGAAGGCATAGTTGAAAATGTCATGATTTCGTGACAAGTCGGAGGAGAGAGAAGGTGCAATCGAAAATGTCACGATTTTGTGACAAGTCGGAGGAGAGAGAAGGCAATTGAAAATGTCACGATTTCATGACAAGTCGAAAGAGAGAGAAGGCGCAAGGCAAACTGTCATGATTTCGTGACATGTCGGAGGCCAAGAAGCTAAGTCGAGTAACTGTAGCGATTTCGCTACATGTTGAATTTTCGCTGGTCGAAGCTGGGAGAAAGTGTTAAGAGAAAAAGATGTAGCGATTTCGCTACGAGTCAAAAGTGCTCAAAACATAGGTGTAGCGATTTCGCTACAAGTTGAAAAAGCACAACTCAAAGGTGTAGCGAGTTCGCTACGTGTCAAATTGCACAAAACAAAGGTGTAGCGATTTCGCTACAAGTTGAAAAAGCACAAACAAGAAGGTGTAGCGATTTCGCTACAAGTCCAAAAATTGCACAAGGTGAAGGTGTAGCGATTTCGTGACAAAGACTAAGGATGAAGAGTCGAAAGCAAAATGCACAAAGGTGTAACGATTTCCTACAGTGAAGAGAAATGCAGGAAGCGGAAGCGTCATGATTTCTCGACAAAGCTGAGGATGACGTCAACAAATTGAAAGTGTCACGATTTCACGATAGGGTGAAAGAAAAGCCGTTGGAAGCCGAAAGCATCGCGATTTCGTGACAAAGATGAGGATGACGTCGAAAATGAAAGTGTCACGATTTCATGACAAGTTGCAAAGAGAAACCTCAGGAAGCGAAAGCGTCGCGATTTCGCGACAAGATTGAGGATGACGTCAGCAAAAGTTTGAAGTGTCACGATTTCGTGACATGAACGATGGCAAAGCTTTCAAAGGCCAAAATGGTCACGATTTCATGACAACAAGGATATGAAGGTGTACGGCTACAAAAAGGGTCGCGATATCGTGACATGGTTGTGTTTCATGGCAATAGTTACAAAAAGGTGACAGAGGTGGCAGTAGCGGTTGAGGCCGACAAGTTGAATCGAGGTCGATGATTTTTAGGGTTTTGAAGCCGACATTTTCTAGGGTTTTACAGCGGACGTTTTTAGGGTTTTGAAGCCGACATTGTCAAGGGTTTTACAGCGGACGTTTTTAGGGTTTTGAAGCCGACATTTGCTAGGGTTTTACAGCGGACATTTTTAGGGTTTGCAGCCGACAATCACCAGGTTTAAGCAGCCAAAAAATTCTAGGGTTTGAAGTCGACATCATTAGGGTTTGCAGCCGACGTCCTAGGGTTACAGCCGACTATGATTTAAGAATTGTTCTTGAAGATTTCTTCTATAAAAGGAGGGCTAATTGAAGATGGAAGGTGACTTGTGCGAAGATAAGGTGTGTATGCAAAATTTGCAGTGCGCAGAGAGTGAGTCGTTTCGATTTGAGCTAAGGCCGAAGCGATATTTCTTTAGTGACGAAGTGAAGAGTGCATATCGAATCTTCGAGAATTAAGAGCGCGATGTGCAGAGGGTGTGTTTCAAGTCCGAAGTAATAATGCGCAGACTGCAGAAGTGATCGATCTTCTGATTGCAACAGAGAGTGCGAAGAAGTACGAGAGAAGCGGTCGGATAGTGCGAATCGTGTTGCGCGAAGCGTGAGAATGCAAAAAAATAGCAGACTGTGAGAAATGAGGTGAAAGTTTTATTCCGTAATCTTTATTATTGTCTTCCAAGTTGTAGCTTGGCACAAGGGGTTGGTGCCTCTTTCCAGGTAGGTGCTGGTAAATTAGGAGTCGGTGCTCCATTCCCGCTGAAGCAGATAAAGCAAAGGGGTTGGTGCTCCTTCCAGTTGGTGCTTGGTAAAGGATAATGTAAAGTTGTAGCTTTGCATTGGCTGGATTTGGATGGTAGTCCAAGCAGTCGGTTTGAGGAGTAGCCACATTGGTGAACCTCGTTAAATTGTTGTGTTGTGTGTCATGCTTTCTTGATGCATTTTGATATCTCTTTTATCTGCTTTAAACCGCTACTGGATTTAAAACCATATGTTTTAGAAATTTTAAAGAACACACTGATTCACCCCCCCTCTCAGTGTCATTGTGATTACAACACTATAGTGCACAACTACATAGACAAGCTCATATTAATTTAAAAAATTTAAATCCCAATTGTAATTTGAAATATATATTTATATATAAAATAATTAACATTTGATAATATTAATTTATATAAAAACTATGCATTTTTCTTCAAATGCTTTGTTTAGTGAAAAGTATAAAAGGAAAAGTAGATTTTAAAAGAATATTTATATAACTAGAAAAAATGATTCAACTATTTTTTATTAAAACACATAGACACTACATAATTTCTAGTTACATTAGAACATAATGAAGAAAATAAAAGTTCACCTAAGTCAAAGAAACTTATTTATCCTATTTCAACAAAATTGAATGATACTTTTCAAGGCAACTTATAGTAAAATCGACTAAAAATGACACAAAAAACATCAACTAACAACTTGATGAGATTCAAGTATAAATTTCCCAAGTCCTTTGTGAATAAGACCAATAAGATTGTGATAAGGAAAATATTGGTTGGCTTATGATAAAATTTTAATTATCAATCTCATAGATTTGGGATATG
Source organism: Wollemia nobilis (assembly GCA_028583015.1). Classification (NCBI taxonomy): domain Eukaryota; kingdom Viridiplantae; phylum Streptophyta; class Pinopsida; order Araucariales; family Araucariaceae; genus Wollemia; species Wollemia nobilis. The sequence continues at coordinate 720,073 of JAQPPZ010006183.1, read as the reverse complement.
AGAGTTAACCTTATTAGCCTAGTTGTACCAATTGCAAGGATAAGTCCAAGGCCAAGTGTTTATGAATCATACTCTACAATTAAGTTGTATTGATATTTTTGGAAGCTCAAAATAAAAACTAAGTGGTAGAGTGCACTTGATTATTCCTTTTGTGTTTATAATAGAAAAACATTAATGTGTGATGAAACTCAGGAAAGTTATAAAAATTATCAAACAATCACATAATCTTTATAGGAATAGAAGATGTGTTTAACTCATATTGTGGAGATAAAACTAAGGCCAAGCATCTATGAATCATATTATGCAATTAAGTTATATTGATCCTTTTGGAAGCCCAAAATTAGAACTAAGCGGTAGAGTGCACTTGATTATTCCTTTTTATGTTTATAATAAAAAATATTAATGTGTGACAAAACTCAGATGATTTATAACTTATAAAAAAACCACATAATCTTGATAGGAATGGAGGATAAATTTAAATTATATTTGGAGGTTGTTAACTGTCAATGGTAATTATATATATATATATATATATATATATATATATATATATATATATATATATATATATATATATAGTATAGATAGATAGATAGATTGAGAAAAAGGGGTTGTAAATAGATCCCCCACCCTTGAAAAATCACAACTCTCTCCTTCAGAGGTTGAGATTTTACAAAAAAAAAATCTCATCCCAATTGAGTTGTTATAGCTAGATACCTACATCTCTTTTCATAAAAAGTCTAAATTCTTGATTTTCATTGTTTGGATCTTCTTCAATTTTCTTTGTAAACAAAAATATTCCTAAATTTAGCATCCTTCTTCTTGAAATTTTCCTAAAGCAACCTTCATAATACAAAAACTACATCTCTACTATCTATGCACTAAATATTAGTAGGTAATATTTCCAAAACTATGCGCTGTCATAGTTTGCTTTACCAAATTTGGACTATTGGTTTTCTTCCTGAAGCATAAGTACAACCATGAGAATTGCAATAAATAGTTTATATTAAAACTTATTAATGCTATAAAATACAACAAACATTACTAATGGAAAACATTAAAATAAATCTTAATCATTATTTGATTCAGGTAGTCAACATTTTCTTGTTACCTTTATCTAAACTTACTACTTCCTCTAACAATGGAAAATGGAATTTAACTTCATGATATTCTATTAAAACCCTTCTATTTTCTAGCCTAACTCCATATTTGTTCCCTTTCCTTAACATATGTGTAATCCTAATTTCTTCAAACTATGTATCAAGATATTATATTTCCACAATGATCTCTTGTATATTCCATGGAGCCTTTGCTTTCCTCAAAATTGCATTTACTACTATCAATGAATTGCCTTCCATCCACACTCTATTCTAGTTCATTTTTAAGTGTATTTTTAACCCTTCCAAATCCACCCAAGATTTAGCTTTATTATTTGTCTTAAATCCACTATTGAAAGTGTAATGTGACAAAATATTACCCCTATTATTCCTAATTATTTCTCCTCTTACTGGTCCTAGATTTCATTTAGATGCTCCATCAAAATATAATTTTACCAACTCCATTTCTATTGGTTTCCACTTTATATTCTTTTCCTTCCTTTCATTTCTTATATGCCCAACATCATAATTCCATTTTATGACTTGACTCCATCTATAATGATTATTTGCTTCAAGATTAGGGATAGAGTGAGTTGATAAGATTGGTTTAGACTCCTCTATGGCTAAACAAATATTTCTTTTTGTTACCTACAAAATGTTTTTCTTTCCTTTAAATAATTTTTTATTTCTTTCTAGTTATATAGTTCAAAATATTATATCTTTCAATGTATCCTAGATTGTCTATAATGCCTCACTTTTAAAAGTGATCTGTCATTGCTTTAACCATTCTTCAATTCTACCATTCATCACCATGCATTTATAAAACATATTAAGAATCCATTTCCATAGTTATCATACTATTGAATACTGTCCCAAGATATGGTCCATAATCTCCTTATTTTTACATAGAACATATTGTGAGGGGCCATAGAAAAACCTTTTCATTAGGTTATTCCAAGATAAAAAAAATTATATGACCTACTACCCATACAAATATTTTAAATTTTGGAATGATCGGACTATCCCAAATATCTCTCCATATTCTTGTCAAATTTCTATTTTATTGGTGTTTTACATTATATCCACTTCTTGTTGTGTATTCTCCTAAGCTTTTCAAATCCCAAATAACCTTATCCTTGGCTCTCTTTGAAATAATTGTCGTTATCTTTCTACTAAACTACTTTCTAGCAACATAGTTTGGTATACTTGTATAAACATCTTATTTCCATTTGTATCTTCCTTCCTGATCCTTGTACATAGTGTTTTAAACCCTATCACCATATTTTTCTTGAAGTAATCTCATCCATGGTTTCATAATTGGATATAGATTGAGTGGTTTTTTAACACTAAGTATCCATCCAAATAGAAAAAAATTCCCAAGTTCCCACCACCCAATTTAAACCCTTATCACTATATCAATTAATTTTTTAAACCATTCCATATTGCCAAATTATCAAGTAGAGAGAATGCAATAAATATTAAACTTGGGTCATTGGGATCAATGTACTTAGAATAATTTGTGTTCATTATCTTTGACTCTCTTTGTATATTTTCCAGCTTTATTTTCCCTTTAGATCTAAGTTTGCATCTGTAAGAACTCTTAAACTGATACCTTTCATAGTTTTATCATCACATGTCTTGCTTCATTTCACCAAAGTAAATTTCATTTTATCATGCAATCCTAACCAAAAATAATGATCACATAGTATATATTAAACTTATTTTGACCGATTTTGGCATAATATACAAGGACATATAATATGTTGAAATGGCCTATAATATTGATTTAATTAGCTAAACTCTTCTTGCTAATGATAACCATATACCTTTCCATACTAGTAGTTTATTCTAAACTTTACTTATAAACAAATTTCACAATTATATGCTCATTCTCCCCTCAAATAAGGACATTCCTAGATATGTTGTTGGTAAATTTACCTCCTCCATTTGAAGTAACATATATATCCCTACTTTGATTCTAGTTGAAGTCTTTAGGAAGTAAAATTTAGATATTGCCCTATTAAATTTCTACCCTGATATTCTTTCATATTCATTTAATAAGTTATTCAAATCTCTAGCCTTATTTTCTACACCCTCTCAAAAAAACATGTACCATATATAAGCTATTGATAGGTGATGTTATTGATACTATTACAAGGCTTAAGTATGTGTATCGACCCATATTTATATGCCTTATTCAAGTTCGTTCCCAATATCTTTGCCATAATAATGAACAAATATGGTTATAGAGAATCTCCCTCTAAGATCCCACTTGGATTCAACTGATTCTATTACTATCCCATTGACCAACATTGAATATGATATTGTAGAGACACAAGCTTTAATCCATTTGACCCATTTATTTCCAAATCCAAAATTTTCTAATATTGTAAAAAGAAAATATCATTTAACCCTAGCATAAGCTTTATTGATATCAAGTTTTAAGATCATTGCTCTATTTTATAGAAGCTACTAAATGCATAGCTTCATGAGGTATTATTATGCCATCCAGAATCTATCTCGCTTTCACAAATCCTTCTTGCTATTTTTAAATAATATTGTCTAATAATGGTCTTAAAAAATTTGCCATCACTTTGGAGATTATATTATATGCCATATTACATAATCTTATTGGCCTAAATGAATCAAATAATTATACATCCTTCTTTTTTGAAATCATATTAAGATATGTTGCATTTATTTTATAAGGTATGTACTATTTTACCCTAATATTCCACTACCACCAATAAAGAATCCTTCACTATTTCCCAGTTATGTTAATATAATGTTATAGAGAGTCCATCCAACTCTAACGACTTATCCTTATCAAAAGAGAAAAATGAATGAACTTCTTCCATAGTAATAGGCTTAATTAGTTTGCTACTTTATTCATTTGTTATGACTAAAGGTACTTCTTGTAGTAATTTATCATTAAGAACTTCAATCTCCTCTAATCCAAGAATATTTTGGTAAAAAGGACTTGTTTTCTTTCTAATTTGGCTTCAGTATTCAATCCAAACCCCTTCTATTACGTTAATTCTACTAATTTTAGATGTTGATATCTATTTTATTGTCATACTATGAAAAATATTTGTGGTTTTATCTCCTTCTTTAAACCAAGTATAAAAATTCTTCCTTACTCAAAATATTATGATATTAACGAAGAAACTCCTTTTCCTCCAAGCTTGGATTAATGTTCTCACATTTTTGGAATTTTGAGAGTTTCTCTTTTAGTTCTTTCTTCTCAAAAATATTTCTAAAAGTTTTCTTGTTCATTCTTATAATCTAGATGTCATTGATTTAATTTGTTTTGGAAGAGTATATATCTCATCAATTCCTAAATAATTCCATGTTTGAATTAGGATGGTCTTCCCACATCTCATATTTATAATATGATATTTTTAATTCACTTACCACCCTTTTAAATCTTACTAGTCAGTGATTAGAACCAATCTTTTTCAAGGTATTAATTTTAGCACAAGTCCCTTCATATAGCCTATAGTCTAAGAGTATGCATTTGTCTAATAAAGTTATGGCCTATCCTATTTTTGGTCCATGTATAGTTGTCTTCTTCAAACTAAAATCCCCATAGATTATTGTTTTATATAAAATTTGAGAAATCTCTCATACTTTGGGTCATTTTCCTAATTCCCCTAAATTTTTCATCTAGCTTGGTTATGGAATTATAATCTCTTATGATCATAAGTTAGGTTTCTTGGTATTTACTTCTCATAAATACTTCAATCCCACTCCATAATTTTTATCTTCCTGACCAAGTTGTTGGTCCCTAGACATTGATAAGGATGAAACAACTATCTACAAAGTAACATGTGACTAATGAGTCTATTCAATGCCTAGTTTTATGAATGGTTTTATAGGAGGTTCTAACTAGATTACAACATGTTAGAATAATCCCTACCACTCCTTTTGAATATATAGTATCCCATTCACATCTTTCCCATACTTCTTTCATACATTTGGAAACTTCTTTTTTTATTTTAGTTTCTTGGATACAAAGAGTATCAAGTTTATCACTTAAATAGAGTTCCCTAATACACCTCTACTTGGAGGGGGCATTACCACCCCTTATAATACATGATATGGTAATCATATCTTATTAGGGGTTGTTGGTCCCTCCTACAGATTACCAATATTATTTGGTTATTTGGTAAAGAGAATTTCAACCAACTTAGATTGTTTTCCTTTCTCTATGTTTGATATTGCTTCCTTAGAACCTACTTGATAATTTTAACGCTTTCCTCTTTTTTCCTTACCAATATTGGAATTAGGTATTATTATTCTATTTCTAAATATTCTTTCACAACCTTCCTTTTAACCAAATTTATCCTCTCAGCTCTACTAAGGAATATTTTGACTCATCCTAATCATTTTCTAGTTTTTTATTATTAATGGTAGAGGTGTTAACATCTAACATTGTATTTTAGCTATCATATTACTTCTCATAAATGGTGAATGGTACTTCAAGAGAGCCTTCAAAATAAACTAATGCACATTTCTTAGGATCAATAGGAATGTTCATCCCTAAATTGAGATCATATTGTTGTACCATATCTTTTAAGATTTGATATGCTTTATCTTCATGGGATAAAGCCTCAAAATAATTAGTATTTATTCTAATTACTTGAATCTCTCTAGACCTATATTTTGAAAGTTGAAAACCATATTCAATCATATCCATTTTTAAGTCTCTTGTGGTATTCTACATATATTTTTGTTGGACTCTTCTTAGGACATGATATCTTAATATGACCACCTCATGATATCTACATATAAAATATATATTTTCGTAATACATGGTTTTCTTCCACAACTTACCCCCATACTTAAAAATGATTGATTATAGCAAATATTTACATATATCAATCATGACCAATATCCAAGCATATATAGTCAAGACTATGTATTTAGTAGTTTCTAAAATCTCAAGGAGTTATCCTAGAGCGTTGCTTGTTTTCTTGAAGGTATCCATTTCTAAAATTTGATGGGCAACCCATACGTATTGATACATACTACTACTAGGGATAGATTTACATTTTTAGGCGCAAGGTCTTCATATCATTAGGTAAGGAAGAGTCTTGTTGTTCCCATAAACCAAGGACCCCTTTCAAGATTCTATCTCTTTATTCCCTAGAATAAAAAATGGATAGGAATAAACCTTTGGGAAGAAAGGATATAGTCACTCTTGGATACTTCCATCTCCTATCAATATATTTCTCAAATCCAAAGCCCTTGGACAATACCCATTAAATTTACTACTGACTACCTTATCTTTGAGCAATGAGGATTGCTACTCTATGAGGTCCTCCCTAACCTCTACTACTAGAAATGATTCTAAGGATTTAGCTATAAATCAGTCCATAGAAAGAAAACTATAACTTGGTATTGTTGTGGTTGATCCACAACACACCCCAAAATTGGGGACCCACCTTTTTTGCATGTTTTCAAAGAAGTCCGCAGTGACCCAGATGCTAAAAAATCAAGGAAAAAAGCAAAATTTTACAAAAGAGAAGAAGTGTCATGATATCACGACATGTTGCTCCGTCGTGGCTAGAAATGAAAAGTTGTCATGATATCGTGACATGTTGCTCCGTCGCGGATAGAAATGAAAAGTTGTCGCGATATCGCGACATGTTGCTCCGTCGCGGCTAGAAATGAAAAGTTGTCGCGATATCGCGACATGTTGCTCCGTCGCGGCTAGAAATGAAAAGTTGTCGCGATTTCATGACATGTTGCTCCGTCGTGGCTAGAAATGAAAAGTTGTCACGATTTCATGACATGTTGCTCCGTCACATCTAGAAATGAAAAGTTGTCACGATTTCATGACGTTTTGCTGCTAAGAAAAAAAAATTATCGTGATATCACGATAGGTCACATTTTCATGGCTTAGATAAGCGAAGTGCAGTGAAATGGAAAATTGTCGCGATTTCGCGACATGTGTTTTCGTGGCTAAGAGAAATAGAATGCATCATGAAGAGAAAATGTCACGATATCGTGACATGTTGTGAAATCGTGGTGCAAGACAAAGAACCAATTTAAAGACTCAAAATGTCGCGATATCGCGACATGTCGTGAAATCACAGTTCATAGAGGAGAGAGAAAGACAAAATGAAAAATGTCGTGATATCGTGACTTGTCATGAAATCACGGTCGAAGGTAGCAAGAGAAGAATCAATGCAGAAGTTGTCATGATATCGTGACATGTCACATTTTCGTGACCTAAAGTAGCCAAAATGAACATAGAGGAAAAACGTCACGATATCGCAACAGGTCGCATTTTTGCGGCTCCAAGCAGCGAGATGGTACGAAAGGAAAATATGTCACGATTTCATGACATGTCACGTTTTTGCGGCCAAGTACAGCGAGAGCAGTCTAAAAGAGAAAAGCATCACAATTTCGTGATGGAAAGCAACGAGATGGTACGAAAGAGAAAAGCATCGTGATTTCACGACAGAAAGTAACAAGATGGTACGAAAGAGAAAAGCATCGTGATTTCATGACAGAAAGCAGTGAGACAGCCCAAAAGAGAAAAGCGTCATGATTTCATGATAGAAAGCAACAAGATGGTACAAAATGAAAAAGTGTCACGATTTCATGACATGTCGCATTTTTGTGGCTAAGTGCAACAAAAAACAGTGAAGGAGAAAACGTCACGATTTCACGACAGGTTGTATTTGCTCGGTCCGAAATAGAAAAATCTCACGATATCACGACATGTCTCATTTTCACGATGCGTGATGGCAAACAAGGCTGTTGATAGAAAAATGTCACGATATCGCGACATGTCTCATTTTTGTGGAGTAGGTAGAGGAGCAATGCTGCATACATAAAAACGTCACGATATCACGACATGCTATTTTTGGTCATGATTTATAGGGGACCATTATGGAACATGCAGGGAAGCGCTGAACACATGGCATAAAGGTGTAATGGTTATAGAACGGTTACAGTTAGAAAGAAGATCAAACATTTTGACGCTCGAAAAAAAGCCAGAAATAATGCAAAGAGGTGGGAAGATGAAATGAAGAGACCTAGGAGATGAAGAAAAGCGTCACAGGGTGAAACAAAGAACCGTACCATAAGGTTTAAAAGCAGAAGCCAAAAGTAGTTACATGGGGTTGGAAACCACTGGGAGCAGGGTTGTAGAGCTGAGGGTGATGAGCCATTCTGGGCCTGCTTTGGGGTGCTTTTCTTCCACTTTTTTTGGTTTTGGAGAACCAGATGTCTACTATTGTAAAATGAAAAATATTTAATGCAAATAATATTTCAAAAATTTGCATCTTATGGGCAAGAAAGGAGTCATTTTCTGCATGCAAGATTAAATGTCTATTTTTCCTTTTCATATTTTAGGCTTGTAAATGTAGTTGATACAAGTTTTTCTTGGTTGCTGCATGCGAATGCTTAAATCTGAAAACCTTGTTTATAGTTTCATGGTGAAATAAATCAACATTGCCCCTTGTTTACAGTTACTTGCAATCACTAAGGTGTTCCAAGCATTTAAATTGAATATTATTATTTATGCATATGAATGTTTGTTCATAAGAACCTTGGAGAAATAGCTAATTTCTTTGCAAGAGAGAGTTTCCTGTCAGAGACTCAAGTTGCATGATCATTTTGTTATAGGGCAAAATATCCACTCAACATTTTGGCACTAGAAGGAGGGCACTGAATGGGTTTATTTCGAGTGTGATTTAAATGCTATAGGGATTTAAATTTTGAATATTTCATGCCCTATTGGTTATTATCTTTAGCCCTCTTTTAAATACAACATTGTACTGTTAAAAGGACATGAATTGCTATGCATTGTTCTAACATTTTTTTGATTGTTCATACAGGAATAATGTGTCTTGATTGGATTTAAAAAAAAAAATTCCTGACTAACGAGGTTGTCTCCATGCAATTACTTTCATTTGATTTTAATGGATACATTGCTTGGTTGATTCTAACATGATTATTAACACGTTACAGGTTTGATATTTGCTAGTCATTTCATGCTCACTTGTAAGGAATTATTTTGTCTAAAATGTATTGGTTGTCGGTATTATGCTCTTCACTTGTGTGTAATGCGATATTGTGAATCAGAAAGCCTACTACACTAGGAGTATGCTCTTCACCTACGCATATACGATCTGGTGAATCAAAAACTAATTTACATTTTTAGAATATTGCTTTGTCATGGTTCCTTCTTTTATTCATGACTAACAAATTGGTTTTGAAATTATTCTCTGAGTTTCATTAATGGCTACAACTGTAGGAACGTGGTATGAGATACATGCTAATCTTTTGAACATTAGTGGAGATTTTCATGATTTACCCAAGAACGTAGAAAAGCATTTGCCCAAGTTTAAACACAATGATCCAATATTAGCCGAGGAGCATATTCAAGCCTATGTGGATATCCTAGTTAGATGGAATGTCGAACATGAAGATGTGGCATGTAGAATGTTTCTTGGAACCCTTGATGAGGTGGCATATGATTGGTACATCAATTTACCCACTGGTTCTATTACATCTTGGACTCAATTGAAAGATGAATTTATCAATCAATTTAGGTTGTTCATTGATCCTATCACGATATTTCAACAATTTGCTTCTTGCAAAAGAGAACCTAATGAGCCAGTGAGAAGTTTCAACATGAGGTTTCGAAAGCTTTATGCGAGATTAATTTCTCCCTATACTATTGAGGAAAGTGGTGCTCTTCAAATATACTTTCGAGCATTGGATCCATTGTTTGCCATATTTTTTAGGATGAATCCCTTGGTTACTAATATTGCATCGGCCTACACGGAAGCTATGATTGTAGATTAACAATTGAGGCCACAAGGTTATGGAATGGAACAATCAACTATGGTAGGACAACTAGGGGCTTGCAATCAAACCTCGATGGTAAATCAAGTGTGGACACAACAAAATTTGATATCAAATGTTTTTCCCTACAATCAAATTTATCCTACCAGACCAACTTATGCTCCCACGTGTGCTTATACAAGTGCTTCCATCCATCCAACTATGCCTCAGTTAGAGAATCATGTGGTCACTCATGGAACCATTGCAACAAATGTTCAAGCATTGTCCATGGATATCAATCCAACTAATCTTACTACCTCTACCACTCAACCCAAAGAGTTCGTATCGGAAGTAAAAGATAAAAATAAAGTGGTTAAGAAGGTATGTAGGCATGTTCCACCACAAAAATGAGCACATCAATGTATGCATCCAAATCATCCTAGGAAGAAAATTCATAATGCCAATATTAATGATATTTCATGTTATGCTTCTTCAAATGATACAAGAAATTTTGAGGTGACTCACGTTGAAGTGAATACCTATTCAAAATGTCTTGAAGAGCATGAATATTTTGGAGAAGAAATTCTATGGATGGGTAACAAGAAGTTGGAATCAAATAATCACCATCTTGTTTTGAAAAATAAATATCCAGAATCATTACCCAAAAAGGAGTATTTGGATGAACAAACTTATGTGGCTATGATTTGGGCAGATGTACTTGCAAAGGATTGGATCAACTATATGACACAGAATTCAAAAATTGATCCCATTGTAAAAGCTCCTAAGTCATCACAAGTGGCTGAAAATGAATTTGAAATAAAATCAACAAATGAACTTGAAGACATAATCGAATTTCACCACTTGTTCTCGAAAGACACTTTGGATGATTCTCTCGAAAGTGATGACCAAGAGGATCCACACCTTCCAAATTGTGATAAAATTGAATCATGGGTTACAAATTTGGATTATGATAGCTTTACGAATTTGAATTCAATAAATAACCCACTTTTAAAATTGACGGGACCATCTAAGGAAGGTGAAGATGAATTGGATGAGAAACATGTTGATGAATTAGAAGATGAAGAAGAAATACTTGAACGTCACAACTTGAACTTGGAAGATGATTACTATGATTTGTGGAAGAAATGGGAAGAATATTATCAATCTAAATCTTCTAACAAACTTGTTGTGTCAATTAATATGCAGGATAATTCAATTGCTTCCTCACATGAGGATACTATAAATCCTGTACAATTTGAGAAAGTTTTGGAAGAGAAATTTGAATCTCATCAAATTTTGGAGCATGATAAGGATTCTACAATCATGAATCAAGAAAGAGAGTCACTTGATTTAGATTCCTTTGAAGGAAAAGAAGTTGAAAATCTTGATCCACTTACTTGTGCTACAACGATTATGCCATTTCAAAATGAGAAAATTACAAAACCTAAATTATTTGGGTTTGATATCATTGATGATCCAATTGAAAATCCCACGTTATCCAAAACAACCCAAGTGATTGATCATGGAAATATGTTAGTTAACCCACCCCTAGATAGACAAGACTTATGGTTTGAAAGGGATGGACACGTGTTCAATTGGGTACCTAAGTTTGGTGCCTTTGATAAACAAATCATGGAGAAAGAACAAGTGCTGCATTATGATGAAATGTCATTGAAGGTGAATGTAGAACAAGGATTAATTTCTAACCACACCTTTGATAACATTACTTTAATGAATGAAAAGGAGCTTGATGCATTTAAATTGCTAAATCAAATTCATCAACAATTAATTCTTGAACCTAGGATAAAAACTCCTAATGATCTCAATTTGGTAAATGTCCTAGATGCTTGCAAACTATTATACAAATTTGATTGACCTACAAATTTGGAAAATGATTTGGCTTTAAAATTTTTAGAAATAGGCTCTTGCTTACAAAGTCTCATTTTGGATAAGGAGAGCCTAGTTCTAAATCATGAATCGAACTATGAAATGGATACTTTCAAGAATAGACAAGATAAAATTGAATATCATTTATTGTCTAGTCATTTTAGTATTTTAACGCTCACCTATGAGATTACTAATGGAATTAAATCTAATTGGTGGGGTGAGCAAGGGAAGTTAAAAGTTGGTGCATGGTGTGGTATAATATTGTTTTTGTTGGATTCCTATAACACTTGGCATGCATATCACATTATATTTTTGTTGAAGTGTTCTAATCATGTTTGGGATCCAGGAAAGTGATAGTCCAAGCTTTGCATCATCTTGTATTATATTGTACATTTGTATATAGATTTTGGTTTTTGGGTTTTGGTTTGTGTTTTCAAGTGTGTTTTTGAAGTTGCTTTTTGGGTTTGGTTTTAAGTTTTGTGTGTTAGTCCTATGGACATGTTTGGTTTGTCTAAAAATAAAAAAATAAAAATAAAAAAATGAATAAAAATTTGAGATGTCAACTCATGCCTAAGATTAGGAAAATATGAAACATTGGAATAATGTTGTAGAAAGCTCCGCAAGAAACACAAACAGTTTAATAATATCGTTTGAAACTTGTGATGCATGAAGTAGTCAGTTTTATATTTTTTTATGGCAATACTCCATCCACATTTCAAAAGAAGCAGTGCATTCATTTCTCATGCCACATTCCGCATTGCATATACATGTCATCTCAGTTACATTTTCATTTCATATGCAATCATTGAGAAGGTGTTGAATCCTCTTAGGGTTATTACATAACATATATTAAAAGGATCCTTAGATTGGGAACTGATGCCCGAACTATCTTGAACTAAGCACGTTCTACGCATATTAAAGAGAATCTTGAGCAAAATGGTCAAAACCATACTTGGAAGAAAAGGTGAGGTGAAAGAATATTTCATGTCTGTCCTATCATGCAACATAATCCTTAAAATAGTGGTTTTTACCACTCCCATAATTCTTAGAGCCTAAAATCAGAGTAGTAAGGATAGGATTAAATCCTCATCTCACTTAGGTTGAGGATCCAATTCCCCAAAGCTCTGATTTGACCTTCATGGAGCAGTAAGGATAGGGCATAATTCTCATCTCACCTAGGTTGAGAATTCGATTCTCCAAAGCTTCCATCTTTCATTTTATCATAAAACTTGGATGGGAAGGATCGTACTACATGTCCTCTGCAAAGGATGGGTAGTCATCCCAAAAGTCCAAGAAACAAAAATAAAATTAATATTTTCCATATTTCATTTTATCATCTTGGATTGGAAGGATCGTACTATATGTCCTCTGCAAAGGATGGGTAGTCATCCCCAAGGTCCAAGAAATAAAAATAAAATTAATATTTTTTATTTCATCTTAATATTGGATTGGAGGGATCGTACTACATGTCCCTAGAAAGGATGGGTAGTCATCCCAAAGGTCCAAGAAAAAAAAAAAGAAGAGAATGAATGAAGCCAAATCATGGATTATGGGGTTAAGTATGCTCATGCGTGGCAACATGTCTTGTCTAAAAGCAAGACCACGGATTGCTCAAATGGACAGGCTAGCCTGACAATTTCATCCATAACAGGTTAAATCATGTTGTTCAAGATGAGGTAATGAATTCCAAATTAGAGTAGTAAGGATAGGGTTAAAATTCCCATCTCACTTAGGTTGGGAATCCAATTCCCCAAAGCTCTGATCTCACTTACACCTGCACATGGGTTCAAGATGGTAGTGACACATAACCAACTTTGGGGTCTAGTAAATTAATTTAGTATACATATATTTGGTCCTAAGAGGGTTTGACAGTTTTAATATGTTTGTTCATGATATTAGAAGGTTTGAGCCTTTGTAAAGCAGGTTGTTATATCTCTAGTATCTTCATCATGCATCAAATCCTACACAAATAATTCATAGCCTTGCATACAAATCATAAGTGAAACTGATAATGGAATTTTGATCCAGTTCAAGCGATAGGGAATGAAAACACATTGCACACACTAAGCTGATACTTAATGATTATGATGTTTCATGTATTTCTGATCTATCGGTATTGGTTTATCTTTTATGTGTTGACGCTTGTATCTAATCTTGTATATTTCAGGTTGGGTTCTCACCAAAATGCTTAGGAGCATTTGACAGCAGAGTCACCATTTGTTGTGGCTGATCCACAACACACCCCAAAATTGGGGACCCACCTTTTTTGCATGTTTTCAAAGAAGACCGTAGTGACCCAGATGCTAAAAAATCAAGGAAAAAAGAAAAATTTCACAAAAGAGAAGTGTTGCGATATTGCGACATGTTGCTCCATTGTGGTTAGAAATGAAAATTTGTCATGATATCGTGACATGTTGCTCCGTCGTGGCTAGAAATGAAAAGTTGTCGCGATATCGCGACATGTTGCTCCGTCGCGGCTAGAAATGAAAAGTTATCACGATATCGTGACATGTTGCTCCGTCGTGACTAGAAATGAGAAGTTGTCACGATTTCGTGACATGTTGCTCCGTCGTGGCTAGAAATAAAAAGTTGTCATAATTTCATGACGTGTTGCTGCTAAGAAAAAGAAAGTGTCGCGATATCACGACAGGTCGTGTTTTTGCGGCTTAGACAAGCGAAGTGCAGTGAAATGGAAAATTATCACGATTTCGTGACATGTCACGTTTTCATGGCTAAGAGTAGCATAATGCATCATGAAGAGAAAATGTCGTGATATTGCGACGTGTTGTGAAATCACGATGCAAGACAAAGAACCAAGTTGAAGACTCAAAATGTCGCGATATCATGACATGTCGTGAAATTGCGGTTCATAGAGGAGAGAGAAAGACAAAATGAAAAATGTTGTAATATCTCGACTTGTCATGAAATTGCGATCGAAGGCAGCAAGAGAAGAATCAATGCAGAAGTTGTTGCGATATCGCGACATGTCACGTTTTCGTGACCTAAAGCAGCCAAAATGAACATAGAGGAAAAACGTCGCGATATCACGACAGGTCGCATTTTCACGGCTCCAAGCAGCAAGATGGTATGAAAGGAAAATATGTCATGATTTCATGATGTCACATTTTTGCATCCAAGTACAGCGAGAGCAGTCCGAAAGAGAAAAGCATCATGATTTCACGATGAAAAGCAGCGAGATGGTACGAAAGAGAAAAGTGTCACGATTTCAAGATGAAAAGCAACAAGATGGTACGAAAGAGAAAAGCGTCACGGTTTCATGACAGAAAGCAGTGAGACAGCCTGAAAGAGAAAAATGTCATGATTTCATGACAAAAAGTAGCAAGATGGTATAGAATGAAAAAGTATCACGATTTTGCGACATGTCACATTTTTGCGGCTAAGTGCAACAAAACACAACGAAGGAGAAAACGTCACGATTTCGTGAAACGTTGCATTTGCTCGGTCCGAAATAGAAAAATGTCATGATATCGGGACATGTCTCATTTTCACGATGCATGATGGTGAACAAGGCTGCTGACAGAAAAATGTCGTGATATCGTGACATGTCTCATTTTTGCGGAGTAGGTAGAGGAGCAAGGCTGCATACATAAAAACGTCACGATATCACGACATGCTATTTTTGGTCACGATTTATAGGGGGCCATTATGAAACATGCAGGGAAGCATTGAACACATGGCATAAAGGTGTAAGGGTTATAGAATGGTTACAGTTAGCAAGAAGATCAAATGTTTCGACGCTCGAACAAAAGCCAAAAATAATGCAAAGAGGCGGGAAGATGAAACGAAGAGACCTGGGAGATGAAGCGAAGCGTCACAGGGTGAAACAGAGAACCGTACCAAAAGGTTTAAAAGCAGAAGCCAAAGGCAGTTACATGGGGTTGAAAACTGCTAGGAGCAGGGTTGCAGAGCTGAGGGTGATGAGCCATTCTAGGCCTGCTTTGGAGTGTTTTTCTTCCACTTTTTTTGGTTTTGGAGAACCAGATGTCTGCTATTGTAAAATGAAAAATATTTAATGCAGATAATATTTCAAAAATTTACATCTTATGGGCAAGAAAGGAGGAGTCATTTTCTACATGCAATATTAAATGTCTATTTTTCCTTTTCAGATTTTAGGCTTGTAAATGTAGTTGATACAAGTTTTTCTTGGTTGCTGCATGCGAATGCTTAAATCTGAAAACCTCATTCAAATCCTTAGGAACCAGCACTTAGCTTATCAAGATTGTGTATGTTTTGTAAGTCCAATAGGTTAGGTTGCATGCATGGAAACCTCATATCTTCAGTTTTTTCGAATTGGGATAGCATCATACTGAAGGCATTTTATTTTTATTTTTCTGCACTTTACTTTTCCAGAAGTTTTTACTTTATTTTAATTTGCAGTCATTAAAATTATAAACATCTAAAAAATATCAAAATCTTAAAAAAAAAAACAATGAACAATCACTAAAGTTTCATGGTGAAATAAATCAACATCGCCCCTTGTTTACAGTTACTTGCAATCACTAAGGTGTTCCAAGCATTTAAATTGAATATTATTATTTATGCATATGAATTTTTGTTCATAAGAACCTTGGAGAAATAGCTAATTTCTTTGCAAGAGAGAGTTTCCTGTCAGAGACTCAAGTTGCATGATCATTTTGTTATAGGGAAAAATATCCACTCAACAGGTATCTACTAAAATTTACCAATACATCCTATAGCAATAATATTATTTAAATATAAACCTACAATAATTTGCATGTAGAACTTCCAATATAATGAAGGGAAATACAAATTAGATAAAAAATGTCATGCCTAGATAGAATATCCATTCTCGTTTATGTCCTAGTCATCCATTAATACTCCCATCATCAAAATCCTACCTAACATATATTTATAATTTTGTTTCTTGCAACTTAAAAATTCATCACTACTCTTGATCCAAATGGATAACTTCACATGATCATATCTCTCTCAAAAGTAATGAGATTCCTTTAAATGGCCACTCATTTAAAATTTCTTCAAAACTTACATAAATTGGTCTAAGAATCATCTCCATAAGACAACCCTTTGCAAAGATATAGCTCTTAAAATATGATATGTTTTTCTAAAAAACTTTGCCCTAACACTACCCTTATTTTGGATGGCTATCTTCATATAGTTGTATCTCTCTCAATACTATTTATTCTTTTGCATGTCCATTCATTTTAAAGCTCTTCAAAATTTGTACAAAATGATGTAAGAATGATTTAAATCAAACAAGTTTATGCAAAGATACGACTCTTGAAAGATGAGTCATTTTTTGAGTAACATTTGCCCTAGCTCTACCAATTCATAATTGCTTCACTCTCAACTTTACTTTTAATTATAATATTATAGGTATTTTATTAATATTTATTATTTAAAAGCATTATAGATGATAAATGGTATTTTATATTAACTAATATTTTAAGTAACTAGAAAAATATATAAAAATTGGTAATTAATGGTCAATAGTTTAAGTATTATTTGTATTATAGCAAGAAGGTTCATGTAAATATATTTAAAAATAAGAATGATGAATATTCTTGTGTAATGAAGGGAAAAATTTCAAGTGACATATTTAGATTCAAATAAAACCACATGAAATAACAAATTTAGATGGATAATAAATAAATGAATAGATAAAATTAGATAAATGATGAAAAAAGTGTTTATTGGCATTTTCTCACTAAACTATTATCTATCATTTTTTAACATTTTTTTTTGGTAAATTGACCTTCTTAGGAACATAGTCATGATATTTTATGATCCATTGATATCTAAAGTGAATTACACTAAACATTCACATAACATGTATCTAGTAAACTAAATTTATAAAGTAACAAATATTTGAACATGAGCATAAAGCTTTATAATTACCTTGACAGAGGCTTAATTACAAAGTATAATAGTTGTGATAAATTTTTTAGTTAATAATATTCTTATAACTATTGTGATATGATTATGGTTTATTTTCATCATTGATTCTCATTAAATTATCAAATTTTATTATTTGAAATGGATGAGAGCAAGAATATGGTGAGTGGGAAGGTGGCGAGCAATGATTTGGGTAGGAAGTAGGAGATCTCCAAGATCTATAGTGATCCTTTGATTCCTTCTAGATATGTGGATCCTCTCCTAGGCTCACATGGGCTCCAATAAACCTTTTATTAAGGGGTAAATACATATAATTTAGTAGTTTTAAGCTTTCCTAGGAAGATGGGCCCCTTGATCTATATTTTTTACCTTCATGTAGTTTAGATATCACTGTGTATTTTGCCTAACCTCTTGAAGCTCACCATGGAGTAGGGAATATTTAATATAGGTCCTATCTAGATATTGACTACATCAAGAAATGGGCTTCTTCAAAATGGTCTCTATAAGGCCATACAGAAATCCTGGCATTACCTAAAGGCTTATTTCTCATTTAGCTTAATGGGTAAGAAGACATGAAGTGCATATTCAAAGGTGGTCCCTGGTTATTTGGTATGAGGAGTATATTTATCTATAAGTGGGGGGATGGACTATGATCTAGACACTCAAACGATTAACACAACACCTCTTTATTTTAGTTTTTTGGACTCCCCTGCCACTTGTGATGAGGACATATTAAAAGGAATTACAAAAATAGTGGGGGAGCTAATTATGATTGACAAATCTACTTAGGATAAATCCAAAATAATATTTTCTAGAATGTGCATCAGTTTAGACCTAGAAGCAGGCCTTTTTGAGTCCATTCAACTCATTTTAGATTTTAGCTACTAGATCTAGGCCATTGAATATGAAAATAGACCATCATTCTATTATGACTGTAAGAAACCTATGAATTTTTTGATTTTATGTCCCTTCAATAAAAAATCCTCCAATAAAATATGGTCCCAGAAGGAAACAGTGGACCCCCAAGCTCCTATGAGACCTATTGCCCCGATAGGATAATCCTCTCTCAAGGAAGCTTTTGGAGGTTAGTCAATTCCTAAGAAGCCTCTAGTTGAAGAAGATGGAGTGCTCATTGATACTATTATTTAGGTAAGATCTACAAAGTCTTCCTCTAATTTTCACTTATTGAACTTCCTTCATGGAAATCCATTTGACTATTTAGCCTCTATCTCAGACTCAACTATTGTAGAAAAAACCATTCTAGAATCATATGCTTTAGATATAGAAGCTTTAGAGACCAAGATTGCAATTATCTATGTTTTAGGAAAGGAATATTTGTCTTTAGAAGATTTTCTAGGATCATCCCCTAAAGAAAATTCCAAAATAGGGAAAGATACAATGACCCCAAGTCATGTTACAAGAACCCAAAAGAAATAGGGAGTGGATGTTGATGTTGAGAAAAAAGTGGAAAAACCTTCTAACAAGGATATCAAGAAATAAGAAATATAAATAGATGTTGTTAATGGATCCCAGGTAATCCTAAACTTAGAAAGAGGAAAAAACCTTTCAAAAAATCCAATGAGTGTAGCAACCTTTAGATCACAACCTCTGGTCATGGCGGGCGAAGGAAGGAAACATAACTCCAAATATTGCAAATGAAGATTATTTCTTGGAATGTGAGAGGCCTGAATGACTATTCCAAACAGACTTCTAGCTTCAATAATAAAATATTTATCTCTGTAGACCCTCCTTCTCCAACAAAAAAAGTGGAGGAAAGCAACATTGTTAGAGTTAAAAATGTTATTTGGAAGGATATTGAGTTTGTAGCTAGCCATACCCAAGGGGGCTTAGGGGGACTCTTATGCCTTTGGGACCCTACAAAAATTAAAGGTTCTATGATCTCCTCCTTGGACATACTTACAAGCATCCTCTTTTTTTGCAAGGAAATATGGGTTATGTCCAACATTTATGTCCCAAATTGAATTATAGAGTGATGCTCCTTATTGTCAATTCTTGACCAGATGAGAGAGGCCTTTAAGAATTAATGTTGGATGTTGGTGAAAGACTTCAAATCTCCTCTATATAACTCAGATAAAAAATAGGTAATCCAATTTTTTCCAAAGGAGTTGAAGATTTTGCATAATTTTTAAACCATAATGAATTGATGGACCTGGACCTAAGAGGTAATAAGTATACTTGGAGTAATAGAAGAGTGGAAAGTTATTTGATACAAATTATATGGATAGAGTCCTAATTTCCAAGGAAGTTCTTGTAGCCTTTGGTGATTCTACTTGAAACACTCTCCCCAAAATTGGATCTGATTATAATCCGCTATTGCTTGAAGCCTTCCCTATTTCTAAAAAAATCAAAAGACCCTTTAGGTTTGAAGCTATGTGGATTCAACATACTGATATTGAATATAAAATTGTGGATTGGTGGACCCATAATTTTTTTGGACCTCTTGTTTCCCAAATAGCAAATAATTTTAGATTCAAAAAAATTAATTTGAAATAGTGGAATAAAACTATTTTTGGTCACCTCTTCATAAAAAATGAGTTGAAAAAGTAATTAAAGGAAATTGAGTCCTCCTTGGAAGGAGAAATCTAGACAACTAATCTTATAGAGAAGGAGAAAGTGATCCTAGTTTATCTTCATAATACCTTGGCTAAATAGGAGGTCTTATGGAGGTAAAAATCAATAGCTTTTTGTTTGAAATATGGATAGGTAGTAAAGGCACATGGTTCCAAAATATATGAGATATAGAAGCTACAAAAAAAATGCAGAGGTAGTAAAGGCACATGGTTCCAAAATAGATGAAATCATGGAAATCCAAGCAGAAGTGGTATCCTATTTTTAAAACCTCCTGGGCTCCAAAGATCAAGCGGAGGAGAAAGTGAAAAGGAAGCTTATATCTAATATCTCCCTCTTAATATCTAATGAGATGAAATCCTTTCTTATAAGTCCATTTAGGGAGGTTGAGATTAAGAAAGCAATATTTTCTATGGCTAGAGAAAAATCTCCTGGTCCGTATGGCTTCCTAACCGTATTTTTTTAGAATTTTTGGTATATTATAGGTAAATAAGTGGTGGAAGCCATCTACAAGATTCAAAGAACTTGTCATATCCTAAAATATGTAAATTCAACCTTCTTGGTCTTCATTCCAAAGACTATATATGCCAAGGATTTTAAGGACTTCAGGCCTATTAGCCTATGTAACACCATCTACAAGATTCTAACTAAAGTTATGGCTAATAGAATCAAAAGGGTTCTACCATTATTATTGATTCCAACCAAGGAGGATTTGTGTCGGGGAGATAAATTCTGAATGGAATCATAATAGTCCATGAAATTATCCATTTGATGGACAAGAGTGGAAGATCAAGTATGTTTTTAAAGTTGGACATGAAAAAATCTTATGATAAAGTCTCCTAGGGGTTTCTAGTAAAATTTATGTCTAACTTTGGATTCCATCAAAGCTGGATCAATCTATCCAAGGAAAGCTTCTCTTCACCTATGTTCTCAGTCATCATGAATGGAACTATCTTGAGATATTTTAGGATCTCTAGAGGTTTGCGACAAGGATACCGTATTTATCCTTATATTTTCATTACCCTATAAAAATCTTTAAGGAATTCCTTTAAAGCAGTATCTACCTTGAATATTATTGAAGGAATTAGGCCATATTATTCCATTAATCTAGTTACTCATCGACAATTTTTTGATGATACCCTCTTAACCAATTTCTCTTCTATCCCATAGGCAAGATAAATCAATAAATTCCTTTCTTTCTATGAGAGTGAGGTGGGGCAAAATATAAATTTCTTGAAAAGCAAATTTTTTTTTCTTAACATTCCCCTTATAAGGCAAATTATTATTGCCTAGATCCTTGGCTATGAAATAGCCGATTGTTGGAATATATTACATTATTTGGTACATGCTAATGTACCACCTTGGGTACATCTTTAGATTAGGAGTGTGTCTTAGATTAGGGTTTGAGTATTTACTTTATGCAATGTAATAAATGCACAAGTATTGTTAGAATGTGCAAAGTACTTGATGATGTAAATGTGCATGTTGTCCATGTGTACATGAGTCCATAGAATAGGAATATGAAGAGTCATAGGTAGGTGGAAGGCCAAGAGTCACATCTCATTATATATAGGCCTTTGATAGATGTGAAAGAGAGAGAGGAAGTAGATAGCATAGTAGATGATATGCTAGATACAATGTAGAGCATGTAAGGAATATGGAGAGTTTGAGACCTCCATTTTATATCATTGTACTATTTTTGTGAGCCTTCATTAATGGTAGTTTTATGAGTAGTTACAGAAGTTTCTTATGAGTTTTACATGCTTAGTATATTGCCATTATCATATATTTAATATTGCATGCTCATTTTATATCTTGTGGTTGATTTCTCATTAAGTATCTAGCATCAAAAGCTAACAGTGGTATCAAAGCACAAGGGAGATTGATAGGAGATAGGGAGAGCCACAAGAGAGATTGAGAGGAGATAGGGAGATTTCATTTTCAAAAAATTTAAAGTTATTTTTTTGCTAGAGTCTTTCCATAGGGTTGCAGGAAAACTCGTGAAGACTAGGACTCAACATAGATCTCATTCCACTAGATTGAAGGATAACTAGTGAAGTTTATTGATTTTTAGAGATCTAGAGATTTACATGTATTTGCTTGCTACTATCTAAGTTTTTGTTGTAGAAAATTAGTTCTCAGAAGTTGAGAAGCTTCCTACAATGGATAGAGAAGAATTTCATCTTCGATTGCCTAAAATTCTATGTGCTTTCCTCATGCAGGGATTAGTTCTTTGTTGCAAAAAAAGTAGACATTGAATATTAAGGAGGTCCAAGAAGAAGGTCCCCATAGAATATTGAAGATTGGAGATTAAGGAGACCCAAGAAGGAGGTTCCCATAGAATATTGAAGACTCCAAATTGAAGAAAGAAGAAAGCAACTCTATTGAAGATTGAGAAGAGGCCAAGAGAAGCCCTATTGAATATTGGAGAAAGAGGAGATCCAAGAGAAGAGATCTCATTGAAGAACTTCCAGATTTGGAAGATAGAATATTAGAGAAAGAAGATAGAGGAGGACTAAGGAAAAGTTCCAATTGAAGAGTTGCAGAATTTGAAGACCCAAGAGAAGAGGTCTCAAGCAAATTTGGAAGGAGAAAGAAGAAGGCTAGAAAAGCCCTATTGAAGAAGTGGCCATTGGAGAAGATTTGAAGAAATCTCAAGGTAGAATATTGCAAGAAGGAGTAGCTCCTAAAAAGAAGAATTTGGGACAATTATCACCATCCGACAACAAGCCCAAAAGGAAGAAGGATTTGGCAAGAAGTTTGCCAAACTTTGGAAAGGATTTTTGAAGATCTCAAGACATTCAGATTCTTGAGGAAGAGGCCAGAAAATAGGCCCAATTTGAAGTTAAAATTTGACAAGAAGAGCTAAGGAGGAGAAAGAAGATAGAAGAGGCCACCAATTTGAGAAATTTGAAGACTACCATTATTGAGAAGAAGATTGCTGATTATTGTAGAAGAAGTTGAAGAGTCATAGGACAACAAATTGAAGGTGACATATAGCTGCGATTTGGAGAATATTTGGGCAGATTTTGAAGTGCCCTTGAACAGCCAATTGAAGGAAGGCTTGACAACAAAAGAAGGCAACAATTTGGAGAAGTTAGGAGAGATTCTTGGACAACAAGATAAGGAGAAGAAATCAGATTTTTGGATAGAATTTGAAGCCTTTTGGAAAGAAAGATTGAGTAGCAAATTGGAGGAGTCATAAATTTATGAATTGGAAGAAGTCTTGGATAGTAAGAGGGAAACACTAATAGCTATAAATTTTAGAGTTTGAGTGAATGAATTTGGAGGAGAATTGAAGCTACAAAATAGATTATTGGACAGCATTTGAAGAAGGATAATTTTTGCAAATTATAAAGACATTTGGACAGCATAGAAGTTGATTTCTAAATAGCATTGAAAGATATAAATTAAATTTTCAAACAAAAATATAAAGGCTAAAAGGTAGAGATTTTTAAACAGCATTGAAAGTTGCAAAATTGATAAGTTTGAGGTAGCAATTAAGTAGAAAGGAGAGCTATAAATTTTACAATTTTGGGGCAGCAAAAAGGTGAATCAAATCACCAAGAAGATTAGCTACAAAAGGAGGCCAAAAGGTATGCCACATTGGTGCTACAAAATTTTATTATTTAAGCATTAAAATCAGTTTATTTTAAAGTTATAAGAGCACCATATTAGAGCTATTAAAATCTGCAAAAGAAAGAGTCTTCAAGCCAATGAAGGAGGCAATATTATTGTCTAAGGAAAGGCTGAATAAGTGCTCAAAGATAATGTGCTCAAGGTGTCTAAAGACACCAAGTAAAGGCACCAAAACTTGAAGAAGGTAACGCTCACATTGGATTAAAATCTGTAGCAAAAAGAAGAAGTTAGAGGATAGAGCCAAAGCAAGGATTAAGGTGCAAGTTTCTTGGGAGATAAATAAATTAAAAAGCAAATATTTTACCCAAGTTAAGAAGCTTGGATATCTGGTCGAACAACATTGAAAATCTATCAAGCAAAGGGGTGGAAAAGCCACCAAGGAAGAGTTATTGGAGTGCCACCAAAGGAGGAGCCACCACCATAGAAGAGGAGAACCAGAGCCACCACCATAGAAGAGGAGCAACCATTGATGGAGAAGAGCCACCACCAAGCGTTAGAAACAAAGAAGCACCAACAAGCATTGGAGAGTTACAAAATACATTGGAGGAAAGAAGAGTTGGAAGTTACAACTATCAAGTAGCGAAAGATATTGTGAGCGTTAAGGAAGGGCAAGCAAGTTTGAGCACCAAAGAAAGCTAAGATGTTATAGAATTACATGCAAGTATTGAGAGGAGCATAGCTACCATTTGTCACTTCGGTTGAGAACGTGAAAGAACTTGGATGCCACTTGGCATAGAGGAAAAGGAGCACCAACAACCATTGAGGGAAAGAAAATACTTCAAACCAGCTATGAGCACTCTTTGAGGAAGGAAGACACTTGTCAAAGGTAATGCCCATATTGTCATAACATCACCAACCTAGCAGAAGTAACACAACAAGAAGAAAATACCTAAAGAAGATATTGAGTGCCATGTGGCACATGAGAAGAGGAATATTGATAGGTTGGAGGAGCCCAAATGATCTTCAACATGCATATTAAGCACATTCAATGATCAAAGAACGTAGAATAAGCACTAAGAGGATAGTCAAAGTCTAGAAGAGAGCGCCATACAAGGAAGAGCATTAAATGTAGTGAAAAGACATCATCTAGCATTGAAGACTGAAAGGTGGACAATACCTAAAATAGTGTGCAATTTGCAATCATAGGAGAAGCAGATCGAATATGTAGCACTCAATTTTCAAGAAGGTACAAAATATTTAAATCAATTTGCATTTCATAAAGGTCAAGGAGGTATAAGGTATATCAATACTAAGGTTAAGCTTAGTTAATCTATTATGCTTAAGATTAATTAATTGAATGGAGATATAAGGAAGTGAATTGATAAATTACAACCTTAGATGATTTATTGAATGAATTTTGAAGTAAGGAGGATTTAATTTGAAAGCTTTTTGAAATTGCTTTATTTGAAATTCAAGCATAGAAATATTTGCAAATAATTTAACTTGGAGGAATAAGGTTTTCTACATCAAAATTGAAATATTAAATTTGCAAATATATTTGTTTTTCTAAATTTCTAATTAGGGAGTTATAAGGAATTCATCACCAACATAAATTCTTGAAATTTAGAAACTATATTATTGAAAATTGAAAGATATAGGAAGCACAACATAGAGTTGTTAGAAAGTTGGAAAACTACATTGGAATTAGTCTCTTATTCAAATTGAAGGGACATAAGGAATCCAACTTAAAATTCTTGAAGATAGAAAATTTTATCAATTGAAATTGCATCAAAATTATCTTTAGCTTTCTATTCATAAATAGGGAGAAATAAAGTACTTGTCTTGAAGTTGAACATTAGGGAGACAAAAGGGATTCAACTCAAAGGAAAACTTAGAAAGCTAAGTATTTTACCAAAGCTATTTTACATTCAAAATACTAGGGAGCAAAAAGGAATTCTACCTAGATATTTGATCCTACAAAACTTGAGAATTGAAAAGATCTTATCAAATTTGATCACATACTCAAAACTAGGGAGATATAAGGTAGTCTACAATTATCATCATGGCAACAAATAAATTCATTCTTTCAGAATCCCAACTTCTTAAAGGGCCTAATTACACTTCATGGAAAAACAAAGTGAGGTCAATATTGATAGTTGAAAAGCTTTGGGATATTGTTAAAGGAGCAAAAACTAAACCTACTAAAGATGCTAGAGAGATTCAAAAGTATGAAGAAGATGAAGCAAAAGCACTTATGATAATAACATTTGCAATTACAGATGAAATACAACCATACATTAGCTCAACAACAACTTCTATAGAAGCTTGGAAAACTTTAGCCAAGATATTTGAAGGAAGGAATAAAGCCACTATCTTGAATCTTCAAACTCAATTGCATTCTCTAAAAGTTAATAGTGGTGAGAGTATAGAACTATTTCTAAGAAAAGTAGCAGATATAAAAGGAAAATTGTTAACCTTAGGAGAAAAGGTAGAAGACAAGTTTCTTGTCCAAGTAATCCTAAGAGCACTTCCAGAAAGCTACAAGCATTTAGTCACATATTTACAAATTCTAAGTAAAGATACATCATTTGATGAGTTAGTCAATATACTACAAGAATATGAGGTAGAAAATTTAGTGAAAGATGAAATGACTAACAATGCCTTAGTCTCAAAAGATAATCCACAAGAAAATATTGCTTCATTCTCAAAGGGTAGATCAAGATGGAATAATAGATATTGTCAAGTATGTAGAAAGAAAGGACATAGTACCAATTATTGTAGATTCAATCCAAGAAATCAGTATCAAGGGAATCAAACAAATTTTGGAAGCCAATCAAATAGGGTATTCCAACCAAGACAATATCAAAATCAATATAATTCGCATCAACAACAATTTCAGCATCCATATACTTCTCAGAATCAATACAATCATCCTCAACTACAATATAGAGAAGGAAAACAAAAAGGACACTTAGTTCAAGAGATTCAAGAAATTCAAGAATTGGAAGAACCTATAGATGAACATGAAGTTAAAGCTCTTTCAGCAAAAATAGTATTTTATGAAGATACTAATTATTTACTTGATCAGGATACAGACAGGAAGCAAAATGAAGAAAGCAGAAAAGAAGAGCTCAAGTTCCAGAACCAGGACGAAGACCATATTGAAGACTAAAGTCTTCAATAACCAAATAATGTAATACAAGGGGGTGTTGGAATATATTACATTATTTGGTACATGCTAATGTACCACCTTGGGTACATATTTAGATTAGGAG
Organism: Wollemia nobilis; assembly: GCA_028583015.1. Lineage (NCBI taxonomy): Eukaryota > Viridiplantae > Streptophyta > Pinopsida > Araucariales > Araucariaceae > Wollemia > Wollemia nobilis. The sequence goes on along the minus strand of JAQPPZ010006183.1, from coordinate 692,946 downwards.
TGTGTCTTAGATTAGGGTTTGAGTATTTACTTTATGCAATGTAATAAATGCACAAGTATTGTTAGAATGTGCAAAGTACTTGATGATGTAAATGTGCATGTTGTCCATGTGTACATGAGTCCATAGAATAGGAAGATGAAGAGTCATAGGTAGGTGGAAGGCCAAGAGTCACATCTCATTATATATAGGCCTTTGATAGATGAGAAAAGAGAGAGAGGATAAGGTAGAGGAGCATAGTAGATGATATGCTAGATACAATGTAGAGCATGTAAGGAATATGGAGAGTTTGAGACCTCCATTTTTATATCATTGTACTATTTTTGTGAGCCTTCATTAATGGTAGTTTTATGAGTAGTTACAGAAGTTTCTTATGAGTTTTACATGCTTAGTATATTGCCATTATCATATATTTAATATTGCATGCTCATTTTATATCTTGTGGTTGATTTCTCATTAAGTATCTAGCATCAAAAGCTAACATTGATTTCCTCTCAACTTACCTAGGAATGCCCTTATTTAAAGGAATAATTAAGGATGATATCTGGATATTGGTTCTAGAAAGAGTTCAAAAGAAGGTTGCAGGTTGGAAAGGATCTCTTCTCAACCAAGCTGACAAATCCCAATTGGTTAAGTTTACTCTTCAAAGAATTCCAATTTTCTTCATGTCCTTGTTCAAAATATCGACAAAACTTTCTTAAAAATTTGAAAACATTCATAAAAATTCCCTCTGGTCCAGTTCTAAATAAAAAGGATATTTCCTCTTGTCTCTTGGTAGAAATTCTTCTCAACAAAATAAGTAGGAGGTTTGGGGTTCAAGAAACTAAAACAGATGAATAAGGCTTGAGTGGCCAAACAAAGTTGGAAACTCCTTAAGCAAGAAAACATAGGATGGATCCATATTCTTATTGCTAAATAATTAAAGAAGGTATTTGTGTTCCTCGAAGATATGAATCTCCCTTCAAGATCAACCTTTTGGAATAGTATTGTTAAAACTAAATTACTTATGCAAAAAGGTCTCAAATGGAACTTGGGTAATGGATATAAAATAGATTTATGGAACGATCCATGGTTGATGTAATCCCCTCTAATTTATAACCCATCTCTTACAATCATTAATCTCAAAATCACCCATATCTACAGATCTAAAGTGGCTAATTATAAATAAATGGTCAAGGGTAAGAAAATATGGAAAACAATTTTTGCTCTTGAATTAAGCCAAAGAGAGAAGGAAGCCTTAATATTTCTATCAAATAAGCTGAGAATTCAAGTTATCAAGAACACCAAAAGTGGAGATTCTATGATTTGAAGAGAGGAGGAAAATGGTTTCTTCTCAATAAAATTAGTGTACTTCCTTGCAAATGGTGAGGCTAAAAGTTGGTTCCCATGTAAGCATGTTTGGCTCAAGCCCCTTATCCCTAAAATTAAATTTTTCTTTTGGTTAGCTCTTTAAAATAAGATCCTTTCTATTGAGAATCTCAATAAAAGGGAAATGATTATCCCAAATAGATGTTATCTTTATGGAAAGAAAGAGGAAAACACTAATCATCTATTCATGAAGTGTATTTTCTCCCTTGAAGTGTTTCACTCCCTACTAAGAAACCTTGGGGTTTATAGGGTGGCTTCAAAATCCTTGATAGAGCTATTTGAGCAATGGATCCCCCCTTCTCTAGTAAAATATGTCACACCCTCTGGTCCTTGATTCTTCCCCATTTTATTTGGGGCTGTGGAAGTAAAAAAACTATAGAGCCTTCAATAGTTAAATAAGGGACTCGAACTCTATATGAATCATAATTCTAAATGAACTAATTGAAAATATTTGAAGCATTTCATTTACAAAAGATAGGAAAAGTCTCTTTGATACTAAGTTGGCAAAGATGTTTGGCCTTCCTATAGGAATATATTAGGTGGCTATCTTGAGAAGAATGAAAATATCTTGGGTTAAATGAATTCCTCCTCCCTAGGTTGGATAAAATTAGATTTTTATAGGACTTCTAAAGAGAACCCAGGGACAAGTGGTGTTGTAGGAGTGTTTAAAAATGATAGAGGTAACACTATTCTAGTTTTTGCTCAAAATCTAGAGATCCAAACCTGCCACTTCATGAAGGCTAGATACCTTTTCGAAGGAACTTCCCTTATTGAATCCCTATATTGTAGAAAGGTTATCATAGAGGAATAGTATTTAAATATTATCAATATCTTAATTTACAATCAATTGCCTAGTTCGAATATTGGAAATATGATAGAGGAAATGAAAAGGAATGTCAATACCCTTGAATACTCCCAATTTAAACACATCTATAGGGAAGTAAACATGGTTATGGACTCCTTGGAAAATATAGGGATTCAACAAGAAGGTCTAACTATTTGAAGGGAAAAGTTCCCTCAAGATCTTAACCAAATATCCCTAAAATATGCTAATGCCATTATTGATGACATATAATTTCTCCAGTCCTTTTTGGAAATATCTTGGAAGAGTTTTCAGAGTGGAATAAACTTTGTTTTCTTTTAATATCTAGAGAAGTAAGAAAAACACCTCTGATTTGGTAATATAAATGATAATTTACTTTAGCGCATAGAGAGGATGGTTTGGCATACTCTATCCCCTTTAAATTTAATCTAAATATTTTTGGCAATAAGAGGTTTGGTATTTTATTTTCTAAAATTTCGTAGGAGGTGCAGACAAGTTTGGCGGGCTCCCTTACCATCCAAGTCAACAATAATATTGAATTAGTGAAGACCTTCTTTTCCTCCACCGACCTTGTGGGAATGCTCTGGTGGATTGTTCATCCTAGATTGATGTGTTTGTTTGCTTTCTGATGTAATCTGAAACTTGTGATGAGTATGATTTTTTCAAATCCCTTGGTCTTCTCATGGCAACTCCTCTAGGAAGAGCCTATTAGAAAGGTGCACCCCATTATATCCTATTTTTAATATTCTCAAGTAATGAGTAGATTTCCTCCTCCAATCATACCTTTTTAACCCATGATTTTTAATGCTAGATTATCAATATGAGGTGGTAGTTCCAAAAGCAGCCTAGTGTCTTCCAATCATTTTTGAATCATGCCTCATCTACAATTTTTTACTCTCTCAATCCCAACATGCATTGTAATTATGTAATGACCATATTTATTATTGATTATTCACTTCATGCTAGTACCCCCCTATTTTCCTACTTGTGGTTCTTCTCATGTGTCAGATCTCAACCATCCTTGAATTGAGTGCAAGGATTTTCTTAGTATAAAAGTCAAGATTGGGTGCATACATCTTCTCACCAAGGGAAGCTTATAGTATTTAGCCTCATCTTGAAATTTGGGTTGGGATGGGTGAGATAAGTACCATTCCAGTTCTTCTCATGTCTTGTATTATTGGAAGTTCTATTCTACACACTAAGTTTTGGTGGGCTTTCAGCTTTGACCCATTATCAAGAGAAGGAAAATATAGAATATGGGTGAAGATTTAAAAAGAGTGAAGCCTATGACTCTTACTATTGACAATGAAGTTGTTGGAAGTTAAAACGGTAAAATGGTAAAAAAATTGTTTTCAACGGTAAGCTTTGACCTTACCCTTTTACCCTTGGATGGCAACCGAGTCAACAGGATAGGACGACATGGATGGTAGGAGGAGTTTGACTCCTAATTTTATTTTCCTCTCCTCCCTATTTATTCTTTCCCAAATATGTCTCAAAAACCTTAGGGAACACTATATAATACTTTGTATTTTTTGACTTTGGTAAATGGATTAATGAATAGTGAATTTTTGCATTCCAACTTGTGATTACAATATCTGGTATCAGAGTGGAGGGTGTCTAGAGTTTAACCACAAGCTAGGCATGGATCCCGAGGAGGCCCGAGGAGGCCCACAAGCAAGGCAAAGATCTTGAGCAGGTCGAGGAGGCCCACAGGAGCGAGCCCGCAGGCGAGGCATGGATCCCGAGGAGGTCAAGAGGGCTTGTAGAATGTGAACTGAGGCAAGGTAGAGAGGAGGCTTGTAGAGAGCACGTGGTTTGAGGTTGACCAACTGACCAATGGACACCATGTACAATTTCCTAGGTGACTGACACGCAACTTGGAGGAATGTATACCAAAGGCAGACACATGGCAAGTGAACCAGAGAGAGACACATGACGAGCAAACTAGAGGCAGACACATGGTGAGAAGACAGTGAGGAAGATAAGTGGTGGACACTGTAAGCAATGATATGGCAGACACAGTAAGCAGTGACATGGCAGACAAGTGGTGGACATAGTGACGTGGCAAGAGGATACGAGGTGAAAATGTGGTAGAAGGGAATTCACCCAACAAAGGCAAAATGGCAAGGTCCGATTACCCGAAGGCAATCGAAGACCTTTGTGCACCTTCGAGATTTTAAATCCCTTCGTAGCCCAAATCCTGTTGCATGTGGGATAAATAAATTCAATTTCTATTTATTTAAAATCAATGCCCGTAGTATTCTTATATTGCAAAGGCATATTTGAATTCCAAAGTGGCTTGTAGCGCACTTGGTGAGCACGCTACTTGGCAGGGAGGACGTCGCAGGTTCGAAACCTAACGATGCAATTTCTCTTTTGGCATGAGGTCGATCGGATTCAGATTGGCATGAGATCGATCGGATTGATATTTTATAAGGTTTTAAAAAGAGATAGAGATAATTTTTGTTTATATATATAGTTTTTAATTTTTTATAATTTTTTAAAAGTTTTTTTATATAATTTTAATAATAATATTAAATATATTGTTTTTTTTTTATTTTTTTTTAGAAAAATCAATATTTTTTATTATTGTTTAACTTAAAAAATATAACTTTTTTAAATTATAATTGACTATATAAATTTTTTTTGGACATTGCCTAAGAGGCAATTTATTGTAAAAGAAGGGGCTTTTCACTTGATTCGAGGAATCAAAAACTGTAGTGTAAAAGCATACTGTGATAGTATAGAAGGCTATACAAACTGGAAATTTTGTATAACAAGCTTCAGAGGCTTAGTGTTTTTTCCTTGTAAGAGAGACAAAAGATCAAACTAAAATTTGTAAAGAGGCATTGATGATAAGACCAAGTGGTTGTTATCATGCCCTATGTGCAATTTTGGTGAGAGAAAATGTTGAAATTTTTGATGAAAAGTGAGAGCTTATGGGCTACATATTATGTTTAGTCAGTTGCAGAATGCATTAATAACACACCAGAGGCATCCGAACTTAGGGTACGAGGCAGAATTTGAAGATAACTCCTTTGGGAGTCAATTTGAGCAATCTGAATCCATAGAAGTTGCACCATAAGAACCTGAATATACTCATTACAGTAATTTAGTAGAAATTCTAGAACCAAAATCACCTGAGATAATATTGATTAGTGACGATGAAGAACAAGTAGCAGATAATTTCATGAATCAAGAAATAGCAGCGCCACAACAAGAGGAACAAGCAATCAGTGAAAGAGTGAATCAAGTCAAATTTGACTTAAATTTGTAATCTCTTCTTTCTTCTTTCTTCATTATTCCTTCTTTGAAAAAGTAGAGTGCTTTATTGTAACCGAGAAATAAAAATATTGTTTTAGTAACTATGGCCTCACATAACAATCTACCAATTCTAGAATTCAACAGATATGATTACGAGTATTGGTCTATCAAAATGAAGACCTTACTCATAGGGAAAGGTTTATGGGACATAGTGGAAGAGGGTTACACTGAACCCACAAACTGGACAACATTAAGTGCTAAAGATAAGAAAACAAAGAAAGAAGTGCAAAAGAGCAACTCCTCTGCTCTTTATCATCTCCAAGCAGCATTGGAGAAAAGTATATTCCCTAGAATAACCGCTTGTATAACTACACAAGATGCATGGAAAGCTTTGAAATATGGATTCTAGGGAAGTGATCAAGTGAAGCAAGTGAGGCTTCAAACACTAAAACAAGATTTTGAAAATCTTAGAATGAAAAAATATGAAAAAGTAGGTGATTATTATGTCAGAGTGAAAGCAGTAGTTGATAAAATGGTTACTATTGGTGAAGAAATTAATCCTAAAAAAATTGTAAAGAAAGTGTTATGAACACTACTTCGAAGATGGAATCACATAGCCATAATCATAGAAGAGTCAAAAGATATTTCCACTTTAACATTTGATGCATTAATTTGGTCATGAATGTCTCATGAAGAGAGATTATAGGAATATCCTTCAACCAACTATGGAGGCAATGATAAAGCCTTCACATCCAATTAAAATACTGGAAGAGGACATGGAAGAGATCAAGGCAGATGCCAGCGAAGAGGTAAAGGTAGAGGCAACTACAAAGGAGGAAATCAGAACATAGGAGGAAACTCCAACAGAGGATGCAATAAGAATAGAGGTGGAAACAAAAATTGAGGAGGAAATCTAAGACGGAGTGGAAATCAAGGATGAGGAAGTGACAAGTCCAAAATAGCTTGTTTTAACTGTGGCAAGCCAGGTCACTTTGCTCGCCACTACTGGTCAAAATATTTTCAAGGCAGCAATAGTCAATATGGAAATTATGGAGAATAAGATGATACCTCTAATATTTTTCTATCATATGGACAATCAGAACAAAATCTAAATGACACATGGATTCTGGATACTAGTTGCTCAAACCATGAGTGGCAAAGAAAATCTATTTGCTACTCTAGATTCCACTTACAAATCCTAAATCAAATTAGGGGATGATAAAGCTTTGCAAGTCGAAGGCATTGGAGCCATGGAGGTTCCAAAAAAATAAGGACTAAAGAAAGTGAATGACATCTACTACACTCCAAAGCTCCAACACAATATGCTAAGCATTGGGTAAATGATGGAGAATGATTACAAAATTGTTTTTGATGAAGGAAAATGTATCATTCTTGAAAAAAATAATTGTAATCGTGTCATCACACAGGTTCCTAAGACCAAGAATGGGTTATTCCCTCTCAAATTTGGCAAGCCAAGGGGAGCTCAACTTGCAAATGTAACTATAGCAAATCCAAGTGTGCTTTGGCACTTGCGATATGGTCACCTTAATTTCGCTAGCTTGAAACTGTTAATTTCTCAAGCTATGGTAACAGGATTTCCCAAAATCAACGAACAAAAGAAGGTCTATGAAGGATGTGCTTTGGAAAAGCACTCAAGGTCAAAGTTTTCAAAATTTCAAGCGTGGAGAGCCAACTATCCACTTCAGTTAGTACATTCGAACATCTGTGGTCCAATGCAAACAAAGAGTATCGAAAACAATTCTTATTTTCTCTCTTTCATAGATGATTTCTCTAGAATGTGCTGGAATTATTTCTTGAAACATAAAGATGAAGCTTTTGATTGCTTCATAGATTTCAAAAACAATGTAGATAAATAAAGTGAGTATTTTGTAAAATGTCTTAAGATAGATCGAGGAGATGAGTACTCCTCAAAAGAATTCTTGAAATATTGTAAAGCAAGTGGGATCAAAAGGCAATTTACCACTGCTTATACCCCACAACAGAATGGTGTGGTAGAGAGAAAGAAACACACCATAGTTGAGATGGCGAGAACGATGTCTCAGACTAAGCATATAACTAATATGTACTGGGCCGATGCTGTAAGAACTAGTGTATACATTTTAAATAGAAGTCCAACTTCTAGTTTATATGGAATCACTCCTTATGAGGTGTGGTATGGAAAGAAACCCAATGTAAATCATTTCAAATTTTTTGGTTCTTTAGCATATGCACACATTGCTGATGAGAAAAGGAAGAAACTTGATCCCAAAAGTCAAGCTTGTAAATTTCTAGGGTATTGTGAGTCTACCAAAGCATGTAGACTCTACAGTACCAAGACTCATAAAATTGTACTCTCTAGGGATGTAATTTTTGATGAAGGGGGAGAATGGGGTCATCAAATAATTTTTGTTTATGATGAGTCCCAAGATGTAAATTCTTCATAGGTACAATAGGTATAGCAGGTGTCTCCCAAGAAAAGCAAAGGCACACCACCCCCTCTAAGCCCAAGCAGGAGTAGTACATCAAGTACTTAAACCGCCACTCCAAGTACTTCTCCATAGAGATCAGTAAGTTCTTCACCAATGGACATTGACAATGACTCTCCATCAAGAGGCAAAATAACTTTACAACATCATCCATCCTTTCAAATTCTAGATCAAAATTTCCAAAGAAGATTCACTACAAGCCAAGCTAGTGAAATGAATATAGTTTTGTAGCAACTTAAAAATTTAAAATTGTATGGGGATGATAACTCCAAAGATCCTAAGGGAGATGTATTCAATTATGCTTTATTGGCTAGTGCACAGCTAGAACCAACTAGCTATGAGAAGGCTTGTACTAAAAATGTATGGCAAGAATCCATGGAAGAGGAAATAACCTCTATAAAAAATAATGATACATGGGAGCTAGTAAAGCTACCTAAAGGAAAAAAATGTGTTGGATGTAAATGGGTCTACAAGACCAAATGCAATGCTGATGGAAGCATTGAGAGGCACAAGGCGAGATTAGTAGCAAAAGGTTTTACTCAAAAATTTGGTATTGACTATGAGGAAAATTTTGCTCCTATTGCACGACAAGAGACAAATAGATCAATTCTTTCCTTAGCTGCCCACAAAGAATGGAACATTCAACACATGGATGTGAAAAGTGCTTTCCTGAATGGATACTTCACTGAGGAGGTTTATGTTAAACAACCTCAAGGCTTTCAAGAACAAGAAAAAAGAACCTTGTTTATAAATTGAAAAAAGCACTTTATAGCCTCAAGCAAGCACCAGGATCTTGGTACTCATGCATTGACGACTATATCAATGAGTATAGATTAACTAGAAGCAAAAGTGAACCAAATCTATACTACCTAAATCATGGAGTAGACATTCTCATAGTTTGTTTGTATGTGGATGATCTAATATTTATAGGTAGTAACACTAAAATGAATATGGAGTTCAAAAACTCCATGATGAAGCAGTTTGAGATGAAATATCTCGGTTAATGCACTACTTCCTAGGCATGGAAGTGCATCAATAAAATAGGGGGATCTTCATATGTCAACACAAGTATGCTTGAGAAATGATCAAGAAATTTTCTATGGAGCAGTGCAAATTAGTTGCAACTTGAACTGGACATGGGATCCAATTGAGCAAGGATGACAGAGCACCAAAGGTTGAAATGACCACTTACAGGATAATGTTTGGGAGTCTGATGTTTCTCACCAACACAAGGCCCAATATTCAATATGTTTTTTCTCTAGTTTCAAGATTTATGACAAGTCCATCTGAGATGCATCTACAAGCAACTAAAAGAATCTTAATATATGTAAAAGGTACATTGGATTTTGGAATCCATTACCACAAATGTAATTATGTGAAATTAGTTGGCTTCAGTGATAGTGATTGGGGAAGCAATATAGATGATAGGAAATCTACATCAGGGAACTATTTTAGTCTAGGGTCAAGACTAATCACATAGAGTTCCAAGAAGCAAACTGTTGTAGCATTGTCATCTCCTGAGGCTGAGTATATAGCCATTACACATGCTAGTACTCAAGCCCTATGGTTGATAAAAGTCCTTGAATAAATTGGAGAAATTCAAAGTGGTCCAACTCGACTGTATTGTGATAACATAAGTGTCATTTAGTTGGCATACAATCCAATCCACCATAGCATATCAAAGCATTTTTATATGAAGTATCACTTCATCCAAGACATGGTGGAGCAGCAGATAGTTGAGCTTAAATATTGTAGCACTTTGGACAACATTTCAGATATATTCACCAAAGGCATGGCTAAAGCTCAATATAAAAATTTGAGAGACTGTATAGTCAGACCTCTCAACTTTAAGGGGGAGAATATTGGAAGTTTAAATGGTAAAAAAATTGTTTTCAACGGTAAGCTTTGATCTTACCCTTTTACCCTTGGATGACAACCGAGTCAGCAGGATAGGACAGTATGGACGGTAGGAGGAGTTTGACTCTTAATTTTATTTTCATTTCCTCCTTATTTCTTCTCTCCTAAATATCTCTCAACAACATTAGGGAACACTATATAATACTTTGTATATTTCGACTTTGGAAAATAGATTAATGAATAGTGAATTTTCGCATTCCAACTTGTGATTACAATAGAAGTTTTGGAAAATTTTGAAAAAGGAGGGCTTCTTAATTTCTTGAAAAAAATAATTGGTTTTGATTCAGAGATCTTCATGCAAGTTGCTTACTCCTAGGAGGATGGGAAATTCAAAGCAAAGGGTATGGAATTCACCATTACAATTTCTCTTATTTTAGAGGATTTTGGTCTTCCTTTAGCAACTAAATGAATAAACAAGGAGAAATACTCCCTCGTTAAGGAGCTCAAGATCTTTAAGGGTAAAGAGAACACCTAGAAAAGTACTAAAATGGTATTTTACAAGAATCTCTCAAGGTGTTGTGGGACAAAGTGGCTTTTGTGATTATGGAATATTTCACTCTCGATAACCATTTTACGATCGTGAGGAGCTTTCACCTCATATTCTTAAATCATTTACACCATAAAAATAAAATGAACATGTCAACTTTATGATTCAAACTGGTTGAAAGAATAGTTTTGCAAGTTAAAAAATAAAATACCATAATTCCCTACATCAAGGTCTAATGAAGCTATTATTTGAGCATGTAATAAAAAAAGGGGACAATGTGGAAATTTTAGGTTTGGGAATTGATCTTGGGAATTATTCTAAGGTAGAGAAAGATGATAAATATCCTAATAAATATAAAAGCAAGTAGCATAGAACACCTTCCCCAACCTCTTTCAAGCATATGACTATGGAGGATATAAATTCCCCTAATAAAGAGGAGGGATAATTAAAAAAGGATCTAGTGGTTAAATTTGAGAACCTAAGGATTGATAAAGGTAAAGAGGAAATAAAAATACACTCAAAATTCCTAAAATCTAGATTCTAAGGTGGTAAAACAAGAGAAATTGATGCATGTCATCCCAAACTCAAAGAGTTATAGGGAGTCGTCTCCTTCTTCCCTAAAAATAAATAAACCAAGAACTCAAGAGGAAGCCCCCACAACGAAAGTAAAAAAATCGATGAGAGTCCAAGATCCTCTCAAGACCCTAACAAGTGTGATGAAGACTATTAAGGATATTCTTAGGTCTCTTTGAAGAATAGTAAAAAATATTACAATATATATGGAGTAGGTCACCTAGATGAAGAGGAAATTTCAGAATAATCAGACTATCTTTGAGGAGGAGGTGGACTTTTTTGAAGAGAAAAAATAGTAACAAGGCTGATAATGGTCTTTTAGTTCTTTTTGTTTTCTTAGTTTCTTTCTTTTGCTTTGTATCTTGGATGTGCTATGTCATGTTTTCCTCAATGGGGTTGTTCCGTGTCTATTCTATGTTAGGTATCTCGCTTGATATTATTTTTGTAAATATGTAAAATATTAAGGGACCCTTTCAAAACCCTTCTTCCATCTAATAAAAAAAACATGGTTACATTTTTTCTAGTAATGATGCATTTGAGTAAAAGATATCTTATTTAAAAATAATAGATCTTATAATAAGGTTAAGTTATGCATGGATAAATTGACATGATATGATAGTTTAAAGGATTTATGTTTGAACTAAACACATAAAAAAATTTATAATTTTAAAATATTAATGTAATGATTCTTATTATAAATGAAATAAATAGACACAAGCATATTAAAGAGCATCCTTTATTAAAATCGTCCATCGAAACATAAAGATTGAATTTCTTTCTATGAGAAGTTATATTAATTCCACTATTACTAGAAGTTGTATTAATTCCACATTTATTACATGTATTTATGTAAGCTAATTGATAATCATGTTGATGATAACAAATAAGAATTTGAATCAAAGACATATATTTAAAATTATATATTTTTAACAAAATCAAAGAATTATCTAAGGCATCAAAGTTTCAACAAAATTAGAGAATTGTCTAAGGTTGATGGTTCAGTGACTAAAGACTTATTGGAGATCATGTCCAAAGTTGTTACCCACTTCTAAATCCTCCTTGACTCAGGTAACTCTTGTTCTTCTTCAGCATCGAAAGGATACTTGACAATATTCCCCATCTTATCTCTCCTAAACTTAGTTCCCTTTTCTTATGTCCTTTATCCCAAGAAGAAGTCAAAAAGGAATTTTTCTCCATGGTTGGTGACAAGGCCCTAGGCCCTGATGGATTCCCTACCATTTTCTTCCACAACTTCTAGAATATCATTGGTCCTGATGTAGTTGTTGCCATCTAGGAAATCCAAAGAACTAGGCATATTCCTAAATATGTCAACTCCACTTTTCTAGCCCTCATACCCATATCCCCAATCCAATTATATTTCATATTTTAGATCCATTAGTCTATAAAATGTCATTTATAAGGTCCTTTTCAAAGTTATTACAAAAAAAATGATAACCTTTCTTCCTTTCATCATTGACCCATGCCAAGGAAGCTATGTTCAAGGGAGGCTCATTATAGATGGAACCATCATGATTCATGAACTCATCCACTTAGTAGCTAAAAGTAGGAAATCAATATTTTTTTAAAACTATACATGAAAAAAGCCTTTTATAGGGTGTCATGGGAGTTTATCTTCTATATCCTATCCAATTTTGACTTTCACCTTGATTGGATTGAGCTCAAAAAAGAATGTGTCTCTTTTGTTAGTTTCTTTGTCATCATCAATGGATCAACTACTGGCTATCTCAAGAGTTGTAGAGGTCTTAGACAAGGAAATCCCCTCTCACCATTTTTTCTCATCATTATTATTGAATATTTGGGAAGATCTATTAAGGCAGCTTATCTCCAAGGATCCATCTCTGTAATCAAAGAAACCTCATCCATAAATCCCATTTTGCATCAGTAATTTATTGATGATACTATCCTTGCCACCTTGTCCTCTATTCCCTAAGCTAAATCCATAAAATTGTATATTTTTAATCTTTTATGAAGCTATTGGGAAAAAAATTAACTTCCTCAAAAGTAAGATTTTCTTCCTCAACATCCCCATTGGCAAGCAACTCAAGATAGCTAGAATTCTCAGATGCACCATTTCAAATATTCCATCCACCTATCTTGGCCTATTGCTCTTCTTTGGGTATGCTTCGGACAACCTATGGACCAGTATCATCAAAAGACTTCACAAAAAACTTACAGGATGGAAAGGGGTTGTCCTCAACTAGGCTGGGAAAGCCACTCTAGTCCAAGCCTACCTGTAAAGCATTCCTATCTTTTTCCTTTCTCTATTTATATCACCTTTGACCATTTACTACAAATCTAAGTAAATTTAGAGAGACTTCCTATGGTCGGTGTTGGCAATTTTGGGTTTGAGATCCTAGCTTCTTGTCTATGAGTTGTCATTGATGTCAAAAGGAAATGGCATTAATGTTAAGAGGATGTGTTGGCTTCAAAGGTGGAAGATTCCAAGAGAATATTTTTAAGAGAATCCGGAGAGATTCCATTGGATAGGGTTTTTATTAAAACCAAGTTAAATGGTTTTTATTAAAACCAATGGAGGTTCTCTTTATTATTTATTTAATTATTATTTAAAACCCTTCAAGGTTTTAATTAATTAATTATTTAATTAATTAAGGGAGAAATTAATTTATTACTTTTGATTAATTTCGAAATGGTCTTTATTTTCGTCGACGTCAAGGTGTCTTCGAAGAGACTATTTATTCTCCAACTCCTAAGGTTGGAAGGCTAATTAATTCAAAATTCCTCGAATGCAATTTGCGGTGTTTGTGCTCTGTATTCATTGCGATCGAAGGAAGACTTAGAAGCACGTGCGGTTGAAAAGTCTTCGGGAGTTTTTTTCGAGGGTGAAGTGGAGGGAAGTTCACTTGTGAACTTCGTAGCCCGCATGGGCTAGTGGCAGCGAAGGCTGCTGTTGGGCGCTGCATTGGCGGAGGTCACCGTTTCGAGTCTCGCGGGGGTGCTTTGCTAGAGTAACACATGTTTTTATTAAAACGTCTTTATGCCACGAAATTCGAAGTTTCTTGGACAGCGATTTATAAGGTGTGATTAAATTTTATGAGTTTTGGCTTTTGTGATTAGCATTGAATAAAAGCTTAGGAGAAATAAGGGCATATTTCTTTGGATGTATTTTTAAGATTATTCTTTGCTATGCTAAAATTAAAAATGGAGGTATAAGGTGTGAGTCCGTGATTGTTGATTTATTGGCATGTTATGGTGGTTGTGTTTAAAGAAGTGGAGCTAAAAGGTGTAATAAAGGAAGTTTATATTATTGCTCATTTCTTTTTATTCTAACCCTAACTTGGTTGGAAGTTTGAGAGTTGTGTGTGGTGACAGCTTGAAGGTTCAATTATCTTCTACTCCAATAAGGTATGGGCACATTCTTCTTATGAGTATGATTGGTGTATGTTTTCTAAAATAAGGTTGGAGTGAAAAGGTATTCTACTAGGTATCCTTTGGCTAGGTGTAAATCCTATTTTCTAGTTTGTTGAAGACTACTTATGCATTGTTATCCTTAAGGAGAGTTTTTGGTGAATGCATAATTTTTGGTTTGAGATAGTGGAAGCTTTGTGCACTAGGGTTTATATTTGTGAGTCTAGCTACTTGCATTGAGTTGGTGGAACCCTTGGTTGGCTGTTTTGAGTTTGATGGTTGAGTTGCTTCCATAGAGGTTGTTTGATCAAGTTATTGCTTTACTTGATTCATGATATTGGGCTTACTCCATTGAGTTGATTTGAGCAAGTTATTCTTTGCATTTGGTGATATTGTGTTGGTGGTTGTTTTGTTCAAATATCTTTGGAGGGAAAAGGATTTCTACTTGTTTCCTTTTCTTGTGATGATTGGTTGAATGCTTCAAGGTTGATGTTGAGTTGAATGGTGTTGGTTGACTAAACCTTGTTTGATGAGCATTGTTGTTGAAACCCTAATTGATGGTGAAAAGAACATGAGTATCATTGTTATGTGATTCTTTGCATAGTTGGCAATTGTTGGGGTTTCATGTTCTTGAAAGAAAACATTCTATCCTATCCATTTCAGATATTGAGTTGAGTTTTCAGATTTGAGATTGAGATTGAGCTGAGTTGATTTGAGTTGAGTTTTGAGATTGGGATTTGAGTATAGAACATATTGAGTCTCTAAAAATTCTCTTTATGCTTCTATGAGTTTGACAAATCACATTGGGTCTCTAACAATTCACTTTGTGATTTCCTACTAAGAAAGTTTTTCTTGGTGAGCAATTTTTGGACAGGTTCCAATGGGGACTTGTGAGCAATTTTTGGACAGGTTCCGATGGGGACTTGTGAGCAGTTTTTGGACAGGTTTCGATGGGGACTTGTGAGCAGATTTGGACAGGTCCTAGCAGAGGACTTGTGAGCTGAGTTTGATAGTTCTATTAGAGAACTTGAGGATAGAGGTGCATTGGTTCTATGAGAAGAACCTGAGGATAGATTTGGCAAGTCTTTGAGAAGGCTTGTATGCAGAGGATTGATTTGTTCAAGAGTTGGACAGATCTGACAGACAGAGGAAGACTTGTACTAGACCGACTAACTGTGTTTGGTACAGGTTGCTGAGCTACTATGGACATGATCATAGAAGGCAGAGGTCTCTTAGGCTAAGCATTGAGGACAGGAGGTCTTCGGTGGAAAGGAGTTCCACGTGCTGGCAAGAGGTAGAGGAAGTTGATCTTCTGAGGGATCATTTCTAGAGCAGAGGGGAAGGTATCTCCTTTGAGCAGAGGCTCATAAATTTTGATTGGGGGAAGGTATCTCCTTTGAGCAGAGGCTCATAAATTTTGATTGGGGGAAGGTATCTCCTTTGGGCCGAGGCTCATAAACATTGTAATTGGGAAGGATTCCCAAAGAAATTTGAGATAACTTTTAGAGAAAAGTTTTGTGGACGTAGCCCAGCCATTCTGGGTGAACCACGTTAAAATTGGTGTCACTTTGTGGATGATATTGTGCATTGCTTTGATATTGCTTTGGGTATATTGCTTTACTATTTTGAAGTATAAAGGAAAAAGTAAAAATAGGTCTTATACTGTTCACCCCCCTCTCAGTATAAGCTTGTGTTCTTCAATTGGTATCAGAGCAGGTGCCTTCGAAAAGTTTAACAGCTTGAAGGAAAAGCTAGTAAAGAACACAATGGATCATTCAAGTGGCAATGCAACACCTATTCTTGATGGGTCAGATTTTGGTCTTTGGAGTGCAAGGATGAAGGTTCATCTAATGGCACTTGGGAATGAGGTTTGGGAAGTGATTGAAGATGAGTACACTATTCTTGAACATGGTCCTAATACTAAAGAAGAAAGGCTCCTACATCACAACAATTCAAAAGCAATGAATGCAATCCTGAAAGGCTTACATAAAGCAGATCTCACCAAAGTGATTCACTGCAAGACAGCTAGTGAAATGTGGAACTAGTTGAAGGTGGTTCATACAGGTGATACAAATGTCAGAAAGGCCAAGTTGAGACACTTCAAAGGTATGTTTGAACAACTCAAGATGAATGATGATGAAAATATTAGTGACTACATGCTTCGTATGGATGAGGTTGTTAACTCCATGAAAGACTTAGGTCTTGAGCTTGCTGAAAATGATGTTTGTGATAAGATTTTAAGATCTCTTCCTAATAGATTTAGTGAAAATATTTCTACTATTGAGGAAGCTAAAGATTTGGATAAGTTGAAAAAGGATGAGCTCCATAGTATACTTGCAGCATTTGAGTTGAGAACTCAAGTGAAGGTTGATGTCAAGAAAGAGGCAGCTTTCAAGGCTACCAAGAATTCCAAGGGTAAACAGCTTCAAGATAGTGATGAGTCTTCTAGTGATGAAGAGGCATATTACAGCAAGAAAGGCAAGTTCTCTAGAAAGCACAAAAGTATGAAAAATATAAGATGTTTCAATTGTGGAAAGTTTGGTCATTATGCTACCGATCGTAACTGTTCCCAAGAATGAAAGTGATGAAGATAAATAGGATTCTAAGAGCAAGGATTCTGAAAAGCACAAGCATCACAGGAAAAACAAATATGAGCACAACAATCAAGGAAAGAGGTATTCTCACAAGCACAAGAAGAGTTTCTACCTAGACAAAGCAAGTAAGTGTTCTAGTAGTGATAGTGAAAGTTCTTCAAGTGATAATGAAAATGAGATGTTGTTCATATCGAAAAAGAGGAAGAACCGAAACATAGATTCATTATCATGAAATGTCTTAGATGTGGAAATTTTGGTCACCTTGAGGATGATTGCACAAATAATGATTTGGTTTCTAGTATGTATGAGGATGCTTCAGAAAACTATAAGGAAGATGCATGTATGGTTTTTGAAAAGGGTAGCACCTCTAGTGATAAGAAATCTGAAAAAGGCTTTGATGATTCAAAAAGCAAACAAATAGAGGAAGATATAGAGGAAGGTGAAGTAGATCTTGAAGGTGAACTTATTAGTGCTCTTAGTGCTTTGAAAAAGGAAAGAAAGAAGAATGCTAGACTCAAGGATAAGTTAGATGAATGTTGTATGGAGAGAGATGATCTTATAGAAAGTCTTGACTTCTCTATGGCTAAGACACAAGAACTCAAGGATGAGTTAGAGTCTAAGGTTCTTGAGTATAGTGAGTTAGAACAAAAAATGGCTTCTTTGAAAGAGGAAACTAAAGAGTACAAGGATAAGCTTTACAAGTTTCAAGATAGCTCCAAAAAGGTTAAGTCACTCATCAAAGGTCAAAGAAAGACAACAGATAAAACAGGCCTTGGTTTTGTTAAGCCACACAAGGAACAAGTTGGAGAGTCTAGTAAGAGACTCCAAAAGGAAGAGAGTTCTGATGAGGAAAGTATTTCAGAAAAGGAGTCCTTGAATGATAGATGCACAGAAACAGAAAACATAATTCAGAATGAGAAGAAGAAGTTTTCAGAACCTAAGAGGTCAATTAAAGGAAAGTTTCAAGGCAAATGTTTTGCTTGTCACAGGTTTGGTCACATGGCTTCACATTGCATGGCTCAAGTGAAGGAGGTAAATGACAGTTTTAGAAGTGCTAGTTACTTTCAAGGGTATTGCTACTCTTGTCAACAGTTTGGGCACAAGGTAGTTTATTGCAAGGCAAATAACAGGAATAGGTTTGGTCAGAACAGGTTTGGTCAGAATAGGTTTTGTCAGAACAAGTTTGGTCAGAACAGGTTTGGTCAAAACTGGTGGATTCAAAGATCAGGTTTACCTCAGAGAAACAACATCGTCAAGTGTTTCAAGTGCAACAATGAAGGTCACAAAATCAGACAGTGTAGAGCTGAAATTCTAGAATACAGGAATAGGAACAAGTGGCATGATCAGGTCCAAGGATCAAGGCATGGACAAGAACAGGGATGAGAACAAGAACAAGAACAGTGACAGGAATAGGAATATGGACAAAGAGTTCAAGAGAAGGCCCGACAAGGAAGTTATAGACGCTGATGATGATCAGTGCCTAATGGGAGTTTTACTCCCACCCAAGAATTAATCACCTCATCAGGAGGTGGGGGAGGGACTAAGCTAAGAGGCTCATTCTTAGTCCCGAGCCCCAAAGGTGACCCTTTGCCATTGATGACAAAGTGGGAGAGATTTGAGTAAGGGGGAACTATTTATGTTGAGTTTCTATGTTGTTGAGAAGCATGGTTTGCCATCAATGACAAAGGGGGAGATTGTTGGCAATTTTGGGTTTGAGATCCTAGCTTCTTGTCTATGAGTTGTCATTGATGTCAAAAGGAAATGGCATTAATGTTAAGAGGATGTGTTGGCTTCAAAGGTGGAAGATTCCAAGAGAATATTTTTAAAGAGAATCCGGAGAGATTCCATTGGATAGGGTTTTTATTAAAACCAAGTTAAATGGTTTTTATTAAAACCAATGGAGGTTCTCTTTATTATTTATTTAATTATTATTTAAAACCCTTCAAGGTTTTAATTAATTAATTATTTAATTAATTAAGGGAGAAATTTAATTTATTAAAACTTTTGATTAATTTCGAAATGGTCTTTATTTTTGCCGACGTCAAAGTGTCTTCGAAGAGACTATTTATTCTCCAACTCCTAAGGTTGGAAGGCTAATTAATTCAAAATTCCCCGAATGCAATTTGCGGTGTTTGTGCTCTATATTCGCTGCGATCGAAGGAAGACTTAGAAGCATGTGCGGTTGAAAAGTCTTCGGGAGTTTTTTTGAGGGTGAAGTGGAGGGAAGTTCACTTGTGAACTTCGTAGCCCACGTGGGCTAGTGGCAGCAAAGGCTGCTGTTGGGCGCTGCATTGGCGGAGGTCACCGTTTCGAGTCTCACGGGGGTGCTTTGCTAGAGTAACACATGTTTTTATTAAAACGTCTTTATGCCACGAAATTCAGAGTTTCTTGGACAACGATTTATAAGGTGTGATTAAATTTTATGAGTTTTGGCTTTTGTGATTAGCATTGAATAAAAGCTTAGGAGAAATAAGGGCATATTTCTTTGGATGTATTTTTAAGATTATTCTTTGCTATGCTAAAATTAAAAATGGAGGTATAAGGTGTGAGTCTATGATTGTTGATTTATTGGCATGTTATGGTGGTTGTGTTTAAAGAAGTGGAGCTAAAAGGTGTAATAAAGGAAGTTTATATTATTGCTCATTTCTTTTTATTCTAACCCTAACTTGGTTGGAAGTTTGAGAGTTGTGTGTGGTGACAGCTTGAAGGTTCAATTATCTTCTACTCCAATAAGGTATGGGCACATTCTTCTTATGAGTATGATTGGTGTATGTTTTCTGAAATAAGGTTGGAGTGAAAAGGTATTCTACTAGGTATCCTTTGGCTAGGTGTAAATCCTATTTTCTGGTTTGTTGAAGACTACTTATGCATTGTTATCCTTAAGGAGAGTTTTTGGTGAATGCATAATTTTTGGTTTGAGATAGTGGAAGCTTTGTGCACTAGGGTTTATATTTGTGAGTCTAGCTACTTGCATTGAGTTGGTGGAACCCTTGGTTGGTTGTTTTGAGTTTGATGGTTGAGTTGCTTCCATAGAGGTTGTTTGATCAAGTTATTGCTTTACTTGATTCATGATATTGGGCTTACTCCATTGAGTTGATTTGAGCAAGTTATTCTTTGCATTTGGTGATATTGTGTTGGTGGCTATTTTTGTTCAAATATCTTTGGAGGGAAAAGGATTTCTACTTGTTTCCTTTTCTTGTGATGATTGGTTGAATGCTTCAAGGTTGATGTTGAGTTGAATGGTGTTGGTTGACTAAACCTTGTTTGATGAGCATTGTTGTTGAAACCCTAATTGATGGTGAAAATAACATGAGTATCATTGTTATGTGATTCTTTGCATAGTTGGCAATTGTTGGGGTTTCATGTTCTTGAAAGAAAACATTCTATCCTATCCATTTCAGATATTGAGTTGAGTTTTTAGATTTGAGATTGAGATTGAGCTGAGTTGATTTGAGTTGAGTTTTGAGATTGGGATTTGAGTATAGAACATATTGAGTCTCTAACAATTCTCTTTATGCTTCTATGAGTTTGACAAATCACATTGGGTCTCTAACAATTCACTTTGTGATTTCCTACTAAGAAAGTTTTTCTTGGTGAGCTTGCTGAGTTTTTGGACAAGTTTCAGTGGGGACTTGTGAGCAGTTTTTGGACAGGTTCCGGTGGGGACTTGTGAGCAATTTTTGGACAGGTTTCGATGGGGACTTGTGAGCAGATTTGGACAGGTCCTAGCAGAGGACTTGTGAGCTGAGTTTGATAGTTCTATCAGAGAACTTGAGGATAGAGGTGCATTGGTTCTATGAGAAGAACCTGAGGATAGATTTGGCAAGTCTTTGAGAAGGCTTGTATGCAGAGGATTGATTTGTTCAAGAGTTGGACAGATCTGATAGATAGAGGAAGACTTGTACTAGACCGACTGACTGTGTTTGGTATAGGTTGTTGAGCTACTGTGGACGTGATCATAGAAGGCAGAGGTCTCTTAGGCTAAGCATTGAGGACAGGAGGTCTTCGGTGGAAAGGAGTTCCACATGCTGGCAAGAGGTAGAGGCAATTGATCTTCTGAGGGATCATTTCCAGAGCAGAGGGGAAGGTATCTCCTTTGAGGAGAGGCTCATAAATTTTGATTGGGGGAAGGTATCTCCTTTGAGCAGAGGCTCATAAATTTTGATTGGGGGAAGGTATCTCCTTTGGGCCGAGGCTCATAAACATTGTAATTGGGAAGGATTCCCAAAGAACTTTGAGATAACTTTTAGAGAAAAGTTTTGTGGACGTAGCCCAACCATTCTGGGTGAACCACGTTAAAATTGGTGTCACTTTGTGGATGATATTGTGCATTGCTTTGATATTGCTTTGGGTATATTGCTTTACTATTTTGAAGTATAAAGGAAAAAGTAAAAAGAGGTCTTATACTATTCACCCCCCCCTCTCAGTATAAGCTTGTGTTCTTCAGTTAGGATCTGAGGCCTACAAAATATTTCCTTTTATTGCCTTAGGATAAAGTGTTCCAAAAAAATGCATGAAGGGCTAGGATTTAGAAAGGTCAAATAGATAAATTTGGATCTCATAGTAAAGCAAGGATGGAGACTCCTCACTAATGAGAAAGTTGGTTGGATTTAAATCATCAAGGATAAATACCTTTGGCAAAATAATAAGTTGTTATGTGATGCCACCTTTCCTAAAGGGTCTACCTTTTGGAACTCCATCCTAAATTCTAGGCACCTAATCCATAAAGGGGTTAGATTGAAGCTTAGTAATGGTAGAAGCATCAATTTATAGCAAGACCCTTGGATTATGGACTCCTATTTTAGAAAATCCAAATATGGTTACCTTAAATCCTCTTACTATCAACCTCCTTGGAAGAAAAGTTTGTAACTTCATGGATAACAATCATGAAATTAAAGGCTAGAAAACAATTCCTCTCAACAATGTAAATGAATAATAGGTGAGAGATACAAAGGATCTTTTAAATCTACTAAGGACCTCTGTCATTCCAAGTGACAATTCTAAAGATTCTCTAATCTGGAAAGCTAATGATGATGGTTGATTTTTAGTCGAGACAACCTACTACATCTTGGAAGACTATAAAGATAATTGGTTTCCTACCAGCAAAATCTAGCTCAAGCATCTCACCCCTATGGTTATTTTCTTATTTTGACTGGTAGCTCAGAATAAAATTCTCATCATAGAAAACCTCCTATCCAAAGGAATGACCATTCCAAATAGATGAATAAAATTCTCACCATAGACAACCTCCTATCCAAAGGAATGACCATTCACAATAGATGATATCTATACAATTCAAATCTTGAATCTACCCTTCACCTCTTCCTTGATTGCCCTTTTTCTTTGAGTGTCCTCCAGTCCATATTCCCTGATTTTGGCATTGATTTAGCCCCTCCCAAATCTATAATTGATCTCTATCTTCATTGGACCTCACCTTTTGTTGTTCATCATCTCAAATATATTTGGTCCTTTTGCCTCCCTCACTATATTTAGGAAGTGTGGAGAAAGATAAACTTTAGAGATTTTTGTTGGAAATTTGAGGTATTTTATGTTGTCATTGATGTCACATGGATCATTGATGTCACATGGATCACATTGAGTTTTGGTGGCCAAAGTATTTCATAAATAAGCATTTATGATATTTTGGAAAGCATGAATATATACAGGGTTTTTGTGAAAACCAAGGCAGGCAAAATAAAAGGTTTTATTTAAAACCATGGATGGCAGATTTGAAATGGGTTTTTCTTAAAACCCAGGTTGGCTTTTCGTTTCATCGAAAAAGGTGCCCCGGTGATGGAGATATTTAATTTTAAATATTTAAGTTTAAATTTTAATTATTTAAAATTTAAATTTAAATTTAAAATTAAAAGTTAATTTATAGCACCGACGTCAAAAGAAAGGAGGAGGCATATAATATTAAAGTTTAATTTATAGCGTCGACGTCAAAAGAAAGGAGGAAGGCATATATAAATATGCCACCAAATGTTTTGATTAATTACCTATGTCCTCGATGATGGTGATGCGTTCGAATTGCTAAGGAAGTGAAAGGTGCCAACGTGTTAAAGAGTGTGCAAAGGGTGTTCATTCGAAGAGGGAGCAAAGGCATCGCAGCTCGTTCGAATCCAGCGGAGAAAGGAGGCAATAAAAGTAAGGGAGGTCCCTTACCAAGCACCGTAGGCGCTTGTGGCCTAGCGGCAAGAGGAAGGCACGTAAGGTGTTGAAGCGCCAGCAGATCCGAAGTTCGAATCCCACCGATGCTGGTTTTGCAAAGTGAAAGGGAGGACTCTTTTGGTGCACGTGGTGTTTGAGGACACGCTCGGAGCAAACAAATAGAAGGTTTGCGCTCATTGTTCTATGTGAGCGGTTGGCTCACGTGGTTGTTGGCGCCATGGTTAGAGTGGTGCAGGGGCAACGACCAGGGATCGAATCCCACTGAGGACAAAGGCAAGTTAATAATTTTTCCTAATATTTTATTTTTCTAAGGTTGCCCTAGGAGAGATAAGGGTTGTGATGCATGTTGAGAAAAAGAGATATTTCTGGTGATTTTCCTTTTAGAAGTATATCATATTATATATCGTTGGAAAGCTTATTTCGAGGGCTATTTGATTAACTTGCTTAGAGGGAGAAATAAGGTGTATGTAAAGAGATATTTCTATTTTTGTAAAGGGGTTCAAAAGTGAAGGTTGTTTTGTTCTTTTTCAAAAGTGATTAATTCTTTCATAAGGGGACATGATGCATTTTGTTGAGTAGGAGTGATAAGGTGTTATTTGGATATTGTTGTTATGATATTAATCATGATCTCTAACCCTTGTTGAAAGTTGAAAAAGAAGTTTGTTGAGTGTGGCAGATTTCCAAAGAGGTTTCTTCATCTTCATAAAAGGTATGGGCACATTCTCCTATTGATTGATTATGGTGGTTGATTTCTGAAATATCATTGGAGAGAAAAGGATTGATTGTGGTTTCCTTTTCGAAAGTGGTTGGTTGAATGCTTCAAGGTTTTCTAGTTTGAGAGTTGTGTTTAAACCTTGTTTTATAAGCATAGTTGTTGAAGCCCATTGGTTATGCAAAGAACTTGAAAAGAACATGAGTATCATTGTAATGTGAGATTTGTGGTTGAGCATTGTTGGAAACATTTGAGTTGAGTTGATTGAGCCTAGTCAAGTGATGTGTGAAGTGATTGTTCAAGTTCCATGAAACAAACTATTCTATAATTCTGATTTGAGTTGAGATTGAGCTTAGAACATATTGAGTCTCTAACAATTCTCTTTATGCTTCTATGAGTTGACTTGAGTTGAGTTGAGATTGAGCTTAGAACATATTGAGTCTCTAACAATTCTCTTTATGCTTCTATGAGTTGATTGGTTGAGTTGAGATTGATTTGAGTTGAGATCATTGTGGATCATTGTTGTCATCCATTATAGAGTGTATTGCCATTCATTGTTGAGTTCATCATTGAGCCTTGCCTTTGTAGATTTGTGGATGAGATTTGAATGCTACTTGAGCATGATTGGTTGAGCCTTTGAGAAGGCCTTTGGGATAGATTTTTGAACAGATTTTGGTAGTTTTGGTGCTGAGTTGAGCCTTGAGAAGTTTGGGTTGTTGAGAAATTTGGACAAGTTTTGTGTGAGCTTGTTGAGCATATTTGGACAAGTTCTGTGTGAGCTTGTTGAGTATATTTGGACAAGTTCTGTGTGAGCTTGTTGAGCATATTTGGATAAGTTCTATGTGAGCTTGTTGAGCATATTTGGACAAGTTCTGTGTGAGCTTGTTGAGCATATTTGGACAAGTTCTGTGTGAGCTTGTTGAGCAGATTTGGACAAGTTCTGTGTGAGCTTGTTGAGCAGATTTGGACAAGTTCTATGTGAGCTTGTTGAGTATATTAGTGTGTTGCCTAGCTAAGCATATCAGTGGATTGCCTACCTGAGTAGATCAGTGTGTTGCCTAGTTGAGTAGATCAGTGGATTGCCTACCTGAGCAGATCAGTGTGTTGCCTAGCTGAGCAGATCAGTGGATTGCCTACCTGAGCAGATCAGTGTATTGCCTAGCTTTGAGCAGATCAAAGTAATCATTGTATTGGATAAGGATCCTTATTTCTATGTGAAATATTATAAGGAGATTATCTTGTGGAGTACCCCACATTGGGGGAACCACGTTAAATCTTGTGTCTCAATTGTGTGTGGTGACTTGTGCTCTTGCTTACTATTGCTATCTGAGTTATTAATGCACATTGCTATATTTGGTTATTGTAATTAAGGACATTAATTGATATTGGTTTGGAAAGAAAGTAAAAAGTGGGTGCTATACTGTTCACCCCCCTCTCAGTATAAGCTTGTGTTCTTCAATTGGTATCAGAGCGGGTTCCTTCGAAAAGGCTAACATCTTGAGGGCAGATTCTACAAGAACACAGATGGCTTCATAGAATGGATCATCTACAAATAAGGCACCACTATTTGACGGTAACAATTATGCTTTCTAGAGCATGAGAATGAAGAACTACTTGATATCACAAGGATATGAGGTATGGCAGATGGTTGAAAAAGAGTATAAGGTTGAAGGTGATCCCGAGGCAGATAAGACTATCAGGAAATTGGTTGAGATCAATGCAAGGGCAATAAATTATATTTTGAGTGGGCTACGTGAGATAGATTTTGCAAAGGTCATGGTATGTAATTCAGCTAATGAAATGTGGACCAAGTTGCGGAATACTTATGAAGGAGATTCCAAGGTAAAGTTGTCAAAACTACAAACTCATAGAAAAATATTTGAGGAATTGAAAATGGAAGATTCTGAAGATATTGCAAAGTTTTTACTTCGAGTTGATGAGATTACTAACACCATGAGAGGCCTAGGATTTGAGATGAAAGAATCAAAAGTTACTCAAAAGGTTTTGAGATCACTTCCCATGAAGTATGATGCAAAGGTTTCAACAATAGAAGAAACAATGGATATCAACAAGCTAACAATGGAAGAACTACAAGGAACTCTCACAGCTTATGAGATGAGGGTGAGTAAGCATCAGGTTCCAATAAAAGAGATTGCATTCAAGGCTTTAGAGAAAGAGAAAGGGAAGGTTCCAGAGATAGATAGAGATCCAGTTAATGATGAGGAAGCTAACTTCATCAAAAGGAATAAGGACTCAAGGAATTTCAGGGATATGAGGAAAGTCAGATGCTACAAGTGTGGTGATCTTGGTCACTATGCACACAAGTGTCCACATGAAGAAAATAGTGATGATGAAAAATAGGGTCACAAAAGAAAAGAATATGGAAAGCATAAGCATGACAAAGATGACAGATACAAGCAAAACAGGTATGAGAAGAAGAAAAATTTTTGTAAGGTAAAGAAATCTTACTACATTGTAGAAGCAAGTGATAGCTCAGATCACAATGATAAAGACAAGTCAGATGATGAAAAGGAAGAACATCTATTCCTTGGAATAGAAGGTGAAAGAGAACAATGCTTTGTGTGTGGTCAAAGAGATCACAGATCAGGATATTGCAATGGATTCAGTGATAGTGAAGATGAGATGACACATCAAGGAAACATGCATGGTCAAAGAAATCATGAGAGTTTGTTTGCTATAGAAGATGATAATGATCTCAGTGACAATGAAGATGAAGAAGGGTTTTTCTATGGGATAAAAGAAGTAGAAGAAGAACATTCACTCCAAACAGAAGAAGTTATACAAGAGAATATTGTAAGAAAGATAGATGTCTCAGTTGATCTAAAGGAAGACTTCAATAATATCCATGAGCAACTACAAGAGGTTAAGGAGAATCTAAAAGAATTGAGATGTTCCATACGTGAGAATTTTGATCCATCACATGACTCAAAAGGTCAAGATATTTTCACTAAGAAGGAAACATGTATTTTAGAGACAATAAATATGGATGCCAATTTGCTACTTGACACAAATGAAGAGAAAGAAGAGGAAGATTCCAAAGCACCAAAGGTCTCATATTTCAGGTTTGGGAATCACACTCAAAAGGAAAGGAAGTTCTAAAATATGAAAGCAAGGAAGCACCTAAGTTTTATGAAGAAAGTTCCAAAGTTCCTATGGCTCCAAATATTCAGTTTGGATCTTGTTTTGAGATAGGTGAATCAAGTTCAAAAGGAAAAGAAATACTTGAAGAGGAAAGCAAGGAAGAAATTAAGGAAAAGGATTTAGATACTACAAAGAAGGTTCAAGGATGCAATGCACAAGTTGAAAATGATCATAGGGATAATGGTCAAGAAAGGTATGAGGAACTAAGGCATGAACAAAGGGCTTTTCAAGGACATTGTTTTTCTTGTAATGGATTTGGACACAGGGCTATACACTGTAGGGTCCATGGATCAAAGAAGTTTGATTTTTCTAGAAGAAACTTCAAAGGAAGAAGGTATGGTTTTCAGGGACATTGCTTCTTATGCAACAGGATTGGTCATAGAGCTTCTCAGTGCAAAGAAAATGAGCAAAATGGTTTTGGTTTTAGAGCTACACAATTCAGAAGTCATGGTCATAATGGTCATGAAAACAGAGCTTCACAATACAGGGTTCAAGAAAGGAATGGATATGGAAATTATTTCAAGAAAGAATTCAGGATTTGGGCACCATCCAAAGGCTACAATATCAAGTGTTTTAATTGCAATAACTTTGGACATATTGCAAAATGGTGTAGGACTCAATTCCAAACAGGTTCAAGGCAAGAAGGTCAAACAGGTTCTAGACAAGAAGATCAAGTAATTTATCAAGAGAAGGATATCAAGAAAATATGGAAGGAAGTTGATAGAGGAAAGAAACAATGTAATATGGGAGTAAAAGTACTCCCACCCCAAAATTAATCACCTCAAGAGAGAAGGTGGTGAGGGGGCTAAGCTTAAGAGTCATATCTTTTAGCCCCATAGGTGTCCCTTTTGCCATTGATGTCAAAGGGGGAGATATTTGAGTAAGGGGGAGAGATTTGAGTTAGGGGGAGCAACCTCCAAAGAGAGCATTGAGTTAGGGGGAGCAGCCTCCAAAGAGAGTATTGAGTCAGGGGAGCAGCTTTGATTCTCAAAAATGGTTTTTGCAGTGACTGTGGTGATTTGCATTAGAGGTGTTGCCATCAATGACAAAGGGGGAGATTGTTGGAAATTTGAGGTATTTTATGTTGTCATTGATGTCACATGGATCATTGATGTCACATGGATCACATTGAGTTTTGGTGGCCAAAGTATTTCATAAATAAGCATTTATGATATTTTGGAAAGCATGGATATATACAGGGTTTTTGTGAAAACCAAGGCAGGCAAAATAAAAGGTTTTATTTAAAACCATGGATGGCAGATTTGAAATGGGTTTTTCTTAAAACCCAGGTTGGCTTTTCGTTTCATCGAAAAAGGTGCCCCGATGATGGAGATATTTAATTTTAAATATTTAAGTCTAAATTTTAATTATTTAAAATTTAAATTTAAATTTAAAATTAAAAGTTAATTTATAGCGCCGACGTCAAAAGAAAGGAGGAGGCATATAATATTAAAGTTTAATTTATAGCATCGACGTCAAAATAAAGGAGGAAGGCATATATAAATATGCCACCAAATGTTTTGATTAATCCCCATGTCCTCGATGATGGTGATGCGTTCGAATTGCTAAGGAAGCGAAAGGTGCCAGCGTGTTAAAGAGTGTGCAAAGGGTGTTCGTTCGAAGAGGGAGCAAAGGCGTCGCAGCTCGTTCGAATCCAGCAGAGAAAGGAGGCAATAAAAGTAAGGGAGGTCCCTTACCAAGCACCGTAGGTGCTTGTGGCCTAGCGACAAGAGGAAGGCAAGTAAGGTGTTGAAACGCCAACAGATCCAAAGTTTGAATCCCTTCGACGCTGGTTTTGCAAAGTGAAAGGGAGGACTCTTTTGGCGCACGTGGTGTTTGAGGACACGCTCGGAGCAAACAAATAGAAGGTTTGCGCTCACTATTCTATGTGAGCGGTTGGCTCACGTGGTTGTTGGCACCACGGTTAGAGTGGTGCAGGGGCAGCGACCGGGGATCGAATCCCACTGAGGACAAAGGCAAGTTAATAATTTTTCCTAATATTTTATTTTTCTAAGGTTGCCCTAGGAGAGATAAGGGTTGTGATGCATGTTGAGAAAAAGAGATATTTCTGGTGATTTTCCTTTTAGAAGTATATCATATTATATATCGTTGGAAAGCTTATTTCGAGGGCTATTTGATTAACTTGCTTAGAGGGAGAAATAAGGTGTATGTAAAGAGATATTTCTATTTTTGTAAAGGGGTTCAAAAGTGAAGGTTGTTTTGTTCTTTTTCAAAAGTGATTAATTCTTTCATAAGGGGACATGATGCATTTTGTTGAGTAGGAGTGATAAGGTGTTATTTGGATATTGTTGTTATGATATTAATCATGATCTCTAACCCTTGTTGAAAGTTGAAAAAGAAGTTTGTTGAGTGTGGCATATTTCCAAAGAGGTTTCTTCATCTTCATAAAAGGTATGGGCACATTCTCCTATTGATTGATTATGGTGGTTGATTTCTAAAATATCATTGGAGAGAAAAGGATTGATTGTGGTTTCCTTTTCGAAAGTGGTTGGTTGAATGCTTCAAGGTTTTCTGGTTTGAGAGTTGTGTTTAAACCTTGTTTTATAAGCATAGTTGTTGAAGCCCATTGGTTATGCAAAGAACTTGAAAAGAACATGAGTATCATTGTAATGTGAGATTTGTGGTTGAGCATTGTTGGAAACATTTGAGGGGGGAAAGAGGGGATGGTGGTTGAGTTGATTGAGCCTAGTCAAGTGATGTGTGAAGTGATTGTTCAAGTTCCATGAAACAAACTATTCTATAATTCTGATTTGAGTTGAGATTGAGCTTAGAACATATTGAGTCTCTAACAATTCTCTTTATGCTTCTATGAGTTGACTTGAGTTGAGTTGAGATTGAGCTTAGAACATATTGAGTCTCTAACAATTCTCTTTATGCTTCTATGAGTTGACTTGAGTTGAGTTGAGATTGATTTGAGTTGAGATCATTGTGGATCATTGTTGTCATCCATTATAGAGTGTATTGCCATTCATTGTTGAGTTCATCATTGAGCCTTGCCTTTGTAGATTTGTGGATGAGATTTGAATGCTACTTGAGCATGATTGGTTGAGCCTTTGAGAAGGCCTTTGGGATAGATTTATGGATAGATTTGTGGATAGTTTTTGGGATAGATTTGGACAAGTTCTATGTGAGCTTGTTGAGCAGATTTGGACAAGTTATGTGTGAGCTTGTTGAGCATATTTGGACAAGTTCTATGTGAGCTTGTTGAGCATATTTGGACAAGTTCTGTGTGAGCTTGTTGAGAATATTTGGACAAGTTCTGTGTGAGCTTGTTGAGCAGATTTGGAAGTTCTATGTGAGCTTGTTGAGCAGATTTGGACAAGTTCTGTGTGAGCTTGTTGAGAGATTTGGACAAGTTTTGTGTGAGCTTGTTGAGTAGATTTGGACAAGTTCTGTGTGAGCTTGTTGAGTAGATCAGTGGATTGCCTAGCTGAGCAGATCAATGGATTGCCTACCTAAGCAGATTAGTGTGTTGCCTAGCTAAGCAGATTAGTGGATTGCCTACCTGAGTAGATCAGTGTGTTGCCTAGCTGAGTAGATCAGTGGATTGCCTACCTAAGCAGATCAATGTATTGCCTAGCTTTGAGCAGATCAAAGTAATCATTGTATTGGATAAGGATCCTTATTTTTGTGTGAAATATTATAAGGATATTATCTTGTGGAGTACCCCACATTGGGGGAACCACGTTAAATCTTGTGTCTCAATTGTGTGTGGTGACTTGTGCTCTTGCTTACTATTGCTATCCGAGTTATTAATGCACACTGCTATATTTGGTTATTGCAATTAAGGACATTAATTGATATTGGTTTGGAAAGAAAGTAAAAAGTGGGCGCTATACTGTTCACCCCCCTCTCAGTATAAGCTTGTGTTCTTCACTTTTCATAATATCTCCAAAGGTTCTACTTCGGTTGGGATCTACATTCTCTCTACTACCAATGAAAATTATCTTTTGGTCTTCTCTTGTAGAATTTTTGAACCCATTGTAGATTCTAGACTAGTTGCTTCCTTATATCTCTGTCCCTCCCCTCCCACCCCTCTCATCACCCCCTATGTTGATAGATCCAAAATCATGTGGTCTCCTCCTCTGATGGGTTGGATCAAGCTTAATTTTGATGGAGCAACCAAAGGAAACCCAAGATACTCTAGAGATGGTGGTTTCATCAAAGATAACCAAGGTCAAATTCTCCTTGTCTATGTTGAAAACATTGGCAAACCAATCATTTTGTTGAGGCTAGGGTCCTCTATCAAGGATTATCTCTTCTCAATGGCCTCCCTCAACTAATATCATCATAGAGGGTGACTCCATGAATATAATAAATTACCTCAAAGGAACCCATACCCCCTCCTGGAGTGTCCAAAATCTCATTGAAGAATCCAAGAGATCTTTACAAAAACTAAGTGAGCTATCCAAAAAATGTACACCTATCTATTGCATCAAATGAAATTAACATACAAGCATGAAATAATGCACAAGATTACATATAACAATGAAAATGCATGTTTCTTTATTGATATAGCCAATGAATCTTGGTTACAATATTGCCCCTCTTAGGGTCACTAGAATGTTGATACTATTAATACAATATCCAAGCCCCAACGGGGTAGGTACAACACTAATGCTTTCTAAATAGTCACAAACTACTCTAGGGCAGAGTAGACCCTCTTCTTCGCATTGAGGAAGGATTCGAATGATTGAAGCTCCTTTAACCTATTTCCTATGATCAAGAAACAACACAAGAAAGTTATACAAATAGGCAACCTCTCGTGATGAGGCCCTTTGAAGGATTAATGCATGAAAAATCCATGAAAAGCATATAATCAAGAAAGCATATAAAATATGTTAAACATATGCAAGATTCATAAATATTGCATGAAACATGTAAATAATAATTACAACTACCAATATAATGAATCAATTATGTGAAATAAAGCATTATAACTTGAAATTAAGCTATTTAAATCCTACTTGCTAGAGTGAAGTAAACCTAATGAAATCCTCAATCCAATTAGTTAGAATCTCTAAACTACTAAATAAAGTAGTAAAATGATTAACCTATTATATCTGAGTATACTGCAAAAGGAACAGTAAGGAGATATGTCACCTTATGCAAACTATAGCTCTGATGAGCGGTTTGCACTGTAAATCATGGTTGACAACCATAGGCTACAACCAAGTAGGTTTGCCCTCCAATTCTAGGGCAGTGGGCTTGATTCTCCTTATCAAATTGATGATCAAGGGTCACCACAGTATCCTCTGATAGGTTTGGTGGTTGAATTGCATGATAGGGCCTTTGTTTGCTTAGGTTAGCATTTCTTGGCATTCTAGCTCCTTAGGGCATCCATGGCATGATGGTCATGATGCTTCGGTTGGAAAAGTGATAGAAACTAACTCTCTCTCTCTCTCTCTCATGCACTCAAGTGAGTCCAAAATTTGATAGGGCTTCACTGCTCTAAACTACAATTCTTGCTTGATCCTTTTACCCTATTTTTGAGGGGTACTTATAGGACTACCCAAGGGCTAGGGGTGGCTTCATGGAGAAGCCAAGAACAAGAAGAGATGGTTAGGACAGTTGGAATGGAAGCCTTTGGAATCTTTCATCCTTTAGCTACCTTCTTCTAGAACAAATGGTTGTTCAAACCAATTTGGCTCAGATGAAGGCCAATTGAAATTCAGTTAAGATCGCAGGTGATAGTTGCGGTTTAGACTGTAAACCATAGGTCTCAACCATGGTTCAAACTATGGACCATAGGTCTCAGCTACGATTCAACCTGATTAGGCCAGGAAGCCCAAATTGAGTGGTTGGAACCACTGCTCTATCTTGGAGTCTGTCCAAGATCCTCCATATGGTCTTGTAGCATGTCCATATGAGTATTCACCTTCGACATGACATGTTTTAGGTGTCTACAAATGCCCCTTTTGAGATGCATTGTGAGATCAAACAACGCATGAGAAAAAATAGACCTTCTAAAATGATGTCGAAGGTTGCATGATGATCATTAGTCGGATCAACATTAGATGCCCCAAATCCTGCCAAATGATGTGCATCCTAGAAACATTGCTTCCAACTAGGTGAAAGGCTTACATTTAAAAATCTTGTGCCCATATCATCTCATTTGGTGTGGCTACGCATTCCATAGGTATCTTCTAACCCATAGATCCGAAAGGCAGAGAATAACAAGTAAACTTCATATTTGATATTTTTCCCCAAGCAAAGGGGTATGCTTATGATAGCTATTGACAATGATTTGTAAGATGAATGCAATTTTAACAAGATCGAGGGATCTACGATCTCAGGGATCTTCTAATGATTTTTATTATGACTACCCCCTCAAGCGACGAGTCGATGAGGGTAATGGCAATGAATAAATCGAAGATGTCACTTGACCACCATGGATGATCTAAACAATCTTTAGAATTTAGCATTCTAATGACTTGGCTAAGCCTAGTTTAGCTTATGATTCCAACTATTAATAGTAATTGCACATTTCAATCCCATGTAGTAGTCGGGCTAGAATAGTCGTCTTAGGGGATCGAAATGATACAACGCCAATTAGTTTTGTGTTGAATCAATTTTTTCTATGATTTGTTGAAAGATGTCATAGAAAACATGCCATGAAACACCTTGTTCCTATGGAGCAGTCCAGCCTCAAAAGCCTTCTTCGGGATTGAAAAGAAGCATGTCAAATCGAAGATGACAATTTTGTCTCAAATTTCCTTATTTTTATTTACTCATCTCGTCGGATTGCATGGAGCACAAGTCGCTGCAACCACCAAGTGTATAGGGTAAATAAGTAAATACGAGGTGCATTTGG
This sequence comes from Wollemia nobilis, assembly GCA_028583015.1. Lineage (NCBI taxonomy): Eukaryota > Viridiplantae > Streptophyta > Pinopsida > Araucariales > Araucariaceae > Wollemia > Wollemia nobilis. The sequence continues at coordinate 659,170 of JAQPPZ010006183.1, read as the reverse complement.
CTTTTAATTATTTTAGTTTTTTTGTTAATTTTGAATTTTTTAATTGTTCTTGGTGTCTGAACATCACCAGATTTACAACATTGATTGCTCTTATTAACATCTTATCTGTTAGGAGTCATTAATTTATCATTGTAAACCTTCCACAATGGTATTTGAGTGCATTTAATATCAGTTGCAAACCATGCTCATGGGATGTAGTTAGAAATTACAAATTTGGGAACTGCAAGTCAGACCATTGTGCAGACCGTGGGTTTGACCTACGGTTCCCTTTTTTTTGAAAAATTTTCAATTTTTTTTTCATTTTTTTGTGATTTTTTTAGTGATTAATGCCATTTATTACACCTATGAGATGTATTATAATTTTTTTTGATCATGCTTAGCATAATTTTTGCATTGTTAGCTATTTTTAGCTTGATCTATCTCTTTTTTTAGGTTGTTTTTAGTTAGATTTTTCCTTATGTCTTGTTTATTTTTAGAGGTTGACCTCTAGAGCCAGGGAGTCAGATATACTTTGCACCCTCTATAGAAAGCTTACTGACAAGGAGCGGGAGTGATTTGGAGCCATCGTCTTTGGATATGTCTTGGATCTACCCATGATTAGGGTAGATCAAACTTACCTAACTACATTGTCCCGACACTGGAATGCATAGACCAATACATTTCACCTTTTGATAAGTGAAATGACCATTTATTTAGAGGATGTCTACAAGATCTTTAGGATCCCTATTGATGGCAAGGCCATCACCTCCTTCTCCTTCCATCAGAAGGAGGATGTTTTCGATGCTATATTTTGTGATCAAAGTGAGGAGGCACAATGTAAGATCAACCATGGAGGTGTTCACATTGAGCACTGGCAGAACGTGGGCATCTTCTCTATCATAGAGGTAGTGTTTATGCACTTGGTGGTGTGGATTGTGCTTCCAGACTCCTCAGGTGTGAGGATTCCCTAGAAATTTCTAGCCAGTGTTTGAAGGGTCACACAAAGTTTTATTAATGATCTACTGCTCCTATCCTAAGGTAGCACTTTATTATGCCAGTTGTACCACAAGCTATACCATATCACTAGTAGGATTTGGGTTGGGATCAACTGCAGTCTTCTTATTCATATATAGGGCTAGAAAAACATTAGTATCGAGCATCCTATGGAGCTACCCCTTGCTATCACAGTGATTGATGATGCATACTAGTGCTACGTATCTTGCTAGCCTTGTGAGGAGGAAGGATTCCATAGCAGGTCCCATGCAGGGGATGTAGATCACTACATAGCTAGACTTGCAATGCTTGGACCATATATGGATTGCCCTGCATGGATAGAGGCTGGCAAGTGACTGCACCAGGATCGATGAGACAAGTGGCTACTCAACCACAAGGACAATATTAGGGAGTATTAGCTCTAATATCATGTCTTGCGGTAGTGTGTCTTAGTACATGACATCCTAGAGCTACCTATTATCTATAGGTGGCTAGCACTGGAGACACACTTGACCTGGATTCAGCTAACAACACTAGGGGATGTGATTGATGATTTCTAGGATACTGGAGTTGCTAGGGATAGGACCACCCTAGCATATGATACATGGTGGTCCTTAATTCAATGGTAGGGATCTGGGCCTCTCGATTGTGTATATGATGAGGTAGAGGTTGATCCATACAGGTGTAATGTGCACCCACAAATTGAGGGTGTATGGGGCATAAAGGTTGTAGTAGAGGATGCACCACTGATAAAGGCCAATGAGGAGGCCCTAAATGAGGGCGAGGTGCCTCCAAACAGTGAGGTAGAGTGACTGCTAGCCTAGGTGGTAGATCTAAAGAGCTATATTGGGAGGTTTCAGTCCCATATACTATAGAGGGATACTAGCATCACTATCTTAGAGGTGAAGCTAGCTCATAGTGAGAGACAGTTGTAGCAGGCTAGGGATCAGGTCACAACTATGATAGCATGTGCTACAGTGGTAGAGGTGTAAGTTTAGGAGCTCACTAGTGCATGTGACCTGGATGAGGTGCGACTATGTATAGCTATAGAAGAGAGGGATTTATCCAAGGTAGCGATGGGTGGCCCACCATCTATACAGGTTGCTATGGCACTTCCAACAACACCAATAGCTCTACTTCTAGGAGGTTGTGATCCCATGGCCGAGACAAATGATTGACTTCCATCGTAGAGGAGGGAAACACTATACAAGATGCGAGGATAGCTTGTATTTTTGATTTGAAGGGTTGCATCAGAATGCTAGGTGGGGATATTCTCGAGGACAGGTATTCTAAAGGTACCCACTAGACCAGATCTAGGACTAGGACCAGGGAGATAGGATATTCTTCTACCAGCTTGAGCCATAGGATGCATAGGACCGAGAGGACTCACCAATCTGAGCAGACCCACAGGTATTTGAGTACTCAAGGTGCCAGCTCGTAGAGGACTCAGGGGATTGGTTCTCGTGTAAAAAGCATATTTGGATTAGGCTAGATATAGGATCCTTAGCTGGCTACACTACAGGGACTAGAGCAGACTTTAGAGTAGGCTCCCAAAGATAGGGTTGAGGGATGCAGAGAGGGCTCCAATGAAAGAGGATCAAGCTAGAGCTAGGGTCTCCACTTGATACAAACTATATCATTTTTGAGTGTATCATTTTTGATGTGAGGTCTGATGACCTACACGATTGTAGCCTATGGGAATTTTGATGTACCCTGATGTACTATTTTTGACACACACACACACACACATATATATAATTTGATCATTTATGGCTCATTGCGTGTACTTGTGTATTTTTAATTTTATGTTTATGTTATGCACATGAATGCAGATGTTTGTATTGATGCTATGCTTATGTAATGTGATGTATAGATGACATGCACTAGATAGATTTTTAATTTATGATGATGGTATGCAGTGATCTAGATGCTTAGATGTACGATTTGATGGATGCATATGGATGCGACGTTTACTTAAATGCATATTTGATTTTGCTTTAATTAATGCATTTAATTTTATGACACTATCACTATATGTTGATGCAATGTATGTAATGCATTATTTACATGATGGTAATCTAATGTAAATGAACATGTATGCTTTAATCACTTAAAACATAAGGAATGAATGCAAAATGTATTTAACAATCTAATGGACAACACTACATAATGTATATCAATCATGAATGTAATTGAAAGATCCTCATTATAAGAATTTAATCAATTAATCACCCATATATGAAATGCAATGATATGATGCGGTATGATACGAATGATATGATGTGGTATGATGTGAATGATATGATGTGTCACTCAATTTTATTTTGCAATTTCGAAAGATATGCACAATATAGTCAATGGTCGTCTAAATATCAATTCTGATATCCATCTGGTATCTATCCTATATTATACAAACTTTTAGCTCAATGTAAATGATATATCATGTATTTGATACTTTTCAATTTGATGTCTGAAATGACTTTATTTCATATCGTTCGGGATATTTGGTATTTTGTTTCTATTAAAGAAATTTTTGAGGTTTTTCATGAGACTTAAACACCCTAGTAGACTTATCAAAAGTTGCATACTAACTATACTAGACTTATGAAGTGCAAGGCTTTTGTTAGGATAGGCCCTAACTATTCATTATCCTGTGTGTGCACATGAGTTTATTAAGATAAGGCATAAGCATACCCCGATGTTAGGCGGGATTATTTCAGCCCATTGCTAATATTGGGGATCCATGAATGTTTATCCAATCCTAGGTTTAAATTTCAGTTGGACTAAGGCCACTAGGTGATACAAGACACCTAAAGCTAGCTCTTCCACATTCAAACATTGGTATGTACATAAGCAAGGTGCTAATGCATCAGATATATCATCATGCGTAAGGTACAGTAGTGCTAACAATTCCAGGGATTCAAGCTCACTTCCTCCCCCTCCTTCAATTTTTTAGGATTCTTTCTCATATATAGTTGTGAAAGGGATTTGATTCCATTTTTACTTTGAGATTTCTTTGGATCTTCATTTGATCTTCACTTGAAATTTGGTTGTCTATATTCATTTGATCTTCACTTGAACTTTTATTTTCGATCGTCATTTGATATTTACTTTAACTTTGATTGTCGATCTTCATTTGATCTTCACTTTCTGGAATCTACATTTGATAATCTTCAAAAAATTCCCTTTGGGGTTTGGACTTTGGGGGAGACAATTTCAAGTATATCGATTGAGTGTATCGATATATGATATCAATATGGGATATCAATTTGGTATGTCAATCTATGATATCGATCTAGGGTATCAATATTGAGATGTGGGATATCACTCTAGGATATTGCTCATTTTATCATAAGCAAGGGATTTTTGGGTAAGGAATAAACTTGTCCTTTTGACAATTACCAACATTTCCCATATCGTCTGCACAAGTAGATAAGCAAGAATAACTCTTTTCACCTCAGGATACCTAGTCCTGCTTCGTGGCCTCCATCTTCCCCTAGTCCTTATTAGAATTATTTAGTTTGTTGATTAGTGATAGGATTCTGATATGCTAAGGGCTATACTAAATGAACCTCATCTACAAAAGCAAAGCAATCTTTCTATCAATTCTTGAGAAGACCTCTAGGTATGGTTGAATGATCGAAACCCCTATTATATTCTCCATAGGAACAAAATGTGTTGTGTTGAAAAACACAATTACTCAAATGAATGACAGATTATGATAAATTCAGAGATGCATGATTTAGACACAAACATGGTGTCGTTTGTAAGACTGACAAACACGATCCATTCTACTATGGAATGCAGTGTATGGAGAATGCCTATATGCAATGTGATGCAGTGAATGCATGTGTGAATGCAAATGACAATGCTAAATGCAAATGCAAATATTTTTGGATTTTATGCTTTATCAATTTTTTTTTTTATTACTTTTTAAATTTCTATGTATTTTGAGCCTTTATTTTTGACCAAATGGTGAGTACATGCCTTTGGAGCCTTTAGGGATGACCAAATGGTGAGGAAATACCTTTGGAGCCTTTAAATTGACCAAGTGATTCTTAAGAACCCTTGGAGCTTTTTGGGGTTGACCAAAGGGCTTATAAACGCCTTTGGAGCTTTTTGATTGACCAAACTACTTATAAGAGTGTTTGGAGCCTTTTAGGATGACCGATCGGTTTCAATAAAACCCTTAGGACCTTTGGGTTGACCAAGCGATTTCTCATAAACCCTTGGTGCCTTTTTGGGATTGATCAATCAATTTTAAGCAAACCCTCGGAGCCTTTGACTGACATGACCAAGTGGTTTTAGGAACCCTTGGAGCCTTTCGGATTGACTGAGTGACTTTAAGCAAACCCTCGGAGCCTTTGATTGACATGACCAAGTGGTTTTAGGAACCCTTGGACCCTTTTTCTATGCTCTCAAGCATAGAATGCCTTAATATGGATGATGTTGAGAGGTTCAAGATTTTCAACACCCCCTAGCAATGTTAGGTGATAGGTACCCGAACCAATATTCTCAGATATGATATAGGGTCCTAGCCAATTAGCCACAAATTTTTCTTGCATATCGAGTGGAAAATTAGAGTTCTGTTGGTTTTCTTTAAGCACAAGATCCCCAACTTCAAAGTCTCTTGGGTGGACTTTGATATTATAAGCTCATTTTAGTCGCGCCTGATAAACATAAAGATGCTCTAGGGTATTCACGTGACGTTCATCAAGTAGCATCAGTTGATCTAGGCAAGCTTGTCGCGCAGTGTCATCATCGATGAACTCTTTAAATGTGATGCACAACATTGGTATTTCCAACTCTAAGGGCATAATGGCCTCAGTGCCATATACTAGTGAAAACGGTGTTGTCCTAGTGGGCATCCAAATGCTAGTCCTGTAAGCCCATAATGCAAGGGGCAACTGGATATGCCAGTCCTTATGGTGTTCTTGTATCATATTTTTCAATATAGCCACCACAGTCTTGTTTGAGGCCTCAGCTTGCCCATTTTATTGTGGATAGTATGGAGTTGCAAAACTGTTCTTGATTCTATACTTAGACATCAAGGTTCTCACAATTTTGTTCTTAAATGACGTTCCATTATCCAAGATTATCTTGGATGGAATCCCAAAATGACTTATGATATGCTCTAGTATAAACTTTGCTATACGAGCTCCAGTTGTCATTGTTAAGGGTATTGCTTCCACCCACCCACTTTGTGAAATACTCAGTAGCCATGATAATAAAAGTATGTCAACCTGATTATGGAGGAGATATCTTTCCTATAATATCTAATCCCCACTGAGAAAATGGAAAAGCCGCTTGGATGGGCTACAAGGCCTGTGATGGCAAGTGTGTAAGATTAGCATGATGCTGACATTTGATGCATTTCTTGATATACACATTGCAGTCCTTCACTAGAGTGGGACAATAATAACCCATTCTAAGGATGCACTTGATGATGGCCATGTTGTTGAAATGGCCACTGCACATACCATCATGAGCTTCTGATATCATCCAAGATGCCTCTTGGGGCTCTAGACAATGGAGGAGAACTCCATCATGGCCTCGTTGGTAGAAAATGTCTCCTAGCAAGACATACTTAGTTGCTTTCTGCTTGAATGTGCATTTTACAGCACGCGATAATCCCTCTGGGATTATACCAAGTTTCAATAAATCTTGTATTTGCGACATCCAATTTTGATAAGCCTCAGCTTTGACTGCTAAGATGACTTGCTCCCCCTACGTATCTCCTTTTGCAAATGCAGATTGGGAAACAACCTTATGGTGAATGGTAGTACCACTCCCTATAGGACTCTGATAGGTTAATGATCCCCGGGGTACCTTCTTTAGAAATTATTTAGCTTTGTGGAACCATTTAGCTTTTGGTTCCACGCTAATCATGTTGACTGATTCTTTGTTATTAAAGGTTGCATGCTCAATCACAAGATGCGAGAGCGTCTTGACATGAATGGTAGTAAATTTAGTAGATGGATTCTGAGGGATTAAGGATCCCAAATATGCCATGGTGTCTATGAACCTATTTTATGAACAAGGTATTGCCTCGATGTCATACCATTCGAACTTAGCCAAATATGTAGCCATAAGATCTTTATAGGCTTTTAGTACTGGACATCGACACTGAAAAATCCCCTTAACTTGATTTACTATGAGCAAGGAGTCACCAAAGATGTTTAATCTTTTAATATTCATGGCGATGGCTATGTGGAGACCCAACAGTAGGGCTTCGTACTCAGTGTTGTTGTTGGTGCATGGAAAGTCTAATTTAAACGACAAAGGCATTGGAGCTCCTTACGGCATGAAAAAATACTATTCCTGCACCACACCCTTGCTCACACTTCAAACCATAGAAGAACAAAGTCATATCAGCATTGTTCTTTGGTTCTTCAGGTTTGGGAGCTTTGGATACGACAAAGACCGCATCATCCAGAAGCTCAATGGTCAGAGGCCTATTTTTTGACAGTGGTGCCTTAGCAAATTGATCAGCTATGACTTGTTCCTTAATGGACTTCTGGATTATGAATTCCAAATAGAATTCTATCAATAGCATGATCCACTTTGCAGTATGTGTATTATGATACATTTTACTCATCATATACTGCAAAGGATTTTATTTAGATATTACATATGTCATACGACTTAGAATATAATGCCACAATTTCCTATTGGTGAACACTACTGCTAAACATAGTTTTTCAACATATGCATATCCTAGCTCATAACTTACCAAGGTTTGACTAATATAATATATGGCTTGTTCCTTGCCTTACATATTATTTTGGGCTAACATGGTCCCTAATGCAAACTCAATCGTTGATATATATAGCGAAAAAGGCACTTATGGCCTTGGTGGAGCTAGCACTGGTGGCATCACCATGTATTGCTTAATTTTAGCAAAAGTTATTTGGTAGTCCTTGTCCCAGTTGAATGGGACCCCTTATATAGTAGTCGATTCATGGGTCAACATTTATTTGATAGTTGAGCGATGAAACTCTTTATCGATGCTACTTTACCTTTAAGGCTTCTTAATTCCTTAATATTGGAGGGAGGATGCATCTCTAAGATAGCATTGACCTTTTTTGGGTCGACTTCGATGCCTCATTTGGAAATAATGAATCCTAATATTTTACCATAATTTATTCCAAATACACACTTCTTAGGATTCAACCTGACATTATGCTCCATCAGGCAATCAAAGACCTTCCTCAGGACCTCTGCATGCTCTTCACGCAACAATGACTTAGCTAGTAAGTCATTGATGTAATATTCTAATATTTTATGCATATAGTCATGAAAAATGTATGTCATCGCCCGCTGATATATGGCACTAGCATTTTTAAGACCAAATGGTATAATTTTATAGCAAAATATCCCCCATGGTGTTGTAAAAGCGGTTTTATGCTGGTCTTCAGGTTTAATTCAAATTTGGTTGTATCCAAAAAACTCTTCCATCAAGGAGAGCATCTCGTGACCTATAGTAGCATCTACCAGAGCATCAATATTGGGCAATGGAAATGAATCCTTGGGTGTTGCCTTGTTCAGCTCTCTAAAATCCATACAAATATGGATTCTTCCATCAGGTTTTCCTACGAGCACCAAATTGGATACCCATTCTGGATAGTCGATGGAAATGATAAAATCTACATCCAACAACTTTTTTAGCTCATATTTCACCATTAAGGCTACTGTTGGATGCATCTTTCTAATATTTTGCTTGATCGAATTCTTCATTAGACCTAGAGAAAGGTTATGAGTAACCAATTTTGGGTCTAGACCTAGCATATATTTATACGTCCAAGAGATTAGGTCTCTCTTTCAATGGAGGTATGAGGACAGCATGCTCATCTAGAGTGAGACTCTCTCCAAATTTAACCTTCTTAGGATCTGTGGGATCTTGACTGATATCCATGTCGAAGGTTTCCTCTACTGACATGCGCGATCCCTACTCAAGCTGATGAGGTGTAGGGATCAAATGGATGTCCTCAACTGGGTTTATATGTTCCACGTCGAAAGCACCCTCAACATGATATACATCATAAGCACAACCTAGCACAAAATTAAATGGTTGTAATATTTCTTTGTTAGGGAAGAAATCTTTAGGATCTACAGGCGAATAAGAAAGATCCCAGTAGATAGCATCTACATTAAGATACAACAGTCTGGATGGATCTGTTGGATTTTAGAGTGGGATATTCAAATCAATGGAGACCATGTTGATGGAATAGAATTGATCTCTAGGACCACACAGACAAAAATCTATATCATTGATGCAGTTCTCATACCCGAGATTTGGCTCTAATAGCATGAGCACAAATGGATCCTCTCTATGAGAAATACGAATTATTGGATCCTCTCTATGCACTAACTGTAGTATGGGATCATTCAGCTCAAGGAGCTCCATGTAGGTAGATAGATGGGAAAACAACATGTGATATATCACATTGAAGTTTTGTGCTATTCTCCTGAGGCAAGGATCAAGATTAATCTCTCTATGCAAATCCTCGACCGTGTAAGGAGCATTACGATGATGCAAGTAAGGAGGGCCTATATAGGCTCTCTATGTTTCATCCTCTTCATCATTGTAATAATAGAATCCTTCATTCACCCCTATAGGTATGGGATGCTTTGGAAAATGCGGTCCCATAAATATCACTTCTTGGTCGCTATCATCTACATAAAAAAAATTGGATAATTAGTCTATATATATGACGTTGACGAGAAAACTGGCTCTACTTCTTCCCCCAAATCATTAATGTTGAGAAGAATATCCTTGATCACATGTACCGACTCTATAGGTAATAGATGATGCACATACTAAGGCCTTAGATAGGCCCCCTCAGCTTCATCCTTCGATTGATAGTCGTGTGAGGATTCGCTATCGACATCATAACTTGGTCCACTAATTTTGAAGGTGGACTCCTCTCCATATTCACTATAAAGATATCCTGACTCGAGATCACCTAATATAATGGGGTTATGCCCATGCACACCAGTGTCATCGATTGCATTATGGATTTGATGTCCCAGATTATCTCTAGGGTTCATATTTGTCTCAGCTTGCTCTAAGAGCCCTTCATGATATTCTTCAAGAGGCTTATAAGTCACAACATATACCATCTGGTTAGTCCTCTAGAAGCTGGAAGGATCGGGATGATATATATTGAAGTCCATATCATCTCCTAGACTAAGGTACATACGATCTAAGGATGCTACAAGCAAATTGTCCTCTCCTTGTATTTGTAACCTTAACCCAAACCTATTAGTTGCAAATATATAATGTGGTTTGATCGTAGTCCTACGTCCTTGCTCAAAGAGACCAAGGTCGTATCCATACCAATGATATGACTTGAAAATACGCATGACATATTCTGGGTTGGATAAATAATGAACATTTACTACAAAAGGTTCGTCGTCATCCTCATCCATGGGCGTTCATGTTGGAAGCTAATCCAGCCCTGCATAGATAAAGTTAGTCTAATTGGGTGGCTCTCCCAATGGTATGACTGATCCAACTAGAAAATGATGGGTATGTGTTCGGCCCATCTTTTGTGTTGTCTCTAAAATTGTATCGAAGGTCACATTCTGCACAATATACTTGCCTAATCCTATGCTGGTGAGATGAAAAGTCACCCGCGATGCGGATGACCCTGTTGATGATGCAGGCGAGGTAGGTTGAGGTACCTTCTCAACTTTTTCTTGGGGTTCCTCCACTTCCATAGGAGTGGGGGTCTCATTAGCGACTGGTTCGGGCATATGCTCCTCTTTTTTGCCCATTTTTGCCTTTAACTTCATTTCATCATGATGCATGACTAATGCAGATGATTTTAGGGAAGTAGCAATGGTGTGCTTAAATCTGTGTGATACATATGGCGTTAGTTGAGCACTCACTACTGGTTTACCTCCTGTATTCTTCACTAGAAATGATGACTGAACATCTGGATGCGTCGATGGGAGTATGAAACCCCCAAGAAAATCTGTTAGGTTCACAAACTTAAAAGGTTCTTCATCTAATGATACTATGTGAACCTATCCTTCATGAATGTACTTCACACATTGATGTAATATTGAGGGAACACAATACATTTCACAGATCCAAGACCTCTCAAGTAATATGTTGTACTGCATTACCCCTTTGATCACATGACACATCACAGGAATAATATTTAGGCCTACCTGAATAGGTAGGACAATTGTACCAATAGTTGAACATAGTGCATCGTTAAACACTCTTAATGTAAATGTGGTGGGCACAATGTGTGATTTAGGCAGCTTTAGATGACTCAGATCCTTGGTTTTTATAATGTTGATCGATGAACCAGTGTCGATCAAGACCCTTTTAAATAGCATGTGATTGACACATGTGATGATATGCAATAGTGGGTTAGCCATTTTTGTAGAAACCGTATTTATTTTATGATCATAAAATTGGATCATGGGTTCCTGGAACTATTGTACATGTCCCATGAAATTAGTAAATGCTTGAGAATCTTGGGACTGTACTTCAATGGACATCATAATGTCCATAAGAGTCTCCCTGTGCCTAGGGTACTGCTGTATCAGTTCATATATAGACAACCTTGCAGGAATTTTCTATAGGTTTTGGATCAACCTACTCCGTATGGTCACCATCGGTCTCATTGGTGGGCCTGGAATATTCTGTATTGGCCATTGATTTAGCGTGGCTTGTATTTGAATGGGAGCACAAGGTTTATTTGGTTGTTCATATCTCCTATGCCTAGTAACAATATTCACCATGTCTACAAACTCTTGGTTAGGTGGTTCGACTCGCACTTGGTTGACTTGGCCAACATTGTTGCGAGGCACCTCATGGTTTGGCTACAAATTTTTATAAATCCCCATGTTTTTATTAACGGGCACCTACAAATTATGCGGAACTACAAGCTCACCTTTTTCAATCATGTTTTGCACCATGTGTTTGAAGGTCCAACATAATTCTATGTCATGGCCCTTCATGCAATGGAAAATGCAAAATAGATCATCTTGATAACCCTTTGGCTTGGGTTGATTGGGGTCTATCAGCTTGACCTCGGGCAATATGATTGCCTTGGCCTTGCACAATTGATGGAAAATTGGCATCAACGATTCCATCAATGGCATGAATTGGCGATGTAGGCGTTGTTATTTGTTTTTACCCTTATAATTATTGGTGCACTTTTCATACTGCATAGGAGGTTGGGCCTGATAATTCTATTTTTTTTACCCCTTATCCTCTCTCTTGATATTTAGCACCACTTGATTTAAATGGGTCTGCTTGCCCTGTTGTTTTTTGGAGCTTTTCTTTTGTCCCTCTTTCCTATTCTTGAGCTTCAAGTTGCCTTCTTGCAACTTGATATCCTTGATCACCTTGGCTTGCGCCAAAGCCTCCTCAAATGTAGGATACTGCTATAGTTGTAGCAATAATGAGATGTGCTTGGCACAAATCTTTGTAAACATTCAAGTTAATTCTATTGCAGGAATTGGTAATGATAACTTTACCATTAACCTCCTCCATATATTTGCATACTGTTCAATTGGCTCATCATCATGTTGAGGCAGTGCAGCCAAATCAGAAAGGTTAGCCAGTTTCTTAATGCCAAAAGAAAATCATTCAAGGAAGGCGTCATCCAGCTGCTCAAAGCTGGTGATACTATAATTCCTTAGCTAATTAAACCACTCTCAGGTTGGGCCTAAGAGGGTTGTGATGAATGTGCACAACAACAAGGTATCGTTGCTTGCAATTTGGAAACATGCATCCAAAAATCTAGTGACATTTTCTTACACATCTTCATCACCTTTGAATTTGTCTAGCCTAGGCATATCAAAATGCTCAGGGTAAGCTAGAGTAGGCACTGAGGGGTCCAAAGGCTCATTGTGAATCTTCCTTAATGTTGGCTTTTGAAGAGCCACATCTTGCCTCTCGATCGCTTTAACCTTCTTAGCTAAGTCCTTATAGGCCTATGAAGATAGAAAGTCCTCCTCCCTAAGCTGACATGAGGGCATTCTAGGAGGTACATTCTTCCTTGTTTGAGGTGGAGGGCATTGCTCTTCCTCCTCCTCAATTTGGGAGTCTTTAGGATACTCTTGGTTGTTTCCATCTCCCTCTTATTCTTCATATTGTTGTTTTCTATTGTCTTCGAACGGTGGTGGTCGTTCTCTATTTTGGGCACTAATATGAGTATGAGCATCTCTGCGCTCATGTTGCACATCGACTTGTGAAAAAGCCTTCCTCTGTGTGTGCTCTATGTTCTCTACGTGAGTGTATATACCAGCCCTGGCTAGCCTATCCTCCTGCTCTGCATGCTCCTTTTGAGTAAGGATATGCTCCTCACGCATGCACTGCTCATATAGTATCTATTGAATGAGCCTCTACGCTTGAATATTTTCATCTTCAATGCATTGCCTCTGTAGGCAAGCATCCTCCAATTGGTCTTGGAGGAGTTGTCACTACTCAGATACTAGTCTATGTGATCTATCAAGGTTATTGGTCATAACAAGCCTTCGGTATGCATGCTTTGTGCAATCAACCTTATGGGTTCTATACCCATATGACTTATTTGCAATGCTTTTGCCCTTGTCTATAAAGACGACATTGGCATCCTGCTATGCTCTGTGCTCTGTGCCACCATGTGTGGATGGTGGACATGTAACATGAGGGTGCTTAGAAGCCTGTCCATGCTCTCTAGCAATCCTAATGGAACTCCCACTATGATCAATCAGAGCACAAGTGGGCAGAGCCAAAGGCTTATATCATAGCTTCTCAAGGATGCTACCTAAGCTGTTCAACTTTCTGGTTCTCCACTACTCGTGAGGTGGTGTGACATTGGCTCCCACATTATCTATATCAATAGTGATCTTTCGAGTATCACTATGTGCGGGAGTCTACATAGGCCTATGCTTGAAAGTAGTGGCCCTATCTGCCAGCCCCTGAGTGGGCGGATCTTGATCCTGTCTGTACTCCAAAGGTGGAGCCATGGATCCTCCTATAGACCTATGACATACGGGTACCAACTTGGACCCCTGTGTAACATACTCTTCAACCGATCTCATGGATGCACATGCAAAATGGTCTTTGTAATGGCTTTTGAGTGGATCACCCTCATGCTGAGAGGCTCCATACCCTATTATATGCTTAGAAGAATGCACAAAAACTACTCTGTCAGGGGTGCACTCAATATGCACCCCTCATATTGAATTATCCCATCTAATGCTCACCAAATGATGTTCGAGAAGTGCATGTGGGTGAGGGTTCGACGTGTGTTGTTGTGAGTCAGTTGGGTCTTGGTCATGGGCATCAAGCTTATGCCTTTTTCGACTGCTTCGTGTCTCAACCATGGTGCACCTAGTGTCTAGATTTACTTTTATTAAACAAGCAAGGTATACAATGGTGATTATCTTGATTTAAGTTTTAAAAGTGAGCCCTAAACTGTTTGATGTTTTTTCAATGATTTTTTGTGTTAGTAAAGAAACTCTTATCATGTTTTGCAAAACTTGTTGGATGATATTCTTAGTTAAATTGGCTTTCACCTGTATTCTCGTAGCTCGACAAAATGTATGTGACTTCCAGACAGCGTAAATCCCCCATCTGTGGCAATGAAACTCCACACCCAGACAAGGAGCATAGGTCCTCCCAGATCCTCACTTGTTTTCCCCTAGTCAACATTATACCCTCCAAAGAGAATACATGTAAATGTTTTGGGGTACAAAAGGTTCTCGGATTTAGTATTGGTGTAGTATCCAAGGGTATGTAGGATTTGGGCCAACGGATGGAAATCACCTCCATCTTCGTTGAACCCTATTAGTGGTTGGATATGAAGCCCAAATCACTAGCGTTTAAGTGGAAAGTGGTGTGTGTGGTTCATTTTAATTTGCATAAAATGACAAATACATCATATAGCACAAATGATTATTTCCTACATGTAATTTAAAAATAAATTTTTTATATTTAGATATGCATGCTATAATACAAACTAGTATGCAAATGGCCACTACTTGGGCCTCACACATGCAAACAACACAATTTTTATCAAGCACACTAGATTCTAGGATGGACTGCAATCAGAGATCTGTTGTTCCTAGCAGTGTGTTTCTAATGATGTGAAAATGAATACAAATCTAGGACTTTACGTTCATTCCCCTTTTTCTTTGTTTCCTAGTTGTTTTGTAAATTCAGTATTCTATAAAATACAGTGACAAAAAAATGATAGAGGGTGTAAATTGGGACCTACCTCAGGTCCACATCTGATCTGTTCTTTGCTCTCTATTTTTTTCTCTATCAACTATAAATTGTAGTTCTGATGCACGGTCTACACTGTAATCCAAATGTTGCATCTGCGGTTCAATTATTGGCCCATAGCTAATAGCTACAGTCTGTACCTGTATTCAAAAACAACAAAAATAGTAGTTAGATCGCTAAATTTATGGAGTTCCACCGTGATCACCTTCTGAGCTATCCAAAAAGTATGCACCTATCTATTGCATCAAATGAAATCAACATGCAAGCATGAAATAATGGACAAGATTGCATATAACAATGAAAATATGTGTTTCTTTATTGATATAGCCAATGAATCTCGGTTACAATATTGCCCCTCATAGGGTTGCCAGAATATTGATACTATTAATACAATATCCAAGCCCCAACGGGGTAGGTACAACACTAATGCTTTTGTAGCACCCTAAAATTGGCAAAGTGAACCTTAGCAAATAATTAAAATTACATTAGTAATAATTCAAATTCAAATTTTAACCCCAAAACCGCTCCCAAACCGCCTGTTGCCCGTTTCCTCATTTTCCGTGCCATTTTTAGAGTTTGTTTTGTCCGTTTGACGATATCGTCACCGATCAGACGATATCACCTCAGATCGGATGATTTCATCTGGAGAAGAACGTCCAGACGATCTCATCCCAAACTGATTTGTGCATAGTTAGCTTATGTTTCAATGACGTCTCTAATCTGAGCAGAAGCGTGTCTACGCCATTAGAGACCTCCCCCGTTGGAGATCTTCCAAATTAGGATGATCTCCAACCTCCTAACCTCCATCCTAAGCCTATTTAACCTTAGGACCCCCTCTTGGCATTCCCCCTAGCTGAAATTCCCTGTAACACGAATTCTACATGCATTAGACTATCTTAAACCACCATTTGCATTTGTATTTTTCCAAGTTTGTTTGCAGGAACTTCATTGTTTTTCAGCCGGAGCAAGCTCAGATCGTCGCAGACGATCCTGTTCAATTCGAGATGATTTCGTACCAATCCGAGATGATTTCGACTACGAGTCAACATTGGGGGCAATCAGTGCCCAGGGTTTGCGTTTTCTCACTTTGTTTGTTGATTTATCCTGCATTTAGTTAAATTTGTTATTATTCCTTATTGTTCTGCATCTTGGAGTTCACCCATATAGCTTAAGTGCACAATGAAGTCATAATTTGTCATTAGAACGTCATAATCTACTTGAATTTTTATTTGTGATTATCACCTTAGCATCTATGTTGCCATTTTACACCATTTTTCTCTGTTAGAATAGTTGCATTTCTGGTATTTTGTATCTATCTCTCTGTTTGCAGGTCTCTGACGAATTCGTCTGACAAATTCATCAGATCTCAGATGATCCCGTCAGATCTCAAACGATCCTGTCAAATTCTAGATGATCTGGACTACTTCAAAAATTAGAACCTTCATCAGACATCCGGATCAGGTATGGTTCTTTAATCTAGCGTATTCTTTCTTTTTTTTTGTCCAAATCTATTTTTTGTATTTATTTAATTTGCATTTTCATAATAGAACACTTAGATTCATCTGGCCAAACCTAGGACTTGGATGTTTAAAGATAAAACTGAACACATTAAACACATTCCCAACCTAGGCGTGGAAACTACCACTAAACGTTTCCTAGTGAACCCCACCATCCATCGAAAAATCACCTTAATACCCCTCCCCCGAGAGGCGGGACCTTCAAAGGGCCTCTCAGTCCGAGGTACCATCCCATCCTTTTCCCATCCCCCTTCCGGGCGTGGATCCTTTAGCCTGAAGGTAAGGGTGCGAAAAATTTGGAACGATACATTTTGGTGAACCCGACGTGAAACTAAAACCTTTTGAAAACAAAAAAACAAAAACAAAACAAAAACATAGATGCATTTAAAATTATTAGAAAACTACTAAGTTGCATATCATGTCTAGATGGTAGCTCCTAAGAAAAGACTAGCAGTTACTATAAATGTTGCAAATCAATTAATAGCCATAGAGGTTGATTCTTTGTTTAGAACATCTCAAACATACAGAGTCCCGCCTTTGTGGGATGAACTTAATAGGAGACTAGGTATCATTTCATCTAGATCAACCGAACTTAGACAAATCAAGAGGTTTTCCCTAGATAGGATCCTGGATCCTCATCAACTCATTTTTTATCATGAACTTCAGAGAGCCTGCCATAGGTGGTTAGCTTATAGGAGAGCTCTTGTGTCTTCAAAATTGTTCACCTTCGAGGAATACCTCGAGAACGCAGCTATTATACACCAATTCCTAGGTCGTGTAGAAGATCAAGAGGTCATTCTTATGATTAGGGAAATATGGAGGAGAGTTCCTAGAGCTGTGTTATATCGAGAGTATTGCCACGAACTCTATTTCTACCAACCAGAGTCTGAGACAGATAATATCACTATAGCACTTTTTGTTAAATTCTTGAAAGAAAATTTCCAATTTGAAGAAGAACACTTCATGACTCCTGAAGAACTTGAGCCCATTAATGACATTTATAAATTATTTATAGAAAACTAGATCATTGCTTTCATTATTATTTCTTGCATTTATTGTGTTGTTTGTTATCTTTATAATATTGTTACAAAAACAAAAAATAGAAAAAACAAAAAAAAAAATAGAAAACATAACAAAAACCCAAAATCATTTTATTTTAAATACTATAGTAGGTATATAATTAAAATATATACCTTGTTGCATATATATATATACAAGTATATATATATTTTCTGAAATTTAAATTTAAGCACAATGCCTAAACTTAGAAATGGTAAACAAACTGAACAAGAAGAAGAAGATTGGTTGGGAGGCAAAACTACAAACCCAAATGTCCTTCCTGAGGATCCAATTCCGGAAGGAGAAACTCTAGAACAGCCAGAAGATGACCTGGGTGAAGAAAATGAACAAGAAGACAATCTTAAAGAGGAAGGATCCTCATCCCCTAGAATAGCTCGAGATGGAACTATTGCTTTTGATAACTTAGATCATTTCTGGAAATTTTTCAATAATAACATTGGTGCTCTTAATATGGCAGTTCGTATTGATAAAGGACAAATTAGTGACACTCAAGCAGCCATGGAACATATGTTTGACATACACACTAATCCCTTGTCCTTTGTTGATCAAGAAAGTGATAAAGCTGGACCATCCAATAGAGATATGGTCACTATGATTCAGAACATGCCAAAACAACAGGTTACCCAACCCCCTAAGGAACCTGTTATTGAGCCTAAAATCATTCCCACACAAAAGAAAACTTCCTTCACTGCTTTACTTCGCCAAACTATTGATCAATATGCTTCAAATCAACAAAAACCTAAAATGAAGCCAAACACCAATTTTCAACAATCTGGGATACAACATAATACAACTTCAAGATTTCTTCATAACACCTTTCCTACCAACAATTTACACAATAGCAACATAGCATCTAATCTTCATGTCCCTCCATATGTTCACAAATCTCATATTAATGCCCTACCGAACCAATATGGTGGGCAAACTAGTAATCTGGAAGCCATGGTGAAACAGTTAGCTTCACGTATGGACCAGATAGATCCCTACCGTCCCTCGTATAATTATCGAGAGATATGTAGTCAACCTTTGGATCCCATAGTTGTAGCACAACCATACCCTAAACACTTTCCCATGCCCGTCCTGCCTATATATAAAGGAACTGAAGATCCCATAGAGCATCTTCGTATGTTTAGGATAGCATGTCATGATATATCACATGATGACTTGCTATTACTAAAAATGTTCCCAAAAAGTTTAGGAGGAATGGCATTAGAGTGGTACTATCAATTGCCCACTCATTCTTTGAGAAATTTTGAAGAAACAACTGAATCGTTTGTCCATCAATTTAGTGCCTACATCGAGAGGCATGTCACCATTAAAGATTTGTACAACTTAAAACAAGACAAAGATGAATGTTTTGCTGATTTCTTAGCTAGATGGAGGTAGTTGACAGGAAAACTGCACTTTGTGTTACCTTATAGGGAAATGTTGGACATTTTTATCAATAATTTGCAAGAACAAATCTCCTATGAGTTATCAATCGCTACCTTAACCACCTTCGATCAAGCTATAGACTTAGCTCGAAGGGTAGAAGATGCTCTCATTAGGAGAGGTCACCTCAAAAAGAAAGATGATGAGAAAACATCCAGAAATCAGTATAAAAACAAACAAGTTGTAGGTGACGGAGTCACTGATAGCAAAAACGTTGCTAATATCAATACAACAAAGACAACAAAAAAATTATATTAAAACCCCCTGATAAACCTCCTCGAGAATTTACTAGATTGAATCAACCTTTATCAACCATTCTACCTCAATTATTAGCACGAGGCTTGATTCAATTACCAGCTATCCGGGAACCCGATCCAACTATACCCGGATACAGAGCCGATCTACACTGTGACTTTCATAGAGGACCTGGACATGCTACAAATTCTTGCAAAATATTGAAACATAAAATACAAGACTTGATTGATAATAATGAAATGGAGGTGCAAGCTTTCCAACCTAAACAAAATGCTCCTAATAACGCTCAAAAGACCATTCCCCAAAATCAAAATCAAAATGCTAATCAATCATTGGATATATTTCAACATCCTTTACCAAACCATGGTAAAGAAGTGGCCAATCAAATCGAACATCATAATGTTCCCCCTCCTACCCGATATGTAGGGACTATTAGCGGACAATTACCTATTCAGGATCCTCAAATATTTGACACAACTTTATCCCTGGTCACGACCAGGCCCCTACATAATTTTCAAACTCCCGATCCTAGTGATGTAGAATCAGATACTGAAAGTGAAGTAGACATCACCTCAAACCAATCGAATAGTTCTAAAAATGAATCAGATCCTATTCAACCTATCACAGATGCTATGGTTCCAGAAGAACCATTTCCTAGAAGAGTTACTACTCGACCCTCTTCTAATCAGTTCCTTCCTAATGAACAAGCCATAAACGCTAGACCGAGACCAGTTCAACGTCTTCAATATAACATTGTAGGTACCATCGAAGCCGTTACCAGAAAATAGGCTCAAAACTCTCAACAAGATCAAACTCAGAATGATGGATCAGCTCCATTTATTTTGAAAAATCCCAATAAAGGGAATCATATGTCTAATGTTCAACCAAAACCTCCTTACAATATTAATGAACAATTATCCAATACTACAGCCAGAATTTCCCTGTTGGATTTGTTAAGATCTTCTCCCACCCATAGGGATGAGTTAATGCTTACATTAAGCCAAATGATGGTACCTCAAAATATTCAACCTGAAGCCATGTCCAATACTATCATCACTCGAGAAGTCGATTGTATTGACTTTCGGGATAAAGATATCCCACAACACAGTTTACATAAGGATAATCCCTTATATATTACTGCTCTAATTGGAGATGTAGTTGTTAAAAGAGTCTTGATTGATAATGGTTCATCTCTAAACATTTGCACTTTTGACTTCTACCAACGGTTTGGCTTTAGAAGTGATGAAATGAAGAAAACTGACATGATTATCAAAGCTTTCAATGACGAGACACAAGAAATGTGTGGAGTCATTACTATACCCTTGCAAGTTGGTCCTAGAACCCTAGATACAACCGTGTTTATTGTACATTGCCTTGCATCGTACAATATACTTTTGGGTCACCCTTGGATCAATGCGATGCGAGCGGTTCCCTCCACTTTACACCAATGTGTTAAATTTGAATTTAAAAATCAGTTGGTCACTATCCATGGTGACCCTAGACCCTTTGATATGTGTGCTTTGGCAGAACCTGTTGGAGTGCAATTTTGCCCCGCTCTGTCATCCACACATCCTAATTCTTATTTTTCATCTAAACGTGTGAAAAACACACACATAACATCATCTACTCCATCAACTACACCTATACATTTAACTCAACCATCTTCTGAACAAACCACACTAGAACCTCAAAAAGATCTTCAATCCACAACCAATCCTTCATGTTCCATCCCTATAATTTCAAAACCTATAGACCCATTCATTAACACTTCCACATTATCAACATCTATCATACCTTCCACATCTAAAGATATAGGGAATGATCCTTCTACATCTTATGCTCTTTTTGATGAACTTTTACCGGATTTATCCACAATCTTAATATCAGAAAAAACAAATGCTTTTATGCAAGATTCAATTATTTTAAATAATTTGCCACCATCTCCTCGTACTTTGGGCCTCCCACAACCTATGGGAAGTACTTACCAAGTCGGGAGTTGTGCTTTTATTTATAAAGGATATGATTGGGGAAGAATACCTCGAAATATCAAAACTCATCATGAGGGATATGCACGATGTTATTTTACTAATGAATATATTAAAGCTAAACCCATAATGCTTAAAATGGGATATAAAGGGAAAGGCTTGGGACCTTTCCAAAATGGCATGAAAGAACCTATCGAGGTAGAACCATGGCCCGCCCGATGTGGTGTGGGCCTATTTCCTAGTAAGGGTCAACCCTTCCCTTTTGAAGATGATGATCAACTCATATGTTATCAAGATTATCTAGATAAACAAGATTCTTTGTGTCCAAAGAATAATCCCTTTACATGTAATATGCTATCCATAGCTTACCCTGAATTGATTGTTGAATCCGATGAGGAGTTGGAAGGAGATATTTTCCATGATGTCTCCGTTGAAGAGTTGTTACACAATGGTTTTTATTTTGATGGTTCTATACCAACTATAGCCCAACTTGAGGCCACCACTCATCAAGACAAATTATCCAACTTAACCTTAAAAGAATTACAAGAATTGGGCGTTTCACCCGCCCCACCTAATTTTGAAAGAGATCTACACATGGAAGTAGAAAACGTCATTAAAGTTAACATTGGAACTAAGGATAATCCTCACATAATCAATATTGGATCAGCATTAAGTCAAGAAAAACAAGATGAATACATTGCATTCCTTAAAGAATATGAAGATGTCTTCGCTTGGACATATGAAGATATGCCAGGTCTGGACCCTTCTGTAGTCATGCATCATCTAGTAGTCCATCCGGATGCTAAACCTGTTAAACAAAAACTTAGAAAAATGCATCCCAAAATGGCCTTACTAGTCAAAGGAGAACTAGAAAAACTGTTGAAGGTTATTTTTATACAAGAACTCAGTCAGCTGGAACTTCTAGATGAAAAGTGCATCAATGCTTTGGAGCACCTTCGTGCCTACCAAAACAAGCTTAAAAGATCATATGCCAAGAAAGTTCGTCATCGATCCTTTGAGGTCGACGACCTTGTTTTAAAAGAAAATAAAAAAATACTAATGCAACTAAAGACCTTAAAGGTAAATTTGAGCCCAACTGGCTTGGACCATATATTATCACTACTAAATTTGAATCAGGAGCATACAAATTAGCTACTTTAGATGGTAAATATTTAAAAGAACCTATGAATATTATGCATCTTAAGCGATATTACGCATAAAATTTGGTCATTTCATCATTTGTACATATTTTGCATGTTGTCTCATTTTAAAAATATATATAAAACTGTTTAAACAAAAAAAAAAAAAAAATAAAAAATAAAAGTCAAAACAACAATATTATTGACTCTTTTGAAACCCAAAAAAAAAATAAAGAAGAAAGAGAGAGTCAAAATTATCAAACTCTTCACAAATATTTGTTGTATATATTTCTTCTTCAAGTATTGCAGTTATATTTTCAAGTTATTTTGGATAAATTAGCATTTATTTGGAATCCCCCACTATCACAAACACAAAAAATAAATATCTTGATTTTATCTGGCATGATTACTAATCTCTCTTATATCAAAGTCCACAAAATTCAATTAAATAAAGTTTGAGCATAGAGAATTGATCTTGTTATTTACTTAAACCAAGCATATCTTTTCACAATAAAATGATTACATTTGTAATTTCCATGCTATGTTACATAGTAGAAGTGGTTCTTGAGCGAAAAGTTTCCCCTGCTATCCTATCATGCACATGGTCTAGAATCTTTGAGAATTGGCAAAAGGACAAGTTCACCCCTACCCGGAATAAAAATCCCTTGCTCTACAGCTAATCCGAGCAAGTATCCCTAGCATAGAAAGAAAAGAAAAGTTCAAAAGAAAAAGAAAAAAGAAACAAGTTATTTCAGCATTATCTCAAATATCAAGTCACAATACAAAAATACAAAAAAAAAAAAAAAGCAAAAAGAAAGAAAAAGCAAAAGCAAAAGCAATAAAATCCCTTTCCCTACCCCTTGAAAAGAAAAGAAGGGTTGATGAGCTTGAATCCCTGGAATTCTCAATTATTCAAAAACTATGAGGTAAGCCCCATAACAGGTGGTTTGTGCCCAACCCGCTTGGCCTTGGGTAACTCCTAGCATGGTGATATGTCTGTCACATTAGCGACCTTATTTTGTATAGACCTATGTCTGCTTATGGATTAGCTAGCTCTTGATAACCCGACCTACATAGTAGTTTGGTATGGTTGTATGCATCTAAATCATGGTTAATGAACACTTATTTGGTTCATTCAAATCACTTGTATCAAATTATCTTGCTCAAAACTTGGTAAATGAACAATGCAATTGCACACACATTTGTATTTGAGAGATTTTGTGTATCATTATGATAAATCAAGATTGGTAATGAACTCACATACGCACATGGGATTCCTTATAAATCTAACTTTTGTCTTTAAGATACTTTGAAATATTTTTGCAAATTGTTTGGAATAAATTCATTTTCTTCTTTGAAGAACAGTTGTTTAGTATAAAGACAACTACATGCATTCTCAAAAAAATCAAAATCATTTTCCAAAACATGCAATCAAGTTACATTTATATATATTATCGACTTTCGTGATGATGGTATAGTTCCAAAACCAAAATTGGAATTTTATGCCTAGCGCAAGTCCTCATCTTCATATTTTTTGAAGACCAAAATTAAAAATCAACCATGCAATAAAACTATTATTTTCTTCTTTGGATTTCGCGATGATGGTATAAGTCTATACCTAAATATTCTATGCCTAGCGCAAACCATTGTACCAATTTTATTTCCCATTTATTTAAAATCATAAAAACATATGACTTAAATCATTATGTTACACAATTATGCTTTAAAACAAACAAACACCTATTCTATTTCATGTCATTATGTCAAACTTCAATTTTGCAATGATGGTATAATTCCTAGGGAATTATCCAAAAATTTTATCACACTTAGGAATTTATGCCTAGCAAAAGTCATTTTAAAATATTTCATGCATAATATTTTCATGGAAATCTGAAAAACAAATCATCATCATCATCATCATTTGCATCATCACAACAAAGTCTTAAGACAGTCTCTTAAGCACCCTTTTACTTTTAGCAATATTTCTATACTAGGATTAGCTTGACGACCGAGTGAGCGGCGACTCCATGAAATGGTCTATAATAGCGACAATGTCCTTTGAAATTATTGTTAAAAGTCCCTTTTATTTTTATCAAATTATCACATCACAAACAACCAACTTGTTTACATCAGATTATTTCATTTAAATTTTAAAAAAAGCATGACATTCAAACCATCATATTTCCAAATGGCATAATTACATGAATCATCGAATCAATCAATCAAAACATTAAAGCATCATACAAATACATAAGACAAGTCATATGATCAAAAATATCTCATCTATATATATCTCAACAATATATGTACATCATCTCAAAACTAGATTGGTATGCCACAATACTGTACCTAGGCATACTCAATCCCCTATCAAAAATAATAATAAGCACTATAATCAATCTATGCAGTGCAATCTATAGCAGCTAGCCTCGAGAACCCCTCGAGCTCTCAGCCTCATCTCCTCCCCCGCCCTGAGGTGGACGAGGTGGCCCCATCATAGTCCGTGTGGTGCTATGAGTCCTGGACTCTGATCGTGATGATGTCCTCGATGACCTCATCCCGACAGGCTCCGCAATATGGGCCGACAAGTGGTAACCTCTACCCCTCTGGCACCATATGGTGGTATAGTGTCTGATAGAATGTGACCTGGGCAATAGCCCATGCTAGATCCCGAGTGCTCGCCCCTCCGCTCCATGCTCTGAGGCGTGCTACCTCATCTCTGAGCTGTGTGGCCTCCTCTCGGTGTCGTGCAGCCTCATCCTGTAGAGTCTGCACCTCTGCCTAGAGATGGATAGTCTTTGCCTGGAGAGTAGCCATCTCACTACTCTCTCCTATGTCCACACCCTTGCCCTTATCGGGCGATGGTGGTCTCTCTCTCCGTGGAGAAGGGGGTCTCTCCTCCCTCCTCTCCCGCTACCGCGGCCTCTACTGAGCCTGTGGTCTCCTCTGCTCTCTCCTGCCATGACCTTGTGCCACCTCAATGGCCGCCTGGCATCACCTCCCCATCTGATGCACAACTATGTGAATCAGACCCTGAGCCCTCGTCATCCGAGGAGGGTGGATGCTTGTGTACCAGGCATCGTAGCCGTCAGCTACCCCAGCGTCATCCCCATCCACCGGCTGAATGGGGGCATCATCTATGTCTGGACCCCAGAAGCGCTGCATATCTGGAGCCCCACTAACTGTAGTGTTATCCCGGATAGTTCGAGAAAACTCGTAGTCTCTAAGGGATGGGAAAATATTAAATAGGAAGGATCCTCATCCCCTAGAATAGCTTCAGATGGAACTATTGCTTTTGATAACTTAGATCATTTCTGGAAATTTTTCAATAATAACATTGGTGCTCTTAATATGGCAGTTCGTATTGATAAAGGGCAAATTAGTGACACTCAAGTAGCCATGGAACATATGTTTGATGTGCACACTAATCCTTTATCTTTTATCGATCAAGAAAGTGATAAAGTTGGACCATCCAATAGAGATATGGTCACTATGGTTCAAAACATGCCAAAACAACATGTTACCCAACCCCCTAAGGAACCTGTTATTGAGCCTAAAATCATTCCCACACAAAATAAAACTTCCTTCACTACTTTACTTTGCCAAACTATTGATCAATATGCTTCAAATCAACAAAAACCTAAAATGAAGCCAAACACCAATTTTCAACAATCTGGGATACAACATAATACAACTTCAAGATTTCTTCATAACACCCTTCCTACCAACAATTTACACAATAGCAACATAGCATCTAATATTCATGTCCCTCCATATGTTCACAAATCTCATATTAATGCCCTATCGAACCAATATGGTGGGCAAACTAGTAATCTAGAAGCCATGGTGAAACAGTTAGCTTCGTGTATGGACCAGATAGATCCCTACCGTCCCTCGTATAATTATCGAGAGATATGTAGTCAACCTTTAGATCCCATAGTTGTAGCACAACCATACCCTAAACACTTTCTCATGCCCGTCCTGCCTATATATAAAGGAACTGAAGATCCCATAGAGCATATTCGTATGTTTAGGATAGCATGTCATGATATATCACATGATTTGCTATTACTAAAAATGTTCCCGAAAAGTTTAGGAGGAATGGCATTAGAGTGGTACTATCAATTGCCCACTCATTCTTTGAGAAATTTTTAAGAAACAGTTGAATCATTTGTCCATCAATTTAGTGCCTACATCGAGAGGCATGTCACCATTAAAGATTTGTACAACTTAAAACAAGACAAAGATGAATGTTTTGCTGATTTCTTAGCTAGATGGAGGCGAGTTGACGGGAAAACTGCACTTTGTGCTACCTTATAGGGAAATGTTGGACATTTTTATTAATAATTTGCAAGAACAAATCTCCTATGAGTTATCAACTGCTACCTTAACCACCTTCGATCAAGCTATAGACTTAGCTCGAAGGGTAGAAGGCTGGATTTTCTGTAACTTGACCTTTACACGCATTAGAACACCTTGGATTACCATCTGCACTTGTCCTATCCAAAATTTGTTGCAGAAACCTTGTTATTCTTCAGCCGGAGCAATCTCAAGTCGTCGCAGACGATCCTGTCCAATTCAAGACGATTTCGTATCAATCTGAGATGATTTTGACTGCAGTCAACATTGGGGGCAATCAGTGCCTAGGTTTTGTGTTTTCTCACTTTGTTGATTTATCCTGCATTTAGTTAAAATTTTTATTATTCCTTATTGTTTTACATCTTGGAGTTCACCCATATAGCTTAAGTGTACAATGAAGTCATAATTTGTCATTAGAATGTCATAATCTACTTGAACTTTTATTTGTGATCATCACCTTAGCATCTATGTTGCCATTTTACATCATTTTTCTCTGTTAGAATAGTTGCATTTTTGGTATTTTGTATCTATCTCTCTGTTTGCAAGTCTTTGACAAATTCGTATGACTAATTCGTCAGATCTCAGACAATCCCGTCAGATCTCAGACGATCCTGTCAAATTCCAGACGATCTGGACTGCTTCAAAAATTAGAACCTTCATCAGACATCCGGATCAGGTATGGTTCTTTAATCTAGCGTATTCTTTCTATTTTATGTCAAAATCTGTTTTCTGTATTTATTTAAGTTGCATTCCAAATTTTTTGCACCCTTACCTTCAGGCTAAAGGATCCATGCCCGGAAGGGGGATGGGAAAAGGATGGGACGGTACCTCGGACTAAGAGGCCCTTTGAAGGTCCCGCCTCTTGGGGGAGGGGTATTAAGGTGATTTTTTGACGGATGGTGGGGTTCACCAGGAAATGTTTAGAGGCAGTTTCCATGCCTAGGTTGGGAATGTGTTTAATGTGTTCATTTTTATCTTTAAACATCCAAGTCCTAGGTTTGGCCAGATGAATCTAACTGTTCTATTATGAAAATGCAAATTAAATAAATACAGAAAATAGATTTGGACAAAAAATAGAAAGAATACGCTAGATTAAAGAATCATACCTAATCTGGATGGTTGATGAAGGTTCTGATTTTTGAAGCAGTCCAGATCTTCTGGAATTTGATAGGATCATTTGAGATCTGACGGGATCATCTGAGATCTGACGAATTCATCAGAAGACTTCGTCAGAGACCTGCAAACAGAGAGATAGATACAAAATACCAGAAATGCAACTATTCTAACAGAGAAAAATGGTGTAAAATGGCAACATAGATGCTAAGGTGATGATCACAAATAAAAATTCAAGTAGATTATGACGTTCTAATGAAAAATTATGACTTCATTGTACACTTAAGCTATATGGGTGAACTCCAAGATGCAGAACAATAAGGAATAATAACAAATTTAACTAAATGCAGGATAAATCAATAAACAAAGTGAAAAAATGCAAACCCTAGGCACTGATTGCCCCCAATGTTGACTGTAGTCAAAATCATCTCGGATTGGTATGAAATCATCTCTAATTGAACAGGATCGCCTGTGACGATCTGAGCTTGCTCCGGCTAAAAAACAATGAAGTTCCTACAAACAAACTTGCAAAAATACAAATGCAAATGGTGGTTTAAGATAGTGTAATGCATGTAGAATTCGTGTTATAGGGAATTTCAGCCAGGGGGAATGCCAAGAGGGGGTCCTAAGGTTAAATAGGCTTAGGAGGGAGGTTAGGAGGTTGGAGATCATCCTAATTTGGAAGATCTCCAATGAGGGAGGTCTCTAATGATGCAGATACGCTTCTGCCCAGATTAGAGATGTCATTGAAACATAAGCTAACTATATACAAATCAGTTTGGGATGAGATCGTCTGGACATTCTTCTCTAGACGAAATCATCCGATCTGAGGCATTATCGCCTGATCGACGACGATATCATCAAATGAACAAAACAAACTCTAAAAATGGCATGAAAAATGAGAAAATGTGCAGCAGGCGGTTTGGGAGCGGTTTTGGGGTTAAAATTTGAATTTGAATTATTACTAATGTAATTTTAATTATTTTCTAAGGTTTACTGTGCCAATTTTAGGGTGCTACATTTTGCCCCCTCTTTAGAAAATTTTCCAAGGAAAATGCGTTAAAGATGAGTTCTTCTTGATCTACGGGAAAGCAAAAATTTATTCTCATTTTTAGGCGATGATTCTTGGTCAAATCGTACAACTTACTATGATGCCCCCTCCGTGTTTTTACCCAAATCGAATGTTTGAGGTAAAAACGCGGAAAAGCCAAAATTAAATTTGTTGCTAATTGTTTTTGAATAAAATTAAGAAAAATAGGGAAAAATCCTAATTCATTTTTACTGTTCATTTTTTATTTTCTGGTTTCTAGAGCTCTGCAAACAAGATGGTCGAGACAACGCACAGATCGACAGAGGTCCGACGCAGGCTATGAGTAAGGGTCTAAACTTAGTTTAGAAGGCTTGAATTTTGAATTTCATGCTTTTTAGATTAAATTTTGATGATTTTTGAGCATCGCGGCCATTTTTGGGTCGTTGACGTCATCGAGACGAAATCGTCTCGATTTCGTCGAAATCGTCTCGATATCGCCAATTTCGTCCAGGGGCAAAATTGGTGAAATGGGGACGATTTCGTCAAAAAGGGGATGATTTCGACTGAAAAAATCAGAGATGAATTTGCTCAAATTTGGGACGATATCGTCCAATAGTGGACGATATCAGTATTTATGAAATTGAACTTTGTTTTACTTACATTTTTAATCACAGTTTTATTAATGATTTTTATTGTTTTGTTGTTTATGTTGTAGAGAGGATTACTAAAGAGCAGAGAATGGAAATACAACAGGTTGAGGGATGACTTGGCTACTCTATCTCAGGTAGAGTGAGATCATCTGGCTCAGGTCAGATTGTAGCATGTGGCAGAGATGCCACAGGTGTCTATAGATATGGGGCTATTGATAGCCCTAGCAGAGAGGTGGTATCCGGGTTCTTCCTATTTCTGGTTATCGACAGGGGAGATGACTCCCATACTGGAGGATGTATGGAGAATTTTGAGGGTCCCCATACAAGGACGGCTAATCACTCCCATGACCAACCAGGGCCATGCGATGATGTGACTATGTAGAGATTCGAGCTTCCCCCTAGAGAAGGGCAGAGTGAACATCGAATCTCTACGATAGATGCCCGGGGCATCTAGAATGACACAAGTTTTGGCTAGGGTTGTAGGTGGTCTACTGTTATGCCATCATAGTGGATGCAGAGTACCATGGCTATTGACAGATGTGGTCTGTGACATGAGAGACCATGGATACAGGTTTGCTTGGGGGAGCTTTGTACTATGTCGATTGTATAGGATCCTGCATGGGGTCGTATACAAGGGCGGTCGATGTCTGGATATGACATCTCTACTACAAGTTTGGTGCTAGGAGCACATCACGGTGTAGAGGCCGATAGGGCTTCCACTAATAGGGATTGATGGGGAGAGGCCTCGAGCTTTCTACTGGTGGCTCCAGAGAGGGTCACAGTGGCTGATAGATCTGCCAATGTCTCAGAGACTACTTGAAGACCTTGTCTCCGACCAAATCACCTAGAGGCCTTGGAGAGATCATCCAAGGTGGGCCAAGGATGGACAGGAGTTGGCTCATGTTAGGCGAATCTGTTGGCTAAGGATGGAGAGGGGAGAGGTGGAGCTCCACCGCTATGACTGATTTTTGAGGCATTTCGATCTACAACAGGGGATCCCATCTCTCAGAGACTACGATTTTTCCCAAACTGTTTGAGATAACACTATAGTTAGTGGGGCTCCAGATATGTAGCACTTCTGGGGTCCGGACACAGATGATGCCCCCATTCAGCCAGTGGATGGGGACGACATAGGGGTAGCCGACGGCTATGATGCCTGGTACATAGGCATCCGCCCTCCTCAGATGATGAGGGCTTAGGGTCCGATTCACACAGTTGTGTTTCAGATGGGGAGGCGGTGCCAGGTGGATATTGAGGCAGCACAAGGTCATGGCGAAAGAGAGTAGAGGAGACCATAGGCTTAGTATAGGCTATGATAGCGAGAGAGGAGGGAGGAGAGACCCCCTTCTCCATGGAGAGAGAGACCACCATTTCTTGATAAGGGCAAGGGTATGGACACAAGAGAGAGTAGTGAGATGGCTACTCTCCGAGCGAAGACTGTCTGTCTTTAGTCGTAGGTGCAGACTTTACAGGATGAGGTTGCACGACACCGAGAGGAGGCCACATAGCTCAGAGATGAGGTAGCATGCCTCAGAGCACAGAGCGAAGGGGCGAGCACTTGAGATATAGCATGGGCTATTGCCCAGGTCACATTCTATCAGACACTATACCACCATATGATGCCAGAGGAGCAGATGTTACCGCTGTCGGCCCATATTGCAAAGCCTATCGGGATGAGGTCATCGAGGACATCATCACGATCAGAGTCTAGGACTCATAGCACCACACGGACTATGATGGGGCCACCTCGTCCACCTCAGGGCGAGGGAGGAGATGAGGCTGAGAGCTCGAGGGGTTCTCGAGGCTAGCTGCTATAGATTGCATTGCACAGATTGATTATAGTGCTTATTATTATTTTTGATAGGGGATTGAGTATGCCTAGGTACAGATTGTGGCATACCAATCTAGTTTTGAGATGATATACATATACTGTTGAGATATATATAGATGATATATTTTTTATCATAGGACTTGTCTTATGTATTTGTATGATGCTTTAATGTTTTGATTGATTGATTCAATGATTCATGTAATTATGCCATTTGGAAATATGATGGTTTGAATGTCATGTTTTTTTAAAATTTAAATGAAATAATTTGATGTAAACAAGTTGGTTGTTTGTGATGTGATAATTTGATAAAAATAAAAGGGACTTTTAACAATAATTTCAAAGGACATTGTCGCTATTATAGACCATTTCATGGATTCGCCGCTCACTCGTTTGTAAAGCTAATCCTAGTATAGAAATATCGCTAAAAGTAAAAGGGTGCTTAAGAGACTGTCTTAAGACTTTGTTGTGATGATGCAAATGATGATGATGATGATGATTTGTTTTTTAGATTTCCATGAAAATATTATGCATGAAATATTTTAAAATGACTTTTGCTAGGCATAAATTCCTAAGTGTGATAAATTTTTTGGATAATTCCCTAGGAATTATACCATCATTGCAAAATTGAAGTTTGACATAATGACATGAAATAGAATAGGTGTTTGTTTTAAAGCATAATTGTGTAACATAATTATTTAAGTCATATGTTTTAATGATTTTAAATAAATGGGGAATAAAATTGGTACAATGGTTTGTGCTAGGCATAGAATATTTAGGTATAGACTTATACCATCATCACGAAATCCAAAGAAAAAAATAATAGATTTATTGCATGGTTGATTTTTTTTTTTTTTGAAAATAAATTGAAAATATGAAGATGAGGACTTGCGCTAGATATAAAATTCCAATTATGGTTTTGTAACTATACCATCATCGTAAAAGTCAATAATATATATAAATGTAACTTGATTGCATGTTTTAGAAAATGATTTTGATTTTTTTGAGAATGCATGTAGTTGTCTTTATACTAAACAACTGTTCTTCAAAGAAGAAAATGAATTTATTCCAAACAATTTGCAAAAATATTTCAAAGTATCTTAAAGACAAAAGTTAGATTTATAAGGAATCCCATGTGTGTATGTGAGTTCATTACCAATCTTGATTTATCATAATGATACACAAAATCTCTCAAATACAAATGTGTGTGCAATTGCATTGTTCATTTACCAAGTTTTGAGCAAGATAATTTGATACAAGTGATTTGAATGAACCAAATAAGTGTTTATTAACCATGATTTAGATGCACACAACCATACCAGACTACTATGTAGGTTGGGTTATCAAGAGCTAGCTAATCCATAAGCAGACATAGGTCTGTACAAAAGAAGGTTGCTAATGTGACATACATATCACCACGCTAGGAGTTACCCAAGGCCAAGCAGGTTGGGCACAAACCCTTCTTTTCTTTTCAAGGGGTAGGGAAAGAGATTTTATTGCTTTTGCTTTTGCTTTTTTTTTTTTTTCTTTTGTATTTTGGCTTGATATTTGAAATAATGCTAAAATAACTTGTTTCTTTTTTCTTTTTCTTTTGAACTTTTCTTTTCTTTCTATGCTAGGGATACTTGCTCGGATTAGCTGTAGAGCAAGGGATTTTTATTTCGGGTAGGGGTGAGCTTGTCCTTTTGCCAATTCTCAAAGATTCTAGACCATGTGCATGATAGGATAGCAGGGGAAACTTTTCACTCAAGAACCACTTCTACTATGTAACATAGCATAGAAATTATAAATGTAATCATTTTATTGTGAAAAGATATGCTTGGTTTAAGTAAATAACAAGATCAATTCTCTATGCTCAAACTTTATTTAATTGAATTTTGTGTACTTTGATATAAGAGAGATTAGTAATCATGCCAGATAAAATCAAGATATTTATTGTTGTGTTTGTGATAGTGGGGGATTCCAAATAAATGCTAATTTATCCAAAATAACTTGAAAAATATAACTGCAATACTTGAAGAAGAAATATATACAACAAATATTTGTGAAGAGTTTGATAATTTTTGACTCTCTTTTTCGTCTTTATTATTTTTTTTTTGGGTATCAAAAGAGTCAATAATATGGCTGTTTTGACTTTTATTATTTTCATTTCTTTTTGTGTAAATAGTTTTATATATTTTTTTAAAATGAGACAACATGCAAAATATGTACAAATGATGAAATGACCACATTTTATGCGTAATATCGCTTAAGATGCATAATATTCATAGGTTCTTTTAAATATTTACCATCTAAAGTAGCTAATTTGTATGCTCCCGATTCAAATTTAGCAGTGATAATATATGGTCCAAGCCAGTTGGGCTCAAATTTACCTTTAAGGTCTTTAGTTGCATTAGTATTTTTTTTATTTTCTTTTAAAACAAGGTCGCCGACCTCAAAGGATCGATGACGAAATTTCTTGGCATATGATATTTTAAGCTTGTTTTGGTAAGCGCGAAGATGCTCCAAAGCATTGATGCACTTTTCATCTAGAAGTTCTAGTTGACTGAATCTGTCAGCTCGATATTCATCTCCTACTTCGGTATCTTGAAGTAGTAGAGCCAAAGAAGGAACTTCTAATTCAAAGGGAAAAATGGCTTCAGCGCCATTAACCAAGACAAAAGGTGAAGTTCCAGTGGGAGTTCGAACACTAGTTTGATAGGCCCACAAAGCTGGATATAATTGAATGTAACAGTCGCGACCAGTTTTATTGACCAATATTTTGAGAATTTTGATTAAGGTTTTGTTAGATGCTTCTGCTTGACCATTACCTTGAGGATAATAGGGAGTGGACCAGCGATGTTGAATCTTATATTTTTGGCATAATTTTTTAACATCTTTATTTTTGAAACAAGTTCCATTGTCTAAGATGAGATTTGCAGGAATTCCGAACCTACAAATGATTTGATTAAAAATAAATTTAGAGACTTGAGTTCCAGTGCAGGAAGCTAAATGCATAGCTTCAACCCACTTCATGAAATACTCAATGGTGGTTATGATGAATTTGTGTCCATCAGATGACACAGGATTAATTTTGCCAATAATGTCTAAGCCCCATTTTAAAAAGGGCCAAGGGGATGAAATAGCTTGCAGCTCTTGTGCAGGTGCATGGACAAGGTCAGCATGTTTCTGGCACTTGTCGCAATGGCGCACATAATCATGTGCATACTTTTCCATGGTAGGCCAAAAGTAGCCTATCCTAAGGAGCTTTTTAGAAATGACACTACTACTGAAGTGTCCTCCACAAGATCCATTGTGGGCTTCACTTAAAGCTGATTTGGATTCTTCTAGATTCAAACATCTCAATAGGATACCTTCAAAAGATCTCCTATATAAAGTATTGTCAATTATTACAAATCAACTTGCTCGTCGACGTAATAACCGATGTAGGGAAAGTCCCATTTTGGAGAAAATCAATTATATCCGTATACCAAGGTTCAGGAGTAGTTTCATTGATTAGAAACACATCCAAAGGTTCTAAACATGACTTATTTGAAGCAGGTTCATGGATTCGACGAATAATGATGGTGGCATATTCATCATCTAACTCCAAGGGCAGAAGAGATGCAGTTGCGACCATAGCATCAGCTGCACGATTGCTAATTTGCATAATAGCTTCCAAAGTAACTTTTTCAAACAAGGATAACAATTGCAAAACATATGCTTTATATGGGTGCAATTTATCATCTCTGGTCTGATAAACTTCATTAATCTAGTTTATGACAAGTTGAGAATCACCAAAATCTAGCAGAAGTTTGATTTTTAACGCCAAGGCAACTCATAATCTGAGGATTAGAGCCTCATATTCGGCAGTATTATTAGTGCAAGCAAATGTTAATTTAAAGGATAAAGGTATAAGATGTTTTTGTAGGGATATTAAAATAATACCTGCACCAGCCCCACTCATGCATCGGGCTCCATCAAAGTATAAGGACCATTGTTCAATATGGTCTGCCTCTAATTGAAGGCATTCATCCGGAAACTCAATGATGAGGGGATGGGTAGACTCTAAGGGTGCAGCAGCTAATTGATATGCTATGATTTGACCCTTAACAGATTTTTGTCCTATGAATGTGAGTTCAAACTCGCTTAGAGCAAGAACCCACTTTGTTGTGCAACCCGATAAATAAGGTCGACTCATGAGATACCTCAAGGGATCATATTTAGCAATGACATACGTTTTTTGACTGAGCATATAATGACGTAATTTTTGCATAGAAAATACGACTGCTAGACATAATTTTTCTAATGATGTATAATGGGTTTCATAACTGATGAGGGTTCGGCTAATGTAATAATTAGCACGTTCTTTCTTCTCATCATCAAGTTGAGCTAACATAGCTCCTAAAGCAAAATCTGAAGCTAAAATATATAGGAGAAATGGGCGATTAGGTCTAGGTGGTGAAAGCACAGGTGGGTTAAGGAGGTATTGTTTGAGAAGTTCAAAAGCTTTTGTACATTCGTCGTCCCAGTTAAAAGGAACATCCTTCTTAAGGAGCTTAAGAAAGGGAGTGGTTTTGTCTACCAACTTATCGATGAAGCGACGGATGGCTTGAAGCTTACCTTGTAAACTTCGTAACTCAGATATATTGGTAGGTGCGGGCATATCAGTGATAGCTACAATTTTGAGAGGGTCGATTTCGATACCACGTAAAGAAACTAAAACCCCTAATAGCTTATCGAACTTAACTTCGAATATGCATTTTGTTGGATTTAATCGAATAAGATATTCTCTTAATTGATTAAACACTTTTCTCAAATCAGCTAAATGATCATCTTCTTTAATAGAGCAAGCTATAATATCATCTACATAATCATGTAGGATATCATGCATCATATCATGAAAGATATAAGTCATAGCTCGTTGATATGTTGCGTCGGCATTCTTTAAACCAAATGGCATCACTTTCCAACAAAAGGTACCCTAAGGGGTAATAAAGGTTGTTTTAGCCTGATCTTCAAGAGCTATCCTGATCTGATTGTAGCCGAAGAATCTGTCCATTAGGGAAATCATTCCACTCACGATAGTAAATTCAATGATTTGGTCCATGTTTGGAAGAGGAAAATAATCTTTAGGGCATGCAACGTTAATATCTCTAAAGTCTGTGCAAACCTTAACTTTGGTAGCTTCTTTCTTGGTGACTGGAACTACATTCGAGATCCATTCAACATAATCAATAGCTTGTATGAAAATAACATTCAAGAGTTTTTCTAACTCCCCTTTGACTAGCAGGGCCACTTTGGGATGCATTTTTCTAAGTTTTCGTTTAACAGGTTTAGCATCCGGATGGACTACTAGATGATGCATGACTACAGAAGGGTCTAGACCTGACATATCTTCATATGTCCAAGCAAATACATCTTCATATTCTTTAAGGAAT
Organism: Wollemia nobilis; assembly: GCA_028583015.1. Taxonomy (NCBI): domain Eukaryota; kingdom Viridiplantae; phylum Streptophyta; class Pinopsida; order Araucariales; family Araucariaceae; genus Wollemia; species Wollemia nobilis. The sequence goes on along the minus strand of JAQPPZ010006183.1, from coordinate 622,152 downwards.
GCAATGTATTCATCTTGTTTTTCTTGACTTAAGGCTGATCCAATATTGATTATGTGAGGAGTATCCTCAGTTCCAATGTTAACATTAATGACATTTTCTACTTCCATGTGTAGATCTCTTTCAAAATTAGGTGGGGCGGGTGAAACGCCCAATTCTTGTAATTCTTTTAAGGTTAATTTGGATAATTTGTCTTGATGAGTGGTGGCCTCAAGTTGGGCTATAGTTGGTATAGAACCATCAAAATAAAAACCATTGTGTAATAACTCTTCAACGGAGACATCATGGAAAATATCTCCTTCCAAATCCTCATCGGATTCAACAATCAATTCAGGGTAAGCTATGGATAGCATATTACATGTAAATGGCTGATTCGTTGGACACAAAGAATCTTGTTTATCTAGATAATCTTGATAACATATGAGTTGATCATCATCTTCAAAAGGGAAGGGTTGACCCTTACTAGGAAATAGGCCCACACCACATCGGGCGGGCCATGATTCTACCTCGATAGGTTATTTCATGCCATTTTGGAAAGGTCCCAAGCCTTTCCCTTTATATCTCATTTTAAGCATTATGGGTTTAGCTTTAATATATTCATTAGTAAAATAACATCGTGCATATCCCCCATGATGAGTTTTGATATTTCGAGGTATTCTTCCCCAATCATATCCTTTATAAATAAAAGCACAACTCCCGACTTGGTAAGTACTTCCCATAGGTTTTGGGAGGCCCAAAGTACGAGGAGATGGCAAAAAATTATTTAAAATAATTGAATCTTGCATAAAAGCATTTGTTTTTTCTGATATTAAGACTATGGATAAATCTAGTAAAAGTTCATCAAAAAGAGCATAAGATGTAGAAGGATCATTCTCTATATCTTTAGATATGGAAGGTATGATAGATGTTGATAATGTGGAAGTGTTAATGAATGGGTCTATAGGTTTTGAAATGATAGGGATGGAACATGAAGAATTGGTTGTGGATTTAAGATCTTTTTGAGGTTCTAGTGTGGTTTGTTTAGAAGATGGTTGAGTTAAATGTATAGGTGTAGTTGATGGAGTAGATGATGTTATGTGTGTGTTTTTCACACGTTTAGATGAAAAATAAGAATTAGGATGTGTGGATGATAGAGCGGGGCAAAATTGCACTCCAACAGGTTCTACCAAAGCACACATATCAAAGGGTCTAGGGTCACCATGGATAGTGACCAACTGATTTTTAAATTCAAATTTAACACATTGGTGTAAAGTGGAGGGAACCGCTCACATCGCATTGATCCAAGGGCAACCCAAAAGTATATTGTACGATGCAGGGCAATGTACAATAAACATAGTTGTATCTAGGGTTCTAGGACCAACTTGCAAGGGTATAGTAATGACTCCACACGTTTCTTGTGTCTCGTCATTGAAAGCTTTGATAATCATGTCAGTTTTCTTCATTTCATCACTTCTAAAGCCAAACTGTTGGTAGAAGTCAAAAGTGCAAATGTTTAGAGATGAACCATTATCAATCAAGACTCTTTTAACAACTACATCTCCAATTAGAGCAGTAATATATAAGGGATTATCCTTATGTAAACTGAGTTGTGGGATATCTTTATCTCGGAATTCAATACAATCGACTTCTCGAGTGATGATAGTATTGGACATGGCTTCAGGTTGAATATTTTGAGGTACCATCATTTGGCTTAATGTAAGCATTAACTCATCCCTATGGGTAGGAGAAGATCTTAACAAGTCCAAAAGGGAAATTTTGGCTGTAGTATTGGATAATTGTTCATTAATATTGTAAGGAGGTTTTGGTTGAACATTAGACATATGATTCCCTTTATTGGGATTTTTCACAATAAATGGAGCTGATCCATCATTCTAATTTTGATCTTGTTGAGAGTTTTGGGCCTGTTTTCTGGTAACGGCTCCGATGGTACCTACAATGTTATATTGAAGACGTTGAACTGGTCTCGGTCTAGCGTTTATGGCTTGTTCATTAGGAAGGAACTGATTAGAAGAGGGTCGAGTAGTAACTCTTATAGGAAATGGTTCTTCTGGAACCATAGCATCTGTGATGGATTGAATAGGATCAGATTCATTTTCAGAACTATTTGATTGGTTTGAGGTGATGTCTACTTCAGTTTCAATATCCGATTCTACATCATTAGGATTAGGAGTTTGAATATTATGTAGGGGCCTGGTCATGACCAGGGATAAGGTTGTGCAAAATATTTGAGGATACTAAACAGGTAACTGTCCACTAATGGTCCCTACATATCGGGTAGGAGGGGGAACATTATGATGTTCGATTTGATTGGCCACTTCTTTACCATGGTTTGGTAAAGGATGTTGAAATATATCTAATGATTGATTAGCATTTTGATTCTAATTTTGGGGAATGGTCTTTTGAGCGTTATTAGGAGCATTTTGTTTAGGTTGGAAAGCTTGCACCTCCATTTCATTATTATCAATCAAGTCTTGTATTTTATGTTTCAATCTTTTGCAAGAATTTGTAGCATGTCCAGGTCCTCTATGAAAGTCATAGTGTAGATCAGCTCTGTATCCGGGTATAGTTGGATCAGGTTCCCGGATAGCTGGTAATTGAATCAAGCCTCATGCTAATAATTGAGGTAGAATGGTTGATAAAGGTTGATTCAATCTAGTAAATTCTCAAGGAGGTTTATCAGGGGGTTTCAATATAAATTTTTTTGTTGTCTTTGTTGTATTGATATTAGCAACGTTTCTGCTGTCAGTGACTCCGTCACCTACAACTTGTATGTTTTTATACTAATTTTTGGACGTTTTCTCATCATATTTCTTTTTGAGGTGACCTCTCCTAATGAGAGCATATTCTACCCTTCGAGCTAAGTCTATAGCTTGATCGAATGTGGTTAAGGTAGCAGTTGATAACTCATAGGAGATTTGTTCTTACAAATTATTGATAAAAATGTCCAACATTTCTCTATAAGGTAATACAGAGTGCAGTTTTCCTATCAACTGCCTCCATCTAGCTAAGAAATTAGCAAAACTTTCATCTTTGTCTTGTTTTAAGTTGTACAAATATTTAATGGTGACATGCCTCTCGATGTAGGCACTAAATTGATGGACAAACAATTCAGATGTTTCTTCAAAATTTCTCAAAGAATGAGTGGGCAATTGATAGTACCACTCTAATGCCATCCCTCCTAAACTTTTTGGGAACATTTTTAGTAATAGCAAGTCATCATGTGATATATCATGACATGCTATCCTAAACATACGAAGATGCTCTATGGGATCTTCGGTTCCTTTATATATAGGCATGACGGGCATGGGAAAGTGCTTAGGGTATGGTTGTGCTACAACTATGGGATCCAAAGGTTGACTACATATCTCTCGATAATTATACGAGGGATGGTAGGGATCTATCTGGTCCATACGCGAAGCTAACTGTTTCACCATGGCTTCCAGATTACTAGTTTTCCCACCATATTGGTTCGGTAGGGCATTAATATGAGATTTGTGAACATATGGAGGGACATGAAGATTAGATGCTATGTTGTTATTGTGTAAATTATTGGTAGGAAGGGTGTTATGAAGAAATCTTGAAGTTGTATTATGTTGTATCCTAGATTGTTGAAAATTGGTGTTTGGCTTCATTTTAGGTTTTTGTTGATTTGAAGCATATTGATCAATAGTTTTGCGAAGTAAAGTAGTGAAGGAATTTTTGTGTGGGAATGATTTTAGGCTCAATAACAGGTTCCTTAGGGGGTTGGGTAACCTGTTGTTTTGGCATGTTCTGAATCATGGTGACCATATCTCTATTGGATGGTCCAGCCTTATCACTTTCTTCATCGATAAAAGACAAAATATTAGTGTGCACATCAAACATATGTTCCATGGCTACTTGAGTGTCACTAATTTTCCCTTTATCAATACGAACTGCCATATTAAGAGCACCAATGTTATTATTGAAAAATTTCCAGAAATGATCTAAGTTATCAAAAGCAATAGTTCCATCTGAAGCTATTCTAGGGGATGAGGATCCTTCCTCTTTAATATTTTCTTGTTGTTCATTTTCTTCAGCCAGGTCATCTTCTAGCTGTTCTAGAGTTTCTCCTTCCGGAATGGATTCCTCAGGAAGGACATTTGGGTTTTTTGTTTTGTCTTCTAACCAATCTTCTTCTTCTTGATCAATTTGTTTACCATTCCTAAGTTTAGGCTTAAATTTAGATTTTAGCAAATATATATATACTTGTATATATATATGTGCAAAAGGCTTAAGAGGTATATATTTTAATTATATACCTACTATAGTATTTGAAATAAAATGTTTTTGGTTTTTGTTATGTTTTGGTTTTTTTCTTGTTTTTGTAACAATATTATAAAGATAACAAACAACACACTAAATGCAAGAAATAATAATAATGAAAGCAATGATCTAGTTTTCTATAAATAATTTATAAATTTCATTAATGGGCTCGAGTTCTTCAGGAGTCATGAAGTGTTCTTCAAATTGGAAATTTTCTTTCAAGAATTTAACAAAAAGTGCTACAATGATATTATCTGTCTCAGATTCTGGTTGGTAGAAATAGAGTTCATGGCACTACTCTCGATATAACACAGCTTGAGGAACTCTCGTCCATATTTCCCTATCCGTAAGAACAACCTCTTGATCTTCTACACGACCTAGGAATTGGTGTATAACAGTTGCGTTCTCGAGGTATTCCTCGAAGGTGAATAATTCTGAAGACACAAGAGCTCTCCTATAAGCTAACCACCTATAGCAGGCTCTCTGAAGTTCATGATAAAAAATGAGTTGATCAGGATCCAGGATCCTATCTAGGGCAAACCTCTTGATTTGTCTAAATTTGGTTGATTTAGATGAAATGATACCTAGTCTCCTATTAAGTTTGTCCCACAAAGGTGGGACTCTATATGTTTGAGATGTTCTAAACAAAGAATCAACCTCTATGGCTATTAATTGATTTGCAACATTTATAGTAACTGCTAGTCTTTTCTTAGGAGCTACCATCTAGACATGATATGCAACTTAGTAGTTTTCTAATAATTTTAAATGCATCTATGTTTTTGTTTTGTTTTTTTTTTGTTTTCAAAAGGTTTTAGTTTCACGTCGGGTTCACCAAAATGTATCGTTCCAAATTTTCCGCACCCTTGCCTTCAGGCTAAAGGATCCGCGCCCGAAAGGGGGATGGGAAAAGGATGGGATGGTACCTCGAACTGAGAGGCCCTTTGAAGGTCCCGCCTCTTGGGGGAGGGTTATTAAGGTGATTTTTCGACGGATGGTGGGGTTCACCAGGAAACGTTTAGTGGCAGTTTCCATGCCTATGTTGGGAATGTGTTTAATGTGTTCAGTTTTATCTTTAAACATCCAAGTCCTAGGTTTGGCCAGATGAATCTAAGTGTTCTATTATGAAAATGCAAATTAAATAAATACATAAAATAGATTTGGACAAAAAATAGAAATAATATGCTAGATTAAAGAATCATACCTAATCCGAATGTCTAATGAAGGTTCTAATTTTTGAAGCAGTCCAGATCGTCTGGAATTTGATAGGATCATCTGAGATCTGACGGGATCATATGAGATCTGATGAATTCATCAGACGAATTCGTCAGAGACCTGCAAACAGAGAGATAGATACAAAATACCAAAAATGCAACTATTCTAACAGAGAAAAATGGTGTAAAATGGCAACATAGATGCTAAGGTGATGATCACAAATAAAAATTCAAGTAGATTATGACGTTCTAATGACAAATTATGACTTCATTGTACACTTAAGCTATATGGATGAACTCCAAGATTAAGAACAATAAGGAATAATAACAAATTTAACTAAATGCAGGATAAATCAACAAACAAAGTGAGAAAATGCAAACCCTAGGCACTGATTGCCCCCAATGTTGACTGTAGTTGAAATCATCTCAGATTGGTACGAAATCATCTCTAATTGAACAAGATCGTTTGTGTCGATCTGAGCTTGCTCCGACTGAAAAACAATGAAGTTCCTGCAAACAAACTTGGAAAAATACAAATGCAAATGGTGGTTTAAGATAGTCTAATGCATGTAGAATTCATGTTATAGGGAATTTCAGCCAGGGGGAATGCCAAGAGGGGGTCCTAAGGTTAAATAGGCTTAGGAGGGAGGTTAGGAGGTTGGAGATCATCCTAATTTGGAAGATCTCCAACGAGGGAGGTCTCTAACGATGCAGACATGCTTCTGCCCAGATTAGAGACGTCATTGAAACAGAAGCTAACTATGCACAAATTAGTTTGGGATGAGATCGTCTGGACATTCTTCTATAGACAAAATCATCCGATATGAGGTGATATCGTCTGATCGGCGATGATATCGTCAAACGGACAAAACAAACTCTAAAAATGTTGCAAAAACGAGGAAACAGGCAGCAGGCGGTTTGGGAGCGGTTTTGGGGTTAAAATTTGAATTTGAATTATTATTAATGTAATTTTAATTATTTTCTAAGGTTTACTATGCCAATTTTAGGGTGCTTAAATAGTCACAAATTGCTCTAGGGCAGAGTTTGCGTTGAGGAAGGATTCAAATGATTGAAGCTCCTTTAACCTGTTTCTTGCGATCAAGAAACAACACAAGAAAGTTATACAAATAGGCAACCTCTCGTGATGAGGCCTTTTGAAGGATTAATGCATCAAAAAGCCTTGAAAATCATATAATCAAGAAAGCATATAAAATGTGTTAAACATATGCAAGATTCATCAATATTTCTTGAAACATGTAAATAAGAATTACAACTACCAATATAATGAATCAATTATGTGAAATGAAGCATTATAACTTGAAATTAAGCTATTTAAATCCTACTTGCTAAAGTGAAGTAAACCTAATAAAATACTTAATATAGTTATTCAAAATCTCTAAACTACTAAATAAAGTAGTAAAATTATTAACCTAATCTATCTAAGTATACTGCAAAAGGAACAGTAAGGAGATCTGTCACCTGATGCAAACCACAACTTTGATGAGTGGTCTGCACTATAAACCATGGTTGAAAGTTGTGGGTTGCAACCATGTAGGTTTTCCATCCAATTATAGGGTAGTGGGCTTGATCCTCCTTGTCAAATTTATGATCAAGGGTCACCATAGTATCCTCTGATAGGTTTTGCAGTTGAATTGCGTGATAGGGCCTCCGTTTTCTCGGATTAGCATTTCTTGGCGTTCTAGCTCCTTAGGGCATCCATGGCATGTTGGTCATGATGATTAGGTTGGCAAAGTTATAGCAACTAATCTCTCTCTCATGTACACAAGTGAGTCCACAATTCGACAAGGCTTTGTTGCTCTAAATTCCAATGCTTGCTTGATCCTTTTGACTTATTTCTGAGGGGTACTTATAGGACTACCCAAGGGCTAGGGGTGGATTCATGGAGAAGCCAAGAACAAGAAGAGGTGGTTAGGATAGTTGGAATGGAAACATTTGGAATATTCCATCCTTTAAATACCTTCTTCTAGAACAAATGGTCATTCAAACCAATTTGGCTCGGATGAAGGCCAACTGAAATTTAGTTAAGACTGTAGGTGACAACTACGGTTCAGACTGTAAACTGTAGGTCTCAACCGTGGTTCAGACTTTGGATTGTAGGTCTCAACTATGGTTTAACCCATAGCAATGGAAAAATTGTGCACCTCAACCGAAGAAACAAGAATGTAAATGCGTAATAAGTCCTATGAAAGCGTAAAGTAAAGCATACAAGCAAGAGGTAATATATGACGAATACTAAAGTAAATGGGGTGTTCTCCTTATTAAGTAACTTCAAATTAAATTACAATACCTCCATTTTAGGACTTGAATCACTTGATGCAATATGTTACAATAAAAGAGTGCCAAGAGATATCAATCTCTCAATGAACGTGGTGCACATCCACTATTCTTTTGCATGCCCACACTCGAGGTGGGCGGGCTCAATGTCACCGCAACTTATGTCAATGTGATCCTTGTCATATGATGTTTCCTATAGTGTCTTGGCACCTAAATATGCACATAGTAAAGCAAACAAGAATCCAAAGCATCTATGTATGATTTTAAAACATGCAATCCCCACAGCCTAAAAATGGTGCATGTGACGTATCAATATCAAATGAATTCAAAATGGAGCAAAACTCAAGAGTGATGTAAAATATATGGTTTTGGGACGATATCACTTGGTTTTATAAAATCTTGGTGCTCGATCGCTGTGCTAGATCCCGTCGCACTTAGTGAACCTACAAAAGGTAAATGAGTGATTCTCTTACCAAAAAATATCAAAAACCTACAATATTTGGTAAGTAAGCATAAAATTAAATTTTAGGAGGACCCATGTGATAAGATTCTAGAGATCCTACCCAAATTCCCTTGCAAGCAAAAGAGGGACCCACATACATACAAATCATAAAATAGCAATATATCAGCCAATATATGTCAGAAAGCAGTGAAATTTGAACTGAAGCACCCTAGAAACATATTAAAAATAATAAATTGAAAAAAATCCTAAAATTGTGCATGAATTTATATTCACATGGGGCTGGGACGAATTCAACTGTCATAGATTGAGGGGTGCACGACGGGGGGATGCCCACCAAAATATCCTAAATTTTTACACCAATCCAATGAATATTGATGCAAAACTATAGGCGAAGTGTTTTAGGTAAATTAGATGTGGTTATTCAAATAATCAATTTGGTTTTGGATTCAAATTGCACCTTCTTGTACTCGAATAATCAATAACCACATAATTTTCATCCATGATGTGGTTATGGATGAAAAAGGGGCAATAGGGATGAGGTAATAACTTGGTAGCACTTAGTCACAAACCCTAGCAATAACCTTATATCTTTTGGATGATAATGCCATCCAATTTATAGACCTAGGAGGTCAAATGTGCAAAGGGCATGCAAGGCATCTAATGCCAAAGGGGCCACTTGTCCATCAGGGCGACATTCATAGGGGGTGGAAGAGAATCTCCCTAAAATGGCCTCATTGATGAGGGTTGTCATAGGCATGCCCTGGGTTCTGACATGCATACCTTGAGGAGTAGGGCAAGTGGCTTTTTTTGGCGTCCACTTGTCCAGATTTGACTTTTTTCTAGTCAAAACTGCTATTCGCTCCACCCCGGGATGAATGCTACTATTCGCTCTAGGGTGAGACGAATAGAAACTGCTATTCATTCCAGGGTGGGACGAATAGGAACTGGGCCTCAAAAAGTCTCCAATTAACCTGGGAAACTTCCAAAACTACTTTGGAAGTGGTTAGAACCACTTCTTGACCTCTGAGGGCTGCCCTAAGGGCCTTGTGCATCAATTTTATCAATGCCTTGGTAGCATAATCAGATTGGCACTATTTTGGTATCTGCATATGTCTCTTTTTGAGAAGATTTGTGTGCAACACAATGCTCAGTAAAAAATATATGACCAAAGCACTCAATTATTAATGTTACTCAATACCCTAACCAAATTTGAATGCCCCAATCCTGGAAAGAGCATGCATTATTGAATCCTTTCTTTTGACAAGCTAAGGAATTTGCTTTATCTTGGATTTCATTCAATCATGAAATGGGTGTTCCCCAACATTACACATGCTTACTAGATGCCAAGCATTTTAATTTGATACTTTGTGCTTGTTTGCTACCCCAAGCAGGAGTGTGATTGTCTTTGTCAAAAATTCGTTGAATAAACGCAATTTGCCTGATTGGGTGTTTAATTATTGATTATGATTATGAGTATGACTACCCCCTCAAGCGACGAGTCGATGAGGGAATGACTTAGTGATAAAATTGATGAGTCTCTTGACCTAGATGACTTTTTTTGGGTTGCCTTTAGGTGAATTCATGAATATTATGGTAATTTTGGAAGGATATTGTCAATCCGATAAATGTTGCATGGAGGAGAGAGGGTCAACAATTTCGTTCCCGTCGAGCGGTCCATACATCAAGTCTTTCTTAGGGAATGAGGGAGTAAATCTTAGTACTTCCATGGAAATTTTTAACTCTATCTTGAGTTTGAATGTGTTCCATCAAATTTGACTTGTTTTTGGTGGGTTTTAAACCATTTTTGGCGCTTGTTCGGAGTAAGAGAGAGAGAGAAGAAACCTTGTTTTTGTGGAGTGGTCTGGATATATTAGCCTTCTTAGGGAGTAAATTAGAGCCTCCTGATGACCCTGGTGGTAGTTTATTGTGCCATAATTCTTGGGTGCGAAATTGACCAAGTTTAGGCAATTTTTATGTTGTTTTTGTACCCGTTTGGAGCTGTTTTTGGTTGTTTTGAAAATTTTGACCTGTATTCATCTTGGGGTTGGGTGAATGCAATTTTTGTATTCACCCTAGGGTGGGATGATCACAAAATAATGCACTTTTCCCACCTTCGGATGAGTACAGCCCATAATAGCCTATAAAGTCATTAAAATCGCGGTGTGGGGACATTATTGCAAGTTTTCTCTTGGTGATTCGAGTGGTGAGGAGGAGTGTGATTGTGTACAGTGAAGCGCTATCAAACTCAATTTAGGACACCATGAGTTAGTAGACCGAAGCATCCAGTAGAGGATCTGGTGCCATGTGGGTATGTATTGAATCCTTGATTGTACTTAATGCTATTTTTGAATTTTGTTATTTTATTTTATTATTTTGTTTTTACTTTTGAGGCCTCTGAAAAGGTTGGTTTGTGAAGCATAGGAATGCTTACTGATCTATGCTTTGTGTTGGTTTATTAGGTAGTGAGGGATTGGGATTGTAATCCAAAGATTTTTGAGACCACCCAAGCTGCCTTGAGTGAGGCATATTGGGAGTGGCTAGATGACTTGGGCCTTCAGCAAGTGACACAATTGGAGCTTGTGATAGGTGATCGTGACTAGTTGACGACTTTGATAAATTTATGGGACCCTTGTACTAATACCTTTCACCTCCTGATAGGGGAGATGATGGTGAATTTATATTATGTCTATCAGATTCTGAGGAATTCGATATAGGGGCGACCCATTAGGACTACGCACTGCAATCTGAGAGGTGCAGTGCTGACTCGATACTTTGGTGGTCAGGCAGAGGATATGGAGGATGACTACCTAAAGGGTGGTATATTGGTTGGTTATTGGTATGGAGAGAAGGTATTGAAGGTGAGGCATGCATTACTCATGAACCTCATCTCCAATATACTTCTACCTAACTCCTTCGGAGCGAGGTTCCAATGGAACCTGTTGGAGCTAGTGTTTGCCCTAGTGGTAAGAACTAAGGAGAGACCCTTGGTGATGACATGGGGACTACACTGCTAGCACAACTCTATGATGGGTTGTACAAGATTTATTGTCAAAGACATAATGGGATAGGGTGCATCTATCTACTATAGTGTTGGGTATGGTAGCACATAGTTGTGGAGCAGCCACAGGGACTGTCGTGGATGACTTGAGGTGAGTTTGCAGATCGAGATATCGGGTATGCCATATTCTGGAAGAAGGCACAAGAGGTTAGATAGAGTAGGTGCAAGGTGGATGATGTAGGTCACTACGCCAAGGCTTTTACTGAGTTGACGGTGGGTGTTGTGAGTTGGCGTCCTTACACAAACTATGAGGCTAGGGAGTGGTTGTAGAGGAGCAGGTGAGGTAGGTGGTTGATAGGGTGGCATGGAAAAGAGGATTTCTTCCCCTATGAGTGAGTGACATGGTATTTTAGGGTATGCCAAGCGATTCCTAGGGTGCCCATGATCTATAGGCACCGTTTGGATGAGAGGACCTTGACTTGGCCCACAGTGGTAGAGATGGATGGGGCGACAGACCCGATTATAGCAATATCTGACATGGATGATGTTGGGATGATAGCTGAGTACAACACATGGTGGGTGATTCAGCGATGGCGGGGTGAGGAGGCCCTTGGGGATGTAGTGGTGGTAGCTAAGGATATTCCTCAGGATATACCTGAGGAGGATCAGGCAGAGACTCCCTACCATATGGACGAGCAGGTGGACCTCCTAGTCGTGGATGATCATGGTGATGAGGGAGATGAGGATGTGGGGGATCAAGGTTACCTGAGTAGTAGGATGCACCTGTGGATTGGTGTATCATGTTGTAGATAGATCTAGACATGGTTAGGTAGGAGAGGGATCTCCTATGAGCATAGGTTCAGGGGTAGGGTGACCCGATAGAGGTTAGGACTCTATGGGCATGGGTGCAGGAGTTGGAGGCTGAGGTGGGGTCATTACTGGTCCAGGTACTGTAGGTGATGGATACATATTAGGCTTAGGAGGCTAAGGGTTAGCTCTATAGGAGTGAGCTGGAGTGATAGGTGATCCGACTTGGGGGATAGCTGTCAAATTTGGATGGAGGCAATAACTCATACCAAACTCGATGGAGTGATACGAAGTAGTCTACTTCCTCAAAGCAGAGGATTGAGGTGGCTAGGGGGAGCCAATAGGGGCCAGGGTAGGCAGTAGTCGACCGGAGAGGTCTCAACAATAGCACACCATAGGTGGTAGTACTAGTCACAGCATCGATCCTGCGTGATCATGGTGGTCGACATGGATAGGGATTTCTTTTTGGTATTGGTGAGGTCGAAGGATCCACTTTATTGTAGACTTCGAGCATTTTGGAAACTATGATGTATTGTTTTTGCCCCATATATATATTTGATATTTTTTTATGATCATTAAGTGTTTCATTTATTGTTTTATTTGTATGAATGCAATGTATGTATGGATTTATTGATGATGTGTTAGATGCTTATCATGTATGCATATGGATGTAATGAGATGGTGATGTATAGTTGTCATGTATGCATGTGTATTTTCTTTGATTTATTGTAATTTGAAGCTATCTATATGCGTGGATGCACAGTGAAATGATTGGCTGATAAAATGAATGTGGCTAATGATTTGATACACTGTTAGCACCATAGACTATATAAAATACATTAAATCTCTTTACTTTTGTTTCTATTTTTGTATTTACTTTTGTAATGGAAATATGGAATCATGTAGTGGAATGGGGTAAGTGACATGACCTGTTTGAAGAATGTAGATGAGGTTTTTATGAGACTTAAACACTCTAGTTGTTTTGATCAAAAGTTGTATATTGGCTTATGCAAGATTTTTTGACAAGGTATGAATCTGCTAGGATGACCAAGGTACTTCATATCCCTGTGTGTGCAAGTGAGTTCATTCTTATGAGACACATAAGGATACCGCCAGTGCCAAGTAGGCTCTCAACCAAACCTGTATTGAGGATCATCAAATGAATACCACCATCCTAGATTTTGTACTAAGTATGACTAGACCAATAGGCAATCTAGGTTACCAAAGCTAGCTCATCCACATGCAAACATTGGTCTGCACACACGTTGAAGCTAATGTGAAATACATATCATCATATGTAAGGATACCGCCAGTGCCAAGTAGGCTATCAACCAAACCTGTACTGAAGATCACCTTATGGTTTTCCAAATGCTGAGAGTTCCAGGGATTCAATTTCGACTCCCTACTTTCTTCAATTTATTGGGATACTTGCTCTCATATATAGTGATAAAAATCACTGTTTATTTTTCTCTTTTTAGTGACAATAATCACTATTTATTTTGAGTTTTTTATTTTTCTCTTGAGCAAGGGATTTAAATTTTTTGAGTGATAGGGATCACTATTTCTTATGCTTTTTTATGTGTGCACTTTTTGTATTTTTGTATTTTGAATTTTTTTCTTTGTGGGGGTTTGCAAATTTAGACTATTGCAAACATGTGAAAATGTAGGATTTTGATGACAAAAAAGGGGAGAAAACCACTTATTGTTGTGGGGGAATTGGGTAGGGGAGAACTTGTAATTTTTCCAACTCTCAGCATTCTTGAACCATTCACACAAGGGGATGAGTAGGATGACCTTTTTGCGTAAGGTAACCTAGACCACTTCATGGATTTCATCTGTCTTTGTGCAAAACTTGGATTATTAATGTTAAAATGTGTTTGGGATATGATGTATGCAAGGCATAATCTAAGCAAGACTCTACTCCTAAAAAAAAATCAAGATAGCTTTCTACCAAACCTAAAGAGAAGCTAGAAATGGTTGAGTGACAAAAACCTCTAATGACATTCTAAAACAAATGACTAGGTGAAGGGGTGGACACAAATGTGGAAAATGGAAAATGTGGGTGAATATGATAATTGCAACATTGAACTATGCTTATTTTCACAACATTAATTTTGAGTGATAAGTAGTGTACCATCATGGTGCTATACATAGATGAGCAACTCTAAAATGTAACATGCTAATCATGAGGATGCCTAAATGCAAGCGATGATAGAATGCAATGGGATGTAATGTGATGAAATGCAATATTTTTGTATTTTGATGTTTTGATGATGTTTTTGAAATTTTGATTGATTTATATGTATGAAAATGCAATGTGATGCAATATTTTTGTGTTTTGATGATTTTTTTGAATTTTTGATTGATTTATATGTATGTAAAAGTGACCAACAGGATTATTGGGGGCCATTGGGGTATTTTGGAGGGACCAATGGGCTTATGGATACCTTTGGGGATTTTTGTTTGACCAAGTAGGTTAAAGCACCCTTAGAGCATTTTAGGGGTGACCTAGACGGTTCTAGACCACCTATGAGCATTTTTAGGTTGACCAAGTAGGTTAAGGCACCCTTGGAGCATTTTGGGGTGACCTAGATGGTTCTAGACTGCCTAGGAACATTTTGGGTTGACCAAGCAGGTTAAGGCACCCTTGGAGCATTTTGGGGGTGACCTAGACGGTTATAGACCACCTAGGAGCATTTTGGGTTGACCAAATGGGTTAAGGTACCCTTGGAGCATTTTTTGGGTGACCTAGATAGTTCTAGACCGCCTAGGAGCATTTTTAAGTTGACCAAGCGGGTTAAGGCACCCTTGGAGCATTTTGGGATGACCTAGACAATTCTAGACCGCCTAGGAGTGGTTTGGGTTGACCAAGTAGGTTAAGGAACCCTTGGAGCATTTTGGGATGACCTAGATGATTCTAGACTGTCTAGGAGCATTTTTAGGTTGACCAAGTGGGTTAAGGTACCCTTGGAGAATTTTGGGATGACCTAGATGGTTCTAGACCGCCTAGGAGCATTTTAGGTTGACCAAGCGGGTTAAGGCACCCTTGGAGCATTTTTGGGGTGACCTAGATGGTTCTAGACTACCTAGGAGCATTTTGGGTTGACCAAGCGGGTTAAGGCACCCTTGGAGCATTTTTGGGGTGACCTAGACAGTTCTAGACCACCTAGGAGCATTTTTAGGTTGACCAAGCGGGTTAAGGCACCCTTGGAGAATTTTGGGGTGACCTAGATGGTTCTAGACCGCCTAGGAGCATTTTTAGGTTGACCAAGTGGGTTAAGGCACCCTTGGAGAATTTTTGGGTGACCTAGATGGTTCTAGACCGCCTAGGAGAATTTTTAGGTTTACCAAGTAGGTTAAGGCTTTTTGGAGCATTTTGGGGTAACCTAGATGGTTCTAGACCACCTAGGAGTGTTTTGGGTTGACCAAGCGGGTTAAGGCACCCTTGGAATTTTTGGGTGACATAGATGGTTCTAGACTGCCTAGGAGAATTTTTGGGTTGACCAAGCGGGTTAAGGCACCCTTGGAGCATTTTGGGGTGACCTATATGGTTCTAGATCGCCTAGGAGCATATTTAGGTTGACTAAGTGGGTTAAGGCACCCTTGGAGCATTTTTGGGGCACTATGGTGCTCTAAGCATGGAAAAGCCTCAGATGGATGATGTTCAAGGGCTCAGGATATTTGACTCCTTCAAGAGAGGCCAGTCGATATGTTCTAGGTCCTATCTAACTGGTGATGACAAAAGGACCTAACCAATTTACCACAAACTTATCCCTTAGGTGGGATGGCAAATTAGAATTTTGTTGGTTCTATTTCAGGATGAGGTCACCAATCTTAAAGTCCCTAAGATGGAATTTTATATTGTAGGCTCTCTTTAGTCACTCTTGATAAACATGTAAATGCTTCAGGACATGAACGCGTCACTCATCAAGCAACGTAAGTTGGTCTAGTCGAGCCTGTTGTGTAGTATCATCATCAATGAATTCTTGCATGGATATGTGCAGTGAGGGTATTTCTAGCTCTAGAGGCATGACTACCTCTGCACCATACACTAGTGAGAACAGGGTTGCCCTAGTGGGTGTCTAAATACTAGTGCGGTAAGCCCATAGGGCAAGAGGGATTTGTGTGTTCCAATCCTTGTGATTACTATTAACTATCTTTTTAAGGATGGCAATTAATGTCTTTTTTGAGGCCTCTTCTTACCCATTTGCTTGGGGATAATATAGTGTCAAAAAACAATGTTTTATTTTGTACTTATTCATCAAAGCACGTACAACCATGTTTTTGAATGACGTTCCATTATCCGAAATGATTTTGGATGGAATACCAAAATGACAAATGATATGATTTATTATGAACTCCACTACATGGGGTCCTGTCGTTGAAGTAAGGGGAACTGCTTCCACCCACTTGGTGAAGTACTTAGCTGCAATGATGATGAATGTGTGATGGCCCAAGTATGTAGGGGATATCTTTAGGATTATATTGAGTCCCCACTATGAAAATGGCCAAACCGATTGAATCGATTGCAAGGCCTAGGAAGGTACGTTTGTCAAATTAGCGTGGTGTTTACACTTCACACACTTCCTAACATATGTGCAACAATCTCACGCTAAGGATGGCTAGTAATAGCCCATGCGAAGAATGCACTTTGTGATGGCCATGTCACTAAAGTGGCCACCACATGTACTATCATGTGCTTGGGCAATGGCCCAAGTAGCTTCCTGTTATTCTAAGCAATGAAGGAGAATTCCTTAATAGCTCTGATGATACAAAATCTCTCCTAACAAGACATGCTTTGCCGCTTTTTTCTTGAGTGTTCTTTTGGTGGTATGCAACAATCCAGGGGGGAGGCTACCAAGCTTGAGGTAGTCTTGAATGGGAGTATACCAGTCCTGCTACACAAAAGCCTCGATGGCATGAATGGCATAGCCCTTTAAAATTTCATCCCTAGCGAATACTGATTGTGGTAGAACTTGTAATAATAGCATGGTACTTCTATCAAAGACCCCCAATTGGCATAATTTAGACAATCATGAATTTGGGGGAATAAGGACCCCCAATCGACACGATTCAAGCAATTGTGAATTTACAAGAACCTATCATGAGATGGTACAATTTGAATCATATGGATTCCTGGTGTGGCTTCAGAGCTTTTGTGCTTCATCGCAGGTTGTGATAGCATTTTAACATGAATGGTGGTGATGTCATTTGAAGGGTTCTGTGGGATGAGTGACCCCAAGGAGGCCATATTATCTGTAAAATGATTCGATGATCGAGGTATTACCTCAATATTATACCACTTAAACTTTGGCAGAAAGCCATCCACAAGGGCTTTATAAGCTTGCAACACTAGAAATTTGCATTGAAAAATCCCTTTGACCTAGTTAACAATTAGCAGGGAGTCACCAAAAATGTTAAGCTTTTTTATTTTCATGGTGATGGTTGCTTGAAGACCTATGAGCAAGGATTCATATTCTGCATTATTTTTGGTGCACGGGAAATCGAGTTTAAATGACAAAGGTAATGGATCCCCTTATGGCATAAATAACACGAGTCCCATGCCACTCCCTCACTCGCACTTGGAGCTGTCAAAGAGTAGGTTCATATAGGCCTGGATCTCAGGCTCATCAGGATCTGGTGATTCCAAGATATGGAAGACCCCATCATCGGGCAACTCCACACTAAGAGGTTGATCATCCTCAAGAGGAGCCTCCACAAGTTGATCGGTGATGGCCTGACCTTTGATAGATTTTTTTTGATGAATTCTAGGTCGAACTCTATCAACAACATGATCCATTTCACCATACGACTACTATGATAAGTGTAACTCATCATGTATCGCAATGGATTCTCTTTCGACACAACATGCATGGTATGCCCTAGCATATAATGGCATAGGTTCCTAGTGATGAAATCCACTACTAAGCATAAATTCTCAACATATGCATATCAAACCTCGTAACTAACCAGGGTGTGACTAAGATAGTAAGTAGTCTGCTATTTGAAAAACTCATTCTTCTGGGCTAACATGGCCCCTAGTGCAATCTCAGTGGCTGAGATGTATAAGTAGAATGGTATTCTTGGTCAAGGAGGTTCCAAGACTGGTGGTAAAACCAGGTATTGCTTTATTTTTTCAAAGGCTTCTTAGCACTCATCATCCTAGTGTAATGCAACTCCCTTATGCAATAGTTTATTCATTGGTCGACATTTATCCGACAACTACGCTATGAAGTGCTTGATAGATACAATTTTCCTTGCAGGCTTCTTACTTGCTTGACAGTAGTTGGGGGAGGCATTTCTAGGATAGCCTTGACTTTTTTAGGGTCCACCTTGATGCCTCCCTTAGAGAATATAAAACCCAAGAGTTTTCCAGATGTGACACCAAAGATGCACTTCTTGGGGTTCAGCCTAACATTGTGCTCAATGAGGTGATCGAGGACTTTGCGTAAGACATCGAGATGCTCATGATGTAATAGAGACTTAGCCAATAAGTCATCCATGTAATATTCTATAATCTTGTGCATGTAATCATGGAAGATGTATGTCATGGCCCGTTGATAGGTGGTACCAGTGTTCTTGAGGCCAAAGGGCATGACCCTATAACAGAATGTCCCCCAAGGCATTGTAAATACCATTTTGATCTGGTATTTTGGGTTGATACAAATTTGATTGTACCCAGAGAAACCATCCATGATGGAAAGAATTTCATGGCCTACTGTGGTTTCTACCATTGCATCAATTCTGGGCAAAGGAAAATCATCCTTAGGACTCATCGTGTTTAGATATTTGAAGTCTGTGCATATGTGAATCCTCCTATTATGCTTCTTGATGGGAACCATGTTGGACAACCATGGCAGGTAGTCTATGGGGATAACAAATTGGGCATACAAGAGATTTTATATCTCGTATTTCACCATCAAGGCTAATTTTGGATGCATCTTTCATAACTTTTACTTTACTAGCTTGACTGCCGGGTTGAGTGTCAAATTATGCGTGACTAGATTTGGGTCTAGTCCTGGCATATCCTTATAGGACCATGCAAAATCTTGCTTTCTCTTTGTGAGAATCTAAATGTACATGGCTTGCTCTTTAGGGGATAAGCCTTCCACTAGCTTGATAAACTATAGACTATTTGGATCTGAGCCTATGTCTCGGTCAATTATTGGCTCGACTAACATATGCTATCTGTCCTCCAATTGATAAGGAGTAGAGATCAGGTGCATGTCGTATGTTGAATTAAGATCATCAATAGGAACGTCAGGTTCCTCTTCAGCATGAAAGATATCTTGAGCAGGCTGTAGGGTGAAATGAAACATCTCACTACATGGTCAGTACTCAAAATGTGATGGGGGTGAATCAACACGATCCCAGTCGATAGCATCTAGGTACAGCTTAGAAGGATCAGCTGGATTGCAGAGTGGTGTGGTCAAATAAATGGAGATCATGTTGATGGAATGGATTTGTTCTCCAAGACCATGGGTGGAATACATCTCATTAATATCACTTCCTATCCTTAAGTGTAGCAATGGGGGAATAGATATCACCATATTATGTCTATGAATAGACTGCAAGATGGGATCATTGGGCTCAAGGAGCTCCATATGCATTGGCAGATCAGGAAAGATAGTGTGATAAATCTAGTCTTGATTTACTGGTCTTGTCCTTAAGCATGGGCCAATGTGCAGCTGATGATACACCTCATCTATGTTGATCGGCTCGTGACAATGATGTAAATAAGGAGGACCAAGATAGGACATCTTTGTATCATCTTCATCATCACTATCGTGTATGAATCCTTCGCCTCTATCCATAGGAATTGGGCGATCAAGCTAATGAGGTCCCATATATGCTAGCTCCTCATAATTATCATCATGGATGAGGACTCCTTTAGTCTCACCTTGTGGTGTCATGGGCACGGGAGGATCGAGTAGTTCGAGCAAATGGATGGCATCCTCACCAAGCGGTATAACTTCTTGAGGGTGGATCGACTCTTTAGGAGGCCAAAGCTACTGTCAGATAGGGTCATCTATGGGGAACATGCACATGAAGTTCTCCTCCTCATTATCAATGGGGATGACCTACAAATGATCACTGTCTAATTCAAAGGGATCATATGGTGCCACCTCGTAATCGAACTCATCTCTCGAGGTCCACTTATAAGAGGGTCCATCATCACAAACGTGGGGATATGCTTACGAGCTCTCATCTCTCTCAAAATGCAGGAGAATGTTGCTAAGGATCATAGGTCTCCCATACAATAATGGAAGTAATCCCCCAATGAGTAGATGGTATGTGTGTTGGCATACGGGTCTCAAGCCAACTCATCTCTTTGACCTATGCATAGGCAATCCATGCCATCCAAGAGGACATCTAGGGACAAGGGGTTATTATGCCCTAATCCTAATTTATCATATGACATTTGATATTGTGGCTAAAAGGGGGTATGCATGCCTTGATTATATCGGCCTAACCCGTAACCATGCCAATTGCATAGGTCAAAGTATTTTAGTGTGAAGTCTAGGTTAGACAAATAATCAATCTATTCCTTGAAAGGCTCCTCATCCTCTTCCTCCTATTGTTAGGGCTCTATTCCATAGTCAAGGCCCCCATATATGAAATTTTACTGATTAAGAGGGATGCCTAAATGCACTAGGGTGCCTCTTAGAAGGAGAGTTCTACCCATGTCCTATACTGACTCGACTGCAGGTGTACCCACAACATTCCAGACTATGTACTCCTCCAGACCTGTGTTAGCCATCTAAATGGTGATAGATGACCATGGTGATGGAGGAAACGGGAGTGCCTCTTGGGCCTATTACATGATGGGCTCGTCGGCTAACTTTTCCTCCATCATTCCAGGCATATCTTCAAAGGAGATGGTGGAGACTGTTGGGGGGTTCTCTTCAATGATTCTCTTCCTTGTGTCCTTTGACAGTGGGACTGTGGATGATGACGGTGCCTAAAAAGGAGCTAACGATGAAGATGCGATGGACTGTGATGAAGATAGCTCTATGGGAGGGAGTGATTCTAGAATCAAACCCAAATGGGACTTATTCAACTAAAATTTTAGATGAGGTGATGGTAGGGTCAATTCAGGCAACTGCTGCACCAGGTTGCAGTATTTGAAGGGCTTGAGGTCTACCAAAATGACATGAACATGTCCTTCATACATGTATTTTAGAAACTGGTGCACAATTGAAGGGACACACTTCATGTTTCTAATCTAGGGTCTTCCTAGTAGGATGTTGTACGCCATCTCACCCTCTAGTATGTGATACAATGTTAAAATAATCTTTTGCCTGACTTGAATGGGCAGAAAAATTGTACCAAATGTCGAGCATATAGCATTGTTGAATGCTCGGAGGGTTTATGTGGACACAACAATGTGCAATGCTAGCATTCTAAGATGCTCTAGTTCCATTGTGGTAATGATATTACTGGATGAACCAGCGTTTATTAGAACTCTCTTAAATGGAGTCCCATTCACACATGCGATGATGTGCAAAGGTAGGTCCACTATGTTAGTGGGGAAAGGCCTTAGTTCATCTTCCCTAAACGTGGTGACTAGCTCAGTACATTGGCATACATGACCCATGAAATTTTTGAATGAATTCACTTCTTGGGGCTAAAACTTAATGGATTTTAGAATCTGCATCAGGGCCTCCCTGTGAGGCTGTGATTGCTGGATCAGCTCATAGATGGAGAGCCTAGACAACGTGGTCCTCAAAATCTAAGTGAGTTTGGTCCATATCATGGCCACAGGTCTAGGCAAGGGAGTCTGTAGTAAAGGTGGTGTAGCTCGTGAAGTCATGGAACATCACTTGGAGCTATAGGAGTTGCGACTGGATTTGGGTACTTCTTGTTCTGTGTCATAATTCTCACCATACCCACAAATCTCTGCTTGGGATAGGCCTGATGGACCTTGTTTACTTGTGTTGTTGGCTTAGTCCACCCCCCATGGGTTGGCAATGGGTCTTTTTAGACCTCCATCTATTGATTTTTTGGCACCACGGGGTTGTCTACTGTGAGAGCTTTGTTGTTGATTAGGTCCTGCACCAAGTTCTTGAACTTGTAACATCTGAAGATGTCATGACCCTTTTCCTGGTGGTACTTGCAATACAAGTCTTCTTGATATCCTTTAGGTTTTGGTGCATTAGGATCCATAGGTGTACTCTCAGGTAGGTGTACCAAACTGGTCGTATAAAGGCGGTCAAACAATAAATCCATATATTCTGTTATGGGTGTAAACTGCCACTTTGGGTGGTACTATTGATTCTGCACTTGCTTCTGATTTTCTTTCTCATAGTTTCCAGGGGGTACGACATGATATTCTGCCTTTTAAGGTTTTTGTGCTTGTGCTGGCCCTAGGACACTAATGCCAACCTAATTAACCACCTTCTTGCAAGGTTTTGCAATCTTGCCCACTTGGATTCTGATTTCTTTGATGGTCCTAGCCTGTTCTAGGGCATCCTCAAGAGTTGCATACTGCTAAAGTTGTAGTAGAAATGAGATGGGTCTCAAGCATCTCTTATTAAACATCTATATCAACTCTGATACAAGGAGCAGATAGGATAACTTTGAAAGCATGGCCCTCCATCTATTTCCATAGTTGTTGATTGACTCATCGTCATACTGCTTAATATGAGCTAGATCAGAAAGTGTCACCTTCCTCTTGGTATTGAAGGCAAAACATTCTAGGAACGCATCCATGAGATGATCTAGGTTGTGGATGTTGTGCTTCGAGAGCCATGTGAACCAATCAGAGGTAGGACTTGAGAGGGTGGTCACAAAATTCCTTAGAAGTAAGGCATCATGGTCCTAGATACCAAAACATTAGCTCAGGAAATGGGTGGCATGCTCCTGTGCATCCTTTTCTCCCTTAAATGTGGCCAAATGGGGCATCTTGAATTATTCTGGGTAGGGAGGCATAGGAACCAACGAATGCACATGGTGACTACAAATATGACGAAACATAGACTTTTGGAACCTAGAGGTTCTATTCTCGACTAACTCGAGACGCTCTAGCAGTTGCTTATAGGCATTGAAGGACTTGATCTCCTCTTCATCTTGTTCCTACGGTGGGTTGTGAGAAATGTGAGGCCTATTACGGGGTGGCTGTGGAATAATACCTCTACCTTGATATGACATTTTTGCATGCTTTTATTCCAGCTTGTATCCATCATACTCCTCGTAAGGCATCTTTGGATCTGGTCTATAAACCTATGTGGCTACCCACGGAGGGCGTCCCACATTAGTCCTAGGATTCAAATCTCGATCTTACCTAGGAGGTCTAGGAGGAATTCCTCTATAGGGTCTAGGCAACCTCTCTCATACTGAGGGTTATTTCCTCTGATAGGTCTCTGTCCTACGAGTGTTCAAGGTTGGAACCTGCTCATGTAGGGTCTTTTGGAACAACTCATGAGATTGACGTTGGACCTTCTTGAGTTGATGTAGGTGGTCCAGCTGCTCCTTGTCATGCCGAAGCTATTTAAATTGAGCTTGGTGTTCTGCATATCTGATAACTTCCTATTGAACTTGTTCTATTGTGTGGGATCTAGGTGGCCTAGCAGGTTCCCCTCGATCTCTCTCTCAGTCATGATGATCTGAGATCTCTATATCGGGCTTCCTTCTATCGACGTTTGCCACATTCACCTAGGCTCTGCATGAGGCAGGTGTTCCCTATACTCAACAGGTGCAAAGGTACAACACCCCCATGTAGTGAATTGCTCTTGAGGAATGTCATGGACTTTCTTGTATATTCCCTCGTGAATGAGGAAAGGTAGGGATGAATTAGCCTGCCCCGTATGATGAGCCTTGTACTCATCCTAGTATCTAGGCTCCCTAGTCTTGATCGGACGACATGGAGGTAATATGTGATCATCATGTCCCACCCAATGATCACTGTAGGGATATAGCCCATGAGTGGTTGCTTCCACTCTGGCAGGCATGTGAATGTGTGGTACTGGCCTATCTCCATGTGCCTCTTCATGCACTATCCAATCATCATCAAGACGAGTGTTTGACATGTCCATTTAATGGGAGCATTCTCCCTGGGTTGGCTCTTGGTGCATAGGGGAATCCCATCTAGGGGTCTCTTGGAGACCCTACTCTATCCTAGTTGTCCTAGTGGTCTACAGACTTGGGTGAGTGTCAACCCTCCAAGGTGGTATAACCAGATCTCGGGGGCTATAACGGAGGTGACTTGTGTCTCCATGCACACTCTTCACAGCATCCGCCCTTGATTGGGCTTGGCTGCGAGTGAAAACCATTGCAAGAATACCTATCAAACGCTTTAATGTTTATCTTATTTACAATTTTTTATGAAACAATATACCAAAGAGGAACACATAATCAAACATATGTTTATCTTTGTTAATGTATTAGATGTGTATCCTAAAATTGGTTTTAGTGTGTTTCAAATTTGTTGTAAAGAGACCTCATGTCACGTGTTTGATAATTTTTGGATGATATTCTTAAGTTTATATGGATTTCACCTATATACTCGTAGCTCGACAACCTTGCTATGAACTCCAGGTTGCATTATCCCACCTATGATGTATGGTAATGAAGTCCACACATGGTCAAGGAGCACAGGTCCTACCAGTTCCTCACCCAATTCACTTACAGCCTGTGATACACCTCCCCAAAGGGTGATGCATGCTATAACCCATGGGCTATGATGGATCTTGGAACCAGCATTGGAAATATGGATTGGGTTCATGGGATTTGAGGTAAGTGTATGGATATGAAACCCACCATCACTTGCACTCTACCAACGGTTGGGGATGAAGTCCAACTCTTTAGCGTTTAAATGGTTTGTGGTGTGTGTGATTCCTTTTAATCCAAAAGAAAGCAAAAAGTAGAGAATTCAATGAATTTTCACTAAATGAAATATTTGAAGCAATATTTTACTTTCAATAATATTGAAACATGAAATATGGAAGTCACTACACTAAACTAGGAAAGCAACCCTACATGAAGACTCGTCGATGGGTGATCAACAAGCAATCAAGCCAATGAAGATGCAATCCTAATTAATATTTTCTACTCTATGCATGTTTTTGTAATTTTGCATTTTCAGAAAAGAAATTGTGATAGTTTCTAGTTTTCCTACATAAGCACACAAAGCAAAAATCAACAGAAAATAGGGTTCTATAAATGAAAAACATGAAGAAAATAGCTCAAACCCTACCTCTTCTCTGCCATTGTCTACTGGTTCTGCAATCTAGCTTAGAAAACCTACTATTTTCTATTAATTCTAGGGTGGTATGAACTACAGGTCTGTATTTTTCCTAGGGAGGGACAGATTTTAATCCATCCCAGGGCGGCATGAATAGCAGTCCAGAGTTCGCCTAGGTCCGGAGCGACTAGAACCTACAACAAAAAAAGGTGGAAAATCAAGTTAGAAGATCACCTAAAGCAAAATGGGCTAGATACTACCATGATAACCACTATAGAAATGCGAAAATGGTGCATATCAATTGAATCAATAGAATTTAAATGCGTAATAAGTCCTATGAAAGCGCAAAGTAAAGCATTCAAGCAAGAGGCAATATATGATGAATACCAAAGTAAATGGAGCATTATCCTTATTAAGTAACTTAAAATTCAATTAAAATACCTCCCTTTGATGAATTGAATCACTTTATACAATCTATTACAATAAAAGAGTTCCAAGAGATATCAATATCTCAAAGAACGTGGTGCACATCCATTGTTCTTCTGCATGCCCTCGAGGTGGGTGAGCTCAATGTCATTGTTGGTTACGTCAATGTGATACTTGTCCTCCTATTTTTCCTATAGCATCTTGGAACCTAAATATGCACACAAGAAAGCAAAAGAATCAAAATCATCAATGTATGATTTTAAAACATGAAATCCCCACAGCCTTAAAAGGGCACATGTGAGGTATCTATACCAAATGAATTCAAAATGGAATGAAACTCAATATTTATGTAAAATAGGTGGTTTTAGGATGATATCACCTAGTTTTGTAAAATATTGGTGCCCGATCGTTGTGCTAGATCTCGTCGCACTTAGTGAACCTACAAAATGCAAATGAGTGATTCTCCTACCATAACATGTCATAAACCTAAAATATTTGGTAAGTAAGTATAAAATAACATTTTAGGAGGACCCATGTGATAAAATTCCATATATCCTTCCAAAATTCCCCTACATGCAAAAGTGGGACCCGCATACATGCAAATCGTAAAATAGCAATATCTCAGCCAATATATGTCAGAAAGTGGTGAAATTTGACATGACGAATCCTAGAAATATATGAAAAATAATAATTTAAAATAGTCCTAAAATTGTGTATGAATTTCTATTCATACGGGTGTGGGACGAATTCGACTGTTACAGATTGGGGGGCGCCCGGGCGTGGGACACCCACCAAAATATCCTAAATTTTCACACCAATACAATGAAGATTGATGCAAAACAATAGGGGAAGTATTTTAGGAAAATTATATGTGGGTATTCAAAAAATTGATTTGGTTTTGGAGTCAAATTGCACCTTCTTGTACCACTCGATAACCTCTCTCACTGAGAAATTATGGATGAAAAAGGGGCAATAAAGATGAGGTAATAACTCGGTAGCACTTCGTTGCAAATCCTAGAAATAACCTTGTCTCTTTTGGATGATAATGTCATCCAATTTATATACCTAGGAGGTCAAATGTGCAAAGGGCATGCAAGGGCATGTAAGGCCAAATGGGCCACTTGTCCATCATGGCAACATGCATAGGGGGTGGAAGAGAATCTCCCTAAAATGGCCTCATTGATGAGGGTTGTCATAGGAATGCCCTGGGTGCTGACATGCATACCTAGAGGAGTAGGGGAAGTGGCATTTTCTGGTGGCCACTTGTCCATATTTGATTTTTTGCTAGTCAAACCTGCTATTCGCTCCACCTCAAGACGAATGCTGCTATTCACTCTAGGATGGGATGAATAGAAATTGCTATTCATCCTAGGGTAGGACGAATAGGAACTAGGCCTCAAAAAGTCCCCAATTGACCTAGGAACCTTCCAAAACTACTTTAGGAGTTGTTATAACTATTGCTTGACCTCTGAGGGCTGTCCTAAGGGCTTTGTACACCAATTTTGTCAATGCCTTGGTAGCATAATCGGATTGGCATTGTTTTGGTGTCTACACAACCTAATTAGGCCAGGAAGCCCAAATTGAGTGGTTAGAAGCACTGCTCTATCTTGGAGTCTATCCAAGATCCTCCATATGGTCTTGTAGCATGTCCATATGAGTAGTCACCTTCAACATGACATGTTTTAGGTGTCTACACTAAGCAACCATGTCATCCAACACATTTATCACGAAGGTAATCAAGTTGCGAATGTCATGGTCAATTTCCCTATCACATGTCTTGCTTCCCTATCTTACAACCTTTCTTTACCATGTGAATTTTGAAGCATGTCATGGAGTGTGATCCCTTGCCACTTGTTAGTAATTTTTTCCTATGTGGGCCCTATCCTCTTCATTATTGCTTAGTTTCCAATCATATTTGTGCTTGGTCCTTTGTAACCCATCACCATCCACTTGCTTTTGTTCTTATTTTTAGTGGCTTTCCCATGTCACTCATGAATGCTTGATTTTGCAAATTCTAAGAATACTCCCTATGAATGTCACACCTATTACTGGCTATCACAATGCAAATTCCACCTCTTCCTCCTTTCCAATGCAAATGTTAGAGATGAAGAGGAATTTATGACATGAAGACGATCAATGGCTACAAAATTATTTTGGTCTTAAGAGCATATTTAAGTGCAATGAATTTTTCTCAAATATTTTGACTACCTGAACTAATAATATTTTAAGAATGATTTGGTTTTGGACTCTCAACATCACTTATTGTAGACAAGCCTACCCTACTAGTGTCCTGATCACTAACTATCTTTACTTTCTACCTTGGTGATCCTTGGAGAGTCATGATTTTGGCCTTGATCAACACTCATATTTCCCCTATCACCAACCCCTACATGGTCCTTTCCATCTCCCCTTGTCCATTTCATTTTCCCCTCCTCTAGCGATGGTTTACCATGACTACAATTTCAAGCTAAATATTCTTTAGTTAGACACTATTGTGGAGGAGATCTTGAAAACCCATGGATTCCTCCCATTTATGTAAAATTTAAAATGATATGGAGCTTTCCCAAGAGCTGGTACATATGTGGAAATATGGTGAAGTGTCAATCAAAGGTCTCATATTCATCATCAATTTTGATCTATTTGTGAAATTCATTGAGCTCTCCAATGATGGAGAGACAGTGCAGCATGATAAATATTATATTGTCAATGAATTATCCTACTTCACTAAAAAAGAGGAAATACTTGGCAAATACAAGGGTGGTATAATTGGAGAGTCCCTACCCAAGCCATGGAACAAGTTCATGGTGCATATTCTTAAGTACTTTATAGTGGATGCTCCAAATTCAATTCTTTGAAGGTTCCATCTTACCTTCCTGAACCATCTCCAAGGCAACAAATTTATTAACATTCTATAATATTTATTTATATATATAGAGCGATCCATTCATAATGTTAATAAATTATCTTCCTACTTTCCTATCTACTAGGACCTCCACCATATCATCTATAGACATGTTCTTCAAAGGGATTCTCATAAGGTAATCATATCCTATATTAATAGCCCCTTGGATCATACCCAGGTCCTTGGGTCAAGCCATGATGAAAGCCTCCCTCTTGATACCTTTGATGAAGCCACTCCAAATCCTACCTCTTCTAAGTCCAATTGAATGATGAATCTTATTATTGATGCTCATGGCACTCCTCCCACAATAAAATCTGAGGCTCGTCATCGCTCATCCTGTAGCAAGTCCTAAACTAGGAAGCGTAAGTTTACCATTATCCTTGAGTAAGAGCCCAAAACTTCTAAGGACTCTCCCACTGGGGTTTACAAAGTTAAGCATGAGGATGCTCCAATGTGGTCCTTCTCTCAAAATGGAGCTCTGTAGAGTGGCTCCTCCAAATTATCCAGCCATATTCAGAAGTGAATGTGTGTCTCCTTCATCACCAAAAAGGGTTAGATTCAGGAGCTTGATGTCCTAATGAGTGCGATGTCAAGATCCACCAAAATGAATGCATCTCTTCTATAGTAGGTCACTATCATCCTAGAATAATTTTGGAGCTAATTCAAGGGTGATGAACCAATGGATATTGTGAACTCCCCTATTCCTAGGAACGAAAATTGATGGGCCTATACTCTTTGCCCTAATGGTTCTTGGTTTTGTGGTCATATCCTTGCTTTTTAAGGTTGTCTTTCCTATTTTGGATACCCCCTCTTTTATGATCTTGTTATTTCTTCTCTCAAGGAGATAGTCTCCTTTAATATCATTGTTGGGTTTTCTCTTTTTGTATCTAGGAGGTAGTCTCTCTTGAGGGTCTTTTGATGTACAAGGTTTGGGGACCCTTTCAACAAAAAACATTATATATTTTTTATTGACTATACTTTAGAAAGAATTTTCATCAAATTATAGTCATCATGTTGTTGTAGTTTCTCGTCCTTTTAATAAAGTGATGGCACATGGCTAAATAAAAAGGTATGTGCTAAACATGCCAAACATAAAAGAGAATTTAAAGACTATTAGAGTATTTCACTTAGCGGTTATTATAATAACAACAAACTAATAATAGAGTTTTTTAAAAAGACATGTATGCATTTATTGGGTCATTCTCATAAAAATAATAAAATATTACATTTTTTGTTAGTAAAATTAAACTAAATTCAACTTGCTTTTATTATTAAATATTTTTTTAATTAAATATATTTCTTATATTTTCAAATTGTTGTGTTTTTACAATTAAATATTTGGCATCATTTTTGTTAAGAGATAAATTCTTACTCAATTAATTATCTTTTAAAATTTATATTTTGCCAAGACAAAATCAACACTACAATTGGTTAAGTTATCTTTTACTTGATTTCATTTTCTATATATATGCTCATATTTCTAAGAAAATGAAGAACACAAGCTTATACTGAGAGGGGGGGTGAACAGTATAAGACCTCTTTTTACTTTTTCCTTTATACTTCAAAACAAGTAAAGCAATATATCCAAAGCAATATCAAAGCAATGCACAAAACCATCCACAAAGTGACACAACAATTTACGTGGTTCACCCAAGGTGGGCTACTCCACGGATAAAACTTTTCTCTAAAAGTTATATCAAAGTCCTCTGGGAATCCTTCCCGATTACAATGTTTATGAGCCTCGGCTCAAAGGAGATACCTTCCCCCAATCTGAATTTATGAGCCTCTGCTCAAAGGAGATACCTTCCCCTACCTCTGCTCTGGCTGGTGATCCTCTAGAAGACCTCTGCCTCTGCTGCCCTTAGCAAATGGAACTCTATCCACAGAAGACACTTGTCTTCCCTGCTCTGGTCGGAGACCTCTGTCCTCAACTCTATCACCTCAAAGTTGGTCCTCGAATTTGCACTAAACACAGTCCTTCGGTCTAGCACAAATGTCCTCTTCCTCTGTCTTTGATCTACACCAAACACAGTCCTTCGGTCTGGCACAAATCAGTCCTCAGGTTCTTCTCATAGAACCAAAGCACCTCTATCCTCAAGTTCTCTGATAGAACTATCAAACTCAGCTTCACAAGTCCTCTGCTAGGACCTGTCCAAATATGCTCACAAGTCCCCAATGGAACCCGTCCAAAACCTGCTCACAAGTCCCCAATGGAACCTGTCCAAAACCTGCTCACAAGTTCATCAAGAAAACTTGCTTGGCATGAACCCACAAAGAGAATTGTTAGAGACCCAATGTGATTCATCAACCTCATAGAAGCATAAAGAGAATTGTTAGAGACTCAATATGTTCTATACTTAACTCCCAATCTCAATCTCAAATCTCATAGAAATAAGATAGATGTAATATGCTTTTCTCAAGAACATGAAACACAACCCAACAATTGCCAACCATGCAATATCTCATATAACAATGATACTCATGTTCTTTCCAACAACCAATATCTTTTCTCAACCAATTAGGGCTTCAACAACAATGCTCAAAGACAAGGTTTAACCAACATCATACAACTCAACATTAACCTTGAAGCATTCAACCAATCATCACAAGAAAAGGAAACAAGTAGAAATCCTTTTCCCTCCAAAGATATTTGAACAAAATAGCCACCCACACAATATCACCAAATGCAAAGAATAACTTGTTCAAATCAACTCAATGGAGTAAGCCCAATATCATGAATCAAGTAAAAGCAATTACTTGATCAAACAACCTCTATGGAAGCAACTCAACCATCAACCTCAAAACAGCCAACCAAGGGTTTCACCAACTCAAAGCAAGTAGCAAGACTCACAAACATAAACCCTAGTGCACAATGCTTCCACTACCTCAAACCAGAATTATGCATTCACCAAAACTCTCATCAATGATAACAATGCATAAGTAGTCTTCAACAAACCAGAAAATAGGATTTACACCCAACCAAAGGAAACCTAGTTGAATACCTTTTCACTCCAATCTTATTTCAAGAAAAACATACACCAATCATACTCATAAGAAGAATGTGCCCATACCTTATTGAAGATGAAGAAGATCTCACAAGTTTGCCATAACCATAACCACCTTTTTGCCAAACTCAAGAAGGTTAGTAGACAACATATTTCTTTAATATTTCCTCAATAATATTCCTTGGTTCAAATATAATCAAGGTTCTATGTCTTCTTCATTCAACATTTCAATATTAGACACTCTACCTTATAACTCCTTTATTTCACTTAATCTCTCACAAAAAACTACCCTTATACATATATCCTTTCAAAAGATAATCAATATATTAATAATCAAAACAACTCTCACACCTTATAACTCCCTTGCTTATAATTACATCAATTATTTACCCCTTCCAAAACATAAAACCAAGCATTGTCTAGTACGAATTTGCATACCTTAACCTTGTGAAATTATCGGGCAACTTAGCGCATGGTTCAAAACATTCCTTGGTGCAAAGTTCAAAAACAACCCTCGGCACGTAGATCACACACCCCTTGCATGGAGTTCAAAACACTCCTCGGCACACTCGTCCACTTATTCCGAAACCCTCTACAAATGCTTTCTCTAAATTCTGTGCGATCATCAATTTTCGTATCGTAGAAACACGTGCGTAGGGTTTCACTCAATCCACCGAGTATCTCAGAATTTCGTCGTAATGCAAGGTGCCTTCGTACTTCGCATCGCACCTTTCGACTAACCACTTTTACCAAAAATATTAATCATGCTTATATTGTTTTTCTCCTTTACTGGCGCAGACGATGTCGAAAACGAAATGCACACCAATTGATATCGATGACTAAGCCCTAACTGAAATGAATTTATTAGCCTCATTATATATGCACTTCGAAGCATTTCCAAATACGTCGGCATTTCCAAACACGACGAAAACTTTAATTTAATTTTAAAATTTTAATTTAAATTTTAAATAAATAAAATTTAAACTAAATATTTAAAATTAAATATCTTCATCACCGGGGCACATTTTTCAATGAAACGAAAAGCCAACTTGGGTTTTAAGAAAAACCCATTTCAAATCTGTTGTCCATGGTTTTAAATAAAACCTTTTATTTTGTCTCGCCTTGGTTTTCACAAAAACCCTTCCGCTTCTTGACATCAATGACAACATCAACACTTGAGCAAAGGCAATGTACCCAATGTACCCAAAATTGCCAACAATCTCCCCCTTTGTCATTGATGGCAAACCTTTATTGAAAAACACTTCTTAAGAGCCAAAACTGAAACCCACAACTGAGAATCTACCTTTGAAGTTTTGCTCCCCCTGACTTGAAGCTTTCCTCTTCACTTGAAGCTCTCCCCCTTACTCATATCTCTCCCCCTTTGTCATCAATGGCAAAGGGCCACCTTTGGGGCTCGGAACTAAGAATGAGCCTCTTAGCTTAGTCCCTCCCCCACCTCCTGTTGAGGTGATTAATTTTGGGGTGGGAGTAAAACTCCCATTAGGCACTGATCATCATCAGCGTCTATAACTTCCTTGTCGGGCCTTCTCTTGAACTCTTTGTCCATATTCCTGTTCCTGTCATTGTTCTTGTTCTTTTTCTTATCCCTGTTCTTTTCAATGCCTTGATCCTTGGACCTGATCATGCCACTGTTCCTATTCCTATATTCTAGAATTTCAGCTCTACACTGTCTGACTGTGTGACCTTCATTGTTGCACTTATAACAAGTAACAATGTTATTTCTTTTAGGCATACCTGTTCTTTGAATCCACAAGTTCTGACCAAACCAGTTCTGACCAAACCTGTTTTGACCAAGCCTGTTCTGACCAAACCTATTTTGACCAAGCCTGTTCTGACTAACCCAGTTCTTGATATTTGCCTTGCAGAAAATTGCTTTATGCCCAAA
Source organism: Wollemia nobilis (assembly GCA_028583015.1). NCBI lineage: Eukaryota > Viridiplantae > Streptophyta > Pinopsida > Araucariales > Araucariaceae > Wollemia > Wollemia nobilis. The sequence continues at coordinate 588,675 of JAQPPZ010006183.1, read as the reverse complement.
CTGATTGCAAGAGTAGCAATACCCATGAAAGAAATTACCATTTCTGAAACTGTCATTTACCTTCTTCACTTGAGCCATGCAATGTACAGCCATGTGACCAAATCTGTGACAAGCAAAACATCGGCCTTGAAACTTTCCTTTATTTGACCTCTTGGGTCCTGAAAACTTCTTCTTCTTCTCATCCTGAATTCTGTTTTCTGGTTTTGTGCATCTATCATTCAAGGACTCATGATCTGAAATACTTTCCTCATCAGAACTCTCTTTCTTTTGGAGTTTCTTACTAGACTCTCCAACTTGTTTCTTGTGAGGCTTAACAAAACCAAGACCTATTTTATCTGTTGTCTTTCTTTGACCTTTGATAAGAGATTTAACCTTTTTGGAGCTTTCTTGAAACCCGTACAACTTATCCTTGTACTCTTTATTTTCCTCTTTCAAAGAAGCCATTTTCTGATCTAATTCACTATACTCAAGCACCTTAGATTCTAACTCATTCTTGAGTTCTTGTGCTTTAGCCATAGAGACGTCAAGACTTTCTATAAGTTTATCTTTCTCCATGCAACATTCATCTAACTTATCCTTGAGTCTAGCATTCTTCTTTCTTTCCTTTTTCAAAACACTAAGAGCATTAGTAAGTTCACATTCAAGATCCTCTATTTGATTGCATTTTGAATCATCAAGGCCTTTTTCAGATTTCTTATCACTAGAGGTGCTACCCTTTTCAAAAACCATACAAGCATCTTCTTTATCAATTTTTGGAGCATCCTCATACATACTAGCAACCAAATCATTATTTGTGCAATCATCCTCAAGGTGACCAAAATTTCCACATTTAAGACATTTCATGATAATGAATCTATGTTTTGGTTCTTCCTCTTTTCTGATATGAACAACATCTCATTTTCATTATCACTTGAAGAACTTTCACTATCACTACTAGAACACTTACTTGCTTTGTCTAGGTAGAAGCTCTTCTTGTGCTTGTGAGAATACCTCTTTCCTTTATAGTCGTGCTCATCTTTGTTCTTCCTTTGATGCCTATGCCTTTCAGAATCTTGTTTATCTTCTTCACTTTTGAACGGATCATCTTCATCTTCACTGCTACTAAACCCATGGCAATGATGATCATTGTGATCGAGTTGACCACAAACAAAACATTCTCTTACTTGTAAGCAATCAGCTGCAAAGTGACCGGTCTTCCCACATCCGGTGCAAATATTTATTAATCTGACTTGTTCTCCACTATTTGATTCATCTCTTGAATCTATTTCCATTCCCAAAGCAGCAACATTGAGATCATCTTCATTTTCTTTCATGACCCTGTGAAATTTCTTTTTCTTGTGTCTAATGGTTTTGCTTTTGCCTTTCCTTGCCATTTGTGTTCTTGTAAGATCTTCCTTCAAGCTGTTTAAACTTTTCGAAGGCACCTGCTCTGATACCAATTGAAGAACACAAGCTTATATTGAGAGGGGGGTGAACAGTATAAGACCTCTTTTTACTTTTTCCTTTATACTTCAAAATAGTAAAGCAATATATCCAAAGCAATATCAAAGCAATGCACAAAACCATCCACAAAGTGACACAACAATTTACGTGGTTCACCCAAGGTGGGCTACTCCACGGATAAAACTTTTCTCTAAAAGTTATATCAAAGTCCTCTGGGAATCCTTCCTGATTACAATGTTTATGAGCCTCGGCTCAAAGGAGATACCTTCCCCCAATCTAAATTTATGAGCCTCTGCTCAAAGGAGATACCTTCCCCTAACTCTGCTCTGGTCGGTGATCCTCTAGAAGACCTCTGCCTCTACTGCCCTTAGCAAATGGAACTCTATCCACAGAAGACACCTGTCTTCCCTGCTCTGGCTGGAGACCTCTACCCTCAACTCTATCACCTCAAAGCTGGTCCTCGAATTTGCACTAAACATAGTCCTTCGGTCTAGCACAAATGTCCTCTTCCTCTGTCTTTGATCTACACCAAACACAGTCCTTCGGTCTGGCACAAATCAGTCCTCAGGTTCTTCTCATAGAACCAAAGCACCTCTGTCCTCAAGTTCTCTGATAGAACTATCAAACTCAGCTTCACAAGTCCTCTGCTAGGACCTGTCCAAATCTGCTCACAAGTCCCCAATGGAACCTGTCCAAAACCTGCTCACAAGTCCCCAACGGAACCTGTCCAAAACCTGCTCACAAGTTCATCAAGAAAACTTGCTTGGCATGAACCCACAAAGAGAATTGTTAGAGACCCAATGTGATTCATCAACCTCATAGAAGCATAAAGAGAATTGTTAGAGACTCAATATGTTCTATACTTAACTCCCAATCTCAATCTCAAATCTCATAGAAATAAGATAGATGTAATATGCTTTTCTCAAGAACATGAAACACAACCCAACAATTGCCAACCATGCAATATCTCATATAACAATGATACTCATGTTCTTTCCAACAACCAATATCTTTTCTCAACCAATTAGGGCTTCAACAACAATGCTCAAAGACAAGGTTTAACCAACATCATACAACTCAACATTAACCTTGAAGCATTCAACCAATCATCACAAGAAAAGGAAACAAGTAGAAATCCTTTTCCCTCCAAAGATATTTGAACAAAACAGCCACCCACACAATATCACCAAATGCAAAGAATAACTTGTTCAAATCAACTCAATGGAGTAAGCCCAATATCATGAATCAAGTAAAAGCAATTACTTGATCAAACAACCTCTATGGAAGCAACTCAACCATCAACCTCAAAACAGCCAACCAAGGGTTTCACCAACTCAAAGCAAGTAGCAAGACTCACAAACATAAACCCTAGTGCACAATGCTTCCACTACCTCAAACCAGAATTATGCATTCACCAAAACTCTCATCAATGATAACAATGCATAAGTAGTCTTCAACAAACCAGAAAATAGGATTTACACCCAACCAAAGGAAACCTAGTTGAATACCTTTTCACTCCAATCTTATTTCAAGAAAAACATACACCAATCATACTCATAAGAAGAATGTGCCCATACCTTATTGAAGATGAAGAAGATCTCACAAGTTTGCCATAACCATAACCACCTTTTTGCCAAACTCAAGAAGGTTAGTAGACAACATATTTCTTTAATATTTCCTCAATAATATTCCTTGGTTCAAATATAATCAAGGTTCTATGTCTTCTTCATTCAACATTTCAATATTAGACACTCTACCTTATAACTCCTTTATTTCACTTAATCTCTCACAAAAAAAAAAACTACCCTTATACATATATCCTTTCAAAAGATAATCAATATATTAATAATCAAAACAACTCTCACACCTTATAACTCCCTTGCTTATAATTACATCAATTATTTACCCCTTCCAAAACATAAAACCAAGCATTGTCTAGTACGAATTTGCATACCTTAACCTTGTGAAATTATCGGGCAACTTAGCGCATGGTTCAAAACATTCCTTGGTGCGAAGTTCAAAAACAACCCTCAGAACGTAGATCACACACCCCTTGCGCGGAGTTCAAAACACTCCTCGGCACACTCGTCCACTTATTCCGAAACCCTCTACAAATGCTTTCTCTAAATTCTATGCGATCATCAATTTTCGTATCGTAGAAACACGTGCGCAGGGTTTCACTCAATCCACCGAGTATCTCAAAATTTCGTCGTAATGCAAGGTGCCTTCGTACTTTGCATCGCACCTTTCGACTAACCACTTTTACCAAAAATATTAATCACGCTTATATTGTTTTTCTCCTTCGTTGGCGCAGACGATGTCGAAAACGAAATGCACACCAATTGATATCGATGACTAAGCCCTAACTGAAATGAATTTATTAGCCTCATTATATATGCACTTCGAAGCATTTCCAAATACGTCGGCATTTCCAAACACGACGGAAACTTTAATTTAATTTTAAAATTTTAATTTAAATTTTAAATAAATAAAATTTAAACTAAATATTTAAAATTAAATATCTTCATCACCGGGGCACATTTTTCAATGAAACGAAAAGCCAACTTGGGTTTTAAGAAAAACCCATTTCAAATCTGTTGTCCATGGTTTTAAATAAAACCTTTTATTTTGTCTGCCTTGGTTTTCACAAAAACCCTTCCGCTTCTTGACATCAATGACAACATCAACACTTGAGCAAAGGCAATGTACCCAATGTACCCAAAATTGCCAACAAAAAATACCTCTAAAAATAGTTAATGAACCACAATAATAATGTTATTTTTATCCAATATCCAAATTAATTTTTCTTGATAGCTAATTGTAGAGGGTAAAAAATACCCTACTACATACAATTATTGGTTGGATCTGCTAGGAGCCGAGGTGAACCGTAGGGGTGTGTTATATTCTCTACACTCAGGGATACAAAAGGAAGGGTTCACCAAGAACGATTTTAGGACTCGCTCCAAATCCAAGGTGGAAGTGTTTCATGTGTCAATTAAGCATACACCTATTGTTTGGCCTTCCTAAAATAAAATATGAAAATGAAAGAACAATTGAAGACACACAAGATGCAAGAAGACAAAAGCTAACCCTAGTATGATTCTATAATTCAATGATGTCTAACCCTAAGGTTATAAAATAAATTCTTATTTTTTATTTGAGCAAGGACACAAGAGGAATGCACAAACAAGACTAAACCCTAGGTGCATACTATATGCTTTTATTCTTCCAAATGCCTAGAAGTTCAATAAAATGTTTTCCTTTACTTGCAATCTAGATTTTGAGCAGAAATGAAAAAAAACAAACACCAAAAAACCTAAAAATTTATTAGAGAACTTATCTAATTCGGTGCTTTATCCAATATTTATCTTGCATCTAGAATATCCCATGGTTCCAAATCTACAAAATAACTTCACAAACCCTAGAAATTTTGGTCAACATTCAAGGGCCTTCTTAGGCCGCTATAAGACTAAACTTGGATGCCCAGTAGTCAAGACCCTTCGAATATTTTAGATGATTGTTCCAAATAAAAATTGATCTTTGACCTTTGGAACATGCACAAATAGAGAAAACCAAATATATAACAATAAAATGAAATCCAAAGAGGTTGGACACAATAAAATGCTAAAAATGCACAATGTAGATTAGGGTTTTGGGGTGTGAAAATTTCATCTAAGCTCTAATTTACCAAATTAATACCTTTTATGGGTAGGGCATGAATTTGATTTAGATGCCTTTTTCGAGCCTCAAAACAACAAAAAAATTGAGTGCAAAACAACAAAAAGTAGACTTGCAAATCAACTAAAGTAAATACAAGAACCTGATGAGCTTATGGAGAAATCAAGGAGAAATGAAGAGGTGGAAGAAGCAATCCAATAAGGTATATATATATAATAATTAAGACTCCTCCACTCAATCCCCAAGGGCAGAAATCACCAAAGCACAAAATAGTAAAAAAAATAGCAACTTGCAGTAGAAGAGCACTTGATAACATGAGCAAATGAGCAAGTCAATATTTGGAATTTCTAAAATCACTAGGCAATATTAGGGAATCCAAACCCTTATTTATAAGAGGTTTGGAGGGAAAAACAAGCAGGAAAATAAAATTTCATCGTGGGTAAGGGCCGACCCTAAGACGGGATGACGAAGGGAGGGTTTTTAGTGAGAAAAACCCTTAGAACACCAAATTCATCCCCCATCATTACAAGGCATGAATATGGTAATCCAAATTTGTACCCCGTATAGACTAGGCATGAATTTGGTAAAGCTAAAAAAACAAGGCAAAGAGGGGAGGCAAAAGGGCCCTAAATTTGCACTTAGAAAGTTTGTGTGGCTAGTTAAGGGTCTAAGGAAGAATTGACTCATTTTGATGAGTCAATTTTCAATGTCTACATTTTGCTTCCTATTTGATGCATTTTTGGCCAAATAAACGTATCAAAGAAAGATGTAGACTCCTATGGATGAACACAAAAATGGATGGTCAGGTTTGGATGAAGGGGCAATGCAAAAAGAAGTGTTAGCCCAAACACCACAAATTTACATGCAAAAAAAGATATTACTACCATTAATTCCTCTAAGGCTAGGCAACCCCTCATGTTTTTAGAAGGAATACCAAATTCTAGATAAAAACTTGAAAAAAGGTGAAAAAGGGCCAAAAAAATGAAAAATTGTGAAAAAGAGCAAAAGACAAGACAAGGAGGGATAAAAGGAAGAAAAAGGAGGAGAGAGAAGAAAGGGAGGGAAAAAAGAAGAAGAAAGAGATAGAAGAAAGGGATGGAAAATAAAATAGGGGAAGAAAAGAAGAAAATGAGGGAAAAGAGGCTCATTTTCACTGTGCGAGGAGGAGAAAAGAGCTCTGGAGAAGAAAGAGGAGGAATGGCACTACCAACTCCTGTGTTTCCATGGTGAGGGACAAGGCAGGGACTGCTATTGACCAAGTGAAGGTACAGATTGAGAGCCACTTGCTCTTTTTTATTTTACACCTGCACACACAAATATTTTTAGTAATTTTTATATTTTTAAAAAAATTTAAGCAATTTTTTATCAAAATTTGTTGTTGATCATGAATTTGGTTGTGGAGTGCAAATTTGGAAGGCTACCCAAGTGAAATTCATGTATTATATGGATGAGGTGTGAATTTGGTTGGGATGCATTGCCAAATTCATGCTTGATCATTCTAGGACATGAATTTGGTAAGTTTTGCACAAAAAGAGTTGGATTTTTAAATTTTTATGTTTTTATGATTTTTAGATGTGTGGAATGATGAAATGATGATAAAATTATGTTATTATGTAGCTAAATGTACTCAATAGCAGAAATGGTGGTCAAGCACACTGGAGACTACCCTAGAGCAACTCTTAGTGGAGTAGAGGGAGACACTAGAGAATGTGGGGATACTACACTTAGTAGAGATGCCCCACATTGAGATAAATCAAGCCCTACTAACGACTCTAGTGGAGCAATGGTATTCAAAATTATCCACATTCTAGCTATCGATTAAGGAGATGATGATCAAACTAGAGGATGTGTGGTGCATCCTAAGGATCCCTATTAGGGGGAGAACTGCTTACATGGTATGGTTGCTGATTGTGGCATCAAATATGATGTCAAGGGATCCAACACATGTGATCCAGTAGAGTGGATTCCATGTCGATGAGATGCCACATTGATATGGAGTTGGAGTATTGTTGGTGCAAAATCGGCCTATGGTTGTGATTGCACCCATGACCTTGCCAACATTGAGTAGATGGACTAAGTTCAGAGGGATTCCATCTAATATCTAGAGAAGGTTGGTTCCTTGGTGGTTTTTATGAGAAAAGGGAAGAGAGAAATTTACTGAAAGAAAGGGAAATATAGTTGCTGCTAGAACTTTTCTTAGGGTGCAGATTAAACAACAACAATGACAAATACATGTAACTCATAATCTAAGCATTTTCTATACCTTCATGCAGAAATCATGGTTCCTTAATGTGATTTAGATATTAATCTAACACATGCATGTATAAGATTATTAACTCCAACAATATTATTTATAACGTGCATGAATCCAGATGATAGAACAAATACAACGTATATTTCAGTAATGTAAATAGAAGCATCAAACGTTCATACATACATTTGCGCACAATGAACCAAAAGCCAATAGAAGCATATTTTATTGCTTAAATCCAGAGTACATACATCCAGTCTTGTAAACATCTAAGAGCCGACCCTTATTCTGGGTGTGCTCCCTATTATATATACTCTATTGTAAGCATCTTTTGATAGCTAACAAATTCTATGATCTACAATCAGTTACAACAAATTTGTTACTAAAAATATGCTAGTATGTTTCTACATGGCTTCTATTGGTTCAGGAGGGAATCAAATCACCAATAGCAAGAGGTTAAGATTTGATGCTTCAATCACCGTCTGCCACTGGTCACCAAGACATGTCCTTCTAAAAGCACATTTACTTGTTTCTATTTATGTTCATCTACTTAATGAAACTCCAACATGTCATGACATCATGACATTCTGGTGCCTTGGCTCTCTTTTCTCCTTTAAGCTTATGAAACTTCATCATGTCATGAAATCATGACATTTTGGTACCTTGGCTCTCTTTTCTCCTTTGAGCCCATGAAACTTTGTCATGTTGCGAAATCATGACATTCTGGTGCCTTGGCTCTCTTTTCTCCTTTGAGCCCATGAAACTCTATCATGTCATGAAATCATGACATTCTGGCACCTTGGCTCTCTTTTCTCCTTTGATCCTATGAAACTCTATCATGTTACAAAATCATGACATTCTGGCACCTTGGCTCTCTTTTCTCCTTTGAGCCCATGAAACTCCAACATGTCACGACATCACGACATTCTTCGTGCCTTAGTCTTTTCTTTGTCTCTCCTCCGCAAAAATTGAAAACTAGTTCGGGCTTCAAAATCTTCATTATCTTCAGTGTGGTCTTTTTAGACTAACATTATTGGCACCTTCCAAGGAATTTTTCTAGCAAAATATTAGAATCCAGGACCTTCATCCATTGGGAAATGGAGTCAAAATAATATGGAAGAGGGAGTTTTGGAAAATCAGAAAAGAATTTCTTGAATAAGAAAAATATTACCTTTCAAAATACCTCTTGCTAGCTTACGTATACCTTACTATATTACATCAAACCTCCAGTTTTACTTAAATTTTTGTAAACCTCTTTATGTCTGGCCACTGGTCCCACCTTCTATCAGCTGGTTCTACTTAGTTCTCTTGGACCTTCTCTATTTTTCTATCATTTTAATGACTTCATCATAAGTGAGGTAGACTTCTTTCCAAGTCTCATCATCAGGGTCTGAAGATTCCATAAACAAATGATACACATATTGCAACTCTTCTACCTTGTCATGAGATAATGTCTTCTTCCTCAGAATCAACTCTTGTAAGCATGACTTAATCTATGTGAGATCTTGAATCATAGCAAACACATGTGTTTCCTGGATAGGTTCTTCCCAACCTTCTATCTCTGATTCATCATCCATAAAGGATCTCAGGGACGTTGTGAGTGCATCTTCACTTAGAACGCTTGAATTTTCATCCCAAAGATATGGAAGCCCACATTTTTTTGCTAGGTTCAAATGTTTTACTAGCCCTTTAGCTTCAGCTTCGAGCTCTTGGAGGAGTTTTACCCCTTGGTTGACAAGTTTAAATCTCCTAAAGAAACTCCTAGCTACAATTTTAGCCTGCGACCAGGCTTCACTTCGTATCTTGGCAGCAATATTCTCTGGCATGTTTTTAGATAAGACTTGTATTCTTGTTGCAGCTTCTGATCTTATCTTCAAAAATCTCACTAAAGATTTAAGCTCATCTTCAACCATCCCAAGCACTTATTTTACTTTGGCCAAGTATAACAACATAGGCCTTGTTCTCAGACTCAACTGCAAGATATCTTCAAACATTTCCTTTCTAACTACTTTGGCCTTTTCTTTTGATAGGTCATGCACTTTGTTCTGATCTTCTTGGACTTACCTTTGGAGCTCTTGTATCTGTTGATTCAGATATTGAATCTATTCAACTACTTTTTTAGCTTCTTCTTTGTACTTGGTTACTTCACTTGCAGCTTCACTAAACCTGTCTTCCCACCTTTTTACCTCTAATTTCAAAGCTTTCTCTACAAGCTTCTATTCTTGCAACGCAGACTCTAACTCCTTTCTAGCTTCTTGTTCTCTAATAAATTTTTCTTTAAAGTATTCCCCATGCAAGTAGATAGTTCCCAAGTGAGCCTGGGCCATTCCCCATTCATCTTGCATGTGAAGCTGAGTAATATCTTCTGTTATACTTTTCGCTTGGTAATCTTCTATCATCATTTTGCCTTCGAGCTTCCTTACCATCGGTGTCAACTTTACCTTCTACCATTGCATAGTGGTGGGATCAAGTGCTATCATCTCTTGGGTGCGGGCTAGAGCCTTGGAGGCTTCAATGGAGTGGGATTCCCACCAATCTAAGGTATTCTTGTTAGCCTTTCCTAGTTTTTTCAATTTTGAAATAGTAGGATGATTTTTAGTAGCCATGGTGGAGGTGGATCTCATAGCTGGGATGCATGCGCCAAGGAGAAAAGGGGTCGAGACCAATGTAGTATTTCCATCCAAAGGAGAAACTATAGAATGAGTAAGCAACTTTGAAGATTGGCCAATTTTAGATTGAACTTGTGAAGATGATGTTGGCTCTGGAGAAGGAAGTCATTGTTTCAAAGGAAATATTATATCCTTTTTTGGAATAGAAATGGAAGGAGATTCAACTTTGGAATGAGGAGGAAGAGAAGTATGAGAGAATAGAGAGGCCATACCTGATCCTATCGGGAGCATGTGCTGGTGTTCATCTTCTACAATGTGATCTTCATTAGTCTCATTTGCACCAGAATTATCAATTTCATCTTGTTGAGAGGATATTTCTACTTCTCTTCTTTCATCATCTTCTTCTTCGACATCTGTATCTTCCTCTAGGTTTATTACTTCAACATCTTTGGGGATTTCCCCATGCTGGTTTTTATTGTGCTCAATGATATCTCTCTTAACAATTATGTTTTTAAAAATGATTGGGTTTTGTTCCTCTTGAGTAACTTCAACATCATTATCAATTACATCATGTTGGGCTTCCTCCTATGTATTATCACCTCTTGTCATTTCAATATCTTGAGAAACATTCCCCATATCTTGAGCAACTTGCTCACTTTCTTTAGCAGTTTTAGTGTGTTCAATAGTTTTTTGTTGTTGATCTCCACTCTGAGTGGCTTCTTCAATATTCTGAGTCATTTCAACTTGCTTGTTCTTCTTCTATCGATTCTCCACCATAGATTTTAGCTTTCTTTTCTTAACGACCAGAGGCACTTCATCTGATTCAGTATCTGAGGGAGAAGGGGGAACAAATTTTGGGGCCTGTGAAGATGTGGCTCTACCTCTTGATGAGTCTACATCGAGTGCCATATGCTTCCCTCTTTTCTCTTCTTGTAGGGGCTCGGTAATTCCTTGCCCATACTTTCCTAGTCCTCTACCATCATATCCCATTTTTACCATCATTTGGGTTGCCTTCCCATATGTCTTTCTCTACTCTTCTGTAAATATGGTTTCAGTAGTCCTCTTCTTAGAGGACCTGAGCCTTGTATGTGTAGGGGATTGTTGTTTCTCAATTGCAACCTTTTTTCCTTTTCTCTGGTCTACCTCTTGTTTTTACAAACTTCAGGGTTCACTTCTTTGTTGCTACGAATGCTCGATGGCACTTTCCCAATGAAGGTTTCTGACCAGGTAGCTTGGTAATGGTCATATCAGACCAAAAACTCAAGGTCATTTTTAATCAGCCACCTAGATTCTATCATATTTTTCTAGACTCTCATCATCCACCATGCATGGACCTTCCCTTCTATCCATTATGGCCCCTTCTTTTGCATCCTAGTGATAGTATTGTCATCTAAGAAGTGCTTAGGATCATTCTCGGGGTCATAGTCAACCACATGTTCATAAAAATCATGCCATGGAGGCAGTGGTTGCATCCTTTCTACATGCCACTCTAATTCTTCATCCTCAGTGTTATTCCTGCAATCCTTAATGTCCTTCTTGGGGGACATGTGGTAACTTTTGATAGGGGTTCAGTTTAGAATGGCCTACCTCTCTACAAATTTGTTGATAGGGTCATACTTCCATGGTTGTGGTATTTCCAACAACCCCAATTATTTTAGGGCTTGAGTAATTTGCTCGTGTTGCCCTTTCTTGGAGATAATAATACCTTCAAACTGGAATGGCATCGTACAGGTACTAGTTTTACCTATACTTGTACCATATCTAAAATTGATCTGTTCTATTTGCCTAACATATTCCAAGGCAAAAAATCTATCTGTGACATAATGGGGAAGCAAAAAGGGTTTCCCTGTAAACCCATAGAGTCTGATAACAACCCCTTGAGTGAGAATGAACCAGTCACCCTCCTCTGCATGTTTGTTCTACAAAATTTTTATAGCTTTTGGGGTCAGTCTTCTTATTTCTTCATACATAATTTTTAGGGTTGGCCCTAAAAATTCCTTGTTGAAATCATAGTAAGACTCTATCTTGTACAACACATTAGTCCATTCACACACAGGTAGGGTTCTTCCTTTCTCATATTTATCATGCACTAAAATAAAAGTGAGCTCTTGAGCCATAAAATAAAAGAAAATCTAGACTAAATATGAAGAAAATTTGAAAGAAGCTTGAGAACCCTTCTTCATTAAAGACAAACCCTCATGAACTTGGTGAAAAATATACCCTGACCAATCAAAAAACATGGGCCTTACGCTTTTATCCATAACTGAAGAATCATAATTTTTAGGGTTTGAAAGGCAATTGACTAATGCAATCTACCACCCATAGACCTTTTCATCAGACTTCAGGCCCACCACCATAGCCAAGATAGAAAATAGCTCTAGGTTTTTGAAATCTTCCAGAGGAATGGGAGTTTTAGGCATGGTCCCTCTAGTAGGTGGTTTCTTTAATTGTAGTGCCAAGAAATTTCTTATGCTCTTATATGGGATAAAATATTTTTCCTGGTCTACGAGGTCAAAATATTTTGGCTTTAATGCAAGCACATGACCAACAACAAAGGTGATAATGAAAGCATCTGGGCTTAGGGTAAAAAGGGCTCTACCTTAGGAATTTCTTACAGTCCTCTCTTTTGCATCATAAAAATTTGCCATGGCCTTAATCAACTTGGGATAGGGATGAATAGGAATATAAACATACTAGTAGAGTAGAGAATTGAAGGTGAAAGTAGTGGGAGAAGACATAGTAATACCTGTGGCCATTCTCTCTTCGATATCCCTCCAAATTTTTTCTAGGTTTTTCCATGTTATAGTAGTATCACCAATTCTAGAATCTCTATCGATGAATTTTTTGCCTACTTCATCTTCACGTCTCACTTTCGGAGAAGTAGAAGATGATGCCACCATTGTTGTCTTCTGGTTATTCTTCTTTGGGGCCATGGGAAAACACTTGTAGAGATTGTTTGCACTGGGTTCGAGCTCAAAAATGAAAATAGAAAGTAAGTTGTAGTAGAAGTGGCACTTGAGAGTGAATTAGGGTTTTTCTCATCGATTAGAAAGAACATGCATGGATTGCATTAATTATGGTTGGTGGATTTAGATTTCTTGAATCTTCTCGCACATCATTTCTACCATCTTCCCACATGCTAAATTTTTTGGCCAATCATTAGCTGCTGCATTAAATAAAAAATCACGCTCTTCAAAGTCTCAATCATTCACAAAGGAGGTGCCTTCCCACCAATCATCGAAAGGTTACATGGTAGAATTTGAATTTTAGCCATTACATCCCGACAAGGTGGCACTTTTTCTATTTTTTCCTCTTGCTGGTTGACTTTGGATGATCACTAAATTGCAACAAAAATATTTACAAGCTAAAAACTAGAAAATTTTAGAAAAATACCATATAATATACATAATATACAAGAATATTTTTCTATCTATCCGAAGTAGAGTTTTAAGTGAAAACCATTCACTGGAATGGGTTGAACTTCACCCTGTTTGTCTTTTAGCTGAAAAGAATTAAATTGTTTCTCAGAGATTATTTTGAAGGGACCCTCCCAAAAGGCATCAAACTTCTGGTGGTGGCCTGGCTTGGCCTTTTTCACATTCCATTTTAAAACTGAATCCCCAACTTTAAACTTCCTGAAAGTAGTCTTTTTATCGAACCATCCTTTGGTGTCAGCCATGTGCTTCTGATGGTGGTTATAAGCCTACTCTCTTTGCTCTTCTAGTTGTAGGAGTTGCATCAATCTAGCCTCCATTGGTTGACTTTCTTCAACATCGATCTGGTTGAGCAACTTCAAAGCTGGTATCTCTATATGTATGGGTAGAATAGCCTCTTTTCCATAGACCAAAGAATAGGGTGATGTATCAATAGATTTTTTAATTGAAATCCTATCAGCCCATAGTGCTTGGTTTATCAAGGAGTGCCAACTTCTCTTGTTATCCTTCAGAGTCCTCTTCAGAATTTTGAGAAGATTTTTGTTTGTAGACTCTGCTAGACCATTCCCTTGTGGGTAGTAATTGGAGGAGGTCTTCAAGTATATACCATATTTACCAGAAAATTCAATCATATTTGCTCCGATGAAGGCTGATCCATTGTCTGTGACCAATGCATCTGGTATGCCAAACCTTGTAATCAAGCTCTCTAAGAACTCAATCACAACTTCTTGATCAACTTTCTTAGTGGGAATTGCTTCCGCCCACCTGGTAAAATAATCTGTAGCAGTGAGTATATATTTATGACCAGCTGATAAATTTGGCTCTATTACTCTAATGAAATCTAACCCCCACTATTGGAAAGGCTCTTCAACTTGGATAGACTTCAGAGGCATAGGGGCATTTCTATTTCTCCCTACATATCTCTAGAATTCTTCACACTTCCTAGTCATTTTGAAAGCATCTAAGAAAATGGAGGGCTAGTAGCAACCTATTCTGAGTATCTTTAATGTGGTGGTCCTCCCTGAGTAGTGTCCACTAGATAGACCTCCATGAAATTCTTCTAAAATTCTCTATTTTTGATCCCCCTTTATGCACTTTAGCAGTATGCCATCTATGTTTTTCCTATACAACCCTTCTGGTAAAAGAGTGTATCTCAAAGCTTGGGTTCTGTACCTTCTTCTCTGTGAAGCATTCAGATTATCTAGGCATTTCCCAGTCTAAAAATATTCCACAAGGTCATCAGTCCAGTCGGTATTCTCCAGAGTTTGATCTTGTTTTGAATTCAACATTAGGCCTTGGTAGGCTATATGATCATTTGGAGCTTTCTTAGCCAACTCTTGGCATAGGTATCTACCCCTTACTAACTTGGTTGGATGTATCTCTACATCATACTCTTGTATCTTCATTACCCAGCCTGCTCTTTTCTCACCAAGTTCTCCCTGTATTACAAAATTTCTAACATCAGGGTGTATCACATAGACAATGGTCTTGCTTTGTGATAGGAAGTGCCTAAACTTCTTTAGTGACTTCATAACTACATATACTTGTTTTTTGATGAAGTTATATCTCTCCTCATGATTTTGCATGGTCTGGCTTAGAAAGGCTATAGGCCTTTCTTCATTGTTAGCTCCTTTCTGGGTGAGAACTACAGCGTAACTTTCTTCCTCTCTGACAACATATAAAATGAAGCTTCTGGAGTAATCAGGGTTAACAAGCATAGGTGCTTGAGCTATTTCTTCCTTTATATTTTTGAAGTTTCTTGGATCTATCCATTTGAACTGGGCATCTTTCTTTAGCAGTTCTATCATTGGTTTGACAATTTGTGCAAAATCTGCTATAAACTTGCATACAAAATTTATCTATCCAAAAAAGGATTGCAAGCCTTTCTTGTTTTCTGGTAGGGGAAGCTCTAGGAGTGCTTTTACTCTATCAGGATCGATGGCCAATACAACTTTTGAGATGACATGGTCTAGTAGAATTCCTTCTTCTACAACAAATATGGATTTCTTTGGGTTCAAAGATATACCAAATTCTCTATATTTTTTAAATACTTGTTCAAGGTGTTCTACATGGTCTTCTTTATGGTGAGATAAGACTGTCATATCATCTAAATAGATGACTATGACCTTATTAGCAAGTTCTCCAAAAGCCACATCCATTGCCCTTTGAAAAGTTGCTCCTGCATTGGACAAACCAAAAGGTATCCTCTGATATGCAAATGTCCCCCACTTGGTGGTGAAGGTAGTCTTGTATTGATCTTCATCTCTAACCCATACCTGATTGTAACTAGATAATCCATCCAATAAGGAGAATCTCTCTACCCCTACTACTGTATGTAGAATTTGATCTATCTATGGAAGAGGGTAATGATCTTTTAGAGAAGCTCGGTTCAGGTTTTTGAAGTCAATGCATAGTCTAATATCCCCATTTTTCTTTCTAACTGGGACTAGATTAGCTACCCAGGTAGAGTGTTTAATAGGGTATACTATCTTGGCTTCAAGGAGCTTTAACAACTCTTGTTTCATTAATGCTTCTATCTTTGGGTTAATAGGTCTTTGCTTTTGCTTGAAGGGCTTTGCATCTTCTTCCAACTCAATGGTGTGTTGTATGGTTTCTTTCCTGTATACTTTGAGATCACTATACACCCAAGCAATAATGTCTAGGAATTTCTTGCATAATTCCCTGATCTAGTTTAACTCTTCTTCTATACAATTAACCCCAACTTTGATCATTTTTCCTGGCTCTAGTTGAACCTCCTTGTACCGATGTTTATCAACCTTTATTTTGTGACCTACTGCTCTATCATTATTATCAAAAAGGCTTTCAAGGGTGATCAACCCCTTTGGAATATGGTTATTCTTTAATTGGATTAGGCCTTCTTCTTCTTCATCTTCTAGCATTCTACCACTTGAGCAATTCATTTCATAGGTTAAGAAATCTAATATCTGCTCATCACTTTCAAATACTTGCCAAAAAATATTTTTATCTGGCATAAAGGGTCTGTATATGAGCCTTACTATTTTGGACTTCTGGATGACATTGTTGATGGGGTAGAAATTTGCTCCTATAGATGCTAACATATCAACATGGGTATTTTTCTCTCTAGGAATCGCTTTAATGTTCAAAGCTTCAAAGGTTTCCAGGAGGTCCCACACCTTATTCCTATATGCTTTAAGATAGTGTTGTTTACTTACACATTTTTCTATGACTTGATTCACAATGAGTTCTGAATCTCCATATATCTATAATTGTTTGACACCTAGCTTTTCAGCTTTTCTTAGACCCAAACAAAGTGCTTCATACTCAGTTGCATTGTTTGTACAACTCCAAGTCAATCTATAAGAGAAAACCTTTTCTTTACCTATGGGATAAATTAGCACTATGCCTACACCGACTCCATTCTTGCATCTAGCACCATCAAAGAAAAGTTTCCAGAGCTGATTAGTAGGCTTGTCTTCTCTGGGAGTGAGAGCCACTTGGCTTTTTTCTAGCTTCATAATAGAGTAACTTCCCATCTCGGTTTCTACCATAGCATTGAATTTTTTTAGAGAGAACTGGTCTTCTATTTGAAGTTCCTCCAAGGTCTCTTCCATTAGATTGAGGTCTTCCAATTCCTCTGTCATCATGTTTATAGTACCGACCTCTTCTATCTTTTCTATGTGGAAGGTGGATGGTTTTTCATTAAATATCTTGATTCTTCTACCTTTGAAAGGAATTTCCAAATGCGAATAGTCTAAATATAGATATCCTCCTATCTTAGTCATGAATTCTCTGGATAAACACATGCCAAAGTATGGTTCTAAATCCACTACCACCACTTCTTGTATCACTACAATTTGAGGCATTCTATGAAGCTTTATAGGGATGTCTTTGATTACTCCTATAGTCTTGACTGGAGTGCCATCCAACTGCAGAACTCCTAGGCTGCTCCTAGTGTATTCCATTCCCATGATGTCACACATTGCTTTTGGTATTACTATGGTAGCAACACCTGAATCAATCATGCAATTATGTACAACCCATCCTTCCATTTGAAGGGATAGATAAAAAGGGGGTGGTCTATTCTTTCTAGTAGTAGATGTCAGGTTTTCTTGAACTATATTTGAGTAAGAGGGATTCCTACCTTTGCTTTTCATTGATCTTAAAGATTCTTGCAATAGGTCAATTTGGCCAGGAAACTATAGGGCATCATACATACTTGCTTTCGAAGGGGTCTTCTTCATCTCTTCTACTATATTGAAGGAAGTTGAATCGACATTTTCTCTCTTTCTTTAGAAAAAGCATCATATCTACTTTTGTATCCTTGAGTTGCTTCCATTCTCTATCTCTTAGTTAGAGAAGGAAATCTTAACTTCTCCTTAGCCTGCTCTTGAGTTTCAACCTCCTTTTGTGGGATAAACTCTTTACTTACTTTTGATCCAATATTCTAGGCAAGGACTTGAGGCTTCTTTTCATAGGGGGTATCCTTTTTAGGTAGAGCTTTAGGGACCGAGGGAAAACTCAGAGGCTGGAGTTCCTAGGGATCTACCTGCAGAGGTTTCTTACCCGATCTTGTCAGAATAACTACTTGTTCTACTGAAGGCATCATGAAATTGTGGTTCTCTTCTCTGATCATGTTCACATGTCCCTTCAAGGTTTTCTCTACCTTTTCAATAGCTATTTTTTGTACGTAGTGTTGATGAATCATACATGAACTTTCCCCATGCGGGTCATTACATGTAGAACACCAGTAGTTAGAATCTGTGGAAGGAGCTATAGATTCTTCATCATCATTTGCATAAACCACACTCGATCTTTCTTGACCCTTGTTACTTGATGAGGCTTGGTCCCTCATCACTTGTGGAAATCTTCTTGGTTGAAAACTTCTTTCAGCTTCCCTTATTTTCATTGATGTGATCTCATTAGTCAAATTCTTCATTATTGATTGCATGTCGAGTAAGACGACAAGATGAGGTTCATGGGCTGACTGAGTAGGTGGTGCAGGTAGCAAAGGAACCGTAGGACTAGGGGGTAGTGCTAGGAAATTTTGAGGCATTTGTATCATTGGAATAGATGGTTTCCCACTCCATTTTGGAAGCTCTATGCTAGGATAATGAGAAGAACTTGAAGGGCTAGCACTGGAAGCTTGGGGAATATCTAGGAAAATTGGCATTACTACCTTTGGTGGGAACCTTCCAGTAGCAATGAGGTCTTTCTCTACTTTGGATACCTCTTGAAAGATATTAGGGAAAGTGAGTACTCATGATTACCTTATAATCATACTGATATCAGAATCAAAAGCCCTTAAATAATAGTATACGACTTGTTCGCTAGTCGGTCTCAGCCCATCAGGCACTCTTTCCCAAGTACGACTAAATCTGATGTTAAAATCTACTATCTCCTCTTGAGGATGCTTTCGAATGATAGTGAACTGATTGAGCAAGGAGAAAGGATCTACATGTTGGTTAAATTCATCTACGAACCTGCCAATGAGTTCAACCCAACTAGTAATAGTTTGAATAGGAAGTGCTCTGTACTAGTAGAGCATTTTTCCTTTTAGGGAAATGACCAACAATCTGATCATCACATCTTCTTACGTGATGTTGTATATGGCTACCAAAGAGGCAACATCTAGATAATGCTCATAAGTTGTCTTACCTGTACCATCATAGGAGGGCAACACCTTCAAAGCTATAGTAGGGATCATATTTTGAGCCATCAGGTTCAAAGGACCCATGTGATTCCATGTGAGGTAAGTTGGAGGAGGTGCAACCATTATAGCTACTGTGCTTGCTTGTGTCTTAGAACTACTGGTGGTCACACTTGAAGATACATCGATAATGGTGCTTGGTAAAATAGTAGGTACAAGGGTGGTGATATTGGTAGCAGGTGGGTTTGATCTAGTAGACAAAACTGGATGAACCCTAAGGCTACCAAGGTGTAACTCGAAGAACTCAATGGGCTCTTCAAAGTTTTTTGCTTTGGATCTGGTTATCATAAATATGGATGTTTGCAATATTTAACTAGATAAATAGATAAGGTATTTCTTGGGTCTATACCTTCGAACGGAGTCACCAGGTGGTTGATTTGGATCTAAATAGAACAAAGACAAACATCGAACCTTTGAAATGTAAAATGTTGTGGGATTTTGGTCCCACCAAGTATGCCAAAAACTATTGGTACAAAATCAGCCTATGGTTGTGATTGCACCCATGACCTTGCCAACATTGAGTAGATGGACTAAGTTCAGAGGGATTCCATCTAATCTCCAGAGAAGGTTGGTTCCTTGGTGGTTTTTATAAGAAAAGAGAAGAGAGAAATTTACTGAAAGAAAGGGAAATATAGCTACTGCTAGAACTTTTCTTATGGTGCAGATTAAACAACAACAATGACAAATACATGTAACTCATAATCTAAGCATTTTCTATACCTTCATGCAGAAATCATGGTTCCTTAATGTGATTTAGATATTAATCTAACACATGCATGTATAAGATTATTAACTCCAGCAATACTATTTATAACGTGCATGAATCCAGATGATAGAACAAATACAACGTATATTTTAGTAATGTAAATAGAAGCATCAAACATTCATACATACATTTGCACACAATGAACCAAAAGCCAATAGAAGCATATTTTATTGCTTAAATCCAGAGTACATACATCCAATCCTGTAAACGTCTAAGAGTCGACCCTTATTTTGGGTGCGCTCCCTATTATATATACTCTATTGTAAGCATATTTTGATAGCTAACAAATTCTATGATCTACAATCAGTTACAACAAATTTATTACTAAAAATATGCTAGTCTATTTCGGCTTCTATTGGTTCAGGAGGGAATCAAATCACCAACAGCAAGAGGTTAAGATTTGATGCTTCAATCACTGTCTGCCACTGGTTGCCAAGACACGTCCTTCTAAAAGTGCATTCACTTGTTTCTATTTATGTTCATCTACTCAACGAAACTCCAACATGTCGCGACATCATGACATTCTGGCGCCTTGGCTCTCTTTTCCTCCTTCGAGCCCATGAAACTCCATCATGTCACGAAATCGTGACATCCTAGCACCTTGGCTCTCTTTTCTCCTTTGAGCCCATGAAACTATGTCATGATGAAAAATCATGACATTCTGGCACCTTGGCTCTCTTTTCTCCTTCGAGCCCATGAAACTCCGTCATGTCGTGAAATCATGACATTCTGGCGCCTTGGCTCTCTTTTCTCCTTTGAGCCCACGAAACTCCATCATGTCATGAAATCATGACATTTTGGTGCCTTGGCTCTCTTTTCTCCTTCGAGCCCATGAAACTCCATCATGTCATGAAATCACGACATTCTAGCACCTTGGCTCTCTTTTCTCCTTCAAGCCCTTGAACTCCAACATGTCATGACATCATGATGTCCTTAGTTTTTCTTTGTCTCTCCTCCACAAAAATTGAAAATTGGTTTGGGCTTCAAAATCTTCATTATCTTCAGTGTGGTCTTTTTAGACTAACAGGTATTGATGTTCATACTATGCAGAGTGGTGGTGGGGATGTTGGTGTGCCATACCAATAGGTGACACCTACCATGGGTACTAGAAGGAGTAGTGGTAGACATGCAAGATTAGAGAGTGAGATTCACATGGGCATCATATGTGTTGGCTTGATTATACATTAGACTACATAGTATTATGTATAAGCAATAGATAGGGCTGATTTGTATGAAATTTCTCTAGGTGTGGTGCTGGGAGCACATAGTGGTATGGATACTAAGTGCACTACCAAGATAATTGTCCAACGTCTAGTGACCAACAATATATAAGTAGAGCCAAAACTACAAGTGTGGGCATAGGTTGTGCATTGGTGTCTTTCCACTAGGGATGTAGGTGATAGATGAGCTATGAGAGCACTAGATTATATGGTTACTATGGTGTCTACACACAGGCTAGAGATATTACACGATGGAGCTAGCTTAGGTAAGGAGGATCTAGTGGCTCATCACTGAGAAGGGTAAGCAAGAGTTATTCAGGTTTTACCAAGTACAACATCAACTTGATATTCTACATGATATTTTATATTTGAAATACTATTAGTTTATATGGGTGAGGAGGGACCCACTAGGATGTGTAGGTGCTCCTGATGTAGCTAGGTGGGTAGAGGAGGACCTAGATGACCCTCTATATGTGGATACAAGGGTGGACGACATCGAAGTGGCCCTCAGGTACAAGAGATGGTATAAGAGCATTATGCCCTTGAGGATCTCCCCACCAGTGTTAGTTTATAGATGCTAGGTGATTATATGATGAGTGCATTTGGCACTTTGAGAGGTAACTAAATGTACCACTAAGTGGTAACAGAAAGGCATGATCTAATTCAAACTACCATGGGCACAGGTGGAGATAGTGACAACCACAAGGGGGACCATCATGATATCTAGCTCAAGAGGATGGGATCCATAGGGGTTATCCCCACTATGGCCTAGGTAACACTTGAAGTGATAGGTCCAAGGGAGGTAAAGGGTCTATGAGACATAATGGTAGTGATGTATATGGATATAGAGTCCATTTATAGTGCATTGGACTAGGCTCGAGTGAAGCAGGATATGATACGTGCTAAGGAAAATCACCTTAGAGGGGATATGGGTCAGTGGGAATAGGTAGAGAGGATGGTTATCATGGTAGGTATCCAATAGGGCAAGGGATGCCACATACTATTGATTGAGCTTATAGAGGATTAGGGAGTCGTATGAGACGGTAGTACAAAGAGTGGCCTACTACAAAATAGTCTATTACCATGTCATCCTAGTTGATAAGAGGGTTCTAGAACCATCATATTGATGTTCAAAGAGTATTTAATAGTCATGAGCATGATCTAGTTTGTGATCTATGAACATGAATCCCTAACCACCTCTAACAGGAAGAGTAGAGGGGATAGGCTCATATGGTTAGGGCTAGGATCAGGATGACATGTCAATTTTTATTGTGGCATGCACCCCTATGGATGGTTGAGTGTGCCAAGCTCTCTTTTGTGGCACACAAAATTACAAGCACACACTAAGTGCTATCGAGTAATACTAGCTACGATTTATTTATGTGTTATAGTGAAATTAAAATGTGTGTGCTTATGTGTGATTACTTTTATTTATTTATATTTTTATTTTTATACGCATGGTGAACACAAACATAATGGATGCATAAATGAATCCTAAGATGCAATGGTATAAATCTAACTAATTTCATTACATCTAAATGTAAACGTAAATGAAATGCATAGGAAAATTAAAACAAAGCTCCAAAAAGGACAAAAAGAAAAAGAAAAGAACAAAACCCTATGAGGATGTATGCTCGTAAATGATCGAGATGGAGACTGCCCCTCGTGTGTGGCCGTGAAGCTATCCTGTGAGGTTACAAGTTTGCAAGTATGGACAAGATGGAGATATACCCACTATGGGTGTAGTGCTCACTAATGGTCAAATAAAATAAGATATACACCCATGAGGATGTATGCTTGCAAATGGTCGAATGGAGGTTTCCCCTCACTCATGACCATGAAGTTATTTTCTATGGGGTGCTGAAATATAATTAATATTGCCAAAGTGATGACTACCTAATAGAGGTGTGGTCTATGCAATAAAGTGTATGGATAAATCCAATGGAGCAAAACAAGAACCATATCCCTTGACTTGGAGAGATATAAGCAATGAAAAATTTCAAGATTAAGGGATATAGAATACCATGAGCGAATGCAATGATGGAAATGCATAATGGGCCTTAGGTTAAGGATTTTATAGGTATAAGAGACCTATGAGGGTGCAATGCAAGTGAGCTACAACCTAACTAGGTGTCATCACTTGCCATTATCGTAAAATCCCCAAAATTTTCACCCGATTGTGAAAACACACTCTCCGATAGGATTTGGGTTCCAAATCCCCTCTTGCAAAGAAGTTAGACAAACAACTTCTCCAAGGTCTCCACTGTATTAGCATTTACATGTGTGTATTGATAATCCCAAATAAAGATATTCAATTTAAATGCTTGGAACACCTTAGTGATTGCAAGTAACTGTAAACAAGGGGCAATGTTGGTTTATTTCATCATGAAAACTTTAGTGATTGTTCATTGTTTCTTAGATTTTGATATTTTGTAGATGTTCATTTTAATGCCTTGAAAAGTTAAAACTTCTGGAAAATAAAAGAAAATAAACAAAATGCAGAAAGAATGAAAATGAAATACAAAAACTAAAAATAAAATGCATTCAGTATGATGCTATCCTATTACGACAAAACCGAAGATATGAGGTCTCCATGCATGCAACCTAACCTATTGGACCTACAAATAAGCACAATCCGGATAAGCTAAGTGCTGGTTCCTAGGGACGAAATAAAATTCAGATTTTGAATATTCGCCTAATGTAACCCAAAGAAATGGCATCAACATTATCTATAAATTCAAAATCTGAAGATGAAAGGATAAACATTAAATTCATAGCATGCAAAGAAAATCTCCTTCTTTCTTGCCCACAAGATGCAAATTTTTGAACACTTTTGCATTAAAAATATGTCATTTTACAATAACAAAATTTTTGGTCTTCTCGAACCAGTCTGTGGAAGGAAAAACGACTCAAACAGGCCTAGACTGGCATTATCGCCTTCAAGTCTGCAACTCTGCCCGCAGCAGTTTTTTGACCTTTGTACCAATTTGTGCTTCTGCTTTCAAACTTTTTGGCAATGCTCTCTATTTCACCTCGTGACACTTCACTTCATCTCCCAGATCACTTCATTTCATCTTCCCTGCCTCTTCGTCATTTTTGAATTTTTGCTCTACGTCGAAACGTTTGATCTTCTCTATGAACTGTAATGCTTCCCATGATTCTGAAGCGTTATCATAACTCCTATGCCTTTGTGACACATGCAACACTTTTTTGCACATTCTGTAATGGCCCTCCATGAATCGCGATAAAAAATAACATGTCACGATATCGCGACGTTTTTATACCTGCAACTTTGTTATTCTTCTTGTACTGCAAAAATGAGACATGTCACGATATCGTGACATTTTTTTGTCAGCAGCCTTGTTCGCCTTCATGCATCGTGAAAATGAGACATGTCGCGATATCGCGACAATTTTTTGTTTCGGGCTGTGTAGATGCAACTTGTCGTGAAATCATGACGTTTTTCTATTTCGGGCTATCTAGACGCAACCTGTCATGAAATTGCGACGTTTTTCTCTTTTGGGCTATCTTGCTGTGCTTAATAGCGAAAACACGATATGTCGCAAAATCGCAACACTTTTCATCTACATCCACTTTGGTTGCTTCGGGTCATGAAACTCTGACGTGTCACGATATCGTGATGTTTTTCTTGTTTGCCCTTCATCTCATCTTTAGATCGCAAAAACATGACATGTCGCGATATCACGACAACTCTAGCACCTTGCCTCTATTTGACCACTTTGACCGTGATTTCACATGTCGCGATATCGTGACATTCTAACACCTGGTCTTTCTCTCTCTTCTATGAACCATGATTTCATGACATGTCATGATATCACGATGTTCTTCACTTCATGTTGCATCCTATTGCTCTTAGTCGCGAAAACGTGACATGTCACGATATCGTGACAACTTTTCATTTTTGGTCGCGATGGAGCAACATGTCGCGATATCACGACAACTTTTCATTTTCGATCGCGATGGAGCAACATGTCGCGATATCACAACTTTTCATTTTCGATCGCGATGGAGCAACATGTCGCGATATCACGACAACTTTTCATTTTTGGTCGCGACGGAGCAACATGTCGCGATATCGCGACAACTTTTCATTTTTGGTCGCAATGGAGCAACATGTCGCGATATCGCGACAACTTATCATTTCTGCTTTTCTTTGCTCTTTTAACATCTGGGCCACTGTAATCTTCTTGGAAAGTGTGCAAAAAAGGTGGGTCCCCAATTTTGGGGTGTGTTGTGGAGCAGCCACAACAAATGGCGACTCTGTTGGGAAATGCTCTTGAGCATTTCGGTGAGAACCTAACCTGAAAAAAATACAAACTTGAATACATGCGTTAGCACATAAAACATAAACAAATGTCGATAGATCAGAAATACATGAAACATTAGAATCATTAAGTATCAGCTCGGTGTGTGCAATGTGTTCCATTTTCTATCGTTTGAAATTGATCAACATTCCATTGTCAGTTTTACATGAATGCATATGTGAGATTGTGAATGATTTGTGTAACTTCGATAAATATGCTTAGAGATTTTGCTTTTATAAAGGCTTAGACCTTCTAGTATCATACACAAACATTTAAAATTATCAAACCCTCTTAGGATCAACTATATGTATAATGAATTGCTTTATTAGATCCCAAAGTTGGTTATGAGTCACTACTATCTTGAACCCATGTGCAAGTGAAAGTGAAATCGAGCTTTGGGGAATCGGACTCCCAACCTAATCGAGATGGGAGTTTAACCCTATCCTTACTACTCTTATTTGGAATTCATTACCTCACTTTGAGCAAAATAATTTAACCAATTATGGATGAAATGGTCATGCTAGTCTATCCGTTTGAACAGTCAGTGGTCTTGTTTTTAGACAAGACATGCTACCACGCATGGGCATACTTAACCCCATAATCCATGATTTGGCTTCATTCATTCTCTTTTTTTTTTCTTGGACCTTTGGGATGACTACCCATCCTTGCGAGGGACATGTAGTACGATCCTTCCAATCCAATATTAATATGAAATGGGAAATATTAATTTTTTACTTCTTGGACCTTGGGGATGACTACCCATCCTTGCTAGGGACATGTAGTACGATCCTTCCACTCCAATATTTAGATGAAATGGGAAATATTAATTTTATTTCTTGGACCTTAGGGATGACTACCCATCCTTTACAGAGGACATGTAGTACGATCCTTCCAATCCAAGATTTATGATGAAATGAGACATAGGAGCTTTGGGGAATCGGATTCTCAACCTAGGCGAGATGAGAATTATGCCCTATCCTTACTACTCCATGTAGGTCAAATCAGAGCTTTGGGGAGTTGGATCCTCAACCTAAGTTTGATGAGGATTTAACCCTATCCTTACTACTCTAATTTTAGGCTTTAAGCTTTATGGAAGTGGTAAAAACCACTATTTTAAGGATCATGTTGCATAATAGGATAGACATGAAATACTTCTTTCGCCTGACCTTTTCTTCCAAGCAAGGTTTTGATCATTTTGCTCAAGATCCTTTTTAATGTGAATAAAATGTGCTTGGTTCTAGATATCTCGGGCCTCAGTTCCCAACCTTAGGATTTTTTTCTTATTTATGTTATAGCATAACCCTAAGAGGATTTGACACACTTCAATGATTTGTATCTGAAATGCATATGCAACTAAGATGGCATGTATATGCAAAGTGAGATGTAATATGAATGCATTGCCCTTTGAATTGTAGATGGAGTATTGCCATAAAAAATAACTGACAACTTCATGCATCACAAGATTCAAACGATATTATTTAAAATGTTTGTGTTACTTGTGGAGCTTTCTACAACACAATTCCAATGTTTCATATTCTCCTGATCTTAGGCATAAGTTGACATCTCAAAATTTTTTTTTTTTTTTTACAAACCAAACATGTCCATAGGACCAACACATAACTTTAAATCAAAACTTATTCAATCCAAAACCAAAATGCAATCCAAAAATGAAAATTTGAAAACACAAACCAAAACCAAAAATCAAAACCTATATACAAATGTACAATATAATACAAGATGATGCAAAGCTTGGATTATCACTTTCCTGGATCCCAAACATGATTAGAACATTTCAACAAAAATATAACGTGATGTGCATGCCAAAAATTTTGTAGGAATCCAAAAAAAACAATATTATACCACACCATGCAACAACTTTTAACTTCCCTTGCTCACCCCACCAATTAGATTTAATTCCATTAGTACTCTCATAGGTGAGCGTTAAAATACTAAAATGATTAGACAATAAATGATATTCAATTTTATCTTGTCTATTCTTAAAAGTATCCATTTCATAATTCGATTCATGATTTAGAAGTAGGCTCTCTTTATCCAAAATGAGACTTTGTAAGCAAGAGCCTATTTCTAAAAATTTTAAAGCCAAATCATTTTCCAAATTTGTAGGCCAATCAAATTTGTGTAACAGTTTGCAAGCATCTAGGATATTTACTAAATTAGGATCATTAACAGTTTTTACCCTAGATTCAATTAGTAATTGTTGATGAATTTGATTTAACAATTCAAGTGCATCAACTTCTTTTTCATTCATTAAAACAATGTTGTCAAAGGTGTGATTAGAAATCATACCTTGTTTTTCATTCACCTTTAACGACATTTCACCATAAACATCATTCAAATTCAAAACATGGTCATGTACCCAGTTGAAAACATGGCCCTCCTTTTCAACCCTCAAATGTTTTTGGTCAAAGTGTATGTCAAGTAATCTATTTTGATGATCACTTATTCGAGTTGCTTCCAATTGATCAATCTCTTTGTCATTTGGTTCTAATTCTTTGTTCACTATCCATGGTATCTCTTCATTTGAATCCTCAAAATCATCATGCAAACTTGTATCCGCATCTTCAATGAATTTATATTCAACATGATCGAAATTTGCAACCTTCTCAAATCTTGTGAATGTGAGACCTTCGTATGATATAGAAGTTTCAACATCCTGCATATCAAGTGAAATATGAGTTTCATCTATAAGGGTGTGAGAAAAGAATGCATTATCATATCTTCCCCAACCATTATAAAAATTATCTTCCAAATTTGTGGGATGAAACTCCATGGTATTTGTGACATGATCTTTTGATTCATTCATCAATTCACTTTCTTCTTTGCCCTTGGTAGTAAGATCCTCATTATCTTCCAAAATTTGATGAGATTTGAAACCCTCTTCCAAAACATCCTCAAATGATACAGGAGTTATAATATCTTCCTTCAAGTAGGCGATTATGTTGTCCTGTATATCATTTGGCACACACGTTTCATTAGCGGTTTTGGATTGAGTGTAGTCTTCCCACTTCTTCCAAGCATCATAATAATCTTCTTCCAAAATCAAGTGGTGACATTCAACTACTTCTTCGACATATTCCAATTCATCAATGTGTTTCTCATCAAACTCGCCTTCACCTTCCTTAGATGGTTCAATTATTTCCAAAATGGGTCGTTTCTTGAATTCAAATTTGTAAGGCTATCATCGTCCAAATTAGTAACCCATGATTCAATTTTATCATAATTTGGAGGGTGAAGAATTTCTTGATCGTTAATTTTACACATCTCATCAATAGTATCTTCCAAGAACAAGTGGTGAAACTCTATCATGTCTTCAAATTCATTTATTGGTTTTCTTCCAATTTCACTTTCAACCACTTCATTCAATTCTATGGTAGGTTCCGTCCTATCACATATTTCAAACATTGTTGAATTTGGGACCCCTTTATCCGAATAATCATGCATCTCTATGAATGAGATCATTTCTGCATAATCTTCACTAGCGGATGTTGGTTTAGCACTTTGCACCTCCTCTTGGACTACATCTAAGGTGGTTGTAACATTTGGATATTCAAATTCATCCCCTTGATCATTTACCTTAGGTATCATTGGAGTGGAGGGTGCTATATTTGATGGTTGGTGTAGGTTGGCATCAATATCTTTAGAAGGACAATCTCTCATGTGAACATGTTGTGCCTTTTCTTCTTCAAGACCTTGTCGTTCTACCTCTTCTAGGATCTCATAGATTTTCTCTAGAGACAAGCCACCCATTTTTTCCTCAATGAGTGAAGCAAGTGTGGGGTGTATGGCTCCCAGGTATACTTCCATGGCTTCCTCTTCTAATGTGTTAAAATTTTCCCACATTTGGGAGTGCAACTCACGAAATCTTCCATTGAATTGACTCAAGGATTCATTAGGCTCCTTACATATGGAGGTAAATTGATTTTTCAACATTTCTAAGTCAACCTGATTACCAAAATGATAAAGATAGGCTGCTTCTAGTTGTGTCCAAGAAGTCCTAACCTCCATGGGTAGTTGGCTATACCAAAAGAATGGTTTATCATCCAAAATGTATGCAAATAACTTACAAGCCACGTCCTCATAGAAAATCTAGAATTGACATAATGTATCCTTGTAGACGTACAGTCTTTGCAAGTATCCTAGTGGCACATCTTGATTAAAACATCGTAGAAACTCTAATAACAATTTAGGAATTTGATAGGGTACCACAGGTATAGAAAAACCCTTATAATGATCATCCATTATAGATACCGTTCTTTCTCTTAGAGACATCATTTATTTTCTCAGGGATACCATTTGCTCTTCAAATGTTGCCATTAGTGAAACTCAAAATGTAACTTTAGAACCAAAATCTGTTAGTCAAAAAGGAAGGAATCCCGACACATCCGCGTGAAATGACTAGAAAATATCCAACCTGCAACGTATGAAAAATCAAGTTAGCATCAACCAAGAGATGTATTCATTAAAATCAAATGAAAGTAATTGTATGGAAACAACACTTCGTTAGTCAAAACCAAAATTTTCAAAATTAAATCAAATCACATTGTTTTTGTATGAACAATCAAAAAGTGTTAGAATGATATACAACATACCTAAATTGTTTAATGTAAATAGAAAAAAGTAAACCAATTCAGGCCCTCCTTTTAACAGTCTGCCGAGTGTTAGAGGAGTAAATATAACAATCAATATAGCATGAGATATACAAAAATTTAAATTTAAATCACACTAAAATAAACCCGTCAGCCCTCCTAGCACCAATCTGTTGAGTGGTGTTAGAGGAGGCCGAAGATGCTAATCAAATGGACTTGAAATATTTAGCAATGTAAATCTCTCAAACAATTATAAACCTGTAGCATTTAAAATCATAATGAAATAAACTATTTCATGCCCTCCTTCTAGCGCCAATATGTTGAGTGGTATTTTCACCCGATTGTGAAAACACACTCTTCGATAGGATTTGGGTTCCAAATCCTCTCTTGCAAAGAAGTTAGACAAACAACTTCTCCAAGGTCTCCATTGTATTAGCATTTACATGTGTGTATTGATAATCCCAAATAAAGATATTCAATTTAAATGCTTGGAACACCTTAGTGATTGCAAGTAACTATAAACAAGGGGCAATGTTGGTTTATTTCATCATGAAAACTTTAGTGATTGTTCATTGTTTCTTAGATTTTGATATTTTTTAGATGTTCATTTTAATGCCTTGAAAAGTTAAAACTTCTGGAAAATAAAAGAAAATAAACAAAATGCAAAAATAATGAAAATGAAATACAGAAACTGAAAATAAAATGCATTCAGTATGATGCTATCCTATTACGACAAAACCGAAGATATGAGGTCTCCGTGCATGCAACCTAACCTATTGGACCTGCAAACGAGCACAATCCGGATAAGCTAAGTGCTGGTTCCTAGGGACGAAATAAAATTTAGATTTTGAATATTCGCCTAATGTAACCCAAAGAAATGGCATCAACATTATCTATAAATTCAAAATCTGAAGATGAAAGGATAAACATTAAATTCATAGCATGCAAAGAAAATCTCCTTCTTTCTTGCCCACAAGATGCAAATTTTTGAACACTTCTGCATTAAAAATATGTCATTTTACAATAACAAAATTTCTGGTCTTCCCGAACCAGTCCGTGGAAGGAAAAACGACTCAAATAGGCCCAGACTGGCATTATCACCTTCAAGTCTGCAACTCTGCCTGCAATAGTTTTCTGACCTCTGTACCAATCTGTGCTTATGCTTTTAAAATTTCTGGTAATGCTCTTTGTTTTGCCCCGTGACGCTTCACTTCATCTCCCAAATCGCTTCATTTCATCTTCCCCGCCTCTTCGTCGTTTTTGACTTTCTACTCTATGTCAAAAATTTTGATCTTCTCTATGAACTGTAATGCTTCCCATGATTCTGAAGAGTTATCATAACCCCTATGCCTTTGTGACACGTGCAACACTTTCCTGCACATTCTGTAACGGCCCTCCATGAATCACGACAAAAAATAGCATGTCGCGATATCACGACGTTTTATACCTGTAGCTTTGTTATTCTTCTTGTACCACAAAAATGAGACATGTCATGATATCGTGACATTTTTCTGTCAGTAGCCTTGTTCGCCTTCATGCGTCGCAAAATTAAGACATGTCGCGATATCGCGACAATTTTCTGTTTTGGGCTATGCAGATGCAACTTGTCACGAAATCACGATGTTTTTCTGTTTCGGGCTATCTAGACACAACCTGTCGTGAAATTGTGACGTTTTTCTCTTTCGGGCTATCTTGCTGCGCTTAACAGTGAAAACATGACATGTCACGAAATCGTGACACTTTTCATCTACATCCACTTTGGTTGCTTTGGGTCGTGAAACTACGACGTGTCGCGATATCGTGATGTTTTTCTTGTTTGCCCTTCATCTCGTCTTCAGATCAAGAAAACATGACATGTCGAGATATCGCGACAACTCTAGCACCTTGCCTCTATTTGACCACTTTGACCGTGATTTCACAACATGTCGCGATATCACGACATTCTAACACCTGGTCTTTCTCTCTCTTCTATGAACCACAATTTCATGACATGTCACGATATCGCGACGTTCTTCACTTCATGCTGCACCCTGTTGCTCTTAGCCGCGAAAACGCAACATGTCGCGATATCGCGACAACTTTTCATTTTCGGTCACGACGGAGCAACATGTTGCGATATCGCGACAACTTTTCATTTTCGGTCACGACGGAGCAACATGTCACGATATCATGACAACTTTTCATTTTTGGTTGCGACGGAGCAACATGTCGCGATATCGCGACAACTTTTCATTTTTGGTCGCGACGGAGCAACATGTCGCGATATCGCGACAACTTTTCATTTTTGGTCGCGACGGAGCAACATGTCGCGATATCGTGACAACTTATCATTTATGCTTTTCTTTACTCTTTTAACATCTGGGCCACTGCAATCTTCTTGGAAAGTGTGCAAAAAAGGTGGGTCCCCAATTTTGGGGTGTGTTGTGGAGCAGCCACAACAAAACTATATGATCAAGAAATCATGCAAATATGAACAAGCATCAATGCAATTGTATGACAAGTAAAATGCAAGGAATAGAATGTTAGGCAAATCATGCAAAATATGACAGAAATTCATATAGTATTAGCAAGCAAACCAAATTCAAGCTAAATGAAAATGTAACAACATGCACAATTTTTTGTTTGTTGTTTTTTTTAGAAGATTAAATTACATTCATTGGTTTTTAAAGTCAACACAAATTTTGAGTGTGCCACCTATTTTAACAAACATGATGGTGGTGCAAGGATCTAACCCATCAAATAAAGGACTATGATGGAGGATATCTTCATGATTCTCATCACAAAGGAAATATCCCATAGTACATTCTCTGAAATATGTTGCATGAAAGTCAATGTAAACTCTAATTGTACCATCCTTTTTTTATGAAAGGGGGAGCAATTCTCAACTTCTCAAGGTCTCTATAATATAGAGGATCAGGGTCTCCTCAAGAGTGAGGAAAATTAATATGTGCAACACAAGGGACAAACCCATCAAAGGAGAAGCTATTATAGGAGATATCCTTATGAGCTATGTCACAAGGGGTACTCCTTTTAGTATTCTTCTTTGGGACCACACTAGACTCAGGATACCCAATGGTTACCATATTGTAAAACAAGACATCCAAGGGATAAGGGAGTCTCTCATACTCATCACTCCACTTCAAGCTTTGATGATCTAAATATTCATCATAAGTAACAAGATGATCATCATTATCAAAGGGTAAAGGTTCATTTTTGTTAGGAATGTAGCCTATGCCACAACTCCCAGGCCAAATCTCCACATCCAAGGGTTCTTGAATAGCCTTTTTTCATGACTCCAAACCTTTACCTATATATCCCATACTAGATAGGATTTTCTTAGGAAGTGGGTAATCATTTGATAGGTAGCAATGGGTAAAATAATTCTCAACAAGATAAGGGTTACTACCATGGATATTTTCTTTGATGGGTGTACCTATGAATATATAGGTACACATGCCAATTTTTACAACTTCAGCCTTCTTACAAGGTAAACCTATAGTCCTTGGTGAAGGTGGTAGCTTCAAAATATCCAAAAGAGGCTCTTGATTAAATGGATGAACTTGATCCTATGATGAAACATTGATGAGAGGTTCCTCACTCACCTTTAGATTCTTAAATTTCTTGGCTATATGAGATGAGGAGATTGATGGGCATAAATTGAGATCAGATTGATCTTGCTCAAACATTGAACATTATTTGAATGGGTGAGGATCACCCGAAATGATTACCAATTGATTATTATATTCAAACTTCAAAAATTGATGAAAAGTAAAAGGGAATTCCCTAATAACATGAATCCAAGGATGCTCAAGAAGTAGATTAAAATATACAGGGTAAGACACCACATAGAACAACGTATCTAAGATCTTAGGTCCAAACCTAAGTGGGAGGGATATAATACTACAAGCTTCTTGTGACTCATTATTAAAAGCTTTGACTATGATGTCAGACTTAGTTAAGCCTTCCTCTTTTAATACAAACTTTTGGAAGAATTGATAAGTGTATAAATTGAGAAAACAACCATTATCAATCAAAATGCGTTTGATGAAAGTTTCCCTGGTAAATGTAGTAATGTAGAGGGAATAATCCCCTCATAATTTTGAAGAAGGCATATTGTCATATGAGAATGTGATATGATGTATCCCAAGAGAACTTACAACATTAGCTATAGCACTAGGAAAAATGCCTTGAGGAACAGATTGTTGTCTTAGAAGTTTCAACAAGGCTTCCCTATGAATAAGAGAAGTTTGCAAAAGTTCTAAGAGAGATTTTGGTTGGGGTACTAGCTAACTATTGTTGAATGTCAAAGGAGACTTTAAGTTGTGGCTTCAACACAAAAATGTGGGGTTTCTACCCTCATACTTCTTTTTTGGGTACTCTTCAAAACTAAGGTGGGTTTCGAAAGTGGCTTGGATGAAGAACTCATCTCCTACTAAAAATGTTAAGTTTTTTGATTCTGTACTTGTCACCTTGTGGTTAATGCCATCATACCAATCATATTATCATGGGGAGGTGGCATATTTTGATATGAGACTTTATTAACTACCTACTAACTATTCTTAGGGGGAGGATCTTGGAATATCCCCATGTCTTGATTAGTTTTTGGTGCTTGTTGAGTAAGAGGTTGATTATTTGTTGGAGGATTGGGTCAAGAACCTTCTATAACAAGTCATCCTTTGTCAATTAGGTCATGAACCACATGTTTCAACCTCTTAAAAGAGTTTATCCAGTGCCCCTCCACTCTATGATTCTCACAATGCTAACCATACTTATACCAATAATTCATGGCATCAAGTTACCTTACAGGAGGTAACTCAATCATATTAGCTTCCAAAAGTTGTTGTAGGGCCATATTCATAGGTGTGTTGAGTCTTGCAACTTTTCTTTATAGGTATTTTTGAGGTTGACTAAGCACCATCATTTGTAGGGTATTAACAACACTATTACTAGGCCTACTATTTGTTACCCCATCACCAACCACATGCTTGTTCTTATACAAATTTTTGGTGGTCCTATATTCTTTTATCTTAAGATGACCTCTTCTGATAAGGGCTTGATCTACCCTTCTTGCTCGATCTATAGCTTGTTCAAAATATGTGATAGTTGTAGTCTCCAATTCATAAGAGATATTTTTTTGTAAGTTTCCAATAAATATATCAAGCATGTATCGAGGAGGTATGGTATATGTATTGCTCCAAATTTTTTGCATCCTTACCCTCAGGCTATAGGATCTGTGCCTAGAAGGGGGATGCGAGAAGGATGGGACAATACATCAGACTGAGAAGCCCTTTGAAGGTCCCACCTCTCGAGGGAGGAGTATAAGGGTGAATTTTCGATGGATAGTGGGTTCACTAGGAAAATTTTGAGTTGCAGTTTCCACGCCTAGGTTGGGAATGGGTTCGATGTGTTTGTTTTATACTCAATCATTCAACTCCTAGGTTTGGCCAAGATGAATCTAAACTATTCTATCTATCGATAATGATTTAAATGGATACAAAAAAATAGGAATGAGTGCTAATAACATAGAATATGCTAATTAGAATGTGTCATACCTGATCCTGGATGTTTGATGAAGATTCTGAGTTTTATAGCAGATTCCATTTCACTAGCTTGACTCCTAGTATATCTTCTAGAAATTTTTTTATCCAACATCTGAGATGATGGATGATACTGTAAAGTTCTCTTACCTTTGGATGGAACATCAATGTCCATTGGTGAGGAACTTGTAGGTCTATGTGGAGAAGGACTAGGTGAGGAAGATGAACTTGGGATTGAAGGTGGAGATATCTTGCCTTTCTGTGGTATTTGCTGCTGCACCTACTGAGAACTTGTATCATGTGACTCAACATCACTGTATATTTGGGGCTTACCCCACTCTCCCCCTTCATAAAAAATCACATCCCTTGAAACTATTATCTTTCGAGTTGTAGGATTGTAGAGTCTATACCCCTTTGTGTTTTCACAATATCCTACAAAAATGCATGCCTGACTCTTTGGATCTAGCTTCTTTCTCAGCTCATCAGGAATGTGAGCATATGCCAATGAACCAAATACTCTGAAATACTTCACATTTGGTTTCTTACCATACCGAGGCTTGGTAAGGTGTCTTCCCTTTCAAACTTGAAGTAGGACTTCTGTTCAAGATGTGAACACTAGTCCTTGTTGCATCTCCCCAATATGCATTACTCAAATGCTTTGTCTGAAGCATTGATCTTGCCATCTCCACAATGGTGCGATTATTTCTTTCTGCTACACCATTTTGCTGTGGAGTGTAGGCAGTTGTGAACTACCTCTTGATGCCATGATGTTTACAAAAATTCAAAAACTGATTAGAAGAGTATTCTCCTCCTCTATCGGATCTAAGACATTTTACATAATATCCACTCTCACTTTCAACTTTTGCTTTAAAATCAACAAAACATGCAAATGCTTCATCCTTATGCTTCAAAAAATATATCCAACACATTCTTGTGCAATCATCAATGAAAATCAGGAAGTAGGAGTGGTTACCTAGACTCTTGGTCTACATCGGACCACAGATGTCTGAATGCACTAACTGAAGAGGATAGCTGGCCCTCCATTCTTTTCGATGAGGAAATTTCGATCTGGCATGCTTGCCCAAGGCACACCCTTCACAGACTTCCTTATTATCTTGAATTTTGGGAAGTCCAATCACCATTGCTTGTGAAGTTAGCATCTTCAAACTTGTTGAATTCAAATGACCATATCTCAAGTGCCATAGGACACTTGTATTGGTAATTGCAACATTTGCTAACTTATTTCCTCTGGTGGCCAAACTTCAACGGGAATAATCTATTTTTCGACATTGGCACTTGTGTAATGATTCTATTACTATTGTTCTTGTCAAAAATGGTGCATTTACCCTCATCAAAAATCAACTTATAATTCTTTTCTAGCATTTGACCAACACTTAGAAGATTGTGTTGAAGATGAGGTGTGTAATAGATATCACTTACATGCTTTATGCCTTCTTTCGTTGGAACCTCCATGGCTCCAATGCCTTCAACTGCCAATGAATTGTCATCTCCCAATCGGATGCTAGATTTGTATGAGGAGTCTAAAGTAGCAAAGAGTTCTTCTTTGCCACTCATGTGATTTGAACACCCAGTGTCCAAAATCCATGTATCGTTCATATTTTGCTCTATCTGGCCATAAGAAAGAAAAATATTTGAGGACTCTTCCTCTTCTCCAAAATTCCCAAACTGACTGCTCTGGTTGCTGCTGCTTCCTTGCGAAGTCTATGACCAACAATCTCGAGCATAATGGCCAAGTTTGCCACAATTGTAGCAAACTTGTTTTGATTTATCTCCCCCTTTTCCTTTGCCAGACTGTTTCCCTCTATATTGTGGCTGCCTCCTCTATTCTGATTTCCACCTCTGTTGGATGATCCTCCTCTGTTAGGAGTTCCCCCTCGTTGATTATTCCTGCCTCTGCCTCTTTGTTGACCTCTGCCATGACCTCTACCTCTTCCTTCATGTGTGGCAAAAGCTTTGTCATCTCCTCCATAACTAGTGGTAGGAGTTTCCTGTAACCTCTCTTCATGTGAGAGAAGTGAACCAGTTAATGCATCAAAAGACAATGTGGTTAAGTCTTTGGATTCTTCAATAATTATTGCAACAAAATTCCATTTAGGAAGAAGTGTTCTCAACACTTTCTTCACCATCATCTCTAGCTTAATATCCTCCCCTAGTGTGACCATTTTGTCAACTACGGCTTTAACTCGCATGCAGTAATCTCCAACTCTTTCATTCTGTTGCATCTTGAGATTCTCAAAATCTCGTTTCAAAGTTTGCAGTTTTACCTGCTTCACTTGGTCACTACCTCTTTAGCTTTCTTTTAGGGCATTCCATGCATCTTGTGCATTTATATATGAGGTTATTCTAGGGAAGATACTTCTATCTAAGGCAGCATGTATATGATACAGGGCAAATGAGTTATTTTTCTGGGCTTCCTTTTTAGCCCTTTTATCAGCAGCTGAAAAAGCTGCCCATTCAGCAGCAGTTAGTTCTTCATAGCCTTCTTCTACAACATCCCAAAGTCATTTTCCTATCAACAAGGTCTTAATTTTTATAGACCAGTAATCATAGTCGCTACCATTAAATTCAGGAATTGGTAGACTAGTACTTGCAGCCATTTCTAAAAAACAAACTTTTATTGAGGCAAACAGGAAATACAAAGCAGTACAGAATGATTTAATGATTCAAATCAAATCTCACCTTTTTAGTACATTCAAGTTCTGCTTCGAAACTGCTGCTAATGATGATGATCTCATGTTTCACTTCCTCTGGATCTGCTTCTGCTACTTCTTCTCCTCGCCGTCTTCTTCCCTTTCATCCACTTATATATATATGATAATTTATAATGTTTTATGTTGTTGAGGGGGTACTTTTTAATAATATTATTCTGCTGCCAATTTTTATTATATTTTGCTGTGTTAATTTTTAAAGATAACGTGCGCCTATACGAACACTGGTATCAGAGCCAGTTAGCCCGGACACGATTTTCGAGGCAGAATCCGATAGTCATTCGAGCTCGGTTCTCGAGGCACGACTAGGTGGGCACGCATTTTGAGGAAAGAGTCAACCGGCTTGGATCTCGAGGCGGATCACGAGCAGACTCGAGCGTAGTTCCTAAGGCAGTTCGAGCATGAATCCCGAGGTGGATCGTGCACAGGCGAGGCGACACGTGGTAGCGGCACGAATATCAAGGCAATAGGTGGCAACGACATAGATTTTGAGGTGCTGATTGGGTGACACACGGATCGAGGTAGTGGACATAGCAGCACGTGAATCAAGGTAGAGAGGCTGACGTGGCGACATACGATTGGTTGACGTGGCAGTGATCGGCTGACGTGGCAGTGTGCGTGGCAGCGAGCAATTGGTTTAAAAATTGTGTGACGTGGCGATTTTCGATTCATCGACTTGGCGAAAAAACACAGCGATCGTGACTGCCCGAAGGCAGTCGATTGTAAGTTGGTATCTTCACATATAAAAATCCCATTGGTGCTGCTGTACAGTGAATGTGGGATTAAAAGGATTTTATTTTTTTTTAAAAACAATTGCCATCGCAGGTTTTAAATAGTCCCTGGTTCCATTGAACACACGTTCGAGGGACGTGGTGTAGCGGCCAAGGCCATCCGCTAGCTTTGGTACGGCGTGGGATCGAATCCCGCTGGTTGCAATAACAAATTTTTTTTTCCCCAATCTAGACTACAGTCAAGATCGCCTCCAATTGTACGAGATTGTCTACACTCCTCGACAAGATCGTTCGTAATCGTCCGAGATTGTTTGCAACGATCCGAGCTATCTTCGATTGAAAAATAGTAGAGTTCCTACAAGAAAATGTGAAATATAGAACACAGACAGTAGTACGAGAGAATAAGGAGTTAAATCTGTTAGCTAAGGGGTTTAGGGAAATCATAATCAAGGGGGTCAGGGGGATAAACTAGAAAAAACCTAGTTTATATAGGATTAGGGGGAGGCTAGGAGGTTGGGGATCATCCTAATATGGGAGATCTCCAACAGGGAAATTTCCAACTGCGCAGACGCGCTTCTGTCCAAGTTGGAGAGGCTATTGAAACAGAAGCTAATTATGAAAATTTGATTTTGGGACAAAATCGTCTGGACGTTTTGTCCATGACGATTTCATCAGATCTGGGACGATCTCGTCTAATCTACGACGATATCGTCCAACGGTCAAAACAAATCCTAAAAATGGCACAAAAAATGAGGAAACAGGTAACAGGCAGTTTTGGAGCGGTTTTGAGGTTAAAATTCAAATTTTTATCTTTTATATTTTACAAAGATTTTAACCGTGCCAATTTTAGGGTGCTACATTTTACCCCCTCTTTAGTGAATTTTTCGAAGAAAATATGTTAAAGACGAGTTTTTCCCATTTTACGAGAAAGCAAAAATGTACTCAATTTTGTAGATGACGATTCTTGGTCAAATCATACAAATGCTGACTATGGTACCCCCTTCGTGTTTTTACCCAAATCGAACGTTTGAGGTAAAAATGCGAAAAAGCAAAAATTAAGATGTTGATTGGTTTTGAATAAAATTAAGAAAAAATAGGGTAAAACCCTAATTCATTTTTTTTTTATTCATTTTTATGGGACCACCTCCTCCACGTCAGGGCGGGGGAGGAGATGAGGCTAAGAGCTCGAGAGCTTCTCGAGGCTAGGTGCTAGAGACTATAGATTTTGTATAGATTTTTGAGAGGATTGAGTATGCCAAGGTATAGATTGTGGCATACCAATCCAGTTTTGATATGATGTATATAATTTTTTGATATATATATAGTTTTGTTTCTGATGATATGACTTGTTCATATGTTTTTATGATGCTTTAATGTTTGAATTGTTTGCTTGTTTGATTGATGATTCATGTAATTATGTCATTTTGGAAATATTTATAATTTGATGTCATGCTATAAGATTTAAATGAAATAATCTGATGTAAACAATTGGTTGTTGTGGTGTGATTTGATGAAAAAAAATAAAAAGAGACTTCTAACAATAATTTCAAAGGACATTATCGCTATTATAGACCATTTCATGGAGTCGCCGCTCACTCGGTCGTCAAGCTAATCTCAGTATAGAAATATTGTTAAAAGTAAAAGAGTGCTTAAGAGACTGTCTTAAGACTTTGTGTTGTGATGATGGGAGTGATGGTTTGTTTTCAGATTTTCATAAAAATATTATGCATGACATATTAAAGAAATATGATTTTTGCTAGGCATAAATTCCTAAGTGTGATAAAATTTTTGAATAAGTCCCTAGGAACTATACCATCATTGCAAAATTGAATGTTGACATAATGAAATGAAATAGAATAAGTGTTCATTCGTTTTAAAGCTCAATTGTGTAACATAATGATGTAAGTCATATGTTTTTATAAAAATGGATGGGAAAATAAAATTAGAACAATGGTTTGCGCTAGGCATAGAATTTATAGGTATAGACTTATACAATCATCGCGAAATCCAAAGAAGAAATTGATTTTTTAGTTTTATTGCATGATTTGATTTTTGATTTTGAGATAAACAGAAAATAATAATATATAACTTGACTTTATTTACTATATTTTGTAATATGTTGTTTGAAAAGAATTTTGGATTTTTTGAAAAACAATGCATGTAATTGTTTTTATACTAAACAGATGTTCTGAAATAAGAATAAAATTTATTCCAAAAGAGTTGCAGAAATATTTTAAATTATCTCAAAGACAGATGTAGATTTGTAAGGAATCCTCATGTGCAAATGTGAGTTCATTACCGATCTTGATTTATCATAATAATACAAAATCTCTCAAATACAAATGTGTGTGCAATTGTATTGTTCATTCACCAATTTTGAGCAAGATAATTTGATACAAGCAATTTGCCTTAACCAAATGAATGTTCGTTAACCATGATTTATATGCATATAACGATACCAGACTACTATGCAAGTTAGGTTTTCAAGAGCTAGTTAATCCATAAGCTGACATAGGTCTATACAAAAGAAGGTCGCTAATGTGATAGACATATCACCATGCTGGGAATTACCCAAGGCCAAGTGGGTTGGGCACAAACCACCTGTTATGGGGCTTACCTCACAGTTTTCGAATAATTGAGAATTCCAGGGATTCAAGCTCATTCACCCTTCTTTTCTTTTCAAGGGGTAGGGAAAGGATTTTATTGCATTTTGCTTTTGCTTTTCTCTTTTGCTCTTTTTATTTTTTTGTATTTTTGCTTGCTATTTGAGATAATGCTAAAACATTGTTGTAATGATACAAAATAACATTTTTCTTTTTCTCTTTTTCTTGCACTTTTCTTTTTCTTCCTATGCTAGGGATACTTTCTCGGATTAGCTGTAGAGCAAGGAATTTTTATTCTGGGTAGGGGTGAGCTTGTCCTTTTGTCAATTCTCAAAGATTCTAGACCATGTGCATGATAGGATAGCGGGGGAAACTTTTCGCTCAAGAAACCACGTCTACTATGTAGCATCATATTGAATTTGCAATGAAATCATTTTAATGTGAAAAGATATACTTGGTTCAAGTAAATAACAAGATCAGTTCTCTATGCTCAAAACTTTATTTAATGCCAATGTGGACTTTGATATAAGAGAGATTAATAATCATACCAAATAAAAGCAAGATATTTATTCATGTGAGTGTGAAACTGTGGGATTCCAAATAAATGCTCATTTATCCAAAATAATTAAAAATATAACTGCAAACTCCAAGAATTGACAAGTATGAATAAAAGATGTTTTTGAAGATTTTGATGTTTTTTTTTATATTTTGATTTTTTTTTTTTTATGATGGAATTGGTGGTATATACAAGATGATCTATATACACTATACAAGGTTATTTGAGTATAGCATGTCTAAGGTTGCTTCAAAATCAAATGAGGTTTTGAAGGATAATTTGGTTGTGTTGAAGGTAAGAACAAAAGGTGATGAATAAAAGGTAGTGATAACAAAAGCTTTGTTATAATGTAGAATAATGTAGCAAAATATTTTACTTTTATATGTGTAAAATTGATCATGTTACAAAATAAAATGTCAAAAGGATAAGAAGGTTCTTCATTCTTATCACTATCTTCCAAGTCTTGATAATATGGAGGGAGTATATGTGAAAGATATGCACGGGTGTTATTTGGTAAACAAGGATGATCATATATGAATGAAGAAAAGTGATGGATAGAAGATAATTGTGACCATAGAGAATGTATAGAACTTGATGTTTCAACCATTAAATATTCTTCAAATGGTGTTGGGTCATTATGTATGGTAACAATTTTACTTGCAAGTTCAAATTTCAAACATTGGTGAAGAGTGGAAGGGACAACCCTCATCGTATGAATCCAAGGACTTCTGAGAAGTAGGTTGTAAGATGAAGGGCAATATGCTGCATAAAACAAAGTATCCAGGATCTTGGATCCAATATTAAGAGGAAGAATTATAGTACTTTGAGCTTCTTGAATTTCATTGTTAAAATATTTTATAATAACATTTGATTCATTAAGATCATTTGCGTTTTTGGAATAATTGATAAG
This sequence comes from Wollemia nobilis, assembly GCA_028583015.1. NCBI lineage: Eukaryota > Viridiplantae > Streptophyta > Pinopsida > Araucariales > Araucariaceae > Wollemia > Wollemia nobilis. The sequence continues at coordinate 545,587 of JAQPPZ010006183.1, read as the reverse complement.
TGCATAAATTAAGAGAGAAGATGTTATCTACCATGATAGTTTTGATAGGTGTTTCTTTACTAGATCCTATAATGTAAAGATAGGAGTCTTCTTGTGGAGTAGAGGAAGGAATCTCCTCATCATAGAATGAAATATGGTTAACCTCAAGAGGGTTTACACCATTAATTATGTTCTTAGAGAAAATATGATGAGGAAAAAATTGTTGGCTAGGTATCTTGAACAAAGTTTCCTTATGAGAACTTTGTAATACTTCTAAAAGGGATATCTTTGCTTGAGGATTAATCACTTGTTGTTGGCTATCAAAGTGGATTTCAGATTGAGATTTTGATTCTAAATATGAGCTTTCTATGCTTACATTCCATTTTGGATCATTCTCTAGAGCCAAAGTTAGTTTTGAAGGTTGGTCAAATGAGGAATGCATCTCTTGAATATCATATTGAGTTGATTGAACTTGAGGTTGCTCATTTGTAGTTTCTATTACAATATTAGTAATATCATCATGATGGGACACATTAACATGCAATATTTGATTGGTTTCCTATTGTTGATAATTGAATAGGGGTTCTTGGGAGATCCCCATGTATTGATTGATTATTGGTATTTGTTGTGTAGGAGTTTGATAGTTTACTGGAGATTTATAATCAGTTATAGATTGTAATTCCTTTATATTAAAAAGACCCTCATCAATCAAATCTTGAATTGCACATCTTAAATCTTTACAATTTTGTGTCATATGCCCATCTACTCTATGATATTCACAATGTAGCTCAGGTTTAAACCAATCTGTTGTGGCATCAAGTTGTCTTATGGAAGGGAGTTCAATCTTATTTGTATCAAGTAAATGTTTGAGAATTATATCCATTGGTTTATTGAGCTTTGTAAATGTACATGATGAAGGTTTTTGAGAGGTTTTTGATAAGTGCCTTAGGAGTTCAGTCATAAAAGGACCTAATGGTTTTTCACCTCTATTTTCTTTGTTATGGGTAGAGTGATGATAGGAATATTGGGAAGTATGATGTGAGTGCATGGTAGGATTGGAAGAATAAGTATTTTCTTGTTGAAATGTTTGTGTTGTATTGAAAGAAGAATATTGAAAGGGTGGAGGAGGATTGTATGTGGATTGATAGACATAATATGGATATATGGGAGAATAGATAATATTGTTATGAAGAGGATTGGAAAAGGGATTGTCCTGTTGGGGTAATGATGAAAAATGAGAAAAGTGTGATGGAGGTGTTGAATAGGGATGAGGTTGTTCATAATCAACAAATGTATTTGGCTAAATTCTTCCAACATTAATGATGGGCTCACGTTGATTTGAGTAAAAAATCATGGTTTCCTTAGTACTTCTAAAAGTAATATTTAGCATCTACTATTTAGAATTGAATCTAAAACATACAAACTTGAAATGATGATTTTGTTTGTTTTTATTTTTCTTGTATACATATATATATATATATATATATATATATTTATTTATTTTTTTATATTTTTGAGTCAGAAATATTCCTATGTTATTCACGTTGGGTTCACCAAAATGTATCGCTCCAAATTTTTTGCATCCTTACCCTCAGGCTATAGGATCTGCGCCCAGAAGGGGGATGCGAGAAGGATGGGACAATACCTCAGACTGAGAGGCCCTTTGAAGGTCCGGCCTCTCGAGGGAGGAGTATAAGGGTGAATTTTCCATGGATGATGGGTTCACCAGGAAACTTTTGAGTGGTAGTTTCCATGCCTAGGTTGGGAATGGGTTCGATGTGTTCATTTTATACTCAATCATTCAACTCCTAGGTTTGGCCAAGATGAATCTAAACTATTCTATCTATCGATAATGATTTAAATGGATACAAAAAATAGGAATGAGTGCTCATAACAGATAATATGCTAATTAGAATGTGTCATACATGATCTCGGATGTTTGATGAAGGTTCTAAGTTTTGTAGCAATCCAGATCACCTCAGTTCATACATAATCATCTGAGATCAGACAAGATCATCTGATATCTGATGAATTCATCAGACGAATTCATCAGAAACCTGTAATCACAGAAATAGATGCAAAATACCAAATATGCAAGTGTAGAAGCAAAGGACAATGGTAGAAATAATAGCAAACATGCCTAAATAATGGATTCCAATAACAAATAAGGAAATGTAGTAGATTTAATGATTGATTTTAACTTTACCATGCGATTATGCTAAATGAGGTGAACTCCAAGATGCAAAAAAATAATAATTCGAGACAGTGCAGAAATACAATATGAAAAATGCAGAGAAAGCTAAGGAAACGCAAACTCTGGACATGAATTTCCCCCAATATGGACTACAGTCAGGATCGCCTCCAATCATACGAGATCGTCTGTGCTCCTCGACAAGATCGTTCGTAATCGTCCGAGATTGTTTGCAACGATCCGAGCTATATTTGACTAAAAAACAGTAGAGTTCCTACAATAAAATGTGAAATATAGAACACATATAGTAGTACGAGGAAATAAGGAGTTAAATCTGTCAGCTAAGGGGTTCAAGGAAATCAGAATCAAGGGGGTCAGGGGGATAAACTAGAAAAATCCTAGTTTATATAGGATTAGGGGGAGGCTAGGAGGTTGGGGATCATCCCAATATGGGAGATCTCCAATAGGGAAATCTCCAACTGTGCAGATGTGCTTTTGCCCAAGTTGGAGAGGTTGTTGAAACATAAGCTAATTATGAAAATTCGATTTTGGGACAAAATCGTCTGGATGTTTTGTCCATGAAGATTTCGTCATATCTGGGACGATCTCGTCTAATCTACGACGATATCGTCCAAAAGTCAAAACAAATCCTAAAAATGACACAAAAAATGAGGAAATAGGTAACAGGCGGTTTTGGAGCGGTTTTGGGGTTAAAATTCAAATTTTTATCTTTTATCTTTTACTAAGGTTTTAACCGTGCCAATTTTAGGGTGCTACAATATATCTCAAGCATCCAACTAGACTCCTCAAACAAGATAGAAATTCTGAAAAGCTTTCATATTTAGCTTGCTTTAACATGTAGACATCTTCCATAGTCACATTCTTTTCAACATAAGCACCAAATTGTTGAACAAACATTTCAGTTGTCTCTTCAAAATTCCTCAAAGAATGATTGGAAAACTAATAATAGCACTCTAATGCCATACCACCAAGGCTCTTATAGAATGTCTTAAGTAACAACATATCATCATTTATAATATCATGACATGTCATCCTAAACATTCTAAATGCTCAATTGGATCTTTTGTTCCCTTATAGATAGGCAAAACCAATATTGAAAAATGCTTAGGGTAGGGTCTAGTGACAACGATAGGGTCTAAGGGTTGGTTTCACATTTCTCTATAGTTGTAGGTGAAACTAGGTGGTTGAATCATATCCACTCTTGAAACCAATTATTTCACCATATTAGTTAAACTTTGCATTTCAAGATTGTTGCTATGCAATGCCCTTAGGTTCCTTAGGGGAGGATTATAGGTAGGTTTTTGAAAGGGAAATTGGCTAATATTGGATGTATTAATACTGTTATGGTATGGATTATGATATGTGGTATATCGCAACGGAGGATAGCCAATAGTTGGTGGAACAGAAGCATAAATATTTATATTAGCTGAATGAGGAGGAAATTTGAATATAATCTTGAGATGCACTACTAGTTGGAGGAACTTGTGGAATTCCTCCAACGTTGGTGGTTACAGTAGTATAATATATTGGGCTAATTAACAATATTACCATGATGTGATGATTCAAATAAGGGTTTGTTATAAACATTCCTAGGAGAGATGGTAGGAGGAGGAGGAGTCTCACCTCTTTCAAGCTGAGCTTCCCGCTCCATAACTTTAATCAAAGTCTCCTTGTGGAGTTTCATAAAACCCCATAGATGATCAACTATTGTGAATGTGAAGCCTCCATTGGGCCCCTCATAGGGATCATAGTTAGTAGTAGTTTCCACATGTTCTTGCTCTTCTATCTCAAGTAGGATTATCCCTATCAATATGATCATCTTCTTGGGAAATTTGATCTGATTCTAGATGCCTTCACTAAATTCTACGGAACAAATATATTTATAAGAAGTGAAGGAATAGAGAATAAAACTAAGGAAAGACACACAAACATAATTAGTGGTCTTATTTAAATATTTCAAATAAAAACAAAGGAAGAGGCTTCCTATCTTGGCCACTAAGATATGCCTTCAAGTTGGGTTAGCCAAATATGTAGAGGGGTAAAATTACCCTTCCACGTACTATTCTTGACTAGATCCATTGGGAGCCGAGGTGAACTATACGGGTGTGTTATATTCTCTATACTCGGAGACACAAAAGGATAGATTTGCCATAATAATTTTAGGACTCGCTCCAAGTTCAGGGTCGAAGTGCTTTATGTGTCAATTAAGCATATACCTACTATTTGGAATTTCTAAACTAATTTATGAAAATAAAAGAATAATGCAAGACACACAACATGCAAGAAGATAAAAGCTAACCCTAGTATGATTCTGTAACTCAATGATGTCTAACCCTAATATTACAAAATAAAGTCCTGTTTTCCTTTGAAAAATGGCACAATAGGAATGCATAAACAAGACTAAACCCTAGGTGCACACTATATGCTTTTATTATTTCAAATACCTAGAAGTTCAATCAAATGTTTTCCTTTACTTGCAATCTAGATTTTGAGCAGAAATGAACAAAAGCAAACACCAAACAACCTAATGATTTATTAGGGAACTTATCTAATTTGGTGGTTGATCCAATATTTATCTTGCATCGAGAATATCCAATGGTTCTAAATTTTCAAAATAACTTCACAAACCCTAGAAATTTTGGTCAGCATTCAAGGGCCTTCTTAGGCCGCTTTAATATTGAGCTTGGAGGCACAATAGTCAAGCCCCCTTAGCACTTTTAGATGACCGTTTGAAAGTAAAATTGATATTTGACCTTTGTAACATGCATATATACAGTGAAATATATATATAACATTAAAATAAAATGCAAATAGGATGGACACAATAGAATGCTAAAAATGCACCATGCAGATTAGGATTTCAAGGTGCAAAACTTGTCCTCAAGCCCTAATTTACCAAATTTATGCCTTGTAAATAGGTATTATGAATATATAATACCAAATTCATGTCCTATATGGGTGTGTCATGAATTCGGTTCATATTTCCTTTTTAGACCTCAAAATAGCAAAACATTGAGTGCAAAATAGTGCAAAATAGACTTGCAAATCAACTAAAGTAAATGCATAACCTGATGAGTTGATGGAGAAAGCAAGAAGTAATGAAGAGGTGGAAGAATCACTCTAGGAAGGTTGATCTATCCAATCATCAAGACTCATCCACTCAATCCCTAAGGGTAGCAATCACCAAAGCACAAAATAGAAAAAAAATTAGCAATTTGTAGCAAAAGAGCACTTGATAGCATTAGCAAATGAGTGAGTCAACAGTTAGAATCTTCCAAAATCACTAGGTAAGCTTAGGGAATCCAAACCCTTATTTATAAGAGGTTTGGAGGGAAAAATAGGTGAGAAATATAAAATTTCACAATGGGCAAGCACTGATCCCAATACATGCCTACAAGGGGAGGGGTTTTAGTGAGAAAAACCCCTAGAACACCAAATTTGTGCCTCATCATTACAAGGTGCAAATCTAGCAAGCCAAATTTGTGCCCCATATAGACCGGGTGTGAATTTGGTAAAGCTAAGGAAACAAGACAAAGGGAAGAGTCAAAAGAGCCCCAAATTTGCACTTAGCAAGTTTGGGTGGCTAGCTAAATGTCTAAGGAAGAATGGAATCATTTTGATGGGTCAATTTTATGTGTCTACAGTAATGATAATTTATGAATCCTCAATTAAATAATATTTCCATATTTTTTAACTGTAATTTTGATCCCTATAAGAATTTCCCTATTATTTGAAGTTCCACATGATTCTTAATAGGTGAGAAGAACTTTATATTTATTATTTTGAAAAGCACCACTTCCATAATTTCTTTTAAATTTCCTTTAGAAACACCGTAAAACATAATTGTGATAAACTCAAGTTTTGAACATTTTAATTTTACCATAGATTAAAGTAGATCCTTTGTGTTGACTCCATTGTTACAAATGACTCTTCCATGTATATTCAAATCCTATAATCAAGTGGTACCATCTCTTTTTTGTATTTGATACTTCCTATGATGAGTACCATGTATGTAAACATTTTGAAAGAGGTAATAATATGGTTCAAAACTTAGGTTGAGATTTATTCTTAAAATTCTACTTTTCATTTCAAGACATAAATTACAATTAATAATGACAAGACCAATGTTTATAGAATGCACAATATTTTAGCTTTAAAACAATTAATACAATATTTCATTAACTCTTTCAATTTTAATGGAGCTATCCAATATATATATATATATATATATATATATATATATATATATATATATATATATATATATATATATATATATATATATATATATATATATATATATATATATATATATCATGGACCTTTTAGGTGTTCCCTTTGTGAGAAGGATATAGAAATGTTAGGTCACTTCTTTACTATCCTTTTATTTACACCATTTGGGATCATTTACAATCTTCTAGTTGCATAAAGAAGCTTCACACTGATAATAGGGGGAATACTTCAGCAGAGAGTTTTTTTAGTTTTTGGCAGCTCATGGAATTTTTCACCAACATTATGTTCCTCATACTCCGTAATAGAATGGATTAGCAGAAAGGAAGAACTAAAATTTGAAGGAGATGGCTAACTGCAATATGCATTCCAGAGATTTACCTCTTATATACTGGGAAGAAGTAGTTAATTGTGCGAACTACATTCAAAATTACACACCACACAGAGCACTTGAGAATTTGACTCTAGAGGAGGTTTGGTCTGGGAATAAGTATAATGTCTCATTTTTTAAAGTTTTTGGAAGTCATGCTTGGACATTTATGCCAAAGAAGCAAATGAAAACCTTGTATAATAAGAGCAAACCCTTGATATTTGTCAGGTATTACGAGGACATGAGAGCTTATCAACTTTTTGATCTTGATACTCATGATGTTATTTTTAGAACTCATGTTCAGTTTGATGAGCGCTTCTCTTATCATGATTCTTTATCTTCTTCCTCTTCTTCTTTACTTCTATCCATTGATTATTATTCACATAATCCCAAGGATCCCTTCTTTGAGGATCAAGTTCAGGAGGTATCTGAGGAGTTTATGGATATAGATTCGGATGAGGATCTTGTTCCTGCTAAGGTTGTCACTATGCCTAGATGGGCTTGTACCACATTTTTTGAGGTGGCACCTTTCATACAGGATATTCCACCCACTAGACATCATCATGCACATTCTTGATGTGGAATCAAAGAAGCTTAAAATTTGCATTAAGAAAAAGGGCTTATATAGGCCCAAATTTACAACCAATTGCCCTAAGAATGAGCAACCAATCCCTTGGAACAAGCAATTAATTTTCAAATTGGGAAGATAAGAGCTTATCCATGGGCTTATTTTAAGGATTGACTATTATCAATCCAACTAACCTATTCTAGAATATTTCTGCCTAGTCTAATGTGAGCTCATAAAACCCACATTTTACAATTTCCAACAAATTGCTTATTTGCTAAAAATAAGACTAAGTCCTAATTTCAAAAGACTAAGCCTAAACTAAGGTTTTATTCAACCTAGGGACATAAACCTTAATATTTTACTTGATACCCTCATCATACCTCCCCACAAAGGAATAATTGGACTCCAATGCTTTTACAATAGTAGTGGGCTTAGTTAGAGGAACTTGATCTGGATGAAGCGAAAGCTACAAATCAGGTTTTGGATTGGCAAGAGTGCTAATGATGTCAATAATGCGAAGAGGTACCTATATGGAAGACAATTCTTGGTCATAACTATATTTACAACCTGAGAAAAAGTTTGAAGATATTATTTGCAGCCAATGACCTACTGCTTATTCTATAGAGTCTACTTTAAATTAGGAACCTGTTGAACTGAATAAGGTTGTGGTTGTTGAATAGATGAAGAAGTAGTAAGAGTAGCTAGAGTAGTAATAGGAGGTGTTAAAGAAGGAAGAATGGCCTCCTTTGGAACTAGTTTTGGTGTGTCCTTTTGCTTGCTAAAAACCAATGTTGTATTTTGTGGTCCTGTGTATTGGAGAGTGAGCTTCTTGGAATGAATGAGAAATTTCTTGTTCTCATGATGCATTGTGTAGGTGTTTTTATAAGCATCATATAGAGCCCTTTTGTCATATTGATAGGGCTTACCAAGAATTAGATCATAATAATCAATTGGAGTCACATCGCAAGTGACTCTATCCACATAGTGTGGGTCAAATGCAAAGGATACAGTGCATGTTTCTATAATGAAAGAGGAGGAACCTACATTCTTCCATCCAAGTGGGTATGGTTGAGGATGGGGTTTTATAGGAAGTTACAACTTATCGACTACGACTCTTGAAATTAAGTTTGCTTGGAAGCCATTGTCTCCCTCTTAATTGATTTTTGCCCACTTAATTACAAAACCAAATTATTTTTTATGCAATTTTACAATGCTTTTTAGGGGTAAAATTAACACAAAATCCCTTAAATAATTTTCCTATTTTACAAAAATAAAAATAATTAAAATTGTTCCTTTGCACAATTTAAAGAGATTAATTTTAACCCCTTTTTAAAAAATTGTTTTATGCTTTTTGATCATGGTCAACCAGAAGTCAATAGGATTCAATGGTGAACAAGGGCTACTTTTTAGGAGTCAATGGTTGAGTCAACATAGTTGTGGGGTTTATGATCAAACAAGGTGACCAACAACAGACACAGCCTAGCATGTAGCTTATGTGCACTCTAACCAATGCATGCTAGCTACCACTATAGGGTTGAATTGGCCTACTTGAAAGACTAAAAAGCCTTTCAAGTTATGAATGTGGGATAATGAATTTCCCACAAAAACCTTCTAACTTTGAAAACATACCTCTGCCTACCTAATAAAATGCCACATGTCAATTTTTCCATCGTCGAATTAGAACACAAAATCTTGCCACTTGTCACCTTGGGATTCATTGTCCAAGAAAGTGCATGATTGGTCGAGATCCATCAATCAGGGTTCTAGATCTAAAATATTTGCACCCATTAAAGCAAAGTGCATACTCTTTTATTTTTGTGTTGGTTTGCATCCAAGGGTTTTTAATTTTAGGCCTCAGAATGGATGTTGTGGTTCTATGATGTAAGTTATGGATGTAGGTTCGATAGGTTCTCAATAAGCGGGCAACCTGTTCCACTTGTCAAGCTTGATGCCAGGCTGATTCTACCAGATAGCTTCTAGTGAATATGATCCTACTTCGGGCCTTGTACCACTATTGTAGTGATAAGTTACATTGTGGTAACTGATAACCTCTTGTTGTTAGCCAATGTTGGTCATTCCAGTTGCCTCTAAAACAACGTGGGTTTTCCTACACTTACAATGTTGTGGGGCATGAGATACAGTACCATGTGGAGTCTTCTACGGGCAGTGATGTTAGAGTCACCTATGCTATCCCTTATCGTCTTCTATAGGTAAAATTACAATCGCCAATTTGCAATTGTATTTTTTTTAATAAATTGCTTCCTTTTTTATAATTATAATAAATATTTTCAATTTTTTATTAATAAATAAATATTTTTCAAATCTTTTCAAGCAGGAAATAAAATATAGAAACAACAAAGCCAATAAATTGACCAACAAAACCTAATTAGTTGAAAGAAATTGGTAAAAGAATGAAAAAAATGAATGAATTTTTCACCAAAGGGCAAAAGGTAGTAGCTTTAAAATATGAATTTTATCACTGAAGGGTATCAACAAACTGGTGGTAGAGGGTAGCAAGTTTGTAGGTTGTTCTGGATTTCTTCTTCTAACTTGAGCAATTTTAAAATTCAATCAAGAGGACTGAATTTCACCAAAGCAATTTTTAAACTAACTGCAATAAAACTTCTAAATCAGGATCTTCTTGTTGGCCAGAATTCACCCAAATCCAAACAAGAAGCATGAGGCTAAAAATGACCTAAAATATATGTGAATCCTATGCTCTGATACCACTGATGTGGAATCAAAGAATCTTAAAATTTGCATTAAGAACAATGGTTTATATAGGCCCAAATTTAAAACCAATTGCTCTAAGAATGAGCAACCAATCCCTTGATTCCCAAACTAGGAAGATAAGAGATTATCCATGGGATTATTTTAAGGATTGACTATCATCAATCCAACTAACCTATTCTAGAAGATTTTTTCTTAGTCTAATGTGAGCTCATAAAACCCATATTTTACAATTTCCAACAAATTGCTTATTTGCTAAAAATAATACTAAGTTCTAATTTCAAAATACTAAGCCTAAACTAAGGTTTTATTCAACCTAGGAACATAAACCATAACCTATCACTTAATGTCCTCCTCAATTCTACAAGTTTTGGACTTTTGTGTTAGGCAGCTTCTAGGGATCCACAGTATTTCTCACAAGCTCATGGGATACAGGAGTGGGATGATGTGATGACAGATGAGTATTATTATTTGATGAAGAATCATACTTGGAATTTTATCTCTCTTCCTAAGGGAAGAAAATTAGTTAGGTGTAAGTGGTTGTCCCAGACCAAATATGCAGCTAATGGATCCATTGATAAGTATAAGGCTCATATTGTTGCGAAGGGTTTCTCACAAGTCAAAGGTATTGATTACTTTGAGACTTTTTCACCCATTGCCAAGATGGATTTTGTGTGTCTAGTACTTTATATTATTGCATTATAGGGTTGGATAGTGTACCATATGGATGTGAAGAGTGTCTTCTTGCATGGAGATTTGTAGGAGGAAATCTACATGGAGCAGCCTGTTAGGATTGTTCATGAATCTTCTCTTATTTGTAGACTACGGAGGTCTCTCTATGGTCTTAAACAAGCTCCTCAAGCATGGTATGATAAGATGGATTTTTTTCTTCTATCTACTAGTTTTTTTCATTGCCACTCAAATCCTACAGTGTATATACAACATATTAAAGAGGATATTATTATACTTGTATGTTGATGATTTGCTTCTCACTAGCACCTCCTCTTCCCACATTTAAAATATTGAAAGGGCTCTCTCGATATAGTTTGATATGATATATATATATATATATATATATATATATATATATATATATATATATATATATATATATATATATATATATATATATGTGTGTGTGTGTGTGTGTGTGTGTGTGTGTGTGTGTGTGTGTGTGTGTGTGTGTGTGTTTATTTTGCACTTTTTCCTTGGTTTTTAGATTTCTTAGTCAAATTCAAGGATTCATTTGAGTTAGCAGTACACCCATGATCTTCAATGTTTTGATATGGATGATTGCAAGTCATGTCCCTCTCCTTTTTAGTTTGGGGTCTCTCTTACATCCACCTACACCACTCTTATTTATGATCCTACCTTGTTAGGCAGTTGGTTGGAATTTTGATGTACTTGACCCATACTCACCCTAATATTTCTTTCAAAGTTGGGCTTGTGTCTTGGTTTGCACATGCCCCTCATAATAGTTACTAGAAAGCTGCCAAGAGGATTTTGAAATATCTACAGGGAACTTCATACTTTGGATTGCACTACACCTGAGGTTCTACTGAGTTGGTTGGATATACTGATTCATATTTGGTAGGTTCTATTGATGATAGGCATTCCAATTTTGGCTAAATTTTTTTCTTGGCTCTTCTCTCGTTGCTTGAGCATGCAAAAAGCAACAAGCTATTACACTTTCATCTATAGTGGTACAATACAGGGCAGAAGTCACAATGAGTCAAGAGGTTATTTGGTTATGATAGTTATTGATAGAGTTTGGCTTCCCATAGGATTCACCAACTATACTTTGGTGTGACAAAAAAAGTAAAATTCACATTTCTTGCAACCCTATTGAGCACCAAAAGACCAAGCATATTGAGATTCACATACACTTCATTTTCTAGCACATTCAAGATGGAGTTATTTGCTTGGAGTACATTCCAACTCAGTAGCAGGTTGTCGACATCTTTATGAACCTTTTTGCATCACCTCACTACCTTGAGTTGCATGGCATATTTGGGGTTTCAAAATTTGTCCTTGCGGGGTGTTCGTGAGGACATCTTCTTTCTTCTTTCTCTCTTTCTAGCAATATGGTCTTTTTCCCACATGGTTTTTCCTTCTAGTTCAATATTTCTTCATGGATATGTTGTACATGAGTACTTGATCAGGCCTTGTTGTCAAGAATCATACTGTGGATATGCCACTTTATTTTTTGACCCCTAGCTTCACTTGAGGGGGGGTGTTAGAGTAGGTTGTTTACCTTAGATCATGTTCACCTAGGTGATTTATTTTCTTTTTATTTAGTTATTCCATGTATTTTCCCCACCCACTTATGTGTGGATATTTCATTTATATTATTTTAGATATTATGAGATATTACATATTTATTTCTTAGATATTATGGGGATATTTTTAGGTATATTTGGAGGGTTGAGATTATTTCTCCCCATAGCGGTTATAGATTTATGGACCATATCATATATTCCTTTTGTATGGTGGATACTTATCCTTAGCTTGATCCTACGGCTATGGTTGATCATCCTTACCTATATAAGTAAGGCACCTTCATTGTACTTGTAGTTCATTTTTTAGATATAATATATGATATTGTTGCTCTTTGTTTTGCATATCTATTTGTAGGCTTATGCTATAAATTTTCTTTTAATTCTTGTTTTTTGTTTGAATGTGGTGTTCTATTAACACCTAAGATCCTTGTGGCTTGGAGTGATCTGATTATCGTTCCTTTCACATTCTACCACTTCACAATATCAAGCTCATTTATCAAGTTTTGGATCGTAGCTCTTAGTTCTTGTAGGTCCTATGATTCTAGAGTGGGCATGGTGGGTACAAGACTTATCGAAGTAAGATACTAAGAACATGTTTTAGGCAATGTGGCTAGTGAAGGGGAAGGTAGAGCCAACAAAAAATCTTGTTGGTTTGTTTGTTAGATTTAAGGCACATCTGGCATAATGATCCTATTGGAAAGCTTTCCAATTGAGATGAGTGTATTTTCCACTATGTTAGCAACTTAAAAAAATTGTGAGAACCTTCTCACTAGATTTTTGGATCTAAAGACTTAGGTATAGAGTGAAAGCATAAAGATAATAGATGTAGGCTTGGGCATGTGATGGCTTTATATCTTGAAGGTTTATTTTCCAAGACTTTATGAACCAGATATTAAACTTAGTGATATTTTCCTAGGGATGCATTTAAACAAATGAGAATTGAGTGATTAATAAATAAGGGTCACCTATGTCATTGAACTCTAGGATGAAGGGTTCAACAAGGTTATCCCAAGTACTTATGATGCTATGTTCTAATGAGAAGTATGATATTAGCACTTTGCCTTTAAAATACAATGCAAGGAGTCTTACCATTACATCTTCATGGATAATATTATAAATGGTATCCAAGGTAGCAACATCCTGGTAGTGTTTATAGGTTGTCTTTCCACTACTATCATAAGAAGGCAAGACGTTTAATGCATCCTAAGGAGCATTATGGCAATCAGGGAGATTAAGGGATCCTACACTATTCCAAGTTGGATATATACATCCTACCATGGCTTCAAGTAGGATGTATTAGGAAGATGAGAATATTTTTAATATGCAAAAGTTCTTTGAATTGTTTTGGCTTCCAGTATTATCGCCATACAATTCTAGAGTTTGTTTCTCTAGAAAAGTCATCAATCTATCATGTTATTCAATAGTGGAGTTGCCAAGTGAATGGATATGTTGATCTCAAAGAGAAAAATTTCACCAAGGTTCTACTTAATCAATATTTGAATCTTCTAATTAGGAGAAGTGGGATCTATGTCCCATTGGGTGTGCCAAAAACTCTTTGTCATCAAAATACCTAATGTGGGATCCTTAGACTATGTTGAGTGTTAGTTTTACCCATTTGTGAAAGTACACTCTCCCTAGGATTTGTTTCCAAAATCCCCTCTTGCAAATAAGTTAAACAAAACAACTTCTCCAAGGTCTCCGCTATATTAGCATTTGCATGTGTATTAGTAATCTCAAATAAAGATGTATCAATTTAATGCTTGGAACACCTTAGTGATTGCAAGTAACTATAAACAAGGGGCATGTGTTGGTTTATTTTACCATGCTACTTTAATGATTGTTCATGAAACCAAAATAAAGTAAATGTGATTTGGTCCTCATATGACCACGATGTAGTGCCTTAATTCCTTTTATCTTAAGGATTTTAAGGTAGATTTTATCTTCCTTATTAAGTGGATTTTAATCAAGTTTTATCTTGCATTAAATCCTATTTGAAGCATGAAAGTAAAGATTAAATCTATCTATGAATGTGAATCCTCAATGATGAATAGGGTCTTCAAATGTAGCTTCTTATCATGGATATTAAGATAGCCTTTAATGTGATTAATAAATTATCCCCATTTAGTGAAATTAATTTTCACCAAGAGATGATTATTTATTGCCTTAAACTAGAGGCTTCAAAATGTCACTTAAAATTATCCCTCTTAAATGAAGTCAAATTTTCACAAAGATGAATAATTTAGTGTTTTGAAATAATGATCTTTAATACAGTGCAGAAATTACCCCTCTTTCATAAAATTGGAATTTTTATAAATAGAAGGCAATTTAGGACCCCAATATGATAATTTGTAAAATGTCATAAAACATAACCCCTTCAATGAAATTGAAATTTTCATGAAGGAAATGTCATCATAGGCTCATGAATGAGATATAAAGCTGAAAAAAGAAAATTCGGCCCAAAAATGTAAATTTTAAAATTTTGAATTTTTAAAAATACGAAATGACTCCAAAGTAAAAATGTCTAGGTGCGTAATGGAAGTATGAAGTATAATCTACGTAGCCATGCAATTATTTTTGGATTTTGATTTTTTTTTACTTTTTATTTTAATGTCCGAAAATTTAAAAAAAATTAAAAAATAAAAAGTTAGAAAATAAAAACAAAATCTAAAAACTGAAAATGAAAGCTGAAATGCAAAGTATGCTACAATCAGTATGATGTCATCCTATTTCGGTAAAACTGAAGATGTGAGATATTCCATGCATACAATCTAGCCTATTTGACCCACAAATTTGCACAACTAAAATAAACTAAACCTAGCCTATTCGACCCACAAATTTGCACAACCGAAATAAACTAAGTGCTAGCTCCTAGGGTTCAAAACTAAGTTTCATATTTTAGATATTTGCATGAAGCAACCAATAAAACATGCATAAAATTCATCTATAAATCTGAAATCTGAAAGGGAAAAATAAACGATTAAATCTAGCATGCAGAAAAAATCTCCTCCTTTCTTGCCCATAAGATGCAAATTTTTGAAAATTTTCTACATTAAAAATGTTCCATTTACAATAGCAGAATTTTTGGCTTTTCCAAAAAAAACCAGTCCAAGCGAAAGAAAAACAATCCAAATAGATCCAGTATGACCCTTGCATTCAAATTTGCAACTCTATTTGCAATAGTTTCCAACCCATTTTTCTTCCTCCAATGGTATTTTTAATGTTTACATGCAGACTCTTCGTTTCATTTCTTACCCTTAAAAACAGTCCATTTTCAACTTTGGTTTTCCATTATCTTCTATAGGGTTTCGTTCGATTTCCATGATTTTTCATTTCGCCTCCTTGTATTTCCCTCCTTTGGCTTTAGCGAATATTAAAGTGATTGTCATAATGGTAATATCTTTATTGTGATCGTCGTTAGTTTATTACCATTAACCCCTTCATAATATATTTAAATTTCAAAGGGCCTTTATACTTTACTTAGCCTATTAGAATATTATTTTTTAATGAAAGGCCATAATTCTTTTATTTATTATCAAAGCCAACAAATTTGTAATGGTGAATTTGGCCTACTCTCATAATAATATCCCTAAGTGGCTACGGTGATCTGCGTTAAAACGACTACCGTGTCCGCATGCCACATGTACTCCCTGGTGTCTCGAACATGTAATATTCTAACCGTAATCTTCATTGCATCCCGACTCTATCTCCTTAGTCACTCACAAATTTCTCTATCAAAACTTAACCTGGATACCATATCCTACTCTTCTCTGTTAGACTCTGTTGGAGTTTTTTATCCACTGTTTTGCCATTGTTTGACCATCCAAAATTATCTGTTGGTGCCAAACCCTGACTGGTGCTGCCATGGTTTTCTTTTGTAGTTCTACAATTTCAACTTGCCGTTGTCACGATGTCTGACCTAGGCACAGTACCACACATACGCACAGTACCACCATGTCTAAACAACCTAACTATGATTCGATCCATAATTATTGGAGCTCTCACTGTGCTCATCAGTTTTGTTGCTCCAGTTCAAACAGGATATTTGCAACTAGTCATCTGATCTCGCCTGCCAGTTTTGCAAGCCCTAATTCCAATCTCTCTATAGCGTGGTCTGCTCTGTTCGACATACCCGGGTTCAATGAACATGATATACAAGATCGATTCTGTATTTTGACCTTGAATACAATCATGCCAAGTCATCGATGTGTGTCGTTTGGTGGGAATGGGCTTCGCTTCTTCCGCTGGGTTGACATCTCATGGTTTGGTGGGACCTCAGTACAACTACCACATACAAGCATAAAACTACCGTTGTGGATTACCATATTGGACTGTTACACCGATATCGTCAAGCCCTTCCTCGCCTAGGTGTACACATCAACCGCTCGAGAGGAATGTTGTTGAAGGTTTTCAAATAACCCAAATCGCTATACGTCGTCCACATCGAAAACATCTCTAAGAAGATCATTCGTCTAGGGCCTATCCTTGCTCTTTACTTTCACTAACCCCATCACCTGGTTGCTCACCAACTGTGTTGTTCGTCGTGTGTTTCACTATTCTATGATTACTAGTAAATCTGGTGGGAATGACTACATTCAAAACTACCACCCATTCCATGATTCTTTGGTTATGGTACGTCGTGTTATCCAATTAGGTATAACCATATACATCATAAAATTTGACGTCAATCCAAATGTTTCCCCTCACGTCTGCCCATTTTCTGTCTATTGCATTCATTGCCAGCTTGCACTGCCTATTCGTCGCGTTCGAACCTGGCTATTACAAAACCGCCGACTACTGGTCAATCCAAATGTTTCCCCTCACGTCTGCCCATTTTCTGTCTATTGCATTCATTGCCAGCTTGCACTGCCTATTCGTCGCGTTCGAACCTGGCTATTACAAAACCGCCGACTACTGGTCACCGCTCATCGGCATGATTCACACCATACTTGCATCCACCTTTATCGATATTTGAGTCCACGTGGGCTCCATGTCCCAACCGTTGGTCCTGTCCATGGTGTGGTCACCACGGTGCATCTCATTCGGTGCCACCTTCACACTGACACTTGGGCTCTTCTTCATCTTTGATGCTGTCTCCTTGGTGCCCATTAAAAACCATGCGCTATCCACATCATGTATGCCGCGTGGGTCCCTCAGACGCCCGGGTGGACCACTAGTCCTACAATATCTGCACTGTCCAATCAGCTCCTTATCACCACGTGGAGGGTCCTTCACGCTGTCGAACCGCTAATGTCATCGTGAATGCCACCACAAGCCTTGCACCCGTCCACGCTGTGTGTAGTGGAGTCTTCCAAACCATTCGTCGTTGATCCTGCGCATCCTAACATAACATTAGCCCTAATAAAATATCATCGTTCAAACATTTCAACAAGTAAAGGTAAAGCATTCCAAAGTATTAAAATAAGATATCCGAGAAAAAAGAGCCCCTTAATGATAGTGAAACACTTTCAAAAAGAATGAATGAAGGATTTTAATTACGGGTCTATGGAACCTTAAATATGGAAGTACAATTACTCAAATCATATCATATGATCTTTAATATCTTTGAGAAGGTTGTTCCTTCTCCTGCTGATTTGTGTTAGCAATTCTCCAACTTTTTTATTTTACTATCTTCAAATAAATATGTAATAATATACGGTGATGATATTAACATGAGAATTCACCATATTAAAGACTATAACTCTTTTATTATTATTATATGTTTTTTTTATTAAATATATATTATTATATATGAGTTATATAAAACACGTATAATAATAATATATGTATCTTATTATTATTGTATTTTTTTATGTTTTAAATATAATATAATATATATTATAGTATATTCTTTTTATTTTTTATTTGTTTTATTATATATGCATATAATATATATAATAGAATTATATATATATATATATATATATATATATTTTGCTTATATTTTATCATTACCTTTTATTTCTAAATTTTATATGTGAACATAAAAGTTAAATTTAATTTTGATTTTTGAAGATAACGGTTATTATCTCTCCAAATAAGCGAACACCTCATCAAAACTAAAACTAAAAAGGTAAAATCAAAACATGCAGGCACCACATACGGAAACCATACTCAACCAAGGACTTTGAGACTTATAAAATCAACTTACGGGTAAGTACTCATCACCACTACTACTCAAAGACACCCAAAACAATGAGAAATTCAAAATTTAAAGGTGGATCCCCAAGCTATTGGGGCTAGTTGTGGATCAGCCACAACAAATTGTGACTCTGCTAGAAAATGCTCCTAAGCGTTTCGAGTGAAGAACCCAACTTGAAAACATACAAAACCCAAATACTAGAACCACAAACATCAACAAGTATCCAGAGAATGAAAATAAACCAAAATACATGATCCATCAGAATCATTCAGCATCAGCTTGGTGTGTGCAAAGTGGTCCATTTCTTATCATCTGAAACCATTCAATATTCCATCGTCAGTTTCACCTGGATGCATATGATATGTTATGGACAATTTATGCAATATTGGATGCTATAATATGAATGGCCTGCTTTGCAGATATTCAAACCTTCTAGTACCATCAACAAACACACTAAAATTGTCTAACCCTCTTAGGACCAAATGTGTGTGCAGTGAATTCATTTACCAGATCAAGAGCTTAGTTATGAACCACTACAATCTAGAACTAGTATGTGCAAGTGGCCTCAAAGCTTTGGGGAATCAGATTCTCAACCTAGGTATGATGAGAATTTGACCCTATCCTTACTACTATGATCTTTGAGTTTGTTACCTCATTTTGACCAAAATGGTTAAACCTGTTATGGATGAAACCACAAGGCTAGCCTGTCTGTTTGAGCGGACAAAGATCTAACTTTTAAATGAGATATGTCACCATGAATAAGCATACTCCACTGCCAGGTCAAGCATCTATAGCCCCAATGGAGGTTAGCCCCATAGTCCATGATTTTGCTTTTGATTTCTTGAATCTTAGAGATGACTACCCATCCTTCTAAGGGGACATGTAGTACGATCCTTACAATCCAATAGTCAATGGTGTGTGATGCAAGTAATATAATATAATATATATTATATAATGTAATATATAATATTATATTATATAATATAATATATATTGTAGTATATTCTTTTTATTTTTTATTATATATATATATATATATATATATATATATATATATATATATATATATATATATATATATATTGTTTATATTTTATCATTACCTTTTATTTTAAACTTTTATATGTGAACATAAAAGTTTAATTTTATTTGATTTTCGAAGGTAAGGGTTATTATCTCTCCAAATAAGCGAACACCTCATCAAAACCAAAACTAAAAACTAAAATCAAAACATGCAGGCACCACATACGGAAACCATACTCAACCAAGGACTTTGAGACTTACAAAATCAACTTACGGGTAAGTACCCGTCACCACTACTACTCAAAGACACCCAAAACAACAAGAAATCCAAAATTTAAAGGTGGGTCCCCAAGCTATTGGGGCTAGTTGTGGAGCAGCCACAACAGACTACAACTAAGATTGAAAAACTCAAAATTGGTTTTGATTCAACCTCTGGAGGAGGTCACTTGTTATTCTAAAGAAAAAATAAAAATGGGGTTCAAAACTAAAGATAAAAATATAAAGGTTAGAGAGAGATAAAAATTAAAAATTCATGTATATGTGGATGATATCTAGTTAACAACAATGAAGCTTAACATGGAATTCCCCTGCATTTGACTAAAACAATAACTTATCAGACCAACTACCATGTAAAGTGTTCCTAGATATATTATTGGCTTAGATTATACATCTACCATTCCAAGGACTTTGCAAGAAACAATCTAAACAATAATTCAAACTTTTAATAAAATTTTCTTAATAGAATTCTTTGTATACAAAGTATAAACAAAAATTAATAGTTATGTGAAGGTCACATACACATTTTATCCATAACATATTCATCGATAGAGGCCAAACAACACTTTGTTTTATTAATTATAGAATATAATTACAAATTTTACTACAAGCAAATACTAGAGAGCCCCCCTCTATGCTAAGGGAGCCTCAACTATTTATAATATTATCCCATGTTTTATGTTATCCTTGATCATTACAACGAAAGTCTTTTTCATACCTAATAAGGAAAGGCACAACCTAATCAACCTGCATGAAGGGTATGGGTAACATTCTCCTGCTCTATTTTAACCATCTTAGCTCAAATGACATGGTCGGTCTTGATCTCTTTCATATAGTTGGTGTCCAATTGTCCTTAACCAACATAGGCATCTTTAGATAGTTCTAAATTTAACCACTATGTCTTATTGTGTTGGCTTGTCAGAGTTATCAATTCAGCTCAATTGTTCTAATCTGGGCGGTTGAGGAGTGGTTGATAGGTTCAAATTTTTTGCATGCATGATCCTCTTTGAAAATGACACATCTATGAGTCATTTATCCATTGTTGCGGCTCAAAGATGTTGACGAGATCTTCTAATTTCTACAAGGGCCTTAGAGGTTGGGCCAAGGATTTTAAGGAACCTTGTTAATGTCATTATTTGAAAACTCACATCACTTTGTCTTCTTGACTCTTGCTATCCTGGGCCAAACTTTTTAAAGACTTTTTGTGATGTCATATTTTAAAAATCTTAGCATTTATTTGTTTTAGACTTTGCTTTACTGGAACCTCCAACCTTCTTGCTTTTCTGGACTTTAGGAATATGACGCTAAAAAATCAACGTTTATTTGTTCTAGGTTTTGCTTTACTAAACTCTTTGTCTTGCCTTTGCTCTGGACCTCTGATATACCAAGTCGGGTTCTCTTAATATTATGCATAAAAAGTCTAGCATAGCTCTATTTTGATCTTTTGCCTTGATCGCTTGAGGAAAATAACTTAACTTTCTTACCTTAGCAAGTTTTTTGGGTCCAACTAGGTGTGTTTTGATTGTTGGCTACTTTTGCAATCTTGACCATTCTAAGAAGATTTGACCGCTTTGAGATTTGGACCTAGGCAGATGCATTCTCCGACAACCTACTCATGCAAAAATGATAAGCCTGACCATATATCTAGAATTTTTCCTTGGCAAATTTTTAGCAAAAATTAAAGTTTGACATGGTCAACAAGGGCTTATGCATGTTGGAAATTGCATTGAACCACAATATTAAGGCAGATGTTATGGAGAATTTGGTATTTGGAAAGGAGAGGAATTTGGTATTTGGAAAGTAGAGGAAGAGGATTTTGATAATCTCGTTATTGATTTAGAGAAATTTACGTGTTTAGAAATAGAGCAAGGAATTGCAAGCCATGTGGAGGAGTTTTTTAGTAAGGAGGCAGACATTATTGTGTGTTTTGTTGTATTTGATTGGCTAGGGGCAACATTGACCCCTAAGGGTTTCCTTGGGTTGCTTGCATCCCCACTTATTTAGTCGACACTTACAAATTTTGAGTAAGACCCTGTATTTAATTTGAAAATACTTGTCATCGAGATCCTATATTTGGAATTATGATTATTCAGGAGGAAGAATGGATGTGTTACATAAACTAGATCTAAACATTGAGTTGAAGTAGTATCAGTAAATATGATTTAAACACTAGACACTAAAAGTTAGTTTGCATTAATTAAATTATAATAAATCATAAAAAATAAATTATTTGTAAAGTTATTTACATATTAAAAAAAAACATTCCATAAAAAATATTTATATAAGTCAGTGTAAGACTAATATTAACCCCTAACTTCTTCACAACAAATGTTTTAGAATACAATTTTGGCTAAGTATTTTGTTTTCTTTTAACTAAATCACGTGCAGTATAAAACTATACTTAAAAAATATTTTTCTATGCAACTGTAAAACTCTTTTTTTTAACTATTCAATTTAATCTCACAATCTTTCAACATCTACCTTGTGAATTTCTTGGGTATCCAATGCATATTTCCTATTTTTACCGAACATCATTCAAAGTAAACAAGACATCTCCATTTCTGAAAGGCAAGTTCGCTTAACTTAAATAATTTTTTTAAAAAATAGACAATGACACGTGACATGATCACGACTAAACTTTAATATAGCATCATGCCTAATTCTTGACAAATACTTGTAAAATGTCAAGCCAAATCTTTAACATCTACGGAAGGTACACAAAACGAGGCGGCGCGTAAGTCTATTATAAGCCGACATGAAACGAATTATTGATGCCACCTGGCACTGGTAAGGGTTTTTATAGATATGTATGGCAAGGAAAAGACGTTTGAACATGACGTAAACAACGTCATCGATTTCTAGCACCTTGCGCCAGGTTATAGAGGATAAATGGATTGCTTGATTGCCACGTAAGTACTTGACGTGATCATATATAACTGCCACGTAAGTACTTGATGTCGTATTGATCAGATCATATATAACTGCCACGTAAGTACTTGATGTCGTATTGATCAGATCATATATAACTGCCACGTAAGTACTTGATGTCGTATTGATTAGATCATATATAACTGCCACGTAAGTACTTGATGTCGTATCGATGCCACGTAAGTACTTGATGTCGTATCGATGCCACGTAAGTACTTGATGTCGTATCGATTAAATTATATATATATATAACGGTAAGGACGCGTGACGTGAGTATCTTAACAGTGAGATTTCTCACGTATCTGTCTCATTCATAGGTTATATAGCGGTAAGGACGCGTGCCGTTAGTATCTTAAGGTGTGATTTTTCACATATCAATCATAAGGATAATTTTATGGTTTTGATTTTTTTTTTTTTTAAATTTAAGATTTAAATTATTTAGAAAGGGGTAGGTCAGATGATAGCAATTGATTGTCTGTTTGTTAACTGCCCCAATTTAATGTCCTGAAGGGTCCAAGTCCTAGTCTTGTTAAACTTTATCTAACTAAATTAAGATTTATAGTAACAATGTCCAATGAAATTATCAATTCCTTTATGTATTAAAAAAAAATTAAATTACCATTATATATTAAAAAATTTAAACATTCAAACACTACTAACGTGTCACCACTATGTATTAAAATAATTTAACATTCAAACACTACTAACCACCACTATGTATTAGAAATTTTAACAGTCAAACACTAGTCAAACACTACTAATCTGTCACCAACCTATCCATTTTTAGGTAATTTGAATCTAAGTTTAAAAAAAAAAACAATACCAAGTTGTCCTTAAACCATGTCAAAATTTACTTTAGCTTCTTTTTTTCACTATAAACTCAAAGTTTCTATTTTTTTTAGAATTGTTTAAAAGAAAGTTCTTAACCACGTTATGTGATTTTTCTATCCATTTTCTTGTTAACAATAAATAAGGTTATACACTAGAATAGTAGATAAATAATATAAATAACTATATTAAATTTAAAAATTATTTTATTTTTTATATTTTTTAAAAATACATTAATAAAGGTTTTATATAAATTTTAAAAAATAATTATATTAATTTTAAAAATTATTTTATTTTTAATATTTTTTTAAAGAATATAAATGCAAACGTAAGTCGGGAGTGAGTGTAGTCGAAAGCAACCATGAGTTTGAATTGGGAGTGAATGTTATCAAAAGTGAGTGCAAGCACGAGTCATGAGTGAGGAGGAAGTGTGAGCAGGGAAGCAAGAAGTAGAAAACAAAGTGTGATCAAAGAACAAGTGCTACTTCTTGTTCTAGATCTTAGGAGAATTTAAAGGATTCATTTGAAGAAAATCTAGGTAACATGGAAAGAAAGTCATTTGTGAAAGTCTTTACTGAAAATATGGATGGCCAAGTTGGAAGTATGGATGTCCTAGCTAGCAATAAGAGGAAGAGTGAATTTATGGCAAACTCAGTCCAGGTAGAAAATTCTACATCATAAGTGATTATCAAGGATGAGATGATTAAGCATAATATAATGGTTCTTAAAACCAAAGGGTTATTATGAAAGTTTCATGGATACTAGCCAGGTTCTTCTAAGATTCAAAATTGGATCAAGTGGATGTGGGGATTGAATTCAAATTACTCCATGACTTTTATTCCAAAAGGATTTTTCCTCATTATTTTCTTTAATTCAAAAATAAGGGATAAAATAATGGATGGAGGCTCATGGTTTAGGGGTAAATATGTATTATATTTAAGACCTTGGAGTGAGAATTTTTTTGTGGACACAAAAACTATTAAAAGGCTTTCGGTATGGATTAGGTTTTTTGGACTTCCTTATCAACTCATCAATAAGGAGGTTTTGAAGAATATTGGTAATACTCTAGGTGAATTCATCCAGGAGGGACCAACTACTAAGGAGATAAGGCATGTTGTATACACTCGAATATGTGTTGCCATGGATATTTCTAAACCTTTACCACAATTGATTAGGATTAAATCTAAATCAAGAGAATGGGATCAACAAGTGGATTATGAAAACATTGCATTATGATGTCGCAAATGTCATGAAACTAGGCACATGGTAAGAGAATGCAAAGTGAAAATGATGGATGAAGAGATGGAACTTTTTGGGCATGAGGGTAGCTTCATTTGAAACAAAGAGATCATATCATAGGAGGAGCTAGGTCAAATCAAGGATTTTCCACTCCTAATAAAGTGGCTAGAAAAATCCCTCTACATCATCAAATGGCAAAGGCCATTACAGTTTATTTGAATCAACAATTAGAAGGAAAAATGATATGGGGGATGAGGAATTATAATGTACAAGTTCAAAAATAGAAGGAGTTAAAGGTGCGAAGGAAGAGGGGAAGGCAATTTTTAAAACAAAGGAAAATGGGGGGTGAATTTTAAAGCAAAGGAGGTGAAGGAGGTCAAGCTTAATCCAGGTAAATCGCCTTTAGTATCCTTAAGTAGCATAAAATCTTCTCCTTAATAAAAATGAAAGTAGTACAGAGTGTATTCCTTGCACTTAGGATTTCAAGAGCAGTATAGTAAAGAAAATCTTACGGAAGAATATCCAAGGAAATTTAGGGTTTCTAGGCCAACATAATAAAGTAATGACTATGGAGGATCATCTATGCAATTTAGAGTTTTCAAGGCAACATAAAGAAGAAAATTCTAATGAGGCTATTCCTTGCACTTTTGACTCTTTAAGGCAACATAAATCCTTAGAAGATAAGTCTCATTATGAAAAATATAAAAAATAGAAGAGATTGATGAATATGAGAGTGTTGGCAAGAATGGAAGGAGAGGAAAGATATCAAGGCAGGAAAAAAGAGAAAATGAAACTCAAAAGGATATTGATTTGGGAAGCCAAATAAAAATATCATAGGTGTTAACAAGAAGTGGGGTTAAGCCCACTAATAAAAAAAAAGTGTTGATGATGAAAATGATATCATGGAATATTAGGGGTATGAATAAAACCCCTAAAAAATGAGTTATTAAGAAATTAATAGGTTGTTATAGTCCCGAGTTTATTTTAATACAAGAAACAAAATTAAGCAGTGAGGAATATAAGGATGTTTTTTAAGAATATTTGGAATATGGGTGATTGTTTAGTAGTTTTTTATAGGAGCTTCAGGCGATATTGCAATAATGAGACAAATGCAAATGGGATGGACAAATATTAGAAGCAAAAAATAAATGGGTTGTTGAATTATTTTGCAAGAAAGAGGAAAACATCAAAGTTGGGGTTATAAATGTATATGCTCCAACTATAGTTACTCCTCATGAAAGATGTTGGAATGACCTTAGCATATTTTTGTCAAATACAATGATAATTCATTGTGATCTATGGATTCTTGGGGGTGATTTTAATATTGTTCTATCTCCTTTGGAAAAGAAGAGTGGCATATCAGGATGATCTAAATCAATGCAATATTTTGCTTTATTTTTCAATTCAAATGATCTTTGAGATATTAGTCCCTCGAGATTTCAATATACATGGGATAATAGACACATTGGGGAAATCATATAGCAAAAATATTGGATAGATTCTTGTTATCCAATAAATGGTTGCAAACAAAGTATAAAATCTCTTCAGATATTTTATTGCAAGCAGGATCAGATCACAAACCCATTATTTTGGCTTGTGAAATACTTGATAATGGTCATCCAAAGCCATTTTGCTTCTAGTCTATGTGGCTCCAAGACCCTGAATTTTTTAGATGGTTATGTTACGGTAGAATAAATAAAAATTTGAAGGATCATGTATGTACATGTTTGTTCAAAAGTTGAAATATTTAAAGGAGCAAATGAAGATATGGAATACCAAATATTTTGGTAATATTTTTAAAGAAAAGAAATAAATTGAATCCAACCTCAAAATTTTACAAGAGATAGTAGAAATTAATGGAATGGTTTGAAATTCTTATGTGAAAGAAAAATAATTACTTTTTTTTATTATCATATTGCATTGAAAAAGTAAGATTCATATTGGTTCCAAAAATCTAGAGAGAAATGGCTCAAGGAAGGAGATAGAAGTACAAAAAAAATCATGTTACAACAAAAAAAAAATCTTTTTGTCAAATCAAAATATTATAACTCCACATGGAAGAAATATTAAGGATCAAGAAGATATAAGGAAGGAAACAATTCAAAAATATTTTGTCAAATTCTAGGCAAGATAAGGAGGCACAAGAAAAACTTTTGTAAAATAATATATCAATTATCACTCAAGGATAAAATGAAAGCTTTATGAAGAAGATATCTATGGAGGAGCTCCATAAAGCAGTTTTCTCTTTCCATCCTAACAAGGCACCTGGCCCCAATGAATTTCCTACAATTTTATTTTAAAAAAATTAGGATTTATTGAAGAGTGATATGTTAGTTGCAATTGAAGAGGCCCGAAAAAGGAAGGCTATAATAAGTGAGATCAATGCCACTTTTATTACCTTGGTTCCCAAGAAAGGCGACACAAAATATTATGATAATTTTCGTCCAATAATAATTTGTAATATTATTTATAAGATCATTTCAAAAATTATGGCAAACAGTTTGAGGGACATTCTAGGGTGTCTTATCTCAGAGGAACAAGGTGGCTTTGTTCATGGTAAACAATTTTTTTATGGTATAATTATTGCATAAGAAGCCATACATTCTCTTCATTCCATGAAAAAATCAATTATGCTTTTGAAATTAGATATGAACAAAGCATATAATAGTGTTTCCTAGAATTTTATACATGTTATTCTTAGAAAATTTTCTTTGATTATAGTTGGTGTGAGTGGATTAAATGTTGTTATAGCACTACAAAATTTTCTATTTTGATCAATGGTTCTCCCATTGGCTATTTCAAGTCATCTTGTGGACTTCGTCAAGGTGATCCACTTTCTCCTTATATATTCATTATTCTGGTTGAAGCATAAGAGAGCCTTTTCAAAGATAAAAATGGAAGGAAAAATCAAGGGTATTCAAGTTGCAAAAAATGGTCCCTCTAAATATCATCTCTAATTTGTTGATGATAATATTCTTTTGGGTCATCCCTCAGTCAGTGAGGCCACGGAGTTTAAATCAATATTATCATGCTATGAGAAGGTTACTAGAAAATTGGTAAATACTATAAAATCCATGATTTTTTCATTAATCCTATTTTAGATTTACAACAAATTATTGTGAATATTTCAGGGTTTAAAGTTTTCCATCAACTGATGGGGGACGGGAAAGTCAAACACACATCCCTTCCACAAATTTCTTCGATTAATCCGATATCCTTTATGTAAAGAGAGTTACAGCCCGCAGGCTTACAATAACCAGAGATCCCATGGTATTCCCATGCACACACTCTCTCCCCTTTCCAGTCCACCACCCCCCCTTACAATTTTTTGAGTTTTTTTTTTATCGAGGTCTCGACCCTCTAGGCAATTAATGCCCCCACCTGATCGAATTCATGAAATAAAATATGGAAGTTCGCTTCCTCTGCTAAGTTTTCAAATTTCCTTCCATCAATGGGCAACTACCCCGATCCGCTATGGAAGCTTACATTAAAGACTCCCCTTGCCCTGCAACCGTCGTTTTGGTCAGACTGTTCCTCTGAACCGCTGTCGCCTTGTCAAAAAATTTATCTACACCCGCTACCTCTTTTCTCACACGTGCGGTGTGTCCACGTGTCCATTTCTGATTTCTCTTCAACTGGCCGTGAAATCGTGACATGTTGTGATATCACAACATGTCACGATATCGCGACCAAACTGTCGCCTTGCCTTCGTCTGCAAATAACGTCACGATATCATGACCAAAATGCCCTTGCGCCTTAGTCCACAAATAACGTCACAATATCGCGACGTCGCGATATCACGACGTCGCGACAAAAATGCCTCCATGCCTTAGTCCGCAAATAACGTCGTGATTTTGCGACAAAAAACCCCCTCCGTACCTTAGCTTCAAAAACATCGTGACGTCACGATATCACGACATCGCGATATCTCGACGAAAAACCCCTCCATGCCTTAGCTCTCAAAAATGTCGTGATATCGTAACGTTGCGATATTGCGACAAAACCTGCCTTTGCCTTGCTGTAGCCTTTGGGGTTGTGATTTCGTGACCCCCCCCCAACTTTTGCCTTGGGAAAGAACTTGCTTTACAAAACTTAAACTTCCCCCTTGTTTTACAAAACTTAAACAAAATACATAACACTTAGAAAATTTTTGGTTGATGCGAGGTTGCTCTATTGCCGCCGGATGCTCCTACATCAGACACCCGAGGTAAATGGAGAAGTGACCTTCACTTCTGTGTTGTTCGGTCTACGTCTTCTGTAACACCTCCAAAAAATCATCTGCATTTGCAGCCTGCTCAAATCCCGTCTCCTGGCAAAAATTTTTTTTGCCTTCTACCAGACAAATTCTGGCATTGTTGCACACCTTCTCATCCACTACCTGTAATGGCTTTAATTTGTGGTGCACTCCACCTTTCATCAAGGAGTACGTATTTGCACGACCATCATGCACTGCACTCCGATCAAACTGCCATGGCCTTCCTAACAGCAAATGGCAAGCATCCATGGGGAAAACATCACACAGGACCTCATCTTGGTACTTCCCAATATTGAACGTGACTAAGCACTGTTCACGGACCCATGCTCTGTGGTCCTTCCGCAACCACGCAATCCGGTATGGATGCGGGTGTCTCCTCCTCTCTAGTTGTAACTTAGCAACCATCTCCTCGGAGACTAAGTTATCTGTACTCCCATTGTCTATAATAACATTACAGACTTTGCCTGAACTTTTGCACCATGTGCGAAACAGGCTTCTCCTCTGCTCTGGTTTGTCTTCATCAATCAACATGGTCCTCCTCATGATCATTGCTTCTCCTTTCTTAGCCTCTTTAGAATGTTCTGATTCAACATCTTCCTCTGCCACAACAGCTCTGGCAGGACCCACATGTTTCTTGTTCACCCTCTCGGGGTGTTGGGGACACTCATATGCCCGATGTCCCTCTTCTCCATAGTGGAAACATGTTCCTCGAAACACTCCTCTTCCATACCCACGTCTAGATCTACCTCTTCCCCTTGGGTAGCCATTGTTCTGAACTTGGGGTTTGGGTTCTTCATCTTCCTTCTGATCCCGACTGCTGCTAACCTCTTCCTTCTTCTCCTCTTTTCCTTCCTCTTTTCTTCCACCAGTATTTCCTCCGTGCCCTCTTCCTCTTTGCTTGCTCTCAAACCTTCTGTTTAGTTTCTCTTCAACCTTCAAAGAAAACTGGTAAGCATCTTCAATGGTGCTCACCCGAACTAAGCTCAACTCTTCCTGGATACTGGGTCTCAACCCATTGATATAACGGGCCACCTTCTCCTTGCTTGCTTCTAAATGGCCAGTTCTGATGGAGATTTTATAAAACTCCTCCATGTATTCTTGGACAATTTTATTCATCTGTCTCAAACTCTACATTTTTCTTAGCAGATCCAACTCGTAATCTATCGGAATAAACTGTCTTTTTAATTTTTCTACCATCCGTTCCCATTTTGTTATTCTCTCTTTTCCTCTTTTGTTCCGTTCTAGTTGTACTCCCTTCCACCATATGCTGGCATGACCTTTCAGCTTGGTCTTGGCAAATCTGACCCTCTCGGGATCTTCAACTTCTTCATACTCGAAGTATTCTTCCAAATCATTGATCCAGTCAATCAATTCCTCCGGATCCAAGTTCTCAAAATATGTGGAAACTTCCATCTTCGACCTCTTCCCAATCTAGGATATGGGTTTGTACAGTTTGGCTTGTGTCGGATCTACAACCTCTTCTTCTTCTTCAGACTGGTTTTCTTCTTCATCTACTTCGTCTTCATTGTCTGCATCTCTTCTTGGTTCGTGTCCTCTACGCAGTTCTTCTTGCAGGGCCTGAACTTGCCATTGCAAAGCTCGAACATCTGTTGTTGTCGGCATGCCTCTCCCACCAACGGGGTTTCTTCTCAGAGGCATTCTACTCACTTTCTCATGAGCCTTCCCACAGATCCTGGTGTAACTACCTCACGTCCGACGATCTGTTACACACTCAGGAACTTTCGGCTCTGATACCACTGATGGGGGACAAGAAAGTCAAACACACATCCTTTCCAAAAATTTCTTCGATTAATCTGATATCCTTTATGTAAACAAAGTTACAGCCCGTAGGCTTACAATAACCAGAGATCCCCTAGTATTCCCACGCACACACTCTCTCCCCTTTCCAGTCCACCACCCCCCCTTACAATTTTCCAAGTTTTTTTTATCAAGGTCTCGACCCTCTAGGCAATTAATGCCCCCACCTGATCGAATTCACGAAATAAAATATGGAAGTTTGCTTCCTCTGCTAAGTTTTCAAATTTCCTTCCATCAATGGGCAACTGCCCCGATCCACTATGGAAGCTTACATTAAAGACTCCCCTTGCCCTACAACCACCGTTTTGGTCAGACTGTTCCTCTGAACCACTGTCGCCTTATCAGAAAATTTATCTGCACCTACTACCTCTTTTCCTGCGCGCGTGGCCTGTCCACGTGTCCATTTCTGATTTGTCTTCAACTGGCCACGAAATCACGACATGTCGCGATATCGCGACCAAACTGTCGCCTTGCCTTCATCTACAAATAACGTCACGATATCGCGACCAAAATGCCCCCACGCCTTGGTCCGCAAATAACGTCGCGATATCGCGACATCACGACGAAAATGCCTCCATGCCTTAGTCCACAAATAACGTCGCGATGTCGCAACGAAAAACCCCCTTCGTACCTTAGCTTCAAAAACATCGCGACATCGTGACGTCGAGATATCGCGATGAAAAACCCCTCCATGCCTTAGCTCTCAAAAACGTCACGATATCGCGACATCGCGATATTGTGACAAAACCTGCCTTCACCTTGACCCCCCCACCCCAACTTTTGCCTTGGGAAAGAACCTACTTTACAAAACTTAAACTTCCCCCTTGTTTTACAAAACTTAAACAAAATACATAACACTTAGAAAAGTTCCGGTTGATGCGAGGTTGCTCTGTTGCCGTCGGATGCTCCTGCATCATCAACCTACTTGGGTATTCCTTTCTTTGATAAAGGAAATGAAAAGGATCTTTGGATATATTTTTTGGATAGAATGAAATATTACTTGGCATGTTGGAAAGGTAAGTTCTTAACCATTGCATGAAGGCTACAACTCATAAATACTACATTGCAATCAATTCCTATTTATATGATGTCACTTTCAAGACTACCGATAGGTATTGCATCAAAAAATGATAAAATTGAAAGAGACTTTCTATGGAAAGGTTGTGAGGAAAAATTTACGTTTCCTCTTTGTAAGTAGCATAGGATTTACAAAGGAAAGAATATTGAATGCGTAGGCTTGCAAAATTGCAAACTATAAATTTGGCTTTAGGAGCAAAGCTTAGGTGGAGATTATTAAGAGATAAAGGAAAGAATTGGGCAAAAATATATAGGTTCTCTTGATGTAATGAAATTATTTAGAAAAAAAAACTCTACCCAAAGGATCGTCAATATGGAAATTCATATCAGAGAGTTTGCAATTGATAAATAAACATATTAGATGGTCATCAATAAGGGAAGCTATGCAAATTTTTGTCTAATGCTTGTTTGAAGTCTTATCGTCTTACCTTTGACTCAAAATGGTAACCACTGGCTCAAGCATGCCTTGCATGTAAAGATACAAAGTTCAAAGAATATATTATTATAAGTAAAAACTCCAGATCATGTATTTCTTTTAGTAACTTGGTTGAAGGAGAAAAACTCAAACAAATTGCAGATGAACTTCAAAAAATGTTTCAAGAGTTTTATTTATGAATTTTACACGAAAGGATGAGTTGGTTTGGAATTTATCAAAGGATGGGGGATAGTCAATCAGGTTGGGATATGAGGATTTAGAATAATCAAAATATCCTTCTCCCGAATATTTCAAGGTCTTGGGGGAAATTATCCAACCATACCCGTAAGCCTTGATGAGAAAAATCCAAGTTGGCCATATAATCCGCCACCTTATTGCCTTCCCAATAAATATGTTGAACTTTGAACTCCTCTCTTGATTTTAGAATTCTAAACACCTCTACTAGAATATTCGAAATGCTCCAGTGAGGCTTGCTAATAGAATTGGCAATATTTACTAGATTTAAAGAGTCCCCTTCTACAATGATTTTTTGATATTTAAGTGTTTCTACCAATAGTAGCCCTTGAAGGAGACCCCTGGCTTCAACAAAATGAGAGGTTTGGATAGAAATATTCTTTGTGTATGCACCAATGAGCTCACCCTTAGAATTTCTAATTACCCCAGCAACAGTCGTAGGGCCTGGATTTCCTTTTGAGGCACCATAAAAATTTACTTTGACCCATCCCTCAGGAGAAGGGCACCATGAGGTGGTTGAGCATGCCAAGGTAGCAGGCAGTTTAGATGACTTGCACGAAGCTGGAAATCTAATTTTAGCCTCCACAAGGCTTTCATCAAAATAACCCACTTTGAGATCTAGGAAACAATGAGACACATTCTCCATAGCAGCTCCAAGAACTCTAGAAGGAACCTAATCCAGATCATGCCTTGAATTCTTGAAAGCTCTCTGATTGCATTCCCACCATATGCTCCAAAACAAATTTGGGATCAAGAAAGACCAAATTTTTTCAACCTAGGGGACTTGAAAGGAGAATTCCACTATAGGCACATATTAGAGATAGTGTTTGGCAAAACCCAACTGATATCTAGAGTGGAAAACACCTGAGAAACTAGTAAATCCAAGAAGGGGCACTGGAAAAAAATATGCTGACAAGTTTCCTCTGAAGCTTCACACAAGTAGCATATATTGATTAGAACCATCCCCCTCTTGCAAATATTTTTTATTGTTAAACATTTATTTTGAATAGCTAACCAATAAAAAATATTTACTTTCGAAGTTTTTAAGCCAAAATTTTTGGGTAAAAACCAACACTGAGGATTTACATCAAAAATACAGTAGGTTGGTCTAACAGAGTAACAACCTTCACTTTTGGCTTTAAAAAAGAGAGAGTTTTCCATCTCCTGGCTCATAAGACTATAAAGTCTAAGACGGTTGTAAATGGTCCCCCAAGCTAATGCTTCCTTCCTATTTTCAAATACTCTTTGAGGAATTTGTTTCTAGCACCTCTTGTTCCCTTCCCACTCAATGAAATATTTAAATTTAGACCAACCCAGTCTATGGGTAAGAGAAAAATCAGGGGCTAGAGCTATACTGAGGATAAGAAAGCTATCAAGAAGCCAAGTTTCCTTCCAAAAATTAATGACAAAGCCATTTTCCACCATCCATCTTTCATCCAGGAGCATCTTCTTGAGTTTTCTCAAGCTCTATCAGAACATAGAACCTTCCTGGGTAACATGCTTAGCCAATAGATTTCCATTATGCGGAAGATACTTCTCTTTTATGATCTTGATCCAATCAGGCCCCTAATTCCTAAGCACCTTCCAACCCTGTTTGAGAATCAGTGCTTCATTCATTAACCTGATATTCCACAACCCAAGACCTCCATTGTCTTTCCTCGCACAAGCTTGATCCCAAGAAACGAAACTAAACTTTTTGTGGTCTTGAGAGCCTGTCGATAAGAAAGTTTTTTAAAAAATTTCCAATTTAGACAGGACTTTTGTGGGCAGTTTGAACAGAGATAAAGTAAATTTGAATACTTTGCAATCCCGTCTTCACCAGTAGAGTTTTCCTAGCCTGACTTAAGAGAGTGCATTTCCAGCTAGCCTAGCGGCACTGTAATATTTCTACCATTGGGTCCCAAAGATTATTTTTATATGACCAATGAACAAAGGCAGACCCAAGTAGGATTCAAGGAGGGAAGCTATCTTGCATCAAAGAATATCAATAATTTTCTTTTATCGGTGCTCTCGGGTGTTCAAGAAAAATAGAAGGCTCTTCAATAAATTAATTTTTTACCCATCCGCCCTTTCATAAGTAGATAATATGGATTTTATCTCTTGAGCCTGCTCCACCGAAGTAAGAAGTGAAAGGAAGGTATCATCTGCAAACTGATGGTGGGACAAAGGATTAACTGCTAGAGCAGGATTAATGCATTTTATAATAGGGTTGTGGATAAAATTTCTTCCCAATGCTTTAACCATAAGGATAAAAAAATATGGGGAGATTGGGTCACCCTATCTCAAACCCCTAAGGTTCTGAAAAAATCCAACCGGAGCACCATTAATGAGAACATAAAATTTAGCCAAAGTGATGCAGGTTTTTATGAGCTCAATCCAGCAGTGGATAAAACCAAATTTTGCAAGCACTACAAACAAAAAATCCCACAAAACATGGTCGTAAGCCTTATTTATATCTAATTTTAAAAATATACCTTCTCTACCACTCTTCTGGGTGGAATTCAGTGTTTTGTGAACCATGATAACGCCATCCAGTATCTGCCTATCTGAAACAAAACCAGATTGAGCTTTATCAATTAACTTGGGAATAAAATTCTTATGGCGATTAGTCACTGATTTGGAGAGGATTTTATAAAGTGTATTGCAGAGATTGATTGGCCTGAAGTATTTGAAGTTGATAGCCTTGGAATACTTTGGGATTAAGGACAAAAATGTAGCATTCCCTCTATAGGGAAGATATTTAGAGTGTTGGGCATCTCTGACAACCTCACAAATGTTACCCCCTACTATGTGCCAAAAGCATTGAAAAAACAATGGAGGAAAGTCATCTGGACCTAGAGCTTTCAAAACACCCATCATAAATATAGCTTCTTTAGTTTTTGAATCCTGGAAGGGAGCTTCAAGAAAACTATTCATGTTAGGCGTTATAACTGAGGAAATTGACTACAACAGGAATTTTTTTGCCTCCACATCCCTTGCATCTTTCGAACCTAATAGAGAGCTAAAAAAATAAATAGCTTCATTCTGAATCTCTTGGATATCTGATAATTTGGACCCATCCTCCTTGATAATTTCTCGGATATGGTTGGCACTTCTATGTCTTAAAGTAGAAACATGAAAAAAATTATGTTTTTGTCACCTCCCTTCAGCCATAAGGCCTGGGACTTCTGCTTCTAGAGGATTTCTTATTGGGCTAGAGTGTTATGGATATCGGATAGTATTAGTTTTTCCTTATTTCTTAGCTCGCTTGAGAAGCCCTTTTCTTCAATTTCAGCTTGCATATCCAATAACTAACTTTTTAAATCCTGTTTTATTTAAAAAAATATTTCCAAAAACATGTTTATTCCAAGCTTTAAGCTTTCCTTTTATAAACTTGAGTTTAAGAGCCACACACCGCATCCCCACACCAGGAACCTCAGAATACCACCATTCCATGATTCGTTATTCGATATCATCATGTGAACACCACATAGCCTAAAAAAAAAATGGCCTTGGGAAGAACATGCCCTTATAGGAGGATTCTAACCATAAATGGCTATGGTCAGAGCCCACCTTTAGCAAAGTAGAGAGCAAAGCATCACCAAACAGAGATAAATCTTGCTTAGATAAAAAAATCCTATCTGATCTAGAAAGAATCAGTTGATTTCCTATGCAGTAATTGATCCACGTAAGTTGAGCTCCTTTCAAATCTAAATCCATCATCTCACTGTTACTAATAAAATCATAAAAGTTCTCTATACTCCTTTCACAGGACTCATTACCACATTTTTTATCATACAATAATAGCATACTATTAAAATCACCTTCCAAAATTTAGGCTTCCTCCTTAAAGCACTCCCTCATCTGAAAGAGGGACGACCAAAGGGCTTTCCTGCTCTAACTAGAATTAGGGGCATATACATTGTTTATAATCCATCTTAGGTTAGTCTTTTTACAAAGGAATAACAAATTGATAATACGATCAGAGGTAGAGATTACAAAGCCATCAATTTTTTTTTGTCCCAAAAACAACAAAGACCACTAGAGGCCCTAGTGGCAAAACTCGCTATAAAACCTACCCCATTCCAAATAGACTTATGCACACAGTCAAAATTGTTGCTCTCAGTTTTGAATTCTTGAATGAAGATGATATCTAGAGACAAATCCTTCCTGAGAGAAGATAAAATCTACCTTTTTGAGGGACCATTTAGTCCTCTTATGTTCCAGCATAAAAACTTCATTTGTGGGATTTGGGTTTTTTATCATCCAACAACAGCTAAGAAAGGCGGGTGAAAGCCTCCATTTTAATTTATTTCCCTCAAATTTTGCCCCAAAATCAACCTTGAGCTGGGTTTGAGATCCATTGGCAATATCAAACTCAATATCCTTTTTTCTTCGAGAAGAATTCGAGGGTTTACCAACCTTTCTCTCTATACCCACATCCAATATTTTGTAATAGCTCCTTGTTTTAGGGCCAGAGGAGCCACGCTTGAGAGGATTAGTAGACAAAGGTTTTTTACCCAAAACTAACAACAAATCTTGTAGGACTGGTTCATATAAATTAAGCTTTTCAAAATAATTGAATAGAACCAGACAATTAGGGCTTACCTCCTCCAGAGAAAGGTCAAGACATCTCCTAACCGAAGATAGCATGGGCACAGAAACCTCATTTGGTGCAGATGCCTTCATACAGACCCCAACTAAAGGGCTTTCATGTAGGAAAATTGTCATATCACCTGGAAAGGGGAGAGAAGAATTCTGACCCAACTAAAGAGGATTCGAAACAACGGAGGACTTCACTAGGACACCATTTGAAGCTATGGAATCATCAAAAAGTTGCACTAGGGCCAACGAAGTGTCCAAAGTTGGCCATTCTTGAGCCCATTTAGCCTCCTCACCCAAGGACTCAGCCTCAATACCTATATCAAGATGATCTCCCTCACCTAAAGGAGATGGAACACTTTGATCTTTACAACCAACCAGGGTAGGGGAGAAGTTAGCTCTTGGGATCGAAAGAAGCTGATTCTTAAAAACCCAAAATTTATGCCCTTGTTTTGAGAAGCTTAACTCTCCCTGAGTTTTAGGGCTATGAGTACCACTACTCCTAGCAGCTCCAACATATTTCTAAGCAGCAAAAGCAAAGCCATTTTTCTTCTTTTGAGTTGTTACTCGATTTTTGAAGGATGAGCACAAATTCTACACATGGCCCCTACTCCCACAACGACTACACAAAGGTGGTTTGTTCTCATATTCTAGAGGTTTTTTCTAGGAACCTAATTCTAAATTAAGCTCTATTGAATCTGACAAATCTACCTCAATATTGGCCATGACACACATCCTTGTGTAGTTCATCCTTTATTTCACCAATGTTGGGCCATCCACCGATATAAGGTCCCCAATGCCCCATGCAATACCCTTGAGAACATCAAAGCACCAGAAGTGCATAGGGAGACTAGGTAATTTCACCCAAAAAGGAAGTAGATTCGCTTTTTATGAAGGGTTGAAATCAGTACCCCATTTTCAAAGAAAAATCCCTCTACGACCAAAAAACCAAGGCCCTATTAGAATAAATAATTATTCTCTTAAGTTCTACTAGGATAGAATTACTTGAGTTACCACTCTTCCATGATTCAGTTTAACTCTTAGTTTATCCTAGTTCAGATTTGATGAGTTGTTGTAATCCAACAGCTCTTAATGATTAACTTTGCTATTTAT
Source organism: Wollemia nobilis (assembly GCA_028583015.1). Classification (NCBI taxonomy): domain Eukaryota; kingdom Viridiplantae; phylum Streptophyta; class Pinopsida; order Araucariales; family Araucariaceae; genus Wollemia; species Wollemia nobilis. The sequence goes on along the minus strand of JAQPPZ010006183.1, from coordinate 507,272 downwards.
ACAAAGTTGATCCATGAATTAAATCAATCAAGTATTTTACTTTTTCTAACATGGTATCAGAGTGGGCTTTACTTGCCCTATAATCTTGAGGAGTTTTTCCTCATTGGGGAGATTTCCCTCATGGAAATCCCCCCCTCATTTTTTTCCCTTTTGCCATTTTTTTTAGAGAACTGAGGGAGTATGCTCTTCACTTTTTTAATGGATCAAAAACCAGAAGTTTGATGGAAATATCCATGGCTAAAATATTTTAAGTTTTTTTTAGTTTTTTTGTAGTTTTGGAGATCCATTTTATTTGGAGTGGTCGTTGCAGTTTTAGGTGGTCTTATGGACCAATATCCTATTTTGCGGAGATGTTATTTTTAGCCTTCGCTATTGTTGAATATTGCTCTTGCATATCTGAGCACAATGGAAGCCTTAATGGCGGTGATGTCCACCATGATGTGAAGTTTGTGTATATTCTAGCAGACCTGGAACTGCAAACTCCACTTGTGGTCATGGCCTCAATGTGAGCTCCTGCACTGCTATTTTTTGATAGACTACAACAAGCCACCATAGATGCACGTTCAACCAGGCCATGGTTGTACTCACTCAAAATTTTCATCGAGCATCCCATGGTTGATGATAACATTGTTAAAAATAAATAAGTGGACCTGTGCAACGACATGCTGCATAATTTTTTTCCTAATGATACAAAGCTCCCTATAATGTTTGTGTTGGAACGAGCATTGTTTTCGTCATTTTGTTTTCGATTGGAGTACCACGAAGAAAAAGGAGGACTATTTTTTTAGATCCGATGTCTTATGGAAAAATGTTTTTTTTAAAATCATGTTGCCATGTCTTTTTCCTCATAAGCAGAAAGGTGGAGTCTATTTTTTTCTCTGTTTTCAAATCGACGATGGTTGTCCTCTGCAGATTTGAGAAGCACCTGACATCTCATTCCATTTTGTGCTTGATGATGTCTCTTAAACTGGGATCTTGTTCTATTTTCTATTTTGACCTCCTCAACTCGTCTATTTGTTAGAGATTGGAGATCTTTTTTTGTAGCGATCCTATATTTTTTAGAGATGAATGTACATTTTTTTTATGCATTCGATTGTGGAACGTGGACTCCAATCGTGGAACACGGAGAAGCGAAATGGACGGTGAGTTCTTCTGGTTATTTTTGGTTTAGTGGGGTAAGTTCGGAGATTCCATAGTTGGCATTGTCGATTATTTGTTTCGAGTGATCTTCGGATCGAATGCGACATTTTGTCCACCCTAGCATAATATGGAGGTTTTATAAGACATAGTGGAGGGTATTTTTTTGTTGTATTTTAGTGGTTACACTCTCTTCTCATGGAGTAGAGCAGCATCAACTATCAAAAGTTTTGGTAGACTAGATGGAGATTAGTCCCTGCATTCACATGCCATGCACACCTGGAACAAACAGAACTACAAAATCTTTCTAGCGATCTGGATTTGTATTTAATTTTTCTAGGTGTGGAGGTGTCACAGAGAAATGGGCCATTGAGGAGTTGGTTCGATGGCTGGACACTTGATCATGATGTTTTGTTTCAGATATTGGAACTCCCATTAGATCCACGCTAAATTTTTATCAAAAAGGAGTGCCAAAGGGAGGAGAACCGGTGGTGCAGTCCAATGATGGAGTAGTGATGAGGCCCACCAAAGCTATGAACGCTAGACAATAACGTGTATGGTGCATCGACCCCACTTATCATACTCTTTTAGCATCATAACCAAGTTTTCTAGATCGTGGCATTGCGTGATGACATTTATAACATAGGGAGAAGAAATGGAGCAAATGATCGTGCCATTACATCAGAGGCACCATGTGGCTCGTGATAATGCTTAAGTGTCAACAATGTTGATTTTGTGCTGCCAAAACCGAGCTCTTAAGAACTTGCAGATTCATTAAAAAAATTAATCTCCTATCTGAGTTGGCCACCCAAGAATTTGTGGCCCATATCATGCAAGTTTGTAGCCCAGATTATGTACAAGTTCATGGCCCAAAGCTGCCTCTTCTAGATTTGTCTCAAGATCCAACTCGAGTTTACAAACAACATCATCGATATAAAAAAATCCATCTGTTAAAATCCGTGACTGTTGCACACACAAATGTTTTGAAAACCATATGGAAGAAATTTTTTTGTTACAATTTTGAGAGTGTGATGGATCAGTAAGTACTGGCGGATCCCTTACATTGAACAGACTTACTGTAGCTTGTAGCCAACTCTAGAGTTTCCCACAATGCAATAGATTTACTATTCCTATTGCTTGATTGATGGATTCGGTGACATCATGTGACATGTTATTTTTAGATTAATAATAATGTGCAAGGGCACATGTTTGTGACGTTCTAATAGAGTGCACTAGGAGTTGTTTTGAGGTAGGCATATTGATTGGTGTCGAAACAAGTCTGGGAGCATTGTATACCGCCTCATCTATATGCAGATATTGACGACGATGTTGCAGATCAAACCTTTGATATTATTTATAAACTTTGGGTATTGTTGCATATTTTTATACATCTCATTTTTAGGTCCATTGGAAATATTTATCTTTTTTGTGTCCAGGGGGAAAGCAACGCATCACCAACATTTACATGGTTGCTAAATCTATTTTTTTCTACGGTGTATTATGTCTTGTTTTTTCTGCTATTTGTATCAGTAAGAATGGAATTGAGGAAGAATGACGCCAACCCATAGACTTATTGGGGGTCCTTTAATTCCCATATTCCAAGAAAGGTCCTATGGAGGAGCAGGTTGTCTGTTTATTGTCGTTTGTAGTCTCGTATGAAGTTTATTCTACATTAACGCTGTCGGGCATGACACTTGTTTAAAATTTGGAACCAATATTTTATTTTAATATGCAAAGTGGCTACAGGAAGTGGTTTTGATATGCAAGCACCCGTATCGGAGTTTGGTGCAAAGATACAAAGGGATCAGAGCCAAATATTCAATCACGATCGCGGATTCTGCCATGTGCGATGAAGATTTTGGAGGAACTAAAATTTTTGAAGTGTTGTGACTATGGAGGCTGTTGGCAACATGCATATCCAGAGCCCCGAAGTGTAGTGAACATGCACTAGATGCCACTTAAATGATTTTTAGGGAGGTTATTTTACATATGAGATTGTTCCTACTGAAGTGGAACGTGCTAATGCTCTGCAATGTAGTCACTTCACCTCAATTTGGGTATGATATTGCTTTTATAACAAAGGAAAGGATGTGTTCGAGGCAACTTGTATCAATGTGGTCATGATTCATATCACAAATTGGATTTTTTCTTGTTTAACATTCACCATTAATCGATATCATTTGGGTAGCCGAAGAGATTTTTGGTTACTGTGTATTTGAAGACAAGATTGCTGCCCCAGGAGGGTCCAATGGGGACACCTCTGGATCCTCTTCTAGAGAGACATAGTTCTTTTGCAGATTTGTTAAAGGATAAATCTCCATCAAAGATAGAAGAAGCACAAAAAATTGCATTAAAAATGCTCTTTACGGTCGCTGGAAATAGATCAACATCTCAACGAGTTAATGGATGCTTGCCACAGTCGAATCAAGGCCAAAGATTGTCATTGAGCAAAGGATGGTTGAAGAAACAATTTTATATAGAGCCAATCATGATTTGATCTGTAAATTCATGGGTATTCACCCTACCCTAAATTTTTTTCATTCCTAGGTCCGGCAAAACTGGGAGCCTCTTGGTGAGTATTCTTTATGGTTTATTAGCAATGGATATTTTATTGTTAATTTTTCTTCACTTGCCGATAGAAATAGGGCTTTCGAATCAGAAAAGAGGAATCATGGTCCGACAAGATTATTTGTTCAACCCTTGAGAGTGGAATTTGATCCTCGAATTGAACCCACTGTTGTCCCGGTTTGGATCCGTTTGTATGCACTTCCAATGGAGTTTTGGAGTGAGCAAGTATTGGAAATTATCGATAATTCCCTTGGAAGACATTTGGGTGTTTCCAAAGACACAATAGAAGGAAACACAGCTATTTATGCAAGATTATGTGTGGAAATGGATCTTAGCTAGCCTCTATCGGCAGAGGTGGAACTCTTGCAGGACTATCTTGGATTCAACAACTGGATTATGATGCATTGCACTTCAGATGCAGAATTTGCCACAAATATGGGCATTTGGCTCGATCTTGCCCAAATAATATGAACATAAAAATGGAGGCTCCTCCAGGAATGTCAAATATTCTTATGGAGGGTAAGTCAACAATCAACAAAGAACCAACGAATATTTCTCAGGGTAAAGAAGCACAGGGAGATGGTTTTGAACAGCCCAAAATAAGGAGAAGGCAAAAGAAAAAAGATGGTAAAGAGCAAACCCAACTCAAGCCCTCCAATAGGTATGAGATATTTAAGATACTAATGGACCAAGAAGAACAATTCATGGAAGGAGTGGATGGGAATAATGAAAATAATAACATCCATGTTCAAGCTCCTCTTTCATCTCCCCCCATCATAGAGCAAGTAATTGAGTACAGTGAGTTACCGCAGTCAGAGAGTGTAGGGGCATTGATAGTGCATAACCAAGAGCAGCCAATAATTAAGGATTTAAGCATGGGCATAGCATAAAAGAATAGAGAAAGGCCAACTTTAGGGATAAATCAGGTGGAAAAGAGATCAAAAATAGCAACTCTCAAGAAGTGGGTAGAAAATCAAATAAGGAATTGATAGCAGTTCAAGGAGATAAACTAATCACTGGAGGATTGGTGAGGCCAATAGATTTTTATTACTCTCAAGGTAACCAATGATTATACAATCATGGAATGTTAGGGGTTTAAATAGTAGAACCCATCAATATGCTATTCGAAGACTCTTAGAAAAATGTAAAACAAATTTTTTGCTTATCCAGGAGACAAAAATGTCGTTAGATCTTATGTGTAAAATAGTTAACAGAATTTGGAGGGGTGTTGGTCATATGGAAGTGGATGCCCAAGGTGCCTCAGGGGGGATAGTTACTCTTTGGAACTCTCTTGAATGGACTACAATAGAACATATAGCTTGGAGGGGTGTTCTCACATCACATTTTAGAAATAATGTCACAACTAAACATGTTTTAATCACAAATTTTTATGGGGCTCAAAACCTAGATGGTCAGATGCATCAATGGAAAGTTGTGCATAACATGAGAGTCTCAAGGGAAGATTTAGACTGGATTATTGTTGGGGATTTTAATGCTAAATTATCCTCTAGAGATCAGGAAGGGGGAACCCCAATTTTGGATCCAGGGGATCGACTTATGATTGCCCAAGTCTAGGCATTACACTTGGTGGATATTAAATGCCCTGGAACCAACTATACTTGGACTAATAAGAGGAGGGAGCCACATAGCAAGAAGGTGAAGTTAGACTATTTTTTGGTTTCAGAGGAGGCATTTGTAAAATGGAATATAAAATTTTAGATTTTGGAGGGTCCAGTTTTAGATCACTTTCCCATTTTTTTGGAAGGAGGGATCAAGACAGTGCAGCATCACAAACCATTTAAATTTGAAAACTTTTGGTTACAAAAAGAGGAACTTCGAAAGAAAATTCCATAGTGGTGGGAAGAAGGTCGCCCAAAATATGGGACAACAATGTTTAGATTCCACAAACAACTTCATTATGTCAAAGATCAACTGAAACAATGGAGGCGAGCTAACAAGACAGACTTCCAGGTCCAAAGAGCTCCATTGGTGGCCAGATGGGATGAGGTTCAAAAAAAATTTAGGGAAGGAACAATTATAGAGCAGCTCAAAGAAGAGGATGATGCATTGTGTAAAGCGGTTGAGGACATTGACAACCAAGAGGAGACCTACTGGAAACAGAGAGCAAGAACCACTTGGTTATTAGAAGGTGATAAAAATACCAAATTTTTCCATCGGACTACTTGTGCTAGGAGACAGATGAACAACATGGAAGCTCTTCAATATGAGAACGGACACTCCTTTGATACAATTCCAGGTATGCATTTCCATTCAATGGATTATTTTTCTAAACTATTTAAGGAAAGTATGGTGCAAGATGAAGAGGCTCAAAAAGAAGTTATTGTTGTCATACCCTCTGTTATCTCTGAAGAAGAAAATCAAACCCTACTTAAACCCATTGATAGAGAGGAACTGAAGAATGTAGTCTTTGGAATTAGCACCGAAAAAACACCAGGTCCAGATGGCTTTCCAATTGAGTTTTTCTAGGCATTTTTGGATAACTTGGAGGAGGATATAATGGCTATTATAGAGGAGTCCAAAGGTAGTAAAAGAATGCTTAAAGCATTAAATCATACTTTCATTACCTTAATTCCAAAATGGGATGAGGGGGTACATATTTTAGATTATAGACCTATTGCCTTATGCAATGTCATATATAAAATAATCACAAAGGTAATGGTTGAGCGGCTAAAACCTCTTCTACATAACATTATATCTTAGAGCAAGGGGGTTTTGTAGAGGGTAGGCAGATCTTGGATGGTGTGGTTCTAGCTCAGGAGGCAATCCATTCAATGCAAACATCCGGTAATAGAGGAATGTTCATAAAATTAGATATGTCAAAGGCTTATGATAGGGTGGAGTGGAGCTTCTTGTCAAAGATGATGGCAGCCTTTGGTTTCTCTCAAGATTGGATAGAATGGGTCATGAGTTGTGTTTCTACTCCGACATACTCAGTGTTAATCAAGGGTCTTCCATCGTAACCGTTTGGAGCTACTCGAGGCATTCGTCAAGGAGATCCTTGCTCTCCCTATCTTTTTCTCATATTGGCTGAAGGATTGGGTAGACTCATCTTGAGGAGAAGACAACAAGGTTTGCTAACATGTATCAAGGTGGGTGAGGAAGTTTTGACTCACCTATAGTTTGTGGATGACACAGGATTAGTGGGAGTGGCCAGCTTCAGGGAAGCAAGAATGATTAGAGATACACTTAATGTCTACCTTAGGGCTACAAACCAAGTCATCAATGATAAAAAATCCAAAGTGGTCTTTTTCAATCTTGATCAAAGGCTTCAGGATAGAATTTTAGAGATCTTGGGATTCACAAGGACTTATCTCCCAGTGGTATACTTGGGGGTCCCTTTGCATTTTAAAAAACTAAAAATAGATATCTGGAAGAATATTTTGGATTGTATCAAGGACATAATTAATCATTGGTCTCACAAATGGTTAAGCTATGGGGGTAGATTAAATTTTTTACAGTCAGTCATTCAAGCCATGCCAATTTATAAATTTTCTATCCTTGTTGCCCCACATACCATATGGAAAGAGTTGGACAAGATGGCTAGAAAATTTTTATGGGAAGGAGTAAAAGGAGATAGGAAATGGGCCTTAGTAGGTTGGGATAAAGTAAGCCAACCCAAGGTAAAAGGAGGTTTGGGACTAAGAAGATCAAAGTTAAATAATAAAGCTTTGGCTGGAAAGCTTTACTGGAGGTGGATTTCCCAACCAACTTCTTTATTTAGTAGAATCTTAACTAGTAAATATTTGGGACATGTAAACCCAAATGAGGTGGGTCATTTCCCTTTGGATGGTAATGGATCCTTAGTGTGGTAGGATCTCAAGTTAGGATCTCAGGTAGTAAAAGATATATTATTTTGGAAAGTGGGGAGAGGGGAGAAGGAACAATTTTGGACAAATTCATGGGATCAATACACACCTATCATTGTTGAATTTCCTGAATTGCAACCAATAAAAATAGCCATAGAAACCAAGGTATGGGTCCAAATTGAAAGTTATTTCAACACTAGTCAGCTGGGGAGCTTGGAAAGGAAGAGGTGGTGGTATCCCAAAGGTGGCTCTGAATGTTGGGTATCGTACAATCCAAATACCTAGGATATTGGTGGTAAAGCTGCCAAAAAGGCAGGATAAGCTGTCGAAGTAGGATTTTGGGTCGAGGTGAAAGTGTATGTGTACACTCCATCTTGGGTTTGTGCATCTTGCTCCTGAAGAGGCGGTTGGTAGATACCTTCAGATATGGTGAAAAATAGCTCTTGGGAAGGTGATGGCTAAGACTCTTGCGAAGAGTATGAGTGTGAGGTTTGAGGAAATGATTATGGTTCTTGTTGGGGAGGAAGTTGTTGTGCAGTTTGGAAGGATTTTTTAGGTTTCCTATAGTAGAGGACGATGGGTCAGACATCATTCCTATGGTAGAGGCAAATGATGTGACCTTTGGACGGGTACGGTTTAGGAGTGGTGAGTCACTTTCAAAAAGGGATTGAGATAGATTTTGGAAGAAGGGATATGCAAATGTGGGAGAAGTGGGTATGACCTCCTCATATATGGTAAAGAACGAATGAGGTTGTCTTGGTTTTGTGTAGATTACATGGTCACAGAATGTGGTCGGTGGATTAGGTGAGGACGAGGCTAAAAGGAGTGGGTAATCCTCTATGAGTGAAGTAGCGAGGAATTTACTCAAGGTTGATGTCTCTTCTCAAGGCATAATGTGTGAAATATACATTGGATTCCATGTGTGAATTAGATGTGTCTATGGTATTCCCCTTCAATGTCGAAGGAGTAAGAATGGACTGACTAGAGGAAATGGTAGGCAGTTCCTCTAAAGAGTGTGCTTGCTCGTGCGCTCTACTGCGAGTGACTATAGGTATTGCGGCATGTGTGCAAGGGTTTTAGGAATAAACCCTGTGTAATATAGACTCAACTGTGTCTAATATAAATATGAAGCAAGTGACATGTTGTATGCAATAAAATAAAATATAGTGTAATGTGTTGAGACATGTCCATGATCATGCAAACAACGGTAGATCGGAATCAATTCTAAATGTTGATAATAAATGTGTTTTGTTCATTTTTGTGTGTTGCAATGTTGGTACTCCCTAGGTAGAATCAAGGGTAATTGAGTGGATACTCTAGAAAATCGAGAATGTCATCGATATCAAACCTCCTACAACACCCAAAGATGCACATAATATAATGGTATCACAATGTGCAAATGGTGACTTGTATGGAAGGTATGGTAAAATGATATCCTAAAGGGGAGAACTCAATATGCTAGAATGAGTTCACTATATCCTCTCACAAAAAGAGGTGGCACTGTCTATGACATGCTAGGCATGGTCAACAACCCCATGCTTTTGCTTCATCCTTGGATGGGCTTAGTCTAGAATGATAGTTATTGTGTCCACAAATTATGCGAGCCTTGTGGACGAAGGTGTCTAATCCTGTCCCACTCTACAGGTAACCACTGGTGATGAAATCCAGGGCCCAATCACAAAAGTGGGGGATTTTTCGATGATGAAATCTAGAAAACCACTCCTATGGGGATGCTAGGTGTTTGGGGGGTGAGAACTAGTGGAGGGTACAACTCCAGTGGCACCAGTCTCAAGTGATGGATTGGGGATGAAGTCCAATCTCACCACTTGTTTAAATACCATGTGAGTGTGTGTGGGTTTGTGTTTTGCTAACGGTGTATGTAAAGCAAGAAACTAACTAATTGCATTTTCAAAAGAAAACTAATCCTAATGCCCTTTCAAAAGCAAATGATTATATAATGAGTTCTTTGTAAATAAATATTCTAACCCTAACTACATTTTGAAAGTAAACCAATCTACTTTGTAAAGCATGGAAATATGCAATCCAAGTGTGAGGAATAAAGGGGATTAGGAAACCCTAATTCAAACTTAGGATGCAAAATTATTTCAAACATGGAAGAGGGGATTAGGAACCCTAATTTAACTTTAGAATGCAAAGATTATTTAAAAAATGTAAGAGGGGATTAGAAACCCTAATTTAACTTTAGAACGAAAAGTTCTTTTTAAGTAATGGAAGCTACCAAAGAAAGAGGAAATAATGTAGGCTTATACTACATGTGAAATAAAAGAAAGATGCAACATTATTTGAGAAATAAATTTATGCAAGTCACTGGAAAGTTGTAGGTTCTACAACTTCAAAAAATCTAAATATTTTACAAACTTAGAATCAAAACAAAGCTACACCTAGCAATGGTTATTAAACTAGTTGATGAATTTTTCTATTTTCAAAACTTGCAACAGAGGAAGAAAAAGTGAAAATACCTACATTTTGGTGCTAAGGGGGGTTTTCCTGGACCCTGAAGAGATCACCCCAGTTGATTTCGGGGGTTTTGAGGCTTCTACACTCAAATCATCACCTAGGAGGTGAAATCAGTTTTGAAGGCTTAGATCTGATATCTGATAGTACAAAGGTACTTTGTAGGTTGCAAGGAGGTCTAAGATAGCAATATCTTTAGATTTTGAGGCTCTAAAATGTAGTTTGTCACCCAAGGGATGAATTGGTAGAAAGTTCACAGGGTGGGGGGCAAATCAGCTGCAAAGGCTTCAAATCAGGGCTCTAATGACCTAGGGTGGTTCCTAGGGTTTTGGAGGTCTCTATGGTAGATAGCTTTGGTACTTGTAAGACACAAAAATAGAGGACAACATCAAATTTATAAAACCATTAATCTAGCACTATCCGTTGTGGGGGTCCCATCGGGTGTGCCAGAATGAAATGGGTAGAAAATGACATTTGATAATTCAACACATAAGCAAATGATGCATCAAATGGAGAAACCGTATTTCATTGATATTAAAAGATACATGTTACAAGAGGGACATGATGCCCTTTATCCATTTCTTTTTCTAACAATTTTACAATCAATCTGATGCCTTCTTTAGTCGTCCCTCAATGAAGGTGGGCTTCTTTGTATGTGGGCCATTGCATGGTTTGCTTGTTTGATGGTGTTCTTCCTCTTCAAATCTACTAAATAACCTAAAAAAGGGAGTTAGTTCATTGAGGGGCTTGCCTTAGTCAGGCCCCATAGTGATATAGATAAATCGACTGATAATATATGCAAAAAACTAAAATAAACTGTAAGAATGGACATAAAACACTAAAATGGAGCTTACCTACTAGATCTGGGTCAATCTGGACACTGTAGATCCACTTCACCACCCAGGGGGTGAATTAGGGCTGGATTCATGGGGCAAGGGACGATCTGAGTTGTGAGGTCCCTTCTACAAATTTCCTTCGGTGGATCGATTCTTAGGCAACTGGTGTGCCTCTGTGTACTTTCAAAATCTGACTGTGTGCATCAAGAACTGATTGTTCAATGTTCACTTTCCATTTTAGTAGAGTTTTTGTACTTTGTTAACTTGTTGGAGAGATCTCTAATTAGGGGTTTAGGACCCACTATTTATAGGCAATGGCAAGGTATAGGGGGGAGTTAGATAGACTAAACCTAGGTTGAGTTCTAACTAGGGTTAGGTTAAGAAATGTAATGTGGCAACATCACATTCCTTATGAGAAATATCTCATCCTCACACATGTGTGAGGATGGATTAGGGCTAATCCTGATTAGGAGGACTTAAGTCAATTTAGGACATGATTAAAAGAAACATCCTAAAAAACCCTAATTTCACACATGTGGGAGGGTGCAATTAGCATTAATTAAGGATTACAGGTTAATTAATCAAATTTGCCCTAAAAATGTGACTTAAGTTAAGTCAACATTAAATTATATTTTTAGAATTGAATTGTTAATTATTTTACCAATTAATAGCCCATGGGGGCCTCAATTGAGTGCAAATAGGTTGTTGAAGGATATCCCAATGCTCGGGATGTGGTTTTGAAGGTTTATTAGGGTTTTGGACCTAAAAGCTATCTATGGGAGTCTACACATTGCTATGGCGAACTATGGCAATCTACATATGACTACGCATGACTACGATAGTCTACAATAGCCTAAAATAGCCGAAAATAGCCTAGGAATGTCTGGAATCACCTGTGGATATGTAGAAACAACAATGTGTGACTTTTGGGTGTCTACACATTCTAAGGGACATATTGCTCTAATTAGAAAAGTTTCACTTGACAAAGTGATCAAATTGCTTTGTATCCACTTGGTAAATTTTTACCAAAGCCCCATTTTTTTTATTTTCTCACTTTGAGCACCATAGATACTTTGTATACTTTATAAAGTCCATAATTTCTATAAGTTAATCTAATGTTGTCTCCCTCCACTATAGTTTCCTTGCCCACATTTGGCTCACCATCACCTATACTAAAATTACCACAAGAAGTAGAGTCACCAAAGGGAAATGGAAATAAGAAGAGGGCCAAGAGAAATAGGTAACCCTTTTCTCCTCCTCAAAGATCTGAGGAACTTATTAATGACCCCTTATAGTAGGGTAGAGGAGGGGAAGTATAAACACTCCATTGACCAAGTTATAAAGGAGTCATTACCGAGATTTAACTTGTATCCTCAAACTATGTCCTAGATCATTAATAGGATATGGACCTTGAGGTTAACCATAAACTTAGTCTCCCATGTGTGGAACTACCCAAAACCTATATAGTGTGTGTGAAAAGGTATGACCCCTTAGAAATAAGTATTAGGACCCCGCATAAAATTTAATATTCCTTCTATATAAGGTAGGGGGATATCAAAACAATTTTGAATACAATTGATGACCTTCTCATGTTGGTATACTACAACCCTAAAATTATTAATTTTATTGTATATGCTCCACCAATTATTGGAGATACTCATTAGCCCATGCATGCAAAACCTACATAAGGTAGTAGGCTTCAATATCCATTTGGAACTAGAAATATTTAAGGATGATGCAAAGATGGTATTGTCTAAAATAGACACCTTGCTAGAAGAAAGATATTATACCAAAATCTATGAAGAGCATATTCCCTCTTGCATGTAGTTCAAACTAAACCAAGGTTGAATGGGGAACCTCTTTTAGTCATGGAATGCATTAACATACCCTATTTAGAAGTGAGAAAAAAATCTTACCACTATTATGATGAAGTGTATGAAGTGATTATAGATAATTTTATAAAGGCCCAAGGCTATCAAATGAGGCCCTACAACTAATGAAATTAGTGGAATGGCCATATGGAGACTTCTACTTATGGAGGACCTACTCATTTATTTTCCTCTATGGATTTTCATTGATGCTCTTTCAAGTTATCTACACTTATACCTACCTACATATTCTATCCCAAATATGTGAGGCAATTAAACTATGTGGAACTAAAGTATTTCAAGGGGCAGAAAAAAAACAACCTTTTACCCACTTAAATAGCATATAATGAATATCATTCCTAAGATACAAGGGTTCCAGCAAGGTGTGATGGAGAAACTTAAGTACATGGGGCTTGAAAAAATTAAAGGCAGATGGTCATATAACAAACATGATATTTTACAAGCATGATTAAGGCTAGAAAGTTGGATACCTTCTTTACTCATGAAAAAATATATAGTACTCAAAATGAATTCAACCCAAGTGAAGAGATATCGCTTTCCACCCCATAAAGTGTATATGGTTATGAGGATGAAATATAGGAATGGTGCAAAAAATCACTAGAATGAAACTCATTTAATACCAAGGTCAAACATGAATTTGACATATACATTAATATGTATTATCAAAATTTGAGGGGCTTGAGGAGATTGGATTATTTATACTAGAGGATCCAAGCTTGGGAGAGATAGGCACTTCAAATAGGCCAATAAGATATGGCCCATTTTATGATCATTTCTCTACCATTTGAGGTCACAAACACCCAAGAAGTGACAAAAGAGAAAATATAGTAGGAAAAATATTAGAAGGGCCATGAAGCCCACAAAGGCCACAATGAGCTCTTGCATTATAAATTTTTAATATTTAATGTGCCAACTATATTTGCAACTACTAGTTCTGCAATGCAACAAATAATAATTGAAGGGAAGTGAGGATTTGAGAGATATGGGTTAATGTTTGAAAATATGATAAGCATCCCAAGGGTAGTAGAAATAGACACCTTAGCTTGAAGAGAGAAAATTCCTTGAGGAACCATTCCTAAGTTGTGAATGACCAAAATAATTTCCATAACTACAACCACTTTCACTTCCATTCCACCATCCATCACTCCTACTTTATTTTCTTCCCTTTGTTCTATTGGATTTCATAGCAATTCCCAAAAATAAATGGAATCAAACATTACCCAATATTTCTTAACAAATGAATACATAGAACTAAAAAGAACATAGAATATGATGGGGTGTCCATGGACACCAAATAATATCACTAAAAGAAAATGAATTACACTCCAACCAATAAGAAAAATGGTTGGTATGGAGGGGTATTTATACCCAAATATATGTTACCTTTAGAACAAGTTGTAAGACCAATACTCAAGAATAAAATATTATAAAAATTTACAAAAGCATATTTTCAAGGTTTCCATAGGCCCAAACGATATATATGATCAATAAAAATATGAAATTTAGTTGTGGCCTCAAGAGAAGCTTAGCCACCACATATTACAACATCATACATTAAGTTTAATGGGGGACATGGAGAGAGACTCTTACTTATCATCCATCCTTAAGGGACACTCAACTCCAAGAAGCTCATGCAACTAGGTGGTTACTATATGTATATTTCTTCTTGAAATTCCCCATGTACAAAGGCACTCTTCATGTCCATTTGATAGATATTCCATCCATAGGAAGTAACAATGGAGAGAATCATCCTGACTGAGTCCATCCTAGTCACTAATTCAAAGGTTTTAAAGTCATCCACTCCCTCCTATTTAGAGAATCTTGTTGTTGCACTTTTACAACACACCCCAATCTACATGGACTGGGGACCTACTTAAAAAATGGTGAATTTTCTCTTGTTTGCTTGGGCTTGTGCATAAAATTCAACCATTATAAAAAAAACATAGATGTCTAATTTTTTCATGCCTTGAGTCTGTTATGATGCTTATTATTATTGTTGTGTATGATAAATTTTATTTTTCCTAAAATTAAAAAAATGGCAAATAAACTCTTCTATTCGATAAGGCTCAAAATAGGCTTTCCAAAAAGTATCCACATGCCTATGTTCCCATAACATTAGCATCCCAGACTTGCTTAAATTTAGATTTGACAAGTTCCTCAACAACACAAATGGCCCCACTTCTAGACCTCATATATTTTTTAATATTTAATAAAATATGATGAAAATATCTCCAATAGATGAGGCTTGGAAAGGAGTTTTCCATAAAATATATCTTGCCTATGTTTTGAAAAAATTAACATTCCAAATGGCCTATTTTCACTATTATTATCCACAAAAAATTAATATATTAATATGGTCATTATTATCCATGGAAAATTAGAATATCTAATATGCTTATTAAAAAAGTAAGCATATCACGTCTATTTCTTACCATTGGCTAACATTAATTTGGGAGTCTCTAATATGGTCATAAAAGAAGTAAGCATATCATGTTTATTTCTTACCATTGACCAACATTAAGTGGGGAGTCTCTAATTTTGTTATTAAAGAAACAAGCATATCACTTCTATTTCTCACTATTGACCAACATTATTTAGGGAATCTCTAATATGATCATTTAAGAAGCAAACAAATAATGCCTATTTTATTTTATTTTGAGTATAAAAAATATGTAGATATGATAGGCATAGTGCTAATTTTGTCTCTCATTAAGCATAAAATTTATCATTAAAATAATATATATTTTTTAGTAATAATAATTCTAATGCTTATATATATATTTTTTTTCTTATAGGATATATGACATAGATGCTTAGAATTTAAGGAGGATGTATCGCCCAAATTTTTCGCACCCTTACCTTCAGGCTAAAGGATCTGTACCCAAAAGGGGGGTGAGAAAAGGATGGAACAATACCTCGGATGGAGAGGCCCTTTGAAGGTCGTGCCTCTCGAGGGAGGGGCATAAAAGTGAATTTTTAACAGATGGCAGGGTTCACCAGGAAAATTTAAGTGGCAGTTTCCACACCTAGGTTGTGAATGGGTTTGATTTGTTCGTTTTATGTTCAATCATTCAGATTCCTAGGTTGGCCAAAATGAAGTTAAGCTATTCTATATGAAGATTCTAATTTATATGAAGATAGAAGACATAAATGAATCCTAATGCGATTGAATACAGAGAATATATAAAATGAAGAAGAGTACACCTGATTTTTGATGTCTGATGAAGATTCTGAAGCTTGTAAGAGTCCAGATCATCTCGGATATGACATGATCATCTGTAATTGTACATAATCATCCCAAATCATAGGAGATCATCCGAGATCACCCAAGATCATCAGCGACCTGACGAATTCGTCATGCGAATTCATCAAAAACCTGCAATCAAGAAAACAGACACAAAAACCCAAAAATACAATTGCAAGAATGATGCAAAATGATAGAAATAAGAGTATAGATGTTTGAATGATAAATCCAGATATCAAATCAAATGATATGCACTATTTTGGAAACTTATTTTGAATTTTATCATGCAATTATGCTAAATGAGGTGAACTCCAAGATGCAAAACAGAAGTAAACTAATCTAATGCACCAATAAATAAGGAAAATGAGATAAAGAATGCAAACTCAGGGTTCTGATTGCCCCCAAGATCATCGCCGATCTTGACAGGATCGTCTAAAATTGTAGTTGAATCGCCTGCGATGATCCGAGCTACCTTCGACTGAAACAAAGTGAAATCATCCAACAAAACTTGAAAACACAAGTGCAAATGATGGGATATCACAACAAAAACTAAAATTACAGGGAAATAATCAGCCAGGTAGGGAGTCATGGGGATAAACTATGAAAATCCTAGTTTATATAGGATTAGGGGGAGGTTAGGAGGTTGGGGATCATCCCAATCTAGGAGATCCCCAATGTGGGAATATCCAACTGCACAGACACGCTTTTGCCCAAGTTGGAGAGGCCATTGGAACAAAAGCTAATTGCAAAAATTTGGTTTTGGGATGAAATCGTCTGGATGTTCTGTTCCAAATGAATTTGTCCGATTTGGGATGATATCGTCAGATCGACGACGATATTGTCCAACGGTCACAACAACCTCTAAAAATGGTGTGAAAAATGAGGTAAGCGGTTAACAGGCGGTTTCGGGGTTAAAATTCAAATTTCTATTTTTTACTGATGGTTTAATTGCACCAATTTTAGGGTGCTACATTTTGCCCTCTTTAGCAAATTTTCTGAAAAAAATGCGTTAAAGAAGAGTTCTTCACGCTTTATGAGAAAGAAAAAATTTATTCCATTTTTAGACGATGATTCTAAGTCGAATCGTACGACTGTTTGCTATGGTTCCCCCTCCGAGTTTTTACCCAAATCAAACATTTGAGGTAAAAACGCGAAAAATCAAAAATTAAAAAAATGTCGTTTTGAATAAAAATAAGAAAAATAGGGTAAAACCCTAATTCATTTTTACTGTTCATTTTCATTGTTTCAGAGCTCTGCAAGCGAATGGTGGAAACGGTGCACATATCGACAGATATTTGGTGCGGGTTGTGAGTAAGGATATAAACCTAGTTTACTGTGTTTTTAACTTGATTTACTTGATTTTTGACTTGAATTTTAAGTGTTTTTGGGCGTCACGGCCGTTTTTAGGCCGTCGATGAAATTGTCTCTATATTGTCGATTTCGTCTAGGGACGAAATCAGAGAAATAGGGGTGATCTCGTCCAATAAGGGGTGATCCCAAAATTGAAGAACATAGATGATTTCATCCTATTAAGGATTATTTTATCTAAATTTGGTACGATATCGTCCAATAATGGGCGATATCAAATTTTATGGGATGATTTGATTTTAATTGATTTTTTTTTTTAATGATTATGTACTAATGATTTTTGTTGTTTTATTGCTTATTTTGTAGAGGGGATTGCTAAAGAGTCGAGAGTGGAAATACGAAGGTCTAAGAGATGATTTGGTCACGCTCGATCAGGCCGAGCGAGATAGATTGGCAGAGGTAGGACTACAACATGTGGTAGAGATGCCACAAATTCCTACAGACATGGGGCTACTGACAACCCTAGCAGAGAGATGGTATCCAGAGTCATCTTGCTTTCGGCTAACGATAGGGGATATGACTTCCACTCTAGAGGATGTATGGAGGATCTTGAGGATCCCCATACATGATCGATTCATGACCCCTTCGACCAATCAGGGCCATGCTATGATGAGATTGTACAAGGACCCGAGCTTCATCCTAGAGAAGGGCGAAGTGAACATCGAGGCTTTGAGGTGGATGCCTAGGGCATCTCGGTTGGCCCAAGTTTTGGTAGGGGTGGTAGGTGGCCTTATTCTATGCCACCAGAGCAGATGCAGATTACCATGGCTACTTTCAGATGTGGTCTATGACATGAGAGACCATGAATATAGGTTTGCTTAGGGCAGCTTTGTACTGTGTCACTTGTATAGGATCCTTTATGAGGTCGTATACAAGGGGGGTCGATGCCTGGTGTTGAGTTTAGGGATAGCAGACGAATATGATTCCTGGTATATAGGCATCTACCCTCCTCGGATGATGAGGGCACAGGGTCCGATGCACGCTGTAGTGCAACATATGGAGAGGTGGCGCCAGGTTGCCATCGATGCAATGAGGGGTCACGAAGGGAGGGATCAGTGACAGACTCCTCAGGAGAGACGCCAGAGAGTACCACAGCCTCCAGAGGGACAATAGCAGCTGGAGAGGAGGGAGGAGAGGAGAGAGGAGAGGAGAGAGGAGAGGAGAGAAAGACTCCCTCCTTAATAGAGGGATAGGCCACCATCACCCGATAGGGGCAAGGGTGTCGAGGTGAGGGAGAGTAGTGAGATGGCAGCTCTTCAGGAAGATAATGCCCACCTACGAGCTCAGATGCAGACTCTACAGCATGAGGCTACATGGCTTAGGGCTCGAAGTAGAGGGGTGAGCATTCTGGAGCTGACATGGTCGGTTGCTCAGACTACATTCTATTAGGGAGTGTACTACCAATTGGTTCCAAAGGGCCAAAGGATACAGTTGCCAACTGACATTGCGAAGCCGATCAGGATGGGGTTGTTGAGGACATCATCATGATCGACATAGAGGACCAATGATATAGTATGGGCTTCTATGGGATCACCTCAAGGCGAGAGAGGAGATGAGGCTAAGAGCTCGAGGTCTTCTCGAGACTAGATGCACATTGTACATAGACTATTTTTGAGATGATTGAATATGCCAGGGTATATATTGTGGCATACCAATCCATTTTTATATGATGTATATACTTCTTGATATATATATGATGTTCTTTTTGTGATATGACTTGTGCATATGTTTTATGATGCTTTAATATTTTAATTGTTGATTGACTATTCATGTAATTATGTCATTGAAAATATTATAATTTTATGTCATGCTATAAAATTAAATGAAATAATCTGATGTAAAAAAACTGGTTGTTATGGTGTGTTTTGATGAAAATAAAGTGACTTCTAACAAAAATTTCAAAGGACATTGTCGTTGTTACATGACCATTTCATGGAGTCGCCGTTTGCTAGGTCATCAAGCAAGGGAGAATTGGTATAAAAAATCCAAGATGGAATGATTCTAGGCCTAGTCCAAATATTTTTGCATACAATGCAATGCTAGAAGCATGTGCTATGCCACAAGAGTGGGAATACTTAGACAAAATGTATAAGCAAATGGTTTTTCATGGCCACTAACTTGATCATAAACATGCATGGTTGATAGTGGAAGTTTCTAGAACTAGAAAGTCAAACAAGAGTCAAAGATTGATATTATACCAAATAATGTAATAGGAGGGGTTTTGGATAATATTACGCTATTTTGTACCTTGCAAGTATCTTGTAAATGATTTATAAATATTTGGTGTCTATGAGTCTTGTAAATATTTGACATATAGTAATCATTAAATATTTGTAATTATTTTTTTAAGAATTTGAACATATTTGCAATTATTAGGGAGTCAATATATATATTTCTCCTATGCGAAATATGAAGAGTTCTATCTCTTATGAGTTTGAGATGAAAAGATAGTTGAATATGAAACATCAAGAGAATCTTGTAAAGGCTATTTATAGGTCTAACATATGAAATTGTTTGTAAGGAAATTGTAGTGTATTATTTGTACTATAATTCACTGTAGACTTATCATTTACATGAATATAGTGTGTTTACTTAGAGTTATGGGTTGAATATATATGTGAGTTGCATTATGATATAGTGTGAGAAATATTTAAAACTTGTATCCAAAGTTTATTATTTAATTTAAGCTCATTTTCTAACATTGATAACAATCTAATTCTTTCCTATTTTAGTGAATCTAGCAAATGAACACTATTAGGAGAATAGGAAACTATACACGAGCTTAAACACTTAGCCATTTCAAAAATAAACACACCAAGCCAACATGTATAGCTTCTAAGGTAAGCAAATTAAATGCATGGTCACATCAAATTAAAATTGCACAAATTGAAATAACTTTAATTTATAAAAAAACAAGTTATCCATGGTAAAAAATTGCACATAATCTTTGCATTAAAACTTTCCATATGTGGGAATTAAATGCAAAGTAAAGTTTTCCATATGGATGACTTGGATCTTCTAAAACTCTCTATATACTCCTGAGGCAAAAGCAAGAATAAATAAAGGTCTAGTTAGATGGAATTCTTAACTCTTTTTATCTCTACAAGGACATAAGATGGATGAATCAAGATTTAATTTGGGTGCATAGGAAATCCTTAATCTTTTCTACCTCCACACAAACAAGGATAGAATTTTATAAAATTTCAAAATTACCTTAGGGTTTTTATTGAAAAAATAAACAAAGAAACGTTAAGCATAAATTATAAAATTGTACATAAGGGGAAAATAAAAAGTAAAGTGGATACTATTATAAAAAATATATATAATGGGCTTAAGATGGTAATAGTGACCTAATAGTTGACCTTCATAGACCATAAAGATATATTTATTAGGATTGAGTGAGATAAATCATATACACTTCTTAAAATAGATTCGAGGTGTTCAATGTATTTGTCCTATCTTTTGAATATATAATTAAATCATCAAGGTATATGTGAATGATCTCATCAACTAGTCCTACAAAGGCGATATACATAGCCTTTTGGAATGTTGCTCTTGTATTAGATAGCCCAAAAAATATTCTTTGGTAGGAAAAGGTCCCCCATTTGGAGGTGAAAGATGCTTATATTGGTCATAATATTTAACACAAATATATTTACATCTTGATAAGTTTTCAATAGTGATAGCATTTGAGGCCCTATTTCCATTTCCAAAATCTAGTCTATAGTAGATGGGGAATAGTGTTTCTTCAATGATGCCCTATTCAAATTCCTAAAGTCAACACACAACCTTATATCACAATTCTTATTTTAGATCAAAATGATGAAATTCATAGTTCTTTCCATAAATATTCACTATTATATGTATATAAATTAATACAAAACACTTTAAGAAGAAATGAGGATTGTGAAGGGGGTATTTATAGCAATACCAAAACCCCAAATACATCATAAGGTTTAACCTAAGTTGACATAATAAGTGGGTATTACATTAATTACAATTAATAAAAGGGTTTAACCATAACAAGGTTAACCAAGGCCCAATGGGATTACATAATAAATATTACAAAATTAATAAATACATTATACAATGAAATGCCATTAGACCAATCCAATTCATCACACAATGTTGGCTTTTGGCCATGAAGTATATTATAATTTTAAAACCTAGCATAACCTAAACTAAGGAGCCAAGGAGAGGACTTTTGTGACAATAATATCTTCCCCGCTTATGGATATTGTAGTGGGCCTTTATAGTTGAGTCAGATACATCCAAATTTCCCTCATTATCTAGAATATGTTGACCTAACTTTAAGAACTTAGCTTTAATTCTTTGCAGCTTTAGCAAGAAATTCCTTGTTGGATACCCGTTTCTCTTATAGTATCTACGAGTGGTATTCATTTTAATTGAATACTTAGCCTGGAACTTGGGCCCTTGGGTTTTAATATCCTTATACTTGAATTTCTTTATATGGACCTATATTTTTGGAGTACCACCACAATTCTACATTGCAACCTAAAAATGAACAAAGAGAGAAAAAACTAGTCAAGAGTAAAATTCTTATGATATTCCAAGAATATAGGAATCATATGAACCATTAGGTTCAACATCTAAGATGAGGGGGAGATATTAGCAAGGATAATTTTAACGCATTTTTGCATCATCTTTCCATTTTCCTCCAAAATATGTTGAGCAAGGTGCAGCAAAAGTATTGTCATTGTTGTCAACACAGACAGATTGATGCAGTTGATGTAGTTCAGAGGTCAGTCAGAACAAGTACAGTGAATTTCCAAGAAGAAAGCAGTGGCCCAGATGCAGAAATTTGCAGAAAAACACAAGTAAGAAAACTGTCACGACAAAACGAGGAGAGAGAAGACGCAGCCAAAAATGTCACGATTTCATGACAAAACTAAGGAGAGAGAAGGCGCAGCCAAAAATGTCATGATTTCATGACAAAACTGAGGAGAGAGAAGGCACAGCCAAAAATGTCATGATTTCACGACATATCGAAGGAGAGAGAAAAAGCTAGAGAAACTGTCACGATTTCGCGACATGCTGGAAGGAAAGAAGCAAAGTTGAAAAACTATCATGATTTCGTGACATGTTTCGAGTAAAGGCACAGGCAATGAAAAGTGTCACGATTTCATGACAAGTTCGGTGAAGAAGCGCCAAGGATGAAAAGTGTCACGATTTCGTGACAGATTCGGAGGAAAAGCGCCAAGGACAAAAAGTGTCGCGATATCACGACACATCGGGTTTTCGTGACCCGAAGAGGAGAGAGAATGTACGGCAACAAAAGTGTAGCGATTTTGCTACATGTTGAAGTTTTGCTGGCTGAAGCAGAGAGGAAGTGCAAAGGCAAAAAGGTGTAGCGATTTCGCTACATGTAGGACTTTCGCGGGCTGAAGCAGAGAAGAAGCACTAAGTGAAAAAGTTGTAGCGATTTCGCTACATGTTAGATTTTTGCTGGTCGAAGCAAAGAGAAAGTGCTAAGTCAAAAAGTTGTAGCGATTTCGCTACATGTCTTGATTTCGCTAGTGCATGAAGAGAGAGTTGTACGGATGCGAAAGATGTCACGATTTCATGACATGTTGCATTTTCATGGGCGAAAGGCAAAGAACAGTGCTAAGGCAGAAAAGCGTCACGATTTCGTGACATGTTTCGATTTCGCTGAGGCATGCGGAGAAAAGTGTACGATAGCGAAAAGTGTCACGATTTCGTGACATGTTCCATTTTCGTGGGTGCAAGCGAAGTAGAGTGCAGAAAAGCAAAAAGTGTCACGATTTTGTGACATGTTCCATTTTCGTGGGTGCAAGCGAAGTAGAGTGCAGGAAAGCAAAAAGTGTCACGATTTCATGACATGTCCCATTTTCGCGGGCAAGTGACGAAAAAGAGCTCGATGCAGCAAAAAGTGTCACGATTTCGTGACATGTCCCATTTTCGCGGGTAGGAGACAGAAAAGAGCTAGAGGCAGCAAAATGCGTCACGATTTCATGACATGTTCTATTTTCGCGGGTGCATGCCGAGATAAGGACTAGGAGGCAGAAAACGTCATGATATCGTGACAGGTCAGGTTTTCACGGTCAACAGTCCAGAAAAGGTCAAATGGGCAGAAATGTCATGATATCGCGACATGTCTTAGTTGCGCAGGTAAAAGCCGAGAAGCTTACACAGTGACAGGTGTCGGGGAAAGTGCGAGAAGAAAATCATGCAGCCAGTTAGGTAAGAGTTAACTGGAGTTAGAACTGAAGCTACAGGTGGCAGTTACAGTGCATTAAAGACAAGAATGGTTGTTATAGGGCCGTGATGCTGCAAGGCTGGCAAAAGTGCAGAAATACAGAGAATCTCGATAAACAAGAAATCCTCTCGGAGGTTGCGTGTGTCAGAAATAGCAGTTGCAGGCAGAAGAGAAAGTTTGACTCTGAATTGAAAGGAGTGCCATCAAAAAGTGTAAAGGTGCCGAGAGGGCAGTTACGTAGAGGTTAAAAGAAAAGAATGACAAAGCATCGAAACGCATAAAAAGGCTGTCAGGTTGCACAGAAAAAGCTGTCAGAATGAGCAGAGTAGACTATCAGAATGAGTCAGAAAGAAAGCGGCTAAAAGACAGAGCGCGTCAGAGAGGGTTTGACAGATTGAACGTAGCCGTAAATGCATGAAAAATTGGAGGGAAAATTAGAGCCATTTTGAAAGAGTCGTTCGAGGAAACCAAGTATAAAGAATTGAAAAGGCGCAGTTAGAGAGGTTACTGCAACCGTGTTTTATCTTGAAAAACAAAAAGTGTGGTTGGGTAAGAGTGCTGTAAGAAAAATAGCTACAGAACTGAAACCTGTTATTATTCTAAAAATTTGACAGAGAGGTTTTAGAATGCAATAGAAGATATTGAGTTTCTAACAATTCTCTTTATGCTTCTATGAGATTGATTTGAATGAGCAATAGACCAGTGAGGGTCTTGTAAAAGAGAAGGCATTTTTATGTCAATCTATTTTTCAAAATAGAAATCCAAGTTGGTGCTTGGTATAAGGGGTTGGTGCTCCTATCTATTGTTGCGGATAAATCGGGGGTTGGTGCTCCTTCCAGTGGGTGCTGGTAAACTATTTGTAAAGATTGAATCCTTGCAAAGGCTGGATTTGGATTGTAGTCCAAACAGTCATTATTTGAGGAGTAGCCAAATCGGTGAACCTCGTTAAATCTTGTGTTGTGTGATGCTCTTTTGTTATACTTGCTATATCTATTTTTAAGCTTGCATTTTTAAGCATTAAGAGTTGCAGATCTAAATTTTAAATAGTTACACTGATTCACCCCCCCTCTCAGTGTCATTGTGAGAATATCAATTGGTATCGAAGCAAGGTACCTGAACAAGCTTAATCAGCTAAGGTGATCTTGGAAGATACACAATGGCCGGTGGTGAAGGATTTTCTTCCAACAAAGCTCCTTTGTTCGATGGAACAAATTACTCTTTCTGGAGACTCAGGATGCAGACATATCTATGTGCATTGGGATATGACATTTGGGAATCTATTGAAAATGGATACACAATACCCTCTGCTCCTCCAACAGATGCGGCTGAGAAGAAAAAGTTTGAGAACAACTCTAAAGCTAAGAATGCTATTATGTGTGGGTTAGTAGACAGTGAATTGATAAGGATCATGAGTTGTAAATCGGCAAAAGACATATGGGACAAACTGCAGAGCATTCATGAAGGAGATGGCAAGATCAAGGAAGCCAAGCTACAAACCCATCGAGCCCAGTTCGAAGCATTAAAGATGAATGATGATGAGAACATAGAGGCCTATATGCTGAGAGTAAATGGAATCATCAATGCGATTAGAGGACTCGGTGAGGAAATAGAAGATGCAGTTGTTGTGAAAAAGGTACTAAGAACTCTCCATAAAATATTTGATGCTAAAGTTTCTACTATAGAAGAAGCTAAAGATTTAAATACTTTTAGCATGGATGAAATGCATGGTTCTTTAACAGCATATGAAATGAGAATAGGACAAACTAAGCCCTCAGACAGAGAAGCTGCTTTCCAAGCACAAAAAAATATAAAATCTAAACAAGAATCTGAGGAAGAAGAATCTGCAGATGAAACTGAAGCAAACTTTGTTAGGAAACTAATAAAGGGAAAAGGAAAGTATAGAGGTAAGCTACCGTTCAAGTGTTTCAACTATGGAGGCATCGGGCACTTTGCAGCAAAATGCCCAATGAATGAGAAAAACAAAAGTGATGAAGGGACACACCAAGAAAGAAGTGTCTGGAAGAAGAAACCACATTTTAGAAAAAGGAACTTCAAGAAGAAAAGTTTCATTTCCAAGAATGTTGACTCTTCTGAAGACAGCTCTAGTGAGGACTACGAAGAAGAAAGCTGGTGAAGCCTTGTTCATGGCTTTTGAAGAAGAAAGAACAGAGGAAACCCAGGAGTGTGATGAAAAATTAGAGGATGAGGCTGAGGTAGATCTGGAAGGTGAGTTGGTTGCTGCACTTGAAGAGTTAAGTACAGAAAGGAAAAAGAATAAAAATATTTCAAGAAAATTTGAGGATGCCAACGAATTAATAATCAGTTTGAAAGTACAGACTGAAGAATTTAAGAAAAAGTCTAAAGATTTTGAAGCACAACTAACCATGAAAATAGATGAGTGCAATAAGCTAGAAGAAGACATAGTTGGATTAAGGATGCAGCTAGAAGAGATGAATCAGAAATTGAGTTGTCATCATAAATTTGAAGACAGTTCTGCGAAGCTGAATAAAATGTTAAATAACCAAAGGCCTACAGGCATCAAATTTGGTTTGGGATTTGATGAAGGAGAATCCTCAAAGGAATCAAAGGCTATAACTGTAGAACCAATAAAGAATAAAGATAAGATCAGGGTTGATCAAGAAAAACCGTATCATGCAAAAGAAAACAATAAGGCCAAGCATGAAAGGAGTACTGCAAATGATGGATTCACCAAAGTCACATATCAAAGAAGAAGAAGACCCATGGCTCCTACTACAACATGGCAAAAACCATTACCCAGGTACACTCGTTCCTTTTCTGGTTATTGTTTTAAATGCAATGCTTATGGTCATAAAATTTCAAATTGTAGATATAATGTAGGACAAAGGAATTTCACTAGTAGAAATGCTTTTTCACCTTTGATAGATTATGTTGTAGAATGTTATAACTGTCATAACTTTGGACATATTGCAAGAAATTGTCGTAGCTCTTTTGCAGGAAATAAATATCAGGGAAGAAAGTATCAATCAACTGGATTGAAACAAAACAGAAAATTTCTCGAAAAATAGTCACAAGCCAATGAAAGGGAGAAGGTAAAACAAGTGACCAAATCTGCTGTCAAATCAGAGTGGAAAGAAAAGGAACAACCTAAGAAAGATAAGGAATCCTTGATCGTTCAAACAACTCTCAAAGCCCAGAACAAATCTGCACCATGGATTCTGGATAGTGGATGCTCCAGTCATATGACAGGAGATAAACAGAAGTTTGATAAGTTACAGACTTACGAAGGTGGTTCTGTAAAATTTGGAAACAATGATGGAGCCAAGATAGTGGGTAAAGGATCAGTTAAGTTAAGTGACGAAAAAATCAACTCTAAAGAAGTCCTTTTTGTGGTTGGTCTGAAGCATAACTTACTGAGTGTAAGTCAAATTTGTGACAGAGGTCATGAAGTAATTTTCAAGAAGCAGGGCTGTGAAGTAAGAAAGACAAAAAATGGGAAGTTGATAGCTACTGGACTGAGAACTTCTGGAAATCTGTATACTCTCTCAGAGACTTCAGAAGGAGCTTGCTTGGTTGGACAGGAAGAAGAAAATTGGTTGTGGCACAAGAGACTCGGTCACATAAGCTTTGATAATCTGGTAAAAATCAGCTCAAAAAGGGCAGTAAGAGACATACCCACTATTGGTAAACCTTCAAATAGTATTTGTGAGTCATGCCAAAAGGGGAAGCAAACCAGAGCCACTTTCAAAGCAAAAGAGTACTTCACGAGCAAGCCGTTAGAACTAATTCACACTGATTTATGTGGACCCATGAGAACGAAAAGCATAAATGGATACAAATATTTTATGCTGTGTATAGATGACTATTCAAGAATGACATGGGTACTATTTCTGAAACTTAAATCAGAAGCCTTTGAGATGTTCAAAACTTTCAAAAATCTTGTTGAGAATCAATCAGGAAAAAGAATTAAATGTTTAAGATCAGATAGAGGAGGAGAGTTTATTTCAGATGAGTTTGCAGAATACTATGAAAAACATGGGATTAGAAGACAGTTTTCGGCAAGCAAGAAAACCTCGACGAGAATGGAGTAGTAGAAAGAAAGAACAGAACTATGCGAGGAAATGGCACGGACCATGTTGACAGGAGAGCGAGAATTGCTTGACGAGTTTTGGAAAGAGGCAGTTCATACTGCAGTTTACATCCAGAATAGGTGCATGTTGAGGCCGCATGAAAGCAAAACACCTTATGAGCTGTGGTTTGGCAAAAAGGCTACAGCAAAATACTTCAAAGTGTTCGGCAGCAAGTGTTACATTAAACGAACTGAAGACAATCTTGGCAAGTTTGAAGATAGAGCTGATGAAGGAATTTTTCTTGGTTACTCAACAAAAAGCAAAGCCTACACATGCTACAACAAAAGACTAAAGAAAATTGTGGAGAGTGCGGATGTTAAGGTTGATGAAGGTAGGAAACAAGAAATCAGCCATAATGAAAACTACCCGACTTATGAAGAATTTATTGAAGAGGATGAAGATCAAGAAAAAGAAGAGAGACAGAAATCAGATTCAGATGATTTAGAAATAGAAGAAAACAGGAAATTCAAAACAGGAATGCGGCAGAAAAATCATCCCAGAGAGCAGATTATTGGGGACCCCACAGTTGGTATTCAAACAAGAAGAAGAGTAGTAAACAACTACTCTCTGTTATCCAGCATTGAGCCCAAAAATATTATTGAAGCAAGCACGGATGAAAGTCTGGATGGAGGCGATAAATGAAGAACTAGATCAAATTGAGAAAAACAAAACACTGGGAATTAGTACCAAGGCCTGAAAATAAAAACATAATCGGTACTAAATGGATATTTCGAAACAAATTGAATGAAGACGGACAGGTTGTAAGGAATAAAGCAAGATTGGTCTGTAAAGGATATGCTCAAGTTGAGGGGATTGATTTTGAAGAAACTTTTGCACCAGTGGCCAGACTTGAAGCAATCAGACTATTTTTGGCTTTAGCAGTTCATAGGAATTTCAAAGTTTATCAAATGGATGTGAAATCAGCATTTCTAAATGGAAATCTTGAAGAAGAAGTGTATATTGAACAGCCTGATGGTTTTCAACTCTGTGATAATCCTAACTTTGTTTGCAAGTTGAAGAAAGCATTGTATGGCTTGAAACAAGCACCTAGAGCTTGGTATGCAAGATTGGACAACTATCTCACTAAGCAAGGATTCAAGAAAGGTATGGTGGATAGCAATTTATATATCAAAACTGAGAATGGCAATTTCATTGTCCTTGTTGTTTATGTAGATGATATAATATTTGGGAGCAGCAATGATGAATCATGCAAAGACATAGCAAATAAAATGCAGAAAGAATTTGAAATGTCTATGATTGGTGAACTTTCATATTTCCTCGGACTGCAAGTTAATCAAACTGAAAAGGGGATTTTTATTTCTCAAATTAAATATGTGAAAGAAATGCTGAAAAAGTTCACAATGGAGGATAGTAAGCTTGTTAGCACTCCCATGACAACAAGCTGCAAGTTGAGCAAGGATGACAAATCTCCAGATGTTGATCAAACAATGTACAGATCTATGATTGGGAGCCTGTTGTATTTGATAACCACCGGACCGAGATATCTTACGATGCGGTTTGCATGGTTGCAAGATTTGAGGCTAGTCCCAAAGAGACTCATGTGACATTTGTGAAAAGGATTTTTAGGTACCTCAAGGGTACTATGGAGTATGGGCTATGGTATCCAAAAGGAAAAGACTTCACTCTTTTTGCATATTCCGATGCAGATTGGGCAGGATGTATTGATGACGAAAGAGTACCAGTGGAGGAGCATTTTATCTTGGAGATAAACTGGTAGCATGGCACAACAAGAAACAAGAATCAGTCTCTCTATCCACAGTAGAGGCAGAATACATTGCAGCAACAACATGCTGTACATAGATATTATGGATGAGACAAACATTGAAAGATCTTGGTATTCACTTCAATGAGCCAATTTCAGTTAAATGTGATAACACTAGTGCAATCAACATCTCAAAGAATCCGGTTATGCATTCCCGCACCAAACATATTGCAATCCGGTATCACTTTTTGAAAGATAAAGTTGCAGAAGGAGAGGTCAAATTGGAGTTTGTTCCAACCACAGAGCAAGTAGCAGATATATTCACTAAACCATTGCCCAAGGAAGTTTTTGAGTACCTTCGGAGTAAGCTGGGAGTGGTCACACTACCCAAGCACTGACTAGCTATAGGGAACACATTCTCAGGGGGAGCATTAAATCATTTATGCCTGAGAATGTTGTGCATAGACTCAGGGGGAGTCTGCAGCAGCCCTTTGGTATTATTGGCAAAGGGGGAGAAGAATTACTACAGGAAATTGAAATTACAGGAAATTGCACATGTGTTGCCAACAATTCCAAAGGGGGAGATTGTTGAGCAAGGTGCAGCAAAAGTATTGCAAAAGTATTGTCATTGTTGTCAACACAGACATATTGATGCAGTTCAGAGGTCAGTCAGAACAAGTACAGTGAATTTCCAAGAAGAAAGAAGTGGCCTAGATTCAAAAATTTGCAAAAAAAGACAAGTAAGAAAACTGTCGCGATATCGCGACATGTTTTCTATCGTGATTTCGTGACAAAACTGAGGAGAGAGAAGACAGCCAAAAATGTCATGATTTCATGACAAAATTGAGGAGAGAGAAGACGCAGCAAAAAATGTCATGATTTCATGACAAAACCAAGGAGAGAGAAGGTGTAGCCAAAAATGTCATGATTTCGCGACATATCGAAAGAGAGAGAAAAAGCTGGAGAAACTGTCATGATTTCGTGACATGCTGGAAGGAAAGAAGCAAAGTTGAAAAACTATCACGATTTCGCGACATGTTTCGAGTAAAGGCGTAGGCAATGAAAAGTGTCACGATTTCATGACAAGTTTGGTGAAGAAGCGCCAAGGATGAAAAGTGTCACGATTTCATGACAGATTCGGAGGAAAAGCGCTAAGGACAAAAAGTGTCACGATATCATGACACATCGGGTTTTCGTGACCCGAAGAGGAGAGAGAATGTATGACAACAAAAGTGTAGCGATTTCGCTACATGTTGAAGTTTCGTTGGCTGAAGCAGAGAGGAAGTGCAAAGGCAAAAAGGTGTAGCGATTTCGCTACATGTAGGACTTTCACGGGCTGAAGCAGAGAAGAAGCACTAAGTGAAAAAGTTGTAGCGATTTCGCTACATGTTAGATTTTCGCTGGTCGAAGCAAGGAGAAAGTGCTAAGTCGAAAAGTTGTAGCGATTTCGCTACATGTCTTGATTTCGCTAGTGCATGAAGAGAGAGTTGTACGGATGCGAAAGATGTCACGATTTCACGACATGTTGCATTTTCATGGGCGAAAGGCAAAGAACAGCGCTAAGGCAGAAAAGCGTCACGATTTCGTGACATGTTTCGATTTCGCTGAGGCATGCGGAGAAAAGTGTATGGCAATAAAAAGTGTCACGATTTCGTGACATGTTCCATTTTCATGGGTGCAAGCGAAGTAGAGTGCAAAAAAGCAAAAAGTGTCACGATTTCGTGACATGTTCCATTTTCGTGGGTGCAAGCGAAGTAGAGTGCAGGAAAGCAAAAAGTGTCACGATTTTGCGACATGTCCCGTTTTCACGGGCAAGTGACGACAAAGAGCTCGATGCAGCAAAAAGTGTCACGATTTCGTGACATGTCCCATTTTCGCGGGTAGGAGACAGAAAAGAGCTAGAGGCAGCAAAATGCGTCGCGATTTCGTGACATGTTCTATTTTCATGGGTGCATGCCGAGATAAGGACTAGGAGGCGAAAAACGTCGCGATATCGTGACAGGTCAGGTTTTCATGGTCAACTGTCCAGAAAAGGTCAAATGGGCAGAAATGTCGTGATATCGCGACATGTCTTAGTTGCGCAGGTAAAAGCCGAGAAGCTTACATAGTGACAGTTGTCGGGGAAAGTGCAGAAGAAAATCATGCAGCCAGTTAGGTAAGAGTTAACTAGAGTTAGAACTGAAGCTACAGGTGGCAGTTACAGTGCATTAAAGACAAGAACGGTTGTTACAGGGCCGTGATGCTGCAAGGCTGGCAAAAGTGCAAAAATATAGAGAATCCCGATAAACAAGAAATCCTCTCGGAGGTTGCGTGTGTCAGAAATAGCAGTTGCGGGCAGAAGAGAAAGTTTGACTCTGAATTGAAAGGAGTGCCATCGGAAAGTGTAAAGGTGCCGAGAGGGCAGTTACGTAGAGGTTAAAAGAAAAGAATGACAGAGCATCGAAATGCACAAAAAGGCTATCAGGTTGCACAGAAAAAGCTGTCAGAATGAGCAGAGTAGACTGTCAGAATGAGTCAGAAAGAAAGCGGCTAGAAGACAGAGCACGTTAGAGAGGTTGTGACAGATTGAACGTAGCCGTAAATGCATGAAAAATTGGAGGGAAAATTAGAGCCATTTTTGAAAAGAGCCGTTCGAGGAAACCAAGTATAAAGAATCGAAAAGGCGCAGTAAGAGAGGTTACTGCAACCGTGTTTTATCTTGAAAAACAAAAAGCGTGGTTGGGTAAGAGAGCTGTAAGAAAAATAGCTACAGAACTGAAACCTGTTATTATTCTAAAAATTTGACAGAGAGGTTTTAGAATGCAATAGAAGATATTGAGTTTCTAACAATTCTCTTTATGCTTCTATGAGATTGATTTGAATGAGCAATAGACCAGTGAGGGTCTTGTAAAAGAGAAGGCATTTTTATGTCAATCTATTTTTCAAAATAGAAATCCAAGTTGGTGCTTGGTATAAGGGGTTGGTGCTCCTATCTGTTGTTGCAGATAAATCAGGGGTTGGTGCTCCTTCCAGTGGGTGCTGGTAAACTATTTGTAAAGATTGAATCCTTGCAAAGGCTGGATTTGGATTGTAGTCCAAACAGTCATTATTTGAGGAGTAGCCAAATCGGTGAACCTCGTTAAATCTTGTGTTGTGTGATGCTCTTTTGTTATACTTGCTATATCTATTTTTAAGCTTGCATTTTTAAGCATTAAGAGTTGCAGATCTAAATTTTAAATAGTTACACTGATTCACCCCCCCTCTCAGTGTCATTGTGAGAATATCAAAATATGCAATATTTACTTGCAAAGCCTTGAATCTCACAATATAGTCCTTAAAATTATCAAATTCAATAGACATTAGAGAAGGAATCTCCAATTCCAAGTGACTTAATTTAGTAGTATTAATCTTTCCAAAACATTTAGGCAACTTAGACCATAATTTGATAGGGTCACTCCCATATTTGATATGAAAAAATAACTCTAGTCCAATCTGCAAGGAAATCAAACCTAGAGCCTCTTTTACCTTTTTATATTGAGTTTCATCATCAAGAACCACTACTTTAACCTCCTTAAATATGCACCATAGGTTCTTACTTCACAACAAGCCAATCATTTGAGTTGACCAAACTCTATAGTCTTTCCCAATAAGGCAAGTAACTAAGGCTTTTTGGTCCATCTTACACAATCTAACCCCTAACACTATAGCAAGTCCATAAAATTATGCCATAAATACATACAACTCAAAAAATCATGTGATTTGAAAAGCATGGGCTCAAAATGCTTTCATGTGCAAAAGTTATGGCTTTCAATTTTTTGCCCTAATATACCCAAAAAAATTAAAAATGAAGCTCCAAACCTTAGAGAAAAAGTACTATCTATCTATTGCCACTTAACAATCCATGATTTGCTAATATTGTTTGCTTATTTTTGCCAACTAAACCCTCCTAAACCACTACTACTTTGACACTTGGGGTTTTCTAATTGGTTGGAGACTAATATATCTATCTATCTATCTATATATATATGTATGTATGTATGTATGTATGTATGTATGTATGTATATACATACATACATACATACATACATATATATATATATATATATATATATATATATATATATATATATATATATATAACCTTTTACTTGGCATATTAAATTGCCATGTCAGCCAAGGGTAACAACCTTTATCCTTGTTAAATATTTTT
The DNA here is from genome assembly GCA_028583015.1 of Wollemia nobilis. NCBI lineage: Eukaryota > Viridiplantae > Streptophyta > Pinopsida > Araucariales > Araucariaceae > Wollemia > Wollemia nobilis. The sequence goes on along the minus strand of JAQPPZ010006183.1, from coordinate 473,668 downwards.
GAATGGTGATGAAGAGACTCAAACCCTAGCCTCATAACCTCTAAACACAATTCTTTAACCATCATGGCCACCACATGTTTGGGAGATGGGAGAAATCTACTTCCTTTTCTCCCAAAAAAGCAGCCCTAAAGAATTGATCAAAAAATCCATGCACATGATTAGAACATATAACTTCCACTTTCTAAGATGCCTCTGTTGGCCACCTCATCATTGCATGTAATGGTGACCAAAAGGGAGGTTCTCTCATGGAATCCACATATCCTTATCTTAATAGTAGACAAAGGGTGAGTCAATAATCATAAGCATAACCTATTATCTCCAATCCATGGTCAAATCCATCACACCATCAAATAGTTAGACATAAAAAATAGGGGCTATAAAGTCTTGTTTACCACTAGAAATATTGTTAATGGTGTTTATAAAAAAGTATCCATTGTGAATCTAACCTTGGAATTTCCCACATGAACACCTTAGCATTTTTTTGGTCGCAATGGCCATACCAAAATTCATCTTAGTGTATTTTTTTCCTTTGTAAGTGGAACCATTGCATGCTCAACTCTTCCTAGGCGCTAAGCCAAGGCCAACGCATTGAACCATACCATTTTTTAATTTGAAAAAATATGATTTCTTGTTCTTAAAGTAGCAGCCAAAAACAATGGATCTTTAGCAACAAAAAATAGCAAAGGATCTTGAAAAGGGATAAATACAAAAAACTTTATTTCCATTGGATAAATACTTGAAGGAAGAAGGCACCATCTTCTTTACATTTTTATCCAAAAATTGGAAGAGTTATTGAAGGCTTCAAAGAACAATTATGTGTGACCAAGTGAGGAATCTTTATACCTGTTTTGATACAATGATGAAATTCATAATACTTTCTAGAAATAAAAAAGAACTAGTCCATTCACTCAAATCTTATACAAAATATGTAAAGAGACAAAAGGAAGAAAACAAATAAATATGGGGGGTGCTCATAGGTACCATACATTATGATTGTTATCTATAGATAAATTATACACAATCCTTTGATAATAAATGAGGAGGGGCGTATCTATAGCAATACCAAAACCCCAAATACATCATAAGGTTTAATCTAAGATAACATAATAAGTGAGTTTTAGGTTAATTTTAATTAATAAAAGGGTTTACCATAACAAGGTTAACCAAGGCTCATTAGGGGTATCTATAGCAATACCAAACTCCAAACACATCATAAGATTTTACCTAATCTAACATAATAAGTGGTATTTGGGCTAATTTTTATTAATAAAAGGGTTTAACCTTAACAAGGTTATACATTGTACAATGAAATGCTCTTGGACCTATCCAATGCAACACACAATGTTGGCTCTTGTACATGAAGAAAATTATAATTTAAATGTAGAACAAGACTGGAACCCATGTGGAATGCTTGATGAAAAGTGATTTAGGCCTACAAGAGCTTTAGGAACTCTTCCTTCATTACCACTTAACTTTTAAAGTTGACTAGACAATATTTCTACCATAAAGGTTTAGCACTTGGTTCTAATTTGATAGTATGCTCTATAATATTTGGATATATACCTTAAGAACTTCAAATGACTATGTAATGATATCTTTGTATTTACCATAGAGATCCTTGAAGAGGTTGATTTCATATTGATGCATTATTTCCCTAATAGCAAGTTCTTACCTTCAACAACTTTGAATGGGTGATAGAAAGAAGTTCTCACAATGATCTAGATTTCTTTGTGTTGTCTAGAATAAATAAACTTTCTAGGGTAATTAACCCTTTTCATAATTGGTTTACATTTAGTTGAATAACCCCATCTTCAATGTCATCCTAGTATTCACTTTTTCACCATGTTGGACTTCTCTAATTAGGAACTCAATTATTTTATCGTCATTCTTGAAGACCTATAAAAGGATTGAATTATAAGGGATAGCTATCCTCAACACCACTTCCATATATTTTGGCTTATCCCAAATATCAATATTAGGGTTAAATTTTGTTGCCATCACTTCCAGTTTATCTACCTTGGCATTCAAATCTATGGGTACTACCTTATCTCATATGTGTTTTATATTTCTAATAAATTCTAGACCCAATGCTTATATGATTTCAAAATCTTATTCACTATGGCACATTGGGAATTAACCTGGTTTATGACTAATTCAAAGTTACTAAATATCTCTACGTTCTTGATCATCATATTTTTAGCTTTCCACAAGCTAGTGCATAATATCTCATATTTAGCCACGTTATTTGTGCAATTAAATAATAGTGGTATGCAAAGTTGGTTTGTGTACCTTGTGGATTGATAAACTAGATACCAATGCCAATGTCACCAAAATAAGTTACTCAGGTCTTGTTAAATCATTATGCTTGTTGACTTGTCAAAGCTATATGTTAGATGGTTCTTCTTATGTGAGGTAATTTCCAAGATTTGTCTCATCAAATTTATCTTCTAAATATTCATCTAAGAATACACCAATTATAATATCTATATTAGATGTTTGATCATCTTCAAGTCCATCATCTACAAACTTTGGGATCTAATTCCAATTCACCATGTGATCCTCATCTATTTTGTACAATAGGTAACTACACAAAGTCTCATATTCAATCTAAGATCATATTTCCATATGTAGGCACCTTTATGTGAATATAATCCATTGTTAAGTACCCATCCCCTAACAACTTGTGTATCCATTCTCTATATAGTAACATATCGAAGTATGGAGTAAGATCAATGACTATTACATTTTGCACTATTACTAGTTCTGGATATTTTTTTATTATCATAATTAGATCTTTAATAATTTGTACAACATTTACTTTGGTGCCATCCATATTGATTGGATGTCTAGCTATCTTGCTACAGGGTAAGCCTATCTCTTTGCCTTTTCCATCGTATTTACAATTGCTCCTAAATTGACTATGCAACTCCTCAAAAAATAATTATCAATTTTAAAATTTACATAAAATAGTAGTGGTTTCAACATTTTAGGCTTAGAAGCATATAATATATCAACTACATTGACCTGGATGTGAGCTTGATGCTCTTCTATCAATATTTAGTGATTAATGAAACTAGTTTGGGTAGGTTCTAGTTGCTTATTCTTTGCAAGAGCTTCTTTCTTGCTCCTTCAAAGCCTCTTAAATTGGATCCCATTGATTGAGAAAATATAGCATGCTCACTTTGGAAGGTGCCTTATTAATCTCTTTATCAATATTGAACCTAAATTCAATAGAGCTACTCTCACTGCACACATTAAATTTCATGTATTGTCTTATATCCATTACATGATCTTAACCAATGAGATAAAGGGTATTTTAAACATCACTCAAACATTTTTTGAAGTTGGTCTCTCTCCTCGTCACTCCTCTTTTTCATAGATTTATTTGTTCCTTTTGCATGCCTCATTTTATAATCTAGTTATTTTTCCTTATCCATCTATTTATATTTACTAGATTGTGCATCTACTTGAATTGTGTTTGCAACATTATTCTTAATGGTTTTCTTCTACTTTTCTTCTACTTTAGATGTAACAATGGATTTTCTCTTAAAAGCACTATAGATTCCTTGCTTGCTTTAACCTATTTTTGTATTGAGGGCTATTTCTTAGTTGTTTTTCTCGTCTCTAATCTCAATCCCTTGTTGGTTTACACATATAGTATTACCTTTAGATGTAGCATATTTGTTTATTTTAGTAGTGCTAAAGCTGGTAAAGATTGCATTGTTAGGATTTGGCAAGGTAGGGACTATCTATTATGTTTGAGGTTGTTGGTATGTAGGTCGATTCATTGTTGATACCACTTGATCCAAGATGACATCTTGTTGATCCTAATTATTGGTCATATTGGTTTATTTTATTCATAGGATCATGCCTCACATTGCATGGAAAACACCATAGTGTATTGATCTCTCAATTAGCATTCACCAAATTTTTTTGAACTTGGTTTGTATCCTAGTTGATACCTTGACAAGGTACTTGGTCCTTAGTGTGATAAGGAGTCTTTCAAGGTTACCAATTGTAAGGTTGTTACCATTATTTCCTTTTAGTGTTATTCTAATTTATCATGGTTCTTAACACTTCCAACACTTGTCTCATCTCAAGCTCGTTAGAGGAATCATTGTTGGTTTTTGGTAAAGTGGAAAGGTTTGGCAATTTTGGCTAAAAGGTAATAGCTGATGATAAATTCTAGCCAGGGTGTGTGAAAATGTATGGAGAGGATAATGGGTTAGCAATGGTAGCTTATTGAGTAGTTGAAATGGAAAAAAATAGAGGTGTAAACCTAGGGATTGCTAAGTTTTGTGTAACATGTGGAGCATAGTCCATAAGCAAGGTAGGTTATAACTTTCCTACCCTAATTAGAACATCTTTCACATGTGCAACTTCTTTAAAAGCTATAATTAGTGTATTGTATTTAGTGTTATGAACCATCAAAGCTAAGTTGGATTGTAAACCTTTTATGTAATAAGATAATTATTTTTCTTGATTAGGTCTAACATTTTGCAGGATCATATTTAGGGTTCTCAATAATCTAGTGTTATAATCGTGTATGTTTTCTTTAAGATGACTTTGTATTGTATTTAATTGCAATAAAATAGAATAATCATTATGCATACTATCAAATATATGCATGATGATTCTACCATTAATGCCTAACTAGTGATAGAATTATCAGGTAAATATCCATATCATAATGCAACCTTGTCATACAGATAATAAATTAATAAGCATACTATAATGTCCTCCTCTTGAGTACAATAAATCAATTTGAGTGCAAACAACTCACTGAGGTGATCCAATTTTGTTTTGTTCTTGCTTCTATCAAAGGTAGGAAAATATTTCATAATTACAGATAGAATGGCAAAATAGGCTCCTAGATTTAATGGTCCTTGATATGTCTAATCAAGAAAGTTGATTATGAGGTATTAGATTATTTTTTGGAAGAGGTTGTTGACTATACTATTGTTGCGATAGTGATTAAGGATATATTGCATAACCTTGAGGTGGGTATGGAGTGATTTTATGTTACGAGTATGGAGCGTAGTAAGGTAGAGGCTATGGAGGATTAGGTATTTGGAAAGGAGGGGAAGAGTAATCCCATTGTTGATTTGGAGGAAGCTACACATTTAAAAATGGATTAGAGGATTATAAGGCTTTGTGGAGGAACTTGTTAGTTAGGAGGTAAACATTAATGTGTGTTTTGTTGTATTTAATTGGCTAGGGACAACATTGATCCCTAGGGATTTCCTTGTGTTGCTTGCATCCCACTTGTCCACTTGACACTTACAAATTTGAAGTAAGGCCTTAGGTTTGATTAGAAAGATTTGTTATTAAGATCCTATATATGCATGTATGGTTATTTAGGAGAAAGATTGAATGTGTTAGACTAAATCTAAGAAAACATTGAGTTGAAATCTTACTAATAAAAAGTGTAATTTGAACACTAGATACTAGAGGTTAGTTTACATTAATTAAATTATAATAAATCATAAAAAATAAATTATTTATTAGATTATTTGCATAAAAAAACATCCCATAAAAGAAATCTATATGAATCAATATAAGACTAATATTTACTTAAAAAGTCTAACCTTTTTGTAACAAATGTTTTAAAATACACTTTTAACTAAACTATACATCAGAAGTGTGTTTCTATGTTAAATGTAAAACTCGTTTTTCAACTACTCAAGTTAATTTATCTACTTGTGAGTTTCTTAGGTTTCCAATATATATTTCCTATTTTTACCAAACATAATTCAAAATAAATTAAACTTTTCTATTTCTGAAGGTAAGTTCACTCAACTTAAATAAAATTTTAAAAAAATTATAGAGTGACATGTAACATGCTAACAATTAAACTTTAAAAACATTTAAAAAAATAAATTTTAATTTATATAAATAAAATATTTAATAATATCATTTATTTTATTTAAGATTTGATTTGATATTATCAACAATATTGTCAAATGTCAAGATCATGAACATGTGCGCTTTTTTGGACAAAACGAGGCGCCGCGTAAATCTTTTATTCGCCGACATGAAACGAAAAATTGATGCCACCTGGCACTCGTATGGGTTTTTTAAGATGTGTATAGAAAGGAAAAGACGTTGGAACATGACATTGTCTCTTACCCGCGTGCAGCGCCGGCAACAACGCCGATGCCATGCATCTTCCGCCAGGCTTTATAAGGATAAAATGGATTGCTTGACTGCCACGTAAGTATTTGATGTGTTATTGTTTAGATCGTACTTATATATATGGAAAGGACGCGTCACCTTTTTTAATAAAGTGGAACTTTTGATATTTGAATAGATTTAAAGATTAAATTTTAAGAGTGTCTTTTGATAATTATAAAAAGGTTAGAGATAATAAGTAAATAATATATGTTTATTTTATATAATCTATTTACTGGTGAATGTTAAAAATTATTTTATTTTGACTAAAAAACATAAAGTTATGTTTTTTTATTTTTTTGTTAGGTATATTGTAGTGTTAGGGAACTGCTACTTTTTATTGTTTTATGACACTTGTTCTACAATATTTTTTTGTTTTGTCTTATGGTTGGAACCCTGCCTTGGCAGTTACTACAAATTGTGATTGTAATCAATTCATCCATCTATAAAAAAAAAATTAATATAATGAGATTTTTATTTTATTTTTGTTTTTTATTAAGATAAAAATGAGATTTTGAAAGGGTCCAAATCTTTTTACAAAAGTTTAATTATAGATATGAAACTATATTTTAGTAAAGGTAACACATGTTTAGTAATACCTTTTAGCTCACATGCCTAGGGAATTTTAGTTCACCCAAAACCTTATAAAATAATCTTATAATTAGTCTTAAATAAATCATAAATGTTCGAATCAAGCACAAAAATAAGGTTTTTGGTTCATCCCCAACCTTACAAACAAGAATTTAAATCAACATTTTGTAGTCTTATGAATCTCCATTCCATGTGAATCCTTTGAACCAGAACTCACCTCCACAATAGAATAGAAACCATGCAATTTAGTTGATTCTCGTGCTTTTTCCACTTTTGATTAAATTCTTTGTGATTTTATTAAAAATGGTGTTCATACTCATTGCTTTAATCATTTCATACATAAATTATTTTGTCCATATCATACTTCCATTGGGCTAGCACCCTCTCTTCTTCGTAAATTTTCATACTCTCATCAAGCATATCTCACTATATATGATTATAGCCAACAATGGAGCAAATGATAATATAATAACTATGTTGCATTTTAAAGGGATCTGCCAAGGCAGATGGCATGATCAAGTTACCTTGCTTTGCCTTTGTACTACATGGGTCTCCTAGCCAATATTTCATCATCAAGTTGGAACATCGGATCTTCCACAAAAGTTTTATATTGCATCCATGAAGTTTTATACCACTCCCTTCACCACATAAATTATGAAAACTCTCTTCACCACAAAAAATCCCTCTTCACCACATAATATTCCCCCCTCTATAAAAAACCTTCTTCACCACATCAATATCCCTTTTCACCATAGAAATTATGAAAACCCTCTTCACCATAGAAAAATCCCTTCTAATAGAGAGATTATTTGAATATTTTCCAACATTGACTTCCACCAACATTCTCGCTTAGCATGCAGATCATCCAATTGCTTCCTAAATTGCTCATACATATCTTGTAGCCCTTTCACATCCATGGCAATTATACTACAATAATTTAAAGTTCCAATAGTCTTTACCTCCTATAAATTGTAAGTTTCTCAGAATCTCAACTTTGTTGGAGATATTATATTATTTGGTAGATGTTAATGTACCCCCATGGTACAATTATACATTTGTAAATATTATATCAGAGAGTGTGTTTTATATTTCCCTTAAAGTATGTGTCAATGTGTGAAAAGAGTCCAAGTGTCATGTAACAAAGTGTGCAAACGTGTAATGTGTGAGAGTGTGTTTTATATTTCTCCTACAATATGTGTTTTTGTGTGAAAAGAGTCCAAGTGTCATGTAACAAAGTGTGCAAGCATGTAATGTGTGAGGGTGTGCAATGTGTCATGCAAAATATCAAGAGTCATGTAGGTGTCAAGTGTACAATTTAAGAGTCACATTGTATGTGGCAAGACATAAAGTCAAGAGACATGCTAGGTTTTTCATATGTGTGGAATAGAAAAGGATACATCTTTCAGATATGTGAGGAGAGCAATGATAAAGTATTAAAGAGTTATTTTCTAAGGTTATATTATGGAGACAAAGCTCCATATATTGTATCAGAACATCGAAGAAAATTGTAACAGAGATATTGTATATTTATTCAATAATATTGTGAGTTTTATTACTAAGATATTTTTGTTCATGAATGTGATTGATTCATATTGATTAGAGAATTGCAAGCTTCATTGTTACATGCCCAACACTTGTAACTAATAGGAGCATATATCATTGTAAATAAAGTGGACTATGTATCTAGTTAGAAGTGGACCACATGTCAAGTTAGGAGTGTGTGCATCATAAAATCATGTATATAATTGCTTTGTCATAAAATCTCTTTGTTTTCATAGAATTATGAATGTAACCGCTTGGCATCATGAATGTAACTATCATAAATTAGGTAAGTCAAGAATATTGTCATAAAATACTATCATAGTAGTATGCCATAGAATATTGTTATAAAATGTTAGGACTTATTCTTGCAAATGTTTTAAAATGGGAAGGATGTAACCCTCATGGGTTAGAGAAGAATTTGAAGAACACAAGCTTATACTGAGAGGGGGAGGGGGTGAACAGTATAGTACCCACTTTTTACTTTATTTCCAAACCAATATCAATTAGTGTCCTTAATTGCAATATCTAAATATAGCAATGTGCATTAATGATATAAATAGCAATAGTAAGCAAGAGCACAAATCACCACACACAATTGAGACACAAGATTTAACATGGTTCCCCCAATGTGGGGTACTCCAAAAGATAATATCCTTATAATATTTCAAAAATAAATAGGGATCCTTAGCCCAATACTAATGATTACTTTGATCTGCTCAAAGCTAGGCAATCCACCAATCTACTCAACAAGGCAATCCATTGATCTGCTCAAATAGGTAATCCACTAATCTGCTTAGGTAGGTAATCCTGATATGCTTAGGTAGGCAATCCACTGATCTACTCAGCAAGGCAATTCACTGATCTACTCAAGTAGACAATCCATCGATCTGCTCAGGTAGGTAATTCTAATCTGCTCAAGTAGGTAATCCACTGATCTTCTCAGCAAGGTAATTCACTGATTTGCTCAGCTAGGCAATCCACTGATCTACTTAGGTAGGAAATTTTGATCTTCTTAGGTAGGCAATCCACTGATCTGCTTAACAAGGCAATCCTAATCTTCTCAGGTAGGCAATCCACTAATCTGCTTCAGCAAGCTCACCAAGAACTTACTCAAAATTTGCTCTAGCAAGCTCACCAAGAACTTGCTCAAATCTGCTCTAGCAAGCTCACCAAGAACTTGCTCAAATTTGCTCTAGCAAGCTCACCAAGAACTTGCTCAAATCTTCTCAGCAAGCTCACCAAGAACTTGCTCAAAATCTATCCACAAATCTATCCAAAAACCTTCTCAAATGCGTAATAAATTATGCACAAAAGCTGCCACAAATCTATCCAAAAGCCTTCTCAAAGGCTCAATCAATCATGCACAAAATCTATCACAAATTTGTCCGAAAATCTATCCCAAAGGATTTCTCAAAGGCTCAATCAATCATGCTCAAGTAGCACTCAAATCTCATCCACAAATTTATGAAGGCAAGGCTCAATGATGAACTCAACAATGAATGGCAATGCAATCTACAATGGATGACAACAATGATCCACAATTATCTCAACTTAAATCAGAATATATAATAGTTTGTTTCATGGAACTTGAACAACCACTTCACTCATTCACTTGACTAGGCTCAAACAACTCTACCCAACCAATCACAACAAGGAATAACTCTTTCTCATGGTCCCTAGTCTGAGCATGTATTAACCAACTCAAAATGTTTCCAACAATGCTTAACCACAAATCTCACATAACAATGATACTCATGTTCTCCTCTAACTCAAGTTCAAGTTCTTTGTACAATCAATGGGCTTCAACAACAATGCTTATAAAACATTATTCACATAACAATGATACTCATGTTCTTCTCAAACCCTATCTCAAGTTTTTCACACAACTAATGGCTTCAACAACAATGCTTATAAAACAAGGTTTAAACACAACTCTCAAACCAAAAAACCTTGAAGCATTCAACCAACCACTTTCAAAAATGAAACCACAATAAATCCTTTTATTTCCAATGATATTTCAGAAATCAAGCACCATAAACAAAGTCAATGGAGAATATTGCTCATACCTTTTTGATGCCTTATTAGTTGTCCACTAAATCTGCCACACTCAACAAACTTTCTTTTTCAACTTTCAATAAGGGTTAGGTGTCATGATTAATAACACAACAATAATATCCAAATAACATCTTATTACTCCTACTCAATAAAATACATCATGTCCCCTCATGAAAGAATTAATCTTCTTTGAAAAAGAACAAAACAACCTTTTGTTTTGAACCTCTTCACAAAATCAGAAATATATCTTTACATATAACTTATTTCTCCCTCTAAGCAAGTTAATCAAATATCCCTCGAAATAAGCTTTCCAACGATATATAATATGATATACTTCCAAAAATAAAATCACCATAAATATCTCTTTTTCTTAAGGTGCATCATAACCCTTATTTCTCCTAGGGCAACTTTAGAAAAATAAAATATTAAAAAATATTAACTTGCCTTTGTCCCTAATGGGATTCGATCCCTTGAAGCCTCCTCACTCAGTGCCTTAACCTCGTCCAAGCCACCGTTGGGCCACACGCCCTCACATGTTCAAAGGGGCACGAACCAAAACAAATACCTCAATATTCTATGCCCTTCAAAAACTCAAAAATGCTTCGAGCGTTTCAACACAACAAGCATCCCCAGTGAGACTCGATTGTAGGACCTCCTACTTCTTACACAGTGCACAAACCACTAGGCCAAAGGTGCCTATGTGTTTGGTTATCCTCCACGAACGATTCTTCAACGGACCCAAATTTTGTAAACCCTTCACATGCCTCTTTACACATGCTTCAACACATAGGCTCTTCTCGCATTACGTTATCAATTCGAATGCATTCAAAAATCGAGGACAAGGATTTATCGAAACTTATATATATATATATATATATATATATATATATATATATATATATATATATATATATATATATATATATATATATATATATATATGCCTTTCCTCCTTTCTTTAGATTTCGGCGCTATTATTTTTAATATATGCCTTTCCTCCTTTCTTTAGACGTCGGCGCTATAATTTTATTTTTAATTTTAAAATTAAAATTTAAAATTTAAATAATTTAAAATTAAATATCTCCATCATCGGGGCACATTTTTCGATGAAACGAAAAGCCAACTTGGGTTTTAAGAAAAACCCCATTTCAAATCTGCCATCTATGATTTTAAATAAAACCTTTTATTTTACCCGCCTTGGTTTTCACAAAAACCCTGTATATATCCATGCTCTCCAAAATATAATAAATGATTATTTATGAAGTGCTTTTGCCACCAAAACTCAAATGTTATGCATGTGACATCAATGATCCATGTGACATCAATGAAAACATAAAATAATTCAAATTACCAACAATCTCCCCCTTTGTCATTGATGGCAACACCTCTAATACAAATCACCACAATCACTGCAAAAACCATCTCTGAGAATCAAAGCTACTCCCCCTGACTCAATACTCTCTATGGAGGCTGCTCCCCCTAACTCAATACTCTCTTTGGAGGCTGCTCCCCCTAACTCAATGCTCTCTTTGGAGGTTGCTCCCCCTAACTCAAATCTCTCCCCCTTTGACATCAATGGCAAAAGGGACACCTATGGGGCTAAAAGATATGAATCTTAAGCTTAGCCCCCTCACCACCTCTATTGAGGTGATTAATTTTGGGGTAGGAGTACTTTTACTCCCATATTACATTGTTTCTTTCCTCTGTCAACTTCCTTCCATATTTTTCTAATATCCTTTTCTTGATGAATTACTTGATCTTCTTGTCTTGAACCTGTTTGACCTTCTTGCCTTGAAAATGCTTGACCTTCTTGTCTTAAACTTGTTTGGAATTGAGTCCTATACCATTTTTAAATATGTCCAATGTTATTACAATTAAAACACTTGATATTGTAGCCTTTGTATGGTGCCCATATCCTGAATTCTTTCTTGAAATAATTTCCATATCCATTCCTTTCCTGAACCCTGTATTGTGAAGTTCCGTTTTCATAATCATTATGACCATGACTTCTAAATTGTGTAGCTCTAAATCCAAAACCATGTTACTCATTTTCTTTCCACTGAGATGATTTATGACCAATCCTGTCGCATGAGAAGTAATGTCCCTGAAAACCATTCCTTCTTCATTTGAAGTTCCTTCTAGCAAAATTAAACTTCTTTGATCCATAAACCCTGCAGTGTATAGCCCTGTGTCCAAATCCATTACAAGAAAAATAATGTCCTTGAAAAGCCCTTTTTTCATGCCTTGGTTCCTCATACCTTTCTTGACCATTATCCTTGTGATCATTTTTGACTTGTGCATTGTATCCTTGAACCTTCTTTGTAGTATCTAAATCCTCTTCCTTAATTTCTTCCTTGCTTTCCTTTTCAATAATTTCTTTTCTTTTTGAACTTGATTCACCTATCTCAAAACAAGATCCAAACTGAATTTTTGGAGCCATAGGAACTTTGGAACTTTCTTCATAACACTTAGGTGCTTCCTTGATTTCATCTTTTAGAACTTCCTTTCCTTTTGAGTGTGATTCCCCAAACCTAAAATATGAGACTTTTGGTGCTTTGGAACCTTTCTCTTCTTTCTCTTCATTTGTGTGAAATAGCAAATTGGCATCCATATTTATTGTATCTGAAATACATATTTCCTTCTTAGTGAAAATATCTTGACCTTTTGAGTCATGTGATGGATCAAACTTCTCAAGTATGGAACATATCAGTCATTTTATATTCTCCTTAACCTCTTGTAGTTGCTCATGGATATCATTGAAGTATTCCTTTAGATCAACTGAGACATCTATATTTATTACAATATTCCCTCGTTTAACTTCTTATGTATGGAGTGAATGTTCTTCTTCTACTTCTTTTATCCCATAGAAAAACCCTTCTCCATATTCACTGTCACTAAGATCATTATAATCTTCTATAGCAAACAATATTTCATGATTTCTTTGACCATGCCTATTTCCTTGATGTGTCATCTCATCTTCACTATCACTGAATCCATTGCAATATCCTAATCTGTGATATCTTTGACCACACACAAAGCACTATTCTCTTTCACCTTCTATTCCTAGGAATAAATGTTATTCATTTTCATCATAATACTTGTCTCTATCACTGTGATCTGAGCTATCACTTGCTTGTTCAATGTAGAAAGTTTTATTTGTCCTACGAAAACTTTTCTTCTTCTCATACTTGCTTTGCTTGTATCTATCCTCTTTGTTATGCTTATGCTTTCCATTGTATTTTATTATGTGATCTTGTTTTTCATCATCACTATTTTCTTCATGTGGACACTTGTTTGCATAGTGACCAAAATCACCACACTTGTAGCATTTGAATTTCTTCATATCTTTGTAATTCCTTGAGTCCTTTTTCCTTTTGATGAAGTTAGCTTCCTCATAATTATATGAATATTTATCTGTCTCTGGAATTTTCCCTTTCTTTTTCTTTGAATCCTTGAATGCAATTTCTTTTATTGGAACCAAATGCTTACTTATCCTCATCTCATAAGATGTGAGAGTTCCTTGTAGTTCTTTCATTGTTAGCTTGTTGATATCCATTGTTTCTTCTATTTCTAAAACCTTTGCATCATACTTATTGGGAAGTGATCTCAAAACCTTTTGAGTAACTTCTGATTCTTTCATCTCAAATTCTAGACCTCTCATGGTGTTAGTAATCTCATCAACTCGAAGTAAAAACTTTGCAATATCTTCAAAATCTTCCATTTTCAATTCCTCAAATATTTTTCTATGAGTTTGTATTTTTGCCAACTTTACCTTGGAATATCCTTCATAGGTATTCCTCAAATTGGTCCACATTTCATTACCTAAATTACATACCATGACCTTTGTAAAATATGTCTCACATAGCCCACTCAAAATACAATTCATTGCCCTTGCATTGATCTCAACCAATTTCCTGATAGTCTTATTTACCTCGGGATCACCTTCAACCTTATACTCTTTTTCAACCATATACCATACTTCATATCCTTATGATATCAAGTAGTTCTTTATTCTCATGCTCCATAAAGCATAATTGTTACCATCAAATAGTGGAGCCTTACTTGTAGATGATCCATTTTATGAAGCCATTTGTGTTCTTATAGAATCTTACCTCAAGCTGTTAGCCTTTCTAAAGGAACCTGCTCTGATATCAATTGAAGAACACAAACTTATATTGAGAGGGGGGGTGAAAAATATAATGCCTAATTTTTACTTTCTTTCCAAACCAATATCAATTAGTTTCCTTAATTGCAATATCCAAATATAGCAATGTGCATTAATGACATAGATAGCAATAGTAAGCAAGAGAACAAATCACCACATACAATTGAGGTACAAGATTTAACGTGGTTCCACCAATGTGGGGTACTCCACAAGATAATATCCTTATAATATTTCAAAAAGAAATAGGGATCCTTAGCCTAATATAAATGATTAATTTGATCTGCTCAAAGCTAGGCTATCCACTGATCTGTTCAAAAAGGCAATCCATTGATCTGCTTAGCAAGACAATCCACTGATCTAATCAGCTAGGCAATCCACTGATCTGCTCAGGTAGGCAATATTGATATGCTCAAGTAGGCGATCCATTGATCTGCTCAGCAAGTCAATTCACTAATCTACTCAGGTAGGTAATCCACTGATATGATTAGGTAGGCAATCTTGATCTACTCAGGTAGACAATCCACTGACCTGCTTATAAAGGTAATTCACTAATTTGCTCATCTAGATAATTCACTTATCTTCTTAGGTAGGTAATCCTGATCTACTCATGTAGGAAATCCACTAATCTACTCAATAAGGCAATACTGATCTGCTTAGGTAGGTAATCCACTGATCTACTTCAACAAGCTCACCAAGAACTTACTCAAAATATGCTCTAGCAAGCTCACCAAGAACTTGCTCAAATATGCTCTAGCAAGCTCACCAATAACTTGCTCAAATATGCTCTAGCAAGCTCACCAAAAACTTGCTCAAATATGCTTAGCAAGCTCACAAAGAACTTGCTCAAAATCTATCCATAAATCTATCCAAAAGCCTTCTCAAAGGCTCAATCAATCATGCACAAAAGTTGCCACAAATCTGTCCAAAAATATATCCAAAAGCCTTCTCAAAGGCTCAATCAATCATGCACAAACACCTGCCACAAATCTATCCAAAAATCTATCCCAAAGGCCTTCTCAAAGGCTCAATCAATCATGCTAAAGTAGCACTCAAATATCATCCACAAATATATGAAGGTAAGGCTCAATGATGAACTCAATAATGAATGGTAATGCACTCTGCAATGGATGACAACAATGATCCACAATTATCTCAATTCAAATAAAAATATAGAATAGTTTGTTTCATGGAATTTGAACAACCCCTTCACTCATTCACTTGACTAGGCTCAAATAACTTTACTCAACCAATCACAACAAGGAAAAACTCTTTCTCACAATCCCTAGTCCAAAAATGTATCAACCAACTCAAAATATTTCCAATAATGCTTAACCACAAATCTCACATAACAATGATACTCATGTTCTCCTCTAACTCAAGTTCAAGTTCTTTGTACAATCAATGGGCTTCAAAAACAATGCTTATAAAGCATTCTTGACATAAAAATGATACTCATGTTCTTATCAAACCCTATCTGAGGTTTTTCACACAACTAATGGCTTCAACAACAATGCTTATAAAACAAGGTTTAAACACAACTCTAAAACCCAAAAAACTTGAAGCATTCAACCAACCACTTTTGAAAAGGAAACCACAATCAATCCTTTTATCTCCAATGATATTTCAAAAATCAACCACCATAAACAAAGTCAATGGAGAATATTGCTCATACCTTTTTGATGCCTTATTAGTTGTCCACTAAATTTGCCACACTCAACAACATTTATTTTTCAACTTTCAATAAGGGTTAGGGATCATGATTAATAACAAAACAATAATATCCAAATAAAACCTTATTCCTCCTACTCAATAAAATACATCATGTCCCCTCATGAAATAATTAATCCTCTTTGAAAAAGAACAAAGCAACCTTCACTTTTGAACCTATTTACAAAATTAGAAATATATCTTTACATACACTTTATTTCTTCTTCTAAGAAATTTAATCAAATAGCCCTCGAATTAAGCTTTCCAACGATATATAATATGATATACTTCCAAAAAGAAAATCACTATAAATATCTCTTTTTCTTAAGGTGCATCATAACCCTTATTTCTCCTAGGGCAACTTTAGAAAAATAAAATATTAAAAAATACTAACTTGTCTTTGTCCTTGATGGGATTCGATCCCTTGAAGACTCCTCGCTCAGCACCTTAACTACGGCCAAGCTGTCGTTGGACCACACGCCCTCACGTGTTCAAAGGGACATGAACCAAAACAAATACCTCAATATTATGCACCCTTCAAAGACTCAAAAATGCTTTGAGCGTTTCAACACAGCAAGAACCCTCGACGAGACTCAATCGTAGGACCTCTTGCTTCTTAAACAATGCATGAACCACTAGGCCAAAGGTTCCTATGCATTTGGTTATCCTCCATGAATGATTCTTCAATATACCCAAATTTTATAAACCCTTCACACGCCTCTTTACACACACTTCAACACACAGGCTCTTCTCGCATTACGTTATCAATTCGAATTTATTCAAAAATCGAGGCCAAGGATTTATAAAAACTTTTTGTGGCATATATATATGCCTTTCCTCCTTTATTTAGACGTCGGCGCTATTATTTTTAATATATGCCTTTCCTCCTTTCTTTAGACGTCGGTGCTATAATTTTATTTTTAATTTTAAAATTTAAAATTTAAACTAAATATTTAAAATTAAATATCTCCATCATCGGGGCACATTTTTCGATGAAACGAAAAGCCAACCTGGGTTTTAAGAAAAACCCAATTCAAATCTGTCATCCATAGAGTTAAGTAAAATATTTTATTTTGCTTGCCTTAGTTTTCACAAAAAACCTGTATATATCAATGCTCTCCAAAATATCATAAATGATTATATATAAAGTGATTTTGCCACCAAAAATCAAATGTGATCCATGCTGCACTCACTCTCAGCTTGCACTCACACTCTTATTTTTGGCTACATTCATTCCTAGATCAAACTCACTTTTGGTTGCACTCACTCCCAGCTCATGATCACACTAGCTTTTGGATGCATTCACGCCTAACTGTACTCACACTCACTTTCAGATGTGTTTAATCCCAACTATGCTCACACTCACTTTCATATGCATTCACTCCTAGTTACTCTCACACTCACTTTCGACTACAGTCACTTTTGGCTGCTCTCACACTTGCTTTCGACTACGTTCACTCTCGATTGTGCTCGCACTCACTTTTGGATGCATTCACTCTCAATTCTACTCGCACTCACTTCTAGTTGCATTCACTCCTGGCTGCACTCACACTCGCTTCTGACTGTGCTCCCTCCTGACTACACTTGCACTCGATTCTAGTTGCATTCACTCCCAACTATGTTCATACTCACTTTCGATTGCGTTCACTCCCAGATGTGCTCACACTCACTTTTGGTTAAGTTTTTTTTTTGTTTTTGTTTTTAATTTACATGGTGGAATCAATAGCCACCACAAATTCGAGTAGATTGTTCTACTTTTATGGCCACCATAGTATTCTATGTTGTCCACCCCAAACTCGCCACATAGATCTTCGTGTAGTCCACCCCTATAACCACCATGCCACAATAATTTTAAACCTTTTACACTTTTGAAAGTAGGAAACACTTTTGGTTAAGTTAAAAATAGTAATTATTATTATTATTATTTAGGTCCAAGGTATAGACCAATTGGTTTGACCAAACCTCGTAAGGGGGACAAAGATCCAAGGTTCAAATCTTGAGCCTTGCTATACTAAAGGCTTGTCCCTTTCCTGGTGCTTTCAACGACGTAAAAGGTTTAAAATGATTGTGGCATGGTGGTTATAGGGGTGGACTGTGTGAAGATCTGTGTGGTGGCTTTTGGGGTGGATAGCACAGAATTGTGGTGGCCATAAAAGTCAAACAACCTACCCAGATTCATGGCGGCTACCAATTCCACCATGTAAATTCAATATATATATATATATATATATATATATGAAGGTTTTATATAAATTTAAAAAATTGAATAAATACCTCATAAATTTATGGAATTTTAGCATAAGGTAGTTTAATGTTTTAAATGTCCTAATTTTAAAAACTATTTTATTTTTTACGTATTTTAAAAAAATACAAATATATAAATAATTTTTTATATAAATTAGAAAAATTGAATAAATAACTTGTAAATTTGTGGAACTTTAAAATAAGGTGGTTTACTGCTTTAAAAATCCTCCATCCTTCACAAAGAGGAAGCATTTTGTTGATAAGACTAGACAAACCAATCTAAAATTGTAAAAAGGTTCGAACCCTTTCAAAAACCTAGATTTTACCTTAATAAAATTAAAAAAAAAAAACTTGAAAAGAAAATGACCTTACAATGTCTATATTATAAAGAATACTTGGGGATGGTAAATTAATTTTGGCAACTAAATCTAAAAAAATAAATATATCTATAAATAATAAATAAATATATCTTCTAAATATTAAATATTGATACAAATATTTTAGAGCAATAAGGGCTGCTTTTGCAAGAGCTCCAAAGTAATGTTCAAATTTCAAATCAATTGCATATCATGTAATAACGTGGCTATATTGCAATTGAAGATAGAATCAATTTTAACTCTCATTTTATCTATTAATATGAACTTATATTTATATTATTAAATATTATTTATGATAAAAATTATATTAATTATCTTTGTCGAGACACTACAATGATAAAAGTACTAGGCTCTCCTTATGGAAACCTAAGTTCAATTTATAGGGAAGATGGCCCCTATTGTGCCCCTTGTATGGTTTGGCTATTACTATAAGTTTCTTATTCTTATATATATATAGATGGAAGATGGCCCCTGTTGTGCCCCTTGTATGCTTTGGCTATTACTATAAGTTTCTTATTCTTATATATATATATATATATATATATATATATATATATATATATATATATATATATATATATATATATATATAATTTGATAATCTTTATGAATATGTTTCACAGATTTTAATTTAAAATAAATAAATTTTATAAAAATAAAAATAAAAGATAAAAGAAAAATAAGCTAGTATAAGGAGTAAGTTTTATAATGAGAGATTTTGTTTCAACTCTTTGGAGATATTTAAAGAATGAAGAAATTTTAATATGAAAAGCTAGGTATCAAGGAAGGGAAGTCATTTATGGAAGCCTTAGAAGAAAAAATATTCTAATTGACTAGAAAGGGAATAATAAATCTATGTTAATTATCCTTATTCACATGTCAAGTTTTTCACCATAATTGATTATCAAGGATGAGATGATAGAGTATGACATAATGGTTCTTAAAATTATGAAGGTTAAAATGTAAGTTCCATGGATTCTTACCAATTTATTTAGAGCTTCAAAAGTAGGTTTAATAGAAGTGGGGTTTGAGTTCACATCGTTCCATGATAATTACAAGATTTTTTTCCTATCAACTTCTTCAATCGATAAGATAAGATAAAAATAATGCGTGGTGGTATGTGCTTTAAGGGGAGAAATGCAATATATATGATATCATAGAGTGAGACTTTTCTCTAGAGATAAAAACTTTTAAAAGGATTCTAATGTGGTTCAATATTTTGAACTTTTATATCAACTCATCAATAAGGAGGTTTTGAAGAATATTGACAATATTCTAGGAGAGTTCATCTTAAAAGTGAAAACTACTAAGCAACAAAGCATACTATGCATACCCAGATATGTGTTGCCATAAATGTATTAAATTTTTTTATCAAAATTCATTAATAATGTTGCGGATATGTTGTATATAAAAAGGTTCCTCATCAAAAAAAAAAAAAATCATTAATATTGAGCCTAAATTGAGGCAAAAGATAAATAAGTGGGTATGAAAGCATTGTGTTTCAATACTATAAATGTTATAAGATAAAATACATGGTGAAAGATTGCTAAGTGTAAAAATCAAGAATTAGATGAAAAATTTTGGTCATAAGACAAACTCAAATATGAAGCAAGAAGGTCTATTATACTAGAATATGGATTAGATCAATAATTTTTTTCATAAAAATGTGGTAAATAAAACTCCTTTACTTGGTAATATGGTGAAGGTTGTCATGATTCATGTAGAGCAAACATATGAAGAAATTAAGAGGGATGCATGGAATGAGAAATTGCAATTTGCAAGTTTAATTTCACAAGTAATTAAAACTATGAAGAAGGAAATGGAAGAAAATTTTAAGCCAAAGAAAGTGGAAGACCACAATAGTGATCTAGGTTAAAGATATTCATTTTCCTCAAATAGTAGAAAGGCATCCCCTTATAATAAAAATATTAATATATGGTTAGTCCCTTACACTATAGAGTTTACAAGGCAATATAACAAATAAAGTTGTATAGAGGATATCTATTACAATATAGGCTTTCTAGAACAACATAAGAAATTAAGTACTATAGAACATACCCCTTGAACTTTAGAATGTCAAGGAAAGCATTAAAAATAACTATTTTTAGAGGATATCTCTTACACTTCAATTTCTACAAGACAACATAAATTTATAAATGATAAGTCAAGTTATGGATTTTAGAATTTGAGGTTATTGTACTAGAAGATGGATTAGGTGAAGAATTTTTCCCTCCTAAAAATATGGTAAAGAAAACCCATCTACCTAGTGAGACAGTTAAGGTTACCACAGTTCACTTGAAGCAACATTATATTAAACTAAGGATACTTGGAATGAGAAATTACAATTTGTAAGTTCAAATTCACAATGAATTAAAATTGTGTAGGAAAATATGGAAGAAAAATTTAAGGCAAAGAAATTGAAAAACATCAAGTTTGTTCTAGGTTAATAACATTCATTTTCCTCAAGTAGTAAATTGTCATCTTATTACAATAAAAATAATAATATAGAGTTAGTTCCTTGAACTATAGAGTTTACAGGGCAACCTAATAAATAAATTTGTATAGAGGATATCCACTATAATTTAGGCTTTCTAGCACATTATAAGAAATTAAGTACTATAGAACATATCCATTGAAATTTAGGGTGTCAAAGGGAAGGATTAACAAAATGAGTTATTATTTAGGTTATGTATTACACTTATGTTTCTATAAGACAACATAAACATATAGATGATAAGTCAAATTATGATTAGTTTAAAAAAATAGAAGAGTTTGATGAAGAAGAAAGCATAAGTGGAAATGGGAAAAAAGAGGAAAACACTCTACATCTAAACAAAGAGAAAAGAAAACTCATAGGGATGTTGACTTGGGAACTCCAAAGCAAATATCACAACTGTTAACAAGAAGTGAAAAAGAGATAATAAAGATGGTATTTTGGACTAGGTTATAAATAAGACTGCAAAAAATAGGCAATAATTTTTTGAAGATGTATTCAAAATACTTGAAAGATAGGGATTGTGTAGTATATTTTGCTATGGAAACTTCAATAAGTATCTCAATAGTTTGGACAATCACTAATAGCATAGAAATTTTCTAGAATTAAGGAGTAATTGAATTATTTTTCTTTTTATAAGAGCAAAGCAAAAATAAAAATTGGAGTCATAAATGGATATACTTCAAAATCGAATGGCATGAGGTCAACTAGTTGAATTTCTCAACCTTCAAGGAAAGAACCCATGTTCAAATATTATCACATGACACATGCATAATTGCCAAGTTATTGCAATACCATTATGTGGTTATGATGTAATATGGGTGCGGCCTATTTCAATTTATATAACCAATAATACACACACATACACTTCCTCATTATGATATATGTTGGAAGGACTTTATTTATGCCAAATCCAATTATTAATTTATAATTGTGATCTATAGATTTTGGAGGGGACTCTAATATATTTATATATCCTTTAGAATATACTTGGGTGGTATTCTTGGATGATATAGATCTATGGAATAATTTTATTTCTTTTTCAATTCAATCATTTGGCAAGTTGGATAAGAACTAAGACCTAATAACAAATGTAACGTTTTGATAGTTTGATGGGAATTTATATATAATCAACCTAAATATAAATTTATAAATTGAAAAAGATACACTATCTCATATTTTCATGTGTATATGTGTAGTAGTTTAGCTACTACCTTTGGAATCTTGGTAATAATAGGTCATAAGAATCAAAAGTCCCAATTTTGTAGCCCCAGGAATAACTTTGCAGGTGCCTAAAGTTTTGTAAAATTACATAAAATTAGCTAAATATGATAACAATGATTGGTTTAATGTTAGCTTTTGAGGATATATGTAGTGGAGAGATCTAACACAGGTCCCAATGAAATACAAGAAATATGAAAGAAAGTGAAACAACAATATGACTAAAATATGCTATAAATAGAAATGATAAAAATACAATGCAATATGGAGGAAATGGTCACTCCATTAATATGAGCTAAAGAGCTACATTGTACTCCATACAAGAGTACTTGAGAGATGAGATGAAGATATGAGATATGAGATGGATATGATATGTCTACTACTATGAGGCCCTTTATATAGGAAGATAGATTCCTTGGCCAACACTCTACCTAGTTGTACAAGGGGACACCTTGCACATTACAACTTGCACATTGCCACTTGTGCATTTATTACATTGCTTGAAGTAACTAGATAACTTCCCCCTAAAGTAATATCCTATCCTAACTATGTACCTAAGGTGGTACATTTACATGACCCAAATGATGTAATATACTCTAACTCTAACACCCCCTGTATTACATTATTTGGGTATTGAAGATTTCAATCTTCAATATGGATCTTCTTCTTTGTCTTGGAACTTGTATTCTTCTTCTTCTCTATTTTTGTAACATGTTCAAGCAAGTAGTTAGTGTCTTCATAACTTGTTGTTCTTGCTGAAAGAGCTTTGACTTCATAATCATCTGTAGATTCTTCCAGTTCTTCGATTTCCTCTATCCTTTGAGCTAGGTGTCCTTTTTATTCATTTTTCGATACTCCAATTGGGGATAATTGGTTGGACATTGAGCTTGCTATTGATGAGGATTATTTTGATATTGCCTTGATTGAAATCTGCTCCCATTGTTCATATGATTTCCTTGATTTTGATTCTTTGGATTGAATCTGCAATAGTTAGTGCTATGGCCTTTTCTTTTGCATATCTGACAATACCTGTTATACCATGGTCTTCGTCCTTTTGATGTTGAAGCAATATTTCCCTATGGATTGTCTTTTGATGCCAATGCAGTGTTAGTCATTTCATATTTTACTATATTCTCTACCTCATATTCTTGAAGAATATTGATTAGGTCATCAAAAGCAGTATCTTTACTTAGGACTTGTAAAGATGTTACCAAATATTTGTAGCTATCTGGAAGTGCTCTCATGGTTACTTGAGTAAGAAGTTCATCTTTAATTTCTTCTCCTAAGGTTAATAATTTCCCTTTGATATCTGCTACTTTCCTTAGGAATAGTTCTATGCTCTCACCACTATTCATTTTTAGAGAATGTAGTTGAGTTTGAAGATGAAGGATAGTGGCTTTATTTTTTCCTTCAAATATTTTTTCTAAGCTTTTCCATGCTTCTGTAGATGTCTTTGCTGAACTGATATAAGGTTGTATTTCATCAGTGATAGCAAAGGTTATTATCATTAGGGCTTTTGCATCATTGTCATCAAAATTTTATATTTTAGTATCACCTGTGCTTGGTCTTTTTGTTATTCCTTGAGTTATCTCCCAAAGTTTTTCATATACTAGGATTGCTTTAACCTTATTTTTCTAGGAGAAATAATTTGGTCCCTTAAGTAATTGGGATTCCGCAAGAAAGAATTTGTTTGATGCCATGATGATCCTTGTTTGATATCTTGGTGAAATTCTAGGTTTTGTAGAATACCTTATGTCTCCCTAGTGATTTTGGAAATGCTATATGATAGATAAAGTGCTTTTGAGAATAATAGTTCAATTTTGAGTTGATTTTGTAAAGTTTTGAGAATAGCAAAAATCAACTTCTTTTACACCTTATTACTCCTATTGAACTTTAAGCACTTTCTAATTTGATGAGGTTTTAATAGTTGGATTCCTTTTGTCCCTTTAATGTATTTTGAGACAAATATACCAATTAATTTCCAACTCTTAATATTCTTTAATAAACCTCTTTTTATAGCCTTTAATAATTTGATATTTATTGTTTCTAATTTCCAATTTCCTACTTTGATGTAGTATTCCTTATAACTCCCTAATGTGGAATATTAGAAAACAATTATTTGCAATAATAGAAATTCTGATTTCCAAGTAGAATTCCTTATTTCTCCTATGTTATAATATTGCAAATATTAGGCTATTTAATATGTGTTTCTCCCTTTTATATTGCTTTCAAATATGGTTGATTTCCTTTAGTATTTCAACCTAATGTTATACCTTATAACTCCTGGTTAATGAAAGCAAATATTAATAAAGTAGAGACCTTACCTTTGATGTTGTATTCTCTACGTATCTACCATAGATCTCGGATGTATATGATAGTCCACTTCTTTACCTTTCCTTTGAACGCTTATGGAGAATGATGTGCATTGATTTTCCCTTGGCTTCAATGTTGGACTTCTTTGACCTCCTTGACCAGATCTTTTAATGCTCTTTCACCTTTCTTCCATGTTGTAATTCAGCCTGTGCTATGAGTAAATGTTGGAATATTGAATATGTCGACTTCCTTGGTCTTTGGCACCTTTTAATAGAAGAGAGTTCTTGTGCTATGTGACAAGTGTCACATCGGTTACTTCTTGAGCGCTTGGAGGGAATGAAGATGCTTGTAATGTCTAGGCATTACAACCTTGGAGGAGCACTTATTTCCTTTGAAGACAAGTGTCTCCCTTGTTCTAATGTACCACCTTTCTTGCTAGTAACATTCCTTTGCTCGAACATGTGAAATATGGGTGCTCATGTAGTGAACGTTAGGATTTATTTTCAAGTGACAAGTGTCACTTCCTCCTTATGCATGGGCTCTTTCTCTAACACTTATTTAACGTACCTTTGGAGCACCTTTAAACGTTGTAATATTCTTAGCTCTTCCTTTGTTTGATGGTGCTTGCTTATGAGTTGGTTCTAGCTAGAGTGAAGAGCGATGCTTTGGTGGAGCTTTGGTGAACCTCCAATAATGGTATAGAATGCTCCTTGGATGTACATCTTGCTTTGATATTTCTTCAACCTATTATGCTCTCCTTTTCACCCTTGAATATAATGCTTCTCTTTGCCTTGTATTGTGTTGTGTTTGCTTGTAGATTTGGTTGTCCAAGACGTAGAGGATATGAGCCTTTCGAGAGGCTTCTTTGCTTTGCTCGGAGTGTGCTAATGTTCGATTGCCTTTGATTGTTGCACCTTGTGAATAGTGTGCCTTTGAGGTACTTTAAACTCTACCCTAATTCCTACGTAGAATAGATTAGACTGGTGCACCAATATGTAATATATTTTGTATATAAGAATGCCCTTATTGCACTCCTTTTGCACTCCTTTTGTAGATCTATTTTTCCTGATTTTTATGGCAGCTTTCTTGAAGGCAATGGGGGATTTTGAGGTTGTATTTTGATTAGACACCTTTCCCATTTTTTCTTGGATATTTTTCTAATGAACCCAAGCTTGTAACCATGTAGATAGAAGCTTCCTTTTTTTGTAGAAGTAATTTCTGCACCCCTTTTTGGTGCACTTTGAATCTTGAGACTCACCAAGTCTCGATTTGAAGCTTCTCTTGCTGATTTTAATGGTGGATTTCTTCTCCACTCCTTGGAGGAATCTGATCTGATTTTGGTGGCTTCTTTGGGCCATGAAATGTTGTAGGTTCTATGCACCAAATAGTGTCTCTAGACACTTTGATTAATCTATTGGTTTTTGTGCTCTTGATCCTTAACAATCAACAAACACAAACTAACCTTTTTGAGAGTAATTAGTGTAGTGCAAATGATCTTAATAATACTACCAATTTAATGCACTAACAATATCACCTTATCACTCCAATAAAATCTCAAAATAATTTTAGATGCACTTAATAATCTCTACAACTTTTAAGAGTAATCTGTAATGAACCCTTAATAAGTATTCTACAAATTTTCACTACAAACAAAGTTGTAGGATCTAGTCTTCTTTTCTTTTTCCAAAGTAGATGATAGGTAGTTGATAGATAGTTGTAATTCTGAAATCTATTCAACTCCAAATTAATGTGCAAATAATCCTTAAAATGAACTCTCATTTTTGCACTTTCTTGAAGACTATAATGCAATCTATTCTTCTACAACTTTTAATCCAAATATGGTGCTTAATGGAATTTTATAATGAACCCTAATCTGAAGTTCAACTAGTTGCACCTTAGTTGCTTACCTTTTTTATGGATTCTAAAGTAGATGATGTAGATCTTGGTGCTTCTGATTCACCAAGTTGTTGCCTTGTAGTAGATGGATATACAACTTCTTTGTTGGTTGTCCCGAATAACTTTCTCCTTCACCAATATCTAGCCTCAAAATTTCTATCTTGAGCCTTGGATTTGGTGGCTTAATCCTTCTACTATAGATTCAGATAACTCCTTTCTCTAAGATGTGCCTTCTTTTGTGAGAGGTAATATCCAAATCTCCTAGATTTGGTAGGCTTCTTCTGTCTGAATCTTCCTTCAAGCTTCTTGTTGAATTTTAACTTCAAACAGGATCTTCTTCTTCTCAAGATTCTATTTTTCTTGAGGTCTTCACTGGATTCTTCTTTAGGGATTTGGCATTTCAAATTTTTTCTCTTAAATTTTGTTCTCTCCTTCCAAATTCTTCTTCTTTTATTGTGGACTCCTTGCCAAATTCTTCTTCTCTTGGGCTTGTTTTCAGATGGTGATAATTGTCCCAAGTCCTTCACTATCAAGAACTTTTCCTTGGTAGTGGAATTCTCCAATGAGTTCTCCTAGGAACTCTTTTGATGATGCTTCTATGAGCTCTACAACAAGGCTCTCCAAGCCTTCTTTTTTTCCTCCTTGAGACCTCTCCAAGGTCTTCTATCTTGCAGCTTCTCTAGTATTTTTCTTGAGACCTTTTCTTCAACCTTCTACTTTTGGAAGTGTTGGTGATGAGATCTTCTTCTCGGATATCTTGATTCTTTCCTTCTGAATTTTGGAATAGGACTTCTCTGGTCCTTTCTCTTTCTTCTGCAATTTGAAGGCTTTGATGGAGATCACCAATCTCCTATTTCTTGGACTCTTCTTTGGAGTCTTTCTTTTGAGTCAGGTATTCTTCTTCTGAATCAAGAATTCTTCTCTAAAGTTTTCTTTAGGAACTCTTCTTTGGAGTTTACTTTTGAATCAAGAATTTTTCTTCTAAAATAGGAATCCTTCTCTGAAGTTTTCTTCATAATTAAGGCTTCTATGGCCTTTTATGCTTCAAGGCTTCTCTGGCCTATTCTTCTTCTAGGCTTCTTTAGCCTATTATTCTTCTAGGATTCTTTGGCCTATTCTTCTTCTAGGCTTCTTTGGATTTTTCTTATTCTTCTTATGCACTCTATAGGTATTGATCTTGAATGGAGATCACCAATCTCCTATCTCCTCCTATGACTCAACTTTTGGAGTCTCTTCTTCCTTGAGTCTGCTATAAGGCTACTGTGGCATTTTCTTTACTTCTATAATTTATAGGATTGTAACTCTTGTAATGGGACCTTTCTTGAGGTCTTTGAAATATTTAGTCTTCTACCTTGTTGCTGCAAGTGCTGGAATGATTCTTGAAGATGTTCTTCCTAACTCTCTTGTAGGAAGCTTCCCAACTTTTTCTTGAATCTCCTTTTCCTGCAACAAGTTGTTAGAAATTGGAACGGAAGAACTTATAAATCTGGAGATAATAATCTTCACTAGTTGATTTGTCAAACTAGTGGCTTGAATGTTGAGTCCTAGTCTTCACGAGTTTTTTTGCAACTCTGTGGAAAGACCCTAGCCAGATGTAATCTCAGATTTTCTACAACTGAGATTTATTTCAGTCCTCACTTTCCTAATCCTGTTGACTACTATGGCTTTTTCTATCAATTAATCCTAATGGTAACTTTTGCATGCAATGGCACTCAATGGTAGATCCAGTTTGCAAATATGCAAGCCAACAGTAGTAATGGTGACTCTCCCTATTCCTCTTGACCTACTAGACTTCTCTTATGATGGATGTAGGTCCTCCTATCTCAATGAACCATGGCTTTGATACCACTGTTAGCTTTTGAGGATATATGTAGTGGAGAGATCTAACACAGGTCCCAATGAAATACAAGAAATATGAAAGAAAGTGAAACAACAATATGACTAAAATATGCTATAAATAGAAATGATGAAAATACAATGCAATATGGAGGAAATGGTCACTCCATTAATATGAGCTAAAGAGCTACATTGTACTCCATACAGGAGTACTTGAGAGATGATATGAAGAGATGAAATGAGATGGATATGATATGTCTACTACTATGAGGCCCTTTATATAGGAAGATAGATTCCTTGGCCAACACTCTACCTAGTTGTACAAGGGGACACCTTGCACATTACAACTTGCACATGCCACTTGTGCATTTATTACATTGCTTGAAGTAACTAGATAACTTCCCCCTAAAGTAATCTCCTATCCTAACTATGTACCTAAGGTGGTACATTTACATGACCCAAATGATGTAATATACTCTAACATTTAAAACTTGCAATTTGCTCAAATAGTGTGATATGTCCTTAAAGTATGATTCACTATAAATAATAAATCTTTATTTTGTGAAAGTAGCAAATTCTTATTTTTAATTGAATGAGTCACTCATTTTGGGGTAAGCAAGACAAGGAGCACAAAATATAAGGAGATATTTAATAAAGCAACATTTTGAGTCATTTTATGGTTCTGAAATATAGTTATAAAACTTATAAATAGTTAAGGAGCAATTTTGGAGGGATGTAATACTTAGTGGTGCATCTAAGTAATTTTACTAGGAGTAAACATTTCTTACCCTAGGTAACTCATAGGTGAATAATTTCCTATAAATAGAAGCTAGGGGTTCCATTGTAAATATCTTTTGTTCATTAAAGAAATAAGATCTATGCTTTGCAAACTCCATATTGTGTTCTTGCTCTAGTTTTGGAATAATAGAAATATTATATATCACATTTACCTTGTAATTATGGCACTGCTCTTTTGGATTATAGAATGCAGAGTGATTGCAGCACTACACTTTTGTTTTTTTAGTCCTTTCCTTATATTATTTTCCATTACATACATTATAGAGTGCGCTAATGCTATTCAATTTATTCACATGCAGTGATTGATCGTGCACTTTCCTTGCTATGACTACAACCACATTTTACTTTTATGTAATTTATTTTAATCTCTCATACTCTTGCCTTCACATGTTTAATTTCTTGTATTTATATTTAGTATTTAGAATATATTAATTTATATTAGCAAGGATAGTGAGGAGCTAGTCTAGATTTAAAGAACAAAAGAGGCATGTTTTATCTTCTTCCAACTATTGAAATAAAATTTTGGGTGCATTAGAAGCTAAAATTTACTTAAATTTAAGTGAGTTATCTTCTTATATTATTTTGTAGAATTATAGGTAGTATAGAGACTCCATTATGAACCTTGATAAAATTTCAAGAAATATGCATTTCAAATTCCAAATAGTAGATCAAATCTTTTGTAAAGCTTGTAGAAAAGAAGCATAATTGTTCAATCTAATTTGGAAAATTCCTACTAAGGCAAAAATTTGGTGTTCAAATCCATTTTTGGATTAAAATTATGATTTGCCACTTGCAAAAAGTGATTTGTGAATTTTAAAGTAATTTTATCATTTTTCATAAAAATAGCAATTCACTCCTTTTATAGTGTAATTAACTCATTTTTGAGAAAAATAGAACTTTGTTAGTTTTAAAAGTAAATAATTGCTAGGTCCGAGGTGTAGACCAATTGGTTCATCCAAACCCCATAAGGGGGGCGGAAGTCCAAGTTTCAAATCATGGGCCTCGTCGGACTGAACGCTTGTCCCTTTCTTGGTGCTTTCAATGACGTAAAAGGTTTAAAATGATTATGGCATGGTGGTTATAGGGGCGGACTGTGTGAAGATCTGTGTGGCGGCTTCTGGGGTGAACAACACAGAATACTGTGGTGGCCATAAAAATCTGGACAGCCTATCCGGATTCGTGGCGGCTACCGATTCCACCATGTAAAAAAAAAAAAAAAAGTAATAATTGCTACTTTTTGGAAATTTAATCACTCAATTCCAAATAAAGAGTGATTTACTCCTTTTTTTTTCTCTTGAAAATTCTTTAATTCATTTTTAAGTGAATTACCATTTTTAGAGGACATTTATTCATCAGGTTTCTAACTCAATATTTTTGTCAATGTAGGAATGAATGAGGTATAGCCTAGGCTTATGAATGTGTGGTCAAAGACACAATAGTATATCAAATAATTCGATCCAGTTATGTCATATAAAAGAAATTCAATAGAAAAATGTTAGGATTCCAATCCTAACTATTATCACCAATTAATCATGACTATTTATATGGACCATTACATCCCTTCATTCATAACTCATAAAATAGGTATATAGATTCAATCACTAGGGTGTAAATAGGAACCAAGGAATAAGAAGAATATAAATATATTATTTATCCATTGGTAGGGTTTTCCTCTCTAGTGAAAAGGTGATTCTCTTAGTTAGATTTATTTTTGCACCCATTCCAATTATTTTCTATCCTTCTAGGCTGCTAACAACCAGGTTCCTACCATCTGGTATTAGAGCCAAATACTTATGCATCATAAGATACTCTAACCAATCTAAATTTCCATCTCTCAAACCATAACACTCAATTATTTTCATTGTAGAGAACCATCAACCTAAATCGCAACTAACACACATCTACCCAGTAGAAACATATTACAACCCAGTGAAACAATTGAGAAGAGATTGAATTCAAGTCTCCAACCTAAGAGAACATTGAAAAACAACCTAGATCTAACATAGAATAAAATAAAATTAAAAAAACTGGTTCGGGCCTCTCCGTGACATTTTCTGATGGACCAAGAATAGGTTAAAAAAAATAGCAAACAAAAATAACTAAAAATGTGTCAAAAAAATTCTAAGGTTTCTACTAAAGCATCCCAACGCCAAAGGAGGAAAAGAATTAGAAAAAAAATTGAAAATCATCCACAAAATCCATTTGTAGTAAGAAGTTTGATTTTTCTAGTAGCTACCACAAGAAATCGGCGGTGAAATATAAGTTATAACATAAAGTTTTTAATTTTTTTCGACGTCAAAAAATATAAATTATTTTATGGACATCGGAAAGCAGAAATCATCGATGAAATATAAGTTATAAAATAATATTTTTAATTTCTATCATGCAGGAGAATGATAAATTATTTCACGGATGTCAGAAGGCAAAAAATAGTGTTTTTGAATTTGTCAAGCTACTAATATCCAACATCAAAAAATTAGGAAGAATTCGCGTTCTTTAAAAATAATCATGTGCCCTCAACTAGGTGTGACTACCATTGGTAGCCATTAATACGTGTGAGATTTATCTAAAAATAATTCATATTGGCCATTGTGATTCATCATCGAGACCATTGACTTTCTGCCTCCTTTCAATTCATCGCTCGCCTAGACCATTGACTCTCTACATCCTTTCGATTTTTTGCTCACCTAGAACGTTGACTCTCTGCCTCCTTCCATCCATACACCGCTCCACCACACTTTCCCTTCCACCACTTCCTCCCTTTGCCCATGCACTGCTCTGCCGCTTCTCCCCTTCAGCCACCACTCCTGCTTACCATCGACCGTCATGCTGTAATGCCCACCTAGTCCCTGCTTAAATCATAACGGTTGATAAAAAATCTAATTTTTTTTGGGCAATAGGAATTATCAAAATTATGAATATTTTTATACGATGATTTTTATGCCCAAATTTGACAACAAAAAGTTGACAAATTTTTTTCTTAGGTTGCACAACCAAAAGTAATGAAAAGTTGTTTTTTGCACAACGAAAGACACTTGCAATAAAACGTTGACCACCAATTTTGCAAATAAAACATACAACCCATTTTTTTTTTAAACACATCGACAATCAACTATAAATTTTACCAAAGATAAATTGTAGATAAATTCTTAACGATTTTTGTAATTCGACGACAAACAAAATCTTGACAAAAATTTCTTGACGACAAATTGCGATGACTTTTGCTGCACAAATTGACGATGAATTTTGACAAGAAATCGACGATTTTTTTTTAAAATAAATGACTAGTGACTTTTTGACAAGAAATTGATGACTTTTTCAGCAACTTTTATTGATAACTTTTGCAAAAAATTTATCGACGATTTTTTTTGTCAAATTCTGATGACAATTTTTTAGCACAATTTATCAATGACTTTTTATGACAATTTTTATGACAATTTTTGGCAAATTAGACACAACTTCCAATGATGACTACGTAAATGGCTTACACTACTCAAAAACTTATGCAACTCTTATCCATTAAATGTATTCACCCCATAGAAATGAAGGCATGATGTGATAAGGGCCTTTGTTTCATTATGATGAGAAATTTATTCACAATCATCAATGTATTATACCTGCACTATATATTTTGGATGCAACTATTACTTGTAGTTCTACCAATGACGAAAATACGATTAAGGTAGTCATAGTGACAAATACACCTAAATATGACACTAAATATGGGGACGATGAGGAAGGAAAGGAATATGAGGAAGTCATAAAAGATATGAAAGAGGAGGAAGATTTGTAAAACAAGGACAAGGAGCAAGAAATACCTGATCCCACCAATGACAACAATAGGGTTGATATACCATAAGTGATTGATGCACCAAACAAGGATAATGTAGAACTACTGTGACCACTGAAAAGGCTCACACCTATTGATATCCTATGGTAATAATTGACAAAAGCATAACATGGATACAAGAACAAGAAATTGATAATAGATGAATTAATAAAACACGCAATATTCCATTATATTCAAAGTCAAAATAAAATTACAAGTACATCCCTCTTAGTGATAATTATCTTGATACAATATTACAATAGGAGCGTGTAATTGTTTCCCTCTTAAGGGTAGGTGTGATCAAAATGCCCTTTAGGGTGACACGAACTGCCTTGGGGTAGAGCTAACCCCCTTCTTCATGATGTGGAAGGATTATGATATAGGCTCTTTTTTGCACCTGTCTCCCTATGAACAAGAAACAACAATGCATGATTATATAGATTGATAGCCTCTCGTGATGAGGCCCTTTAAAGGATTATACATGTAAATGCCATCAAACTAATGAAACAAGAAAGCATAAAGAGAGGTTCTACACTATTCTAATTGTATCAAGAATTACACTATAATATACAAAACATGAATAAAAACATGATGCATTGAATAAATATTGAATTGAAAGCAATAAAGCATAAAAAAAATTCAATGTACTTTTAACCACTACAACACATAAAATGCCTAATTCCTACGGTCGAAGTTTCTTTAAAAGTACAATTTAACCTATGAAATAACTAATCTGACTAACCTATGTAGTAAAAAGCAGATTGAGTAGGTGATCTCTAACCTATTGCAAACCGTAGCTATGAGGGGCAGTCTGCACTGTAAACCATGATTGACAGCCGCAGTTTGACCTTTGATGTGTTTGCCCTTAGAATTAGGGGCAGTGGGCTTGACCTCCTTGTCCGAATTGATGTTCAAGGGTCGCCTTTGTCATCTTCTGACTGATTTGGTGGTCAAATCACTATGAAGGGCCTTCGTTCACCCAAATTTATATTTATTGATCCTACTAGGCACCTAGGGTATCCATGGCTAATTGATTGTTGAATGGACAACAAAGGGGTTCCCAAATGCACAAGGTCATTATGCAATTTGATAGGGCTTCGCTACTCTCTTGATCAACTATTTTTCTCGATAATTTGATAGCGCTTCGCTATGCAAATTATCTCTTATTAGTCCTCTTTTCCCCATTGAAAAATGGGGGTACTTATAGCATGCCCCTAGGGCTAGGGGTGGCTTCATGGAGAAGCCAAGATCAAGAAGGTTGGTTAGGTCAGTTGGGATGGAAGCCTTTGGAATATTTCATCCTCCAACTACCTCCTTATAGATCTCTTGGTCGTTCCAACCGATTTGGCTCGGATGGAAGGTCTAACTGAACTCCATTTCAAACTGTAGGTCATAGCTACGGTCCAGACTGGAGACCACAGATGTCAATCGTAGTTCAGACTATTTAGGCTAGAATGCCTAAATTGAGTGGTTAGAACCATTGCTCTATCTTGGAGTCTATCCAAGATCCTTCATATGGTTTTGTAGCATGTCCATATTAGTAGTCGCCCTCAAAATGGCATGTTTTAGGTGTCTACAGATGCCCATTTTGAGATGCATTGTGAGATTGAACAACGCTGAGCAAAATATACCTCCTAAAATGATGTCGAAGGTTCTATGATGATAATTAGTCTGATCAACATTAGATGCCCCTGGTCCAGAAAAAGGACGCACATCCTGGAATAATTGCTTCTAACATGGGAAGGCTTACATTTGAAAAGTCTACACTCGTCATCAGACATTCGGGTAGCTTTGGTGCTACAATAGGAGTTAGGCCTATATAATCGATGGATGAGAGCTACAAACAAAATTTCATATTTGCTATTTACCCCAAGTAGAGGGGGAATCTTATGATAGTTGTTAGCAATGATTCGCAAGGACAAACACAATTTTGACAATATCAAGGGATCTACGATCTCCGGGATCTTCTGTTGATTTTGATTATGACATGAAATTATGACTACCCCCTCAAGCGACGATTCGATGAGGGTAATGACAATGTCTAAAGCGACAAAATCGCTTGACCATAATGAATGATCCTAAACAACTTTAGATTTGAGACGTTTAATGCCTTGGCTAGGCCTAGTTCAACTTATGATTGCAATGCTTAGTAGTATTTGCATATCTCTCTCCCATGGAGCAATCAGGCTATGATAGTCGTCTTAGAGAGTCAAGATAATACAAATTCAAGAAGACTTGTGTTGAATCATATTGTTGATGATTTGCTAAAAAATGTCATAAAAGAAATGACAATTTTACCCCAAATGTCCTTATTGTGATCTACTCATCTTGCCAGATTGCATGGATCACAAGTCGTTGCAACCACCAAGTGTATAGGATAAATCACTGAATACGAGGCGCATTTGGTTTTTCATTTGTTTGATTTTTTGTGTGTTGAATTTTGCATTTATTGGATTAATCTTGGTGCTTTTAATGTCACAAAATTTATAATTTTGATCATTTATTTTAATTTTTGTCCACTGGAAGTCATTAATTTACCTTTTTAGACCTTCCCATGGTGGGTTTTGAGCATATTTATTACTAATTGTGGACCGTAGGTACGATTGGTGGTTTCCACTACCAAATTTTTGGGATAGTAGGTCAGACCTGCGGGAAAAAAAACCCTAGTTTACAGACTACGGGTGTCAGTTGCAATCTGCAGAGACTAGGAGAACCTATAAATTGAAATTTTATTTGTAATTTGTCATTATTTTCCTACAACCTTGAGAAATTTGAGAGCTCTAAGAGAGAGAAGACATTCCCTGATACAGAACATTGTCCAACTCCACAACATGTACACTCATTCTTCCCTAATGACAGATCCTGATCAACTATCTACTAGCCGAGGGTAGGGTGCATGCAAGGTAACTCGAAACCTCACACTCCATAGTAGTAAAATAAACCACACTTAATAAATGCAAAAATTGAACCTCATTAAACTACCGGTAATGAACCCCACTAGTTTAGGCTAGATTAGGATTTTAATTTTATGCATGAGTGGTCTAGGAGGGTACCCTAAATGGGTGCCACTCCTAAATCACAGTTGATAGCTGTGGTTCCTAGTTAGAAAAATGGGAACTGCAGGTTTCAGCTGCGGCCCCCAATTTGCAAATTGAGGACCGCAAGTTGTAGCTGCGATTTCCAATTTGTAAATTGGGGACCGCAAGTTGCAGTTGCAGGTTGCAATTGCTTGTTTTTTTTTTAGCATTGCTTAGCTATATTTAGCTTACAGTATGTATTTTTTTGCTTTTTAAAATTTGATGTCTAGAGCGTGGGAGCCTGACTTGATGAAGACTCTCCGTGAGGCCTTATCAAATGATGATTGAGCATGGTTCTAAAACATCAGGTTTGGTTATGTCATGGATCTACCTACCATTAGGGTAGATCAGGCCTATATTACTACGTTGGCCCGACGCTGGAATGCATGAACCAAAACATTTCACCTGCCTCCTGGTGAGATGACTGTCACACTAGAGGAAATCTACAGGATCTTTAGGATCCCTATCAACAACGAGGTTGTCGTTTCCTCTACCTACATAGTAAAGGATGTTGTATTTGTTGCCATCTTCGATGATCAGAGTGTCGATGCATAGGATGATGCAGACCATGGAGGGGTGCACATCGGGGACTAGTATCGGGATGACATCTTCTCTGCTCGAGAGGCCCTGTTCATGCACCTCATCATTTAGATTGTCCTTCCAGACTCCTCAGACATGAGGATTCCCTAGAAAATGCTAGCACCTGCTTGGATAGTACTTCAGAGCTCAATGGAGGAGCCACTGCTACTAGCCTAGGGGAGCACTTTATTATGCCAGATACAAGAGCTCACGACTCGAGCTACTAACACAAAGGCCTGGGTGCAAAGACTCTAGACTACCATGGAGTTGGCACAAGCATAGTGAACTACATCAGAGGTAGAGTGGGATCTCACTTGAGCAATGAGGGGAGCTACTATGGGGTCTCCTTAGGCTATTATTGGGCCTCTTGCGGTACCAATAGTAGGTACACTAGCAACACAGGATCCGACTATTGAGGTGACATGACTATGTGGTATGGTCATGAGGACCAATGAGATGCATGTAGCCCGGCTTGCCCACGTTGATCAGTTGGTTGGCTATATAGAGATGTAGGGGCTACCGATTCCTGAGGATCCTTTTGTCGTAGAGTCGCAGCATACTAGATCCAGGACTTCAGGGTAGTCCATAGCTAGCTCGAGTCATAAGACTCATAGGATTGAGAGGATGCACATGTCCTCTGGTACGTATACAATGAGGTCATAGGCCAGGGCTAGAGATTCAAGGTAGACATCAGGGGCCTCCAGCCAGAGGACTAGCCTACTGTAGCTACTAGTTTCCTGTGAGTTGGTTGTGTTAGGGTTTGGAGGCAGGTAGGATCCACAATAGGATTCACCATAGGTGCCAGGTCAACCAGGAGAGCAGGCTCCATAGTATAGTGCAGAGGGAGGCGATGAGAGCTCCAATACAGGGGGAGTAGCCTAGATCTATTTTTTAGCACTTGCCTACTACAGTTTGATGTATCATTTTGTGTGTAAGGTCGAGGACCTACACAATTGTAGCCTGCGGGCATTTTGTACTCCCTATGTACTCATTTGGACACACACACACACACACACACACACACACACACACACACACACACACACATATATATATATATATATATATATATATATATATATATGATCTTTCATGGCTCATTATGTGTAAATGTGTATTTATTAATTTTTGATTTTATGTTTATTTGATGCACATGGATGCAATGCATATTTAAATGCTATGTTTATATGATGCAATGTATGGATGTCATGCACTAGATAGCTACTCTTTTTTATGATGATGATATGCAGTGATCTAGATGATTAGATGTGCGACATATGATGTATGTAGATGGATGCGATGCTTATTTTTTTAACGCATATTTATTTTTGCTTTGTGGGCATGCGTATATTTTATGCAGTTTATGATATGCTATGCAATGTATGGTAATGCATTATGTACAGAATCATAATCTAATGGAAATGAACCTGTATGCTTTAATCACTTAAAATATAAGGAATGAATGTAAACTATGTATATCAATTTTCAAAATATGACACCATAGAATGTATAACAATCATGCAAAATAATTGATAATTCTCATTACAAGAACTTAATCAATTAATCACCCATATATGAAATGTAGTGAAATGGATTGGTAAGATGCTTAATGAATGATTATGTCATTTCGTACTATATAATCAGTGGCTATCTAAATATCATTTATGATCTTCATGCGGTATCTATCTTATATATTTGATTGTACTTTGTAAAATACATTTTGATTAATGAATGACTCGTATTTCTACAGTCTAATGATATGTGATATTTTGTTGCTATTGGAGCACCTTTTTGGGTTTTTCCTTGAGACTCAAACACTCTAGTAGACCTCTCCAAAAATCACATACTAACTATACCAAGCTTATATTGGACAAGGCTTTTGCCATGATAAACCCAACTATTCATAATCCCTATGTGTGCATGTGAGTATTTTTAGATATATTGTAAGCATACCCCGTATGTCAATCGGGACTCTTTCAACCCATATGTGAGATAGGGTTCCTCATACGATCGTATCATCCTTGTTTCAACTTTGATTAGACTTATACAACTAGACAATCCTAAGTACCTAGAGCTAGCTCATCTTGCAAATTTATCAGGGCTACCCCTCCAAATGCAGACGGGACTCTTTCAACCCATTGCTACGTTTGGGGATCACCCAATAGAACTACCCCTCCGATTGTAGGCGGGACTCTTCCAACCCATTGTTGCGATCGGGGATCACTCTATGGCTTTCAAAAGGTGTACAATCTAGGGATTCAAGTTCTCACCCTTCTTACTTGCTCAAATGTAGTGATAAAAATCATTGTTAGTCCACGTGTTATCGCTTTCTTTGAGCAAGGGATTTTTATAGTGCTTTTGATTCACTATGTCACTTTATATTTTGAACTTGAAATTTGTATATTTATTTTTTTGCACTTTGTAACTTGGGATTTAACTTTTGTGACTTTGGGATTTATAGGGGAAATTCTTGTCCTTTTGCCAAAGTACACCTTTCTAGATCGACTATTTGCAAGATAAGCAGGTCGTGAGACCCATCTCTCTAGAGACCTAAGACTACTTTAGCGGCTTTCATCCTCTCTCGTCTTAGCAGGATTTTATATTGTTTTGCTTAGTGATGGGATTCTGATATGTTGAGGCACTATCCCAACTAATGACCTTGTCTATAATAGCAAAGCAAGCTTTCTACAATATCTGAAGAACCCACTAGGTATGGTTGAGTGACATGAAAACTTAATACACATAGGTCTCCACAACAGGTATCGTGTATGAATGCAATGAATTATGATAAATGCAAGGGTGCATGATTGTCATACAAACGTGTGACTATTTGTAAAACTTTGATAAATGCACTACACTCTACTACGGAATGCAACGGATGACAAATGCCTAAATGCAATATGATGATGTGAATGCATGTGTGAATGCAGATGAAAATGCAAATGCAAATGTTTTTGGATTTTAGGCTTTATCAATTTTTTTGGACTTTTATATATTTTTCTTGATTTTTATATGTTTTTGAGCTTTCATATTTGACCAAATGATGAGTACATGTCCTTGGAGATTTTTAGGGTTGACCAAGCGATTTTTAGAAATCCTTGGAGCCTTTTGACTTGACCAAAGGTTTTATAGCCACCTTTGGAACCTTTTAGTTGACCAAACTCTCAGCAAGAGGGCGTGGAGCCTTTTGGGATGACCGAGAAGTTATAGGAACTCTCGGAGCCTTTGGGTTGACCAAGTGATTTTTGGGAATCCTTGGTGCCTTTTCTTGACCAAGCTTCTTAATCAGATAGCTTGGGGCCTTTTGAGATGACCGAGCAGTTTAGAAAAAACCTCTCGGGGCTTTTGGGTTGACCAAAGGGCTTGCAGATGCCTTTCCCCCAAATACACCTCCATAACACGGTGGGCTATATGCCTTTGGTGCCTTTACTACACTCTCAAGCATAGAAAGCCTTAAGATGGATGATATTGAGAGGTTAAAGCTCGTCCACACCCTCTAGAGATGTTAGGCGATAGGTACCTAGACCAATATTTTTAGATATGATGTAAGGCCCTAGCCAGTTAGCCATGAATTTGTCTCGCATGTCAAGCGGTAAATTTGAGTTCTATTGGTTTTATTTTAGCACAAGATCCCCAACTTCAAAGTCTCTCTGGTGGACTTTGATATTGTAAGCTCATTTTAATCGCTCTTGATAAACATAAAGATGCTCGAGGGCATTCACACGACGTTCATAAAGCAATGTCAATTGATCGAGGTGAGCTTGTCATGCGGTGTCGTCATCGATGAACTCTTTCAATGCGACGTGCATCATTGGAATTTCCAACTCTAAGGGCATAATGGCCTCAATGCCATATACTAGTGAAAATGGCATTGCCCCAATGGGCATTTGAATGCTAGTCCTGTAAGCCCATAGTGCAAGGGGTAGCTGTATATGCCAATCCTTGTGGTGTTCTTGCACTGTCTTTTTCAAGATGGCTACCATAGTCTTGTTTGAGGCCTCAACTTACCCGTTTGCTTGCGGATAATATGGAGTTACAAAACTATGTTGAATGTGGTATTTAGATGTTAAAGCCCACATAATTTTGTTCTTAAAATAAGTTCCATTATCCAAAATGATTTTGGATGGTATCCCAAAATGACATATGATATGCTCGAGAATAAATTATGTGATGCGAGCTCCAGTGGTCGTTGTAAGGGGAATGGATTCCACCCACTTTGTAAAATACTCAGTAGCCATGATAATGAATGTATGTTGGCCTGACGATGGAGGGGAAATCTTGCCAATCAGATCTAATCCCCATTGAGAAAATGGCCAAGCCGCCTGAATGGGCTATAAGGCCTATGATGGCAAGTGCATAAGATTAGCATGATGTTGAAATTTAATGCATTTCTTGACATACACATTGCAATCCTTCTCCATAGTGGTCCAATAATAACCCATGCGAAGGATGCATTTGATGATAACCATGCCACTGAAATGGCCATCGCACATGTACCATCGTGAGCTTTTGAAATTGCCCAAGATGACTCTTAGGGCTCAAGACATCGAAGGAGGACTCCTTCATAACTGCACTCGGTACAAAATATCTCCTATCAAGACATACTTAGTCACTTTTTGTTTAAATGTGCATCTTGCGGCACGCAACAATCCTTCTGGAATCATACCAAGTTTTAGGAAGTCTTGGATTTGCAACATCCAGCTTTGACAAGCCTCAGCTTCAACTGCTAAGATGGCCTACTCCCCCTATGTATTTAGCTTTGCAAATGCAGACTGGGAAACAACCTTGTGGTGAATGGTAGTACCACTCCCCGTAGGACTTTGAGAAGTCAATGACTCCCAGGGTTCCTGCTTAAGAAAGTCTTCCGCTCTACAGAACCAATCAGCTATTGGTTCCACAACAATCATGTTGATTGACTCTTTGTTATTAAAGGCTGCACGCTCCACTACTGGGTGCAAGTGTTCTAACATGGATGGTAGTAAACTCGGTAGATGAATTCTGAGGGATCAAGGACCCCAAAGATGCCATGGTGTCTACAAACCTATTTGATGAACGAGGGATTGCCTCGATGTCATACCATTCAAGTTTAGCCAGATAAGTGGCAACAAGATCTTTGTAGGCTTTCAACACGGGACATCGACACTAAAAGAGCCCCTTAACCTAGTTAACTATGAGTAGAGAATCACCAAAAATGTTCAGTATTTTAATACCCATGGCGATGGCTATGTGGAGGCCTAAAAGTAGGGCTTCGTATTCAACATTATTGTTGGTGCACAGAAAGTCTAACTTGAATGACAAGGGCATTGGAGCTCCTTGTGGCATGAAAAAAACTATTCCTACACCACCCCCTTGCTCACACTTTGAACCATCGAAGAACAATGTCATATCAGCATTATTCTCTGGTTCCTCGAGTTTGGGAGCTTTAGATATTACGAAGACCGCATCATCTGGAAGCTCAATGGTTAGAGGCCTACTGTTGGATAGTGGTGCCTCAGCCAGTTGATCAACTATGACTTGTCCCTTGATGGAATTTTGGCTGATGAATTGCAAATTGAATTCTATCAATAGCATGATCCACTTTGTAGTACGTGTGTTATGATATGTCTTGCTCATCATGTACTGCAAAGGATTTTGTTTTGATATAACATATGTTGTATGACTTAGCATGTAATGCCACAA
Organism: Wollemia nobilis; assembly: GCA_028583015.1. Lineage (NCBI taxonomy): Eukaryota > Viridiplantae > Streptophyta > Pinopsida > Araucariales > Araucariaceae > Wollemia > Wollemia nobilis. The sequence continues at coordinate 431,094 of JAQPPZ010006183.1, read as the reverse complement.
TTTCCTGGTAGCGAACACTATGCTAAATAAAGTTTTTCAACATATGCATATCCTGACTCATAACTCACCAAGGTGCGACTGATGTAATATACGACTTGCTCTTTGCCTTGCACATTATTTTGGGCTAACATGGTCCCTAATGCAAAGTTGGTTGCCAATATATATATAGCAAAAAAGGCTCATCCAGCCTTGGTGGAGCTAGTACTAGCGGTGTTTCTAGGTATTTCTTAATCTCAGCAAAGGCTGCTTGGCAGTCCTTGTCCCAATAAAATGGGACCCCCTTGTGTAGTAGTCGATTCATGGGTCGACACTTATCTGATAATTGAGCGATGAATCACTTTATGGATGCTACTTTGCCCTGAAGGCTTCTTAATTCTTTGATATTAGTGGGAGGACACATCTCTAGAATATCCGTGACCTTTGCTGGGTCTACTTCGATGCCTCACTTAGAAATGATGAATCCCAAGAGTTTACCTGAAGTTATGCCAAATACGCACTTCTTAGGATTTAGCCTGAAATTGTGCTCTATCAAGTGATCGAAGACCTTCCTTAAGACCTTCTCATGCTCTGCTCACAGCAACGACTTAGCTAGTAAGTCATCGATATAATCTTCTAAGATTTTATGCATATAGTCATGAAAAATATATGTCATAGCCCGCTGATATGTGGCACCAGCATTTTTAAGACCAAATGGCATAACTTTGTAGCAAAATGTCCCCCATGGTGTTATGAACATGGTTTTATGCTGATCTTCAAGTTTAATCCGAATCTAGTTATATCCAAAAAAACCATCCATAAGGGAGAGCATTTTGTGACCTGCAGTGGCATCTACCAGAGCATCGATATTTGGCAACAAAAATGAATCTTTGGGTGTTGCCTTGTTGAGATCTCTAAAATCCATACAAATACGGACCCTTCCATCTGGCTTTCCTACGGGCACCATATTGGAAACCCACTCCGGATATTCGATGGAGATGACAAACTCTACATCCAACAACTTTTGCAACTCATATTTTACCATTAAGGCTATTGTTGGATGCATATTTCTAAGTTTTTGCTTGATTGGCTTCTTCGATAGATCTAGCGAAAGGTTATGAGTAACCAATTTTGGATCTAGACCCGACATGTCTTTGTAAGTCCAAGCAAAGAGATCAGGTCTCTCTTTTAGTAGAGGGATGATGCTATCACGCTCATCTAGAGTGAGACTCTCTCCAAATCTAACCTTCTTTGGATTGGTGGGATCTTTACTGATATCCACATCGAAGGTTTTCTCTACTGACATATGTGATCCCTCCTCAAGTTGGTGAGGCATAGGAATCAGATGGATGTCATAAGCTAGGTTCACATGTTCCTCTTGGGAAGCATTCTTGGTGTGACAAACATCATGAGAACAGCCTGGTGTGAAATGAAATGGTTGCAAAATTTCTTCATTTGGGAAGAAATCTTCAGGTTGGACTGGCGAATCAGCGTGATCCCAATCGATAGCATCCATGTTCAGATGCAGTGGTTTGGATGGATCTACTAGATTATGGAGTGGAGTGGTCAAATAAATGGAGACCATATTGATGGAATGGAATTGATCTCTAGAACCACATGGATAGAACTCTATCTCTGAAGCATAGCTTCCGTACCCAAGATATGGTTCGGATGGTACATGCACAAACAGATCCTCTCTATGGGATGCTCGTATAACTGGATCATCCCAATGCACTGGTTTTAGAATGGGATCTCTCGACTCAAGGAGCTCCACGTACGTAGGCAGATCGAGAAAGAGTTCCTGATACCTCTCTTTGAGCTCTCTTCTTTCCCTTAGGCTATGATGGAGATTGATCTCTCGACACAAACCTATAGCTGTAATAGGTGGGGGACCTCTAGGTGGAGGCCTATTGCGTAAGTGGTGAGGTCCTAGATAGGCCATCTCCATCGAGTCCTCATCATCGTTGTTCAAATACAATCCATCACTTCCCTCCTCTTCTAAGGAGGGATTAGGTAGATGTGGTCCCATGTACCTGATCTTGCGATCGCTATCATCACTATCCAGATAAATCCGATAGAATGATCGTATATATGATACTACCATGTAAAATGGTGCTACTCCTTCCTTAGAGCATTCAATATTTGGAAGGACTTCCTCCATAACATGCTTTGATTCCCTAGGCAATAGATATTATAGATACACAAGCCTAGAATTGATGACCTCTCGGGGGGGGGGGCCCCCATGTGGCTAAAAATAGTAGGTGAAGTAGGCTGAGGTGCCTCCTCGACTTTATCTTGAGGTTCTTCCACATCCATGGGAGTGAGAGTCTCATTGGCGACTGATATGGGCACATGATTTTCCACTTTCTCACCCAATTTCACCTTTAGCTTCTTGACTTGCCGATGCATCGCCGATGCAGTCAACTTTAGAGAAGTTGCAGTTGTGTGCTCATATCTATGTGACACAAATGTCGATGGTTGAGTATGGGCTTCTGGTTTGCCTATTGGAATCTTAACCGACGAGATAGGTCGGATATCCAAGTGCGTCGATGGGAGTACAAAACCCCCAAGCAAATCTACTAAGTTCACAAACTTGAATGGTTCTTCATCCGAGGACACTACATGAACTTGTCCCTCGTGAATGTATTTCACACACTGATGCAAGATAGAGGGGATGCAACACATTTCATGAATCCAAGGTCTCCCGAGTAGAATGTTGTACTACATGGCACCCTCTATCATGTGACACATCACAGAGATGGTCTTGAGTCCCACATGAATAGATAGAACAATTGTACCAACTATCAAGCATAGCACATCATTAAATGCTCTCAACATAAAGGTGGTAGGTACAATGTGTGACTTGGGTAGCTTGAGGTGGCTCAGTGCCTTGGTTGTGATTATGTTGATCAAGGACCTAGTGTTGATCAAGACCCTTTTGAAATGCATGTGGTTAACACACGTGATGATATGCCGTGGTGGGTCAGCCATAATAGTAGGAACCATCTTCACTTCATGATCATAAAATTGTATCGTGGGTTCCTGACACTGTTGTACATGTCCCACAAAATTTGTAAATGCATGGGCATCTTGGGAATGTACCTCAATGGACCTCAGAATGTCCATAAGAGTCTCCCTGTGTCTAGGGGACTGCTGAATAAGCTCATATATTGACAACTTTGTAGGAGCTATCTATAGGTTCTGAACTAACTTGCTCCTTATGGTCACCACCGGTCTAGTTGGTGGGCTTGGCATGTTCTAAGCTGGTCGTTGATCCGATGTAGCTTGTATTCTAATGGGAGCACGAGGTCGATTCGGTTGGTCATACCTCCCATGTCTAGTAACAATATTGACCATGCCTACGAACCCCTAGGTAGGTGGTTTGATTCACACTTGATTGACCTGGTCGACATTTTTACGAGGTGCCTCGTGATTAGGTAGCGGATTCTTAAAAATCCCCATGTTTCTATTGTTGGGTGCTTGTGGGTTTCCTGGTACTACCAACTCTCCTTTTTCTATCATGTTTTGCATGATGTGTTTGAAAGACCAACATGTCTCGATGTCGTGACCTTTCGCTCTATGGAATATGTAGAACATATCGTCTTGATGCCACTTTGATTTTGGCACATTCGGATCTACTAATTTGACCTCAGGCAATCGTATGGCCTTGGCCTCGCATAGTTGATGAAAAATAAAAGTCATCGATTTCGTCAAGGGTGTGAACTAGCAAGGTGGGCGCTCTTATTTGTTTTTTCCCTTATAGTTGTTTTTGCATGTCTTATAATGCATAGGAGGAGGTTGAGCTTGATAATTAGGCTTCTACTATCCCTTGTCTTCTCCTCCAAGATTTAGCACTACTTGATTCACGTGGGCCTGCTTGCCTTGTTGTTTCATAGTACTCTTTTTAAAACCCATCTTTCCTAGTTTTGAGCTTCAAGTTGCCTTCTTGCAACTTGATGTCCTCGATCACCCTGGCTTGCACCACGACTTCCTCGAATGTAGGGTACTACTATAGCTGCAACAATAGTGAGATGTGCTTGGCACAACTCCTTGTAAAAATTCGGGTTAGTTCAACCGTAGGAATAGGGAATGGTAGCTTTACCATTATTCTACACCATCTCTTTCCGTATTGCTCGATGGGCTCATCGTCGTGCTGAGCTAGCGCAACCAAATCAGAAAGGTTGGCTTGTTTCTTGATGCCAAATGAATAGCATTCAAGAAATGCATCGACCAACTGTTCAAAACCAGTAATACTGTGTTTCTTCAGTTGGTTGAACCACTCTCGGGCCGGGCTAAAAAGTGTCATAATGAAAGTGCGCAACAACAAGGCATCTTGACTCTCTATCTAGAAACATGCGTCCAGAAAACTCGTAACATGCTCTTGTGCATCCTCATCACCCTTGAATTTTTCCAACCGGGGCATATCAAAATGCTCGGGATATGGAGGTGTAGGCACTGAGGGGTCTAGAGGTTCATTGTGTATCTTCCTTAGTTTTGGCTTTTGCATAGCCATGCCTTGCCTCTCTATTGCCTTGACCTTATCAACAAAAACCTTGTATGCCTTGGAAGATAAAAAGTCCTCCTCCCTAAGCTATCATGGAGGCGGTCTAGGAGGTAATTCCTTCTTTGGAGGAGGTGGAGGACATGGCTCTTCCTCCTCCTCAACCCGGGAACTCTCAGGGTAGCCCTGATTATATCTATCTACATCTATGTGCTCATGCTGCCTATGTCTAAGATCATTGAGTGATGGCGATCATCTCCCTATATTGGGCACTAGCATGAGTACAAGCATCTCTTTGCTCCTCATGCATATCGACTAGGGACACAGCCCTTCTATGCACATGCTCTCTATGGTCCTCGAGAGGGTATAGGCCAGCCCTGGCTAGTCGATCCTCCTGCTCTATGCGCTCCTTCTGAGCTAGAATACACTCTTTGTGCATGCGTTGCTCATATAATATCTATCGTAAGAGCCTTTGCGCTTGAATATTTTCATCTTCAATATGTTGCCTCTCTAGGCGAGCATCATCCAATTGATCTTGGAGTAGCTGATGTCTTTGCTCGGACACCAGTCTATGTGATCTATCGATCTAGTCGATCATAGGAGGCCTCTAGTGTGCATGCTCTATGCGAGCTACCTTATGGGTTTTGTACCCATCAAAAAAGATGTGTGGATGGTGGACGTGTGACATGAGGGCACTTAGAAGCCTCTCCATGCTCTCTAGTGATCTTGATACAACTACCGCTATGCTCACTTGGAGCACGAGTGGGTGGAGTTGTAGGCTTGTAGCCTAGCTACTCAAGAACACTACCTAGACCATCTAGCTGTCTAGACCTCCATCACTCATGCGATGGTGTTCCATTAGCTCCCACCTTTGATATATCAATGGTGATCCTATGTGGTGAGCCATGCACGGGAGTATGGGTGGACCTATGCTAGAAAATGAACCTATCCTCTTGCCCCTGAATGGGTGGATCTCTGACTCGTCTATACTCTGACGATGGAGGGTTAGAACCTCCTATGGACCTAGTACGTATGGGAACCAACTTGGTCCCCTACACCACATATTCCTCGATCGATCCTGTGGATGCACATGCAGTGTGGTCTCGGTAATGGCTTTGGGGTAGAGCATCCTCGTGTTGAGAAGCTCCGCACTTAGTCCTATGCCTAGAGGAGTGTACTGAAGCTCCTCTATCGGGGGTCCTTGTGCCTAGAGGAGTGTACACACCCTTTCGAGGAAGAGTGCATGCTATTTTTCATGGATAGGATAGTTCTTGGGTCGGCCTTGGCAACGAGTGGGTCTTGATAGTACAATTTCAAATGAGCCAACCAAGTGGTAATAACATCCACTATTGGTCTCAATCAAGCGGGTTGGATGTGAGAGCCCAACGCCATTGATGTTTAAATGATACATGGTGTGTGTGGTTCCTTTTATTTTGCAAAAACAATAAATGCATCACAAAGCACAATGACCATTCCTACATGATGTACACGAAATGAAAAAGGAACGTTTTGCATTTAGAAATAATGCATGCTGATGTCCTACATGATATTTTGACAATGCAATTATAATGACATGGCCGTTGATTGGACGTCAAACATGCACATGACACACAATACTTATCAAGGTCACTGTATTTAGGGGTAGACTGCACTCAGAGGTTCACTATTCCCAACAACGCATTCCAACTGAATGGAAATAAAATGCAAATTAGGACTTATTCATTGACCCCTTATCTTTTGTTCCTAATTTACAACGATTCGATGATCTCTAGAAAGATACAGAGTAGAAATTTGAATACAAAAGGTGAAATTAGGACCTACCTCAGCTCCTACTCTGTTGCCCACTGATTTCTTTGTTGTCTACTTCTTCCTCTATGAATCGCAGGTCTGACCTACGGGCTGTAGTGGAAACCACAGGTTACAGCCGCGGGCCAAAAAATAACTGCAGCTTAAAGTTGCGGTTGTGGACAGAAAAAGCTAAGACTAGTTAGAATTCAAGGCTAAAATTATGGGGTGCCATCGTGATCACCATATATGACCACCGAAAAGGCTCACACCTATTGATGTCCTATGGTAATAATTGACAAAAGTATAACATGGATACAAGAACAAGAAATTGATAATAGATGAATCAATAAAACATGCTTTATTCCATTATATTTAAAGTCAAAATCAAATTACAAGTACATCCCTCTTAGGCATAATTATCTTGATACAATATTATAATAGGAGCGTGTAATTGTTTCCCTCTTAAGGGTAGTTGTGATCAAAATACCCCTCAGGGTGACACGAACTACCTTGGGGTAGAGCTAACCCCCTTCTCCGCGATGTGAAAGGATTATGATATAGGCTCCTTTCTGCACCTATCTCCCTACAAACAAGAAACAACAATGCATGATTATATAGATTGATAGCCTCTCGTGATGAGGCCATTTAAAGGATTATACATGTAAATGCCATCAAACTAATGAAACAAGAAAGCATAAAGAAAGGTTCTACGCTATTCTAATTGTATCAAGAATTACACTACAATATACAAAACATGAATAAAAACATGATGCACTGAACAAATATTGAATTGAAAGCATTAAAGCATCAAAAAGATTCAATGTACTTCCAACCACTACAACACATAAAATGTCTAATTCCTACGGTCAAAGTTTATTTAAAAGTGTAATTTAACCTATGAAATAACTAATCTGACTAACATATGCAGTAAAAAGCAGATTGAGTACGGTGATATCTAACCTATTGCAAACCACACCTGTGAGGGGCAGTCTACACTATAAACCATGGCTAACAGTTGTAGTTTGACCTTTGATGTGTTTACCCTCAGAATTAGGGGCAGTGGGCTTGACCTCCTTGTTCGAATTGATGTTCAAGGGTCGCATTTGTCGTCTTCTGACAGATTTGGTGATCAAATTGCTATGAAGGGCCTTCGTTCGCTCAGATTTGCATTTCTTGATACTCCTAGGAACCTAGGGTATCCATGGCTAATTTATTTTTGAATGGACAACAAAGGGGCTCCCAAATGCACAAGGTCGTTATGCAATTTGAAAGGGCTTCGCTGCTCTCTTGATCAACTAGTTTGCTCAACAATTCAACAACGCTTCGCTATGCAAATTATCTCTTCTTGGTTATCTTTTCCCCATTGAAAAAGAGGGGTACTTATAGCATGCCCCTAGGGCTAGGGGTGGCTTCATGGAGAAGCCAAGATCAAGAAGGTTGGTTAGGTCAGTTAGGATGAAAGCCTTTAGAATCTTTCGTCCTCCAAATGCCTCCTTCTAGATCTCTTGGTCGTTCCAAATGATTTGGATTGGATGGAAGGCCTAACTGAACTCCAGTTCAAACTGCAGGTCACAACTACGATCTAGAATGGAGACCGTAGGTGTCAACCGTAGTTCAGACTGGAGACTGCAGGTCTGCACTGTGGTTCAGACTGCTTAGGCCAGAATGCCTAAATTGAGTGATTAGAACCACTGCTAGAACCACTGTGGTTCATATGGTTAGAACCACTGCTCTTTATGTTTTTATGAGATTTGAGATTGAGATTGGGAGTTATGTATAGAACATATTGGGTCTCTAACAATTCTCTTTATGTTTCTATGAGATTTGAAATTGAGATTGGGAGTTAAGTATAGAACATATTGAGTCTCTAAAAATTCTCTTTATGCTTCTATGAGATTTATGAATCACATTGGGTCTCTAACAATTCTCTTTGTGGGTTCATGCTAAGCAAGTTTTTCCTGGTGAGCTTGCTGAGGTTTTGGACAGGTTTCGATGGGGACTTGTGAGTAGGTTTTGGACGAGGTTCCAGTGGGGACTTGTGAGCGATTTTGGACAGGTCCTAGCAGAGGACTTGTGAGCTGAGTTTTTGAGAGTTCTATCAGAGAACATGAGGACAGAGGTGCTTTGGTTATTTGAGAAGAACCTGAGGACAAGTTTGCCAAGTCTTTGAGAAGGATTATGTGCAGAGGATTGATTTGTTCAAAGAGTTGGACATATCTGAAAGACAGATGAAGACTTGTACTAGACCGACTGACTGTGTTGGTACAGGTAGTCGAGCTCATCGTGGACGTGATCATAGAAGGCAGAGGTATCTTAGGCTAAGAATTGAGGATAGGAGGTCTTCGGTGGAAAGGAGTTCCACATGCTGGCAAGAGGTAGAGGCAGTTGATCTTCTAAGGGATCATTTCCAGAGTAGAGGGGAAGGTATCTCCTTTGAGTAGAGGCTCATAAATTCAGATTGGGGGAAGGTGTCTCCTTTGAGCCAAGGCTCATAAACATTGTAATTGGGAAGGTTTCCCAAATAACTTTGAGATAACTTTTAGAGAAAAGTTTTGTGGACGTAGCCTGGCATTCTGGGTGAACCACGTTAAAATTGGTGTCACTTTGTGGATGATATTGTGAATTGTTTTGATATTGCTTTGGGTATATTGCTTTACTATTTTGAAGTATAAAGGAATAAGTAAAAAGAGGTCTTATACTATTCACCCCCCTCTTAGTATAAGCTTGTGTTCTTCAATTGGTATTAGAGAGGGTGCCTTCGAAAAGTTTAACAGCTTGAAGGAAAAGCTAGTAAAGAACACAATGGATCATTCAAGTGGCAATGCAGCACCTATTCTTGATGGGTCATATTTTGGTCTTTGGAGTGCAAGGATGAAGGTTCATCTAATGGCACTTGGGAATGAGGTTTGGGAAGTGATTGAAGATGAGTACACTATTCCTGAACATGGTCCTAATACTAAAGAAGAAAGACTCCTACATCACAATAATTCAAAAGCAATGAATGCAATCCTGAAAGGCTTACGGAAAGCAGATCTCACCAAAGTGATTCACTGCAAGATAGCTAGTGAAATGTGGAATCAGTTGAAGGTGGTTCATACAGGTGATACAAATGTCGGAAAGGCCAAGTTGAGACACTTCAAAGGTATGTTTGAACAACTCAAGATGAATGATGATGAAAATATTAGTGACTACATGCTTCGTATGGATGAGGTTGTTAACTCCATGAAAGACTTAGGTCTTGAGCTTGCTGAAAATGATGTTTGTGATAAGATTTTAAGATCTCTTCCTAATAGATTTAGTGAAAATATTTTTGCTATTGAGGAAGCTAAAGATTTGGATAAATTGAAAAAGGATGAGCTCCATAGTATACTTGTAGCATTTGAGTTAAGAACTCAAGTGAAGGTTGATGTCAAGAAAGAGGCAGCTTTCAAGGCTACAAAAGAATCCAAGGGTAAACAACTTCAAGAGAGTGATGAGTCTTCTAGTGATGAAGAGGCATATTACAGCAAGAAAGGCAAGTTCTCTAGAAAGCACAAAAATATGAAAAATGTAAGATGTTTCAATTGCGGAAAGTTTGGTCATTATGCTACCGACTGTACTGTTGCCAAGGATGAAATTGATGAAGATAAACGAGACTGCAAGAGCAAGGATTCTGAAAAGCACAAGCATCACAGGAAAAACAAAGATGAGCATAGCAATCAAGGAAAGAGGTACTCTCACAAACACAAGAAGAGCTTCTACCTAGACAAGGCAAGTAAGTGTTCTAGTAGTGATAGTGAAAGTTCTTCAAGTGATAATGAAAATGAGATGTTGTTCATATCAGAAAAAGAGGAAGAACCAAAACATAGATTCATTATCATGAAATGTCTTAGATGTGGAAATTTTGGTCACCTTGAGGATGATTGCACAAATAATGATTTGGTTTCTAGTATGTGTGAGGATGCTTCAGAAAACTATAAGGAAGATGCATGTATGGTTTTTGAAAAGGGTAGCACCTCTAGTGATAAGAAATCTGAAAATGGCTTTGATGATTCAAAAGGAAATAAAATAAAGGATCTTGAGAGTGAACTTATTAGTGCTCTTAGTGCTTTGAAAAAGGAAAGAAAGAAGAATGCTAGACTCAAGGATAAGTTAGATGAATGTTGTATGGAGAGAGATGATCTTATTGAAAATCTTGATTTCTCTATAGCTAAGACACAAGAACTCAAGGATGAGTTAGAGTCTAAGGTTCTTGAGTATAGTGAGTTAGAACAGAAAATGGCTTCTTTGAAAGAGGAAACTAAAGAGTACAAGGATAAGCTTTACAGGTTTCAAGATAGCTCCAAAAAGGTTAAGTCACTCATCAAAGGTCAAAGAAAGACAACAGATAAAATAGGCCTTGGTTTTGTTAAGTCACACAAGGAACAAGTTGGAGAGTCTAGTAAGAGACTCCAAAAGGAAGAGAGTTCTGATGAGGAAAGTATTTCAGATCATGAGTCCTTGAATGATAGATGCACAGAAATAGAAAATAGAATTCAGAATGAGAAGAAGAAGAAGTTTTCAGGACCCAAGAGGTCAAATAAAGGAAAGTTTCAAGGTAGATGTTTTGCTTGTCACAAGTTTGGTCACATGGCTTCACATTGCATGGCTCAAGTGAAGAAGGTAAATGACAGTTTCAGAAGTGCTAGTTACTTTCAAGGGTATTGCTACTCTTGTCAACAGTTTGGGCACAAGGCATTCTATTGCAAGGCAAATAATAGGAACAGGTTTGGTCAGAACAGGGTTGGCCAAAATAGGTTTGGTCAGAAATGGTGGATTCAAAGATCAGGTTTACTGTAGAGAAATAACATTGTTACTTGTTATAAGTGCAACAATAAAGGTCACATAGCTAGACAGTGTAGAGCTAAAATTCTAGAATACGAGAACGAGAACAGTGGCATGATCAGGTCCAAGGATCAAGGCATGGACAAGAAAAGGGATGAGAACAAGAACAAGAACAAGAACAGTGACAGGAAAAGGAATATGGACAAAGAGTTCAAGAGAAGGCCCGACAAGGAAGTTATAGACGCTGATGATGATCAGTGCCTAATGGGAGTTTTACTCCCACCCCAGAATTAATCACCTCATCGGGAGGTGGGGGAGGGACTAAGCTAAGAGGCTCATTCTTAGTCCCGAGCCCCAAAGGTGACCCTTTGCCATTGATGACAAAGGGGGAGAGATTTGAGTAAGGGGGAGAGCCTCAAGACAGGGGGAGCTTTTTATGTTGAGTTTTTTGTTGTTGAGAAGCATGGTTTGCCATCAATGACAAAGGGGGAGATTGTTGGCAATTTTGGGTTTGAGATCCTAGCTCCTTGTCTATGAGTTGTCATTGATGTCAAAAGGAAATGGCATTAATGTTAAGAGGATGTGTTGGCTTCAAAGGTGAAAGATTCCAAGAGAATCTTCTTAAGAGAATCCGGAGAGATTCCATTGGATAAGGTTTTTGGATAGGGTTTTTATTAAAACCAAGTTAAATGGTTTTTATTAAAACCAATGGAGGTTCTCTTTATTATTTAATTATTATTTAAAACCCTTCAAGGTTTTAATTAATTAATTATTTAATTAATTAAGGGAGAAATTATTTTTAATTTATTAAAAATATTTAAAGGTTTTTAAACCTTTTTATTCTTAATTTATTAAAATTAATTAAGGGTTTTTAAACCCTTTAGAAAGCAATTTCGATTAAATTCGAAATTACGTTTCTCTATCGTCGACGTGTTCTAAAGTCCACGATTGGACTATAAATATGGGAAGGATCCTAAGGTTTAACTCCTCTTGAGAATTTTGAATGCATTAATTTTTGGCTGCGATCGATGCTCTGTTGACGCCGCGGAAGAAGAGAGCTCGCGTTTGAAAAACTTACGAAGTGCTTGTTCGTTGAAGTGGTAGGAAGTCTGTCTTAGACTTCGTTAGCCCCTTGTGGGCTAGTGGCAGCATAGGCTGCGTTTGGGCTTTGCGTAGGCGGAGGTCTACGTTTCGATTCCCGCGGAGGAAGTTGTGCATGGATTAAGTCACGTTTTTGTTAAAACGTATTTTGTGCCACGTTTTTCGGATTCATCAAAGGCAGCCATTCCACGATTTTTGGATTCGTCAAGGGCAGCCATTCCACGATTTTTGGATTCTTCAAGGGCAGCCATTCTAAGGTGTGATTAATTTCTTGATATAATTTTTGGCATTGTTTAGCATTGTTTAAAAGACATAGGAGAAATAAGGGGATATTTCTTTGGTTGTATTTTTGAGATTAGTCTTTTGCTATGCTAAAGTTTAAAATGGAGATATAAGGTGTAAGTTTTGGTTGTTGTGTTTTTGACTTCTTTGGTGGTTGTTTTCAAAAGAAGAGAAGCTAAAAGGTGTACTAAGGAAAGTTTTTATATGCTCATTTATCTTGGTTCTAACCCTAACTTGGTTGGAAGTTTGAGGGTTGTGTGTGGTGACAACTTTAAGGATCAAGTTTCTTCTACTCCAATAAGGTATGGGCACATTCTTCTTATGAGTATGATTGGTGTATGTTTTCTGAAATAAGGTTGGAGTGAAAAGGTTTTCAACTAGGTTTTCTTTGATTGGGTGTAAATCCTATTTTCTGGTTTGTTGAAGACTACTTATGCATTGTTATCCTTAAGGAGAGTTTTTTGATGAATGCATAATTTTTGGTTTGAGATAGTGGAAGCTTTGTGCACTAGGGTTTGTATTTGTGAGTCAAGCTACTTGCATTGAGTTGGTGGAACCCTTGGTTGGCTGTTTTGAGTTTGATGGTTGAGTTGCTTCCATAGAGGTTGTTTGATCAAGTTATTGCTTTACTTGATTCATGATATTGGGCTTACTCCATTGAGTTGATTTGAGCAAGTTATTCTTTGCATTTGGTGATATTGTGTTGGTGGCTATTTTGTTCAAATATCTTTGGAGGGAAAAGGATTTCTACTTGTTTCCTTTTCTTGTGATGATTGGTTGAATGCTTCAAGGTTAATGTTGAGTTGAATGATGTTGGTTAAACCTTGTCTATAAGCATTGTTGTTAAAGCCCTAATTGGTTGAGAAAAGATATTGGTTGTGGAAAGAACATGAGTAGCATTGTTATATGAGATATTGCATGTTTGGCAATTGTTGGGTTGTGTTTCATGTTCTTGAGAAAAGCATACTACATCTATCTTATTCTTTTGAGATTGAGATTGAGTTGAGATTGATATTGGGAGTTAAGTATAGATCATATTGAGTCTCTAACAATTCTCTTTATGTTTCTATGAGATTTGAGATTGAGTTGAAGATTGATATTGAGAGTTAAATATAGAAAATATTGAGTCTCTAACAATTCTCTTTATGTTTCTATGAGATTTGAGATTGAGATTGGGAGTTAAGTATAGAACATATTGAGTCTCTAACAATTCTCTTTATGCTTCTATGAGGTTGATGAATCACATTGGGTCTCTAACAATTCTCTTTGTGGGTTCATGCTAAGCAAGTTTTTCTTGGTGAACTTGTGAGCTGTTTTGGATAGGTTTCGTTGGGGACTTGTGAGAAGTTTTGAAAGTTTCGTTGGGGACTTGTGAGCAGGTTTTGGATAGGTTTCGGTGGGGACTTGTGAGCAGATTTGGACAGGTCCTAGTAGAGGACTTGTGAGCTGAGATTGATAGTTCTATCAGAGAACTTGAGGACAGAGGTACATTGGTTCTATCAGAGAACCTGAGGATAGATTTGGCAAGTCTTTGAGAAGGCTTGTGGATAGAGGATTGATTTGTTCAAGAGTTGGACAGATCTGACAGACAGAGGAAGACTTGTACTAGACCGACTGACTATGTTTGGTACAGGTTGTTGAGCTACTGTGGACGTGATCATAGAAGGCAGAGGTCTCTTAGGCTAAGCATTGAGGACAGGAGGTCTTCGGTGGAAAGGAGTTCCACATGCTGGCAAGAGGTAGAGACAGTTGATCTTCTGAGGGATCATATCCAGAGCAGAGGGGAAGGTATCTCCTTTGAGCAGAGGCTCATAAATTTAGATTGGGGGAAGGTTTCTCCTTTGGGCAGAGGCTCATAAATTCAGATTGGGGGAAGGTATCTCCTTTGAGCAGAGGCTCATAAATTCAGATTGGGGGAAGGTATCTCCTTTGAGCCGAGGCTCATAAACATTGTAATTGGGAAGGTTTCCCAAAGAACTTTGAGATAACTTTTAGAGAAAAGTTTTGTGGACGTAGCCCGACCATTCTGGGTGAACCACGTTAAAATTGGTGTCACTTTGTGGATGATTTTGTGCATTGCTTTGATATTGCTTTGGGTATATTGCTTTACTATTTTGAAGTATAAAGGAAAAAGTAAAAAGAGGTCTTATACTGTTCACCCCCCTCTCAGTATAAGCTTGTGTTCTTCAATTGGTATCAGAGCGGGTGCCTTCGAAAAGTTTAACAACTTGAAGGAAAAGCTAGTAAAGAACACAATGGATCATTCAAGTGGCAATGCAGCACCTATTCTTGATGGGTCAGATTTTGGTCTTTGGAGTGCAAGGATGAAGGTTCATCTAATGGCACTTGGGAATGAGGTATGGGAAGTGATTGAAGATGAGTACACTATTCCTGAACATGGTCCTAATACTAAAGAAGAAAGGCTCCTACATCACAGCAATTCAAAAGCAATGAATGCAATCCTGAAAGGCTTACGAAAGCAGATCTCACCAAAGTGATTCATCTGCAAGACAGCTAGTGAAATGTGGAATCAGTTGAAGGTGGTTCATACAGGTGATACAAATGTCAGAAAGGCCAAGTTGAGACACTTCAAAGGTATGTTTGAACAACTCAAGATGAATGATGATGAAAATATTAGTGACTACATGCTTCGTATGGATGAGGTTGTTAACTCCATGAAAGACTTAGGTCTTGAGCTTGCTGAAAATGATGTTTGTGATAAGATTTTAAGATCTCTTCCTAATAGATTTAGTGAAAATATTTCTGCTATTGAGGAAGCTAAAGATTTGGATAAATTGAAAAAGGATGAGCTCCATAGTATACTTGCAGCATTTGAGTTAAGAACTCAAGTGAAGGTTGATGTCAAGAAAGAGGCAGCTTTCAAGGCTACAAAAGAATCCAAGGGTAAACAACTTCAAGATAGTGATGAGTCTTCTAGTGATGAAGAGGCATATTACAACAAGAAAGGCAAGTTCTCTAGAAAGCACAAAAGTATGAAAAATGTAAGATGTTTCAATTGTGGAAAGTTTGGTCATTATGCTACTGACTGTATTGTTTCCAAGAATGAAAGTGATGAAGATAAACAGGATTCTAAGAGCAAGGATTACGAAAGGTACAAGCATCACAGGAAAAACAAATATGAGCATAACAATCAAGGAAAGAGGTATTCTCACAAGCACAAGAAGAGTTTCTACCTAGACAAAGCAAGTAAGTGTTCTAGTAGTGATAGTGAAAGTTCTTCAAGTGATAATGAAAATGAGATGTTGTTCATATCAGAAAAAGAGGAAGAACCAAAACATAGATTCATTATCATGAAATGTCTTAGATGTGGAAATTTTGGTCACCTTGAGGATGATTGCACAAATAATGATTTGGTTTCTAGTATGTATGAGGATGCTTCAGAAAACTATAAGGAAGATGCATGTATGGTTTTTGAAAAGGGTAGCACCTCTAGTGATAAGAAATCTGAAAATGGCTTTGATGATTCAAAAGGAAATCAAATAAAGGATCTTGAGAGTGAACTTATTAGTGCTCTTAGTGCTTTGAAAAAGGAAAGAAAGAAGAATGCTAGACTCAAGGATAAGTTAGATGAATGTTGTATGGAGAGAGATGATCTTATTGAAAATCTTGATTTCTCTATAGCTAAGACACAAGAACTCAAGGATGAGTTAGAGTCTAAGGTTCTTGAGTATAGTGAGTTAGAACAGAAAATGGCTTCTTTGAAAGAGGAAACTAAAGAGTACAAGGATAAGCTTTACGAGGTTTCAAGATAGCTCCAAAAAGGTTAAGTCACTCATCAAAGGTCAAAGAAAGACAACAGATAAAACAGGCCTTGGTTTTGTTAAGTCACACAAGGAACAAGTTGGAGAGTCTAGTAAGAGACTCCAAAAGGAAGAGAGTTCTGATGAGGAAAGTATTTCAGATCATGAGTCCTTGAATGATAGATGCACAGAAATAGAAAATAGAATTCAGAATGAGAAGAAGAAGAATTTTCAGGACCCAAGAGGTCAAATAAAGGAAAGTTTCAAGGCAGATGTTTTGCTTGTCACAGGTTTGGTCACATGGCTTCACATTGCATGGCTCAAGTGAAGAAGGTAAATGACAGTTTCAGAAGTGCTAGTTACTTTCAAGGGTATTGCTACTCTTGTCAACAGTTTGGGCACAAGGCAGTTTATTGCAAGGCAAATAACAGGAACAGATTTGGTCAGAACAGGGTTGGCCAAAACAGGTTTGGTCAGAACTGGTGGATTCAAAGATCAGGTTTACCGTAGAGAAATAACATTGTTACTTGTTATAAGTGCAACAATAAAGGTCACATAGCTAGACAGTGTAGAGCTGAAATTCCAGAATACAGGAACAGGAACAGTGGCATGATCAGGTCCAAGGATCAAGGCATGGACAAGAACAGGGATGAGAACAAGAACAAGAACAGTGACAAGAACAGGAATATGGACAAAGAGTTCAAGAGAAGGCCCGACAAGGAAGTTATAGACGCTGATGATGATCAGTGCCTAATGGGAGTTTTACTCCCACCCCAGAATTAATCACCTCATCAGGAGGTGGGGGAGGGACTAAGCTAAGAGGCTCATTCTTAGTCCCGAGCCCCAAAGGTGACCCTTTGCCATTGATGACAAAGGGGGAGAGATTTGAGTAAGGGGGAGAGCCTCAAGACAGGGGGAGCTGTTTATGTTGAGTTTTTGTTGTTGAGAAGCATGGTTTGCCATCAATGACAAAGGGGGAGATTGTTGGCAATTTTGGGTTTGAGATCCTAGCTCCTTGTCTATGAGTTGTCATTGATGTCAAAAGGAAATGGCATTAATGTTAAGAGGATGTGTTGGCTTCAAAGGTGAAAGATTCCAAGAGAATATTCTTAAGAGAATCCGGAGAGATTCCATTGGATAAGGTTTTTGGATAGGGTTTTTATTAAAACCAAGTTAAATGGTTTTTATTAAAACCAATGGAGGTTCTCTTTATTATTTAATTATTATTTAAAACCCTTCAAGGTTTTAATTAATTAATTATTTAATTAATTAAGGGAGAAATTATTTTTAATTTATTAAAAATATTTAAAGGTTTTTAAACCTTTTTTATTCTTAATTTATTAAAATTAATTAAGGGTTTTTAAACCCTTTAGAAAGCAATTTCGATTAAATTCGAAATTACGTTTCTCTGCCGTCGACGTGTTCTAAAGTCCACGATTGGACTATAAATATGGGAAGGATCCTAAGGTTTAACTCCTCTTGAGAATTTTGAATGCATTAATTTTTGGCTGCGATCGATGCTCTGTTGACGCTCGCGGAAGAAGAGAGCTCGCGTTTGAAAAACTTACGAAGTGCTTGTTCGTTGAAGTGGTAGGAAGTCTGTCTTAGACTTCGTTAGCCCCTTGTGGGCTAGTGGCAGCATAGGCTGCGTTTGGGCTTTGCGTAGGCGGAGGTCTACGTTTCGATTCCCGTGGAGGGAGCTGTGCATGGATTAAGTCACGTTTTTGTTAAAACGTATTTTGTGCCGCATTTTTTGGATTCGTCAAAGGCAGCCATTCCATGATTTTTGGATTCGTCAAGGGCAGCCATTCCGCGATTTTTGGATTCTTCAAGGGCAGCCATTCTAAGGTGTGATTAATTTCTTGATATAATTTTTGGCATTGTTTAGCATTGTTTAAAAGACATAGGAGAAATAAGGGGATATTTCTTTGGTTGTATTTTTGAGATTAGTCTTTTGCTATGCTAAAGTTTAAAATGGAGATATAAGGTGTAAGTTTTGGTTGTTGTGTTTTTGACTTCTTTGGTGGTTGTTTTCAAAAGAAGAGAAGCTAAAAGGTGTACTAAGGAAAGTTTTTATATGCTCATTTATCTTGGTTCTAACCCTAACTTGGTTGGAAGTTTGAGGGTTGTGTGTGGTGACAGCTTTAAGGGTCAAGTTTCTTCTACTCCAATAAGGTATGGGCACATTCTTCTTATGAGTATGATTGGTGTATGTTTTCTGAAATAAGGTTGGAGTGAAAAGGTTTTCAACTAGGTTTTCTTTGATTGGGTGTAAATCCTATTTTCTGGTTTGTTGAAGACTACTTATGCATTGTTATCCTTAAGGAGAGTTTTTGATGAATGCATAATTTCTGGTTTGAGATAGTGGAAGCTTTGTGCACTAGGGTTTGTATTTGTGAGTCAAGCTACTTGCATTGAGTTGGTGGAACCCTTGGTTGGCTGTTTTGAGTTTGATGGTTGAGTTGCTTCCATAGAGGTTGTTTGATCAAGTTATTGCTTTACTTGATTCATGATATTGGGCTTACTCCATTGAGTTGATTTGAGCAAGTTATTCTTTGCATTTGGTGATATTGTGTTGGTGGCTGTTTTGTTCAAATATCTTTGGAGGGAAAAGGATTTCTACTTGTTTCCTTTTCTTGTGATGATTGGTTGAATGCTTCAAGGTTAATGTTGAGTTGAATGATGTTGGTTAAACCTTGTCTATAAGCATTGTTGTTAAAGCCCTAATTGGTTGAGAAAAGATATTGGTTGTGGAAAGAACATGAGTAGCATTGTTATATGAGATATTGCATGTTTGGCAATTGTTGGGTTGTGTTTCATGTTCTTGAGAAAAGCATACTACATCTATCTTATTCTTTTGAGATTGAGATTGAGTTGAGATTGATATTGGGAGTCAAGTATAGATCATATTGAGTCTCTAACAATTCTCTTTATGTTTCTATGAGATTTGAGATGAATGAGTTAATTGATTTATTGAGAGTTAAGTATATAGAACATATTGAGTCTCTAACAATTCTCTTTATGTTTCTATGAGATTTGAGATTGAGATTGGGAGTTAAGTATAGAACATATTGAGTCTCTAACAATTCTCTTTATGCTTCTATGAGGTTGATGAATCACATTGGGTCTCTAACAATTCTCTTTGTGGGTTCATGCTAAGCAAGTTTTTTCTTGGTGAACTTGTGAGTTGTTTTGGACAGGTTTCGTTGGGGACTTGTGAGCAGGTTTTGAACAGGTTCCGTTGGGGACTTGTGAGCAGGTTTTGGACAGGTTTCGATGGGGACTTGTGAGCAGATTTGGACAGGTCCTAGCAGAGGACTTGTGAGCTGAGATTGATAGTTCTATCAGAGAACTTGAGGACAGAGGTACATTGGTTCTATCAGAGAACCTGAGGACAGATTTGGCAAGTCTTTGAGAAGGCTTGTGGATAGAGGATTGATTTGTTCAAGAGTTGGACAGATCTGATAGACAGAGGAAGACTTGTACTAGACCGACTGACTATGTTTGGTACAGGTTGTTGAGCTATTGTGGACGTGATCATAGAAGGCAGAGGTCTCTTAGGCTAAGCATTGAGGATAGGAGGTCTTCGGTGGAAAGGAGTTCCACGTCTTGGCAAGAGGTAGAGACAGTTGATCTTCCGAGGGATCATATCCAGAGCAGAGGGGAAGGTATCTCCTTTGAGCGAGAGGCTCATAAATTCAGATTGGGGGAAGGTTTCTCCTTTGGGCAGAGGCTCATAAATTCATATTGGGGGAAGGTTTCTCCTTTGGCTAGAGGCTCATAAATTCAGATTGGGGGAAGGTATCTCCTTTGAGCCGAGGCTCATAAACATTGTAATTGGGAAGGTTTCCCAAAGAACTTTGAGATAACTTTTAGAGAAAAGTTTTGTGGACGTAGCCCGAGCCATTCCGGGTGAACCACGTTAAAATTGGTGTCACTTTGTGGATGATTTTGTGCATTGTTTTGATATTGCTTTACTATTTTGAAGTATAAAGGAAAAAGTAAAAAGAGGTCTTATACTGTTCACCCCCTCCTCTCAGTATAAGCTTGTGTTCTTCATGTTTTTGTAGCATGTCCATATGAGTAGTCACCCTCGGCATGGCACATTTGAGGTGTATACACATACCTAAAGTGATCAATGATGGCCAAACATACACTCTACAAGACCTACACACACCTTCCTTACCAATAGTGAGTTCTCACCACATGACCAAACCTATTTGAAACCAACACAAAGTGACTACACACTCCTCCGTTGGCTCTACCAGGAAACCACAAAAGGATTTGGAAGCATTACCACCACTTTTGATGCATCATTCTAAAGTGTTTTAGGGACCCCAAGGGTTGTCCTCCCATCATCATCATCATGATTCTCCTAAAGAATATTCTACTATTTTTCTTGGCAACCCCCCACTAACACTTCGACCTTCAAGATATCCCTGCCTTCGAAAAAGTGACATCAAGATAGTACAAGAACTTATACAAATTCAACTTGGAAAACAAGTAATGAAGCTCCTTACTTTGAGATTTGAGTATAAATATATTTTTAAGGAGGGTGGCATGTTAGGATTCTAATCCTAACTATTATCAACAATTAATCATGATTAATTTATATGGACCATTATGTCCCTTCATTCATAACTCATAGCATAAGTATATATATTCAATCACTAGGGTGTAAATAGGAACCATGGAATAATAAGAATATAAATATATTATTTATCCATTGGTAGGGTTTTCCTCTCCAGTGAAAAGGTGATTCTCTTAATTAGATTTATTTTTGCACCCATTCTAGTTTTTGTCTATCCTACCAAAAAAAACAACCAAGGTCAAATTCCATTGTCTATATTTCTACCCTCTTTTTAGTCAATTGAATAGGTTACATTAGCAATACCCTAGTATACTATCTTATCCTACCTTATACAACTAATAATTGGGCCTCTTATAGACCTACAATTTCAAATATGATCACAAATATCTTATATAGTATACCTCAAATGACATAATTCTTACTCCATACATCACGATCCACCAACCAATCAAGATTTACAATTAAATACTCTACTAGTATGACAAGTTTTCAAAATATTCATTCATTATAAATTGGGTCTAATACACAAATAGGGATAATTCAACCAACACTATCATTGGGTTCCCAATATATTCCTCAAATAGGTACTATTTCTAATCAATCATTTTTGGGTCAAGTTAGCAAGTAGAGTTTTCAAATATAGTAACCCCCCAAGTCAACATATGTCCTAGATACAATTAAACCCATCCAATCTAAATGTCAACAATATTTTAGCGTAGATGATCCCACTAGTATCAATCCAAGGTACTACACAAAATTGAAAAATATCACCTAGTCAAATGGGAGAATAATACATTTAGGTTACTACTCTAAATCAAAATTTCTCCCACCTAGTCAACATCACCCAATCTAACCATTAAAACCTATAATATGGATTGCAAAATCCATTGCCTATGCCTAATACCCAAGTTATACTAAATCCTCATCAAGCTTATATGAACCTACCCCCAATGTAGAATCCAAATCCTTAGTTTCAAGCATAGAATAATGCAATTCCATAAAATCCCCATCTATTTCCACAATAACAAATGGTATAATATCATAATGGAATTATCTTAGCTAGTTATATTTCTCAACTTTCAAGGAGATCAAGTTTTAAATATTATGAAGCTTTACATGCATAATTACCAAGCTATTATACCACTATCTGATCATGATGTAATATAGGTGGGACCATTTCAATCCTATATAATGGATTTGAAAAAATAAATTGTCCAATATCTACTGCCACCTCAAGCATTCACAATCCCACCTTAAGGAGAGATGTTATATTAACCACAAATGTAGTATGGGGAAGTCCCTTAGTATTACCAAGCACCAATATTAGTAATACTATAAAATTGGCTTCCTATCTAGACATAAAAAAGGCCTTGAATATAATGTTCTATTTCACTATTTCTCTTGCCTCCATGAAGTCATTACCTATATTTGATGAGAATGGGAATAAAATAGCTTTAGATCATCTCAATGAGTTATCCACATTTAAATTAGTGCACTGAATTCAAAAATAGGATATCATGGTAAACTTATATATTCATTAAAGGACAAAGTAACTTTATAGTACAAGAACTTACTTGATAATTCAATTATTAATTAGGCATCCCCTATAGAACCCTTCATGAAAAGGTTTAGTAGTTTAGGTAATACATATTTAGTTATTTTCCAGTTAAATTCCATGTAGAAACAACCTCAAGAAAATATTCATTATTATAGGGCTAGGTTATTTCTAACATTGTATACAACTCTAGTAAATATCCATCCTTATAATGAATAAACCTTGCCATAAAGAAGTTATAATTAGACTTGGAACTAATGGTTTATAATGCTAATCATATTAATTTGGCCATAGTATTTGAGAAAGTAGCCCACATGGAGGATGTACTTACTAGAGTTGATAAATTACCCCTACCTTTCCCATGGCTTATGTAGCCCATATAGCCCATACTCAAAATCCATAATTTCAAGGACCTCCTCTAGACGTGACACCAATTCCAAATCCTTAAATGACTCAATCATCCCTAATACAACCAACTATCCATACATGAATACTCCATATATGGTGATCTTTGCTAGGAAAAATATCCCCTATATCTATAGCTTTCCTATGCTATATCTATCATATCCACTATAAAATAAAAGTAGTACTACTTATTTATTCTATAATCAAAATTATGGATTACAATTCCAAGTGAATGAAATGATGGAAATGATTAAAGTATTAATCATATCATAGAGAAGAGGCAAAAAAGTAGCTTATAACCTAATAGTGGATGAAAACAATAAAATTACCAAAATTAAAGACTTCATAACTCATAAAGGATCAAGTTCCTCATCAAATGGCATTAGTGCAACTAGTTAGATTTCTTAATTTTAAAGGAGGATATCTAGGTTCAAATCTTACCAAGCGATACTGAAGTACAAGAAAATGATTGCTTTGAATTAACTTTAAAAGGTGTTACAAGTGTGATCCTTTTTACAAAATATACCTTTTAGGGCTACAAAATGGGTCTTCCACAAGGGAATCCCTTTTAATGGAATGACAAGTAGTTGGAGATATCTTTTGTATATTCCTTGATGTGAATGGGTTTATTACTTGTGTCCCATTATATGCCAAACCTATTCTCAAGATATTTTAGACCTATAAAATCTGGTTAGAACATTTGAGGGTTTGTCTTGATCAAATCCCTCATGTTTGAAGATAAAAATATATTAAAACATGGTTACAAATGCATGAAATGATAAAAAACCAAGTTAGAAAATACTTATGTAATTTTATGGCCTCTGAAATGCTAAAAATAGGATTCACACACCAATGTGCAAATCTGACCGTGCCTCAGGATTTACACCCCACTATGCAAATATGACTATTTTCTATAGAATCAATAGATTTTAATCAAAAGTATCCTCTGATGCAGGGGCTTCTTCTATTTTTTTATGGGTCACCTTTAGAATCTTTAATATTTATTGATAACTTATCAAAACAACAAAGAACATGATTGATTTAATGTAGACTCCTATGTTGGATGGATGGTGAAAGATGTATGATGGATTTTGAGTGGTTTTGGTAATATAGAGTAATTTCTATAGAGTTTTGTTAAGCAAAAGTGGATATATCTAAAATGGAGGATTTGGCCTTCTATTTATAGAATTTGCTAAGGTTAGGGGAGGGGATGAGGTGTCCCATGAGGTGTCCCCTATGATGTGTGCATTATGAGGTGGTTGTTGTGAGGTGTCCCCTGAGGTGTCCCTTGAGGTGGCACAAGTGTCATTACTCATAAGTGTGTTTGGGTGAGAGAATATCTCACCCATCCACATGCCATAAATGGGTGGAGGAAAGTCTCCAAATGTCATTTATGACATGTTGAGGTGGAAAAATTTTCAATTTAAAATTACTTTTATTGTGCAAAAGTCTCCATTTGTCATTTATTGCCCAAGAGAGTGTGAGATGGAGCAAATATCAGGATGGAAAGGTGGCAAGGCTAGGCTAGGCTAGTCAAAGTAGACTAGGTGAGGTGGAAGGCTAGGCTAGTCAAAGTAGACTAGGTGAGGTGGAAGGCTTAGTCTTTAATCATGATTAAGCTAATTAACCATGTGCTTAGCCATAAAGTGAACTTTGACCAAAAAGTGCTTTTTGACCATGGTAAAGGTTTTAACCAAGGTTGAGTTATGATGGTGGTCGCATGAGGACCCATAGTTAAGCGTAGGAAGGGGCTTAAGTAGCCCAAGGGGGCTTATGAAGATGAATAGTGTTTTGAAGCCAATTTATGCAAATTTTATGGGTTTTGCAAATTGATCAACCATGATGATGGGGAAAGTGGCAATGTGTGACTTTTGGGTGTCTACATTTACCCCTTTTTATACTGTGTTGTGTGAAAATATGATGTAGTACAAAAATTGATGACATGACTTGATGGTTTGATTTTGAAGATGAAGAATTTGTGATTGATGATTGTGGATGATTATGAGAGAGACGCATTGATAAAAAATAATTGTGATTGAATATGACTCTTTATAGTGTTGCAATGATTGCTTTTGAAGGAAGACATAATATTACCTTATCTTGTGATCAACGTGAGATGTTCCAATTGTGGAAGGAACAAATGCCTTTTTTTTCTTTTGATTGATTGATGAGTTCTTGATATTATTTGATAAATCGTTAATATCATAAGGTATATTTGTGTTAGGTGCTTCATTCAAAAGTGGTCTTATGACTACCACTATGAAGAAGGTAATCCATGAGCTATCTATAAAATGTTTATTTCAATTTAAATTTTGTTGAGAAGAGAAGTTTTACTCTTTGTTTGTCCTAGAAAATGAGGACTTGAGATAATATTTAGAAAAAAAATTCTTAGACAAATGTTGTATCCATGATTGGATGTTTGGTTGTTTGATCATGTGCAAGGTAAATTTTGATTTTTGAATGTCTACCCCCTCAAGTGATGAATTGGTGATGGAGAAGATGAGAAATGATGATGAGTTGATTGAAAAAATGAAAAATGAGAGGTGAAAAGATGATGAAAATGGAAATTTTTGGTATACATGGCAAGAGCCATGGCATAATATGATAAATGCAACCTAAAAATTAGATTCACACAGAGGTGTGTGAATCTGCCTATGCCTCAAGATTCACACCCCACCATGTGAATCTAACTGTGTGACCCATATGCAATGTTTCTATAGTTTGGAGGACCAAATGATGTCAGAATTGGATAAAACTTATACCGTTGGAAAGCTCTTTTTGAGCCTGATCCAATGGTAGTAGTTTTGGAAAATTTGGAGATGATTTGATGGGGAAAAGTTGGGTCAAATATGACCCTTCTTTTGAAAGTGATGAATGCGCAATTTCAAGCCTTTTGAAAGGGAAAATCAACATGAATGGTTAAAGGGTCAATGGATGAGGATGATGATGGATGAAATGGCCTTTAGGAAGTGATGAATCACTTGAAAATAATGTCATTGGATGAGCATGTGGTGGTTAGGGATGATGAACATGATGAATGATTGTGGTTGATTATGGCATTTGTGTTGAGCCATAATGATTGCTTTGAAGAAGTAGATGCAAGATTGCCTTGCTATCATGATCAATGTAGGATACCCCAACTTTGAAAGGGATGAATGTCTTTGAAACTTTTCCTTTGATAGATTTGATGTGCTTGATTTGATTTGGTAAGCCATCCCATGATTAGTGGGGCTTTTCATGATGCTTTTATCATAAGTGGGTATATTTCAACCACTCTGAGAAAGGGAATGCATGAAAAACCACATAGTCTCAAGCATTTGGGCATACCAAAATTTGTTTGGGTTGGAGTTTTGTTGAGAAAAGAAGTTTTGCTTTTTCTTTACCCCAACAAATGAGGGCTAATGATAGTCTCAGACAAATTTCTTGGATATTCATCATTTTCAATATTTAGTGTTTAATTATTGATCATGCACAAGGTGGATTTTGTATGTTGAATGTCTACCCCCTCAAGCAATGAATTGGTGATGGATAAGACAAGAAATGATGATGAGTCGATTGAAAAAATGAAAAATGGGAGGTGAAAAATGGGGTGAAAATGGAAAGTGATGCTATACATGGCAATAGCCAGGCATAAGATGATGAATGGAGCTGAAAATTTTAGATTCACATAGTGGGGTGTGAATATGACTGGACCTCAAGATTCACACCCTGCCTTGTGAATTTAACTATGTGACCCATGTGCAGTGTTTCTATAGTTTAGGGGACCAAATGATGTTAGAATTGGATAAAACTTATACCGTTGGAAAGATCTTTTTGAGTCTAATCCAATGGTGGTGGTTTTGGGAAATTTGGAGATGATTTGATAGGGGAAAATTTGGATCAAATATGACCCTTATTTTGGAAGTGATGAATGCACAATTTCAAGCCTTTTGAAAGGGTAAAATCGATAATGTGTGATTGTGTTGTGTCCCTTTGACTGAGTTGCAATGTGGAATTAAGTTATTTGAGCTAATATTGAGTGTTAGAAAAATTTGAGATGTTTTGAATAATTTAAGTCTAATCCTTTTTGAGCTAATGCAATTTAGTCTTTAGGAGTTGGCAAGGTTGGTTAGAGGGATTGCTTGAACCATAGAGCAATTAGTAATGGCAGTAGAGAGGGTGAATTAATGGATGAAAGGGTGGATTAGGAGATTTGGACCTCAGTATGGATGGTGGATTAGAGCTTCTCTAGTATTAGAGAGATATGGAGTGAGAGCTGAGAGAGATGGAGCATTTGAGGGCATAAGGTGCCAATATGTAGAGGTTGCAATGATAGCAAGATGACCTAGAGGTCTTGTATACCCAAGAGATGACACCTTGAGTAGTGGAGCCCACACAAGGGGAGTGGGAAGACTCTCAATTAATAGCAGGGTTGATATATTTTTGAGGGTGGTAGTCATGCCATAATTTTATATTTTTGATGTATTGTATGTACATGTATGCAAAGTGAGGCTGATATGTGTGGGATGCCATGTATTGTAGCTCATGGGAATTTTTGAGATATATATACATATTATTATGCGGTGTTATGTACATGTGTTATGATTATGTGGATGTATGGATGTAGCATAGATGTGTATGGTATGATTTTTTGTGGCAATTTTACCACATTTTTGGTTTATTATGATAGTTTCCGATGAGGCAACATATAGCATGATATATAGGTGATGTAGTTGATGGGCGATTTTTATGATGTCTAGAGAATTTTGTGAAATGATATATATGATGAGCTATTTTGATGATGTAAAATTGTGTGAGTTGTATTTATTATTGATGATGTATGTGGATAATGATTTAAGATATATGAGTAAGCATTGATGATGTTTGATAGATAGTATATGACATGTAGCATGAACTTGACTAGCTGTAAATATACCAAAGGTTGAATGTATGGATGCAATAAATATGTTGTATGTACACTTTGAGATGTATGTATGTGTTCATACATTTGGAAACCCGTATTTGGTTGTGACTATCTCAAATGGTTGAAGTAATCAAAGACAATGGAATAGTCGTGCTGACCATATACCTTATTATGAGATAAGCAAACATGCAATGTGTATGATGAATGCAATTGGTAATGTACTTATGGAGGTAATGTAATGAACTCTTTGAATGTGCAGTGAATGATAATGTACAAACATGATGAAGAGAACACTTGTTATTGGCAAAGCTAGTGGTGATGTTGTTCACTCCTTGTTCCTAAGATTGTTGGATGTTTAGAAGAATTTCTAGAAATTCAAACACCATAGTTTGAACAATCAAAATCATCTAGTAGTCAATCAATATCCTTCAGAAATCTTGACTATCTTGATTGAGATTAAGCCTATCATGGACCTATGTGTGCACATGATGTTCATTTATCCATTTTGAGGGAGGTTGGACTAACCAATTGTAAACCTAGTCGATTAAGCTAGCTCATCCACAAGCACGTAGTGGTTTGTACAAAAGAAGGTCACTAATGTGACAAACATGCCATCAGTTGGAAGGTATACTCCACTACCAGTCAAGTGTCTATAGACCCGACGGATATTAATCCCATGATTTTGTTATGGACCTAAGGACATCAAGGATTCAAGATTTTTGATAGTGCTCTTTTTTTTTTTATTTTTGATTATTTTTTAATTTTTTGTAGTGCTCTTTTTGGTATTTGTTTTTGTTTTCTACCTTTTTTTTTATAGCTTGTCCTTTTGTTGATCCTTAGGTTTAGATCATGCAAATGATAGGATGAGTGAGGTGAATTTTTCTAGGTGGAAAGGTGTATGCAAGGTGTTGCTTTTTCATATGCTTAAAATTTTCTTAATGTGTGAGACGTGTGATTGGTCCATGAAAGAACTCAAGCCAACGAGGGGAAGCTTTGAAATGCTTTAGAATTTGAAGGCTTTTCAATGTTGGTTGATTGGATTAACTATGAATAGTTGAATAATAGAATAAATTCCTATTACCATGTAACTGATAATATGATTAGACACCACTGCAAGCATGCTAACAAATGTATGTTTAACCCTTCAATGGTTTATTGTAAAATTATGGATGCATATGTACAAGTAGAATTATATGACAACATGATAATGAACAATGCAATAGCATGAAAAACATAGGTGAAGGAAATGATGGAATGCCTATGTACAAGTAGAATGAATGACATGATACAATGCCTATGAATGCAAACGAAAGCATGACCAACTTGTTCTTGATTAAGATAAACCAAATGAGATGGTTTAACAAAAATTTTGTGAATCCAAATGTTTAAATCAATTTATACAAATAAATCTTGATGGCATTAATGGATGCATTTGGTGGGTGAATTGAATGTTTATGTTTGGTGGTACAACATGTTTTATGAGTGTGGATGAGGATGGAAAAGGCTAAAAATTAAGCTTGTGAAATGGAGGAGAAAGGAGTAGTAAGATAAAGAAGTAAGAAAAGGAAAAGCAAGAGAGGGGAGAAGAAGGAGAAAAATAAATATAACCAATCAAAGGTACGTAGCTGCTCGAAGTGTGACCATACAACATTGAAAGGGAACAAAAAGAGATAGAGATAAGAAACACAAGAAGAAAATAGGATTAAATCAAAGGTATGTGGTTGCTCGAAGCATGACCATACAACATTAATAGGGGACAAAAAGAGATAGAGAGAAGAAGAACAAGAAGAAAATAGGATCAAATCAAAGGTATGTAGTTGCTCGAAGCATGACCATACAATATTGATATAGATCCAGATGAGATAGATGTGGGAGAAAATGGAGTAGAAGATTGGTGGAAAAGAGGAAAATGAAATACAAGATACATCGCCAATGGATAGTTTTGATTTGTTTTCATTTTAATTATTTTTGTTATTGTTTTTATATTTTTGTTGTTTTCGATGTTGAATGTACAAGAATGTACAAGCAAGTAATTTACCTCATGGATCAAAATCTCTACTAAGACCAAAAAGTAGACAAGAAGTAAAAAAATGTTATGCTAGGCTACGTCATGTCAACGTTGGATGAGGATTTGTTATGCTAGGCTATGCTAGGCATGAATGGTAAATTGCTATGTTAAATCCCTTAGACAAGAATGTAAGTGGATATAAATTAAACTCCCCTAATTGTAGAAGTTGTTTGAAAAGGGAATGTAGTATCTTGATTATAAAATTATTTATATGAGGGGGAAAAGATCCCCTAATTGTAGAAGTGGTTTGAAAAGGAAATGTAGTATCTTGATCATAAAATTAGTTGAAATAATATGGATTCTCTTAGTCATGAAATATGGGTTGGAAGGAGAGAAACTCCCCCAATTGTGGAATATGGTGAAAAACATGAAAAATGGAAGGTAAAAAGGTGAAGAAAATATAAAATTTTAACATGGATGGAATAACAAATGCAATTGAAAAAATCAGATTCACATAGTGGTGAAGAAAATGTAAAATTTTAACATGGATGGAAAGATCCATGCATAAGATAAAAAATGCAATTGAAAAATCAGATTCACCTAGTGGTGTGTGAATTTGACTGTGCATCAGGATTCACACCCCGCCATGTGAATCTGATTTTTTGATCCATGTGCAATGTTTCTATAGTTTGGAGGACCAAACAATGTTAAAATGGGATAAAAATTATACCATTGGAAATATTTTTTTTATCCCAATCCAATGGTGGTAGTTTTGGGAAATTTGGAGATGATTTTATGGGGAAAAGGTGGGTCAAATATCACCCTACTTTTGGAAGTGATGAATGCATAATTATAGGCCTTTTGAAAGAGAAAATAAATATGATTGGTTAGAGGGTTTATGGATGATGATGATGGAGTAGAAGAAAATAATATTAGAGAAATGAGGAAGATCGAGTAGATCTAAGGAAAGAATGGATGATGATTACAAAAAATAAAAAATAAATGCTATGGTGTTGGAGGATAGCGCCTTAGAGGTTGTGGAGTGATAGTTGCAAGATTGGTAAAACTAACATCTTGGTAAGAGGTGCAAACATTGACATGATGAACTTGCCAAGGCATGGGTAAATATGTCAAAGTTTCAACTTGTGGTCATGGTAGCATTGGTTGGGGGAATGGATTTGGAGATGTGCCTTGATTTTCATCAAAATATGCAATGTGATTGTTTTGTTGTATTTCCTCCTGAGCAATCATATTGTGGACTAGTTGATTGAAAATATGATAGTTGTTGATATCATTCCCTTGTTGGTGATGGTAGACATAAAATTAATGCTCATTATATCCTCTTAGTTTTGGTCAATTTGTATCATTAATTTTGATCTCATAAAGAGCTAAGCATCCTGTGTCATGTAATTTTTGAGAAGTGTGAGATAGAGGCTCAGAGAGAGTGGTTGTAGTATGAGGAGTACGTAGGGAAAATTGTGAGTTAATAGGAGGTTGACTAGGTAGTGATGGATTGGTTTCTTACCTAGGCTATGGATAACTCTACCTTTGAGGATGAGATATTTATTGAAGTGGAGGTATTGCAGATGTTCTTATGGATGTATGATAGGTGGATGTATGACATAGACAGTTGCTCAACCACAACCTCAGGTTGTTGAGATGCGCTAAGATGTGTTGCATGTCGATGGAAGTATATGATGGTGGTGTAGATATGGGATTGATATAGGTTTCAATTGTGGTGGGTGTTGATTGATATCAATAATAATGTGCATTTATATGTGGATGTGGATGTGGCATAGAATATGGAAATGGAGAACAAGGAGGTGGTAACATGCCAACTTGCTAAATTATTTGAAATACAAATTGAGGTGAGGGAATAAGGAGTGGATGACATGGTGTTTTATGGGGAGAAGCATGGTAGAAAGCATGATGGTGTGAAGAGGGTAAAGTGACCCTCATGTGGGGGCTTATGGGAGGAGAAGCATGATTAACTTGATATTTTAGATCATGATCATAATATGAAATCCTAGCATACAATGTATGAGGTGAGGATGAGCTATGTGAAAAAGAAAAAAGAGTATGAGAATAGGTAGAGGTGATTTACTCTGAATGCCCTGATGAATTGGATAGAGAAGAAGGGAGCATAGGAGAAACCTCCATAGCTAGATGAACTCATTTATGTAATTGGGTCTTTATTATGAGCTATGATTTGGAGTTAAGAGTGATGGAAATAAGGTGGAAGAGCAATGTAAATGAAAATATTATTACTATGTGTATTTGTAAAGGTTTTTGGACCTATTTGTGGCTTAAAATTTAGATTCAAACACTGATGTGTGAATCTGACTATGCCTTGATATTTGCACACTGATGTGTAAATATGAAGAAAATAAATAGACTGAGTTGTATTTTGTAGTTACATACTATGGAAAACTAACAAGTATTTTTTAAAGCTATTTTGATGCTTTTGTGACCAGTTTTGTGAGCCAAAAGTGCTTAAATGTAGAAAAAGTTAAAGATAAACAATAAGAAAATATTTTGTGTTGTTTTTGTGTGTTTTAATGATATTATACAGCCTAAGACCAGATAATGGAGTGGGAAATGGATGTTAAAAGGTATGCTAAAGCACGTATCCTTACAACACCCAAAGGTGTGCAAAGATAAACTATGTGATAATAGGTGAATGGTTATGAACACAAGCTTATACTGAGAGGGGGTGAACAATATAAGACCACTTTTTACTTTTATTTCCCAATAAATATTATGCAATGTATAGATAGCAATATAAATAGTAGTAATCAAAGCAATGCATAAATCACACACACAATAGAGACACCATAATTTACGTGGTTCACCCAATGTGGGCTACTCCACGAAGAAAATATTTCACTAATATTTTCTCAATCAATATCTTGGGAATCCTTTTCGTATTACAATGTTTATGGACCTCTATCCAAAATATATACCAATCCCCTAAATCAAGTTCGTGGATCTCTATCCACAAGAGACACCAATATCCTAATATTTTCTCTAGCTGGTGATCCTCTAGAAGACCTCTACCTCCATTATCCTTAGCAAATGTAACTCTATCCACAAAAGACACTTGTATTCCCTACTCTGGATAGAGAATTATGTCCACAACTCTATCACCTCCAAATATTTATCTCAAATTTGTACCAAAAATAGTCCTTAGTTCTAGCACAATTTTGTCCTCAATATTTGTCTCTGGTCTGACACAAACTTGTACTTAAATTTGCACCAAAATCTATCTTCAAATATCTACTAAATACGGTCCTTTGGTCTAGTACAAATATATCCTCAATCTCTATCCTCAAGCCTTAACTCAAAGCTTGACTCAATCTCAAATCAACTTTGATGGATCTGCCCCAAACCTTAACTCAAGGTTTGAATAAATCAATCAACTTTGCTCGCAAGCATTCACCAAGACTTACCTCAAATATGCCTTGTAATCTTCCACAAAAGCACCCACCAAATATATCCTCAAGTCCTCTCTAAAACTTGTCCAATCTTCTCAATAAGTTCTTTCAAGAACTTATCCAAATCTGCTCTCAATTTGTATTGTAATCTTCCAAAAAATCTTACTCAAATCTATCTACAAGTCCTCTTAATGACTTACCTCAAATCTTCTCAACAAGTCCACACTAGAAATTTTCCAATCTCATAGAAACATAAAGAGAATTGTTAGAGACTCAATATACTCTACACACATAACAATGCTCAATCACTTTCAATCACTCTCTTAGAAACATACAAAGAATTGTTAGAGATTCAATATGCTTCAAATTCAACTCAATACTTAGTCAATTTCAATCACTCTCTTAGAAACATACAAAGAATTGTTAGAGACTCAATATGCTTCAAATTTAACTCAATACTCAAACACTTTCAATCACTCTTTTAGAAACATAAGGAGAATTGATGGAGACTCAATATGCTTCTCATTCACCTCAATGCTCAATCACTTTCTCAAATCAATTCAGAATATAGAATAGTTTGTTTTATGAAATTTGAACAATCACTTCTCACATCCACTTTACTAGGCTCAACCAACTCTACTCAACCAATCACTCAATGAAACAATCCTTCCTTAAAAACCCTAGTCCAAGTATATAAATACCCACTCAAAATTTTTCCAATAATACTTTATCAACTAATCTCACATAACAATGATACTCATGATCTTTTCAAACCCTAGTTCAAGTTCTTCACTCAACCAATAGCTTCAACAAAAATTCTTATCAAACAAGGTTTTAACAACAACTCTTTATTCCAAAAAATCTTGAAGCATTAACTCAACACACTTAATAAGGAACCCTAATTAAGTCCTTTTCACTCCAAACTTATTTTCCTGAAAACCAACCAATCAACTCAACTATGGAAGAATGTGCTCATACCTTTTTCTTAATGATGAAGGAACCTCTAAAATCTACCACAACCACAAACACTTCTTTGCGAAGCTTAAGGAAGGTTAGAAGATGATAAAACTCTCTCAAAGATACAATGCAAATAAAAAAACACACATACACCTTATCAATCCATCTTAAAGAAAGCATCCATCAACACAAAAATGATTGACCAAATACACCTTATAATCTTCCAATTAAAATAATTTTCAATACAATAATACTATCAAGACAATCTCCTTTCAAAATAACTCAATGGCAAGAAATCCTCTCAACACTTTAAATCTTCAATAAACCAATGTGACACAAATACTTTATTCAAAAGTAAAGCTAACTCCTTATTCCTCAAATTAAGCGATGAGGCCTGGAAATGCCTCAATCATAACATGTTTTGAACACTAAAATTGCCTATAAACTCTTATGTTTTATCTGATATGTTAGTTAAGTTGATTCAATATGTTGTATATTAACCATTTTGCATGATCAATGTATTTGGAATATTATATGCTGATTTTTACAGCTTTTTGCATAGTTTTGTGTTCTTTTTGCTATGACTTGCTAAAATGGGATATGCTTAGAATAATAGCAGCATTTCACTAATCATGTTTTGATTTGTCTCAAGCATTTATTTCACCTAAATATGGGCAACAGTGCAAGCAAACTATTCTTGTGCGACAAAAAGCTGGTCTTTCCCATGTAAATTCCAGCCAGTTGTCCATAAATAGCAAGGCATGGAATTCACATGTGGAAAGAGATGAAGACCATTGGAATTTGATCTTAAGAGATAACCCACCTGAGAGATGCAGAAGAAATCACTGGAAAAGCACACATTTGTTCATTTCGAAGTATCTTCGGAATGAACAGATATCTTCGAAATGAGCAGATCTTCGAAATGAAGAATGCAGTGTCTTCGGAATGAGCGGATCTTCGGAATGAAGAATGCAGTATCTTCGGAATGAGCGATCTTCGGAATGAAGAATGCAGTATCTTCGGAATGAGCGATCTTCGAATGAGAATTGCATTGTCTTCGGAATGAAGCCACTTATCTTCGAAATGAAAACAGAATGTGCTTTTTGACTTGTTGACCGATTTTTGAAGCCAAAAAAAGGGAAATAAAGGTTGGAAAAGGTAAAGGAAAAGATCTTCCATCTGTCTTTGCCGTCATTGCCGACCAAAGCCATCATTAAGGGAAAGATCAAGTTTTAATCTTCTTCTAGGATAAAACCAGAATTTGTTGCAACATTGTAGGATTAGATCTTTTGAGATATTCATAGTTTGTAATTAGATCATAGGACATCTATAAATATTGCTCCCATTCAGGTTGAGCCTAGTAGTAGTAGCAATAGGAAGTAGAAAGTAAGGAAGCTAGGAAGAAGTAGAAAATAGGTAGAAATTGACTGTAATAGATTTTTAGTAGAATTATTGTAATCATGTTCTTTAATCAATAAAGTGCACCAGTTCTATTTCATATTGCTTGTAAATGAGTGTGATTAAGATCTAGAGAGAGAGAGACTCATACCTTCTTCTGGACAAGGAGGCTGGCCACTTCCAGACCTAGGAGGAGGACTAATAAGCAGGTTTTTATTCTGATTTTCTTTGAGCGAGAATGAGTTGTAGAACTTGTTATTTCAATTGCTTGTAAACAACTGACAATATTTGTGATCTTAGTTTATTTATGTTTAGATTAAACTTGTGCTTAATGTTTTAGTTGTAATCTCTACTTTCAGCAAAGCTTCCATTTTATTTTAGACTGTTATTTCCAGAATTTATTGTTTTCAACAATTTCTTGCATTTTATGTTTTGCTGTCAAACCCTGCATAGAAGATTGACAACCTTCTATTATAGAGCCTTGACAGTTTTCATTTCCATGTTAGAATTAGACTTTCATTGCTGCAAAAGTAATTAGATTTCCTTTCTGCAATTAGGATCAGACTTTCAATTCTGCAACTATTATTTCTGCAACATAATTAGGTCTTATTCTGCAATTGTAAATCAGGACTTCATTTCTGTAGTTAATGATTAGTTTCCAATTCTGCAACTTAGATTAAGGTTTAATTCATGCAATTTAGAGATAGGAATGTCCTAAAACCCCCCACACAACCGGTTTCACCAATAAAACCTGTTGCTCTAGATTGACCTAAGTTATAGTTGTTTTGCCTCTTCTTTCATAGATAGCCTTGTACACAGCCCTGGATTGACAAATACATTGAGAATTAATGATGGTATAACGACTATGCATCATTTTGGCACCGTTGTCGAGGAATAGTGTTGCCAGAAGAAAACAAACAGTCCAATAGCTGTAATCAGACTAAGCTATGAAAATTCAGGTTAAAATCTGAATACAACAGCTGAGGAAGATAACAACTATTGACTTAATTTATGTCATTTAAGAGTAAACATGAATGAGTAAGTCTAGGGATGAAAAAGGTAGAACTACCCCAAAGGATCCCTGGCTTGTTCCATTAAGGAGATCTTCATGCCTAAGGGGTGAATCACCTGTGTTTGAACTACCAGAAAGATTGATAGAAAAATCACCGAGTCTCACCATCATTAGAACATTTTGAGAAAGGAAAATCACCAATTTTATCATCATCAAGAATATCTTAAGGAAGAAAATTCATCGGACTCATCATCAACAGAGAGGCTTGGACCTCTTGAGAGAACAATTTGGAAAGCTTTAACTTCTCCTAGGAAACAGGAAACTATGGCAGAAGGAGGCAATATAGATGGCCAACATGGCTATGTCCATAATGAAGGAGATGATCAGGATATGCTCCAACCTTCCAGAACATTTGAATATCCTATTCATCTGAATCCAACACAAAACTCTCCCATGAAAACCATTTCACCTTCAGTACTTCCAACCTTTCGAGGTGTTGTATCTGAAGATCCTGATCAATTTTTGTTTGAATTCAAGGTAGTGTGTCAGACCTATGATTATATAAATGACAATCAAAAACTTAAGGTTTTTCCCTCAACACTCAAGGATTCAGCATTGCGCTGGTTCATGAGCTTAGAGCCTAATTCCATAAGAACCTGGGATCAAATGGAAACTATCTTTTTAGATAAATATCAGGAATATTGTCGTGTAAGGAATAGAAAAGATGAGTTATTCAGAATCAAGCAGGAAGATGATGAGACATTGGAAGATTATCTTGATAGGTTCTCCTTTGTTCAAAGGAGATGTGGACTTGTAGAACCAAAATTATGTAAAACCATATTTTTGAGAGGATTGCAAGATGAATCCAGAGAAGTTCTGGATTTGATGGGAAAAGGGGATGTAACCACTCTCAGTAATGAGGAAATTATGGATCTCTCTAGGAATTACTCTCGCACTAAGCAGAGAAGAAGAAAAAGCCACACAAATGGCACTGATGTGAAGGACCTGATAGAGGAACTTGCAAATTTCAAAACAGATATTCTAGTGCACCTAAACACTACTTTAGGGGAAATGTCTGCAAAAGCAAAAAACATAGAACCTTTGGCAATTTATTGCCCAAGATGTAGAAATAAACATGCTTTGCAGGAATGTCCTTTGAATAAAACATCTATCTCAGCCATTTGTAGTATCTGTTCAAAAAGGCATTCAACTGATCAATGCCACCTGCTACCACAACTCAAAACTGTGTTAGAAAACCAGACTGAGGAACTCAACTACATTGGACCAAAACAAGGGGGAAATTTCTCTCAATACCAAAATCCCCCTCGTTTTCCTACAAATTGGGGGCATAATCCTAGTACTATGCCTTGGGGACAATCAGAACCACCCCAACGTCCTTGGAATTATCCTCAATGGACAAATTCCCAAGAATGGCCACAAGCAAATTGGAGTAACCCAGCCTGGAATCAAAATCAAAACAACCCCTCATGGAATCAAAACAACCCATCTTGGAATCAAAACAATCCAGCCTGGAATCAAAATCAGACTAATCCACATTGGATGCAAAACCAACCATAGTGGAGTCAGCAATACCAGTCCTATCCAAGGCAGCAAAGGAATCAAGGTCAAACTCAGCATTTGTTGCCTGCACCTAATCAAAATTTCCAAGAAAAATAGCAACAAACACAACAAGTGAAACAACCTCAAATGCCAGCTCAACCAGTCACTAATCCAAATAGCATGAGACAAACACCTCCTGTCTATGTGGCTGAAGCTGAAGAAAATGTTGAAATTAATGTTCTTGATTGTAGTAACATCCAACTTCGTTCAGGAAAAGTTGTACCTGAACCAGTTTCAAATGAAATTAAAGAAAATGAAGAGCAAGAATCATTGGAACCAGAGAAAGTCCAACCAACAATAGAGACAGAAGAAAAATTGGAACCAGTAAAAATCCAACCAACAATAGAGAAAGAGACAAAACCACAGGCAGAACAGTTACCAAGGATAATTCCATATCCTGAAAGATTCAATGCAATACCAAAAAATTCTGAGTCAGAACTGGTCAAAGAACTCAAAAAGTTAACTATATCATTGCCCTTATTGCAAGCCATTAAGGAAATACCAGAGATTAACAGTACTATCCAAAATTTGTGCATTAAAAGAGCAGGAAGAAAAAAGAAAGCATTTCCTAAAACTATGCAGGTTGAAGGAAAGATAGCTGATCTCTTATCTGGAAAACTAGTACCTCCAAAGTATAGTGATCCAGGAAGCCCAGTTATCATAGTCACCATAGGTTCAGTACCAATATCAAATGTCTTAGTAGATCTAGGAGCTGCAATAAATGTCATGACCAAGGATACAATGAAACAATTACAGCTCAAACATCTCAGCCCCACATTTACAGTTTTAGAAATGGTTGATAGGTCAGTTGCAAAACCTGAAGGTATCATTGAAGATGTCCCTATAGAAGTTTCTTCTTGGGAATTCCCTGCAGATTTTTTGGTTTTACAGCCAAGAAATTCAGCACATGGATATCCCATTATTTTGGGAAGACCTTGGCTTGCAACTGCAGCAACCTTCATAGACTGTAGATCTGGAAATATGACTATTTCAAATGGTATTGATCTGAAACAGATTTCTTTATATCCTCCTGCAAAACCATCTAGCAAATTTTTAGGTCAGTTATGGTTTTCTGACTCAGATGAAGAACCAGAAGAGGTCATTTCTACACTAGCTACCTTAGTAGTAAGAGAACACACAAGAAGACCTCAGTGACACAAAAAATTTAGAAAATGAAACAATCTTGATGAATGTTCTGCATGAACAAGGTTTAGAAGGAGAAGCAACAAATATCCAACAGTTGTTAAGTAATGAGGAGAATCAAAAATCTGAAGATGAACCATCTGTAATATCACAGGGAAACTCTGTTTCACTACCACATGGATGGCACCATCATCTGATTTTTCCTTCTCACTGTTCCATACAAGATATGCTTCCCTCAAGCAACAATAAAATAGAAACTGCTTCTTTTCTCCCAACTCAGCAATGTCCTCTTAATCCCTTAATCACCAGGTATGAAGGAGTGAATTCAGTCCTTCTAAATACAAAACAAATAGAAGTCCAACCAGGCAAATTTTTGAACATTTATAGCCAGCTTGCTAGGGAAGAGGAAGAAAAATTGATAGTTGTCTTGCAGAAGCATGTTCATGCTTTTGCTTGGAACTACAAAGATATGTCAGGAGTCCATCCTGATATATGTACCCACAGAATCTATACTGAAGAAGTCAAGCCAGTTAGACAACCCGAGAGAAGATTGAATCCTGCCTTAAGAGATATTGTGAAAGAAGAAATTGAAAAACTTCTGGAAGTAGGATTCATTTACCCAATTTCCGATAGCCAATGGGTTTCTCCATTGGTAATAGTTCCTAAGAAAAATGGAAAAATGAGAGTATGTGTAGACTATAGAGAGTTGAATAAGGTGACATACAAAGACCATTTTCCATTACCTTTCATAGATCAGGTGTTAGATACTCTTGCTAGAAAAAGATACTTTTGTTTTCTTGATGGATTTAGTGGATATAATCAAATTCAGATTGCACTTGAAGATCAAGAGAAAACAACTTTTACATGTCCTTGGGGAACATTTGCCTATAGGGTTTTACCTTTTGGTTTGTGTAATGCCCCAACAACTTTTCAGTGAGCAGTCCTAGCAATTTTTGCTGATCTGACCACCAAAAGTGTTGAAATATACATGGATGATTTCACAGTATGTGGACAGACTTTTGATTTTACATTGGAAAATCTTGACAAAGTCTTAACTCGTTGTGAAACATACCGGTTATCCTTGAATCCAGAAAAATGCTTCATGATGATGAAGGAAGGGATAGTTCTTGGTCATCACATCTCTCCTGAAGGGATCCAAGTTGATCCAAAGAAGGTGGAAATTATCAAGAATCTCCTTCCTCCTAAAACTCGGACTAATGTCAGAAGCTTCCTAGGACACATTGGTTTTTACCGTAGGTTTATTCCCAACTTTAGTACAATAGCAGGTCCTATGTTTGCCCTATTGACTAAAGATTCTGAATTCTCTTGGACTGCAAAGTGTCAGGAAGCATTTGAAGCTCCGAAAGAGAAATTAATAACTCCACCTGTGCTCGAGAGGACCTAATTGGACATTACCATTTCACATACTGATTGATGCCTCCAATACAACAATTGGAGCAGCATTAGGACAAATTGACAATGGTGAACACTATACCATCTACAACATTAGCAAGAACTTGACAGGAGCCGAGAAAAATTATACAACAATCGAGAAGGAATTCCTAGCAGTAATATATGCCATCAACAAATTTGGGCATTACATCACAGGTTATCAAATATTTATTCACACGAGATCATACAACCATTAAGTATTTGATGAATAAACCTATGGTAAGTGCAAGAATTATTCGTTGGTTGTTGTTCCTGCAAGAATTTGATATCACTATAATCAACAAACCGGGAAAAGCTAATGTTGTGGCAGATTTCTTGTCCAGGTTGCGAGAACACGAGATGAAGGGGAATTAGTTGATGACACTTTTCCTGATGAAAAACTATTTGCTATATCGGTCCAATCACCTTGGTTTGCGAGATATAGCCAATTATTTGGTCACAAGGAAAGTTCCTCCACATTTCACTTCAAAACAGAAAAAACAATTGATCAAACAGAGTTCTTCTTTTGAATGGATTAAGGGTATGCTTTTTAAGTGCAGTCCTGACCATGTGTTACGTAGGTGCATCCGAAAGGATGAAGTGTATGATATCCTTAGAGCTTGTCATGATGAACCCTCGGGTGGACACTATTCTGTAAAAAGCACAGTTAGGAAAATCCTAGGGACGGGATATTATTGGCCATCTCTTCACAAGGATGTAAAAAAGTACATCGAGGCATTGTGATGCATGCCAAAGAATGGGGAAACCCACTCATACAAATGAGATGCCACTGCAGCCTCAAATGGTTTTAGAACCATTTGAGAGGTGGGGGATTGATTTTGTAGGACCTATTGATCCACCTTCTCAAGGAAAGGTGCATATTCTAGTATGCACTGATTACCTGACAAAGTGGGTAGAGGTGCATGCTTTCAAACATGCTCGTGAAGAGAAGGTCATTGATTTCTTGTATACTCAGATTTTTCAGAGATTTGGAGCTCCACGGTCTATCACCACAGACCAAGGACCCCAATTTGCATCCAAAGTCATAAAAGCATTTACAGAATTGTATGAAATCAAACATAGGAAATCATCACCTTACCACCCACAAGCAAATGGCCAGGTTGAGGTAACAAACAGGGAACTAGAATGCATCTTGACAAAAATAGTAGCCTTTCATAGGAGAAATTGGCTAGATAAATTACCTAAAGCAGTTTGGGCCTACAATACTACTTGGAAGTCCACTACTGGATTCACACCTTATGAACTAGTCTTTGGTAAAAAGCCTCTCTTACCTATTGAATTTGAGCTACTAACATTGCGCACAACACTGGAAATTGGAATTGAATTGTCGCAAGCATAGACAGACAGGATTCTGTAGCTGAATGCATTGGATGAACTTAGATTGGATGCTCTGCACCAAACTGAGGTAATTCAGGAGCAGAGGAAGTTGTGGCATGACAGTCACATTCAACAGAGGAAACTTCAACAAGGAGATTGGGCTTTATTGTTTGATTCTCGCTATGAAGACTTCCCTGGAAAACTGAGAACTAGATGGTTGGGACCTTACTGGATTGAAGAGGTATTTGACAATGGAGCAGCTCGCCTATCCCCTATTGATGGATCACAAAGAAAGTTGGTAGTAAATGGACATCGCCTCAGGGTGTACCATACACCTCTGACTAAAGATGAATTCTTGCAACAACTTGATAGTTTGGATACACAACAGGTGGAAGAGATTCCCTCTTCCACTTCAAAACAATCAGCATGATCATGGATTTCAAGAAAAAGCAAAAAATACAAAAAAATCAGAAAAAAAATAGAAAACAAAAAGATGAATAAATTCTGAGTATGAATTCCTTCATGGGCATGGTTTCAGGGGAAATCATGAAATTCCTTCATGGGCATAGTCAGGATCAAGAAAAAAAAAAAAAAGAGAAAAGGAGAGGTAAAAAAAAAAAAAGGGGAAAATCAAGAAAAAAAAAGAGAGAAAAATGAATAACTCAGCAGTGAAAACCTTTTCTTAAGGCACTACTGGGTTGGTATGCATGAAAACCAGTTTTTTGGCATGCATAACCTTGAGAAATTTCTGAACCATCATTGTACAAATTCACCAAGTGCACTTGTTTTGAAATGTTGCAGAAAATCTCAACAGAACATCAACAAAGGCAAGTCATTCTTCAAAACGGCATTAACTATTTTTATCAGGTATATATTTCTTACATTTCTTCATTGTAAAATGATTGGTATATAGTATATGACGATTAACCATTAGCATAAAAGGTATTCATAAGAGTTGGCATACTTAAAACATGTTTTGAAAATGAAAATATTGATTTCTGCCTAATCTTCGAAACAAGAATGTCAAACACAGTGCCTGCTGTATTATCTTCGGATTGAAATTGTCTTCGGAATGACAACAGAATGAATGTTGCACTTTGTCTTCAGAAAGAAGCTTTGTCTTCGGAATGACAATTTGTCTTCGAAAGAAACTTTGTCTTCGAAATGACGACTTGCTGCATCATCTTCGGAATGAAGATTTGTCTTCGGAATGAAGATCTGTCTTCGGAATGAGGATCTGTCTTCGAAATGAAGATCTGTCTTGGAATGACGATTTACCTTCGGAATGAAAGAGGGATTGATCTTCGAAATGAGGATTAATCTTCGAAATGAAGATTTAAATTTACAAAGAGGATTTGTCTTCGGAATGAAGTTATAATCTTCAGAATGAAGATTTGTCTTCGGAATGAAGACTCATCTTCGAAATGAAGTCATAATCTTCGAAATGAAGTTTTGTTTGCAATAAGTTATAATCTTCGGAAAGAGCATTTCCACATGGCATCCAAGAAGACAAGGTACAAAAAAAATCAAATTCTTTTAGCTGCATACGATAAAAAGGGACACGTGTCAGCAAGGATATGGTTTATTTTGCATGGTACTAGAATCAAGGAAGACATGGTTTATTTTGCACGTGAGAATCTATGGACTAAACAAAAAAATTAAAACCAAATGAGGTGGATCTGATGGCAAGGACGTCCATGCAATCATTGATGGATAGGTGTTCGGTGCAATAGTAGAAATGCGTGCCACCTTTCTTTTCGAAGATGTGTTTGCGAAGTACAGTGCTCAGGTTACGGTTCATTCCGAAGAAGCAGATGAGAAACAGGGCAAGCGAAGACTTAGAGCTAAACCCTGCAAATCTGCAACATAAAAACCAGAGATCCAACAGAGGAATAGCAGCAGCAGTGAACATTTTTTAAAATAAAAAATATGGGGTGAAAGATCAGAACGGAACCAACAGATACCACCTACCTCAGAGAAAATCTGGTAGTCCTGTAGATTTTTGAAGATGGAGGGTTTATGCCATTTCTGGATAAGTTTAATGGGTCTTCTGAAGATTTGGCTGGCATGTTCGCCCATACATTCAGAAACAACCGAGCACATGTTAACGACATGACTATTGAGGTAACCCCTAAAATTTTAAGTCAGATTATTGAGCTGCCATTAGAAGGGATTTCAATTTCTAGATCTGGCAAGAATACATTGGCAAATGTAGTTAATCAGTTTGTAGAAGAAAATGATAGAGAGCTAGAGTACTTAACCCATAACAACACATGCAAAGGGTTAAAAAGGGCCGACCTACAGGAACCCTGGGATGAAGTAGCCACCT
Source organism: Wollemia nobilis (assembly GCA_028583015.1). Lineage (NCBI taxonomy): Eukaryota > Viridiplantae > Streptophyta > Pinopsida > Araucariales > Araucariaceae > Wollemia > Wollemia nobilis. The sequence goes on along the minus strand of JAQPPZ010006183.1, from coordinate 386,758 downwards.
GGGTAATAAAATTCCTAACCTGTGAAGGGCAGTATGTGCTGTTATCAGGGCATCATCTACGAATTTTAAACCATCTCAGACATGGTGAGCAACAACCAGAAGTTAGGGTAAACCTTCCCCTGTATCTGTATCAAGAATTAAAAAACATGGCAAAGAGATATCAGGAGGGCAAAGGAAGCCTTCGCCACCATGGCCTCATCAAACTAGTTTGCCAACACCATTTTAGAGGAAACCCTAGGAGTTTTGATAGGTTTTACTCTACCCTAAATGATGTCATTTTTAGGGATGAAGATGAGGAAGAAGAAGAACCAGATACTGCTGATGTTGTTGCAGAAGAAGAAACAGCTGCTGCAAAAAATGTTGTAGAAGATGCTACAGAGGAAACTATAGAAGGTGCTACAGAAGCTGTTACAGAAATAGAACCACACCCAACAGTAGCAACAGAAAACCTTGCTCCTGAACCCTCAACTTCACGAACCAAGAAACAAAGAAAAAGAGGATCTAGAACTGGCAGCAGAGCAGAAAAACAAAAGAAGGTTCATTTTTTTGGAGTGACTACTGATTTAACAGAACAAGAAATAATAAGGGAAACAGAGGCATCTGAAACTGTCCCCACAACCCCTGCTGACACCAAAAAATAGAGCAAAAAGAAGAAGTTTGCATCTGGAACTAGGAGGTCCACTAGAATCCATTTGAAAGAAACAACAGAATAGGTTATGGAGGAAGAAGAAGGACAAAGCAGCCCAGATGTCACAGAAATACAACCAGCCTCTGAAAATTTTCTAGAATTCCCTAAATAGATAGCTGAGGCAGAAACTGAGCAGGATAATTTGGAGGAGGCTACAGTTCAACAGGCTACAGATATGGTGGATACAATTATAAGCAGTTTCATAGAACCTGTTGAACAAGAGCAAATGGTTGTAGAAGAAGAGATATTGGTTGAGCAGCCAACTGTAGCTGATCTATCTGCATCAGATTCTGAGGCAGAAATAGAAGTGGAAGACATCACAAAGCAGCTGAGGGCAGCAAGAAGTGTTGTCAGAACACAAACCAAGTGGATTGAGGAGAAAGAAAGCATCATTGAGATACAGGAAAGAAAAATTGCAGAGCTTCAGCAGGAAGTGGCAGAATTGAGAAAAATGTTGTCACAGTCTGAAAAATAGCCAACTGTATCCTTTGATGAAGATAATTTAGCTCAATTGCTTTTGGGTCTATCAAAGGCAGATGACTCTATTGAGACAGACATGGGCATTCATTCTGAAGTAGCACCCCTTCATTCTGAAGAAGTGCCTATTCATTCTGAAGCAGCACCATCTCATTCTGAAGCATTGCTTTCTTGTTCTGAAGATGCTTCAGAAATGGTAAAGAGCATAGCAGAGGATGTTGAAGATGAGCCACCAACACAGGAACAGTCCCAACAGCAAGAAAATGTTCAAGTAAGTACTCCTATTGAGGTCCTTGCATTTCAAACTATTACACTTTCAGTAGAAACAACAGATAAGGGGGTACAAGTAGAATTACTATCTGATGACAACCCCATAGAAATAGCAAATAAGGAGGTACAGGTAGAATTATTGATAGATGATCAACCAGTAGAAGTGGCAGAAAAAGGAGTTCAAGTTGATCTGCTACCTAGGATTCCACCTGTAGTCAGACCACCTAATACTGTGTCTCTAGAGCAGTACAATGCAGACATAGCTAGCTGGATGATTAGATATGAGCAGCTTGCCACTAAAACTGAAAAGTTCAAATTGGAAGCAAAACAGCTAGAAGCCAAGGAAACAGAAATTCAGGCATTGAAAGGAAAGGTGTCTGACTTATGTCAAATTGCTGAATTTTTAGTGCAATTTAGACGACCAGCCAGATTTTACAGCCTTATTTTGAAGGAAAAATACCTCAGATGGCAGGTCATGAGGATTAGTTCAAACCTCCCATATAAATTGGACACCACTGTAGATTTTTTGGAAGCATACTTTGACAGCCCTTTTGAGCAGAAAAATCTCCTGTGTGAACTATTTTTACACAGTTTCTTCATTCTAGAGGAAGTAGAATTTCATCCTCAAATCTACATTGGAGATGTTCAGCTGAGAGCATTTATGTCTACTTTGCAGAATCAGCTTTACTGGGATCAAGAGAAAAAGCAGAATAAAGAGCTTGAAACAAAGGCTGAACTGTTAGTCAGAGCAATCCAGCCAAACCACCCAGTTATCACCAGACAACACTTCTCAATGATGAACAGGGATGATGTAAAGAGGATGTACTTGAACAACTTAAGGGACTGTGTGGCCAGGTTCAACAATTTTTGTGATCATAATTTTTTCCCAGCATTGTCAGTGTGCAGAAACAGATGGGATGAACTTCCCATGTCTTTGCGAAAAAGAGAACCCATCTCCCCCATCAACTTAGAATGGTCCAGAAGAAGAGCAGAAGGTGTAATCCAGCTGATTGAAATCATGCAACATAACTGGATAGGTCTTAGGTTTAGGCCTCCAACCATCATTACTCCAGTTCCATTCTACTTTGAGGAAGATGCCCAACCTGATGAACAGTTTGAAGACTGGCTCAGGAACATTCAAGAAAATAGGGGGTATTATATAGGCAAGAAATTATTCTACAGGTCATGGAATCTAAACATGGACATATGTGATTCCATAGCCCAACAGAATGCATGAGGGCATGCATTAATATAAGTTGGGGGGAAAATGATGAGGCCTGGAAATGCCTCAATCATAACATGTTTTGAACACTAAAATTGCCTATAAACTCTTATGTTTTATCTGATATGTTAGTTAAGTTGATTCAATATGTTGTATATTAACCATTTTGCATGATCAATGTATTTGGAATATTATATGCTGATTTTTACAACTTTTTGCATAGTTTTGTGTTCTTTTTGCTATGACTTGCTAAAATGGGATATGCTTAGAATAATAGCAGCATTTCACTAATCATGTTTTGATTTGTCTCAAGCATTTATTTCACCTAAATCTAGCAATAGTGCAAGCAAACTGTTGTTGTGCAGCAAAAATTGGTCTTTCCCATGTAAATTCCAGCCAGCTGTCCATAAATAGCAAGGCATGGAATTCACATGTGGAAAGAGATGAAGACCATTGGAATTTGATCTTAAGAGATAACCCACCTGAGAGATGCAGAAGAAATCACTGGAAAAGCACACATTTGTTCATTCCGAAGTATCTTCGAAATGAACAGATATCTTCGAAATGAGCAGATCTTCGGAATGAAGAATGCAGTGTCTTCGAAATGAGCGGATCTTCGGAATGAAGAATGCAGTATCTTCAGAATGAGCGATCTTCGGAATGAAGAATGCAGTATCTTCGGAATGAGCGATCTTCGAAATGAGAATTGCATTGTCTTCGGAATGAAGCCACTTATCTTCGGAATGAAAACAGAATGTGCTTTTTGACTTGTTGACCGATTTTTGAAGCCAAAAAAGGGAAATAAAGGTTGGAAAAGGTAAAGGAAAAGATCTTCCATCTGTCTTTGCCGTCATTGCCGACCAAAGCCATCATTAAGGGAAAGATCAAGTTTTAATCTTCTTCTAGGATAAAACCAGAATTTGTTGCAGCATTGTAGGATTAGATCTTTTGAGATATTCATAGTTTGTAATTAGATCATAGGACATCTATAAATATTGCTCCCATTCAGGTTGAGCCTAGTAGTAGTAGTAGCAGTAGGAAGTAGAAAGTAAGGAAGCTAGGAAGAAGCAAAAAATAGGTAGAAATTGACTGTTACAGTCTTGTAACAGTTTTTCAGCAGAATTATTGTAATCATGTTCTTTAATCAATAAAGTGCACCAGTTCTATTTCATATTGCTTGTAAATGAGTGTGATTAAGATCTAGAGAGAGAGAGACTCATACCTTCTTCTGGACAAGGAGGCTGGCCACTTCCAGACCTAGGAGGAGGACTAATAAGCAGGTTTTTATTCTGATTTTGCTACAGCAGAATGAGTTGTAGAACTTGTTATTTCAATTGCTTGTAAACAGTTGACAATATTTGTGATCTTAGTTTATTTATGTTTAGATTAAACTTGTGCTTAATGTTTTAGTTGTAATCTCTACTTTCAGCAAAGCTTCCATTTTATTTCAGACTGTTATTTCTAGAATTTGTTGTTTTCAGCAATTTCTTGCATTTTATGTTTTGCTGTCAAACCCTGCATAGAAGATTGACAACCTTCTATTACAGAGCCTTGACAGTTTTCATTTCCATGTTAGAATTAGACTTTCATTGCTGCAAAAGTAATTAGATTTCCTTTCTGCAATTAGGATCAGACTTTCAATTCTACAACTGTTATTTCTGCAACATAATTAGGTCTTATTCTGCAATTGTAAATCAGGACTTCATTTCTGTAGTTAATGATTAGTTTCCAATTCTGCAACTTAGATTAAGGTTTAATTCATGCAATTTAGAGATAGGAATGTCCTAAAACCCCCCACACAACCGGTTTCACCAATAAGACCTGTTGCTCTAGATTGACCTAAGTTATAGTTGTTTTGCCTCTTCTTCCGTAGATAGCCTTGTACACAGCCCTGGATTGACAAACACATTGAGAATTAATGATGGTATAATGACTACGCATCATTAACCAAAAATAATGATTAATTAAAAACCTTTTTAACTAACCCTTTTAACTCCCTAAGACCTCATGTCAAACCTTAGGCATCATAAAAATATATTCAAAATTTTATTACCTTTGCCTTGGTGGGACTCGAACTCACGACGTAGCCTCAACCAATGCCCTAGTCATGGCTCCAACCACCACGTGAGCTAGGTGCTCACTTAGAGAGTAAAGAGAACCACGTTCTCTATAAAGCTCCCTTTATTTGCCTAAGCAAAAATCATGTGCCGCTCCCTTCGACGCTTCAAACACAACCAACAAAACAATGTTGCCATCATGAATCGATCGTGGGTCACTCCACGCCCAAGAACTCTAGCCTCTATCCACTTGCCACTAGGCCACACTTCCTATGATGGCTATAGAATTTTGATGTTCATCGATTTATCTCTTATTTGCTAGCGCTTAAAACAAGGTTCTTGTCTCTTTCTTCGCATGAGTTCTCACAACACACGATTGCATGTTTTCTTATTCGAGCAAAAGGATATCTTAATGCCTCTAAGGCATATAGCTTATATACTAATTTCCACCTTCAATATTGAACGTCGGTGCTTCAATATTTAACTCATTAATTTATAAATTATTTAAATTCTTTAGAATTTAAATTTTATAAATTAACTTTTACATCCCTTTGGCTTTATTAAAGCCCTCTTTAATTTTTTCTCTTTGTATAAATAATATTTATTTATAAAATTTAAATTCAATTTGAATTTAAATATTTATAACATAAATATTAAAACTTCCTTGGGTTTTTATGAAAAACCTTTTATTTTTGTTCAACCATGGTTTTAATGAAAACCCTCTTAACTTATGCTTCCACATAATATTAAAAATATTATGAAGCTCTTTTGCCTTTAACCTTTGCATTGTTCCTCTTGACATTTTGACATTAATGGTAGCTTATTCCTTGACATCAATGACAACTTCGTTCCTTGACATCAATAACAAATTTGACTCAAAATGTCCAACAATCTCCCCCTTTGTCATTGATGGCAACCCAAATTATTTTTACCAAAAACTTAACCTTTTCTTTGTTTTGCTCCCCCTGGGACATTGCTCCCCTTGGCTCAATGCTCTTTTCAAATCTCTCCTCTTTACTCAAATACCAAATCTCTCCCCCTTACTCAAATCTCTCCCCCTTTGACATCAATGGCAAAGGGTCACCTTTGGGGCTCGGGGCTAAGAATGAGCCTCTTAGCTTAGCCCCTCCCCCACCTCCTCTTGAGGTGGTTAATTATAGGGTGGGAGTATTTCTACTCCCAACAAGCACTGGTCTTTACCTTTATCCTCTTTTCTTCTTATCTGATCCTTTTGATTCCTCTGATTGTTCCTTTCCATGTCCATGTTCCTGTCCATGTCCATTTTCTTGTTCCTGTTCCTGTTCATATCCATATCCCTTTTCCTATTCCTGTTCATGTCCATGTTCCTGTTCCTGTTCCTATTCTTGTTCATGTTCATATCCATGTTCTTGTTCCTATTCCTGTTCATACTTGATTCTGGAATGTCTGCTCTACACCACTTAGCTGTGTGACCATCATTATTGCACTTATAACACTTAATGTTATTATTCCTTGGAGGTGCAAATGTCTTAGGATTTCTCCTAGTGAAGCCATATCCTCTTCTATCATGAACCCTACAATTCATTGCCTTGTGACCAAACTGATTACATGAGTAGCAATACCCATGGAAAAGTTATTTGTTCCCATATTCTTGTCTTTCATGTGTCCTACATTGTGAAGCCATGTGCCCAAACCTGTGACATGAAAAACATCTTCCATTGAAGCTTCCTTGTCTTGACCTCATTGGTCTCCTATTTTGATTGTTGTTCCATCTATTTCTTCTTGGTGCATTGTTCCTGTTCTTGTTGAACTTTCTGTTGTCCAACTCATCCTCAAAAGTCTCACTTTCTCTTACACTATCTTCTTCTAAAGTTTCTTCTCCTTCAGAACTTGAGATTGGCTTCTCCTCTTGTTTCTTTTGAGCTTGTTCAAAACCAAGACCTATTTTGTTTGTTGACCTTCTTTGTACCTTGATCATCTTATCCACAATATTTGAACTCTTTCCAAACTTGTGTAGCTTACTCTTGGAGTTTTCTAAATCTTCCCTTAGTAGGGCCACTTCTTGTTCTAAATTTTCACATTCTAAGATCTTTTCTTCTAACTTATCCTTGAACTTCTTTGTCTTAGCCTTTGATTTTTCTAGATCCTCTATAAGCATTCTTCTCTCTTCATCACATTCTTGAAACTGAATTTCAAGTTTAGAGTTTTCATTTCTTACCTTTTTTACTATGTCAAGAGCATAAATAAGTTCTCCCTTGAGATCATATCCATATTTATCTGAATCTTCCTCTATTTTTTTACCTTTTTCCACATATTCATTTTCTATTGACTTGTCTTCTATAGGATCACCTTCTCCTTCTTCTAGTGCCATTAGAATATTCTCTTCTGGTCCTTCAAGTGTATCTTCATATTCATCATCACTAAAACTAAAACCATTTCTTGTACAACTATCTTCAAGATGTCCAAAGTTACCACATCTAAAGCACTTGAGAATTACTGGAGTCATTTTCTTAACTTGTTCTTTTTCTTCAATCATAAATAGGACTTCATCTCTATCATTGTCTGAAAAACTAGCATCACTATCACTTGAGTACTTACTTGCCTTGTCTGCATAGTAGCTCCTCTTTTGTCTTTGAAAGAACTTATTTCCTTGTCTGCTTTGTCCATCCTTGCTTTTCTTTTGATGCTTGTATCTTTCTGATTCCCTGTTTCTGTGATCCTATTTTTCTTCATCATTGTTATTCTTAGCTTCTTGACAATCAGTTGCATAATGACCATACTTTCCATAATTGAAACATTTAATAGATTTTATATCTCTAGATCTTCTAGAATCCTTATCTCTTCTACCATAATTAGCTTCTTCATCACTGGATGACTCATTGCTTGATTCTGACTTCTTACCCTTTGTCTTCTTAATTGCTTTGAATGCTGCTTCTTTCTAGGGATTAGGTTCCTCTTTTGTTCTCAACTCAAATGTTGTAAGAATACCAAGCAACATGTCTCTTGTCAAAGAATCACCATCTTTTGATTCTTCTATAGCAAAAATATTTTCACTAAATATTTTTGGAAGAGATCTTAAGACCTTATCACAAACATCTGATTCATCAACCTTAAGTCCAAGTCCTTGCATGGCATTAACAACCTCATCTATCCGAAGTAGATAGGTACTAATATTTTCCTCATCCTTCATTCTTAATCCTTCAAATTGTGCTTTGAGATTTTGGATCTTTGCCTTTTTGACACTTTTATCTCCCTCATATATACTTTGCAACTTATCCCACATTTCTTTTGCATTTTGACAATGCATAACTTTTATGGACTCTATTCTATGCAAACCTCTCAAAAGTGCATTCATTGCTTTTGAATTGTAATGTTGTAGAAGCTTACCTTCCTTATCTATAGGTGGATCAATTGAGGGATCGTATCCATTTTCAATTGCTTCCCAAATTTCATTGCCAAGTGCCATCAGGTAAATCTTCATTCTCATACTCCAATATATATAATCACTTCCATAAAATATTGGTGTTGAATTATCTGATGATCCATTCTTAGAATCCATTGTGTTCTTGTAGTCTTTTCCTTCAATCTATTAAACTCTTCTAAAGGAACCCGCTCTGATACCAATTGAAGAACACAAGCTTATACTGAGAGGGGGGTGAACAGTATAAGACCACTTTTTACTTTTCTTTCCCAATCAATATTATGCAATGTATAGATAGAAATATCAATAGCAGTAATCAAAGCAATGCACAAATCACCACACACAATAGAGACACCATAATTTACGTGGTTCACCCAATGTGGGCTACTCCACGGAGAAAATATTTCACTAAAATTTTCTCAATCAATCTCTTGGGAATCCTTTCCCTATTACAATGTTTATGGACCTCTGTCCAAAGGAGATACCAATCCCCTAAATCAAGTTCATGGATCTCTATCCATAGGAGACACCAATCTCTTAATCTCTGCTCTGGTTGGTGATCCTCTAGAAGACCTCTACCTCCACTACCCTTAGAAAATGGAACTCTATCCACATAAGACACTTGTATTCCCTGCTCTGGTTGGAGAACTCTATCCTCAACTCTATCACCTCCAAAGCTCTATCTCAAATATATACTAAACATAATCCTTCGGTCTAGCACAAATCTATCCTCAATATCTATCTCTGGTCTGGCACAAACCTATCCTCAAATCTGCACCAAACTCTATCCTCAAATCTGTACTAAACATAGTCCTTTGGTCTAGCACAAATATATCCTCAATATCTGTCCTCAAGCCTTAACTCAAAGCTTGACTCAATCTCAAATCAACTCTATTGGATCTGCCCCAAACCTTAACTCAAGGTTTGAACAAATCAATCAATCAAATCTGCTCTCAAGTCTTCTCAAAGACTTGTCTCAAATCTGCCTTGTAAGCTTCCACAAAATCTCACACCAATCTGTCCTCAAGTCCTCTCTAGAACTTGTCCAATCTTCTCAATAAGTTCTCTCAAGAACTTATCCAAATCTGCTCTCAATATGTATTGTAAGCTTCCACAAAATCTTACTCAAATCTATCCACAAGTCCTCTCAAAGACTTACCTCAAATATTCTCAACAAGTCCACACTAGAACTTGTCCAATCTCATAGAAACATAAAGAGAATTGTTAGAGACTCAATATGCTCTACACTCATCACAATGCTCAATCACTTTCAATCACTCTCTTAGAAACATACAGAGAATTGTTAGAGACTCAATATGCTTCAAATTCAACTCAATACTCAATCACTTTCAATCACTCTCTTAGAAACATACAGAGAATTTTTAGAGACTCAATATGCTTCAAATTCAACTCAATACTCAATCACTTTCAATCACTCTTTTAGAAACATAAGGAGAATTGTTAGAGACTCAATATGCTTCTCATTCACCTCAATGCTCAATCACTTTCTCAAATCAATTCAGAATATAGAATAGTTTGTTTTATGGAACTTGAACAATCACTTCACACATCCACTTGACTAGGCTCAACCAACTCTACTCAACCAATCACTCAATGAAACAATCCTTCCTTACAAACCCTAGTCCAAGTATATAAACACCCACTCAAAATGTTTCCAACAATGCTTTATCAAACAATCTCACATAACAATGATACTCATGATCTTTGCAAACCCTAGTTCAAGTTCTTCACTCAACCAATAGCTTCAACAACAATGCTTATCAAACAAGGTTTTAACAACAACTCTTTATTCCAGAAAACCTTGAAGCATTAACTCAACACACTTAATAAGGAAACCCTAATTAAGTCCTTTTCACTCCAAACTTATTTTCTAGAAAACCAACCAATCAACTCAACTATGGAAGAATGTGCTCATACCTTTTTCTTGATGATGAAGGAACCTCTAAAATCTGCCACAACCACAAACACTTCTTTGCCAAGCTTAAGGAAGGTTAGAAGATGATAAAACTCTCTCAAAGATACAATGCAAATATCAAAACACACATACACCTTATCACTCCATCTTAAAGAAAGCATCCATCAACATATACAAAAATGATTGACCAAATACACCTTATAATCTCCCAATTAAAATAATATTCAATACCAAGAATAATATCAAGACAATATCCTTTTCAAAATAACTCAATGGCAAGAAATCCTCTCAACACTTTAAATATTCAATAAACCAATGTGACACAAATACTTTATTCAAAAATAAAGCTAACTCCTTATTCCTCCAATTAACCAAAAATAATGATTAATTAAAAACCTTTTTAACTAACCCTTTTAACTCCCTAAGACCTCATGTCAAACCTTAGGCATCATAAAAATATATTCAAAATTTTATTACCTTTGCCTTGGTGGGACTCGAACTCACGATGCAGCCTCAACCAATGCCCTAGCCATGGCTCCAACTACCATGCGAGCTAGGCACTCGCTTAGGGAGTAAAGAGCACCACGTGCTCTATAATGCTCCCTTTATTTGCCTAAGCAAAAATCATGTGCCGCTCCCTTCGATGCTTCAAACACAACCAACAAAACAATGTTGCCATCATGAATCGATCGTGGGTCACTCCACACCCAAGCACTCTAGCCTCTATCCACTTGCCACTAGGCCACGCTGCCTGGATGGCTATAGAATTTCGGTGCTCATCGATTTTATCTCTTATTCGTTGGCGCTTAAAACAAGGTTCTTGTCTCTTTCTTCGCACGAGTTCTCACAACACACGATTGCACATTTTTTTATTCGAGCAAAAGGATATCTTAATGCCTCTAAGGCATATAGCTTATATACTAATTTCCACCTTCAATATTGAACGTCGGTGCTTCAATATTTAACTCATTAATTTATAAATTATTTAAATTCTTTAGAATTTAAATTTTATAAATTAACTTTTACATCCCTTTGGCTTTATTAAAGCCCTCTTTAATTTTTTCTCTTTGTATAAATAATATTTATTTATAAAATTTAAATTCAATTTGAATTTAAATATTTATAACATAAATATTAAAACTTCCTTGGGTTTTTATGAAAAACCTTTTATTTTTGCTCAACCATGGTTTTAATGAAAACCCTCTTAACTTATGCTTCCACATAATATTAAAAATATTATGAAGCTCTTTTGCCTTTAACCTTTGCATTGTTCCTCTTGACCTTTTGACATTAATGGTAGCTTATTCCTTGACATCAATGACAACTTCGTTCCTTGACATCAATAACAACTTTGACTCAAAATGTCCAACAAATGATAGCTAATAAAAAGGCACAATAGAAGGTAACCAAAAAGGGGGACTCTAAAAGACCTCTTATGAAAGAGGTGGCATTGTCTAAGACCTGTTATCGACCTACCCAGGATTTTGCTTCACCTTCGAATGGGCTTAGTCAAGAACGATAGTTACCAACTCATGAATTATATAAAGCCTTGTGAGTAGGGGCATATAGTCCTAACATATTCCAAGGATTTCTTAAGAGTAGGGGATATTTTGGTGATGAAGGCCAAAAAATCACTTGTGGGGGATATTATGGTGACTAGGGGTGAGCCAGTGGAAGGAGATGAATTCCAACATCACCAGTCTCGAATGTGGATTGGTGATGAAATCCAATATTACCAATGTGAATGAAACATGTGTGTGTGTGGTGTTTGAGTTGTGTGTTAAAGAATCTAATGTGGTAGAAAAGAAACTAGATTAAGAAAGCAACAAAAAAAAAGAATGTGCTTAACTATTTGGAAAGTAAATTTCCACTAAATGCTTTTGAAATGAAAATATATGCTATAAGTTTGAAATAAATCTAGATTAGATGTGTGGGAAAGATATTGAAACCTAATTAAATGCTTTTGAAAGGGATTTGAAATAAATTTTTGGGTGCATTAGAAGCTGAAATTTATTTAAATTTAAGTGAGTGTATCTTCTTATTTTGAATTGTAGAATTATAGGTAGTATAGAGACTCCATTATGAACCTTGATAAAATTTCAAGAAATATGCATTTCAAATTACAAATAGTAGATCAAATCTTTTGTAAAGCTTGTCAAAAAGAAGTATAATTGTTCAATATAATTTGGAAAACTCCTACTAAGGCAAAATTTTAGTGTTCAATTCCATTTTTGGATTAAAATTATGATTTTCCACTTGCAAAAAGTGATTTGTAAATTTTAAAGTAATTTTATCAACTTTTCATCAAAATAGCAATTCACTCTTTTTATAGTGTAATTAACTAATTTTTGAGAAAAATAATTTTTTTCTAGTTTTAAAAGAAGAGAATTCCTACCGTTTGGAAAGTTAATATCTCCATTCCAAATAAAGAGTGATTTTCTCCTTTTTTCTCTTGAAAATTCCTTAATTCATTTTTAAGTGAATTGTCATTTTTAGAGGACATTGATTCATTAGGTTTTTAACTCATTTTTTTTGTCAATGTACGAATGAATGAGGCATGGCCTAGGCTTATAAATGTGTGGTCAAAGACAAAATAGTATAGCAAATAATTCCATCCAATTATGTCATATAAAGTAAATTCAATGGAAAAAAACAATCAATGTCAAATTCCTTTGTCTATATGTCTATCCTTTTTTTAGTCAATTGAAATAGGTTACCTTAGCAATACCCTAGTGTACTATCTTATCCTACCTAATAAAACTAATAATTGGGCCTCTTATGGATCTACAATTTCAAATATGACCACAAATATCCTATACAATATGCCTCAAATGTCACAAGCCTTACTTCATTCATCACAATCCACCAACCAATCAATATTTACAATCAGACACTCTACTAGTATGACAAGTTTCCAAAATAGTCATTCCTTGCAAATTGGGACTAATACACAATTAAGGATAATTCAACCACCACTATCATGGAGTTCCCAATATATTCCTCAAATAGGTACTATTTCTAATCAATAATTTTTTTTTCAAGTTAGCAAGTAGAGTTTTCAAATATAGTAACCCCCCAAGTCAACATATGTCCTAGATACAATTCATTCCATAAAATCTAAATTCAACAATCTTTTAGGGTAGATGATCCCACTAGTATCAATCCAAGGTACTACACAAAATTGAAAAATATCACCTAGTCAAATGGGAGAATAAGACATTTAGGTTACTACTCAAAATAAAAATTTCCCCCAACTAGTCAACATCACCCAACCTAACCTTTAAAACATATAATATGTATTGAAAATTCCATTGCCTATGCCTAATACCCAAGTTGTACTAAATACTAATCAAGCTTATTTGAACCTACACCCGATGTAGAATCCAAACTCTTAGTTTCAAGCATAGAATCATGCAATCCCATAAAATACCTAAATATTTCCACAACAACAAATGGTCCAATATCATCAATGGAATTATCTTAACTTGTTATATTTCTTAACTTTCAAGGAGATCAAGGTTTAAATATTATGAAGCTTTACATGCATAATTACCAATATATTTTCCCACTATCTGATCATGATGTAATATAGGTGGGACCATTTCAATCCTTTATAATGGATTTGAAAAAATAAATGGTCCAATATCTACTATCACCTCAAGCATTCACAACCCCACCTTAAGGAGAGATGTTATATTAACCATAAATGTAGTATGGGGAAGTCCCTTAGTATTACCAAGCACCAATATTAGTAAGACTATAAAATTGGATTCCTATCTAGACATAACAAGGGCCTTGAATCTAATGGTCTATTTCACTATCAGCTCCACTACAAAATAAAAGTAGTAATACTTATTTATTCTATAATCAAAATGATGGATTGCAATTCCAAGTGAATTAAATGATGAAAATGATTAAAGTATTAATCATACCATGGAGAAGAGGCAAAAAAGTAGCTTATAACCTAATAGTGGATGGAAAAAAACAAATTACAAAAAATTAAAGACTTCATAACTCATAAAGGATCAAGTTCATCTTCAAATGACATTAGTGCAACCAATTTGATTCCTCAACTTTAAAGGAGGATATCCATGTTCAATTCTTGCCAAGCGATATTGAAGTACAATAAAATGATTGCTTTGAATTAACTTTAAAAGGTATTACAAGTGTGATCCTTTTTACAAAATGGGTCTTCTACAAGGGAATCCATCTTTGATGGAATTACAAGCAGCTAGATATGTCTTTTGTGTATTCCTCAATGTGAATTGGCGTATTACTCATGTGCCATTATAGGTCAAACCTATCCTCAAGATATGTTAGACATATAAAATTTGGTTAGAATGTTTGGGGATTTTCTTGATCAAACCCCTCATGTTTGAAGATAAAAACATTAAAATATGATTACAAATGCATGAAATTATAAAAAACCAAGTTAGGAAGTATACTTACCTAATTTTATGGCTTTGAACTGATAAAAATGGGATTCACACATTGGTGTGCAAATCTGATTGTGTCTTGGGATTCACACCCCACCGTGTGAATCTAATTATTTTTTATAGAATCAATATTTTTTAATCAAAATTTTCCTTTGATGCAAGGGCTTCTTCTATTTTTTGATGGGTCACCTTTAGAATCTCCAATATTTGTTAATAACTTATCAAAACAACAAAGAACATAGTGAATTTTATTTATACTCCTATGTTGGATGGATGGTGAGTGATGTATGATGGATGTTGAGTGGTTTTGGTAATCTAGAGTAATTTCTATAGAGTTTTGTTAAGAAAAGTGGATATATCTAAAATGGAGGATTTGGCCTTCTATTTATAGAATTTGCCAAGGTTAGGGGAGGGGCTAAGGTGTTCCTTGTGAGGTGTGCATTATTAGGTGGTTGTTTTGAGGTGTCCCTTGAGGTGACATAAGTTTCATGCCTCATAAGTGTGTTTGGGTGAGATAATCTCTCACCCATCCACATGCCATAAATAGGTGGAGGAAAGTCTCCAAATATCATTTATGACATGTTGAGGTGGAAACCTTTTCAATTTAAAATTACTTTTGTTGTGCAAAAGTCTCCATTTGTCATTTATTGCCTAGGAGAGTGTGATATGGAGAAAATATCAGGATGGAAATGTGGCAAGGCTAGGCTAGGCTAGTCAAAGTAGACTAGGTGAAGTGTAAGGCTAGACTAGTCAAAATAGACTAGGTGAAGTGGAAGGCTAGACTAGTCAAAGTAGACTAGGTGAGGTGGAAGGCTAGACTAGTCAAAGTAGACTAGGTGAGGTGGAAGGCTAGAATTTAATCATGATTAAGCTAATTAACCATGTGCTTAGCCATAAAGTGAACTTTGACCATAAAGTGCTTTTTGACCATGGTAAAGGTTTCAACCAAGGTTGACTTGTAATGGTGGTCACATGAGGACCCATAGTTAAGCATAGGAAGGGGCTTAAGTAGCCCAAGGGATATTATGAAGATGAATAATGTTTTGAATCTAATTTATGCAAATTTTAGGGGTTTTGCAAATTGATCAACCATGATGATGGGGAAAGTGGAAATGTGTGACTTTTGGGTGTCTATATATACATGAATAATATCAAAGCCTTATTGTAATACCACTATGTGGTGATGATGTAATACAGGTGGGACCCATTTAAATCTCATATAACAAATTAAAAATAAAGGATCAAGTTCCCCAATAAAATTCTAATTAAATGGGTATCTAGGTGTAAAACAATATGGTCAACATGAATTAAGAAATCAACACCTTGTAGTTATTTGCTTGCAACACTATATATAATCCTATCACATGCATTATGGTTATAATAAATTTTTATAAGGATATATATAATCAATAGTGCTAAGCATAATAGACAACAATTAGGTGTAAATCAACTACATATAGTGAACTAGCCCGTGTACCAACCACCTAGTCTAGGTCTATAATTATTCTTGGTTCTACCTAATCCAAATAACATAGTGCTTTTAAATTTTAGTGCCCTTAAATAGGATGAGAACTTATGCTTTGAATATCATGTCATATGCATCAATAAATAATAAGGAATTGGAACTAGAAGCAACATATAAGTAGCTTTAGAATAACCCACAATCCTAGTGTATCGCTCCAAATTTTTTGCATCCCTACCTTCAGGCTATTGGATCCGCGCCCGGAAGGAGGATGGGAAAAGGATGGTGCGGTACCTTGGACAAGAGGACTTCACGAAGGTCCCGCCTCTCAAGGGAGGTGCATTTTGGTGATTTTTTGATGAATGGTGGGTTCACCAGGAAAAATTTGATGGTAGTTTCCACGCCTAGGTTTTGGAATGAGTTTTAGATGAGTTCATTTTATTTTTAAGCATTCATCCTAGGTTTGGCCGAATGCTTCTAACTTAAACTACATGAAAATGCAATTTAAATGAATACAGCAAACAGAAAAGAAAGCATAAATAGAGAATTTGCAGGAGGCCAAATGAAGATTACCTGATCCGAAAGTCTGATGAAGTTTATGATTACTTGTAGAAGTCTGGATCGTCTGCAATTCAACAGGATCGCCTTAAATTTGATAAAATCATCTAAACTGACAGGATAGTGTTTTAGCACATAGGGAGTTGATTTACATAAAAATTCAGCCAGGGGTTGGGGAGGGAAAATTATTAGAGTTAAATAGGCATAGGATAGTTGTTGGGAGGTTGGAGATCATCCCAATTTGGGAGATCTCCAATGGGGGAAGGGTCCCAAAGGCTGAGACATGCTTACGCCGGATTGGAGACCCGTTGGAACGGATTCCAACTATGCAAATTCAGTTTTGCAATAAAATCATCTGGACGTTCTAGTCCAGACGAAATCGTCAAATCTGGGGCGATATCATCAAACGGTCAAAACAACTGCTAAAAATGGTGCGAAAAAAGAGGAAATGGGTTTCTCGACGGTTAACGGGCAGTTTGGGAGGTTAAATTTGAATTTAAATTTATTTAATAAGGTGAATGTAATTATTCCAATTTGACTGCGCCAATTTTAGGGTGCTACATTTTGCCCCCTCTTTAGCGAATTTTCCAAAGAAAATGCGTTAAAGATGAGTTCTTCTCGATCTACGAGAAAGCAAAAAATTATTCCCATTTTTAGGCGACGATTCTTGGTCGAATCGTACGACAGCTTACTATGGTGCCCCCTCGGGGTTTTTACCCAAATCGAACGTTTGAGGTAAAAACGCGAAAAAGCAAAAATTATTTGTGAATTATTTTGAATAAAATTAAGAAAAATAGGGTAAAACCCTAATTCATTGTTACTGTTTTTAGAGCTCTGGAGCAAAAATGGTAGAGACAGCGCACAGATCTGCAGAGGTCCGCCGCGGTCTACGGGTAAGGGTTTAAACTTAGTTTAGATTGATTTAATTTGAATTTACATGCTTTGTAAATGAATTTTAGGATGAATTTTGAGCATCGCGGTCATTTTTGGCCATCGACGTCGTCCGAACAAAATCGTCCCTAGTTCGACGAAATCGTCTCAAGTTCGTCAATTTCGCCCAAGGGCGAAATCAGCGAAAAAGGGACGATTTCGTCAAATTAGAGACGATGTCGACACGCGAAATAGGATACAATTTTGCTCAAATTTCGGACGATATCGGCCAATAGTGGGCGATATCATCTATTGCAAAAATTTTATCTTTAAGTGGCATTATTGATTGCTAAAATTGTTATTAATGATTGTTTGTTGTTTTGATTGTTTATGCTTGCAGAGAGGATTACTAAAGAGCAGAGAGTGGAAATATGGAGGAGTGAGAGATGACTTGGCCGCTCGACACGAGCAGAGCGAGATCAGCGGCACGAGCCGGATTACTACATGTGGCGAGAGATGCCACAAGTATCTCGAGACATGGGGCTATGACGGCCCTAGCGGAGAGATGGTACCCGGGCTCTTCATGCTTTCGGTTACCGACAGGGGAGATGACTCCCACACTAGAGGATGTATGGAGGATTCTTAGAATCCCCATACAAGGGAGGATGATCACACCTATGGCCAATCAGGGCCACGCGATGGGACGACTCTACGGTGACCCGAGCTTCGCCCTGGAGAAGGGCGAAGTGAACATCGAGGCACTGCGCCAGATGCTTGGGGCATCTACACTGACACGAGTTTTGGCTGGGGTGGTTGGTGGACTTCTGCTGTCCACCTGAGCGGATGCAGGGTACCATGGATGCTGGCAGATGTGATCTGCGACATAAGCGACCATGGCTACAAATTTTCTTGGGGCAACTTTGTTCTATGCCAGCTGGACAGGATCCTTTACGGGGTCGTGTACAAGGGCGGGCGATGTCTGGTCATGACATCGCTCCTACAGGTTTGGTGCTGGGAGCACATTGCGATGTGGAGGCCGATAGGGCTTCCACTAATAGGGGTTGATGGGGAGAGGCCCCGAGTCTTCTACTGGTGGCTCTGGAGAGGGGCACAGCGACGGATCGACCTGTCGGTGTCCCGGAGACTACTAGATGACTTGGTCCCAGACCAGATCACCTGGAGGCCGTGGAGGCAGCATCCAGGGTGGGCAGAGGATGCACAGGAGCTGGCTCACATCAGGCGAGTCTGTTGGCTGTGGATGGAGAGGGGAGAGGTGGAGCTCCATCGCTACGACCGAGTGTTGCGATAGTTCGGTCTACAGTAGGAGATCCCATCTCTCAGGGATTATGAGTTTTCTCAGACTGTCTAGGATAACACCACAGTTAGCAAGGCTCCAGATATGCAGTGATTTTGGAGTCAGGACGCGGGCGATGCCCCCATTCAGCCAGTGGATGGGGACGACACAGGGGTAGCCGATGGCTACGATGCCTGGTACGCAGGCATCCGCCCTCCTTGGATGATGAGGGCATAGGGACCGATCCATGCAGTCGTGCGTCGGATAGGGAGGCAGCACCAGGCGGTGGTAGAGGCAGCCCAGGGTCATGATAGAGGAGAGCAGAGGAGGCCATAGGCACAGGAGAGGCCACGACAGAGGGAGAGGGAGAGGAGGGAGGCGAGACCCCCATCTCCATAGAGGCCACCATCGCCTGATAAGGGCAACGGTGTGGACATTAGAGAGAGTAGCGAGATGGCTAATCTCCGAGCAGAGAGAGATCGTCTACGAGCTCAGGTGCAGACATTACAGGATGTAGTTTCACAGCACCAGGCTGAGGTGTCGCAGCTACGAGACGAGAATGCTCATCTCAGGGCACGAGGCAGAGGGGTGAGCACTCAGGAGCTGATGCGGTTGGTTTCTCAGACCGCATTCTATCGGGCGCTATACTACCGGGCGATGCCGGAGGGCCAGAGGATACAGGTGCCACCTGCCATAGCAGATCCTATCAGGACAGGGTCGACGAGGAGCTCATCCCGGTCGACAACGAGGACTCGTAGTACCACACATACTGCAATGGGACCACCTCGTCCTCCGCAAGGCGGGGGAGGAGATGAGGCCAAGAGCTCTAGAGGCTCTCGAGGCTAGAGGGTGGGATACTTCCACTGATATTGTATTATACTTGTATTGATAGAGGATTGAGTATTCTGAGGTACAGATTGTGGCATACCAATCCAGTGTTGATGATGTATATATTCTGTTGATATATATAGATGAGATATTTTTGATCATATGACTTGTCTTATGTGATGCTTATGATGCTTTTTATGTTTGATTGATTGATTGAGTTGATTGATGTAATGATTTTATTGATGATTCATGTAATTATGTCGTTTTGGAAAATATTAGAACTTGGATGTCATGCTTTAAATATTTTAAATGAAATAATCTGATGTAACAAATTGATTGGTTGTAATGAAATGTGATAAAAATAAAAAGAGATTTCTAACAATAATTTCAAAGGACATTGTCGCTGTTATAGACCATTTCATGGAGTCGCTGCTCACTCGGTCGTCAAGCTAGTCCCAGGATAGAAATATTGTTAAAAGAAAAGAGTGCTTAAGAGACTGTCTTAAGACTTTGTTGTAATGATGCAAATGATGATGATGATGGTTTGCTTTCAGATTTCCATAAAAATATTATGCATGAAATATTGTAAAATGATTTTTGGTAGGCATAAATTCCTAAGTGTGATAAATTTTTTGGATAATTCCCTAGGAATTATACCATCATTGCAAAATTGAAGGTTGACATAATGACATGAAATAGTGATAATGTGCATGCTTTTTGTTAAAAGAAATAGAATTGTATAACATAATGATTTAAGTCATATGGTTTTGATGAATTGATTTTTAAATGAATGGGTAATAAAATTGGTATAATGGTTTGCGCTAGGCATAGAATATGTAGGTATAGACTTATACCATCATCGCGAAGATCAAAGAAAGGATAGTTTTATTGCATGATTGATTTTTGATGAACAGAAAAGATGAAAATGAGGACTTGCGCTAAGCATAAAATTCCAATTTTGGTTTTGAAACTATACCATCGTTGCGAAAGTCGATAAGATATATATGATATGTTTTGAAATTTTTGATTTTTTCTATTATATAGTTATCTTTGTGGTAAATAATTGTACTTGGTTTATTCCAAACAAGTTTGCAAAAATAATATTTCAAAGTATTTTGAAGACAAAAAGTTAGATTTATAAGGAATCCCATGTGCATAAGTGAATTCATTGCCAATCTTGATTTATCATAATGATAGACAAAATCTCTCAAATACAAATGTGTGTACAATTGCATTGTTCATTTACTAGTTTTGAGCAAGATACTATGATACAAGTGATTTGAAGAAACCAAATAAGTGTTCATTAACCATGATGTAGATGCATATAACCATACTAGGCTACTATGTAGATCGGATTATCAAGAGCTAGCTAATCCATAAGCAGACATAGGTCTGTACAAAAGGTCGCTAATGTGACAGACATATCGCCATGCTAGGAGTTACCCAAGGCCAAGCAGGTTGGGCACAAACCACCTGTTATGGGGCTTACCTCACAGTTTTTGAATAATTGAGAATTCCAGGGATTCAAGCTCATTCACCCTTCTTTTCTTTTCAAAGGGTAGGGAAAGGGATTTTATTGCTTTTCTTGCTTTCTTTTGAACTTTGCTTATTTTTCTTTTTGTATTTCTTTTGCTTGATAATGCTTGGAACATTGCTGACATAACATTTTTCTTTTCTCTTTTTCTTGAATTTTTCTTTTCTTTTTCTTTTTTCTAGGGATATTTGCTCAGATTAGTTGTAGAGCAAGGGATTTTTATTCTGGGTAGGGGTGAGCTTGTCCTTTTGCCAATTCTCAAATATTCTAGACCATGTGCATGATAGGATAGCAAGGGAAACTTTTCACTCAAGAAATCAGTTCTACTATGTAGCAAAACATGGAAATTACAAATATAATCATTTCATTGTGAAAAGATGTGCTTGGTTTAAGTAAATAACAAGATCAATTCTCTATGCTCAAACTTTATTTAATTGAATTTTGTGAACTTTGATATAAGAGAGATTAGTAATCATGCCAGATAAAATCAAGATATTTATTGTGTGAATGTGCAAGTGAGGGATGCCAAATAAATGCTAGTTTTATCCAAAATAAGTTGAAACATAGAATTGCAATAATTGTAAGAAAATAATGATTTTGAGAAAGTTTTGAGAATGTTGACTCTCTCTTTATTCTGTATATTGTTTTGGTTTCGAAAGAGTCAAGCATATAGCTGTTTTTGGATTTTTATTTTTGTTTTTGAGTAAACAATTTAACAAGTGCTTTAAATAAATGCAATAGATAGTTTTTTGAAGGTTTTTGGAGATTTATGAATGTTTTTGGCGTATTTTGATTTTTAATTTATGAATTGAAATTGGTGATATATACAAGATGATCTATATACACTATACAAGGTTATGTGAGTATAGCATGTCTAAGGTTGTTTCAAAATCAAAGGAGGTTTTGAAGGATAATCTGGTTGAGGTGAAGGTAAGAATATAAGGTGATGAATAAAAGGTAGTGATAACAAAAGCTTTGTTATAATGTAGAATAATGTAGAAAAATATTTGACTTTTATATGTGGAAAATTGATCATGTTACAAAATAGAATGTAAGAAGGATAATAAAGTTCTTCATTTGTATCACTATATTCCAAGTTTTGATAAGATGGAGAGAGCATATATAAAATATATGCATGGGTGTTATTTGGTAAACAAAGATGATCATATATGGATGAAGAAAAGTGATGGATAGAAGATAATTGTGATAATAGAGAATGTATAGAACTTGATGTTTCAACCGATAAATATTCTTCAAATAGTGTTGGGTCATTATGTATGGTAACAATTTTATTTGCAAGTTCAAACTTCAAACATTGGTGAAGAGTGGAAGGGACAACCCTCATCGTATGAATCCAAGGACTCTGGAGAAATAGGTTGTAAGGTGAAGGACAATATCCTACATAGAATAAAATATCCAGGATCTTGGATCCAATATTAAAGGGAAGAATTATAGTGCCTTGAGCTTCTTGAATTTCATTGTTAAAAGATTTTATAATAACGTTTGATTCATTAAGATCTTTTTCCTTTGATTTGAGTTTTTGGAATAATTTATGAGTGCATAAATTAAGAGAGGAATCATTATCTGTCATGATAGTTTTAACAAGTGTTTCTTTACTAGATCCTGTAATGTAAAGATAGTAGTCTTCTTGTGGAGTAGAGGAAGGAATCTCCTCATCATAGAATGAAATATGGTTAACCTCAAGAGGGTTTACACCATTAATTATGTTCTTAGAGAAGATATGATGAGGAACAAATTGTTGGCTAGGTATTTTGAACAAAATTTTCTTGTGATAAATTTGTAATACTTCTAAAAGGGATATCTTTGCTTGAGGATTAATCACTTGTTGTTGGTTATCAAAGTGGATTTCAGATTGAGATTTTGATTCTAAAGATGAGCTTTCTATGCTTACATTCCATTTTGGATCATTCTCTAGAGCCAAAGATAATTTTGAATGTTGGTCATATGAGGAATCTATATCTTGAATATCAGATTGAGTTGAATGAACTTGAGGTTGCTCATTTGTAGTTTTTGTTACAATATTAATAATATCATCATGATGGGACACATTAACATGAAATATTTGATTGGTTTCCTGTTGTTGATAATTGAGTAGGGGTTCTTGGGAGATCCCCATGTCTTGATTGATTATTGGTATTTGTTGTGTAGGAGTTTGATAGTTTACTAGGAGATTTATAATCGAGTTGTAGATTGTAATTCCTTTATATTAAAAATATCCTTATCAATCAAATCTTGAATTGCACATCTTAAATCTTTACAATTTTTTGTCATATGTCCATCTACTCTATGATATTCACAATGTAGCTCAGGTTTAAACCAATCTGATGTGGTATCAGGTTGTCTTATGGAAGGAAATTCAATAATATTTGTGTCAAGTAAATATTTGAGAATTATATCCATTGGTTGATTAAGCCTAGTAAATTTACGTGATGAAGGTTTTTGAGAGGTTTTTGATAAATGCCTTAAGAATTTTGTCATAAAAGGACCTAATTGTTTCTCACCTCTACTTTCTTCATTTTGGGTAGAATTATGATAGGAAGATTGCGATGTAGGAGGTGAGTGAATGGTAGAATTGGAAGAATAAGTATTTTCTTGTTGAAATGGATGTGTGTATTGAAAGAAGAGTTTTGAAAAGGTGGCGGAGGATTATATGTGGATTGATAGACATAATATGGATATATGGGAGGATAGATAATATCATTATGAAGAGGATTGGCAAAGGGATTGTCTTGTTGGGGTAAGGATGAAAAATAAGAAGAGTGCGATGGAGGTGGTGTTGAATACGGATAAGGTTGGTCATAATAAACAAATGTATTTGGCTGAATTCTTCCAACATTACTAATGGGCTCATATTGATTTGAGTAAAAACTCATGGTTTCTTTAGTACTTTTAAAAGTAGTATTTAGCATCTACTATTTAGAATTGAATCTAAAACATATAAACTTGAAATGATGATTTTGTTTTTGTTTTTCTTGTATACATATATATATATATATTTTGTTTTGTTTTCAAAAGGTTTACAATACATTCATGTCGGGTTCACCAAAATGTATCGCTCCAAATTTTTCGCATCCCTACCTTCAGGCTATTGGGTCTGCGCCCGGAAGGAGGATGGGAAAAGGATGGTGCGGTACCTCGGACGAGAGGACTTCACGAAGGTCCCGCCTCTCAAGGGAGGTGCATTTTGGTGATTTTTTGACGGATGGTGGGTTCACCAGGAAACATTTGATGGCAGTTTCCACGCCTAGGTTTTGGAATGAGTTTTAGATGAGTTAGTTTTATTTTTAAGCATTCATCCTAGGTTTGGACGAATGATTCTAACTTAAACTACATGAAAATGCAATTTAAATGAATACAGCAAACAGAAAAGAAAGCAAAAATAGAGAATTTGCAGGAGGCCAAATGAAGATTACCTAATCCGGAAGTCTAATGAAGTTTCTGATTACTTGTAGCAGTCTGGATCGTCTGCAATTCAACAGGATCGCCTTAAATTTGATAAAATTGTCTAAACTGACAGGATCGTCTGCAATCTGACAAATTCGTCAGACGAATTCATCAGAGACCTGCAAAACAACAAACAGATGCGAAATACAAGAAATTCTATTTTGTAAATAGGGGCAAACTATATGAAAAAGTAATATGAGTATTGAACAATATACAAGAACAAAAGTAAACGCAAATCACTGTGTTTAAATAGCAGAATATGATCTTAATATGCAAACTAGACAAAATGGGTGAACTCCAGATGTAATATAGTTTAAAAACTGAATAGACAATCTAATTTATAGCATAAAATGACAGAGAAAAGAGAAAGAAGAGCAAACTCTAGGCACTGATTGCCTCGATGTGTGCTGCAGTCGAAATCGTCTCGCATCAGAACGAGATCATCCCGAATTTGATGAGATCGCCTCCGATCTTGACAGGTTCATCGGCTGCGATAGATGTTGGCTCCGGCTGAAAACCAGTGGTGTACCTGCAATAAAATTAATATAGGACTAGTGCAAGAGCAAATTTGAAGTGTTTTAGCACATAGGGAGTTGATTTACATAAAAAATCAGCCAGGGGTTGGGGAGGGAAAAGTCTTAGAGTTAAATAGGCATAGGATAGTTGTTGGGAGGTTGGAGATCATCCCAATTTGGGAGATCTCCAACGGGGAAGGGTCCCAACGGCGCGGACACGCTTCGCCTCGGATTGGAGACCCGTTGGAACGAATTCCAACTATGCAAATTCGGTTTTACGACAAAATCGTCCGGACGTTCTAGTCCAGACGAAATCGTCAAATCTGGGGCGATATCGTCTGATCGAAGACGATATCGTCAGACGGTCAAAACAACTGCTAAAAGTGGCACGAAAAAAGAGGAAACAGGTTTCTCGATGGTTAACGGACGGTTTGGGAGGTTAAATTTGAATTTAAATTTATTTACTAAGGTGAATGTAATTATTCCAATTTTACTGCGCCAATTTTAGGGTGCTACACCTAGAAGAAGCATCCAAGAAATAAATTAAACCAAGTGCCAACACTATAGTGTTGTAAATATGATAGCTACCCTTTCATTTGAAAATAAAAGGGCCCATGACATCTAGACAAACTATTGCATAAAAAGAGGGAGCAAAAAATATACCAATTGCAACTTCACCAATCATCACTTTTTAGTAAAAGGACCAAAAACTCTAGAAGATGTGGTAGTGGTTTTTAAGTAAAATAAAAAATAAAAATTATAAAAGAACATTATAAATATTTGAGGTATCCATCCTTTACTAGTGAAGGGTATCCAATCACAACACAATAACATAAAAATCAACATCATTTAGTGAAAGCAATATTACTCAATTACCCAGGTGTTGTAGGTGAGTTGGAGAGGAGAGGGCAATCCTCCAAGGGAGGTCCTAGGTTCAAATCTCCACCGTACCAAAAAGCTGAATTGGGTATCCAAAATCCAATTGATAATTTTAGTGCGGGCAGGGTCGGGTGCGACTCCGGGGTGACTTTGACGGTGAGAACCCCTTGTTCGTGGTCTCTCAGACCAAGGCGGCCCTACAAGGGGGCTTTCCACTTAAAAAAAAAATTACTCAATTAAAATTTAGTATAATCAAATAAATGAATAAAATGTCAACTAATGCCAACATGTTGTAATATCTAGTCTTGAAATGTCAAAGATATTTACTCCAATAGACTCTTAAAGAACAAGAAAGAATCTATACTAAGGCAAATCAAAATCTTGATATATATTTTGAAGCTCATTTATTATATGTTTGAGTTTCTCTCCTTCAACCAGATTACTAATAGAAATTCATGATCTAGAATTGTTACTCACATTAATATAACCTTTGGCTTGTGAACCTTTACAAGCTAGATATGCCTAAGCCAATGATTACCATTTTGAATCATAGATAAGAGGATAAGGCTTCAAACAAACATCAAACCAAAAATTTACATAATTCCCCTCATTGACTAACCATCTAATATGTTTCTTGATCAATTACAAACTATCAAAGATGAATTTCTAGGTTGGATATTGAAAACACGAGATTCCGAAAACAAAAAGGATAGACTAAAATGCAATGTAAACGAAACTAAAATAACGCTTAAACCCTATGTTATTGAAAAATGCATAAAAAGAAAGAACATGAACATAAGATATCAAAGCAATATAAAATACGACCCTTTTATTGATATGCTTTTCAAATTCGTGTTACAATGTGTCTCCTTCCTTTGTAGGGGATAGGAGCGTTAAATGTTGGTCTTTTACAACTTGTTTCAGAATTCCTTCTTTCACATGCCCACATGTAAGATGGGCGAACCAAAACGTTGTCGCCGCTTGCGTTGGTAAAGGTAGATTCCTCGTTGCTCCTCTAATGCTGCAAATCTGCGTTCAAAGAAACAAACAAAGAATCAGTAGCACCTGTGTATGAAAAATAAAAGATAAATATAATGATGGTTAAAATGATTCTAAATAAACTAAAAACTTGACAAAAGCATAAACATGAAACTAGCTAAACAATACAAAAGAAATAGTCACCAAAAGCAATAAAGCGGGGGGTGCCCGAAGGCAAACCACCCATGGGTGAAACTTTTCTTCGACACCAATCCGCTTGGGATGGGTCCGAAACCTGATGTGATGTGTTGTCAGAAAATTGGTAGGATATTGTGGTCAAAAAAATCGAGGTTGGTTCTTGATTCGTGCCTTCAAAAGTCACCCACTAACCTCTCTTTCGATTAAGATATTATGGATCTTAAAAGCACAAATCGCAAGTGAATTAGCAGCACTTCGTCGCTCAAAATGCTTCTTCTCTGTATATCTTTTGGGTGAGGAAACTCATCATTTTATAGACCCAATGGGTCTCTTTGAATTAACATGCAAAAGTGTTTCTTTGCATGAATGCTTTTTGTGTGAAGAGAAGACTTCTTCTTGATCAAGGGCTTCTTAACCGCCTCTGTGCATGTCTTTGTATGTTTTAGAAAAGCTCACTTGCACTCCCATGCAATGAATGGATAGCTAAGTGGCAGGTCTGAGTTGTCTTAAAAAGCTCACTCTCATTCCCATGCAGTGAAGGGAGAGTCACTTGGCAAATATGAGTTGTCAAAAGAACTCACTCGCACTCCTATGTCATGCAAGAAAAGCTAAGTGGCAGTTCTGAGTTGTCATGTGCCGAAATCTGACTTTTTATCGGTCAAACCTGGCGTTCATCCCACCCCGAAGCGAGTGTTGGTAATCGTCTTTGGGTGAGACGAGTATCAATCTGCACTCGTCCTTGGGTGAGACGAGTGCTAATGGGTGGAGCGAATAAGCAATAAAGTGTCTAAAAGGTGCCAAATTGATCCTTGACTTGTAAAACTGCTGTGTGAGTGGTTAGAACCACTGTTTAACCTCTGGGGGCTGCCCCGGGGGCTGTGTGTGTTAGTGCGATCGGTGCTTGTTGTCACATAATCGGATTGGTGCTGTTTTGGTGTCTACAGATGCCCCTTTTTAGAAAGCGTTGCACGTGGTGCAGTGCTGAGAAAAAATAGATAACCAAAGCACTAATGATTAGGGTTTCTTAGTAACCTAACCAACTCTTGATGCCCCAAGTATGGAAAGGGCATGCATTCTTGAATCCTCACTTCTGATGAGCTAAGGAACTTAAATCAAGCATTAACCTAGTTCGATGAGGTATTACTTAAACTTAGACATTGATCAGTCATGAAAAGGCAAAGGGCACAACCTTTTGTCTGCGGGAACCTTGAGTTCATGATTCACGAATGCCAAGTATATGATCAGTTTGTGATAATTGTTTGTTTGCTGCCCCAAGCAGGGGTGCGATTGTCTTTTGCAATGATCCTTTGAATGCGTGTTATTTCCAAGACTGGGTATATTGTTGTTGATTGGCAACTAAGTGTGACTACCCCCTCAAGCGATGAATCGATGAGGGAATGACCGACATGAGAAAAGCGACGAGTCACTTGACCCAAGATGACTTGTGCAAGGGTGCCTTTAGATGGTTTACCGTTAAGCATGTGCAATTTCCCGACATGTAGACCTATTTTTGGTGGGTGTTAACCCTTTTGGTGATGCCATAAGGGGGTGAAATCGTCGAAAACCCGTCTTCCCGTGGAGCAGTCCGGCTATGGTAGCCTTCTTGGGGAAGTAGGAGAGTGACAATTTGAGTCCCGACATTGATTTTCTATGCCAAGAGGTTAAGTGCAAGAGCACTTTTTTCCGACAATTTTTTAGTGGTTTTGTTGGCATTTGTTATTTTTATGTTTTGGTTGTTTTTGATTTTTTTTTTTTTTATTCGTCCCAGGGGGGACGAATGCCAGGATGGTACTCGTCTTGGGGTGGGATGAGCGCATCTCCAAGGAAAGGCACTCGCTCCAGTCAAGGACGATTACCAGCAGGCAAAAAGTATAAATATGTGAAAATGACAGATTTGGCTCATTTGCACTGTTCAGCGATTGCGATTTGGAGCTCTGGGGAGGAGGAGGTAGATTTTTTGACGTGAAGCGCTGCCGGATTTTCCAGCCACCATGAGTGCACAGACCGAGTCGTCGAGCGACGGAGCCGAGGCGAGACCAGTAAGTGCACTATCTCCTCGAGTTTAAATTTGAAAAATGCAAATGTGTTTTTATTATGTTTTTCGTTTGTTTAAAACATGAAACCCTAATTAATTAAATTAAAAGGTGAATGAATGAAACCAAATGAAACGTGGATGCAAACCGATGGAAACTTAGATGGAAAACTGTAGGATAAACCCAAAATGAAACTTAGAGTAACACTTTAGGGTAACCATGGTTATAAAAATGTTTGTTTTTTATGTGAATGGTAAAACTTAGGTCAAAACTGTAGGTAAACCATGCCCATTTTTTTTTGTTATTTTTATGGAATTAAAAAATGAAAAATAGATGAATTTTTGTGTTGAAATGGTAAACTTAGGTCGAAACCATAGGTAAACCATGTCAAAAAAAATTTGTTATTTTTATGGAATTAAAACTGAATGAATTTTTTTTTTTTTTTTTTTTGAAATGGTAAACTTAGGTAAAACCGTAGGGAAACCATGTCAAAAGATTTTTTTTTTTTTTTTTTGCTTTTGATGAAATGTAAAATAAAAACTGAATGAATTTTTTTGTTTGAAATGGTAAACTTAGGTAAACCATAGGTAAACCATGTCAAATTTTTGTCGTTTTTGATGAAATTAAAAAATGAAAAATTGATGAATTTTTTTGTTGAAATGGTAAACCATGTCGATCTTTTTTTTGTTATTTGTGATGAAATTAAAAAATGAAAAATGGATGAATTTTTTTGTTGAAATGGTAAAATTAGGTCGAAACCGTAGGTAAACCATGTCGATTTTTTTTTGTTATTTGTGATGAAATTAAAAAATGAAAAATGGATGAATTTTTTGTTGAAATGGTAAACTTAGGTCGAAACCGTAGGTAAACCATGTCGATTTTTTTTTGTTATTTGTGATGAAATGTAAGATGAAAACTGATGAATTTTTTTTGTTGTGAAATGGTAAACTTAGGTAAAACCGTAGGTAAACCATGTCAAATTTTTTTTTTTTTTTGGATGTACATGTGAATGAAAGATGTTATTGTACAGTTATGCATTTTTGTACATGTGATGGTAATTTGATGCATGTTTTTGATGTGTGTTATTTTACTGTGATGTGCAGGTGGTGAAGAGTCGACATCGGGTACCGACTATTTTTTCTAATGCCCGCGAGGCGTTGAGTGTTGAGGACTGGGAGTGGCTTGATGCCTTAGGGCTCAAGCATGTGGCTCGGTTGGATGCAGTTGTGGCAGATTGGGCATATCGTACAGCTTTGATCAACCTATGGGATGTTCGGACGAACACCTTCCATATTTCGACAGGGGAGATGACCGTCACCTTAGAGGACGTGTATCGAATTCTTTGGATTTCGATAGACGAGGTTCCCATACGAACGATGCCACAAGGCCAGAAGACGGTGGTATTGACTCAGTATTTTGGGCACAGGGGGGATGGGGATGGGATGAGCTCGTTGGAGAGGGCAAAGCTGGATTGTCATATTGGGGGGATTCTGGTATGATGGTGGTATGCGAGGGGAGTGTTGGGAGTGAGGCATTCACTACTCATGAGCCTCATTTCCAACATGCTCCTGCCAGACTTGTCAGGAGCGAGGTTCCCATGGAACCTATTAGAGGTGGTATGGCAGTTAGTGGATTGTTCGATGGCATCATGAGATGGGGCCAGACGCTTTTGGCTTAGTTATATGATGAGTTGTATGAGGTCCGCTGTCAGAGGCAAAAGGGGATTGGCTACAGTTATTTGTTACAGTGCTGGGCCTAGCAGCATATAGTCGTAGAACGACCACGAGGGCTACCCTGGACTACACGGGTGAACATGGTGGACAGAGATATTGGGTATGGTGCTCTATGGTATCAGTCTGAGGAGCGGGGGCAGAGTCGATGGTTTGCAGGAGATGTGGACCATTACATAGATGTATTGGCATGACTGACTCCAGGGGATGTGGTATGGAGGCCATATCGGGATTGTCTCGGATGGCCAGAGGCTGATGAGTGGCTTCGGCGGGTCTGGAGGGGGAGATGGGTGATTGGACAACACGAGATGAAGTAGGAGTACTTTCACTATCTCTGAGTGACACGACAGTTTGGGGTATGCCAGGGGTTGCCTGGGGAACCCGTAGTCTATCGATGTCAGAGCGATGAGAGGACCTTAGCTACGCTGATCCTCGAGCCACTGGGGGAGGAGTCGGATATAGTACTGGACATTTTGGACATAGATGATGTCAGAGTGACTGTCGAGTATCAAGAGTGGTGGACGCTTCGGTAGTGGAGAGGTGAGGGGCCATTGGGAGGAGATGAGGCAGCGGGAGGCGGAGAGGGTTCAGAGGCACCAGGAGAGGGTTGGGGAGCTCCTACAAATGTAGATATGGTGGAGGTGGTAGATGCGTGAGAGGACGTTGATGAGGACGAGCAGCCAAAGATGCAGGATGCTTCGGAGTAGGCTGATGTGCCAGAGGGGTCAAGGCAACCAGCCATGCCAGGGGATACAGAGGCGAGATTGCGTGCGGAGGTGGCGTGATTGACGGGGTTATTACAGAGGCGAGATGGAGAGCTTGGGGAGATGACGTAGGAGAGGGATCTCCTGCGGACACAGTTGGCAGAGTGAGAGAGCACAGGGGCTACGTCTCACCAGCAAGAGGGGGATACGGATGTTGCACAGGAGAGGGATCTCCTGCGGGTGCAGCTAGCATAGCGCGATGATGCAATTGTGTACTATCGTAGGCGGGAGGCATATTAGGGGCAGCATCGGCTGGAGATGGAGGGTGATATTATCTGCCTTGGTGGGAAAATACTAGAGCCTCCGGCCAGTGGCTCATCGTACAAGACGAGAGACGGTGGGACAGAGTAGTCAGCATCATCCTGTCATAGGCGACGAGATGAGAGAGGCGCTAGTGGGCATGATGTAGGGGTGAGCAGTCACCCTGAGAGATCTCAGAGGACTGATACTATATGGGGTAGTTCGCGTCACACCGATCTTGCATGATCATGGTGGCCGACGCCCTAGGCTGGGGGTTTTTGAGATTTTGGATGATGGGAGCGAGGTCCGAGGACCAGTGTACTGTAGCCTGCGGGCAATTTTGTTATGATATATATATATACATATGACTCTTTTTGGTGTTTATACAGTTTTCATGATTTATTTTTATGTACATGTTTTTACATTGATGTATGCATATGCGATTATGAATGTGATGGTTCTAATTTGTATGATGTATGCATATGGAATGAATGCAATGAATTGTTGATGATTTGTCAAGGCACCATAGACTGTACAAGATTTGGATTGGACTTGCTAGAGTAATGGGATTAATTTGTGGAATGCTTGTGCATGTGAAACTTTTTTTTTTTTTTTTGTATTTTGTATAGTTTTTTTTTTTTTTGTGGTGATATACGGAATGAAATGTATTGGTTGTTGGAAAATGTAGTTAAGCTTTTCTGAGATGCAGATATTTTAACTAACTAGCCAAGACTGTACATTTATCTCGTGAGACTTCTAAACAAGGTCTAAATTTGACTTGAATTTAACCAAGTTATTTCACATCCTTGTGTGTGCAATTGAGTTCGTTTATGTGTTATTCATCAGGATACCGCCAGTGCCAGATGGGCTTTCAATCGAACCTGTACTGAGGATCACCTAATTATCTCCACTAACTCCTTTATTGTATTTAGTCAGATTAATCTATGATGTTATCTAGGATACCATAAGCTAGCTCATCCACATGCAAACATTGATCTACACACAAGTTAATGTGACGAGATATATCGTCATGCGGGAGGTTTACCACTAGTGACCAATAGGCTATCAACCAAATCGATACTGAAGCTTACCTCATGACCTGTCGAAATACTGAGAGTTCCAGGGATTCAAGTTTGACTCCCTTCTTTTCTTCAATTGTATTGGGATACTTGCTCTTTATAGTGATAAAATCCCTGTTTATTTTTGTTTTATTTGTTTTTTTTTTTTTTCTTCTTTTTTTTTTTGAGCAAGGGATTGGGAGATGTCGAGTGATGAGAATCACTATTGTTTGTGCCTTTTT
This sequence comes from Wollemia nobilis, assembly GCA_028583015.1. Lineage (NCBI taxonomy): Eukaryota > Viridiplantae > Streptophyta > Pinopsida > Araucariales > Araucariaceae > Wollemia > Wollemia nobilis. The sequence goes on along the minus strand of JAQPPZ010006183.1, from coordinate 353,624 downwards.
ATGTGTGCACTGTAGGATGTCAAATTTTTAGTGTTTTGACGTTTTGCAAATTTTTTATGTTTTGCAACTTTTGAGAACTTGGGATTCATGGGAAATTGAGTAGGGAGGATGCTTGTCCTTTTGCCAACTCTCAGCATTCCTAGGGTCATTCGCACAGGGGGATAAGCAAGATAGTCGTTTTGCTTATGGTAACCTGGGTTACTGTGCAGGATTCATCTTTCGTTCACACAACTTAGGAATTATTTTATGTGTGTTAATTTGTGTTGGGATGCTACGTAACAAGGCGTGATCCAAGAAAAAATTTCCCGTGTAAAATCTGCTTAACTGTGTACAGTTTTGGCTAGAAATTTAAAGACATCTGAATGACAAAAACCCTGTATACATTAGGAGACAACTGATAATGCGAAAAATGGCGATGGTGCTATTCTAGATGTAGGCATTTATGAAAATGGATCTGAGGTGGAAAAGGATGGAATTGCCAAGTAATGACTGTCTATGGTGCTTTTGACTTGTATGACCTAGCGAAGTATGCAAAGTATAGATGCAATGCTTAATGCAACCTAAATTTTTGTATTTTGATTTTTATGAGAATGCATGGAATTGAAATGCAATTGTTTTTGTGATTTTGATTTTTATGAGAATGCATGGAATTGGAATGCAATTGTTTTTGTAATTTTGATTGTTTTGTTTTAATTTTTTTTTGAGTATGCATGGAATTGAGATGCAATTGTTTTTGTGATTTTAATTTTTTTTTATGAGTATGCATGGAATTGAAATGCAATTGTTTTTGTGATTTTGATTTTTGTATTGTTTTTGTTGATTTTTGAATATTTATGTTGACCAAGCAGTTATGGTAACGCTTGGAGCTTTTGGTGTTGATCAAAGGGTTTATAGATGCCTTTGGGGCATTTAGGGATGACCAAGCGATTATGAAAATCCTTGGAGCTTTTGTCTTGAACAAAGGGTTTATAGATACCTTTGGGGCATTTAGGGTTGACCAAGCAATTATGATAATCCTTGGATCTTTTTGGGTTGACCAAGCGATTGTGGTAATCCTTGGAGCTTTTAGCTTGACCAAAGGGTTTATAGATACCTTTGGGGCATTTATGGTTGACCAAGCGATTATGGTAATCCTTGGAGCTTTTAGTTGGACTATGGCTCTCTAGATATGGAATGGCCTCAAATGAATGATGTTCAAGGGTTTTGTTTCCTTGATTCCTTCAAGAGAGGCAAGTCGGTATGTTCCAGGTCCTATTTTACTGTCAATGATGTAAGGACCTAAACAGTTTGCTGCAAACCTATCCCGTAGATAGGACGACAAATTAGAATTCTACTGGTTCTCTTTTAAGACCAAGTCACCAACCTAAAATTCCCTAAGATGGACTTTCATGTTGTATGCTTTCTTAAGTCGCTCTTGATAGATACGCAAATGCTCAAGAGCATTAACGTGTCGTTCATCGAGCAACGTTAGTTGATCTAACCGGGCCTGCCACATAGTGTCATCATCGATGAACTCTTGCATTGAAATACGCAAGGAAGGGATTTCCAACTCAAAAGGCATGACTACCTCGGAGCCATACACCAACAAAAATGGAGTTGCCCCAGTGGGCGTTCGAATGCTGGTGCGATAAGCCCATAGGGCAAGCAGGATCTGAATGTGCCAGTCTTTATGATTTTTTGCAACTGTCTTTTTGAGAATGGCGACTATCATTTTGTTTGACGCCTCTGCTTGCCCATTTGCCTGTGGATAATAGGGTGTTGAAAAGTTGTGTTAAATCTTGTACTTTGTGGTCAAAGCACGCACATCTTTATTCTTGAATGGTGTCCCATTATCTGATAGGATCTTGGATGGAATACCAAAATGACATATGATGTTATGTAAAATAAACTCCGCAATGAAGGCTCCAGTTGTAGTGGTCAGCAGAATTGCATCCACCCATTTGGTAAAGTATTCTATGGCCGTTAAAATGAACGTGTGATGACCAGATCACGCAGGGGAGATCTTTCCAATTAGATCAAATCCCCACTACAAAAAAGGCAAAACCGATTGAATTGGCTGCAAGGCCTAAGAAGGTACGTGTGTCAAATTAGCATGGTGCTGAAACTTCATGCACTTCTTCACATATGCGCAACAATATCACTCTAAAGATGGCCAATAATAACCCATGTGAAGAATGCGCTTTGCGATGGCCATACCGTTGAAGTGGCCACCACATGTACCATCGTGAGCTTGGGTGATCGCCCAAGCGGACTCTTGCTAGTCCAAACAACGAAGGAGGATTCCTTCATAATTTTGACGATACAAAATGTCTCCTAACAAGACATGCTTTGCCGCTTTCTATTTGAATGATCTTTTCGCGGCTTGTGTCAATCCAAGTGGGAGATTACCTAGCTTGAGGTAATCCTGAATGGGTGTGTACCAATATTTCTGATCAAAAACCTCGATAGTATGAATGGAAAATCCCTCTTGAAGTCTATCCCGAACAAAAGCTGAGCAGGAAAGAACTTGTAAAAACAATGTGGTGTTGCTATTAAGAGGGGTCGGGGAGAACAAGGACCCCCAGTTGGCTTGAGTCAAACAATATCAAATTCGAGAGAACTTATCCAAAGATGGTTCAATATGGATCATGTGGATTCCTGGTGTCAGATCAGAGCTTGCACGCTCCATCGCAGATTACGATAATGTTGTATCCTGAATGGTTGTCATTTCACCAGAAGGGTCTTGCGGGATGAGTGACCCCAAGGAGGCCATAGTATCCGCAAAATGATGTGATGATTGAGGTAGTGCCTCGATGTCATACCATTCAAGTTGTGCCAAGAATTTGTCCACAAGGGCTTTATAGGCCCGCAAAACTAGACATTTACATTAGAATATCCCCTTTACTTGATTGACAATTAACAACGAATCACCAAAGATGTTCAATCGTTTAATGTTCATGGTGATTGTTGTCTGAAGACCTATGAGCAAGGCTTCATATTCTACATTGTTGTTGGTGCATAGGAAGTATAATTTAAATGACAAGGGCATTGGAGTGCCTTGCAGAGTGAAGAATACAATTCCCGCACCACCCCCTTGCTCACATTTAGAACCATCGAAGAATAGGGTTATGTTAGCCTGTGACTCAGGCTCATCAGAATCTGGCGAATCTGAAACATGGAAGACCCCACATCAGGTAGTTCAAAAGTCATAGGTTGATCGTCTTCAAGAGGAGCCTCAGCTAGTTGATCGGCGATGACTTGACCTTTTATAGATTTTTGTCCAATGAACTCTATGTCAAACTCCGTCAACAACATGATCCATTTCATCGTGCGACTACTATGATAAGTACGAATCATCATGTATCGCAATGGATTCTCATTAGACACAACATACATCTTATTACTGAGCATGTAGTGGCGTAGATTTTTGGTAGCAAACACCATTGCCAAGCAGAGATTTTCAACATATGCATAGTTAAGTTCATAACTGACCAGGGTGCGGCTAAGATAGTATGTAGCCTGTTCTTTATGAAGTTCATTTTTTTGGGACAGCATGGCGCCCAGTGCCACCTCGGTGGCTGAGATGTATAAATAGAACGGCACTCCTGGTCTAGGTGGTGCCAATACGCGACGAAGCCAAGTACTATTTAATGTCGTCAAAGGCGGACTGGCACTCGTCATCCCAATGAAATGTGACCCCCTTATGCAATAATTTATTCATGGGTCGACATTTTTCAGATAACTGCGCTATGAAGCGATTGATCGATGTAACCTTTCCCTGCAGACTCCTGAGCTGCTTGATGGTGGTTGGGGGACGCATTTCAAGGATTGCCTTGACTTTGTTTGGGTTGACCTCAATTCATCGTTTGGAGACTATGAAACCCAAGAGCTTTCTAGAGGTGACACCAAAGACGCACTTCTTGGGTTTTAGTCTGACTTTATGCTCAATGAGGCGATCAAGGACCTTGCTCAAGTCACCGAGGTGATCTGGGCGCAAAAGAGATTTGGCCAACAAATCATCCATGTAATCTTCCAAAGTTTTGTGCATGTAATCATGAAAGATGTATGTCATGGCATGTTGGTAGGTGGCTCCGACATTTTTAAGGCCAAAAGGCATGACCTTATAGCAAAATGTCCCCCAAGGTGTTGTGAATGCATATGCGAATCCTTGAAAATCAGTGCATATGCGAATCCTCCCGTCGGGCTTCTTGATAGGAACCATGTTAGACAACCATGGAGGATAATACACACAGATGACAAACTGGGCATCCAACAACTTTTGTAACTCATATTTTACCATTAAGGCCACTGTTGGATGCATCTTGCATAGTTTTTGCTTGACTAGCTTGATTATCGGATCAAGCGTTAAATTGTGCGTGACTAGCAGTGGGTCTAGTCCTGGCATATCCTTGTACGACCATGCAAAAACCTCCTTCTTTTCCTTAAGAAGGGTAACATAATCGGCTCGCTCTTCATGGGAAAGACTTACCCCCAGCTTGAGAATCTATGGATTCATTGGATCTGTGCCGATGTCTACATCAGTCGTTGCTTCGATCGACATATGGGATCCATCTTCCAATTGGTGTGGAATGGGGATGAGATGGATATCGTTTGCTGAATTAAGATCATCATTAGGAACGTAAAGTTCTTCTTCAGAATGGAAGACATCCTGAGTCTGTCTTGGAGTGAAATTAAACATCCCACCACAAGGCCAATACTCTGATGGAGATGGTGGTGTGTCAATGCGATCCCAATCTATAGCTTTTATGTCTAGATGCAATAATCATTTTGGATTGGCTGGATCATGGATGGGGGCGATCAAGTCAATGGAGACCATGTTGATGAAATGATTGTAATCTCCATTACCCCAAATGTGACAACTCTGACATTCAGGATGTTCTTGGTGCGTTGGATTTGGATCTGTAGGCACTGGCACAAAGGGATCAGCCCTATGCATAGGCCTACAAACAGGGTCTGCCCTCCACACTGATGGTTTGATAGGGTCTCCAAGTGGAAGATGCTCCTATATGCCTGGAGTGGCGGGTGCAGTAATTGCTATAACTGTGCCAGGTTGAAATGCCTCCTATGTCTTGGACCTATGTGTAAGTGTTCAAACATGTCATCTATGTCCAAAGGATATTGTTGTTGTTGAGGTAGCCTATGCTCATTGGGATCATTCGATGGGAACATCATCAGGAAGTTGTCCTGATCGTCATTCATTGGATATTCGTGCGATTGATCATACTCCGACTCATCTTCAGAAGACCCTTCGTGGTCTTGTCTATCTTCCCCTTGTGGGTGAGTCCATGATGTTTCTCCTTGTTCGTTCATAGGGAAAGGATTGTTGAGGTCAACAAGGTTATTTGTTGGTAATGGGAAATAATCCCCCAATGTATAAGTTGTATTTGGATTAGCATATGGATCTGATGCCAACCCATCCTTGTTGCCTATCCCTAGGCTTTGCATGTTTTTTACCAAGATGTCGAGGGGCAAAGGGTGATTAAACCCTACTCCCGACTTGTCATAAGGCATTTGGTATCTTGGTTGGCACAAAACATGCATTCCTTGTTCATACCTGCCTAACCCGTATCCATGCCAATTGCATTGGCTAAGATATCGTAATGCGAAGTCTAGGTTAGCCATATAGTTGACATCTTCCACAAAGGGATCTTCATCTTCCTCTTCTTGTTGGGAAGGTTCAACGCCATGATCTAGGCCCCCAAAAATAAAATTTTTCTGATTAGGTGGGTAACCTAAAGAAACCATGGAGCCTATGGGGAGTCGAGGTCTTCCCATGTCTTGCATAGACTGAAGTGTGGGCGTTGCAACAACATTGCGCACTATATACTCCCCCATGCCTATGTTAGACATCTCAACAATAATCGTTGGCAATTGAGGGGAAGTGAATGGGAGTTCTCCTTGAGTCCACTCCATGTGAGGTGAAATAGGCGTCTCAACTTCCATTCTATTAGGCATCTCTTCTGTAGAGATGTTGGAGACTAGAGGTGGTTCCGCTTCCAGGGGCTTCTTTCCTTTGTCCGTTGGAGTGGCCACCGTAGGTGGCATCGTTGTGGGAGGACCGGATGAAGAATATGAACCCGCCTGAGAATTTGATTGATTTGGTAATGGAGATTCTTGCTTAGTCGGACCCCTCTTAGATGGATTTAACTAGAAATCAACATGCATTGAAGGGAGGTTGACTGCGGCATGATTTGCATTGAGTTGCAATATTTAAAAGGTTCCAAATCTATGAGAACCACATGCACTTGTCCTTCAAATGTATACTTCAAACATTGATGAGCAATTGAAGGGACACACTTCATATCCCGGATCCAAGGCCGCCCAAGCAAGATATTGTAAGCCATCTCACCTTCTAAAATGTGGCACAACATATGAATGGTCTTTTGTCCCACTTGTATGGGCAGGAAAATTGTGCCAACTATCGAGCATATCGCATCATTAAATGCTCGAAGGGTATAAGTGGAAGGTGCAATGTGAGAGGCTGGAAGTTTCAAATGTTTCAGTGCAGCAGTTGTAATAATGTTACTGGACGAACCAGTGTCTACCAACACCTACTTGTATAGAGTCTCGTTGACCCACACAATAATGTGCAGGGGTGGATCCGCTACATCTCCAGTCACCGTTTTTAGCTCATCTTCCCTGAAGGTAATGACTGGTTCAGTACACTGTTTGACATGCCCCACAAAATTGTTGAACGAATTCGCTTCGTGGGGTTGCAATTCAATTGCCTTTAATATCTTCATAAGAGCTTTCCGATGGGGCGTCGATTGTTGAATAAGCTCATAAATGAAGAGCCTAGCCGATGTGGTCCATAGAATTTGAGTAAGTCTAGTTCGAATCATGGCCACTGGTCTAGGCAAGGGCAACTGTGTAGGATTCGATTGAGGTTGTGACATGGGGGGAACTTCCTTGGTGGCTGTCGCAGGGGTAGCTTCTGGGTGTCTCTTGTTTCTTGTCACAATGCTAATCATCCCAAAATACCCCTCCATGGGGCAACTCTGTTGCACTTTGTTTACATGCAGAGGTTTTGTTTGTGCATCATGTGTGGGTAAAGGATCTTTGAAAACACCCATTTGTTGGTTGTTGGGTGCGATGGGGTTATCCACTACCAATGTGTGATTATCAATGAGATCTTGCACTAAACCTTTAAACGTCCAACAGACATTAAGGTCATGCCATTTCCTTATATGGAATCTACAAAAAATATCCTCTCTATAGCCCTTAGGCTTTGGTGCATTAGGATCAATTGTTGGAATATCTGGCAGATTAATCAAGTTTGCCGCTAACAAATGGTCAAACAAGGAGTCCCTAGACTCAGTATATGGTGTAAATTTTCGCTTAGGGCGACGCTGCTGATTTTGATCCTGCTTTTTGTTATCTTTCTCATAATTATTGTGAGGCATCGCCTGATAATTAGCCTTTGGAGGCTGTGTTGTTTGGGTAGGCGTAGGGGCATTAATAGCAACTTGATTGACTACGATGGGTTTCTGTTACGTATTCCCTGCCTTGGTTCTCTTGTTCCACTATTTTTTCTTAGGCTTGGTAATTTTGATATCATGTATCTTGATCTCTTCGATACGTCTAGCTTGCGCTAGAGATTCTTCTAAATTTGCATATTGCTGCAGCTACAATAGCATAGAGATCAATCGCAAACAACTCTTTGCGAACATTTGAGTTAGGTCAGACATAGGAGGGAGGTAGGATAGGTTTGAAAGCATCGTCCTCCATCGATTCCCATATGCTACCATAGATTCCTCCTCATACTGTTTGAGGCTAGCTAGATCACTAAGTGACACCTTTTTCTTTGTATTGAAAGCAAAATGTTCTAGGAACGCGTCCACTAGTTGATCCAAGTTGTAGATGCTATGCTTTGATAGATGGGTAAACCAATCCGAGGCAGATCCTGCGAATGTGGTTATGAATGTTCTTAATAGCAATGCATCATTGTCTTGTATACCAAAGCATTGGCTCAAAAATTGAGTCACATGCTCTTGAGCATCTTCATCCCCTTTAAAGAGTGCCAACTGGGGCAGCTTGAAATGTTCGGGGTATGGAGGTGCTGCACTGATGGATGCATCGGATGACTATGGAGTTGGCGTAAGGTAGGCTTTTGGGGCCCAGAAGTCTTGAGTTACATAGTCTCTAAGCATTCTAACAACACTTTGTATGCATCAGAGGACGTAATCTCTTCCTCCTTGGTTTGTTCCTGCTGTGGGTTGCGGGGAACTTGAGGCCTTTGGATGGATGAATGGGTAGCATCCCTTCTGCCTTAATAGGGCATTTCAGCCCGCTCTTCTTCTTGGTCATAATATTCATAATCTTCTTGAGGAGTGTTTGGCCTAGGCCTGTAAACATGGATGGGTGCCCGCAGAGGATGCCCATCACGGTTGTGGGGAGTGGCCTCCTGCTCAGGTCTAAGAGGTCTTGGAGGCAGTGCTTGCTGAATTCATGGAGACCTGTCTCGCACTAAGGGGTTGTGCCTCACATACATCTCAAATTTTTGTGCACGAGGGACTGGGGCCTTCTCAGGCACATTGTTGTGAAGCAATTCAGCTGTCTGATGCTAAATGCGCTCTTGATTAAGGCGACACAAATGTTCTAATTCCTGTTGTTCTTGCCTAAGTCACGTGATTTATGCTTTGCGGGCGGCTAGTTGGGAAAATGCCAAGTCATTTTGTTCTGCCATCTCTTGTTTAATAGGCCTAGATGTCTCCCCTACATATCTATTTTGATCATGGTGCTCTAAGACCCCTATATGTTGCTTCCCTCTGTCAAGGTTGGCAGCATTAACTTGAAACTCTAGTCTCAATGAGCGATTTGGATATAAAGCAGGGGCAGACGTGCATCATTTTTGCATTGAGTACTTTTCTTGAGTAATGTAGTGATCCTCCTCACTCTCTCTATGATATGCATAAAAAGTGCGGGCAAAATTGTCTTGCCCTGTCGGGAGAACCTGATGTTCTGGATATGGTCTACTGTGTCCGACATTAATCGGGGGTAAATTAGGAACAACAAAATCATATGGTTCTTCCTTTTGGACCCTTTGTTGTTCTAGAGCAGTACACAGCGCTTCATCACTAGGCCACCCAAAACGAACTTCCAAAGGAGGCCTCGTACTTAGACTAGGTGCTGCATATTGGTTATTTTCTTGAAAAGATTCTTGTTGCTTAGGAGTTCCCATTAGGGAGGGGGTTCTAAAGTCTCGTCTATTGATGGCCTGAATTTGAGAGCCCCTTAAGGAGGTGCCTCTAGAGCCATGTTCTATGACTGTATGGGTTGGAGTGCCCCTCAAGGAGGGGCCTCTAGAGCCATGTTCTGCATGGTGTGAACTAACTGGTGTACCCTGTCGTCGAGGCAGGATGGCCAAGTCTTCAAGACTATATCGGAGACGATTTGTCTCTCTTGGTGCACTTTTTGTAGCTTATGCTCGTGATTAGGCTTGGCTACGAGTATTCACCATGGTAATGCTAACCTAAAGATGCAAAAATTCTTTTTATGATTTTTTTGTCTAAACAGAAAGTAGCACACACACACAAGCAATGATTATCTCTTTTAAAGATTAATAGTGTGCCCTAAATCTGGTTTAGTGTGTTTTTGTTGTTTGTTTTGTGTTTTTGAAATTTTTTGTGAAACGTTTAAATGCAATTATGAAGGCTCTTATGACTCCCAAAATGGTCGCCCCTTCAATATACCATTGTCGGACCGATATACCAACCTCTCTATATACCCACCCTTACATGAGGGAGACTATAGGTATGTGAGAGCAGATGATACGTGGAACATAGGCGGTATGGAAGGGAAATCGCTCTGTTTATGACACCTACCATAGAAGACTTATCCTCATGCGCTAGGAATCACCCTAGCTACACTCGGTCAGCTTTCATCAGGATTTACGTCTAGCAACAGTCGCGATCGAGGTAATGGATGCAATATCTCAAGCCAAAGTGATAATGGAATCCACCTTTGGTCTTGCTCAAGGGTTGGGGTTTTACGACCAACGCCTTGGTTTAAAATACCACGTGATGTGTGGGGTTCATTTTAATGTGCAAAATTTGAAACAGGAAAATGAAAAAGAAATCTTTCCCTAAGCCATACAAAACTGAAAACCAGAAAATAGAAAACAAAAATTTTACAGAAGCTTTAAAAAACTCCTACCTCTTCTCTGCCTAACCGGATGTTTCTGATTTGCTCTAAAAATTGCACAGAAATATACTCATCCCTGGGTGAGGCGAATATCAGAACAGTAATCGTCCCAGGGTGAGACGAATAGTTTATTCATCTCGGGGTGAAATGAATACCAATTTTGTAATCATCACTTGCAAAAACGAATAACAGTTTGATGTTGAAAAATAGGTACCTGTAAAAAAACAAGCAATTTCAGATCAATAAGTTAACCTAAAAAAAAATAGAGGACAGAGGTCCCACCGTGATCGCCATTGAAAACACGAGATTCTGAAAACAAAAAGGATAGACTAAAATGCAATGTAAACGAAACTAAAATAATGCTTAAACCCTATGTTATTGAAAAATGCGTAAAAAGAAAGAACATGAACACAAGATATCAAAGCAATATAAAATATGGCCCTTTTATTGATATGCTTTTCAAATTCGTGTTACAATGCGTCTCCTTCCTTTTTAGGGGATAGGAGCGTTAAATGTTGGTCTTTTACAACTTGTTTCAGAATTCCTTCTTCCGCGTGCCCACATGTAAGATGGGCGAACTAAAATGTTGTCGTCGCTTGTGTTGGTAAAGGTAGATTCCTAGCTGCTCCTCTAATGCTGCAAATCTGCATTCAAAGAAACAAACAAAGAATCAGTAGCACCTGTGTATGAAAAATAAAAGATAAATATAACGATGGTTAAAATTATTCTAAATAAACTAAAAACTTGACAAAAGCATAAACATGAAACTAGCTAAACAATACAAAAGAAATAGTCACCAAAAGCAATAAAGTAGGGGGTGCCCGAAGGCAAACCACCCGCGGGTGAAACTTTGCTTCGACACCAATCCACTTGGGATGGGTCCGAAACCTGATGTGATGTGTTGTCGGCAAATTGGTAGGATATTGTGGTCAGAAAAATCGAGGTTGGTTCTTGATTCGTGCCTTCAAAAGTCACCCACTAACCTCTCTTTCGATTAAGAGATTATGGATGTTAAAAGCACAAATCGCAAGTAAGTGAATTAGCAGCACTTCATCTCTCAAAATGCTCCTTCTCTGTATATCTTTTGGGTGAGGAAACTCACCATTTTATAGACCCAAGGGGTCTCTTTGAATTAACATGCAAAAGTGTTTCTTTGCATGAATGCTTTTTGTGTGAAGAGAAGACTTCTTCTTGATCAAGGGCTTCTTAACCGCCTCTGTGCATGTCTTTGTATGTTTTAGAAAAGCTCACTTGCACTCCCATGCAATGAAGGGATAGCTAAGTGGCAAATCTGAGTTGTCTTAAAAAGCTCACTCTCATTCCCATGCAGTGAAGGGAGAGTCACTTGGCAGATATGAGTTGTCAAAAGAACTCACTCGCACTCCTATGTTATGCAAGAAAAGCTAAGTGGCAGTTCTGAGTTGTCATGTGCTGAAATCTGACTTTTTGTCGATTAAACCTGGCGTTCATCCCACCCCGAAGCGAGTGCTGGTAATCATCTCTGGGTGAGATGAGTATCAATCCGCACTCATCCCTAGGTGAGACGAGTGCTAATGGGTGGAGCGAATAAGCAATAAAGTGTCTAAAAGGTGCCAAATTGATCCTTGACTTGTAAAACTACTGTGTGAGTGGTTAGAACCACTGTTTAACCTCTGGGGGCTGCCCTGGGGGCTGTGTGTGTTAGTGCGATCAGTGCTTATTGTCACATAATCGGATTGGTGCTGTTTTGGTGTCTACAGATATCCTATAGGTAAGGTTTATTTATTGAATAGTTTCATTGCATTAAGATAACTTATATACTTTTAAAATAATATTTTTGCCCAACTCTTTCCTTGATATTTGAATAATCTCTAGCCAATTTTAGCTCGGAAGGCCAAACTCATAAATCTATAATTTTGCAAGCCTACCCCTCCTATATTATTTATTTTGAAAACCATATCCCACATTCAAAGAGGAAATATAATTTTTTTCCTCACATCCTCTCCAAAGAGAATATATTTGATTTTTATCCATTTTTGGTGATATACATGTTAATAATCTTAAAAGTGACATCATATAAATAAAATGGATTACAATGTAATCTTTATGAGTTGTAGCTTTCCAACCATGGTTAAGAACTTACCTTTTCAATATACTAAATAATATTTCATTCTATCCAAATTTTAATCCCAAAGTTCCTTCTAATTTTCCTTATAAGACAAAGGAATACCCAAATATGTTGAAGACAATTTTCTAATTTTAAACCCTAAAATACCCACAATAAACTATTATAAATATAACACAATGTTAATGAAAAAATATTGGATTTTACAGTTCCAAAAATCTTCTCATAGCATGATAATAATGATTTGAACTTCATGGTATTACTAACTAAGGGATGATCAAAATAAAATCATCATCAATAAATTAGAGATGAGAATTAGAGAGATTATTTATTGCAACTTGAATACCTTTGTTTTTCCTTCCATATTTGGGTTTTATAAAGGTCTCTCTAATTCCTCCACACAAATTATAAATAGATAAAGAGAGAGTGGATCACCTTGGAAGATATCCATAGATCAAAATAGATTATTTGAGAGTGTTATAAAAAGTCTAATCCATTCACACCAACCATGATCAAAACCAATATTTTTGAGAATATTATGTAGAAAACTCTAGTAAACCCTATCATATGCTTTGTTCATATCTAAATTCATAAGCATACTTTACCTTTTCATGGAATTAAAAGAATGTATGGACTCCTCTGCAATTATTACACCATCAAAAATTTGTTTACCAAAAATAAAACCACCTTGTTATTTTGGGATAACAAAATTTAGAATGCTTTTCAACCTATTTGCCATAATTTTTTAAATGATCTTAAGAATTATATTACAAACGTTTATTGGAAAAATAATATCAAAATTTTTTTTTTCTTTCTTTGGAACCAATGTAATAAATATGGCATTGATTTCATTTATCATAGCCTTCCTTTTTCATGCCTCTTCAATCATATCCAACATATCAGCTTCAATAAATCCCAAAAAATTTAAAATAAAATTGTAGGAAATCCCTCAGGGTAAGGTACCTTACTAGGATGGAAAGATAAAATTGCCTCATGTAGGTCCTCCATATAATTCTTCTTCATCAAGCTTTATTTTTGTCCATGTTTGATAATTGATGGAATATTTGCAAAATCTTATCTTGAGCCTTCTTGTATTACCCAATAGTTGACAAAATATCTTTGAAATAATTAATTGTTTCATTGTTTATATCTTCTTCCTCGGTTTTTCTTCCATCTAGAGTTGAAATACTTTTGATGTGATGAAATAACTTTTTTTAGATGTAACATGAAAAATCTAGTAATTATATCTATTTCCCTACTCCAACTCTCTCTAGATTTTAGGAACTAATATGACTCCTAATTTTTCAATACATTATTAAAATTAATAAAGTAATTATTTTTACTACACATAATAATCCTCGTCCATTGCATTTATTTATACTATCACTCATAATTTTTGGATCCTGGATTCAATTTCCTCTTTTTTTTTAAATATGTTACCAAAATATCTAGTATTCCAACTCTTCACTTACCTCTCTAGATCTTTTATTTTTTGAACAATCTTGTACATATAGGATCCTTCATAATTTTTGTCATCCCACCATAACATAATATAACATAACATAACATAACCATTTGGAATAAATTAAGGTTTAGGATCCACATAGATTGGAAGAATAATGACTTTGGTGACTGTTATTAACTAAATCACATCTTAAGAGAGTAGGTTTGTGATAACATCCTACTTGCAATATAATGTTCAAAGAGATTGTATACTCTACTTGTAACCATATGTTGGATAGAAAAAATATATTCAATATTTATGCTATATAAGTTTTCTCAATGCATCAATTATCCATGTATATTAAAAACTTGAAGGAATAACATCCAAAAGGTCATTTAAATGACCATATGAAGTAAAATATTACATTGATTTAGACATTCCAAGAGTACCACTTTTATTTTATGAAGTATATAGAACTATGTTTAAGGCCCCCTAAAAATCATAGATCACAATTATGGATCATCATTGTATTTGACAAAACCATGCTAAGGTCCTTATGACATATTTCATTACAAGTAATATAGTTGGAGCAAATACACTTATAAACCCAACTTTAGTATTTTTATTGTTATTGTAAAAAAGACTAGCAACCCAATTACTTCTTTCTTCTACCAATTATCCATCTCATTTTCTTTTATCTCACATTGTCACAATATCTTTGGAAGCTCCTATAGAATAAACTACCAGACAATACCTATTTTGTAAATATTTTAGAATGCATCCCTATATTCATCACTACTTAATTTTGTATTTGTATCAAAATAAATTCAAGACTATATCAACCTATTAATCTCTTAATAACTCCTTTAGGGGTCTTATTCATACCCCTAATACTCCATGATAACATTTTTATTATCATATTTTATTTTTATTAGTAGGCTTAGCCCCACTTCTTGCTAACACCTACAATATATATATATTTTTTCCAATTAGATTCTTTTGGGTGATCTTGTCTTCCCATAATACCTTCCTTAACTTAGTATTTCAATGTCTCTTATACTCAAATAATTATTATTTTCAATATCCTTATCATACTTAGTATGCCCATAACACCTTGCTTGAAGAAATTAGAAAACTTGTTACTAGTGCACTCCCTCTCAATCCAAGAGTAAATGAATAGGAGGACCAATAATCATCTTCACATGAGTTTTGAACTCTTGGAAATAGTGTAAATATTAATTATTTTTTTAATAAATACATTATATCCATTGTTTATGATCATCAATGAACAATTAAAGACATCTACAACCACTAAAACTCAAATCCATGGGTCCACACATATTGGTATGTACCAAATATAATAGACTAGCTACTTTGTGACTAATATATCCAAATGGAGATGGATGTTGCTTTCTCACAAAACAAACTCATAAAAATGCCAAACGGATTTGTTAAATATGGAATTCCACATACAATGTCATGATGTAGAAGTGACTTTAGATGGCCAAATATGAGATGTCCAAATTACCTATGCTAAAGTGAGGCAGCTTCATCTTCCTTGGCAACCATTGCTTAGTTATCTTGCATTACAACCATAAGGTAAAACATCTTATCCATGCTAGTAGCATGAAAAATAATTTTTAAACCTATAGATATATCTCAAATAGTACAATATCTTTGCAAATATTTTCAAAAAATACAACACACAAAATATGATCAAGTAATTTCTTCATGAGGTTAGACACAGAAAACTTGAGTTAGGCAAGATAAAAAATTTGTATATTTTAAACAAACTTATGATACCTCCTTTTAAAAAAAATTCTTTCTCATGCAATGTAATACTAGAATACCCTACTTTAGATGACCTATTTTGATATGTCCTACTTTAAGGTGACTTCTCTCCTAGATATAACCCAATCAATGAATGGCCTCGTCAACTTGGAATTTGTTTTAGATTTTATGGTTGGCACAAACATCTTAGATGATTCTTACTTCAAATAACCTTAATTATATATCCCAATCAAAAACTGTTAAATGAATCTTCTTCATATGATACCATGCTCAAACAACTCATTTATGAACTTCAAGATTACTCCACTACAATGTAATTCCAACAAAAAAATATGGCAACAAGATATAAATGAGATGATTTATTCAAATATTTTGGTGTATGAATTTAGATGGCATGAACATTAGTCCAAACGAAAAAATAATTTAATGATGATAACTCTTTTTGCATGAACAAAATGCTTCTCAAATGGATCTTCAGATCCTTTAAGGTCAACAAAATGCTTGCAACAGTTGCAAATATAAATAGGAATAAAGAAGAAGAAACTTTCTCATTATATAGTCAACAAGGTATTCTCATAGCTCAAAATTTGAATTTACATTATTTTGGATTTACAAAGGTAGCATGTTTTTATGAACTGTTTCACTCCTTGACAACTAGGTCAACTTCACAACTTGAAGGTCTTATAATATCAGCTTGCTTTGATAACAAATGTTAGAAATGCAAATTTAATTCAAACAATAGAAGAATAAATATAAGTGTGATCAAGAAGGTACAATGTTGGGATTTATGATCACTTTATTAAATTATCATAACCTCTATAATCATCATAGATACATCATCAATGATGTAATATTCACAATAATTTAAAGGAAAATATAAATGTAATTTAATATAATTTTATTAAAGAGTAAAAAGTAAAATATTCTTGTCACTTAAAAGTTAATTCATTGTTGTTTGAGGGATAGTACCTCAAGCAAAAAATGAATGAGCTGTAAAACATGCTTTAATAGTTTATTGGCCCATTTTTTAGTGAAATAAAGAGCTGGTTTGAAATCTATCAAAAGATTATGAATACTCTTTTAGGTTGGAATATAAGGCTTAAGAGAAATTTAAAATTTTATATTCCCAAGTATTTTTCTTGGAATAGTGTTTGTTCACTTAGCTATTATTTCTCTATTCAAACTAGAAACTGCTAGCTTGTAATATTCTCTCTGAATTATGAATAATCTCGTTGAAAGAAATCTTGAACCTCTTGTTCAGATCGAGAGAATAACTAAGTATCTCGTTGATGCCCTTTTAAAATGGAGAGGCCCTCCTCATATCTAGATTATGGATCGGAGTAATCTCATAGTATCCTCGACTTCTAGCTCATTTATTGGTTGTAGATCTAATGGAATCATAGATAGATGACTTTTTAAGAGCCATTCATTGTAGGTCTATTAACCTCTTCTAAGACGTTTCCTCTAATTGAAGGATGTCGATCGGAACTCTTTTCTATTTAATCCTTTTTTCTGCTCTCTATCTATAATAAAACGTGAATCCATTGTCAATAACCTGAGTTTTTGGAGAGGGCTAAGGCCTTTTCATAGCTTTAAATGTGTTAAGATTATTCACTACCTAAGGGATCAATATTCCTTTGTTTAGTTATCCAAAACAAAGTTCTTATAAGAAAAAATTAACAATGAAGAAGATATCATGGACCTTTTAGGTGTGTCTACATAAGGAGGAGCTAGAAACATCAAATCATCTAGTTTTCATTATTCCTTTACTTACACTATTTAGGGATGCTTTTGGTTTTTATTGAGAGAATATTGGGTTGTTGCATTATTTTAGAAGAGTTAAAATGTTGGATAAATTATTTCAAAGCTAAAGTGTTAGAATTTTATAGAGGATTTATCATATCATTATCTATTGTAATTTTGATACTGGTAATGCTTATATGCTTCAATGATATGCATTATGGAGTGAGGAGCATTTAAATACAGTGTAATATCTAAAATTTACATAAAAAATCATAACTAATCCTGCAACTACCCTTAACTACTATAAATGCATAGTCCTTATGATGGGTGGTTATACCACTCTCATTATAGCATGCACTATGGATTACTTCCTAAAATTCCCCCCTTATCACATCATAGTATTAGCTCTTGCTCTAGGCTCTAGCTCTAGCATTTGGATCTAGCTCTAGCTCTTGGCTCTACCTCTAGCTCTTGGCTCTACCTCTAGATCTTGGCTCTTGCTCTTGATATTTGACTTGGAGGACAATAATTTACATGGTGATACTATAATGTTTAGGTTTGAAGTAGATGGAAATTATCCCTCCTAATGTTAACTTTGTACTATAATACTTAGGAGTCTCAAGTACCACTGATCATGCACTTCAAAACACACTTTATGTAAATACTTATTCAATATCTAATACTCATAAATTTAGTGAAGATTATGGTTTCACTCATTATCCTCATGTGAATAGAGACATGCATATCTATTCACAAGAATCAAGTTTGAATCATTATATTCTTCCTTTATGTTTTTCCTAGGAGGGTCTTTGTCATGTGATGCCATGTTTTCTATGTTGGTGGCTTTAGTGACCTATCACCATTTCTTATTTTGTATATCACTTGTTGTAGTGAGGTTAATTAACTTCTACTTCTTCTTCCATATCTTGGCTTTGTTCATCTGAATAAGAGGTTGAAAATTAATGGATTCACACTTTCTTTGGTTGGAATCATTGTGTGTCATTGATGAAAATCATCAAATCTTAAGTGCATTATACATGTATTTTTGGCCCTTATCACTAACCTCTACTTCTAATTATTCTATATATGAAGAGGAATCATATTCTAAATAGATATATTTGACTTTAAGTTGATTTATTTAAGGTTGCTCATTTATGGATAAAATTTGATCATTTGTCTTATTCTCTTATGGGTTCTCTAGTGGCTTAGGATGATTTCCTAGAGAAAATTTTCCTATATGACTAGAATAGTCTAGATAAAAACAATTTTCCTTACTTGTCATATGTTTGGTTGTCTCTAAGTCATACTAAAAATTATTGGACTGAATTAGCTAAGCATGGTAAATAAACAAATGCTCTTCTTTTGAGTGACCTTTTTCTTCCTCTTTAGTTTTGTTGTCTTTGATAATATTACTATGTTCTTGACGTACCCTTTTCTAAATTGGATTTTTCTTGTCTGATCATGAATTTTTTTGTTGTTGATATATTTTTTTGCAAGAAAAAAAATTGTATTTTTATTTCAAGAATGAAATAAAATTACACTTCTCAGGTGTCTTGGCACGAACCAAAAGCTAGATAAAATAGATTACTAGGAGTCAAAATAAAATTACAATCAGATATATTAGATAGGAAACCCCATATTCAAAACAACATGGGGATAATAAGGATAAATATCATTATATATCAATACATAATCATCAAAATAACCTCCATGTCCATAACTTGGATAGAAACCAACAACAAAAAGAATAAAATAGTATAAAGAAAATAAATAGTTAAAATATACCATAAAGCTCTAATCAATGGATAAACCCATAGTAAAAACCTAGAGTTAGCATAGAAACTAGGGGTATGATATGTGAGTGAAAGACAAAACTCCATCCTTGATCTCTTCCATTTGCAAATATGAGTAAAAAATATTTTTCAAAAAAGGATATTACCTCTAGCAATTCATCTCCCATTGGTCTGAGTAGAATATTTTGTAATTGAATAGATCCATTCATCGAGTTGATGACCAAAGTAGAATCTCAAAAATTTATATTTTTTTTATATTTATTTTCGAAATACACTTCATTAGTAATCTCAACGTATGAAACTTAGTAAAATTGTTGGAACCTATCCCAAGACCTACTTTAAAATTGATATACTTGATATTCACAAAGTATAGAATGACTCCCTTACTACTAAAAGTTGATTGTCTCTTACTAGCCCCATAAAAAAAGTCCCATGGTTGAGACTTTTCAAATTGAACAAATTGTTTACTTGTCAAGGACTCTTATGTTTGCAATGCTCTTTGTTGATTGAGACCAAAGTCTTCACCTAAAATATGACTTAAAATGGGGGTATAAACTTCTCTTCAAAAATAGTTGAATTTTGTGCCAACCATATACCCCAACATATAAGACATGGTAAAGAAAGAAACTGCTTCAGATCTTTTTTTAAAAACCATTGTCTTAAGTATACCTCCATTGTTTCTCCTTCCCAAATATTTTGAACTACAATTATTTGTTCAACTTCTAACCAAACTTGTTGATAAAAAGGGTATTTTATTAACAAATGTGTGATGTTTTCCTCCTCTGATCGACACAAAATACAAATACTTAGACCTTTTTTTATTCTCCTTTATAAAACTTCCTAAGTCAAAGTCTTATTTCTCAAAGCTAACCACATAAAATTAATTATATTTTTAGGGGTTGACAATTTCCAAATTTGCTTCCACCACCAAGTAGGCCCTTGGGGATCAGGATCAAAACTTCCTTTGTAGCCAAGTATCATCGTATATTGACCCCTATATTTTTTGTATGCCCAAGAAATAGTATCTAGTTTAGCTCTTAGCTTGATATGAATCTTATTAAGACTATCAGTGTAAGCCTTTCACAAAGCAACCTGCTCATCTAAAAGACCCAATACTTAAACCTACTTTCAAATTTGGGTAAAGAATATTATTCCCCCACCCGATGAATAAAGTAAATACCATTGTCTTGTAAAGAACCTATCATAGCTTTCGATAACAAATTTTTTTCTCCACAACCCAAAATAGAATCAGTCCCTACTCTAACTTGTTCATTGTTACCCAATTTCCAAGCCAAATATTTTCCAATCATAGGAAAGGTATGTACCAGTGCCTTCCATTGAATAAAAATATTTTTTATTCTTTTCTTTGGACTTTTGATCCAATCCATAAATGTCCCTAAATAGATATACTTTTGATCCATAATCCTTATTTTGTCAAAAGCCTCCACAAGCTATTTGCTACCAAAGAAGAATAAAAAATATGGATATTTTTTAGTCCCTAGCCACCTTCCTCCTTTGGCCTAGAAATACTCTACCACTTAACTAAAGGAATTCCTTCATTTCCCTTGCATCTAGTCCAAAGAAACTGAAGAATTGTTTTATTATTTTCTGTAGAACCCCTTTGGAAACTAAGGCCAAGGAGTGCCAAAACATAGGAATTTCCTCAAGAGTAGACTTTACAAGTGTTAATATCTCACCAATAAACAACCATATATTACACCAATGGTGAATCCTAACTTCAATCTTCTCTAAAATCCATCCCTAGACTTTGTTCTAATAATTATTTGGCTTTAATATAAAACCCAAATACTTAAAGCCTTTCTAGAAATCTAAGATATTAAAAGGAAAAATATTGATTAGACCTTGTTTAGTCTCCTGCTCTAAACTATTAAAACAAATAAAGGACTTTTTAAAATTAATATCCATATCGATAGCAATACTATAAGTGTTTAGGATTTCCTTCAAATTTCTAGATTCCCTTAAACTGCCATTAGTGAACAACAATACATCATCAAAAAATAATAAATGAGATAAATAAAGGACCCCCACTTTGATCCCAAACATGGATCCTACCCTATTTGCATTCAAAATAGCTCTACTCAATCCTTCAACAACTAGTCTAAAAATTAAAGGGAATAAAGAACATCCCTGACTCAATCCTCTCGAGGGTCTAAATAATTTAGAAGTCTATCTATTGATAAGAACAAAAAATATATATAGAATTAATGCATTCCATAATCCACTTTACTACTAGATATCTAAAACCCACATGTAAGAGCATCAATCTAAGATACAACCAACTAGTTCTATCATAAGCTTTAGATAGATCTAGTTTAAGGACCATTGTGGGAATATTTTTAGTTTTAATAGAGTAAAGTCCCTTTTGAGCATCTTCTATGGCTTCAAAAATATGCCTATCTACTATAAACCCAAATTGCTCCTAGGAAATAACTTTAAAGAAAATCATCTTCAATTTAACATCCTAAATCTTTGCAATGATTTTATAGATACAATTACATAAGGAAATAGGTCTAAATTAATAAAAGGTTTTAGGATTTTCCTTTTTGGGAATCAAAGCTATAAATGTGGAATTAAAATCCCCCAAAACTTGACCACTCAACCTAACTTCCTCCATTACTTTGAGAAGATCCTCCTCAAAAAGATCATAGAAAACTAGAAAAAACTTCATAGGCCATTCATCAAGCCCCAAACTTTTATCCTTTTTGAAATAATTCAGGATAGCTTTCAGTTCTTCCTTTGTGAAATCCTTCATAAGTAACTGATTATCCTCCTATATCACAAAACTAGGGAATAAAGTAGTTAACTTTAAAATTTCCCCAATGTTGACTCTATTAGGTTCTTTATAGATAGATTGAAAATGTTTTACTCCCAAATCTGCTAACTTAGAGAAACTCCTAATGAGGACCCCTTCTTCATTCTACATCTCCTACATAGTGTTAAAATTATTATTATGATTAGAAAAATTATGAAAAACTTAGTATTTTCATCCTCTTTTTTAACCATATAGCTCTAATTTTCATTCTCCATTTAGCTTCCCTCCACTCCAAGAATTTGTTCTTCTTAACTTCTAGTTCAACCAATATTTTTTTCTCCTCCTCTTTAAAAAACTAGCTGCATTCTTTTTATGAACTTTTGAGATTTCCTTCTCCACCAACTTAAGATATCTATCCATACTCTCCTTGTTAACTGCAATCCAAGATGCCACAACTCCTTTAATTTTTTTTAAAGTAGTAGTAAATTAAAAACTCATGGATAACCTATAACTTTGGTCATAAAAAATCCATTCCTTTTTAATTAGTTACTAAATCCCCTCTTCCTCCACATAAAATAGATTGATCTTAAAAGTACTGGTAGGTTTTGCCTCCTAACTTTCTAATCAAATAAGCATGGGAGAATAATTTGGGCCACCTCCAATATCAATCCATGACCATTTTCTATCTATTTTGTTGCATAATGACTCTGAGATCAAAAATATGTCCAACCTCTTTGACATTCTAGCTTTCCCAACTCTATTATTTCTACACATAGGCAATAACTTTATTGGTTCTAAATAAATTAAACTAGATTATTCAATCTTATTTCTAAAATAATTTGCAAGTCTATCAAATCTTGTATATTTTTCTCATACCTCACTTTTGTTCATAGTAAAATTTAATTCCCCACCAATGATAACTCTTTTATCCCTAACACACCTCTAGGGTAAAAAACCATCGTAGAAGACTTGCCTATCTTAATAGATATCATAACAATTAATAATCGATAATCGCAAACCCAAGTATTTAAAAAAGAATTATGTCCAAAAGCCTAAAACCATTAAGAAAGAAATCAATTAAGGATATTGAGTTCTTTCAGCTATTCAAAACATCCCTTGAAGTTTTCGTAGCATCTAGGGCCAAGAACTCCTAGTCCCTAAGCAATTTACTTAACCATTCAATGACATTTATACTTGCCCCTATGGTTTCTTGTAGAAGGATAACATTCATATTATGAATCTCCACCATCCTAGCTAAGGCAAGTATTTTAGAAGAACTTCTAAGACCTTAGATATTAAGGGATAACAAGATCATTTAAATATCTTAGAGATATTTTGTCCCTCTAAAGACCTCTTTGATAGATTTTTGTTTACCCTGTTGAATTTCCCTCAAAGCCTTCTCCTATGTATTAAACAAAAAGTATTTCCTACCTACTGAGGAAGTGTAAGAGTCCTTTATAATGTCCATACCTAACCCTAACCTTCTAGCAACTGCATAAGTTCTCAAGTCGAATTCCCTTTTCCTAAAATGTAACAAATATCTACAAGCGAAACCAGTATCCAAACCATCCCCTGAAATAGATACCTCCCTATAAGAGTCACTCAATAGGTTAGAAATACTTCCCCCAATAGTAGAAATATTTGGATCACAATCCCTATTCAATGTGTTTGAGGTTGTTAGACCATTGTCCAAACCCCTAGAAAAGTCTTTATCCTTGGGTCTTCTCTCTAGAGATTCATAAGTGTCCAAACTTCTTTATTACCTAATTCTAAATTAGTATCCACTTTGTATTAGATAGTAAGTGTCCTAATACTTAGATGACTGACCAAAAAACTTAATATAATTTGGTTCTAACCCTTTCACAACTTTCTTTATAACTTTGTCTCCTTCTCTAAAACCTATGAACAATGAAATAGAAATAAAGTCAGGCCCAAAATGTCTTCCTCCTTCTCTAGAGTTCTAGTTCTAGGTTCGTCAATTATTATTTTTGATTGTTTATGTTGAATTAGGGAGCACTACTAAGTTATAAAAAATAGGTATCTCTTTATTATTGGTATCTTACTTTAAATCCACACTAGTCATTAGTTTTATCCTCTAAAATTTTTGTGCAAAATATTGAGTACATTCTTTAGAAATTTGTCCATAAACATGAAAATAAACACATCTAAAATAAATCTTTAAATAGTCTAGGATTTTATTATGAACTGTATTCTCTATAACTATCTCCATATAGTTTGGTAAACCTTCACTAATATCCATCTCAACCAAAACCCAAGCTATAGACCAAAAAATACTATATTTGAAAGAAACATCTATATCCAAGGTTTTACCTAATGAATATCCAATCTCTTTCAAAGCTCTTTTTGACCATAACTCCATTGGTAGACCTAGAATTTTTTCCTAGATCGATATTATCCTAGCATATTTAGTCCTAAGATCAAATAAATTCATCCAAGCCTTAAAACCAAAAAAGAAGATACCCAATACCAACAACCTCCCAAAGATTTTATGCATCTCTCTTAGACTAGAAAATGAAACTTATCCATCCTTTGGCAAGTAAGTGAAAAATCATCACATATCCTAATATTGGGACCCATGCCTTTTGCAACCACTTATTTAGTGTATTATCAGTTATTTGACATCCACGAAACTTCCCAATAAGGATCTTCCACAAAAACTCTAGAACTTGTTCCATCCTTTGGTATTTCCCAAGTACCACTTCAATCTTCAACCTTCTCTTTTTAATCACATTGTATGCCTTACACACTTTAGTAGTCAGAATTGTAGTTTATGCTAATTGAAATTTTATACTCACTCCACTTAGGGTCTCTAAATCAATACCTTTACCAAAAAAATGAAGTTTCATCAAAAAAGTGAGTCTAGGTTATTTGGAGCCTGCTCAAGTTTTTTCCTGCAATGAAATACTTTCTCATTCATTAGACCCATCACTTGAGTAGAGTGTTTTGAGACACTTGAGAGTGAGCATTCAATGGGAAAATTGGTCTAATTTGATCCTACTAATAGACTCCCCTCTATCTACTAAATTTTTATGACCTGTAGTATTATTCTGGTGACCCAAAAAACCTAAGGGTCCCTAGTTCTCAATTTCTCAGTCTTATCTAGAAATGGAACCCCTAGCCCTTGAATTTGAATAGATATGTTGCCCCTCAAAGGGGTCCTCTAAGAAGTCCAAGAATTCCTCTTCATTTTCCATAAAACAAGAAACCAATTTCCCAATCTATACTACCATTTAAAAATTCCAAATAAAAACAAAGGTTAATATTTTACTTTTACAAACCCTAGCTTTATTGCATGTACTCCATGATTTCAACTGATAAACTTCTTCAAAAAACCATTCACTTGCACAAAAATATTCCTCCATATCAAAGTAACTCCTTTCAACTTTTGCATATTTCAATCCTAGAAATATTATTGTCCAGCCTCATTTTATTCACACAAAAATATCTAAGCACACTTCGATTTTGCAAACATATTGATGCTTCTTATGTCATTTTTAAAATATGTCAATCAATAACTATAACCAACTTTATTTTATTCACATGAATAGATCTGAGCACATTCTAGTTTCAAGAAACATAAAATACTATCACTTATATTTTTTTAATTTCTCTGTGCTTCACTTTGTAAACCCTAGCTTTATGTGTGGACTCCACAATTCTAGCCAACAAACTTCTTTAAACTATTGTTCACATACGCAAAAATATTCCTTCCTAGAAAAGTAACTATCTTCACCCCTTAGATTTAATTCCTTTATGATTCACTAAATGCACTGCATGATCCCTCTAATCATGTATTGCTTGAGAAGAACCATTTTTAATGGATTGTACCAACATTCCTTTAATATATGGTTATTTTAACCACAAATTTCACACATCTTTTATGTGTAAAAATTGTTTTGTTATTGATATCAATGCATGTTAGAATCATTTCTTTGTTTTTGGAAGTATTATTGAAATCTTTTGCCTCTTCTGGATGACCACTTTCATTGTTTATTCATAAGAAATACTTGATCATTTTCTTGTGTTGTATGAGAGGCCTCTACTTTTTGAAGTAGATTCACCAACTTTTCAAATGTTGGTGTTTGCTTAGTGACATTCAAAGTTGTCATAAATACATTATATTAAGAAGGGAGAGATCTAAATATTATTGGAACAAGTGTGTCATCATATACCTATTTTTCCAATTCTTGTAGTGATGCATGTAATTCTACAACTCTCCTCAAGGACTCGAGTTTTTTTTCCATTCTGCATTTTCAAGCAATGAAGTTAACTTTGAAGAAATAGCATTTGATTCTAGTTCCTTGCCTCAAAAACTATTTGATTGCATCTTTAGCTATGGTGGAATCATGAATATATGGTTGTAAAGTATTAGTTACACCAAACATGATGATCAACTGATCCTTTTTATATGCCTTATTGAATTTTGTTTGCTCTTCATCATCTATATTTGGATGGTCAATAGACCCATCTACAACTTCCCATACATCATAAAAACTTTTTTGAGTTATAAATTTAGTCTTCCAAGTAGCATAATTATTTTCTTGTAATAGTTGGGAATCAAGAAATAAGAACTTTGGTGCACACTATCCATATTAAACTTTCATAGAACTAGAAAAAATTACTTCCATTAGATCAACCTCAAAAGATCTTTCCAAAAAGTATATATAAACCTATACTCATAAGTTAGTTATTACCTCAAATTATGAGAAATCAATATCTCCTCGAGGAAAATAAGTAGAGGGATATTCTTCCTCTAGGAAATATTCTTTAGAATAATCTTATAATTTGAAATATTATATGAGTCTCCTTAACACTTGCTATCAATGAAAAGAATAAAAGAATAATATAGGCTTTACACCCAATAATTTATGTGGGTCCCACAATTTAGATGTTGATGGTTGATTCTTGTGGTTGAGTGCAACTATTGGTCAATACACATAGAGGCTGGCCACAAACTAAAAAATTGGTTGACCTAATATTTTGACAAATATGGGTGATCAACCTCTAGAAGATGACAATTTTGTCTTAGTTTCTATTGAGTCCTACATGGTGGTGATGTCAAAGAACTAGTACAACTAGTTTTAAGCCTACATATGTTACACCTTACTTACCTCAGGTGATACTAACACCTTCTCTACCTATGATTATGATGATCTTCTAACAAAATATTGATTCCACCATAACTTACTTCCATCAGATCTAAAACAATACTTTGCTTAGTGATGTTTGGAGATCAAAATACTAATCATAGTTAGTTATTTGTGGCTAGAGTAAAAGGTCCTATAAGTTAAGGAAATTGTCTTTCACTTTTGTTTAGATGCCTTGAATTTTAGATTTTGTTTGCACAAGAGTACCTCATACATTGGTTCCTACAAGGTCATAATTTAAAGAGAAGAAAAATATTGTAGGACCTAAGATACGACTTCAATTTTGACTTCAATCGGAGATGCGAGTCACATTTTGCTATAATGGTGCTTTATCATAGGTAATGATAAGAAATTATTTTTGAGTGTCTTTATAATATATTAATTTTAATGATTTGATCCATTAAATTGAATTGCATAGCTTTTGATGCAGTACATTTCCTTACTTATCCAAGTTCCTTATTCCTTTATCACCAATTTATATGCTATAGTCTACCTATTAAAATAAGTGGATAGTTATTTTTGTTAAACATGGATTCTTTACCCAGGAAATAATATTTAATACCTTTCTAAATTTAGTGATATTGTAACATATTAGGAATGAGCTATTTTGAATTAAAGATTCATCGATTCATGCCCATGTACACATCATGAGTTATGATCAGTTCTAGATCTTCAAAATAATATGAGGGACATGCTAGCTTGTGTTAGTATTTTTGAAGGACATATTGAACATGTTATCACCTTCTCTTGTGGTTTTATAGTTTCTTTGTAGCCTTGGTTCCTTTAGGATAACCTTGATTGTTTAGATCTAGACAAATATATTTGATCATTTACAACTGAATGAGATGAGATGTGACTTCTTTATTGCATTTTGAATGGCATTATAACTCACCTTTAGCTAATATTTAATAGGATTTTTATCCTAAGATTAGTATTCCTTCTACTTTAGTCTTTGGCAATATTTTTTGTATCCTAAGACCTATTTGAGTAGATGTTGATCTTTGGCAAGATATTTTATCTTGATATTTTTCTTAGCAAGAGTTTGGTATTTGGAAAAGGTTATTTACCCTGAGACTAATTTTAACAAAGATATCTTTAGGGCTTCTCTATGTCAAAGCTTGAGAAAGAGATTTGTTCTTTTTCTTACTAAGGCATAGAGATCTAATTTAATACCATTGATACTACTAATGGTTAGATGCTTCAATGATTTACATTATGGAATGAGGAATGTTTAAATATAATGTAATAACCAAATTTAGTATAACAAATCATAACTAATCCTTTAACTACCCTTAACTACTGTAGATTCAAATCCCTATGATGGATGGTTATACCACTCTCATTATCATGTGAACTATTACGGAATAATTTCTAGCAAAATTATGTCTACCAAAAATAATTAAATTTTAAAAATAAACCTAGAAATCACATCCAATTTTGGATTTGTTTGGTTGTCTCTCTTGTAGAATGTTTATAGTCATGGTGCTCATCATAAGAAATCTCAAGTGTTAAAAAATATGTGCTAGTATCTTAGTTAAATGATTTAAAGATATAAGTATTGGTGAGATGTAGTAATGGATTTGATGCATAGGATTTACATCAACTTATGTTCAAATGTGGGGCTTATCAAACTTAATTTCAATGATGCTTCCAAAGGAAACCTATAACAACTGGTATAAGTGGTATTTTTTTGGATCATGAAGACAATATTCTCCTCACATACTCAAAATCATATGGAAATTTAATAAACAAATATACAAAGGATAAGGCACTTCTTACAAAAATTAATATATCCATAAAAAAATATGAAAATATTATTCAATTGAGGAAATTCAAGTATTTTTTAATGTTGTTAAAGAAAGGATGTATGGAATGGATCAGCAATACCACTATTCTATATTCCCATCAATTATTAATGGAGGTAGAGCCAACATGTCTATATAAAAGGCAACAAGATCAAAGATAATTTAACCAATCATAGGGTTAGTGTTGATCTTAGAAAAATTTAAATTTTAAAAGACAATTAGGAAAGGGAAAAATTATATCTCTTTGTAATAATTATATCAATAATTCATAGAGAAAATTAATGATTTGATACATACAAAAAAGTATTTTTGGTAAAAAAGCAAGTTAAATATGGTCTAATTGACCTAATAGCAAATGTAACCAACCATGGATTTAGTGTTTGTCATGGAAAAACTCAAATTTTAAAAGATAAATAGCCAAAGGAAATTCTCTCTTCATGAGAATAGTGTTAGTAACTGCACATAAAAAAATTAAAGGTTTGAGAGAAGAAAAATATTATTGATAATAAAACAAGCTAGACATGGTCTCACACATGTTTAGTGCTAATTAAAGTAACCTCAATCAAAGTCATATTAAATGTAAATTCAAGGTATATAATGTATTTATCTATATAATACTTATAAGATCACAACTTGCTTATAAGTCTCTAATATGTTACTAAAAGGAAATGAAAGTAATAATATTATTATTTAATTATAAATAAATTTATCAAGTTAATAATCAACCTTTAACCTCACCCATAAATTAATTAATTAATAAAATTGAAATCGAGTTGACCCATAATAAATATGAAAAAACATTCTAATTTTGGTGAGCGTAGTTGAGATTATTATTAGAGTGTATGAAATGTAAAAAGTAAGACTTGTACACATGCTACGAACTGGGAGCAAGGGCAAGGTGTGAACAAGAAGTAGGAAGCAAAGTGTGAACATAGAGTCAATGACAATTCTTTTTTTTCCAGATATTAGGAGAAACTCAAAAACTAAAGGATTAATGTGAAGAAAATTTTAGGTTACATGGCAAGAAAGTTGTTTTTGAAATTCCTTATTTGAATAAAAGATATCTTAGTTGGTGAAGAGAAATAAAGAGCCTCGATAAACTAAATCTAGAAAAGTAGTAATTACATAGTCAAAAGAAGAAGATAGCAAATACACACAAACGAAATAATAACACTTAA
The DNA here is from genome assembly GCA_028583015.1 of Wollemia nobilis. Lineage (NCBI taxonomy): Eukaryota > Viridiplantae > Streptophyta > Pinopsida > Araucariales > Araucariaceae > Wollemia > Wollemia nobilis. The sequence continues at coordinate 323,682 of JAQPPZ010006183.1, read as the reverse complement.
CATGTAAAAACTAACATAGTATTATCTTCTTATTGAATAAACTTGATCATCTCCAATACAATAATGTCCCTCTTCTGTATATCTCCAAATCTAATGCAAGTACGATATATATAACAAAGGCACATACACATATTTTACAATATCATGGGCAAAAAGCATGGGTTCAAATATAGTAACCCAAAAAATCCCATATGGGTCTAAAAATAACTTTAAAAACCCTAAAATTTTGGTCGAGGGTTGCTACCCTTGGACCCCTACTTTTGGGAGGGCTACTGCCCCCAAACCCTTATTTGGGACCTAACCCAGCCCTGAATCTCAAAAAGTATAGGTACAGAGTGTCCAATACCTTTTAGTGTTAACCCCACCATAATAACATGGAAAATATTCAACATATTTCCAACAGTTGGAAACTTGGAAGTATGAATACCCTAGTTAGTGATAAGAGGAACAATGAATCTATCAAAAACCATATCTAGGTAGTAGATACTAAACCAGAAGTGATTATCAAGGATGGGATGATTGAGCATGATATGATAGTTTTTAAAACCAGGGGGTTAATATGTAAGTTCCATGGATATTGGATAGGTTTTTTATGAGATTCAAAATTGAATCAAGTGGAAGTGGGAATTGAATTCAAATTACTTTGACTTTTATTTTGAAAATATTTTTCTCATTATCTTCTTAAATTAAAAAATAAGGGATAAATTAATGGATGAAGACCCTTAGTTTAGGGATAAATATGCATTATAGTTAATATAATGGAGAGCTTTTTTCTATGGATACAAATACTATTAAAAGGATTTTGGTGTAGATTGGGATTTTTGAAATTTGTTGAAGAACACAAGCTTATACTGAGAGGGGGGTGAACAGTATAATACCACTTTTTAATTTTATTTCTCAAACAATATTATCCAATACAATCAACGAAAATATTAATAGCAGTAACCAAAGCAATGCACAAATCATCACACACAATAGAGACACTAGTTTAACATGGTTCACCCAATGTGGGCTACTCCACGGAGAAAATATTTCACTAAAATTTTCTCAACAAATCTCTTGGTAATCCTTCCCTATTATAATATTTATGAACCTTTGTCCAAATGAGACACAAATCCCCTAATCAAGTTTATGGATACCTATCCATAGGAGACACCAATCCCCTTTGTTTGTTCATGCATCTCTATCCATAGGAGAACTTCTCCTCTACTCTGGTTGGTGATCCTATTAGAATACTATTACCTCCACTACACTGGCTTATGGATCTCTCTCCACTGAATACCTCTATCCTCACTCATAAGACCTGTCCTCACTGCCCTAGCTAATGCAAATCTATCTACTAGAGACTATTATCCTCTACTCTATCACATCCAAAGCTTACTCTCAGCTTTGTCTCAAATCTGCACTAAACATTGTTCTTTGGTCTAGCATAAATCTATTCAATATCTATCTCAAATATATACTAAACATAGTCCTTCAGTCTAGTACAAATTTTCTCAAACTCTATCTCAAATATACACTAAAAATAGTCCTTCGGTATAGCACAAATTTGCTCAATCTCTATCTCAAATTTGCACTAAAAACAGTCCTTCGGTCTAGCACAAATCTACTTAATATTTGTCTCAAATATGTTCTAAACACAGTCCTTTGATCTAGCACAAATCTGATCAATCTCTGTCTCTGGTCTGATACAAATCTATCCTTAGGTCTACACCAAACTATATCTTCAAATTTTTCCTCAAGCCTTAACACAAAGCTTGACTCAATCACAAATTAACTCTACTAGATATGTCCTAATCCTTAACACAAATCTTGAACAAATCAATCAATCAACTCTGCTCTTCAAGTCTTCTCAAAGACTTATCTCAAATCTGTCCAACAAGTCCTCTCAAGAACTTGTCTAATCTGCTCTCAAGTCTTCTCTAAGACTTGCCTCAAATCTATCTAACGATTCCTCTCAAGAACTTGTCCAATATGCTCTCAAGTCTTCTCTAAGACTTACCTTAAATCTATCCAACAAGTCCTCACTAGAACTTGTCCAATTTTCTCAACAAGTCTTCACCAAGACTTGCCTCAAATCTGCTCAAAAATTCCTCACTAGAACTTCTCCAATCTGATTGTAAGCTTCCAAAAAAGCTCACACAAATCTATCCTTAAGCTTTCACAAAAGGTTACTCAACTCTATCCTTAATTCCCCTTTAGGACTTACTCAAATTTTCTCACAAGCTTTCACAAAGGCTTATTCAAATCAATTGCAAACTTGCATAGAAAAACTCAACTCAATCTCTCACAGAAAACCTTTTCAATCACACAAACAAGTTTCACTCAAAATCTTGTTTAACTTTAGAAACATATAGAGAATGGTTAGAGACTCAATATGTTTCACACTCACAAAACACTTACAAAACTCAACTTAATATCTTTCAGAAAACCTCTTCAATCACTCAAACAAGTTTCACTCAAAATATTGTTAAACCACAAAAACATATAGAGAATGGTAAGATACTCAATATGTTTCACACTCACAATCACTCAATCACTTTCAAACAATTATGCTCAATAAACACCACTTAACCAAACACTCAATGAAACACAACTTGCTTACAAACCCTATACAAGTGTTTCACTACACTTTCAATAACTCATACTATGAATCTCAATCCTTGACTCAAGATGATTCCAAATTCACATAAAAATGATACTCATGATATTTTCACAAACCCTTATCATACAAATGAAGGTGTACTCAAATATTTCCAATAATTATTTATCAAACAATATCACATAACATGATTTTTCACAAACCCTAGTTCAAGATAGTTCTCAATTTCTTACTCAAATGTTCTCACAAACATTCACCAATCATTCACATGAAAGCTTACTTAACAATGCTTATCAAACAAACCTTTTCATTCCAACTTAGCATTCACAACATCCAACCCAACAATATTTCACTCACAAGGAATATATGCCCATACCTTTTATTTTGATGGAGATATGTCTTCAAAACCTGTCTCAATCACAATCAAATCTTCTTTACCAATATAAATGGTTAGATAAAAATCTTCACTCAAATACACCTTATTATCTCCAAACTTATCAAGTAAAGATTTCAATCACATAGTTTCACTATAACCCCTTTTATAAATTAATGCATGAAGTAATCCAAAATCCTACTTATGTCTCCCTACTCAAAATTGCATTTTCAAAATAATTTACTTTATAAAATAATGCAATTTACTTTTAACCTTCATTAAAACTATTTATCACTTTTTGTCTAATGTAAAATGTAATTTACCTTACCCTTCTTTTAACTCCCTAGGCATTCAATAAATCAAATACACCATATGCTTATATCATACCCACAACGCACATTAACCTAGGTGCTTTGATCATCACTAACAATACAAAAATTAAATCATGTGCTTCAACTAAGCACCGCCAACAACCATAGACCATGCACTAATCAAAAATTAAATACCTCGTGCGCGCTCCTTGGTGGGACTCGATCCCTGGTCGAAGTGTCACTTGTGCCTTAGTTGTGGCTACCCTACCGCATGAGCTAAGTGCTCACATGGGAGGCAAAAGTGCGTTAAGCGCTTTGTATCTTCATCTTGTGCCAAATCCAAAAAGGCTTTGTCCTTTCATAGTCGTCGAGAATCGAACACAACACCTCTATGTTCCCAATCCCTTACACACCTCAAACTTGTCGCTAGCCCAACCGCTTGGTTGGTGTTAAGTCTTTACACCTTGGTTGCCTCGTTCTTCACATTTTTTGGGTGTAATTAAAAATTAAAACCTTTGTATTTATTTTCTCATGAATTATTTGCATTCCCTTTCAAAAATCGCATGCACATTCTATTTGAAGACTTAGCATTTTGAACCAAACGTTATGGTATTTATACCATATGCTTTTATACTTCAACATCGGTGGAGGGAATATAATTTAATTTAAAATTTGCGCCCAACCCAACTTTGGGTTATAATATTATTATTTATAAACTGATTTATAATATAAATATTATAAATTATTTATAAATTACCTTAGGCTTTAAATTAACATTTAATATTATAATAAAAATATTATAATATTATTTCCATTGGGCCTAGGTATTTTTCTCTTTCACCCGTAGACCTTTTCTGACTGCCTTTAATATTATAATAATAAATATTATAATATTATTTCATTTAGGCCTTTTCTTCAAGGTATTTAACCATCCTTTTGACCAATCATGTGAAGCTCTTAAACCAAATCTCTTGGGCTTAAAATATAAATATTTTAACCCTTTTTTTGCCAAGTCCTACACTGATTCTTGACACTGACTCTTGACATCAATGCCAACAAAACTAACTCAAAATTTCCAATAATCTCCCCCTTTGTCATTGATGGAAACTTTTTTTTTAAACCATTCCTTTTCCTTTCTCAATACTACTCCCCGTGACTAAATGCTCTCCCCCTTTGACATCAATGGCAAAGGACTGCATTTGGGTCTTGGGTTAAGAATGAGACTCTTAGCTTAGCCCCTCCCCCACCTCATCTCTTGAGGTGGTTAATTTTGGGGTGGGAGTATATCTACTCCCAGCATACACTGCTCTTTACCTTTATCCACCTTCTTTCTCAACTGATCCTTCTGATTTCTCTGAATATTCATGTTCCTGCTTGTTTTTGGAATTTTTGCTCTATACCACTTTATGTGTACCCAACATTATTGCACTTATAACACTTAATGTTGTGGTTCCTTGAAGGTGCAACTATTTTGAAGTTTCTCCTAGTGAAGCCATATCCATTCCTACAATGAACCCTGCAATTAACTGCCTTATGACCAAACTGATTACAAGAGTAGCAATACCCTTGAAAGAGATACTTGTTTTTGAAGTTTCCATATCCCAAACTTGTGACATGAGAAACAATGTCCATTGAAGAAACCTTGCCTTGACCCCTTTGGTCTCTTAACCTCTTCTACCCTGTGTTGTTTCTTGTTCCATATGTTCCTCATTTGTACATTGTTCCTTCTCTTATTGAAATTTCTATTGTCCAAATCATCCTCAGAACTCTCACTTTCTATTACGCTCACTTCTTCTAGAGCTTATAATTCTTTGAATATTGATATTGACTCCTCACCTTGTACTTTATATTCTTCTTAAAATCCAATTCTTGTCTTGTTTGATGAAGATCTTTGTATCTTGATAATCTTATCCAATTTATTTGATCTTCTCCCAAACCTATGTAGCTTGTCTTTATACTCTTTTATTTTCTTAATGAATCTACTTCATGCTTTAATCTTTCACACTCTAGATATTTAGTCTTAAATGTTTTAGCCATACCTTATTCAATTTTCCTTACCTCTTCAACCTTAATTTTGAATTTAGTGAGATCTTGTAGAATATTTCTCTTACATTTATCATCCTCTTATATTTAAGTCTTTAATTCTAAGTTCTTCCTTTTTAACTCAAAATGTTCCTTAAGAGTGGCTTCCTCCTTTTCTTTTTCTAAATTTTCTCTTTTTTTTGGTCTTCAATAGGAGCATTTTCTTCTATGGTCGAAAGTAGAATTTCTTCTTCATACTTGTTTTGACTGTCCATGTTATCTATTTCTGAACCATCCTCTAGGTCTTCAATTCTAAAAGTATCTTCTTCATATTCACTTCTACTAAACCCATTGTAATAACCTGCATCATGACCGAGTTGACCACAAACAAAACATTCTTCACCATATTGTGGACAATAAGTTGCATGGTGACCTGTCTTCCTATTTTTGACATAGAATTTTATCAATTTAACCTCTTTACCACTACTTGATTCATATCTTGAATCTATTTCCACTTATCCTCTTCGAGAAACAATCTCTTTGAAAACAAACTCAAATTTATCTTCATTTTCTTTCATGACCATGAGTTTTATTTTCCTTTTAGGTCTCATGGTTCTACTTTTACCTTTCTTTGCCATGTGTGTTCTTGTAAGATATTTCTTCAAATTGTTAGACCTTTTTCGGAGGAACCAAATCTAATACCAATTGAAGAACACAAGCTTATATTGAGAGGGAGGGGTGAACAATATAAGACCACTTTTTAATTTTCTTTCTCAAACAATATTATCCAATACAATCAATGACAATATCAATAGCAATAACCAAATTAATGCACAAATCATCACACACAATAGAGACACCAATTTAACATGGTTCACCCAATGTGGGCTACTCCATGAAAAAAATATTTCACTAAAATTTTCTCAAAAAATCTCTTGGGAATCCTTCCCTATTATAATTTTTATGTAACTTTGTCTAAAGGAGACACCAATTCCCTAATCAAGTTCATGGATACCTATCCATAGGAGACACCAATCCCCTAATCAAGTTCATGGATCTCTATCCATAGGAGAACTCCTTATCCTCTGCTTAGGCTAGTGATTCTCTTAGAAGACTACTGCCTCCATTGCACTAGCTTATGAATCTCTCTCCACTAAAGACCTTTATCCTCCCTCATAATACCTATTCTCACTGGCCTACCTAATGTAACTCTATCCACAGGGGACTACTATCCTCTGATCTGTCACCTCCAAAGCTTGATCTCAGCTTTATATTAAATTTGCGCTAAACACTGTCCTTCGGTCTAGCACAAATTTTTTGAATCTCTATCTCAAATCTGCACTAAACATAGTCCTTCGGTCTAGCACAAATCTACTCAAACTCTATCTCAAATTTGCACTAAACATGATACTTTGATCTAGCTCAAATATGCTCAATATCTATCTCAAATCTGCACTAAACATAGTCCTTTGATATAGCACAAATCTGCTCAATATCTATCTCAAATATGCACTAAATATAGTCCTTAGGTCTAGCACAAATCTACTCAATATCTATATTTGGTCTGGTATAAATATTTCCTCAAGTCTACACCAAACTTTATCTTCAAATATATCCTCAAGCCTTAACACAAAGCTTGACTCAATCACAAATCAACTTTGCTATATATGTCCCAAGCCTTAACACAAAGCTTGAATAAATCAATTAATCAACTCTGCTCTTCAAGTCTTCTCAAAGACTTGCCTCAAATATGTCCAACAAGTCGTCTCAATAACTTGTCTAATCTGCTCTCAAATCTTCTCTAAGTGTATCACTCCAAATTTTTTGCACCCTTACCTTCAGGCTATAGGATCCGTGCCCGAAAGGGGGATGTGAAAAGGATGGGACAATACCTCGGACTAAGAGGCCCTTTGAAGGTCTCGCCTCTTAGGGGAGGGGTATTAAGGTGATTTTTCGACGGATGGTGGGGTTCACTAGGAAACATTTAGTGGCAGTCTCCATGCCTAGGTTGCGAATGTGTTTGATGTGTTCAATTTTATCTTTAATCATTCAAATCCTAGGTTTGGCCAAATGAATCTAAACTATTCTACATGAAATGTAGATTTAAATGAATACAAAAAGCAGCAATGAATATCAAGTACAGAGAATATACTAAATAAAGATAAGTTAAACTTGATTCCGGATGTTTGATGGAGGTTCTAATTTTTGAAGCAGTCAAGATCGCCTCTGATCTGACAGGATCGTCTAAAATCAGACAGGATCATCTGAGATCTGACGAATTTGTCAGAGACCTGTAGTCAAAAAAATAGACATAGAACATAGAAAATGTAGCAATACTAACAAAGGAAAATGGTGTAAAATGACAATATAGATACTAAAACAATAATTATGAATAGAAATTCAAGTAAATTATAGTATTCTAATGACAAATTATGATCTTATCATGCACTTAAGCTATATGGGTGAACTCCAAAATGCAGAATAGAAAAAAATAACAATAAAATGATCTAAATGCAGAATGAAACAACAGACGAGAAGAGAAAAGTGCAAACTCTGGGCACTAATTGCCCCCAATGTTGACTGCAGTCGAAATCATCTGTAGAGTGTGAAATCGTCTCGAATTGGGACGTGATCGTCCGAGATCGTACATGATAGTCTGGGATGATCTGGACTTGATCCGGCTGAAGAATGACACAGTTCCTGCAAGAAAATTCAAAAAGGGACAAAGGCAAACAGTAGTTTAAGACATTCTAAGGCAAATAAAACTCGAAGTACAAAAAAATTCAGCCAGGGGAATGTTAAGGGGAGGGCCTAAGATTAAATAGGCATATGAAGGAGGTTGGGAGGTTGGAGATCATCCCAATTTGGGAGATCTCCAACGGGGGAAGTCTCTAACCGCGTAGACACGCTTTTGCCCAGGTTAGAGACGCCGTTGAAATAGAAGCTAATTATGAAAAATTAGTTTTGGGACAAAATCGTCTGGATGTTCTACTCCAGACGAATTCATCCGATCTAAGGTGATATCGTCTGATCGGTGACGATATCGTCCAACGGTCACAAAAAATCCTAAAAATGGCATGGAAAATGAGGAAAGCGGTTTAACAGGCGGTTAACGGGCGGTTCGAGGTTTAAAATTTAAATTTTGAATTATTACTAAGGTAATTTTAATTATTTGCTAAGGTTTTACTGTGCCAATTTTAGGGTGCTACATTTTGCCCCCTCTTTAGCAAATTTTCTGAAGAAAATGCGTTAAATATGAGTTCTTCTCAATCTACGAGAAAGCAAAAATTATTCTCATTTTTAGGCGACGATTCTAGGTCGAATCGTACGACAGCTTACTATGGTGCCCCCTCCGTGTTTTTACCCAAATCAAACATTTGAGGTAAAAATGCGAAAAAGCAAAATGTTAAAATGTTGTTAAGTGTTTTTGAATAAAATTAAGAAAAATAGGGTAAAACCCTAATTCATTGTTACTGTTCATTTTCCTGGTTTCTAGAGCTCTACAGACAAGATGGTCGAGACAACGCACAGATCGACAAAGGTCCAGCACGGGCTATGGGTAAGGGTCCAAACTTAATTTAGAATTCTTTAATGTTGAATTTCATGCTTTTTAGATTAATTTTGAATGATTGTTGAGCATCACGACCATTTTTGGGCCATCAACGTCATCGAGACGAAATCATTTCAATTTCACGAAAATCGTCTCGATATCATCGATTTCGTCAAAGGGTGAAATCGACGATATGGGGACGATTTCGTACAATAAGGAACGATTCCCTCTTGTGAAATTGAAGACGAATTTGCTCAAATTTTGGACGATATCATCCAGTAGATGATATCATTATTTGTATGAAATTGCACTTGTTTTACTTGCATTTTTAATCACTGTTTTATTAATGATTTTTATTGTTTTGTTGTTTATGTTGCAGAGAGGATTACTAAAGAGCCAAGAATGGAAATATGGTGGGCTGAAGGATAACTTGGCCACTCTATCTCAGGCAGAGCGATATCAGTTGGGTCAAGTAATCTTGCAACATGTGGCAGATATGCCACAGGTTTCTACAGATATGGGGCTATTGACAGCCCTAGCAGAGAGGTGGTATCCGGGTTCTTCTTGTTTCCAATTATCGACAGGGGATATGACTCCCACATTGGAGGATGTATGGAGGATTTTTAGGATCCCCATACAAGGATGGCTAATAGCTCTCATGGCCAATCAGGGCCACGCGATGATGCGACTGTGCGGAGATCCGAGCTTCACCCTGGAGAAGGGCAAAGTGAACATCGAGTCGCTACGCCAGATGCCTGGGGCATCTAGACTGACACAGGTTTTGGATGGGATGGTAGGTGGTCTGCTGCTATGCCATTAGAGTGGATGCAGACTACCATGGCTACTGACAGATGTGGTCTGTGACATGAGAGACCATGGGTACAGGTTTGCTTGGGGGAGCTTTGTACTATGTCGATTGTATATGATCCTGCATGGGATCGTATACAAGGGCGATCGATGTCTGGTCATGACATCACTCTTGTAGGTTTTATGTTGGGAGCACATCATGGTGCAGAGGCTGGTAGGGCTCCCACTGATAGGGATTGTTGGGGAGAGGCCCTGATTTTTCTACTGGTGGCTCTGAAGAGGGTCACAATGGTGGATAGATCTGCCAATGTCCCGGAGACTACTTGATGACCTTGTCTTCGACTAGATCACCTGGAGGCCTTGGAGAGATCATCAAGGGTGGGTCGAGGACAGACAGAAGCTGGCTCGTGTTAGGCGAACCTGCTAGCTGAGGATGGAGATGAGAGAGGTGGAGCTCCATCGCTATGACCGAGTTTTGAGGCAGTTCGGTCTACAGCAGAGGATCCCATCTCTCAGGGACTACAAGTTTTCCTGGACCATCCAAGATAACACTACAGTCATCGGGGCTCCAGATATGCAGCACTTCTAGAGTGAGGACGTGGATGATGCCCCCATCTAGCCAATGGATGGTGATGATGTTGGGGTTGCTGACGGCTACAATGCCTGGTACGCAGGCATCCGCCATCCTTGGATGATGAGGGCTCAGGGTTCGATTCATGCAGTTGTGCGTCGGATGGGGAGGCAGTGCTAGGCGGACATTAAGGTGGCATAGGGTCTCAACGGGAGAGAGCAGAGGAGGCCACAGGCTCAGTAGAGGCCATGGCAGCAGGAGAGGAAGGAGGAGAGACCCCATTCTCCACGAAGAGAGGGGCCACCATCGCTCGATAAGGGCAAGGGTGTCAAGGTAGGAGAGAGTAGCAAGATGGCTACTCTTTGGGAAAATACTGTCTGTCTCTAGGCTCAGGTGTAGTCCTTGTAGGATGAGGTTGCACGACACTGAGAGGAGGCCACACAGCTCAAATATTAGGTTGCATGCCTCAGAGCACGGAGCGAAGGGGCGATCACTCGGGACCTAGCATGGGCTATTGCCCAAATCACATTCTATCAGATGCTATACCACCATATGGTGCCAGAGGAGCAGAGGTTATCGCTGTCGGCCCCAATTATGGAGCCTGTCGTGATGAGGTCATCGAGGACATCATCACGATCAGAGTCCATGACTCATAGCACCACACAGATTACGATGGGGCCACCTCGTCCACCTCAAGGTGGGGGAGGAGATGAGGTTGAGAGCTCGAGAGGTTCTTGAGGCTAGATGCTATAGACTGCACTGCACATATTGATACATAGTGTTTATTTATTTTTATAGAGGATTGAGTATGCCGAGGTACAGATTGTGGCATACCGATCCAGTTTTGAGATGATGTATATATTGTTGATATATATATATATATATATATATATATATATATATGAGATATTTTTGATCATATGACTTGTCTTATGTGTTTGTATGATGCTTTAATGTTTTTATGTGATTGATTTGATGATTCATGTAATTATGTCGTTTGGAAATATTATGGTTTGAATGTCATGCTTTTAAAATTTAAATGAAATAATCTGATGTAAACAAATTGGTTGTTTGTGAGATAATTTGATAAAAATAAAAGGGACTTTTAACAATAATTTCAAAGGACATTGTCGCTATTTATGACCATTTCATGGAGTCATCGCTCGCTAGGTCGTCAAGCTAATCCTGGTATAGAAATATTGCTAAAAGTAAAAGAGTGCTTAAGAGACTGTCTTAAGACTTTGTTGTGATGATGCAAATGATGATGATGATGGTGATTTGTTTTCAGATTTCCATGAAAATATTATGCATGAAATATATATTTTTTTAAAATGATTTTTGCTAGGCATAAATTCTTAAGTGATAAAATTTTTGAATAATTCCCTAGGAATTATACCATCATTGCAAAATTGAAGTTTGACATAATGACATGAAATAGAATAAGTGTTTGTTTGTTTGTAAAGCATAATTGTGTAACATAATGATGCAAGTCACATGTTTTGATGAATTTTGTTTTAAAATAAATGGAAAAGAAAATTAGAATGATGGTTTGCGCTAGGCATAGAATTATAGATATAAACTTATACCATCATTGCGAAATCCAAAGAAGAAAGTAGATTGTTGGTTCTATTGCAAGATGCATTTTTGACCTTTGATAAACAGAAAAATAATAATATGAAAACTTTTGTTTGAAATTATTTTTGAGATTTTGTGAGAAGATGTATGTAATTGCTCTTATAGAAAATAAGAATTCTGAAATAAAAGGATAAAATTATTCCAAAAAGAGTTACAAAAATATCTTAAATTATCTCAAAGAGAAATGTAGATTTATAAGGAATCCTCATGTGCAAATGTGAATTCATTACCGATCTTGATTTATCATAATGATACAAAATCTCTCAAATACAAATGTGTGTGCGATTGTATTGTTCATTTACCAATTTTGAGCAAGATAATTTGATACAAGTGATTTGAATTAACCAAATAAGTGTTCATTAACCATGATTTAGATGCATATAACCGTACTAGACTACTATGTAAGTTGGGTTATCAAGAGCTAGCTAATCCATAAGCAGACATAGGTCTGTACAAAAGAAGGTCGCTAATGTAACAGACATATCACCACGCTAGGAGTTACCCAAGGCCAAGCGGGTTGGGCACAAACCACCTGTTATGGGGTTTATCTCATAGTTTTTGAATAATTGAGAATTCCAAGGATTCAAGCTCATTCACCCTTATTTTCTTTTCAAGGGGTAGGTAAAGGAGTTTATTGTATTTTGCTTTTGCTTTTCTCTTTTGCTCTTTTTTTTTTTTTTTTTTTGTACTTTTGTATTTTTGCTTGATATTTGAGATAATGCTGAAATATTGTTGTGATGATTCAAATAACCTTTTTCTTGTTCTCTTTTTCTTTGACTTTTCTTTTCTTCCTATGCTAGGGATACTTGCTCCGATTAGCTGTAGAGCAAGGGATTTTTATTCTGGGTAGGGGTGAGTTTGTCCTTTTGTCAATTCTCAAAGATTCTAGACCATGTGCATGATAGGATAGCAGGGGAAACTTTTCGCTTAGGAAACCATTTCTACTATGTAGCATAGCATGGACATTACAAATATAATCATTTTTTTGTGAAAGGATATGCTTGGTTTAAGTATATAACAAGATCAATTCTTTGTGCTCAAACTTTATTTAATTGAATTTTGTGGACTTTGATATAAGAGAGATTAGTAATCATGCCAGATAAAATCAAGATATCTATTTTTGTGTTTGCAAAAGTGAGAGATTCCAAATAAATGCTAATTTATCCAAAATAATTTGAAAATATAACTACAATACTTTAAGAAGAAATATATACAACAAATATTTTTGAGGAGTTTGATAATTTTGACTCTCTTTCTTCTCTTTATTTTTATTTTTTTGGTTTCGAAAGAGTCAATAATATTGTTGTTTGTTTTTGTTTAAACATTTTTATACATTTTTTTAAAATGAGACAACATGCAAAATATATACAAATGATGAAATGACCAAATTTTATGTGTAATATCGCTTAAGATGCATAATATTCATAGGTTATTTTAAATCTTTACCATCTAAGGTAGCTAATTTGTATGCTTCCGATTCAAATTTAGCAGTGATAATATATGGTCCAAGCCAGTTGGGTTCAAATTTACCTTTAAGGTCTTTAGTTGCATTAGTATTTTTTTTATTTTCTTTTAAAACAAGGTCGTTGACCTCAAAGGATCAATGACGAACTTTCTTAGCATATGATCTTTTAAGCTTATTTTGGTAGGCACGAAGATGCTCCAAAGCATTGATGCGCTTTTCATCTAGGAGTTCCAGCTGACTGAGTCTGCCAACTCGATATTCATATCCTACTTCGGTATCTTGAAGTAGTAGAGCCAAAGAAGGAACTTCTAATTCAAAGGGAAAAACAGCTTCAGCGCCATAAACCATAACAAAAGGTGAAGTACCTGTGGGAGTATGAACGCTAGTGCGATATGCCCACAAAGCTGGATATAATTGAATGTGCTAGTCACGGCCAGATTTATTGACCATTTTTTTGAGAATTTTGATTAAGGTTTTGTTAGAAGCTTCTATTTGGCCATTACCCTGAGGATAATAGGGAGTGGACCAGCGATATTGAATTTTATATTTTTGGCATAATTTCTTAACATCTTTATTTTTGAAACATATTCCATTGTCTGAGATGAGATTTGTAGGAATTCTGAACCTACAAATGATTTTATTAAAAATAAATTTAGAGCAGTGCAGGAATCTAAAGGCATAGCTTCAACCCACTTCGTAAAATACTTAGTGGCGGTTATGATGAATTTGTGTCCATCAGATGACACAGGATTAATTTTGCCAATAATGTCTAAGCCCAATTTTGAAAAGGGCCAAGGAGATGAAATAGCCTGCAGTTCTTGTGCAGGGGCATGGACAAGGTCAACATGTTTCTAGCACTTGTCGCAATGGCACACATAATCATGTGCATCATTCTCCATGGTAGGCCAAAAGTATCCTATCCTAAGGAGCTTTTTAGCAATGACACTACCACTGAAGTGTCCTCCACAAGATCCATCGTGGGCTTCACTCAAAGCTGATCTGGATTCTTCTAAATTCAAACATCTCAATAGGATACCTTCAAAAGATCTCCTATATAAAGTATTGCCAATTATTACAAATCAACTTGCTCGTCTACGTAATAACCGACGCTGGTTTCTATTAGAACTGGCAGGGAAAGTCCCATTGTGAAGAAAATCAAATATATTCGTATACCAAGGTTCAGGATTAATTTCATTGATTAGAAACACATCCAAAGGTTCTAAGCATGACTTATTTTAAGAAGGTTCCTGGAGTCGATGAATAATGATGGTGGCATATTCGTCATCTAACTCCAAGGGCAGAAGAGATGTAGCTGCGGCCATAGCGTCAACCGCATGGTTGCTAGTTTGAGGAATAGCTTCCAAGGTAAATTGATTAAATAGAGATATTAATTGTAAAACATATGTTTTACATGGGCATAATTTATCATCTCTGGTCTGATAAAATTCATTGATTTGGTTTATAACAAGTTGAGAATCACCAAAAACTATTAGATGTTTAATTTTTAGTGTCAAGGCAGCTCGTAATCCAAGGATTAGAGCTTCATATTCAGCAGTATTATTGGTGCAAGCAAATGTTAATTTAAAGGACAAAGGTATAATGTGTTTTTGTGGAGATATTAAAATAATACCTACACCAGCCCCACTCATGCATTGGGCTCCATCAAAGTATAAGGACCATTGTTCAACATGGTATACCTCTAATTGAAGGTATTCATCAGGAAACTCAATGATGAGGGGATGGGTAGACTCTAAGGGTGCATCAGCTAATTGATCTACTATGATTTGACCCTTAACAGACTTCTATCCTATGAATGTGAGTTCAAAATCGCTTAGATCAAGAACCCACTTTGCTGTACGACTCGATAAATAAGGTCGACTCATGAGATACCGCAAGGGATCATATTTAGCAATGACATATGTTTTTTGACTGAGCATATAATGGCATAATTTTTGCATAGAAAATATGACTGCTAGACATAGTTTTTCTAATGTTGTGTAGTGGTTTCATAACTAATTAAAGTTTGGCTAATATAATAATTAGCACGTTCTCTTTTCTCATCATCAAGTTGAGCTAACATAGCTCCTAAAGCAAAATCTAAAGTTGAAATATACAAGATAAATGGGCGATCAGGTCTAGGTGGTGAAAGCACAGGTGGGTTAAGGAGGTATTGTTTGAGAAGTTCAAAAGCTTCCTTACATTCATCGTCCCAATTAAAAGGGACATCCTTCTTAAGAAGCTTAAGAAAGGGACCGGTTTTGTCCGCCAGCTTATCGATGAAGTGACGGATAGCTTGAAGCTTACCTTGTAAACTTTGTAACTCAGATATATTGGTAGGTGCGGGCATATCAGTGATAGCCGCAATCTTGAAAGGGTCGATTTTGATGCCACGTAAAGAAACTATAACCCCTAAAAGTTTACCAGACTTAACTCTGAATATGCATTTAGCAGGATTTAGTCGGATAAGATATTCCCTTAACCGATCAAACACTGTCCTTAAGTCATTTAAATGATCATCTTCTTTGATGGAACGAGCTATGATATCATCTACATAATCATGTAGGATATCATGCATCATGTCGTGAAAAATATAAGTCATAGCTCGTTGATAGGTTGCACCTACGTTCTTTATGCCAAATGGCATCACTTTCCAACAAAAGGTACCCCAGGGGGTAATAAAGGTTGTTTTAGCCTGATCTTCAGGAGCTATCCTGATCTGATTATAATTGGAAAATCCATCCATTAGGGACATCATTCCACTCCCAGCAGTAAAATCAATGATTTGATCCATGTTTGGAAGAGGAAAATCATCTTTAGGGCATGCAACGTTAATATCTCTAAAGTATGTGCAAACCCTAACTTTGGTAGCTTCTTTCTTGGTGACTTGGAACTACATTCGAGATCCATTCAGCATAATCAATAGCTTGTATAAAAACAACATTCAGGAGTTTTTCTAACTCCCCTTTGACTAGCAAGGCCACTTTGGGATGCATTTTTCTAATTTTTTGTTTAACAGGTTTAGAATCCGGATGGACTACTAGGTGATGCATGACTACAGAAGGGTCTAAACCTGGCATATCTTCATATGTCCAAGCGAAGACATCTTCATATTCTTTAAGGAATGTAATGTATTGCTCTTGTTTTTCTTGACTTAATTATGATCCAATATTGATTATGTGGGGATTATCCTCAGTTCCAATGTTAACTTTAATGATGTTTTCTACTTCCATGTGTAGATCTCTTTCAAAATTATGTAGGGCGGGTGAAACGCCCAATTATTGTAATTATTTTAAGGTTAACTTGGATAATTCATCTTGAGGAGTCGTGGCCTCAATCTGGGCTATAGTAGGTATAGAACCATCAAAATAAAAACCATTGTGTAACAACTCTTCAACGGAGACATCATGGAAAATATCTCCTTCCAACTCATCATCGAATTCAGCAATCATTTCAGGATAAGCTATGGATAGCATATTGCATGTAAATGGCTGATTTTTTAGAGGTAAATTATCACGCACATCCAAATAATCTTGATAACATATGAGTTGATCATCATCTTCAAAAGGGAAGGGTTGACCCTTACTAGGAAATAGGCCCACACCACATCGGGCGGGCCATGGTTCTATCTCAAAGGGTTCTTTCATACCATCTTGGAGAGGTCCCAAGCCTTTCCCTTTATATCCCATTTTAAGCATTATAGGTTTAGCTTTAATATACTCATTAGTAAAATAACATCGAGCATATCCCTCATGATGAGTTTTGATGTTCCTGGGTATTCTTCCCCAGTCATATCCCTTATAAATGAATTCACAACTCCTAACTTGCTAAGTACTTCCCATAGGTTGTGGGAGGCCCAAAGTACGAGGAGATGGCGAAAAATTACTTAAGATAATGGAATTTTGCATAGAAGCATTTGTTTTTTCTGATATAATAATTTTAGATAAATCAGGTAAGAGTTCATCAGAAAGAGCATAAGATGTAGAAGGATCATTCCCTATATCTTTAGATGTGGAAGGTATGATAGATGTAGATAATGTGGAGGTGTTAATAAATGGGTCTATAGGTTTTGAAATTATAGGGATGGAACACGAAGGATTGGTTGTGGATTTAAGATCTTTTTGAGGTTCTAGTGTGGTTTGTTTAGAAGATTGTTGAGCTATATATGAGGGTGAAATTAATGGAGGAGAAATAGATGAAGTTATGGGTGTGTGTTTCACAGGTTTAGATGAAAAATAAGAATTAGGATGTGTGGATGACAGAGCAGGGCAAAATTGAACTCCAACAGGTTTTGCCAAAGCACACATATCAAAGGGTCTAGGATCACCATGGATAGTGACCAACTAATTTTTAAATTCGAATTTAACACATTGGTGTAAAGTTGATGGGACAGCCCGCATTGCATTGATCCAAGGATGACCCAAGAGTATATTGTATGATGCGGGGAAATGTACAATAAACACGGTTGTATCTAAGGTTCTCGGACCAACTTGCAATGGGATGGTGATAACTCCACACGTTTCTTGTGTTTCATCATTGAAGGCTTTGATAATCATATCCATTCTTTTCATCTCGTCACTCCTAAAGCCAAATCTTTGGTAGAAGTCAAAAGTGCATATGTTTAAATATGAACCATTATCAATCAAGACTCGTTTAACAGCTACATCTCCAATTAGGGCAGTAATATATAAGGGGTTATCCTTATGTAAACTATGTTGTGGGATATATTTATCTTGAAAGTCAATACAATCAACTTCTCAAGTGATGATAGTATTGGACATGGCTTTAGGTTGAATATTTTGAGGTACCATCATTTGGCTTAATGTGAGCATTAACTCATATCTATGGGTAGGAGAAGATCTTAACAAATCCAAAAGGGAAATTTTGGCTGTAGTATTGGATAATTGCTCATTAATATTATAAGGAGGTTTAGATTGAACATTAGGAGCATGATTCCCTTTATTGGGATTTTTCAAAACAAATGGAGTTGATCCATCGTTCTGATTTGGTTCTTGTTGAAAATTTTGAGCTTGTTATCTGGTAACGACTCCGATGGTACCTACAATGTTATATTGAGGACGTTGAATTGGTCTTGGTCTAGCATTTATGGCTTGCTCATTAGGAAGGAACTGATTAGAAGAGGGTCGAATAGTAACTCTTCTAGGAAATGGTTCTTTCGAAACCATAGAATCTGTGATAGGTTGAATAGGATCTGATTCATTTTTTGAACTATTCGATTGATTTGAGGTGATGTCTATTTCACTTTTAGTATTCGATTCTACATCATTGAGATCCGGTGTTTGAATATTATGTAGGGGCCTGGTCGTGACCATGGATAAAGTTGTGTCAAATTTTTGTAAATCATGATTAGGTAAATGTCCGCTAATAGTTCCTACATATCGGGTAGGAGGAGGGAAATTATGATGCTCA
Organism: Wollemia nobilis; assembly: GCA_028583015.1. Taxonomy (NCBI): domain Eukaryota; kingdom Viridiplantae; phylum Streptophyta; class Pinopsida; order Araucariales; family Araucariaceae; genus Wollemia; species Wollemia nobilis. The sequence goes on along the minus strand of JAQPPZ010006183.1, from coordinate 304,919 downwards.
ATTTGATTGGCCACCTCTTTACCATGTTTTGGTAAAGGATGTTGAAATATATCTAATGATTGATTAGCATTTTGATTTTGATTTTGAGGAATGTTCTTTTGAGCATTATTAGGAGCATTTTGTTTAGGTTGGAAGGCTTGCACCTCCATATCATTATTATCAATCAGATCTTGTATTTTATGTTTTAACCTTTTACAAGAGTTGGTAGTGTCCAGGTCCTCTATGAAAATCACAATGTAAATCAGCTCTGTATCCGGGTATAGTTGGATCAAGTTCTCGGATAGCTGGTAATTGAATCAAACCTCGTTCGAGTAATTGGGGTAGAATAGTTGATAATGGTTGATTCAATCTAGTAAACTCTTGAGGAGGTTTATCAGGAGGTTTCAATATAATTTTTTGTTTTCTTCGTTGTATTGATATTAGCAACATTTCTGCTGTCAGTGACTCCATCACCTACAACTTGTTTATTTTTATATTGATTTCTGGATTTTTTCTCATCATATTTCTTCCTAAGCTAGCCTCTCCTAATGAGAGCATCTTTTACTCTTCGAGCTAAGTATATAGCCTGATCGAAGGTGGTTAAGGTAGCAGTTGATAACTCATAAGATATTTGTTCTTGAAAATTATTAATAAAAATGTCTAACATTTCCCTATAAGGTAGCACAAAGTACAGTTTTCCTGTCAAATGCCTCCATCTAGCTAAGAAATCAGCAAAACATTCATCTTTGTCTTGTTTTAAGTTGTACAAATATTTAATGGTTACATGCCTTTCGATATAGGCACTAAATTGATGCACAAAATATTCAGCGGTCTCTTCAAAATTTCTCAAAGAATGAGTGGGCAATTGATAGTACCACTCTAATGCCATTCCTCCTAAACTTTTCGAGAACATTTTTAGTAATAACAAGTCATCATGTGATATATCATGACATGCTATCCTAAACATGCAAATATGCTCTATGGGATCTTCAGTTCCTTTATATATAGGCAGGACGGGCATGGGAAAGTGCTTAGGGTATGGATGTGCTACAACTATGGGATCCAAAGGCTGACTACACATCTCTCGATAATTATATGAGGGACGATAGAGATCTATCTGGTCCATGTGGGAAGCTAACTGTTTCACCATGGCTTCCATATTATTGGTTTGCCCACCATATTGGTTCGGTAGGGTATTAATATGGGATTTGTGAGCATATGATGGAGGGACATGAAGATTAGATGCTATATTGCTATTGTGTAAATTTTTGGTAGGAAGGGTGTTATGAAGAAGTTTTGAAGTTGTATTATGTTGTATCCCAGATTGTTGAAAATTGATGTTTGGCTTCATTTTAGGTTTTTGTCGACTTGAAGCATATTGATCCATAGTTTGGCGAAATAAAGCAGTGAATGAAGGTCTCTTTTATGTGGGAATGATTTTAGGCTCAATAACGAGTTCCTTAGGGGGTTGGGTAACTTGTTGCTGTTGCATGTTCTGAATCATAGTGACCATATCTCTATTGGATGGTCCAGATTTATCACTTTCTTGATCGGCAAAAGACAAAGGATTAGTGTGTATGTTAAACATATGTTCCATGGCTGCTTGAGTGTCACTAATTTATCCTCTATCAATACAAACTGCCATATTAAGAGCACCAATGTTATTACTAAGAAATTTCTAGAAATGATCTATGTTATCAAAAGCAACAGTTCCATCTGGAGCCATTCTAGGGGATGAGGATCCTTCCTCTTTAACATTTTCTTGTTGTTCATTTTCTTCAACCAGCTCATCTTCTGGCTGTTCTAGAGTTTCTCCTTCTAGAATTGGATCCTCAGGAAGGGCATTTGATTTTTTTGTTTTCTTTCCTAACCAATCTTCTTCTTCTTCTTCTTCAGTTTGTTTACCATTCCTAAGTCTAGTCATTGTGCTTAAATTTAGATTTCAGCAAATATATATATACTTATATATATATATATGCAACAAGCTTAAGAGGAATATATTTTAATTATATACCTACTATAGTATTTAAAATAAAATGTTTTGGTTTTGTTATGTTTTTGGGGTTTTTTTTTTTGTAAAAATATTATAAAGATAACAAACAGCACACTAAATGCAAAAAATAATAATAATGAAAGCAAGGATCTAGTTTTCTATAAACAATTTATAAATATCATTAATGGGCTCAAGTTCTTCAGGAGTCATGAAATGTTCTTCTTCAAATTGGAAATTTTCTTTCAAGAATTTGACAAAAAGTGCTATAGTGATATTATCTGTTTCAAACTCTGATTGGTAGAAGTAAATCTCGTGGCAATACTCTTGATATAACATAGCTCTAGGAACTCTCCTCCACCTTTTTCTATCTGCAAGATTAGCTTCTTAGTACTCTATACAAGCTAGAAATTGATGTACAATAGTTGCATTCTCGAGGTATTCCTCGAAGGTGAACAATTTTGAAGACACAAGGGCTCTTCTATCTGCTAACCACCTATAGCAAGCTCTCTAAAGTTCATGATAAAAAATGAGTTAATGAGGATCTAGGATTCTATCTAGGACAAACCTCTTTATTTGTTTAAGCTCTGTTGACCTAGATGAAATGATACTTAGTCTCCTATTAAGTTCGTCCCACAAAATTTGGTTTCTATCTGTTTTAGGCACACTAAGCACGGAATTAATTTCTATGGCTACTAATTGGTTTTCAACATTTATAATGACAGCTAGTCTTTTCTTAGGAACTATCATCTAAACATGATATGCAACTTAGTAGTTTTCTAATGATTTTAAATGAATCTATGTTTTTTTTTTTCAAAAGGTTTTAGTTTCACTTCGGGTTCACAAAAATGTATCGCTCCAAATTTTTTGCACCCTTACCTTCAGGCTATAGGATCCATGCCCGGAAGGGGGATGTGAAAAGGATGGGAAAATACCTCGGACTGAGAGGCCCTTTGAAGGTCCCGCCTCTCGAGGGAGGGGTATTAAGGTGATTTTTTGATGGATGGTGGGGTTCACCAGGAAACGTTTAGTGGCAGTCTCCATGCCTAGGTTACGAATGTGTTTTATGTGTTCAATTTTATCTTTAATCATTCAAATCCTAGTTTTGGCCAAATGAATCTAAACTGTTCTACATGAAATGCAGATTTAAATGAATACAAAAAGCAGTAATGAATATCAAGTATAGAGAATATACTAAATAAATACAAGTTAAACCTAATTTTGGATGTTTGGTGGAGGTTCTAATTTTTGAAGCAGTCAATATCGCCTTTGATCTGACAAGATCGTCTGAGATCTGACGAATTTGTTAGACGAATTCGTTAGAGACCTACAATCAGAGAAATAGACACAGAACACAGAAAATGCAGCAATACTAACAGAGGAAAATGGTGTAAAATGACAATATAGATACTAAAACGATAATTATGAATAGAAATTCAAGTAAAATATAGTATTCTAATGACAAATTATGATCTTATCATGCACTTAAGCTATATGGGTGAACTCCAAAATGCAGAATAGCAAAAAATAATAATAAACTGATATAAATGCAGAATGAAACAGTAGACGAGAAGAGAAAAGTGCAAATTTTGGGCACTAATTGCGCCCAATGTTGACTGTAGTCGAAATCGTCTGTAGAGTGCAAAATCATCTCGAATTGGGACATGATCGTCTGAGATTGTACATGATCATATACGATGATCTGTACTTGCTCCAGCTGAAGAATGACAAAGTTCCTGTAAGAAAATTTGAAAAGGGACAATGGCAAACAGTAGTCTAAGACATTCTAAGGCAAATAAAACTTGAAGTACAGAAAAATTCAGCCAAGGGAATGTCAAGGGGAGGGCCTAAGATTAAATAGGCATATGAATGAGGTTTGGAGGTTGGATATCATCCCAATTTGGGAGATCTCCAACGGAGGAAGTCTCTAACCGCGTAGACACGCTTTTGACCAGGTTAGAGACGCCGTTGAAACAGAAGCTAATTATGAAAAATTAGTTTTGGGACGAAAACATCTGGACGTTCTACTCTAGATGAATTTGTCCGATCTGAGGTGATATCGTCTGATCGACAACGATATCGTCCAATGGTCACAACAAATCCTAAAAATGGCACAAAAAACAAGGAAATCGGTTTAACAGGCGGTTCGGGGTTTAAAATTTAAATTTTGAATTATTACTAAGGTAATTTTAATTATTTGCTAAGGTTTTACTATGCCAATTTTAGGGTGCTACACTAAGACTTACCTCAATTTTTTCCAACAAGTCCTCTCAAGAACTTGTCCAATATGCTCTCAAGTATTCTCTAAGACTTACCTCAAATTTGTCCAACAAGTCCTCACTAGAACTTGTCCAATTTGCTCAACAAGTCTTCACCAAGACTTGCCTCAAATCTGCTCAATAAGTCCTCACTAGAACTTGTCCAATATGATTGTAAGCTTCCACAAAAGCTCACACAAATCTATCCTTAAGCTTTCACAAAATCTTACTCAACTTTGTCCTTAAGTCCCCTCTAGGACTTACTCAAATCTGCTCACAAGATTTTACAAAAGCTTATTCAAATCAATTGTAAACTTACATACAAAAACATAATTCAATCTCTCATAGAAAACCTCTTCAATCACACAAACAAGTTTCACTCATAATATTGTTTAACTTTAGAAACATATAGATAATGGTTAGAGACTCAATATGTTTCACACTCACAAAACACTTATAAAACTCAACTTAATCTCTTTCAAAAAACCTCTTCAATCACTCAAATAATTTTCACTCAAAATCTTGTTAAACCATAGAAATATATAGAGACACTCAATATGTTTCACACTCACAATCACTCAATCACTTTCAAACAATTATGCTCAATCAACTCCACTCAACCAAACACTCAATGAAACACAACTTTCTTACAAACCCTAAACAAGTGTTTCACTACACTTCCAACAACTCACACTATGAATCTCAATCCTTGACTCAATATGATTTCACATTCACATAACAATGATACTCATGATATTTTCACAAAACCTAATCATGCACATGAAGATTTTCACAAATATTTCCAACAATGCTTTATCAACCAATCTCACATAACAATGATACTCATGATCTTTCACAAACCCTAGTTCAAGATAGTTCTCAATTTCTCACTCAAATTTTCTCACAAACATTCACCAATCATGCACATGAAAGCTTACTTAACAATTCTTATCAAGCAAACATTTTTACTCCAACTTAGCATTCACAAAATCCAACCCAAAAATATTTCATTCACAAGGAAGGTGTCGATACCTTTTTTTTTTATGGAGATATATCTTCAAAACTTGTCTCAATCACAAGCAAATCTTGTTTTTCAATTTCATGGTTAGATAGCAAAAATATTCACTCAAATATTCCCTTAATATTAATTCACCATTACAAAATTAACAAGACTAAAATACACCTTCTTATCTCCAAACTTATCAAATAAATATTTCAATCACATAGTTTCACTATAACCCCTTTCAAAATTTTAATGCATAAAGTAATCCAAAATCCTACTTGTCTCCCTACTCAAAATTGCATTTTCAAAATAATTGAATTTATAAAATAATGCAATTTACTTTTAACATTAAATAAAAATATTTATCACTTTTTGTCTAAAGTAAAAAATAATTTACCTTACCCTCCTTTTAACTCCCTAAGCACTCACTAAATTAAATACACCATGCTCCCATATCATACCCACAATGCACATTAACCCAAGCACTTTGATCATCACTAAAAATGCAAAAATTAAATCATGCACTTCAACTAAGCACCACCAATAAAATTAAATACAATTTAATTTAAACTTTGTGCCCAACCCAACTTTGGGTTATAATATTATTATTTATTAATTAATTTATAATATAAATATTATAAATTACCTTGGGATTTAAATTAAACTTTAATATTATAATAAAAATATTATAATATTATTTCCATTAAGCCTAGGTATTTTTCGCTTGCACCCTTAGACCTTTTCTGATCGTATTTTATATTATAATAATAAATATTATAATATTATTTTCTTTAGGCTTTTTATTCAGGGTATTTAACCATCCTTTTGACCAATCATGTGAAGCTCTTAAACCAAATCTCTTGGGCTTAAAATATAAATATTTTAATCCTTCTCTTGCCAAGTCCTGCACTGATTCCTAACATTGACTCTTGACATCAATGAAAACACAACTAACTCAAAATTTCTAGCAATATCACCCTTTGTCACTGATTGTAACCCTTTTTTTTAAACCATTCCTTTTCCTTTTTCAATACTACTCCCCTGAGAAACTGCTCCCCCTGACTAAATGCTCTCCCCTTAACTCAAATCTCTCCCACTTTGACATCAATGGCAAAGGGCCACCTTTGGGGCTTGGGGCTAAGAATGGGACTCTTAGCATAGCCCCTCCCCCACATCATATCTTGAGGTGGTTAATTCTGGGGTGGGAGTATCTCTACTCCCAGCATACACTGCTGTTTACCTTTGTCCACCTTCTTTCTCAACTGATCCTTCTAATTCCTCTGAATATTCTTGTTCTTGATTGTTTCTAGAATTTTTGCTCTACACCACTTTGTTGTGTTCCCAAAATTATTACACTTACAGCACTTAATATTATGGTTCCTTGAAGGTGCAACTATTTTGAAGTTTCTCTTGGTGAAGCCATATCCATTCTTATCATGAACCCTACAATTAACTACCTTATGACAAACTGATTACAAGAGTAGCACTACCCTTAAAAGAGATGCCTATTTCTGAAGTTTCCATATTTCTATCTTCTATGGGTCCTTTAATGTGTAGCCTTGTGCCCAAAATTATGACATGAAAAGTAACATCCATTTAATAAACCTTACCTTGACCCCATTGGTCTCTTAGCCTTTTCTACCATGTATTGTTTCTTGTTCCATCTATTCCTTATTTGTCCACTATTCCTTTTATTATGGAACTTTCTATTGTCCAACTCATCCTCAAAATTCTCACTTTATTTTACGCTCTCTTCTTCTTAAGCTTCTTCTTCTTTGGAGCTTGAGATTGACTCCTCTCCTTGTCCTTTATATTATTCTTCAAAGCCAAGTCTTTTCTTGTTTGATGAAGATCTTTGTACCTTGATAATCTTATCAAATTTCTTTGAGATTCTCCCAAAACTGTGTAGCTTGTCTTTAGACTCTTTTACTTACTTCCTTAATGAATCTACTTCAAGCTCTAATCTTTCACACTCTAGATATTTTGTCTTAAATTTTTTAGCCATACCTTCTTCAATTTTTCTGGCCTCTTCAACCTTAATTTTTAAGTTAGTGATATCTTGTAGCATCCTCTTGTATTTGAGTATTTAATTCTAAGTTCTCCCTTTTTAACTCAACAAATTCCTTAAGAGTGGCTTCCTCATTTTCTTTTTCTAAATTTTTCTCTTTTCTTTGGTCTTCAATAGGAGCATTTTCTTCTATTGTTGAAAGTAGAATTTCTTCTTCATACCTATTTTAATTGTACTTGTTATATTTTTCTAAACCATCCTCTAGGTCTTCAATTCTAGAAGTATCTTCTTCATCTTCATCGCTACTAAACCCATTGCAATAACCTACATCATGACTGAGTTGACCACAAATAAAATATTATTCACCATATTGTGGACAATAACTTGCATGGTGACCTATCTTCCTACATTTGCTACATAATTTTATCAATTTAGCCTCTTCTCCACTGCTTGATTCATCTCTTGAATCTGTTTTCATTTCTCCTCTTAGAGAAACAATCTCTTTGAAAATAAACTCAAAATCATTTTCCTTTTTTTCATGACCATGTGTGTTCTTTTTATTTTAGGTCTCATGGTTCTAATTTTGTCTTTCTTTGTCATGTGTGTTCTTGTAAGATCTTCCTTTAAGCTGTTAGACATTTTCAGAAGGAACCAGCTCTGATACCAATTGAAGAACACAACCTTATACTGAGAGGGGGGTAAACAGTATAATACCACTTTTTACTTTTCTTTCCCAAACAATATTATCCAATATAATCAATGGCAATATCAATAAAATTAACCAAAGCAATGCATAAATAATCACACACAATAGACACACCAATTTAATGTGGTTCACCCAATGTGAGCTACTCCATGGAGAAAATATTTTCACTAAAATTTTCTCAACAAATCTCTTGGGAATCCTTCCCTATTACAATATTTATGGACCTCTATCCAAGGGAGACACCAATCCTCTAATCAATCTCATGGAAACCTATCCATATGAGACACCAATCCCCTTTGTTGGTTTGTGGATATCTATCCATAGGAGAACTCCTTCTCCTCTACTCTAGCTGGTGATCCTCTTAGAAGACTACTGCCTCCACTACACTGGCTTGTAGATATCTCTCCATTAAATACCTCTATCCTCACTCATAATACATGTACTCACTTCCCTGGCTAATATAACTCTATCCACTAGAGACTACTATCCTTTGCTCTATCACCTCCAAAGCTTGCTCTCAACTTTGTTTAAAATCTACACTAAACACTATCCTTCGATCTAGCATAAATCTGCTCAATATCTATCTCAAATATACACTAAACACAATCCTTCGATCTAGCACAAATCTACTCAAACTCTATCTCAAATTTACACTAAATATAGTCCTTCGATCTAGCACAAATTTGCTCAATCTCTATCTCAAATTTGCACTAAACATAGTCCTTCAGTCTAGTACAAATATTATCAATCTCTATCTACAATTTACACTAAACACAGTCCTTTGGTCTAGCATAAATATGCTCAATATCTATCTCTAGTCTGGTACAAATCTATCCTCAATTTTGCACCAAAATCTATCTTTAAATTTGTCCTTAAGCCTTAACACAAATCTTGACTCAATCTTAAATCAACTCTACTAGATATGTCCCAAGCCTTAACACAAAGCTTGAACAAGTCAATCAATCAACTCTGCTCTTCAAGTCTTCTCAAATACTTGCCTCAAATCTATCCAACAAGTCCTCTCAAGAACTTGTCCAATCTGCTCTCAAGTCTTCTCTAAGACTTACCTCAAATCTGTCCAACAAGTCCTCTCAAGAACTTGTCCAATATGCTCTCAAGTATTCTCTAAGACTTACCTCAAATATGTTCAACAAGTCCTCACTAGAACTTGTCCAATATACTCAACAAGTCTTCACCAAGACTTATCTCAAATTTTCTCAACAAGTCCTCACTAGAACTTGTCCAATATGATTGTAGGCTTCTACAAAAGCTCCCACAAATATATCCTTAAGCTTTCACAAAAGCTTACTCAACTTTTTCCTTAATTCCCCTCTAGGACTTACTCAAATATGCTCACAATATTTCACAAAAACTTATTCAAGTCAATTGTAAACTTGCATACAAAAACTCAACTCAATCTCTCACATAAAACCTCTTCAATCACACAAAAATGTTTCACTCAAAATATTGTTTAACTTCATAAAAATATAGAGAATGGTTAGAGAATAAATATGTTTCACACTCACAAAACACTTACAAAACTCAACTTAATCTCTTTCATAAAACCTCTTCAATCACTCAAACAAGTTTCACTTAGAATCTTGTTAAACCACAAAAATATATAGAGAATTGTAAGAGACTCAATATGTTTCACACTCACAATCACTCAATCACTTTCAAACAATTATGCTCAATCAACTCCACTCAACCAAATGCTCAATGAAACACAACTTGCTTACAAACCCTAAATAAGTGTTTCACTACACTTCCAACAACTCACACTATGATTCTCAATCCTTGACTCAATATGATTTCACATTCACATACCAATGATACTCATGATATTTTTACAAACCCTAATCATGCACATGAAGATTTACTCAAATATTTCCAACAATGCTTTATTAAACAATCTCACATAACAATGATACTCATGATCTTTCACAAACCCTAGTTCAAGATAAGTTCTCAATTTCTCACTCAAATGTTCTCACAAACATTCACGAATCATGAACATGAAAGCTTACTTAACGATGCTTATCAAACAATCCTTTTCATCCAAATTAGCATTCACAACATCCAACCCAACAATAATTCACTCACAAGGAAGATGTGCCCATACCTTTTGTTTTGATGGAGATATGTCTTCAAAACATGTCTCAATCACAATAAATAAATAAAAATTAAGCAAAAAACCCCTTGTGGGGCCGCCTTGGTTTGATAGACCACGAACAGGGGATTCTACACTGTCAAAGTCATCCGGGAGTCACACCCGACCCTGCCCGCACCAACATTATCAATTGGATTTTGGATACCCAATTTAGCTTTTTTTGGTAGGGTGGAGATTTGAACCTGAGACCTCCCTTGAAGGATTGCCCTCTCCTCTCTAACTCACCTACAACACTTGGGTGCTCACAATAAAAACTTATTTGCCAATATCAATGGTTAGATAGCAAAAATATTCACTCAAATATTCCCTCAATATTAATTCACCATTACAAAATTAACAAGACTCAAATACACCTTATTATCTCCAAACTTATCAAGTAAAGATTTCAATCACACAGTTTCACTATAACCCCTTTCAGATTTTTAATGCATGAAGTAATCTAAAATCCTACTCATGTCTCTCTACTCAAAATTGTATTTTCAAAACAATTGACTTTATAAAATAATACATTTTACTTTTAACCTTCAATAAAAACTATTTATCACTTTTTGTCTAAGGTAAAAAATAATTTACCTTACCCTCCTTTTAACTCCCTAGGCACTCACTAAATCAAATACACCACGTGCTCATATCATACCCACAATGCACATTAACCTAGGTGCTTTGATCATCACTAACAATGCAAAAATTGAATCATGCGCTTCAACTAAGCACCACCAACAACCATAGACCATGCACTTTAATCAAAAATTAAATACCTCATGCACGCTCCTTGGTGGGACTCGATCCCTGGTCGAAGTGTCGCATGTGCCTTAGTCATGGCTACCCTACTACATGAGCTAAGTGCTCATGTGGGAGGAAAAAGCACCTTGAGCACTTTGTCTCTTCCTCTTGCACCAAAGCCAAAAAGACTTTGTTCTTTCGTAGTCGCTGAGATTCGAACACAACACCTCTATGTTCCCAATGTCTTACACACCTCAAACTTACCGCTAGCCTAACCGCTTGGTTTATGTTAAGTCTTTACGCCTTTGTCATCTTGTTCTTCACATTTTTTTAGTGTAATTAAAAATTAAAACCTTTGTCTTTATTTGCTCATGAATTATTCGCATTCGCTTTCACAAATCGCATGCACATTCTATTCGAAGACTTAGCATTTTGAACCAAATGTTATGGTATTTATACCATATGCTTTTATCCTTCAATATCTTCGGAGGGAATAAAATTTAATTTAAACTTTGCGCCCAACCCAACTTTGGGTTATAATATTGTTATTTATAAATTAATTTATAATATAAATATTATAAATTATGTATAAATTACCTTAGGATTTAAATTAGCCTTTAATATTATAATATTATTTCCATTAGGCCTAGGTATTTTTCTCTTTCGCCATTAGACCTTTTATGACTGCCTTTAATATTATAATAATAAAAATTATAATATTATTTCCTTTAGGCCTTTTATTAAAGGTATTTAACTGTCCCTTTCACCAATCATGTGAAGCTCTTAAACCAAATCTCTTGGGCTTAAAATATAAATATTTTAACCCTTCTTTTGCCAAGTCCTGCACTGATTCCTGAAACTGACTCTTGACATCAATGGTAACACAACTAACTCAAAATTTTCAATATTTGTTATCAAATCATAAATAAGAAGGTTATGAAAAATATTGGTAATACTCTAGGTGAGTTCATCCAACAATGACCAATTACTAAGGAAAGAAGGCATGTTGTATACACTTGAATATTTGTTACTATGGATATTTTAAAACTTTTATCATAGTCCATTAGGATTAAATATGAATCAAGAGAATGAGATCAACAAGTGGATTATGAAAATATTGTATTTTGATGTCATAAATATCAAGAAATTAAACACATGACAAGAGATTGCAAAATGAAAATGATAGAGAAAGAGATGGAGAATTTTGGGCATGAGGCAAACTTCAATATGAAACAAGGTCATATCATAGGACAATTTGGGTTGAATAAGGGATTTTTCACTTCTAAAAAAGTGGAAATAAATACCCTTTTGCATCATCAAATGGAAAAGGCCATTACAGTTTACTCAAATCAACTATTAGAAGAAAAATGACACAAGGGATGAGGAAGTACAATGCATAAGTTCAAATACAGGAGTTAAATATGTAAATGAATATGAGAGTCAAATTTAAATCAAATGATGTGAAGGAGGTCAAGGTTAATCCAGGTAAATCATCTTTATTTTTCTCAAGTAGTATAAAATATTCTCCTTGTAATTAAAATGAAAGTAGTAGATTGTATTAGTTGCATGTTAGGGTTTTAAGAGCAGCACAATGAAGAAAAGCATATGAAGGATATCCAAGGGAATTTAGGATTTCCATGTAAGCTTAAGAATGTAATGACTATGGAGGATCATCCATGAACTTTAGGGTTTTGAGGACAACATAAAGAGGAAAGTGCTTATGAGGCTATTCCTTGCATTTAAAATTTTTAGGACAACATAGATCTTTAGAAGATAAGTCTCATCATGAACAATATAAAATAATAAAAGAGATGGATGAAGATGAAAGTGTTGGTATGAATAAAATTATGAGGGGAAGGTCATCAAAGCATGTATAAAGAGAAAAAGAAACCCAAGGGATATCGATTTGGGAAGCCAAATAAAAATGTCATAGGTGTTAACAAGAAGTGGGGCTAAGCACACTAGTAAAAATAAAAAGTGATGATAATGACAATGATCCCATGGAATATTAGGGGTAGGAATAAGACCCATAAAAATATTTTAAGGAATTAATAGGTTGTTATAGTCATGAGTTCATTTTAATACAAGAAATAAAATTTCATAGTAAGGAATGTAAGGATGCTTTTAAAAGGATTTGAAATATGGTTTATTGTCTAGTAGTTTCTTCTATAGGAAATTTAAACAATTTTGCAACAATATGGTATAAACTCAAATGGTATGGGAAATTGTTAAAATTAAAAATTAATTGGGTTTCTACACTAGTCTATAGGAAAGAGGAAACCATCAAAGTTGAGATTATAAATGTATATGCTTCAACTATAGCTACTCCTCATGAAAGATGTTGTAAGACATTAGAATAATTTTGTCAAACATGATGACTTATAATTGTGATCTATGGATTCTTGAGGGTGATTTCACTAATTTTTATTCTCCTTTGAAAAAAAGTGGTATTCCAGGATGGTCTAATCAATGCAATATTTTGCTTCATTTTTTAATTCAAATGGACTTTGGGATGTTAGTCCTTCAAGTTTTCAATATACATGGGATTTTAGATGTATTAGGGAAACTCATATAGAAAAAATATTTGATAGATTATTTTTATCCAACACTTCATTTCAAATAAAGTATATTATCTCTTTAGATATTTATTGCGATAAGGATCAGACCATAAACCTATTTTTTTGACTTGTGATTTACCTAATAATGGTCATCCAAAGTCATTTTGATTTCAATTCATGTCACTCCAAGATACTTATTTCTTCCAAATAGTTATGTTATAATGGGATGAAGAAAAATTTAAAGGATCATATATGTAGAGGTTTGTTCAAAAGATGAAACATTTAAAGGAGAAAATGAAGATTTGTAATGTTAAGTCTTTTGGTAACATTAAAAAAAAATTGAATCCAAGTTGAAAAGTTTATAAGAGATAGTATAAATCAATGGAATGGTTTAGGATTCTTACATGGAATAAAAACAATTACTTTTTAATTATCATAATGCATTGAAAAAGGAATCCTATTGGTTTCAAAATGCTAGGGAGAAATTTCTCAAGGAAGGGGACACAAATTCAAAAACTTAATGCTACAACAAAAACAAAATTTTATTTTCATCACATCAAAAATATTTTGACTATAAATAGAAAAAATATTGAGTAAGAAGAAGATATAAGGAATGAAGCAATTAATCATTAAAAATTATTTTATCATATACTAGGCAAGATAAGGAGGCACAAGATAAACCTATATCAAGTTTGCAAGGTGGATATTGTGCCTATATCAAGGCAATAATTGGGAAAAAATGTTGCTTTAAAATATATAGTCTCTCTTGGTGAAATAAAATTATTTAGGAAAAGAACCCTATCCAAAGGATCGTCAACATGGAACTTCATATCAAATAGTTTGAAATTAATCAAAAAATATATTAGATGGTCAATCAATGAGGGGAATTATGTAAATTTTTGGTTTGATACTTGGTTGAAGCCTTATCCTCTTATCTCTAACTCAAAATGGCAACCATTGACTCATGTAGGCCTAGCTTGTAAAGGTCCAAAGGTCAAAGACTATATGAATACGAAAAACAATTCTAGATCACAAATTTCTATTAGCAACCTAATTGAAGAAGAGGAACTCAAAAATTGTAGATGAATATCAAAATATGCTTCAAGATTTTTATTTGTTAATTTTTACATGAAAGGATGAGTTGGTTTGGAATATTTCAAAAGGTGGATACTCGATTAAGTTGGAATATGAGGATTTAGAGCAATCAAAATTTTCTACTCCCAAAGATTTTCTTGCAAGAATGTTTTTTCTAATGAAGGCTCTGTCTAAGGCCTCAACATTCCTTTGGTTAGCAATTCAAAGTAAGATTTTTATAGGAAAGAGTCTACAAAGAAGAGGATATCGTGGACCTTCTAGATGTGCCTGATTTGGAAATATCAAATTATTTACTTGTTCGTTTTTCCTTTGCTCATGCCATTTGGGATTACTTTTTTAAAATATGAAAATATATTGGGTAGTTGCATCAACATTGAAAGATTTGATGAAAAATTGAATAAATAATTCCAAAGCTAAAGTATTATGTATTCTATGGAGGATTGGGACTACCATGATTTATTAGATTTTATGGCTTGAAAGGAATAACAGGATTTTAAAAACTAAATCTAAAAATCATGCCTATGTTTGGAATAATATTATTACCTTTCTTGTAGAATACGATGCTTGTCATGGGAAGTATAAAATGTAGACAAAGAGGTGGTAACAAATTGATTACATGATTTAAATGTACATGGAAGATTCATTGTGATAATGTCATTAAAACAAATAATCTACTTCAAACTAAGGTAAAATGAAAATATCCAAAAACTAGGTTTAGCAAAATCAATTTCAATGGTGCTTCTAAAGAATATTTGAGAAAATCCAATGAAGGTGGTATTTTTTGAAATAATGAAGGTAAAATTATCCTCACTTACTCAAAATCATATGGAAGTTCAACTAACAACTTTGTAAAGGTCAAGGCACTTCTAATAAGATTAAAATTGTAATTTAAAAAGGATGGAAATAATTTCAACTGAGTGAGATTCACAAATTATAAATTAATGGTATTAGAAAAAATAGATGAAGGGATTGTATAAAAATAATATTTTTGATGATTATCATCATCTATTATTGGTGGTAATCTTTTGAAAATGTGAGCATATTTATAGAGAAGTAAATTGGGTAGTAGATAATTTAAAAATTGCAGTGTTAATATTTATCCTGATGAAATTCAAATCTTATAAAGCAATGGGCCAAGTGAGATTTTAATTTTTAATTGAAATGAGCTCAAGGAGCTAAATGTGTAATCATAGCACATTGAGAAATTTGAAGGATATATTTTATAGATAAATAAATTAAAAATATTTATTAGCAAATTACGTTGGAATATTCACAATAGATATGTGTCATAGTATGATGCAGTGTTTATGCGAAAGAATAAACTAAATATTTAATGCATCATAATGTATTACAATTTTTGTAGTTTTGATGTAGTCAAAATAAAATGAATATTAGTTGTGGGTTGTTGTTGTGAGAATATATATGAAGATTTCAGTATGTATAGAGCTCATCTAATATGGTCCTTCTTAGGTTTTGCTATGGGAATTTATTGCAAAGATCTCTCTGTTAGATTTTTAGGCTTATTACTTAAGATAGTTAAACTTACAAAAATGAAATTAAGTACCAAACTAATGCATGTGATAATGGAAATATTTTTTAAGTATAAAATATTTAAATAACTCAAGTAACTACTCCTAAATATGTCATAAAGAAAGGCTTACAAAAATGGAGTTGTAAAACTGAAATAATCAAGTAATGTTACTACAATCATGTCCCTTACATCTCCACATTAGCATGTATATATAATGTAATGTGACTCTTCGTATGAAGCACTCTTGGCCTTCCCACTTCTAGACTATTCAACTTCCTATTCTATGGACTCATGTACACATGGACAAATGTGCACATTTACATTATTAAATATTATGCACCCATGTGCATTTATTACAACACATAAAGTAAATCCTAATCTAATACATGTACCAAATAATGTAATATACTCCAACACCCATAGTATTGTATTATTTTATTATTGAAGACTTGTCTTCAATATGAGTCTTCAGTCTCCTGCTCGAACTTGTGCTCTTCTTAATTTTCTTCCTTTTATATATCTTGATAAAGAAAATGATTAGTATCATCAATAAACACAATTGATAGGGCTTTGAATTCATGCTCTTATGTAACTTCCTCTAATTCATGTATCTCTTTGACTAGATTACCCTTTTAATTTTCTTCTCTATATTGTAGTTGAAGAGGATTGTACGGTCGCTGAAATTGTGGCTAAGGTGGTCTATATTAATTTGGATATTACCTTTGTAGAGGTAACCTATTTGGTTGATTCATTTGATTCCCTTGGAATTGATTCCTTGGATTAAATCTGAAATAACTTGTACTATGACCTCTTCTCTTACAAATCTAACAGTATCAATCAATCCATTTGGTTTATATTTTGAAATAAAAGTAATGTTTTATTTTTTATTATCTTTTGGGACTAATGTATTATTTGCCATTTCATCCTTAACTAAATTGATCACTTCATATTCTTGTAGTATATTAACCAATTCATCAAATAATATATCTTTACCTAGAATTTGTAAAGATGTAACCAAGTGCTTATAAATTTCAGGAAGTGCTCTCAAAACTATTTGAACCAAAAATGTGTCTTCCACTATTTCTCCTAGGGTTGATAACTTTCCCTTTATATATTCTACCCTCCTTAGAAAAAATTCTATAATTTTTTCACCATTAATTTTTAGAGAATGTAGTTGAGTTTGAAAATTCAAAATAGTAGCTTTGTTCTTTCCTTCAATTTTTTTGGCTAAAGTGTATGCATTTGTAGATGTTCCTACTGAACTAATATATGGCTGAATTTCATCTGTAATTGCAAAAGTTATTATCATTATAGCTTTTGCTTCATCTTCTTCATATTTTTGAATTTCTCTTGCATCTTCAGTAGGTTTAGTTTTTTCCCCTTTAACTATATCCTAAAAATTTTCTACTATCAATATAAATCTTACTTTGTTTTTCCATTATGCATAATTAGGACCTTTGAGTAACTGATAATCTGAGAGAAATAGCTTATGTGATGGCATTATTAATGTTATACCTCCAATCTTTGAAATATAGAAAAATATAAATACAATATTATAAATTCAATTTGTTGTAGAAATCCTTATTACTCCAACTCAATTGAATTTCAAATATTCTAAAATGTTTTGTAACTTTAAATATTTGCATTACAAAACTCTTATGTATATATTTCTCCAATAACTTCTACTATAGAGTTATTCCTTTAATAACTCTTCAATTTACTATTATATCTAAGTTTTCAAATATAAACTTATTCTTATCAAAATACCTTTCCTATTCACCTTAGAAAATAATGTCCTTATAAAATTTCTTATTACTCCTAACTAAAGCTTATGAGTAATTTGACTGAAATAAATTACCTTAAACTTAGAGTTGTATTCTCTAATCAACAACACTTGATTTCTCTACAAATTTTCATTGCATACATCTATGAATGGCATTGTACTCACATGTGCTATCTTGTCTTAATTCATTGGCTTATTCGAGAGATAACTACTCCCAATCTGGATTTAATAAACCTGCACACCAATATTAGCCTTACTTATGCAATTTTTAATCTTCATAGGTTCTTGTATTGCATCCAATTTTTGATAGCCTTTGCATGTTTCTGTCTACACTAATATGTCATCTTTATTAATGGACTCTTCAATGTTTTGTCACCTTGGGAGAATTTTTCCTTCACTGGGTATGAATTATCCTTTGACCTTCCAGTTTCTACTTGCCACTTTATGGAATGAGCGCTAGACTCTTCGAGTTTCGATCTTGTATATGCCACTTGGAACTCCAACACTTCTATCTCCCTTGCAATACATTTTATTCTTTGGTGGATATTATTGTGGTATTGAATGTTACTTGTAATGCTCCTTCAATGCTTCTCCAACATTAATCAATGTGGTGCTTGCATGTAGACTATTACTCCTAGGGTTGTTCATTGCTTTCAATGTAAATCTTCACTGTTCCAACGCTCATTTCATTTCATGCTTCAATACGTTTATCTCAATGTGTTATTGCACTTTAATTTTCATAGTATTATGCTTGTTTCTCAAGGGTGAACATCCTTCTTTGATTTAATGCTTTCACATGTGGCTTTGTCTCTTCAATGGCATCCAATGGTGTAGAGCTCGTCTATGTATCTTCAATGGTGTGGATATTTTATCCACGTCTCTCTAATGGTGTAGAGATTAATCACTTTTCCTTATTAGAGCAATGGTAACACTCCTTTTTATTGGCAGTTCCTCTTGCTATTTTGAAAGGCAATTCTTCTTCTACAATGATGCATTCAACACCTCTTGACGCTTGTGCTCCTCCAAGACCCTTAAGCTTATTCTAGTGTCTTTTGATACTTAGTATTTTTTTCAAATTTCTAACCCTTATTCGATCTTCATTTATATTAGATTACTACATTCAATTTGCTTTAATAAATTTGCAATAGTAAAGCATTCACTAACAATACTATGTACTTCTTATTTCTCCTTAGTATTGTTACTTTGTCTTTGTAGATCGTAATATGTAAACACTACTAACACCTTAACTTAAATAACTCCTTTAAGTTCTTAATTTTTAGATTCTAAAATAATGCAATAATAATATGGTGCTCTTAAAACTGATGTATAGATGATTTCAATACTTTAATAATAGACTTAGATTGCACCAATATTGCATACCTTTATTTTCTCTATTTTGCTAATTTCGTTGGTGATTTGATTCACCCAACTTGCTGTGTCAAACTTGTAAATTTTTGCACCAATATTCTCCTTCACTTTTCTACTCTAACTCTTACCCAATTTGTAGTCTTGCTTTCTACTCAACTTCTCCTTATTTGTTGCCAAATAACCTTTCGTAAAACTGCTCCAAATATCTCCAAATCTGCAGATCTCTATTCTCCTTCAATGTTGTCCACAAAATCTATTTTTGTGGTTTCAAATCTCCTTCAATCCTATCTTCACACACTCTAAAATTAGCAGCTATTAATGCTACCCAAACTAGTATTCATAAACCTGAAACCTTACAGTCAAATCCTTCCTTATTTCGTTGGCTTGAATTTGCAATGACAATATCTAAAATGCTGGCTTTTATTGTTGTCTAAAAATATTCAATATCCTATCCATGAGCACTTTAAAATCTTCCCAAAATATTCCCACACTGTAGCTCTAGGCTACCTTCAATATACTCTCCTACAAATCTTTAATCTCTGCTCCAAAACCTATGACCTTCTCTTGCATATCAACCTTCAAAACTTTGTGGTTGTCCTTAGATTTCCCAACACCTTGGGCTCCTCAAAATTATCTTCTCTTGCGATCTCTTTGTCAAATTTTAACTTCAAAACTGATCTCCAATGTTATCTCCTTTCTCAAGAATCTAAATGTCTTGAGATCTTCTAATTCTATCTCCAAAATTTGGTAAACTTCTTGCCAAACACTTCTTTATATTGGGCTTGTTTTCGGATGGTGATAATTGTCCCAAATAAAAAATCTATCCTTGCTCGCAATCTCTTGTCATGAAATTTCTTTAAATATCCTCTCTACTTGCACTCTCCTACTTCTCACTTTCTCCAAGATGCATTTAATGGATGTTTCTCCAAATCCTGTAACAAGGATTTCTCTAGCCTTCTTCTTCTCCTGCGAAATCTCTTGAGACCTATCTCTTGGGTCTTCTAGTTTCAAAACTCTTCAATTTTTTCTTATCAAAACTTTACTAAAATATTTTCCTAGTTTCTTCAATATCCCTACTATAGGAATTCTACAATGAGATCACTTTCTTGGATCTTCAAATTATGTTGCTCCTCAAATTTATAGTAGGACCTCTTATTAGGTATTCCAATTATCCTAACTCTAAGTTGTGATGATAACCTTCTGTATGGGTCTCTTCAATCTCCAATCTGTAGTATTCTATTTGCAATCTTTTGCAATCTTCTATCTCCAATATTCAATATTCCAAAACTAGAAGTTCTTCAAACTAACCTCTTCTGGATCTCTTCAACTTCTTCAATTTATAGATTTCTTATCTGTAATCTTCTAGAGGACTTCCTTCATGAGTCTACTCCAATATTCAGTCTCTAATTTTTTGCAAAACAATAATAATCCATGTATGAGGAAAGCACATAGACTTACGAGCAACGAAGGTAAAATTCTTCTCTATCCCTTGTAGGAAGTTTCTCAAATTCTGGGTGTTAATTTTATGTAACCAAAAAATTAGATAGTAGTACCAAATATATTAGAATTTCTAGAATTCTAAAATAAATCAACTTCACTAGTTATTCTCAAAACTAGTGGAACAAATTCTATGTTGAGTCCTAGTCTTCACAATCTTGCAGAAAGACTCTAGTCAATCTACAATTTGCAATCTTCTTCAATTTACTAATTCCTTCAATAATGTTACATAGGGAAGCATTAGCAAATATATTAATGTGCAAGTGCTTAAATAGCACTATAGGATGCCAATAATAACATTAGGATATTAACAAAATAATATCCTTAGAAAGCGCTAACAAAGTAGACACGTATAAGGTTACCCCCCTTTAAGGTAGCTAACCACTAACCTAGTCTAGGAAATCACGCTAACCTACTAACAAACTAAGTAGGATATTTAACGTAGTTAAAATGACTACAATGACTAACTAACCCTTGGTAAATAGTAAAAAGTAAATACTAGTGGTAAAAAGTAACAGACGATTTTTTACCATGCGGTAAATAAATTCTACCTACTGTAGGAAAAGGGTAAATATCCCAAATGATGGAATATTACTCTAACATCCCCCCTTATTACATTATTTGGGTAATACATACCTATTCTCCTATACAACAATATTTGGGTAAAGTATATAACTGCCCCAATACAGTGGAGAAAAATGTTGATCTGCTGGTTCTTGCTCTGTCACAGTACTCTTGCTACTTCTAAGCAAAAAGTGGGTCATTCCTCACTTTATCTTCACACCAACGAATGTCCTTATAGTAATCTTGTCATCCAACCGAATTGCATGGGTAACCAGCCACTGCAATCTCTAGGTATAGTAGAATAGATCACTTCATACGAGGTTCATTCATTTACAATATGAGTTTGTAAAAGATAAGGTAGCTAAGGTGTCGGTCGCAGCCGAAAATGTACCCTTATAAGCTTTCCCCTTCTCGTTGCAAAACATGTTGTAATTAATTTCGGAAAGAAGTATGACTAAGGTATCGGTATCTACCGAAAATGCACCCTTATAAGTCTTCTTCTCTTTTTATAAAAATTTGTGAAGAAAAGAAAGTTTATCCCTCCTTAATTGCAAAATATGTGCAACTTAAGAAGCTTTGTGAAGGATTTTACAAATATTGCCTCCTAGGCAATTTTACACCAAAAAATTCCCTCCTTTTGTTATAAGAACTTCAAACAATGAGAGTTTGCTATTTATGAAGCCTAAAAGAGGTACAAACACCCCTTTATTACAAGTACTTCAAACAAAAACTTATGCTATTTATGAAACCTAAAAAAGAGAGAGGAAATGGTGCTTGCTCAAGGTGACAAATGTGTTTTCCCTCTACAATATTGTCTTAGCAATAAGCACTCTATGTGCTTTTTCTGAACCAGAATCAGAATCGAAACTAGACACTTAACTAGCAATATTGCCTTTGTTTTGCTTCTGTGCTATGCCATTGTCTTTCTTGTTTTTCTTGTTTTTGAACCAACATTGATTGGTTTCATGGTTGTCATTTTTACAATACGAGCAAAACCTCTTTTGAGATTTCTTTCCCTTACCTTTTGAAGATGATCCCCCCTTTTGAAAAAATTCTTTCTTCTTATCACCCTTATAGTTTGAATAAAGTGCATTGTTCGACACTTCATCATTTTGGAGTTGGTTTGCTTCCTCAGTTTGAAGCAAATTGACTAACTCCACAAAGGTGACAACTCTTTGTGAAATATTAAATGATGTAATCAACATTTTGTAGGATTCGGGAAGAGCTCTCAAAATTACTGAAGTCAAACTAATGTCTTGTACTTTGGTCCCTAAAGCATTAAGCTTAGACTTCAGATCTGACACTCTATAGAGGAATAGTTCTATTGATTCACCTAACTTCATATGGAGTGTATGAAGTTGTGTTTGAAGGTTTAGAACAGTTGATTGATTCTTGCCTTCAAAAATGGTACTAAGTGCATCCCATGCAGCTTTACCATTTTTAGCTTCACTTATGTGAGGTTGGATCTCATCAGTAGTTGCAAGGAGTATCAACATGAGAAGACGATTGTTCTTTTTGTCCCATGCTTTTTGATCTATTCCTGGTGATGCGGGTCTTGTTTCAGTGCCATCAACTAAATCCCACATGTCCTCTACAGTCAAGATGGCTTTCATCTTAGTTTTACATGCTTAATAGTTAGGACCCTTTAGCAATTGTGTATCACTTAAGTATTTATTGATAGTTGCAATGATGAAGGTCCTACAATTTGAACTAAGATAATCTTTCTTTCACTCTTAAGTGATATTTAATGGCACTTGCCTGAAAATTCTCTTGAAGAGAGATAATCAATTGGAGGAAATTAAGCCAAACAAATAAGAGATGAAAGATAACTCACTCAAAAATATATTTAATGGCACCTGCCTGAAAATCCTCTTGAATAGGGATAATCAGTTTGAGGAAATTAAGCCAAACAAATAGAGTGAATTAGGGGTTTTTGTTTTTAGAAGAGAATATCAAGTGAATATTGGCTTTAAATCTATGCAAGGATTTACACAAATTATTAGTGAAATTTTAGGGTAGAAGTGTTCTTGATTCTATGACTTATTAATTGCAAAAGAAATAATGCAATAATGAAACAAAAATGCCCACAAAATTCTTATCACCTAGGTGTCGGATGCAACCAAAAATGCACCTAATTTTCCAATGAAAGTGTCCAGTAAAATCGAAAATGCACCTTTTAATTTTTGCAATAAAATTTGAATTTGTGTTGTGCAAAAAAATAGATATGTTTTTGTCTCCTCCTTGTCTTACAATTTTGCAAATAATGTGGCAATAAACAATTTCCTATCTTTCTTTATTTTGTAAAATAAACAAGTTTGATTTGTTTGTAAGTGCTCCTCACTTTTGTGTTACAATTTTGCAAAAGAAGTACAATGTTGTCTTCCCCCATTTATTTTGCAAAATTAACAAATAGAGCACTCCTTCCAAGACAAGTCAACACATGACCCGCATTTGAAAGGCTTCCAGAACTAGTCGACACACGACATAGTTTTTATGGACCCAAGGTTTCAAATTCTTCTCAAGTTTGCAAAAAAATGTGTAATTTTATGTCTTATATCCCCCTTTTGAGAAAACAAATGCACAATGTGAAGTTTGATGTTTTGCAAATTTTGGAGTCTCCTTGTTTTACAATTTGCAAGAAAGAATTCAAGTTTGATCCTTTTATTGCATGCTAAATTAACAAGGTTTGAGAAGAATGTAGGTTCCCTAATTTTGCAAAAAAAATGGTGCTATTAAATGTCTTATATCCCCCTTTTGAGGAGAAAACAAAAGCCCTCTTTTCATTGGAAATTGCAAAAAAAAATATAGGTCTCCCCCTTTCAAAAAAAAATTCTCTAAATTATCAATTTTATTCTAATTAATTTAAGTATAATTTCCTTAATAATAAAAATTATTTAATTAAAAATCACTTTATTATGAAAATAAAAATGATTTTATAGAAAATAACATTAAATTATTAAAAAAAATACTAAAAACTAATTAAAAATAATAATAATAATTAAAAAATAATAATTACCTTAGGGTTTTGTTCATAAGGGTCGCGGCCCTTATAACTTTCTCACCATTTAAAAAAAATGGTGTTAGGCGCCCGACGGGAGTCGAACTCCCGACCTCCCATCGACAGCCTTACCGCAGGCGAGAGCACCGATTGGGCTACAGCGCCCGACGGTTGTGAAGGGAAGGCACCGTAAATTTGAAGCCTTCCCTTTCACTTGGCGAGAGAAAAAAATTTTGGGACTATTGTCCCACATGCACCTTGTGGGTGCTTCTCACCTGTTTAAAAATGTGAATGCATCGAAGGTTTATTGATTGCCTTCGAGCAATCGACCAATGACAAGGTTTTTTGTCGCCAAAAATAGTGGAGTATTTGTACGCGCCATGTGGACCAATAGAAAATCACCATATTACCAGCCTATCAACTCGTGCCACATCAATTGTTTGTTAGCTAATCACACCATACCACTTATCCGTGCCAGCTCAGCCTCCTCCATGTCAAACTGCCACATAAGCTCTACCTCGTAGGTCATGCCCGCTAGCTCTACCTCGATTTTTGTGTTTGGTCCAGGTCTTCATCTAGTGGTTGTCCGCCACATGTCGGTCTAGGTCAGGTTGACACGTTAGCTCTTGATCCTCGAGAGTCATGCCAACCACCACGTGTTCATGATTATGTTGGAGTCCACCACATCAGTGCCTTAGGATCTGTGCCCGAGGTGACGTCCGAGGAGTCGGTGATTGAATTTGCATGTAGGGTCTACGAGTTTGTCGTCCGTCTGGGGCAATCCGTCGGTGTTAGGTCAGGTCAGAGTCTGTCCCCTATGTTAGGAACTAGGCTATCGTGAGGGCGGTCGTGCCTTTACGTGGTTAGTCACTAGTGATTGTAGGGTCGCCTGCCTTCTCGAATCCCGATCGTCGATCAGTATGGGGGTGAGCTTGCCCTCATAGATCGATTGATCATCGATCTTGGTCTTGTAGGAGGGCGCTCCTGCCCTCCTCGATGGCCTGGTCATCGACAAAGGGTGGTCCCGTGGCCGGGCTGGAAAAACAACTCCGATCGTCGATCCACAGTGCCTTCCCTCTCTTGGGGGGTGCAGAGTCTAACACCCACACCCAGTCCTGCGGGCCTTAGGTCCAAAACAAAAATTTGAAACCTTAGAAGTTAGAAATAAAAGATTTAATGACCAATTAAATCATGACTTCCTCCTTCGAATGCGTGGAACAAAAGATGTCGCCTTGTCCAGCTTGGAATGAGAGATGCTCGTCTTGTCCAGCTTGGAATGACTCTCCTGTCTTCGCCAAAGCTCCGATACCAATGTTACGTAGGGAAGCATTAGCAAATATATTAATGTGCAAGTGCTTAAATAGCACTATAGGATGCCAATAATAACATTAGGATATTAACAAAATAATATCCTTAGAAAGCGCTAACAAAGTAGACGCGTATAAGGTTACCCCCCTTTAAGGTAGCTAACCACTAACCTAGTCTAGGAAATCACGCTAACCTACTAACCAACTAGGTAGGATAGTTAACGTAGTCAAAATGACTACAATGACTAACTAACGCTTGGTAAATAGTAAAAAGTAAATACTAGTGGTAAAAAGTAACAGACTACTTTTTACCATGCGATAAATAAATTCTACCTACTATAGGAAAAGGGTAAATATCCCAAATGATGGAATATTACTCTAACAAATAAGACCTCTTTCATGGGTCTCTTATTCTCCTCAATATCTGCAATATCAAGGTCTGACTTCTATTTTGAATTTGTTCTTGGAATAGAAATTCTTCAATCTTCTTCAGTTTCACCTTCTAGAGATAGTATTCTCACCTTCGTTGGTTTCTCCTTTGCAACTTCAAAAAACTGTGCAAGTCCAATCCTTGCAATAGATCTTCCTATCTCCTATCAAAGTCCCTTGTGGCTGTGATACCACTATTATTTTTTGAGGCTTATTACTTGAGATAATCAAACTTGCAAAAATGAAATAAAGTACAAAACTAATGCATATGATAATGGAAATATTATGGAAGTATAAAATACTGAAATAACTCAAGTAACTGCTCCTTAATATACCATAAAGAAAGGCTCACGAAAATGGAGTCATACCACTGAAAGAACCAAGTAATGTTACTACAATCATATCCCTTATATCTCTACATTACCATGTGTATAATGTAATGCGACTCTTCATATAAAGCACTCTTAGCCTTCCCACTTCTAGACTATTTAACTTATTATTCTATGGACTCATGTACACATGAACAAATGTGTACATTTACGTTATTAAATATTATGCACCCATGTGCATTTACTACAACACATAAATTAAACCCTAATCTAAGACATGTACCTAATAATGTAATATATTCCAACACTCTCTTAGGTTTAGTTGTGGGATTTTGATGTTGAGTTCATTCATATGGACCCTCCCATGTTATGTTGTGGTACTTTACTACAGAACTCGTTTGATCTAGTTCCTCTTGGATTTTATTATGGGATTTTGTTACACAGCCTATTCGATCTGGTCCCTTCTAGGTTTTGCTAAGGGGTTTTATTGTAAAGCGCATTTGATTTCGATTATCTTGGGTTATATTGTGGGATTTTGTTATAGATATTATCTAATTTGGTCCCTCCTATGTTTACTATGAGATTTTATTATAGAGATCATCCAATCTAGTCCCTCTTATGTTTTGCTATGAGATTTTGTTGCAAAGCTTATCCGATATGGTCTCTCTTGTGTTTAACTTTAGGATTTTGTTACAAAGCTCTTCTAATCTAGACCCTCATGGGCTATGCTATGGGATTTTATTACAAAGCTCATATGATCTAGTCCCTCATGGATTTTGCTATGGGATTTTGTTGCAGAATCTATCTCATCTAGTCCCTCCTCGATTTTGTTATAGAGCTTGTACTATTTAGACCATTCTAGGTTATGCTATGGGATTTTATTACAGAGTTTGTCTGGTCTAGTCCCTCTTGGGATTTGCTATGGGATTTTATTGTAGAACTCATTCAATTTGGTTCCTCCTAGGTTTTTCTATAGGATTTTGTTGTAGAGCTCATCCTATCTGGCTTTGAATAGATTGTGTTATAGGAATTTGTTGTTGTACTAGAGTATGTTGTGTTTTGCGCTAGAATAAACTGAACATCTAATATAAAGAAATGTTTAAAAGTTTTATCAATTTTTATGTAACTTAAATAAAAGAATATTAGTTATAAGTTGTAAGAATTTATATGAATATTTTAGGATTATTAAAGTTTATTTTATTTAAAAAAAACATGTAAAAATGAATAGACTAGTCTAAGTTTGTAAAAGGGTTTGGGCCTTTAAAAATATTGTTTTAATAATATATCATAAAAGGACATATTGGATGTGGTTTACTTAACCCAACAACAAATACAATATTTTTTATATTTAATAGAAGTGGTCCCTAATAAGAGTCACATATAAATTATTAAAAGAAGTGAGACTTATACAAAACTAATGAATACTAGAAACCAGTCCAATTTAAATGTATAAAATTCAAAAGTATAATTTATATACAAGTTTTTAATTATATATTTTAAATTAAGTTAATAATTATAAAAATTTGGTGAAATAGTTAGTAGATGATATTTACTGTAAAGTGGTCAAAGATTTCAGTTTTGATGGAGTGGTCAATAGAAGTGTACTATAAAGAGCTAGGATTTCAATTTAAATAAAGTGATCAAGATTTAGTGGAGTGATAAGTAATTGTTGTTGGTGATAAAAAGGTCAAAGATTCTAGTCTTCTCAAGGCTTCACAATACCTTTGATGTTCTCAAAAGGAACAATAGTAATCTCATACGTATAGTCACCAACGATACGTAACACGTAATCAATTGCGTTGTGGATTGTTTTTCAAAGCAGTTCGAAATCAATTGTAATTTGGATTGTTTTTGGTATATTGCAATTGATGTTCACGTATTTATACAATATTTTATTAAACAGTTGCAACGGTTGGTTAGTCGGCTGTTAGTCGGTTGTTTTAGTTTAAATATTTTAAATGTTTTTTTTTTAATTAATGTCGGCTTTTTAAATAAAAATAATATTTTTTTATGACGTGACATGTATGACATCTTTACCTCCCACCCCCATTGTAGAAACGCCTCTCGGTGTAATTACCTTTATTTTTAAAGTAGTGATAAAACTAATTTTTAAATAATTGTTTAATGAAGACATTTAAATTCTTGATTTTAAAAATTATAACCTCTAAAGTTTATATAACTAATTTTTAATTTTATTAGAGAACTTAAATAATTTATAGGCTAACTTATAAGATTTAAAGTAAATGGTAAAGAATAAAAATTTTACCCTATAAACTTTAATATTTAAAATTAAATAATACTACTTCAACATGATAGAATTATATATCTGAATGGGACCAGTACAGGATACGGGGAACGGTTTTCATTAACATAAGTTTTTTTAAATCTCTACGTGAGCGAGTGTGTGAGGGGGTGGTTGTGTGATAAATTTAGTATTGATAAGCATAACTCTCGACTTTAAGAAAGATCATGGTTGAAAGGAGACTGTTCAGACGGCACACTAACCAAATAAAATAAATAAATATATAAATAATTAAATAAAACATTTCCAAAGCCTACATAAATATGCATGTTTTTTTCATTTAAATAAAATTACTAGCAATATAGTGTAAAATCGTGTTATTCCTTAAATGTGTGCTGTGTGCACGTCTTTGCAAAGAGCATGTGTGCATAGAACGTGACCATGCATGTTTTATATCCATGTACAGCGTGTCAACATGTGGCAAAGCGTGTGAAGGTCAAATGTGAATTCTAAACGTGTTATGAGCAAAATGATTACTCTCATACACGCGAAAGTTCGTGTATCACACGTGTGTGGAGGGCGATTCAAAAACCGATAGACTCGGTAAGCCTGAAGAATAATTATAAAAATTTGATGATTAGCAATCCAAAGAGCTAAGAGTTATCTTCTCCATTATGATATTTTCTAGGCTATACGTGTATAAGTCCAATGAAAATATAATTTTTTTTTAATTTAAAGGTGTGATTTTGTTCTAATTATTTATTATATTTCAACCTCATCAATAGTGTTTGAGTGGGTCTTAATCCCTCGTTTTAAAGGTTTTAAATTTCACATCAATATGATGAAGACGTCCATCTTGTGTTGCGACCACGATTGCATTGAATGACCTTTTCTGATAGGTCTGCTTTCCAAAAGGTTTATAAATCTCTCTCCTCCCTCGCTTACCATCTCCAACTAGTCTATTTTAAATATTTTTTTTTAAGAGAACGTTTACAAATTACATCAACAACCACTCTCAAGGGGTTTGAACACAAGACCACTTAAGAAACAACCACTATCTTTAACCACTAGGGCAACTGTCTGTTGGCTATTTTAGATATTATTGGTAAGGATGTCATTTATATTATCGGTCATGAGACTTAGGTTCAATCCCACAACGGATGTGTATGATGTGTATAAAAAGTATTGATAAAATAAAAAATATGGATAGAAACATGTAAATAGAAACATCAGATCATTGTTCATGTGGAGGAGTCACAGGGAAGGAGGTCCCTTGTTCCCTTGTTGCTATGCCTTTAGGAAGTGTGATACCATCTATTGTACTTTACATTACTTCAAACAAAACAAAAAATATATCATATCATTTAGTTGTTTATTATACCTTTGCTTTTATTATTTTGCTTTTATTATAATTAAGAAAATACTATGTTGTTTGGTTATATTAGAAGAGTTGTTAAATAAATTGTTCCAAAGCTAAAGCATTAACATTTTGTGGTGGATTGATTGTGCTTTACATTACTTCAAGAAAACAAAAAAAACATCATATCATTTAGTTTTTTATTATACCTTTGATTTTATTATTTAGAGATTTTTTTTTTTTAATTAAGAAAATATTATGTTGTTCCTTCATATTAGAAGAGTTGAAATGATGAATAAATTATTTCATAGCTAAACCATTAGCATTTTGTGGTGGATTGATCACGTCATTTTTTGTTGGAATTTATGTCTAGAAAAAGTAATAGAATTTTAAAGAATAAACTTAGAAATCACATCCAAGTTTATATATGTTTTGATGTCTCTTTTGAAGAATATTTACAATCATGGTGCTCATTATAAGAAGTTTTAAGTGTGAAAAAGATGTGCTAGTCCCTTGATTAAATGATTTAAAGGTACAAGTAATGGTGAGATGTAGCAATAGATTTGATGCAAAGGATCTACATCAACTCAAGATCAATTGTGTAAATGTTGGATTCATCACACTTAGTTTTAATGGTGTTTCCAAAGAAAACCTAGAACAATCGGCATAAGTACTCAAGGTCAAATGAAAATATCCAGATATTGGGTTCATCAAACTAAATTTCAATGGTGCTTCTAAAGGAAACATAAAACAATTGGTATAAGCGGTAGGTTTTTTTTTTTTATCATGAAGGCAATGTTCTCCTCACTAAAAAAAATGGAACTTCAATAAAAAAAACTTTACGTAAGGTAAGGCCCTTCTTACAAAAATCAAGATATCCATAAAAAATAAGGAAACATTATTCAATTAAGGGAATTCATGTAATATTATTAATGTTGTTAGAAAAATGATGTAGGGATTGGATCAACAATAGCATTATTCTATATGCTCATCTATTGATGAAAGTGGTATATCAAAATACCAACAAGTTTATAGAGAAGGTAATAGGTGGGAGATAATTTAGCCATTAATAAGGTTGGTGTTTGCCTTAGTAAAATTAAAATGTTAAAAGACAATTGGGTAAGGGAAAAAATTCCCTCTTGATAAAAATAATATCAATAATTTCACAGAGAAAAATAACGATTTAAGAGACATGAATATATATTTTTGATAAAAAAAAATAAGCTATATATGGTCTAATTGACCTAATACTAAATATAACCAGTCATAGGTTTAATGTTTGTTATGGCAAAACTCAAATTTTAAAAGACAATTGGCCAAATGGAATTCTCTCTTCATGAAAATAGTATTAGTCATTTCACATAAAATATTAAAGGTTTGAGAGAGGAAAAAAAAAATTAATAATAAAACAAGCTAGATATGGTCTAACACATGTAATGTTTAGTAGTGTTGATAAAAGTAACCTCAATCAAAGGCATATTTAATTTGAATTAAATGCATATAATTTAACATTTGGTCCTTTTATATAATATTTATAATATCATGACTTATTATAAGACTCTAATATGTTACTAAAAATTTGAAAGTAATAATATTATTATTTAAATTTTAAATAAATAATTTAAATTAGTAATCAAATTTTACTCCCACCTAAAAACAAATAAATAAATAGTTAAATTAAATTAAAATCCAGCTAACCCATAATGAATACGAAAAATAATTCTAATTTTAGTGAGCTTAGTTGATATTATTATTAGAGTGTATGAAATGCAAAAGGTGAGACTTGTACATATGTTGCAAGTCAGGAGCAAGGGTGAGGCATAAGCAGGAAACAAATTGTGAGCACAAAGTGAGTGTCACTGCTTCTTGTTCCAAATATTAAGAGAAACTCAAAAACTAAAGGATTCATGTGAAGAAAATCTAGGTAACATGGTAGGAAAGTCATTTTTTAAAGTCCTTATTAGAAGGAAGGATGTCCTAGTTAGCTATAAGAGGAAGAGTGAATCTATGAAAAACCCTATCCAAGTAACAAATACTACACCATAAATGATTATCAAGGATAAGATGATTGAGCATGATATAATGGTTCTTAAAACTGGAGGGTTAATATATAAGTTCCATAGAGACTGGCCAGGTTTTTCTAAGATTCAAAATTGAATCAAGTGGAAGTGAGAATTGAATTCAAATTACTCCATGACTTTTTTTCTAAAAGGATATTTTTCTTATTATATTATCTAGTTCAAAAATAAAGGATAAAATAATGGATGGAGGCCCTTAATTTAGAGGTAAATATACCTTATAGTTAATACAATGGAGTGATAATATTTCTATAGAGACAAAACTATTAAAAGTCTTTTGTTATGGATTAGGTTTTTTAGACTTCCTTACCAACTTATCAATAAGGAGGTTTTGAAGAATATTGGTAATAATCTACGTCAATTTATCTAGTAGGGATCAATTACTAAGGAGTGAAGGCATGTTGTATACACTCAAACATGTGTTGACATGAATATTTCAAAACCTTTATCGTAATCCATTAGGATTAAATATTAATAAAGAGAATGGAATTAACAAGTGGATTATGAAAATATTGTATTGAGATGTCATAAATATCATGAAATCAAACACATGAGAAGAGATTACAAAGTGAAAATTATGGATAAAGAGATGGAAAATTTTGGGCATGAGGTAAACTTCAATATGAAACAAGGATATCATATCATAAGAGAAGTTGGTTCAAATCAAGGATTTTCCACTTATAAAAAAGAGGTAAGGAAAACTCCCCTACATTATCAAATGGCAAAGGCCATTATAGTTCACTTGAATCAACCATTAGAAGAAAAAAGGTAGTACAATGGATGAGGAAGTATAATGCACAAGTTCAAATAAACAAGGAGTTAAAGGTGAAGAGGAAGATGAGGAGGCAAATTTTAAAGTAGAGAAATATGGGGAGACAAAGTTTTAAAGCAAATGAGGTGGAGGAGGTCAAGGTTAATCTATAGGTAAATCATCTTCATTTTTTTCATGTAGTATAAATATTCTCCTCGCAATTAAAATAAAAGTAGTATAGAGTGTATTCATTGCACTTTAGGGTTTTAAGAGCAACACAATAAAGAAAATCATATGGAGGATATCTAAGGAAATTTAGGGTTTCTAGGGAAGCTTTTAAAAGTAATGATTATGGATGATTATCCATGTACTTTAGGGTTTTGGGAGAAACATAAAGAGGAAAGTGTTTATGAGGTTGTTCCTTGCATTTAGATTTTTTAGGGTAAAACAAATATTTAGAAGATAAGTCTCATTATGAACAATATGAAAAAATAGAAGAGATATGTGAAGATGAAAGTGTTGGTATGAATGGAAAAATTAGAGGTAGGTCATCAAAGCATGAACAAAGAGAGAAAGAAACTCAAAGAGATATTGATTTGGGAATCCAAATAAAAATATCGTAGGTGTTAATGAGAAGTTGGGCTAAGCACACTAATAAAAATAAAAAATGATGATGATTAAAATGGTATCATGGAATATTAGGGGTATGAATAAGAACCTTAAACAAGATTTATTAAGGAAATAATTGGTTGTTATAGTCCTGATTTTATTTTAATATAAGAAATTAAATTCAATAGAGATGAATGTAAGGATGCTTTAAAAAAAATTAGAAGATGGGTGATTGTCTAGCAGTTTCTTCTACAAAAGCTTTAGACAATATTGCAACAATATGGGACAAATTCAAATAGGATGGGAAATTGTTGGAAGCAAAAATTAATTGGATTGGACTATTTTATACGAAAGAGGAAACCATCAAAGTTAGGGTTATAAATGTATATGCTCTAACTATAGTTGCTCATCATAAAAATGTTAGAAGAACCTTAGCATATTTTTGTCAAACACAATGATTTATAATTGTGATCTATGGATTCTTGGGGATGATTTCAACACTATCATATCTCCTTTGGAAAATAAGGGTGGTACTCTAGGATGGTCTAATCAATGCAGTATTTTGCTTCATTTATTAATTCAAATGGCCTTTGGGATGTTATTCCTTCAAGTTTTTAGTATACATGGGATAGTAGATGCATTGGACAAACTCATATAGAAAAAATATTGGATAAATTCTTGTTATCCAACACATGGTTTCAAATAGAGTATACAATCTCTTCAGATATTTTATTGCAAACAAGATCAAATCATAAAACCATTATTTTGACTTGTGATTTATCCAATAATGGTCATCCAAAGTCATATTGCTTCCAATCCATGTGGCTACAAGATCCTTATTTCTTTCAAATGGTTATGTTATGATGGGATGAAGCAAATGGTAAAGGATCATCTATGTACAAGTTTGTTCACAAGATGAAATATTTAAAGAAGCAAATGAATATTTGGAATGTCAAACCTTTTGGTGATATTTTTAAATAAATAAAGAAATTGAATATAAGCTCAAAATTTTACAAGAGATATTAGAAATCAATAGAATGGTTCAGGATTCCTATGTGAAAGAAAAACAATTACTTTCTAATTATCATAATGCATTGAAAATGTAGTCATATTGGTTCCAAAATTCTAGGGAGAAATGGCTCAAGGAAGGGGATAGAAATACAAAAAAATCATATTATAGAAAAAATAAAATTTTCTTTTCATCGCATCAAAAAAATTGAACTTCAAATGGAAGACATTTGAGGAAGAAGATATAAGGAAGCAATTAATTATTTTAAAAATATTTTGTCAGATACTAGGCAAGCTAAGGAGGCATGAGATAAGCTTTTGCAAAATATTACATCAATTATTACACAAGAATAAAATGAAATATTAATGAAGAAGATATCTATGGAGAAGTTACATAAAATAAATTTCTCTTTCCATCCTAACAAGGCACTTGGCCCTGATGGATTTCCTACAATTTTCTTTCAAAAAAATTAAGATCTATTGAAAAGTGATATGTTAGTCATGCTTAAAGAGGCCTTAAAAAGGAAAGGCTACAATAACACATATTAATGTCATTTTTATTACATTGGTTTCCAAGAAATGTGAGATAATTATTTTATAGTTTTCATTCAATAAGCCTTTATAATATGATTTATAAGATTATTTCAAGAATTATGGTACACAGGTTGAAAGACATTCTAGATTTTTTATCTTAGAGGAACAAGGTGGTTTTGTTCATGGTAAACAAATTATTGATGGTATAATCATTGCACAAGAGGCCATATATTCTCTTCATTCTATGAAAAACTAGGTATGCTGGTGAAATTAGATGTGAACAAAGCATATGATAGAGTTTCTTGGCATTTTCTACATTATATTCTTAAAATGTTTGGTATTGATTATAGTTGATGTGAATGGACTAAATGTTATTATAGCACTACAAAATATTGGTTTTTGATCAATGGTTATCCTGTTGGTTACTTCAAGTCATCTTGTGGACTTTTCCAAGGTGATACCCTATCTCCTTATCTATTTGTTATTCTTGCGAAGGTATTATAGATAGATTTATCAAAAGAAAAAATGAAAGAAAAAATTAAAGGTATTCAAATTGCAAAAATTGATCCCTTCAAATATTATTTACAATTTGTTGATGATACTTTTCTTTTAGGTCATTCCTTGGTTTATTTATAATTTGTTGATGATACTTTTATTTTAGGTCATTCCTTGGTTTGCCAGGCCATGGATTTTAAATCAATATTATCATGTTATGAGAAGGCTACTAGAAAAATCATTAATATTACAAAATCTAGGATCTTTTAAACTAAGACTACCCTATATTTGCAACGAATTATTGTGGATGTTTTAGGGTTTAAAATTGAAAAACATTCATCAACCTACTTGGGTATTCCTTTGTCCAGGGTTATGCATAAGTGTAAAATATCATAAATTGGATCTATTTAGGATTTTTAAAATTTTAAATTGGCTAATTTTGGATCCTTTCACTGGGGCCCATTAACCCAAAATTTACGGGGTGGAAGTTTTATTGGGGTAAATTTACCCACAATTGATAATAATTATCCTATTTTTATTTTAATTCGTCGACCACTTTCACCCCATTCCACGGATAATTCACCTTCAAATTATAAATGATTTTGTTTTTCCCACCCAATTTGCCTCATATACTACCCGTATATATACTATATGGGGTAGCGATAAACATACATCTAAAATACTCTAACTCTAAAATAGCTCTGAAACAACAAAAAATCTATTGTTAGTCGACATATTTATCGATTGGTTGTAGGTTATTATCAATCGAAAGACACTGATCGATCCCACAAACTTAAAAATATTGTAGATGAGTGCTTCTCAACATAAGTCGATCGATTGCAGAGGTATGTTAATTAGCCTAAGTCGATCGGTTGCAGAGTGCAACCGATCAGTATAAGTCGATGGTTGTAGAGGCATATCAAATGACCTAAGACGATCGGTTGGAACTCTACAATCGATCAGTTTAGTTTGATTGAGACAGCTCTAGATCAATTGATTTCATATG
This sequence comes from Wollemia nobilis, assembly GCA_028583015.1. Classification (NCBI taxonomy): domain Eukaryota; kingdom Viridiplantae; phylum Streptophyta; class Pinopsida; order Araucariales; family Araucariaceae; genus Wollemia; species Wollemia nobilis. The sequence goes on along the minus strand of JAQPPZ010006183.1, from coordinate 268,543 downwards.
GTTTTTTGAGGAACTCGTCGAGCTAGGTGGTTTTAAAAAAAAATAGAGCTCTAGATCAAAAGTTATGCCTCCTACAAGTTTCTCTGCAAAAGTGCACCTCTGCAACAAGGCGTGTCAATCGGCCTAAGCCGATCGGTTGCAAAGACATGTCAATCGGCCTAAGCCGATCGGTTGCAAAGACATGTCAATCGGCCTAAGCCGATCGGTTGCAAAGACATGTCAATCGGCCTAAGCCGATCGGTTGCAATGGACACTTTCCTATCAAAACCTGCATAGCAATGGGAGGAATAAGAGGATGAAAAAGAAGAAATGAAACAAGGGGGATACAATAGCAAGGAACGAGCACTCAAGTATGCCTCTTAGAAAAAATATGTTATGTCAAAGCTCGATCCTTATTCTGGTTGTAGACGTACTTCTTATAACTGCAGCAGCTCTATAACCGCCTAACTGCTTTGATTTGAATTGTCCACTTGGTGCCATCTCCTGCCTTGCCATCGGTTGGGTGTCTGCATAGTCTGTTATTTTAACTGCCTAAAAAATAACCTATGTTATCAAAATTGGCTGGAGTTTAGTCTAGTTGTCACTCATCTTTTCTTTTCCTTTTTCTATCATCGTGGGCCCCATATTACTTGTTGACCTAGATGTCTTTTGAATTTTCTTAATTGCCTCCTTCTCATCTTGACTTGCACCAATGAAATTGGCTATTAGTACCCAGATTTCTTCGTCGATTTCACTGAGTATGCGAATCATGTCCAACACTGTTATTCCTTTGATTTCATCTTCTTTTATGTATGGTTGTTTGATCTAAAATAATCTGACTATGTCCAAGGTGAGTGTTGCCAAAGAGATGAGTTTATTGGAAAACTTATCCTCATTCACCTCTTCACAGAGGAATTCTTTGATATCTTTGATAATCAACTAATAGAAACCTTTTGTGCTTAGTAACTTGTGGAGATCAACATTGAGATGCTTCAGTCGTCTTACAGTATCTTTTTCTATTTTTTCTATTTTTTTGACTAAGTTATTCCATCTGGATCTTTCTTCTTTGAAACTTTACGAATTTCTTATACTCTTCCTAGAAGCTATGAGTTCTACCATCCAGGGTGACCACTTGTCCAGATCAAATTGTTCATACTTGGCTTTGCATCTTTCATATACCGGGGAGATAGTCACCATATTCTCATCTACACTTTCTAATAGAGGTTTTATTTCTTTATTTGTTTCGATTATCATCCCAAAATATCTGCAACAAATCTCAATCATATCTTCTTTTTTAATGATTTTAATCATCTTTTCTTTGAATATGGCTGCAAGTTCTAGGGCCTGTAATGAATTACCTTCAGAAGGCACTTGTACCTGATTATTATATACACTTCTGGTATTGGAAATGCGATAGATCGGCAATTCACTTCTCCTCTTTCCCTCCATTCGGTTTTTGAGGTTTCACCTCATTCAGAAGGGCCATCTCGTCTGTCTATAGGAGATTATGGCATCATCCAGCAAGCGCTTTTAAGGCGTATAACCTACAGATTGGCCTGAACTAGCGCTCTCTTTTCTCAAGAGGATAAAGTGAATCTGCCTTATAGTGACTCCATACGTACGCCTTTAAGCTCCCCTTTAAAGTTTCTTCAGCAGTGGAATGCTCTTTAGTTCGTGCACGGATCCATCTCTCTCCCTCCTTGTCCCGAAACCCAGACCCCTATGGTGACTCTACAACCGATTGGCTTAGGCCGATTGACATGCCTTTGCAACCGATCGACTTAAGCCAATTGACAAGCCTCTACAACCAAACGGCTTATGTCGATCGATTACAGAGGTCCACTTTTGCAGAGAAACTTCTAAGAGGCATAACTTTTGATCTAGAGCTCCATTTTTATTTTTTTTAAAACCACTTAGATCGATGAGATCTACATAAAAAAAATTAGTAAAATCCTCAAAAAACCATCTAGAATCGATCGACATATATGCAACTGACTGATACCTCTGCAATCGATCGGTTGCAAACATGTTGATCGATTTTAGATGGTTTTTTAAGGATTTTAATAAGTTTTTTGAGTAGATCTAATCAAGCTAGGTGGTTTTTAAAAAAAATTGAAAACGGAGCTCTAGATCAAAATTATGCCTCTTAAAAGATTCCCTACAAAAGAGCACCTTTGCAACTGATCGATATAAGTCGATCGGTTGCAGAGGCATGTCAAACGACCTAAGATAATTGGTTGCAAAGTTGAAACTGATTAGCTTAGATCAATTGACACACCTTTGCAATTGATCGACTTATGCTGATCGGTTGCACTCTGCAATCGATCGACTTAGGTCGATTGACACGCCTCTACAATTGATCGGCTTATGTCGATCGGTTGCAGAGGTGCTCTTTTGTAGAGAATATTCTAGGAGGCATAACTTTTTATCCAAAGCTTCATTTTTAATTTTTTTTAAAACCACTAGATCAATGAGATCTACACAAAAAACTTAGTAAAATCCTCAAAAAACCATCTGAAACCGATCGAAATATCTACAATCGACTGACACCTCTACAATCGATCGGTTGTAGACATATCGATCGGTTTTAGATGGTTTTTTGAGGATTTTAATAAGTTTTTTGAGTAGATATCATCGAGCTAGGTGGTTTTAAAAAAAAATTAAAAACAAAGCTTTGGATCAAAAGTTATACCTCCTAGAAGTTTCTCTACAACCGATTGGCATAAGTTAATCGGTTGCATAGGCATGGCAATCGGCCTAAGCCCATTGGTTGTAGAGTTGCAACTTATTAGCTTAGGTCAATTGACACACCTTTGCAACCGATCGGCTTAGACTGATCCAAAGCTCAATTTCCATTTTTTTTTAAAACCACCTAGCTCGATGAGATCTACTCAAAACCATCTAAAATTGATCAACATGTCTACAACCGACTAACACCTTTGCAATCGATCGTTTATATACATGTATATTGGTTTTAGATAGTTTTTTGAGGATTTTAATAAGTTTTTTTAGTAGATCTCATTGAGCTAGGTGGTTTTAAAAAAATTGAAAACGAAGCTCTAGATCAAAATTTATGCCTTCTAAGAATTTTTTCTACAAAATTTTACCTCTACAACCAATCGACATAAGTCGATCTGTTGTAGAGGTATGTCAATCAGCCTATACCGATTGGTTGCAGAGTTGCAACCGATCGGCTTAGGTCGATTGACATGCCTTTGCAACCGATCAGCTTAGGCCAATTGACACGCCTCTACAACCGATCAGCTTAGGCCAATTGACACGCCTCTACAACCGATCGGCTTAGGTGCTCTTTTGTAGAGAATCTTCTAGGAGGCATAAATTTTGATCTAGAGCTTCATTTTCAATTTTTTTTAAAACCACCTAGCTTGATGAGATCTACACAAAAAATTAGTAAAATCCTCAAAAAATCATCTAAAATTAATCGACATGTCTGCAACCGATCGACACCTCTACAACCGATCGGTTGCATATATGTTGATCGATTTTAGATGATTTTTTGAGGATTTTAATAAGTTTTTTGAGTAGATATCGCTAAGCTAGGTGGTTTAAAAAAAATTAAAAATAGATCTCTGGATCAAAATTTATGCCTCCTAGAAGTTTCTCTACAAAAGTGCACCTCTACAACCAATTAGCATAAGCCGATCGGTTGCAAAGGCGTGTCAATCGATCTACCGATCGATTGTAGAGTTGCAACCGATCAACTTAGGCTAATTGACATGCCTCTACAACCGATCGGCGTAGGCCAATTGACATGCCTCTACAACCGATCGGTTTATATCGATCGATTGCAGATGTGCTCTTTTGCAGGGAATCTTCTAGGAGGCATAAATTTTGATCCACAGCTCCATTTTCATTTTTTTTAAAACCACCTAGATCAATTATATCTACACAAAAAACTTAGTAAACTCCTCAAAAAATAATCTAAAACTGATCGACATATCTACAACCGACTGACACCTTCGCAACCAATCGGTTGCAAACATGTCAATCGATTTTAGATGGTTTGTTGAGTATTTTACTAAGTTTTTTAAGTAGATCTCGTCGAGATAAGTGGTTTAAAAAAAATTGAAAATGGAACTCTAGATCAAAATTTATACCTCCTAGAATATTCTCCGTAAAAGTGCACCTCTGCAACCGATCGACTTAGGCATAACTTTTGATCTAGAGCTCCATTTTCATTTTTTTTTAAAACCACATAGCTCGACGAGATCTACTCAAAAAACTTAGTAAAATACTCAAAAAAACATCTGAAAATGACCAATTGAAACCCTCTGCAACTGACCTACACCTCTAGAAATATTTTTCAATTGATTTGCCATGGTTTGAAAATTTTTGGTGAAAAATGAATGCAATTAGCCATGTATTCTTGGACATAATTCACTAGAATTTTGAGACAATTCACCTTGATTTTATAAATAGATTTCAAGGTTGACCCCTTATGCATAACTCTGCCTTTGTCTCATAAAGGAAATAAAAAGGATCTTTGTGTCTCTTGTTTGGATAGAATAAAATATTGTTTGGTAGGTTGGAAAGGTAAGTTCTTAATCATGGTTTGAAGGCTACAACTCATAAATACTACATTTCCATCCATATCTATTTATATAATGTCACTTTCGAGATTGTCAGTAGGTATATCATTAGAAATTGATAAAATTTGAAGAGAGTTTCTTTGGAAAGGATGCGAGGAAAAATTTAGGTTTCCTATTTTTAAGTGGGATACAGTTTGAAAAGGAAATATTATTGGAGGAGCACAATCGCGGACTTGTAGGATTATAATTTTGGCCATAGTGGCAAAGCTTGGGTGGAGATTATTCCTAGATCAAGGAAAGAATTTGGAAAAAAATATTACTTCTAAAATATATAGGTTCTCTTGATGAAATGAAATAATATAGGAAAAGAACCCTATCGAAAATATCATCGACATGGAACTTAATATCAAGTAGTTTGCAATTGATCAAGAAATATATTAGATGATTAGTCAATGAGGGGAATTATGCAAATTTTTGGTTTGATGCTTGGTTGAAGCCTTATCCTCTTATATTTAAATCAAATTGGTAACCATTGGCTCAAGGAGGCCTAACTTGTAAAGGTCCAAAGGTCAAAGACTATATTAGTATGAACAACTTCATATCACATATTTATATTGGTAACATAGTTAAAGGAGAGGAAGTCAAACAAATTACATATGAATTTCACAAGATGCTTCAAGAGTTTTATTTTTTTATTTTTACATTAAAGGATGAGTTGACTTGAAATCTATCAAAATATGGTGGATACTCAATCAAGCTTGGATATGAGGATTTAAAGCAATCAAAATTTCCTACTCCCAAATATTTTCTTTGAAGAATGTTTTGTCATCAAAGGCTCTCTCTAAGGCCTCAACATTCCTTTGGTTAGTAGTTCAAACTAATATTCTTATGGGGAAGAGTCTACAAAGAAGAGGATATCATGGACCTTTTAGATGTGTGTTGTATGAGAAGGATTTAAAAGTATCATACTATTTACTTCTTCATTGTTCCTTTGCTCACATCATTTGGAGTTACTTTTTTTAAAATATGATAATATATTGGGTAGCTCCATCAACATTAAAAGAGTTGATGAAACATTGGATAAATCATTTCAAAGCTAAAGTATTATGTATTTTGTGGCGGATTGGTCCTACCATTATTTTTTGAAATTTATGGTTTGAAAATAATAATAGAATTAAAAAAAATAAATCTCAGAGTCATGCCCAAGTTTGGAACTGTATTATTACCTCTCTTACATAATTTTTACAGACATGGTGCTCATCATAGGAAGTCTCAAGTTCTAAAAAGAGGTGGTAACAAATTGATTACAATATTTGAACATACATAGAAAAGTCGTTTGTGATAATAACATTAATACAAACAATTTACTTCAACATAGGGTAAAATAGAAATGTCCAAAAAATGAGTTTATTAAAATCAATTTTGATGGTGTTTCTAAAGAAAAGATGAGAAAAATCATATGGAACTTCAACTAATAACTATGTAGAGGTTAAGGTACTTACAGGTTAACAATAGAAAAAGGATGAAAATATATTTCATTTGAGTGGGATTCACAAATTATCATTAATGTTATTAGCAAAAAAAAATATGAGGATTGGATAAAAATTATATTATTATTGATTTTTATCATCTATTATTAGAGGCAATCTCTTGGAAATATGAAAATATCTATACAAAAGGAAACTGGGTAGTAGATAATTTAACAAATCATAGTGAAATTCAAATTTTAAAAGGCAATTGGTAAAGGAGATTTTATCTCTTAATCGAAATGATCTCAAAGAGTTGTAAATAGAGTATTTTGAGGAATTTGAAGAGTATATTTGAGACAAAAAAGTTAAAAATATTTATCATACAAAAGCATATTGGATATGGTTTAATTGACCTAACAACAAATGCAATATTTTGATGGAAGTAACCCCTAATAGAAGTCACAGCTTATTAAAAATAAGTGAGACTTTGTGCACAATTAATGAATACTAAAAAGCATACCAATTTTAATGTATGAAATTCAAAAGTATGATTTGTATATAAATTTTTAATTATATATTTTAGTTAAATTAATATTGGTAGAATGGTTAGATGTGTTCACTATAAAAGGGTTAAATATTTCAGTCTGCTCAAAGCTCCATAATACCTCCCATGATCTCAGATCTTATAAGTTTATAAAATTTTTCAAACCAAAAATGAAATAATTAATTATTGTGCAATAAAAAGTTAAAAATATTTATGAGTCATTTATGCTTTGTGTTAGGGTTTTCATGTCTTTCTAGATCTTTCAATGATCCCCAACCCCAATGGACAAACAAATAGGGTTGGTTCCATGGGAGAAAATGCAAACAACAATGACACCCATGGAGCATCGCAGGTAACCTCTACCAATGGAGAGTCATGAAGCAAGTTTAGTTTACCTATGTGCAAGTTTAATTATGCATGTAAATGGTCGAAATATTTTACCCTGGTTAGGTATTTTGTGGGGTGCATTCCCAATGAAGCGACATTGCGGTCTTTTGTTAGCTCAGCTTAGGCTCCTCATTGAGTCAAGCTCAAGTTGATTAAGAACCTAAGCAAAGGTTATTTTCTCTTTCAATTTGTAGATGCTTCTCATGCATAAGTAATTTGAGCATGGGTCATGGTACATGAGAAATTATTTGATGGTTTTCTCTCCATGGACCCCAGAAAAATTAGTTTTAGAAGAAAAAAATTCTAAGGTCCTAGTCTGGGTAGAGTTCCTTGGTCTCTCCCTCCCCCTTTGGCCCTGTTTAAACCACATGATGACAATCGTTGGGTGTGTCTTATTGGTAGAAGCCGATAAATTTTTCAATGCTTACCCACAAAAAAGAGTTTATGTTGAGGTTGACCTATTCAATGACCTCAAGAAGATCATCAAGGTACAAGTGGGGGACACCACTATTTTACAATGGGTGGTGTTTATTAATCTATCGAATACCTTTTTTAGATGTCAAGCTTCGAACCACAAGGTTAAGGATTGCTCGCTTATACCTTGTAATAAACCAAAGTTAGCCCCACCTCATATCTTTCCCTTCAAGCCAAAGAGGAGGGTTGGACCATGGTGGAAGGGCTCAAAAGCATGCACTCTTCTGTATCTTAACACTCCAAACCAACAACAAAGGATGGTATTTCAACACCACAACCTTTAAAAAATATGAAAGAAAGCTAGGTACAGAGCCATCAACGACAAAAATGATGGTCAACAAGGCTCTTCCGCCTCTTCTACGTCACACCCCAACAACAACTAATATGGGTGCCAAACTAGCCACCAAGATAAGCTCTTCTCCTCCTTCCCCTACAAGATCTTGAAATTCTTGCAATTCTATATAGATGAAAGAAGAAGTTGGTTTTTTCCCCAAAGAAACAACCCCATATCTTCAATACTCAGTTGGAGAACTCTCAATGTATCAACTTCGAGGCTTTGGAGTTTCTTATGCAAGATGACAAGAAACTTGAATCTCTTTATAAATGGTCTCAAGTGCAAGACAGGGATGTTGAAGGACCCAACCTCACATAGGCGGTGCATGATTCATTTTCAATTCTACGTCTCAGGTGTGTGCATAAGTTGTGGTTTCCAGAGTTTTTCTTTGTTATCAATAGTTTATCAATTTACCTACTGATTTTGTCTAGTGGTTTGCACTTTTTTGTTAGGGTTTAGGGCTTGCTGTTTGTTTTATGTCGAGGTTCTCCTATGTAAGCCCTAGATCCTTGATAAAGATTATGGGTGGACTCTCAATTTGATATTTTGGGTTGTGCTACCATACCACCCACCTTTCTTGTGATAAGTGTAGTTATTATTATTTTTAGTAATACAAGACACTTTTCAACAAAAAATCATTGCTACTGTTGAGGAGAAATAATAGTAATCCCTAACGTATCACCACTAATGATGAAAGACATCACTTGCTTTTAATGTTTATAAACTTTCACTAAGCTATGTAAGCTAGCCGATAATCTTTAACAAAAGTTAGGTTAAATTTTGTGTTACTGCTATCATCATAAAGTAATTGTTAACTGATGGAAATTGAATTTTAAAAAAGATTCATATCCTTAATTTTAAAATATTTTAAATCTTTAAACTTCTTATAACTAATCTCTTGATTTTTTTTTAATTGAATCTCAAATTCTATACATAACATTTATTTAAGAAACTCAAATAATTTATAAGCAAACTCATAAAATTTAAAATAATTGGTAGGGAATGAAAGTTTCATACCTTAAACTAAGGTTCAAATCTTACAAATGAATCTTAACATTTAAAATCAAATAATATTAACTTTCAAGAAAATTATCATACTTAATAATTTATTATATTACATTTCAATTCCTTTAAGGAAAATCATTTCAAGAGCCAAAATAAATATGCATTATTTTTATCACATTTGAAGTAAACTTGCTAGCAATAGAGTGTAAAATCGAGTTATTCCTTACATTTGTGCTGTTTGCACGTCTTTGCAAAGAGGATGTGTGCATAGAACGTGACCATGCATGTTTTATATCCATGTACAGCGTGTCAACATGTGGCAAAGCGTGTGAAGGTCAAATGTTAGAATAAAATGTTTACTCTAATACACGGAAAAGTTCTTCTCTCACACGTGTGAAAGTGATTCAAACTCCGATAGACCCGAACACTGAGGAATAATTATGAAAATTTGATGATTAGCATTCTAAAGAGCTGAGTGTTTATCTTGTGATGTTTTCTAGTCAATGCCTATATAAGTTCAATGAAAAACTAAAAATAAATAAATATATATATATATATATATATATATATAATTAAATTTAAAGGTATGATGTTGTTATAATAATTTATTCTTTTTCAACCTCGGCAATAGTGGTTGAGTGGGTTTTATTTCCTCGTTTTAAAGGTTTTAAATTTCACATCAAAATGGAAAATGATGCAGACGTCCATCTTGTGTTGGGAGTATGATTGCATTGAATGACCTTTGCTATGAAACTTATCCTTTCTGATAGCTCTGTTTTACAACACTCTCCTCCCTCGTATGGCCCCCTCTCCATTTCCAACTATTCTATATATATATATATATATATAAGTTGTTATCCTTAAATTTTTAAAACATGATAGAGATGTGTATAGAAAGATTAGTTTATCTAGTTTTTTTAGTTTTTTATTTGAGTACTAGAATAAATCTCTACTGTTCATGTATAGGGTTGAGCAATCTCCTTTCAACCATAATTTTTTGTAAAGTCGAGAGCTACACTTATCAATAGGGAATTTAACATACAACCATCATACACCCACTTCCTCACACACTCGCCCATATTACGGTTTGAACCTTGGACTTTCGAAGAAGAGCCAAAGCCCGAACCATTGCGCTATCCCCCATAAAACTTTTTGCTTCTATTTTTGTTGGAGTAAAGACAGATTAAAAAAAAAAGTTTGTATCCTTTTACAAAAAAAAAACACAGTGAAGTCACACATACCCACCTCGTGGTTTGAACTTGACATTATTGATAAGAACTTAAAGACATATCAATTGAGTGTCTCTATTGAAATAGATCATGTATATAATAACTCATGTATATAATAACTTTAGATTATTTAGTTTTGTTTTGCTATATATATATATATATATATATATATATATATATATATATATATATATATATATCACTTTGCTTCTACTTTTGTTGGGATAAAGACGAGGTTTTAAAAGGGATTTATATCCTTTTACAAATAAACATAGTGGGGTCATGTACACCCACCTCGTGGTTTGAACTTGAGTTTATTGATAAGAACTTAAAAACACACCAATTAAGTGTCCTTGTTGGAGATCATATATATAAAAACATTAGATTATTTAATTTTGCTTTGTTTATATATATATATATATATATATATATATATATTTATTTACTTCTACATTTGTTGGGTAAATATAGGCTTTAAAGGGGCTTGTATCCTTTTACAAAGAAACATAGTGGGGTCACTCACACCCACTCATGGTTTGAACTTGAGTTTATTAATACGAATTTAAAGAGAAACCAATTGAATGTCCTTGTTGGAACAAATCATGTATATAAAAACATTAGATTATCTAGTTTTGTTTTGCATGTGTGTATCTATATATCTTTTTGCTTTTACTTTTTTTGGGGGGGAAGATAGGTTTTAAAAGGGGTTTGTATCCTTTTACAAAGAAACATAATGAAGTCACACACACCCATCTCATGGTTTGAACTTGAGTTTATTGATAAGAACTTAAATAGATACCAATTGAATGTCCTTGTTGGAATAGATTATGTATATAATAACATTAGATTATCTAGTTTTGTTTTTCTTCTTTTATATATATAGCAGTGGACTTTTTTAGGTTTGTTCAGCAGGGGTGTCCTATTGCTCCCTCTTTATATATGCATGTTGTTGAAGCCTTTGACTATCTTTGAGCTGCTCAAGCTTTTACAGGTCTTATTAAATTAATTGCTCTTCCGAATGATCACGGACAACTTATTAATGGTCACTTTGATGATGACTCCTTTCTTACTATAAGGGAAGAGGAGCAATCTGTTTCTAATGCTTTGTTTTGTCTAAACACCTTTTGCATAGCCTTTGGTTCTAGCATACAATGGAGGAAGACCTCCTGCTTCAGACAATCTCCCTTGCCTATGTTGCCTTGGCTTCAAGGGTATCATTGGAATTGGATCCCTCCTGGAGAATTTTTTAAGTTTCTTGGTATTCATTTTGCCTTTCAATGCTCCCATCAACTTTGGAATTATGTGCTTCAAAGAGTTGAAAAGAATTTTGATTTCTAGCTTACTAAGAAGCTCTCATTAGCAGGTAAATTTCATATTTGCTCTAAAGTTTTAGCTGCCACTCATGTATACTATTCCTCTTGTTGGGTTCCTTCATAGGCTTGCTATAAGAAGCTTGAGAAAATCCTTCGAGATTTTCTTTGGAATAATTCTTCTGAAACAAAGGGATTTCATAGAGTTGCATGGGATATTTGTTTTCCTAGAGAATCTGGTGAAATGGGTCTGTTGGATTGTAGATGGTAAGGTATTGCTCAGTGTGCTAAGTGGGTGGTCAAGGCTCTGAGGGGAGCTGAAGCTCTGGTTTGACATTTCATTTCCTCTAGTCTTCCCTTAAACCGTAGAGCATGGAGAGGGTTGATTTTCCCTCTCTTATTGTTGTTTTTGACTCCTTTTTTATTAAAAATATATGGAAATCTTGGCAGCAACTCACTCCTTGGATCTATTGGAGAGGAGATGGATTTCGTAAAGGCTTATCCATCAATTCTATGAATATTTGGTGGTACCTTGTGTTTCTTCATCAATATTCTCCCTTAGGTCGAGTGCAATGGATTCATGCTCAGTGGTTTTTCAAAAAGGGTATTGTTACAATAGTTGATTTATTTTCTCGCTAGACCAGGGATTGGATCCCATTGAATGAGTTCAAACGCACCTTTAGGCTGAATGGTGTGGACAAAGATACTTATGATGTTATTGCTCTCACCCCTTTTCTATGTTGCACAAGATTGGTGTGTGCTCGCATCATCCTTGGTGGTCAGACTATAGATGGCATGTTGACACTCCTTTGCTTAATCATAAGGCTCATTTAGGGTATAAATGATTATCTCCTCATCTTCCTCTGGTGCCTAAGCTCAATCAATGTTGGGACTTATTTTCTATAAGGACTAGATGGAATTCTAGATTTTAGAATGTTTGGGCTACTTATGTTGAGCCCAAGCAATCTTTTTTGCATGGAGCTTGTTGTGTCAAGGCCTTCCCTTGGGGGAATGTTTGAAGCACCTTGGAATTCCTGATCCTAAATGTCCTTTTGTGGTGTACCCAAGTCTTGTACTCACCTCTTTTGGTATTGCAGAAGATCTAGGCAAGCTTGGGAATGGGTTATTTCCTTTTTTCCCCATTTACAGTTGTAAGAGTTTCTTGGCCCCAAGCTCTTTTTGGGGAGTCTTTTACTTTCTCTCCCACTTTTTGAAGTGTGGCAAGTTTTCAGGATTAGCATGCTCTTTCATATTTGGAAGGCACATAAAAAAATTGTTTTTAAATACTATACACCTTCTATCACATTTACTCATGCTGACAAATCAGAAGTTTTTAATGACATTTGACTACAGATATGTACTCAAGCCAACAAAGTTGCTATGGAATTGGATCACCTGCAAGTTCTTCTGGCACACTGGGCCAATGCTTCGTGTACAATCAACTGGATCCCCCCAAAGCGCTCTTATCAAGACCGTTTTTGATCCCGCTCTCGTCGTCGACCTCCATCATATGCAAGAAGTGCTCCTGCAGATAGGCACTAGTCCTAACCCTCGCCAGTCAGGAAGCGACCTAATGTTGACATTGATTGTTCGTCTCGCTAGGTTGGGAGGTGGGATGATGTTCAACCAGTCTCACCTAGGCCAGTTGTTGGTTGGAGCGACGCAGGTACTGAATGCCTTAATCACGATGCAGATGGGTGGATTCCTATCCCATAATCACTAGCAGTTAATGCAAGACAACACGCCAGGACACATTACTTCATATGATATATTTTTTTTTATGTAATAATCATCAGTGATCATGATTGTTGTGTATTGTTGACAACTTTGTTTCCTAACCCTTATCAATGAAGGTTAGTTTGATGTCCCATGAAAAGTGTTAACCCATCCATTTTTTTTTATTGTAATAACTTTTATCAAAATTATTTTTATCCAAAAAAAATACTAGCAATATAGTGAAAAATCGAGTTATTCCTTAAATTTGTGCCGTGCGCAAGTCTTTGCAAAGAGGATGTGTTCATAGAACGTGACCATGCATGTTTTATATCCATGTACAGCGTGTCAACGTGTGACAAAGCGTGTGACAAATGTGAATTCTAAACGTGCTATGTATAAAATGTTTACTCTAATACACGGAAAAGTTAGTCTCTCACACCTGTATGAGGGTGATTCAAACTTCTATAGACCCGAAGGCTGAAGAATAATTATAAAAATTTGATGTTAGCAGTCCAAAGAGCTAAGTGTTTATCTACTCACTTGTGATGTTTTCTAGGCAAAACCTATATAAGTCCAATGGAAATATATATATAAATTATTAAATTTAAAGGTATGATCTTGTTGTAATTATTTATTATTTTCCAACCTCGGCTATAGTGGTTGAGTGGGTCTTATTTCCTCCTTTTTAAAGGTTTTAAATTGTTGGGAGTATGATTGCATTGAATGACCTTTGCTATGAAACTTATCCTTTCTGATTTTACAACTCTCTCCTCCCTCGTATGGCCCCCTCTCCATTTCCAACTATATATATATATATATATATATATATATATATATATATATAAAATTGCTGTCATCTTTAAAACATGGATAGACACGTGTATAGAAACATTAGATTATTTAGTATTTTAGTTTTTTTTTTTTCAAATATTTTTTTGATAAATTTTTGTGATTGATGTATAGAGCTGAGTAATCTCTTCCCAATTACGACCTTTCGTAAAGTTAAGAGTTACACTTATCAATAAGAAATTTAATATACAATCATCACACACCCACCTTCTCACACACTCATCCGCACACTCTCACACACTCGTCCACACACTCTCACACACTCGTCCACTGTGCAGTTTGAACCTTAGACCTTCGAAAAAGAGTCAAAGCTCGGTTTGAACCTTGGACCTCGAAGAAGAGCCAAAGCCCGATTTGAACCTTTGTGCTATCCCCTAGGACTTTTTGCTTCTATTTTTGTTGGAGTAAAGATAGATTTAAAAAAAAAATGTTTGTATCTTTTTACAAAGAAACATAGTGAAGTCGCACATACCCATCTCATTCTTTGAACTTGATTTTATTGATAAGAACTTAAAGACATGTCAATTGAGTGTCTCTCTTAGAACAGATCATGTATATAAAAACATTAAGATTATTTAGTTTTGTTTTGCTTTATTTATATATATATATATATATATATATATACTTCTCCTTTTGTTGGGGTAAAGATAGGTTTTAAAAGGGGTTTATATCCTTTTACAAAGAAACATACTGAGGTCACATACACCTACTTCGTGGTTTGAACTTGAGTTTATTGATAAGAACTTAAAGACATATCAATTAAGTGTCCTTGTTAGAACAGATCATGTATATAAAAACATTAGATTATCTAGTTTTGTTTTGCTTCTTATATATATATATATTTATATATTTATTTATTTATTAATTTTTTTTTTTTCTTTTACTTTTGTTGGGGTAAAGATAGGTTTTAAATTACAAAGAAACATAGTGAGGTCACACACACCTTATGGTTTGAACTTGAGTTTATGGATAAGAACTCAAAGACATACTAATTGAGTGTCTTTTACTTTTGTTGGGGTAAAGATAGGTTTTAAATTAAAAAAAACATAGTGAGGTCACACACACCTTATGGTTTGAACTTGAGATAATAAATCAAAGACATACTAATTGAGTGTCTTTTTTGGAACAAATCATCAAGGAAAGAATTTGAAAAAAATATTACTTCAAAAATATATAGATTCTCTTGGTGCAATGACATAATATAGGAAAATAACCCTAGCCAAAGGATCATCAACATGGAACTTCATATCAAGTAGTTTTCAATTGATCACAAAATATATTATATGGCCAGTCAAGGAGGGGAATTATGTAAATCTTTGGTCTAATGCTTGGTTGAAGCCTTATCCTCTTATATTTAAATCAAAATGGCAACCATTAGCTCAAGTAGGTCTAGCTTGTAAAGGTCCAAAGGTCAAATACTATATTTATATGAATAACTCCAAATCACATATTTATATTAGTAACATGGTTGAAGGAGAGGAACTTAAGCAAATTGCAAATGAATTTCAAGAGATGCTTTAAGAGTTTTATTTGTCAATTTTTACATGAAGGATGAGTTGGCTTGGAATCTCTCAAAAGATGGTGGAAACTCAGTCAAGTTGGGATATAAGGATTTAGAGCAATCAAAGTTTCCTACTCTCAAATATTTTCTTTGAAGAATATTTTGTCATCAAAGGCTTTCTCTAAGGCCTCAAAATTCCTTTGGTTAGCAATTCAAAGTAAGATTCTTACAAAGAAGAGGATATCATAGACCTTTTAGATGTGTGTTGTGTGAGAAGGATTCTATTTGGGGTTACTTTTTTAAAATGTAATAATATTTTGGGTAGATCCATCAACATTAAAAGAGTTGATGAAACTTTGGATAAATTATTTCAAGGCTAAAGCATTACGTATTTTATGGAGGATTGGTCTGTCATTATTTGTTGAAATTTATGGTTTGAAAGGAATAAGAGAATTAAAAAAAATAAATCTCAAAACCATACCCAAGTTTGGAACCATACTATAACCTCTCTTATATAATATTTATAGACATGGTGCTCATCATGGGAGGTATCAAGTGAGAAAAAAGATGTGGTAACAACTTGATTGCAAGATTTGAACATATATGGAAGAGTCATTTGTGATAATAACATTAATATAAACAATTTACTTCAACATGGGGTAAAATAGAAATGTCCAAAAAATGGGTTTATTAAAATCAATTTTGATGATGTTTCTAAAGACAATATGAGAAAAGTTGGTGAAGGCAGGCTTTTTCAAAATAATGAAGCCAAAATTATCCTCACTTAAATCATATGGAACTTCAACTAATAACTAGGCAGAGGTTAAGGCACTTCTTACAAGGTTAAAATTGCAATAGGAAAAGGATGGAAATATATTTCATTTGAGGGGATTCACAAATTCTCATTAATGTTATTTACAAAAAATATATATGGGGATTGGATAAAAATTACTTATTTTTATCATCTATTATTGGAGGCGATCTTTTAGAAATGTGGGAATATCTATAGAGAAGGAAACCAGGTACTAGATAATTTAACCAACCATGGTG
Organism: Wollemia nobilis; assembly: GCA_028583015.1. Classification (NCBI taxonomy): domain Eukaryota; kingdom Viridiplantae; phylum Streptophyta; class Pinopsida; order Araucariales; family Araucariaceae; genus Wollemia; species Wollemia nobilis. The sequence continues at coordinate 252,146 of JAQPPZ010006183.1, read as the reverse complement.
AAATTCAAATGTTAAAGGTAATTGGCAAAGTGAGATTATATCTCTTAATCAAAATGATCTCAAAGAGTTGTAAACATAGCACTTCGAGGAAGTTGAAGAGTATATTTGAGACAAGGAAATTAAAAACATATATCATGCAAAAGAATACTAGATATGGTTTAATTGATCTAACATAAAATGCAATGTTTTGATGAAAGTAACCCCTAATAGAATCACATAAAACTTATTAAAAAATAAGTGAGACTTTGTGCACAATTAATGAATACTAAAAAACATATAATTTAAATGTATGAAATTCAAAAGTATGATTTATATACAAATAATTAATTATATATGTTTTAATTTAAATTAATAATTATAAGGCTTTGGTAGAATGGTTATAACACTTCATCGTAAAAGGGTTAAAGATTTCAGTCTCCTTGAAGTTGCATAATACCTCCCATGATCTCATATCTTATAACATAATAACATTTTTCAAACCAAAAATGAAATAATTAATTAATTAATCAATGTGTAATAAAATGTTAAAAAACATTTCTATGTTCTCTAGTGTGAACCATTTTTGCTTTATGTTAGGGTTTCATAACTTTCTAGGGCTTTTAATAGCCCCCAACCCTAGTGGACTAGCGAATAGGTATGGTGTCATGTAAGAGAAGGCAAATGATAATGGTGCCCATGGAGTATCCCAAGTAACCTCTATTTATGGAGAGTCATGAGGTAATTTTATTTTGTCTATGTTCGAGTTTGATAATGCATATAAATGGTTGGAATATTTTACCCTAGTTGAATATTTTATGGGGCACATTTCCAACAAAGTGATGTTGTGGTCTTAGGTTAGCCTAGCTTGGGCTCCTCACAAAGTCAAGCTTAAGTTGATTCATAACCTAAGAAAGGGTTATTTTATCTTCCAATTTGTAGATGTTGCACATGTTTAAGTATTTTATGAGCACAAACCATGGTATATATGGTTTTCTCTCTATGGACCTAGGATTTTTTAGTTTTAGAAGAAAAACCTCTAAGGTCCCAGTTTGGGTAGAGTTCTTGGTCTCCTCCTCCCCCTTTGGCCCTGTTTGAACTATTTGGCATTAGTATTAGAGTGCATCTTATTGGTAGAAGCGAATACAATTTTTCAACGCCTACCCACAAAAAAGAGCTTGTGTTGAGGTTGACATGTTTAAGAACCTCAAGAGGTCATCAAGATACAAGTGGGAGACACCACTATTTTGCAATGGATAGTGTATATTAACTTGTCGAATACTTGCTTCCGATGTTAACCTTTGAACCACAAGGTTAAGGATTTTTTGCTTATACCTTACAATAAGCCAAAGTCGGCCCTACCCATTATGTCTTCCCCTCAAATCAAAGAGAAGGGTGTCACCATGATGGAAGGGTGCAAAAGCATGCACTCTTATACAACTTAGCACTCCAAACCTGCAACAAAGGATGGTATTTTAGAACCACAACCTCCAAAAAAAGATGAAAAAAAGCTAGGTATAGGGCCATAAACGATAGAAATGATGGTCACTAAGGCTCTTCCACCTCTCCTAAGTTGCATCCCAACAACAACTAATATGGGTGTCAAATTGGCCACCAAGGCAAGCTCTCCTCCTCCTTCCCTATGATATCTCGACATTCCTACAATCCTAAGCAAGCAAAAGACGTAGACTTTTTCGAGAGAAACAACCCCATCTCTCCAATACTCAATTGGGAAACTCTCAATATAACAACTTTGGGGCTTTGGAGTTTCTTATGCAGGATGACAAGAAACTTGAATCTCTTTATAAATGGCCTCAAGTGCAGGATTGAGATGTTGAAGGACCCAACCTCACATAAGTGATGCATGACTCATTTTTAGGTCTAGGTCTCAGGTGTGTGTATAAGCTATGGTTTGTATTTTTTTCTTTGTTATTGATAGTTTGTCAGTTTAATTGATAATTTTGTCTAGTGGTCTATGCATTTTTGTTATGGTTTAGAGCGTCCGAATTTGTTTAAAGTTCAGGTTCTCCTATGTAAGCTCCATATCCTTGATGAATATTATGTGTGGATTCTCAGTTTGATATTTTGGGATGTGCTACCATACCACCCGCCTTATTCTGTAATAAGTGTAATTATTATTCTTTTCAATAATACAAGACACTTTTTAACAAAAAATATTGCTACTGTTGAGGAAAAATAATAGTAATCCCTAACGTATCACCATCAATGACGAAAGGCATAACTTAATTTTAGTATTTATAGATGATCACTAAGCGACTGTAAGTAAGCTAATAATCTTTAACAAAAGTTAGGTTAAATTTTCTGGTTACTTTTATTATCACAAAATAACTGTTAAATGATGAGATTTGATTTTTTAAGTTATTGTTTGACGAGGAGATTCATATTCTTGATTTAAAAAAAAAAAATCTTTAAACTCCTTATAACTAGTCTCTTAATTTTTTTTTATGAATCTCAAATTCTATACATAATATTTATTTAAGAAACTCAAACAATTTATAAGCAGACTCATAAGGTTTAAAGTAATTGGTAGGGAATGAAAGTTTTACACCTTAAACTAAGGTTCAAATCTTACAAATGAACCTTAACATTTAGAATCAAATGATATTAACTCAACCAATATATTAAATTTCTGAACTTAAAAAAAAAACCACTATAATTATTAATTTATTGTATTATTATATAATTAATACTTATAGGATCATTTCAAAGCCAAAATAAATATGTATTCTTTTTATCACATTTGAAGTAAAATTACTAGCAATTCACTATAGTGAAAAATCGAGTTATTCCTTAAATTTGTGCTATGCGTACGTCTTTGCAAAGAGGATATATGCATAGAACGTGACCATGCATGTTTTATATCCATGCACAGCGTGTTAACGTGTGGCAAAGCGTGCGACGGTCAAATGAAGAACGTGTTATGAATGAGATGATCACTACAATACACGCGGAAGTTAGTCTTTCGCATGTGAGTGAGGGTGATTCAAACTCCGATAGACCCGATAAGGCTGAAGAATGATTATAAAAATTTGATGATTAGCAAATCCAAAGAGCTACGAGTTTATCTTCTCACTAGGCAATACGTATATAAGTCCAATGGAAATATATATATAATCTGAAGGTATGATTTTGTTGTAATTATTTATTATTTTTCAACCTCGGCGGTTTTAAATTTCACATCAAAATGATGAAGACGTCCATCGCAACCTGCGTATATAAGTCCAATGGAAATATATATATAATCTGAAGGTATGATTTTGTTGTAATTATTTATTATTTTTCAACCTCGGCGGTTTAAATTTCACATCAAAATGATGAAGACGTCCATCTTGTGTTGTGTTGCGATCATGATTGCATTAATGAATACGTCCATATTGTGTTGCGACCATGATTACATTGAATGACCTTTGCAAAGAAACTTTATCCTTTTCTGATAGGGCATAAATCTTTTTGTCCCTGGTATGGCCCCCTCTCCATTTCCAACTACTCTATTGTAGATATATATTAGCTATCATCCTTTAAAATATGTATAAAGACATAGAAACATCATGTTTTTTTTGTTGAGATTTTTTGGTTGGTATTTTATTTTAATCATCTTAGTTTGAGTCACGGGTAAGGAGGCCTCTTGTTGCTATGCCTTTGGGGAATGTGGTCCAGTTACATCACCCCTTGCACTTTGCATTGCTTGAAAAAAAAAACATCACATGTTGTACTTCATATTACTTTAAAAACAAAAGAAACATCAAATCATTTGGCTTTTTATTATTCATTTGCTTTTATTATTTAGGGATATTTTTTTAATTGAGAAAACATTGGGTTGTTCCATTGTATTAAAAGAGTTGAAATGCTATAAATTGTTTCAAGGTTAATTGATATGTCAAAATTTGTTGGAATTTATGTCTAAAAAATTAAAGGGTAATAATTGGTATGTTAATTCAAGAGCTACTAATCATATGATAGATAATATACAATGGTTTGACACTTCTCAAAAAAATAGAGGGTTAGCTAGTAACCATGGTAAATAGCATAAGTTATCACACAAGAGAATATAGATAATTTTTCTCACATTTCCTTTAGTAGAATGCACCATTGTAAATGTATTCTATGTTTCTAGACTTCAAATTAATTTACTTTTTGTTACTCAAATGATGGATAGAGGAGTCTTTGTTGACTTTCAAGTTGTTAATGGACATAAAAGATGCTTCATCTCAAGAAAAGAAAAATGATAAAGGATTGCATCATTAAAAAATGTATTAATTGCCTTAGATATTGTTACATCTTCATCCATATCTCAAGAAATGCAAATTTCATCTCAAAATATAAGAAAAAGGGATAGATCTCTAATGACAAAAAAGGTAAAAAGGAAGTTAATGATACAAAATAGTTCAAAGAAAGTAACAAAAAAATAGAATGAAAATATAAAACATGATACATAAGAAGATGATGAACACACAATGCTAAGAACTTGGTTACAAATTGTTTTCAAGAGAACTGATGATCCAACTCCAAAATATTTACACAAAATATTTCAAGACGCTAATATTGAAGTCTTCATAACAATTAAGACCTATATTAGTCTTCATCTTGATAAAGCAGTCAACAACATAGAGAAAGCTATTACACTTCCTATGATTTTATATGCTGCATTTATCACACTTGTTTTATATAAAGAAAAGAATACATCGCATGATGAAATTATTGCGCAGATGAAGAATAAGCCATTAATAAAAATATTGTGTGATATAGGTGATCTTGTCATAAAGAAAAAAAATTCTTGTAATACAAGAAAAATACACACAAAATATTTAGTTGTGTGATATAGGTTGAAACAAAGGACTTTAGTTGTGACACTAATGACTTGGATGATGTTCGAGTAAACAACACTAGACCAAAAAATAGGTATGTCACTGATAATGTAGATATTAATGACAAGCAAAATGGTTATCTTGAACAAACATAAAATAAATTATAAGTTGATCTTACGAAATAATATATCTCTTCCAAAATAAATAGATGTACATATTATCACCAATTTAGATATACATAAGAGAAATACTTTAACACTCTTAAAAGACAGCACATCAAAATCTAGTTGAATTATGGATGGATAGATATCATGGAATGACATCATCTAAAGGAGACGTTTCATGTATATTACATAAGGAAACCTAAAATTTTGATCAAAAAATAATTTTTAAAGCTTTAGTTTACCTCTAGGGGGTAGTTATCACATCACTTATTCCCTCAAATAATGTAATAAGGGGGAATGTTAGATACTATCACTACCATACTGTATATTTTTATATTATCATATTGGGAGGTTACATAAATAGTCTTGTATTGTATTTTTTCTCCTTCATGACAGGGATATCACATATCGTAATAGGTTTTTTTAGTTAATTCTCGTTATCCCATTTGTTTAACAACTTATTCAGGATTCTTTCCTTTGAGAAAGACTATGTATGCAATGTAACTTGGAATGTTATTATTAAAGATTTGTAATCAATACAACTTTGCATTATATTGTGATCCAATAATATGAAGGAATTATAGTATTGAGAGAGATACGTCCCTATGATGTCAGCCACCCAAAATAAATGCAATAATGACTTTTCAAGTTGTGAAAAAGCAAAATTACAAAAATCTAATAGCCAAGGTAAGCAAATTAGTTGTAATTTAATTTTTTTGAAGAGAATTTATAGAATTAATTACTGGTAACAATAAATAGAGGGAATTTGAGGAATTTTTATTTATGAAAAACCCTAGTTTTCTTTCAAAATCCTAGTTGCATTGGAATTTTTTTTTGGTTGAGGTCATGGAGTTAAAAGAGTTTAATAAGGAAGAAGAAGATAAATTATGTGAAAAAATGAGAATGTTAAGTGAATAAATGAGAGATAAATTAAGTAGCTATGTAGAAGAAATAATAAAAAATATAGTAAGTTATATAGAAGAAATAAACTAGCAAGTAAATTGCATAGAATTGGTAGAAAGAAGAGATAAAGATGGCTTTTTAGCCAAATTATCACAAGTCCCAATATTTAGGATCTTGAGTAGACTCAAATATAAAATCAATAAATATATTAAATGATCTAAATCAATGAACATAACATTCATGAAAATATGAATAAAATGGCCAATATCAATCACAATATGCATAAGCAAAATTACAATAAAATTGCTGCAAATATTCCTTAAAATCTTCAATATTTTTTGATGAGTCTTCAATTACAATCTTCAATATCATATGATTGTTTTATATAATACATAGAGAATTGTCTCCATATATAATATTAGAAAGGTGACTCTTCAATACTTTACTATTGCACTCCTCGCATATCATGGAGTTGCATCCTTTCTTATTCCATGCATAAGATAAATCTCGCATGTCCCTTGGTTTCTCATCTTGCCACGTGTATACATAACTTTTGACCCTCTATTTACTTACACACTTTACTCTATGACACTTGCACACTTCTACATGCACACTTTCACACTTTCTCACTCTACACACTTGCACACATTGTTACAGGAAACTTGTGCACATCTTACACATAGACAAATAGACACATGCATAAGGGTAAATATAAATCACACTCCTAAACTATAGACTCAAAACCTATTCTAATATTTACATTGTACCATAAGTACCATGGGGGTACATTAGCATGTACCAAATAATGTAATATTTTCCAACACCCCCATATATTATATTATTTGGTTATTGAAGACTTTAGTCTTCAATCTTTGATTCTTGTCTTTGTCTTTCTATTCTAGCTCTCACACCACTTGAAGTTCAAATTTTGAATTTTTGCCTTTATGTTATTTCTTGTGCCTATTATGCTTACAAACACTTCATATATTAATGAAAAATTTGAATCGTCAATACATATACCTATTGTATATTCTTTGTTTTAATTCAGATCCGTTTCTTGAACAATTTTCAAGTAATTTCACATGTAATTTTTCAAAAAATCCAAAATTTTAAATTTATATATTCTTCAATCAAATTTTTCACAAAATTAATTCCTTTGGAGTAGAAATCCTTATAGATCCAAAGTTTAAATAAAGATAATTATTTTTTCAAAAATTTCTTTAATCAAATTTGCAAATTAATAATCAATTTTTCAATAATCAAATTCTTCAAATCATTTTGGAGTAGAAAACCTTATCTTTACAAAATTTAATTCAATTTTTTTTACTTTCCCAAATTTCAAAAATCAAATTGAAATAAATAATTATCATTATCACTCCAAATTTTAATTGTCGTTATCACTCCAAATTTTAATTAAAAACTCAAAATTATAAATTTCCCTTATCACATTTTAATATTATCAAAAATTCATGTGCTAATACTTTAAGGGTTACTCGTAACCATACTCCAATTTAGAAAGAGCTAAAATTTTAAACTTTGCCCAAATGAATATCTTTGCCTGAAATTTATGTTATAACCCTTACCTTAATCTACACAATTTCCAATACTTGATATTCTGCTCTTGTTAGGACATATGGCACACGATTCTAGGGAGCGTTTCACCTTGTTGCATTCAACTACTTCCTTAGGCAAAGCTAGATGTCCTTAGGTGAATGGATGACTCATCTCATATTCCTTTGCTTTCACGTTTTAGATTTGATATCGATGCTTTGGTTATTTGCTTTCAAATGTTTCTCCAATGCTAAGACTGCACTCAAGAGATGGATTTAATGCTTCTCTTAGGCAACTTGCTTCGCTTCTTATCTTTGCTCATAAGCTTAAATAGGTGCTTTTAAATCTCAATTAGATGCCTTTCTCTTTGCTCTCTTTATTTCATAGTGTTGCTATCTTTGCTGCTATCTCATCTCAATATTTGAACGTGTTACTGACATCTTCTTAGGTGCTCAGTTTTTGTATGTCTTCATTAGACATCGAGTCTTTTGAACGCTTAAGCTTTTTGATATCTACACCAAGTTGCAGTTGCTTTATTATTCATCAAATTGCTTTGGCATTCCTTGATATATTTCAAATCCACATGTCTTATTTAAGGCTCTTTAGCCTTTATCTTCAATAGGACACTTCAAATTTGTCTTTGTCCTATTGCAATTTTGAAGGTGCTTCTTAGAATTTTTCAATTTTTAGTTTACCAAATAATGGCAATCAACTTTAACTTTTCTTTGCTTTTAGAATGTCTCTTGACCTTCTTGTATTTTTTTTATAGTTTCTACCTCTAATATCAGTTGTATTGAGTCTCAAAATTGATGTACTCTACTCTGAGATATTTAATGCTCTATCTTAGTAGTTTGTCCACCTCTTTCTTTAGCTCAAATATTTGGTTTATCAATGCTAGAATTTGTCCTGTCTAGCTTAAATATTTAGCTTATCAATGTTGGACTTTGTCCTATCCAACTCAATTTTTTCTTAATAATATTTTCTTCTATCAATTTGCAAACTCTTAATTTGTAGTAATCAATCAATATGAGCCTATGTTTCCTTCACATGGCCCTATCCAAATTCACATCAGAGTTCTCTTCTTTGATACCAACTTCTATCCCAAATTTTTTCTTCAGATAAAATTCTTCAAAAATATTCACACCAAAAAATTCTAGTGCTAGCTTTAGATACTACTTGAAGTTTGCTTTGATACCACCATTGGCTTTTTAGCTAGATTATCATAGGTCCCAATATTCAGGATCTTGATTAGACGAAAATATAAGAGAAATCAATATATTAAATGGTCAAAATTAATGAACATAACATTCTTGAAAATACAAATAAAATGGACAACATAGTTAAGAAAATGAAAATCGAATCAAAATTGACATTGAAAAAGAATAAAGACAAATAGGGAATAAAAAAAAAAGCAAAAAAATGAAGAAAATGTAAGTTTTCATTGGAAATTAATTTTTCATGCATATCACAAATTTTTGAAAAAACAACAAAATTAAATTTTTTTGACTAGGTTGTGAATCAAGAAAAATCAGCTCAAATCAGGATTATTTTGCAAATTTTCTCAACTATGATGGCCAATATCAATGAAAATATGCATACGAAAACTTACAATATAATTACTCTAGATATTGCATACAAGCCTCAATATTTTTTGATGAGTATTCTATTACAATCTTCAATATCAAATAATTTTTTGATACAATATATGGAGCTTTGTCTCCATAGATAACCTTAAAAAGGTGACGCTTCAATATTTGACTATTGCACACATAACATATTCGGGCGTTGCATCCTTTCCTATTCCATGCATAATATAAATATCACATGTCCTTTGGCTTCTCATATTGCCACTTGTATACATGACTCTTGACTCTTTATTTACTTGCATACTCCTACATGTAAACTTACACACTTTCTCACTCTACACACTTGCACACATGGTTACATGACACTTGTGCACATCCTACACATAGACATATACATAAGGATAAATATAAATCACACTCCTAAACTATAGACTCAAACCTTATTCTAATATTTACATTATACCATATATACCATGGGGGTACATTAACATATACCAAATAATATAATATTATCCAACAAAGAATGATAGTTTATAGGTTGAAGTAACCACAACTTTGGTGTTAGATAAATCAAGCAGTGATTATGAAGAATTGTTTGATTCTAAAAAATCTATTTTGTAGGTTTATGACCATATCTAGAGAAAAAAAGGTTGTTATTTCTGTAAACCCTAGCAACGAATGTAATTTCATCAACATTGACTTGGCTAAAAGGTTGTAGGCCAAAGTAAAGAAAAATAAATAAATAAAACTTGATGGCAAGAATGTTAAAATTATTCAAGATTTGAAGATTACCTTGGAAAAATATGTTTTACATTTAGATTTCTATGCCATTGAGGGAGATGATGTGGATATTATTTTTAGTTATCTTTAGTTGCATTTTTTAGGTACTATTATTATTAATGAACAAAAGAAGTTCATGAAGTTTTGGTATAGGAAAAAGAAGATAATAGTACAAGATATTTCTTAGTGTAAGAGGCAAGGATCTGAGGAAAAATAGGAAGTGCTTGTAGAGAAATAAATTGAATAACTTGAAACATAATACAAGAAATAAGTAGCAACAATAGAGTCTATGGAAGAAGTAGCAACAACAAAGTCTATGGAAGAAGTAGAAACAACAAATTCTGTGGAAATAACAGTAGTAGAGTCCAAGGAAACTTTGTTAGAAGAACACAAGGACAAACCAAACAAAGGGAACATGAGAGAATAGAGTGCGAAGGAATTTGAAATAGTGGGTCCTAATGATAAGGAAGAAAAGAAGATAGAACACAAGGTTGTAGCTTATCACCGTACACACCACCAAGAATGATAATAATCTTGGAGGCATGGATTAGGGTAATAATATTATGGTTTTACATGAAATAAGAAGGAGACCAAGTATGGTAGTGTTTGGCAGAGAAAACATAGTGATTCTAGTTTTTCAAGTGGTGCAACAACATCAAGAAAAATGGATCCATCATTAAAATATGTACATGATACACCTCATCCACATCCTCCAAAGTTGTAGTCCACCTCACCAATCATGGTATTGGTGAATACATGGTCCAAGTTGTTACAGTTACACCACTAAGTATCTAAACTATTAGGGATTTCAATCATCCACGTGACCCACCCTTATCTATAGGAGTAGTGTACACCTGGTTTCAATGCCTAATCAAATAAATTTCATATATGGGGGGGGGGTCAATTATTCGTTTGATCCTCTTCCCCTAGATGAACCCAAGTAACAAACCCTTGCCAATATATACCACGTGTATGGTTTTCCATCTTGATACTTTCATCAAGCCAATTAGCAATAATATGGCTTACGAAGATATGAACAAGGCATGCACAACATTATTGATACTCCATATCAAGAAGTGCATGACCATTCAGGTTTAGGCTATAATTCTCATCCCACCATTTCCTCTTTTGAACAAGCTTTCCAAAGCCTTCATTTAGGTTCAGAAGAAGAAACCATCCACAATGATGACTCTGAGGAGGAATTATATGAAGAATATGATGTCATGTCGATAGCTTCTGATGAATCCTAAGAGGAATAAACCCCAATAACTTCATTCACCAAATATGATGAGCATTATCATAAAATATTCTCCATCCATCAACCCATTTTTTGTTTGCTTCTCCCTAGGGAGCGAGTTGAGCCAACCGATGAACCACCACCTCCACTTCATTGATCCACCTCACTAGAACATTTTGTAATATATGTACATAATTTAAAAAAAAAAAAAAAAAAAAAAAACAAAAATTTTGTGCATTGCATGTGCATGGCTTTTTTCATTTGCATTTATACGTGTTTCTTGTTGCTATCTAGAGGAACATATAGGCTTGCTAGTCTAGGGGGAGTAGAAGAGACTGAACCATTGAACATCATCCATTTAAGAGCATTTCATGCTTAATGTGATATATCTATATCTATATATATATATATATATATATATATATATATATATATATATATATATATATATATATATATATATATATATATATATATATATATATATATATATATATATATAGCTAATACATAAAAAAATCGCATCCATACACATTACATTCATACACATCGTATTGCATACATCCACATTGCATCACATTCATTGACATTTCAACACATTTCATACACCATATTAGGGGTCATTTGTTAATTCTAGACACTAATTGATACTCTAAATCTTGTTGCCTTAATGAGGGACATCCCCAAGTTCACATCCATTTCATTACATCATTTCACAAGCCAATTTATCATTTGCACTATCACTTCATTACCACTAAGTGTTTTTGGTCACTCAACCACTCCTAGTGTTTCAAATAAACTCCAATACATGTTGAGGTTTATCTAGGATCAAGTCACATTTTCACTAAGAAAATATTGAGTTATGGGATTAACTGTAACACTCTTGAACAAACCAACATTTTATACATATTAAAAACATCTTGTATCAAAGAGGGATAATACCATGATTGGGTTGAATTTCGAAGCAAAAAAGTTATCTTCACTTGTCCCATCATGCACATAGTCCAAAATAAAAAAATAGTGGTCTTCACCACTACTAATATTACCAAAATAAAAGAATGAGTAGTAAGGATAGGGCAAAATTCTCATCACACATTAGTTGAGAATCTGAATTCCCAAAGCTCTAAATCTTTTACACATCATACACCACAGATCAGCAAGTTGTAAGAATAGCACTACATTTCCATCCAGATGGTTACGTAATCTGAATCCCCAAAACTTAGAGATCAGATCATTGGAATATGGAGCTAACCTCTTCCGAGGCTATAGAAACTTGACTAGCAGTGAAGTACGCTCATGTGTGACTACACTTCTCTCTTGAAGAGACCTCTAATTACACATAAGGACAAGCTAGCTTCTTAGCCTCCTCCATGATAGGTTTTCATCTCAATTTATTCAAGATGGGTTAATGAACACACTTGCACACACATTGGTTCTTGGTTGCCTTGAGTCATTACCATGCTCTTGATTGGTAAATGAACGTTCACTATGCACACATTTTTGGTCTTAGATAAATTAGATAGAACTTTGTGAGTTTGTTAGAAATCACTAGTACATTTGAGTCTCTGTAAAATAGTTCCAAAATATCCATCCATAAGCCACAACATCATCCATATAATTACCACATAATTACATGAGTCTTCCACTTCACTTACCACCATTTTTGTACCCTTGATTTAACAACAATGATCAACAATAGCCAAGAAAATCTAAAACTAAAAATGATCATTAGTGAATTAGTTCATTTGCATTCATGATACATCGTCATTACATTATCAATCCATCACATATACAAATGCATTCACACACACATCCACACAAATTCATAACACAAAATTAAAGGTCATGTATATATATATATATATAATCACATGTACAATGAAGGCCCGAAGGCTACATACAATGGAGCACCAAGGCTCATATACAAAAATTGCATCTAAGCACTAGATAATGCCTATAGGAGGACCCATATGATCTTGATGGAGTCACTATGCCTACCAAAATCTTCTATGGAAGAAGAGGGTCGATCTGGTAGTCCAATATGGTGTTGCATGAGAAGATCCTCTAAATATTCGATGTATGCCTCCTAGGATCTAAGGCATAGTATGTCATGTCATCGATGAGAGTCCCTCTATGATAGTTCTACTTGGAACCCCACTATAACATCTAATCCTTCACTTGATGCCCTCTGCACCTCTAGCTCTACCCATAGTCAAGCATAATCAACATTCTGAGCTACTATCATTACATCTCGAGATGCTGTCTCCATATCTTATTTTTCCACCATCTATCAGATTTTGTCCCACTCCGACTTTAGCCTCACCCACTCCTCATCACTCTAACCTGGAGGCCTCTCTAGAACCTCCTCCATATCATCCCTACCACCATCATCACCTCCAATCTCTAGAGGTTGCTCTGATGCACCCTTTGTCTGCTTGCTTGATTGATGACATCTCTAACATTGAGGAGCCTCCACTATTGTTGCCTCCTCATCCTTTCCACCACCCTCCTCAACCACCTAACTTAAAACCCATGGAGGCTGTGAAGCAAACCAAGCCTCATACTCTATAGTGGTCCCAACATCATCCACATTCGAGAGATCTATCTCCTGAGAAAATTAGTGTAGACACCAAAATCCAGCCACTTGCAAGTCATCTATACCTTCCTGTCAACCACGTGTCGGTCATCCACCTTCCCGCCATTATTTGGCCCAAATCCACACTTTCCCGCCATTATTTGGCCCAATTTCACCTTTCCCGCCATTTTTCATCCCCAAATTTATTTAAATTAATATTTATATATATATTTTAATATTTTAATATTTTAATATATATATTTAAATAATAGTTTAAGTGATTTAATCTGAGCCGTCCATCCTTCATTTAATCTCATCCGTCCATCCATCTTAATCCATTTCACAACCAAGATTTATTCTCTACCCTTGGATCCACTTTAATCTTAGCCACACGTTCAAAGTGTCGTTAAAACCCTAAAGTGTGCCCTAAGAGTGGATTATAAATTGAGTCACTTTGATGGCTCAAACCCTATGTCTTTTGCTACTTCTATCTCCTATGCGCTATCTCTGATTCTAATTCTTCTACTGCTATCTCCTCTATCTCTCTTCTGCTACCCTTTCGCCGCATCCATCGCCGCTTCCGTCGCCGCTTTCGCCGCCATCTCTTCTGCAGCATTCTACAGAATCCCCCATTCTTGTCGCAAGTGCCCGCGGGCGTTTACCCCTTTACCAAGTGCCCACGGGCGTTTACCAAGTGCCCACGGGCGTTTACCAAGTGCCCGCGGGCGTTTACCCACAACCACAGACTCAGACCGGCGTCCGAAACCTTAATCCAGAAGCACGCGGGCGTTCAGCGAGTGCACCAGGGCGCCTTCCGCGGCCGATTTGACAGCCACATTACTTCCGGTGTCGCTCGGTCTAGCTGCGTTAACGAGAGAACGGTATAAATTAGTTTAAAGCAAGTAACTTCTTTTCTTTTATTGATCTCGTTATTGAATTCCTGCATTTCATTTTTCTAGGGTTTTAGATTGTTTCTGAGGGCTCACACAGTGGAGCCCTCTTATTAATTTCTAACTCCTTGATAGTGTTAATGTGTGCAGGTTTTTGATGACAGATCCGGTTTATTGATGGCAGCTGATTAAGCTGGAGTGGTCCAAGCAAGGGATACAACAAAGCCCACTCACTCTGTTGGGATTGAAGATACATTCTTCGGAAGCGCCACCATTTGTGCCAGCTAGGGTTTCGGAGAACCCTAGCATAACTTGTAACTGTGTATCACAAATAAAGGGTTACAGGCCCAATTGTATTCAAAAAGGAGTTTTTAAACTCCATCGATTAATAGAAATCGTTTGTTTTGTGCAACTATTCTGTACTCTGTCATTGTGATTTTATTTATTTTTGTTTGGCGTGTATTTTTAATCTACAAATGGCGATCACGGTGGGACCCCCTAGGGTTTCATATTTTTAATACTTGCTTTACTAATCTGTTCTTGTTTTCTTGTTTTATTTTGCGAGTTCCGAAATCGTGAAATTCGTTGTTCCAGCGAACTAGGGTTTCGAGTTTGCAGAAACGCAAGCAGATGCAGAGGGGCGTCTGGAAGTCCAATACGAAATGCAGAGGTGCGTTTCAGCCTGTGCAAACTCCCGTGGGCATTTGAAGTCAGTTTTACGAAAAGCGTAGGCTTCCAAGTAAGTGCTGTACTTTTTACGTTTTTGGTTTTTCTGCCATATTTTGTTTCTTTTTCAGATCATTACTTTAAAATGAACAAAAACTAAGTAATCTGGAAAAGAACAGTTATTTTTAATTACATTTTTCTTTGCATTGCATTATTGATTGTTGCTTGCATTAAAAAAAAAAAAAAATTTGCATACCTAGCTGCATATTAGAATAGCTACGAATTATTTGTTTTAATTATCTAAGTAGGACTATTGATTGGATGTCAATAGTACTCCTGCCATTGGGTGATTCCAGGCAGAGAAGTGGACGAACCTTCCGGTTGCTCCTTTGATATCTGATATCATTGGTAGGCAGGGGGTTTTAAACGGTGTACTCCACTTCTTCAGAGGAAATGACATGTTTTCAGTAGCCTCTTGCTTAGATCATTAGAACTTTTGATTTATAGCCTTGTATGTACACATTAGATAACTAAAACATTTAAAAAAAAAAAATTCATTGCATTTTCATATTGCATTTAAAACAGTGATATCTGGATTTCATCACCGGGTATTGCTTGAAGTTTAGTGACGGTGGAATTCATCTCCATCCATTAAACTTCTGCCTTAGACACCATAGGTCACCCCCGAGCAAACTTGCTGGATTTCATCACCAGTAAGAATCTCGTTGTCCTTTCCTAGCCATAGTTTTTACCTTTTTTTGTGAATAATTCAAGATTAGATCACATGCAAAACTCATAAACCGGACACTTAAAATTTACTACTGATTAAGATCAGAAAATAATTAATTAACCGCAAGGTAAGACACATTGGTTGAAACCTAGGTTGTGACTGTTTTCTGATAATTTTTTTAGTGTAAATTTATCATTCTAGTTTTGCATTCTTCTTTT
Source organism: Wollemia nobilis (assembly GCA_028583015.1). Lineage (NCBI taxonomy): Eukaryota > Viridiplantae > Streptophyta > Pinopsida > Araucariales > Araucariaceae > Wollemia > Wollemia nobilis. The sequence goes on along the minus strand of JAQPPZ010006183.1, from coordinate 236,044 downwards.
CTGAATTTGTTTAGATTTATTGCTTCATGGTCTTAACAAGGAATCAATCTAAAATGTTAAATCTAAATAATCAAATGGGAAATTCACAGAACATCCCCACCACCAACATGGCCACTTATCCTAGTGAATTTCGAGGCGAGGTTCGCCTCGCAGGGTCTTTCACGTCCTTCTACCGTCTACCACATGGCCATGCCCATAGAGGAAGACAATTCCTCTCATATTACCCACATTGATATGGCCCAAGTGCAAACTCACTTAAGAGATGGCACTGGTTATGTCCTTGAGCCAATCCAAGATTCCCCTATGCAAGATTCTATTTTTGAGCAGGATATTGCATCAACCATACCCGTTGGTTTCACTCAGGTCTACACTAACCCTTTTTTTGAGGCTAATGTGGTATCTGTTCAGCCGGCTTCATCTCCAACATCTTCCCAGATGCTCAATTGTCCTCCTTTGGAGACAAATGTAGTGTCTTCCCGACCACCTTCTCCTCCATGTACCCGGGTGTACACCAATTCTCTTTATGAAGTTGGTGGAAACTCTTCTAGCCATAACCAATTTCAACCCTCTTCTTCCCAAACCATTTATGGTTTCACCCTACCTGGGACACAGTCTACTGTTCCTTCCCAGGTATCGCCTACTTCAACCACCTTCATTGCTCCTGCTGTGCAGTCCCCTGTGACTACCATGGCAGCCTGCCCTCCCAACTTCATCGCCCCTGCTATGCAATCTTCTATGACTACCATGGCAGCCTGCCCTCCACCTTCATCCAATCATCCCACCTCCCTTGGGTTAGAGATTAATAAGGTTAAGGAGTATCTCGACAAATTGATTTTGCAACAACAACAACAAAATGCTCAACCACCCGTCGTAGTAAATCCTACACCCCAACCAATTTCTACCCAGCCAGCTTTTATTAGCTCAGGCCCCACCTGGGTACCCCAATCTTCGGTGGTGTCCATTCCTACCCCACCTTTCTCCCAACCTAGTCCAGTTCATCATCTACCCCAATCACCTTCTTTTCGGTATCATCCATACCAACAACCTGTCCATTCCACACCGCCTAATTCAGGCAATTTCATCCCATCTCATCAATTTTCCACTCTTCCATTACATCATCATAATCATCAAACGAGTCAAAATTTTCATGAAGATTCTCGACTCCATGCTATGCAACAACAGATTGACAACCTTATGCTCAACATGCCTGGCTCATCTAGTCGAAACCTACGCTAAGGTCATTGATCAATCAACCAATTCATCCTTCGGTACCTTCACCACCATATCCGACTGATTTCACATTACCTAAGTTTGATAAATTTTGAGGAACCGAGGATCCTCATGAACATGTGAGCTCATTCATGCATGCTTGCTTTAGAATCCAAAATAATGACGCTCTTATGCTTAGAACTTTTCCTCAGACATTAGGAGGAGATGTTGTACAAGTGGTATAATCATTTAGCTCACCATAGCATTTATGCTTACGAGCAATTGATTAATCTGTTTTTAGAACGATTCTCCCTGAATGTACAAAAGAGAGTTTCATTGTCCGACTTATACAAGCTCAAGCAACATGACGATGAGACTGTTTATGACTTTGGAAACCGTTGGAGGGCTATCATTAATAAAGCTGCCATTCTCCCTACCAATGGAGGAGTTAACCAAAATGTTCACCCGGAGTTGTCTAAAACCTATCTCTTGGTTACTCCAATTACAACAATACAGGACTTTTGAAGAGGCTTTGGCCCAAGCAAGTATCATAGAAGACATTAAAGTCCAAGAGGGTGTTTTAAAACCCCGTAGAAAAGAATGGCAACAAAAGGGCCAACAACGAAATAATAATTATGGCCAAAACAAACAAGCACGAAGCTAGTACGACCTCAAATGTTAACCAAGTTAATCAAGTGGTGGCGAGTCAGCCCGTAATGGCTCAACAACAACAAGTAATGCAAAGTCAACCGCAACCAATTGCTTATCATGCGGTACCCGCCCCTACTCAACCAGCTCCCAATATTGGGCCAACCATGGAAACTCGACCTTGGCAAAACAATCGTCCCAAGCGACAATTCACACCTTTAGATGAACCATATGCGGTCATATTCAACAAGTTATATAGCACAAATCGGTTAACTTTACCTGAGTTTAAACCTTTAGACCCATCTAGAAGGGGGAAGTATTACAAGGAGTACCTATTTTGTCCTTATCATAGGCAAAATGGGCACGATATCAATAATTGTACAACTTTCAAACATGTGATCCAAGATCTTATTGAGATTGGAGCCATTAAATTGGATAGCCCCTTAGCCCAACAAAATCAAAATCTTGGTATATTTCAAACACCCCTTCCACATCGGGAGGAAGCTCCAACAACTTCAGGGGGAGTAACTCGGGTAACTCCTCCTAATCAAGTCAACCATGTACAACAATACCAAGGTTTTGTGGGTACTATTAACGTAGTAACCCGGGGTCAAAGGGCGAACCAACCAAATCGGGCTGAACCACGACCACCGTACAAACCCCGATCCACCTCAGGTAACAGTGACCCAACGACGTGCTAGTACTTCTCAACAACCGCTAAATCATTCTACTCAACGCCAACGACCCATCATGTCATTGAGTAGCTGGTTAACTACCGGTTTAAAAATGGCTTCTGCCAAGTTATCGATCTATGACCTCATTCAACAATCTCCCCCGCATAGAGAGGCATTAATGGAAATATTAAAGTCAATCGAGCTTCAAACTCAAGATACTAATGCCTTCAACAACTTTGTGGGGAGTATTCAAACATGCATGGAGCCCTCCATCACTTTCTATGATTTTGAAATCAAACCTATGTCAACAGAAAGTATAGATCCTCCACTACATATCATGGCCAAGATCGATAACAAGCCATTCAAGAGAGTCTTAATTGACACCGGTTCCTCAATCAATATCATTACAACATCGGCGTTGAGTCATCTAAATCTGTCGCCATCCCTTATCACAAAGTCGACTTTTACTCTTAAAGCATTCAATGATGCTTTATCTTCCACGGTTGGCACGGTTATCTTGCCCATTGAGGTAGGGGCCCGAACTTTGCATACCTTGTTTCACATCTTGGAAGGGACCATGGCATACAATGTATTGCTTGGACGGCCTTGGCTTAGGGAGATGAGATGTGTCCCTTCTATACTGCATCAATGTCTGAAGTATGTATATGAGGGACGAGGTTCATTGTGTACTTGCTAACATTGAACCCTTCAAACATTGCAACTATGTCTCAAATCCTTATGAGATTGTGTTGCCATCCACTCATCTTTTCTTGACCCCATCTATTTCTTCTATACCATCTTCTTCTAAAGCTCCCATTCCTGAGGAGCCACCCATCATATCGCAACCATCTTCCTCTTCCGCTATTCCATCTCATTCACCACTTTCTTCATCAACTAATCTTCCTTCTTCTTCATCAGTGACCACATGCACATGTGGCCATGACCAATCATCTCTTTCCACGTCATTACCCCCTTCTTCTACACCTTCTTCAACATCACCTATTATTCCTCCATCTTCCCAACCATCACCAGCTGATGTTTCACAAGTTAGTGAAGCATCAACCCAACCAAATCCTTCCAATTCTTCTATCCCACATTCTTCTATTCCATCATCTAGTCCATCTCCCTCCCAAGTCAAGGTCCATCTCACTGATGCAGGTATTGGTGAGTATGCCATCCAAGATGTCCACATCACACCGTTCAATGTGCAAAGAGTTAAAGATTTTGGTCGTCCACATGACCAACATTTATCCATTGGATCGGTTTATAACATGGGTTCTATGCCAAATTCCATTAATTTTGTATATGGGGGAATAGAGTCATCTTCTAGTCCTACCACCATACTAGAACCCAAGCATCCAGTCTCTGCCAATATCGAAAGGATGGAGGGTTTTCCCTCTCGCTATTTCCACAGACATAATTGGCAGCAATTTGGCCTAGGTCGATACGAGCAAGGGGTAACCGAACGCATCGATATGCCATATCGAGAGACCCACCGAGCGTTTTGGTCCGGGCTACCAACCACTTCCATCCCTTTCTTCTTTTGAACGAGCTTTTCAAAGCATTAATCTTAATTCAGAAGAAGAAATCCTCCACCCTGACGAATCCGAAGATGAAGTCTATGAAGAATTTGACGTCATGTCAAATGGTGATGAATCCGAAGAAGAGTCGGCGCCCATTGTTCCCCTCACTAAACAAGACGAGTTTTATCTCCAATTGTTCCCTCTCCAAGAGGCCATCTTTCGCTTGCTTCTTCCACAAGAACGAGGTGAACCACCCCCTCCGCCACATCCATAAGCCATAATCCAAACTTGTATTATATGTATATACTAAAATAGTGGTTTTCACCACTACCAAAAAAAAAAAAAAAAATCAGAAAATTCCAAAAAAAAAAAAAATCAAAATATATAAAAATACTTTATTGCTTTATGTATGTGTGTAATAGTGGTTTTCACCACTACAAAAAAAAAAAAAAAAAAAAACTCAAAATCAAAAAAAAAAAAAAAAACTGAAAAACTATGTTGTTTTGCACTTCAAGTCTTCCGAGGTCTTCACCGGTTTTCCCTTCCATTCCGCCCATCCTTTCTTCCATAAGTTGACAATGAATTTTGAAGACTTATTCACCCCGCTCCATAATCCATATGATCCGGATAAGCCAATCCCGATCAATCCAAGCCTGATTGACATGGATCGGATTTCATTCCCTCCATCTATTTCGAGTTCATCCTTTCCGAGGAATTGTTAAGGGCTTCCGCCAACTACATTCCTCCTTCACCTCCACATTCACCTTCATCTTCTAAGCCGGAGGTCTTCCAGGCGGACATAGATGAGAGCAAGGCACAGGAGCTTGATGACATTTTAGATGACATAAATCTGATCCCTACTCCCCATCGGCTTGAGGAAGGTTCCCACATGTCTATTGAAGAAACTATCGATGTAGACCTTAGTACGGACCAAGATGGCACCCAAATTGTGAAACTGGCTAAAAGTCTATCATCAGAGGAACAAGAGCAAATGATTGCTCTACTCAAGCGGAAGAAGGAGATATTTGCATGGTCTTACAAAGACATGCCGAGGCCTAGACCCTAATTTGGTTGTCCATAACCTCACCTTACAAAAATATGCTAAACCTGTCAAACAGAAACTTAGGAAAATGCATCCTACTGTGGCCCTCCTAGTTAAATCGGAGATTCAAAAACTTCTGGATGTTAAATTTGTCGTCCCGATTGATTATCCTGAGTGGCTTTCTAACATGGTACCCGTTCGCAAGCCTAACGGGGGGATACGTGTTTGCACCGATTTTCGAGATCTAAATAAAGCGTGTCCTAAGGATGACTTTCCTCTTCCAAACATTGATACTCTTGTCGACACCTGCGCTGGTCATGAAATGCTTTCGTTCATGGATGGATTTTCGGGATACAACCAGATTCGAATAAACCCTGAAGATCAACACAAAACAACATTTACTACACCTTGGGGAACTTTTTGTTACAGGGTGATGCCCTTTGGCCTTAAGAACGCAGGTGCAACCTATCAACGAGCCATGACTTATATTTTCCATGATTATATGCATAAGATTATCGAAGATTATGTGGATGATTTATTGGCAAAATCTAAAACTCGACAAGAGCATTTTGATGTATTGGAAAAAGTTTTTGATAGACTTCTAGAGCATAAAGTAAGGTTGAACCCTAAGAAATGTGTCTTTGGTGTTACCTCTAGGCAAACTCCTAGGTTTTATTATCTCTAAACGAGGTATTGAGGTGGACCCAAACAAGGTCAAAGCCATTATGGAAATGTGTCCCCCAACTAATTTGAAGGAGTTGCGTAGTTTGCAAGGAAAGATTAATTCAATCCGTCGCTTTATTGCACAACTTTCTGATAAATGTAGGCCATTTTGCCACCTACTACAAAAGGGGGTACAATTTTCATGGACAGATGAATGTCAGAAAGCCTTTGATGACATCAAGCAGTACTTAGCATCTCCGCCAGTCTTAGCTCCGCCTCGTCCAGGGGTCCCTTTCAACCTTTATATCTCAGCAACGGACTTTGCCTTAGGGACAATGCTTGCACAAAAGAATGAACAAAATCGCGAGCAAGCTATCTATTATATTAGTCGAACATTGGTAAGCTATGAAACCCGATATGCTTATGTGGAAAAGTTGTGCTTAGCAGTGGTTTTTGCCACTAAGAAACTTCGTCATTATATGCTTAGCCATACAACATATGTCATAGCTAGAGAAAACCCTCTGCGTTATATGATGTCTCGCACTTATAATAACACTCGTACCGCTAAATGGATAATGTTGCTTACCGAATTCGATCTTGAATTCATTAGCCAAAAATCCGTTAAAGGTCAAGTTATAGCCGATCAACTTGCGGAAGCTCCGCTACCTAGTGATCATCCTTTGATTATTGAGCTCCGAGATGATTCGGTATTTGCTATCACTCGAACAAGAAGAGGACATCATTCCGGAGGAAGATGTTGACATCACGCTATTCTTTGATGGCTCTAAGTGCGCGAAAGGTCGAGGCTGCTGGAGTTGTGTTTCATACACCTCAAGGGATTCCCATCCCTTTATCATTCAAACTAGACTTCCAATGCACCAATAATACAGCCGAGTATGAAGCCTTAATTTTAGGTCTTCAATCAGCCATAGCTATGAGCATTAAGCGTATTCGGATATTTGGGGATTCTCAACTCGTGGTTAAACAAATTACAGGAGAATACCAAGCCAAAGAACCTACCATTAAGCTTTATCATGATGTAGCAATGAAGTTGCTCTCTAAGTTTGATTGGTATGAGATCACTAGTTTGCCTCGTTCGACTAATAGATTTGCGGATGCCATGGCCTCTCTTGGATCATTGATTCCAAAGGACTCCCTTGGAGAGGTACAACCCCTAATCATTTCCACAATCTCTAAGTCTGCAATTGTCCGTGTTGAGTCTAAAGATGAAAAAGATGTTTGCTTTATCCATTCGGATCCATATGAGCCTTGGTCTAGTGAGATAGTAGCCTTCCTCAAGTTTGGAACACTTCCACCTGATTTGTCTCGAACTGCCCGCCACTGTTTTAAGCAAAAGGCAGCTCGTTTTGTTCTTTTGGGGGATGTGTTGTATAAACGTGGATATGATGGAGTACTCCTCCGTTGTCTAGAAGCAGGTGAAACACATAGAGCTATTGCTGAAGCCCATGATGGTACTTGTGGTGGTCATTTTAGTGGAATGGCCATTGCGAAGCGTATTTTACGTATGGGGTATTATTGGCCCACTATGGAACAAGATTGTTGCAAATATGTTAAACAATGTAAAAAGTGTCAAGAACACGCTAATTTAATCCATATACCATCACAAGCTTTACATCCCATCCAAAGCCTTTGGCCCTTCTCACAATGGGGTCTCGATTTAATTGGCAAGATTTCACCCGCCTCTTCAGGACAACATACTTTCATCATTACAACCATCGAATACTTCACAAAGTGGGTTGAAGCTATTCCTCTAACCAGTACTGACGGGTCCTAGAATTGTGGAGTTTATACTTCACCATATCATTTGTCGTTTTGGTATTCCCTCTAAAATAATTTCCGATAACGGCAAGTCTTTTAAGAATAAGGATGTTCGAGCTCTTTGCGAAAAGTATAATATCCAACATAGTTTCTCAACTCCTTACTACCCACAAGCCAATGGACAAGCTGAAGCTTCCAATAAGACCATAATTGCTATTCTTAAGAAACTTGTTAAAGAAAATCATAAAGATTGGCATACACAAATCCCCTTGGCATTATGGGCTTACGGAACAAGCATCGGAACTCCCATTGGGGCAACGCCATTTTCTTTGGTCTATGGAGCTGAAGCAATCATGCCTCTTGAGCTCGAGATCCCTTCCTTGCGAATTTCTTTGCAGGAATTTATCGATGATGATCATTGCTAGACAAGCACGTCTTGATCAACTCACACTCATAGATGAAAAACGAATCAATGCTTTAGAGCATTTGCGAGTTTATCAAGACCGATTGAAACGTGCTTACAATGCCAAAGTTCATCTAAGAGAATTTCAAGTAGGGGATCTTGTCCTTAAAGAGAATCAACAAAACACCAATGCATTGCCGCATCTTCGAGATAAATTCACGGCTAATTGGTTAGGTCCATATATGGTCACTGAAAGAGTGGGTAATGGAACTTATAGACTTGCCAATTTAGAGGGAGAGGAAGAACCCGAACCACTTAATGTTATACACTTGAGGGCATTCTACGCATAGTTTGAATTTTATATGTACATATATACATGGCTTGTACAAAAAAAAAAAAAAAAAAAACAAATAAAATAAAAAGAATTTGCATTTCATTGTTAGTTGCATACATCTCATTCAAAAACATTGCATTTCATGTGCATACATCTCATTGAAAACCATAACATTTCATTTTCAGCCATAGTTGCATATCATGTTAGAGACCATTCTATCTTTTGGATATAAAATTTGGTCAAGCAAAAGTCATGTTGCCTTAATCGGGGGCACCTTCATAAAATCCATCAAACCGAATTGTCATTCGTACACCCATTTTCCATTTGCACATATTTACATTGCCAAAATGTTTTGAGTCACTCAGCCATTCCTAGTGTTTTAAGCAAACTTCGAAATGCATGTCAAAGTTCTCTAGGGCCATATCACAAATTACACTAAATAAAATCTTGAGTATTGGGAAATGATTTCAAAAGCGGTCTTGAACCTATCACATTTTCACATCTTAAAAACATCTTGTGTCAAAGAGAGATAACACCATCCTTGGGTTGTGCCTTGAAGTGAAAAGGGTAATCCTCGTTTGTCCTATCATGCAAACATAGTCCATAAAATAGTGGTTCTTACCACTATCACAAGCAAATAACAAAATATAAATATAAACAGAGTAGTAAGGATAGGGTAAAATTCTCATCATACTTCGGTTGAGAATCCGATTCCCCAAAGCTCTAAGGAAATGAACATTTTTCACACACCACTGATCCCAAATAAGTTGTAAGGATCGTACTACTTGTCCGATCGGACGGATAGGTAGTCATCCCCAAGGCTTACAAAGGTCAAAAACAACATGGACTATGGAGTTAACCTTCACCGGGGCTATAGACGCTTGACTGGCAAGTGGAGTATACTCATTGCGTGGCGACATGTCTCTCCTCAAAGAGAGACCTCCGAATGCTCATACGGACAAACTAGCTTCGGGGTCTTCTCCATAAGAGGGTTACCTAATTTATGCAAGATGAGGTTAATGAAGACACTTGCACACACACAGGTTTTTGATTGCCTAGAGTCACTACCATGCTTCTGATTTGGTTAATGAACTCACATGCACACACATTTGGTCCTAGTTGAATTAGGCAATATTAGTAAGTTTGTTTGATACCACTAGCATGTTTGAGTCTTTGTAAAACAGTCTTCCTCCATATTTTCTTCCATATCAACCTCCATATCTTCTTCCATATTCATGTCATTCCATACGTCATCCATTCACAAGCCACCAAGTTCGGTGCCCCCGATTAAACAATTATGATAAAAGTTGGCTAAATCTAACTATCTAAAAGTATGAGTGCTTCTTAGTGCATATTTCATTTACTTAGTCTCGCATTAATCATCTATAAGTTTGCATTCCATTCCATCACATATGCATCAAAAACATTAAAACATATAAAAACATGCATCACAAAAACATAGGCATTCACACAAAAGAAAGTAAAACACTAAAAATAAAAGCCATGTATATATATGTATAAAGGTCAAACTGTACAATGAATGCCAAAAGGCTACAATATACAATAGAGCACCAAGGCTCATAAAGAGTGCATCTAAGCACTAAGCTAACCATCAAAAGAGGACCCCTGTGACCTAGTAGGAGCCCTAGACCTAGTGGTGTGCCTAGACTCACTACGCCTAGAGAAAGAGGAGGATGGAGGATCAGGCAACACAATGTGATGCCTAAACAATGTGTCCTCCGGAGCCTCAATGTAACGAGTCCTAGACCTAAGCCTAGCTATGTCTATCCCGTGTCGTCGCTCCCGCTTCGCTAGCTCTGCTTGGAGTCTCGTCACCCTGTCATCCTGGGGCACCCTAGTCGCTCCATCCAAGTCCGCCCGCATCCGGGCCATCCTCTCCTTCCGAGCGGCTAACGGGGCATCCCGCTCTGCCTTCGTTGCTCCGGTCGAGCTATCCTCTCGTCCCGGAGCAGCTAGCATAGCATCGCGCTCGCTATCTCGTCGCTGCAGCTGTGCCAGCTCGTCCTCGAGCCCGCTAGGGGGTACCTCCCTAGCCTCTCCTGTGGCCTCTCCTAGGCCCTCTCCGCCATCATCTCCGTCATCTTCGCTCCCCGAAGCCTGCCGTGCCATTTTCCCCTTTCGCCTTCGATCGTCGGATCGAAGGCGGGGACCCTCCCCGCGCTTGGGAACCTCCGCGGTTCCCTCGCCCTCGCTAGCCCCACTGCCTCCAATATCTCCCAGTCTGCTCGGGACAATGACCTCCTCATCCCCGGAATGATAGGGGAGAATCGGTGTCGCGCCTCTAACACCCTAAGCTGCAAAACAACAAAACAAAATTTTGTTACAAATTTTTTTCAAAAAAAAAAAAAAAAAAATTATTACAGTTTCGCAAAAATCCCTTTTTCGTTGGGGCAGAAAACGGTCAATCTTTCATATTTTTTTCTGGTTTGTACACCAACCCCTTTTCCGTTGGGGCAGAAAACGGTCAATCTTTCATATTTTTTTCTGGTTTGTACACCAACCCCTTTTCTGTTGGGACATAAACAGATGGTTTGTACACCAACCCCTTTTCTGTTGGGACATAAACAGATGGTTTGTACACCAACCCCTTTTCTGTTGGGACATAAACAGATGGTTCATACACCAACCCCTTTTCTGTTGGGACATAAACAGATGGTTTGTAAACAAATCCCTTTTCTATTGGGACATAAACAGATGGTTTGTACACCAACCCCTTTTCTGTTGGGACATAAACAGATGGTTCATACACCAACCCCTTTTTACCGTTGGGGCAAAAACGGTTCATTATATTCCAAATTTCTTCCAATTGGCTTGTGAGAACCATTCTCGCTCGCCAATTGAGGGGGTAAGCTGATAAATCTTAAATATTCTTTTATTTTTTTGGTCTTCAAAGTTGTGCTTTAGTCTTGAGAGAGAGTTGCGTCTGATCCAGCTTTTCAGGTGTCCTAAGTTTTTGTGCTGCATTGTGTCTTCACACAAAGCAGCTCAAAAAGGGGCATCTGTAGACACCAAAATCCAGCCACTTGCAAGTCATCTATACCTTCTTGTCAGCCACGTGTCGGTCATCCACCTTCCCGCCATTATTTGGCCCAAATCCACACTTTCCCGCCATTATTTGGCCCAATTTCACCTTTCCCGCCATTTTTCATCCCCAAATTTATTTAAATTAATATTTATATATATATTTTTTAATATTTTAATATTTTAATATATATATTTAAATAATAGTTTAAGTGATTTAATCTCAGCCGTCCATCCTTCATTTAATCTCATCCGTCCATCCATCTTAATCCATTTCACAACCTAGATTTATTCTCTACCCTTGGATCCACTTTAATCTTAGCCACACGTTCAAAGTGTCGTTAAAACCCTAAAGTGTGCCCTAAGAGTGGATTATAAATTGAGTCACTTTGATGGCTCAAACCCTATGTCTTTTGCTACTTCTATCTCCTATGCGCTATCTCTGATTCTAATTCTTCTACTGCTATCTCCTCTATCTCTCTTCTGCTACCCTTTCGCCGCATCCATCGCCGCTTCCGTCGCCGCTTTCGCCGCCATCCCTTCTGCAGCATTCTGCAGAATCCCCCATTCTTGTCGCAAGTGCCCGCGGGCGTTTACCCCTTCACCAAGTGCCCACGGGCGTTTACCAAGTGCCCACGGGCGTTTACCAAGTGCCCACGGGCGTTTACCTACAGACACAGACTCAGACCGACGTCTGAAACCTTAATCCAGAAGCACGCGGGCGTTCGGCGAGTGCACCAGGGCGCCTTCCGCAACCGATTATCGACAGCCACATTACTTCCAGGTGTCGCTCTGGTCTAGCTGCGTTAACGAGAGAACAGGTATAAATTAGTTTAAAGCAAGTGACTTATTTTCTTCTATTTGATCTGTTATTGATTTCCTGCATTCCATTTTTATAGGGTTTTAGATTGTTTCTGAGGGCTCACGCAGTGGAGCCCTCTTATTAATTTCTAATTCCTTGATAGTGTTAATGTGTGCGAGTTTTTGATAGCAGATCCGGTTTATTGATGGCAGTCGATTAAGCTGGAGTGGTCCAAGCAAGGGATACAACAAAGCCCACTCACTCTGTTGGGATTGAAGATACATTCTTCGGAAGCGCCACCATTTGTGCCAGCTAGGGTTTCGGAGAACCCTAGCATAACTTGTAACTGTGTATCACAAATAAAGGGTTACAGGCCCAGTTGTATTCAAAAAGGAGTTTTTAAACTCCATCGATTAATAGAAATCGTTTGTTTTGTGCAACTATTCTGTACTCTGTCATTGTGATTTTATTTATTTTTGTTTGGCGTGTATTTTTAATCTACAATTAGATTAGCTCCACCTCACTCCTATGTCACCCAACCACCCATCTAGTCTGTTGAGTCCTTCATAGCTACTCTCTATCACTAGGCCACTTAGCCTCCCACCATGGCCTCCAACATACCTCATCTGGTGTCAGCCTAGGCCATATATCCATGCACTCCTAGCCACTACAACTAGGATGACTCAAATACATCTCCTTAGACACCCACCATCTCAGAGCATAGGGTTGATCCCTATCCCAATCCTCACAAGACGAACCCATAGGCTGAGCCACATTGAAGTGCTCCCAGTACCAACACTACAACAATGCACTACACCCCAAATCCTTTTACCTTTGCCTCCTCACCTCATATAGCTCCATATACATCTGCAAAAATAATTTAGGTGTCCATGCATACACCCAAGGTGCATCAACCATGTCATACACTAGCCTAATAATGTTCCATGTGAACCAACATCTGGTGCTATTAGGCACCAATATGTTGGCCAAAAAAAATATGATTAGAGTGGGAATACCTCCAACTCCTACCTCACATACATATCTAGATACCTTATCCCTCCACCTCGAATATTATCATCCCTCAATCCATATCCAAAAATCCTTCTCAGCGCATGCTCCTTATCGTGCCCTACCTGGACATGCAACCCCTCGACTAGCACTCAAAATATGTGATGTACATCTTCCAGCATCACAATCATCTCCATGGTTGGGAGTTGGAAAGTCCCCCTATTCGGATCCCATCTCTTGGCCAAGGTTGAGAGATATCCCTCATCTGCCCTCACCACATCAACGCATGCTACCTCAGACAACCCCATATCTTCTTGCTTATCTTAGTCATCCTTCTGCAAGGGCTTTCTCACCCTAGGTATGATAGATGAGAATCGGTGTTGAGCCTTCAGGATCAACAACTACAACACAACACAATTGTACATGCGTTACCATCACATGCATTACATAATAAAAAATATTTTAAAACTTTTCAATTTTTTTTTTTTAAATCCCAAACAAGAGTGCCAATGGCACTTACCTCAATCGCCTATGCCTACACGTTTGCTATCACATCCACTCCCTCCATCACTATCCTTCACTCCTCCACACTCCTTCCCACTCACTCACTCACTCACTTTCCTCAAATTCTACTTATAGAACTCATGAATGCAAGAATGAATCCAAATTTACCCCTAAAAACTTCTTATAGTTGAATTTTGCATTCTCAAACATCCATGTGCATCTATAGAGTGCAATCAAATGTTGCCTTGTGTCTTCCATATGGCAGACACTCATCGACGTATGTGCCTGATACAGATGTTGGTCGACGTCTGGTTTGAGAATTTTGCAAAAATACAAAAAGTGCTACAAAACATAGCTTACCTCCATAAAATCACTAAAAAATTCATCCATGCATACATTTCATCATCATATCATGTTTTGTGAAGGCAAAAAATGACTTGGGACCTTAATTTTTTTTTGTGACCACGAGTCACGAAAATGATCAATAATCTTCAAAATGCCTCAAAATGATCTAAAATTTCATAAAATGACCACATTCATCATACCAATAATTCATCACACCACTTCATCACATTTTGTGATATCATGGATTGATTTGGGTGGTTAAATTTTGCTTGCGACCAAAAGTCATGAAATTGTCCAAAATTGCTCCAAACACATTCCAAAACCATTCCAAATTTCACAAAATCATCCAATTCATTCATCAATGCATATCCATATCCATTTTACATCATACATTTTCATTCCATATTACCAATTACATTTATCATTGCATTTCCATTCCATATTTGCCAATTCCACTCATAATCATCAAGTGAACTTTGTATCTAGTGGTTTACTCTATTCACCTGGAGATTGTAGGGATTAGTTATCCATGCAACTTGATAGGATTAGTAGATCACCATAAGGACATTGGTGCACTCATATTATTTAACATCATTCATATCATCCAAGTGAACCTCGTATCTAGTGGTTCACCCTATTCACATGGCAATTGCAACGATTAGTTATCCATACAATTTGGTAGGATGGGTAAATCACCATAAGGAAACTTGCTCATCATTCTATATCCTTTTGTTTGAAATCAAAATCTGTTTGGTCCCTCATTTTTCAAGTGATACTATGCTTAGATTAATTTGCTCAAAATATGTCATTGATGGTCTCTTCCATGGGGCTTGAAACATAGATAATTTATACTACATTTCATTTAATATGTAGGAATTGTGCATATCCACTAGGTCTAGCTTCCTATCAATCACCCAATCATAGGGTGATTGGTTTATAATGTTTTATATTTTGATCATTTTGAATTTCAATGACACCAAAAAGGCACATTCTTCAACAACACAGAACCACCCCAAACTTGGGGTAACCAAATTTGATTTTGACTTCCCACATCGAGATACACTCACATCAATCAAAACCCCTTTTCTATTGGGGAAAAAACAAAACACATTGTACACTTGCATTCACAATTGGAAAAATTCTCTTTTCTGTTAGGGCAAGAATAGAATCAATCATTGTATCATCATCTATGTCACTTTGTTGACATTGACATCATTCAAAGCATCCACATTTCTAAAAAGCCCCTTGCAATTGTTGGGGAAAAAATAGAATATACTGTTCACCCGCATTCACATTGGCAAAAACCCCTTTTCTATTGGGGTAAAGAACAAAATCAATCATTGCATTGTCATCTATGTCACTTTGCTGACATTGACATCATTCAAAGCATCCACATTTCCAAATGCCCCCTTGTAATTGTTGGGGTAAAACCAAAATACACTGTTCACCCGCATTCACATTGGTAAAAACCCCTTTTTTGTTGGGGCAAAGAACATAATTAATCATTGCATCATCATCTATGTCACTTTGTTGACATTTACATCATTCAAAGCATTCACATTTCAAAAAACCCCTTGCATCTGTTGGGGCAAAAATATAATACATCATTCACCCACATTTACACCCACATTATCACCCACAATTCTATCAATTGGCTCATGAGATTCATTCTTCACTCATTCACCAATTGAGGGGGTAAGCTACACCCACATTATTTTTGTCTTCAGGATCTTCTTATGCTCTAAGGAAAGAAAAGTTGTTGCACCAAACCAGGTGTCTCTTGTTTTTGCACTTCATTGTGTTTCACACAATGCTATACAAAAAGAGCATTTGTAGACACCAAATCCTAGCCACTTGTCATCCACACATCATCCAATCACATCCATTCATTATTTATATATATATATATATATATATATGTATTTAAATATAAATATTTTATATATTATATATATATATATATATATATATATATATATATATATATATATATATATGAATAAATCACAACCATTCATCACGACTTAATCTCAACCATCCACTTGACTTGATCCGTGCCACATTTCAAATATTATAATCTTAGCCATTCATCATGTTTTAATCTCGATCGTCCATTGGTGTTGTCAAAACCCTAGCATGTTGAAAGGTAAGTTATAAAAGGTCATTCATTCTCATGAATGAAGGTTAAGCAGTTGGTTAAGAACTTTTGTAAAATGGTTAAGCCCTTGCATCTATCAACATCTAAAATCCTAGCATCTTGCCATCATCCTCTTCCCTTGACACCCTTTGTATCCTTAGTTTCTCCTACCATAGCCCCTGCGAACTAAATTTGGTTTTGTAGTACCTTTCACAAAAACCATCGAACATTGTCAAGTGTTCCTCGAATGCTATCAAGAATTTTAGGAATGTTGATGGACATCTGTCGCCATTGTCGAATGCTCTAGGGTGTTTTCATGCCTTCTAGTTTATCGTCAACATACCCTCGAATGCTTTCGGGTGTTCGTATGCCATCAGATTGTAGAAGTAGGAGAGTGGATCAAACAAATCAGATATTCACAAACAAGGTAAAATATTTTGTTGTTTTACATATTTCATTTTTTGTATTTACTTGCATTTCATCATTTATAGTACTAGGGTTTATATATCTATTTCATAGAGGGCCTTACATAGTGGAGCCCTCGCATATGCTATTGATCTCTTGGTGTTGTTGATTTGTTTGCAAGTACAAAAACTACATTCTTTACGGCTATTACAGCTCAGGTGGTCCCGTAGGGATACTTAAAGCCCACCTACAACTTGTTTTGAGCAAAAGACGACGCAAAAAACACCTAATATTCTTTGTAGACAAGGGTTTTCAAAACCCTTATGTTGTAATTATTATATCAATATACATTATATTGTAGCATTTTTTTTTAAACAAAAAACCCCTTGTAGGGCCGCCTTGGTCTAAGAGACCACGAACTAAGGATTTTACACCGTCAAAGTCACCCGGGGGTCGCACCCAGCCCTGCCTGTACCAACATTATCAATTGGATTTTGAGTAACCAATTCAGCTTTTTGGTAGGGTGGAGATTCGAACCTGGGACCTCTCTTGGAGGATTGCCCTCTCCTCTCCAACTCACCTACAACACCTGGGTCATTATATTATAGCATTGGAGATAAGGCTCCCACCACATAAATAAAATATTATCTCTCTTCATTGTGCAATATATTTTGTGTTAATTTTATTATTACTATCTTGGTGTTATCGATTTTTGTTTCACACTCACATTAACCACTTAAAAAAAAATCAAATAATATTAATTCAATCAATATATTAGATTTCTCAACTTTACCACCATAATTGTTAAACACTATATAATTAATACCCAATAAAATCATTTCAATCCATATAACCAATTAAAAATATATATTTCCAAAATCAAAATAAATATGCGTTCTTTTTATCACATTTCGAAGTAAAATTATTATCAATATAGTGAAAAATCGAGTTATTCTATGCATACGTCTTTGCAAAGAGGATGTGTGCATAGAACGTGACCATGCATGTTTTATATCCATGCACAGCGTGTTAACATGTGGTTAACGTGTGGCAAAGAGTGCTACGGTCAAATGAGATGATCACTACAATACACGCGGAAGTTAGTCTTTCGCATGTGAGTGAGGGTGATTCAAACTCCGATAGACCCGATAAGGCTGAAGAATGATTATAAAAATTTGATGATTAGCAATCCAAAGAGCTACGAGTTTATCTTCTCACTAGGCAATACGTACATAAGACCAATGGATATATATATATATATATATATATATATATATATATATATATATATATATATTTATTAAGTTAAAGGTATGGTTTTGTTGTAATTATTTATTATTTTTAACCTCGGCATTTTAAATTTCACATCAAAATGATGAAGACGTCCATGTTGCGTTGCCACCATAATTGCATTGAATGACCTTTGTAAAGAAACTTTATCCTTTTTGATAGGTCATACATATCTGTGCCCCCTGGTATGGCCCTCTCTCCATTTTCAACTAATCTATTGTAGATATATATTAAATCTCTCTGCCCCTGGTATGGCCCCCTCTTCATTTCCAACTAGTCTATTTTAGATATATATTAGCTTCCGTCCTTAAGATATCTATAAAGACATGTAGATAGAAACATGAGATTATGTTTTTTTAAAAAGAAACTTTAACAGTATATCATTTTATTTCAATCATCTTAATTCGAGTTAAAGGGAGGGATACATTTTGTTACTATGCCTCCCAAGAATGTGGCCTTCAGTTTTGTTACTATGCTTTCGAAGAATGTGGCCTCCAGTTGCATCACCCGTTGCACTTTGCATTATTTTAAGAAAGAAAAAAAATATCACCTGTTGTACTTTGGATTAAAAAAAAAACATATCATTTAGTTTTTCATTATTATTCTTTTGCTTCTATTATTTAGGGATATTTTTTTTCTAATTGAGAAAACATTGGGTTGCTCCATTATATTAAAAGAGTTGAAATGTTGATACATTGTTTCAAGGTTAAAGCATTAGTATTTTGGAGGATTGAACGTGTCATTATTTGTTGGAATTTATGTCTAAAAAACAATAGGATTTTAAAAAATAAAGCTAAAACTCGCATCCAAGTTTAAATTTGTTTTATTGTTTTTCTTGTAGAATGTTTACAATCATGGAGTTGATCATAAGAAGTCTTAGACATGGAAAAATATGTGCTAGTCTCTTGGTTAAATGATTTAACGATATAAGTAATGATGAGATGTTGCAATGAATTTGGATGCATAGGATCTACATCAATTCAAGGTCAAATGAAAATGTCTAATGTTGGGTTTATCAAACTTAATTTCGATGGTGCTTTCAAAGGAAACCTAGAACATTTGGCATAAGTACTCAAGGTCAAATGAAAATGTCTAAATGTTGGGTTCATCAAACTATATTTCAATAGTTCTTCCAAAGGAAACCTAGAACAACTATCATACGTGGTAATTTTTCGGGACTATGAAGGCAATGTTCTCTTCACCTACTCAAAATCATATGGAACTTCAAAAAAAACTTCACAAAAGGTAAGGTGCTTCTTACAAAAATAAAGATATCTATAAAAAATATGGAGACATTATTCAATTGAGGAAACTCATTTAATATTATTAGTGTTGTTAAAGAAAGGATGTAAGGATTGGACCAACAATAGCATTATTCTAGAAATCCAATTATTGATGGAGGTAGTATCTTAAAAATGCCAACATGTCTATAGAGAAGGCAATAGAATGGGATATAATTTAACCAATCATAAGGTTGGTGTTCACCTTAGCAAAATTTAAATTTTAAAAGACAATTGGGCAAGGGAAAAAAATCTCTCCTAACAAAAATAATATCAATAATTTCACAAAGAAAAATTAATGATTTGAAAAATATGAAAAAATATTTTTATAAAAAAACAAGCTAAATATGGTCTAATTGACCTGATAATAGATGTAACCAAACATGGGTTTAATGTTTGTCATGGAAAAACTCAAATTTTAAAATACAATTGACCAAATGGAATTCTTTCTTCGTGAAAATAGTATTAGTGTTTTCACATAAAAAATCAAAGGTTTGAGATAAAAGAAAAATATTTTTGATAATAAAACAAGCTAGATATGGTTGAACACATGTAATTTTTTGTAATGATGTTAAAAGTAACCTCAATCAAAGCCATATTGAATGTTAATTCAATGTATTTTATTTATCTATATAATATCAAAGCCATATTGAATGTTAATTCAATGTATTTTATTTAGCTATCTATTTATCTATATAATATCTATAGATCATGACTTGATTATAAGACTCTAATATGTTACTAAAAGGCTTGAAAGTAATAATATTTTTATTTAATTGTAAATAATTTTAACTTAATAATTAATATTTATCCCCATCTATAACTAAATAAATAAATAAATAGTAAATTATATTAAAATCCAACTAACCCATGATGAATATGGAAAAAATTTCCAGTTTTAGTGAGCTTAGTTGAGATTATTATTAGAGTGTATGAAATGCAAAAAGTGAGACTTGTACACATGATAGGAGTCAAAAACAAGGGTGAAACATGATAGGAAGCAAGAAGCAAAATGTGAGCAAGGAGTGAGCACCACTTCTTGTTCCATATATTAGGAGAAACTCAAAACCTAAAGGATTCATGTGAAGAAAATCTAGGTAACATGGCAAGAAAGTCATTTTTGAAAATTCTTATTGGAAGTAAGGATGCTCTACTTAGAAGTATGAATGCCCTAGTTAGCTATAAGAGGAAGAGTGAGTCTATGGAAAACCCTAGCTGGGTAGTAGATACTACATCAAAAATGATTATCAAGGATAATATGATTGAGCATGATATAATGGTTCTTAAAACCAGAGGGTTAATATGTAAGTTCCATGGATATTGGTAAGGTTTTTCTAAGATTCAAAATTGAATCAAGTGGAAGTGGGAATTGAATTCAAGTTACTCCATAAATTTTCTTTTCAAAGGATTTTTCTCATTATTTTCTCTAGTTCTAAAAAAAGAAATAAAATAATGGATGAAGGCCCTTGGTTTAGGGGTAAAGATGCATTATAGTTAATACAATGGAGTGAGAGTTTTTCTATGGAGACAAAGACTATTAAAAGTATTTTGGTATGGATTAGGTTTTTTAAACTTCCTTACCAACTCATCAATAAGGAGGTTTTGAAGAATATTGGCAATACTCTAGGCTAGTTTTTTCCAGCATGGACCAATTACTAAGGAGAGAAGGCATGTTGTATACACTCAAATATGTGTTGCCATGAATATTTCAAGATATTTATTATATTCCATTAGGATTAAATCTAAATCAAGAGAATGGGTTTAATAAATGGATAGTAAAAATATTTTATTTTGATGTCATAAATATCATGAAACTAGACACATGACAAGAGATTGCAAAGTGAAAATGATGGAGAAAGAGAGAAATTTTGGAGCATGACGTCAAATTCAAAATGAAACAAGGATATCATATCATAAGAGAAGTTGGGTCAAATCAAGGATTTTCCTCTTCTAAGAAAGTAGAAAGAAAAACTCTTTCGCATCATCAAATGACAAAGGCCATTATAGTTCACTTGAATGAACCATTAGAAGAAAAGATATGACACAAGGGATGAGGAAGTACAATGCACAAGCTCAAATACATAAGGAGTTAAAGGTGTGGAGGAAGATGGGGAGACAAATTTTAAAGTAGAGGAATATGGAGAGGAAAATTTCAAAGAGAATGAGGTGAAGGAGATCAAGGTTAATCCAAGTAAATCATTTTCATTTTCCTCAAGTATTATAAATCTTCTCCTTGTAATTAAATGAAAGTAGTACAAAGTGTATTCATTACACTTTAGGGTTAATAAATAAAAGCATATGGAGGATATCCAAGGAAATTTAGGGTTTCCATGAGAGCATAAAAAAGTAATGAATATGAAGGATTAACCACATGATTTAGGGTTTTCGAGGCAACATAAAGAAGAAAGTGTTATGAGGCTATTCCTTGCATTTTGGATTATTTAGGGCAACACAAATCTTTAGAAGATAAGTCTCATTATGCACAATATAAAAAATTAAAGAAATTTTGGTATGAATGGAAAAAGGAGAGGAAGGTCATCAAAACATAAACAAGATAAAAAGAAACTCAAAGGAATATCGATTTGGGAAGCCAAATAAAAGTATCTTAGGTGTTAACAATAAGTGGGGCTAAACACACTATTAAAAATAAAAAGTGATGATGATAAAAATGATATCATGGAATATTAGGGGTATGAATAAGACCCCTAAAAAATATTTATTAAGGAATTAATAGGTTGTTATAGTCCTGAGTTTATTTTAATTAAATAAATAAAATTAAGTAGTGATGAATGTAAGGATGCTTTTAAAAAGATTTGGAAGATGGGTGATTGTCTAGCAATTTCTTCTATAGGAGCTTCAGGTGGTATTACAACAATATGAGATAAACTCAAATGGGATGGGAAATTTTTAGAAGCAAAAATTAATGGGATTACTGTAATATTTTATAGGAAACAGTAAAATATCATAATTGGTTTTATAAATGTATATGCTCCAACTATAGTTACTCCTCATGAAAGATGTTGGAAGGAACTTAGCATATTTTTGTCAAACACAATGATTTATAATTATGATATATGGATTCTTGGGGATGCTTCAACATTGTTCTATCTCCTTTGAAAAAAAAGGTGGTATTGTAGAATGGTCTAATAAATGTAAAATTTTGCTTCATTTGTTAATTTAAATGGCCTTTGGGATGTTCGTCATTCAAATTTTCAATATACACGAGATTTTAGATGCATTGTTATCCAATACATGGTTGAAAATAGACTATACAATCTCTTCAAATATTTTATTTCAAGTAGGATTGGATCACAAAACTATTCTTTTGACCTGTGATTTACCCAATAATGGTCATCCAAAGTCATATTGCTTCCAATCTATGCGGCTTCAATATCCTTATTTCTTCCAAATGGTTAAGCTATGGTGGGATGGAGCAAATTTTAAAGGATCATATATGTACATGTTTGAAAAGATGAAATATTTAAATAAGCAAATGAAGATTTGGAATGCCAAACCTTTTGGTAACATTTTTAAAGAAAATAAATAAATTGAATCTAAGCTCAAAATTTTACAAGATATAGTAAACATCAATGGAATGGTTCAGGATTCCTATGTGAAAGAAAAATAATTACTTTCTAATTATCATAATGCATTGAAAAATGAGTCATATTGATTCCAAACATCTAAGGAGAAATGACTCTAAAAATACAAAAAAATCATTCTACAATAAAATTAAATTTTATTTTTATCACATCAAAAATATTTTAACTCCATATGGAAGAAATATTGAGGAAGAAGAAGATATAAGGAAGCAATTAATTATTTCAAAAATATTGTATCAGATACTAGGCAAGACAAAGAGGCACAAGATAAGCTTTTGCAAAATATTCTATCAATTATTATATAAGAATAAAATGAAATATTGATGAAGAAGATATCTATGGAGAAGCTACATAAAGCGATTTTCCCTTTCCATCATAACAAGGCATTGGCCTCGATGAATTTCCTATAATTTTCTTTTAAAAATTTAAGATTTATTGAAAAGTGATGCATTAGTTGTGGTTGAAAAGGACCAAAAAGGAAGTATCCAATTACTTAGATCAATGTTACATTGACTACGTTGGTTCCCAAGAAAAGTGAGATAGAATATTTAGATAATTTTCATCTAATAAGCCTTTGTAATATGATTTATAAGATCATTTCAATAATTGTGGTAAATAAGTTTAAAGGCATTTTAGATTGTGAGGAACAAGGTGGTTTTGTTCATGGTAAACAAACTCTTGACGGTATAATAATTGCATAGGAAGCCATACATTCTCTTCATTCTATGAAAAATCCAAGGATGCTTATGAAATTGGATATGAACAAAGCATATGATAAGGTTTCATGGAGTTTTTTACATGATATTTTTAAAAAGTTTGGTATTGATTATAATTGATATGAATGGACTAAAGGTTATTATAGCACTACAAAATATTCTATTTTGATCAATGGTTCTCATGTTTGCTTCAAGTCATCATGTGGTCTTCGTCAAAGTGATTTCTTATCATCTTATCTATTCATTATTCTTGTGAAGGAATTAGGGAGAGATTTCTCAAAGGCATAAATGGAAGGGAAAATCAAAAGTATTCAAGTTGCAAAAAATGGTCCCTTCAAATCTCCTCTCCAAATTATTGGCATCCCTTAGTCTGTGAAGCCATGTATTTTAAATCATTATTATCATGCTTTGATAAGGCTATTGGAAAGTTCGTTAATACTACAACATCTAGGATTTTAAAATTAACATTGCCCTAGATTTACAATTATTATGGATATTTTAGGTTCAAAATTGAAAAATATTCATCAACCTACTTGGGTATTCCTTTGTCTCATAAAGGAAATAAAAAGGAGCTTTGGATCTCTTGTTGGAATAGAATTAAAGCTTACTTGGTAGGTTGGAAGGGTAAGTTCTTAACCATGGCAAGAAGGCTACAACTTATAAAGAATATATTTCCATCCATCCCTATTTATATAATATCATTTTCAATATTGCTAGCAGGTATAACATCATAAATTTGATAAAATTCAAAGAGAGTTTCTGTGGAAAGGATGCAAGAAAAAATTTAGGTTTCCTCTTTGTAAGTGGGATAGAGTTTGCAAAGGAAATATTATTAGAGAAGTAGGCTTTCAAACTTATAGACTTATAAGTTTGGCCATAGGGGTAAAACTTGGTTGAAGATTATTCCTAGATCAAGGATAAAATTGGGAAAAACTATTACTTGAAAGATATAGGCTCTCTTGATGCAATGAAATTATTTAGAAAAAGAACCCTAGCCAAATGATTGTAAACATGGAACTTCATATCAAATAGTTTGTAATTGATCAAGAAATATATTAGATGGTCAACCAATGAGGGGAATTATACAAATTTTTGGTTTGATGCTTGGTTGAAGCCTTATCCTCTTATCTTTGACTCAAAATGAAAACCATTGGTTCAGGAATGCCTAGCTTGTAAAGGTCCAAATGTCAAAGACTATATTAATATGAGCAATAACTCTAGATCATGGATTTCTATTAGTAACCTAGTTTAAGGAGAGGAACACAAATAAATTGTAGATGAATTTCAAAAGATGCTTCAAGAGTTTTATTTATCAATTTTTACATGAAATGATGAGTTTGTTTGGAATCTATCAAAATTTGGTAGACACTCTGTCATGTTGGTGTTGGGAATGGAATCTGATCTAGAAGCATTTGAAATAGAGTGCATGTAATCACAAATTTAGATGGATTGGAGCATGATCTAGAAGTGTTTGAAATAGAGTGCATGTAGTCACGAATTTAGACAGATTAGAGCCTGATCTGGAAGTGTTTGAAATAGAGTGCATGTAGTCACAGATTTAAAGAGATCTTGAATAAATTTAGCTTTAGATATTATTCATTGCATGTATTACTTTGTAGTTGCATGTAACTAGGTTTCCCTATTTATGAAATACCTCCTATAGAGAGGATTGTATCTTGTTTATGGGAAGTGCATAGAATTGTGTATCTCTTGTAGAGAGTAGTAAGCTTAGTGTGGATATTGATGCAAGGGTGTTTGCATGTTGAATTACTGTTAGAGTAATTGTGTGGATATGCTGATGTTTTGAAGAGAATTTTGTAGTTGGTTGTGTTGTAGGATTACTCCCTTCAGATATTGTATTGGTGCTAATACAAAGGAATGGTGTTTCTTGGTGGATGTAACTCACACTGGGTGAACCACGTTATATGTTGTATTTTATCTTGTCTTGCATGTTTATGTTCTTCTTCTGTGATGGTTAATAGTTTTTGCTATTACTGATTAAGTTGCTTGCTTCAAGAATTCCTTTTGTTTATATAGTGAATCCTAACAATTGGTATTAGAGCGAGGTTGGGATTTAGGATTGAGTGGGAGCTTGACTTGAGTGGGAGCTATGGCAAAAGAAGGGAAGTTCAGAGTGGAGAAATTCAATGGCCAGAACTATCAGTTGTGGAAGATGCAGATGGAGGATTATCTGTATCAGAAAGATCTCTATCTACCTTTGGAAGGTAAAGCGAAGAAACCATTAAGCATGTCAGATGAGGAGTGGGCTCTTCTAGACAGGAAGGCATTGGGTACTATCCGTTTGTGCCTTGCAGCTTCAGTGGCATTCAACATTTTAGAGGAGAAGACTATGAAGGATCTTATGGACACACTAAAAAGGTTGTATGAAAATCCCTCAGCTTCAAATAAAGTTTTTCTAATGAAGCATCTTTACAATTTGAAAATGTTAGAAGGTGGATCTGTAGCTAGTCATTTAAATGATTTCAATACAATTGTTAGTTAGTTAGCCTTGGTTAATATTAAAATTGAGGAAGATATGAAAGCCATTCTATTCTTGTGCTCATTACCAGAAAGCTAGGAGAGCTTGGTTATGGCAATTAGCAATTTTGTTTTTGGTACTCTTGCTTTTGAAAATGTGGTTGGTGCAGTCCTTAGTGATGAGATGCGATGGAAGAGCACGGTTGAATCATCATCTGGTGTGGCTTTAATTATCAGAGGAAAACAAAAAGAAAAAGGAATGAGTTCGGTGAACCATGGAGAGAATGGATCCAAGTCCAAAGGAAAGATGGAGTGTTGGCATTGCGACAAGAAGGGACATCTGAAGAAAGATTGTTGGTCTCAAAATGGAGATGGAGGAGGAAGATCAAAAGCAAACATAGCAGGTGATGTGTTACAAGAGGCTTTGATACTTTCTTTTGAAGATTATATTGATCTTGACTGCAAAAGACCGAAGATTGGCCAAGCAATGGGAGCTGTGAGTAAGAGGCATGTCTAGGGGGATGGACATGACACCGATCTTGATGCATGATTACAAGATAGATCACATGATGTGGTTGTGGCAAGTCATATTGTGTGAGAGTTGCTATATGGGCAGCCATGGTATGTGGATCTTATCACAGATGGTGATGGTTGTATCATCATGATGCATGGGCGATCGTGGAGATGTTGAAATATCACAGATTTATGGTAGGTAATATTGTGTTGCTTGTTGATCATTGAAAAGTGCATGGATGACACATGCGATGGTTCAAAGTATGGTTACAACAATATAGAGGAGATGAAATTCCTTGTTTGGTTGAATAGTTGTTCTTCAGTAGATGCAACAACGGTAGAGTTGTTGTGATTAGTTTCCAAGTGGAAGATTGTTGGGAATGGAGCCTGATCTAAAAGTGTTTGAAATAGAGTGCATGTAGTTACGAATTTAGACAAATTAGAGCTTGATATGGAAGTTTTTGAAATAAAGTACATGTAGTCACGGATTTAGATGGATCGAGGTCTGATATGGAAGTGTTCGAAATAGAGTGCATGTAGTCACGAATTTAGATAGATCTTGACTAAATTTAGCTTTAGATATTATTCATTGCATGTATTGCTTTGTAGATCTGATGGTTGCATGTAACTAGGTTTCCCTATTTATGTAATACCTTCGATAGAGAGGATTGTATCTTGTTTATGGGAAGTGCATAGGATTGTGTATCTCATGTAGAGAGAAGTAAGCTTAGTGTAGAGCTTGATGCAAGGGTGTTTGCATGTTGAATTACTGTTAGAGTAATTGTGTGGAGATGTTGGTGTTTTGAAGAGGAATTTGCAGCTGGTTGTGTTGCAAATGCTAATACAAAGGACTGGTGTTTCTTGGTGGATGTAACCCACATTGGGTGAACCATGTTATATGTTGTGTTTTATCTTGTCTTGCATGTTTATGTTCTTCTTCTGTGATGGTTAATAGTTTTTGTTGTTACTGATTAAGTTGCTTGCTTCAAGAATTCTTTTTGTTTATATAGTGAATCCTAACAATTGGGATATGAGAATTCAGAGCAATAAGAAGTTTCTACTCCCCAAGATTTTCTTGGAAGAATATTTTGTCATTAGAGGCTCTCTCTAAGGCCTCAACATTCCTTTGGTTATAAGTTCAAAATAAGATTCCTATAAGGAAAATTCTACAAAGAAGAGGATATTATGGACCTTTTAGATGTGCCTTGTGTGAGAAGAATTTAGACACATTAGACCATTTAATTCATTGTTCCTTTGCTTACACTATTTGGGGTTATGTTAAAATATGAAAATATATTGGGTAGCCACATCAACATTGAAAGAGTTGATGAAACATTGGATAAATTATTTCAAAGCCAAAACATTATGTATTTTGTAAAGGATTGGTCCTACCATTATTTGTTGGATTTTGTGACTTGAAAGAAATAATAGATTAAAAAAAAAAAATTTCAAGATCATGCCCAAGTTTGGAACCGTACTATTACCTCTCTTGCATAATGTTTATAGATATGATGTTCATCATAGGAAGTCTCAAGTGTAGAAAAATAGATGGTAAACAACTTGATTACAAGTTTTGAACAGACATGGAAGAGTCATTTGTGGATAATGGCATTTAAACAAGGGATCTACTTTGACATAGGGTAAAATATAAATGTCTCAAAATTAGGTTTATCAAAATTAATTTTGATGGTCCTTCTAAAGAAAATTTGAGAAAAGTCAATGTGGTGGTATTTTTAAAATAATGAAGGTAAAATTCTCCCCTCTTACTAAGAATCATATGGAACTTCAACTAATAACTATGTAGAAGTTAAGACACTTCTTCCAGGATTAAAACTGCAATGGAAAAAAGATGAAATATATTTCAATTGATGAGTATTCACAAATTATCATCAATATTATTAGCAAAAATCGATGTGAAAATTGAATAAAAATATTATTATTACTTAATTTTACCATCTATTACTAGAGACAATCTCTTAGAAATGTGAACATATCTATAAAGAATGAAACAAAGTAATAAATAATTGAGAAAGCAGTTGACCAAATGAAATTTGATTTCTTAATCAAAATGATCTCAAGAAGTTGTAAACATAAGAAAATGTTTGATAGACAAAAGAATTTAAAATATTTATCATAAAAAAAATATTTTAAATATTATTTAATCAATATTTGGATGGAAGTAGTACATTTAAATAAAAAAAGAAGTGAAACTTATGCACAATTAATAAATAGTGAAAAACATTTCAATTTAAATATATAAAATTTAAAAATATAATTTATATATAATTTTTTTATTATATATATTTTAATTTAAATTAATAATAACAAGTTTTACTAGAGTGGTTACTAGAAGTGTTCATTGCAAAAAAAAAAAAAAAGTTTAAGGATTCCAATTTCCTCGAAGCTACACAATACCTCTATGATCTCAGATATTATAATTTATAACATTTTTCAAACCAAAAATAAAATAAATAATTAATTTATTAATTAGACATAAAAGTTAATTATTACTGTTGTCTTTGTTGGAACATTGCAATGATAAAGGTATTGGACTCTTCTAATGGAAACCCGAAGAGTAGCCCTTGATATATCTCTAACTGTATGCTTTGGTTGTTGCTATATATTAAAAATAAAAATCATTGTTATCATTGAGGCATACGTAGTGGTAAGTTGTATTTTTATTTAGAAAATTCAAGTTCAAACCTTGATACGAGGGGATTGGGGCCTTGTATAAAAACCCACGCTTTACATTAACATAATTTATGTATAGAATATTTTTTGGGTTCTCATCTAAAATATAGTTCAAACCTTGGTACGATGGGATTGGGATCTCTCATAAAAACTAGGGCTTTACTTTAATATTTTTTATCTTTGTTGGAATACTGTAGTGGTATGTTTTTGGATTTTCATCCAAAAGACCAAGTTCAAACCACTACACATAAGGGACTTTTTTGAGGAGAATGAGACCCTTCATAAAAACCCATGCTTTATGTTAAATTTTTTTTTGTCCTTGGGTTTTCATCTAAGATATCCAAATTGAAACCCTGGGGACTAAGACCTATCGTAAAAAAACACATTTTACCTTCTTGTTGGGATACCATAGTAATATGTCTTTGGGTTCTCATCTAAGAGACCAAGTTCAAAGCATGACACAAAGAACCCCGATCTCAAGGGACTAACACCCTTTATAAAAACTCATACTTTATCCTAAGGGATACCATAGTGGTAAGTCTTTGAGTTTTCATTTAAGATATCCAAGTTCAAACCATGGTACAAGAGAACTAAGATCTCTCATTAAAACTCGTGCTTTACATTAACATTTTTTATCCTCGTTAAAATACGGTAATGTTATGTCTTTGGATTCTCATCCAAGAGACCAAGTTCAAACCACTACACAAGAGACCGAGACCCTTTTAAAAACCATGCTTATAAGATCAAAAACTTACACTTTACCTTAAAATTTTCAGTCCTTGTTAAACAAAAGGAGTGGTTAGAGCTTTGGGCTCTCCTTAAGGAAACCTATATCCAAACTATGACACACCCAAATAAAGGAATTAGTTGGTTGCTTATCTTGTTTTAATTCCCTTAAAGGAACAAGGTCCCATTTACTTTATCTTATCCAATAAATTATAGTTTATACTAGGACCCGCCAAATTTGAGTTAATTTCTTACCCATATGAGACAAAGGCCTCATAGATTCTATGTGTAACAAAATAAAAATAAAATAAAGTGTCTCCAACAATGACGAAAGGCATAACTCGGTTTTGGTGTTTATAGACGGTAGCATCTACCGTGAGTAAGCTAATACTCTCAAACAAAATTTATATTAAAATTTTTTCGTTACTTTTATTTCTACTATAGAAATGACGTAAATTGTCAAGTGATGGGATTTGAATTTAGAAATTTTAAATAGTTTTTATTTTTTATTAATTTTAAATTTTATATATAATATTTTTTAAAAAGTACATATTTAAAATAAATTTATTAATAATATAAAAAAAATCAAATTATTTTTTATAAATATATATATTTTAAAATAATAAGAAATACAACTGATAGCAAGACATAATAATAGGATTCACCTCCCTGGAAGTTACTGGTTTGGGGTGTCAGGCAGGTACGTGCACGCGTCTTTGCAAAGAGGATGTGTGCACGGAACGTGATCATGTATGTTTTATATCCATGAATAGCGTGTGAGGGTCAAATGTGAATTCTACACGTGTGACGTTTACTCACCTTGAACGAAATGGCATACTTAACGTATCAATAAAATGATTACTCTAATACACCTGGATGTTAGTCTAGCGCAAGTGTGTGGTTACTCCTTAAATTTGTACTGTGCGCACGTCTTCGAATAGAACGTGCGGCAAAGCGTGTGAAGATCACATGTGAACTCAACACGCGTGATGTTTACTCAATTTGAAGGAAATTGCATACTGCAAAATTTTGAACTTATGAATAGAATGATAACTCTAATACACCTGGAACTTGGTCTATCGCACGTGTGTAAAGGGGATTCAAACTCCAATAGACCCGGTAAGGCAGAGGGATGATTATGAAAATTTGATCATTAAGTCCCATGGAATTATAATAAATATATTTTTAAATTTAAAGGTGTTATCTTGTTGTAATTATTTATTAATTTTCAAGCTGAGCAATAGTGGGTCTGATTCCCTCGTTTAAAAGGTTGTAAATTTTAGATCAAAATGACGAGGACGTCCATCATGATTGCATTGAATGACCTTTGCTATGAAACTTATCCTTTCTGATAGCTCTGCTTTCCCGCTCTCCTCCCTCGGATGGCCCCCTCTCCATTTCCAACTAGCCTATTCTAGATATATATTACTTATCATCCTTAAAATATGGATAGGGACACGTAGATAGACGTACCACCATGTGCTGTTCAAGTTGCGGAATTGAACTTATCCTTGGGAGCAGGCCAACATCATGGACTTCCTAAACTATGGTTGGTGGTAGGGTCATGGCATTCCAGATATATCTTTTACATATAAATAACCTAGTAATGTTTTCAATATGTCATATCACCTTTTATAAACATTGAAAAAATTAAAACACTATACTTAAAACTCCCTAAAATTTATACCCAAGATTGCTTAAGCATAACAAGGTAGTGTAAAATAGTAAGAATCTAATGTTATTAATTTTTTTAGTGTAAAAAAATTCAAATCTATAATTGTATAAGTTATAATACTATAATAAGGTAGTGTACATTCTTTTATTTTTTATTATCAACCTGTGGTCAAATTTTTAGAGCTGCTTTTATAACCCTCACCTCACCTCATCTCGTTATTAGTGATCCGATTATTAGTGATCCGATGTGAGGAAAATTACAAGTGACTTGGATTGGAACCATCCCTTTATTTTTTACTATCAAACCTGTGTTCAAATCTTTGAAGCTGCCTCACCTCACCTTGTTATTAGTGCTCTGAGCTAAGGTGAGGGACACTACCGGTGATTTGGATTGGAACCACCATCGTTTGATCCAAGAAAGACTTGTCTAAAAAGTTTGACTCAAAAAAGACTTGTCTAGAAAGTTTGATCTAGAATATAGAATCATCGTCTGGTGCCCACTCCGCAGAGGAGTCAGGGCAGTCTGCTACCTTTGCCCCAAGAAAAACTTATCTAGAAAGTTTGATCTAAATCTAAAATTTTGATATTTTTTAATACGTAGCTAACATCCCTTCATTTTTTACTATCAAACCTGGGTTCAAATCCTTGAAACTGCCTTTATAACCCCTATCATACCTGGGTTCAAATCCTTGAAACTGCCTTTATAACCCCTATCATACCTCACCTGGTTATTAATAACTGAAAATAAATGTAATCAAGGCTGGCTTGATAAACCTCAAACTTACTAATCCACAAACTTATGGGACTAATTCCAAAGATATTTTAGAGAGTAATATACAAGCAGTTTTTTATATTTAACTACCCATTGTTTTCTGCTTCGAATGGTGCAATAGCTTATTTCTATCTTCTGGTTCACTTTTTCAGCTATGGGGGGTTATCGAAGTCATTCCACACTGCTGTTTGCAGTCATATATTAGCATTGACAATACATAATTTTTGGTCTAGATTAATCTTATGGGTTGTTATCATTTGTTTTCATCGGCTTTCCCACGATCCACAATTAAGTAGTTATCTGGTGACAGATCTGTTGGTTTTTTTTATTGATATTATCATGTCGGATAGATGAGTCACACAACGGAACAACCTGCGTTATCCTTACTATCATCATTCAAACAGCTTTCGTGACCGGAGGCTGGATTTCCGATACCAATCAATCCATTTCTTGTGAAGAGCATTTCCCATGGATTTCTCAGCCTCATTTCCCTTCTATTGCCACGTAAGCGACCACATCCAACATGATCGACTTCATCGTGGAGACATCCATTAATTTCCAGTTGTATATAAGAAGCCCCCCAACCGTCTCCTAATTGCTTCCTCTCACCTTCCTTACTCCTAGTCCTCAGTTTCCATGGAGATTTTCCTGCCCATAATTTTTTAATGAGAAGTTTTGCCCTTTTAGAGCTGCTTTCTCTTCTTCTTTTTTTCATCCGATCCAGTTTGAAAACCCTTGCCATGGTCTTGGTTTAGGGGCTAGGCCGTCTGAATTTTGTTTTCCTCTGGTATTTTAGGACCCAGATGAGTTCTGTTGCAGCTTAGAGTAATTTTATTTGAAGACCCAGATGAGTTTTCTCTTGCAGCATAGGTTTGCAATTAGCATTTTTTTCTGATTCTGCATAGTCTGAATTGGGAAAAAAAAATGGCAACTCTGTGTGCATTTAGGCATGTAATGTCATCCGCCTCAGGATCAGGCTGTCCAGCATCAAAGGATAATGCAGCGGAAGAAAATGCTCAGTTTTTTCTGAGCTCAATAAGAGCGCCGTCCACTATGCAGATGGCTTCTGCTACAATGGCTCCTGAGGCCTCCTGCCACAATCGCTCTGAGATGGCGGTGGCGAGGCCAAAGAAGGTGACGGATCCCCTCAATGAGTCGGTGAGAGCAAGGCTTCGTGGGGATTGTGACCCTCCCATGAATGCCCAATGTGGCAGCAGTGGCAGCGAGCACGGTCCCAATTCAGCACGGCTTGCTGATATGGTTTATGATTTCATGGAAGAAGAAGATGATGCAGAGGAGGAAGATGAAGATCAAGGAAAAAAAAAATTGGAATCTTGCTCTCGTAGCATTTCGGAGGCGGATGTTGTGGCATCTCATTCTAGTGCTGCTGAGGGCGACTCCAGTACATTTCTCGGTCCAGACCTTAAGGATGTATTAGAGAATCTTGTTTACTGCAGTAAAATTAATGCTGTTGAGGGTCTTCTTCATAAGGAAGCCATGAAAGCTGTCGAGATGTTTGAGGCAAATCAAAATCAGGCTGAATGCTATCAAGGGTGTAAAAATCAGAAGGAGAATGGTGACGAGATGACCCAGAAAAGCTTTCTGAGGCGGTATGTGATGAAGCATTTGAGAGTATTGGGCTACAATGCAGGTATCTGTAAGTCACGGTGGGAGCATACTGGGGGATTTCCTGCTGGAGATTATGAGTATATTGATGTCATCGTTGATGGAAGGGAACGTTTCTTTGTAGACATTGATTTCCGAGCGGAATTTGAGATCGCCAGGCCCAGTAGCCAGTACCATGCTCTGCTCCAGATTCTGCCACGGATTTTTGTGACGAAGGTTGATATATTGAAGCGGATCATCAAGATCATGTGTGATTCAGCCAAGAGATCTCTAAAGAAAGGGGGAATGCATCTTCCGCCCTGGAGGAAACATCGATATATGCAGGCCAAATGGTTCGGCCCTTACAAAAGGACTACTAATTCGGTACCCATTTCGAGCTATGGGTGCCCCAATGCGTTTTTGGCCACAGCGCTAGGCAGTATTGCACTCAAAGGCCGTGGGTGGGATTATGGATTTAAGCACCAGATGGAGCTGCATTATGAGATATCAATTAGAGAATCCTTTAAGTGGAAGGAGATGCAGAGCCACACATTGCAGACAAATTATGGAGACGAAATAGACATGGAATGGATGCCTCCTGCCGTGACGCCGAGGCGTGCTTGCCGAGAGAGAGATGGTAAGGTTTCAGGATTAGCATGTGCTTTGAATGAAGCTGGTCTTACTTGTTTTTCCAGATTACAGAACACCCAGAGGGCATAGGGTTTGAAAAATTGGGCTTCACATTAGCAAAGTAATCACCTGATCTGGCTTCAAAACCTAACTCAGTGACTGTAACAATTGTAGATATCTTCATCAAGAGCAGGCCTGATAATACTTGAAGAAACCATTATTATTTATTTCCTTTTTGTAATTTCCTTTCCTCTCTCTTTAAGCGGCGTTTAGTAGCAAAAGAGGCCTGCAAAGCTTTAACAGCAGAGGTATTTTGGAAGGGAGAACATGCACCCAAATGGAGCTGGTTATTCGGTTGCCTGGAAAGAAAAGAGCAAGAGCTGGACATATATATATATATATAATATATGTATCCTTATGTGCAACTACTCTTGTAGTTTCTGAGTTTTTGAAAAGATGGAGAGTTTGAATATCGAGGATTACAACTTCGTTGCTTAGAAGACCAACGAAGTATGCATGTAATATAAGCATGGACATATTGTATACTATATATGTATATGGTATACAAGTTTGCTAAACTACATTTGTAGTTTTCAGTTTTGAAAAGACCAAGAGTTTAATTATTGAGGATTTCAACTTTTTCAAAACGGAACTGTTAGATTTTTCATTTCAGTGGATCTTAGTATGGATTTAAAACGAAGGGATTTTTCATTTCACTGGATGCTTGATGAATATTCACAACATTGTGCAATGAGTAAGACATATAAGTTATGATAGATGCTTCAGAAGAAGCGGAGAAAATGGAGATCGCCATAGTTCGCCTCAAATCAAGGATTCTATTTCCAAAATCTTTATAATCTTCATTAAAATGTAAATATAGTTTACCACAAAGAAAGAGCTATAATATCAGTTAAACTAGAGTCTCCAAGACGAGAAGTCTGAACAATATCTCACAATACAAGAGTTTGAGAAAAATAACCGAGTTTCAACATCCTGTAAAATATTCCAATAACTTTCATAAGCAAAATGATCCAGTTTCACTTGACTCAAGAGTTTATGGTAGATTTAGAAAGCAAAATGATCTAGTTTCACGCCAAACGATCCAGTTTCACTTGACTCGAGGTTATGGTAGATAGATTTAAAAAGCAAAATGATCTAGTTTCACTTGAGTCAAGAGTGGACAAATGGGTAGTGGACTCTGGTTGAAGGAGTTTATCTTGATATGTTTTTATAAATATAATAGAAAAATAATCAAAAATAAATTTAAAAAATAAATATTTTAATAAAATGTAGATATATATTATCAATTATGGACTTGTCAATGATAAGGACACCGGTACAACTCATTTTTCATGAGAAAAAAAAAAGAAAAAATTTATGGTGGGCCACATCCTCTGGTGCCTGCAGGTAAAGGGTTTTTTTCAATCTGTTTCTAGATGTTAATATCCTTATCACCTTAAGGGCTCCCATAATTGGGATGCTAGCTTATACCCTATAAATATCTGTATATCCAGTACAACCCATTTCTATTGAGAGGAAAAAAATAAAAATAAAAAAATTTATGGTGGGCCAAAGTAAGGGTTTTTGTCAATCTGTTTCTAGATGTTAATATCCCTATCACCCTAAGGGCTCTCATAATTGGGATGCATTTAGCTTATACCTCATATCTATGTGTATCCATTTCTAGTCAAGAGTGGATAAATGGATAAAGTTGGGCCACGTGGGGGCCAGCTTAAGGGCATTTATTCCTTTGTCAGAGCAAGCATTTCCAAGATAGACCAAGGCAAAGTTTTAGCAATCGTAGATTTGCCTGGTGAGTCGTAGTGGTGATCAGGAAAAGAAAGTAAGGCAACCAGGCTTGACAGGTGTACAAATCATCTGCAATGTGAGTATGGTAATCGGCTTGACATCTGTTCAAATCCTGTGCAATGGGGTACATTCTCATGTTCAACACCTACCTTCAGAGGCATATGCTTTTCCACCTTAAAAAATGCTGTCAGTGTCGTGTCTGCTAAGTAGACGTTGTCACCTCACTTTAAATACAGGAGGTTCAATCAATTCAGAAGCCTTGCACTGCATTCATAAAACAAAACTCCAAAACTTAAGAACATTTCTACAAACTCCCAAATCAACCATTAGACCTGAAAATTGACCATCTTCTAATCAATTTTTAGACCTCCTGCTTAGGATTCCAGCACTTTAAAGTTCTAGCTTTTACTTTTCCAATTAACACAGGAAGAAGATAGACATAGTGATTCCTATTACAGTGCAAGCCTAATTGTGTGTTGTGTGGTATGTAGAAAGACAATTATTTTGGGTGGTGTAGATTGAATATTCTTTTGGGGTTCAGGCTGAAGATGGCATGCATTCAAGCAAATCAATTATGCCTATGCAAGGATAAGATTCTTACCTGTAGAAAGTCCATGGTTGGAATTGTGTTGTACTAGAGGTTGACAAATGTCAGAGATTCAAGTAAAGGCAATGAGTGAAACTTCACTGCTTCAGGTGGTGGGGTACCAAACTCCCAGTAGCCCCTAGGAAGAATATTATGGTTATAGTTCCCGTTGGACTCTGCAGGATTGTGTGGATTATCAATTTTTTTTAACATATTTTTCACAGTTAAATTTGTAAAGATGTAATGAGACCATATTTTGAACATGATTCTCTACAATAAATTATTATAACAATTAATGGATTGGAATTGGGACTTCACTAGATAACAATTAATAATCAGTATAATGTAGTGGATATCTGTTATCCAAAGTGCACCAGTATAATGGGCACAGGTTTACTCTGTTTTTTGAAGTTTGGGAATAGATTTGCACTCTTGATGCCCAGCAGTTTGGTATCCCGAGGTGAAGTTCCTACACTTCCTAGTTCCGATTGCCGAGGGTAGACTTCCCTGGTTACTACATAGGTAGCTGCCCTGCTAATGCTGGGCAGAGCATTGAATTTGTAACCCCAAGAGGGTGGTGATTATTAAAGCTATAAATTAGCAACTTGTTGGCTGTATTTCTTTAATAATTTCACAACACATTATTTGCAGTGAAATAAGTGAATTTAAAATTTTCTTTGGCAACTTTTGCCTGTTTTATTATTATTATTTTTCGAGATCTCTTCTGGCTCTTATCTGTTGGAAGAAATATTCTTTGGATGAATGCCTATACAATATTTTGTTCCTTACAGAAGGAAATGACGTGGATCTACATTGAATAATATAAATATAAGCAGAAGAAATAAGATGATTGAGCTGTGATTACATTTTATCTGATATAACATTGCAGAAGTCTTTAAGGCCTAAAATCTCGCAAAATCTAATAAACTAACGTAGCAAATTATACAAAAATACCCAAACAAAAGATCAAGTTTGAAATATTGTCTAGACATTAGCGAAAAATACCCAAACAAAAGATCAAGTTTGAAATATTGTCTAGACACAATCGCTAATATCTAGGAGATTTAAAAGTACAGTTTATGTTCTTGTAGAACACCATCATTTAGTTTTTGAAGTATTTTTTTTGAAAATTATAAATTTAAAGGTTAAGTATGTTTGCGTGTATAAAAAAGCTTCTTCACAAAAAAATGGTAGAGTTTACAACTTGTAAGCCATCAATGTCGAAGTTTGTAAATTTTTTTAGCAATATATTTTATACATATCTATTATGAAGATTGAATTCAGGTCACATCATGGATAATACAAGTGACGGTTTTATAAGAAAACTACATTCACAAAAATTTTAATAAGAAAATTTATACAAATCCATAATTAATACGATCTAAAAAAATATTAATAGGAAGTATACGTTGGAGACATTTATTATTTAAGTAATATAAATTTCTATGTTTAAATCAATTGCAATATGAATGATTGGAATTATTTATACCTGAAATCTGATGATATAAAAATCTAGCGCGGTAGAGTTTACAACCTGTAAGCCATCCATCAATGTCTAAGTTGTGTAAATTTTAATACACAAAACCGTAGTTAATGCGATCTAAAAAATATTAATAGGAAGTATGCGTTGGAGACATTTATTATTTAAGTAATATAAATTTCTATTTAAAAATCAATTACAATGTGAATGGATATTGAGTGGGATTATTTATACATGAAATCTGATGATATAAAAATCTAGCGCGGCCCTGTAAACGACAGTTCATTTTCATATCTATCCAAAGTGGATATATATCACACATAGGCATATCCTTTGCCTTCTAAAGTGCTTTTTGTGTTTTTAAAAATTAAATATATTATCCTTTGACTTCATTTTATTTCGATATGTATAGTGTTTTATTGTTTTTATAAAATGTTTTTTATATTATTTTTTATTAAATAATGATTAAATATATTATTATTTTAATGAGATATTTATTTTTATTGATATTTATGTTTACAAAATGTCAAAATTTAATAGTAGATAATGAGAAAAAGATTGCAAGTTTTTTTTTTTTTTTTTTTTAAGCGGAACTCCTTGTGGGGCTGCCTTGGTCTGAGAGACCACGAACCGGGGTTCTACACCGTCAAAGTCACCTCACCCAATCCTGCTCGCACCAACATTATCAATTGGATTTTGGATACCCAATTCAGCTTTTTGGTAGGGTCGAGATTTGAACATGGGACCTCCCTTGGAGGATTGCCCTCTCCTCTCCAACTCACCTACAACACTGTGTAGATTGCAAGTTATTCACTTTTTATTGTTATTGATATTAATATCTATAAAAGTGACCCATAAAGATGTAAAAGATATAATATAAAAAAAAAGACGCATCTTAAGAAATATATAAAAGAAATAAAGCCAAAGCTTTAAAGAGAAAAGTACTTAAAAGTATTAGTCCAACACAAAGTAATCAATTTGAAGCAAATTGGCTTCCTAAAAGTCATTGATGAAGGTGAAGCATCTCTTTAAAGAAGAGACTTAAGCATCTTTGGTCCTCATAAACCATAAAAGTCTAGAGAGAGCCAAGTAAATCTCTAAATACATAAAAAATAATACTTTGAGCTAATTAGAGAGAGTATATGAAAACATAATAGTCCTTGATCTCAAGCTTTAAGGAGCAAATCTAGAAAATATGATGCTTCTAAGGGATCTAATGATGCATAAGCCATGAGCCATAAAAGTCTAGAGAGAGAAGTAAATATCTAAATACACAAAAAATAATTCCTTGAGCTAATTAGAGAGAGAGAGTATATGAAAACATAATAGTCCTTTGGTCCTCATAAGCCATAAAAGTCTAGAAAGAGCCAAGTAAATCACTAAATACACAAAAAATAATACTTTGAGCTAATTAGAGAGAGAGTATATGAAAACATAATAGTCCTTGATCTCAAGCTTTAAGGAGTAAATATAGCAAATATGATGCTCCTAAGGGATCTAATGATGCATATCAATAAGAAGCTAATGGAAACAAATTCTAACATGATCTAGAGGGACCCTCAAACTACAAGATAACTAAAATTTGGTATACTCCAAAGGTCAGATGAACTTATCATTATATTAGATATATAAATCTTAATAGCACTATAGTTTTGAATATATATATAAAATCGATTAGTACCATGGCTTAGCACTTCATATACAATGTAAATTTACTTTAAAGCCTTGGTTGTCATGGAAATCTAATACATTTAAACATCTTTAATAGATAGAATTTAATCTATGTGAAAACTAAGCAAAGCATTAACTAAATTTTTAAATGAGATCAATATTTGTAGATTCCTGAAAATGCTAAATCATCCACTCCGGATGACGATATCAAAATATTTTCTTAGCTTTGTTTGCTTAAATGAAGCTAATAGGAAAAAAGTAAAGATATACATTCTTTGTAGATCTCAAAGTACGTTTTGAATGCATTAAGGTCAAATTTCTCATAAAAATAAATCCACTCATAGGAACACAAATGTTATGAAATATAATGAAAGGAAGTAAAATATGGTGACAAGGTGATACTAAAATTCAAAGGAGTTTGGTACTAAACCTATATGTGGGTAGGAAGCTGGTAACAATAATAAACTTTGACTACACACATTACCACATAATGGCACCTTATACAAAAGCTAACATTGATGAGGAAGAGAAAGAATCAGTGCAATTAAACAATGTAACATCTTCAAATGATAACTAACATTGTATTACTATTTGTAAATCTTGGTAAGATATCTTGATGATGCAAGGAAGGATGAACTTTTGCAAATATGTTTAAGATATTGTCACTCAAACTAACATTTGAAGAACTAAAACCTAACATATATAACAAACGTTATCTTGAAAGTTAAAAATATTACCTCACCATTACATTTTGATAGAGTGGTAAGGGGGGGAGTTGCAAATAGGAGGTGGAATGGTGAGTAGGGGAAATTTTCTATGAAGAGATCAATGTTTCAAACCCCTTAGCTCTTATGGAGCTTCCACCTACAAAGAATAAAAGTAAAAATAGATTGTCATTCCATCAAGTTCCACCACTTTTGTGGTTTTCAAGCATTTAATGACTTATCATGTGTTGTTTAATATGTTTCTCACTTTTATTCTAGTTTACTCTCTTGTTCATTTATTATGATTTATATTATTAGTTTTAGATTAGATATGTTTTCTAAATGAGTGATATGGATGGAAATGGATTTTATATGCACTAATATTTTGATAGAAAAAGGATATGTGAGATGAGAGTGAAGACCCTCTATATATCTATCATTCTCCCTATTCTTGTAGCATATAAACTCAATGTAAAATGAAAAACATACTTGGAAAATCAACTTGGAGAGGATTGAGTGTTCAAATATAAGGGTTTGGATCCTTAATGCTTAACAAACTCTTTGTTTGGCATCTTATTCATCTAAAACTCAACTCAAGAGTACTCTTGGCCAAGTTTGGGGTATCATCTACAAACTATGTTATGTGTGGGAGGCCAAAGACTATTAAACAAATATTTTGGTCCTACAAGAATACCAAAAGAAGTTGGGATGAAAGTTTTAGGAACCACTTTATAATATTTAGTAGAAAATTTAACTAGAAATAGTCCTTGTTGGGTTTCTTAAAATGTTTTAATCAAGTAATGAAAACTTGTAGGCATTCAATTTTGATTCATGTTTGGTTTGTTTGTTGCTAGAATATGTTTAATGATTTTGTGTTGTCTTTAACATTGATATTTCATAGACTTTAATAATATTTTTCACATTTATGAACTAATTGTAGAATTTTATAAGAAAAGCATAGTGAGGCCAAAATTAGACACAATGTGAACATAGTTGCCATGGGAGATCAATACCATAATAATAGTAATAAACTTGATGACTACAAAGAGTACCAAAAGATGAGATATAATTAAAGGTGAATACCAAGAAAATAGTTTTTGTTAAAATAAGCTCTAGGAAGTAATGCAAAGGTAGCCCAATAAATAAACAATGACTTCTTAGATACACTATATAGTGGTTTATGTATGGCTAGATAAGCTTAATCCATGGTTGATTTTAATGTTTCCTTTTTCATGCTAATGACTGCTTGTTATAGCTTAGAAGTAGTCATAGAAACTATTGAGTACATGTGTTGCCTTGGTTTACATGCATGGATATTTGTAAGACGAGTTCTAGACACTACCAAACATTTTTTTTGTGGTTTTAATCTTCATGCAAGGATGAGTATAGATTTTTCTATTTATGCATGGCATGGTAACTATGTTTTGATAGGTTTTTCATTTTTGATACATTATATATGCTACATTGTAAATATGACAACCAAGTTGTATATATTTTCTTCTTATTTTACTTAATATAACCCTTCAATATTTACAAGAAAATATTTTGATCACATTATCTTAGTGCTTCAATGAACCATATTATCACGATATTTAAACTTGTACTGTTATGGATAATATTTAAAAATAAATCTTCATCATAATACAAGAACTTCAACTTGAGTTGAATTCATTCAATTGCATGTCATTATTGTTGTTCCACTATTCCTTGGATCCTATGTTTCGTCTACTTGTTTCTTTCATGTTCCTAAAGCACATAGAGAACATGAGGATTGGATTGGGTATGTAATATACATACCAAGTTTAGTTTTAGCCAAGATTTGGAAAGATAAATAGAATTCATTACTTTAATGGTATTAGTGTCATAAAATGTTCCATTATTGTGTAAGTTTGGTATTATTTTTAATCCTATTACATACATTTGTATTGTGATATTCCTTTATGCTTGCATTATTTTTAATATAGATTCTCATTTATTGGTATGATATCTACTTTTCTTGATTAACATCTCTTCTTATTATTTTCATTTTCCATCTAATGTCTTTCTGTTTGAAAAAATATTTGTCGTATCCTATTTCTAGTAAACAAATTTAAAGCATAAGTTATCTAACCTCATAATATTAGTTATTGATTTTCCTTTATACTATCATCCTTGGATCCTATGACATGAATAATTAGTACCAAATTAGTTTTCTTGTTTCTAAATTTATAGACGACAACCCATGTTCATGTTATTTGGCACCCATTTACCAAAGTTTGGTCCTTTGAATACACTTACTCATTTTATGTACCTTCATACATGTTCATGGGACCAAAAGGAAGGCATCACATGTGGTTTAATATCTAAGTATCTGAAAGAACATTACCCATGCAAAGAGAACTAAATCTACAAAGTTATTTATTATAAATTCTAAAACTACCTCAACATGTTGAAAGAACAAAGAGCCACTTTACTTGGGTAGTCACATGATCTCATGATTCATATGGGAGCACTAACTACTACCATTATTACCTTATAGAATAAAAACCCTATCAAGGTGTAACCCCGTATTGAATTTTAAATGACAAGATAAATGTCAATGAGTTGGATACCTATATCTGTTAACTGGAGTCACATTATTCTATTGACCAAATCATTGACATTTATAAGATTTTTTTATAGAGCTTAAGATTTCTTAACTAGTTCTATGATGATGAAGATCTAGCCACACTAAATATGAGATAATACTATGATCCTATAGACACATTAAAAAACATTATTTATATTATTGTTGAACTGAGGAATTATCCAACTTATGCACCCTCAATTATAATTTCAACAAAGTTGGATGGAATGGTTTAAGGTGTTTCCAGCCTTTAGATTTAATCCAAATCCCCACTATCCTTACTAAATTATAAACTAGTCTAATCTAATTGTATGAAATTAAAATAAAAAAACTAAAAATGCATGAATTTAAATTGTGAGGTTTAGGAAGCAAGAGAATAAAAGTAAATACAATTGAAACCATAGATAGAAGATTTTGTGATTAGTCAATATAAAAAAAATTCAAATAACAACAATGCATTTGACATTGTGAAAGGAATACCAATATGGGAAAAAGGGCCATGTCACAATCACCATGCATTCAATAATCCAAGAGTGTAGTGCCTCTAATAGAGTGTAAAAGACAT
Organism: Wollemia nobilis; assembly: GCA_028583015.1. Taxonomy (NCBI): domain Eukaryota; kingdom Viridiplantae; phylum Streptophyta; class Pinopsida; order Araucariales; family Araucariaceae; genus Wollemia; species Wollemia nobilis. Next base: position 192,129 of record JAQPPZ010006183.1, on the reverse strand, counting down.
CAAATTTTCACAAAATTTATGAATTACAAGAGCACAATGTGGGCTTCATAAAGTGTAGATTTAAATTCCTCAAGGTCAAAGTCCATTTACAATGGATCCAATAGCTCACATATATAAATATTATCCCTCAATTACCTAGGGTGATAAACTATTACTCGTATTAAAAGTAAATATTTGGGGTATCTCTAACAAACTAATGGCCTACAAATTTTACATGCCTCTAATTATGCAGCTAAAATGTCTAGAAGAATTTCAAAATGAGTTATGGTGACACTATATGCCAAAGTATTGCTTCTAAATATTTTATTTGGTATTCACACTTGTATTTTTACACCTTTATTGGTCCACGAATGATTCACTCTAAGAAGTGAATGATTGGATCCAATCTACCAATGCTTTACTAGTATTTTCTTAGCACTTTGATCTTGCAAGCCGATTGCTTCATCTTGCTAGTAGACCACTCCTAGTGCAAATTGACTCTTATAGAGTAAATTGGTCCTTGTATTTGACTTAGTAAAATTTGAGAGGTATTGAAAGGTTTTAATTAACTGACTTCAACTATTTTGTAACCTTATAAAATTACAACATTTACAAGGTAGTGATTTGTCATTACATTTCTATTATTGTTATGGGATGACAAGCTTGATTGGTAAGAGATACTAGTTCTTACCTCCATCCTTGGGCATAATATTTAAATTTTTAATCTTAGTTACAAAATTATAAAATTAAGATCCTCATTATGTCATCTTCATGGTAGTAGCCCTAGCAAATTCTATCATCTCTTGTCCCCTAGAAAGTGAATGTTGGTAAGGTCCTATACATATCCGACCGAGTCCTTATATAGGTTTTATAACAATCCATATTGTTTACCCACTATGTCCTATAACTTGACAAATGATTATTCTAGTTTCTTAAGCTATTTGACTGTATTTCTAGATTCAAATTTTGACCTTTTCCTATTTGATCATCAAATCAATGATGTCATCATTGAGGAGATCTCTCTAAGGAGAAAAAAAATTGGACAATCCAATAGTGATGAGCCCATAAATTTCTTTCACCATTTCTCACACTAGGGCTTCCAAAGAGGGTAATACATCTTTGCAAGTTTACATATCTCTCCAAGTGTTAGGGATTTTCTTCAAATTTTTGGTTACATCCTTCATGTCTATCCCTAATTATTGGGTTTATGATATTGACATCATAGAAAAAATATTATGTACCTCCAAGTACCTCTCCTTTGTAGTAAATTGATCTTTGGCTTGAGGAGATCTCTCTAAGGAGAAAAAAGTTTGGACAATCCAATAGTGATGAGCCCATGAATTTATTTCACCATTTCTTACACTAGGGCTTCGAAAGAGGGTAATACATCTATGCAAGTTTTCAGGTCTCTCCAAGTGTTAGGGATTTTATTCATTTTTTTGGCTACATCCTTCATGTCTATCCCTAATTATTGGGTTTATGATGTTGACATCGTAGAAAAAATATTATGTACCTCCCAGTACATCTCCATTGTAGTAAATTGCTCTTTGGTTTGTTTAAGGATTCTAGGAACATGATTGAGGCTACTTTCTATGTTGGCTGCAAACTCAAAGTACCTCTTGGAACTTGTCCCCTTAGCTTTGATGTTATCGCAAGGGGACTTCACTCTTTTGACATAAAGTCCATAGATATATTGTTGCTCCCTCATTTAATTGGGCTCTCTCTTCCTTGAGCTCTTGCTTGTTGCGATTCTTGGAGCTACTTTACTTGATCTTCAAGTTAATATTTCTCTTGTTTGTTTTATTTCCTCAACTAGTCTTTCCCCTACATAAGCTATTGTGAGAGATATTATAGCTGCTATCTTTTCTTTTCAAGTTAGGACTTGATATCGTCAACCTATTTCTCTAGGTGATATTTGTCTATGGTATTTTTCTTCAAGGCTTCATTGTATTATTGTTCTTTCTTACTCTTCAACAAGGTAACTATTACCTTTAATTATACATTCTTCATCCTTAGTAAATCACCCCCCATCACTAATTGACCAAATTGCACGTCCACATCAAATTGATAATTTATTTGTGAGATGGATCATTTGATATAAATTTGTTCTACTTAGATCCCACTCTAAGAGTTTAGTAGTGAAGTTAATAGATGACATGGTGGTTTTAGAAGGGTCATTTTGGACCACTTTTACGATGAGAATTTTATTGTCTCTAGATGGTAACTATGACTACATTATAGAGCCTAAGAGGTCTTGCATTTAAATTGTTTATATTATTTTCTAATCTTCTTATCTTCATCTCAAAGGTTATAAAATATATGTTGGATATTTGTCTCCTTAGTTTCATTGACAATTTTCTAAAAAAAGGCCTATATGGGCTCTACAACTACACTAATATCTAGAGTTGCTTTTTGTAAGGAACCTAGGGATAGGGATATGGGAATATAATATTATATTGTATGGGTATTTGGCATGGACCACATATAACCCAAGGTTGGCTATATTTTAATATTTTATTATATTAGTAACTGAGACAAGGGTTTATAAGAGGGGTATACAAATAAGAGATTAACATTGTAAAACATAAGTGATATCAAGTATTCTATTATAATGGTCTTGGCTTGTGAAGCGGATTTGAAGTGATTTTATTCTTTAAGGAATATTATTGGTATTTCCTTACCTTAAGGTTATTTTCTATATCTCTGTTTGTGGATTGTTATTGTACATTATTAATTATGGATGGATGTTTTGATATTTCTACATAAATGATGAATAATTTTTTTTAATAAGAATTGAGGTTCATAAAAAGTGTTATCAAAGTGAAGATTTTGGCAAAAATGAGGGGTTTCTATTTTTGATGGATTGTAGCATAAGGGAAGTTTTATTTTTCAAAAAAATATCTAATATTTTGAAAGCTATATCTTTGTGAAGGGTTGTTTGATTTAGACAATTCATGGAATAATTTGTGCATAATTTGAAGAGTTTTAAAATAAGTGGTCATATGCATTTGGTACTATTACTACCATATTGTATATTTTTTATACTTTCATATTGGAAGGTTACATAAATAATATTGTATTGTAGTTATTCTTTGTTAGGATGGGGATATCAGATATTGTAATAGGTTTGTTTAGTTAATTCACATTATCCTATTCCTATAACAATTTATACAAGATTTTTTCCTTTGAAAAAATTATATATGTAATGTAACTTGGAATGCTATTAATGAAGTTTTATAATTTATAAAGTTTTGTATTATACTATGATCCAACATGTGGCATTATAGCATAGTGTAATCATTTTGGTTGATATTGCACTAGAATCATCTTTATTTCCTTGGTTGATTTTGCACCAATGAAACACCTTTGTTTTTGTTAGTAAATCACTACTATTCTCACAAGTTAATACTCTTCTAAGGTCAAAAATATCTCAAGAAAAAATATGCACATAACAATGAAAAATAATTCACATAATTATATTGATAATATCTACTTTAAGCAATGCATAAATGCAATGCTTATTTTTCAATAACAATGACAACGCTTAGTCTTCAATATATACATGCATGAGACTCTTTATATTCATAAGAGTATTTACCTTTAATATTATATAGTCTTCATCTCCTCATACTCACGGGAGATCTAAATCTTCATATTTATCAATACATTATAGTAAATCTCATATATTTACCTAAAGACCAAGACTGTCATGATTGCACATAACTCATAAATCGTCACTTATGAACATGAAATTTCACTCACATAACTCACACTTACTAACATGACACCTCACCTACATAACTCCACACTTATTTACATGACACATAACTCACACTTAATAACATGACACATACTCAAATATTAAACACACCCTAGACTAAATTATTTACAAGGTCCTTGCATTAATGTTACAAGGTACCAAATAATGTAATACCTCCAACAACCCCCCATATTAAATTATTTGGTATGAAGGTCCTTTACCTTCATCTTCTTTATGTATTTTGACTTGTTTTGATTCTAGTTTAGTCTCTGAATTTGTCCCTCTGAGTTGTCACAGATACTTTTGAGTAAATCATCAAAGAACATAATTTTCAACTTTGTTGATGTCTTATTTTTTTATTTTACCATAAGAATAAAATACATCTTCTGATATAATTCCTTTGGTAGAAGCTAGTCTAAATATTTTTATAAAAGTTTTATTACATCAAAAGCAAATATACTGCTTTTAAAGGACCCAAGAGCTTTGATTTTGTTTAGTATTTTTGATAAGAAATATTTTATTACCATTGATGATTTTGAAGTCTATGGTTCTTCCTCTATCCAATAGGTATGACACTAAAATTAGATTATTTTTTATTCCAAGAACATAAAGCATATTTTCTAGTGTACATTTTGAGTATGGTAGACTAAGTGTAACATTCCCTTGCCCTTGTACTTGATAGATTTTGTCATATGCTATCTTAATTGGCATACTTGGTTTTACTTGAATGGAATCAAACCAATATAGGTTGCCTATCATATGATGGCTAGCTCTTGAATCAATGTACCAAGAATTATCTTCATACTCAATTTTTGGTTTTGTTTGAAGTTTTGGTGTTTCATTGTATCATAGAACATGTTTGTGGCAATATATTTTTTGTTTTTGAATTTTTTTCATGATATTTGCCTCTTTGAACATATGTGATTTTGAAAAATACCTTTTTGATGCACTCATTTTTGTTCTTTCAAAAATAAATTTACAATTCTTTTGTTCACACAAATTTATTCTTCAATTCCAATTAATTTTCTTTGTTGTAGAATTCCTTTTTACTCTAAAATTAATAATTTACTCTTCAATACAATTTTCTTCTCTTTGCTTTCTTTTATTCAATTTCAAATATTCTTCTTTAAGAATTAATTCCTTTATTGATAATTTTTTTTTTATCTCCAAATTTAATAATTTACTTCTTCAAATAGTCAAATTTCTTTCTTATTCTTATTCAATTCAATTTTTCAATCTTCAATTTCTTTCTTCAATATTCTTCAATTTTTTTTCTCTTATCTAATTTTCCTTCTTCAATGTGCTTCAATTTAATATTATTTCTTCTTTCAATATTTCATTTTTTAAATATTTTTCTTCAAATTTTTGAATTCTTCTTCAATCTTCAATATTCTTCTTTTCTTCAATATTCAAATTAATTCAATTTTGGATGCATCATTTTTGATAAATCATATACCGGTGGTAAGAGACCTCCCACTCTGGGCGAGAGGTCACCTCTTCAACTTCTTGCTTCCTCCTTGGCTCTTCCTAGGGCTCTTAGGCAAATCTCTTGCTTTGCTGTGGAATTCTAGGCAGATCTCCTAGTTTTCCTAGGTTTTATGGCCCTTCCTATCATTGCTTGGTGCCTGGAGGGTCTCCAAGACATTTTTTGCTTCCTCCTGAGGTGTTCCAGGAAAGAGGAGGTAGATATCCTTTTCTTCTGGTAGATCCATATCACGCTAAGAAGGTGCCTCGTTGCGGAAGCAAGATACCTCCCACAACAAAGCGAGAGGTCACCTCTTCATCTTCTTGCTCCCTCTTTGGCTCTTCCTAGGGTTCTTAGGTAGATATCTTTCTTTGTTGAGGAATTCCAGGCAAATCTCCTAGTTTTCCTAGGTTTTTTGGCCCTTCCTACCACTTATTTGTGCCTGGAGGGTCTCCAAGACCTTTTATGCTTCTTGAGGTGTTCCAGGAAGTCTTCTTGGGTGTTGTTGCATGGTCAGATAAAACTAAGTTGTTGGTCACAGTGTGGGGGTTTTCGTTCTTTCTCGGTTTGGGGGGTTTATAGAGCTCTTCCCTATAATTTTTTCTTTTGCCATGGGATGGGGCCATGCACTTTACTTCCTATAGGAGAAACTCTTTGTTCCTCTCCATATATTGGCATTGCATCAGAGTGGAATACAGTTCATTAATTTTTTTTACTGAGATGGTCATTCGTTAGTGTTTCCCAGCTGAATGTTTCCCATGGTTTACGATTTGTGGCTTGTGGTTTAGGATTTTTTGTGATTTTGATTCATTTTTTTAGCTTGTCGGGATGGTCTTTCTCTGGTTTATGTGGGATTTGGAGATGCCTCAATTATTTCCAATGAGACTTTTCCATTATTCACGATTTGTGGCTACTGATTCAAGGTTTCTAACGGATGTGTTTCTTTTGATCTTCTTGCTAGTATGGTCATTCACTACCTTTTCTAGGTTTGGGGAGGCCTAAGATTTATAGTTGAGTGTTTCCCATGGTTAGTTTTTTGGGGCTCGTGTCCAGGGATTTTTGCTGGATTCCTTCTCATATTTGTTTGGTCTTGGAGAGGACCATGTGCTTCTTTGTATTGCAGAAGGATTTTGTGGTTTCTCTGTTGGTGGTTGGGTTAGGGTTTCTTACTAATATGGGCATCCTCTTTTCAAGTTTTTTCTTTTGTTGTGCTTCACCTTTCTTCTCTAGGTGATTACATGGAGGATCTTGCGAATGGTCTAGTGTTTGTTTGCGGATGACCCTAGGTTGTTTTGTGGATGACCCTATGCTGGATTTTGGGTAATCCCTTTTATTTTGTGGATGGTCCTGATTCATTTAAGTTTGGTCTTGTGTGGTTTATGGATGGCCTTGATTATTTTACAGATGATCCTGATTCGATTTGATGATGGTCTTGTTTCATTTTTTGGATGGTCCTATTTCATTTATGGATGGTCCTGATTCATTTGTGGATGGCCTTCTAAATCTAAGGTTTTTCTCCTATGTGGGAAAACCCTTTTCAAATTGGTGTGAGGTTTTCTCCTATACAAAAAAACCCTTTTCAATTTTGTGTTTACCTATGAGGTTTCTCTACTGCCCCTACGAGGGCTTCTCTTCTTATCTTGTGTGGCTTCCTCTCTTGCTCCTGTGTGGGCTTCTATTTTTCTGTTTTAGCTATTTTTCTCCAATAGCCCACAGAGGGTCTATTTCTTCAGCTATTTTTTGGTTGGGATCTCTTCTCCCAAACTTCATATTTTTGTAAAAGGTTATGGGATCCTTTCAAAACCCCTTTTACCAATAAAAAAAAATTAATTCAATTTTTTTTCTTCAATTTCAATTCAATCTTCAACTTTAATTTTCTTCTTCAATTCAATCAATATTTTTTCTTCAATTTGATATTCTTTCTTCAAATGCTTTTTCACTTCTCTTTAATCTTCTTCTTCAAATTAATAATCACTCTTATTCAATAATATTTAATTATTAATTTCTTCTTATAACTCCCATTAAAATAATATTTTCAATATATCTCCCTTCAAATATTAATTCCTTTAATCAATAATTTTCTTCTTCAATTATTTATTCTTCACCTTAATATTTCATTAAATTATATTCTTATATCTCCCTTAACCATTTTCATTCTCCAAAAGAAAAATTCTTCTTATAACTCAATTATTCTAATCCCTCTTAAAATATTTTTAATAAATCAATCTCCTTCTTAAAAATGTAATCATTCAATATTCTGATGTAAATTTGAGACTTTATCTTATGTGACACCTTTTTACTATCGAATATTTAGCTTACAACAAGATTTGCATGATTTTCTCTAGGAAAAAGTAGTTGTAATCTCTTGACTAGATTTTACCACCTCAATAGATGTGTTATTCTGACTACAATTTCCTGATGTTACACCTATGCATTATTTTCATTTTTTACATTGTATTCACACTTCTAGACTCATACTCTCATTGGAATTGTATGCACACTTCTGGAATAATATGCACTATATTCAACTATCTACTCTCCTTTGAATGCCTCCTTACCTTTTTCTCCTCCATAATGTTGTCGCTCCTCAACAATCTCCTATCACTCTCAACTTGCATAGACATATCTCTTTCCTTTGATGAAATTTACTCACTCCTTCAAATGTTGCTTTCTAATAGGTGCTTTCTCTAACATGATTACAGTGTGACTCTTCAATGCTCAAATGACTCCACAACATGGCTTTCTCACCAAGCTCATAAAAAATGGCTTACAAGGCTCAAAAAATAACTCTCACCAGACTCTCAATGTTGCTTTCTCTACAATGTTGCTCTCCTATAGACCTAGACATAAAAAAAATATCTCTTAATTGAAAATCACCCTCACCAGACCTTTATACTATGGCTCAGATTTCTCTTCACCACAGCTCTAATACCAATATTAGAAAATCACTACTATTTTCATAGGTTAATACTCTTCCAAGATCAAACAATGTCTCAAGAATAAATATGCACATAACAATGAAAAACAAATCACATAATATTATTGATAATATCTACTTTAAGAAATTCTTATTCTCTAATAACAATTACAATGCTTTATCTTCAATATATACATACATGAGACTCTTCATATTCACAAGACTCTTGACCTTTACTCTTACATAAACTCTTCATCTCCTCATACTCATGGGAGATCTAACTCTTCATATTTCTCAATACATAATAATAAATATCACATATTTACATAAAGATAAGTATTCTCATTATTGCACATAACTCATAAATCCTTACTTATGAACATGAAAATTCACTCACATAATTCACGCTTACTAACATGACACCTCATCTACATAACTCCACACTTATGACACATAACTCACATTCAATAACTTGACACATACTCAAATATTAAACACACCCTAGACTAAATCATTTACAAGGTCCTTGCATTAGCATTGCAAGGTACCAACTGATGTAATACTTCCAATATTTTTTCTCGGTTGATTTTGCACCAGTGAAAGGAGTGGACTTCTTTGGTTGATTTTGCATCAGAGAAGGTTGATTAGTGGATTTTTTGGTTGATTTTGCACCAGAGAAAGATTGATTACACCAATTTTTTTTGGGTGGATGCATTTGGTTGATTATAATAGAAACCTATCATTAAATTTTATTTTTAGATATTTGGTTGGTTTCACTAGAGATATCTCACAACAAGATACCAAAATTACTCTAAAAAATTACCTTTGTTATGTAGATAAGACACCTAGAATATGTCTTGAATGTTGGCACTATTTTCAAACTAATTGCCCATGCCAAACATCAAAGGTATACAACATTTTGGATGAGACTTGCTAGATAAATTGATTTATATAACATGTACATGGAGGTTTTTTGAGAAGAAAATATAGGTTATTTAAGCTTTTGAAGTGCATTATTGTAAAATACGGAACGTAATTGTATTATTGCAGCAGCGTTTAAATAATGTTTACATCTGCCGGGAATAGTCACCGGCGCAACAGAAGAACAGAAACACTGTTACGAAGTTGTAACAGTCTGTCTAATAAACAAATACAGACAAAGGTAAGTACGCTAACATCCCCCTTTATTACATTATTTGGGTAATGTAATAACTAATAGCTATACTAAACTACTAACATCCCCTTACATTATTTTGCAATACAAAGTGAGCTGCGAAACAATTCAAATTTGACACGTCCAAGTGCCTTAGTGAAAATGTCTGCAACTTGAGCATCGGTGGGAATGTCTTTGAAGCTGAATTCGGTGCTTTGGAACTTCCTCTCGAATGAAATGACATTGTGTGTCAATGTGCTTTGTTTTTTCATGATGGGTTGGATTCTTGACGAGGTTCAGAACACCTTGATTGTCGCAGAACAAGTGTATTGGAGATTTTGATGGATGGCCCATACTTGTCAGAATGCGACGTAACCATATCACTTCGCACACAGCTTCACGTGCGGCGCGATATTCTGCCTCTGTTGAAGAAATAGCAACCACTGTTGCTTCTTGCTTATGCCAAGAGACGAGGACCGGATCCCGGATGAAAAATGTATCCGAAGTTGACTTGCGATCATCAAATGATCCGGCATAGTCGGAGTCCGTGTATCCTTGCAAGAAGAATTTGTTGTTCCTCTTGTATTCTAGGCCATATTCTATAGTACCACGGACATAGTGAAGAACACGTTTCTTTGCTTTCCAATGAGTAGTCTTAGGCTCCTGCATGAACCTCGAAAGATAGTTTACGGCAAATACGAGATCCGGCCTAGTATTGGTCAGATATATGAGACTCCCAATCAGCTGTCGATAGAGAGTGCCATCTACCTGAGGTGAGTCATCATATCGCGATAACTGAAGTCCATTCTCCATTGGAGTTGCCATTGGCTTGCAGTCAGTCATGCGATATTTATCGAGCAATGTCTTGGCATACTTTTTACGAGACACTTTGATGGAGTGCTCCTTCTGGCTGAATTCCAGACCAAGACGGTAATGGAGAAGTCCGAGATCTGTCATCTCAAAATATTTGCACAAGTTTCTTTTGACGAGTAGAGATCATATCTTCGAACTCCCTGTAATGAGCGAGATCATCCACATAGAGTACAAGCAACACTATCTCGAGAACCACTGTTTCTTGAAATAGAGGTTTGCATCCGACGGACATCTCTTAAATCCATGCTTGCATTAGGTGATTGTCCATTTTTATATACCAAGCTCGAGGAGCTTGTTTCGGACCATACAAGGATTTGACCAATTTGCAAACTTTCTGCTTGTTGGCCTTCCACTTCAAATCCTTCAGGTGAGTCATATAGACTTCTTCTTGGAGATCACCATTAAGAAAGGCACTTTTGACATCCATTTGGTGAACTTTCCACCCATATTGTGCTGCCATAGCACACATAACCCGAATTGTGGTCATCCGAGCGGTAGGTGCAAAAGTTTCTTCATAGTCGATGCCTTCCTTTTGAGCATAGCCCTTTGCAACAAGTCGGGCCTTATGCTTATCAATTGTTCCATCTGCCTTGTACTTGACTTTGTATACCCATTTGCAGCCAATAGGTTTCTTTCCATGCGGCAGATCAACAAGCTTCCAAGTTTTATTCTTCATCAGAGACTCATACTCTGTATCCATAGCGGCCTTCCACTGAGGCTCACTAAGAGCATCTTGCATTGATGCAGGTTCAAGACTATCTATGGTAGACATGAATGCCCTGTCATCATCAATATCCATATCCTCAACTTCTCTACTTGGAGTCACGGAAAGTTCCTCAAAATATTGACAAAGATCATCAACCTCACCGGTTTCTCCGGCTTCTCTTTCCTTTTGAGCCATACTTGCGTGTACGAGGTCTATCCAAATTCAAATTGGGAGGAGTGGATAAATTTGCATCTCTGATTGTATTTGTACACCATTTAGGATTATGCTTCGGTGGTGGTGAAGAAGATGTAGAAGGACCTCCTGTCTGTGTTGACGAAGGAATCTCCTCTTCCTTTGGTTCCACAATATCTTGGTGTACTGTAGATGTGCTCTGTGATGTGAAAGCTTCATCAAAGACAACATCTCTGCTGATATGAATTTTCTTGGTCAAAGGATCTATCAACCGATATCCTTTAGAGTGCTCAGAATATCCAAGAAAAATACATCTCAGTGTTTTCTCATCTAGCTTCTTCCTTTTCTCTTTCGGTATGTGCATGAAAGCTTGACATCCGAAAATACGTAGATGAGATATGGAGGGTTTTCGACCACTCCATGCTTCCTGTGGAGTCATTCCTTTTAGGGCCTTTGTGGGTGCCCTATTCAAAAGATACAGCTTCTGCCCAATATTGTTGCCCAAGAGTTGCACTCGTGAGCATACAACGAACCATTTCCATGATAGAACGGTTCCTTCTCTCGAGCAACTCCATTCTCTTTGAGGAGTATAGGCAGTTGTTAGCTGTCTCTTGATCCCATGCTTATCTAGGAATGCAGAAAATTCATTAGAGGTAAACTCTCCCCCTCGATCTGAGCGGAGGGTTTTGATAGAAGCCCCTGACTCCTTCTCAACGGATTTCTTGAACTGTTGGAAGAATGCGAAAGCTTGATTTCGGTTTGAGAAAGAAAACCCACATCTTTCGTGAGTAGTCATCTACGAATAGCTGAAAGTACCTCTTCCCTCCAACAACTGTTGGGTGTGAAAGGACCGCATAGATCGGTGTGAATTAGCTCCGAGAGGTTTTCTTGCTCTTGTAGAGCTCTTCTCAAATGGTACTCTATCTTTGCTTTCTGCTAGCGATCGGAGCACATTGGCAATGTGGCGAAAGGGAAGGAAGACCCTTTACCATCTCATACTTGCTGAGCTCAAGTAAGTAGCAGAACTAAGATGCCCATATCTCTTGTGCCATAGGGAAGTTGCCTCCTTGGTAGAGGCAGTCATGGCAACATGTGGAGTAGAGATAGCATCTAGTGCAAATAAGCCATGCTTATATGAAGCTGTTGCAATCTGCTTACCCTTCTTGGTAATTGTACAACACTTCTTTCCATTCTCAACACGAAAGTTGACAACCATATTTCTGTCCAGGATTTGTGTCATCGACAACAAATTGTTGGCCAATCCCGGAACATAGAGGACCTTGTCAATCTGACACTTGCCATCAGGAAGAGTGACTGAAACTGTACCCTCTCACTGAACCCTGTAGGTTTTATCATCAGCAATGGTGACAGGTTTGCCCTCTTTGGCCACAAATGATTCAAACCACGATCTGTCACCAGTCATATGTTTACTAGCTCCAGAATCGACATACCAAATAGGATCCCTCTGAGTGGAATCTGTGGTAGTCATGAGCACCTTGTGTGCCCATTCAGAATCTGAGTCAGATTCTTCAACGACAACATTCACACGGGGTTGCTTGTTCTTATTTTGTGGTTTGTTTTGGCCTTTTTGCTTGTTCTTATGCCAACATTTGTTGGTGTCATGGTTGTCTTTCTCACAGATCTTGCACCACCTCTTCTTCTGTTGAGGTTGCTTGCCTTTTCCTTTCGTATCCTGTTGAGAATTTCCTCCTTTATGAAAGTTGCCTCCTTTTTGCCCATTACCTTTCTTCCTAGAACCCACTTCTGTTGGTGTATAGGGTTGTATTGGAAGAATCATCCTTGTGAAGTTGGCGTGCCTCCTGTTGTTGGAGCAGATTGACCAACTCGATGTAGGTAATTTGTCGTTGGGACACCTGGATGGAGGTTATCAACATATCAAATGAAGAAGGTAAAGCTCTCATCACAAGTGAAATGAGAAGCTTTTCGTCCACAGTATCTCCTAGAGAACTCAATTTCTCTTTCAACTCAGACACTCTGCATAGAAAGAGTTCAACCTGTTTCACCCTGTCTCAAACTCGGGTTATGAAGTTGTTGTTGAAGATGAAGAATGGTGGATTCATTCTTCCCCTCATAGATGGTTCTAAGGGCATCCCATGCCTCTTTACCACTTGCTTTATCGGCTATATGAGGTTGCACTTCATCCGAAACGGCAAACAAAATGAGCACCTTTGCTCTCTTGTCTTTCTTGTCAAAAGCAATCTGATCTGTTGAAGGACCTGTGGATCCTGCTTTGTTGGTGAAGGCCTTGTTGCTACTCCGGTAACAATATCCCACAAATCTTCCATTTGGAGAATAGCCTTCATCTTATGTTTCCATGGTGTATAATTTGGACCTTTCAATAAGCGATGCGGATCGGTCATCAACTTTGCAACGACGGCCATAGTGAAGGTTCCTTATATCACCAAATTGGTCCCCCTTTCTATATACCTTTTGCTAGGCCAATATACCGTACAAAATACCCGCCCTTACGTGAGGGAAACTATAGGTATTTAGAAAGATCAACAAAAAATCACCCGCCCTTACGTGAGGGAGACTATAGGTGAAATTTAGAGATCATACGATACGTGGAACATAAGCGGTACTGAAAGGGAATCGCCTTGTTGATGGCACCTACCATAGAAGATTCTTCTCATGCGTGGGGCGTAACTTCCCCTAAACACTATGAAGAATACTTCGTCGGGATTTACGCCTAAACACAAGTGCGATAAAGGGTAGTGGATGGAGTAAAAAATGCAAAAATGGCGTACTTATTCCTCCCCGACGATTTATAGAGAACAAGCTCAGACGTCGTTATAGCAGCTATATTAGGCGGCGGATACAGTAGCCAAATCACGACAGCTTTACCTGTAAGTGCTGGCGGAGGTATCGCAAATACCGAACGCTGCAGTGCAAATAAATTGCACAGATGGGTTTTATATTCGGGGACTTAGGGAGTGTTTGATTTTAATTTTTAATGTTATAGTGCAAAAATGAAATATGCAACATACAACAAAAAAAATTGCCCACAAGAATAACCCACAAGGTGTCGGTCACAGCCGAAAATGCACCTTTTACAATGCCAAATTGCTATTTTTCATAAAAATTACTCTCAATCCCCCTTTGATTTTTTGAAAAAAATATCCCCCCTTAAAAAAATTCTTTTAACAAAGCATTTTTAATAACTATTATATATTTAAAATTAAAATAAATAATTTTAATTTATATAGTTTTAAAACTTTAGGAAAAATAAATTAAAATTAAATTTTAATTTATAAAGTTTAAAACTATTAAAAATAAATTAAAATTAAAAATTTTAATTAAAAATTAATAATTATAAAAAAACTTTGAAAAAAAAATATACCTTGGGGGGGTCGGCGGGATTTGAACCCCCGACCTACAGGCTCCCTGAGCCTTACCGCACAGCTCACTGCCAAGTGAGCTTGCGGGCTGATCCGAAAGAGATCAAGAGCCTCCTCCTTTTACAGCGCCTGCTACCTCCACCTCCTCTGCAGCGGCCTCCAGTCGCACGGTTGCTGCTTCCGCGCCCAGATCGGCCTCTCGACGGTGGATTTAAAACAAAATCCCGTCCTGCAAACCGCCTCCTCACAGTGAATTTAGAAAAAAAAATCCCTGCTGCGAACCGGGCCTCTCAACGGGAAAAAAAATTCCCTACGATCCGGGCCTCTCAACGGGGGCGAAGGTGCATTTTTTTTATTTTTATTTTTCTTCCCGCCGTGGGAGCGCCAGTTAAATTCCCCGCCTGGCGCAACCTGCGCGCGGGGGGGCTAGCGTACGCTGACGCGAGGCCGGAGTCGCGTCTAAAACGACGCAGTCACCGCCGGGAGGGGGGTTTATACCCCCTCCGATTTCCCGCGCGGCCGGGAATTTGAATTCCCGCTCCATGGGCGGGGAGAGGGGGGGGTGCCCTCGGGGAGCGCGCGTGCTCAAATCGCGCATCGCGCGGGGGTTGGGGGGGCGGGGCCACCTCGGGGAGCGCGCGCGCAATGTGCGCGTCGCGCGGGGGTGGGGGGGGAACGTTGGGCCCGGGGGGCGGTGCTGTCGCGTCCGCTCCCTCCAATGGGACGTCCGCGTCTCCCTCCAATGGGACGTCTGCGTCCCTGGGCTCTGCGCCCTGCGCGCACACGGGACGTCTGCGTCCCTGGCCGCGCGTCGAGCTCGCGCGCAGTGGCTGGACCGGTGACGCAGCGCGCCGACCTGCGCAAATTATTATTATTATTATTATTTTTTAATCTCGCGACAGGGAATAACACGTCGCGGACAAAAAAAATAAAAAAAAATTCCTCTGCTCGTCCGCCTCCAGCCTCCTCTCGCTGCTTCCTTTCACTGCAAACAGATCCCGTCCCAATCCGGCTCTGATGCCATGTAAAATACGGAACGTAATTGTATTATTGCAGCAGCGTTTAAATAATGTTTACATCTGCCGGGAATAGTCACCGGCGCAACAGAAGAACAGAAACACTGTTACGAAGTTGTAACAGTCTGTCTAATAAACAAATACAGACAAAGGTAAGTACGCTAACAATTATTAGCAAAACTAGTTGTAGAAATAAAGGAGTAATATTACTTAGAAAAAATACGTTAAATCTATGATGATTGTATCCATTTATGCAATCTAGAGGTATAGGCTTCCATAAACTTGAGTCACATACAAAAAATAACGTGCTCATTAGTCTTATCGAAAAGAAGATGCTCAAACATTATACTAAGAGTAAGCTTTCCAAAAAAAATAATACAATGCAAATTTTGAGTATGATATTTGAAGTCATTAGGTTTATATTTGAAGATATTAAGAGCACATATATTTTGATTATCTTCTGGTTGAAGAGAGTGCACATATTTTTTATTATCATGATATTGAAGTGTGTGTGCATATTTTGATTATCATAAGGTTGAAAAGTGCATTATTACAAGTCTAAAGTTAAGCACATAATCTCATGAAGTTGAAAAGTGCATAATTAAAAATTGTGTGCATGATTTATTTTAAGTTGGAAGATATTTCAAAAGTATAAGTTAAATACTTTGAAAAAAGAGTTACAATAAAAGGGATTCTTTTAAAAAATTAGTAATGATTATGATGTTTTATAGATATATGAGTTAAAAGGAAAGAGAAACCCTTATAGTTGATTAAAAAATATTGCATAAAACTTTAGGATAAAAAGGGGTAATTAAAGAAATAATAGATGAAATTTAGTCTCATATTAGTGAAGCTAACACATCAAAAGAAGCCTAGGATAACATTTATAAGGTAAAAAAATTGGTATGTTTGAGTTGCTAGCTTGGTAGGTTTAGGGGTGGGAAAGTCTTGTCTATTGCATTAACGCCACCCTGAGGCGGTGTTAGTTCACCCTTTTTAATGGCTGCCACTCATACAGTTGGCTCAATTTATTCTGAGTTTGCTGGAGAGCTCAATGGCACCGGGGAAGCATCCGCACAAGTTCATTCCGAAAGTGTATCACGAGGTAAAGGCCTTGTCCCTGAAGTTGTTATTCCTTTGCATGAATATCATACGACTTGTGAATGGTTTGAAAGTCATACCTTGGTGGGTTATTTTTTGGGTCGTATCCCATATGATACCCTTATTCGTTCCTGGGTCCAACAAGTCTGGGGCCCATATGGAGTCAAAGTGGAGAATGTACAAAACCTTACCAAAGGGTATTTCCTTTTTCGCTTTTCAGACCCAGCTCAAGCACAAAAGGTTCTGTCTAGGGGACCATGGACTATCCGTAATTCTCTGTTGATTCTGCAACCCTACTCTAGGGATTTCCAAGTCAGTGACCAAGCTGCACTGGAAGTCCCGGTGTGGGTTGAATTCCTCGGTCTTCCTGTTCCCCTTTGGGGTTTTTTGCAGACTTTAGCTGCCCCCTTAGGTAAGTTTGTTTGTCTTGAGCCAGAAAAGTTCTTCTCCGCTCGACCCACTAGAAGGATCTGTATCAAAGTTGACCTTACCAAGGATTTGCAGGAGTTTATTGATATCAAGATCGGGGACCAATCCTTTAGGCAAAGAGTTGCCTATATCAATTTTCCCAATACCTATTACCGGTGTCAATATGCAGCTCACAAAATTTGGGAGTGTCCTCTGATGGAGTGGAAATATAAGGTAAATCCCTCGCCCACTCTCGTGGCTCCAACTAATGGCTCGTAGGAAAACACTAAAGAATGGACTACTATTTCTAGCAGGAAAACCCGTGGAGCTAAGCAACAGGAAGCTTCGGTTTCCATTGCACAACCTGCCCCTACTCCTTCTCGGGACATGCAAGCTTCTACTGAAGATGTTCAGACTCCTATTGATACGGCCCCTCCGGTTGTTGGCATGCAACCCCTAGTTCCACCGGTGTCTCAATCTCTTTGGTCGGGCCCTTCTTTTGCCTCAGTGGTGGCAGCTCCAGATAATTCTTTGATGGAGGAGGGTCGGGCCTTTAAGGTCCGCCTCTCTCATAGCCCTGTTCGGAATGACAAACATCGATAGCTAAACAATGATGCTTTCCATGCGGCCTCCAACTCTTATGGCTCGCTTGAAGGTTTGGGTGATGCAGAGGATGTCATGGAGATCATGCATCCTGACAAATCCCAATGATTTTCTTCTCATGGAATGTTCGAGGACTGACGGACCTAGTCAAAAAATATTTGGTCCAAAATGAGATGTCAAATGTTTCTCGAGTGCATGGAAGCCTCGATTTTTTATGTCTGCAAGAAGTTAAGATTTTTTATTTCAATCTGCGGTGTGCATGTGACTTTTTGTGGCCACGAAGTGCCTCTTTTTCCATGAAGCATTCCTCGAGAAAAGGGGGAGCCATCACTATCCTTGCACCTCGATTACAGAAGAATGTTGTGACCTAGGGTGTTGACCCATCCAATCAAGTTGTCTGGATTTTGCTCGAGATCTATGGAAAACCATTTGGGGTGGTTAATGTGTATGCCTCGAACATCGCTTCTGATCGATGTGAGCTGTGGAGATGGCTTGCCATGAATCTACCATTTGCCACTTGGGTGCTCTATGGAGATTTTAATATGGTGGAGAAAGCTTCTGACAAGGTCAGTCATGCTCCGATGCGATGGTGCTTAGGTGAAAGGGAAGCTTGGTTTTTTATGAAAAACAAGCTTCACCTTTATGACCCTAATTCTCGCTTCTCACCTTCTGACTTCCCTCAGGCTCTTTGGTACACCTGGTCCAATTTCTAGGCTGCTTCTACCAGGGTTTTGGAAATATTGGATAGAGCCATGATTTTTGAGTGTGACAACTTTCAGTTCTCCCATATTTTGCCTTCTTCATCGTATGTGCTGACTTTCCCTGGTACTACACTATCTGATCATTCACCTATTTTATTCTCGGTGGCAAAGTTAAACTTTCAACCCATAGTGCATTCTTCATAGTTTTACCTAAATGTTTCTTTTTTGCATAGCTTTAGCATGAAAGCTCATATATGCCGTATTTGGAATTTGATTCCTAGACTTGATGGTATTTCTGGAAGGATTGAGTGGTGGAATGTTGCCATTCAACGAACCACTAAGGTGTTGCGGACTCTGGGTGTTGAAGTTGCAAAGCGATGGAAACATGCTAAGTTTACCTTGTAGAGTGAGCTATCCAAAGCCTGTCTCAGGCTTGAAGCCTCTCCTTTCAGCTCTCTTGCTCAGTCCCAAGTTTCTTCCATTCGACATGAGCTAAAAAAGCTGATTTGTATGAAGCCAAGGGTGCTCAATTACGTGCTCGAATGCATTGGCTCAAAGTGGGGGATAAAGTGACCAAATATTTTTTCAATGCCTCAGACCTCCTGCCTAGTATTCTCAGTTTCAAGCCATTCAAGTTGATGGGTAGAGATTCATAGACCTTCCAGACATTGTCAAAGCCTTTGTTTCACATTATCAAGGTGTTTTTGCTTCTCAACCCCTTGATGATGCTAGAAGGCAAGCTCTTGTTGATTGTACCATTGTTGTCCCCAACAAGCTTTCTCCTGAGAAAATGATATTCTGTGACACTCCTCTTTCTCTGGAAGATCTAAAAAATGCCTTGTCACTCATGGCCAATGATAAGGCACCTGGTCTTGATGGCTTCCCATGTGAATTCTACAAAGAATTCTGGGATATGCTTGGTTCTGATCTCCACAAAGTGTATCTTGAAGCCTTGCAATGTGGTTCACTGGGTTCCATTATTAACAAAGGTAATGTTAAATTTATTCCTAAGTCTGGAGACCCTGAGCTCATCACTAATTGGAGGTCGATCACCCTGCTTAATGTGAGCTATAATATTATTGCCAAAGCCCTTGCGCTTAAGCTTAAATCTCTCCTACCTTTGATTGTCAGACCTGAACAAACTGGCTTTGTTCAGGGAAGATACATTCTTGATAATGTTCTTGTTGTTTGGGAAGGTATGGAGTGGGCAAGAAATTCTGAACAAGATGCTTTATTCATTAATATTGACTTTGAGAAAGCCTATGATAATATGGAGTGGTACTTCATCATTGCCATGCTTCAGGCTTTGGGCTTTGGGCCAGTGTTTGTGAGCACCGTTCTTATGTTATTTCAAGATGCTTCAGCTGTTCTTACTTTGAATAATAGTCAATCTCAATCAATTTCTCTTGGTCGTTCTGTAAGACAGGGGTGCCCTCTTGCTCCATCTCTTTTCATTCTTGCTGTAGAGGCTTTTGGCTATTTTTTGGCCCATAAGGTGGATCAAGGATTAATCAGGGGTATTGCTCTCCCCAATTCTGATCGTCAGTTGGTCAATGGTCATTTTGTTGATGATTCTTTTTTAACGCTTTGAGAAGATGAGCAATCCCTTTCCTCGGCTATTAGTTGCTTAGAGGTGTTCTATTTAGCCTCTGGTTCTTCTATTCAATGGAAAAAACCTCCTATTTTTGGCAATCTCAATCCCAACTGCCATGTTGGCTGCATCATTTCCAATGGACTTGGATTCATCCGGGTGAGGTGTTTAAATTTCTTGGAATTCCTTTTGCGTTTCATGGTTCCTCTGCTCAATTGTGGCAGTATGTTATTGAGAAAGTGGACAAGAAGCTTTCTTACTGGACTAGTAAGAAACTTTCTCTGGCAGGAAAATTTTAGATTTGTTCTAAGGTTTTAGCCACTACCCATGTCTATTATTCGTCTTGTTGGGTTCCATCCAAATCTTGTTATAAAAATCTGGATAAGCTTCTGAGAGATTTCTTGTGGGCCAAAGACTCTGTCAAATGAGGTTTTCATCGGGTAGCCTGGGAAATTTGTTGTTTGCCCAAGGACTTGTGGAGGCATGGGTTTGTTTGATTGTCACCGACAAGGTTTTGCCCTTTGTGCTAAATGGATCACCCGATCTTTAATTGGGGATGAATCTTGGAAAGTGTTGGTCAGGCATTGCATTTCTTCTGGTTTGCTTCAGGGGAAGAAAATTTGGAAAGGGGTGGGATTGCAATCCATTCTTACTACCCCTGTCCCTGTTAAAGTTAAAGGTTCTTTTGTCATTCAGAGTATTTGGAAAGCCTGGGAGGCCTTCAAACCCTGGCTCAGTTGGAAAGGGAGTTTCTGCAAAGTAGGTGCCTCTTTGCCTTCCATGAATATTTGGTGGTCTCTTGTTATCACTTGGTAGGGCTCTCCCCTGGCTCTAGTGCAGTGGGTCAGAGCATAGAGGTTCTATAAGCGTGGTATTGCTTCCATTTTTTATTTCTTCTCCTGACATACCAGGAGTTGGATACCCTAGGAAAGTTTTCATCAAATTCATAATTTAAATCTTGGTGATAGAGATACTTATGAGGTGGTTATTGATAGTATTCCATTTTCTATTTGGTGCAAACTACATAAGCATTTTCAAAAACCCTGGTGGTCAGATTGGTGTTGGCCTGGGGAGCTTCCTATTTTGCAATATAAAGCTCATCTAGGTTACAAATGGCTCACCCCGCAAGTTCCAATGGTTGATAAGCTCACTATGAGATGGGACTTAGTCTCTCTTCCCTCCCGATGGAATAAGAGGTTTCAGATTGCTTGGGCTACTTATATTGAACCTAAACAAAGTTTTTTTGCTTGGAGCCTCTTGCACCAGGGGTTGCCTGTTGGCAATAGGCTCAAGCATCTAGGTGTTCATAATCCCATTTGCCCGATTTGCGGACAGGCGAAAGATTTACTGCATGTTTTTTGGTTTTGTGATCGGGCTCAGTCGGCCTGGGAGTGGCTTCTTGAAATTTTTAGACCTTTTATGCAAGAGGATTTTACCTGGGTGCATGCTATTTTGGGTGACCCTATTGCTTTTTCCTTCAACTTGGGTGTTGTTTGGAATATTTTTAGAATTGGTACCCTATTTTATCTTTGGAAGTCCCGGAATAGAGCTATTTTTTCTCAGCAAGATGTCGGGCGTGTCTTCTCTGTTGCTGATAAATATGCTATATTCTTTGATTGTTGGTTACAGATTCAAGTACAGGTTGAAAAAGTACATGTGGAGCTGCAGTACTTACGTACCCTCATGGAGCATTGGGGGAATGCACCCTACGCTATGAGTCGTGTGCCTCTTACTTCCCCTTCCAGGTCTCGATTGTCGACTCACCGAGGGACCCATCGCCGACCACAACCCTCTGCTACCAGACACTGGTCCCAGCCCCCTCACAACGCAAATGTGGAGAATCTGGAGCTGGAGGCCCATCTCGCCCGACCTCTGGTTGGGATGTTCGGCCTCCTGAGCAAGATGATGCCCCTGGTTGGGGTGAAATTGTACCAAATGCACAGACTTGTACTGTTAGTGGTACTATTGCTGATGGCTGGGGGGCTCCGGCTTCTTCAACCGTTGGATGGACTTATGACCTTATGGAGGAAAACTTCAGGCCTTCCACCTGATAGTGATTTCTCGGCTCCTTTCTTTCTGAATGCATATTTGACACTATTTTGGTGGTTGTTATCTGGATTTTTGTGGATTGTTTCTGACACTCTTGTGTACTCCTAACCACGGTGGTTAGTGTGTTGGTTTACGGGGTGTGCTAATCCCACCCACCCTTTTTTTGTATGATTAGACATTATTTTATTAATATAATGGCTTTTTCATCCAAAAAAGAAGCCTAGGATACTCTTTGCACAATTTTTGAGGATAGAAATAATTCAATAATAAATCATCTATAGTCACAGTTGTACACATTACAAATACAAAAAATGAGAATTTGAAACACATTCTCCTAGAGATAGTAGAATTAAAGAGCAAGTTAAATACTTTAGGAGAAAAAAATTATGATAACCTGCTTGTTTTAAATATGCTTCAAAATAATGTTTTGGTAACATAATTACAAGTCTCTAATTGTAAATTTTCTTATGAAAAATTGATTAATATCTTACAACATGAATTATAATTGTAACTAAAAGAGGAATCTTCAAATAATGCACTTGCTTCAAGAAGAATATATCAAAGCAACATACAACATCAGATCCATCCTCTTTAGAATGGACAAAAAAAATGTTACATATGTGAAAAATAAGGGAGTCATGATGCAAAATTTTTTAGGTCTAATGCATTAAATAGATCACAACCTACAACACAAGAACCTATTAAATGTAGAAACAATCAACCCAAAATAAATCAAGGGTATAAACTAAATTATTCACAACAAGATTATGTGACACATGAAATAGCTCAAGAAAAGTTAGAATTAGATCATGAAGATGAACCATAAACAACCTACAAAGTTTTGATGACACACAGAAGGGATAACATCAAAGGGTAATAATTGGTATGTTAATTCATGAGCTACTAATTATATTATAGGTAATCTACAATGGTTTGAAACTTCTCAAGAAATAGAGGGCTACCTAGTAACAATGGAAGATAACATAAATTATCATATAAGAGGAGTATGGACAATTTATCTCTCATTAAATTTAGTAGAATGCACCATTGTAAATATATTCTATGTTCCTAGACTTAAAATTAATTTATTTTTGTTACTCAAATGATGGATAGAGGAGTCTTTGTTGATTTTCAAGTTGTTAATGGATATGAAAGATGCTTCATCTCAAGAAAACAAAAATTAGAAGGGATTGCATCATACAAAAATGTATTATTTACCTTAGATATTGTTACATCTTCATCCATATCTCAAGAAATACAAATTTCATCTCAAAATATAAGAAAAAGGGATAGATCTCTAATGACAAAAAAGGCAAGAAAGAAGTTAATGATACAAAATAGTTCAAAGAAAGCAATAAAAAAATATAATGAAAATATAGAACATGATACATAAGAAAATGATGAACACACAATGCTAAGAACTTGGCTACAAATTGTTACCAAGAGAACCGATGGTCCAAAATGTTTACAAAAAATATTTCAAGAAGCTAATATTGAAGTCTTCACAACAATCAAGACCTATTTTAGTCTTCATATTGATAAAGTAGTCAACAACTTAGAGAAAGTTATTTCACTTCCTATTTATTTAATCAAGATTTTATATGTTGCATTTATCACACTTGATTTATATAAAGAAAATAATACATGGCATGATGAAATTATTGCACAGATGAACATTAATAAAAAATGTTGTGTGATATAGGTGATCTTGTCATAAAGAAAGAAATTGCTTGTAATACAAGCAAGATACACAAAAAAGATTTCTATTGTGATATTAGTGACTTATAGGTTGAAACAAAGGACTTTAGTTGTGACACTAATGACTTGGATGATGTTCAAGTAAACAACACTAGACCAAAAAATAGGTATGTCACTAATAATATGGAGATTAATGATAAGCAAAATGGCTATCTTGAACAAACATAAAATAAATTATAAGTTGATCTTATAAAACAATATATATCTTCCAAAAGAAATAGATGTGCATATTGTCACCAATTTAGATATACATAAGAGAAATACATAAACACTCCTAAAAGACACTACATCAAAATCTAGTTGAATTATGGATGGATAGATATCATGGAATGACATTACCTAAGGGGACGTTTCATGTATATTACATAAGGAAACCTAGAATTTTGATCAAAAAATATTTTTTAAAGCTTTAGTTTACCTCCAGGGGGTAGTTATCACATCAATTGTTCCCTAAAATAATGTAATAAGGTGGGATGTTAGGTACTATCACTACCATAATGTATATTTTTTATATTGTCATATAGGAATGTTACATAAATAGTCTCGTATTGTATTTTTTATCCTTCATGAAAAGGATATCACATATTTTAATAGGTTTGTTTAGTTAATTCTCGTTATCCCATTTGTATAACAACTTATTGAGGATTCTTTCCTTTGAGAAAAATTATGTATGCAATGTAACTTGAAACGTTATTATTAAAGATTTATAATCAATAAAGCTTTGCATTATATTGTGATCCAAAAATATGAAGGAATTCAAGTAGTATTGAAAGAGATATGACCCTATGAAGTTAGCCATCCAAAATAAAGGCATTAATGACTTTTCATGTTGCAAAAAAGCAAAATTGCAGAAAATAAGGTAAGCAAATTAGATGTAGTTTAATTTTTTTGAATATAATCTATAGAATTAATTATTGATAGCAAGGAATAGAGGAAATTTGAGGATTTTTTATTTATGAAAAACCCTAGTTGCATTGAGGTCATGGATTCAAAAGAGTTTACTAAGGAAGAAGAAGAGAAATTATATGAACAAATGAGAATATTAAGTGAACAAATGAGAGATAAATTAAGTAGCTATGTAGAATAAATAAGTAGAGAGACAATAAATTATATAGAAGAAATAAAAAAGTAGGTAAATTGCATAGAATTGATAGAAAAAAGAGATAAGGATGTTGGATTTTTAGCCAAATTATCACAGGTCCCAATATTTAGGATCTTGAGTAGACACAAATATACGAGCACAAATATATTAAATGACCAAAATAAATGAACATAACATTCATGAAAATATGAATAAAATGGCCAATATCAATGACTACACATAAGCAAACTTACGATAAAATTACTCTAAATATTGCATAAAAACTTCAATATTTTTTGATGAGTCTTAAATTACAATCTTCAATATCATATGATTGTTTGATATAATACATAGAGAATTGTATCCATATATAACCTTAGAAATACTATTCAATACTTGACTATTGCACTCCTCACATATCTAAGAGTTGCATCCTTTCCTATTCCATGCATAAGATAAATCTCACATGTCCTTTGGCTTCTCATCTTACCACTTGTATACATGACTCTTGACTCTCTATTTACTTGCACACTTTACTCTATGACACTTGCACACTCCTACATGCACACTTGCACACTTTACTATATGACACTTGCACACTTTCTCACTCTACACACTTGCACACATTGTTACAGAAAATTGTGCACATCCTACACATAGACACATAGACACATACATAAGGGTAAATATAAATCACACTCCTAAACTATAGACTCAAAACCTATTCTAATATTTACATTGTACCATAGGTACCATGGGGGTACATTAGCATGTACCAAATAATGTAATATTCTCCAAAACCCCCTTTATTATATTATTTGGTTTTTGAAGACTTTTGTCTTCAATATCTAATTCGTCTTTGTGTTTCTATTCTAGCTCTCGCACTGCTTGAAATTCAAATTTTGAATTTGTTCCTTTATGTTATTCCATGTGCCTATTATACTTACAAAAACTTTATATATTCATGAAAATGTTGAATCATCAATACACATACCTAGTGTATATTCTTTGTTTAAATTCAGATCTATTTCTTGAACAATTTTTTTCTACATGGTGGAATCGATAGCTGCCATGAATTAGGGTAGGCTGTTCAGATTTTATGGCCGCCATAGTATTATGCGCTGTCTACCCCAAAATTTGTCACACAGATCTTCGTGCAGTTCACCCCTATAACCACCATGCCACAATCATTTTAAACCTTTTACACCACTAAAATAACCAAGAAAGGGATAAACGTTTAGTCCCGTGAGGCCCGATATTTGAACCTTGGATTTCTTGAACATTTTTCAAGTAATTGCACATGTAATTTTTCTTCAAAATTTTCAATAATCCAATATTTTAAATTTGTATATTCTTCAATATTTTTTCACAAAACTAATTCCTTTGGAGTAGAAATCCTTATAGATCCAAAGTTTAAATAAATATAATAATTTTTTTTTTTAATTTCTTCAATCAAATTTGTAAATCAATAATCAATTTTCACTAATCAAATTATTCAAATCATTTTGGAGTAGACAACCTTATCTTTACAAAATTTAATTCAATTTTTTTTACTTTCCAAAATTTTAAAAACCAAATTGAAATCAATTTTAATTGTCATTATCACTCCAAATATTAATTAAAACTCAAAATTATCAATTTCCCTTATCACACTTTAATATTCTCAAAAATTCATGTGCTAATACTTTAAAGGTTCCTTGTAACCATACTCCAATTTAGAAAGTGCTAAAGTTCTAAACTTTGCCCAAATGAATATCTTTGCATAAAATTTAGGTTATAACCCTTACCTTAATCTACACATTTTCCAATGCTTGATATTCTGCTCTTGTTATGGCATATGGCAGGGTAATGCAATGTCTTGAATGGATATTGTTCACATGATTCTAGGGAGTGTTTTACCTTGCTACATTCAACTACTTACTTAGGCAATGCTAGATGTCTTTAGGTGAATGAAAAAATCATCTCATATTCCTTTGCTTTCACCTTTCAGATTTGATGTTGACGCTTTGGTTCTTTGCTTTCAAATGTTTTTCCAATACTAAGACTACACCCAAGAGATGGATTTAATGATTCTCTTAGGAAACTTGCTTTGCTGCTCATAATCTTAAATAGGTGCTTTTAAATCTCAATTAGATACCTTTCTATTTGCTCTGTTTATTTCATAGTATTGTTATATTTGCTACTATATCATCTCAGTATCTGAAGGTGTTCCTGACATCTTCTTGGGCACTCAATATTTTGTATATCTTCATAAAGCATTGAGACTTTTGAAAGCTCAAGATTTTGATATCTACACCAGGTTGTAGTTTTTTCAATATTCACCAAATTACTTTGGCATTCCTTGAGACATTTCAAATCCACACGTCTTCTCTAAGGCTCTTTAGAATTTATTTTTAATTGGACACTTCAACTTTTTCTTTACCCTATTGCTATTTTGAAGACGCTTCTTAGAAATTTTCATTTTTTGGTTTACCACATAATGACAATCAACTTTAACTTTACTTTGTTTCTAGAAAGTCTCTTGACCTTATTGTATTTTTGATAGTTGCTACCTCTAATCTCAGTTGCATTGAATCTCAAACTTGATGTCCTCTAATCTAGTTCTTCATTTCTCTATCTTAGTAGTTTATCCACCTCTTTATTAAGCTCAAATATTTGGCATATCAATGCTAGAATTTGTCCTATCTAGATCAAATATTTAGCTTATCAATGCTGGACTTTGTCCTATCCAACTCAATATTTTTCTTAATAATATTTTCTTCAATCAATCTGCAAACTCTTGATTTGCAGTAATTAATCAATATGAGCCTATGTTTCCTTCATGTATCCCTATCCAAATTTACATCAGAGCTCTCTTCTTTGATACTAGCTTCTATCCCAAATTTTTCTTTAGAATTTTTTTTTCAAAACTATTCACACCAAAAAATTCTAGTGCTAGCTTTAGAGACTACTTGAAGTAGCTTTGATACCACCGTTGGCTTTTTAGCTAGATTATTATAGGTCCCAATATTCAAAATCTTGAGTAGACTCAAATATAAGAGCAATCGATATATTAAATAGTCAAAATCATTGAACATACCATTCTTGAAAATATAAATAAAATTCAAGAACAACAACAATCTTTGAGGTATGGATTAGGGCAACAATATTATGGTTTTACATGAAATTAGAAGGGTACCAAGTATGGTAGTGTTTTGCAGATAAAGCATAGTGATTCTACTTTTTAAAGTGGTGCAACAACATCAAGAAAAAAATGGACCCATCATTCGAATCATCAAAGTAGAGCAACAAAAGCATGGGGGATGTTAGGAAAATATAATTATTATACTATTTAGGTTAGTTATATTTTAGAAAATAAAGTTAGTGTCTTATGATTTGGAAATATAGAAACCAACGTACATAAATTTGAAATTTAGTAAAGTGCTTAAGTTAGCATTTATTTTTTAGGTAGATATAAGTTTAGCGCATTTGTTACTGGCTAATCTTGGCTAGATATTTTGTAATATATTTGTTTTAGGTGAATGAATTGAGTAAGCTCTTTGACCTACATTGATATCAAAGCTCTATCGATCCTTTGGGGATTTGGATGATGTTTGTGCCTTATATACTAGATTGTGCTTGTTGTTTCAGGATATCTCAATATGGACTGTGACATATAGTCTATAGTATTTTGTAGGCTTTATATAGTACACTGTCACTATGAAAAATATGCCCTGAGTTGAAAAATAGTATGTTATAATGATATTGTATAGTATGTTATCATTATCATAGAATTTCTAAAGCTTGTTCGCAACTTGAAATATGGGTTTTGCTGTAATGATTGGTGACCTATCTCCATTGGTTATTATTTGGATGCAAGGCCACATGTCTTTGTAGGTGACAACAATGTCATTTTTTTTGGAGAAGAACTTATCGATTGGGCCCTATAAAAAAATTATCAAGTAATCAATCTCCACATTCCTCCTCATTTTGGATATTCCATATGTTTATAGCAATTCGTATTTGCAATGCTTGTTAAAGGATGTTTCAAATACTATGATTTCATCAAAATGTTTCCACCCTAATCAAAGATGAGGATTGGTATCTTGCATGTTAGAAAAATGAATAGGGAAGGAAGCTAACACATCATGCATTCCTTGTGAAAGTAATGACTACAATATTTTAGACATATAAGTCTTTCCTCTTAAAATTTTGTGAGGCAGATCGTGCAAATCTAAACCGCATAATTGATGTTGTTGTAGCTCATAGTTATCTCCTCCATCAAGAATCATGTATTTCCATGGGTATGCAAGATGGTATTATTAGAAGGTGTAGAGAACCTAGGTGGAAAATAGTGGCCCATGACAAAGGTGGTATTTTAATTTTATTAACAAATGAGTGAATTGAGCAAGGTGAAGTAGCAAAAATGATGGCATTGTCAAGCAAAAATGCATCGTTTTATTTTTTTAGGTCCCTTTTATCCCACGTGCACAAGGGATTAGAGACTTCACCTATTTAAAAGACTTCACTCTCAATAAAAAGAATAGCCATCCTAGGTGGACCAACATGGAAACTTGATGACGCCTTGGTGAAAAACTTGGCAGGTTGAGTTTGACTCCATGAAGGACAAGGGGCATCAAGGACAATGAAGACAATTTGACTTCCTAAAGGAAAATTAGCATTGAGGACAATGAATATAGTTTAACTTATTGAAGTTTAAGGAGTGCAAACAGGTTTCTTTCAACAAAAACCATTTTTTAAATATATATATATATATATAATTATTTAAATTAGTTAATTATATCATTATTTTTCTTTAATTAATTAATTAGTTATTTAATGTTTTTGATTAAATAGTTAAATCACTTAATTATTTGAATTTTAGTTTATTAAATTATATTATTAAAAAAGAGAGGGTAAAAGTCAATTATTTTTGCGAGTATATATCAATATCATTGCAATCTGGTATTGTAAAAGGTGCATTTTCGATGGAAACCTACACCTTCAAAAACAAATATGTGGGCATTGTGAGTGATTGAATGCATTTAATTTCCTATTTTATGCATTAATTTTGTGGCAACAAGCAAAATACCCCAAATTTACACTCTATTTTTGTGCTATTTGCACAAGGCAACGTTCGGTAATTACGACGCCTTTGGCCTACAGTTATAGGTAATGTTGTCGTGATTGGGATACTGTGTTTAGCACCTAACATAGTTGTAACAACAACGTCTAGGGTCTATCCCTATAAACTATTAAGGGCAAATAAGAAAAACCTAGTTATATTTTTCACTCCTTCATTGCCCTTATTCATTACTATCCCTCAACATAAACCCTGAAATTAAGGTCCTCCAAGTATTTAAGGGACTTGGTGCCCTATGTATGCATAGGTATTTTTAATACGGTGCTAAATATAGAGTAAATCCCTTTTAGTGCTACCTATGTGCCACAAATCATTTCATTTTACGTACCTTAAAGTCTCTCATGTACTCGATCGTGTATAAGGAGAGGACCAACTTCTTCCATGTATTGATGGGTATTATAGGAAGGGATGGTATATTAGATGGATTAGATCTATAAAATTGGTGGTATAAAGAAATGAGGACCATTTGGAGATATAATAAACCCTAACAAGTCCATTCTAAAGGATTATCTTTCAAATTCTTAGCTCCTAAAAGGTCCAAATTTTGCACCATGGAAGAAAAATATGTAGACCATATTGCAAGTTGAAAAGCTATGAGACATTGTGACTGATAGATTCACATGCCCAAAAGTTGGAGATGATGCAAGAGAAACATATGATAATGAAAATTGTAAAGCCCTTATGATCATTGTTTTTGCCACTACTGATGAGTTCCAACCACATATTTGTAAAGCAGAAAGTGCCAAAGATGCATGGGATAAATTGACCATAATTTATGAAGGAAAAAATCAAAGCAACAATTCTTAACCTTCAATCCTATCTTCACACTCTAAGCATGAAGAATGGATAAATTATAGAGGTCTTTCTTTGTAGATTTGATGAATTGAGAGAAAAATTACATGCAATGGGAGAAAAAGTGGACGATAAGCTCTTAAATTACATCATTCTAAGTGCTTTATTAGATTATTTTAGAGTGCTTGTCACTTCTCTCCAAGTGTCCAATAGACAAGTATATTTTAAGGAGTTGGTTAATTTATTGCATCAAGAAGAAGCCACCAACAACCAGAGAGGTAAATTGTCCAATAGTGCACTCATTTCTAAGAAATTTAGATATAAGAAATAAGGTTCCTTTCAAAAGGATTCTTCATGCAAGGGTTTTATCACCTCAACCTCCTCAAAAAAGACACATCAAAAGAAAAAGAGGTACTACCACATTTTTGAGAAAGGCCATGATACGAAATAATGTTGGTACAACTCTTCCAACAAAAGTGATAAGAACCATCAACCACAAAAGAAGAAAGGGTAGTACAAACACGTCCTAAATATAGGCAATAAAAAAGGTATGTTGCTATTGAAGAATCAGATTCACACTCTAAGCAAGCACACAAAGTCCTCATGAATCAAACTGATTCTAAATAAAAAATATAATATTTGGTACACATATTTAGGTGTGAGCAAGCACATGCCAAGAGATAAGGAGTGGTTTGATACTTTTGAATCAAAATAAGGTAAACCTATGACAATTGTAGATGATAAGACATATCAAATGAAATGGGTAGGTGATGTCTCAGTTACTCTTCCAGATGGACAATGCCAAATTGAAAAGGTACTCTATGTACCAAGATTGGCTAACAATTTATTGTTAATTCCAAAAATCTTGGATAAAAATATGGTGGTTGATTTCAAATTTGTTTATGGAAATAAGCATTGCTTCATCACCAAAAATATTAAATATAATGCAATGGCTTCCTATAGGCATGGCTTGTTTGTTTTAGTTGCACTTAATTCAACCTCATGTTGCCTTGGATGCTATAAAAAAGAAGCAACCTCCTTGTGGCACAAACAATACAGGCATAAAAATTTAGGATACTTACTCCAAATGAATAAACATGAAATGGTGTTAGGTCTACCCAACATCTCACCAACATTGCTAGTTTTCTTAGATTGCTTAGCAAGGAAGCAACACCGAGTACTTTTAAATTGAGTTCTTCTAGGGCTAAAGCACCGTTGGAGATAATACACATCGATCTGTATGGACAAATGCCAAACAATTTTGGTAGAAAGATATATTTTTAGTTGTTTTTTGATGATTACTCTAGAAAATTGTGGGTCTTCTTCTTACAGTTGAAGTCTAATGAATTCTTGTATTTTTAGTAGTTTTAGAAACATGTTGAGAAAGAATCAGGATGTTCAATCAAGATCCTCCACTCATATCAAGAGGGAGAATTTACCTCCAACAAATTCTCAATGTTTCTTACACAAAATGGGATAAAAAAACATATTACAACAATTTATACTCATCAACAAAATACAATTTCTTTGAAAGGGGGAATTGTTTCATCATGGAGATGGTTCAATGTATGCTCACTAGAGCTCATATTTGGAAACAATATTGGGCCAAAGCTTTTTGTACTATTGTGTATCTCCTAAATAGAGCACCAAAAAAATCTCTTCAAGGAGTAACACCTGAAGAATCCTAGAGTGGAAAAAAACCATCAATTTCTCATCTAAAGATATTTGGTAGCAAAGCCTACATACACATTCCTAAGAAAAGGAGCAAACTAGATGAGAAGTCCCTATAGTGAATATTTCTTGGTCATGATAAAGAATCAAAATGATATTGGTTGATTGACCTTATTACCAAGAAAATCCATGTTACTCGAGATGTGATATTTGATGAAGAAAATGCTCCCAAGTCGAATACAAAATATTCTAAAGAGTCTAGCAAAGACACATCTCCTAATGTATAATTGGAATTTTATGAAATCCAAAATGACATTCATACCCTTGTTGATGATCCTAAAGTAGTTGCTCACCCACAACAAAGAAAAATTCCAAAATGGTACACAAGCATAATGAGAGACACAAAACTTAATGCATATCCTGATCTCAATTCCACTCGGCCATGTACTCGAAGTATGTCACACCAGGATGGGGATAGGGTTTTTATGTCTTTAGTTATGGGGCATACAAAACCTACTTCAATGAAGGATGCGCTTATGTTACCTCAATGGAAGGAAGTTATGGAAGCTGAATATAAACCTTTTATGAAAAACAATACATGAGAGCTAGTTGATCTGCCTGTTGGAAAGAAACCCATAGGCTACAAGTGTATATTCAAAATCAAGTATAAGTCAAATGGAACAATTGATAAGCATAAATCCTAACTTTTTACAAAGGGCTATGCTAAAAAATAAGGCATTGATTAGGAAAAAATATTTGCACCACCAACAACAAATATGACAACCATTTGTGTTCTCTATGCAATGACAACTCACTCCAGATGGAATATACATCATATGGATGTGAAGGGTGCCTTATTGAATGATGATATCAAAGAAGAGGTGTACATGGTTCAACCTGAAGGTTTTATTGTTGAAAGACAAACACAAAGTCTACAAATTGATAAAATATTTGTATGGGTTGAAATAGGTTATGAGAGCTTGGTACATCAAGATTGATAATCCCCTATTGTAGAATGGATTTAGAAGGATTCCCTTTGATGCAAATCTATATTTCAAGAATATTGGTTATGAAATAGTGATACTTGTACTATATGTTGACAATTTGATCATCATTGATAGTTCAAATGAGATGGTGGGCGTTATCAATAATAACTTGAAAAAGTTGTTTGTTATGATGGATCTAGGACTTCTACATTATTGTCTTGGCTTGGAAGTTTTGAAAAAGAAGAATCACATTAGGACCTCGTAGACAAAATATGCCAAGGCACTAATAGAGAAATATCGGATGACAAAATGTAAACCCAAGGTAACTCTAATAGAACTAGGGTTACAGTTGTCCAGATATGACAAATCACCTTATGTATCTCAAACTCTCTATCGATAGATAATTAGGAGCCTCATATATTTGATAAACACTAGGCTAGATATCAGTTTTGCTATAAGCTATCTTTTGAGGTTCAAAAGCCAAGGGTCAGTCACTGGAAAGTAGCGAAGTGATTTTTACACTATGTTTGTGGCATGATAGAATATGATCTAGAATACAAGAAGAATGACAAGTTCTTCTTGCAAGGATACACAGACTCAGATTATGCTAGATCTCTAGATGGTAAGAAATCAACGTTTGGATATATATTTCATCTAGGATCTAGACTTGTCTCGTAGCACAACAAGAAGCAGCAAGCAATTGCACTTTCATCCATAGAGGTAAAATATCACGTCATATGAGGAGGTATGTGTGAAGCGATATGACTATGTCACATTCTTTCAAGTATGGGTCTTTAGAAGAATCTTCCAATTCACTTGGAATGTGATAATCAAGGTGTTGTGAAACTAGTCAAGAATCTAGTGTTCCATGAACGAACAAAGCACATTGAAGCTCATTGTCACTTCATTTGAGATAAAGTATAGAAACACAAGATCCAACTCTAGTACATTCCCACTGACAAAAAAGTTGCACATATTTCTACAAAGGTACTTGTACGTGTCAAATTTGAGTTGTTTCGCAACTCTCTATGTACTCCAAATAATGTGATAAGGGGGGATGTTATGAAAATGTAAACTATTACATTATTTAGGTTAGTTATATTCTAGAAAATAAAGTTAGTGGCTTATGAGTTGGCAATCTAGAAGCCAACGTGCATAAAATTGAAAGTTTTTTTTTTGGATACATAGGGGAGTTGGTTACATCCACACTATTTTTAGTAACTACAAAGTGTAGGGTTCAAACCACAGGGGTTGCTCCCAACAAATCTATACCACCTTGTTATTGTTGACCTGATGTGAGAGGGACCTTGTTAGTAAAGTGTTTAAATTAGCTTTTAGGTAGAGATAAGTTTAGCGCATTTGTTAATGGCTAATCTTGGCCAGATATTTTATAATATATTTGTTTAAGATGAATGAATTAAATGAGCTCTTTGACCTACAAGGGATACAATCTCATGTTCAACACCTACCTTTAAAGGCATATGCTTTTTCACCTTAAAAGGTCTGTTAATTAGACATTAACACCTAACTTTAAAAATAGGAGGTTCAATCAATTCAGAATCCTTCCCATGCATTCATAAAACAAAACTCCAAAACTTAGGAACATTTCTACAAACTCCCAAATCAAGACCTTAAAATTGACTGTCTCCTAATCAATTTTTAGACCTCATTAGGATTCCAACACTTGAAAGTTGTAGCTTTTGCTTTTCCAATTAACAACATCTCATTAGGAAAAAGATAGACATAGTAGAAAGACAATTTTTTTGGGGTTCAGGTTGAAGATGGCATGCATTCAAGCAAATCAATGACATATACATAAAATCAATTATGACTATGCAAGGAAAAGTTTCTTCCTTGCAGAAAGTCCATGGTTGGAATTGTGTTGCCCTAGAGATTGATAAATGTCAGAGATTCGAGTAATGGCAATGGGTGAGACTTCACTGCTGCAGGTGGTGGGGTACAAACTCCGAATAATGCAGCAACCCTCCCCCCCGGAAGAATATTATGATTGTAGTTCCTGTCGGACTCTGCAGGATTTTGTGGATTATCAATTTTGATATTGGGACTTGACTTAATTAATGGATTGTCAATTTCCAAAATTGGTAAATTGGGACTTCACTCAACAACAATTAATTGGATTATCAATTTTGACATTGGGACTGGATAACAATTAATGGATTATCAACTTTGGAATTTGGACTTCACTCGATAACAGTTAATAACCTGTATAATCTAGTGGATAACCTGCATCAGTATAATGGGCACAGGTTTACTCTGTTTTTTGAAGTTTGGGAATAGAATTTGCACTCTTGATGCCCACCGCTTTGGTATCCCGAGGTCCACTTCCTGCACGTCCTAGTTCCAAAGGCAACATTGAATTTGACATCCCCAAGTTTGGTTACTACATAGGTAGCTGCTAGGGAGAGCATTGAATTTGACATCCCATGAGGGTTGTGATTATTAAAAACTATAAATTGGTGACTATTTAAAACTATAAATTGGCAACATATTGGCTGTATTTTTTTAATAATTTCAAAACACGTTATTTGAAGTGAAATACACGTGAATTTAAAATAATAGAGATTGTATTTTTCTTTGGCAACTTTTGCCTATTTTATTATTATTATTATTATTATTCGAGATCTCTTTCGGCTCTTTATCTGTTTGATGAAATATTCGTTTGGATGAATGCAATGTTTTGTTCCTTACGGAAGGCAATGACGTGTATCTACATTGAATAATATAAATACGAGCAGAAGAAATAAGATGATTGACACATTTATAGAAATAATTTTTTATTTTGTTTTGTTACCGTCAACTTTTAATTTTTATTATTGGATCATAAATTCTATGAATTAAACATATTTAATAGATAGAATTTAATCTATGTGAAAACTAAGCAAAGCATTAACTATATTTTAAATAGATTCTTGAAAATGCTAAATCATCCACTACAGATGAAGAGATTAAAATATTTTTTTAGTTTTTGTAGATTCTTGAAAATGCTAAATCATCCACTACAGATGAAGAGATTAAAATATTTTTTTAGTTTTTTTTTTAAATGAAGTTAATAGAAAAAGTTAAGATATATATTCTTTTTAAATCTCAAAGTATAGTTTAATGCATTAAAGTCAACTTGCTCATAAAATAAAGCTTCTCATAGGAACACAACTATTATAAAAGATAATGAAAAGAAGTAAAAGGTGGTGACAAGGTGACACTAACATTCAAAGCAGCTTAGTGCTGAACCTATATGTGGGTAGAAAACTGGTAACAATAATAAACTTTAACTATACATTTTGTCACATAATGACACCTTATAAAAAAAACTAATGTTGATGAGGAAGAGAAATAATCAATACAATTAAATCGATGTAACATCTTTAAATGGTAACTAACATCATATTGGTCTTTGTAAATCTTGGTAAGATATCTTTATGATGCAAGGAAGGATGGGTTATTAAGAGTACGGTTAATATTTTGTCACTCACACTAGCATTTGAAGAACTAAAACCTAACGTATATAACGAACTCTATCTTGAAAAATAAAAAATATTATATTACTATTAGATTTTGACATAGTAGTAAGTGGGGGAGTTGCAAGTAGGAGCTAAAGTGGTTAGTGGGAGATGTTCGCTATGAAGAAATCAATGTTTCAAACTCCTTGGCTCTCATGGAGCCTCCACCTACAAAGAATAAAAATAAAAATAGATTGTCATTCCACCAAGTTCCGCTACTTTGAAAACCTTCAATGTTTCAAACCCCTTGGCTCTCATGGAGCCTCCACCTACAAAGAATAAAAATAAAAATAGATTGTCATTCCACCAAGTTCCACTACTTTAGTGGTTTTCAAGAATTCAATGACTTACCATGCTTTGTTTAATATGTTTCATAATTTCATTGTTTCAAACCCCTTGGCTCTCATGGAGTCTCCACCTACAAAGAATAAAAATAAAAATAGATTCTCATTCCACCAAGTTCCACTACTTTAGTGGTTTTCAAGAATTCAATGACTTACCATGCATTGTTTAATATGTTTCATAATTTCATTCCAGTTTACTCTCTTTTACATTTATTATATATATATTTTTATATGAGTGATATGGATAAAAATGGTTTTTAATATGTACTAATATTTTGATAGAAAAATGATATGTGAATTAAGAGTGAAGGCCCTGTATATATCTATCATTCTCAATCATTCTCATTATTCTTGTAGCATATAAACTCAATGTAAAATGAAACAAGTTTGGCAAGTTAACTAGGAGAGCATTGAGTGTTCAAGTATAAGGGTTTGGAGCCTTAATGCTTCTCCTTGTTTGACATCTTATTCATCTAAAATTCCCCTAAAGAGTATTCTTGGCCAAGTTTGGGGTGTCATCTACAAACTATGTTATGTGTGGGAGGCCATAGACTATTAAACGCATCTTTAGGTCCTACAAGAATGCCAACAAAATTTGGAATAAAATTTTTAGCACCTGCTTTGCACTCTTTGACATAAGACTTAACTGGAAAGAGTCCTTGTTTGGTTTCTTAAAATATTTTAATTAAGTAATGAAAAATTTAAGCATCAATTTTGAGTCATGTTTGGTTTGTTTATTGCTACAATATATTTAGTGATTTCATGTTGTATTTGACATTGAGATTTCATAGAATTTAAGAATATTTTTCGCATTAATGCCTTGTCTGCAAAGTTTTGCGAGGAAACAAATAATAATGAGGTTAGAATTAGGCACAATGTGAACATAGTTGACATGGGATATTAATACCATAATAATAATAATAAATTTGAAGAGTAAAAAGAGTGCAAAAAGATGAGATAGAAGTAAATGTGAATACCAAAAAACAATAGCTTTTGTTAAAACAAGCTCTTGGAAGTAATGGAAAGGTAGCCCATGAAATAAACAATGCCTTATTAGGTACCATATATAGCAGTTTATGTATGGCTAGATAAGCTTACTCAAAT
The DNA here is from genome assembly GCA_028583015.1 of Wollemia nobilis. Taxonomy (NCBI): domain Eukaryota; kingdom Viridiplantae; phylum Streptophyta; class Pinopsida; order Araucariales; family Araucariaceae; genus Wollemia; species Wollemia nobilis. Next base: position 153,880 of record JAQPPZ010006183.1, on the reverse strand, counting down.
GGTTGATTTTAATGTTTCCTTTTGTCATGCTAATGATTGCTTGTTATGGTTCAAAAGTAGTCATAGTAACTATTAAGGAGTACCTGTGTTGCCTTGGTTTACATGCATTGCTATTTGTAAGACCAGTTCTAGAAACTATCAAGCATCCTTTTTTGGTTTTGGGCTTCATGCAAAGATGACTATAGATTTTGCCATTTATGTATGGTGTGACAACTATGTTTTGATAGGTTTGCCAATTTGATACATTATATATGTTACATTATATGGATGACAACCAAGTATTTATTTTCTTCTTTTTTTGATTGGATAAATATGAGCTTTTGAAAGGGGCCTATTCCCTTTTACAATATTTTCCCTTGAATTGCTAGAATTTAGCATTTGTACTCTATTTCATTTACAATTCAAATCATAGTTGATTTGTACTCCCTTCTTATCAACTTAGCATTTATAGTTATATCTAAAATTGTGTTGAACTCACTTGAATCAACTTAATAGTGCCTCCTACCATACTATTTTTGGGATCTTCACTTAATCTAATTCAATTTGTTTTGTGATTTTTTTGACCACTCATGCCAATCCTTCTCTACCACCTTAGTGATATTCTCCAGAATTTATTTGTCCCAAAATGCCTTGGATCTTAAGAAATCATTTGGAATTGATGCTTTATCTCTATTCATTCTGAATATTACCTCTATGATCTCTTTCTCCTTGATTTCTTTGTTCAACTGTTTATTCATCTCTTTGGTAATGACTTTGGTGATATGCTTCAGTTTCCCAATATTCTAGGAGATTGGATTTTTTTTTAGGATGGGGTTTGACAATGTCCACCTGATAGTATTGTCATTTAATTTCCATTAAACGCTTCTATATACATCTCTTTTTTTAGTTTGTTTGTTTTGGATGGTCTACCTATTGGAAGCTTTTTCTAGCCCAAACCTGACTTGATATTTTATCTTAATCTTTTGATTGATGATGTCTCAACTCTAGCCTTTATCACACTGTCTTCTAACACCTCGGTGTTACCTTGGCATTCTAGTTCTACCTCTAGTTGATAATTTTGGATAAAATCTACCTCTTCCTTTGAGTTGTCTACCAATGTGATTCCTATGTTTTGCTCCATATTAGCTCTTTCCACTTCTTCAATTTGGTGGCTAATTACCACTCTTGGGTCTTCTTTCCCCTTGGTTGAAATATATTTATCTTTTATTCTTGTTTTATTTGTGGCTTGTGTTATAGTGGGATCTACCTATAATTTCTTACTTCCTCCTTTGATACTAGATTTGGTCTCTTCTCCTTTATTATCTCAATATCTCCCGCTAACTATTATTCATTTATCCTCAATGTAGTTAGTTCTTATTATTTATGACACTTCCCCTTTCTTGTCAAATTTTGAGAATTGGCTTTTCTTATCTTTGATCACCCACTTGGAAGGGACTTGATTGATCTATTCTCTTATCTCTTGGGTATTCCTTATGAATTTTTTGCATGGTTTCTTGTATTCTAATACATTGACATGCAAGATGACCTATCTCAAAAAAATATCTATAATAAAAAGGAAGGTTTTCATAATCTACCTTTTGGAAGTGTATTCCCTCCTTCGACTTAAGGGAGATATTTTTGGAAGCATGCTACTTATGTCTAACCTGACACAAATACTTGCACAAACAACTTTGGATTGTTGCTCCATGGTGGGTTCATAGTCAATGAATTCTTCCATGGATTTTCTAATGTGCCTTAATGCTCCTAGGCTCCAATATTTGATAGGTAAACCATACAATCTAACCCAAGTAGGGATAAAAATTATTTTTTCTTTGTTCAAATCAAAGCTTGTTGACCATCATCTAATATGGAGCCTTGCATTCTTCTTGAACCATGCTCTACTACGGATATACTTCATGTATTCCATGGTCATGAATGTAGCTTGGAAAAATCCTCTAAGGAGTACAATAAATTCAAAATTCCTTTTGACTCCCTAAATATCCATGTCCTATTTTTTGATAGCGGATATCCCCATCCAAGGGCCTATAAATTTCTCAATAACGCTTGTTTTCATTCTCTCCAACCAATTTTCCATTAGATCATCACTAAGGGATATTTCTAAACCTTTCATCTTTGCTTCTATCATTATGGGAGTTGGTTTATCATGCATCAATGACCTATTTTGACCTTGGAGCTTCATTGCCCATGATTGCTTTTCTCTCTGAAACTTCTTACTTCTCACTGTTTCCCATATTTCTTCATCTAATTCATTCCCTAAAATTTGGGTTACAATTTTTTTAGTAGTCATCTACATGACAAATGTGTCTATGACTTCCTTACAAACCCCTCATCCTGTTGCTACATGTTGGATCCAAAAATATTTCTCCTCATAGGACAAGCTCTAATAATACTAATATTATTGATCACCTGTAGATGATATAAATTAGATATATATTTTTTGATATAGACTCAAATCCTTGACCATCAATTTGCAAATTTCTCTAAACTCGAAGAAAAACTATCCATTGCACTTGCAAGGCTTAGAACTTGTGACTTGTTTTTATCCAAAACGAAGGAAACCCTATCCCTCGCTACAACAACCACAACTTTCTTCCCATGTTTTCTTTTTATTTTATGTAATATAACCATTTAACATTTACAAGAACATATTTTGATCACATTATCCTGATACATCAATGGACCATATTACTATGATATTTAAACAACTTGTATTATTATGGATCATCTTATAAAATAAATCTTCATCATAATACAAGAAATTCAATTTGAGTTGCATTTATTTAATTTCATGTCATTTATTGTTGTTCCACTATGCCTTAGATCCTCTATTCCTTCTACTTTTTTCTTTCATTTTAGTCCCTTTAAGTTGTGTATTGGGCTAAAGCTCATAGAGAGCATGAGGACGATATTAGGTATTTAATATACTTACACTCAACCTTAAATTTATGGTCACTTAGCCCTAGGTATAATCATTTCCATAAGTTTGATATTCTAGGTGCCCTCATGGTTGTATGAGCTTCTCACTTATGGTACTGAAACCTTGGATTATGGTATGAAAATCCTCGCTCCCTAGTACTTGTCCCAAAATCATTGGACATATTAGCTATGCTTAGTTACATCCATATACTTATTTTATTTGTATTAGTTGTATAGGATTAAAATGGGCCTTGTCAATATTATATTATGACCATGTTACCATGGTATTTTAGCCAACTGTAAAATGGTATTGTAACTAACAATTATGCTTGTATTTCTTAGCAAAATTTGAATCCTAGTATCCATACTGAGAGACCATGTTTTTAACTACTTAAGATCATCTCATTTGATCTTCTAATTATTACTTTTATTGTTATATGTTATCTTATCTATTTTTTAAAATATTCTGAAAAGGTGAAATTAAACATATATATGGAACCACAAGTCTACCCTACAAAAATTATGTTAATATGGAGCAAAGTCAAAACATGGTTATAAAAAAGAACTTAGTGAGACTTATCTATTGGTAAAAAAGCCCATATACAATAAGAACATACAAGCCCCCTATATGGTAAACACAATTAAACTTAAAAAAAAAAAATTAAACCCAAAACCAAGTAATTAGCCTTGTTGAATTTCCTTTACAAATGGGTAGCCAACATTATTCACTATTAGATTCAAAATTATCCCTTTGTCCTACATTATGCATTCCACACAAAATTTTAAAGTTGAACAAAATATTGATCATTTAGATCATGGTAACATTGATCTTAAAGGGTGATTTTATTTTTTCTATTAATATTCTCTCACATTAACATCCATGATGTTTAAGAGGTGATCAAAAAGTGTAATTGACATATCCTATTTAACTAGTAGACCATCATTGTATGAGATCACAAAGATGTTTATATTCACATAGAATTGATTAATTTGATTGAAATTTCTCATTTCCACATGCCTACAATTGGGATAGGTAACTCGTAAGTGCTTATGTCTACATATTTACTATACAATGGATCATGAAGTTACAAATCATTCCTATAAAATATTCAATAACAAATATATTCAACATAAAAAGAGAGGAATGTACCTTAATTTGATTTAATTATTTTAATTATTTTCCTACCATAGTAAAAGTATGTCCAATTATCCATTTTACTTGATATAAAAAATATCTCATCAAATTCTACAATGTAATCCTACTAGTTGAGTCATTTGCATCATCTCTCCATCAACAATATAACCCAATTGCATCTATGCCAAACTCTTCACTATTGCTTACCACCAAAGTAATTACCCAAGAATCCAAACCTAAGAATATAGTGCCACTATTATTTTCATGATTAGATAGGAAGATAAAGTAAATTATATCTTAGGAATTTATCAATAATATCTCTTATAAAATTGTTACATTAATTTTACATGTAAATAAGGCATTTTGTATGAATTCTTTAAACTTAAATTTACTCTTAGGGACGGTAATCCATTGAAAACCTATTTAAATGTTTACATTTGTGTAAAAATATTTAAAAACTATACATATGATCTATTTGGATTAGGGGTTGCTTGCTCATCCACACTAGCACTAAGATTTGGTAGATATTAATACAATTGCAAATATTTACACCATCATTCCACCTAGAAAATAATTGTGATAGACTATACTAATCAAAACAAACACCTCTCTTAATCCATGTGAGTTAGACTCTAATCCAATACCAACATTATACCAAGCACTAGTGCAAATTATCGATGCCAACTTCACTATTTTTCTAAGAACTAATACCTTAAGCATTAAATTCAACATGTAGACAAGACTTAGTTATTAATACCTATATCTAGATCTCGATGCCCATATTTATTTTAGAAGGAAATCCATGCTTCTAGTTCCAAATTACATACACCTACTATCAAATCACATCACTAGCCTTATCTTTTATGAGTCATCATAAGAAAACTTATAAAATTATATAATGTAATTAGTCATGACTACCTTATTATAACTATTAAATGCAGGGTTATGCATAGTGGCGAATCATAGTTAATTCATGAATATTAGCATTTTTAAAATTAATGAATTTGAGGACCCTGAACGTCGACCCATTCGCTCGAAATTTTTGGATCCAAATTTTTTTAGGGATAAAATCACCACACGTTGATAATAATTTAAATTTTAAATTTTAAATCACCAACACTCTCACCCAAATCTCGATCTATTTCACCTTGAAATTATAAATTTTTTTATTTCTCACGATAAATTTACCTCTTATACTACCAGTATATATACTTAATGTGACAAATACTTATTCATGTAAAATATTCAAACTCTTCAAAAGATTGCGTGCAACAGTGAAAACCTTCCAACAGAAAGACTAGGTGCAAAAAAAATCTAAACCTCGATCAGGTGTTGAAATAAGAACTCCAATTGGGTGTTGAAATAAGTCGAACACCGATCATATGCTAAAACAAGCCAAAATCTGATCGGGTGCAAAATCCAAAAAATATTTAATCGAGCACAAAATAAGCCAAACATCGTTTGGGTCATTTGGGTACTAAAATAATCCTAACTCCAATTGGGTGCTGAAACAAGCTAGACTTTGGCCAAGTGCAAGAACAATACGGATTCTGAACGGGGTCAAAAAACCAGTCGATTCTCGATCGGGTGTAGAAAAAATTTGAACTTCGATCAGGTGCTAAAAAATAGTTGATATCCAATTAGATGCAAAAGAAATCTAGACTTTGACCAAGTGCTAAAACAAGCTAAACTCTGATCGGGTGCTAAAAAATAATTGATATTCGATTGGATGCAAAAAAAATTCGTTCGATCAGGGAGTAAAAAGGTCGAACTCTAACCAGGTGCAGAAACTAGCTGATATATGATCAGGTGCAAATTAGATGCACTATGACGGGGAGAAGAAACTAACCATAAGCGTATTAGGAGTGATCACTTGTTGAAAAAAATTGTGTGTTGCAATTTATGCCATGGTCCTGATGAATCCTCTTTTTTTATTTTTAGAATATGAGTTCAATGAGTTGTAGTAGTAAGATCTAGCATTTTTTGCATATTTGAATCTCTAAGTCTATTTCTAAGTGATATAGGTACCTTTTTTGCAAAATTCTATAAGTGTTTGTACTTTAGTTTTGTTCATCATCTAATTCTATTTGTTCATTTTGTTTGTCACTTGAATAAATACAAATGCATAAAAAAAAAAAAATCCTCTATTTATTTTATTTATAAATTTGAGTCTATAATTGTATTCATCATCCATATATATTCTTTTTTAACCTAAAATTAATCAAATTTATCTACTTTCATTCTGTTCATTTGTTGATTCTTTATATTTATTTACACTATCACCTGAATAAATACAAATGTAAAAAACTATGTATTGCTAAAAATATTGAGATATTAGAGATAAAGATTCGAGCTACAAAAATCATGATAACAACTAACTACAAATTGGTATGTTGCAGGTTCTGTGTTCTAGTTAGAATTTGAGGTTTAGGCCTTGTAGTAGTAAGATCTGATATTTTATCTACATTTCAATCACTAAGTGTATTTCTAAGCAATATAATATTATCTACTAAACTGGGCATCTGCTCAAAGGTAGGATTAAGAGGATGGAGAGCTCGAGGCAAGAAGCAGCGCCAGGTTTGATAGGATCGATAGGCAAGCAAAATGGACAACAGGAAGAAGATGTTGGGATCGATGATGGAGATTGTGATATGAGTAAGGAAAAACCTTTTGACCCAGGTGCTCAATCCTAGGTTAATATTTTGAAAGGTAAGCAAAAAATCTCAAAGAGGGGCTTCAACCTGCAATCGTTGAATGGAGAACTACAAATCCTAGATGATTTGGTAGACCTGGCAGTTGAACAAGTAGAGATGTCTCTCGTTGGGAAATTCGTTGGAGTTCGACCAGGGTTGGAAGAGATTAGGAAATGGGCAGCACAAAAATGGAAACCCCTAGGTCATATGGACATTGTGGCCTTACCACAAGGGTTTTTTTGGGTCAAATTAAACTGTTCAATGGACTGTGATAGAATCCTCCAAGGAGGCCCATGGTTCTATGGGAGAAGAGGGTTTTTTATTCGAAAATGGAGCCCTAATTTTGATGCCTTCTCGTAAAGCATTGATATAGCTCCGATCTGGATTCGTCTCCCTGGGCTCCCGATTCACCTCTGGCATGAGGAGATTTTAGCAAGTGTGGCAAGAGATATAGGACAGTTAATTGCAGTGGATCCAACAACCTTAGCCAGGTCAAGAATATTTTTTGCAAGAATTTGTGTAAATGCAGACTTGAATCAAGAATTACCCAAATCTATAAAACTGATTTCCAAGTATGGATCTTGGAACCAAACCATTGAATATGAAAATTTGACAGTTAAGTGTGGGGTTTGTAAAAAATAAGGACATCTTAGTGTTGCATGCAATGCACACAAGAATAATTTTAATGGTAAGCATAAATGGGTTCAAAAGCAAGCTGCTCCTCATCAACAAGCTAATATTTCAATGAAGAGTTTTCAAAAGGCAGATTCAGAAGGAAGGGCAAAGCAAGTGACAGGATCAAGAGATCAGGAGACATCAAAGGAAGGAGCAATGGAGGATCTTGATAAGGAGGTAAGTGAATTATCCTCAAACCCTAATAAGTTGAACAATAATATTCCCCTATCAAATTTATTCTTGCATTTGAATGTTATTGAAGAGATACCAGACTATTCTGATACAGAACTAAGGGAAACTCCAATAAGGGGAAAAGAAAGAGAGGGTGAAAAATAATCCTTAGATAATGAAATCCAAATAGAAACCAAATAGTTTGATGGAAAGTTGGAGAATATTATGAGAGAAAATTCAAGAGGTAAACACCAAGATGTTTCAACTCAGAGTAGAGTAACCCAAAGTCATTCCAAAGGGTCAATGGACATGGGAGGTGAGACAGGACCAGGTAGACCATCAGTTGTTGTTACTATTCAGAAATAATCTACTAGGGATGTGGTCGATGGCACTCAGGCAACTTTAAATTTTGGAGGGGGGAAGAATATTTCCACCAAAAAAAAGAGATGAAAATTTTATCATGGAACATTAGGGGCCTTAATGCCCCTTCAAAACATCATTTGGTGTATACTCTTAGAAGAGAAAATAATCCAGATATTTTTTTGTTACAAGAAACAAAACTGGACCATATTAAAATTGATAGGATTCAGAAGGAAATTTGGAAAGAGGTAGGTTGGGAATATAGTGAAGTAGTAGGAGCTTCAGGAGGGCTCTTGTGTTTATGGGATAGGAAAAATATTGAGGGTAGGTTAATTGTAAGTACAAGATGGTCGATTACAATTTTTTTCCACAATCTAAAAAATAGGTAAAATTGGATTGTGACTAATGTGTATGCCCCTAATACAACAGTTGGAAGAAGACAGTTATGGTTTGACCTAACTCAGATGAGAGAAGCATTTAAGGGACTACCTTGGATTCTAGCAGGAGATTTTAATACTCCTCTAAATCCTTCAGACAAGAGAGGAGGATCTTCCACCCTTTCAGAAGGAATGCAAGATTTTAGAGACTTTGTCAATGGTAATGAATTGATGGATGTAGAGCTCAGAAGAATACCTTATACTTGGAGTAATAGAAGGTTAGGAGATCAACTCATTCAGATTCGATTAGATAGGGTGTTAATTTCTCAGGAGGGGTTGACCATTTTTGGTGATTCCACACTCACTGCAATCCCAAAGATTGGGTCAGATCATAACCCAATCATCTGGGAATTTTTAGAAGATGGTAGGAAGTACAACAATCCATTTAGGTTTGAATTAATGTGGTTCAAACATAAGGATTTTGACTCCAAAATTGAGGAATGGTGGCAAAAATATTTCCCAGGATCTAAACTTAATCAAATAGCAGAAAAATTAAGATATATCAAGCAAAATCTTAAGGTGTGGAATAGAGTGGTGTTTGGAAATATTTTTAAAAGAAAATCTGAAATAAAAGAGCAGTTATCAGAACTAGAGATCAAGTTGAATCAAGGGAATCTCACAGAGGAAATTAGACAACAAGAGAAGGAGCTTCTTGCAGAATACCATAATATCTTAGCTAGTGAGGAAGTTCATTGGAAATAAAAGTCTAGGATTAGATGGCTAAAGGAAGGGGATCGTAATACAAATTTTTTTCATGTTTCTACCCTTCGTCATAGAAGTTGCAACAAGATCAAGGAAGTTGTTAAACAGGATGGATCAGTAGTCAATAAGCTTGATGATATTCGAGAGGAGGCAATGAATTTCTTCAAGGATCTCTTAGGAACTCGGGAAGAGGAAGATCTAGAAGCAATGGAAACTTTGCTAAATCATATTCCCCATCTCATACAGGATGATTTTAATGATTATATTTCTAGCCCTTTCACTAAAGAGGAGATTAGAAAGGTAGTTTTTGATTTGGGAGGTGATAAAGCTCCAGGGCCAGATGGTTTTCCAACAACTTTCTTTCAACATTTTTGGAACTTGGTGGGCAAGGATGTGGTGGAAGCTATTCAGGAGGTGCAAGGAACCCATTTTATCCCTATAGATGTCAATTCCACTTTTTTAGCTCTAATCCCCAAATCTGTAGGGGTTTGGTTTGACTAAGCCTTTGCTTTTTTTTTTGCCTTGCCTCGCAACACCTTATACAAGATCCTATCAAAAACATTAGCTAATAGGATTAAAATAATTTTACCCTTTATTATTGATGTTAACCAAGGGGGTTTTGTTAAAGGCAGGCAAATCTTGGATGGAATAGTCACAATTCATGAGGTTATTCATTCTATGGATAGAAGTGGGGAGGCTGGAATGTTGTTAAAATTAGATATGAATAAGGCATATGATCGAGTCTCTTGGGAGTTTTTGGAAAGGATCTTAAAAAATTTTGGTTTCAATGAGAACTGGGTAAAGTTGACCATGAACTGTGTCTCCACAACCAAGTTCTCAGTTTTGGTAAATGGAGCAGTAGCAAGATACTTCAACAGCATTCATGGATTACGTCAGGGAGATCCATTATCCCCATATATTTTTATTATTCTTGCAGAGGCCTTAGGTCGTTCCTTGGTAGCAGTGGTATCTGAAGGTAATCTTGGAGGTTTCAAGGCAGCTCCTTTGTCAGATTCGATATCTCATCAACAATTTGTTGATGATACTATGATTGTGTCCAAAGCCTTTGTCCCTCAAGCTCAACAAATTAAACTTATTCTGGACAACTATGAACGAGCAGCAGGGCAAAAAGTTAATTTCAACAAGAGTTTGATCTACTTTCTAAATACTCCAGAGCATAGACAAAGAAGCATTAAGAGAATTTTTGGTTGTGTGATTGGCACACTCCCCTCTTATTACTTGGGAATGCCACTCTTTAAAAGAAGAATGAAATCTGAGATGTGGAACCCAGTCATAGAAAGGTTTTCAAAAAAGTTATCCAGTTGGAGAGGTAATTTATTGAGTCAGGCTGGGAAAGCACAACTAGTTCAGTCCACCTTGCAGAGCATTCCCATCTACTTTATGTCAATTTTTAAGATTCTCACTGCTATTAGAGATAAATTAGAATAGATCCAAAGATCATTTTTATGGTCTAGTTCAGAGGATAAAAAATGCTTGTCCCTAGTAAATTGGGATCAAGTATGTTCTAAAAAAGAATATGGAGGCTTAGGCTTTAGATGCCTAAAATTACTGAATGAGGCCTTAATTGGTAATATGGGATGGAAGTTGATTAATAATGATTAGTTGGGTTGGGTAAAAATTTTAAAGGTAAAATACCTAAAAAATAATAAATATTTCCTATGTTCAGAAGATCTGCCCAAGGGGTCTACATTTTGGAATAATCTAATGCATAGCAGAGACCTTTTGAAGAAAGGCTCAAGGTGGAGGATTGGCAATGGGGAGAAAGTGGATTTTTGGAAGGATTGTTGGTTGACTAACCAACCCCTTGAGTTTGACATCGAGTTACAACCCATTAGATAATTTTTATCAGAAATATTGGGTGAAAAGGTGAAGGATTTTCTTGTTTTGAATTCTAAGAGAACTAGGTGGAAAGATGTTAGGTTGGAAGGGTTGACTGAAGAATAGAAGAAAGCAACTCACAATCTCTTTAACCTACTCAAGGTTTTTCCTCTGAAGCCTAAGGGTAGTAATGACTCTTTGGTTTGGAGTAAAGAAAGTAAAGGGGACTATTCTATTAAATCAGGCTATTCTCTATTGGATAAGGAGGGAGTTGGTTGGCTCCCAGTTAAGAAGATTTGGATTAAAAATTTAATTCCCAAGATTAACTTTTTCTTTTGGTTGGTTGTTCAGAATAGGATTTCTACCATTGATAATCTCTGTAAAAGGGGCTTCCATTTTGTAAACAAGTGTGCTCTATGTGAAAATGCTTTGGAATCAGTCCAACATCTCTTTTTGGATTGTGTATTTTCCTCTGAAGTCTTTAATTCTTTACTCCAAAAGTTTTCAGTCTCTTGGGTGAAGCCTAAAAATATAGTGGATCTTTGCTTACAATGGAACTCACCCTTTAATAGCAAGAGCTTGAGTGTTTTATGGCACTTTTGTCTTCCTCATTTTTTATGGGGGATATGGAGAGAGCGTAATAATCGCATTTTCAAGGGCAAAAATAGAGATGTTTCTTCTATCATTTTAAGGGTTGGGAGTGCCTTAGAGGAGAACTTTAAAGCTTATTTTCCAAAAGAAAACCTCAATATAGAATTCCCTTTTCTTCTAGATTGGCAAGTTTCCAATTTTTCTCATTCTTTGTTGAAGCCTTCTCGAGCTAATGTGTTTTGGAAAATACCTCCAAAATACTAGGTTAAGCTTAATTTTTATGGAGCTTCAAAAGGGAATCTAGGTGCTACTGGAGTAGGTGGGGTAATAAGAGATGAGACAGGTGATTTTTTATTAGCATATGTTGAACCTCTTGGCAGTCAAACTAATCATTTTGTAGAAGCTAGAGCTCTCCTATTGGGCACTCATTTTTTACTGCAAATGAAGGCAAGGGATGTCATAATTGAAGGGGATTCTTTAAATATAGTGAAAGCTCTCAAAGAAGAACAAGAAGTGAGTTGGACAATAGCATATATGATTGATGAATGTAGAGTGAATTTATCACAACTGAATTCTATCAAAATTCAACATATCTATCGAGAAGGGAATGGAGTTGCAGATGTTATGGCCAACATTGGAGTTTCATTGGAAGAGAGTAAGTCTTGGACAGATAATTTTCCCCAATCATTACAAGAGATAGGGGTAAAGGAGAAAATAAGGAATGTACCTTTGGAGGAGCAGTAAGGAATGAACAAATTGGATAATGTTCACAGATGATGGGAATTAACCAGATTGAGGCAAGTTGTTGCAGTATGGTCTTGAATGTTTCTTATGGAGATTGTTGTTTAAGTTGTACTTGGTTGTGTTTTGCTCAAATTTTAGTTCAATTCATTGCCAGTCTGTGTTTGTACAGGGCAGTTGTGTATTGGTCAACAAGTTATGTAGCTAACAGGTAGTTCTTTGTCAGTTTTTTTATGCTGAACTATATATTTTTTTGGATTTTGTAAGGGTTTGGGGACCCTAAAACCCCTTCTTACCATAATAAAAAAATATAAGATTCTCTACTTTTGTTCTGTTCATCATCTAAATTTGTATCCTCATTTTATCTGTCAGCTAAAGTGTAGATATGCAAAAATCGTACACCTATGCAATTATTATAACAAACCAAATTGAAAGCATAATCATGTAACCATCAAGATAAAGACAAGAAGTAAATAAATGGTGCCCTTATCATTAATATTGAATCATGTCCTTCAAAGGAGGTTACAATGATATCCCTTTGAGGGATTTAATACCAATTTGATACAACTTTACAATCAAGAAATAATGGTAGGTGTATCCTGTAGAATCTTTGCAATCCCAAAAACTAATTTGAGAGGATTTTCTTGTGACCTCCACAAGGTATGATGTAGATTTGAAGAATATTTATGTTGATAGCTCCTACCAAGACTTGAAATCTGCACACAAGAACACTCAAAAGAAATTAATAGAATTTGAAGAGCCTTTCATGATAAGTCCCATGATCATCATGAATAAATGATAAAATAAAGCATGAAATACAATAAATAGATGCATAAAACTAAAATTTAACTATGCTAGCTAGTAATTCAAACATTTTTAAATCTACTAAATGCAAGAAAATAAAGAAAACAGATCTTGTTGAGAGGATGTCCTTGCATAGAGCAGTATAGCATGCTGGCCATCCTTGGGAAGGATGGTGGTGTCTATGGGTCATCTTGGGGTGAGACGGCCGTTGAACTGTGAATGAATCTCTTGTATCGATGTGGAGCAATTCTAGGTTTTGATTTGGGGAATTGAGGTTCAAGTATGCGCTCGTGAAGAATGACTTGATTATGGTAATTGTGACTAAAAAAAGGTTTTTGTATGGTACAAAGAATGTGAACATGATCTTTGAACTCCAAGGGAATCCATTAACATGCTTTTCATTGAAAAATAATTCAAATGAGGCTTTGAAGCTTTGTGGTGAAAATCCATAAGCACTTTGTTGTTTGGAAGATTGTGAACTCCTCGATCTCCGATCCAATAGCACTTCATTATATAAATTTGTTATATATTTCAATGAAGGCTATATGCCTTTTTATAGATTTTCCAAATGGGAATCCAAGCTTGCAAAGGAAGCCAAGAATCAAGAAGGAGTTAGATTTAGGAATTGGAAACCACTCATTCTATAACCTTCCTGTAATATGCTATGTGTGCTTTGCTATCCCATGTAACTATTTTTTCCCTCGGATCGGGTGTTAAATTTTATTACATGTACGATCATCCTAGGATAGGGCTACCATGATTTCTAATCGTATCATAGTAGGATGGTCTTTGGAGGCCATCCTTGGGTAGGACAGTCCAGGCTGCAAAAGACAATTTGCTCCTGTTTGATTGGTGAAAACCATTGTTAAACCCTAAAGCTATCCAAGGTGGATCATATGACCTAAAAAGGTGTCCATATAGGTAGTATCCTCAAAATGACGTGTTTTAGGTATCTATAGATGCTTTTGGGATGCATTGTGTGAAAGCATAACATGAACAAAAAATAGATGACCTAATGTCAAGTTGAGGGTTGATGGTGTTCATTGATTTGATTAATGTTAGATGCCTTAATCATGAAAATGGCATGCATCTTTGAATCATTGCTTCCAAATTGTTAGTTTACTTAAGTTTGAAAAAGACTTGGCAACCTGTAGTCTTATTTTACTACTTGACCGTTGTTCAGATTGACTAATTTTTGATTTGATATTTTAACCTTTTTGCCCAATAAAGAGGGAAGTGTGTGATAGATGTTGGAAATGCTTCTTGAATGAATGTAATTTGCATGATTAAGTGTTTGATTATTGATGTTGATTATAATTTTTGTGAGTATGACTATATCCTCAAGCGATGAGTCGATGAGGCGATGGAAAGTGATGAAAGCGACGAGTCACTTGACCAAGATGACTTGTTTAGGCTTTATTAGGACATTTACAAATGTGGAAAGGGAAAATCCTACTACAATTGTGATTTCAATGATTATGGGTAGTTGTATCTCTTTTTCCCTTGAAGCAGTCCCATCGTGAGGCTTTCTTAGAGAATTAATATAATACCATTTCAATTTTGATAGATCTATTTTTGGTTCAAGTGGCCTTATGGTAACCTACCCATCTAACTGGATTGCATGGATAAGTAGTTGGTGTAACTTACAGGTATATACGGTAAATAACTAGGTATGATAATCACTTAAGATTTTTTTTGTTGATTTTTAGGTATATTTGGAGGTTTTTGATTAAGATGAACCATTATATGTTGTTAAATGTCCCCTTTGATGCTAATGATGCTTACAGTGTGCTTAAATTTATTATGATTTTGAGGTCGTCCTTGGGTAAGATGATTACATTTTGAAAATCTTGGGGCCATCTCAGGGTCGGATGATCACACCAAAATGTGATGGCCCCAGAAAGGGATGGTCATAAAATTTGAAAAATATAAAAGCAAAATTTCCAAAATTTTGATGTTATTTGCACTGCTGGTAGTTGGAGAAAAGGAGAGGTAAGGTGGAGGAGAGAGTTTTCTAACACAGAACACTACTAGAAACTAAACTCAAACCTATCATGGACCAATATGAGGCTTCAACCAGTGGAGGAGCTAGTGCTAGGAAGGTAGAAACCTTGTTCCTTCTCTTGTTATTTTGTAAACTAAAATGAACCTCACTAAGTAATGTGGAAAATGAACCTCATTAAATTGTTGGAAATGAATCTCACATTAGATTATGTAATCTAGATTAAGTTAGATTAGGCTTATATTTTTATTTATGTATTTTATTTTATTTTTTGAAAATTTTGATTGCTTTTTGATTACTTTTTGACATTTTTTGGCTACCACTACAAGGTCATATTGGGCAGGGACGATTCCACTTTGATAGTTTGGGGGCCATCTTGGGGTGGGATGATCGTGTTCAAAACTCAATGGTCAAATTTTTTATCGTTAGGTCGGTAATCCCAGGGTAGGGTAGTCTTTCCTATAGACCGTCTTAGGTTGAGACGACTGCATTTTTGAAGTTTGGTAAATTTTTATCTTTTTATTTTTTATTTTTGTTGATAATTGTTTCTGCTAGGCTTTAGATATTTAAGGTTCGCCATAGAGTGCCCACTCTATTTTAGGAATTGTAAGTAGATCTCATTTATGAGGAGTGGGCATGGTTTGGGATAATTAGCCCCAAACAGGTTATTTGTATACCCACTATTAGGTCATATTAGGCCTATCTGATAGTGTTAGCTGATCGTTGGGATAGTAGGATGAACACCTTCTATATCCCTACTAGTGATATAATAGTGACACTTGAGGATGTCTATCACATATTTTGCATCCCCATTGATGGATGTGTGATCGTATCTACTCCCCTTATACAGTAGGAGAGAGTACTACAAAGGATATTTGGAGCTTAGGTAGAGGTTGTGTAGTAGTGCATGGATCATGGTAGGGTGCTGATCAGAGCTTGGTATGATGCATAGGTGTTTAGTAGGAGGTATACAGTATTGATGTATGTTATATTAAACATCTTATTGTCTAACTCTTTAGGAGCAAGGTTCACATGGAACCTCCTCGATATGGTTTAAGATTTGATAGAGTCTGACACTTAGTAGCCTATCATCATGGTGCAGGGTAGCACCCTATTAGCTCAGCTATATGATGAGTTAAATGAGATACAACATCAGGTCTATGTGGATTGGTTTGTAGTTTACTCCTTCATATTTTTGGATGAGAGCACATTTGAGTAGATCAACTAGCAGGGTTGTTAGTACCATGAGTTGAGTTGGATGATGCTAAGATCAAATACATGACTCAATGGAGATGAGACCAAGAGAGAGGTTAGAGTTGACCACATGCTGGTAGACTATCCCATTATACGAGATATCTAGAGTAATTGAAGCTATATTAAGTGGTTTGGAGGCCATACCTAGATTTCCCTCATTAGGTAGAGGTAGTATGATATCCAGGGCATGTTAGGCTTGTATGGTGGCTGGTAGGGCGATACAACATAGAGTGGGAGTACTTCTAGTACTATCATGTCAGATGATATTTTAAGATCTATTCGAATATTTTGAAGGAGCCCATTATATATCACTGTCGAGGGGATGAGATACAACTAGAGTGGTCTCGAGTGGAGCCACTAGCAAATGAGGAGGATCTAGCAGTAATTGAGATAGAACTGGACAACCTAGGTACTAGTATAGAGTATGATACCTAGTGGGCGACTCAGTTGTGGTAGGGAGGTGGTTTGGTAGGTAGATCTATTGGGGTTGCAATGAAGGAGGGTGCGACAAGTGGGGCCTCAGGATATGAGATGGGTGAGGAAGGGTAACGAGTGCATTACCAGATGGAGGGAGAGTGGGGAAGAGGATCCATAGAAGGAGGGTGAGGATGAGGTAGTTCAGTTGCAAGTACAAAGTACAAACTCTACAAGGATAGCTGGTAGAGTAGGATATAATCCTTGCCATAGTACATAGTCAACTTAGTAGGGAATAACATTGGTGGAGGAGATTCTTCAAGGAGAGGGGTCTCCTCAAGGCCCAAGTAGAGACTACACAAGAAGAGATAGATAGGGTGATTGTAGAGTGAGATACTCTACGTACACAATTGGAAGCTATGATAGTCAAGAGAAATACCAGGATGATAGAGCAAGATGTTTTGTAGGTCCAATTGAACGTTACAACTAAAAGGTAGGTTTTACTATCTACTTCTATGATTCAGTGGCAGGTAGTATCTATTGGAAAGGATGAGATTAGTAGACTGTAGAGGCTTCTAGAGGAGTACTTGGCCCAACATAAATTTAATGTGGCTTATATAGTTGATTTGGAGGGTCGGGTCGGGATACATGGCGATAGTTTACCTAAGAGGTCTATAGTATGGTTATCTTAGCAAAGCTAGCACAATGAGTCTAGGCAGTCATTAGTGCGGTCCAGTCATAATTAAACATCCATGTCAGCACTGCCAGGGGCTAGCAGCTCAAGACACCATCACATGGATGAGGTTGAGGGTGGAGGCAGCTTTGGGGGTGCAGGACCTGTGTGATTTACTTTGTATATTGATTCTTTTTGGGTGTAAGGTTTGAGGACCTACACTATTGTAGCCTATGGGTAGATTTTGTACTTATGATGTACCAAATATTATTCATGATATATATATATATATATATATATATATATATATGAGATCATGTCTTCTTTATGATTCATCATGTGTTATTTTGTTATGATTTATGTGTTATGGTTTATGGATGCATTGATGGATGTAATACTTAGATGATAGATGTATGGATGCATAGATGTATGTATGCTTAGATATATCTATGTATAGATGTGATATTTGATGTTATATGGATGATTTAGATTTGTTCATTTGATTATGAATTTAATTTATGTTATTGATATGAAAAATATAATGTGTGTGATATGCATTAATTTTATATGGATGCTCTAATGCATATTATGGATGTATGTTTCAATTGCTTAAAACATAAAAAATGAATCTAACTGTGTTTAACAAACTAATGGCAGACACCAAAAAATGTATAGAAATCATGAATTAAATTGTTAACCTTATCACAAAAGTTATACATTTGCATGTGAGATGAAATATGTGAGATGTAGGGGTTTTTCCCATAAGCTTTTGTAAACTAAAAGGTGTGCATAAAATAGTTAGTGGCCATATAAATATCATTGCTAATATTTATCTGGTATATATCCTATCTTATGAGGACCCATTAATAATAAAAAACTCATAAGGATAATTGTGAATGATGACTAGATAATTGGGTGTTATGGAGGGTTTTGAGATTTTTCGTGAGACTCAAACACCCTAGTTGATTGATCAAAAGTTGTATACTCACAACACAATAATTCTAAAAGATATAAGTCTATTAAGAAGACTTCAATATCTCCGTGTGTGCAAAGTGAATGTATTTAGATGATGCATTAGATTACCTTATTTATAGGTGGGTTTCATGCAACCCAACTTTGTAATGAGGATCATATTATGGTCATCCTAATCCTGAGTTTGGACGTAGTTAGACTAGACTACTAGGAAATACGAGCCACCAAAAGCTAGCTCAACCATAAGCTAATATTTTTTTTGTATAAAAGAAGGTCGCTAATGTGATAGATGTATTACCTTGCATAAATCTATTCCATTGCCAGGCGAGTTTTATTCAACCCATTTTTGTAGTGGAGATTGCCCCATGGCTTGTGAATAACTAAGGATTCGAGGGATTGAAGCTCATTACTCCCTTATTTTATTTTGCTTTCTTGGGATACATGCTCATTTATAGTGGTGAAAACCATTTTTTTTTTAGTGGTTAAAACCACTGTTTAAGAGCAAGGGATTTTCTTCATGATGAAAAATCACTATTTATTTTGTTTTTCTTTGGGATTTTGCTCACTTTGTGGTAGATAAAATGGGATTGCTTGAGTAGGGGTAAGCATGTCCTTTTGTCAATGCTCAACATCCTATACCATGTGCATGATAGGATGAGCAAGGGAAACCTTTCACTTAAGGTGACAAGGATTATTTTGTAGTGTCATATTTTCTTGTTCAAACTTGGATTTTAATATGTAAAATTATGTTGGGATTTTGACATATGCAAGGTACTATCAAAGCAAGACCTTAATTTCTAAAAACCAAGATAGTTTTCTACAAAAATTGAAAAGATAACTAGGGATGGCTGAATGACTGCAAACCTTAGTGAACACCCTATAACAACTTATTGTGTTAAATAAACACAACTACTCACAAGGGGGGACATGGATGATAATGATATATGTGATGTAAGGGTTTTCCCTACAAGATTTTGTAAATAAAAGGTGCCCATAAAATAGCCAGTAGCCATCTAAACATCATTGTTGATATTTATCTGGTATCTAACCTATCTTATGAGGACCTCTTAGTAAACAAAAGCTCATAAAGAAAACCACAAATATTGACAATGGATAAGGTTGATTTGAGATTCATAATTGGAATACAAACATGGTGTCATTCATAAGAATTTAAACTCAACTTGTCCTAATTACAGTGCAATGGATGAATATGTATAATGCAATTTGATCAATGAATGTAATGAAATGCATGATGACGTAACGCAAATGTTTTTTGTATTTTGATGTTTTGTATTATTTTTGGTATTTTGTGTGCTTTATGTGTGAAATACCCACAAATGAATATTTCCAACAAAGGGATTTCCAAATCTAGGGGCATAATGGCCTTAGTGCCATAGACTAAAAAACATGGGGTTGCCCTAATGGGCTTTAGAATACTAGTACGGTAAGCCCATAATGCTAGAGGCAGTTGAATATGCCAATATTTGTGGTTTTCCTTAACAATTTTCTCAAGGATGATAACTACAGTTTTATTGGATTCCTCTGATTGTTTGTTGGCTTGTGGATAATAGAGTGTGGAAAAGTTGTGCTGAAAGTTGTACTTTAAAGTCAAGGCATGCACATATTTGTTTTTGAATGGTGGACCATTATCCAAAATGATTTTGGATGGAATGCCAAAATGACATGATATTATGGAGTATGAAATCCACAATACGAGCTCCAATTGTAGTGGTTAGAGGTATTGCTTCCACCCACTTGGTAAAGTACTTAATGGTCATTAGGATAAATGTGTGATGACATAAGGATGTCATTAGGATAAATGTGTGATGACATAAGGATGGAGGTGATATTTTTCCTTTTAACTCAAATCCCCATTGAGAGAAAGACCATGCCGATTGAATCGGTTGTAATGCCTGAGATGGCAGGCGCAAAATATTAGCGTGATATTGACATTTAATGCACTTCTTGATATATGCTTAAAAATCCTTTTCCATAGTGGGCCAATAATATCCCATTTGAAGGATTCAATTAATGATATCCATGCTACTAAAATGGCCATCGCAAGTACCATTGTGAGCTTGTGAGATTGCCCAAACATATTATTGGGGATCTAGAAAATGAAGGAGTCTATCGTAGCTTCTATGATAAAGGATATCTCCTAACAAGACAAACTTGGTCACTTTTTTCTTAAATGTTCATTTGGCGATATGTGACAATGTTGAGGGGATACTTCCAAGTTTTAGGAAATCCTTTAGTTGAGTAAGTTAGTCTTGATAGACTTTCATTTTTACTGAGTGAACAAATTGATCCTGTTGTGCTTCATTGCACATGAATGCAAATTGGGAGATAACCTTAAGATGAATGGTTGTGCAATTATCATAAAGACCCTATGGTATTCAGGACCCCCAAGATGCTTGGTTCAAAGTCATGTACCTGATAGAACCGTTCTTGGTTTGGTTCAATATGGATCACGTGGACAACTTCTTCGTCAGTTGGAGCTTCACAAAAAATTGTTGATTGTGAAAGCATTTTGACTTGGATGATTGTAATATCATTAGAAGGGTTCTAGGGGATTAAATATCCCAAAGAGACCATTGTGTCCACAAAATTATTTGACGAGAGAGGAATTGCCTCGATGTTGTACCATTATAATTTCGTCAATAGCTTGTCCACAAGCTCCTTGTATGATTGTAAGACTGGACATTGGCATTGATATATTTTCTTTACTTGGTTGACTATGAGCAAGGAGTCACCAAAGATATTGAGTCTTTTGATCTTCATGGTGATGGTTGTTTGGAGACCCAAAAGGAGAGCCTCATATTCAGTGTTATTATTGGTGCATGGGAAGTCAAGTTTAAATGATAGGGGTATAGGATCTCTCTATAGTGTGAAAAATATGACTTCGATACCACCCCCTTGCTCCCATTTAGAATCATCGAAGAAAAAAGTTATGTCAACTTTTTTTTTGGGCTCTTTGGGTTCTGGTGGGTCGAATAATGCAAATACTGCATCATCAAGAATCTCAATGGTGATAGGTTTATCATCATGTAGAGGAACATATACTAGATGATCTACGATCACTTGAACTTTAACTAATTTTTGACTTTTAAACTCAAGGTCAAATTCAATCAGTAGCATAATCTATTTTGCAATGTGTGTTATGATATGTGCAATTCATCATATACCGTAAAGGATTTTCTTTGGAAATGACATACATCATATGATTTAACATATAATACCGAAGCTTCTTGGTGGTAAATACCACTTCTAGGCAAAGCTTCTTGACGTATGCATACTTGAGCTCATAGCTCACCAAGGTGTGACTAATGTAATATATAGCTTGTTTCTTGTTTACCTCATTCTTTTGGGTCAACATGGTCCCTAAGGCAAAGTCGGTGGTTGAAATATACAATATAAATGACACACTTGGTATGGGTGGGGCCAAGAGGTGATTCTAGGGATTGCTTTATCTCATCAAAGGCCCTTTGAAACTCCTCGTACTAATGAAATGCAACCCCATTTTGTAGCAGTCAATTCATGGGTTAAAATTTATCTGATAATTACGCTATGAAGCATCGGATAGATGCTAATTTACCTCGTAAGATGCAAAGTTGCTTAAGGTTAGTGGGAGGGAGCATTTATAGAATCACTTTGATATTTGTAGGATCAAATTCAATCCCTCGCTTGGAGACTATGAAGCCCAAAAATTTTCCAAATGTAACTTCAAAGACACTTTTTGGGGTTCAACCTGACATTGTGCTCGATGAGACGATCAAAGAATTTACTAAGCATGTTAGTATGCTCATGATGCAATAGAAATTTGGCTAGCAAATTATCTAGCAAATTATCTATGTAATACTCTAGGATTTTAGGCATATAATAATAAAATATGTAAGTCATGGACCGCTGATAGGTTGCATCAATGTTTTTAAGACCAAATGGCATTACCTTGTTGTAGAAGGTTCTCCAGGGAGAGGTAAAGACTATATTTTGTTAATCCTTGGGTTTGACCCAAATTTGATTATAGCCTGAAAAACCATCCATGAGGGACAACATCTCATGACTTGTGGTGGCGTCAACTAGCACATCGATGCTAGGAAGGGAAAATTCATCCTTGGGAGTCACTTTATTGAGATATTTGAAGTCTATACATATATGAATTCTACCATTTGGTTTGATCACAAGTACCATATTGGATATCCATGGGGGATAATATATGGGTTGGATGAATTCTACATCCATTTTTTTTGGTAATTAATCCTTAACTATCAAGGCTATTGTTGGATGCATCTTGTAAAGTTTCTACTTGACTGATTTTATGCTAGGATCTAGTGCAAGATTGTGCGTAAAAATATTTGGATCAAGACCTGGCATGTCCTTGTATGACTAAAAAAAAATTCTTTCTTCTCTATCAATAGATAATGGCTCACTCTTTTAGGGATAAGCTTTCTCCTAATTTCACATTTTTGGGAGCCTTAGGATTATCACCAATATTAACATTAAAGGTTTATTCTATTGACATATGAGATCCCTACTTAAGATGATAGGGTGTAGGGATCAAATGGATGTCATTAGCTAGGTTTGGATAGTCGATCATATCAGGTTTGACCTCAACTTGACAAACATCTTCAGATGACCCTTGTAAGAAATAAAATACTTGTAGCATTTTCTCACAAGGAAATAATTCCTCTAACTACGACGGCGACGTGACGCAATAAAAATCGATGGCCTTAGGATTGAGGTACAATAGTTTTGAAGGATCACTAGGATTACAAAGTGGTATGGTTAAGTCAATGGAGACCATGTGGACGGATGAATAATCTCCTTTCGTGGATGGGAAGAATGTGTCCATGATGTGTGGCCCTAAATAAGTCGGGTGTGGTTCAGGTGGAAATATGATAACTGGATTGGGCCTGTGAAGAGCTAGGATGATGGGGTCATCTAGAGGTATAAGGTCCTCCCAAATAGACTAGTGTGGCAAAAAATCCCTATGTTTTTAGCTCATTGAAAGTGATGAGGACCTAGATACGCAAGCTCAGTTTGTAAGCTTAGATTGATCTTTATAATTCTCGAGTGTATCACTAACTAAGCCAAGAGGTTGTTGCATGTAGAGAGGATTGAGGTAAGTGAGCTTTATCACATCTTAATATTAATTTGGTACCTCACCAATGAAATTAAGAGGTTGTTGATCATGCTAAGGATCGAAGTACGATGGTTCTGTGTCACCTTTGCACTCTTCTAGTGTATCGTTGTGAGAGTCAAGGAGTTAAAAAAAACCTCTATGAAAAGGAGATGGTCTCTTAGTAAATGAGGATAGCTTGGGTTAGGATACTAATTCTCAAAAATATCCTCACCAAAGCCTAAGGTTAGGTATTTGAGGGAATCTTCTAGGAGCTCATCTAGCATGCACATAGAGTACCCTAAGCCAAATTTATCTATTGGAAGCTGGTACTATGATAGGAAGGGTGTACAAAGATCTTGTTTATATAGGACTAAACCATTTCCATGCTAATGGAAATAATAGAAGTACCTCAAGGCAAACTCTGTATTGGACATATATCCTATATTTATTAAGAATGGTTTGTCGTCATGACTTATCGTGGGAATTAGCTCTATTGGATCATCAAAACCCCCATAAATAAAACTCATTTGATTTGAAGGGACTCCCAAAGGTACAATAATACCAATGGGTAAATATGGGACATAGTATCTATCCATGTCTTGAGTAGTCTCGATGAGTGGTGTAAATATAACATTTTGAACCAAGTACTCATTGATACTAGGGTTTTACAAAATAATTGTGACTTGTGGTGAAGGCAATAGGGAAGATGGAGGTGCAACATGAGGTGGTTCATCTATTGTAGTAGATAATTTGTACTCCTCCATGGGGGTTGGAATCTCCATTGCAAAGACAATGGGGATGAATGGTTGAGCTTCCTCACTTGACGCTTCCAAATATTTCTTACTGGATGGACCCAATGATGAAAAAGAGATGTCAAATGAAGCCAGTGGCAAGGGTTGATATGGTGGTGATTATGATGTGGATGGATCAAGGAATGAAGGTGATGATTTTGGTAAATTTCCTAGATTTTTGGTAGGGCCATTAGGCTGAATATCTAGGTGTGTAGAAGGCACTATGTATTACATATTACTGATTAGGTTGACATATTTAAATGGTTCTGAATTCAAAGGGACCACATGAACTTGTCCCTCATAGATATACTTAATAAACCCAAGCAGTATTGATGAAATGCATCTCATATCCTAGATCCAGGGTCACCCAAGCAATATATTATATTGCATCGTACCTTGTATGACATGGCACAAGACTTAGATTATTTTTAGTCCAACCGAGATTGGGAGGACTATGGTGTTGATTGTGGAGAAAAGAACATCATTGAATGCTCTCAAGGTAAAGGTGGACATGACGATGTGTGACTCTAGGAGATGGAGATGATTAAGGGTAGCTATGGTAATGATATTTATTTATGAACTTGTGTCAATCAATACCCATTTGTAGGGAATACTATTGATGCATGCCATGATGTGTAGGGGAGGATAAGGTATACTGTAGGCTACAGGTTTGATCTTGTGATCTTGGGAGGTTATAAAATGATTATTGGATGTTTGTATATACCCCATAAAGTTGGTGAAAGCATTTGGGTCTTGGGATTGTAGCTCAATTGATTTTAAAATCTCCATTAGAGCTTCACGATGTCTTGGTGATTGATGTATGAGCTTGTAAATGGAAATTTTGGTAGATGTTGTGTGTAGGCTTTGAGTAAGCCTACTTCTAACTATCACCACTGGTTAGGGTGGTGGACCTTGAATCGAATTTTTGTGAGGGAGTGTTAATGAGAATTGTAGGTGATGCAACTTACTCATATCTATGATTTCTCATCATAATGTTAACAATTATGATGAAACCCTCATCGGGTGGGGCCGTATGGACTTCATTAACTTGTCTAATTTTATCATACTTGACCTCATGGGTGGGCAAGGGATCCTTGAAAATATCCATCTGTTGATTTTTAGGGGTGAGAGGATTGTCAATTTGTAATTTATTTTTATCCAACATATCTTGTACTAGATTTTTGAATGCATAGCACACTTGGATATCATGACCCTTTTATCGATGATATGCATAGTATTGATCCTCTCTATACCCTTTAGGTTTTGGTTTATTAGGGTCTAGGTTGTGAATCTTCGATAAGGTAATGGTATTTACCTTACATAATCAGTTAAAGAGGGTTGACATAGGCTTAGGAAATGGTGTATGAGTACGAGGTGTGTAGCGTTGCCAATTTTACACCTGATTGCACTAGTTTTACATATTGTATTATGTGGGATGTGGCTATGCTTGATAGTTAGGTTGCTATGGCACTACTTGCTTTTCTATCCGAGGGACATTTAGGACAACCTGATTGACTGAAGCCAATTTTTTTTGCACTTGGTTACCTCTAGGGTTTTTAATCCACTTATTTCAAATTTTGATATACCCATCTTGGAACTTTATTTCCTCTATCACTTTGGATTGCACCAAAGCCTCTTCGAATGTTTGATACTAGTGTAACTACAAGAGAAACAATATTTTTTTTGAGTAACTCCTCATAAACATTTAGGTTATTTCAAATATAGGTAAAGTGAAGGGTATTTTAAAAATTAGCTTCCTCCATATATTATCATAATCGATGACTAGCTCATCATCAAATTATCTTAGGTTGGATAAGTCAGTCAAATTAGCCTTCTTCTTGACATTGAACGAGAAGTGTTCTAAGAAAGCATTTGCCATCTACTCAAAGTTATAGATACTGTACCTAGGTAAGTGATTGTACCACTCTAGGGTTGGGAACAAGAGTGTAATCAAGAAGGTTCTTAGCCATAAGGCATCATCCTCTTTTAGCCAAAAATATAGGTTTATGAAACTTTTTACATGCTCTTGTGCGTCTTTATCTCCCTTAAACTTGTCTAGTTTTGGCATCTCAAAGTGCTCGGGATAGGGGTGAAACCGAATTTATGGGTGGATGATAAGGATATGGTATGGCATTAAATAATATGCCTTAAATGCATTTGTATAGATAGATATGAGGGATATTAACTATTATTATGCATATTAAATGCATCCTTATCCTCTTATCCGCACATGGTTTGGCCATACCATGGTATAAAACATGCCAATTTATAGGCCTAAAATACATATTCAATACCATGGAATGATCCAAACCATGTGTTTAATACCATGTGCGGATAAGAGGATAAGGGTGCATTTAATATGCATAATAATATTTAATATCCCTCATATCTATCTATACAAATGCATTTAAGGTATATTATTTAATGTCATATCATATCCTTATCATTTTATGTATTATATCAGAGCCCTTGGGTTAGAATTGGGCTTACAAACCCAATAGAAAGGGGTGTATACTTTTCCCCAGGTTTATACTGTAGCTATCTAGGTTGAAAATATTCTTATCAATGTGGGGAGGTTACCCCCAAAGACTATAATACCTTATTGTTTTAAAATTTCTAATACCCAAGGTTAGGAAAATACGTCTTCTTACATGGATCCCCTTCCTCTATCATCACTATGTCCTAATATGACTCCAATTCCCCTCCTAAAATCATCTTCTGCTCCAGTTTATTTCCCTCCTCTTCCATATCAAGCACCCCAAGAATATTGTGTGCTTCTTGATATTCAAAATATTTTCAAAATTCTTAGTAATAATATGAATTCAATGGAAAAAGAGATATAGAGAGATCATAACAAATAAGGTTTCCCTATGTTAATAGAGAGCATAAGCCTGGTACCAGCAATAGTTCTGGAATCAGGGTTAATGCCATTCAAGAAGATCCAAAATATTTCTCTAAAACTAGCCTTGTGAATGTTTGGTGCCTTGTGTGTAATGATCCTCATGACTCAGAGTCATGTATAATGTATCAGTATCATGTAAAATAAGCCATGGAAAAAGCAGAGAGAAATAAAAAATGTAAAGTCAATGTGCTTTTGAAACTAGACCAAATCATGGTTGGGCAAGATCCCGATGATGAGGGACCCATTACTATCATGACAAGATCTGCAAAGAAAACATTGCAGGTTGATCCACAGAAGATAAGGCAATTTTAGGTCCCTTATTAGAAGAAGAAATATCCTCCTCAACAAAATAATTATCAATTTATTATTCCTCAAGCAACTGAAAAGAGGGATATGGTACCTAAAGGCCAAGAGAAGGAGGTTAGTTTTCCTAGAAGGTCTTACAAAGAAAATGACCAAGAGAGGATGAGATCCAAAAGTGAAGCACAATAAAAACTTCAATTCCCCTCTATAAATAAGAGGTAAAGTATTGAAGCCACACAACAATATAAGAGGAAATACAGCGAGCCAAAGAGAAAGCCTAAGAATACCACTTTAGTAAAATCAGAATATAACATTGTAGAAGATATGAAAAGGATTCCCTACAAGGATTCAAAGAATTTTAGATAGAAACAGAGACATGTGAATCCTAGGATTGAGTGTATAATGAGAGAAGAGATACTCAAACTGCTAAAGTCTAAAATTATATATCTAATTAAGCACTCTACATGGGTAGCTAACTTGGTCCTTGCGAGGAAGAAGAATGAAGACATCCGCCTATGTGTAGATTGTAGGAATCTCAACTAGACGTCATTGAAGGATTACTATCCCCTCCCCAAGATTGACCAATTCTATAGATTGTTGCAGAAGCAAAGAGATTCTCAATGTTATACAGCTTCTCTGGTTATAACCAAATCTTGGTGAATGATGAGGATCAATTCAAGACAACATTTACTACCAAATGGGATACTTTTTCTTATCAGAGAATACCTTTTGGTCTATCCAATGCAGGGGCTACATTCCAGAGAGCAATAGATTATGCCTTTGGGGAGTTGATTAATAAAGTTATTCTTATTTACTTTAATGATATGACTGTGTTCTCTCATGAGAAACAAGATCACCTAATGCACTTGGAGCAAGTATTTAAGAAATACAGAGAATTTGGTATCTCTCTTAATCCAAAGAAGTTATTCTTTGTAGTTCATGAGGGGAAGATTTTGGACCATGTGGTCTCTAAAGAAGTGATGTCTATTTATACAGATAGATTTAAATCAATTTTTACCCTTCCCTTGTCCATGAACAAGAAATATTTACATCATTTCTTCAGACTAATCAACTTTGTCAGGAAGTTCATCTCATATTTTACTCAAAAGGTGAAGCCCATATCAGAGCTGCTAAGGAAAAATACAGATTTCAAATGGACTGAAGTAAGAAAATAAGATTTTGAGGTCACTAAGTAATCAATTTCCACTTCTCTAGTCCTAGTGAATCCTGATTTTAGTAAGAATTTCATCCTGTATGCTTATGGAGCTGAAGAGAGATATGCATTTGTGCTTACTCAGAAGAATGATGATGGAGAAGAACACCCTATATTTTTCTAGAGCCAAACTCTCCATGAATATCAAATCAAATACAACTTCATCGAAATACAAGTCTTTGCAATGATGAAGTCATTGAAGAAATTTAGGCAATACTTAGCTCAAAGTAAAACCCTGCTATATGCATTTCACCCAGATGTAAGAAGTTTCATTTTACAAGGAGAGCTAGGAGACAAAAGAGTAGGTTGGATTACCAATATCCAGGAGTATGATGTGGAAATTCATCCTACCAAGTGGGTCAGAGGTAGAGCATTGTACCAAGGGTTAACAGAGAATATGTCTACTAAAAAAATGACAACTTGTCAATAAACAACAAAAGATCAACCCGAAGAGTCTCAATTAGGAGATTCAGAATCGGTTGATCAAGTGACCAAATATTTCTAGATAGATATTTGTCCTCAAGATCTTAACCCATCACAAATGAGGAGATATAGGCTTCAATCCTTAAAGTATATCTTACTGCCAAAAGGACTATATAGGAGAAATATGGATGGAGTCCTCCTAAGATGCTTGAAGGACGATCAGAAGCTGAGGGTCATTAAAGAATTCCATGGAGGATTATCTAGAGGAAATTTCTCAAGAAGGGTCACAACTTTAAAAATCATTAGAGAAGGCTATTATTGGATTACCATTTTTGTTGATACCTTTAAAGTAACAAGAGCTTGTGATGAATGTCAGAGGTATGTGGGAAGAACCAGGAATGCATCATTTCCCCTCAAGTCTATCCAAGTAGAGGAGCCATTTCAACAATGGGGTTTATATTTCATTGGGAAAATTAATCCAAATTCCTTAGTAGGACATAAATACATTATGACTACCATATATTACCTTACTAGATGGGTAGAATCCATCCCAATAAAGAAATCAGATCAAAAAGTGGTAATTGATTTCATGGAAAAATTGATTGCAAGATTTGGCATTCACAAATCTATAGTAAGTAATAATGGTCCAACCTTCATAGGAACTAAGTACATTGAGTTTCCTAGCAAGTATGGTATAACCATAAATAATTATTCCAATTACTACCCTCAAGGGAATGGATTAGCAGAGTTAACTATTAAGAATCTGTTGAGAATTCTGAAGATATCATTAGAAGGTAACAAAAGGATTTGGCACCTATTGTTAGAATAGGATCTATGGGCAAATAAGAATACCATAAAGAAGTCTATTAAAACCTCTCCCTATGCTTTGGTGTATGGCAAAGAAGCAGTCTTACCTATTCACTTGGAAATATCGGCTCTCAAGCTGGTAGACTCAGAAGAAGAATCTAATCAAAGTCTAGTCAAGACTAGATTGACACATCTACTCCAAATAGAAGAGAAGAGGACTCAAGCGTATGAGCATTTCTAGAAGTATTCATCTGATATTAAGATATGGTTTGATAAGAAGGCTAGATTCAAAGAATTCAAAGTAGTAGACTCTGTGTTGAAGTGGAATGTGGAGAGAGCCAAGCCAGGACATCATCAAAATTTTAATCCTTTCTGGGATGGCCCTTTCAAAGTAGTTGAGGTTAAATAAAGTAACTCTTTCCAAATTGAAGATCTAGAGGTAAACATTCAGTCAATCCTGGTTATTGTTTCCATCTCAAACTCTAATTTGATTAAGAATAAATCTCCTCTTGTAACATATGTATATATTTGTGTTATACTTTATTTTCATTCTAATTTTTTTTGTACAGAAATATATATATATATATATATAATAAAAGCTACAAGGAAATATTATGGAAAAGGCTAAGGGTGGCAGTGGGACATGACATGTGCTCCACGTCATGGTCAATATGCTAAAAGTGGTCACGGGCTACAAAATATGTTCCATGCCACTCTTGGAAAGCAAAGGGATAGAAAAGCACCACAATTGAAAACATGCAGCAGGCCATGACCAATCATCGAACAACATGATATCTCCCATTGCCAAGTCATCCATATTTTGATTTGATAAGTGTGCAACAGGTAGTTGTTCGATGTTCACATTAATGGCAAAAGATGTGCATGTAGAAGGATTTAAACCTTGAATTTTAGTTTCCATGTATTTTATAAGCTACATTCATCTACTAGAGAGAGCATAGCAAAGATACAATGCATAGCTTGCAAAAAATAAAAAAGAGTGAATACTTAATGAAATTTCATAGAAAATGACATCCAAAAGAGCTCAAGGAGTTGAATAGATAGAGAAAATTGAGCTAGAAATCTATATAAGCCAGACAAGAGCATTAGCGTATATTGTAATGACACAAATAAGGAGGACTAATATCAGAAGAAATATCGACTATAGGTACGTCGAAGGGTTGCAAATTTATATTCAAGGTATGATTATTGTAAATTCCATCCTATCATTTTACATCTCTGATTCAGTTCATCATTGCCTAGAGCTAGTTTCGACAATTATAAAATATTATGACCCAGATACCAAATTAATTATGATATCTAAGAATGAAATCCTTTTCAGCATCACAACCAAAGCCTATCATGATTTATTCACTATTGGAATAGAAACTTCTGTAAAGTTGAAATCCTTTGATATATCCGAGTAAGCCAAATATTATTATTTGTGATTACATGCTCAAGATGAAGAGCCTGAACCTTAGTTTAAGAAGTGGTTTTTAGCCAATTCAAAAGGTTTAAGATCGAGAATACCTTACCCAGAGCCTCAATTGCCATAGAGCAATTTATAAATCTTGAGTTTTTCTCCATGCTAGCCTTCTTAGTAGGTTTAGATTCTGATTGATATGTGAGAGATTGGAAATAGCTACTGTGTATTGTATTTCAAATGAGAAAATGTATAGGCCCAAAGTAGAAGAAGAGGGCATCAATCCATTTTATTTTGATTGGCCCACCTTCCTTTCCAAAAAAATGCATGAGCAATTGGTTAGGATGAAAAAAGATTCATAAAACCCTTCCTTTTGGTACTATTTGAATTTGGTATGGATTTTCTTTACTGCTGTAAGACATGCCCTAGATCCTAGTCAAAGACAAGAATGATAAAGGATATCCTATCCCTATTTATTATTGGACCAACCATTTAAGGAGCTCAGAATCCTACTCAAGGTTATGCATAGTGGTGAATATTCTCAAATTAGAAAAATATTAGGATTTCCAAAATTGAAAATTGGCAAATATGAGGACCCTCGACGTTGGACCATTCACCTAATTTTTTTAGGACCAATTGTTTCTTAGGGTCAATTCACCACAATATATATCCAAACATAAACATATTTGTACTCATTGGAAAGCTCTTTTCAATATTGATCTAATGGTGGTGTTTGTATGAAGTTATAAGATAATTTAATAGGTCAAAAGTAGCCCCAAATATGACCTTACATTTTAGGGCTTCAAATACCCCAAATTTTGGTATGAATATGCTTGATTTGATTTGCTTAGGATTTTCCATGATTCGCCTTGATTTTGATTAGGATTCACCATTTTTTTACAAGTACATTTTTAGTCCAACCTCTTATGCATAACCTTGATCCTACTACAGGTTCAACTTGAAATTTCTAGGGCTAGCCTTGAAAATCATGTATGGGAAATGCCCCTAGGTTGCCAAGGTTGGATAGAAAATTATTATGAGTAGAGGAAATCGAAGAAGG
Organism: Wollemia nobilis; assembly: GCA_028583015.1. NCBI lineage: Eukaryota > Viridiplantae > Streptophyta > Pinopsida > Araucariales > Araucariaceae > Wollemia > Wollemia nobilis. Next base: position 121,460 of record JAQPPZ010006183.1, on the reverse strand, counting down.
GGACTATTATATTCTTACAGAGGGCACTATAATTAGACTCTATGATTTTATCGATAAACCATTTTTGTTGCCTTATTTTGTAACTAGTAGGTTGTTGGCCCTGGAGTACTTAAGGTAAGAAAACTTTATCAACATAAATTGCAGCTCTAGAAAGCGGAGGAAATTTTTTTTGACTTACTCTCAAAATGTGGATGATATAAAAATAACCAGAAGGGGTCAAGGTGAACAAATTACCCAATATTTGGAAAGGTTAGGTCTGTTGTACATCCCAAAAATATGGAGATATGACCCTGATGACAAGTTATCAAAGAGGAACATTGCTCTAAACAAGGAAAAAGCTCTCAAGTTTGAAAAGACTTCAATACCTCACTTCAAAGAGGGTAGGAATAATAAAGAGAATTCTCCTTTGGAGTGGAATATCACTAAAATGGAGCAACTACCCCCATGGAGAGACTTTTATGAACATATAGTTGATTTTGACCCTGCAAAGAACAAATACCAATGTCTGAAAGAGTCTAGGATTAAGGAAATCGAAAGAAAAAAAGGATGAGATAAATGTAAAATTGTAGATTGGTGGATAATGGGAGTGGAAATAGGTACAAACAAAGCTAGAGTGGGCTAAAAATATGACGATGAGTTCTCTTACTGATATGAAAAACATATTAAAACCTGGAAGGCCAAAGATACTAAGAATTTGGTATTAAGCTATATGAGTGCTGAAACAAAAGAACAAGAGAAAGATCAAGTAGTATTAGACTTTCTTTTCCCACCTTTCCAAGAAGAAATTCAGGAGGCAGAGGCCAATGTGCCATCAATAGCTGAAGAAGCCCCAAAAGCATTGGAACCTTCATAGGAGCAATTAGAGAAGTATTTTGTAGGGGCTCAGATTATGAGCAAAATGTATTACTCTAGCGTTAGGGAAACAAATACGAAAATTATCCAGAAAAATATCAAGCCTAAATTCCTAGCCCTAGGTGGAGAACCTCCTATGACTAAAATAGACTGGAAAAAGAAATATGATAGCTTTATGTTCACCCCTGTGAATTTCACCATTGTAGCTACAACTAATCCAACTTTGACTAGAGAAGTTGCATTCCAATAAGAACAATATGAGGAAGATACAGAGAGTGATAAGCCTATGATGTTTCAAGTTCATAAGATAAAGGCAAGAGATTCAGTAGAGAATATTCAGAAAGAGATCTACAAGAAACAAAAAATATACCAAGGACAGAGGGTTGAACAAGTCTCTATTATAATTGCAGAGTAATTAGTGAAGTAGGAAAAACACCAGAGTGTGAAGGATATTATCTAACATCCTACTCCTATAGGTGAAGGTATTATTTCTATCCCTTATTCTCCTTCTATTTCCCTAAAGAAATCCCCTTCCCATTCTCAAGAAAACTTAGAACAAAAGGTACCTTATCCCCCTCATGAGTCATTACCTAGTCCATCAGCTACCACATAAAGTCAAACCAACTCACCTCCTCCATATTCATCTGAAAGTCTAGCTACATCATCCCCTAACATTTAATATTTGCTTTCAAATCCATTACCTTCAACAACATTAGAGGGGCAAAACCTTTCATCCATTCCAACCCATTCCATGATTTCAACTTCTATCCCTATATCTTCTCCAATTGCAACCCCTGCAATCAGTATAGTTTCAATTGTCGTTACTACTACCCCATTATCATCATCTACTGAGTCCATTCTACCTTATATTATAGCTTTTCATCCCCTTTTAATTCATTCTATATTAGCTTCTCTATAGAAGGGAAAGAAAGTTTCATAGAGGATTCAAGATTTTTGGGTTGAAAAAATTTCTAATCCTTCAAAGTAGATGGCTATAAAGAGAAATACAATGACCTTTGATCTAGTAACAAGGCAAAGGACCAGTAGATCCATCACACCTTGAAGACCACAAGATTATACTGAGAGGGAGGGGGTGAATAGTATAAGACCACTTTTTAATTTCTTTCCAGATCAATATCAATTAATGTCCTTAATTTCAATAACCAAATATAGCAGTGTGCATTAATAACTCTGATAACAGTAGTAAGCAAGAGCACAAGTCACAACACACAATTGAAACACAAGATTTAACGTGGTTCCCCAATATGGGGTACTCCACCAAATAATATCCTTATAATATTTCATACAAAAATAAGGATCCTTATCCAATACAATGATTTATTTGATCTGCTCAAAGCTAGGCAATAACAAGTTCACACAAAACTTATCCAAATTTGAATAACAAAGCTCACATAGAACTTGTCCAACATTGAATAACAAGTTCACACACAACTTGTTCAAAATTGAATAACAAGCTCACATAGAACTTGTCCAAATCTGCTCCAACAATCTCACCAAGAACTTGTCCAAATATGCTCTAGTAAGCTCACCAAGAACAGTAAGCTCACCAAGAACTTGCCCAAAATTTTGTCTAACAATAACACCAAGAACTTGTTCAAATATTCTCTAGAAATCTCACCAAGAACTTGACCAAATCTTCTCTAGCAAGCTCACCAAGAACTTGCTCAAATCTGTCCACAAATATGTCCTAAAACTATCCACAAAGCTGTCCATAAAACAGTCCCAAAACTGTCCACAAAGTTGTTCCAAAACTATCCACAAAGCTGTCCATAAAGCCTTCTCAAAGGCTCAATCAATCATGCTCAAGTAGTACTCAAATCTCATCCACAAATCTATCAAGACAAAGCTCAAAGATGAACTCAACAATGAATGGCAATGTACTTTTCAATGGATGACAACAATGATCCACAATGATCTCAACCCAACTCAACTTGAATCAACTCATAGAAGCATAAAGAGAATTGTTAGAGACTCAATATGTTCTAATAGCACTCTCAACTCAAATCAATCTCAAGTCAACTCAAGTCAACTAATAGAAACATAAAGAGAATTGTTAGAGACTCAATATGTTCTAATCTTACTCTCAACTCAAATCAGAATTATGGAATAGTTTGTTTCATGGAACTTGACCAATCACCTCACACAATCACTTGACTAGGATCAATCAACTCAACTCAACCAATCACCACAAGGGACTATTATTTCTCACAAAAACCCTAGTCCAAGCATGTATCAACCAAATCAAATGTTTCCAACAATGCTCAACCACAAATATCACATGACAATGATACTCATGTTCTTTTCAAGTTCTTTAACAACCAATGGGCTTCAATGACTATGCTTATAAAAAAGGTTTAAACACAACTCTCAATCCAGTATACCTTGAAGCATTCAACCAACTACTTTCTAAAAGGAAACGACAATCAATCCTTTTCACTCCAATGATATTTCAAAAATCAACCACCATAAACAATCAATAGGAGAATGTGCCCATACCTTTTTTATGCCAAGAAGTTTTCCACAAAATTCTGCCACACTAAACACAACTTTCCTTTCAAATCTCAATAAGGGTTAGTGGACTTCAAATAATAATCACAAGATAAGCATAACTCAATTTACACCTTTTTACTCCAACTTAATAAACACATCCATCAAATTCCTTTTTAATAAAAACCCTTATCAAAAACAATAATCAATAAGTCTCCCAATAATATTTTATAACAACTCCTTATTTCTCCTAAATCTTAATTTTCAATTTCATGAATATCAAAATAAATCAACAACTCATCCACCTCTGAAATAATAATCACAGTCCTTATAAAAATGAAGTTTAATTAAAAACTTTAATTATTACTTAACCACTTTATAACTCCTATCCTAGGGCATCAACCAAATTGAATTAGATCAAAATGTAATTACCTCCTCAAGGGGATTCGAACCCCCAAATTGCACACACCATGAGTGCATTAGCCGCGGCTAAGGTTCCCACATGAGCTAGCTGCTCGTTCGAAGGGAAAAGACATGATGTACCTTAAGTCCTTCCTCCCTTCCACGCAAACCAAAAGTGCTTCGAGTTTTTTCCTTCCAATGCCTTCGAATGTAGTCAAGGAGATTCAAACCTTGAAGTAAAGTGCTACCACACACCTTAACAAAAATCCAATTGCCAATGCGCCACTCTGCCCACAATGTCTTGGGATTTCGACTAACCTTGGATATTTTCGTTCTCCCTTTTCAAAATGATTTTCACACGAGCTCTCTTCGGATGCTAGCCAACGATTAACACAAGCAAGGATTAATTTCAAATGAAACTTAGGATCCCCCTTTATATAGTCTTCTCTTCATTTTTTATGACATCTGTGCATTATTGATTTTTCCTCTTTCTTTAGACTTCGGTGTTAACTTTAATTTTAAATTTAAAATTAAAATTAAAATTTTAAATAATTTAAATTTTAAATAATTTTAAATTTAAATTTTAAATAATTGAAATTTAAACTAAATATGTAAAATTAAATATCTCCATCACCGAGGCACCTTTTTCGACGAAACGAAATGCCAACCTGGGTTTTAAGATAAACTCATTTCAAATCTTTCATCCATGGTTTTAAATAAAACCTTTTATTTTTCTTGCTTTGGTTTTCACAAAAACCCTGATTTTATCCATGCTTTCCAAGATATCATTTGCCCATCAAAACTCAACATGATCCATATGACATCAATGATTTATGTGACATCAATGATAACATAAAATAACTCAAATTTCCAACAATATCCCCCTTTGTCATTGATGGCAACACCTCTAAATAAAAAACCACAATCACTGCAAAAACCATCTCTGAGAATCAAAGTTTCTTCCCCTAACTCAATAATCTCTATGGAGACTGCTCCCCCTAAATCTATACTCTCTTTGGAGGCTTCTCCCCCTAACTCAATGCTCTCTCCCTTACTAAAATCTCTCCCCCTTTGACATAAATGGCAAAAAGGGACACCTACGGGGCTAAAAGATATGACTCTTAAGCATAGCCCCCTCACCACCTTATCTTTTGAGGTGATTAATTTTGGGGTGGGAGTACTTTTACTCCCATATCACATTGTTTATTTCCTCTATCAACTTACTTCCATGTTTTTTTGATATCCTTATCTTGATGAATTACTTGATCTTCTTGTCTAGAACCTGTTTGACCTTCTTGCCTTGAACGTGTTTGACCTTCTTGCCTTAAACCTGTTTGGAATTTAGTCCTACACCATTTTGCAATATGCCCAAATTTATTGCAATTAAAACACTTGATATTGTAGCCTTTGGATGGTGCCCATGTCCTGAATTCATTCTTAAAATAATTTCCATATCCATTCCTTTCCTGAACCCTATATTGTGAAGCTCTAAAACCAAAACCATGTTTTTCATTTCCTTTGCACTGAAAAGCTCTATGACCAATCCTGTTACATGAGAAGCAATGCCCCTAAAAACCATACCTTCTTATTTTGAGGTTTCTTCTAGCAAAATCAAAATTCTTTGATCCATAGACCTTGCAGTGTATAGCCTTGTGTCCAAATCCATTACAAGAAAAACAATTTCCTTAAAAATCCCTTTGTTCATGCCTTGGTTATTCATACCTTTCTTGACCATTATCCTTATGATCATTTTCAATTTGTGCATTGCATCCTTGAACCTTCTTTGTAGCATCTAAAACCTCTTCCTTAGTTTCTTCCTTGCTTTCCTCTTCAAGAATTTCTTTTTATTTTGAACTTGATTCACCTATCTCAAAAAAAGATCCAAACTAAATATTTGGAGCCATAGGAACTTTGGAACTTTCCTCACAAATATTAGGTGCTTCCTTGCTTTCATATTTTAGAAATTCCTTTCCTTTTGAGTGTGATTCCCCAAACCTAAAATAAGAGATCTTTGGTGCTTTGGAATCTTCCTCTTATTTTTCTTTATTTGTGTCAAGTAGCAACTTGGCATCCATATCTATAGCCTTTGAAACACATGTTTCCTTCTTAGTGAAAATATCTTGACCTTTTGAGTCATGTGATGGATCAAATTTCTCAAGTAAGGAACATTTCAATCATTTTAGATTCTCATTAACCTATTGTAGTTTCTCATGGATAAAATTTAAGTCTTCCTTTAGATCAACTGAGACATTATACTCTTGCTTAACTTCTTCTATTTTGAGTGAATGCTCTTATTCTACTTCTCTTATTCCATAGAAAAAAAATTCTTCATATTCACTATCACTAAGATCATTATAATCTTCTATAGCAAATAAACTCTCAAGATTTCTTTAACCATATCTGTTTCTTTGATGTGTCATCTCATCTTCACTATCACTAAAACCATTCCAATATCATGATTTGTGATCTCTTTGACCACACACAAAGCACTATTCTCTTTCACCTTCTATTCCTAGGAATAGATGTTATTATTTTTCATCATCTGACTTGTCTCTATCACTGTGATATGAGCTATCACTTGCTTCTATAATGTAGTAATATTTCTTTACCTTACAAAAAAATTTCTTCTTCTCATACCTGTTTTGCTTGTATCTGTCATCTTTGTCATGCTTATGCTTTCCATATTCTTTTCTTCTTTGAACCTATTTTTCATCATCACTATTTTATTTATGTGGACACTTGTATGCATAGTGACCAAGATCACCACACTTGTAGCATCTAAATTTCCTTATATCTCTAAAATTTCTTGAGTCCTTATTCCTTTTGATGAAGTTAGATTCCTCATAATTATATAAAAATCTATCTCTGTAAATTTCCCTTTATATTTCTTTGAAGCCTTGAATGCAATCTATTTTATTGGAACCTGATGCTTACTTACCCTCATCTCATAAGTTGTGAGAGTACCTTGCAATTATTCCATTGTTAGCTTGTTGATATCCATTGTCTCTTCTATTGTTGAAAACTTAGAATAAAATTTCATGGGAAGTGATCTCAAAATATTTTGAGTAACTTATGATTATTTCATATCAAAAAATAGGCCTCTAATGGTGTTAGTAATCTCATCAACATAAAGTAAAAACTTTACAATATCTTCAGAATCTTCCATTTTCAATTCCTCAAATCTTTTTCTATGAGTTTGTAGTTTTGCCAACTTTACCTTGGAATATCCTTCATAAGTATTTCGTAACTTGGTCCACATATCATTAGCTAAATTACATACCATGACCTTTGCAAAATCTATCTCATGAAGCCCACTCAAAATACAATTCATTGCTCTTGCATTGATCTCAACCGATTTCCTTATAGTCTTATCTGCCTTGGGATCACCTTCAACCCTATACTCTTTTTTAACCATTTTCTATACCTCATATCCTTGTGATATCAAGTAGTTCTTCATCCTCATTCTCCAAAAAGCATAATTGTTACCATCAAACAATGAAGCCTTATTTGTACATGATCCATTATGTGAAGCCATTTATGTTCTTGTAGAATCTGCCCTCAAGTTGTTAGCTTTTTTGAAGGAACCCACTCTAATAACAATTGAAGAACATGAGCTTATACTGAGAGGGGGGGTGAACAGTATAAGACCACTTTTTACTTTCTTTCCAAATCAATATCAATTAATGTCGTTAATTGCAATAACCAAATATAGCAGTGTGCATTAATAACTCTGATAGTAGTAGTAATCAAGAGCACAAGTCACCACATAAAATTGATACACAAGATTTAACGTGGTTCCCAAAATGTGGGGTACTCCACTAGATAATCTCCTTATAATATTTCACATAGAAATAAGGATCTTATCCAATATAATTATTTCTTTGATCTGCTCAAATCTAGGCAATAATAAGTTCACACAGAACTTGTCCAAATCTGAATAACAAGCTCACACAAAACTTGTCCAAAACTAAATAACAAGTTCACATAGAACTTGTCCAAAACTGAATAACAAGCTCACATAAAACTTGTCCAAATCTGCTCCAACAAGCTCACCAAGAACTTGTCCAAATTTTCTCTAGAAATCTCACCAAGAACTTGCCCAAAATATGCTCTAAAAATCTCACCAAGAACTTGTTCAAATATGCTCTAGCAAGCTCACCAAGAACTTTCCCAAATATGCTCTAGCAATCTCACCAAGAACTTGCTCAAATATATCCACAAATCTGTCCCAAAATTGTCCACAAAGTTGTCCACAAAGCTGTCCACAAAGCTGTCCACAAAGCTGTCCCAAAACTGTCCACAAAGCTATCCCAAAACTATCCACAAAGCTATCCCAAAAATGTCCACAAAGCTGTCCACAAAGCCTTCTCAAAGTCTCAATCAATCATGCTCAATTAGTACTCAAATATCATCCACAAATCTATCAAGATAAAGCTCAAATATGAACTCAACAATGAATGACAATGTACTCTTCAATGGATGACAATAATGATCCACAATGATCTCAACTCAACTCAACTCAATTCAACTCATAGAAGTATAAAGAGAATTGTTAGAGACTCAATATGTTCTAATCTCACTCTCAACTCAAATTAATCTCAAATCAACTCAAGTCAACTCATAAAAGCATAAAGAGAATTGTTAGAGACTCAATATGTTCTAATCTCACTCTCAACTCAAATCAGAATTATGGAATAGTTTATTTCATGGAACTTGACCAATCACCTCACACAATCACTTGACTAGGCTCAATCAACTCAACTCAACCAATCACCACAAGGGACTATTCTTTCTCAAAAAATCCTAGTCCAAGCATGTATCAACCAACTCAAATGTTTCCAACAATGCTCAACCACAAATATCACATAATAATGATACTCATGTTCTTTTCAAGTTCTTTCACAACCAATGGGATTCAATGACTATGCTTATAAAACAAGGTTTAAAAACAAATCTCAAACCAAAAAATCTTGAAGCATTCAACCAACCACTTTTGAAAAGGAAACCACAATCAATACTTTTCAATCCAATGATATTTCAGAAATCAACTAGCATAAAAAATCAATAGGAGAATGTGCCCATACCTTTTTTATGCCAAGAAGTTGTCCACAAAATCTGCCACACTAAACACAACTTTCCTTTCCAATATCAATAAGGGTTGGTGGACTTAAAATAATAATCACAAGATAAGCATAACTCAATTTAAACCTTTTAACTCCAAATTAATAAACACATCCACCAAAGTCCTTTTTAATAAAAACCCTTATAAAAAAATAATAATCAATAAGGCTCTCAAAAATATTTTATAACAACTCCTTATTTCTCCTAAATCTTAATTTTCAAATTCATGAATATCAAAATAAATCAACAACTCATCCACCTCTTAAATAATAATCACAACCCTTATAAAAATGAAGTTTAATTAAAAACTTTAATTATTCCTTAACCACCTTATAACTCCTATCCTAGGGCATCAACCAAATTGAATTAGAGCAAAACGTAATTACCTCCTCAAGGGAATTCGAACCCCCAACTTGCACACACTACGAGTGCCTTAGCCGTGGCTAAGGTTACCACACGAGCTAGCTGCTCATTCGAAGGGAAAAGGCACAATATGCCTTAAGTCCTTCCTCCCTTCCATGTAAACCAAAAGCGCTTCGAGCACTTTCCTTCCAATGCCTTCGAATGTAGTCAAGGAGATTCAAACCTTGATGTAAAGCGCTGCCACACACCTTAACAAAAGCCAAATGCCAATGCACCACTATGCCCACAATATCTTGGGCTTTCAGCCAATCTTAGATTTATTCGTTGTCTCCCTTTTCAAAATGATTTTTGCACGAGCTCTCTCCGAATGCTAGCCAATGATTAACATGAGAAAGGATTAATTTCAAATAAACCTTAGGATCCCCATTTATATAGTCTTCTCCTCATTTTCAATGACGTCGGCACATTATTGATTTTCCCTCTTTCTTTAGATGTCGGCACTAACTTTAATTTTAATTTTAAATAATTTAAATTTAAACTAAATATTTAAAATTCAATATCTCCATCACCTAGGCATATTTTTCGATGAAACAAAAGGCCAACCTGGGTTTTAAGAAAAACTCATTTCAAATCTGCCATCCATGGTTTTAAATAAAACCTATTATATTTCTTGCTTTGGTTTTCAAAAAAATCTTGGTTTTATCCATGCTTTCCAAGATATCATTTGCCCATAAAAACTCAATGTGATCCATATGACATCAATGATTCATGTGACATCATTGACAACATAAAATAACTCAAATTTCCAACACACCTCTGTTGAGAAAACCTTAAGAAGATATGACTATACAAGATTATCATCTGGAATAATGTACTGAATATATTGAATAGTTACCAGTAGAAGATGGGTTGGTCATAGAAAAAGTCTATATTGAAACTTTCTATGTTAAGATCGATATCTACAAGGAGAAAATGGGCAAGTTGGAAGAAAATATAGAGACTCTGGAGAAAATAGTCAGCAATCAAAATATGGTAGAAAAAATCATAAGAAATAAATTCAAAATATGGTATATTAGGTACCAGGAGGCTATTAAGTTTAAGGGATAAGTTGAAGAGTAGAAGAAAAGGAATGAATACCAAGCCAAAGAAATACAAGATTTGAAGCATCAAATTCATATTGAGAAAGCCAAAGCCTCAAGCTTCTCGAAAGAAGGAGTAAAGTTTAAGAAAAAGTTATAGTCTAAAATCCTTGAGAAGTGCTCAGAAATCTAGCTTATAATCGACTACATGGATGATGTCAACCATTTATTGGAAAATACCAAGAAATAATTGTATAATTTCATGGAGGAACTACAACCTATGGTGATACCAGTAGAGCATATATATAAGCTATATGAGAGCAGATTAAGTGAAGCTATAAAGCCCATACCTAATAAGGCATGGAACATTTCCATATTAGTTTCTAGGGTTGTGGTTGTCAAGAACAGATGGCTCCAAAAGGGCTGGTTGTTATCTAATAAAATTGAAGATATGATTCAATATATTGTAGATATTAATAAGGAAATAATGCAATATGGTTTTGGGGGACTGTGGATGGAAATCAACACATTGTTATCATAAAAAAAGATCAAAAAGAGTATAGCCTCAATAATTCTAGATAAATCTAAGATAAACAACTAAGAGGATCCAATTGATCAAGATCAGGTCTCTCAAATGGTAAAAAAATTAACCAACCTCAAGGTTCTTATGGAAGACTTAGTAAATAAAGGTAACTTTACAACTTATGATGAGACCTATAAGTTGGAATATGTCCATAAGCGGCTTCAAGAAACCTCCAATCCTACTAACGATGTTTGTAATCAAGCTTTGCAAAATCTAAAAATGATGGTTCAGCTATTTGGGATAGACCCGAACCCCAGATATAAGCATGAGACTTCTCAAGAAGAAGAAGAAGTTGAGGAAGATCAAGTTGAAGATGAATTAGAGAAGGAGGTCAAGGGTATAGAGAAAGTACAATATGAGCAGCTCCAAGAACATAACCAAGAGGAGAATAAGAAAAGAATAAAGTAGCCTTGTGGTGGAGAGTAGACTTTAAAAATTTTGCATTCATGTACATATTGTGTATTTTTTTTTTTATGATACTATCAGAGAAACAATAATAAAATCATGAGGTCTATGGCAAAAAAAAAAAAATACATGAAAGCATTTTGTCAAACTGACTAAAGTTATAAAAGGAGATACCTCATATTGCTAGGTTAAGGTGGTGCTGATGGCGAGTGTTTTGAAAGGATATTATTTCGAGGATGGTTTCAATGTGAACCATTACTCTCTAAATATCTTCATAAATTTTATAGAGAGTAATAGTCACATATAAGGTATTCTATAAAGAATATTTTGTAGAATTCATTATTTTGACTCCTGATGCCCAATGGATAAGACTCTGAGTTCTCAAACTTTGTGAGCAAAACCCCCTAAGAGGCACCAAAATGGCCACATCCTTAGAAATTTTTTTAAAATTTTTTCTAAGGCAAAGAAAGATGTTCTATCCCATGTGAGATCTTGTATATTTTACAGTGATGCAGGACAAGATGTTCTATCCCATTGTCAAAGTGGTAAAAATTTTACTTTACCGCTTTTAGAATCATGGATCACAACATATTTTTTATTAAGTCTAAAAACTTAGCGGTCTACAACATGTTCTAATCTATGTGATGTTTGACATGGTTCTAGTCTATGGTAAAAGTAGTCAAAGTTCACACTTGCTTACTTCCAAATCATGGCACAATGCACATTATTCTATCTCGTATAAGCTAAAGGCTATTTTAAGCTATGTTCTACCCCATGAGAGTTCAAGTGTATCTTGTCACGACACAACACACATGCTCTACCCAGTGGTCAACCGCAGTCAAATTGAAAGGCATAAATTTTGAGGTGCGAATTATAACACATTTTAGACCATGTTATATGCCACGAATGTGAATGAACTCTAAAGTAAATTAATAATAAGAGCCACAACATAGTACAATGTTCTATTTTGCGCACCTCACAATATATGTTTACGTTAAAACCTAATATGCTTTAGCTCATGGTCAAAATAGTCAAAGGAAGTGATTAAGTTATCAAGAGGATCAAGATAAGACATGTTCCATGCCATGGTTCTACCAAAGACTTTCAAGTTTTGATCTTGGCTATTCATGAAAATATCATAGGTTGGGTTATTATAACAAGATCTTATATATATAAAAGCAAAGTCTTTGCAACATAAACTGGTTGAGAAAGAGCTAGCAGATGAAGCATCAACAAAGTTGAAAAACCAAGAAAGGACAGTTGCAATAAGTTTCAGATCTATGATAGATAGTGTCTACAAGAACAAAGGATGGCCAAGATCATGGCTTCGATAACCTAGAGCAAAACCACCATGAAAAACTAGCAATTTTATGAGGCCAAGTTGCAGAGGATCTTAAGATCGTGCAATTTCTTGTATTGTCAAATGTAAATCAGAGGCCACCACCTCAGCATGTGGTTGATATGGCATTTATTTTTCCTTGTAATGTTCCATTTCTTTAAATTTAATTTAAAACATGTAAAAGGAGGTCGAACCCTCATTTTGAAGGGTCGACTCTAGAGTGTTTGCTTGCCCTACTATGTAATATTTGTCTGCAAATTAATATAAGGAACACTACTTGGAATGTTTGCCTCAAACTGGTGTCTTTTGTAATTTTGTAGAGATTCAAGATCTGGATTGCTTTTCTTCTACTGCTGCTATGGTTACTCTATTATGTTGATATTGGATTTCTAACTTAGAGTAATTGAAATATTTTCATGATTAAATTTGTGCTTGCAAGAAGTTATTTTCTATTAAATATTGATACTGATATTATTATGCTAATTTGGATTATTAGTATATTGATATTGAAATAGCTTCCTTGAAGTATAACTCTATTTTGTCTATGATATTGAATATTACTTGATTTTAATGCTATTAATTCTAAGTGTGGAACACTAGAAATTGTTATGTAAAATAGTTCTTTCCTGTAGATGCCTATGTTGTTAGCTCTATCCATCCACTATTTGATTATTAATTCCTAACCCTTACTCATTTCTATCCCTACTCTTTAAAAATTTAACTGAGCTTAAATGAGTCAACATATTATTAGTTGACAAGGAATACTAGCCTACTCTAGAGGTTGGATCAAAGTAATCTTTAATCCATTCAATGTTGTGGTCTGAATTGTGATTAGTGGGTGCATGCGTAATAATAAAATTGGAATATAATTATCACAATATCGAGCTTCTGCTTGATGGCAATTTGGATCCCAACAATTATATAACTACCATTGGACTCATACTTATAATTACTCTAATAGTAGAGCTTAAAATAAGTCTTTGGTGGTATAACATATTGCCTCTTATTGTACCAATATGACAAAGGGTGAAGAGAAGAAAAATGACACCTGAACATTAACACTAATGGTTCAAGCATTGCCTTGATATTATACACCTTTAAATAATATGTGCATATATTTCATACTCATTATTGTATCAATGAAAAGCCACTTCATATCATCATTAACTTTGAAAACTAGAAGAATATTATGGCCCATAATATTGTCAAGGATCTAAGTTTTAATACCAAAGTGCATCATCATTCCTATTTAATTAGATGGATATATCTAAAAAATGTGATAACGATCAAACAACAATGCATTTTTTAGTATAAGATCAAGCCCATGTATGACACAATCATATATGGTGTAACACCAATAGGGACTCGAGGTATTTTACTTAAAGGATATTACCTCTTTGATCACAAGGAAAGTAATCAAACATATCCATAATGGTGATTTGTTCTTTTTAATAGCATACCACATAATTTTATAGAATTATTGATCTATAAAAGGATAAATTTTATCGCATTTAAGAAATGTGAGAAAAAATAAGTAGAAACTGAGATTGCTAATGGATCTCAGACCATGCTAAAAGTTGAAAGGAGCAACAAAGTATGTTGTAGATATTTTAAACTTAAATCCTTCAGATGATTACCCTAGCCTAGGTTTGGTGATAAGAAATCTTGTCCTAAATTACACAAATGGAATTCTTTCATCGAATATTAGATGATTAAATGGATCCTATAAAATATAGTTAATTATTCCTTCAAGAAAGAAGTATTTTTGGATATAATTTTTATTCAAGAGTCCAAAATTGATGTTGATAATTTTGATCTAGTTAAAAATGCTATTTGGAAGGGGGTGGGATTTGCAACTAGCCCCATAAATGTTTATTTAGGCAATTTACTCTATTTTTGGGATGTTTCTAAGGTGGATGGAGTTATTCTATCTTCTTCAGGAAGATTCATTAACATTTTGTATTGTTGTAGATCCTCTAACCTCATTGGGTTATGTATAATGTGTATGCTTCGAATATAGGCCCTAGTAGAAAGGATTTTTGATATACTTATAAAATATGAGGGAGTGCTTTAAATATGAGTCATGGGTGTTAACAAGGGATTTAAACTCCCCAATTTATCCTTGAGATACAAATGTGGCAACTATCCTTATTTCAAAAGCATGGAGTAATTTACAAATTGAAGAACACAAGCTTATACTGAGAGGGGGGTGAACAGTATAAGATCAACTTTTACTTTTCTTTCCCAAACAATATTATCCAATATAATCAATGGAAATATCAACAAAAGTAATCAAAGTAATGCACAAATCATCACACACAATAGAGACACCAATTTAACGTGGTTCACCCAATGTGGGCTACTCCACGGAGAAAATATTTCACTAAAATTTTCTCAACAAATCTCTTGGGAATCACTTCCCTATTACAATGTTTATGGACCTCTGTCCAAAGGAGACACCAATCTCCTAATGCTCTTATTTGTGGATCTCTATCCATAGGAGAACTCTTTCCCCTTTTCTCTGATTCATGGAACTTGACCCAGGAGAACTCTATCCCCTCAACTGGTTTGTGGATCTCTCTCCATAGAAGAAATCTATCTTCCCAGCTGCTTCATGGATCACACTCCATAGGAGAACTCTTTCCCCTTGCTCTGGTTCATGGATCTCTATCCATAGGAGAACTCTTTCTCCTCTACTCTGGCTGATGACCTTCTAGAAGACTACTATCCCCACTGCTCTGGCTTGTGGATCTCTCTCCATAGAAGACCTCTGTCCTCACTCAGAAGACCTCTATCCTCACTACCCTGGCTAATGGATCTCTATCCACTAGAGACTACTATCCTCTGCTCTATCACCTCCAAAGCTTACTCTCAACTCTATCTCAAATCTACACCAAACACTATCCTCGGTCTAGTACAAATCTACTCTAACTCTGTCTCAGGTCTAGCACAAATCTTCTCTCAAATCTGCACCAAAATCTATCCTCAAATCTATCCTCAAGCCTTAACACAAAGCTTGATCCAATCATAAATCAACTCTGCTTAGATTTTCCCCAAGCCTTAACATAAAGTGATAAATAATCAATCTTCATATTTCCCCAAGCCTTAACAAACTTGAACAAATACTAATCAACTCTTAGATCTACCCCAAGCCTTAACACAAAGCTTGAACAAATCACTCAATCAACTTGTTATCAATTTTATTTCAAGTCTTCACCAAGACTTACCTCAAATATCTCATCTTCACTCTCATCCAAGACTTCTCAAATTTATTTTAACTCTCAACCTCAAGTCTTCACCAAGACTTACCTCAAATCTGCTCTCAAGTCTTCACTAAGACTTACCTCAAATACCTCAAGTCTTCACTAAGACTTACCTCAAATCTGCTCTCAAGTCTTCACTAAGACTTACCTCAAATCTGCCTACAAGTTTTCACAAAATCTTGCTCAAATCTGTCCTTAAGCTTTCACAAAAGCTTACTCAAATCTATCCTTAAGCTTTAACAAAAGCTTACTCAAATCTGTCCTTAAGCTTTCACAAAAGCTTACTCAAATATGCTAAAACACATGCTCAAAAATAGCTCACAAGATATGCTCAATCAATCTCAAATCTTGCACACAATGCTATCAATTGCTTTGTCTAATCTTCAAAGTAATTCCTTTAACTTGAAGTAGTTTAGACATATTCTATTCAAAATTCGTTTAACCTCTGGAACATATAGAGAATGATGTACTCTATCAAAAACTCAATATGTTCTACTCAATCATTAAGTCTGTCGCTTTCACAAATCTGATTTCTAATGTTTGCACATTCACTTTCAATATCACTCAAAACCAATGCTCAAGAATTTCACTCAATCATTCAATCAATGAAACACAACTTGCTCACAAACCCTAATCAAGTGTTTCACACTACTTCCAACCAAAATGCACAATGTGGGTCTCAAACCCTAACTCAAACAATCCTCAATATCTAACTCAAATATTCTCTTAATCATTCACCAATCATGCATATGAAAACTTACTCAAACATTTCCAACAATGCTTATCAAACAATCCTTTTCACTCCACCTTTGCATTTCACAACATTCAATCCAACAACATTTCAATCATAAGGAAGATGTGCCCATACCTTTTGTTTTGATGGAGATATGTCTTCAAAACCTGTTTTACTCACAACCAAAACCTTTTGCCAACTCTAGGTTAGATAGCAACAACCTATCTCAAAATCTCCACAGAAATATTTATCCCAACAAATATTTCACCATTCAAGTAATACACATAAAATGACAAATCACAAATACACCTTATTACTCCTTCCTTAAAAATCAATCTTCAATCAATGAATCATTCACTCACAAAAATAATTATAATGACAATCTCCCTATAACTCCTTTTAACTCCAACTCAATAAAATATTTTAATCAAATTTCAACCCTCAAAATAAATTTCAAATTACAATCAAAAAGTCCTTGAATACACCTTATCCTCTCCAACTTTCAATCCAACATTAATTCCAAATTATGCCAACAAAGATCCTTGGAAACCCTTATAAACTCCAAAATTTAATTAACACTTGGCAAAAATAAAAATTATTTATTCATACCTTAGCCACAAGCAAAAATTAATTTTTGTGTGCCTTAGACTCCACAAAGCACCCCACACGATTTGAACTCACATTCACCTACCCACCAAGCACCTTAGCCATGACTTTGGTAGCCACACGGGCTACGCGCCCTCACAACACCAAAGAAGCACCTTCCACTTCTTATCTTCCTCACCGACACCAAAAACAAAACACCAAAAACCTTTAACCTCCACTGCCACTGAGAATCAAATGTGGGACCTCTGTCCTGCCAACAACCTATGCACCAGGCCTTGCCACTAGACCATCCGAGTGGATGGTGATGGGAGTAAACCCTCACTCCCATTTATTCATTTGTCATTCACTTCAACCTTATAAAAATTAAAACCTTTTCTTTGCTCACAAAAATCGCTCGAAATATTTCTTAGCCCTTCGCATGCGCAATGTAATTTTCGGAGACTTGCTTTATTGCATCCAAACCATATGGTATAAATACCATATCTTATTTTTTGCTCAATGTCGGTAGGAAAATATTAAAATGAAATATTTTGCACCCAACCCTAACTTTAGGGTTTAATTAAATTAATTTATATTATTAATTATAATATAAATATTATAATTAATTAACCTTAGGCTTAACTTAAACTCTTAATATTATAATAAAATATTATAATATTATTTCCCTCGGGCCTAGGTATTTTCCTTTTCCAACCTTAGACTTTATTTGAACACCTTTAATAATATAATAATATAATAATAAATATTATAATATTATTTCCTTTGATCCTAGGTATCTCCTTCCTTCATGGTATTTTTTCAATATTTTGACCAATCATGTGAAGCTTTAAACCAAATCTCTTGGGCTTAAAATATAAATATTTTAACCCTCCTTTTTCCAATTCCTTGCACTGACTTATGACATCATTGACACTGTCTCTTGACATCAATGACAACACAATTACTCAAAATGTCCAACAATCTCCCCCTTTGTCATTGATGGCAACCCTTTTTCCTTAACCATTCCTTTTTCCTTTTTCAATTTTGCTCCCCTTGAGAAACTGCTCCCCTTGACTGAATGCTCTCCCCCTAACTCAAATCTTAACTCAAATCTCTCCCCCTTTGACATCAATGGCAAAGGGCCACCTTTGGGGCTAAATATAAGACTCTTAGCTCAGCCCCCTCCCCACCTCCTCTCCTTGAGGTGGTTAATTTTGGGGTGGGAGTATTTCTACTCCCAACATACAATGCTCTTTTTCTTTGTCCACCTTCTTCCTCAACTGATCCTTCTGATTTCTCTGAATATTCTTGTTCCTGCTGGTCTCTAGAAATTTTGTTCTACACCACTTAGCCATATGCCCAACATTATTGCACTTATAACACTTAATGTTGTGGTTCCTAGAAGGTGCAAATATCTTGAAGTTCCTCCTGGTGAAGCCATATCCATTCCTATCATGAACCCTACAATTTACTACCTTATGACCAAACTGATTACAAGAGTAACAATACCCTTGAAATAGATGCCCATTTCTAAAATTCCTTTTAGTGACACCATATCCCTGTCTTTCATGTGTCCTGCATTGCATAGCCTTGTGTCCAAACCTGTGACATGAGAAGCAACGTCCATTGAAGAAACCTTGCCTTGACCCCATTGGTCTCTTAGTCTCTTCTTCCCTGTGATGTTTCCTGTTCCATCTGTTCCTTATTTGTGCATTGTTCCTTTCCTTGTTGAACTTTCTATTTTCCAACTTATCCTCAGAAGTCTCACTTTCTCTTTCACTCTCTTCTTCTAAAGCTTCTTCTTCTTTGGAGCTTGAGATTGACTCCTCTCCTCGTTCTCTTTGTTCTTCTTCAAAACCAAGTCCTATCTTGTTTGATGAAGATATTTGTACCTTGATAATCTTATCCAAGGTCTTTGAGCTTCTCCCAAACCTGTGTAGCTTGTCTTTAGACTCTTTCACTTCCTTCCTTAGTGAAGCTACCTCATGCTCTAATATTTCACATTCTAAGACTTTTACCTCTAACTTCTCTTTAAATCTCCTTGTCTTAGCTATTGAGTTTGTCAGATCTTGTATAAGCTTTCCTTTCTCTTCATCACATTCCTGAAATTGAAGCTTGAGTTTTGAGTTCTACTTTCTTACCTTTCTTAATTCCTTAAGAGCAGAAATAAGCTCACCTTCAAGATCAACTTCTCCTTCCTCTTCACTTTTTGATTCTTCCTCTACCTTTTTGTCTTCAAGATCCTCTTCATTCTTTTCTGATTTATTTCCACTAGAAGCACTTCCTTCCTCTTCTATTGCCAAGAGGAGACTTTCTTCTTCTAGATCTTCAAGAGCATCTTCATATTCATCTTCACTAAAACTGAACCCATTCCTTGTGCAATGATCTTCAAGATGACCAAAATTTCCACACCTAAAACACTTGAGAATTATTGGTTCCCTTTTTACCTTTTTCTTAACATCTTCTTTTTCTACTATCAAAAATAGAATTTCTTCTTCTTCATTTTTTGAGGACCTTTCATCACTATCACTTGAACTCTTGCCTATATTATCTGCATAGAAACTCTTCTTATGCCTCTGGAAAAACTTTTTTCCTTTCTTGCCTTGTCCATCCCTGCTTTTCTTTTGATACCTGTATTTTCCTGCTTCCCTGTTCTTATGATCCTGTTTCTCTTCACCATTGCTATTTCCAGCTTCTGGACAATTAGATGCATAGTGACCATATTTACCACAATTAAAACACCTAACTATTTTCGTACCTTTATGCTTTCTTGTGTCCTTGTTCCTTCTGCCATAGTTTGCTTCTTCATCACTGGATAACTCATTACTTGAATCTGACTTCTTTTCTTTTGTCTTCTTTGTAACTTTGAAGGCTACTTCTTTCTGGGGAATAGGATCCTTTCCTATTCTCATCTCAAAAGTTGTGAGAGTGCCATGTAGCTCATCCCTAGTCAAAGTTTCAATATCTTTTGTTTCCTCTATGGCTGAAACCTTTTCACTATACCTCTTAGGGAGTGACCTTAAAATATTTTGACAAACATCTGATTCTTCAACTTTAAACCCAAGTCCTTGCATGGAGTTAACAACCTCATCCACATGAAGTAAGTATGTAGCAATGTCTTCCTCATCCTTCATCTTCAAGTCTTCAAATTTTTTCTTGTGATTTTGCAATTTTGCCATCTTGACCTTTTTGTCTCCCTCATATGTATTTTCTTCAACTTTTCCCAAATCTCTTTTGTTGATGTGCAATGCATAACTTTTACAAAATTTGATTCATGTAAACCACTTAATATTCCATTCATTGCCTTTGAATTATTTAGATGTAGGAGCTTACCATATTTATCTGTAGGTGGAGTAGTTGGTGGTGTGTATCCATCCTCAATTGCTTGCCATATATCATTTCCTTGTGCCATTAGATAAATATTCATTCTTACACTCCAAAATGCATAATTGTTCCCATCGAACAATGGTGCCTTATTTCCTAAAGATCCACTCTGAGAATCCATCTGTGTTCCTGTAATATTTTCCTTCAAGCTGTTAAACTCTTTCGAAGGAACCCACTCTGATACCAATTGAAGAACACAAGCTTATACTGAGAGGGGGGGTGAACAGTATAAGACCAACTTTTACTTTTCTTTCCCAAACAATATTATCCAATATAATCAATGGCAATATCAATAGTAGTAATCAAAGCAATGCACAAATCATCACACACAATAGAGACACCAATTTAACGTGGTTCACCCAATGTGGGCTACTCCATGGAGAAAATATTTCACTAAAATTTTCTCAACAAATATCTTGGGAATCACTTCCCTATTACAATGTTTATGGACCTCTATCCAAAGGAGACATCAATCCCCTAATGCTCTGATTTGTGGATCTCTATCCATAAGAGAACTCTTTCCCCTTTTCTCTGATTCGTGGAACTTGACCTAGGAGAACTCTATCCCCTCAATTGGTTTATGTATCTCTCTCCATAGAAGAACTCTATCTTCCCAGATGCTTCATGGATCACACTCCATAGGAGAACTCTTTCTCCTTGCTCTGGTTCATGGATCTCTATCCATAGGAGAACTCTTTCTCCTCTACTCTGGTTGATGACCTTCTAGAAGACTACTATCCCCACTGCTCTGGCTTGTGGATATCTCTCCATAGAATACCTCTATCCTCACTTAGAAGACCTCTATCCTCACTACCCTAGCTAATGGATCTCTATCCACTAGAGACTACTATCCTCTGCTCTGTCACCTCCAAATCTTACTCTCAACTCTATCTCAAATCTGCACCAAACACTATCCTCGATCTAGTACAAATATTCTCTAACTCTATCTCAGGTCTAGCACAAATATGCTCTCAAATATACACTAAAATTTATCCTCAAATCTATCCTCAAGCCTTAACACAAAGCTTGATCCAATCACAAATCAACTCTGCTTAGATTTACCCCAAGACTTAACATAAATCTTGAAAAAATCAATAATCAACTCTTCTTAGATCTGCCTTAAGCCTTAACACAAATCTTGAACAAATTACTCAATCAAATTTGCTTATATCTTCCCCAAGCCTTAACACAAAGCTTGAATAAATTACTCAATCAACTCTACTCTCAATGCTCAAGTCTTCACCAAGAACTTGCCTCAA
Source organism: Wollemia nobilis (assembly GCA_028583015.1). Taxonomy (NCBI): domain Eukaryota; kingdom Viridiplantae; phylum Streptophyta; class Pinopsida; order Araucariales; family Araucariaceae; genus Wollemia; species Wollemia nobilis. The sequence goes on along the minus strand of JAQPPZ010006183.1, from coordinate 99,584 downwards.
ATATTCCTACAAGTCTTCACTAAGACTTACCTCAAATCTGCTTTCAAGTTCTCTCAAGAACTTGCTCAAATATGCTCTCAAGTCTTCACTAAGACTTACCTCAAATCTACTCTACAAGTCTTCACTAAGACTTACCTCAAATCTATCCTTAAGATTTCACAAAAACTTACCTCAAATATGTCCTTAAGCTTTCACAAAAGCTTACTCAAATCTATCCTTAAGATTTCACAAAAGCTTACTCAAATCTGCTCAAACACATGCTCAAAAAAACTCACAAGATATGCTCAATCAATCTCAAATATTGCACACAATGCTATCAATTGCTTTATCTAATATTCAAAGTAATTCCTTTAACTTGAAGCAGTTTAGACATATTCTATTCAAAATTTATTTAACCTCTGGAACATATAGAGAATGATGTACTCTATCAAAAACTCAATATGTTCTACTCAGTCATTAAGTCTATCTCTTTCACAAATCTGATTTCTAATGTTTGCACATTCACTTTCAATATCACTCAAAACCAATGCTCAAGAATTTCACTCAATCATTCAATCAATGAAACACAACTTGCTCACAAATCCTAATCAAGTGTTTCACACTACTTCCAACCAAAATGCATAATGTGGGTCTCAAACCCTAACTCAAACAATCCTCAATATCTAACTCAAATATTCTCTTAATCATTCACTAATCATGCATATGAAAACTTACTCAAACATTTCCAACAATGCTTATCAAACAATCCTTTTCACTCCACCTTTGCATTTCACAACATTCAATCCAACAATATTTTAATCATAAGGAAGATGTGCCCATACCTTTTGTTTTGATGGAGATATATCTTCAAAACCTGTTTTACTCACAACCAAAACCTTTTGCCAACTCTAGGTTAGATAGCAACAACCTATCTCAAAATCTCCACAAAAATATTTATCCCAACAAATATTTCACCATTCAAGTAATACAAATAAAATGACAAATCACAAATACACCTTATTACTCCTTCCTTAAAAATCAATCTTCAATCAATGAATCATTCACTCACAAAAATAATTATAATGGCAATCTTCCTATAACTCCTTTTAACTCCAACTCAATAAAATATTTTAATCAAATTTCAACCCTCAAAATAAATTTCAAATTACAATAAAAAAGTCCTTGAATACACCTTATCCTCTCCAACTTTCAATCCAACATTAATTCCAAATTATGCCAACAAAGATCCTTGGAAACCCTTATAAACTCCAAACTTTAATTAACACTTGGCAAAAATAAAAAATATTTATTCATACCTTAGCCACAAGCAAAAATTAATTTTTGTGCACCTTAGACTCCACAAAGCACCCCACGCGATTCGAACTCGCGTTCACCTGCCCACCAAGTGCCTTAGCCATGGCTTTGGTAGCCATGCGGGCTACGTGCCCTCACAACACCAAAGAAGCACCTTCCACTTCTTATCTTCCTCATCGATGCCAAAAACAAAACACCAAAAACCTTTAACCTCCTCTATTGCCGAGAATCGAATGTGGGACCTCTATCCTACCAACAACCTACGCACCAGGCCTTGCCACTAGACCATCCGAGTGGATGGTGATGGGAGTAAACCCTCACTCCCCTTTATTCGTTCACTGTCCGCTTCAACCTTATAAAAATTAAAACCTTTTCTTTGCTCACAAAAATCGCTCGAAATATTTCTTAGCCCTTCGCATGCACAATGTAATTTTTGAAGACTTGCTTTATTGCATCCAAACCATATGGTATAAATACCATATCTTATTTTTTGTCGACGTCGACGGGAAAATATTAAAATGAAATATTTTGCACCCAACCCTAACTTTAGGGTTTAATTAAATTAATTTATATTATTAATTATAATATAAATATTATAATTAATTAACCTTAGGCTTAACTTAAACTCTTAATATTATAATAAACATTATAATATTATTTCCCTCGGGCCTAGGTATTTTCCTTTTCCAACCTTAGACTTTATTTGAGCACCTTTAATATTATAATAATAAATATTATAATATTATTTCCTTTGAGCCTAGGTATCTCCTTCCTTCAGGGTCTTTTGTCAATATTTTGACCAATCATGTGAAGCTTTAAACCAAATCTCTTGGGCTTAAAATATAAATATTTTAACCCTCCTTTTGCCAATTCCTTGCACTAACTTATGACATCACTGACACTGTATCTTGACATCAATGACAACACAATTACTCAAAATGTCCAACATAAATTTTGTTAACCAAGGAGAACTGATGGATCTAGATTTAAAAGGATCTAGATTCACCTGGAGTAATAGAAGGATCAGAGAACATTTTGTCCTTGTCAGGTTGGACAGAGTTTTTGTGTCAAAGAAAATATTGCCCTTCTTTGGAGATGCATCTCTGGTTTCCTTGCCTAAAGATGAGTCTAACCACAACCTGATTTTGTTTGAGTCTCCTATGCATTTGGTTTTGTACCTAGGAAATTTCGGTTTGAAACCATGTGGTGCTTCCACCTAGATTTTGAAGATAGAATAAATGAATAATGGTTTGTTTGGGTTCCAAGTGAAGGGATTGCTTGAATAGCAAATAAACTCAAGCTGATCAAATATAAACTAAAATATTGAAATAAATAAGTTTTCTATGATATTTTCAAAAAGAAAGAATCTCTAAAAGGTTAGCTTAAAGAGTTAGAATCTGTTGTGAAAGGCATAAGCATGTTTATTGATTTTATATCCAAGGATAAATATTTACTAGTTGAGCTTAACAACATTTTAAGGAGGAATTACTCTAGAAGCAAAAATTGAGGACTCTATGGTAAAGAATGGTGATCGAAATAGTAAATTATTTCACACATCTACCCTAAGGCACAAGATTTCTAACAAAATCTAAGAGAATCAAAAGGAGGATGGGCTCATCACAAGGGATATACAAGAAATCAGGGCAGAGACTATTGCTTACTTTGGATATTTTCTAGGCTCTAAAGACTTCAGATATAGAGAGGCAAAAATCAAGCTACTCTGTTCCATTTATAGTCTGGTTTTGAGAGATATGAATTTGATTATGGAAGCTCCTTTTTCATATGATAAAATTAAATCAATGGTGTTTAGTATGGGAGTCTCTAAAGCACTAGGATCGAATGGTTTTCCTCCTTTATTTTTTCAAACAATTTGGTAGGTTGTTGGAAATGAGGTCTAAAATATAGTGAGATCTATTCAAACATATTGTTTGATCCCTGTTGGGTCAATTGAACATTCCTAACTCTGATTTTTAAGTCTTCTACTATAGTCAATTAGTGACTTTTGCCCATCAACCTTTGTAATACAATATATAAAATTATTTCAAAAATGGCAGCCAATAAACTAAAGCCTTTGATTCCTCTTCTCATTGATAAAGCATAGAGTAGATTCATAGTAGGAAGAGAAATTTTGGATGGAGTTATCTTGGTCCATGAGATTATGCATTCGGTTAAGATGAGTGGTAGACCAGACCTCTTACTCAAGTTGGATATCAATAAGGTATATGATAGAGTGTCCTAGGACTTCTTGGTAGAAGTATTAAATAAATTTGATTTCATTCAACATTGGGTTAATTTTATGAGAGCCTATTTCATGACGACTAGTTTTGCAGTGTTAGTTAATGGGTCTCCAGCTAGCTATTTCTAGAGCTCTAGGGGCCTTCAACATGAGGACCCTTTATATTCATATATTTTTATCCTCATGGTTGAAGCATTGGGTATATCTATCAAGATGGATCCTACTATTATTGTCCTTAACCCAACTCTCTTGACCAATCCTATTTTACATCATCAATTTTTTGATGACACCCTACTCTCCTTTCTGGCTTTGGTTGTTCAGGCTAGAGTGGTAAATATTATTTTGGATCTATTTGAGCAAACGATAGGCACAAGATCAATTTGTTGAAAAGCAAACTGTATTTCATGAATACTCCTTTGGTTAGACAAAGAAAAATTGCTAACATTATTGGGTGTAGCATTGCTGAGTTTCTTGCAGTTTACTTTGGGTTACCTTTGTTTAATGAAAGGTTGTTGGAGAGTTTTTGGGATCCGATGGTGGAAATATTACAAAAGAAGCTCACTAGTTAGAAAGGTGCTCTTTTGCGCCAAGCAAGGAAGATCCTTCTGGTCAAGAATGCATTACAAAGTATCCCCATCTACTTTATGTCTATTTTTAGACTCATTGAGAAGGTTATTTCCAAGATCAAATGTATTCAAAAGGCCTTTCTATGGGTCAGCTCACAATATCACATGAAATTCCACATAGTATCTTGGGATAAAGCTTGCAATAGAAAATCTTGTGGAGGTCTAGGTATTAGAAACATTTGGCTAATGAATGAGGCTCTAGTAATGAAATAAGGGTGGAGACTCTTAAAAAAGAAGTATGTAGAATGGATCTACATAATCTCCACTAAATATTTATTTCAGGATGAGAACATTTTATTAGACCCCCTTCTAGTGATTATCTCTATTTGTTGGTGGAATTTGGTGAAGTCCATGATATTTCTTAGTGATGAAACAAGATGGTTTTTGGGAAATGGTAACTCTATTAATTTTTGGAAAGATTCTTGGTTACGGGATGCTTCACTCTCTCAAGACCCCAATCTAGTGATGGTTGAAATTATTACCAAAAGAATGGGGTGGCACCTAGTTAATGATTTTATTAGAATGGAGAATGGTAGTAAGTTCTAGAAATATCCCCACATGGCCAACTGTAGTAGAGAAGTGGAGCTAGCCTAGACCTCTATTTATTATTTTGTCCAGCTATAGGTGTTAAATTTACAAGATACTAAGGATGTTATTTTGGAAAGGTGAGAACGTAGGTTCCTTCTCGGTTAAGTTTGACTACACCTTTCTTGATTTAAATGATCTGGTATGGCTCCCCCTTGTAGAGTATGGTTTAAGCTTTGACCCCAAAATTCAGTATGTTCTATTGGATGGCCAACTAAAATAAACCACTCACAATTGAAAATTTGTGTAAAAGGGGGATGATTTCACCCAAAAGGTATTACCTCTATGAAACTTGTGAGGAAACATAAAAGCATATTTTCCTCCATTTTTCCTTCTCCTTGTATGTTTTGAGTAGAATTCTTCTTTCCTTGGGGATCTATTAGATTCTATCTAATTCCTTGTTCGATGTTTGTACCCAATGGGAACCCCCATTTAAATATTAGAGACTCAACACCCTTTGGATATTTCTCTTACCTCACCTCTGTTGGAGTATATGGTGGGAAAGAAACCAAAGAGCTTTTAAAATCAATCAAAGATATTTGAAGAAAAATTTCTCTAGAGTGATTTGGAGTTCTATGGAAAATGTGATCACTTGTGTTCTAGTTTTGGGTAGGGGAATCCAATCGAAAGTTAATCTAGAACTTAGAATCAACTTTAAATGTACTTATGGATATATTTGCCCACCCATATAGAATCAAAGAAGATCAGTGTAATGGTTATCCCCTCAAATTAGTTAGGTGAAACTCAACTTTGAAAGTGCCTTGAAAGGTAACCTTGGTGTAGCTGGTGCGAGAGGAGTGGTAAGAAATGATAAAGGCATGATGTTATTATCATATGTGGAGTTTCTCTCTTCTCAAATGTACCACTTTTTTGAGGCTAGAGAATTATTTCAAGTTCTAGTTTTATTAGAATCTTTGGGTCAAGATAAGATTATTGTTGAAGGTGATTCCTTGAATTTTGTTACCATAATCAATTTTGCTTAAACCTCTAACTAGAACATTACAATTATGATTGCTGAAGCTACTAGGACCCTTCACTCTAGAGAGGAGTTTTTGGTTCAACTTAATTTTAGGGAAGGGAATAAGTTGATGGACCTTATGGTGAATATTATTGTATCTCAATAAGGTCTCAGAGTTTGGAACTCAAATTTTTCTCAAAGTCTGTTGAGGCTTATGGATTAAGCCAATATTTGACTCCTATTATTATGGTGATTTATGTTGGTTGTTGGGGATTTTTTGTGAATTCCTTTCTATTATAATGTGGCTAGATTCTTCATAAATTTTCAATAGCGTGGGAGTTGGGATTCCTTTTCTCAGTTCAAATTTTAAGTTCAAGTTGAAGTGTTTTGAAGTCACTTGCACTTTTTTGAAAACAAGACTTTTGGTTTGATTGGTACAAGTGGATTATTATTCTTTTTGGAGGCTCTCTACCAACCACCCACTTCATCATGTTCGTGAAGGGTTGAAGGTTCTTATCTAAGGTGTTGAAGCTTGTGATTTGGCTTAGAGTGTTTAATTTAAATTTTGGTTGGTTTGGTAAGTTTTGATGTAGCAGGATAACCGCTCTCATTTTTGATGGTATCACAAGTGGGAAGAGTTTTGTTGTGTACATAATTTTATTTTTCATTATTTCTAGGAGTGGGACTCCTTTTGTTTTCTTGCTTTATTTTTGGAAAGATTTTTACATAAATGACTCCTCTTCCACTTATTACTCCCTTTATTGGGCTTCTTTTGTTCATGATGGTTTGCTTTGGGTTGCCCTGTATCAATGACAAAGTTTAAAGTTTTATTTTCCTAGGAAGGTGGGTGGCAACTCTACTTACCATGTTTATAATAGAAAGTGATTTTTGATGTTTTGGTTGCATGCAAAACTGAATTTGGATATGAATACCTCCTCAAACGAGGAATCAACAATGAGGCAAATGGAATGCGGTGATTTGATGATGCAATGATTGATAAAAATACCAATACATGATGATTATGATTGCAAATGAAGTTTAAAAGTAATTTTGGAAGGTTCCTAGGGTTTTAGGGGACATTTGCCTGCTTTCCTAGGGTTTTGGGTGCATTTTGAGGTCTTTTGGTTGAATTCGCCACCCAAGGATGATTTTGACCTAAATCACCACCCGAGGGGCGAATTGGGTTGCGGTTCCCTAAGGGGGTGAATTGGTGGATAAGGTATATTTAAGCCCTAATTTGCATGTGGGGGGGCTCATTTTGATAGTGCATGACATTGGAAAGTGACTTTTGAGGGCATTCGACGACACAAGAGGAGCGCGGGTGACTATTAGGAGGGCGACGATGATGAGAGGATGCAGAGCAGCTGGTAGCAGGCATGGGGAGCCACCGGTAAGTGATCTTTTGCCTTGTTTTGTTTTTATTTATTTATTTCTAGAAAATGTGAATGAGGGGGGGAGGTTTTCATCCCGATTTAAAAAGTTTTAAAATTTTTAATTAAGATTTAAATACAAAGTGACAAATAAGCCAAATGGGTATCCAAAAGCATGACCGGTTTCTAAATTAGACTTTTTTTGACGCTGATTTGATCGGGTGAAGGGTATAGTATGTGTAAGGTTTGACCGTAAGTTTTTGGAAGTAACGGTGTACTGACATTGATATGTTTTTGTATTTTGTCCATTAAAATGGAAAATCGGTATCCCATTTTGGGATTGTTATATTTTTTTGATTTTGTTTGATGTGATTTTAGAATTTATCGCTTTTAGGTGTACTTTATCAAACCTAGACTGTCAGATTTGACATGTTAGAGGTAAAAATTTTGAAAACCGATGAAACTTTCACCGTACAAGGGAAAAATAGGTGTCCAAAAAATTTTATTGTTTTTGTGAGACTTCGTTGGACTACCTTTGATTTACGTGTCAAGGTGTAGATTAATGTTGAACTAAACATGAGCTATAGGGAGCTCGATTTAGACTATACTCAATGTCTGTTTGAACTTTCATCGCTAAGTAGGCAAATGGGTATCCAAAAATATGATTGTTATTTTTGAATTATGTCTTCTGATGTGTGTTCGATTTTGGTGTATGTATGATAAATTTGATTTTTAGATTTGTGTAGATTGGTATGTTGTTTTTGAATTTTGTCGACACATTTACCAATAAGTGGGCAAATGGGTATCTAAAAATGATATTTATTTTTGTAGATGTTATTGTTTGTCTTCTATTTGATTTGTGTACCAATTAATAGGTAGTTGTAAATTTGAACTGGGTTGTTGGGAGTCTAAATGATGTTTGTCACTCAGTTTGAACTTTTGCCATGAAATGCCGAAATGGGTATCCAAATGTGTGACTGTTATGTCGATGTTTTTTGTCATGTATTTTGTGCTTTATTTAGCATCGAAGTGTGTGTCAAATTAATAGGTTTTAATTTGTAAAATTTGGTTTATAAAATTTGATTTGATTGCATCACTTATGTGGATATCTAACTTGTGTTTTGTTGTGGATGCATAGGTGAAGATTCTTGAAGCCCATCATCGGGTGTAGAAGATGAAGGGTGTGTTTGACAAGGTGATGAACTAGGAAGAAGAGCTTAAGTGGTTAGATGATATATGGTTTCGAGGTGTATGGGAGTGCACCAATATACACACCAACAGGGCCTACATATCTGCATTATGTGAGTGGTGGGATGCGGATAGGAATATTCCCACTGGGGAAATGACTATTACATTGGAAGATGTGTACCGTATCTATAGGCTATTGATTGAGGGTGTTCTTGTGAGAGCAACAATGGATGAGAGTAAGGACGCAATGTTGAAGCGGTTCTTTGGGGCAGAGTGGATATCGATAGATATATTGAAGATGGACTATGAGTGGTTGTGGCTGTAGAAGAAGATATCCGATCGACAGTGTGCAGCCATGATGATGATCTCCACATATGCACTGCCTGATAGTTCTGGGGTTTTGTTTACCTAGAATATGCTAGACTTGGTTAGTGATATGGTGGAGCACAGGGTTGTGTTTGCTTGGGCACCTGATTTGTTAGCCCAAGTATATCGAGAGTTACATGATTTTGTCCACGAGAGGAGGACAGGGCTGAGTACGATTCCCTTGCTATAGGTATAGGCATGGGAGCACATAGCTATTAAGAGGCCATATATATTGCCTCAGCTTGTGCGTGTGGAGGGCAAGGAGTATTTGCCCTATTCTTTGAGATGAAGCATGATGACTGAGCAGGGTATAAATAGGCTGCATGAGGGTGACCCACTATTTTTGAGGGGTAAGTTTGAGGATGCAACTCCTGATGATATTAGGTGGAGGTCTTTGTTGGGTGGTGTAATATGGGAGCAGGATGAGGAGCAGTTGTGAGCCATTATATGAGGTCGTTGGATAGTGGGTAGATATACTCGATAGACTAAGTATTTCTAGTTTGATCGAGTGAGGTGGTAGTTTGGCTTGCGACAGGATGTTCCTGGGACTCATGTAATTTATTGCAGGTGGCAGGGTGACAGAGGAGAGCAACCTATGGTGCCATTATGGGTTGGGGAGAGGGATCCTCCTATGGACATCTTGAATGTGGTGGATGCTAGGACTACTCCTGAGTTTGAGGTCTAGTGGGCTTGGCAGAGCTGGGTGCCTGGCAAGGGCATGATTGATCGATGGGTGGTGCCTAATGTTGGGGTACCTCCATCAGTAGGGATGATTGGTAGGAGATCTCGGGTCGAAGATGCGGTTGGTGATGTAGAGGAGGTTCCTCTATGGCTCTCATAGTGCCGCTTGGGTGGTGGAGTGAGCACCCAAGACATGAGGGTGGAGCAGGCGCCCATGGATGTTGATGTGGAGATGGGACAGATTGCTGGGGGAGAGGAGAGAGGTGTCACTATTGTTGTGGGTGACATGGATGACACCATTGATATTGGTGTGTTCGTATATGTAGCACAATAGATCCCTATTGATATACCAGTGAGGGGAGATGCAAAGGATGAGGTATGGGCACTATGAGATAGAGTCTGTCAGTTGGAGGTTGAGGTGGAGTAGCTAAGGGCTGATATGGTCAGGCAGGGGATCGATATGGAGTAGTTGAGGGTCACAGTGGCAAGGTAGGCTCAAATGATTACGAGCCTAACTGGTCAACTGGGTGTGAAGACTACCAAAAAGTTATTATGTGAGACTTCTCTATTGGTGCACAAGATTCCTCTTCCTGATTATGCATAGGTAGTGTCACAGTCTAGGACACAGTCATGAGTGCAAGCACCCTCACATCAGAGTTAGCGTAGTGTTGCTCTGATAGTAGAGGCTGGTGCTAGGATTGAGGTGTAGGATCCACATATTGTGGAGCATCTTATAGTCGATGTAGTTCTAGAGTTTATTGTAGAGTTGAGCCAAGCTATGGAGAGGTGAGGGAGGCAAGAGGGGCGTGGGGAGACTTGTGGTGATAGTTAGGAGTTATATATTTGATTGTAGCCTATGGGAATTTTGGATGTTATATGTGATGGGCATGGTCCCAAGTTGTGGCCTTCGAGCATTTTTTTTTAATGATGATATATATCTCTTTATTTCAGTTGTTATATATGATTTGCAATTTTGATGGTTTGGAATGTATTGGGTTTATATTTGTGTAGATAGCACGATATAGTTTGTAGGTATGTATGATTAATAGATACATATGTGTAAATGGTTTAAGTATATTATCGTTCTTTCATATGAATGAATTGTAGAATAGTATGAATGACTATGTTTCGAATGCAGTGTGATGTGATATCGAATGTACTATTGTAATGAATGTACATAGAATAAATGCAATGTTGTGATTTGATTTTGGAATGTATGTAGCATGAATGCATAATGTAATTTGATTTCATGAATGTATGTAAGACAAATGCATAACTATAAGGTGTAGCAAATATATATGACATAGATGCATGGATGCATGTATGGACTTATTGAAATGCACCAAGGAAGCACTTGTATCATGGAATTTACTTGTATGGATGCAATCCATTCCATGATTTTAGGTACAGTGGATAATGTAAGGCATGTGTAATGGTTTTGAATAACATAGTTATGGAAATCAAATCTCAAACCCTTAGCTATGCAAGTTTTGTGGAAACTTATAACATAATCGGGCTGGTTCAAAATATGTCTTGGAACTATGTGTGTGAATGTGTAAGGTTCATTTATCCATTTTGGGGGAGGTAGGATTAACTTATTATAGATGTTACCGGACTAGCTAGGTCATCTGTCCATAACAGTGATCTATACAAAAGTGATATTCTAGTGTGAGAGATGTGTTGTCATCCATAAGACTATTCCACTGGTATGCAAGCTCTTGGAACCTAATTCTGGCGATGGAAATCATACCATGGTGTTATGTTGAACCTAAGGACCAAAGGCGATAATCATAACATGGGTGGTATCAAGAGACGTTTCCTTTTGTTTTCTACCCTTGTTCTAGTATTAACCTATCTGATCGTGGTAGTGCTCTTTTTGTTTCTTTTCTTTTTTTTTTTTCTTTTTTTTTTGTTATTTTTGTGGTGCTCTTTTTGTATGGGCGATGAAGTTTGTTTTCTACCCAATCATTTATTTTTACTTATGCTTGATCCCTTTTTTATCCCCAGGTCATATTTTGACCATGCAGGCGATAGGACAAGCAAGGGATACCGTTCGCTAGATGGTGATATCTACTCAAGATGTCCTCTTTCCTAGGCTCAAAATTGTTAATGTGTAACCTGTTGTGAGTGATCCATGAGAGAAGTTGAACTAGCGTAAAGGACCATAAGAAAAATGTACAAGACTCAGTAGCTATGGGTGACACTTGATTGCCTAAACTACAAAATAGTCAAAATTAAACACGACACCTATGTATACCCTGATCCTAAAAAGGGGGAATGGACATCCAGGTGGTGATGCTAACAAATGCATGTATTATTCCTATTGAGGCGTATTTTGAGGTATAATGACAAAAATGAATTAAAATTTTAACTATAAAGCATATGAATATGTGCAATGGATGTAAATGTAAATGATGCAAGTGGAGGAATGTGATATTTACAAGAGGAAAGTTACACTGTGTAGAAGGAGAATTTTAGAAGAACCTATTTACAAATGAGTAAAGTGTGTAATGATGACAAAAAGCACAATGTTGGGATCATGGTTTCCCCAATGTGTGGGGTGTATGTGTAGTATATGTATAAGTTGTGAACTGTATAAGGTATGTAATAGTTGCCAAAAAGAAGGAAGATGTCAGAGTGGAATGTACATGTGGAAGAAGTGAGAAGAAGTGGACATTGATAACCAATCAAGAAGGGATCACCAAAAGCCAAAAAATATAGGAGAGAAGAAACAAATCAATGTATGTAAGAAGTAGAAGAATGAGATAGAAGAAGAAGAGTAACTAAAACTACTATCGAGCAAAATGGCATGGGTCCGATCGAGAGTGGGATGGTGAGGTGATGATGTGGCTTGGGTTGCGATTATTACTGTAATTTGACCTGTTGTGTATGTAATGGGATGACACTATTAGGGTACTACGGGGTGGAAATGTTCTAGAGGTAATACGATGTGGGGGACTTAGAAGTCGGCTAAAATGAAAAGAATGCTCTAGTGATGGGGTACGTTTGCCATGCAACATGTTGTGCACCAAGGTTTTGAATGATCTACACTTTTTGATATCATGACCTGGATGGTGATGGTAAATACAAAATTGATTCTCATTGTAGTTGCATGGTTTAGAATGTGAGTGATCAATGGGCCAAATATCGGGTAGGTCAATAAGACCCTGATGCATGAGATGATGGAACATTTTAGAGAACAACGTGTGTGGGATAGGCATAGGATAAATGTATGGGTCTGTTGGAGGTGAGCAAGGCCTGAGTGAAGGATGATATGGTAATGGAGGCATGGGTTTGGGTTTTGGAATGGGTCAAGTCTGGGATCAGATAAGGGGTCTACATGGCGGTTAGGATGGACATGTCATGGGAGACTATCATGGGTGAACGTGGAAATGTCAGTGGTTCATTTCCAATTCCAAAGCTTTGATACGAGATATGACATGTTGTATCTCATGGTGTGGAAGTTATGGTATTGGGGAAAGGGGTGATTGAGATTCCAATGCAAATGAAATGACCTGATGCGTGGTAGAAAATGGGTACGGTTGGGATGATGACACAGTGGAGTGGAATGATTATGGTGATTGCAAGCATTACTGGGATAGGATACCTCATAGTAGCAATGGTGGTGTCTTGAGGACTAGTGGCATAGGTGATATCTCTAAGTGGCGATGCGAATGGGAAGGGGGCATACTTGCATGACCAGCTTGAGTAGCTTGGGCCACATGGGATTGCAAATCCTGGGCATAGGTAGACTCGCCATTGGGAAGCAGAGCGAGTAGAAATGTAGAGTAAGGTGGATGAGGTGTATACTCCCTATTAGGTGGGCGATAGTATCCTATGAGATGAAGGGGGTGATTTGTGGGTGAATAGCGATGTCTGAGATCATCATATGGATGGGAGGGTGACCCCTCTGCTTGGGGTTGGGTGGATTCCTCTTTTTCATAGAAAGAGGATATGGTGACCTGGCTATCATCAAAGTTTAGCGAATAGGATGAACCTCGCTGGCGAAGGGAATGATGTTGAGGTGAGGTATGATGACCTGAATGGGATGAATGCAAGGAGTGCTTGGTATAAAGGGCAGCTGGTGGTCCAGCAAGGTCAGTCAGTGTAATGGATTTTTGTTGTGGCTACGGATAGCCCTACATGGTGGTAGGTTAAGCTGCTGTAGAGCTCTCTTGCTGATGATGCAAGTCCTACAAAAAGAAAAAAAAATACCTAAAGCATAAAAATGGCAAAAAGGTGAAGCATACATGTATAGAGAAATAATAAAGCAGAATAACAGATTCACATGGTGATGTTTTTAGTGATTTACTTCTTATATTATGTGACCCTCATGATGGTGAATGTGTTTGTGCATCATGCATTGAAGGCACACAGGTGTAAGATTTTGATAGGTTTAGGATCGTTAAGGCCTTCAATATTGGCTAGATGGTATGCTCCTGAGCCGTATTTATGTGTTATAATGAATGGGCCCAACCAGTTTGGAGCGAATTTATCACGTTATTGGTGAGGCTGACTTATGATTTGTTGGTTCTCTTTGAGAACCAAGTCACTAATATTAAAATCCCATTGATGTACCTTACTATTGTAGGCATGATGAAGGTGATCTTGATAAACTCATGTGTGCTCGATGGCATGGATGCAATGTTCATCAAGGAGTGTTAGTTGATCTAGACAAGCTTGGCGAGCAGTGTTGTCATCAATGAAATCCTTCATAGATATTTGTAAGGAGGGTATCTCAAGATCAAGGGGCATGATAGCTTTTTCCCTGAAGACAAGTGAAAAATGTGTCACCCCAGTAGGGGTATGAATGCTGGTATGATATGCCCACAAGGCTAGGGGTATTTGATTATTCTAGTCCTAATGAGACTCTACTATAGCTTTACGAAGAATAGAGTAGATGGTTTTGTTCGTTGTATCTGCCTAGAAATTTCCTTGAGGGTAATATAGGGTCGAAAAGCTATGGTGTATGTGAAATCTATCACAGAAGGCTCAGACAATTTTTTTTTTAAAGGATTTACCATTATCAAAAATGATTTGGGGGGGAATTCCAAAGCGGCATATGATATGTTATGTGATGAATGTTGTAATTTTGGCTCCTGTAGTTTGAACCAGTGGGATGGCTTTGACCCACTTGGTAAAATATTTTGTTGCCATTATGATAAATTTATGATTGCTAGAGGAGGCAGGTGTAATTTGTCCAATTAGATCCATACCCCATTGGGAGAAGGGCCACATGGACTGGATAGGTTGAAGTGATTGGGATGGTAAATGTGTTAGGTTGGCATGTTGTTGGTATTTGATGCAATGTTTGACATACTTGCAACAGTCTTGCTCCATTTGGGGTCAGTAGTAGCCCATACAGAGGATGCATTTGGTAATCGCCATGCCACAAAAATGGCCACCACAATTATCATCATGGGTTTCTTGTACAACCCATTATGATTCTTACAGTTCTATGCAACACAAGAGTATGCCGTCATAGCTACAGTGATAAAGGATGTCCCCAAAAAAGGTGTAGTAGATCACTCTTTGTTTAAAGGTTCAATTTTGGGCATGGGGAAATCACATGGTAGAAAATCTAGTTTGATGTACTCTTTGATTTGCGAGAACCATGAGTCATTAGGTTTTATGTTTACCACATACACACCACCATCGTCTGTGGGTGGTGTAGGTGATATAGCAGATTGCGTAAGTGTATGAATGGATACATATATTGTATTAGATGTTGGATTTTATGAGATGAGGGACCCTAAGGAGGCCATAGTGTTTGCAAAATGTTTTTATGACCATGGAGAGGCTTTGAGGTAATACCATTCAAATTGGGATAGGAGTTGTTGTGTGATTTTCTTGTTTTGCAGAACTGGGCAATTGCATAGCTAGAGTTCCTACACTTGATTGACTATCAAAAGTGAATCGACTATGATGTGGAGGCATTTGATGTGCACAGAGTGTGCTTGTTTTAGTCCTAGGATTAGGGCTTCGTATTTTGCATTGTTATTGGTACAAGGTAAATCAAGCTTGAATGAAAATGGGAGTGGTTCTCCTTCAGGTGTAAATAATACAATGCCTGCATCCCTAGCATGGAGAAACTTGGAACCATCAAAGAACATGGTGAGGTCAGCCATGAATTCTGGTTTGACATATTCCTCATCTTCAAATATGTGAAATATGGAATCATCAAGGAGTTGAATGAGCAAGGGTTTATTATCAGTCAACGAAGCTTCAACTAGTTTGTCGGTGATGACTTGTCCCTTGATAGACGATTGAGATATGAATTCTAGGTTAAAATCGGTTAGGAGCATAATCCATTTGGTTGTGTGTGAATTGTGATAACTCTTGTTCATCATGTACCAAAGGGGATTATCTTGGGTGATGACAAAAGTTGTGTGGTTTAACATATAGTGTCTCAATTTATGAGTAGCAAATACAACTGCTTAGCATAGTTTTTCCATATATTTGTATCTTGTCTCGTAACTAACTAGTGTGCGACTGATGTAGTAGATAGCCTGATCTTTGTTGAGAGCATTATTTTAGGCTAGGAGTGTACCTAATGCAAGTTCTATGGCTGAAATGTATAGAGTCAGTGGTAATTATGGATGCAACAGTGACATGACCAGTTGTGATGTAAGGTAAGTTTTGATAGCATTGAATGCGGATTGATAGTTATCATCCCATTTGAAGTGTACTCCTTTTTGGAGGAGATGGTTGAATGGTTGATATTTATCTAATAATTGTGCTATAAATCTGTTAATAGAGGTAATATTGCCCTGGAGGCTGCGTAATTGCTTTAGTGTGGTAGGAGGAGGCATCTCGATGATGGATTTCACCTTACTAGGATCTACTTCAGTTCCTTACTGGAAGACAATGAATCCTAGTATTTTTACTGATGTAACACTGAACACACACTTCTTAGGATTGAGGCACACATTGTGTTCTAGTAGTTGATCAAAAATTTGACGAAGATCTTCGAGATGGTCAAAACGTTTCTTTGATTTATCTATGAGGTCATCTACATGGTCTTCCAAAATTTTGTGCATTAGATCATGAAATATGTAGGTCATGGCTCGTTGATAGGTTGCCCTAGCATTTGTAATGCCAAAGGGCATGAATTTGTAGCAAAATGTCCCCAAGGTGTTGTGAAGGAGGTTTTGTGTTGATCAACTGGGTTGATTCTGATTTGATTGTACCCTAAAAATTTATCCATGAGGGATATCATTTCATGAACAATGATGGAGTCAATGAGGGAGTCAATTTTGGGTAAAGGGAAGTTGTATTTGGGACAAGCTTTGTTTAGGTCATGAAAATTTGTACAAACGTGAACGTCACTGGATGACTTGCGGATAGGGACCATTCTGGATATCCATTTGGGATAGTCAATGGGTACTATGAGATCAACATCTCAAAGCTTTTGGAGCTCAAATTTTACTATCAATGCAATAGTTGGATGCATACATCGTTGCTTCTGTCTTACTGGTTTGGCATTGGGATCTAGTATAATATTATGCACTACTACAACAGGGTCAAGTCCCGACATGTCTTTGTAAGACCATGCGAACACTTTTATATACTTGCGTAGGAAGTTCGTCAAGGCAATGCGCTCCTCGGGTGAGAGGCTAGTGGCTAATTTGAGGATATGCAATTTTTTTGGATCATCACTGATGTCTACATCGATTGTGTCCTTGACGAGCATGTGAGATCCGTCATGCAATTGTTTGGGGATAGGAATGAGGTTTAAGTCATCAATGGCCTCACTAAAATTGTACTCATCGTCTATGTAAATGCATGTGTGATGGACCTGAGGGGTTTGGGATGACGTGGATGAGGAAGGGGCATTTGCCACCCACAAGATGTGAGGAGAGAGAAGGAAATCTCTAGGTACTAGTATGTGTGAGATGTGTGCGAGATTGATAAAGTTTGGGTTTGGGGTATCATATTAAATTCGTTGGTGGTTGTAATGGAGGTGAGAGCTTAAGTCTACCTCAATCATGTTAATCGATGTGGTAGGTGAAGTAGGTGGTGTAGAGTCTAGTGAGGGAGGTTGGATAGGTTGTGCACATCCTAAGAGACTCAAGGGAGGTCACAAGACAACTGATGGTGAATAAGGATGAGAGGCTACTCTCTGTAGATTTCTATGTATAGGCAGGAATACAGGTAAGTATATCGGTGGTGGGTTAGGCGGGACTGGATTTGGATCTATCGATGGTGGATCAGGTAGGACTGGGTCTGGCTCTATTAGTGGTGTATCAAAAGATAAGGTAGAAAAGTGTTCTGCCAATCTATTCATATCACAAAATGAAGAGGTATCGGGCATAGGAGATTATTGGAAGAAGTCACAGGGGACTGTGATAGTGGAAGTGGGTGAAGGCGTGTCTTATAACATGTCCATATCAATGTACTCTTCCAAGGTGTGTGTTGGACATGGAGGAGGATGTAAGGATAGATATTGGATCTCATATTCTAATGTATAATTGATAGTTGGGTGATAACCTAGGCTGGTTTTATCGGTAGGTGATCAAAAATGTGGATTTATGGGTGTGCGTAATCCTTGCTCATAACGACCTAACACAAACACATGCCAATGAAAATGTTGTAGGTAGTGCAAGGCAAATTGAGGGTTTTCTAAGTGTGTAATTGCATCACCAGAGCTAGATTGTGGTGGTGGAGAAGTTGGTGAGGGGATCAAAGAGTCTACTCCCACATACACAAAATTGGTATAATTGTTAGGGCTTCCTAGTTGGACAATGGTTTCGATAGCCAACACTGAGGCTGAGGACGAAACAAAATCTCAGGTAGATTGGATAGGGATGTCACATACGTGGGCATTGCATATGTTATAGTATTCTAGGCCATTGTTTGTCATGAAGATGGATATGTGTGGTGTGGCACGTTCTGGCGACCAGGGTGATGTATCCGAATCAGATAAGGAAGGAGAAAGTTTGGATTCTCTAATGATGTCAGTTGAAGGGTGTGGAGATTATTGCTTTGAATTTGATGTTGATTGTTCTGGTTCATGATGTTTGGTTATTGTGGATTGAATACGCTATTTGTTCTATATAGGGGATGACATCAGTGTAGGTGTAGGGATGCATGGAGACGTGAATGTCTTAGGTTTTGATCAGAAGGGAAGAGGAGGTATTTGTGGTGTAGGAAGGATAGGGGCTTCCATATGCAAGGGTGGAGAAGGTAATGTAGTCAGTTGTGTGATGGGTGGCAATGGTGGTTGCAACACCATGGGTGGAAATTGGAATGGTAGAGGTTGGGAGGATTGTGGAGGCCATAAGAATAGTGGTGAGGAAGGCATGGTATCAGTTTTAGGTCCCCCAGAAGATAATTCTAATGGTGCAGATATCGAGGCTTGTGTTTTTGATGAACACTGGGATGTTGGGGTGGAAATTTAGGGAGGATACAGATGCTCCTAATGACTAGTGAGAAGATACATGGAACTATTGGGAGGATGAGAATGAAGGCATAGGGGGAAGATCTACGACATTACAAAACTTAAAGGGGTCTCCATCGACTAGGACACAATGAACAAGTGCGTTGTGGACGTACTTGAGGAAATGGTGCAATATGGATGGGACACATTGCATGTCTCTAATCCAAGGGTGACTGAGGAGAATATTGTATTGAATTTCTCCTTGGATGATGTGAAAGAGGATGGGGATCGTACGGATGCCTACGCAAATAGGTAGAACTATGGATCCTACAGTAGGTCTCATAGAACCATCGAAAGTACATAGGTCTATGGAAGGTGTGGAAAAATGGGTTGGAGGGAGGTGTAGGTGATGTAGGGCTATTGTGGATATGATGCTGATGGATGAGCCCGTGTCAACGAGTATCCACTTGTAGGTAATATCATTGATATTAGCTTGTATGTGGAGGGGAGGATCGACTCCTTCACCAATGAATTCTATTATCTCATGGTCATGGAAAATAATTGAAGGTTGGAGGCATCATGGGATGTTCCATACAAAATTGACAAAATCATTTGTGTCATGTGTCTCTAAGTTAATGGAACGTAGGATGTCATTCAATGCCTCGTGATGGGGTTGAGACTAATGTAGGAGATCAATTATGGATCGTGTGGGGGCATTGCATAGCTGATGGGTTAGACTACCATGAATGGTAATCACATTTTGACGTGGTGGTGGTATGGTATTAGGCATTTGGGGTGTTTGCGAGGATGTAAACTAGACAAGGGGAGAAAAAATAGGTGTTGTCTGGTGCGACAGGTACCGTTTGTTCCTTGTAGTAAGGTTAATCATACCTACTACACCATGTGATGGAGGATCACACTAGACATTGTTGACTTGGTGAGGTAGCACTGGAGGATTTTTTAGAGGTCTAGGGGTATTGGATCCTCTATGATTCGATAGAGGGTTTTGAAAAATCCCTAGGTTTTGGTTCTACGGGGCTAGAGGGTTTGCTACATGAATAGTGCCCCTATCGATTAGGTCTTGAAATTTCCCCCAAAAGGAGCAAAATGAATCGATATTATGGCCACGCTACCTATTAAAGGGATAGAAGAATTTCTCATTATAGTCACAAGGTTTATGTGAATTTTGATTCGATGGATGGATCTTGGGTAGAACGAGATGGTTGCCCTCATACAATCTGTGGAACAGGGCTGGTAACGATTCATATAAGGGTGTAAAGTTGCATGATGGACCCTGTGGGCACATGCTGTGGTATTGCTATGGTCGATATGGGGCATGAGCATTAGCTTGGAGTACTTGCGACTACGGTGTATAGGGTGGAGGAGTCAGTACTAGTGCTAGAGTAGCAGCTGTGACTTGGTTGGTTTGCAATGGCCATGGGTAAGGTTGATTCGATGCAGGTCTATTGAAGTAGAAGTTGGAGTTATAGTTAGATTTGGCTCTCAAATTAATATTCCTAGACTAAACCTTAATATATTCGATCACTTTTGCTTGTGAGATAGCATCTTAAAAAGTATGACTTTGGTGAAGTTGGAGGGATGTGGAAATTTTTTTGTGGCAAATATTGGAAAAGAGTGTCACAAGCTCCAAGGTGGGGAGGCTATGGGTGAGATCATGGATAATTTCTCTCCATCTAGCAAAGAACTCAGTGATGGGTTCATCATCTGCCTATCATAAGGTGTAGACATAAAAAAATGGTCTTTTTCTTGATGTTGATGGAAAAATGCTCTAAGAAGGAATTGGCCAACTGCTCAAAGGTATATAGGCTATGGCGTGTTAGCATGTTGTACCAATCCATTATTGGCCCAACGCGGTATAAGGAGAAGGTACACAACATAAAGGGGTTACTATTGTGAAGTTGGTAGCAGGATGAGCGGTAGTTGCTCACATGTTCTCTGGGATCTTCCTTACCTCTATACTTGTCGAATTTTGGTATTTCTAAGCGATAGAGATAGGGAGGAATGGGAACTGATGGGTGAACCAACTCGTTGCATAGTTCATCATAGCATGGATTTTGTGGCTTGTAACTAGAGGTGCATAGGTTCAATATTTTGACTTCATCTCGTAAGAGTTGATGTTAGGGTGTCATAGGAGTTGAGGGTTGGGATATGGTAGGCTGACCCTATGGATGTGGTGGATATTAGTATTGTTGTTATTCACAATAATGTGGGGAATAATATTGTATCTGATCATGATAAGCTCGGTACTGGGTGACATGTCTTGTTGTGTCTACGGGCACACTAGGTTGTGGGGTAGGTGTCTGTTGAGGATAATAGTACTGTGACTGGGCAACATGTGATTGTGGCATGGGTAATTGTTGATTTGCAACCTGATGTAGTGGTTGGACCATGGGTGGTGATGACCAAACTGGAGGAGGTGTAAAGAAGCTAGGTGCAGCTAGTGGTAATGTAGGTGTCGGTACTACTGGCACTAGGGGTGGTTGAGATGAGGTATCAAAAGACGAGATTTGTCTCTGCCCTGAAGGGTAGGAAGTAGGGAAGGTAAATTGTGTGGAATAATTTGGTTGAGTGGGTGGATAAGCTATCGATGTCGGCCCATGTGTTGGATGAATATGGGTAGTGGGACTCTAAAAAGGAATAGGTAGTAGTATCCTAAAAGTTATCATAGGCAAAGTTGGCTCCAAGGGTTGGGTGTCGTACACTCCAAATACTTGGGAGATAGGTGGAAAAGCTACTAAAAAAGTGGGATAAGCTACTGAGGTAGGATATTGGGTTGAGGGGAAAGTGTAGGTGTACACTCCTACTTGGGTTTGCACATCTTGCTCCTAAAGAGGCTACTAGGAGGTACCCTCAGATATGGTGAAGAATGACTCTTGAGAAGAGGATAGTTGGTACTCTTGTGAGGAGTATGGGTGTGAGGTT
This sequence comes from Wollemia nobilis, assembly GCA_028583015.1. Lineage (NCBI taxonomy): Eukaryota > Viridiplantae > Streptophyta > Pinopsida > Araucariales > Araucariaceae > Wollemia > Wollemia nobilis. Next base: position 77,959 of record JAQPPZ010006183.1, on the reverse strand, counting down.
TGAGGAAATGCTTGAAGTTCTTGCTGGGAAGGGATCTATTATGAAATTTGGAAGGATGGCTTCTGGATTCCTACAGTGGAGGAGTATGGGTCAGACACCATTCCTACAATAGGGGCGAATGATGTGACCTCAGGACAGGTACAATTTAGGAGGGAGGAATCATTCTCAAATAGAGTTTGAGATAGATTTTGGAAGAAGGGATGTGTGAAGGTGGGTGAAGTAGGCATAACCTCCTCATCTATGGTGAAGGATGGAGGTGGTTGTCCCGGTACTGTGTAGATCACATGGTCACAGAATGTAGTCTGTAGATTAGTTGAGTATGGGGCTGAAAGGAGCGGGTAATATTTAGCGAGTGAATTAGCGAGGATTTCACTCAAATTTGACATATCCTCATGAGGAATCATGTGTGTGAATTTTACATTGAATTCTATGCATGAATCATATGTGTCTATGATCATCTCCTTCATGATCGAAGGAGTAAGAGTGGATTGACTAGAGGAAGGGGGAGGCAATTCCTCCATAGAGCGTGCTTGCTCATGCGCACTACTATGAGTAACCATAGGCATAGTGGCATGTGAAAAAGGGTTTTTAGGAATAAACCCTATGTGATGTAGACTCAACTGTGTCTAATGTAAGTGTAAAGTAAGTGGCATGTTGTGTGTAGCAAAACAATATATAGTGCAGTGAATTGAGACCGGTTTGTGATCATGCAAACAATGGTAGACCGAAATCAATTCTAAATGCTAAGAAAATAGAAGTGTTCTATTCATTTTGTGTGTTGTAATGTTGATACTTCCTATGTAGAATCATGGGTAATGGAGTGAATACTCTAGCAAGTCGGGAGTGTCGTCAATATCAAACCTCCTGCAACACCCAATGATGCATAGGATAGAATGGTACCGTAATGTGCGAATGGTAACCTGTATGGAAGGTGCAGTAAAATGATATCCTAAAGGGGGTCACTATGTTGAAGTGAGTCCACTAAATCCTCTAACAAAAATATATGGTAATATCTACGATGTGCTAGGCATGGTCAACAACCCCATGCGTTCGCTTCACCCTTGATCAGGATTAGTCAATAGCGACAGTTATCGTATCCACAAATTATATTAGCATTGTGGACTAAGGTGTCTAATCCTATCCCACTCCGTAGGTAACCACTGGTGATGAAATCCAGGTCCCAGTCACAAAAGTGGGGGATTTTTTGGTGATGAAATCCATAAAACCACTTGTATGGCTACTAGGTGTCTAGGGGGGTGAGCTGATGGAGAGTGAAACTCGATCCACACCAGTCTCGAGTGATGGATTGGGGATGAAGTCCAATCTCACCACTTGTTTAAATACCATGTGAGTGTGTGTGGGTTTGCATTTTGCTACCAGTGTATGCAAGGTAAGAAACTAACTAGTTGCCTTTTCAAAAGAAAACTAATCCTAATGCCTTTTCGAAAGCAAATGATTAGATAACTTATATTCTTTGCAAAGAAATGGTCTAGTCCTAAATGCCTTTATAAAACAAATTAATCTACTTTACAAAGCATGGAAACATGCAATCCAAGTGTGTGAAATTAATGGGATTAGGAAATCCTAACTTGAAATTTTAGAATGCAAAATTCTTTCAGAAATGTAAGATGGGATTAAAAACCCTGATTTTACTTTAGAATGTAAAGTTCCTTTTAGCAATGGAAGCTATCAACGAAGGAAGAACAACTTAGGCTTATGCTACATGCAAAAATAAAAGATAAATGCAAATTTATTTGAGAAATAAATTTTGTACACTTGTTGGAAAGTTGCAGGTCCTAAAAATTTTAGAAACCGTAAAGATTTGACAACTTTGCAATGAAAAAAAACTATGTCTAGCAATGATTATTTAACTAGTTAGTAAAATTTTTAATTCCAAAACTTGTAACAAAGGTAGAAAAAGTGAACATACCTACATTCTGATGCTAAGGGGGGTTTTATTGACCCCTGAAATGATCACCCCAGTTGATTTGGGGGTTTTTGAGGCTTTTGCACTCAATTTGCCACCCGAGGGGAAAATTGGAAGCAAGTTCGCGGGGCGGGGGGTGAATCAGCTACAAAGGCTTCAAATCAAATTTCTTATGACCTGGAGTGTTTCCTAGGGTTTTGTAGGTCTTTATGGAAAATAGATTTGGTACTTGTAGGACACAAAAATAGAGTATAATGTCAGATTTACAAAGAAAATGAATCTAGCACTATCTATTGTGGGGGTCCCACCGGGCGTGCCAGAATGAAACAGTCAAAAAATGATATTTGATAATTTAACACAAAGCACAATGATGCATTAAACAAAGAGACTATGATTCCATTAATATTAAAACATATGTGTTACAAGAGGGACATGATGCCCTTTATCCATTTCTCTTCCTAACAATGTTACAATCAATTTGATGCCTTCTTCGATCGTCCCTTAGTGTAGGTGGGCTTCTATGTATGTGGGCCACCATCGGGTTGCTATTGATTTAATGCTACTTTCCCTCTTCAAATTTGCTACATAACCTATGAATAACCTACAAAAGGGTGTTAGTACGATGTGGGGCTTGCCTTAGTCAGGCCCCATATTTATGAAGATGAAATGACTATAAAAATAGAAAAAAACATGAAATAAATAGTGCATAAGGTAATATTAAGATGAAACATAGCTTACCTCCCAAATATGGAGTGATTTGGAGCCTGTAGACCCAATTCACCACCCGGGCGGTGAACTGAGGCTAGATTCACGAGGCAAGGGGCGATTTGAGCTGTGATGCTTCTTCTGCAAAATCCTTCTGGAGGGTCGACTCCTAGGCAGCTGGGGTGCCTCTGTGTACCATCAAAATCTGACTGTGTGTTCCGAGAAATGACTGTTCAATATTGGTTGTCCATTTCAGCAATGTAACTATGCTTTGTTGAATTTGTGAGTCAGATCTAATTACGGGTTTAGGACCCATTATTTATAGGCAAATACAAGGTGTAGGGGGATTAGATAGCCTAAACCTAGGTTTGATTTTGAATAGGGTTAAGTTAAGAAATGCAATGTGGCAACATTACATTCCTTATGAGAAATATCTCATCCTCACACATGTGTGATGATGAATTAGGGCTAATCCTGATTAGGAGGTGCTTAAGTAAATTTAGGACATGATTAAATAAATATCTCAAAAAACCCTAATTTCATACATGTGGGAGGATTTAATTAGTGCTAATAAAGATTAAGGGTTCTCCTAATAAAATTTTCCCTAAAAAGGTGACTTAAGTGAAGTCAACATTAAATTAGAATTTGGTAATTGACTTATTAAATGTTATGGTCAACTAATACCCCGTGGGAGCCTCAATTGAGTGTAAATATATTGTCGGGGGATATACCAGTGCATGGGATGCGATATTGAAGGCTTATGAGGGTTTAGGACCTGAAATCCAGTGAAGTAGTATATGGGAGTCTACACGATGCTATGAAAATCTATGACGATCTACACATGACTACACATGACTATGTCCGTCTACGTATGCCTATGAGTGACTAAAACAATCTATGCATGTATAGGAGGATCTACAATAGTTTACGCTGGTCTACAATAGCCTAGGGGTACCTAGGCTAGCCTATGTAAACCTACAAGTGTCCAAAAGGATCTACAAGTATGTAGGTATAGCAACATACAACTTTTGGGTGTCTATAGCTAGTTCATGAAAGATGGGGTGGAAAGGCCAGATAAACCCTTTGGAACATAACTCTCTTATTGTGGATGACAAAGTTAAGAAAATTCTTTACAAGGGTGGCCTACTGGAATGTCTTTAATCATTCCATGACCACCATAGAGGTCTCTCCAGTATGATGGCACTTTCATGGAGAAAGAGAAGGATCCAATTCAGGGTCTAGAGTTTGTTGTATCTACAATGTTGATTGGAAAAGTGACAAGCCTCCCAGTGGATGGTGCTTATCACAATAGGAAAAAGCACTCAATTATCAGGGAGTTGGGTTTATTTCTTAACAAATATGAATACCTTCCAAAATTATAGAATGGTTATGATGCCAAAGAGCTTAAGGACCCATGGGGTTGGGTCATTGTCATAATTAAGCATTTCTTCATGTTGGACACCAACCGAGAGGTTCTATGCAGTTACCATACCATTTTATTAAATCATCTAAGGTGGATGAGAGCTATGAACATCCCTTATTTCCTTTTTTACTCCCTAACAAAGAAATTAATGTTAGAAGAGGAAAAGAGATGGATCCAATTCATCAAGGCTTAATACTACTTATCTTCAAGCATGTTGCTAAGAATAATGGGGTGGTGGTGGAATAAGAACTAGCCCAAATTTAGAGTCATAAAATTCCACTTGTATTTGATCCTCCCTCGGTATCCTCTGGCTCATATACCAATGATTTTTTAGAGTTTGAGCTTGAGGATTTCAAAAGTCTGGTAATTTTAGGTCGAGGAAAGAGAAAAAAATTGAGAGGAGTTTTTGTTTCATACAAGGGTATCTAGGGTGGTCAACCTAGATGCTTGAATACTGGCTCTTCTACCAGTGGATATTTAAAGTATAAGCCTAATAAATTCAAAAGTTTGATGGTTTTGTATCGAGGAAAGAGATTAAACTTGAGAGAAGTATTTGTTTCATCTAAAGGTATCTAAGGTGGTCAAACTAGACACTCAAAATATCTCTCATCGACAACTATCCCAATTGAGCCTCCTCATATCATGTTGGTTATATTTGATGATGAGCACCAGTCCTCAATTGGTAATAAAAGTAGATCCTCAAATGTTTTAGTAGAATTTAAAGACCAGTCTCCAACATCAGAGCCTATGTCTTCCAATGTTCTCACCTTTCTCAATAAGCTAAAAGATAAAAACATGGCCATGGTTGGATACCTTTAGGTAACCATCGTATTCATCAAGGAAATTCAAGTAATGACTTAGTAGTAGAAAGGGGATTCAAACACCCTCAGTATGGACTCAAATAGGGATGGAAAATTTCCTTCTATGGCATAATTTGTTTTTGTTTCCTAGTTGTTTTTTGGACTATGTTTCAGGTTTTTCCTCCTATAGGGTCGGGTGATCTTGATTTTGTTTGATAGTTGGCAAGTCAGTTTGCTATTTTTATGGTTTAATTGGTTGTTAGTCTCATGTGGGTCTCTTGGCTTACCTTAAAATCTCATTGCTGCTTTCTTTTGCAAAGGTTTGGGGACCCTTTCAAAAATCCTTTTAATTAAAAAAAAACAATGTGAGAAATTATTTTTCTATGACCATAGTTTGTTATACTAATGGTCCATCGTCCATCACGAGACACCTTGCACCAAGAATATTTAGCATATAGTATGATAATTAGTCACTTTTAAATTATCCTCCTAAATAAGTGAGCTACTTCAACCATATTCTAACACTATTTGAAAAATATAAGAAATTTCTTTCCATAATGCTATGAAATACAAGTTTGACCTAGTATGAGATTCACCTATACCTAAATGGTGTTGAAATTCACAATATTTTTCAAAATAAATAGAAGTAATATATTTAGTTATATCTTATCCTAAAAGCATAAAATGATGAAAGAAAAAATAAAGACACAAATATTTGGGGGTTACCCATAGGCATCATAAACAATCACTAAATTATCCATATATAATATTCACAACACTTGAATAATAAAATGAGGAGTGGTGAGGGGTATTTGTACTAATACTAAAACCCTAAATACATAAATAATTGTAACCTCAACCTGGCATAATAAGAAATGTATTAATATTAATTACAAGTTTATAAGGTGAGTTTAACCATAACAAGGGTAACTGCAACCCATAGGGCTTACATAATAAAATACTATAAGAAATTCGATATATTGTAGAATGATTTCCCTTAGGTCTATTTAATATTACATCATACAATATCAGCCTCAAATGAGAATCATATTATACTTTCAACATGCCCTCATAATTTGAACTAAGGGGCCAAGGAGAGAAGAAATTAGAAACAACAATATCTAGCCCCATAATGGATGCTCTAGTGGGATTCCACATTTTGAGGTAGACTAATTTGAATACCCTTCATGATCTAAAATTACACAAGAGTATCCTTAGGCTAGACCCTAGCATACACTCCTACACACATCTAATTTTTTTTTTGTTGAGACTTCAAATAAAGAAGCGAAGACATGATCACCACCTTATTTAAAGATAAGCTCCTTCAATATTCCATAGTCGCATAGGGTATGACTTGAAGGAATAATTTTTCCTCTTATGGAATACATTAATTTATTTGAAGAATTACTCTTGCCCTTTGAACACCTAATTTTAGTCACCAAAAGAGGCTTTGCATGAACCTACAAAAATAAAAGCTATAAAAAACTTTCAAGAGTACGTAGACAAGAAATATAATAAAAAGAGATCATGAAATATTATATCTTCATGAATAAGTTGAATCAATAATACAAAAGAGTAATCAATATTGACTAATGCAAATCCTCAATCCTTTTCATAAAAGCCTTCAGAAGACTCAAAATCTACCACTAGTATCACAAATCCATCTATATTAATGAAAAAATAGGTCAATGAATCTAGTTATATAAAATATGATAAATCTATCCTTTAAAAATAAGGTTAACAAATCAAGGATAATTTTGTACAATCTAGTTCCTAACACTGGAACAAGTCCATAAGCTAATGTTAGCAATGTGTAGTGCTCAAAACTTCATATCATTTGAAAAAAGAGAGGCTCAACACATTTCTATATGCAAAATTTATGATCTCCATAAGTTTTACCCTAATAATCCTCAAAAATAAAAAATTATTTCTTCAAACCTTTGAAAAGTAACATGAAATTGTTGCATGCCATGTACCATTTGGTTATTTGCTAATAACCACCACTCATTAGATACCACTTGCAACACTGGTATGATAGAAATGTGACACTTTTTGCATCTTTATTAGTTAGGAAGCACTATAAATACAAACATATGGTACAAAATATTGACACATTAGATACCACATCATCCAAGGAATCATTTGTTTGTAAGTATGCCAAAAATCCAACTTTGAACCTAGGTCTCATGTAGACGAGATACCTTGCGCTATCCAAGGCTTCAAAAAAATAGTTGAGAACGATGGGCTTGCCATAAAAAAAGGCATGTCATCTAATGCAAAGCATTAAAATAGTCACAACTCAAGAGGAATCAAACCTAGTACAATGTGTCTACCATGGTCTTAAATAGTATTACATAATCGATCAGGTATTAAGCATCGTCATGTCTAAAATGGATATGAATATAAAAATATTATTTCTATTATTCACTATGCTAGAAAGGACTTTTGTGTCTCAAACCGAAGACTATTTATACCATACGATTATTTTATCACTTAGCTAGCTAGGTAGGCATGCCTCCATGCTAAGATGAAAGTGAAGCATATCCTTGTAGACATGGAAAATTGACCCATCAAAATGAGTCAATATTTCCTTAGATCCTTAGGAAGCCACCCAAACTTGCCAAGTGCAAAATTGGGGCCTTTTTCCCCTCTTCCTTTGTCCTTTTTCCCTAGCCTTACCAAATTCATGTTTGGTCCATACAGAGTTGCCCTATAATTACTGGGCATGAATTTGGCATTCTAGGGGTTTTTCTCTCAAAAACCCCACCCCTCATCGACCCGTTTTGGTGTCGACCCTTGCCCATGGTGAAATTTCATTTTCCTACCCTTTTAGCCCTCCAAACCTCTTATAAATAGAGGATTGGACTCCCTATTTTCCCTCAATCAATATTTTGGAGAATCCTAGATCTTAACTCGCTCATTGTTCACTAACAAGTGCTCTTCTGCTATGATTTGTTGTTTTGTTGTTTTCCTACTTTGGTGTTGGCTGCCCTTGGGGATCAAGTGGAGGAGTCTTGATGGTTGTATAAGTCTACCATTCTGGAGTGCTTCCTTCATCTTCTCATTTCTCCTTGCTTCCTCCATCAGCTAACTAGGTTCTTTACTTGCATTATTAGTCATTAGCTCTATTTTTTATTGTTTTGCATCACATTTTTTGGTGTTTTGGGACCCAAAAAGTGCATCTAAACCAAATTCATGCCCCACCCATATAGGGTGTGAATTTGGAAAGCCATATTCATGCCCCCTCATTATAAGGCATGAATTTGGTCAATTAGGGCTTGGGGGTAAAGTTTTGCTTCCCAAAACCCTAGTTCGCTGCTTGCATTTTAGCTTTCTATCACCTACATTTTGTTTCATTTCATTTCACTATTGCATGTCCATTTCATCTTGCTTTTTCTTGTTCCAAAGGTCAAATATCATTTTATTTTTGAATGGTTAGCTAAAAGGACCAAGGGGGCTTGACTGTTGTACCTCTAAGCTTAGTCATATAGTGGCCTAAGTAGGCCCCCAAATATTGATCAAATTTTCTAGGGTTTTGTGAAGTTATTTTGTAGGTTTGAAGTTGTTTGGATATTCTGGATGCAAGTTAAATCTAGGATCAACCATCAGATTAGGTAAGTGCTCTAGTAGATATTTAGGTTGTTTGTTGTGTGTCTTTGTCCTTTCTATTTTATATTTTGATCATAAAAGGAAAAGAAAATATTTGATCTCTAGGCATTTGAAAGAGTAAAAGCATATAGTTTGCATTCTAGGGTTAATTTTGTTTGTGCATTCTCTTAAACCCTTTTGTAAAAGAAAAATATTTATTTTATTGCAAGTTAGGGTTTAGTCATCATTGAAAATCAAGAATCATTCTAGGGTTAGTTTCTTGTCTTCTTGCATCTTTGTTTGTCTTGCATTGTTCTTTCATTTCCTTAGCTTAGATTTTAGAAAGGCCAAACATAGGTGTTTTTTCAATATACACATCAAACATCTCCATCCCTAGACTTGGAGTGAGTCCTTAAACCATTCTTGGTGAACCCTTCGATCCCCAAGCCCTTGAGTGTAGAGAATATAACACACCCTTGTGGTCACCTCGGCTCCTAGTGGATCTAATCAAGAATCATACATGATAGGGTAGTTTTCCCCCTCTACATATTTGGTGAACCTGATATGAACACACGTCTTAGTGGCCAAGATAGGAAGCCTCTTCCTTTTGTTTTTCTTTTGAAAACTTTAAGCAAGACCACTAAATTTGTTTTCTTAGAATTAGAAAACATTAAAAACATCTTAAAAATATTCTTGTGTGTCTTTTGCTAGTTTTCTCCTCTATCCTTTCTCTTCCTCCTAATGGCTCCCAACCTTAGGAGTAAGTGAAAGATTTTAGAATCTGATCAGATTCTTCAAGAAGATGATCATATTGATAGGGAGAATCCCAATCTAGATGTAGAAGAGGAAGAACATGAAGAAATTGGTAATAACTTTGATCCTTTTGAGGGGCCTAATGGAGGCTTCACTTTCACATCATTTGATCATATATGGGGTTTTATGAAACACCATAAGGAGGCTTTGGTTAAGGCTATGGAAGAGGAAGCTTAACTCGAAAGAGGTGGGATGCCTCCTCCTCCAACCATCTCTCCTAGGAATGTTCATAACAATCCTTTGTTTGAATCTTCACATCATGTTAATCCTTTTCATAAACCAACATATGCTACTACTATGACCACCAATATTGGGGGAATTCCACAAGCTCCTCCAATTGGTAGTGCATCCCAAAATTATGCTCAATTTCCTCCTCATTCTGCTCATCTCAACATTCATGCTTCTATTCCACCAAATATTAGTTATCCTTCATAACAAGATACCACATATCATAACCCATACCATAACAGTGTCAATACCTCCAACATTGGCCAAGTTCCCTTTCAATAACCTACCTATACCCCTCCCCTAGGGAACCTAGGGGTATTGCACAACAACAATCTCGATATGCAAAGTTTGACAAGTGTGGTGAAGCAATTGGTTTCAAGAGTGGATATGATTCAACCTCCAAGTTTCACCTACAACTATAAGGAAATGTGCAATCAACCCTTAGACCCTATTGTCACTTCTAGGCCCTACCCTAAGCATTTTCCAATGTTATTTTTACCTATTTATAAGGGAACAGAGGATCCAATTGAACATTTAAGGATGTTTAGGACAACATGCCATGATATTATATATGATGACATGTTGTTGCTAAAGATGTTCCCTAAGAGCCTTGGTGGTATGGCATTGGAATGGTATTATCAATTGCCTCATCATTCTTTGAGGAATTTTGAAGAGACAACATAATTGTTTGTTCAACAATTTGGAGCTTATGTTGAGAAAAATGTGACTATGAAAGATGTTTATATGTTGAAACAAGGTAAAGATGAAAATTTTTTTAGAATTCTTGTCTCATTGGAGAAGTTTAGTTGGATGATTAAGATATACTTTACCTCCTTGAGACATGTTAGAGATATTTATTGGAAATTTACAAGAGCAAATATCTTATGAATTGGAAACAACAACTATCACCTCTTTTGACCAAGCAATAGATCTGGCAAGAAGGGTAGAGCAAGCCCTTATTCGAAGAGGTCAAATTAAGCCAAAGAAAGAAGAATATAGGACCATAAAAATTTAGTATAAGAACAAGCATGTAGTTGGTGATGGGGTAATAGATAGTAGGCCTGTTAATAGTGTTGTTAACACCCTACAAAATATGGTGCTTAGCCAACCTCAAAAACCCCCACCAAGAAATTTTACAAGACTCAACACACCTATGAATGTGGTCCTAAAGTAACTTTTGGAAGCTAATATGATTGAGTTACCTCCCATAAGGTAACTTGATACCATGACTAATTGGTATAAGCCTGGTCAACATTGTGAGTATCATAGAGTGGAGGGGCACATGAAAAATTCATGTAAGAGGTTGAAACATGTGGTTCAGGACTTAATTGATGAAGGTCACCTTGTTATAGAGGGTCCTCAACCTAATCCTCCAACAAATAATCAACCTCCTACTCAACAAGCACCCACAACTAATCAAGACATGGGGATCTTCCAAGATCCCCTACCTAAGCATGGGTAATATGTAGCTAATCAAGTGTCATATCATAATGTGCCACCTCCCTACAATAATATGGTTGGTATGATAGTAATAACTACAAGGCAACAAGCTCAAGCACAATCGACTCAATGATCTTAGTAGGAGATGAGTTCTACATCCAATCAACCTTCAAAACCACCCTTAGTTTTGAAGAGTACCCAAAAAAGGAGCATAAGAGTAGAAAACCCACCTTTAGTGTTGAAACCACAACCTAAAGTCTCCTTTGACATTCAACAATAGTTAGCTAGTACCCCAACTAAGATCTCCCTCTTAGAACTTTTGCAAACTTCTCCTATTCATAGGGAAGCCTTGTTGAAGCTTCTAAGACAACAATCTATTCCTCAAGACATTTCCCCTAGTGCTATAGTTGATGTTGTAGGTTCTCTTGGGATACATCATATCACATTTTTGGATGATGATATTCCTTCCTCAAACTTGTAAGGGGATTCTTCCCTTTATATCACTGCATTTATTGGGGAAACATTTATCAAGTGAATCTTGATAGATAATGGTTCTTCCCTCAATCTATGCACTTATCAATTTTTCCAAAATTTTGGATTAAAAGAGGAAGATTTAACTAAATCTGATATCATCATCAAATATTTCAACAATGAGTCCCAAGAGGCTTATGATGTTATATCTCTCCCCTTAGGGTTGGACCTAAGATCTTAGATACCTTGTTCTATGTGGTATCTTGCCCTACATATTTTAATCTTCTTCTTGGATGCCCTTGGATTCATGCGATGAGGGTTGTCCCTTCTACTTTTCATCAATGTTTGAAGTTCAAATTCAAATATCAACTTGTCACCATTCTGGGTGACCCTCATCCATTTCAATATTGTTCAATGGTTGAGCAAGCTCAATATGATCTCAATTTATGTCCATCAGTTTCTTCATCTCACATCACCAAGCAACTTGAAAATTTAAAGGTGAGTGAGGAACCACTAATCAATGTTTCATCATAGGATCAAGTCAATCCTTTTCTTCAAGAACCTCTTCTAGATCTTGCCAAGCTACCACCTTCACTAAGGACTATGGGTTTACCCTATAAGAAGGGTGAAGTTGTACACATTGGCATATGTACCTTTATCTTCATGGGTAGTATCCCTTGAAAGAAAATATTTATGGTAGCAACCCTCTTCCTGTAGAGTATTATTTTTCCCATTGTTACCTATCCAATGATTACCCACTTCCCAAGAAAATCCTATCTAGTATGGGATATATAGGTAAAGGTTTGGGGCCACAATAGAAAGGTATTCAAGAGCCTTTGGAAGTTGAGCTTTGGCCTAGGAGATGTGGCATAGGCTACATCCCTAATAAAAACCAACCTTTACCCTTTGATAATGATGATCACCTTATTACTTATGCTAAATATTTAGATCATCAAGGCTTGGAGTGGAGTGATGAGGATGAGGGACCACCTTATCCCACTAACATTCTATTTTGTAATGTGGTAACTTTGGTGCATCCTGAGTTAGTTGTGACCCTAAGGGAGTATGTTGAAGGGGATACTCTTTGTGATATGGATCATGAGGATATCCTTTAAAACAACTTCTTCTTTGATGGGTCAGTCCCTTGTGTCATGCATGTTGAGTCTTCTAGTTCTCAAGAGGACTTTGGTTCTATGTCTCTTGAGGACCTTGAGCAACTAGGAGTGATCCTTGCCCTACCTCCTTATGAGGATGAGTCTTATATTCTCATTGAGGAGACCATAGATGTTAACATAGGTTCTGAGGAGAGCCCTAGAATCCTTAAGTTAGGTAAAGCCTTGTCCATGGATGAGTAAGAGCAATTGACCAATTTGTTGAAGGAATTTCATGATATTTTTGCTTGGTCATATGCCGACATGCTAGGGCTTGATCCCTCCCTTGTTATGCATCATTTGGTAGTGAAGCCTAGTGCTAAGCCTGTTAAGTAAAAACTTAGGAAGATGCATCCTAAGGTCACCCTTTTAGTCAAGGAGGAGCTCCAACAACTCCTTGATATCAGTTTCATAAAAGCTATCGACTATTCTGATTGGATCTCCAACATCGTTCCTATGGCTAAGAAGGTAGGAACAATCAGAATATGTACCAACTTTAGGGACATTAACTTAGCATGTCCCAAGGATGATTTTCCTCTCCCCAACATAGATATGATTATAGATTTCACTACCAAATATGGAATGCTTTCGCTCATGGATGGTTTCTCAGGATACAATCAGATCATGGTTACCCTTAAGGATCAGGCCAAGATAACTTTCATCACACCATGGGGTACCTTCTATTATAAAGTTATGCCTTTTGGCTTAAAGAATATTGGTGCCACATATTAGAGGGCTATGACTTATATTTTTCATGACATGATGCATGATATTCTAGAGGACTATGTGGATGATCTTCTAGGTCATTCCATACATTGATAGGATCATGTTCATGATTTAAGATGAATTTTTGAAAGGCTTCGATAGTTCAGGGTTCATCTTAAGCCCTCCAAGTGTGTGTTTGGAGTCACATCTAGCAAGTTGTTAGGTTTCATCATTTCTAGGTGAGGTATTGAGGTGGACCTCACTAAGATAGTGGCTATCATTGACATGCCTCCTCCTTGCACCCTAATCGAGTTGCATAGCTTGCAAGGTAGACTTCAAGCTATTCATTGATTCATAGCTTAGTTAGTTGATAAGTGTCAACCCTTTCTTAAGATTCTTAAGAAATATGTTATGTTCTAATGGGATTTTAAGTGTCAACAAGATTTTGATGAACTCAAATGGTATCTCACTTCCTCACCTATCTTAGTTCCTCCTAGATTGGATAAGCATTTGATGCTTTACATAGCAACCATAACTCATGCTTTGGGAGCCTTGTTGGCTCAACATGATGATCAAAATAAAGAGTGAGCTATCTACTATATTAGTAGAACCTTGGTTAGCTATGAAACTTAGTATACTCCCTTAGAGAAGATTTGCCTTGTTATGGTGTTTGCTTCCTAGAAGTTAAGACACTACATGCTCAACCATAAGATATTGGTTGTTGTAAAGTTTGATCCTTTGCACTACTTAATGTCTAAGCCCCACCTTTTAGGTCAAGCTGCTAAGTGGGTTTTAGCCCTTAGTGAGTTTGACCTAACCTTCATAGGTCAGAAGGCTATCAAGGGTTAGGTGATTGTTGATCAGTTAGCCTCTGCTCCCCTAGAAGTTACCCATCCTTTGGTCATCGAGTTTCTTGATGAGTGCTTTAGTGTAGAAGTTAAAGAGCTAGAGTCTTGGACTTTATTTTTTGATGGAGCTCGATGCTTAAAGGGTGCCAATGCTAGAATAATTTTGGTTACCCCATAAAAATAGCTCATCCCCCTTTCCTTCAAGCTTTGTTTCTCTTACATGAATAATATAGAGTATGAAGCTTTGATCCTTGGTCTTAGAGTAGCCTTAGCCTTGAAGGTTAGTGTTCTTTTGGTCTTTGGTGACTCTCAACTTGTGGTCAATTATATTAATGATGTTTATCAGACTCAGGATGATAAGCTAAAACCTTACAAAGAGATTATCACCAAGATTTTATCTATATTCGATCGAGTAACCATAGAGTCTATCCCTAGATCCTCCAACCACCATGTGGATGCCATGGTTATTGTTGCATCCTTGTTTCCCTTGGAGTTGGAATATGATCAAGCATCGATTATCATTAGACAACTTTAGGAGCCTATATCACTTAGTTCTAGTCTTGTTCTATTAGATGTTTTGACCATCGAAGCTTCCCCATCTGAGCCATGGTATACTGACATATTTAATTTCCTTAAGGATGGTTTGATTCTTGATGGTTTAGATCATAATCAACATAATATTTTGTATAAAAGAGCATGTTAATTCATTATAATTGGTAATACTTTATATCAATATTCTTTTGAAGGTATCCTCTTGTGATGCCTTAACTTCGATGAAGCCTAACTAGCTCTTAGTGAGGCTCATGAAGGTTCATGTGGAGGCCATTTTAGTGGTAATGCCATTGCCAAGAAGCTCCTTTAGATGGGGTATTATTGGCCTTCCATGGAGAAATATGCATGTGACCATGTTCGATGTTACGACAAGTGTCAATGCCATGACAACCTTGTTCATGCTCCTTCTCAAAACCTTTAGGTTATTTCTTCTCCTTGGCCATTTTCCATGTGGGGATTGGACATTATAGGGAATATTAACCCAATATCATCTTATGGTCATAATTTTATCATAATAATGATAGAGTACTTCACTAAATGGGTCAAAGCCATACCCCTAGCCATGGTGACTAGAGCTCAGGTCTCCAAGTTCATCTTCAACTAGATCCTTTGTAGGTTTGAGATTCCTTCAATGATTATTTTTTATAATGGCACTCCTTTCAAGAACAAGGATATCCATAAAATTTGTGCTAAGTACAAGATTCAACATAGGTGGTCAACTCTATATTACCCCTAAGGTAATGATCAAGCTAAAGCATCCAATAAGTCTTTGATCAAGATCCTCAAGAAGTTGGTTAGTAAGATCGATCATGATTGGCATATCCAACTTTATCCTACCTTGTGGGCCTATCGTACTAGTGTGTGAACTCCTATAGGTGCTTCTCTATATGTCTTGGTCTATGGGATTGAGGTAATTTTTTTATTTGAGTTAGAGGTCCCTTCATTGTGCATCTTGTTGCAAGATGCCTTGATCGATGATGAGTATCACTTTGATCATTTGCACCAATTGGAGTTGTTAGATGAAAAGTGCATTCATGCCTTAGAGCATTTTTGAGCCTATTAGAATAGGCTCAAGTGATCTTATTCCAAGAGAGTTTGCAATCATTCTTTTGAGGTTGGGGACCTTGTCCTCAAGGAAAATCAGAAGAACACCAATGCTCATTCAGATCTTAAAGGTAAGTTTCAGCCCAATTGGTTAGGCCCCTTTGTCATAACAACCAAGTTTGGCTCAGGGGCCTATCATTTAGCTTCTTTATATGGTAAAGAACTTAAAGAACCAATGAACATAATGCATCTAAAGAGATACTATGCATAACTTGGCACTCTTCATTTTTTATATTACATTTAGCTTAGTTTTCATATTGCATTTGGTTTGCTTGTTCATACTACATGATTTCCTATCATATTTTGCATGGTTTTCCTAACATTCTATTCCTACATTTTTCTTGTCATATAATTGCATTGTTTCTTGACCATATTTGCATGATTACTTGATCATATAGATTTTTGGGGACTTCATGAGGATGGCAAGTGATGAAACCTAGTTAGGTCTTAGCTCACATGCATTGCACTCATACTAGGGCTCTGATGCCTAGTGAATCCCCAACCTAGGGCCCATCTCCATGCATTTTCATCTTTGCATTTCATCCATCTCTTCTTCTTCTCTTATATTCCTTGACCTTGAAAGTATAAAATGATCATCAAATTTCTCTCCAAGTCAAGGGATATAGTTCTTCTTCTCTTGTATGTCCTTTGTCCTTGAAATTTTTAATCATTTCTTATCCTCCCCAAGATAAAGGATATATGTTCCTTCTTCTATTTTCACACCTATTGGTATTTTGATTGTTAAGTGGTCCTCGTGGGATAGGGTAGATACCACATGGATATCATTTATGGTATTCATACGACCACTGACTATCTTACGCACACCTCTTAGCTCTTGAAATTTCACTAAGGATGCACACACACACACTTTCACTTCTTGCTTCTCTCTTTCTTCTGTCTTCTTCTAACACATGCACACACTCACACTTCTTTTGTCATGCTTTGCTCTGCTCATACATATTTTGCATGCATGACTATGGCTACAAATTTAGTTACTGGGATTATATTTAATAAGTATAAATTTTCTTAGACACACTATTAGTTGGTATAATAAAAGGTAGTCCAAAGCACTATCTTAGTGATGGGCTTCTCTCTCACCTAAGAACCTATGTTCCATCTAGCATATCCGGTTAATGCTTGATTTAGAATGTTAATTACTCCAAATTAGAATAATAATTTGGAATTAGTAAGATCCTCATGTTGCTATGATAATATTTATACTCGATAGACATGAACCATGGTGTAGAGATCCACATCTAATCTTATGTAGCATGTAACTTTTCTAAACAAATGAATACAATGCTTGGATTGTAATTTCCACTTTCAATTTCTTTCAAGCTTTTAAAACCATCAAAATGGATTATGTATCAAGTATACTTTAACTAAATTAAAATGACTATCTTTGTAAAATTTGATAGGTTTTTTAAGATGGATATCATGGTATTTTATAAAATAAGACATCAATGTATCATAAAATTCTCAAACATTTTTAGCATGTATGCATTCATTTTGATATTTTTAAAGTCTATTCTATTAAATATAGAATTCAATTATGTTTGCCTAATTTGGTAATATTTTTGGGATCTACTTGATACTCAATATAACCACTTGATTACCTTCTACCATGAAAGATGCATACACAAGGTGGTCAACTGAATAATATCAATTTTGATTTAAATATATAATCATTACAATCCATACATCTAGGGTGAAACTTACATTCAACATTTATAAAATTGTCATAGGTCACAATCTATTCAAGGAATGTCTTAGGTCTTATCCTAGTGCTCCTTTAAACATTGCCTTATAAGAACTTATCAACAAAAATATACCAAATCAAAATAAGTAATGGATAAATATAAGTGAATCCTTCAACACATATAATATCGAGATAAAGCAAATATCTGGAATTAAAAAATGGAAGTATAATTCTAGTACTAAGATTAGTATCAACTCCCCATAGATTTAAATTTGGGAACCATGTTCGGATCCACATTTAGAAGGAATTCTTATATAACCTCCACTAGATGATAAAATCCTTGATCTTAAAACATTTTTATATAATAGGATATAACAACTAAATTCTCAATCCATTACCATACTAGATAATGTATTCAATATTCAATGTTAATCTTCTCAATCCATATGTTTTACCCCCATTTGAACTTATTAAAATACAACAAAATAATTAACTCTAGTATAAAATGATCAAGCACTTGAATCACCAACAAATTATTCTTATAGGTAACTCAAAAACTTTTCATGTTAATTAAAGCTAATTAGTTTTTTATTCAAGTTAATTGTTATATATTTAATTAGGTCATATCAATTCCAATAATTATATTTTAAGGTAGGATGATTAATCTATGTAAAATAGGGGTTCTTGAGTATTCATCCATGCTCATACCAACCTCTAGCAAATAGTAGTTCGAAGACAAACCTTTCCACCATGGTTCCACTTAACAAATCAATAACATAGCCTACTATGAAGTTATGTTAACATTATTTCCATATCTTGTAGCTAGACTTTCGTTCATAACTAATATTGAACTATATACCAATTATTCTCTATAGCACTAATATTTAAATTATTATAATCGTTAACAATTTCAACATTAGTACTAGTATACACAAAAGCAATAACTATTAATGGTAAGAAATAGACCTAGATTCTTGTATTTTGTTAGAAGCTTCTCCATGTATCCAACATTGAATATGTGCACCAAATATTATATCATATCGTTAACCCACTTTTCTACCTATTACTATAAGAATATATGTAAAAACCTATAGTGCGGTTCATTATATATTCCTTTATGTAATTATTAAAAATTTAACTATTTTGACTTATAAAA
Source organism: Wollemia nobilis (assembly GCA_028583015.1). Lineage (NCBI taxonomy): Eukaryota > Viridiplantae > Streptophyta > Pinopsida > Araucariales > Araucariaceae > Wollemia > Wollemia nobilis. Next base: position 59,349 of record JAQPPZ010006183.1, on the reverse strand, counting down.
GATTTTCATAGTTATATTTTATAGTAATGCTTTATTCATAGCATTCAGTATAAATATATCTCTTGGAATCATCCCATTATATATAATTAAGAAAATTTAGTCTTGTTTCTAAGATTTAATAAAGCTATGTAGGATTAATTTGAATATAGGAACTAAAAGTTTCACCCATTCAATTTCCTCCTAAGTCAATGACGATATGCTTGGTCACTCTTTTCCTTGTGATATATCAATTTTCTTTTATTACTAAAATTTGTTTTGAGACTGTGATTGTATTATCAACCTATTATTGCATTGGACTTGCCTCTATATTATAGACAGTGAAAATGATCAAGGAAATAGTTTTACGTGGAACTTCAAAATTAATTTGTTGTTGAGGGACATGTACAAGTCTCTAGTCCTTTTATAATGATTAAAAACACACAACATTGTATATTTAATTTGTTATGTCTATTTGAAAAATTTGTGCCATTTGTTGTGCCTAGTTGGGCATGTTATTATGCACACCTAGGGTAATTTAGCCTGTTTCCAAAATCGTTTTATTTTTATGTGTTTTATAACCATGGAATTATATTTTATGTTCCTATTTAAGGGTTATTGTGTGCAATAATTAGTAGGCCAAAATTAATGTCATATCACTGGTATCATAGCACACCCAATCCTACTAAGTCCTAAGCTTATGGTATATATGGTGAGGCTAAGGACAATGATATTTACCTATATTTTCCACACCATTAGGTACCCTTGATGCTTTGAATATTTTACATATTGGTTGAGAAGAAAAATATGCTTTTATTTTACCTTTGAAAATGCAAAGGTTTTTATATGACTCTTGATTTCCAATACATGGAATATAACTAGTAAAATACGTACAAAATTACCATAAGGTAATATTACCTATGGTGTATTCCAATATCTAGGATGAAACACTAGGTCCAAATTATAACTATCATGAAGGGGGCATACGAGCAAAGAGGAGCTACTATAGGAATGTCACCATAATTAGATATTCTTGTTGGACCCACATGACATAGATTCTAACCATATTCTAAAGCTATTTTTCAAGTATGGAGAAATTGAAGAGGGTCCACTAGGATTTGATAAACATTTACTGAATCCCAAGAAATTTGCACTCTTTATTTATAAGACAACAAAAAATCTAAAGTGTTTGTTGAAAGAGCTTGTTAAGACCCTCAATGACCATAAGCTCTTCTATAAACTAGCAGTAAAATACTCTAGATAAAGATATCCTACCAGACTACTTGTAGAGACTACATTGAGAGCCAATAATATACTAAATTGCTAGCTTGAAAACTTAGTCTACTAGCACACATGTTGGTAGTTTCTAATTAAGGAAGAAGACATAGATACAAAGTTGATAACCCTTCATACACCCTAGAAAAAGACTCTAATATACCAAATATCTACCTACATTACTTGATGTGACTCACTTACAAATGCTAGAAATTTATATATGGTGTGCAATTGCATCACCATTGGATTGACCATCTATTAGAATTTCACAATAATAGATATGCAAAGAATTACACAAGAGATGAAGAGAAGAGTAGAACTAATTGATTTATTCCAAGGATCAACTCTGTATAAATAGCAGAGTTGATCATTGAGAGTCGTTGGATTACAACAACTCATCAGACCTGATGAAGACACCATTGAGAGTTCTCCTGACACATGGAGGAGTGGAAACTCAAGTGTCTATCCTAGTGGAACTTAAGAGAATATTATCTTATTCTAACACCCCCCCTTAAGTGATACTAGGGGTGAATCATACAAATGAGTCCTGGAAACAAGGCCTGATGAGGTACTCATGTACAATGACTTATTTTGAAGAGATGGTAAAACCCAATGGGAAAAAACCATCAATCAAAAGGAAGTTAGAGGCTTGTCTTCATATGGCAAAGATTGTCCTCCTAATACAATAGATAGTTGGTAAAAAACCCCTATGGGAAAAAACCAACTATGAGAAGAAGAGAGGCATGTCTTCGTATGGCGAAGATTGTCCTCTTTAACAAGAAGAAGATGTCCTCTTAGGTCTTTTCTATATTGTTGACTTGAAACAAATGAGAGGCTTGTCTTCGTATGGCAAATATTGTCCTCTTATACAAGAAATAAAGATGAGGCCCGACAACTTGGCCTGATTAGGTACTCATTTACATAAATTGTTGGTGAAAAAACCCCTGTGGGAAAAAACCAACAATGAGAGGCTTGTCTTCGTATGGCGAAGATTGTCCTCTTTATACAAGAAATAAATATGAGTCCTGACAACTTGGCCTGATTAGGTACTCATATACAATAAATAGTTGGTGAAAAAACCCCTGTGGGGAAAAACCAACTATTAGAAGAAGAGAGGCTTGTCTTCGTATGGCGAAGATTGTCCTCATAAAAGCAATCAATGCAACTGTATAACTCCAAGCTTATCTCGCAACTGAAGGTAACGTGGAGAAGGAAATGACTTGGTGAAGATATCTGCAATTTGATTCTCAGTTGGAATATATTCCAAGTGTATGTCCCCGCTCTGAATATGCTGCCTTATGAAGTGCATGTGTATCTCAATGTGCTTGGTTCGCTGATGTTCAACTGGATTTCGTGCAATATGAATTGTGCTTTGATTGTCACACCAAAGAGTTATAGGCTTCTCATGGGTGAAACCAAATTCTCTCAGAATTTGATGAAGCCAAAGAGCTTCCTGACTAGCCAAAACTGCTGCCCTGTATTCTGCCTCTGTAGAAGATAGAGCAACCGCTTGTTGTTTCTTGCATAACCAGGCTATTGGTGAAGAACCAAGGCAAAATACATAGCCTGAGGTGGAACATCTATCTTCTATTGAACCTGCCCAATATGAATCTATGTAGCCAATAATACCCATGGATTTTCCCTTGTAGAAGAGCCCAAAGTGAGTAGTGCCTTGCAAGTAATGGAGGATCCTTTTTGCTACTTGCCAATGACTGAAGTGAGGTTGATGAGAGAATCTGGATATGAGGCCAACTGCAAATGAGATATCTGGGTGAGTATGAGTAAGGTATAGCAAACTCCCTACAAGCTGATGGTATAGAGTTGCATCACATAGAGGGGATGAGCAGGAAGTACTAAGATTAATGCCAGATTGAAAGGGTGTAGGAGAAGGTTTGCAATCTATCATTTTGAATCTTTGTAGAAGATCTAGAGTGTACTTTTGTTGGCACAAAGAAATACCTGCATCGGTTTGACTTATTTGGATCCCAAGGAAGTAATGAGCTTTACCTAGATCAGCCATTTCAAATTTTTTAGAGAGGGAGTCTTTTATAGTCTATATGTGAGTCAAGTTACTACCAATGAGAAGAAGATCATCAACATATAGAACAAGAATGGTGATGTTGCCTTCATTTCTCCAAATGTAAACTGTGTTATCAGACTCACAATGAGAAAAACTTGCTGAAAGAAGGAAGGAGTCCATCTTCTCATACCAAGCTCTAGGGGCTTGTTTGAGGCCATAGAGAGACTTTTTGAGCCTACAAACAAGAGAGGAGTCTTGAGTGAAACCAGCAGGTTGTTCCATGAATATTTCTTCCTTTAAGTCTCCATGTAAGAAAGCACATTTTACATCCATTTGATAGACAAGCCACTTATGGGAAGCAACTAGAGCAAGAACCAATCTTACAGAATCCATTTTAGCAACTGGAGCAAAGGTTTCTGCATAATCTATGCCTTCAATTTGAGAGAAACCTTTGGCCACTAGACGAGCCTTGTGTTTGTCTATTTCTCCATTAGGCCCATATTTTGTTTTGAAGATCCATTTACAATGAACTAATTTCCTTCCTTTAGGTAAGGGAACTAAATCCCAAGTCTTGTTTTTGATCAAGGAAGAAAATTCGTTTTCCATGGCATCATCCCATTCCTTAATACCCGAGGCTTCTTTGAAGGATTGAGGATCAAAGGAAATAGACTGACATACAAGACTAGTTCCTATGGGGTTGGATGATCTAGTTGAAGGAAGATTTTGGATGTAAGGAGTAGCTTCTTTAACAATGGTGCGGGCCCATTTTGGCATAGAGGAAGGAGTTGAAGGAGTTGAAAGACATTGAGATGGAGTTACAGGTTCGTCATCTTGATTATCAATGACCAAGTTAACTTCAAGAGTTGGCTCTTCATAATATTGAGGTTCTACTATAGGAGAAGGCTCAATGGAGGAAGAGGGATTTTGAGGATCTTTTTGAGGGAATGTTTCATCAAATTGGACATTCCTATGAAAGAAAACCTCATGAGTTGAGGGATCAAGAAGCCTGTATGCTTTCAATTCTTCACAATAACCGATAAAGATGAGCTTTTTGCTTTTCTTATCAAGAGCCTTCCTTTTCTTCTTTGGGATGTGAGCCCAAGTAGTACACCCAAAAATATTGAAGTAGGAAACATCTGGTTTTAAGCCAGACCAAGCTTCTTCAGGAGTTAAATGGTCAAGATCTTTATGAGGAGTGCGATTTTGAATATAATTTGCATAATTAATAGCTTCTACCCAAAAAACTTTTGGAAGATCTCTTGAATGGAGCATACAATTAGCCATATCTTTTAATGTCCAGTTTTTCCTTTCTACAATACCATTTTGTTGAGGATTATGGGAGACAAAATGTTGATGAATGATGCCATGACTGGATAAAAATATGGAAAACTCATTACTACAGTATTCCCCCCATTATCTGTGCGAATCTTCTTGATTTTGCAAGATGCCTGATTTTCAACCAAGGCTTTAAAAACCTTAAAGTGGGATAGAACATCACTCTTATATTTCAGGAAGTAGACCCAGGACCTTCTAGAAAAATCATCAATAAAGGTTAGAGCATACTTTTCTCCTTTGAAATATGGTTCAGGAAAGGTCATTAAGTCACTATGGATTAAATATAGAGGGGATGAGGTTTTTGGAGAACTACTTGGGTGGAAAGGATCTTGATGTTGCTTTCCAAGAGCACATCCAGGACAAACTCCATCACTAGAAGAGACTTGGGGTAATCCTGTAACCATATCATGGGTGCTCAAATCCTTTAGGTAGTTGTAACTAAGATGACCAAACCTTTCATGCCATATTTGACTTTCAAGATCACCATGAGCCACAAAATAGGAGGCTCCTTCTATATTTTGAAAACCTTTGAAGTGAAAAATATGAGAGTTATGATCAATATTCCCTTTGGCTATAAGAGAATGGGGATCTTGAAAATCTCTTATCTCAACTCCTGTTGGAGAGAAGAGAACAATTTTCCCATTTCCAGAAGTACAAATCTGATAGACGGATAGGAGATTGGTGGCAATGTCTAGAACATAGAGAACATTGTTTATGGAGCCACCATCAATGGTTATATCCCCTTTTCCTTTGACAGGGATGAAGGAAGAGTCACCCACTTCTATGCTACAAGTAGAGCTAGAGGAGATAGAAGAGAAAGACTTATCTGAAGTAGTCATGTGATGAGTAGCTCCAGAATCTAGGACCCAGTAATTAGAGGAAGAATTGGAGGTTTTTCCTTGAACATTAAGGGATTTTCCTATTTGATTTTTATTTTCTATCTTTTGATCCTTCATAGCTGCCTCTAGTTGTTGTAATCTTTTCCAGCATTTGTTAGCAGAGTGACCATTCTTTTTACAGTGAGTACAGGTTATGGGAGTCTTTTCCTTCTTTTTGAATTTTTCTTTAGAAGAGGTGGAGGCTACTAAGGCTTTTGAAGAAGAGGAAGAAGAAGAGATTTCATATCTAGCAAGTTTGGTTTCTTCCCTAGTTAATCTATCACAAAATTCTTCTAAAGAGGGCATTTTAAAGGTTGCACCAAGAGCATCTTTGGTAGATATGAAGGTGGTAGCAAAAATTTGAAAAACACCATTTAGCTTAGAAAGGATTAGATAAATGCATTCTTCTTCAGTCTTAGTCTTCCCACTGCCTTTGTATTGAGTGAGGACTTCTTTGAACTTAGTGAGGAAGTCAACAATACTACTAAAATATTCAGGGGACAAAGAAGTTAGTTCGGCTTCTAGTTGCATTGATCTCATCTGATCTACTTTCCCAAACAAGGTCTTTAGTTTCTCCCAACTTTCATGAGGAGTTTTGCAATCTGTAATATGAAACCACAAACTTTCATGAACATTAGAGCTAATAATACCCATAGTTTCATGCATTTTTCCTTTATGAACAAAGATTTCATATTCTTTATCAAATTATGGTTGCTTTTCTTCTAATAAATGAGTAAGACCTTTTTGAGAGATAAGATTTAAAATTTTAGGTTTCCAAGTGTGAAAGTTATGAGGGGTGAGAGGTTCAATTGAATTCATAATTTTAACACAAGAGAAAATTTGAAGTTTTAATTTACCAATATCCCCCCTTAGAACTTCAATTAATTGATTAATGCAATTGTTATAAGGAAAATATATGAAGCTTTTCAATATTAGAAAACTCAATATACCCGCCCTAATGAGAGGGAAACTATAAGTATAATGAGGTCTTAATATTGTTTGCTTTAGATTGCCAAATCCTCTTTATTCTTCACAATACCCGCCCTTACTTGAGGGAAACTGTAAGTAGAGAGAAGAATTTGGAAGGGTTATGGTTTGAAATGCAGGGAATCAACCAGTTTAATTGGTGTTTCTCAATACTCGCCCTTACGAGAGGGAAACTATAAGTTAGAGAGATACCCAAAGAAATGGATGAATGAAAAATACCTGCCAGGCCTTTATACCAAGTGCCTCCAAAAACTCGCCCTTACGTGAGGGAAACTATAAGTTTTTAGTGGTAATGATACATGGAACGTAGGCAAAAGATATTTTGAGGAAAAAATTTTAAGGTAGATTATTTTATTTAGAAAATTTAAGGAGGAAATTTTTCTAAATAATGTAAACCAAATAAAATTTTACATATAGGATTTAAAACACCTTTTTAGAATAAAAATTAAAAAATTAAAAAGGAGAATATTATATTTCCCCCCTTTTAAATATTTTAAAATAAAAAAGGCTTTTATGAAATGAGAATAACTTATCTATGAAATAAACATGGTTATTTTGAACAATTATAACTTTATTTTGAATAGCATAGATGAAGATAGACAAAAAGGAGAAAATGCAATTTATTTTAAAATATGGGCCTTTTAAAATTTTGAATTTAATATTAAATGTTTTGAATATCTATCTAAGAAATATTAAAGTGATATTTAAAGAAATATAACTTTATAGCATGGATTAAGATAGACAAAAAAGGAAAGCAAAATTTTAAAGATAGGCCTCTAAAAAAAATAAATGCAATTATAAAGATTTGATGAATTTTGAGTTACTCCTCTATGAAATATTAAAGTTATATTTAAACAATTATAACCTTATAAATTTACTTTGAAAGAAAGTAAAAGCATAGATGAAGATAGAAAAAAGAATGCAAACCCCCCTTAAAGTGATGGACCAGAAATGTGCAAAAATTGCATGCACCCCCCCCCAAAAAAAAAACTTTTATTAGAAAAGGTTACAATTTTGTCTCACGAAAGTGAGAGCCTTTTGAGAACAGATTAAAGGCTCGGAGACAAAGGAGCTTTTTCGTAATGAAGGAAAGCAAATATAACCTAAAGAAAAGAATTTTCTAGGGGATATTAAAGAAATTATACAATATGCGGCTAAAAAAAATGACTGTCATAAACACAGAGATGCCTCTTTAGAAAGCCTGCAAAAAAATTATTATAATTTTGAAATATCAAAAATGAAATATGATGAAGGTGCTGCGCTTTCAATGATCGAAAGGAGAGGTGCTTCTCGATGATTTGGAGCTGCGATGCTCTTGACCTCTTTTTGCACTCTCGTTGAAACTTTTCTGAGTTCTAGGGGCAAAGAAAATGCTATTACCCGAGCTGAGGAAATTGAGGTAACCTACAGAAGAGTTAGTAATCCCTGTAGAAGAAAGGAAGAACCTGCAAATGCGTTAAAAATAGAAGGGTGATCCTGCAAAAAATATTAACCTGCAAACACGATTATTAAGAGAATGTTGATCCTGCAAACACGTTATAAAAAATATCTATAATAGAAGCAAGCTTTGTATTGAAAAGGAACTTGAATAGCAGGAGATCGCTTTTAAAAAAATAGCAGGTAAAGGAGATTATAAGGATCGACTTGAGAGAGCACTGGAGAAAAAAAACAATCTTGGAGAGATTCGATTTGGAGATAGGGAGAGTAAACCTCGACAACCGTGAGAGGATCGTCCCGAGCGCCAAGGGCCAGCTAGATGAAGAGGATCATCTACGAGCTGCCAGAAAGTCACGAGTGCCAGAATGATGCGAGCGCCAAGGGCCAGCTAGACAGAGAGGATCGTCTATGAATTTGCGAGCGCCAAGGGCCAGCTAGACAGAGATGCCAGAATGACACTAGCAACAATAATAACGGGAATGAAAATACGATCCACATTATGCGAGCGCCAAGCTAAGAGGATACCCGAATCCCTTTGAAGATTGGAAGACTCCCACAATATTAAAAAAACACCACTTTCTTTAAGCTCTAATGGGTGTTGAGTATTTACGCAACCCGAAGAAGATGAAAAATCCCATACATAATAAAAGAACCAATTACTTTTATGATAAATAAAAGGAGATTTTTCAATTTAAAAAAGGGCTGAAAGATGAATTCGAAGAGAGGGAAAAATTAAAATAAAATATAAAAAACCTTCCTTTTAAAATGGGCTAAAATAGCGCCATAGCACAGGGTAAACCTGTTTTGAAGCAAAGGAAGAATTTTTTAATATTTTGAATACCCTCAAGGATGAATCAACACAAATATTTTAAAAAAATATTGCATCAAATATTTTTCAACAATAAAGATTTTGCTGAAAAAAAATTAAACTATGGATAAAAGAAAATGACTACTGAAATAATTTCAAGAAGATAGCCAAAAAAAATTATCCAAAGTAAATGAACCAGATCCTAGAACCTTCAAGAGAGAATGCTAGCAAAATCTATCCTGCTCTGGTACCATGTTAGAATTTCACAATAATAGATATGCAAAGCATTACACAAGAGATGAAGAGAAGAGTAGAACTGATTGATTTATTCCAAGGATCAACTTTGTATAAATAGCAGAGTTGATCATTGAGAGTCGTTGGATTACAACAACTCATCAAACCTGATGAAGACACCACTGAGAGTTCTCCTGACACATGGAGGAGTGGAAACTCAAGTGTCTATCCTAGTGGAACTTAAGAGAATATTATCTTATTCTAACACCATCATCATCAAAGGAAGAAATTATTTATGCCCAAAATGATATTTATGCCTACCTATTTAGACATTTAATACTTTATTTACATGCTAAAGTATTTTGTCATAGTTTTAGTACTATAAAAAAGTAGACTTATAGTTCTTTCTAGTGATATATTGCATGACCTATTTCTTCAAAAGTCAAGTAGAATATTTTAATTATTGAAAACTATTTAGTGATTCAAAAATGCAATTGGTAACATTATCATTTTGTGACCAAATCTATCATACAACCACTTGTTCTAGGGTTTTATCCCATTGGTTGGACACATATATTGGGTTAATAGTGTGGTAGAAAATCTAAATTTTATTATTGAAAGGAAAATCCACCCTAAATAGTGATAGTCAATCACTACACTTGTTAAAAATATGGTCAAGCTAGCCAATGTGGTGGATAGATTGACCAATAAAGTTAATAGCATCTCAATGTCTACCCTCAATCCACCTACCAGCCAAAATATGAAATCAAGGTGTACTATGGTTCTCATGATCTAGATATCCTTGCCAATTGTATCGTGGACATGAAGACATGGTTCAAGTATAATAATGTTTTACAAGAGGAAAAAGTACCATTAAATAACTTAAAGTTGAGTGGAATGGATAAATTTCTTATTACAGATTGTTAGTAGTCTTAAAATTTCATCAACACATGGGATGTGCTTGTTGCAAATCTTAAGGTTATATTATTTTCATCTTATTACTTGAGATATTTGGGCATCACATGGTTTCACTTGTGATAATTAGCTAATGTATTTATGCAAGACCATATCCATCAACTCAACCATTTACAAATCATGTTGAATTCAGTAGAAGATGCAACAAATCTTATTTAGAAGTTCAAGAGTGGTTTACAAGAACACTATGATTAAGAGATAAAATATGTAAGTATTGAAACACTTTATGTAGCATTCAACCATTCACAATTGAAAAATATGAAGTTTATGCTATGTATATAAGCCCACATTCTCCTTTCTTTTTTGGCACATTTAAATAATAATTTTCAAGACTGACACAATCCTCAAAAATATGTAGATAGTCATTTTCTTCTCCAACAATTCAATATTCTTATTTAGTGTTTCACAAAGAAGACAATATTTACCTTATCTAGGAAATTGATCTCCTTCTTCCTTTATTATTTCTTATTATTTTAATGCTAGAAAATCAAGTATTTTTGTAATAATTTTAATGAGCTAGGACATATAAGTTTTGAATGTTTCCACTTGAAGCAAAATATCTTAGTTGTATTGTCTCATGATGAGGTAATATTTCCATCAAGACTCTCAATGAAGATAAGCTATATGAGAAATTGAAAAGTTGACTCAACAAGGGCATCTTGATGCATCACCATTCCACTCTAGGGAACTAAGATCATTTTTTATCACTCATGCTCACTTCATAAATGACTTCTTAGTGGATTGTATAATTGATAATAACTCGTAGAATAACTTAAGTATGAGATCTATAGTCAACAAATAACATTTATAAATAAACTCTCATCCTCATCCATATGCTCTTAGATAAAAGATTTTTTGTTTATCCACACTGATCACACACACATGCATTGTATCCTTTGGTTTTCATCCCAAGTGCATGGATAAGGTCTCCTATAATGTGATCAATCTAGATTATAATTTATTATTGATTGTTTCTTGGAAAATACTACTAGTATGACAAGAAAGTCCATTATGATGCATACAATAAAATCTATGTACCATGAAAATATGATCAAAAGTACCTAATAAATATCACTATAAAAATAATGATTTCAGTACTCTCTTGTAAGCAAGCATGCAAAGTAGTCATTCAAGCTAGATCACTACTTTTTGTTACGCCACAACATAACCCAAAACAAGCAAGCACTATAGTCTCCACACAACATGTAGATCTTTAACAACTTTCTAATGTGTTTCAAGAACCCAAAGTTCTTAAGATTATTTAAGAGAAAATATAATGTTGAAAGGTGAATATCAAACTATGATGGAAGAATACCTTTCTTGACAAAGGAAATTGAAAGATCTTTAATATGAGAAAATAGTCTAAGAAAAATAAAACTTTATCCTTACCCTACAATCACTGGTTTTTGAATTGAAAGCAGACAAGGATAATAAATATGAGGTTGTATTATAGGATTGTGAGCACACTGAGATACTATAAATCATAAATAAGAAGATTGAATACCTAAACAAGTGCATTCAGTTTGAAAAACAATCTGTTGAGCTTAACTACCAACTTCTATGTGAAGGATTCAAAACCCATTATCCATGCTAAAAAAGTGATAATAAGAACAGTTTAGTTTTTTTTCTAAAAGGGACAATTTACTTTCAGATGTGCGTCAAGTTCAAAGGTCAAAAGAAAAACTTCAACACAAGGAACATAGTAAAGTTATGCCTCTTTGCTATGGTTGTTATACTCACCTTCAAAAAGTGTACAAGAATGGTTCATAAATTGATCTTTCAACTCACTTGGGGATATATGATGTTGATCTCCTAAAATCATATCATAAGTTGATATTGAAGTCCAAGCTTTCCATTAGCCATCCTATAGATGTTATTCATAATTTCTAGCTTTTTTTTTTATATGGATTGAGTTTTCAATATATGCAATCATTATATTTGATGTGGTTTCATTACCTCTTATCTTTTATCCAAACAAAGACAATTTCGTCCTTAGAATTTATGGATTTCTTAGCATCATATATATTAGTTATTCCCTTATCTTTTATGAGCATTAGAGAGAGTCCAATGCTTCTATTGTTGGGAGGAATGATAAGGAATTGTCTATTTAGCTTGTTGTGTTTGTTTGAGAAAACTATGATTTTTGTTATGCCACTTGGTATTGTTCAATATGCTACCAAATTATGTTTGTATATAATTTGTTGTAACCACAAGATTCTTGTGTATGTGCCTATTTAAGGCTTATTGAATGAAATAATTAGAATTCATAATTTATACCATATCATTATCTCACCTAAGCAATAAATGAATATAGAAGGGACATTTATAGTGTTGTTATAATAAGATCACTATAGTGGAAGCATCTATTTAAACATAGAATAAAGATCACATGATTTTAATTATCCCCTAGTCTACTATTAAATTATCTCCAATATTTCAATAAATTTTATTAAAATATTGATATTTTTATATTAATACTATATTTTTTCACACCATCATAATGAGTTATAATATTGTAATTGTGTAATCTATTATTATTTATGCTAGTAATCTATATACATAGACCTCACTAAGCATATGAACAAACATAGAGTATTATGTTAAGATCAATCAATCTCAAGATGTTTTCATATTTGAGAAGTTTAAAAACTACATAGGTATAAACATGAAGCTATGGCATAAGGATCAGATTTGTAAGAGTTAAAGAATTTATTTTTATTAAAAAAAGGTTAAGTGCACTCCCTAGCGTAAGTTAAGCCTTCTCGTGATTCTAATTCTGTGTAAAAAAAAAGCTTTCTACCAAAACAATCACCTAAATCATCCATATTTCATGAAAATTGATGTGGAATGGATAGGGATGGGGTTTCATGTAGATATATGTTCAATTGAAATATATTCCACTTTATTTCTATATTTATTTTTATTTTCATTAGTGAAAAAATAATAATAATGATATATACATATCATAAAAATGGTGGTGGCGAGGCCAAAGCAGGTGATTGTTGGTGAGAGCAAGGCTTCGTGGTGCTTGTGACCCTGCCTTGAGTGCCCACTATGGAAGTAGCGAGCACGGTACCAGTTCAGTACGCCTCGTTGATATGGTTTATGATTTTATGGAAGAAAAATATGATCCGAGGAAGACGAAGATCAAGGGAAAAAATTTGAATCTTGCTCACTTAGCATTTAGGAGGAGGATGGTGCGGCATCTTATTCTAGTGTTGCTGACGGTGATTCCAATCGATGTCTCAGTCCAACCCTAAGGATGTATTAGAGAGCTATTATAATATAATTAAATTATAATACAAGAGGTTGAATAAGGAAATTTTTTTAGGATTCACTATATAAACATGCAGGGGATTCTTGAAGCAAACAACTTAATAAGTAATAGCAAAAACTATTAACCATCACAAAAGACGAACATAAGCATGCAAGACAAGATAAAACACAACATATAATGTGGTTCACCCAACACTAGTCCTTTGTATTAACACCAATACAATCTCTGAAGGGAATAATCCTGCAACACGACCAATTGCAAATTCCTCTTCAAAATACCAGCATCTCCACACAATTACTCTAACAGTAATTCAACATGCAAACACCCTTGCATCAAGCTCTACACCAAGCTTTCTGATCTCTCTACATGAGATGCACAATCCTATGCCTTTCCCATAAACAAGATGCAAACACCCTTGCATCAAACTTTACACAAAGCTTTCTGATCTCTCTACATGAGATGCACAATCCTATGACTTTCCCATAAACAAGATACAATCCTCTCTACCGGAGGTATTACATACTATCCTCTCTACCAGAGGTATTACCTAAATAAGGAAATCCAATTACATGCATTCTAAAAAACAAGCATGCTATAATTAACCCAAAAAATCACACCCTGAAAAATCACATTGATTTTTATGCAACCATTAATTTTATAGATTCTATCTTGGAATTAGACATCAAGGATAGACCCATCAATTATGGCTTTTTCTGGATTGATTTTTTTAGTTTAGAAAGTTTCCATGCATAAAAGCAACTAGTTACCAAATAGAGAGAAAAACTGTTTTTTTCCATATTTAACCGAGATCAGACTCCACAACCTAACAAAAATGACTGTCTTTCAACATCCTATAAAATATTCCAATAATCCAGTTTCTCTTGAGTCTATGGTGGCTTTAATGAGCAAAATGATTCAGTTTCACTTGACTCAAGGGTCAATGGGGACACTCGTCCAATGGTGTAGATTTTTTTATTGATATATATATTTTTTATTGAGTAAATACTTCTTATACATATATCAGTCGTGGGGTTCAACATGGGTCACATTACCTATAATGTAAGTGGCATCTTTGCAGGTAGATCATAGCACGCGGATTATTTTTATATTGAACATCGTTTACAAATATCACGCTAGTTCAAGCAAACACAAGAGGAATCAACCTCACAACCACATGGATGATAATAACTAGGCAACTACCATTACACCAAATGCCATTCCGCAGCAAGCAGATTATTAATATATTTTTATAAATGTAGTGGAAAATATTGTAAAAAAATATTAAATATTTAAATTTAAAAAAATTAATAAAAATTAAAAATTTAAATTTTTATGAAAAAAATTAAATATTTTAATTAAAATAAAATAAAATTTATTTATAAACAAAAATTTATTAATTATAAAAATATGAGTATAATTTTTTTTTTTGTTGAGGTATTAAAGTGGAATAAAATTTCAACCTAACGTAAGTATATTTCAAACGATATCATCTTGTGCTCCAAGGTAAGGGTCTTTTTCAATCTGGTGCCGGAAGATGAAGGGTTTTTTTTAATGTGTTTCTAGATAACATATCCCTATCACCTTAAGGGCTCTCTCTCTCATAATTGCAATGCATTCAGCTTATACCTATAGATATATTTACATCAATTTTCGGTCAAAAATGGATAAATGGATAAGATATGAGAACATCAATTTTCGGTCCAAAATTGATAAATAGACAAACTTGGGCCACGTGGGGGCCAGCTTGAGGGCATGTCTCCCTTTGTCAGAGCAAGTATTTCATAGATAGACCCAAGGCAAAATTCAACAATCGTAGTTTTGCCTGGTGACTCGAAGTGGTGATCAGGAACTGGGAGTACAGCAACCAGGCTTGCCAGGTGTACAAATCATCTGCGATGTCAGTATGGTAATTGGCTTGACAACTGTTCAAATCTTTGCAATGGGGGGTACATTCTCATGCTTAACACCTACCTTCATAGGCATTTGCCTTTCCAACCTAAAGAAAGTTGTGTCAGACCTGTTCCAAGCCTGCTAATTAGACATTGACACCTAACTTCAAAAACAGCAGGTTCAATCGATTCGGAAGCCTTGCATTGCATTCATAAAACAAAAAGGTTGGGCATTTTACAAATGGTATTTGGTGTAATAATAGTTGCCTAGTCATTATCATTCATATGGTTGTAAGGTGACTTATCTTGTGTTTGCTTGAACAAGTATTGATATTTGTAAATATTTATAAACAATGTAAAATATAAAAAAATATGACTCTGTCTTGAATCTGTTGAATGTGAACTAGCTTGATGACAGCGGTACCAATCAGCGGTATCAATTTTGAATTAGGGTCTTCCTCACTCGTTTATCGAAGAGAAGCAGAGGTTATAAAATCACTTTTAATAATTTAACCTGCGTTCAAAAACCTCGGAAAGAATCTTTGTTCCATATACTCAGTTATTAAAAATGAGAGGGTGTGACAAATTCCCTTAATATAATTAAATTAAAAAAAAAACTTCAAAATTATATCTACAAAATACCAAATCAACCTAAAATTGACTCTCTTCTAATCAATTCTCAAACCTCATAATTAACTGCTGAGGATTCCAGCACTTGAAAGTTCTAGCTTTTACTTTTCCAATTAACATCTCATCCGGAAGAAGATAGACATAGTGATTCCTATTACAGCGCAAGCCTAACTGTGTGCTGTGTGGTATGTAGAAAGACATTTTTTTGGGGGATAGGTTGACCATTCTTTTCAGGTTCAGGTTGAAAATGCCATGCATTCAAGCAAATCAGTGACATATATGACTATGCAAGAATAAGGTTCTTCCTTAGTCCATGGTTGAAATTGTGTTGCCCTAGAGATTGACAAATGTCAGAGACTGCACTAGAGATTGGTAAAGGTCAAAGATTCGAGTAAAGGCAATGGGTGAGACTTCAGTGGTGCAGGTGGTGGGGTACCAAACTTCCAATAATGCAGCAGCCCCTCTGAAGAATGTTAATGATTGTAATTCCTGCCGGACTCTGCAGGATTTTGTGGATTATCGATTTTGATATTGGGACTGGACTGGATAACAATTCATGGATTATCAACTTTGGAATTGGGACTTCACTCGATAACAGTTAATAACCAGTACAATGTAGTGGATATCTGTTATCTAAAGTGCACCACTATAATGGGCACAGGTTTACTCTGTTTTTTGAAGTTGGGGAATAGAATTTGCACTCTTGATGCCCACCAGTTTGGTATCCCGAGGTCCACTTCCTGCACGTCCTAGGGTAAGCTTCCCTGGTTACTACATAGGTAGCTGCCCTGTTAATGATAGACAGAGCATTGAATTTGACACCTCAATAGGGTGGTGATTATTAAAAACTATAAATTGGCAACATGTTGGCTGTATTTCTTTAACAATTTCAAAACAAATATAAGTGAATTTATTAAAATAGCGTTTGTATTTTGATTTGGCAAATTTGCATTTATTATTATTATTATTTGTCGAGATCTCTTTTGGCTCTTATTCGAAGAAATATTCCTTTGGATGATGCCTATCCAATATTTGTTGCTCAGAGAAGAAAATGACGTGGATGTGCATTGAATAATATAAATATGAGCAGAAGAAATAAGATGATTAATACATTTATAAAAACAATTTTTTATATTATTTGAATTCTTAGTCAAGAAATGATGTTTCGGACAAATCGGTGATGTGATTACAATTTATCTGATATAACATAGTATAAAGCCTATCAAGGCCTAAATTCTCGAAAAATCTAATAAACTAACTTACGTAGCAAACTCTGCAAAAATACTATCAAGTTTAAAATAGTTTCTATACCACAATCATTAACATTTGAAAGATTTAAAAGTACAACTCCGATGTAAATAATTAATGGTTTGAATTTTGAACTCTTAATTCAAACCCAAAACTTCTTCAACTGTAAGCCATCAATGTGTAAGTTGTATAAATTCTAATAAGAGAATTTCAGTAAAACCCGTAGTTAATGTGATCTAGTTGAAATATATTAGGATGCATGCTTAGGAAACAATTATTATTTAAGTAATATCAATTTCTATGTATAAATCGATTACAATCTATTATTTATAGGATAGTTCATTTTCATATCTATCCATAGTGGATATATATCACACATAGGCATATCCTTTTCCTTCTAAAGTGCTTTTGTGTTTTAAAAATGATTTTACATAATATTTTTATTAAATAATGAATAAATAAATTGGATGTTAATGATATATGCGTTCTTGTTAGTATTAATGTTCACAACAAGGTCAAAATTTAATATGGTATTATATTTTTAGTAGATAGTTATTATTTTTTAAAGTTATTTATTGTTATTCATATTAATATTTATAAAAGGTTAAAATTGGTTTATAAAGATGTAAAAGATACAATATAAAACAAGAAGCATATCTTAAGAAATTTATAAAAGAAAAAAATCTTAAGCTTTAAAGAAGAAAAGTAACTCGAAAGTATTAAGTATTATAACAACATAACAATTAATCTAAAGCAAATTGTTTTGTAGAAAGTCATTAATGAAAGTCAAGCATTTTTTTGAGGAAGAGAGCTAAGCATATTTCGTCCTCATAAGCTATAAATTCTAGAGAGCAAGTAAATATCTAAATACACAAAAAATAATCCACTAATCTAATTAAAGGGACAATATATAAAAACAAAATAGTCTTTGATCTCAAGCTTTAAGGAGCATATTTAGCAAATATGATGCTCCTAAGGGATTTAATGATATGGATCAATAAGAAGCTAATGAAAACATACTCTGACATGATCTAGAGGGACCCTCAAGCTACAAGATAATTAAAATTTGGTATGCTCCAAAGGTCATGAACTTATCCTTATATTAGATGTATAGATATTAATGGTATTATAGTTTTGAATATATATATATATATATATATATATATATATATATATATATATAATCAATCAGTATCATTGTCATTGAAATTTAATACATTTTAACATATTTAATAGATATAATTTAATCTATGTGAAAACTAAGCAAAGCATAGTTTTCAAGTAACATCCCACCACATTCCACCACTTTTGTGGTTTATTCAATAACTTTTCATGCTTGTTTAGTATGTTTCTTAATTTTATTCTAGTTTACTCTTTTACATTTATTATAATTTATATTATTAATTTTAGATTAGATTTATTTTTTAAATGAGTGATATGGATGGAAATGGGATTTATATGCACTAATATTTTGGTAAAAAAGGACAAGTAAGCTAAGAATGAATACCCTCTATAGATCTATCTTTATCCCTATTCTTGTAGTATA
The DNA here is from genome assembly GCA_028583015.1 of Wollemia nobilis. NCBI lineage: Eukaryota > Viridiplantae > Streptophyta > Pinopsida > Araucariales > Araucariaceae > Wollemia > Wollemia nobilis. The sequence goes on along the minus strand of JAQPPZ010006183.1, from coordinate 40,834 downwards.
TAAAATCAATGTAAAATGAGATAATATATTTGGAAATTCAACTTGGAGAGCATTGAGTGTTCAAATATAAGGGTTTGGAGACTTAATGCTTAACAAACACCTTGTTTACATCTTATTCATCTAAAAATTCCCTTAAGAGTACTATTGGCCAATTTTGGGGTGTCATCTATAAACTATGATATGTGTAGGAGTCCAGAGACTATTAAATACATCTTCTGGTCCTATGAGAATGTCAAAAAAATTTCGGATGAAATTTTTAGCAACTACTTTGCAATCTATAGTAGAAGACTAAACTAGAAAAAGTCCTTGTTGGGTTTCTTAAAATATTTTAACTAAGTAATAAAAACTTTAAGCATTAAATTTTGAATTATGTTTGGTTTTTTTGATGATACAATATATTTAGTTATTTCGTGTTGTCTTTGACATTGATATTTCATAGACTTCAAGAATATTTTTTGCATTAATGCCCTAACTTTAATGTTTTGTGAGGAAGCAAAGAATAATGAGGTCATAATCAAGCACAATGTGAACATAGTTGCCATGGGAGATCAATACCATAATAATAGTAATAAACTTGAAGAGTACAAAGAGTACAAAAAGTTGAGATAAGAGTTAAAGTTGAATACCAAGAAAATTTGAATTTTGTTAAAACAAGCTCTAGGAAGTAATGCAAAGTTAACCCAAGAAATAAACAATGGCTTCTTAGGTATACTATATAGTGGTTTATGTATGGTGAGATATGCTTAACAAATGAATTATTTTAATGTTTTCTTTTCTTATACTAATGACTATTTGCTATATTTCATAAGTAGTCATAGAAACTATTGAGTACTTGTGTTGCCTTGGTTTACATGCATGGATATTTGTAAGACAAGTTCTAAAAACTATCAAGCATTATTTTTGTGATTTTGATCTTCATGCAAAGATTACTATAAGTTTTTCTATTTACGCATGATATGATAAAATATTTTGATAGGTTTACCAATTTTGATACATTAGATAAGCTACATTTTATGGATGACAACTAAGTTGTATATATTTTCCTCTTATTTTAATTAATATAACCCTTCAACATTTTCAAGAAAGTATTTTGATCACATTATCCTTGTACTTCAATGAATCACATTATCATGATATTTAAACATCTTGTATTATTGTGGATTGTCTTTTAAAGGATATATTCATCACAAGAAAATAAATTCAATTTGAGTTGCATTCATTCAATTGAATGTCATTTATTGTTGCTCTACTATACCTTGGATCCTATGTTCCTTCTACTTGTTTATTTTATTTTAGTCATTTTTTAAGTTGTGTAATTTGAATAGTAAAAATAGGATAAAGCTCGTAGAGAACATGAGGATAATATTGGGTATTTTATATACTTAAACTTAACCTTATTGTTGATGACCGAAATTGATCAATTGACATTTTTGATCTTATACTTCATGTACAATGACCACTCGTTGTAGTTGGGTGTATCTAGTGCTTGTGCCTTGCATAAAGCACATAGTTTGGAGGTCTTTGGAGTGTGGGCCATGACTCCAAGGACAATCTTCAATATTTTTTAACTATGCACTCAATGCAAGGTGCAAGAATAAAACACACTTAACAATTGTAATGGGTGGTCATTATACCTAGAGCTAAGATCAAAATCATCCTCAATCAATTTTGGTAACCAATAGTTTCACTGGTATGCTCGATGGAACAATGTATACTATTCATCCCTTAATTAGAAGTCAAATTGAGACTCCAATGAAGGTCTCAATTTATCATTTGTCAAAGCATTGAGAAGATTCACTTAGCAACTCCATTTTATTTTTGAAGAAACCATCCAAAAAAAATTCAAGGCTAAGATCTTGGTGGGAATCTCTATCCCTCAACTTTTTGAAGTAAATTTTTCCCACCTGATGACTTTCTAAGGTTGAAAGGCCCCAAAAAATAAAAAACTCTCTCAAAGGTGAACATTACATTTTATGAGCTCATGGCCCATCATAAGATTTGGTGTAAGAATTAAATCCTCTATTTTTATTTCAACCTAGCACCAAGGGGAGTGATTTTCTCTAAATTATTACTAGTTTTGTTGCTTGGGATAAGTTCTAGCATGGTGGAATCTTCATTAGTCTCATAATCACTATATTTCAACGTGATAGAGGTGGCTACCACCATCGAAGTAGAGGGAAGATTTTTCAACACCTCCTTACTCAACAACCTACACCATTATAAATATAGTAAAAATAAGCTTAATTAAACCTTGATAGAGCGGGTATGAGATATTATCTCTCTTTACCTTGTGCATTGTCCTTTCTAGAGACTAGTATAAGAAAGTGAGGATATTCATAGGTATTTTGTGATAAAATTGGTTGAGGAACATCAAATGAAAACTCCTCAACATTTCTCTATTATTGTACAATGTAAAAAATTTCATCGCAATAGATGCCACTTTATCCTAGTGATATTTTAAAGAATATCTCCTGAAGCCATTTTGGTACTTCTCCAAGTTCTCCCCTTTGCTTAGAAAGTTTTGAACCTCCCTTTTCAGGGAGTGTTTCTCCTTGTTATGATAGATCCCATCAACCAGAATACCTATTGCTTCAACAATCAAGGGAATTAAAATTTTGAACTTGAGATCTCCAATTTTTACTACCCCACTATGCTAGGAATATGCCACATGCTGCACCCGATGGATATTGTGACCATTAAATTTTGTCAAATAGGCCAGTACTCCTCTCTTATTTAAAATGTTTTTCATGCCATCATCGAAGGATAGATGGCTTGGTTTCAAGATCAAATAAAGGCTCTTGTTAGCCCCTTTATCTACCTTCTTGGTTGAACCTTTTTCAAAACCCATGCTCCTCCACTTACCCATAATCCTTAGAAGAATGGAATCTAATCAAAGACATACACAAATACTAATACAAAATAAATGACAAGCTCAAGAATAAAATGAATGTGGGAGCAACGCATAATCTGGAATATGATCCGATCACTTTGGCCCTTTTTATTCCTTGAAACCAAAAATAGAAAAGGTCGATGAGACTTGAACACTCTACTACTAAAATAATGAATCTTTCTCTTACATTTCAACTCAATACCTTTACCTTCACCAATCCATGAGAGACTAGAGAACCACCAGATCTTGAGGAGTGCATAATGAAATAAGAAAATCCCTAGGTCTAAACTAAAGTTAGTCCAATGAAGCTCACTCTTACACTAGCACTTATCACAAGATATAATAGGCATAAAATCAACTATCAGTTCAACATACCACAAAAATATGCTAACTCTCATCCTTAAAATCCTCAAATTATGTCTCTAAATCCATCATATTTTCCAATAAAGGATCTCATCTCTAAGCCAATCATGAATAAAAATCCAACCATGCCACACAATCTAAAGTAATACGTTGAACACATGGCCTATTGTTGAAAATTGAGTAGGATGGTACCGAAGGAGTATTACCTTTATTTATTATCTAAAAGATTTTGATTTAGATATAACTATGATGGTGATATCTAGAGGAGGGAATACCTTACCAATAGCTTATTAGCTAGCCACTCAAGTGGAGAAGGACCTAACACAAATGGAAAGGCTAGCAACTAGACCCTCAATGCTCTTCTTCTTAAATGTTCAACCAACATACCAACCTCCACCTATTATGCAATCTACTACTTTCTACTTTCTAGTCATCCCTTACCATAAATCCAGTCTTAGTACAAACTTATCCTCTATATATAAACCAACCTATTATTATATGAGACCATAGTCCAAATAGTGGTAGCAATGAAGGACATGTTGATGATATTACACAAAATTTTGGATTTCTCAGTATTTCAGGAGGTGATAGTGGTAGATATTTCATTGCTATTTGGACTATTCTTATCAAGGGAGTTCACAATAAAACTTGAGGTTACCTATCCTTGGACTATAATCAGATGATTATTCTTATAAGGCAAGGAAGGTTTGGATTTATATAAATAAGGCTAACCCCTATTACATAAAGAGGCTTAAAGAGCAAAGCATCCATTTGGTTGAAGATGATCCTAAATATCCCCAAGTGATGATTGAACAACATTTTGAATACCTAGAGGAACTAATAAAAGAGTCACTAATGGAAGATACATTTTCCATGCCTGATTTTGATGCAATAATTCACATAGGCCTTGGAATTCATCACTCACTAGAGTCAACTAGCCATCAAATTTTGGTTGCAATAAGTCACATGTTCCAAATAATAGATAAGAAAGGATGATATAAATCTGTATCACTTTAGTTTGAATAATTACCTTTATGTAAAACATCTAGCACGTAAAAGCATATCAAAACCATGTATCATATTGTAAAAAAAGTAGCATTTAAAATAAAATTGATAAAATCTAAGTTTTGTATAACTATTGGACAAAGTAAGTAGTGACACGTAAAAGAGGGGAGTAAATCAAAGTGCTCACAGAAAATAATTTTTTGGAAAAACATACTAGGTAATTCACATGCATGTTTGAAGGAGGTTTGCATGAATTGGGAAGTCCAAGAATAACAAAATAGTTAAGAGCATTTCCTAGATTATGATCAACTACTTAGGAGTTATCATATTGATGAAGAAACAACTGCCATGGCTAAACATGAGATAAAATAGCAAATAATCATGCCCTTACTGTTAGGAACCTACTATAAAATATACTAACAACACACTCTCAACTCAAATAAACTCACAGAAACATTATAACAATATTCAGAATTAATTTGCATATGATAACAAAAACTACTTAAAAGGAACAATCTCACAATAGATAGAATCGCAGGCCTCTTCGAGGAGGCAACCTCCTTCAATACTTCATTAATTTGCAAAAACATGATTACATTGGTGCCTTTTCGAGTATTTAAAGAGTTTCCCTCCAAGGTTGGCTTACATGCAAAATGCTACCTGGATTACATGCATAATGCCACCCGAATTACATGCATAGTGCCATTTTGAATTACATGCACAATGCCACTCGAATTACATGCATAATGCCACATGAATTACATGCACAATGCCACCTAACCTAACCTATCTACCATGTGTTACATAGAAAATGGTGCCATTTGTCATAGGCACTACCTAAGCTACAACTTAGAACATTACAAAATATTAATCATGGGTACTACCCATGTTCACTAGGAATTATTACATCAAGGAAGTTATTACATTTAGGGTTAGGATGAGATCGTAACATGCCCTTCTCCTTAAAGAAGCTTTGTCCTCAAAGATAAAAATGAGGAAACTGTTGCTGGAGTTGATGGAGAGACTCCCATGTAGCATCCTCAGGTTGAAGCCCATGCCACTAAAAAAGGACCTCCGTAATGATACGGTTATGCAGAGTGCGAGTTCGACGATCTAGCAGCTACTCAAGTGCGAGTAATATGGAGCCTTCTTCATCTAATTCAGGAAATGTTGATTGAACCTATACCTTTGTGCCCAAAAATTTCTTGAGAAGGGAAACATGGAAAATAAGGTGGATCTTGGAAGTGGGGGGAAGATCCAATTTGTAAGCTGTAGGGCCAATCCATTGTAGAACCTTATAAGGACCATAGAATTTTGGAGAGAGCTTCTGACACCTGAGAAGTTGTAGGGATGATTGTTTGTATGGATGTAAGCAAAGGAAGACCATATCACCTACATCAAAACTACGCTCAGAACGATGCTGATCAGCTTGTTGGAACATATGATTCTAGGCCATGTTCAAATTTTGCTTGAGTTGGAGGAGGACCTCGGTGTGTTGACTCAGAGCATTGTCAACAGGATGGACCTTGGAGCTGCCCAAAATGTAGGAGGAAGGCATGAGTGGAGGGTGCCCGTAAACTGCCTCAAATGATGTGAGTTTGGTGGCGGTATGATAGGAAGTGTTGTACCACCATTCGACCAAGGAAATCCATTTTGCCCAATGAGTAGGATGATTGGAGGCAAAGCAGCGAAGGTAGGTTTCCAAGCATTTATTAACAACCTCTATTTGACCATCCATTTGTGTATGGTAGGCTAAACTCATTTTGAACTGAGTCCCCTACAACTTAAACAACTCTTGCCAAAAATTGCTAGTAAAGGTGGGATCACGATCAGATACAATGGAGGCTGGCATGCCATGAAGGCGAAAGATGGAGTCAAGAAAAATTTGGGCAATAGTGGAGGCCATGTAAGGATGGGGTAGGGCACAAAAGTGAGCATACTTTGAAAGGCGGTCCACTACTACAAAAATAACTAACTTGCCTCCCGATTTAGGTAGCCCTTCGACGAAGTCCATGGAGATGTCAGTCCACACCTACTCTGGAATCCACAATGGTTGAAGAGTGCCCATAGAGTGCACTGTTTCCACTTTCATCCTTTGACAGGTGTCATAGTCAGCTACAAAAGAGCGAATGTTCTATTTCATACCTTTCCAAAAGAAGGTGCGCTTGAGTCGCTCATAAGTTTTTAGGAACCCTAAAAGGCCAGAAGATGGAGTAGCATGTGATTCCTTCATGAGGAGCTCTCAAAGTGGGGACTTAGGAGGAAGAACTAGGTGTTGACGGTAATGCAGATCTTGGCCATCCCAACTATATCCTGGTGTAGACTCTGGATCATCCATAAGTGAAGCAACCAAGTCTTTCAAATCTGCATCCTGAAGTATTTCCTAACGTAAGGGCTCAATCCATTGGAGCAATGGTGCAGAAATGGCACACAACATACTAAGGGTCTCAAATTGGCGAGAGAGAGCATCCGCCACAAGATTTTCCTTTCCTTTTTTGTATGTGATGTCATAATCATAGCCCATGAGTTTTGATACCCACTTTTGTTGCTCGGGGGTGGCAACCTGTTGTTCTAGAACGTATTTCAGACTCTGGTGGTTAGTTTTGATGGAGAAATGGTGCCCAATGAGGTAATGTCGCCAATGTAGGACTGCATGCAAGATTGCCATCATTTCCTTGGCATATGTGGATTTCCCTAGATTGTGATCAGACAAGGCTTTGCTGGTAAAAGCCAAAGGGCGTCCTTCTTGCATCAATACCGCCCCAATACCACGACCAAAAGCATCACTTTCAATGACAAAATTTTTTAGAGAAGTCTGGCATGGCTAAAACTAGAGTGGTGGTCATGGAATGCTTGAGTTCCATGAAGGCTTGCTCATCCGACCCTATCCAAGTAAAAGAATCCTTCTTTAACATGGAGGTGAGGGGGGCAGCTATCTTTCCATAATTACAGATAAATTTATGGTAATAGCCTGTACGCCCTAAAAATCCTTGAAGTCCCTTAAGAGTGCACGATTTCGACCATTCTTGGACTGCTTGGATCTTCTTGGGGTCAACCTTGACACCATCCTTTGAGACAATGTGTCTCAGGTACTCCACTTTAGTCAAACCAAAGGAACACTTGGATCTTTTTGCGAACAGTTGATGGTTAGCCAAGAGTTGTAGATTTTGATCTACATGCTTGAGATGCTCTTCCCATGTGTGACTGTAAATCAAGATGTCATCGAAGAACACAAGGATGAACTTCCACAAAAAAGGGCGAAAGATGTTGTTCATCAGGCTTTGAAATGTGGAAGGAGCATTTATGAGAGCAAATGGCATTACCAAGAATTCATAATGACCTTCATGAGTGCGAAAGCGCTTTTAGGAATATCTTCATCCCCGAGCCGGATCCGATGGTACCCATAGCGAAGGTCTAGCTTGGTGAAGTACATGGTCCCGTGTAATTCATCCAATAATTCATCAACCACAGGGATAGGAAATTTATCTTTGACAGTTATCTTGTTGAGTTCTCGGTAGTCTATACACAGTCGCAATGAGCCATCCTTCTTGAGGACCAGTAATACTGGTGCAGAGTAGGGACTAGTACTAGGCCGAATGATACCTGCCTTGAGTAATTCCTGTATCATTTTCTCAATATCTGACTTCATGGTATGAGGGTACCTGTATGGTCTGATATTGGGAGGTGCACTATCCGACAATAATGGAATGACATGGTCGTGAGAGCGATGCGGTGGTAGTGTAGTTGGTTCCAAAAATATGGCCTCATGTTTGTGGAGAATCTATTGTAGGTCTGATGGAGTTTCACCCATTTGAGAGGTGGATGGTTGGATGGATAATAGTTGTGCAGTGACCCCATGTGACGATTTCTTTAGCAATTTCTCCATGCTATTTGAAATAATAATTTGAGGTGTTCCTACTGGGGAGCCCTTGATGATGTGTGTTTGTCCATTTTGGGAGAACTGCATCCAAAGTTTGGCAAAATTCCAACTAATAGTGCCCAATGTACTCAACCATTGAGATCCTAAAACAATATCACACCCGCCCAACTAGAGGGCAAACATGTCCTGCTTGAGTTCATAGTCCCCTATCTTGATTTTAACATTGCATAATTTTCCTTTACAAGGTAAGGTTCCCCCATTGGCTACCATGACCTCAAAGGAATTACAAGTGTGGACATAGCAATTTGCCCGCTGAGCCACTCTAGGGTCTATGAATTTGTGCGTGCTTCCCGAATCCATAAGGATGGAAAGACGTTGGCCCTTGAAAAATCCCACAACCTTCATGGTTTGTGGAGTAGTAATGCCTGCAAGAGCATGGACTATAATTGTTGTCTCAGGTTCTTGTTTCACTTCTTCTTGTGGAGAAGGTGTTTTCGGATGGTCCTCATCCTCATCACTCTGGTTAGAGTCCTCAGGTTCTTAAACATCTGTCAAGAAATTTTTTTTGTGTGCACACTTATGCCCTTTAAAAAACTTTTCATAATAATTGTAGCATAATCCCTGGGCACAACGTGCATCCATCTCTTCTATAGTGAGGTGCTTGGGTGTAGCAGGTTTATTATCAACTGGGTGTTGAGGTCGGGGAGGAAATGAAGGTCTATTTTGAGGAAACTTTGATGGGCGCCTTTAGGCAGAGAGTTTAGATTCGGCCAAACGGGCCAAACTAATAGATTCCATTAAAGTTTGTGGTTTCAAAATTCTTACTTCCGGTTGGAGTTCCACCTTCAACCCACTGATATAACAACTCTGGAAGAACCCTTCAGTCAATCCTCTTGTCTTATTGGCCATTTTTTCAATCCTTTTGTTTGATATGGATTGAGTTTTCAATATATGCAGTCATTATATTTGATGTGGTTTCATTACCTCTTATATTTTATCCAAACAAAGACAATTTCATCCTTAGAATTTATGGATTTCTTAGCATCATATATCTTAGTTATTCCCTTATATTTTATGAGCATTAGAGAGAGTCCAATGCTTCTATTGTTGGGAGGAATGGTAAGGAATTGTCTATTTAGCTTGTTGTGTTTGTTTGAGAAAACTATGATTTTTGTTATGCCACTTGGTATAGTTCAATATGCTACCAAATTATGTTTGTATGTAATTTTTTGTAACCACAAGATTCTTGTGTATGTGCCTATTTAAGGCTTATTGAATGAAATAATTAGCATTTATAATTTATACCATATCATTATCTCACCTAAGCAATGAATGAATATAAAAGGGACATTTATAGTGTTGTTATAATAAAATCACTATAGTGGAAGCATCTATTTAAACATAGAATAAAGATCACATGATTCTAATTATCCCCTAGTCTACTATTAAATTATCTCCAATATTTCAAAAAATTTATTAAAAGATTGATATTTTATATTAATACTATATTTTTCCACACCATCATAATGAATTATAATATTGTAATTGTGTAATCTATTATTATTTATGCTAGTAATCTATATACATAGACCTCACTAAGCATATGAACAAACATAGATTATTATGTTAAGATCAATCAATCTCAAGATGTTTTCGTATTTAAGAAGTTTAAAAACTACATAGGTATAAACGTGAAGCTATGGCATAAGGATCGGATTTGTAAGAGTTAAAGAATTGGTTTTTATTAAAAAAAGTTTAAGTGCACTCCCTAGCGTAAGTTAAGCCTTCTCGTGATTCTAATTCTGTGTAAAAAAAAGCTTTCTACCAAAACAATCACCTAAATCATCCATATTTCATCCTAAATCACCTAAATTTTTTTGAATGTGTTTCTAGATAACATATCCCCATCACCTTAAGGGCTCTCTCTCTCATAATTGCAATGCATTTAGCTTATACCTATAGATATATTTACATCAATTTTCGGTCAAAAATGGATAAATGGATAAATAGACAAACTTGGGCCGCGTGGGGGCCAGCTTGAGGGCATGTCTCCCTTTGTCAGAGCAAGTATTTCATAGATAGACCCAAGGCAAAATTCAACAATCGTAGTTTTGCCTGGTTACTCGAAGTGGTGATCAGGAACTGAGAGTACAGCAACCAGGCTTGCCAGGTGTACAAATCATCTGCGATGTCAGTATGGTAATTGGCTTGACAGCTGTTCAAATCTTTGCAATCGGGGGTACATTCTCATGCTCAACACCTACCTTCATAGGCATTTGCCTTTCCAACCTAAAGAAAGTTGTCAGTGTCAGGCCTGTTCCAAGCCTGCTAATTAGACATTGACACCTAACTTCAAAAACAGCAGGTTCAATCGATTCGGAAGCCCTGCATTGCATTCATAAAAAAAAATTGGAAATTTTGAGAGTTACTAGTTATTATCATCCATATGGTTGTGAGGTCAATTTATCTTTATGTTTGCTTGAAAGTACGTTGATATTTGTAAATATTTGTAAACAATGTTCAATATAAAAAAATATTAGTCTGACTTGAGTCTGTTGAGTGTGAACTAGCTTGATGACAGCCCTACCAATTTTGAGTTAGGGGTCTCCCTCACTTGTTTACCGAAGAGAAGCAGAGGTTATAAAAACAGCTTTAATAATTTAACCTGTGTTCAAAAACCTCGGAAAAAATCTCTATTCCATATACTCGGTTCTTAAAAATGAAAGGGTGTGACAGATTCCCTTAATATAATTAAATTAAAAAAAAACTTCAAAACTTATTTCTACAAACTACCAAATCAACCTAAAATTGACTCTCTTCTAATCAATTCTCAAACCTCATAATTAACTGCCGAGGATTCCAGCACTTGAAAGTTCTAGCTTTTACTTTTCCAATTAACATCTCATCAGGAAGAAGAAGAAGATAGACATAGTGATTCCTATTACAGCGCAAGCCTAACTGTGTGCTGTGTGGTATGTAGAAAGACAATTTTTTGGGGGATAGGGTGACCATTCTTTTCAGGTTCAGGTTGAAAATGGCATGCATTCAAGCAAATCAATGACATATATACGACTATGCAAGGATAAGGTTCTTCCTTAGTCCATGGTTGAAATTGTGTTGCCCTAGAGATTGACAAATGTCAGAGACTGCACTAGAGATTGGTAAAGGTCAAAGATTCGAGTAAAGGCAATGGGTGAGACTTCAGTGGTGCAGGTGGTGGGGTACCAAACTTCCAATAATGCAGCAGCCCCTCTGAAGAATGTTAATGATTGTAGTTCCTGCCGGACTCTGCAGGATTTTGTGGATTATCGATTTTGATATTGGGACTGGACTGGATAACAATTCATGGATTATCAACTTTGGAATTGGGACTTCACTCGATAACAGTTAATAACCAGTACAATGTAGTGGATATCTGTTATCCAAAGTGCACCACTATAATGGGCACAGGTTTACTCTGTTTTTTGAAGTTTGGGAATAGAATTTGCACTCTTGATGCCCACCAGTTTGGTATCCCGAGGTCCACTTCCTGCACGTCCTAGGGTAAGCTTCCCTGGTTACTACATAGGTAGCTGCCCTGTTAATGATAGACAGAGCATTGAATTTGACACCTCAATAGGGTGGTGATTATTAAAAACTATAAATTGGCAACATGTTGGCTGTATTTCTTTAACAATTTCAAAACAAATATAAGTGAATTTAATAAAATAGCGTTTGTATTTTGATTTGGCAAATTTGCATTTATTATTATTATTATTTGTCGAGATCTCTTTTGGCTCTTATTCGAAGAAATATTCCTTTGGATGATGCCTATCCAATATTTGTTGCTCAGAGAAGAAAATGACGTGGATGTGCATTGAATAATATAAATATGAGCAGAAGAAATAAGATGATTAATACATTTATAAAAACAATTTTTTATATTATTTGAATTCTTAGTCAAGAAATGATGTTTCGGACAAATCGGTGATGTGATTACAATTTATCTGATATAACATAGTATAAAGCCTATCAAGGCCTAAATTCTCGAAAAATCTAATAAACTAACTTACGTAGCAAACTCTGCAAAAATACTATCAAGTTTAAAATAGTTTCTATACCACAATCATTAACATTTGAAAGATTTAAAAGTACAACTCCGATGTAAATAATTAATGGTTTGAATTTTGAACTCTTAATTCAAACCCAAAACTTCTTCAACTGTAAGCCATCAATGTGTAAGTTGTATAAATTCTAATAAGAGAATTTCAGTAAAACCCGTAGTTAATGTGATCTAGTTGAAATATATTAGGATGCATGCGTAGGAAACAATTATTATTTAAGTAATATCAATTTCTATGTATAAATAGATTACAATATATTATTTATAGGATAGTTCATTTTCATATCTATCCATAGTGGATATATATCACACATAGGCAATCCTTTTCCTTCTAAAGTGCTTTTGTGTTTTAAAAATGATTTTACATAATATTTTTATTAAATAATGAATAAATAAATTGGATGTTAATGATATATGCGTTCTTGTTAGTATTAATGTTCACAACAAGGTCAAAATTTAATATGGTATTATATTTTTAGTAGATAGTTATTATTTTTTAAAGTTATTTATTGTTATTCATATTAATATTTATAAAAGGTTAAAATTGGTTTATAAAGATGTAAAAGATACAATATAAAAAAAAAAGCATATCTTAAGAAATTTATAAAAGAAAAAAAACTTAAGTTTTAAATAAGAAAAGTAACTCGAAAGTATTAAGTATTATAACAACATAACAATTAATCTAAAGCAAATTGTTTTGTAGAAAGTCATTAATGAAAGTCAAGCATCTTTTTGAGGAAGAGAGCTAAGCATATTTGGTCCTCATAAGCTATAAAAGTCTAGAGAGCAAGTAAATATCTAAATACACAAAAAATAATCCACTGATCTAATTAAAGGGACAATATATAAAAACAAAATAGTCTTTGATCTCAAGATTTAAGGAGCATATTTAGCAAATATGATGCTCCTAAGGGATTTAATGATATGGATCAATAAGAAGCTAATGAAAACATACTCTGACATGATCTAGAGGGACCCTCAAGCTACAAGATAATTAAAATTTGGTATGCTCCAAAGGTCACATGAAATTATCCTTATATTAGATGTATAAATATTAATGGTATTATAGTTTTGAATATATATATATATATATATATATATATATATATATATATATATATATATATAATAATCAATCGAATCATTGTCATTGAAATTAAGTACATTTAAAAATATTTAATAGATAGAATTTAATCTATGTGAAAACTAAACAAAGCATAGTTTTCAAGTAACATCCCACCACGTGCCACCACTTTTGTGGTTTATTCAATAACTTTTCATGCTTGTTTAGTATGTTTCTTAATTTCATTCTAGTTTACTCTTTTACATTTTTAAAAAATTATATTGTTAATTTTAGAATAGATTTATTTTCTAAATGAGTGATATGGATGGAAATGGGATTTATATTTACTAATAGTTTGGTAAAAAAGGACAAGTAAGCTAAGAGTGAATACCCTCTATAGATCTATCATTCTCCCTATTCTTGTAGCATATAAACTCAATGTAAAATGAAATAATATATTTGGAAAGTCAGTTTAGAGAGCATTGAGTGTTCAAATATAAGGGTTTGGAGCCTTAATGCTTAACAAACACCTTATTTGCATCTTATTCATCTAAAAATCCCCTTAAGAGTACTATTGGCCAAGTTTGGGGTGTCATCTATAAACTATGATATGTGTAGGAGTCCAGAGACTATTAAATACATCTTCTGGTCCTATGAGAATGTCAAAAATTTTTCGGATGAACTTTTTAGCAACTACTTTGCAATCTCTAGTAGAAGACTAAACTAGAAAAAGTCCTTGTTGGGTTTCTTAAAATATTTTAACTAAGTAATAAAAACTTTAAGCATTAAATTTTGAATTATGTTTGGTTTTTTTGATGATACAATATATTTAGTTATTTCGTGTTGTCTTTGACATTGATATTTCATAGACTTCAAGAATATTGTTTGCATTAATGCCCTAACTGCAGGGTTTTGTGAGGAAGCAAAGAATAATAAGGTCATAATCAAGCACAATGTGAACATAGTTGCCATGGGAGATCAATACCATAGTAATAGTAAAGAGTAAAAAGAGTACAAAAGATTGAGATAAGAGTTAAAGGTGAATACCAAAAAAATTTGGATTTTGTTAAAACAAGGTCTATGAAGTAATGCACAATTAACCCAAGAAATAAAAAATGACTTCTTATGTACACTATATAGTGATTTATGTATGGCGAGATATGCTTAACAAATGAATTATTTTAATGTTTTCTTTTCTTATACTAATGACTATTTGCTATAGTTCATAAGTAGTCATAGAAACTATTGAGTACTTGTGTTGCCCTGGTTTACATGCATGGATATTTGTAAGACAAGTTCTAAAAACTATAAAGCATTATTTTTGTGGTTTTGATCTTCATGCAAAGATAACTATAGGTTTTGCTATTTATGCATGGTATGGAAAATATATTTTGATAGGTTTACCAATTTTGATACATTAGATATGCTACATTTTATGATGACAACTAAGTTGTATATATTTTTCTCTTCTTTTATTTAATATAACCCTTCAAAATTAAAAAAAAAGCATTTTGATCACATTATCCTTGTACTTCAATGAATCACATTATCATGATATTTAAACATCTTGTATTATTATGGATTGGACGAAATAGGTCAAACTGGGCAAGAAGATGTCAAATAAATCGAAATGACATGAGAGGCAAGAAAGGGTCTAAAGATATAAGAATGAGTTGGGGAGGTCATGACAGGCCGAAACATACAAGAATGGGCCGAGCGGGTCAAAAAAGGTCAAACCAGGCCAACACAAATGGATTCAGCTAGGACAAGCCGCGTAGGAAAACATAGGCCAAGACGACATAAATGAGAAGCAACAAGATGAAATGGGTTAGGGAAGCAAGGTCAAAGTTGATGGGATGGGTTGCACTCAACCAGAACGGTCATAAATGGGTGAGGAGGGTTGGAGTACGTCAAAATGCATCAAACAAGCTAAAATGACACGGGAGGCAAGAACGGATCTACGGTTATAAAATGAGTTAGGTAGGTCGTGACAGGTCGAAACGTACAACAACAAGTCGAACAGGACGAAATAGGTCAAACTGGGCAAGAAGATGTCAAATAAACCGAAATTACATGAGAGGTAAGAAGGGGCCTAAAGATATAAGAATGAGTTGGCTAGGTCGTGACAGGCCGAAACATACAAGAACGTGTCGAGCAGGTCAAAACAGGTCAAACCAGGCCAATACATATGGATTCGGCCCGGATAAGCCGAGTAGGGAAACATAGGCCAAGACGATCATAATGAGAAGCAACGAGACAAAATAGGCTAGGAAGGCCAGGTCAAAGTCGATGGGACAAGTTGGGACCGACAAAAATGATCATGAATGGACAAGGACGGCTCAAGTAAGCCAAAATGTGTCAAACAATCCGAAATGACATGATAGATAAGAACGAATCTACGGATATCGGAATGAGTTGGGTAGGCCGCGATAGGCCGAAACATACAGTAGTAGGTCGAGCAGGATGGAATAGGTCAAACTAGGCAATAAGATGTTGAATAAACTAAAATGAGATGAGAGGCGAGAAGGGGTATAAAGATATAAGAATGAGTTGGGTAGGCCGTGACAAGTCAAAACATACAAGAATGGGTCGAGCGAGTCAAAACAGGTCAAACCAAGCCAGAGATGGATGGATTCGGCCAGGATAAGCCGAGCAGGCAAGCATAGGCCGAGACGATCCGAATGAGAAGCAACAAGATGAAATGGGCTAGGGAAGCAAGGTGAAATTTGATGGGATGGGTTGCACTCAAACAAGAAGGGTCAAAGTTGATAAAATGGCCTAGGAAGGCAAGGTCAAATTCGATGGGATAGGTTGGGCTCGACCAAAATGATCGTGAACGAGCAAGGGGTTCAAGTAGGCCGAAATGTGTAACACAAGCCGAAATGACACAATAGGTAAGAACGGGTCTACAAATATCAAAATGAGTTGGGTAGGTCGCGTTAGGCCGAAGCATACAATAATAGGTCGAGGAGAATGGAATAGGTCAAACCGAGCAAGAAGATGTCGAATAAATCGAAATGACATGAGAGGCAAGAAGGGGTCTAAAGTTATAAGGTCATGATAGGCCAAAACATACAAGAATGGACCGAGCGGGACAAAACAGGTCAAACCAGGCCAACATAGATGGATTTGGCCAGGATAAGCCGAGCAGGAAAACATAGGCCGAGACAATCGGAATGAGAAGCAACGGGACAAAATGAGCTATGAAGACAAGGTCAAAGTTGATGGGACAAGTTGGGTTTGGCCAAAACGATCGTGAATGGGCAAGGAGGGCTCAAGTAAGTTGAAATCTATCAAACAAGCTAAAATGACATGATAGATAAGAACGGGTCTACATATATCAGAATAAGTTGGGTAGGCCGTGATAGGTCGAAACATACAATAATAGGTCAAGCAGGACGAAATAGGTCAAACTGAGCAAGAAGATGTCGAATAAACTGAAATGACATGAGAGGCAAGAAGGGGTCTAAAGATATAAGAATTAGTTGAGTAGGCCATGACAAGCCGAAAAATACAAGAATGGGTAGAGCGAGTCAAAACAGGTCAAACCAAGCCAGCACAGATGGATTCGGTTAGGACGAGCCGAGCAGGAAAACATAGGCCGAGACGATCGAAATGAGATGAAACAAGATGAAATGGGCTAGGGAAGCAAGGTCAAAGTCGATGGGATGGGTTGCACTCAAAAAAGCAGGGTCAAAGTTGATGAAATGGCCTAGGAAGGCAAGGTCAAAGTCGATGGGATGGGTTGCACTCAAACAAGCATGGTCAAAGTTGATGAAATGGCCTAGGAAGGCAAGGTCAAAGTCGATGGGATAGGTTGGGCTCGATCAAAATGATCGTGAATGGGCAAGCAGGGTTCAAGTAGGCCGAAATGTGTCAAACAAACATAAATGACCTGATAGGTAAGAACGGGTCTACAAATATCGGAATGAGTTAGATAGGTCACGATAGGCCGAAACATATAGTAACAGGTCGAGCATAACGGAATAGGTCAAACCGAGCAAGAAGATGTCGAATAAATCAATATGAAATGAGGGGCAAAAAGGGGTCTAAAGATATAAGAATGATTTGGGTAGTTCGTGACAGTCCGAAACATACAAGAATGGACCGAGCGGGTCAAAACAGGTCAAACCAGGCCAACATAGATGGATTCAGCCAGGATAAGCCGAGCAGGCAAGCATAGGCTGAGACGATCAGAATGAGAAGCAACGAGACAAAATAGGCTATGAAGGCAAGTTCAAAGTCGATGGGACAAGTTGGGGTCGGCCAAAACGATCGTGAATGGGCAAGGAGGGCTCAAGTAAGCTGAAATGTATCAAACAAGCTGAAATGGCACGGTAGATAAGAACGGGTCTATAGATATCAGAATGAGTTGGGTAGGCCATGATAGGCCGAAACATACAGTAATAGGTCAAGCAGGATGGAATAGGTCAAATCTGGTAAGAAGATGTTGAATAAGTCGAAATGACATGAGAGGCAAGAAGGGGTCTAAAGATATAAGAATGAGTTGGGGAGGCCGTGATAGGCTGAAACATACAACAATGAGCCGAGCGGGTCAAAACAGGCCAAACAAGGACAACGCAGATGGATTCGGTTAAAACAAGCCAAGTAGGAGAACATAGTCTGAGACGATCGAAATGATAAGCAACAGGATGAAATCGGCCAGGGAAGCAAGGTCAAAGTTGATGGGATGGGTTTCACTCAACCAAAATAGTCATATATGGGCGAGGAGTGTTGGAATACGCCAAAATGCATCAAACAAGCTAAAATGGCATGGGAGGCAAGAACGGATCTACGGTTATAAAATGAGTTAGGTAGACCGTGATAGGTCGAAATATACAGACAACAAGTCGAGCAGGACAGAATAGGTCAAACTGGGCAAGAAGATGTCAAATAAATAGAAATTACATGAGAGGTAAGAAGGGCCTAAAGATATAAGAATGAGTTGGGTAGGTCGTGACAGGCCAAAACATACAAGAACGGGCCGAGCGGGTCAAACCAGGCCAATACAGATGGATTCGGCCAGTATAAGCCGAGACGATCAAAATGAGAATCAACTGGACAAAATAGGCTAGGAAGGCCAGGTCAAAGTCAATGGGACAAGTTGGGGTCGGCCAAAATGATCGTGAATGGGCAAGGAGGGCTCAAGTAAGCCAAAATGTGTCAAACAAGCCGAAATGACACCATAGATAGGAACGGGTCTACGCATATCAGAATGAGTTGGGTATGCCGCGATAGGCCGAAACATACAATAATAGGTCGAGCAGGACGAAATAGGTCAAACTAGGCAAGAAGATGTCGAATAAACCGAAATGACATGAGAGGCAAGAAGGGGTCTAAAGATATAGGAATGAGTTGGGGAGGTCATGACAGGCCGAAACATACAAGAATGGGCCGAGCGGGTAAAAAAAGGTCAAACCAGGCCAACACAAATGGATTCGGCTAGGACAAGTCGCATAGGAAAACATAGGCCGAGACGACAGAAATGAGAAGCAACAAGATGAAATGGGTTAGGGAAGCAAGGTCAAAGTTGATGGGATGGGTTGCACTCAACCAGAACGGTCATAGATGGGCGAGGAGTGTTGGAATACGCCAAAATGCATCAAACAAGCTAAAATGACATGGGAGGCAAGAACGGATCTACGATTATAAAATGAGTTAGGTAGACCGTGACAGGTCAAAATATACAGTAACAACAAGTCGAGCAGGACATAATAGGTCAAACTGGGCAAGAAGATGTCAAATAAATAGAAATTACATGAGAGGTAAGAAGGGCCTAAAGATATAAGAATGAGTTGGGTAGGTCGTGACAGGACGAAACATACAAGAACGGGCCGAGCGGGTCAAACCAGGCCAATACAGATGGATTCGGCCAGTATAAGCCGAGCATGCAAACATAGGCCGAGACGATCGAAATGAGAATCAACTGGACAAAATAGGCTAGGAAGGCCAGGTCAAAGTCAATGGGACAAGTTGGGGTCGGCCAAAATGATCGTGAATGGGCAAGGAGGGCTCAAGTGAGCAAAAATGTGTCAAACAAGCCAAAATGACACCATAGATAGGAACGGGTCTACGCATATCAGAATGAGTTGGGTATGCCGCGATAGGCCGAAACATACAATAATAGGTCGAGCAGGACGAAATAGGTCAAACTGGGCAAGAAGATGTCGAATAAACCGAAATGACATGAGAGGCAAGAAGGGGTATAAAGATATAAGAATGAGTTGGGGAGGTCGTGACAGGCCGAAACATACAAGAATGGGCCGAGCAGGTCAAAAAAGGTCAAACCAGGCCAACACAAATGGATTCGGCTAGGACAAGTCGCGTAGGAAAACATAGGCCGAGACGACATAAATGAGAAGCAACAAGATGAAATGGGTTAGGGAAGCAAGGTCAAAGTTGATGGGATGGGTTGCACTCAACCAGAACGGTCATAGATGGGTGAGGGTTGGAGTACATCAAAATGCATCAAACAAGCTAAAATGACACGGGAACCAAGAACGGATCTACGATTATAAAATGAGTTAGGTAGGCCGTGACAGGTCGAAACGTATAGTAACAAGTCGAACAGGACGAAATAGGTCAAACTGGGCAAGAAGATGTCAAATAAACCGAAATTACATGAGAGGTAAGAAGGGGCCTAAAGATATAAGAATGAGTTGGCTAGGTCATGACAGGCCGAAACATACAAGAACGCGTCGAGCAGGTCAAAACAGGTCAAACCAGGCCAATACATATGGATTCGGCCCGGATAAGCCGAGCAGGGAAACATAGGCCAAGACGATCAGAATGAGAAGCAACGAGACAAAATAGGCTAGGAAGGCCAGGTCAAAGTCGATGGGACAAGTTGGGACCGACAAAAATGATCATGAATGGACAAGGACGGCTCAAGTAAGCCAAAATGTGTCAAACAATCCGAAATGACATGATAGATAAGAACGAATCTACGGGTATCGAAATGAGTTGGGTAGGCCGCGATAGGCCAAAACATACAGTAGTAGGTCGAGCAGGATGGAATAGGTCAAACTAGGCAATAAGATGTTGAATAAACTAAAATGAGATGAGAGGCGAGAAGGGGTATAAAGATATAAGAATGAGTTGGGTAGGCCGTAACAAGTCGAAACATACAAGAATGGGTCGAGCGAGTCAAAACAGGTCAAACCAAGCCAGCACAGATGGATTCGGCCAGGATAAGCCGAGCAGGCAAGCATAGGCCGAGACGATCCGAATGAGAAGCAACAAGATGAAATGGGCTAGGGAAGCAAGGTGAAATTTTATGGGATGGGTTGCACTCAAACAAGAAGGGTCAAAGTTGATAAAATGGCCTAGGAAGGCAAGGTCAAATTTGATGGGATAGGTTGGGCTCGACTAAAATGATCGTGAACGAGCAAGCAGGGTTCAAGTAGGCCGAAATGTGTAACACAAGCCGAAATGACACGATAGGTAAGAATGGGTCTACAAATATCGAAACGAGTTGGGTAGGTCACGATAGGCCGAAGCATACAATAATAGGTCGAGGAGAATGGAATAGGTCAAACCGAGCAAGAAGATGTCGAATAAATCGAAATGACATGAGAGGCAAGAAGGGGTCTAAAGGTATAAGGTCATGATAGGCCAAAACATACAAGAATGGACCGAGCGGGAAAAAACAGGTCAAACCAGGCCAACATAGATGGATTTGGTCGGGATAAGCCGAGCAGGCAAACATAGGTCGAGACAATCGGAATGAGAAGCAACGGGACAAAATGGGCTATGAAGACAAGGTCAAAGTTGATGGGACAAGTTGGGTTTGGCCAAAACGATCGTGAATGGGCAAGGAGGGCTCAAGTAAGTTGAAATCTATCAAACAAGCTAAAATGACATGATAGATAAGAACGGGTCTACATATATCAGAATAAGTTGGGTAGGCCGTGATAGGTCGAAACATACAATAATAGGTCGAGCAGGACGGAATAGGTCAAACTGAGCAAGAAGATGTCGAATAAACTGAAATGACATGAGAGGCAAGAAGGGGTCTAAATATATAAGAATTAGTTGAGTAGGCCGTGACAAGCCGAAACATACAATAACGGGTCGAGCATAACGGAATAGGTCAAACCGAGCAAGAAGATGTCAAATAAATCGAAATGACATGAGGGGCAAGAAGGGGTCTAAAGATATAAGAATGAGTTGGGTAGGTCGTGACAGTCCGAAACATACAAGAATGGATCGAGCGGGTCAAAACAGGTCAAACCAGGCCAACATAGATGGATTCGGCCAGGATAAGCCGAGCAGGCAAGCATAGGCCGAGACGATCTGAATGAGAAGCAACGAGACAAAATGGGCTATGAAGGCAAGGTCGAAGTCGATGGGACAAGTTGGTGTCGGCCAAAACGATCGTGAATGGGCAAGGAGGGCTCAAGTAAGCTGAAATGTATCAAACAAGCTGAAATGACACAGTAGATAAGAACGGGTCTACAGATATCAGAATGAGTTGGGTAGGCATCGATAGGCCGAAAGATACAGTAATAGGTCGAGCAGGATGGAATAGGTCAAATCGGGTAAGAAGATGTTGAATAAACCGAAATGACATGAGAGGCAAGAAGGGGTCTAAAGATATAAGAATGAGTTGGGGAGGCCGTGACAGGTCAAAACATACAAGAATGGGCCGAGCGGGTCAAAGAAGGTCAAACCGGGCCAACACAAATGGATTCGGCTAGGACAAGCCGCGTAGGAAAACATAGGCCGAGATGATAGAAATGAGAAGCAACAAGATGAAATGGGTTAGGGAAGCAAGGTCAAAGTTGATGGGATGGGTTGCACTCAACCAGAACGGTCATAGATGGGCGAGGAGGGTTGGAGTACGCCAAAATGCATCAAACAAGCTAAAATGACACGGGAGGCAAGAACGGATCTACCGTTATAAAATGAGTTAGGTAGGCCGTGACAAGTCGAACCATACAGTAACAAGTCGAGCAGGACGAAATAGGTCAAACTGGGCAAGAAGATGTCAAATAAACCAAAATTACATGAGAGGTAAGAAGGGGTCTAAAGATATAAGAATGAGTTTGGTAGGTCGTGACAGGTCGAAACATACAAGAACGGGCCGAGCATGTCAAAACATGTCAAACCAGGCCAATATAGATGGATTCAGCCAGGATAAGCTGAGCAGGCAAACATAGGCCGAGATGATCGGAATGAGAATCAACTGGACAAAATAGGCTAGGAAGGCCAGGTCAAAGTCGATGGGACAAGTTGGGGTCGGCCAAAATGATCGTGAATGGGCAAGGAGGGCTCAAGTAAGCCAAAATGTGTCAAACAAGCCGAAATGACACGATAGATAAGAACGGGTCTACGAATATCAGAATGAGTTGGGTATGTCGCGATAGGCCGAAACATACAATAATAGGTCGAGCAGGACGAAATAGGTCAAACTGAGCAAGAAGACGTCGAATAAACCGAAATGACATGAGATGCAAGAAGGGGTCTAAAGATATAAGAATTAGTTGAGTAGGCCGTGACAAGCCGAAACATACAAGACTAGGTCGAGCGAGTCAAAACGGGTCAAACCAAGCCAGCACAGATGGATTCGACAAGGACAAGCCGAGCAAGAAAACATAGGTCGAGACGATCGAAATGAGATGCAACAAGATGAAATGGGGTAGGGAAGCAAGGTCAAAGTTGATGGGATGGGTTGCACTCAAACAAGCAGGGTCAAAGTTGATAAAATGGCCTAGGAAAGCAAGGTCAAAGTTGATCGGATAGGTTGGGCTCGGCCAAAATGATCGTGAATGGGCAACCAGGGTTCAAGTAGGCCGAAATATGTCAAACAAGCAGAAATGACCTAATAGGTAAGAACGGGTCTACAAATATCAGAATGAGTTGGATAGGTCGCGATAGGCCGAAACATACAGTAACAGGTCGAGCATAACGGAATAGGTCAAACCGAGCAAGAAGATGTCAAATAAATCAAAATGACATGAGGGGCAAGAAGGGGTCTAAAGATATAAGAATGAGTTGGGTAGGTCGTGACAGTCCGAAACATACAAGAATGGACCGAGCGGGTCAAAACAGGTCAAACCAGGCCAACATAGATGGATTCGGCCAGGATAAGCCGAGCAGGCAAGCATAGGCCGAGACGATCAGAATGAGAAGCAACGAGACAAAATGGGATATGAAGGCAAGGTCGAAGTCGATGGGACAAGTTGGGGTCAGCCAAAACGATCGTGAATGGGCAAGGAGGGCTCAAGTAAGCTGAAATGTATCAAACAAGTTGAAATGACATGCCGAAACATTCAAGAATGGGCCGAGCGGGTCAAACCAGGCCAACACAGATGGATTCGGTTAGGACAAGCCGAGTAGGAAAACATAGGCCGCGACGATCGAAATGAGAAGCAACAAAGATGAAATGGGCTAGGGAAGCAAGGTCAAAGTTGATGGGATGGGTCGCACTCAACCAAAACGGTCATAGATGGGCGAGGAGGGTTGGAGTACGCAAAAATGCATCAAAAAAGCTAAAATGACACGGGAGGCAAGAACGGATCTACGGTTACAAAATGAGTCAGGTAGGTCGTGACAGGTCGAAACATACAGTAACAAGTCGAGCAGGACATAATAGGTCAAACTCGGCAAGAAGATGTCAAATAAACCAAAATTACATGAGAGGTAAGAACGGGTCTACAGATATCAGAATGAGTTGGGTAGGTCGTGACAGGCCGAAACATACAAGAACGGGCCGAGCATGTCAAAACATGTCAAACCAGGTCAATACAAATAGATTTGACCAGGATAATCCGAGCAGGAAAACATAGGCCGAGACGATCGAAATTAGAAGCAAATGGACAAAACAGGCTAGGAAGGCCAGGTCAAGGTCGATGGGACAAGTTGGGGTCGGCCAAAATGTGTCAAAAAAGCCGAAATGACACGATAGATAAGAACGGGTCTACGGATATCAGAATGAGTTGGGTAGGCAGCGATAGGCCGAAACATACAATAATAGGTCGAGCAGGACGGAATAGGTCAAACTGGGCAAGAAGATGTCGAATAAACAGAAATGTCATGAGAGGCGAGAAGGGGTCTAAAGATATAAGAATGAGTTGGGTAGGCCGTTATAGGCCGAAACATTCAAGAATGGGCCGAGCGGGTCAAAACAGGTCAAACCATGCCAACACGGATGGATTCGGTTAGGACAAGCCGAGTAGGAAAACATAGGCCGCGACGATCGAAATGAGAAGCAACAAGATGAAATGGGCAAGGGAAGCAAGGTCAAAGTTGATGGGATGGGTTGCACTCAAGCAAGTAGGATCAAAGTTGATAAAATGGGCTAGGAAGGCAAGGTCAAAGTCAATGGGACGAGTTGCATTCGTCCATAACAGTCGTAGATGGGCGAGGACGGTTGGAGTAGGCCAAAATGTGTCGGACAAATCGAAATGACATGGGACGCAAGAACGAGCCTAAGGATATCAGAATGAGTTGGGTAGGCTACGACAGGCCGAAATATACAAGAATGATCCGAGCGGGCCAAAAAAGGTCAAACTAGGCTAGCACGAATCAATCCGACAAGGACAAGCCAAGCATGCAAACATAGGTCGATAAGACCGAAATGAGAAGCAACGGGATGAAATGGGCTAGGAAGGCAAGGTCAAAGTCGATGGGACAGGTTGCGCTCGGTCAAAACAGTTGTGGATGGGCGAGGAGGGTTGGATTAGGCCAAAATGTGTCGAAAAAACCGAAGCAACATGAGAGGCAAGAAGGGGTCTAAGGATATCAAAATGAGATGGGTAGGCTGTGACAGGCCAAAACATACAAGAACGAGCCGAGCGGGCCAAAATAGGTCAAACCAGGCCAACACAGATGGATTTAGTTAGGGCAAGCCGAGAATGCAAACATAGGCCGAGAAGATCGGAATGAGAAGCAACAAGATGAAAAGGGCTAGGGAGGCAAAGGTCAAAGTCGATGGGACGGTTGCACTCAGATAACGGTCGCGGATGGGCGATGAGGGTTGGAGTAGGCCAAAATGTGTTAAACAAACCGAAATGACACGAGAGGCAAGAACGGGTCTAAGGATATCAAACAGGCCGAAACAGGTCAAACCAGGCCAGCACAGATGGATTCAACCAGGGCAAGCCGAGCATGCAAACATAGGCCGAGAAGATCGGAATGAGAAGCAACAAGATGAAAAGGGCTAGGGAGGCAAAGGTCAAAGTCGATGGGACGGGTTGCACTCGGATAACGATCGCGGATGGGCGATGAGGGTTGGAGTAGGCCAAAATGTGTTAAACAAACCGAAATGACACGAGGGGCAAGAACGGGTCTAAGGATATCAAACAGGCCGAAACAGGTCAAACCAGGCCAGCACGGATGGATTCAACCATGACAAGCCGAGCAGGCAAACATAGGCCGAGACGATCGGAATGAGAAGCAACAGGATGAAATGGGCTAGGAAGAGAAGGCCAATAGACTAACCATCGAAAAATTGGACGAGCGGTCGGACCGACTGGTAGCAACTAGGCTGGCCAAGACGAGATAGGCTGATAGGACATGCGGGCCAGCATTCGGTTAGTCGATAATGACCCCGTGATGCATAACCCGTGGCGGGTAGGCAAGCCGACATGAACGTCATGATGTTGGACCGTTCGTTGTGGTAAGGCGAGAAAACCGACGAACGGTCAACCCGAAACGTCCTGTTGTTGTTGCACCACCCGAGGCATCCGAGCAATCATCCAATGTTGCACCACCCATGGTAGCCAAATTAGCAGGTCGACGATGGGTTGTCGGACGCCCAAGGATGTCCATGACACACTATGCTTGGCAGCCGAATGGGTGTGTTAGCTCATAGACAGACTAGGAGGGGACCTTTATTGAAGACATGCATCTCATCGATCAAGCACGGCTCAAACATGCGTCGTATGAAGAATAGGGTTCAGGGCGTGAGGGGTAAAAAAAAAAAAAGGTGCAACATCAGGACTTCCCAGGAGGTCACCCATCCCAGTACTACTTCGACATGTCTTCAATAAAGGTCACGTCTCCTGGCCTGTCTGAGTCCATGCACCCATTCGACATCCAAGCGTGGTGTGGCATAGGCTGACGAGCGATCGATGGGCTAGCACGACCCAAACATGCGTTGCATGAAGAACAGGGTTCAAGGCGTGATGGGTAAAAGGGAAAAGAAAGAAAAGGGTGCAACATCGGGATTTCCCAGGAGGTCACCCATCCCAGTACTACTCCGGCATGTCTTCAATAAAGGTCACGTCTCCTGGCTTTGTCTGAGTCCATGCACCCATTCGACATCCAAGCGTGGTGTGGCATAGGCCGGCGAGCGATCGATGGGCTAGCACGACCCAAACATGCGTTGCATGAAGAACAGGGTTCAAGGCGTGATGGGTAAAAGGGAAAAGAAAGAAAAGGGTGCAACATCGGGATTTCCCAGGAGGTCACCCATCCCAGTACTACTCGGCATGTCTTCAATAAAGGTCACGTCTCCTGGCTTTGTCTGAGTCCATGCACCCATTCGACATCCAAGCGTGGTGTGGCATAGGCCGGCGAGCGATCGATGGGCTAGCACGACCTAAACATGCGTTGCATGAAGAACAGGGTTCAAGGCGTGATGGGTAAAAGGGAAAAGAAAGAAAAGGGTGCAACACCGGGACTTCCCAGGAGGTCACCCATCCCAGTACTACTCCGGCCCAAGCATGCTTAACTACGGAGTTCTGATGGGATCCGGTGCACTAATGCTGGTATGATCGCACCCGATGGATATGGGCAAACCCCACGCCCTTGTAGCATCGGCCAGGTGCCGACATGTCCCCTCACGAGTGGGCAATGCAAAGGCGAGGCGCTCGGGCCGGGCAGCAACCCCGTCAAGGCGTGGCCACAACCTCGTAAAGGCTCCGTGGTAGCCTTGCCAAAGAGTCTGTGGCAACCCTGCCAAGGCATATGGTGGCAAGCTTGCCAAGGCGCGGCGGCAACCTTGCACAGGCGCGGCGACAACCTTGCCAAGGCATGGCGCAACCTCGCAAAGGGTCGGCGACAACCTTGCCAGGGCCCGACGTGATGACAAGCTTGCCAAGGGCGGGCGACAACCCAGCAAACACGCGGGGACAAGCTTGCCGAGGGTCGAAGGCAACCCCGCAAAGGGTCCTTGGCAAGCTTTTCTGCCAAGGGCGGGCGTCAACCATGCAAAGGCGCGGCGGCAAGCCAGCCAAGGGCAGGTAGCAACCCCACAACAGGCCCTTGGCCGGCAGCAGGCCTACCAAGGGCTGACGGCAACCCGACAAAGGGCCCTTGGCAAGCTTGCCGTAGAGGGTACTTCGCAACCCCGCAAAGGTGCGACGGCAAGCCTGCCGAGGGCGACAACACCGCGAACGGCCCTTGGCAAGCTTGCCAAAGGCCGAAGGCAACTCTGCAGAGAGGCCTTGGCACGCTTGCCAAAGGCCGACGGCAACGCTGCAAGGACCTGGCGATAAGCTTGCCAAGGGCCGACGACATCCCCGCAAAGGCCCGGCGACAAGCTTGCCAAGGGCCGACGACAACCCCGCAAAGGCCCTCGACAGGCTTGCCAAGGATCGGCGACAACCCCGCAAGGGCGCGGCGGAAAAGCTTGCCAAGGGACCTTGGCAACCCCGCAAAGGGCCGGCAGGAAAGGTTGCCAAGGGCCCCTGGGAACCCCGCAAAGGTTGCCAAGGGCCCCTGACAACCCCGCAAAGGGCCGGCGGCAAGCCTGCCAAGAAGACCTTTGGCAACCCCACGAAGGGCCGGCGGCAAGCCTGCCAAGGGGCCCTGGAAACCCCGCAAAGGGTCGGCGGCAAGCCTGCCAAGACCCTTGGCAACCCCGCACAGGCGCGGCAGGAAAGGTTGGCAAGGGCCCCTGGCAACCCCGCAAAGGGGCGGCGGCAAGCCTGCCAAGACCCTTGGCAACCCCGCACAGGCGCGGCGGGAAAGGTTGCCAAGGGCGCGGCGGCAAAGGTTGCCAAGGGCCCCTGGCAACCCCGCAAAGGGGCGGCGGCAAGCCTGCCAAGACCCTTGGCAACCCCGCACAGGCGCGGCGGCAAAG